>OY728150.1:763642010-768642010 GCA_963277665.1 Viscum album
CAAGTGTACCTATAATATGAATCTACATAGGTTATTCCAGTGCCTCTATCATTATACCAAAACCCTATAGGGTATTTCATAATATCATATACCTCTTATCTCAATACCTCATAGAGATTATCAGTACATATTGTACCTATAACTATTTCTAGAAGGTAGAGTGGAGAATATGGAGTAGTCATACATTCACTCCCTCTCCAACATGAATATTAGGGAAAAAACCATGTACCCAACTATCTTGGGTATTAGTAAAGAAATCTGAATTGAGTGGATTATAAAATGAAATAACATAAAATTAAAGTATAGATAGTCCTAAAAAAATCTCAACCTAAGGAAGTACACAAACAACACTAAATCAACTCATAATACACTTCCATGGGATCACCATTATCCGTTAATATCAAAAACTGCCTTTATGACATAAACCATCAAATTACCATTAAAATTGATACCATAATAATCAACCACAGTTCCACTTGTATTAAATTATTTGAAATTGATATACCTCCATTCACCATAAAATATTTTGTTCATTTTTTCATTCATTTTCATATTTAATAACAAGACACTCTATCTATTACCTATATTTATTCTCATATTTTTCCCATTAATTCCAAGAATTTACATTCAAATTATAATCTATATCTAATTAATTTCATCTCATGCCACTTTTCTAGATTTATTTAACAAGTAGTAATTATTTTATTCTAGCCACATTCATGTTTACAGATTTAGTAACTTCATTCCATCACATACCACTATGAATCACTAAAAAATTCGCACACCATCTAGCTACCCTCACAAAAATAGACCCATATAAAAGTCATCATATCATAATATTCTTACATCATATACTAATCATCTCACAGTCTAAAACCCAAACATCATTCCAACCAGTTCACTATAACCATCCCTTTCTCAAAAAATTATCCATGTCATTTCCATCATAATATCTATAGGCAAATGTATCAAATGACACAACTATATCCACACAGAATCAATCATCTATAATATTTATAAGAATATACAATACATGGTCCAACCTCAATGTCATTCATGTCTTAGTTATTAAAAATACCTATTTAATTACTAAATTTAATTTTTTTTTAATTATGAGGATTTATTTTAGTACTCAAGAACATCAAAAAATCATGAAAATAATTTCACCACATTTAGGGGGATCATACAGACAATCACAATACACAACAGAAGTTCCTTAAATTTAAGGATTCTAAATACTGCATCAATATTAGAATACAAATTCTAATCTTTTAATTCCATATTTTTATTTCATAATCCATGCTATATTATTTTAAATAATTTAACAAATAAATGGAATATGAAATATAATAGCAAATGTAGATAAAATACATGAACTACACATCCCTTTCTTTATCTAATATTCTATTTTATTTTATCATATTTAAGTTAATCCATTTTAATTATTTATTAGAAAAAAATTATGTTAAACTTTTGGTTTCAATAAAATTAAATAGATAAAATCATTAATCCCCTATAGCAATGAAAATATTTATGGTTCACTATGTTATGTCTAGTTTGATACTCTTATTGTGTTATGATACATGCATTCAAAAATATAGAGAAGGGTTTATAACACCATGTATACTCAGAAACACCCAAAATCACAATGGTTATTCAAAATAAAGACTTTTAAGGAACTCACAACAACTAAGGGATGATTATATAAACACCCTAATTGAGAAAAATGATAGAATTTGATACAATAAGGGGTTTACAGATTTAAAAAAATATTTAACAGTTAAGTGCAATGCCTATACGTGTTCTAGTACTTTACACTGATTTAAAATAGGCAACCCCATTTAAAATACAAGGATTTCTTATTCTTTCTTATGCTTAAATAATGTAGTAACTTTCTTCTTTTTTATATGTTGCATTCAATACAACATTTACCTCCCTTTTTTAAATTTTAAACATTTTCTTAAAATATTTTTATTTTGTTTTATTTAAATTTTTTATATCGTCAATGTTTTAGATCTTTTTTAGTCAAATGATTTCCCTTTTCTTACTTAAATTAAATAGGTTTCCATATTTTAATAATATATATATATTATAAAATAACTCTCCACACCCATTGTCTTGGGAAGAGTTGGAGGTTCCACTAGGCCTTAGGTTACATCCCCAATACACCAAAGGCTGACAATAAAAGCTAAGGTATTAATAAAAAGTTGGGGATTATTTTCTCATTGAAGATAAAATAACCAGACCACAAAAAAACAATCAAACCACTGTATGATACATGAGTACAAAATTAAAAATCAACAAAAAACAAAAAACAACTATATCAGAAAATAAATCATGAACCAGAATCAAAAAAACTCAAAGAAACTAAATATATTTTATAAAAACTCCCAAAAATATCCAATCTCCCACTCAACATTACATTCACAAGGTATTACAATAAATCACTAAAGAACTGGTAAAGTTATCATTTACTTGTGTCTCGATATACAATATATAAAAATGAACTAAAATTACCAAAAAGGGGGTGAGTATAAAAATTAGTAAGATTTACCCAATGAATTACCAACACACACCACTAGGATATAACACGTTAGAAGATTTTTATAAAATAGTTTAAACCCAATTTAAAGAAGTTTATACCAAATCATAAAATAATTTACCAAAAAAAACTATATTTTTGGAATAAAACCAAACAAACCTTTTAAAACTGTTTATCAAATTCTATTATTCATACTAATTCTTTTTCACACATCTACACATCTACACATGGATGATTTCCATGGAACTCCATATACGCATGAGTGGTGATTAATCGTTTCAACAAACCATCACTTACTAAACCATTTTAATTGGGGGAAATTCATGCCCTTATCCATCCCATTTTGATGGGGGGAATTCATGACCTTATACATCCCTTTTTTATGGGGGAAACTTAACACCCTTATCTATCCCAAATGCACATGAACACATTCCAACCATGTTATCTAAATACCAAGCCAAACCAACCATGTCTAGAAATTTCAATAAAATGTTTCTTTTATTAAAAACAATTCTACAGATATTTTTTCATGAATCCAAATCAAATTTCATTAAAAAATCATTATTTTAAAATCATGAACCATAATCACTTTCCACAAAACAATTCCATTTTCACAATTTCAGAAAACCATCATTAAAGGGTTTTTATATCAACAATTTTACAACAATTTCACAATTATGTTCATGAAAATAAAACAATTAGAAACCAATCCTTCAAGTTATAGTTAAATGAAATTGAGATAGAATCCACCTACCTATCAAACATTGGTGAAAATGAAGAACAACACAACAATTAAGAAACCCATCTTGAAACTCCTAAATCCATCCTTATATCTCGTTCCCTACAATCAAAACAATCATATCTCATCCTGATTAATATCACATAGCATGAATATATCCCCAAAGTATTATATCACTGATTAAAATATATCTAATAAGAATAAAAATAAATCAAACTAGTAAAATTGATAACTTACCAAAAATAAGGCCTCCAATGCACCTACATATTCCTAGGAATCACTCCTAGATTGAGATTAATGGTCTGTATAGCCTCAGAAGGGGAATTCGAGTTATGATCTATTTAGGGGGAAATGAGTGTCTTATGGGGTGAATAATATTATATCTATAAATTTGAAATCTAATTTTTTATATTGAATGTTAGGGAGTAAGGTTAGGAAAATTTTGTACTAACCATGTTAAAGACACTCACTCCAAACACACCTCGTACGGTTATCTCACATGTATTGAAAAACTATGGGCCAATCTTGCTAGACACCACTGTCTATAATTGTATGGATTATCCTGTATAGCCACATGATTTGGCTAAACCATGCACCTAGTTTTGTGCCTTCCAAGATCACACTACTTAATTTTCATAGTTTTCTAATAGGTTTTTCACAGTTTCTACAAATTATATTAAAACTGTGCACCTCCAGAAAATCCCCAAAAATGTTCCAAATCTCTGCCAAATATCCCAAAACTGAACCCAAAAATTTTATATACTTAAAATAAATAAATAAAGTGTCATTTTCCTACAACTGTGGGTGATATATTCTCCCCAAAAATGGTATTCATGTCCCAAAAAAATAGAAAATCATAATTGGCTGGAATGTGTTTGGGACATTTCTTGACCATTTTATTTTTATGCTCCACTTTTATTCCTGAATTTGAAAACATTTCCACAGAACCTGCACTATACTGATTCATTTCCCATGTAATACTTTATATTTCTAATCCACAACCCTCACAGGCATGTGTAACAATATAGAATTAGACTCTAGGTCAACATGATCCCATCAAATCACATGGTCATGATTAGCATGATACTTCTTTAATTGAGATACATGAAACACATTATGCACTGAATTGGGCCTTGGTGGAAAGGAAAACCAATATTTCACCTCAACAACCTATTCAAGTATCTCAAAAGTGTCTATGTATCGAGGATATAACATTCCCTACTTACCAAAAAATGACCAAACATTGGAGAGATTATAAAGAACACATGATCAATCACCTCAAATAGTAGTGGTTATTGAAAATGATCTTCATTAAATTTTTGACTACTCTGGTGAATCTATATTTTCTTCCTAATCAACTGAATATTTTTTTTCTTTTTCACAAGGATTAGTCTATCTAATGAAGTATCACCTTTTTTCACCAAAAAAAAATTGGATAATTATAATGACTCTAATACAATGCTTTAAAAAGATCCATAAGTATCAAGTCCTGATAACTATTTTCATTTAATAACTTCACTAACAGTATGTTATCCTCCCACGAATCTCCAAAATCCATTACACAATCCCTATGCATGTCTTCGAAAAAAATTACCATCCTTTCAAATTTTCCATCTGTTTGATGATTATATTCCATGCTCATGGTCTACTAATTACCAATGTTTTTAAGTATGTATTTCTATAAAAAATATTTAAACCTTAGATATTGCTCTAATACTATTGAAAATAGTACTCTATTCCTTTTTACCACTTCTAAGATAAATATTTTTTGAAAAAAATTCCATCTTATTATATTCAAAAATAGGGATGAAATGTCCCAAATTTTTTAGATGATACACTGTCACCCATATGTCATCATATTTCCACACCATCCCTCGTAGTATTAATACAAAATCCATATTTATCTCATCCCACTTCTATATGGGAATCGTTAGAGATTGCATCATACATGTTATTAGTTGCTACTCTTCCTTAACCTTATCATAGGTGAGGCATCTCATAAAAACTCATTCAATTCTAGTTTCATTCCAATTAACCAAAATTTCACTTTTACTTCCATCTACATATTTCATATTCCATGATGAAAAACCCATCTCAAATGGTGGTAAGCGTGATGGATTTATTCTTGAAAAGCCGCAGGTACAACCATATGATCTCAAAAACACAACACTGATTCTCCACCCAGATTCCATCTATAAATGTTCTCCCCCTAATTTAGTATTAACCTCATAGAAACATATTTAGACTTGGATGTTTGTGCCTCTTTAACCATGCCGACCAAATCAGGGATAAAAGAAACTAAAAATAAAACTACAATACTACCTCAATATTCAGGATACAAGTGCATGTCAGATATCACTGACATCAACTTCCATTGATCTAAAGACTCTTTATCCAACTGACTGTATGATTGTCTACTTAATGAATATTTCACTAAGTTTCCATTACTCAATGTATACATTAATTTAAATTCAATCATTTGATTATACTCCATTCAACTTCTGTTTCTCAAATTAAAATCTATTTTTATTAAAAAAAATTAAATTTCTTATGATCCATAAACACCATTAATTTCACAAAAAATATGTAATTAAACCAAGTATTCAAATCATAGAATACAAAATCTAATTAAGATTCATGTCACACAAGTTTTTTTTCTTTTCATGTAATGGTTTTGATCTGGTTCATTAAAAATCCCAATCCTTTTATTGGGTGCTGGGTGAGATTAATTTTGAGTTTTGAACTACAATATATGTCTAATCACCCAAATTTTGTTCCCCATTTCTTGTTTAGGAGTTTTGTAGAAAGGGTGGTTATTTCATGATTTGGGCCAACTGTGAGCCCATTTCCAATTTTAAAAACCAAATTTTATTCTTTTATAACTCCATTGTTTTTCAACGTTTTCACCCATTATACTTCCTAAATTTCTTCCACTGATATATTAAAACCACCAAATCCTTTTGGACGCATTATAAATTCATAAACATGGTGAATTTCGGTTACTTATTTAGGTAATGGGCCAGCCCATGGGCCCATTTCTAGTTTTAAAAAAGTAAATTGTTTATTTTATATCATTTTTAATTTTTAATATTTTTCAGTGATTCTACCTCACAATATAAGGTAAAATACCTATAATCATCCCCATTATCTATTTTAACTTTTTGAATCTTGTTTGAATCAAATATTCTGGTGAAAGTTTTTAGGTTTTCTCAAATTGTACAGAATTGAGAAGGTAAATTATTTCATCCGTAAACCATTCCATT
Organism: Viscum album; assembly: GCA_963277665.1. Classification (NCBI taxonomy): domain Eukaryota; kingdom Viridiplantae; phylum Streptophyta; class Magnoliopsida; order Santalales; family Viscaceae; genus Viscum; species Viscum album. Next base: position 763,648,555 of record OY728150.1, read on the forward strand.
CGTACTATTTTTTTAACAAATATTCTTTACATAGTCTTAAAGAACATAAGATACTCTCCAAGAAGTTTCAATCCATTAACTTATCTCTAAAGGTGCATATATAATGGAAGACGAAGAGTTTTCTAGGTGGTAAGGTGAGATTCCTTCTCCTTTCTCCTTCATCTTCATCCTCCTTTCATTATTTTTAGTTTTCTATTCTACCCTAGTAATGTTTGACCTAGGGTTCTATTATAACATAATTTTTAATGGGTGTTTTGTTTTTTTGGGATTTTTTCTCATAGTTTTTGGTTTTATAAACCCATAATGGTCATATTGGGTGTGTGTTTCCATTACGCCAAGGATTTAAGGTAGGATATCCCTTGCACATTCCTTTATCATTTAAGTTTCATCATTTTATTATTGTTAAATTCTGATATATATGTTTATTATTGTTTTTAATCCTTTTTATATTTTTATTGGTGTGAAAAATGGTTGTTTAAGCCATGTTTTGTGAAAGGTAGAGTTGTTTTGTAATAAAAGTTCACACCACGTGTTTGTTTTGAACTTATGCTATCTTTTGCCACTGTTTTGTGTGGTTTAAAACCTGTTTTATGGTATTTTTAACATGTTATAGTATCTCTAATAAAATATGGCATGAAATTTTTGTTTTATTCCTTTTCACGTTCTTAAAATTAATTTTTTTGTTTAAAAAGGGCATGTCATGTGTTTGGTAAATTACCAGGTTTGCTTTTATGTGTGTTGTGTGATTTAAAAATTATTTGTTTGGATTTATAAATAAATTTGAAGAATGATTAATGGTATTTTTGGGTCTTTATATGTATTTAAAATTTTTATTTTGTTTTACAAAAAAATGGGTTTTGGTTTACAACATGTTTTGGCCCGAGTTGTTGGAAAATGGCATGTTTAACATATTTATGAAAATGGTTGTGTTTTGAATATGTAACCTGAGTGTTTTAAGGGATTTATCAATTTGTTTTGCTACTGTAAATGGTGTGTATAAACATCCTTAATAAAATTTAAAATCATACCTCTGTAAAATGTTAGTTATGAGAAAGGCTTAAAGACCTGTTTGGCATTTTTTGTAAAAATGGTTTCCATCTGCATTTCATGTTCTATCTTATGGGTCCATTTTATGATCCCTGAAAGTGATTTATTAATTCGTTTTGGGTCTAAAAAAATATGGTTTGTTATGTTATTTAGAGGTTTCTAGCCTTAAAATAAATTTTTTTTTCATGGATTTTATGTGCAAGGCGTCTTTATACTCCTTGAAGTTGTTTTACGAAACTTTTTAGTGGTTTATTGATTCGTGAAAGAAATGTGAAGCATGTTTGCGGGATTTTTGTGTGTTTATGGTGTGGTAATGGAATTTTCATGTGAAATTTGTATTTGATAATATGTGTAACTTGATTTAGCACTAAAGGGAATCTTGGGTATCTAGGTGGGTGGGCGTGTACTCGTATGCTAGCGATCCTGTGGAGTTTGTCCCCTGTTACACATAGCAAGTTTAATGATGACAACACTAACTAAAATATGATGATGATGATGATATAGGGGGGACCACTAGGTTTTGTGTATGCTCTATAATAGTGGCTCCTGTTCATGAGAATAGATATTTATTGTGGTTACTTTCACCAAGATACGAGGTGCTTGGGTCTCACAACTGACCAGTGCCTAGAGGTGTTCCTGTGACTTGTGCTCATTGGATAATTTTTACTCACCATCATCATATAGTGTGTTTGGTTGGTAAATTCAGAAGTTTGTGTGATTTATTTAAAAGTGTACATTATTTAATGAATCCCTCTTAAAAACTAGTTTCATTTTGAAGTTGCACCTCTTTGAAAATTTTTACTAGCATTCCTGTTTATAAAACATGTATGTTTTTGTATGATAATTTTTTTATAGAATGAGACCTAATTTGAAAAAAAATGCCTTTATATTTGTATTTAAAACATTAAATTGATGTTTCTTTTATTTTAAAGGATGTTCAATGGGAATATAATATCAGGCTAACCTACTGAGTTTTAATACTCATGCCTATAGTCTTCCTATGTTTTTAGCCCTTGTGCAGGTATCAAATTGAGTTAGATCTCCTTGGGAAATGTGTGATCATTATGCTTGAGAGTGACCAGAGGGGTCACATGGAGTTAGTTAGTTATTGGGTTTGGTCATTTCAGATGTTGTTTTAGTTGAACTTTCACTTTCTTGTATAAGTAAGGTTCAATTCAATTTTTATATAAATGTAATTTGGGTTGTCCATTTCTTTCTGTTGTTTGTTTGATTGTTTATATATGGAAAAAATTGTTCCCTTGTGTACTTTATTGATTACCTTGGTTCTTTTCGCCATCCCAGTAGTATTGGGAATGCCTCTCAAGAATTTCCATGGGTTGGCCCTTGTGACCCATTCAGGGTCGACTCGAGCTGGTTCATGACAAAATTGTATCAAAGGAGGTCAGCTCTTAGCAAACCTTTTTTTAGAGAGCCCTTGTTATTTGGGGGATTTCAGGGTAGATGGTTTTCTATTATTGGGGATTTAGGGTTAAGTTTAGGTAGAGCGTCACAAACTCTTTCTCATTCTGATCCTTGAGTTTCCACAAGATGTTTGGTTTTATTAGTTTCCTTTGTTCTTTTTGATTGTTTGGTGTTGGGATATGACAAGGGGTTTCTGACTAATGGCCTCCATGTTCTTGTAGGTCGTGGCAAGACATGTGGAGCTGGGTCATGGTCTTAATAAGTCTATCTTTGTTGGTGTTGTGTTTGACATATGTCCACCAACCATATGGTCAAGTCACCCACTGACACTAGTTCCCTTTTGTGGGTTTCTTGGACCTTTCTTGATTTCTGAATTTTTGTTTTAAAAATTATTATGTGAGAATTATGAAAATTGGTTTTAAAGGAAGTATTGAATTTTTGAAAATAGGAAAAGGGGTTTTCAAAGATTAAATATAAGAATGTTTTTGGGAATGTTTTTTTAAACAAATTTTTGGGAGGAAATAGAAATGATTTAAAGGGATTGGATTTTCCCAAATCTAAACTGTTGGTTTGTTGAAATAAAATTTTTTGAAAGTTTGAATAATTTTAAGGTGATTCTGAATCTTTGTTTTAAATGGGTTGTTTTGGTATGTTGAAATTTTGTTGAATCTGATGAATTAGTTTTAGAAATTTGTTTTTAGTAGTTGATGTTTTCATTGAAATGGTATTGGTCTTAATGGCCATTAGATTATAAAAACATACCTTTATAAATTTTAGAAAATTGGAAGGGGTTTGTGGAGTATCATGGTTGTTTTTAAAGTTGTTAAATATGAAAATGGGTATGTTTTTAAGCAAATGGTTTTTGATAAAGTGTGGTTTGTTTTTCGAAATTTGAAATGGGTTTTGACTAGGTGGTTAGTGTACCTTTTGAAGGTACGTGATTTTTGGAATGATGTTGTTTTTTTAGCCTTTAGTGTTTTCACAGGTGCTCACATGCATGGTTTTATTGATATCTGGAAGGATGGCCAATATTTCATGGTGGTTGGGTGCCTAGGGTGGCATGGAAATGTGCATATGGGTGAGACATGATGATACACCATTGGTGAATGTCGAAACAATAACGTCCCGGTTCCGGGTTCCACTCAACGGGTTCCCCGAACCTGGTTTTCCACATGACCTCAAGCGCATTTCCCCAAACTCCAGAGGATGCCGACTAGCTGCGATGGCCCAGGTCTGATAGTGGTGAAACTATGCACTCATTTGTCAAAGTGTAGCGCAGTGGAATAAAATAAAAAGCATACAACAATAGAGGAATCAATAAACCATACACATTTAATATAACAACTGCATTAAAAGATAACCAACCAGATATATAGATATGATGCAACATGTCTCGAGTTCTAAGAAAACAGCCAGAACATGTTACACAGCAGTACAATACAATACAGAGTACAATAAAACAGAACAAAACAACTGGTAGCATCGCGAGCCTAATCCCGGCCCCATGCTCCCCTACTTTTCAGAAGAAATCAAGTACCTGTATAGGGACTCTTGCCCTTATCTACACCTGTAGGAATTTAATATGTTTGGGCAAAAAATCATGACTCAAACAGGGTGTGAGAAATAAATCCCAGTAGGCACCCACCAAAGGCATGTTCCCAACTGTGTTAAAATATGCAACAACAGTGTGCAGTAGTAAAATACAATAAAGTAAGAAGTACTGAAAAGTAACTAACTTAACCAGTTATATTTCCATTTTAATATCCATTTAATCATTTAATTTAAAATATCACCATAGTGAATATTCTAAGTAAATAGCCAATGTCCTCAGACACGTAAACACCTACCCTTAGGTAAAGAGAATCCAAACACAAGAATATTCCAACAGGCATACACATATTGCCCATGGGCGTAAGAAGTGTCGCCCACAGGCATAGAATCAACTGCCCACAGGCACGGAAGAAGTTTACCACAAGCTAAATAGTACAGTGCCCACAGGCTAATCACAACATTGCCCTCAGGCCAAACATGTAACCGGGCCATGCCCAACATGTAAGCAATCAGTACACAAAAATTACTCTCAAGGAAATTCTGCAATCATTACTTTAAAGGCATACCCTCAGGTATCCTGGCCAAATAGCTAAACAGAGGAACACACCCCCGGGGTGGTCCTGGATCCAACCAACGATCCCAAACAGAAGTTTATTATCACAATTAAATACCTATTAAATTCTAGGTATTTAAAATAGCCATGTCCTTAGCTACACGACACCCCAACATGGGTTCGCAGCACAATAGTACCCAAAATGCACAACAGTTGGAATATAAACACCAAGACACCTACCTTAAAGGCCACTGATCATTATACTCGAACGTCGCTTCCAGAAACACCCAAGGACGACATAGATCTAACATAGAAGAAAACTCTCTTAAACTTAAATAACTTCCATTAGAGGAAGAATTGGAAAGAACTACTCAAGGATATGAGAGGGCTTACCCATTTGGTTCCAACGTGATCGACAGAAGCGGAAATGCATTCCCGATGCTCGATTTGGAGATCCACGAAGGTTCAGCTATCCTCTCCTAAGCTCCCATCTGGATCTAAGCCTTCCCTGTGAACAGGGTTGGCTACTGCCCATTTTAAGTGAAAAAAACCAAGTACACAACGTGTACTTTTGACTACACAGTGTTTACTCCCATCATTTAACTGTTCCCCTGGAGGCATCTCCAAACTGTCCATCCGTCGACATGAGTACACAGCGTGTATTCCCGACTACATGGCAGATACTATCACCCAGCTGGTGGCTGCTTCCACTGCCTTACTGTTTTGCCTTCCGACTGACTACACAGCGTGTAAATGACCACTACACGGCGTGTAGTTTGTTTTTACACTGTTCATCACCGACATGGCTACACACCTTGTGTACTCATTCCACACATCCAAAGTACATGCCGTGTGGAAAATTACACTGCGTGTAGTCCCAAAATTTAGGATTTTTTCCCATTTTCCTTATTTTCTCAAAAAAACATAAGGAAATGAGAAAAGGATAAACTTGTACCTCAAAAATAAGAACTCGGTTCTTACAAACATCCCCCCTTAAATCAATTCATCCCTGAATTTCCCTTCCAAGGGTGGCGAAGATAAAGCTCAGAATAGCTCTGGCCACTAAGCACGTACCTCGGTCTCCCGCTCCTAGGTTTCATCCTGCACTCAGCCATGCTTCCATAGTACTCATACGAGAGGAACTGACCAGCCTCAGAGAACCTTCATGCTCCTATCAATGATATGAATCAGATGTTCCTCAAAGGATGCATCATCATGAAGCTCAACCTCCTCGGGCTAAAAGACGTGAGACGGGTCTGAATGATAACGGCGCAACTGAGATACATGGAAGATGTCGTGCATGGCCCGGTACCACTGAGGTAACTGCAACTGATAAGCAACTGACCCGACTCTCTCCAGAATCTCAAATGGCCCCACATACCTCGGCGAAAGTTTACCATGTCTCATGATCCTCCTGTGTCCCATCCTTAGAGAAACTCGCAAGAAAACCTGATCCCCAACCACGAACTCCAAAGGTCGTCTACAGCGATCAGCATAAGATTTCTGACGAGACTGTGCAGTAGCCATCTGCTTCTGAATCAATTGGACCTGCTCAGAAGTCTCCTGCATGAGACATGGTCCCAGTAAAGCTGCATCACCTGCCTCTAACTAGCACAAAGGTGATCCGTATGGCCTACCATATAAAGCCTCTTAAGGTGTCATCTCTATATTCACCTAAAAACTGTTGTTATATGAAAACTCGACTAGGGGTATATGCTTCTCCCAAGAGCCCCAAAAGTCTAGGACTAATGCTCGCAACATGTCCTCAAGCACCTGTATCGTACGCTCTGACTAGACATCAGTCTGAGGGTGGTAGTTTGTGCTCAGAAGCACCTGTGTACCCAGTTCCCTCTGAAAAATCTGCTAGAAACACAACGTAAAGTGGGCATCCCTATCTGAAATGACAGAACGAGGAACCCCGTGAAGATGTACGATCTCTTGTATAAACAACCTTTCGATCTTGTCAACACCGAAGGTCTCCTTGATCAGCAAGAAGTGAGCTACCTTCGTGAGTCTGTCCACAACAACCCACATGGCATCATTGCCTCTAGGTGACCTCAGAAACCCAGTCACGAAGTCCATCATGACATCATCCCATTTCCACTCCAGGATGGGTAAATATTGTAACAGTCCAGCTGGCCTCTGATGCTCCGCCTTCACCTACTGACAGGTGGAACACCTCGTAACAAAACCAGCTACATCACTCTTCATACCCGGCCACCAGTACTGATGTCTCAAGTCTCGGTACATCTTGGTAACCCTGGGATAAATTGCCCAAGATGAATCATGAATCTCCTTCATCATCTCCTCACGTATATCCCCTGGAACCCACACTTGTCCATGGAAATGCAGAATTTCATCATCGCCTATCATCTAACTAGGAGGAGGGTCCTCACTTGCCACCGACTCCCATAGAACTAGGCTTTCTCAATCAGATAGTTGTCTCATCCTCACTCTATCCAGGAGGGTAGAAGTCACAGCTAATGATGAAAGATATGTTTTCCCCTAAATGTTATGTACCTCCAACTGCATCTCAGAGAACAAATCCATAAGCTACCACGCATCACTGGCCTCCTTCACAGCCTGTATCTGAGTCACCATGCTCAGTGCATTAGCTACTACATTATATATACCAAGTGTATATCGAAGCTCAAAATCAAAGGACTAAAGGAATCTGACCCACCTTTGTTGCCTCAGATTTAAGTCAAGTTGAGTAAAGATATACAAGAGACTTTTGTGGTCGGTGAAAACCACAAAGTGTTCTCCCAAGAGATAGTGTCTCCAACAGCGTAACTCATGAACAACTGAAGCCAACTCGAGGTCATACGTCGGGTAATTTTTCTCATGTGGCCTCAACTGCTGAGACCCGTATGCAACAACTCGATCGCCCTACATCAACACTGCTCCCATCCCAATACCTAATGCATTATAGTAAACTGTAAAGTTCTTCCCTTACTCTGGAAGTATCAGGACAAGTGCTGATGTCAACCTTCATTTCAGGTCCTGAAAGGCTGTCTCGCAAGCTTCTAACCAAACGAACATCACACCCTTCTTAGTCAGAACATTCAATGGTGCTGCTAAGCGGGAGAAGTCCTGGATGAAGAGTATGTAGTAACCATCCAGCCCTAATAAACTTGGTATCTCAAACACGTTCTTGGGCTGCTCCCAAGAAACTACTTCTCTCACCTTCTCTGGGTCTACTGCAACACCTTCCTCTGAGATGATATGACCCAGGAAGTGAATCTGGTCCATCCAAAAGTGGCACTTTGAGAGCTTAGCATATAGTCGATGCTCTCTCAGTGTACTCAATACGATCTCAAGATGGGTGGTATGGTCATGTCGAGTGTGATAGTACACCAAGATATCATCCACAAATACTAGCACAAAAGAGTCCAGATACGGATGGAACACACGATTCATCAGATCCATGAAAACCTCTGGCGCGTTTGTGAGTCCAAACGGCATAACCAAGTACTAATAAAGACCATATCTTCTCCGAAAGGCTGTAAGCGGTATATCTGATGGTCTTACGCACAGCTAATGATATCTTGACCTCAAGTCAATCTTTGAGAACACTCATGCTCCATGAAGTTGATCAAAAATATCATCAATTCTTTTCAAGGGATATCGGTTCTTATTCGTCAACTAGTTCATCTTTCGATAATCCACACAGAGTCTGAGGGTATCTTCCACCTTATTCGCAAAGAGGACCGGCGAACCCCATGGAGAAGTACTGGGTCGGATGAAGCTGTTTTCCTGTAACTCCTCTAATTTTCTCTTGAGCTCTTGCAGCTCGAGCATGGCCATCCTATAAGGAGGAATGGACACTGTTACTACTCTTGGAACAAGCTCGATAGAGAAATCCACCTCTTACTCCAAAGGTAGACCTTAAAGTTTTCTGGGAAGAAATCCCTGAAATGATCAACCACTAGAGGGAAATTAGTTTGACAAGTCCCCTGATCATCCAGATATAAGCTTGCAATCTGGGCTATGACTCCACCTCACCCACGATGCTCTGGTCCAGCTCGACTCACCTGAACATCCCATTCGCCCTTGTATAGAAACTCTCCACCCTCTGGTGATGTGAAACTCACCCTGCGATGATAGCAATCTACAAAGGCTTGAAAGGGAACCAACCAGTCCATCTTGAGAATTATGGCATAGCTCGTCATCTATAAGACATAGAGGTCCCAAAGAAAGTGACACCCACCAACCTCAAGGGGGAACTCCTTACACTGATGCACACCAGTCGTTCTAGTCCCCAACGGAGTGTCTAGGGTCATGATATCAGAAGAAGTAGAAACACAAAGCCCAAGGCTCTCCACAACAGGAAAAGATATAAATCTATGTGTAGCACCCACATCAAAAAGTATTGAAGATAAGACAGAAGCTACTAGAATATTACCTCTGACTGTAGAAGGTTCGGGATCCTGCTCCTACTGGGTCTGTTGCACTGCATATGTCTGCCCAGTGTCACGGCCCTGCGACACAGCCTGGCTACCCTGAGCTGTCCTGCCCTGCTGCCTCTAAGATCCTAGTTCCTAACTACCACGGCCAAGACCACCATCCCATCCTTCACGCCCTGACATATTCCAGTTCCCTGACTAGTAAGAAGCCACTGGTCTTTCTCCAGCACGCGGAGTCTGCACAGAACCCCTCTAACTAGTCACTAGTGGGAATGCCCTACAAAGGAGTTGTAGATGACCCATCCTACCGCAAGCTCGGCACTCCACTGGGTCTCGTGGACACTGAGGTCTCGTGTGCCCCTCCTTACCACACTAGTAGCACCTGAATTGACCACCTAAAACATCCTTCTGGCTGGTACTGCCACCATGAGAGAATTCTATCTATATATTCCTTTTACCGGCAGAAATAGTACCAGAAACTGGTGTTGAACTACCCTGGCCCACTCTACTAGCTTTTTGCAGGTTCCTCTCTGTAATCAGCGCCTGGTTCAAAATAGCATGTACTTAAGGCAACCTGAAAACATTCAACAGTGCTCGGATGTCATACTGAAGACCATCCTCGAAGAATCTGGCCCTCAATGTCTCATCACCCACCATAACGGGTGAAAAATGTTGAAGCTCGGTGAAACGAGAAGAATAATCCATCACTGACATAGCGCTCTACTACAGATTCATGAACTCTCGAGCTCTATCTGCCCTCAGCATCTCTGGAAAGAAGAAGTCATTGAAGACACCCTGAAAATCTTCACACGCCATGTCTATGTGATTCTCTGACTGGGTGGTAAAATCCCACCACCTCTTGGTGGAATCACACAGCATATATGTCACGAGCTTCACCCTCTGCCCTGGAGGCATCTCAAGATGCTTGAAGATAGTCTGCAGAGACCCCAGCCAAGATTATGTAGCCTGTGGTCCGCCATCCTCTGAAAACATAGGCGGATGCTGCTGCTGGAATATACGAGTCATCTCAGTCATAGATGTGGCAGCCGGCGGTGTTCCTTGAAAGGTCTTCATGAACCGCATGAAGCCTTCACTGAACTGTGCATTTGCGCCTGTGCCCGGCTTAACGGTTGGCGCCGCATCTGGCTCTACTGGAGGATCAACTGGTTGGCCATGACCCACCATTTCTAGAGTATAGTCGTTGCCGCTCTCCTGGAGAACAACACGTGGTCGTCTAGGCGGCATGACACTACAAGGTCAAATGCACACCTTAGAAACAGTTTATCAAAGACTGAAAATGAAGAAACCCAAAAGGGAAAAGGAGGAAGAAGGAATTCAAAACTTTCAAAACAAGACTACACGACGTGTATACTGACTACATTGTGTGTACTTGACTTCCCTTCCCCTGCTCGGGTCTTTCTACACGGCTCCCGTTCAACAAAACTACATAGCATGTATATGATCTACACGGTGTGTATGGTGTAATTTCCAACTTCCCCTGTCACTTGTGACATGGCCGACTACTTAGCATGATACTACACAGTGTGTGACACCCAAACACGGCATTTAAACCACCCTATTTTCCTGCCACACGGTTAAGTCCACACAGTCTGTCCTCAGACAAGACTACACGGCATGTCCGAGAGGTACACGACGTGTACTAGACGAGATTCGCCGACCTGTGTTGTTAGCTACACAGCCGGACACAGATCTCACACTACACGGCATGTTCTATATACACATGGCGTGTACACGAAAGGATTACACTGACTCCTGTTGTTCGTTACATGGCCGGGTCCCCAGGTCATACTACATGGCATGTTCCATAGTGGACACAGCGTGTATGTCTTAAGGTCTCCTTCGTCTATGTTGTTTGTTACATGGGCGGACTCCGAGTCAATACTACACAGTGTGTACAGATGCTACACGGTGAGTTCTCCCCAAGCTCTTCCCTTCCCCGTGTCGCCGTCCACATGGTTTGTGACACGGGAAAAGACTACACGGCGTGTACTCAGGGTACACGGCGTGTACTCAAAAAAATTTCTTTTCTTCCCGAACAGAAGAACATACACGGTGTGTTTATAGTACTACACGGCGTGTATAATGGTTTTTCTGGACAGTATGCCTTAGAAACTACTCTGGAGCCCAGAAAATACTGAAAAACAACACCTAAGTGTCAAATTCTGATCTGTGAGGTCCCATACTCACCACAAATCAAAGTTTGGCATCTTATATGTGTTATAACAAGTAAACAAGTCAATGATCCACCAAATTTCAGTAATTGAGGGCCCATACTCCCCAAAAACCAAATTTTGGAATTCATTCAATAAGCAGGCTCACACAACAATACCCTATCACATTGCAGGTATTTTATCAATGCAGCTATCACTACAACATGCTTTTCTAGCAGAACAACTATCACAAAAACATGAAATTTCTAATGCACCTACATGGCATGGAACTATGCATGGCATGTGATTTCTAGCATGATCATAAATGATGCATGAGATGTCATACCCTCATCTCATTGGGTTGCAACTAAATAGAACCCATGAATAAAATGTAAATAGCACGATACAAGTGTGTCACCCAACGGTGAAAATCAAATCAACTGTAAAATTTACAAAATTAGTAAAATTTAAATCACGAGGTAGACTGTCTTTTCCCTGTACACGGGTTAGCTTTTCACGAGCACAGCTTATTACCATCTACCATTTCCATCATATCCCTGACTAAGGCTCCAAATAGTAAGTCAAAGAAAATAACCCCTCTGATACCACTTTGTAACGTCCCGGTTCTGGGTTCCCTGAACTCGGTTCACCACATGACCTTAAGCGCATTTCCCTAAACGCCAGAGGCTGCCGACTAGCAGCGAGGTCCTAGGTCTAATAGTGCGGAAAATATGCCCTCATTTGTCAAAGTTTATCATAGTGGAATAAAATAAAAAGCATAAAACAACAGCGGAAGCAATAAACCATACACATTTAATATAACAACTGCAGTAAAAGATAACCAACCAGATATATAGATATGATGTAACATGTATCAAGTTCTAAGAAAACAGCCAGAACATGTTACACAATAGTACAATAAAACAGAACAAAGAAACCAATAGCATTGCGATCCTAGGCCCAGTCCCATGCTCCCCTACTCCTCAGCAGCAATCAAGTACCTGTATAGGGACCCTTGCCCTTATCTACACCTGTAGGAACGTATTATTTTTGGTCCGAAAAGCATGACCCAAACAGGGTGTGAGAAATAAATCCTAGTAGGCACCCACCAAAGGCTCATGCCCAACTGTGTGAAAATATGAAACAACAGTGTGCAGTAGTAAAATGAAATAAAGTAAGCAGTACTGAAAAGTAACTTACTTAACCAGTTATATTTCCATTTTAATATCCATTTAATCATTTAATTTAAAATATCACCATAGTGAATATTCTAAGTAAACAGCCAATATCCTCAGACACGTAAACCCCTACCCTCAGGTAAATAGAATCCACACACAAGAATATGCCCACAGGCATACAAATATTGCCCACGAGCGTAAGAAGTGTCACCCACAGGAATAGAGTCAACTGCCCACAGTCACAGTAGAAGTTTCCCACATGCTAAATAGTACAGTGCCCACAGGCTAATCACAACACTACCCTCAGGCTAAATAGGTAACCGGGCCATGCCCAACATGTAATCAAGTAGTACAATATCAATTCCTCTCAAGTAAATTCTATAATCATTACATTAAAGGCATACCCTCAGGTATCCTAGCGAAATGGATAAACAGAGGAATGCACCCCTGGGGTGGTCCTGGATCCAAGCAATGATCCCAAACAGCAGTTTATTATCACAATTAATTACCTATTCAATTCTAGGTATTTAAAATAGCCATGGCCTCAGCCACACGACACCCCAACATCGGTTCGTGGCACAACGGTACAAAAAAATGCACAACATTTGGAATATAAACACCAATCCACCTACCTTAAACGCCCCTGATCAGTATACTAAAATGTTGCTTCCAAAAATGCCCAAGGATGACATAAATCTGATGTAGAAGAAAGCTCTCTTAAACTTAAATAACTTCCATTAGATGAAGAATTGTAAAAAACTACGCAAGGATATAAGAGGACTTACCTGTGCAGTTCCAACGTGATTGATGGAAGTGGAAACGGATTCCTGACGCTCGATCTGGAGATCCATGAAGGTTTGGCCATCCTCTCCTAAGCTCCCATCTGGTTCTAAGCCTTCCATGTGAACAGGGTTGGCTACTACCCATTTTAATTGAAAAAAACAAAGTACACGATGTGTACTTTTGACTACACGGTGTGTACTCCCCTCATTTAATTGTTCCCTTGGTGGCACCGCCAAACTGTTCATCCGTCGACATGAGTACACGGTGTGTGCTGTCGCCCAACTAGCAGCTACTTCCACCGCCTTACTGTTTCACCTGCCAACTGAAAACACGGCATGAAAATGACCACTACACGGTGTGTAGTCGGTTTTTACACCCTTCGTCACTGACATGGCTACACACCCTATGTACTCATTCCACACGGCCAAAGTACACGGCGTGTGGAAAAGTACACTGCGTGTAGTCCCAAAATTTATAATTTTTCCCCATTTTCCTTATTTTCACAAAAACACTTAAGGAAAGAATAAAATAAGAAACCCGTACCTAAAAAATAAGAACTGGGTTCTTATAGAAACCCACCAAGTTAGTTTTTTTTTAAAAAAGTGTGCTGAGCAGAAAAATTGTAGCATTTGTTTATAAACCAATGGTTATGTGGAAAGTTTTTTCTATGTCTTAGAAGAGTTGTTTATTCAGTAAGCTTCTTTGGGATCTAGAATTCATAATCTTTTTGTATCTTGAGATGAGATCTTGTTTGTGGCTCATTTTTTGAGTAATGTTCATTGGGTTTCTAAATATCTGTTTGATCTTGTGATGTGGCCATGAATAGTTCTCCGTTGGAAATCTTTCCTATTGATCAACCTAAGGATTCATTTAAAATGTTAAATCCACCTCTTCCGACGATTACTAAGCCTGATATTTGGAATAGAGATCTATTTGGGATCGACTTAAAGTTCTTATAGGTTATGATAATTTTTTGGTACATAGTAGTTGTGTTTAGTGATGTTGATGTTTTTTACTGTATTCCTTGTCCATTCTGCCCCACGTTCGGAGTGAGACAGAATTTTCATATGTATCTATGAGTTACTATTTAGATGCAGGTGTTTTGTTGAGAATGTGAGTTTTTTTAGAGTGGTGAGATCCATAGCACCCTGATTGTGGTGCAACAGATGCTTCAAGAATCAAGGCTCCATCCATAGGCCTCAGAGTGAAGCATTTAACACAGTCAAGAAATCTCTAGGGGTGTAGGGAGCTTGACCAGGCTCCTGTCTCAACCATTGTGGTATGGTAGTTTCTATGTCTCTATTTTGGTTTCTCATTTATGTGAATTTCCCTTTGTCACATCAAGTTTAGTGGACTTACCCCTCACACAGTGTTTATGGTTGTGCCTTCATGGATGTGGGTTTTTGATCAATGTCCCTGTTGGACCGCCTGTGAAAATAGGGTGTGGTCTTGTTGTTAACTATTCTTAGGTGGAGAGGGTTGGGTAGTTCCTTTATTTATTTTTTGTTTTTAGTGGCCTAATTATTGGGTCCCCTTCCCTCCCATCCCTGAGTGGTGGGGGTCTGTATTAGTGCTGAAAGTGTTGGCCCAATTTTTGTCCCCTCTATTTGGGAGTGGGTGGTTTAGATGTTCATGTTTTAACCCTATTAACCTGGGTTTCTAGGTTTTTTTGGGAGAGTTTTGGTGGTCCTTTATAAGTGATTACCAATTCTAGTTAATTTTTAATTCTTGTTTGTTCATTGCATGTTGGGTTCTAATGGTGGGAAGACCCACCATGGGTCTCATTAATTTTTTCCTCCTAAGAACTTATCTATTGCTATTTGTTTCTTAATGGTTGGGATTCCATCCCATAATCCACTGTAATCTTTTGTTTTTGTGATTTCTCTTTGGTTTGGGAGATTTTTGGGTTCATTGGTAGAAGGCCCAACAACCGGGTTCTTGGTTTGGTTGTGGAGGTAGTGACTCGATCATTCAGTTGATTCTCATGAAGTGGTTGAGAGTTGGTGTTTTGGTTGAAATAAGATGATTACATTCCATTAAAATATGATGGTGTTTCATTCTATTAGGAGGCTGGACCATATTGATAAATAATCATTAGGTGTTGATCAATCATTTGAAATGTGCTATGTCTTTCCAGGGGCGAAAATCATTAATGGTGGGGAGAATTGTCACAAACCTTTTTTTTCTTTTCATGTCATGGTTTTGATCTGGTTAATTGAAAATCCATTTAATTTTATTGGGTTTTGGGTGAGATTAATTTTGAGTATTGAACTACCATATATGTCTAATTACCGTAATTTGGGTCCCCATGCTTGTTTAGGAGTTTTGGAGAAAGGGGGTTATTTCAGGATTTGGGCCAACCGTGAGCCCATTTCCAATTTTAAAAACCAAAATTTGTTTCTTTTATAAATCCTTTGTTTTTCAAATTTTTTCACCCATTAAACTTCATAAATTTCCTCCAATGACATATTCAAACCACCATATCCTTTTGGAACCATTATAAATTCATAAATAAGGTGAATTTGGGTTACTTATTTAGGTAATGGGCCTGCCCATGGGCCCATTTTCAGTTCTAAAAAATAATTTTTTTATTTAATATATTTTCCATTTTTTAATATTTTTCGGTTATTCCACCTCCCACACGAGTACATATACCTATCCTCACCCCCATTATCTATTTTAACTCTTTGGAGCTCTTTTGAATCTCATATTTGGGTGAAAGTTTTCAAGTTTCCACAAATTGTCCAGAATTGAGAAGGTAAATTCGTTCATCTATAAATCAATCCATTCATACTATTTTTACCAAATATCTTCTTTCCATGGTTCTTCAAGACCTTATGAGACTCTCCAAGAAGTTTAAAGCCATTCCCTTGTCTCTAAGGGTGCAGATATAATGGAATACGAAGATTTTTCTAGGTGGCATGGTGAGATTCCTTCTCCTTTCTCCTTCATCTTCCTCCTCCTTTCATTATTTTTGGTATTATATTCTCCCCTAGTCATGTTAGAACTATTGTTATGTTATAACATGATTTTTTATGTGGGTTTTGTTCGTTTGGGGATGTTTTTCATAGGTTTACCATTTATAAACCCTTGAATGGTGATATTGGGTGTGTGTTTCCATTACCCCAAGGATTTGAGTTAGGATATCCCTTTCACATGACGTTATCATTTAAGTTTCATCATTTTCTTATTTTCCACTACTGATATATATGTTTATTATTGTTTTTAATCCTTTGGATAATTTTATTTTTGTGAAAAATGGTTGTTTAAGCCTTGTTTTGTGAAAGGTATAGTTGTTTTGTCATAAAAGTGCACACCAAATGTTTATTTAAAAGTTTTACTATCTTTTGCAACTGTTTTTTGTGAGGTTTAAAACATTTTTTACGGTATTTTGAACATGTTACAGTATCTATAATAAATATGGCATGAAATTGTTGTTTTATTCCTTTTTAAGTTCTTAAAATAAATTGTTTTGTTTAAAAAGGGTATGTCATGTGTTCGGTAAATTGCCCAGTTGGGTTTTATGTGTGATGTGTGATTTAAAAATTATTTTTTTGGATTTATAAATGAATTGGAAGAATGATGAACGGTATTTTTGGGTCCTTATATTTCTTTCCAATTTTTATTTGGTTTTACAAACAAATGGGTTTTGGTTTACAACATGTTTGGCCTGAGTTGTTGGAAAATGGCTCGTTTCACATCCTTGTGAAAATGGTTATGTTTTAAATATTCAGCCTGAGTGTTTTAAGGGATTTATGAATATGGTTTGCTTATTGAAATGGTGTGTATACACCTCTTTAATAAAATTGAAATGAATACCTTGGTCAAATGTTAGTTTTGAGAAAGGCTTAAAGGCCAGTTTGGCATTTTTTTTGTAAAAATGGTTTTAATCTACATTTCATGTTATATCTTTTTGGTCCATTTTATGGTCGATGAAATTGATTTATTAATTTGTTTTAGGGATGAAAAATATGTTTTGTTATGTTATTGATGGGTATATGTCCTAAAAATATCATTTTTGTGTGAATTTTATGTGCAAGTCCTCATTATACTCCTTGAAATTGTTTTACGAAACTTTTTAGTGGTTTATTGATTCGTGAAAGAAATGTGAAGCATTTTTGCGGGATATTTGTGTGTTTATGTTTTGGTAATGGAATTTTGATGTTAAAATGGTATTTGATAATATGTTTAACTTTATTGAGCACTAATGGGAATCCCGGGTATCTAGGTGGGTGGACGTGTACTAGTATGCTAGTGATCCTGTGGGGTTTGGTCCCTGCTTCACGTAGCAAGTTTGATGATGACAAAACTAACTAAAATAGGATGATGATGTTGTTGGGGGGACCACAAGGTTATGGTTATTATCTCTACTAGTGTCTTGTGTGCATGAGAATGAATATTTATTATGTTTACTTTCCACGAGATTCGAGGTACCTGGGGCTCACAACTGACTAGTGCCAAGGGGTGTTCCCGTGACTTGTGATCATTATCTATTTTGTACTCACCATCAACATATGGTGTGTTTGGTTGGTAAATTCAGAAGTGTGTGTGATTTATTTAAAATTTTACACTCTTTAAAGAATCCCTTTTGAAAACTAGTTTCATTTTGAAGTTGCACCTCTTTGAAAATTGTTACTAGCATTCTTGTTTATAAAACATGAAAGTTTTTGTCTGATGATTTATTTTATATAATGGGACCTCATTTGGAAATCAAAACTTTATATTTTTATTTATAAATTGAAATTGAGGTTTCTTTTATTTTAAATGATGTTCATTGGGAATAGAATATCGGGCTAACTGACTGAGTTTTAATACTCATGCCTATAGTCTTCTTCTGTTTTTAGCCCTTGTATAGGTTTCATCTTGAGTTAGATCACCTTGGGAGATGTGTGATCATTATTTTGGAGAGTGACTAGTGGGGTCACATGGAGTTATTTGGTTATCGGGTTTGGTCAGTTGAGATTATGGTTTAGTTATACTTTCAATTTCTTGTACAAATAATGTTCAGTTCAATTTTATATAAATGTATTTTGGGCTGTCCATTTTTTCAGCTATTTTTTTGATTGTTTATATATGGGATAAATAGTTCCCCTATGTACTCTATTGATGCCCTTGGTGCTTGTCTCTATACCAGGAGGATCAGGAATGCCTCTCGGGACATGTCATGGGCTGGCCCTTGTGATTGGTTCATGGTCGACTCAGGCAGGTTCGTGACAATTCATGTGTTGGGTAGTTCTTCTCATGAAACAATAACTATCATGTTTCATAAGAAACAACCAGATCTCCCTAATTTATAAAACATCCCAAACTCAATCCTGAAGCAACACAATACACCACATGACCTTGTACTCATTCAGGAAATATCCATATTGGTTCTGATGTAAGGTGAACTTTAATCTATTTAAATTATTACTAATATTCCTCATTCCATTGAAATGAAACAGTTTCCCTTGTCAAAGTGTCTTCAGTGAAGCTACTAATGAAATTTCATGAAAAAAATTGGTTATAACTAGTTAGAACAAGGAAACTGCATATAACAAATACATTCTTTGGCGGTTCCTAATAGATTACAAGCTATATCTTTTGTGGATCCCAAAAAATTCTTTTTTCATAGTTAACATAGAAATTGAAACTTACCTATTATATCTCAAAACTAAACGTTGAACTTTTGTAATATAGAATATTATACTACAAGATACCCAACACTATTGACAAGTGTTTCTCATAATAAACCTTTTTCCTTGAATACACCATTTTTTCATCCAAAAACACACCAAAAAAGAATATATATGAATATATATTTAAACTATATGATTCATCAATTCCATAAAGACTAACAATGCAATCATATTACTGAAAGGGATAACCAAATACTCTAAATGGCCACAACTAATCTAAAAACTATCTTATAAATATCATGTTCGGACCAAGTTGGACAAATAAGGAAGTAAGAATATTTTTCTATTACACAGTATTGTTTTTTGTTGTCAATGAATTATAAATCAATTCACTTTGTAAAGGACTTGAAAACCAGACGATGCTTTGCTGATATGTATTTCAAAAATATCATAAGTTAGGAGAACTTGTGATGCAAGACTCGTGAAGGAAAGGGGTAGAAATTATAATGCTAGTCATATATAGTTTTGATTGGAAGGAATGTTGCTACTAGAAGATAGGGAAGTTTCAGTACTTCCCATTGTAATTCTGACACTGCTAAATCTGTTCTATAAAAGGATATATATCACAATAGTGGAGTTCATGATGAAAGCTAAAGAATGGTTATGGGAAGCAGTGAAGAGAGAAATGACAAAGGAATGGAAAATCTAGAGGCGGCATAAAAGAACAGTTTAAGGTGGTGTCATTTTCCCGTGTTTGCCAAATTTTTGAGCCTGAAAATCAAGAGATGAAGAAATGTGTTTTTGTAAATAGGTGTCGCACTCTAGATTGAATATGGTTTAGATTTTTGTGTGCAAGGCATGATTCAAGGTCAGAACATTGAAAAATGTCAAAGGCATGCAGTGTGCGAAAAATTGGGTAGAGTGCGTGAAAAAATAAAGTTTGCGCAAAATATTCACGGGATATGTGAAATATCAGTGGGGTGGGAGAAATATTTACGGGATGCACAAAATATTAGCAGGGTGTGCAAAAAATAAAGGAGTTTGCAAAAATTAAATTGGAGTGTGAAATAGAGGAATGAAGGTTTTCGCGTAATTGGTGTTTTGAGATCAAAAGCTCGAAAATTGAAAAAGGCATGAGGTACGTAAAAAATTAGGGCATTACACGAAATATGATGTTTTGTGAAAGAGTTTTTACATGCATGAAGAGGTTTTTATGTGTGGATTAGTGCTTTTTTCATAGGGTTAAAAAGGCCTATAAAGACGAGGTTACCCCCTCTCATGTTCTGTGGCTCGACACTTAGAAAAATACTAAGCTCTGAAGATCATAAAATTATACGCTAAGTGAGTTGCATGAAAAGAAAGAGGTCTGCACGAAAATAGGAAAGGTGCATGAAAAATGTGGGAATTTGTGCAAACATTGTAAAGTTTCACGAAAAAGGATGTTGCGCAAAAAAGGTTTTTCGTGCCAAAACGGAATTTTTATGCACAATCCATTTGAATTGCACGCAAGGTACCCTAAAGTGTGCGTGAAAAAATTGTGGTCTTCTCACATATTAAATTGTGCAGAAGATAGTTCTTAGCAGCTTCTGGGTAAGAAAAAGAAGATTTTACTTTAGAGAATACATATATTCAATTGTAATGAAGCACTAAAATACTGTAATTCCCTATTTGTGCTAAGAGGGTGCACAAACACTTGTGGATTGTTTTCCAAGTTCTACATGAGTGTATGGGTATATCTTACTCATTGTATTCCACATAAAAGTATTGTTTTCTAGTTTATTGTGTGGTAATGGATTATTTCAGTACCATACCAAGTACTTAGCTACTCTTGTTGAGTAGTGAACCTTGTAAATCTTTTGTTCATGTGGTTGTGTTTGTTTAGGGGAGAAGAAACTCTTTAACAGGAGGAAAAGGTTGTTTCAAAAATAAGGAAACATAAAAATTAAATGACATCCCTGATTCACCCCTCCTCCTCTTAGTGATACTTAGATCATAATTGGTAAATTCATATCCTCCTTATAAACAAACAATTGGTGACATCCAGAACATATGTCAATTTTAAAGAACCACTGGGTTCCCTCAAATAATATAACATGTCATCAATTCATGGAAGATGATATCAATTCTTTATCATAAATTGGATAATCTTACGATAATTGACACAAAGCCTAAGAGTTTCATCCTCCTTTTACACAAAAACAAACTGGTGCTTCCAATGGATATATACATGGCTAAAAGAAACCTTTTATTTACAACTCTTACTACTGAACTTTCAATTCCCTTAATTCTATTAGTTTTATTCGATAGGATAGAATTGAGATATTATTAGTCCCTAGTAAGAGATCAATTGTAAAATCAACTTCTCTTATGGGTGAAACTATGATAAATTATTCGGTAAAACTTCCGAAAAATGATCTAATATAGTTGTAAAATATGAACTCTTGATATCAACCCTATATTCTATGTTCAAATCTTAGAACTGGAATGAGATACTTCCATTTTCTGGTTCCAAAAATTCTTTTCTTCTTACTTTCACATTCTAATCCCATCTGAAGAGATTTTCAATGCCATCCTCAGTTTTAAAACTAACCCTTTGGGTATAATATTATATGTGATCTTTTAACATTTTCAAAAAAACCATACCCAGTATTAATTCATATACATCCATCTCTAGCACCATGAAATCCCAAATAAATTCATCCCCACCAATAGTAACAGAGAATTCTTTAGAAATGAAGGCTCAAAAGTCTCTTTGTCCAAGAGGAGTTCAATGTTTCCAAATAGAGGCAATCCACTCAACATGAAAACCAAGAAGATAAACAACACGATAAGAAATAAACCAATGGGAGGCACCCATATAAAACAAAGATTGCATAAGAGTAGAATTAAAAAGAATCATACCTCTCACCATTGATAGCACAAATTGATAATCCACAATCATTTTCTCATCTTCATATAATTTATTACTCTCCACAATTTTCTATTTATTACAATGTTGAGATTAAACTTGTTGAAGAGTCATTATATTCCTAGAATCACCAAGGCTTTCTTGGTTTTTCTGATGAGATCTTCTCTTTTTTGCTCATCCTGTTGAAGCATACAACACATGAAAAGAAAGCGATGTGTCCATATCACTTAAACATGGAGAACTAAAACAATTTCACTGAATATGCCCCATATTATTTAAATTATTTAATTATATAGGCGGTTTCATACAATCCTGATTTGTATTCTTAAATGAACTACCCTGAAAAAATCTTGGACTACTCTTTGGTTTTGGCAGAAGATTAATGGATCCAGCCGTCTAATTCGAGTCATTCTACCACCTTATAAATAGGTGTCCATATTCCTATTGTTCAAAGAATTATAGTTCCCATAATTTCCCATATTTATAAATAAGAATTCTCTACACATGTATCATAATATATCCCTTTCTACTTTCATTTCTCTATTGGCCATCTCTGTATAATCCGATATACAAATCATTTAAATCTTTGAGTGGATCTTTGGCCTCAACCACGATTAAAAATATGATCCTTCAAGGAAAATTCGAGTGATAATTAGACTAAATTCAAAAATTTATCCATATAATTAGTCACTATGAGGTTCTCTTTCTTCAAACTAAATAAATCTATTATTCTAGCAATTCTGAAAAAGTGAGGATAGAATTATTTGTTGAAAATTTATTCCAAATACCCTCATGAAATTCCATGGTCTAATTTAGCATGAACTAATAAATCACATCACTTGGGTGATATATCTTCCATTATATGTATTTCCAACTTCACCTTTAGCTTAGCTACTGTGCCAAGGAAATAAAAGATTCGATTTATCCAATTCAACCACACCTCTACCTTTTCTAGTTCTAAATTACCCCAAAATATGGGTTGATTATAATTTTGGAAATTAATGGAATGATCCACTTTCTCGAGTTCATACAATCTATTCTATATATCCATATCTTTTAAAGCCTAAGAAATACGTTGAATCAGCTATTGGTTCACCAGTGGCTCAGGTGCAACCAAATTTTTAGCAGCATCTTCTGGTTGGTTCCTACAACGTCTACCCAATTCCATTTTCTATAACCAAAAGAAAATTCCATTTAGTCTCACTCTCTAAAATATTATTTCTTATAAATTTTAAATTTTTTGCATCATATATATCACAAAAATGATTTCCAAAATTCAAAAAAAATATATTTCTAAACAATTTTTGAAAATTCCACCATTTTTTCAAAAATAAAACCATTTTAAAATATTTTTAAAAATAAAAACATTTTTACCAAATCAAAAATCAATACTCAAAATTTATTATGCACTCATAGTGGGAATTCTTTTTTATACCTGCATTTCATGCCCTTCTCATGAACTAATCCCATAATGATGAGATTATAACTCCAGGGAGTGTCTCAAAACACTCATATACCCAAACTCCCTAGTAACTTGAATTTCAGAATAAATGGGTTAGAAACACCTTTTTATGCTCTACATTTCAAGTTCTGATGATCATATCTGCTTACTACCAACCAAACTCAATGATTAGAAAGAATAATTTTCCAACTCTAGTACTGAACAAACTAATACTATTTGTAACATCCTTCCCATCGCCCAGTGTCTTGAGAATAGGTTGAGGTGATACTAGGCCTTAGGTGATATCTCCAAGACCCCAAAGACTATAAATAAATACCAAGGGGGCTATAAAAAATTGGGGGATTACTTCCCCTTTAACGATATGTAACAAAACCACAAAACAAAACCAATCGAACTACTATATGATGCATGAGTAAAACATTACAACTCAATTAAAAACAACCACAAACTATATAAAAGTACAAATAAAAAACCAGAACCAACAAAACTAAAATTAAATAGATACATCCATTAGAAATACCCAACAATATTCAAACTAACTCTCAATAATCCATGTCCAAGTAATTATGATACATCACTAAAGAACTAAAATACCTATCCTTTACATGTGTCTTGATATAGAATATCTGAAAATGCACATAAGTTTCTAAGGAGGGGGTGAGTATAAAACTCAGTAGGTTTTTCCCAATGACTTCTCAACACATTCCACTCAGATGGAAAAGTTATTAAATTTATATAAAATAGTTTAAAACCAATTAAAATCAGTTTATACCAAAAAAATAAATCATTTTTCCAATCCAAAACCATTTCCATGGAAAACAACCAAACAAACCTTTTTAAACCATTTCTCAAATTCCTTTTAGCATACTCATTCCTTTTCCACACATCCACCCATGGATGATAACCGTGGACCCCCTATACTCAAGAGTAGTGAGTCATCCTTTCACGATGTTGTCACTTGGGGATCCTTTTTTGGGGGGGTAACTTCATGATTTTATCTATCCCATTTTGAAGGGGGGAACCTAATGCCCTTATCTATCCCATTTTGATGGGGGGAAATTTCATGCCCTTAACCATCCAAAATACACATGAACATATGCAAATAATGTATGCCAAATACTAATCAAATAAACCTGACAATCCATTTCAATAAAAAATTTCTTTTATTAAAAAAATTCTAAAAACATTTTTCAATGCATCAAAATAAAATTTCATTTTAAAATCATGAACCAAAATCACATTCCATAAAACCATAACACTGTCACAATTTCACCAAACCGTCACTAAAGAGTTGTTCTATCGACAATAAAACATAAATTTTACAATTCATTTCAATAAATTAAAACAATTTTAAACCAAGCCTTAATGTTCCAGTCAAGTCAAATCATGAGACAATCCACCTACCTCTCAATCTTTGGTGAAAATGAAGAATGGAATGAAATTTCAAAAACGCATCTTGAAAATGTTAAACTATTCCTTAGATATTGCTCCCTACCATCAAAAAAATCACACCTCATCATTATTGACATCACTTAGAATGAATCCATATCCAATGGATTAGATCAATGATTTCAAGAGAGATAAAAAGAAGAAACATAAGGAAATAATGATGAACGGTAACTTACCAATAAATCCAACCTCGAACGCAAAACAAAATCACCTAATAATCACTCATAGATCTAGTGAAATGGTCACCACAACCTAGTGAGGAAGAGGAATTCAAATTATGGTCTATTTAAGGGGGAAAAGAGTGTCTTAGGGGGTAAATCAGACTAAATCTATAAATTTTAGATATAATTTTTCATGTCGCATTGTTAGGGAAATAAAGTTCTTACCATGCTTGAGAAACAACCACTAAACACAACTCGCATGGTTGGCTCACACGATTTGAAAAATCGTGCACCAACCATGCTAAACATGAAAATCCATCATTACATGGTTTCTCCGGGCCACCTGCATGGTTTGGCCAAACCATGCACCTTACTATGTGCATGCCTAGTGCCTGCTATTTTATTTTCAAGGTTTATTGGGAGGTGTTGCATGGTTTCTACTAACAATGCTCAAACCTTTCACCTCTAGACCCCCCCCCCAATTTCCAAATATCATTCAAACCTCCTGAACCTCAACCAAAACATTTTATGTATATATAATACATAAACAAAGGTTCATGTACCTAAAACCAGGAGTGCTAAAAATATATATTATGACATAATATATATAACAACATAATATATATATATAAATATATATATTGTTTCATAACATAAACATTTTGTAACATTTTAAGACAATGTAGTGTGTGTGTGTGTGTGTGTGTGTGTGTGTGTGTGTGTGTGTGTGTGTGTGTGTGTGTGTGTGTGTGTGTGTATAACACACAATATATAAAAATATAAAATATACATACGTACATACATTAATATTGTTTAATATATTTTATATGCACAAAATCATTTAAAATAAACACATAAAACATTTAAATCAATACATACAAAATAAAGTTAACACGTAAGAAATTATCACTAATACGATATATTTCAAACCAAGCGTAATAAGTTATTCAATCTATAAGAAAACAATTTAGATACATAATTAAACAAATTATAATAGAATTAACTAAAATCAACCTAAATCTTCCCAATCCATCGAAACTAATTGAGAACATATCAATACTCCTTAAATATTTCAGAAAAGACAAAGGGCTTAGTAATGTATGGACCCATGCATTACCTGACTTTTGTAACATGACTATTATATGACAATTGGAATAGTAAAATATCCAACGTAATATTAAAATATAACTTTAAAAGGAAATTTAAAATTAATATATATAATAATTATATTTCAAATATTTTATCATATGTTAATATGCTATTTAAGAAAAATACGAATGATATTATTAAATTTAGAATTTTTTGAAGTGAATAAATATTTTTTTCACTTTAAAAATAGTATTTTATAAAAAAATATATAATTTTTATTTAAAATAATTATTTTTAATACTTGGGAATTTATTTACATAAAATAAACATTATTTTTGAAATCAAAACATCAAAATTAACCAGTATTGAGTTTTTTATAATCTTATAAGATACTATAATTTTTAATTAAAAATTATTATAAAGTATGAATATGTGATAAGTGTTGTGAAATCATAATGACTTTAAAATGGTGTAATAAATTTTATAAATAATTTTCCAACCAAAACTATGTTTTAGATTAAAATAATTTTATTTTAGTAAAAAAAATAAACTCTATAATTAATCTTTCAAAACCTAAAGTAAAGTTTCAGATTTTAAAAATAATATCTTCCACGTCAAAAACTATAATAATTTAATGAATTTATTTTTCTAAACATTAAAATACTAAAAATAATCCTTATATGTCAAATACAGTGGGATAAAACCATTAAAAGGCCAATGGTTTTCTATTTTTTATAACTTAGAGTTCAAGTCTTATGTTTAGTTATTAATAAAAATTCTGACTCATTTGCTATATACCCACCTATTCTCCCATGACTCACCACTCCAAATCCACTAAGCATTATTTCCCTTACATTATCTCTATTAAGTGACTCTTTATGATTTTTATAAGGTTATAAGGATATCTTTAAATGTTTTAAAAAGCTTCTTTTCAAGGTAAGGATTTTCTTCCCCTTTCTACCTCTCCATTCAATTACACCCTTTGGAATAAATCTTTTTATTTTCAATTGATTATTTTTTCATATGTTTATAATCAATATATTTTTGTAAAAAAAATTACATATTAATAAGATACAACTATTTTTTCTCGTTAATCTCATTCCATAATTTATCATGTATTCCTATTATGCTCCTGAAATCATTATTTAATTTTCCATGCCATAGTTTTATGTTATGAATATCCTACCTGTAACATCTCCGGTTTTTGGAGTGAGTCGAATTACTCAACTCATTTGATTTTTTTGGAGTTTTGTGCTTGGACCAAATTTTTTCTTGATCATAGGTACTCAATTCTGAGAATTCCTTTGACCCAAGGGAATATTATTAGATGAGTTTGAATGTTTGGAACGTTCCTTGGGGTTTTGAGTGGGTTTTGGATGCATTAGAATCCAAATTCCAATCATTTAGGGTGCATAGACTGAGGTTCATGGTTTGGGAAACCTATTTATCCTCCCAAGAGAAATCATGTGGCCCTCTAGGTTCACTGGACACAGTTTGGAAAACTGTGTCAGAGGGGGTTCATGGACATGTGAAAACTCTGTAACTTTTAACAAAGGGGATTCACACAGTCTACAAATGGTTTCATAAACTATAAACCTTGACCATTCAAGGTGTTGTGCCTATATATTAAGTACAACCTGGTTTTCACATAGTTTGGAAAACCATATGGTAACCATGTGGCTTATTAAAAAGGATAAAATTAATATCCCCCCCCCTTTTTACTTTAGAGTGGTTTCCCTATTTTCTCCTCTCATGTGGCGCTCTCCTCCAAGAATCCATGGGAGAACATTTCTTCTTATACATGATGTTGAGATCATATTCATGTATAACATTTGTTCTTAAATCCTTTGGTATCATTGGAACAATATCATTTAAGGCCCTAATTCCTCTTTATTATATTCTCCTTTTCTCTCTCCATATGTTATACCAAATCTGTGCAAGAAATTTTACCCTATTATTGGGGAGTTCATCTAAAACGTTCATTTCTTTCAAATCAATTTGAGTTAGATGAAAATAAAGGATGAGTGAGTTTCTACCAAGATAAGGTAGGTGGTGTCTATATTTCTCTTTGATTTATCTCATATTTTGGGGGTGTCTTCTTGAGAGTTCCATTGGGTAGTCTGAGCAAGGCCCTATTTTATAAATTCATTTATTTTAAATTATTTAATTAGTAATTATAGATGCCTATGGGTATGCTCCCACCTAACCAAAAATGGTATGATCTTGGTGAAAGGCTTTGGACCTTGGTCTGATTAGGATGGTGAGATTATTTAAGTTAAATAAATTATTATATTAAATGTGATGAGTTCCTTGGGAATGTACCAGTGATATCCTAAGGATTGAGATGGTGTTGACCATATGGATGAGGTGAAGTTTTTAAACATTTTGTGCATGAGGTAAATACTTTGGGTGATGTTAATCACTGGTTGGGTGACATGGTCATCATATTAAATTGATATTGGATGGTTTTGACCATCAAATTGAGTGACATGGTCATAGGGTAATGATGTGTCAGGATGGCATGTCATAATTACTTTGTTGGTGATTTCTGCTCACCATGATTGGATGACACTCCATTTGATCCATCTTCACATAGATAGGACTCATATGATTTGGTGGTGTTGACCACTCATGTGGGCAGAGGCCACCATTATATTGTCGCTTATGATGGTGTTGAACATTAGTATGATTGGAGGTGTTTGTCATAGAAATCCATGAGGATGGTGAGAGCACATCGATTAGTGAGGATGATACTTTTGGTTGGGGTGAGGATCTCCATATTAATGAGGCCATTGTAACATTATTATTTGAGAGTAAGAACATCATCATTCCTCAGGAAGTATACTATTGAGTTGACGGTGTTTTTATTTATAGGATAGACAACTCTCTGCCTCAAGATATCTAGCTTCAAGCTAATAAGAGATTTTGAGAAGGGGTCTAAGGGACCAGGTACTTATTTTTTGGGTAATCCTTTATAGAAGTTGAAAAATTATTGATGGAACAAGGTGTCAGGTGACATTTTTGGATGTATAACCTAAGAGTTAACTTGGGATGATTTTCATCATAGGGTTCCTTGGGTTTTTTCTAAGGATCTTTTATGCTATAGTTATACCTCTGTTAGCCAAATTAATTGATTAAATCCTTATAGTTGTTGATCAAAAATGAATTTTATTATTTTATGTAATATTATTGTTTTCTTTTAATTATTTTTATATACAATTTCTTGATCACAGATGTAAGTTAAAAACACATTGGTTGTGTTCTATAGAGATTTGTTCTCACACCCTCCATGGGGCCTTCGAGACACATGTAGATTTTATGCTTTTGTGATCAGGTAAGGGTTCATGCTGAGGATATGGAACTTAGTGATCCTATCATAATATTTACGTGGGATGGATGGAAGGGTTCCTTGGATGTTCCTACATCATCTAGAGTTTACTTTTTTGGTCTTTCTTTTATATTGGCATGCTTATATATATGTACTAAGGTTGGCCATAGGCAAGCCTCCTAGATTTTGTTATTTTATGACCTATTATGATATGAATTATGAGATACATGTGATGTTTTTTTCTTCAAACGGTATCATTTATTACTACTTATTTCTGTTTATGCATTCTCTATTGTATGTATTTCTTTCGTTGCAGGGGGTTACTGGTCTAGTTACTTATGGTCTTTAATTTGTTGTTATATTTACCTATTTATCAATTTTATTATCATCACTATATGGTATAGTATCTCCAGTACAACGTATTTACACCCTCAATGGTAGTCTGAAGCCTTTGTTGTATGGGGAGGCATGCCTATGGCCTAGGGGCCCTCTAGATCGTAGAGTTTTTTAGGTGGATAAATGGGTCGGGGCACAAAAATTAGTATCAAATGGGTTTATTTTACCTATTTTTGGGTCTTAATATTTTTCTATGGTAGACCAAAGATAATTATATAGTTATAATTGGGTTTATGGATCATGTTTGGGATCCTATAACGCCATGCATGGGGGACAAACCATGTTTCCAAGGATGGGAAATTGTTGTTCAGCTTTTCTCTTTTGGTCTTTCATATGATTTCAACCTCAAGTGGTTCACATGGGTGTGATTTGAATCTGTTATGATATGTGACACTTGGACTAGTATGGAAAGGGAGTAGATATGTGACCCTTGGAATGGTATGGAAAAATAGGATTTATGGACCCTTGGCCTGGTATGGAATGGAGTGGTTCTTTATGATTTCTTGATAAGAACATAGGATGATTGATATATGTTTGTGCCTAAAATAAATACGTTTTTAACCTCACTGGGAACCTAGATTTCACTAAGATTCGTTGGGTTATTTAAAGTGTCAAAAGTAGAGTCTATGTAGTGTTTTCCTACCAATCCTCCCTTTGGTGGAATTATACTCTTCCAACTAAGAAAATTAATTACAATGAGATTTATATGTGACGGTATATGATATGTGGTATATGTATATATGGTCCTAGATATGATAGGAGTAATAAAGGATTGATATGTGACACCTGACTCTAATGTGGGTAGGTGAGGGTCCATTAGGTCAGATTTCTAATGACTAATTGTGATGGGTAAGTGTGAGGGTGGTGAGGTTGAGCTACTTATTATAGATTTCTCTATATGAATTATATATATATGTGTGTGTGTGTGTTATTATGGATGTATGACCATTAAAATGTTATTTAGTGGGTTGTAACCTAGGCAGATTCTGATGGAATTTTATGTGGGAGGTGATATGGTGTCACACGAGCATGCATAGGTTTAGGCCCCTAATGGTCGGGATGAGGCCTTGGAGGGCCATCCTGATCATGATTCGTAGTTACAAGCATAGATACATGCTCAAGTATAGGTTGGTTAGCTACAAGATATGGCATCTCTTTGTCCATGGCTTGAAAAGTAGATTAGAGAGAGCTTAGTATGTGTCATAAGGGGTATCGATAGGGGATCTTAGGGATCAGAGCCTTCAATGGAATGCCAGAATTAGGAGTTCCAGTTTCTTCATCCACTACTATTTTAGGGTGATGGTAGAAAATGGGAAGTATAGAACTATATCAGGTTGGACCAGACCAAATTCGACTAGCTCAAGACACCCTAGGCCAGAGGCTAAAGTTATAGACATACATTCTTAGAAGATAATATAAACACTGGGAGGGGATTTACAGGTTTAGGAATAAAAATGTGATGGATTGTCTTGGAAGGACATTGAGGCTAGGTTCTTTGAGAACTTCTTCCTGAAGATGCTAAGCATAGAGAGAGCTCTGTAGTTCTTGAACCTTCAGTATGGATACATTTCTTCCATGGACTATGTATTTATTTTCACAAAATTTTCTCATTTCATACATGGTATGTGGGTTATGAAACATATAGGGTGATGCATTTTGAGGATCGTTTATGACATTCCATCAATGTGTAGGTAAACATCTTCAGGTTAGCCACATTCTCAAAGGCTGTGAATCAGACATTGGTAATTGAGGGAAACTTGGCTATCAAGTCGTACTCAATATGGGTGGTGGTGTTAGTTGATTATAGTGGAAATTATTTAGATATTAGTTGGAGAGGAATATAGGAGTCTCAATAGGGAATTCAGAATCGATACTTGAATAGAAAATTGAGGAGCGAGTCTTCGATGGTGTTCTTCAAGTGCGGGCAGTTGAGATATGTGAAGACACGGTGTGATAGGGCATTGAAGGAGTTCCATGATTGTATCCAAATCAGTAATCTTGGTTGGTTCTACAGGAAGCCTTATATAACAGCTGGTAGCTAGGGACCAGGGTATAATAGATGTTCTAAGGTCAGACCAGGAGCAATACTAGGATCTGGTAGTCGGTTTTCATACACATGCGGAGGACATGGAAGAGATAGTGACCATGTAGTGGGGTCAGTGTATGGTGTCTAGTATAGTGCCAAAAGGAGGTTAGGCCTTAGGTAATTAATCATTATTCTATATGAACACGATGGAGCTACCAGGTGTAGAGCAGGCTAGGGGTCCAGTTACAGTTAGAGGTGCACTGCTTGAATGACTGAGGCATATTATTTTGGAATGGATCTTTTTGTAGGCATGTACGGTTTTGGGTGAATGAGGTGCATGGGATGTATCTTTTGACTAACTAGATTTTAGATAGTAGTTTATCATCTGCTCAGATGCATTATATATATATATATATATGGTGTGTGACACCAGTATTTTTTATGAGAATCGATGTGATGCGGGATCTATATGAGGTGAATAGGAATATGTGCATCGATGTGATACAAGATTACTTGAGGTGATTTAGAAAATGGTCATTAGTGAACTATGATATCTATGTTACGCATGAGGCACCAGAACTTTTATAAGATCTGATGAAATGTGGGACCTCATAGGTCTCATGCGCAACATGGGAAAGAGGTGGGAATCTGATGAGATATAGGACATGATGGTTTTCGGATATGACATGAGTATGATGTGAGAAACTAATAAGGTTTAGGAGATATGATGCATCTTAGGAGGACTTTTGAGTTTAGTGATAGTCAGTGGACTATCAGAAATTTTTATTTGGGGTCTACAAGCGGCCGGGGTATGTAACTCCTAAGTTGGGGAGTGCCTTGAGAGAGTAGAACTATAAATTATGACCTAGGTAAAATCAAGGATATTTTGAATGGTATGGGTATTTTTGGTACCATATTTCATTAATCATTTATAAGTTAGGAATGATCTATGTTAAGGTTGGGAGACTATAATGTCATGTGTTTTTTGAGCCAGTAAAATTCCTCAACCTATTTGAATTTTTGGTGTTTGGTGATCGGACCAACATTTTTCTTGATCTTGTGAACTCAATTATGCTAATTACATTGACACAATTCCTTTTAATTACATGATTTTAAATTTTTGGGAAGTTCCTCAGGGATTCAAGTGGTTTTTGTTTACTCTTTATACTGAAATCCTACCTTTTAGGGTGCATGAATCGAGGCGCATGGTTTGGGAAAACTATGAATCTTGTAAAGAGATATTGTGTGGCCCTTCAGGTACACTAGACATGGTTTGGATAATCATGAAAGAGGTATTTCACATCCATGAAAAGACATTAAATCTTTTAACATAGGGTATTCACATGGTATAAATGTTGTTTGTGAAACCATTCTCTTTAACCGTGCAAGGTGTGCTGCCTAAATAGTGGGTACCACACAGTTTTTTCATGGTTTTCCAAACCATGTTGAAACATTGGGGCCTATTAAAAATGGAAAAATTACCATTTCACCATATTTTTATTTAATATGGATTTCTCTCTTTTACCCTTACATGTGGGATTTTCCTCCAGGAAATAGTGGTATATCTGTTCTTCCTCCCCTAGGTCTTGATCTCCTCTCCTCGTCTGGGCTCTGTTCTTCAAGTTATCAGCCTCATTGGAACCATATCAATAATGTCTCAAGTACTGTTGTTTATTTTATAGTTTTCTCTTTCCATATAGTGTGCGGAATCTATGAGATCCATTTTTCTTTATTTTCAGGGTGTTCATTTAAAACATCGATTTCTTCCAAATTATTTCGAGTTAGATGACGACAATGGACAAGAGGGAATCTACCAACATGAGGTAGGTGGTTCCTAGTTTTCCCTTTGATTTATATAGTGTTTTTTAAGTGTTCTCTTGAGAGAGTTGTCAGGTAGTTTGAAAAAGACTCTATTTAATTAAATACTTGATTTTAAATTAATTAATTGGTCATTGGAGATGCATGTGGGAATTCTCCCACCTAGAAAAAAATGGTATAAGTCTGGTGAGAGGCTACATACCTTGGGAATATTATGTCATGGTGATTATTTAAATTAAATAAATTTTTATATTAAATTTGATTAGTTCTATAGGAACGTGATAAGAACAGCATGAGGATTGAGATGGTGTTGACTATCTTGATGAGGTAATGTTATTCATTAGGTTGGGTTTGGCTAGAATACTTTGGGTGATGTTCATCACTAGTTAGGAAACATGGTTGTCAGATTGAGATGATGAGTTCATCAGGTTATGGTTATGGATCATATGATATTGGATGGTTTTGACCATCATATTGAGCGACACAGTCATAAGAGAGTGAGGTACCAAGATGAAGTGTCTTAGGTACTATGTTGGGGATTCACACTCACTATGAATAGCTGACGTACCATTGGAGTCATGTGCGCATAGATAGGACTCATATTATGAGGTGGTGTTGACCACTCCTGTGGGTAGAGGCCTCCATTAGATTTTGGACTATGATGTTGTTGACCATCTATATGGTTGGAGGTTATTTTAATAGAAATCCATGAGGATGGTTAAGAGCTATTGGTTGGCAGTGATGAGGCCATCAGTTGGGGGCTGAGACTCACTATATTATTGAGGTTGTTGGAGAAAGATTAATTGGGGTAATGAACATCACCATTCCTCAAGATGTCAGATGTTGAGTTGATGGTGTCATTATTTAGAGGAAAAACATCACTATACCATAGGATTTTGGGATTTGAGATGACGAGAGATTTTGGGCAGGGGTCTGATGGACCATGTACTTATTGTTTTGGGAATGCCATTTGACTCCAGAACATGATTGATGGAATGATTTTTCCGGTGACATTTTTAGAGATGGATCCTGAGTGTTCAATAAGGAATATTTTCATCAGAGGATTCCTTTGTCTTTATTCTAAGGATCCTCTTCACTACTATTATATCGATGTTGGGTTTAGTAGTTGACTTCTTCTTTGTGGATATTGAGAACAAGTGAAGCCGATTATTATATATGATGTTCATGGGTTATTTTATTTATTATTGGATACACTCACTTGATAATAGATGTATGTGAGGAACATGTTGGTGGTGGCCTACTGATATTTATTCTCACACCCTACACAGGCCCTTTAGGACACCTGTAGATTTTATGCCTTTTTGATCAGTTAAGGGGCCTGGATCAGGAGATGGAACTTTGTGGTCATGTTATGTCTTTTTAATGGGATGAATGGTTAGGGACCTTGGATGTTCTTTCATCAGTTTGTATTTTTTTAGTATTTAATCTATATCATCATGCTTATATGTATATACTGCAATCATCCATGGAGGACCCTCTTGGTTTACTAATTTTTATGATCTGTTATGGTATTCATGCTTAGCTACATGTTTGGTATTATTCTACAAATGGTATAGTTTTTTATTACTTCTTTCTTTTTATGCTTCCTTATTGTATGTATTACTTCTACTACAGTGGGTTATTGGTCTAGTTTTTTATGTTGTTTCTTCCAAAGCTATATTTATATACTAATCATTTATATTATCATCAATAGATGGTATAGTCTTCCCACTATCACCTCTTTATACCTTGACTTCTAATCAACATCCTTTGGCATATGGGGAAGCGCGCCTAAGGCCTAGTGGACCTCCATCCCATAGCACATTTTGGGATGCTAAATAGGTCGAGGCAGTACACAATAAAATTTTTATTCAAGGTTATTCCTTTATTTTTAACTATATTTATTTTATTTGTGACCTCTATATATAAAAATCACATTCCCTACTCATGGGATAAAATAATTCCTTATGATATATGATATATGATATATGTGGAACAAGTAATGTTTGGAACATGAAGTTTGTTCCCTAATAGTGATCCAATGAATTGGGAAATTAATTAATCTTTACATATGAAATTTTTATGATAAATTGGTATCACACCATGGTATTTTATGATACTTTGTAAAAAACCTTGAAAATATTCTCTACAAAACCTTGGGGATAAACCTTGGTGATATGTATATGAATGTATTATTTTTATGTTAAATCTCAATTTCTATGTTATGCCTTATAATTTATGATTATGATATTGTTTTTTGTCACGGGTTTTATTCATTATGATCTCTAAATTTGAATTTTCATTATTTATCCCCTTACTAGGATTTATTCCCACCCTTTCCTTTTGATGTATGTCCCCAGAAAATCATATGCAGTGAGGTGACCATAGATGGAATAATAAATGTGTATTTAAACAGAATTAGATATTTTTTACTATGATCTATTTATTTTGTGTATTATGGGCCTAGTTTCCAAGATAGTAAAACTCAAAATAACCTAAGGAATTTATTGAAGAAATATTTTTTTATAGAAATATTTTAATAATCGTGTATGAAAAAATTGGGTCTTCATAGTTAGTACTAAAAAAAGGTTTGTATATTTATAGAAATTAGGACTATGAAAAATTACTAAAAATCCTAGTGATGATTCTAAATGTAAAATCTCTAAATTATAAAGAACCGTATATTCAATAGCATGCATGACACGTGACACCAAGCGTGTAAGGGGATATAATACAGTGATATATTAAAATATGTTTACTATTTTAAATTGATTTGATTAATTTTATATTTTTCAATTCACACAACACCATGTTAGTTTGTGTTACAATCAAGATCATCCTTCTTCAATGGATTGTGTTACACACAAGTCTGAGTTTTACCAAACAATAATATATTATTAAAATATTATTGTTTAATATAATCATATATAACCAAGCCTTTATGTAAGAGGTTTTGAATAATGTTGACTATCTTATAAAAATTTACGGTTTATATAAATATAAAATTAATTCAATGATTTCCAATTAATTAAAAATAAAAATATGAACCAATTGGATATAGAAAAAGAAATATTTTTATTTTTATTCTTCAAAAGGATTTTTATCTTAATAAAAATAATTAGTTATAATTAGTTAACGATTTGAATGAAATATATATATTTAATAAACACAATGAAATATTTTTTATATTCATCCTTTAGGTTTGAAATGCATAAGATAATAACAAACCCTATTTGAAACATAAAAATATATATTTTTATAAATGTAATTTTACTGTATTTTAATGGAGAACCCATTTTAAATTTTAATTTCGACACATCTATTGATTCAATATTTCTAAATAATCATCTTAATTTATATACAAAAATAAAAAGTAGGTTAGGGTAATGTTTTGATATTTTTCAAAAATATATCATTTTTTAATGAATAGTGAAAAATTCTGAATTTTAGTTCAAAACTACTTTTGGTTATATTTTATTTATAATATTAAATTTTTTTTTGTAATGTCCTGATTCCGGGAGCTTCCCAGAGGTTCCCTTTACCTGGTTTCTCAAATGGACCCAAGCGTATTTCCCCAAATGCCAGAGGATTCCGACTAGCTATGAGGGCCTTGGGTGTGATAGTGGAGAAACTATGACCTCATTGATAGATTAAAGGAGTGGAAATAAACAGATAGTAATATCAGAAGTAGTAATAACATGTAATAGGTAAACAGTTGAAGAATGAAAGAAATTAACAACTGGAGCACATATATAAATGATGCATAATACATATGTCTAGGAAAGCAGCCAAACAAGTCACAATGATGGAATACAATACTAATCCAATTTACAAAGAAAACAAATAAATAACTCCAGCAGCATCACCAGCCTTAGCTTGGTCCCATGCTCTCCATTTCCACAGAAATCAAGTACCTGAAGTAGAAGGGTGTTTTCCCTTACCTAGACCTACAATGATATAATCTGTTTGGGCCTAGAAGCATGACTCAAATAGGGTGTGAGACGAATCCTAGTAGGTAACCACCCAAAGATCTATTCCTAATAGTCAATGAATATATATGAAAGGAAATAAGAAAAATAAAGTAGTAAACAAGGAGGTACTCAGAAGTAAACAATCCTACAGTTTAAATTCCATTCATTTTCATGTATCAAGTAAGCAGGTAATCAAAAACAAGTAACCTTGTGGGAAGTACTCATATCCTAACCCATCTGGTTCATCCAATCAATCTCAAGTAACCCTCTGGGTAATTACTCACATTCTAACCCCTCTGGTTCAGCTTTAGTAAAGACTCTCTGAGGAAGCACTCACAATGAATTCCCCTTTTGGTCTCGTATCGGTAACTATAGACAGTCTAGGGAAGCACTCAATGTTGAATTCCCCATGTGGTCTCGTAACGAGGAACTATAGACACTCTCAGGGATCAATAATTCCATCCCTTTATGGTCTCGTAACATAAAAGTAAATAGACACTCTGGGGAATCCCTCAGTATTTATTCCCCCTATGGACTACTACACCAGTTTCCCATAGCCCTGAGTAAGTCAATCATGCACCAAATGATATATGTAAACCAAAGTAAACCTCAAGAACTACTTGGATAAATATTCTACAACATATCATAGCATATAATATAACAATCACTCCATCCTAACAATACTAGGCATATAAAGCAAAGCATCCTAACAGGGAAAGCTAAACCAAATGGTCAATATTAAGAAAATATGGGAAAACACAACCATAGAAAGGTAAATATCCCTATTTACAATCTTAAATATTCCACTCAAACACAAAATTCATAGCAGGCAATAATAGTGCTAATAACCATAAACACGCAATACCCCAAACAAGGGTATTGGGAACTTTTTCACATATAACTCAATGAATAACTACATAAAGGGACAAACCACCAATCTTTCCATTTTATGATTGATATACATGACCCTCGGGCCTTGAATCTTCATATAATTCCATATATCTAAAAAACATCTAAAATTTTCAACCATGGATAACTCGTGAAAAAAGAGGAATCAGGAAATTCGGCTGTAGAAGAAGGAAGAGCTTACCGTAGCGATTCCAACGTAATCAACGGAAATTGATTTGAAGAACGTGTAAAGAGTCAAGGGATCAGAGAAGAATCTTTGTCCATAGATTCTATTATATGAGATGAGCATAGAAGAAGAGTGTTCGGTCGATTAGACACGACCCCGGTCCGTTTAATGAAAAAAAAGTACATGACATGTTCTTCAATGGTACACAATGTGTACTTGCTTTAATCATCCTCCACTTTATGTGGTATCTAGGTCACCCCACACGACCATGTACTAGGTCATTACACGTCCAGTACATGGTCACCCATGGTAATCGGGTACATGGTGTGTACTTTAAAGTACACCGCGTGTACTCCTTAAATTTCTAGATTCTCCTCTTTTTCCTCAAAAACACCAGAAAACAAGATCCATGCCTGAAAAAAAGATCTGGATTATTATAGTCTTATATTGGTTTTAAATTTTAATTAGATCATATTTTTATCAATTAATAAAATTTAGGTCATTTAAATCAAATTCACTTAGAAATTGACTATAAAAACATAGCGAACTTTCAGGCATTTTAAATTTAAAAACCCACAATGTCATCCCGCATTTGGAGTGAATTCTAAATTAATTTATGCCACTTCAGTGATTGGAGATTATAAAAATAGATTATATAATTGGAATAAAAATAATTTTTAATCTATAATAAGAACAACATAGTTGTTGACCAAAACTATTAGTGAAAGAGATTAAAATTAATTGCAATTATTAAGGAAAAATTAAGACTAATAAAGGACTAAACCTCTAACTTAAGGGATTAAAAGACCTATAAACTTTTCCAAAACCAATTTAATGGAAATATCTCTACCATAAA
The DNA here is from genome assembly GCA_963277665.1 of Viscum album. Taxonomy (NCBI): domain Eukaryota; kingdom Viridiplantae; phylum Streptophyta; class Magnoliopsida; order Santalales; family Viscaceae; genus Viscum; species Viscum album. Next base: position 763,687,823 of record OY728150.1, read on the forward strand.
CCTTCCATTAATGAGTTTGTTTTGTTTTTTATGAATTTTTTTAGGTAATAACATGTGTACAACTAACTTGTTTCTAAATAATCTAGGTGAGTCCTTTTCCTTCCCTAAAAAAGGACACCATCTCTCCCCTTTCCTCACACCTCTCAAACATCTTTGGTTTGGCTATTATCTAACAGAATAGTTTCCCAAAATCCCTCCTCTAAACAATTAATCCTCACTCAGAGCATTAATTCTTCCAAGTAATCATTTTGGTAGAACACAAAGAAGTTAACCAATTAAGAGGCAATGTCTTCACTCAAAAAATTTAGTTTCATTTTCATTCTCCACTGAATATACTCTTCTTATTCTATTATTAAATAAAAACAATAGTATCCTAAATATAATATTATTATTTTTTTATGTTATTATTTTTACCTAAACATGCACACACTTCCATCTAATGGGTAACAAATGTATTGTTTCTGTGTACTTTGAACTGCTGCCTCATGAATCGAGGATTGTTCATTTTTCCTTTACCAACATTCATGGTTAGATATTATGATAGACAATATGTTTATATATTTTATATATTATATTTATAATATCTTTATACTTCTGTAGTTTTTTTAATAGCATACCTTTATGCTTTTTATCTTGTGTAAATATGATAATTCTGTTTGAGGAAGTGTGGACTACCACCACCTCAAAGCGATGTGGCTTGGTCATCCCTTACATGGAACATATAAAGGATGGTTTAAATAAACCTATGTAACATATATAACATATATATGATGATATAATTATAATATACATATGTTTCATTTTTTTTAACTCTTTTAATACAATAAATAAATGAAAGTAGCATTCATGTGTACGTATGACCTACCCTCTCCCTCAACAGTGCACTTCATTTCTAAATCTCCAAATATTATGGATTATTATAAATACATATGTATTGAATATATAAGATAATTAATTCATGGATTAAATTCTAGATATGATGAAATCATGATCTAAGAAATAGTAACAAGAAGTAACAAGTCAAAACATACTTGAGAAAACATTGAAATTAACACTCGAAATAGAAAAAATAATGAAAGGGTATTAACAAAAGAATAATAAGATATTCTAAGAAGTTAATATATGATATTATAAATATGATTATGGTTTTGGTATAATTTAGTAACATATTTTGAACCACTGTATATGATTGTAAATACCAAACCACAAAAGTAAGGTTAAGGTAAGGTATTTCATCTCAATATACATTCCATTGAGACATATTTGTTATTATGAACCAATTCAATTTTATTTGGTGTATTTACTGAAAATTAACATTATATATCATGAATCTACTTACTCTCATTATATTGTATGTTTCATTTAATATTATTACTTCATGGGTTTTTTTATTTAAATGTTTAAATGTGGTATGAGATACATTGGAGTGTTTAAAATTTCATTTCCCTCAAGATTGTTTTTATAATCATTCAAAGGTATTTCTAATAATTAATGTGAACAAAACTTATTTTAAATAGCCTCCTCTAAGGTATTATTGATAAATGTGTATTATTTAAATATATATACTTGAAAATGGAACATTATTTATTGGATATATGAAGAATTACTTAGACTAGAATGACAGAGGTTGGGGACTGGTTAATGAAATCCCCTTGATGCAAGGGTAGTCTCATGAGATGAAATTTTTGGCCAAAATATATGGTTTTTATCTAATATCTAAACCATCTTGTGAAAGGTCTTGACGGTATTGGTTCCATGAACCTATGAAATAGGGCATCTAATTATTAATAATTTCCCTTATTTAGACTCAGTTATTATTTATCCATGAGATTTTTGTGTCAACATATATAATGATTTATTTCATTTTTATTTTATCAATTAATTGAATGTGTTTCGGTTTTATACCTTGAAATCTTAGTTATTCCTTATCTAGTTGTTTAAATTGAAAAAAAATCAGGTATTTAACTTTATATATAGATTTATTCATTATTTATTCCATTTTATTTACCCTTATGGAGAATTTGAGCTCACCCATATTATGTTTATTTCCACAGTTTATGAAGAAGAGATCTTTGACTAAGCGTTCATGGATGTATTTTATTTAAATTTATTGTGTATAATGTTTTATTTTGTTTTCCCAATTTATTAAGGGTATCATGTATGTAATCTAGCATCCCAAGACTATTAAAATGATCGGTCCTTCAGGATTTTATTCCTTCTAATCATTCCAATGTAATGTAATAATGCACTGTCTTTGGGCTTCTTGGGTCAGGGCACTATAGTTAGTATCAGAGGAACTTTATCAACAAACCTTAAAACTAGATTTAGAAAATATATATTAGGGATCACAATCCTATGATATACATTGAGGATAAGTATATAAGAACATCCTATAATTTTGGTAAAGTAGAGATTATGTGGGTATTTCTAGAAATGCATCCCTATCTGGATACTACAAGTGGACATGGTTTTGGAATAGATATACCTAAGATAAACTACTCTGGAAAGGTGTTCCAAGCCTGACTCAGGGTAACCTAGTACACAATAATGGGCCTTACTGCATACCTATTTTGACACTCCTAGGGGATATACTTAGGATAATTCAAATTTTCTTTGAAAACTATTATGAAGGATTTAGAAAAAATGTTTTCACAAAAGTAACCAAATTTTATAATTCTAGGATTTACGATGCATAAATTTATGTATATTCTATACCATTTCTAGAGTTATACAAAGTTGATAATTTTAGGAGCTAATCCAGTATATTCCATTATTTAGAAATGAAACCTACATGGAAGAATGGTATCAATACTCATGGAAAATGTAGAGTTTCCCCTTTTGAGAAATTCAATTAAGTTGGTATTAAACTGATCAAGTTAAGGATATATTATGAATTCTTATTCAGGTTATGAAAAATAACCTTTCTTGGATAGAGAAATTTATTCCACAGAGATAATATCCTATGTTGGATCGTTTTATGCGGCAGAATACCCCATTATTTAGTAGGAAAACTAATCTAATTTTAGAGAATGAATGGATTAAGTATATGGAGAAGATATTTATGGCCATATAATGCAGTGAAAAGGAAAAAGGTTACACTTTTGGTCTATTATCTCCAAGGTGATGCTGACTAGTGGTGGTCTCTGATCTAGACTACAAGAGAGGAATAAGAAATTGAACTCATGGAATGGAGGAATTTTAAGGAGACATGTTTCATTAAATAATTCCCTCCTGATCAACAAATTGAGATGAAGAGGAAGATCCTTACCAAAATGTAAAAGGAATAAGATTGTTGAAGATTTTGAAGCAACATTTACAAGGAAAACTAGGTATTCTATGTCTTATATACATAACACATATTTCATGATAGAACACTTCTTTGAAGGTCTTATTCCAAATCTCCAAATGGTACTGGTTTTCATAATTTTTCATCATATGAAGGAATAGTTTTATGTGGCATCAAGGCAAAGAAGTAAGCCTCAAGATCCAATGTATTCAAGGGAAACCAAAAGAAGAAGAGGTCTTATAAACACCATTAAAAAGGAAATGAGTTATAGAAGATGAAGGGAAAGAATGATTTTAGAACTTGTGATAACTGTGTAATTAAATGCCAAGGAAAATGCTAGAAATTATTGGTAGTTTTTTATAACTACGGAGAAATGGGTCACTAGGAAAAAAATGCAAAGGGAAGAAGGAAAACACTACTATTTTTTGTTACAGTTATAAATAGATGGGGAACTAAAAAATGAATTCCCCATGCATTAAGAGAATATACCTCCAAATAAGATAAGGGGTAATGGTCAATCATATGTTATTAACACAACTAAATTGGAATGATTATTGTTATCCTATATTTGGATCTATGAAATATGTTGTAAAAGTATTTTTTTTATGATGTTATCATCATATGATTAATAAAGTATGTAAGGATTGTATTTCAGTACTTAATTAATGATTTGAGATCATATGTTGAATGGTACCAAGAAAGTTTATTCAGTAGAAAGTAAAAATTTTATATGGAAAGACAACCCTTAATATATTTCTAATGTTGAGATAATGATGAAGAAATTATTTATTTGAATAAGTAAAAACTACCTTGTAAGTGATTAATGACTTGTCAAAAATTGGTCTATTCTATCACTAATGGAGTTTACAACACTTTTGGATTTAAGGAATATATCGAATAACCTGTGTCTTAGTAAATTAATAAATAATAATCCATGTTTCCAATGTTGTTTTATGGTTATTCGAGTTAATACCATATTTCAAAAGGATATGTGATGAAGACATTCACATTTTTTGAATGTGAAAATTTAGAGATACTTCATATTGATTTAATACTACGATATGTTCATTTTGTAAATTCAGTGATCTTAATTCTGAATAATTTGATTATAAACTTTTGGAAAAGTTAACCTCTTGTGAAATGATTGATCATTGGATGATATTTTAGAGGTTAATGTATTAATTCACTATATGATGCATCATGTTCTAAGATATGAAGTATAAATAGTTCAAGAAATAATCAAAATAAAATATTATGTTATAAAAATGTATATATATTCTTATATAATTCCTTAACTGTAAAAAATGGTTTTGAAACAAAATTTTCATCAAATTATCATCATTTTTTATGATATCAATGACATTTAATCACACATATGTTTTATATTTTTGTGGTAAAAAATTTAATAGAATCTTTTATCAAGAACTCCCCATAAAAACTTGATTTTAAGGCTTTTCCTCTGTATCCATGTTTCCATTTCTAGCATATTTGCTACTACTAGGGAACCTAGTAATATGACAGTTGTACTTTCCTCTCTCTCCAATTAAGAATATGTGATATTAACCCTTTTTATGATATGGTTCTTTCAATGATAGTTTATTTTCAATTCCTCTATCAATAATATATAGTTTAAATTGCAATTACATAATTTAATTAAGGTGGGAATAATGTAACACCCTGAAATTCTAAAGTAAGAACCTTATATTTGATATTGTGCTTGATATGCAACACCAAGAATGTAAGAGGATATAATACCATGATGATTTAAAATATGTTTACTAATTTTAATGAATTTGATATATTTTATATTTTTAATTCACACAACACCAAGTTAGTGGGAGTTACACTCAAGAGATACCTTCTTTGATGGCTTATATTATACACAAGACTGAGTTTTTTCGAACATTAATATATTATTAAAATATTAATATTTAATATAATAAGATATAACTAAGACTTTATGTTAGAGTTTATGAAAATTAATAACTATATAATGAAAATTTATGGCTTTTATAAATATAAAATTAATTCACGGGTTACCATTTAATTAGAAATGAAAATAAGAACCAATTGGATATAAAAAGAAATATTTTTATTTTTATTCTTCCAAAAAAGTTTTGTCTAAATAAATATAATTAATTATAACTAGTTAATGATTTAAATGAAATATATTATATATATATTAAATAAAATATTTTTTATAATAATCCATTATGTTTGATATGAATGAGATAAGAAAAACCCCATTTTTACACTTAAAAAGCTTTATTTTTATAAAGGTAATTTTACTACCTTTTAATGGAGAAAAAATTTTAAATTTTATTTTTGACACATTAATTTAAATAATATGTCAAAATAAACTTTATATTGGAAATATAAACATAAAAATTAATTTATGGTAAAGTTTTTATATTTTTTAGAGACATATAATATTTTAAAGTATAGTTAAAAATACTGAATTTTAGTTCAAAACTACTTTTGGTTCTATTTTATTTATAAGATTAAATTATGTTTTATATTTTTTGTAATGTTTAATTATATCATATTTTTTTCAATTAATAAAAGTATCATCATTGAAATTAATTTCACTTTGAAATTTACAATAAAACAAAGCAAACCTTCAGAGGTATTTACTTTAAAAACTTGCATTTTCATCCCGCTGGTGGAATGAATTTTAAATTTATTTCTACAAATTATATGATTGTAATTTGGAAAAATGTATTAAAAAATTTTAATAATCGTTATTTACAATTTCTAATATTTCCAACTTAGTTTTCTAACAGAAATATTAGAGAAAGGAATTAAAATCAATTATAATAATTAAGGAATAATTAAGATTATAATGGACTAAACCTTTAACTTAAGGGATAAAATGACCTATATACTTGTCTAAAACATATTTTATTGAAATATATATTCCATAAACCTTACATTATTTTGTTTTTTAGGACTTAATTTAGTTAATAACATGTGTACACCCAACTTGTTTCTAAAAATTCCAAGTGAGTCCTTTTCCTTCCCTATAAAAGGCCACCACCTCTCCCCATTCATCACACCTATAAAACCTCTTTGTTTTGAAAAATATCTAACAAAATAGATTCCCAAAATCCATCATCTATTTATTAAATCCTCTATTTTCTAATAAATCCTTCCACATAATCCTTTTTGTACAACCAAAGTAAGTTACCTGATTAAGAGGTAACATCTTCTCTCAAGATTTTTAGTTTCATTTTTATTCTATACTCCCTATACTCTTATTATTATATGTTTAAATAAACAAAATAGTATCATATATATATTTTTATATTTTTATGTTAAAACCTTTACCTAAACTTACTCAAAATTCCATCTAATAGGTAACGAACATACTATTTATGGGCACGGAGAACTACTGCCTCATTAAACATCGATTGATCATTTTTCCCTTACCAACATTCATGGTTGGCCATTGTAATGGACATTATGTTTATAAATGTTTATATTATATTTATAATATCTATATAATTATTTTTATTCTTTATAACATGCATTTATTCTTTCTATATTTTGTATATATGATAATCTCGTTTGAGGAAATATGGATTATCTCCCCCTCAAAGCAATATGACTCATTCATTCCATACATAGAAGATATAAAGTATGGTTTTAATAAACCTTTGTAACATATATAATATAAATATGATACTATAATTATAATATACATATGAAAAATTTATTTTTCATTCTTTTATTATAACAAATAAATGAAATTAGTGTTCATGCATATGTACGACCTACCATCTCCATGAATAGTGCACTTAATTTATAAATCTCAAAATATTATGGACTATTATAAATACATATATACTGAATATATAAAATAATTAATTCATGGAAAAAATCTGGAGATGATTATATCATTATATAATAAATAGGAACAATATGTAACAATTTAAAACATACTTGAAAAAACTAGGCAATTAACACCCGAAATAGCTAAAATAATGAAAGAGTATTAACCAAAGGGTAATAAATTTTTGTAAGAAGTTAATATATGATATTATAAATATGATTATGGTTCTAGTTAAATTTAGTAACATATTTTAAGCCACTATAAGGATGATAAATTCCTAACAACAAAATTAAGGTTAAGGTAAGGGATTTCATCTCAATTTACATTCTGTTGAAGCTTATTTGTTATTATGCGCCGATTCAATTTTATTTGGTGTATTTACTAACCATTAACATTTTATATCATGAATATATTTACTATTATGATATTCAATATTTCATTTTTGATTATTCCTTAATGGATTTTTTTATTTAAATTTTTCAATGTTGTATGGGATGCATTGGAATGTTTAGAATATCATTTCCCTAAAGATTGTTTTTATAATCTTTCAATTGTATTTACCTTCTTTAATGCCAACATCACTTATTGTTATTTAGTCTAATCTGATTTATTATTGATAAATATGAATTAATTAAATATGGATACTTAAAAATGGAATATTATTTATTTGATATATGAGGAATACTTTAGATTGGTAAGATATGGGTTGGGGATCGTTTAATGAAATACCCTCTATGCATTGGTAGTCTCACAAGACGAAATAGTTGAACAAAATAGATGGGTTTTTTCCTTATTGATAAACCATATTGTGATAGTTCTTGACTATACTGGTTCCATGTACCTAGGAAAAATTGTGTCTAATAATTAATCATTTCCATCATTTAGACTAAGTTATTATTTCTCCATGATATTTTTTCATCTACATATCTAAGGATTTATTTCATTTTCAATTTATTTATTAATGGAATGTGTTTTAGTTTCTTACCTTTCGAAATTTATTATGCCTTATCATGTTGTTTAAATGTAATGTGTGTTTAGTTATTTACCTTTCCATATAGATTTATTCATTTTTAATTATGTTTTATTTAACCTTACTATTCATTTAAAATCACAATTATTATATTTATTTCCCCATGTTATGAAGAATATATCATTGAATAAGATTTCATGGATGAAATTCATTTAAATTTATTTCTTATCATGATTTATTTTAGTTTCCCAATGTATTATGGTTATCATGTCTGTAATTTGTCTTTACAAAACTTCTAAACTGATCGGTCCTTTGGTATTTGATTCCTTGTAATCAGGCCAATGTAATGTAATAATGGACCAAATCTAGGCTTCTTGGGTTGGGGTGTTACAGTTGGTATCAGAGGAATTTAAGAAACAACCTTGGAAACTATATTTAGAAAAGATATATTATAGAGAACAATCCTTAGATAGACATTGGGAATAATTATAGAAGAACATCCTAGAATTTTGTTAAAGTAGATATTATATGGGTATTCCTAGAAATACATATCTTTCTATATACTACAAGTGGGTGTAGCTCTAGAATAGTTGTACCTAGGAATAAAAACTCTAACAAGGTGTTTCAGGCCTGACTCATGGTACCTGGTACACGACAATGGGCCTTACTACATATATGGTTTGAAACTCCCAGGGGATATTCTTAGGATAATTCACATTTTCTTTGAAAACAATTATGATGTATTTAGAAGTATTTTTTCTCGAAAATAACCAAATTTTATGATTCTAGGATTTATGATGCATAAATTTATGTATGTTTTATACCATGTTTAGAGTTATACAATTTTAAAAAATTGTGGGAGAAAATATAGTATATGCCATTGTTTATAAATGGTTCCTCGAAGGAAGAATTGTATTAATACTTGTAGAAAATGTAGATGTTCCCCAATTGATAAAGTCAATGAAGTTGGTATTAGAACTGCGAAAGTTATGAATATATTAGGGTATCTTAGTTAGGGTTATGAAAAAAAACCATTCCTGAATGGAGCAACTGATTCCATAGAGATAATCTTCTACATTGGATTGTTTTATGAGGCCAAAGCCCCCATTGTTTAGTGGAACTACTAATCCAATTTTAGTGGATCAATGGATTAAGTATCTAGAGAATATATTTATGAACATGGAATGTAGTGAAAAGGAAAATGTTACACTTTCGGTCTACTGTCTCCAAGGTGACACTGACCAGTGGTTGTCTCTGATCCAGAATACAAGGGAGGAAGAAGAAATTGAACTCATGGAATGGATGAATTTTAAGGAGAAATTTTTTGGTAAATACATTACCCATGATCAACAAATTGATATGAAGAAGAAGTTACATAGATTAAAGAAAACGGAATAGGAGAGTGTTACAAATTATAAAGATACATTTTTAAGGTTGTATGGGTATTCTATAGATTATATATTCAACATAGAGTGCAAGATCGCCCACATCTTTGAAGGTCTTAAGCCAAATCTTCTAAGGGCACTTGTTTCTAAAAATTTATAATCATATGAAGAAATTGTTTTATATGGAATCAATATAAAAAAGGAATTATCTAGATCCTATTTATTCATGGAAAACCAAGAGAAGAAGAGGTCTTATAAACAACATGAAAAAGGGAATGAGTCCAAGAAGATAAAGGGAATGAAGGATTTTACAACTTGTGATAACTGTGGAAAGAAACACCTAGGAAAATACTTAAAAGAATAGGGAGTTTGTTATAAGGGGAGAGAAAAGGGTCACTAGGAAACAGAATGTAAAGGGAAGAAGGAAAACACTTCTATTTAGTGTTACAATTGTAAGGAGATTGGGCACTTTTGAAAAAAAACCCCAAGTTTCAAGGGAATATACCTCTAAAAAAGAACAGGGGTCAAGGTCAAGTATATGATACTAACACAACTGGAGTGGTATGATTAATGTTATCCTATATTTGGATCTATGAAATATGTCATAAAATTATTTTTTTTATAAGTTTCTCATCATATGATTTATGAAGTATATAAGAATTGTACTGCAGTACTTTTTCATTATGTATTTCAGATCATATGTTGAATGGTACCAATAAAATCTATTCAGTAGAAAGTAAAACTTTCAAAGGGAATGAAAACCCTTAATATGTTCCTCATTTTGAGATAATTATTCATAAATGATTGATATGGATAAGTACTAACTACCTTGGAATTTATTAATGACTTGTAAAAAAATTTCTACTCTATCACAAATGGAGTTTACAACACTTTTGGTTTTAACGAATATATCCAATAACATGTGTCTTACTTATGTAATAAGAAAGAATGCATGTTTACAATGATATTTTATGGTAATTCAATTTATTACCATATTTCAAATGGATACATGACAAATTTATTCACATGTTTGGAATTTGAAAATTCAGATCTACTTCATATTGATTCAATACTATGATAAGTTTATTTTGGAAATTCAATGACCTTCCTTCTAAATAATTGGATCATAAACTTTTGGAAAAGTTAACCATTAGTGAAATGGTTGATCATTGGATGAGATTTTATAGGTTAATGTATTACTCCACCATATGATGAATCGTTTTCTAAGAGATGAATTATAAATAGTTTAAGTCATAATCAAAGTAAAATATTATGTTATAGAAATGTACATATGTTCTTATAGAATCCCTTAACTATATAAAAAATAGTTTTGAAACAAAAATGTTATCATATTAATATTGTTTTTGATGATATAAATGACATTTAATCACACATAAGGTTTATGATTTTGTGTTCGACAGCTTTCATCTAAACATGTTCTCTAGAACTCCCCATCAAAACTTGATTTTTATAATTTTCCTTTGTTTCCATGTTTCCATTTCCAACCTATGTCCTCTTATTAGGTAACCTATTTACATAACAGTTGTACTTCCCTTTCTCTCTTATTAAGAATATATGATATTAACCCTTTTTATGATTTGGTTCATTCAAAAATAGTTTATTTTCAATCCCTCTATCACGTAGATCATGTATAAATTGTGATAACTCAATTTAATTAATGTGGGGAGAATGTAACACCCTTAAATTCTAAAGTAAAAAAACCTTATATTCGATAGCGTGCATGACACGTGACACCAAGCACATAAGGGGATATAATACCTTGATACTTTAAAATATGTTCAATATTTTAAATTAATTAGATATATTTTATATTTTGAAATTCACACAACAACAATTTAGTGTGTATTACACTCAATGGATATCTTCTTTGATGGATTGCGTTACATGAAAGACCGAGTATTTCTGAACAATAATATATTATTAAAATATTTTTATTTAATAAAATCAGATATCACCTAGATTTTATATTATAGGTTATGAATATTATTAATTAACTTATAAAAATTTATGGTTTATATAAATATAAAATTAATTCTTTGGTAATCAATTAATTAGAAACAAAAATATGAACCAATGGATATAAAAAAATATTTTTATTTTTATTTTTCCAAATGAGTTTTGTCTTAATATACATAATTAATTATAATTAGTTGATTCTTAAAATTAAATATATACTTTATATATTCAATAAAATATTTTTGATATTCATCCATTTGGTTTGATATGCATAATATGAGAACAAATCTTATTTTACACAAAAAAAACCTATATTTTTATAAAAGAAATTTTACAACCTTTTAATAGAGAACCCATTTTAAATTTAAATATTGTAAATTTAATTATATTAATATGTTAAAATAAACATCATATTTGAAATAAAAAAATAAATATTAGGTTATGGTAATATTTTGATATTTTTCTGAAACATATCATTTTTAATGAATAGTTAAAAATACAGAATTTTAGTTCAATGCTTTTGGGTATATTTTATTTATAATATTAAATTATTTTAATATTGTTTTTAATGTTTAATTGGATAATATTTTTATCTATTAAACAAAATTAGTTCATTTAAATCAATTTCACATTGAATTTTACTATAAAAACATAACAAACCTTCAGACACTTTTACTTTAAAAATCTGCATTTTTGTCCCACCTATAGGTTGGATTTTAAATTAATCTTTGATACATCTATGATTTTAATTTGTAAAAATTTATTACATAATTATAATAATAATAATTTATAATTTATAATAATACTAACTATGTTTTTTACGAAAAATATTATTGAAAGCGATTAAAATTAATTACAATTATTAAGGGAAAATTAAGCTTAATAAACAACTAACCTTTTAACTTAATGTTGCAAATAACCTATTAAATTTTTCAAAACCTATTTTCTAGACATATAATGGAAATAAACCTTCCATTATTAACTTTTATTTTGTTTTTTATGGCTTTTTAAAGATAATAACATGTGTGCACCTAACTTGTTTCTAAAAAATCCAAGTGAATAATTTTCCTTCCCTATAAAAGGCCACCGCCTCTCCCCATTCCTCACACCTCACAAACTGATTTGGTTCAGAAAATATCTGCCAAAATATATTTCCAAAATCCCTCCACTTGAACTTGAAGCCTCTATTTTGGTATAAATTCTTCTAAGGAAGCCTTTTTGTAAAACCAAAAGAAGTTACCGAATTAGGAGGTAACATCTTCTCTCAATCTTTTTAGTATCATTTTTATTCTCCACTCCCTATACTATTCTTATTATATGATTAAATAACAACACAAGTATACTCAATATAATTGTTTGATTTTATGTTAATAATTTGACCTACAATTACACTGACATTCTTATAATGGGTAACGAACATATTGTTCTATATACGGCAAACTACTGCCTCACAAAACGATGATTATTCATTTTTCCATTACCAACTGTCATGGTTGAACATTATGATGAAAACTATGATTATATATATTATATTATATTTTTATAATATCTTTATACTTATTCAATTTTTATTTATAACATAACTTTGCGCTTTCCATCCTGTGTAAATACAATAATTTCATTTGAGGAAGTGTGGACAACCACCCCCTCAAAGCGATGTGAACCATTCATTTCTTACATGGAATGTATAAGGGATGGTTTTAATAAAACTATGTAACATATATAACCAAAATATGATACTATAATTATAATATTCATATTTATAATTTAGTTTTAATTCATTTAACACAACAAAAAATGAAATTAGTGTTCATTCATATGTATGACCTACTGTCTCCATGAATGGTGCACTTCATTTATAAATCTCTAAATATTATGGACTATTATAAATACAAATGTACTGAATGTATAAGATAAGTAATTCATGGTTTAAATTCTGTATATTATGAAATCATTATCTATGAAACAGGTACAACAAGTAACAAGTAAAAACATACTTTATAAAACTAGGTAATTAACACCTGAAATAGCTAAAGTAATGAAAGAGTATTAAAAAAAGGGTAATAAAATATTATAATAAGTCAATATATGATATTATAAAAATTAGTATAGTTCATTTATAAGTTATTAAAATATTTTAAACCACTATATAAGGATAAATACCACACAAGAAAAGGAAGTTTAGGGTAAAGGATTTTGTCTCAATTTACATTCCATTGAGACATACTTATTATTATACACCAATTCAATTTTATTTTGTGTATTTACTAAAATCTAACATTTTATATCATGAATCTTATTAATCTTATGTTATTATAAGTTTCATATAATTTTATTACTTCATGGGGTTTTTTATTTAAATGGTTCAATGTCATATGGGACCCACTGGAATGTTTAGAATGTCATTTCCTTGAAGATTTTTTTTATAATATTTCAATGGTATTTCCATTAATTAATGTCAAAAACCCTTTTTATTACTTAGAATCCTCTAAGGTATTATTAAAAAATAAATATTCTTTAAATATAGATACTTGAAAAGTGTACATTATTTATTTTATATATGAGGAATGATTTGGAGTGGTACGACATGAGTCGGAAACCAGTTAGTGAATTCCCCTCGATGCATCAGTAGTCTCATGAGATGAAATAGTTCTCCAAAATATATGGGTTTTTACCTTATAGATAAATCATCTTGTGAATGGTCTTGACGGTACCAGTTTCATGTACCTAGGAAACATGGCATCCAATAATTAATCATTTCTTTTATTTATATTGAGTTATTATTAATCCATGATATTTTTGCATCAACATGTCTATGGATTTATTTCATTTTAATTTAATTGATTAATGGAATATGTTTCAGTTTAGTACCTTTCTATATTGATTAGGCCTTATCTTATTGTTTAAATGGAATGTGTGTTTATTTATTTACAATTCCATGTAGATTATTCATTATTTCATCCATTTTATTTACCCTTATAGAGAATTTGAGCTCACCTGTATTATGTTTCTTTACCCAGGTTAAGAAGAAGATATCTTTGAATAAGAATTCATGGATGCAGTTTATTTTAATTTATTGTATAACATGTTTTATTTTTTTTCCAATGTATTATGGGTGTCATGTATGTAATCTGTCTTTCCAAAACATCTAAATATATAGGTCCTTAGGTATTTTATTCCTTATAATCATGCCAATGTAATGTAATAATTCACTATCTTCGGGCTTCTAGGGTTAGGGAGTTACACTAAATATAAGAAAATATCCTAATATTTTGATAAATTATAGAGTGTTTGGTTTCCTAGTAATAAAATTACAATATAGATATTAATAAGTGGATTTAGACTCTAGCCCAAATTCACCCAGGCATAATAACCCTAAAAAGGTTGGGTTGGGTATTAATTACGTTTTCACTCAGTGCACGAAAATAAATCCTAACTACTCACCTGGTTATACACTCACAAGGGGTATGCTTTGGTTGATCACGTTAGCTTTATGAACCATTATAAAGGATACATAGTTGGAGTAATTATTTTGTTTTTAAAGATAGAAAACATTGAAACATATGATCATATAAAGGTGATGTTATAAATTTTATGATTAAAATACCATTTAGAATTATTATCATAAGATTATTAATAGTATACATTTTCTCATTTAGGTTTTATTATTTTATAAAAATGGTGGTAAATATAAGGAAATTTTTAAATAAAAGATGTAATGGAAACTAAAATGATACCCTTCTTAATATGGGGGAATTTGTATTTGAAAACATCATGATGATGATAAATCAGTTATCACATATTAGGAATAATAACCTTACCCATTTAGAGAATTTAGCTTCACCAGGAAAGATTAACTTGAAGATGAATCCTTCATGCCTCAATGACCACTTACTTTTTGGGGACCCTCTAGTACTTTGATTTAAAAATAATAGATCCACACTATAGAAAAGATATTTGTTATACTCCATTGTAATGAATACATGAATGTTACATTGGAAGTATGCCACTTAGAAGAAAAATATGATAAATGGTAAGAACTGATTAAAAATGCGAATCTAATATATGAAGTGTGTATTATGGAGTGGGAAGAGATTAAAACATCATTTCTAAAATGTATTTTCTTTTTTATCTCCAAAAAAATAGAAAAATGGAAATACTTGAGCTAAATAAAAATGATAATGAAATTTTGGGAAGATATAAAATCAAATTTTCAAGGATTTTTTTATACACTTAAATATTTCTCATTGATTATGATGGGAATATTAATCAATTATTTGGTGGACTAAGACCTCATCTATAAAGAGCTCTGGAAATCCAATACTTTTAGATTTTTGAGGAGATAGTGTAATGTTCTCTCAAATTTGATATAGATTTCAAATATATGAATTGGTATCATGGACCAAATTATAATATATAAGGGTAGATCTAAATTTGGTAACAATTTTGATCAAGAATTAAAATTTATGAAATTTAAATTACCCATGTGCAGTAAGTGTGGTATGAAACATTTAGGTACTTATATTCATGGTAGTGGAAGGTGTTACCTTTTTTTAAAGGAATGCCTTTTAGATTAGAAATATCATGGAGACATAAATCATCAAAATCAAAATGAAAATAACAAATGAAATATGGTTCAATAATAACTTGTGGTATAATTCTTCAAGTGTGGATAGAATAAACACTTTTTACATCATTATCCAAATCATATGATAATAGAGGGAAACTTCTATTAACTCTAGAAAAGAAGAAGGGAGAAAGTTTGTGATTTTTTTTATCATGATGGATCAAGTTGCGGAAATGAATGATGTGGTGGTAGGTACACTCATTATGCACTCAAATCTATCAAGTACATTAATTTTGGTTCTACACATTCCATTATTTCATTCATGTTTGAAAAGAACATTTAATTAAACCCTAAACTATTTGAAGTGGAGTAATTAGTTAAAACTCATAGAGGGTATATTATATAATCAAAAGTATATTGAGATTCCCTTATTAACTTTGGTGAGTATAATATCACCATAAAATAGGTTTTCATTCCAACAGTAGACTTTTGGAATAATACTTGGAATTTATTATCTTGAAAAGTATAATTCCAAAATCAATTATAGGAGAAAGGAAATTTTTGTTGGCTTGAAGCGATAAACTAAAATTATTATAAAAGGAGATATATTACATCCTAATTTATTTTCAAGAACCACCTCCTAAAACCTTATTTACAATAATAATTGTTGAAGAATAAGAAAAGGGTGAAAGTAAAAAAAGATTGGAAATGTACCCATTTTTCAAAAATACATTAATGTATTTCCTGAAGAATTATCCAAACATCTCCGAGGTGTAGAGGTATAATTTTTAATTTTACTCATACCTAGATCCTAAAAAATATCATAGTCTCCATATAGAATAGATATTGTGGACTTATAAGAATTTAGGAAACAACTACAATATCTTTTGGAGAAGGTTTTTATTCTAAATAATGTCTATTAGGGAGAAATTGTTCTCTTTGTGAAGAATTATGATGGATCAATGTGGATATTAATTGATTATATAGAACATAATGGGATAATAGTGAATAAAAAAATCCATCTTATAATGATTGATGATTTATTTGACCATCTTCATGGGGATCAATTATTCCCCAAGATTGACCTCTGATTTAGCTATCAATAGTTGAGTGTGAAGAAAGTGGATATACCAAAAACAACTTTTTGAACAATATATGAACATTATGAGTATATTTTTATTACCTTTTTCTTGGAAAATTATTAGATTATATTTATGGATTTTATGAATGTAGTCTTTATAGACTACCTTTAAAAATTTATTGTGGTATTTATTAATGTTATTCATATATTTTCCAAAATTAATGAGAAATGTAAGAATTATCTAAGGGTTATATTAAAAACTATAAGTAAATGGATTATTTGTGATAAATTAAATAAATATTAGTTATGGTTATGAAAATAGAATTCTTGGGACACATTATAACCAGTGAAGGAATCTTAATTAATCCAGTTAAGACAAAAGTGGTGAAGGAGTTTCCAATGCCTTCAGTATTGACAAAGATTGTTATTTTCATTGGTCTATAAAGATAATATAGAAGGTTTGTGAAAAAATTCAAGGATTTATATTCCACTAACCATGTTAACATGAAATGGAGTTATTTTTATTTAAAAAAATATATTAAAAAGAAAGTTTCCAAGAACATAGTGGTACTCCCTAAGGGAAAGTGAGAGAGAGATAGAATTCATCCATATGTCCTCTCACCAACTTGGATGTTGAGGGAAAAAACCCACCAAAACATTTAGGAGTTTTTTTCTCTACCAAATTTGGTGGTAGATCGTATGAAATCATAAATTATATGAATACATATATAACACAAAAATACTTGGGTAAATTACCTAGCCTTATACTAGAACTATAGTTATCATCCAA
Organism: Viscum album; assembly: GCA_963277665.1. Lineage (NCBI taxonomy): Eukaryota > Viridiplantae > Streptophyta > Magnoliopsida > Santalales > Viscaceae > Viscum > Viscum album. The sequence continues at coordinate 763,705,711 of OY728150.1, forward strand.
CAAGACTCAAAACTACCATTATTATGACCTAGGGAAGTACATACATTCAAGAACAAAAGATTAAAGATTAATCATCATTGATAATTTCCATTAAATAATTATAAAATTACCCATCATTCATTTATATCATTACAAATATTGGTTTAATCAATTCATTTATTTAAAATTCATCATGATTTCAGAGTTCCTACTTCAATTACAATATTCCATTCCCTAATCATAGATAATAAATTCAACTATCCCACTATTCTTATTTATTCAAAATTATTAGCATCAAAACTCATATCATGAGTTCATTAAAATCTTTTTAAAATTCCATAATATTGTTATTTTATGACTCATCCTACGCTACCAAAAATAAGATGCACTAGTGTTAAATAGGCTAAAATTTATCAAGTAACTCAAACCCATAAAAAATCATCTGGAAACTATCCCATCAAAATAAACCATCAAAAAGAAAATCAACGATGCCCAAATATCAATAAAAAACAAACAACCCATCAACATACCATAATGAAATTCATATAATAATCAATACCAAATCTTAACCAAATTTATTCATACCAACATTAACCTTATCCCCATGAATAATTAATGAATAAGACTATTTATGAATTTTTTCCATGAATCCCATCTATATCAAACCCCGTAAAATAATTCATAGTAAGTATCTTACATCCTAGAGAAATCACACACATAGAAAAAAAATTATTTTTAGTATAAAACTCAAGTTGAAAGAAATTCTATAACACCAAACTATAAAATCCTTCTAAAACAAGAATAGGCTCTCTCATCTCTAAAAAAATTGTCCTCATTAATCATCATTTTTAATTCCATAATTAATTAAACAATTAATTATGCATATGTTTTAGTAATAAACAAATTATTATCAGTAGTTAACAATAACTATGAATCAACAATTAATCATGCTCAAGAAATGATTTCATATTCCATAGATTTCAAGGATGGATAGTAATTGAACATCAAATGTTACTTTATTTAACCATTTCATCATTATGAATTTATATTGTTTAACCAATTTCATGTACATAAAACATTCGAAGAAACAAAAAACATAGCATATAGATAGCACATTATCTATAAAATCCTGAGGATTTCAATCAAATCATAAATCATATGTGAATAATATAACCCATTCCAATATCATTAAATTATTAAATTTATAGATTATTATATCTATTAGGATAATTTAACTTTTACCTATAGAGATAAATAATGATACATTAACACATGAATAAATATATATATAAGGGTAAGTAAAAAATCCTCTAGTACAACTGTAAGCTTTAATAATCATTGTGTAATCACAATATAGAGAATAGATAATCTCAAGGCCTAAATCACATAAAGGTAACCTCATAAATCTAGAAAAAAATCTACTCACTACAACATCACCAAAATGGACCACTATCATAGACACAACCTTATTTGGGTGAAGATATAGTAGAAAAACAATTAGAGAGGAAGAAACTCATCTTAGATTAAGAACTCTTGATCCTATAAAGATATGGATTGAAAACTGTTGATGGGGACACAAGAGAATACAAAAAGACACCTATGATGACTATAATTTTGAGAGAAAATGTAGGTATTTTAGAGAAATTGATGGGTATTCCATATTTTTAACTGGCTGTAAAAACACATATTAATGCAATTCCATACCTTCTTCACTCCATGATATTTTTAAAAAATAATAAGTCATGGAATGAAAACCATCACCATGTCATGAAGTTTAATCTCAACTAAAGATCTAAAATACATGTAAAAATTTTCCAAAATATTGATCATTAAAATCCCAATAAAAATCTCTAATCTGATCCATTTGAATAAAGGTTTCTCTATAACTGATATCATCACATCAAGACATACCTGAGTTAAAGACAACAAGAAACTACCCCCTCCCTCCCATACTCTGTTCCAAAATAGGTATGAACACCCCATAAATATAATCAATGTAAAAAACCTTCCCACTTATCAGAAAACCTTCCACCATGAACTATCTCACCACCCTGTGACACCAACCAATAGCACTTCATATCCTGTATAGCTAAAACCTCATTCTATGACCCACATGGTCATTCCATGAAATACCTATCACTCACTATAATTTCATCACTAACAGCATCACCCCCTCTGAAAATTATCCTGTAATATCTCCAACACCAAGGAATGGGTTGGAAAACATTAGTCCTTTATATCAAATACCTCTAAAATAATTCCCAACCTCAAGAATTTTAAACAAAACCTTATAAAGGAAAGTTATGGGGGAACCAAACAACTACCCTCTAAGATACATCTCAAGGATCTGGTGAAAATAATAAATCATGCACCACGTCATGGTAATAAGGTTTATAATCAAGAAACATCATCCATATCATAAATCAACAAATATCAAACATAGAATCTCTTTAGTAATTAAATATCTAACAATTTTGGATATTGATAATGCATATATGACTCTTTCTCCCATGTTCTATAGTCTATTCTATTGAGTTTTCATAGGAAACAAACCAAATGGATATCACACATGTGAAAACCCTTTTCCTAATGGTCATGGATCTTATTAGAACACTCCTCAAAGGTCACATCATCTTCAATATCTATCTCTCCCTAAATAATGTTGTGGGAATCATCATGAAGATACTGAAGAAGTTGTTACACATAGAAGACATTGTGAATTTATATCACCTATGAGGGACGTTATAACCAATAATAAATAGCTCCAACACATTCCAACCCCTAAAAAGGTCTAAAATATTGGGGTGAAATATTATTCCCACAACCAAAACTTTGAGGCCCAGGATGAAAATATACCATTAAGAACATATTATCTCCAATTGAGAACTCTTGATATATCCTACTATTAATAGTATAGTACTTCTGAAGATCCCACATTGCCTTCATACTATAATGGGTCACCTACATTTTATTTATCATACTCTTCACCAATTTTTTTATATTAATAGCCGACTCCCTAACCTCGACTTAAAATAATAGATATTAGCAAGGTTGGATATACATTTCTGCAAATGGAGTCATACCAATAGTGGATTTGTAACCTAAAAACTCCAAAATCTAAAACACATGTGTGGAAAATGTTTTCTAATGTATGTATATTCTAATATATATTATCATCCTTCTCTGGAAGAAAATTAGTGCTAATTCATAGCTGATTTCTCATACCCTGGAGTTGAAATAAGGGTAATAATTATATATGATCATCATCAAAAACCCATGAAGCCTCACCAACTCCACTAGATAATTCTTAAAAAAACCTACAATATGTATAAGGCCCCAAACTTAAACATTAAATAATCTTTAATTAAGTTAATAATTCACATTTAGGATATTTTCAGGTTTAGATATTTAGAGAAATAGGTAATAACATAAACAAAACAACATGAATATTACATGTAGACACTTCTACTCATTATCTATTTTTTCATAAAATAAAAACTCTTAAAAGAAAATAAACATGTTTATTTCTATGTTTTAAATAGAATGAATTTTCCAAGATCTCATCCTTGACCCTATTCCACCTTAAGTCCTGTGAAAAACATTTCAAAAGCTTGGTATGAGCATAAAAATCTTAGTAAGGGATACACAAAGAAGGAAAACGGTTAGTTTTCAAAACAACATGTAAACCATGAATACATTATCATAAATTAATACTTTTCACCTAAAAGAAGTAGAAAAAATACTTTACTAAATATAATCTCATTGATTACCCTTCTTTTGTAACCAAAATATTACTATAATACCCATAAAAAGCTATATATAGCATATAAATGGTAAACTTGGGACATAATCATACTTAAATGTAATAACCATATGGATGACTTCCACAAATAATTCTTACAAATGGAATATCCATATAGCTAAATTCTATACCCAGTGCATTGGGGGTTATAACGTAACCACCAGTCCTTGGTTTATCATGGAACCTCCCATGATTTAGTTTATCACGTAACCACTCATCAAATGTCCAATTACCCTTATATAATCATAACACATAAAATATTGAAAATATCAACATTTCCCTAATGAAATTTCGTTTTCAATCAAAAGAAATCATTTCAATATATAGAAATACTCAATCCATTTAAAAAACAATTTTCAATACCAAAAAACCCAAAAGGGAATAATGTATTTCTTTTCCTTAACATTAAGGCTTATAGAGGAATCCAAATGAAAATTACGATAGTGGAGATGTCATTGTCACCACAAACGTTAAAAACATTCCTTTTGTAGTTTAGTAAAACACTTCATAGAAAATGATTCCCTTTTCATAAAATTAAAATTTAATGGGTTTTATATACCTTATAAAATCAAGTTGTGTATAAATCAAAATATTCCGCAAAGAAAGGAGATTGAGACAAAGTCCCTTACCGCATGTCCGACTTGACTCATTTGTTCTTTAGTTTACTGAATAATAAACCTAAGTAAATTTATACTTATTTAATAACATTTTTCATGTTTATTATTCTTTTTATATCACTTATTAACTTTCTATAATAATTAGTTAATTATTTTAGTTCATATTGGACATTTTTGTAGATGTTTGGAACTTGAGTCAAAAATGAACTTGTTATAATTATAAATTGTCCATGTGGTAAAAATTACATTTTCTCCATAATGATATTAATGAGTTATATATCATATATATCCATTATATATGTATTTATAATATTCCATATCATTTGGATATAAGAAATTAAATGCATTGTTCGTGGAGGCTATAAGTCGTACGTACGCATGAATGCTACATTCATTTATTTTTCATATTTAAAAAAAAGAAGACTAAATGATAAAGAGGTATATTATAATTCATATATAATATCTATGTTATATATGTTACATAATTTCAATAATTAAATCTTTTATATATTCCATGTATAGCATGAACGAGTCATATCACTTTGAGGGGATGGTAGTCCGCACTTCCTCGAATGAAATTATCATATTTATAAAACATGAAAAGAATAAAGTTATGTTCTAAATGAGAATTAAAAAATCATAGAGATAAAATAAATATTATATATATCATATATAATTACATTTTGATAATAATGGTCACCATGAGAGGTCATAGGATAATATTGAACAATCATCGTTTCGTGAGGTAGTAGTTCATCATCCACAAAAACAGTATGTTTTATACCCATTAGATGAAGGTTTGTGTAAGTTTAGTTCATATAATTCTCATAAAAACAACATATTATATTTTTTATATTGGTTTTGTTATATAAAAAAATAATAATAAGATCATACGGAGTGGATAACAAAAAATAATGGAAAGAAACTAAAGAGAAGACATTACCTCAAATCCGGAAACTCCTTTTGATTTAAGCTAAAATGCCTTCTTGAATTTTCTTCTTCCTAGGTTAAGGACTCTTGAAGTAATATAGGGATGTTGGGAACTTATTTTGGCAGATATTTGATGATACAAGGGGGCTTGATAGGTGTGATTAAGGGTTAGAGGTGGTGTCCTTTTATAAGAGGGAGGAGGGGCACTTAAGGAATACTGTGAATTATTATTTTATTATAAATTATATTTTGAGTGTAAATGATTCCAAATTAATATAGTTTGGATATAATATGAATATAAGTCTAAATAGAATCATCCAATAATAATTATATAGGTTTTAGATATTTTTTAATCCTTATATTTTTTATTTAACCCTTTTTTACTCTTAACGTTTTATCAAGCATTTAACACTTTGAGAATCAAAATAGTCATCAAAACATGAAAAATATCCAATTAAAGAGTCAATAATATAATTTTACACTTATGATAACTATTTTTATGAATCATATATTTTTTAAATTTTATAATATTTAATAACATATTTTATATTTTAAAAGATGAATTATGTCAATTTTGACACTATTCATGTCATGATTTTATTAAAAATATATAACAACTTGATTGATTTAAAAAAACTTCATTAATAAAAATATAACATGTAACTATCATCCATAAAATTCTTTTATAACATCAAAATAACCAAATTAAATTTATTTTAACATTTATAATATCATTTATTTGATTACTTTATTATTGAAGCAATCAATAAATCATCATTGTGTCATAATTAAATTTTTTTATTTAATATCTAAAAATTATAAATAAAATAACATGATTTAGGAAATATTTTTATATTTTAATTAATATTTATTTTCCAAAATATAACATATATAACCCCATATAAAAAAATTTACCAAAAGATACATGTTTAAGTTATATTTTCCTTAACTTTAAAATAAAATTAATTAAATGTCATTTTCACACATAAGTGGCTCCATTGGGTCCTACAATCGACCCAAGGATTAAAATAGTCGGATATATCTCATCAAATGGTATTAATACATGTGTTAGGGTAACGTAATATTATTATAATATTCTGTTTTACCCTTATTTATGAGATTTTCCCTTTAACCATAGTAAATAAAATATCTACTGAAGTTACTGTTCATAATGTATAAAAACAAAATTAACCTATTTACACAATTTGGAACTCTTGATTCCAAATATGGAATCCATTTTTCCAAATTCAAAACACATAATTTCTAGAAATTAATTTAAAATTAATTCTCATTATCAAAACCAAAAAGTGTGTTTTAAGAAATAATAACTATTAGAAGATTGACATGTGTTTATGTCTAATTAAAAATGAAATTACATCCAATGCCAAAAATTGTATTAAATGGTAAAAACATAATATAATTACACTTTAAAACAAATTAAAAAGATAATGTAACCATATAAATAAATCAGGTGAAAAGACATTTTTGACTTAAAATGCAGTATTTTTCACTATTCATTAAAAAATGAACTTTATTTGAAAAATACCAAAAAAATTACCCAAAGTAAATTTTGATGTCCCAATTATAAATACAAAGTTTAGTTTATCAAATTTAATGTATATAAGTAAAAAAATACTATATTTAAAAGGGGTTCACCATCAAAAGGTGGTAAAACTACCTTTTAAAAATATTAGAGTATTTATGCTTAAAATTGGATTCATTCTCATTTTATGCCTCTAAATTTTATTGGATAAATGTAAAAACATTTAAAAAACATGTTTAATCATAATATGGTTAGTTCTGTTCATTCATACCAATATAATGGTTAGGCGTTAAATACTGTTTAAGATAATAATGTTATATTATTATTATTATTCTCAGTATGACTCAGCCTTGTGTGAAACATAAGAGTTTGGAGAAACCCATTGTTGCATGTTGGGTATGCCATCAAACATAATATACCATTTAAAGTAAAATTAATATTTAATTCATAAATATTAATAAATATGACAATTTCATATTCTTTATTTACCTGGGATGGAATTGTGTCCTTGCAATTTTATTCACTTATAAAATAAGTGGGGGTATTTATCCATCATATCATTTTCATATTCCCATGTTTCCTCTTAAACCATATGGTTTTTCTATAAAACCTTTACCTGGTGAATTACCATATTCCACAACACTTTCTCTCTTCGGTTAAGAATCTGGACTAGTTGTTCCTCATAAAAAATATTCTCTTTCAACTGAACTACCTTTAGACTCAAAACATGAGATGAATCCATCATATAATTTCTCATCATTGAAACATGAAAAACATTGTGTACCTGGGATAAACTTGTAGGTAAAGCTACTCTATAGGAAAATGATCCAACTTTCTCTAGGATTTCATGGGTTCTAATAAACCACAGACATGACATTCCCTTTTTACCAAAATGCATCACACTTTTCCATAAAGAAACATTGAGAAAGACATGATCACCTACCTCAAAACAAAGATCCTTCCTCTAGTTATCCGCATAAATTTTCTACCTGATCTGAGCTATTCTCATGTGTTTCTGAATCAACTTAACTTTTTCTACCATCTCTTCTACCAATTATGGTCCCATCAACTTCATTTCACCTACTTCATCCCAAAAAGCTGGAGTTCGACACCGATTTCTATATAATGCCTCAAATGGTGCCATCTATATACTAGAATGAAAAGTGTTATTATAAGAAAAATCAATCAAAGAAATATTTTAGTCCCAACTTCCCTGGTAATCCATTGAACAAGCACGTATCATATATTTTAATATTTGAATTGTTCATTCTGAAATTCCATTTTATTGCGGATGAAAATCTGTAATAAAATTTAATTCAGTAACCAACGACTTCTGAAGGCCCTTCCAAAAGTTAGAAGTGAACCTAGGATCATGATTAGATACAATAGAGAGAAGAACTCCATATAACCTGAATATCTCTTTAACATAAAACCATGAAAGTTGATCTAGAGACAGAGTATCTCGAATCAGAAGAAAATGAGAAGATTTAGTCAATCGATCAACAATAACTCAGATTGCATTGTTACCATGAGAAGTATTTGGTAATCCGACTACAAAATCCATGGACACATTTTCTCATTTCCACTCTAGCACTGGTAAAGGATAAAGCATCCCTTTCGGTAACTGTCGTTCTACTTTAACCTATTGATAAGTCAAACACTTCACAGTAAAGTCATAAATATCTCTTTTCATTCCATCCCACCAGTAATACTCCCAAAGATCTATGTGAATATTAATAATGTTGAGATGAACTGAAAACAGAGAACTATGAGCTTTACATAACAAATCTTTCTTCAACTATTAATCACAAGGAACACATAATCTCTTCCCAAATCTCATAATATAATCATTATCAATGTTAAATTCAGGCAACTTACCCTTCTGAACTAACTCCACTTTTTCTACAACTCATTATCTTCGTTTTACACTTGCTTAATTCTATATAATAGAGATTATTTAACTGACACATGAAACAAAATAGAGTAATTTTCTGCACCAACAACTTATATGCCAAATTTCATCAAATTATTAATCAAAATATCTTATTCCAAATGTAACATGGTTAATTTAGCATTACTCATTCGGATCAAAGTGTCAGCCACTTTATTTTCCTTTCTTCGATTGTACTGGATCATGCAATAATAATCCTTTATTAATTCTAACCATCTCCTATGTCTCATGTTTAATTATTTCTGTGTGAATATATACTTCAAACTATTGTGATCAGTATATATTTCACACTTTACACCATACAAATGATGCATCCAAATTTTTAATGAAAAAACAACTGCAGCTAATTCCAAATCATGTGTAGGGTAATTTAACTCATGAGGATTCAACTGATGTGAAGCATAAGAAATTACCTGATCATTATGCATTAGGACACAACCAATTCATTTCAATGAAGCATCACTATAGATAAAAAAAGTCACCATTTTTTGAAGGTAATTCCAATACTTGAGCATTCACCAATATTTATTTCAATTCCTAAAAACAGTCATCACATAATTTTTTCTAGATAAAATTAACGCCTTCTTGAGTTAACTTAGTCAATGGGCTAGATAACCATGAAAATTTATAAACAAAGCTTCTGTAATATCCTACCAAACCAAGAAAATCGAGAATCTTGGTTATATTTGTAGGTCTTAGACATTCTTCAACAACTTTTGTTTTAGCAGGATCAACAGTTATGCCATTTTTTGAAACAATATGACCAAGGACTGAAATTTTTTGTAACCAAAACTCACACTTGCTAAATTTCCCATACAATTTCTTTTCTTTTATGGTTTTCAAGACTACCCTTAAATGACATTAATGTTCCACTTTACTTTTGGAATATACCAAAATGTCATTAATAAATACAACCAAAAATGTATCCAAGAACTCACAAAAAATTCTATTCATAAAATCCATGATTACAACAGGTGAATTGGTTAACCCAAAAGGCATAACTACAAATTCATAATGGTCATATATAGTATAAAACATGGTATTAGGAATGTCTAATTCCTTTACTTTCAACTGATGGTGCCCCGAACTCAAGTCAATCTTCCAAAAATACTGATCTTATTGGAGCTGATCAAACAAATCATCGATATGAGGAAAAGGATACTTATTCTTAATAGTGATATTATTCAAGTATCTATAATCAATGAAAAGTCTCATTGAACCATATTTATTTTTAACAAACTAGACTAGAGAACCTCACGGTAATGTGTTAGGTCTAATGAAACCTTTATCTAATAACTCCTACAATTGTTTCTTTAACTCTAAAAGTTCAATTTGATCCATTCGATAATGGAGTTTTGAAATTGTATTAGCATTAGGAACTAAGTCAACTATAAATTAAACTTCTCAATCAGGTATAATACTAGGAAACACATCAGTAAAAATATCAAGATACTCATTTACTACTAACACATCATTAATCTGAACAGTTCCTTTATTTTCAGTAATATGTGCAAGGTAACATTCATTTCCATATTTCACTAGTTTCTTAGCTTCTTGATATGTTATCAAAGATAAGGGTTCATTCTTATACACAAAATTAAAGTCCTTCTAAAAAAAACCTATTTAACTCTATAGTCAATCTTAATAGAGTAAATAGAAATTCAATCCATTCCCAAAATAACATCAAACTCTAATAGAGACAAAACAACAAGGTTTCAGGTAAATTCTTTCCAAAAATAAGGATAGGAATATTCTTATAATTCCTTTTTTTCTCAACATTTCCACCAGGTGTTTTTACCAAAAGTTAAAGACTCATATATTGAGATGGAATTCCTAATTTACTAGAAAATGTCTCAAAAATGAAAGAATGTATAGATCCTGAATCAAACAACACATTGGAATAATCTAAAAAAACAAACAAATTACCTGATACCACTTCATTTGATGGTCCCACATCAACTATAGTAGTAGAAAATGATTTTTCCACACCCTTATTCTTTTGATTTGTTTGGTTTCTACCCTGGGTAATCAACTTTGGACACACATTGGATTAATGTCCAAAATCATTATAACTAAAACATCTTACCACTAGATTTTCATTACCAGGTTGATCATCTTATTTATAGTTACGAGTAATATGACTAGTCATACCACACCAGAAGCACTTCCCAAATTTTGATAAACATTATCCAAGATGCTTTTTACCACTCTTCTCACAAAATGGGAAATTAATTTTCTTACCTCCAAGTTTCTTTGATGAATTCATTCCCTTTACCTGCCAACTGGACCTCTTCTTTTTCTTGCTCTCTTAGAACACCTGATCATCATAAAACATTATTTATGCCTTCTCTTCACATATGAAAAGTTTCTCATAGCTTTTGAATTCATGAGAAGCTAATTCTCTAAGATATCATGGTTTCAGTCCAGAGTAAAATCAATTTATCCTACTATCATGATCTCAGATGATATTTGGAGAATACCTTACTAGTCAAGTAAACTATACTCCATAAGAATCCATTAATTCATCCTCCTTCCAAAATTCCAAGAACTATTTTTCCATCCTATGTTGAACTACCTTAGGAAAATATTTATCTAGAAACATACCTTTGAATTCTTCCCAGAAAAGGCATCAATCTCTCCACTATCCCTGATATTTTTAACCATCAACCACCACTGATCTCCTTCTCCTTCAAAACGATAAATAGAAAGACTAACATTTTGATTGTCTATACAACCCATGACATCAAAAAAAAATTCCAGTGATTTGATCTAACCTTCAGCTTGAACAGGGTCATATGATCCTCTGAATGATGGGGGATGTTGCCTCATGAAATGCTCTACTATTGACATGTTCCTCTGTGGTTGATCTAGATGATCTCGTGCATGGATACCACCACCATTTATAGCCTAATTCAATTTTTAATCATAGCAAAAAACTTTTCTGTTTTGATTCCAACCATCTCAAGTTGTTGATTTGGAAGGTTGTTTTCCTCTTGATGTCGTTCCATCATAGATGCCCTATTTCCTTTTTGGAAAACCATTATGAACACAGAAATATATTATCAAAGCAACATGGTAACCTTCATGTAACATCCCAGTTTTGGAAGCCTCCCAGGGGTGCCCCGTACCCAGTTGGTCACATGGCCTCAAGCGCATTTCCCCAAATGCCAGAGGCTACCGACTAACAGTGAGGGCCTTGGGTGTGATAGTGAGGAAAATGTAACGACCCCATATTTTTCAATGGAAATTTCTTTCTTATATATATGTCATAATCACATTAAATCACAACATAATTAACTACTAAGTGCTATGTGATCCTTAAAACATAAGTTTGTCACTTTTGTGATGTGAATTTCAAAAATCTGACATACACGGTTGTGATCAGTACGTTATTTGAAGTCCAATAAGAAAAACTTAATTCTTGGTGAATAATAACCTACCCTTATGAATATATATGTGGCCTAATGAATATTAAACTTACCTCTGATAGTATATAAATAATATTCAAGTGAAAGTACGATATACCTATGCTTTGGAATAAGTAAATAAATGTTTTAAAACTATTGTTTATAGAATAAATTATAATTTTAATTAAATATTAAATTAATCATATTTATAAAAAAAAATTGGAAAAATGGAATTTATTTTTTGATTCTACACATCAAAAAATGGTTGGGGTGAATTTTTTGGATTTTTCTAAAATACTTGAATTTTTTATGAATAGTGAAATACCATAATTTACAAAATAAGGGCTAATTATAGAGTCATGCATGATTTTTTGCTGATTTAAGACCAATTTATTTGGGATATCATAATAAAATTACTATTATTCGTCATGTAAGACTCATTATTCCTTGTCTTGTGGGAAAATAATAAATTAATGAATTTTATTTTAAGAAATATCATCTCTCCTCCACTATAAAAAACCCCCTCTCACTCCCTCTTCTCATAACTCATCTCAAGCCTTTTTCCTTCTCCAAATTCTATAAAACTATACTCCCAAACTTCCCTCCCATGTCCATAAATCCTTGTTCTCATAAAAATACCAAAACCTCTCACTTAAAGAGGCTCTCAAGGAAGTTTGGTTCAAGAGGTAAATTCCTCTTTTCATTTCTTTGTTTTTCCGTTCAAGTTCATTTATTTTTGTATTATATTACCTCTACTTATCCAAATTTTATGATTATTCATGATATTGGAATAATTTTTCATAATCTCTCCCTTTAACCTTCTTTTATACTAGTATAAAGAACACCATCCGAGATGTGTCAAATTTCCACAGTCAAGGACGATGGGATTTCAATTTCTATTATCATTATCAATTCTGGTCATGAAACCATTCTTGTTATTATTGAACCAGATTATTATATATTTAATATAACCTATTTAAGATTATATAATCCCTTTTAACAAATGGTATTAAGTTATAAAGAAAATTTTTTTGTTGTAATCAAAACCCACAAATTAACCGAAACAGTTATCATTAAAGTTTTATATAATAATTCATCCTCATTCCATGTAACCAAGATATATAAATGACAAATAACACCTATTTATGATCATAAATAATATTTTAATTCAATCTTGGAGATTTACATGAACTCCATTACATAAGAACAAGTGAACCGATAAGGAAAATAATGGAAACAAACACTACGGAACAACGAAATTCAACATAATAACTTATCAATAAGGGCATAAATGAACTAAAAAATTATGAAAAACTAAATATATACATAATAGGTTATGAAATAATTTATTAATAAGTATAATTTCATATTCCATGAGCTTAATTTCAAGAACAGAACATGTTCGGAGTTAAGGTAAGAGTTTTCCACCCGAACTTCCATTTTCATTCTGGTTACTTTCATTGTCTAATTACCTCAATGAAATTATTATATATTATTATAAACTCTACATAAATTATTTTTTACTATTATATATATGTACACTAACAAGAATCCTTCCCTATTTTCTGGATAGTTACATGTTTTAAAAGAATCTTTCAAAACTGTTTCCAAAATACAAGCCTGGTTCAAGGGAATTTCTCAAATTCATATCTATTTTCAAGGGAACTCTATAATCTATTTTTGGAAACCATTATCCTTATAAAATCACTCATTTTATCATGAAATAATATCTTATATCACTTCTGGTTTTATAAAAAGATTTTTTCAAAAGAACTCTTCTTTTCAAATAAAAGAGTATTTATCTCAAGAAATGCATAATGATTTTATAAGAGTATTTTCATCTGATTCAACACTCCTATTGATTCCTATGTATTATTGATTTTAATCATTTATCAATTCATCTACCATATTTTATTTAATGGTTTATGACTAACTCTATTATGGATTATCTATCTTAAAACCATTAACCATATTACTCAGAATGGTTAGAGTTTTATGTTTAATGAGTGGATAAAGTTAGTTACATTTCATATGATAGTTTCAATATAGATGTATATGTTGTTTATGTTTATACCCAATCATATGAGGAATGAATTGGACTTATTATGTAATGGTTTGGGCTCACTATATCCCCTCTATGCATCGGTAGGTCTCATGAGACAAATAGACATGGAATTGGTCGAGGCCTTTCCCAATATGATATATGGATTTTTGTTGAGGCCTTAATCATTAGACATCTTGGCTGAGGCCTTGAAAAAATGTTTCAGAATGTCCGGCATATGAACTTCCCTCATTATGATGATGGTAATTTAACGTTCTTGTGGTTATTCAACTAGTAGAATACCCATGATTATGTTATATTATGGAAATATTTACTCAACTCATATTCCTGTCATTTTATGTTCAAACATATTTTTAAAGGCATGTGTTTTAAATTATTCACCATTTAAACTGTTTATATTATCTTCTGATGTATTGTTAACTCTTACGGAGTATTTGAGCTCACCCCTTTCATATGTTTCATTTTTTTAGGACATGAAGAAGTAAATTATGAATGACTTTCAAGCATAATCTAAGAGTCATGGATATTTCTAGTGGAATAAATTAGTGTTGTTTTTTCCTTCATGATGTAATGATAAACTTATTTATGTATCTTGTTTCCAAAATCTACTAAACAACTTGGTCCTTCGGGATTTTTATTCCTTGTTTATATTCCAATGTAATAAAATAAGGCACCATCTCCAGGCAATTCAGGTGGGGTCCTTACAGTTAGTATCAGAGGAAGTTTAGTAGAGAAGTTAGAAACTAGATTTAGAAAATGTAGATTTGGGAAGAGTCCCTAAGATAGTCTTTGAGGATAAACAGACAAGAATGTCCTGGTATTTTGGTAAGGAGTAGATTATTTGGATCTTTCAATCAATACATCCCTGTATGGATACGAGAAGGTAGAGCCTGCTTTGGAACTGATGTACCTAGGAGTAAAAGATCCAACAAGGAGATTCGTGCTTGACCCAGGGTATCCTGGTGCATGAAAACAGGCCTTACTGTACTCTTGTTTATAACCCTCCCAGCGGATATGCTTAGGATAATTCACATTTTCTTTACAATACATTATTAATGATTTAAATGTAAAATTTTCCTCAATGAAACCATTCTTGTTATTATGGGATTAGTCATGAATATAATTTCAATTTTTGATAAGTATTTTGTTAAGTAAGATTATACATTATGATTCATAACCTAATCTAGTGTATGACATTATCTAGAGATGGCGCCTAGTGGAAGGAATGGGAACTACATGAATACAAGTGTCCCCTGTAGTGATTTGCCTCTGATGCAAGATAATGATGTTAGCTCTGGGGCTGTGATGGGTGCTGAGAAACTTATAACTATACTGGGACAACTTACTCAAGTTATGAAAAATAACCTTACCCATATGGAGAATCTAGATCCACCATGTGGAGGACCTATGTTATATCACTTTAGGTGATAACAACCACCATCATTTAATGGGACTATAAACCCATTTGTAGCTGAGTAGTGGATAAGTTCCCTAGATAAAATATGTCTCGCTTTGGGGTGTAATAAAAGAGACAAGGTCATCATGGTGGTTTATCATCTATTAGAAGATGTGGATTAGTGGTGTTCGTTAATCCAAAATAAAAAGGAGGAAGAAGAAATAAAGGATACAGAATGAAAGAACTTTAAGGAAATATTCCTAGAAAAATACTTTCCTTGTGAACAGAGAGAGGATATGGAGAGGCAATTCTTGAATCTGAGGCAGAAGAAAGATGAGAATGTTGTAAAGTATGAATCTAACATCACAAGATTAGAAATACATGTTGTGGACTACATATAAAATCCAAGGAGCAAAATTGATCGATTCTTTGACTGCCTAAAGCCATTCCTCCAGCAGGCATTGGTCTCCCAAGGTTTTCCATCATATAAGGATATAGTTTCATGTTCTATCAAGACAGAAAAAGAATTCTCTAAGTCTTATGACTTTAAGCGAATGTAAGAAAATAATAGGGCTACTAAAAACTCTGAGAAAGGAAATAAGGAAACAACGAAGAAGGGAGGAGTTGAATTTCCACCCTGTGATAATTCTGGAAGGAAATACCCTGGTGCGTGCTTAAAGGGAAGCAGATTATGCTACAAATGTGCTCAGAAAGGCCATCTTACTGGTGATTTATAGGGGAAAAATAATCCATTAATGTTCAATGCTATAATTGTTGGGAGATGGGACATTATTCTAATGATTTTCCAAAGCATCAAGGAAATATGCAATAGAAAAGGCCAAGGTAGTAGGGACAAGCTTATGTGATCACAACTGCATAGGTTGAAGTTCTGAATGACGTAGTGGCAGGTAATTTGATCGTTTAATCAAACTTATCCAATATTTTTTTGATTATGGATTGTCACATTCATTTATATCTTCCCAGTTTTCCAAGAAAATTAGATATGTCCAATTTGATTTAATAAAGGAGTTATCAGTCAAAACTCTTAGTAGATGTATCATTGAAACAAAGGAATGTCGATTAGTCCACCTCATGACATGTAAACATTATTTAGTTTCTAACCTTATCATCATACCAATGGTTGACTATGATATAATTCTTAGTATGAATTGGATATAAAATTATTATGCGAAGATCTATTTAAAGAATAAAGAAGTTGCAATTTTAGAGAATGGTGTAGAATCCCTTATTTTTAAAGCAAAAATCTCACCATGTGATTCTCATATAGATCCACCCCTGGTAGCTATACTAAATTCAATTATTGGGAGGAAGGGAATGAAATAAATATGGGTGATGAGAAGAATGTACTGATAGAGGAGGTACCTATTGTAAAAGAATATGTTGACATCTTTCCAGATGATTTACCTGGGCATCCTCTAGAGCGGGAAATTGAGTTTTACGTTGACTTAATTTCAGGTTCAAGGCCCATATCAAACACCCCTTATAGAATTTCCATTGTGGAGTTAGTGGAACTAAAGAAACAACTATAGGAATTGAGTGATAAGGGATTTATTCACCCTAGCATTTCTCCATGGGGATCCCCTGTTCTATTCGTTTAGAAGAATGATGGGTCTATGAGGTTGTGTATTGACTACAGGGAGATCAATTCTATTACAATAAATAAAAGTATCATCTACCACGAATTGATGATTTATTTGATCAAATTCATGGAGCCCAATATTTTTCTAAGATTGATCTTCGATCTGGATATCATCAGTTGCTTATGAGGAAGGAAGACATTCCAAAAATAGCATTTTAAACCAGGTATGGGTATTATGAGTTTACAGTAATGCCTTTTGGACTAAATAATTCACCATCTATCTTCATGGATCTAATGAATAGAGTTTTCAAGGATTATCTTGATGACTTTGTAGTGGTGTTTATTGATGATATCCTAGTATACTCTAAAAGCTATGAAGATCATGAAAATCACTTGTGTATTATTCATAAGACACTTAAAAGAAATAAATTATATGGGAAGTTTAGAAAGTGTGATTTTTTGCTCCAATAATTTTCCTTTCTAGGCCACATTGTCTCTAAGGATGGAATATATGTAGATCCTGTGAAGACAAAGGTTGTGCAAGAATGGCCTACTCCAACAAACATAACTAAGGTACCTAGTTTTATTGGTTTAGCAGCTTATTATCAGCATTTCATTCATAACTTTGCCAGTTTAGCCAACCCAATGACCAACCTCATGCGAAAAGGGTTTAAGTTCATATTGAAAAAGGAATGTGAATAATGTTTTGAAGAATTGAAGAGTAGGTTAGTGAATCCTCTAATCCTAACCCTACCATCAATGAATGATGGGTTTTTTATCTATAGAGATTCATCAAAGAAAGGACTTGGTTGTTTTCTTATACAGAATGATTGAGTGATTGAGTATGCATCTAGGCGGATAAAAATTTCTTAACAAAACTATCCAACTCATGATCTTGAGTTAGAAGTGGTAATCTTTTCTTTGAAAATTTTGATACATTACCTATATGGTGAAAAATGTGAGATATATACATATTATAAGAGTTTGAAATATATATTCTCACAGAAAGAACTCAACATGAGACAAATGATATGTATTGGGCTACTCAAAGCCTATGATTTCACAATGCACTACCACCTAGGGAAAGAAAATAAGGTAGAATATTTTAGTAGAAAGGACCATGGAATTCTGAACAAGATGAGAGTTGAAAGGGATCGTATGTTCATGGATCTAGTAAAGATGGATATGGTAATTATCAAGAAAGGTAACACATCACTACTTTTTTAAATGGTTGTCAGACTTTCTTTACTAGAAAGGATAAAAAGTTCTCAGGCTCATGATGAGGAGTTTCAAAAGAAAATTAAAACTATAAATGATGGGAAGTTGACTAACTTCATATATCAAGGTTGCATTTGGAAATTAGGGAAGAGGATTTGTGTTCATGCTATTCCTAAGCTAAAGAGGGAACTATTGGATGATGCTCATAGCTCTAATTTCTCTATACACCCTGGTATCACAAAGATGTATTGAGATCTCTGAGAAAACTTTTGGTGGGACAATATGAAAAGGGAGATTACTAAATATACATAAAAGTGCCTAATATGTCAATAAGTGAAGACTGAGAGGCAAAATTCTACGAGGATGATGTAGCCACTACCCATACCAACATCTAAGTGGGAGAACATTACCATGGATTTTGTCACTGGACTTCCAAGTACATCCAGAGGAAACAATGCTATATGGGTCGTTGTGGATTGTCTTACAAAGACAGCTCACTTTATCACAATTCAAGAGGACTTCTCATTGGATCAACATGCATGGATTTACATCAAATAAATGGTAAGGATTTATGGAATACCACTATCTATTATATCGAATCATGATCCTAGATTCACCATAAAGTTCTGGAAAGTCTCCAACATGCTCTAAGCATTTAACTGAACTTCAGTACATCCTATCATCCTCAAACTGATGTCCAAATTGAGTGGACTATTCAGACACTAGAAGACATATTGAGAGCAAGTTTAATGAAATTCAAAGGAGGATGGGACCAACATCTTCCATTGGTTGAATTATCCTACAACAATAGTTTCCACTCAAGCATCCAAATGGCACCATATAAATCCCTTTATGTTAAAAGTTGTAAAACACCGGCGTGTTGGGATGAAGTTGGTGAGAATAAGCTGCTAGGACTTTAAATGATCGTAGAAATAGTGTAGAAGGAGAAAACCATTCAGCAGCATATCAAGGCACCCCAAAGTCGACAGAAGATTTATGCGGATAACCATTAATGATACCTTGAATTAAAAGTTGTAGACCTGGTATTTCTATTCATATCTCAATGGAAGAAGGTCGTGAGGTTTGGGAAGAAATGAAAGCTAAGTCCCAGGTATATTGGCCCCTTCGAGATCCTTGATCGAGTCGGAGATGTGGCCTATCGACTGGAAATTCCACCTACCATATCAAAAGTACATGATTTCTTTCTTGTATCCCTCTTAAGAAAGTACATACCATACCCTTCACATATACTCTCTTCATAGGTGGTACAGTTAGAGGATGATATTTTCTATGAGGAGAAGCCGGTGAAAATCTTGGATTGTAGAGACAAATTTATACACAAAAAGACTACTCATCTGGTCAAGGTACTATAGTGAAACCATAAGTATTAAGAGGCAACATGGAAACTAGAGGAAGCAATGAAGGAAAAGTTCCACCACCTGTTTTTGGCCTAGTTGTAAAATGAAATTTTGAGGGTGAAAAATATGAAGGGGGGAGAATGTAATAACCCAATATTTTTCAATAGAAATTACTTTCTTATAAATATGTCATAATCACATGAAATCAGAACATAATTACCTACTATGTGCTATGTGACCCTTAAAACATAAGTTTTTCACCTCTGTGATGTAAATTTTAAAAATATGACATACACGGTTGCGATCAGTAAGTTATTCAGAGTGCAATAAGAAAAACATAATTTTTGGTTAATAGTAACCTACCATTATGAACTGTGATATACCCTAATGAATAGTAACCTTACTTATGATAGTATATAAATAATATTCAAGTGAAAGTATGATATTCCTATGCTTTGTAATAAGTAAATAAATGTTTTAAAACAGTTGTTTTTAGAATAAATTATTATTTTAATTAAATATTAAATTAATCATATTTATAAAATTATTTTTGAAAAATGGTCTTCATTTTTTTTCTACATGTTGAAAAATGTTTGGGGTTAATTTTTGGGATTTTTCTGAAATGCTTGAATTTTTTATGAATAGTGAAATACTATAATTTACAAAAATAAGCTAAATAAGCTAATTATAGAGTCATGCAAGATATTTTACTGATGTAAGCCCAATTGGTTCGTTATTACAAGATAAAATTACTATTATTGGTCAAGGAAGACTCGTTATTCCTTTTCTTGTGGGGAAATAATAAATTAATGAATTTTATATTAAGAAATATCCTCTCTCTCCTCAACTATAAAAACCCCCTCTCACTCCCTCTTCTCTTCAGTCCCCTCAAGCCTTGTGCCTTCTCCAAATTCTATCCAAATATCCTCCCAACCTCCTCTCCCATATCTTTCAAGACTTGGTCTCATCAAAATACCAAAACTTTTCCCTTAAGGAGGCTCTCAAGGAAGTTTGGTTCAAGAGGTAAATTCCTCTTTTCAATTCTTTGTCTTTCCTTTCAATTTCATTTATTTTCTTTTTCTGTTACCTATCCTTATCCAAATTTTGTTATTAATACATTAACCTATATATACTATAATTTTGTCATGATAGTTTAATATTCTGTCATCATCTCTCCCTTTTACCTTCTTTTATACTAGTAGCAAGAACACCACCCGAGATGTGTCAATTTTCCACAGTCAAGGATGATGGGATTTCGATTTCTATTATTAGTCTCAATTCTGGTCATGAAACCATTATTGTTATATTTGAACTATATTATTATATATTTAATATATCCTATTTAAGATTATGTAATCCCTTTGTAAAAATGGTATTAATTTATAAAGAAAAATGAGTTTGTTGTCATCAAACCCCACAAATTAACCGAAACAGTTATCATTAAATTTCTATATAATAATTCATCCTCATGCCATATAAACAGGTTATATAAAGGACCAATAACACCTATTTATAATCATAAATAATATTTTAATTCAATTCTTTAAATTTACATGAACTCTATTACTTAATAACAAGTAAACCGATTATGAATAGAAAGAAAATTAACGCTACAGAACGATGAAATTCAATATAATAACTTATCAATAAGAGAATAAATGAACTAAAAATAATTATGAAAAAATAAATACATGTCTAGTAGGTTCTAAAATAAGTTATTAAAAATTATAATTTCATATTCTTCGAGCTTAAGTTCATGAGCGGAACACGTTCAGAGTTAAGGTAAGGGTTTTCCACCCAAACTTCCATTTTCATTCGGGTTACTTTCATTGTCTAATTACCTCAATGAAATTATTATATATTATTATAAACTCCACATAAATTCCATATGAGTATTATATATATGTACACCAACCAGGATCCTTCCCTATTTTCTGGATAGTTACATGTTTTAAAAGAAACTTTCAAAACTATTTTTAAAATACAAGCTCGATTCAAGGGAATTTCTCAAATTCATATATATTTTCAAGGTAACTCTATAATCTGTTTTTGGAAACCATTATCCTTCTAAAAAACTCATTTTATCTTGAAATACAATCTTACTTCACTTATAGTTTTATCCAAAGATTTTTCCATAAGAACTCTTCTTTTCAAATAAAAGAATATTTATCTCAATAATTGCTTAATGATTTATAAGAGTATTTTCATCTGATTCAACACTCTTGTTGATTCTTATGTATTATTGGGTTTAATAATTTATGAATTCATCGACCATATTTTATTTAATGGTTTATTACTATCTCTATTATTGATGATCTATCCAAAAACCATTCACCATATTACTCATAATGGTTAGTTTTTTATGTTTAATGATTGGGGAAAGTTAGTTACATTTCATATGATAGTTTAAATATCGATGTATATGTTGTTCATATTTATCCTTTATCATATGAGGAATGCATTGGAATTGTTTTTTGATAGTTGGGGCCCACTGTAGACCCTCTATGCATCGGTAGGTCTCATGAGACAAATAGATGTGGAATTGGCTGAGGCCTTTTCCAATGTGATATATGGATTTTGGATGAGGCCTTAATCATTAGATGTCTTGGCTGAGGCCTTGAAAAAATGTTTCAAAATATTCAGAATATGCACTTCCCTCATTATGAAGCTAGTAATTAAAATTTCATGTGGTTATTCGACTAGTAGAATACTCATGATTATGTTATATTATGGAAATATTTACTCAGCTCATATTCCTACCATTTTATGTTCAAACATATTTTTAAAGGCATGTGTTTTCAATTATTCACCATTTCTAATGTTTATATTATCTTTTTATGTATTTCTTACTCTTTCTGATTGTTTGATCTCACCCCTTAATTATGTTTCATTTTCTCAAGACATGTAGAAGTAAATTATGAATGACTTGCAGGCATAATCTAGGAGTCATGGATGTTTCTATTGGAATAAATTAGTGTTGTTTTTTCCTTCATAATGTAATGATAAACTTATTTATGTATCTTGTTTCCAAAATATATTAAACTACTTGGTCCTTCAGGATTCGTATCCCTTTTTTATAGGCCAATGTAATAAAATAAGGCACTAGCTTCACGAAACTGGGGTTGGGTCCTTACAAAAACTATGTCATCATTGGCAGAGTAACACAGAAGAAGCGAAGAAAATAACAATAGCGGAAGCAATAATAATACTATAAAATAGTAAACAGTGGAAGACTGAAGAAATAAATAACTAGAGAACATATATAAATGATGAATGATACATATGTCTAGGAAAGAAGCCAAACAAGTCACAATGTTGGAATACAGTACTAAAAACAAGTACAAAGAAAAAAAATAAACTCCAACAGCATCACAAGCCTCAGCTTGGTCCCATGATCCCAAGCTTCAGAGAAATCAAGTACCTAAAGTAGAAGGGTGATTTCCCTTATCTATACTTGCAGCAATATAATCTGTTTGGGCCCAAAATCTCGACCCAAAAAGGGTGTGAGACGAATCCCAGTAGGAAACCACCCAAATATCTTTTCCTAATAGTCAGTGAATATATATGGCAGGCAATATACAAAAAGAAGCAGTAAACAAGGATGTAATCAAAATTAAATGATCCTACAGTTTCAATTATAATCATTTACATTTAACAATCTAACCAACCAAATACAAATACAAGAAATCCTTCGGGAAAGTTCTCACAGCCTATCCCCTCTGGTTCATCCAACAATCTCAAGTAACCCTCAGGGTAGTTCACACAGCCTAACCACTCTAGTTAAAATTACAAAAAGGATATAGTGAAGACTCTCTAAGGAAGAAATCATCGTCAATTCCCCATGTGGTCTCGTGTAAATAAAGACTCTCTCAGGAAGCTCTCAGTATCAATTCACCCAATAATATTTTAATGGTAAACTACAGACACACTAAGGAATCACTCAATGTCAATTCCTCCTATGGTCTCGTAACATATCTATAAACACTCTAAGGGAGCACTCCACGTCAATCCTCCATATGGTCTCACAGCGTGATAATTATAACAAACACTCTGGGAAAGCCCTCAACATCAATTTCCCTTATGGTCTCACTACACCAGGTTCTAGTAGCCCCATGAAAATCAATCATACACAAACAATAATCAGCAGCCAAAGTAAACCTCAAGTACTACATGGATAAATATCTACTAGGCATGGTACATCTTATGGTATAATTAATCACTCCATCCTAACAACACAAGGAATGGAAAACAAATATCCTTACTAGAAAAGCTAGACCAAACAGTCAAAATCTACAAGCCAGGAAAAACACATCCATAGCATGGCAATTAACCCTATTCACAATCTAACAACCGCTATTCAAACATACAAAGCATATCAGGCATTAATAGGGTTAAAATCCCTAAACCCGCAATACCCAAAACAAGGGTATTGGGAACTTTTGAACATATAACTCAAAGACTAACTACGAAAAGGCACAAACCACCAACCTCAACGTTGTGAGATTGATATACGCAAACCTCAGGCCTTGAATCTCCCTAGAACTCAGTAGATCTACAAAAACACTAAAACCATTCAATTGAGAATATATCATGAAATATGAGAAATCGGGAAACAAGGATCTAGAATAAGGAAGAGGTTATTGTGGCAATCCCAATGCAATTGACGGTGGTCGAATTGGAGAAAGGATGGCGAGTCGGGGTCTCGATGAAGATTCACATCGTACAGTCACTCCTGGATGATACAGATGAAGAATAAGAGGGTTATGTCGATTAGACATGACCCAGATTCATTTAATGAAATAAAAATAAATTACATAGCGTGTCTTTTAAAAGTACATAGTGTGTACTTGCCTTAATCATTCCCTACTTTAGGTGGTCTCCAAGTCACCACACATGGCCCTATGCTTGGCCGTTACATGGAATGTACGTATAAATACATGGATTGTACTCCTAAAATTTTCAAAAACTCCTTTTTTTCTCAAAAACATCAGAAAAGAAAACCCATACCTTAAAAGAAGACTCGGGATCTTACAAACTTCCCCCCTTAAAAACATTTTTCCCAAAATTTCCCTAGCAAGGTAGTGTAGAAGATGAATCCTCGAACAGTTCCCACCACTAGTATTGTACGTCGGCCTCCCTCTCCCAAGTCTCGTCCTGTACTCGTTCGTGCTACCATAGTACTCATACCAGAGGAACAGACTGGCCACGGAGAACTTTCTCACTATAATCAACAATCTGGATAGGATGCTCCTCAAAAGATGTATCCACCTCCAACTCAAACTCTTTGGGTTGAAATACATGATACAGGTGTGATAAGTAAAATCATAGATGAAAAACCTGTAAGACTTCATGCATAGCTCAGTACCGCTAAGATAACTACAACAGATAGGAAACCA
Source organism: Viscum album (assembly GCA_963277665.1). Taxonomy (NCBI): domain Eukaryota; kingdom Viridiplantae; phylum Streptophyta; class Magnoliopsida; order Santalales; family Viscaceae; genus Viscum; species Viscum album. Next base: position 763,730,970 of record OY728150.1, read on the forward strand.
GCCCGACCCTCTCCAACACCTCAAATGGTCTGACATATCTCAATGAAAGCATTCCTTATCTCCTAATACTCTGGTGTCCCAACCTCAGTGTGAAACATAGAAAACCAGATCTCTGACCTCGAACCCCAGAGGTCATCTTTTTTGATTAGTATAAGACTTCTGTTGTGACTATGCGGTAGCCATCCTCTTCTGAATCAACTCAATATTCTCTATGGTCTCTTGGACAAGATGAGGTCTCAGCATAGCTGCCTCTCCTGCCTCCAGCCAATATAAGGGTGATTGGATTGGTCTATCGTACAAAGCCTCATAAGGTTCCATCTGAATAGTTTCATTAAAACTATTATTGTAGGAAAACTCCACAAGAGGTATATACTTCTCCCATGAACCTCCAAAATTCAGGATGCATGCTCGAACCATGTCCTCAAGCACTTGAATCGTACGCTCAGACCGACCATTTGTCTGGGGATAGTAAGTTATACCTTGAAGTACCTATGTACCCAAAGCCCTATGTAGTCACTACCAAACCCGAGAAGTAAAACGTGTGTCCCTGTCTAAAACAGTGGAATGTGGAATCCCATGTAAGCATACAATCTTTAGGATGTAAAACCTTCCCAAATCATCAATATTGAAGGTCTCCTTGATCAGCAAGAAGTGAGAAACCTTTTTGAGTCTCTGAATGACAACCTAAACTGTATCATTTCCTGGAGGCGACCTCGGTAAACCTATCACAAAATTCATCATGACATCATTCCTACTCCACTCGGGAATGGGTAACTCGTGAAAAATCCTGATTGGTCATTGATGCTCTTCCTTCACCTGCTGAAAGGTTGAACACCTCATGAAAAAACTAGAAACATCTCTCTTCATAGATGGCCACCGATATTGACGGTGTAGATCACGATACATCTTGGTGACACCAGGATGAACTACCCAAACCGAGGAGTAAAATTCCCGCATAAACTCCTCACGTATGTCTGCTGACACCCATATGTACCCAAGAAAATGAAATATCTCATCCTCACCTATGGTCCATCTTGGAATAGAGTCCTCTCCTGACACACTTTCCCTTAGGACTGGGCCTTTAGAATCTGATATCTTCCTCATTCGCACTCGATCAAGTAGAGTAGAGGTAATAGCTATAGAAGATAGAAACTTCTGCCCCTAACTATCATGCACCTCCAAATGAATCTCAGAGAACATAGTCATAAGATACCACTCACTATTGGCCTCCTTAACTAACTGTATCTGAGTCCTCCTACTCAACGCATCAGCCACAGTGTTGCCTTTCTCAGGCGTGTAGGAAAGCTCAATGTCAAAGGACTTAAGGTACTCAACCCACCATCACTGTCTCAAATTCAGATCACACTGAGTGAAAATATACTTGAGACTCTTATGGTTGGTGAAAACAACAAAATTATATCCCAACATGTAGTGTCTCCAACAGCGTAAAGCATGAACAACTGTAGCCAACTCAAGATCGTGTGTTGGGTAGTTCCTCTCATGTGGCCTCAACTGTCGAGAGTCGTACACAGTGAATTTTTTCCCTTGCATAAGAACTGCTTCCTGCCCAATACCTGATGCATCATAGTAAATAGTATAACTCTTTCCCAACTTGGGAAAAACAAGTATTGGTGCTGAATTCAACCTCCCTTTCAGCTCTTGAAATGATGACTCACAAGAATCTGACCACAAGTACTTCGCACCCTTCTTAGTCAGGCCCGTCAGTGGTGCTGCTAAGCATGTAAAGTCTTATATGAAATTTCTATAGTAACCATATAGCACTAGAAAACATCATACCTCAAAGATTTTATTTAGCTACTTCTAGAAAACTACTTCTCTCACTTTCTCTGGGTCTACTGACACTCCTGTCTCTAAAATGACATGACCCAAGAAGTAAATTTGGTCCATCAAAAAGTGTCATTTTGAAATCTTCACATATAATTGATGCTCTCTCAGTGTACTCAAAATGATCTCAAGATGTGTGGCATGGTTGTGTTGAGTGTGAGAGTACACCAAGATAACGTCTACAAAAACTACTACAAAAGAATCAAAGTATTAATGGAACACTCGGTTCATTAGTTCCATGAAAACGGTGTGCACATTCATGAGACCGAACGGCATAACCACATACTCATATAGACCATACCTACTCTGAAAGGATGTGAGAGGTATATCTGATGGTATAATGTGAAATTGATGGTAACCGGACCTCAATTCAGTCTTTAAGAACACCCGAGCTCCTCGAATTTGATCAAAGAGATCATCAATTCTCGGAAAGGGATATCGGTTCTTGACCATCAACTAGTTCAGCTTCCAATAATCCACACAAAGTTTGTGGGTACCATCTACCTTTTTTTTAAATAGGACAGACAAACCCCAAGGAGAAGTACTGGGTTAAATGAAACCCTTTGCTTTCAACTCCTCCAACTGCTTCTTGAGCTTCTGTAACTCTGGTGTAGCCATCCTACAAGTAGGAATGGACACTGGTGCCACTCCTAGCACAAGCTCAATAGAAAATTCCACCACTCTCTCTAGAGGAAAACCTTAAATGTCTTCTAGAAAGACATTCCTGAAACGATCCACCACTGAAGGAAAGTTCATCTGTAAAGTACCTTGTTTATCCAGATATAGACTAGAAATATGGGTTGTAACTCCTCTCAACCCATGATTCTCAGGTCCCACTCTGCATGCTTGGACAGCCCATTATCCCTTGTGAAGAAATGATCAACCCTTTGGTGATGTGAAACTCACCCTACGATGATTGAAATCAACCACATCCAGTAAGGGAACAAACCATTCCATTCCAAGAATGACATCATAGCCTATCATCTCTAGGACATAAAGGTCCCATAAGATGTGACACCCACCAACCTCAAGAGGTAACTCCTTGCACTAACACACACTAGTCATTGTAGTCCCCAATGGAGTGTCTAGTGTCAATACATTAGCAGAAGTAAAGATACAGAGCCCAAGGATCTCCACAATAGCAACAGATATGAAACTATGGGAAGCCCCTATATTGAAAAGATGAGAAGATAAAACTAAGTAAACTAGGATCGTACCTCAATATGTAGAGGGTCCTAGATCCTACTCGTGTTGGGTCTGCCCCACTGCAAAAGTATGGCCTATATCGCAGCCCTGTGACCCTACCTAACCACTGTGAGTTGATCCACCATGTAGTTGCTGAAAACCTTCCGACTGACCACCATGACCATGACCTCCACCTCGGCCTAAATGGTCGGAAGAACTCCAGTTTCTAGACTGATGAGAAATTGGTGGTGCTACTCTTAAATACAGAGTCATAGAGGAACCCATGTCACTAGATGCCAGTGAGAAAAACTGACAGAACTGCTGAAGATGGCCCATCTTTTCACAAGACCAGCACTCCACTGGGTCTCTTGAGTAATGTAGCCTTGTATAACTGACCTTCCTACACAGGTAGCATACCACCTAGCTACATGAAGGTGTATCCTGCCTACTCGGATATTCACATGTAGACTCTCTGTGGAACTTCCTACTATCAGTCGGAGAAGTACCAACTCTGGATATTGAACCGCCCTAGATCACATCTCCAGAATCCCTCAGATTGTGCTCTGTGATCAGTGCCTAGTTTACTATAGAGGTGATGGAGGTCAACCTGAATATTTTCACCTGAGATCGGTTTTCATGTGTAAGACCTTCCTCAAACTTCCTCGCCTGAAATAACTTATCACCTCTTGGGATGGGTGTAAAGCACTATAGATCTATAAATCAGGAAGAATACTCCATAACTAAGAGAGTACCCTACTCTAGACTCATGAACTCTCAAGATCTATTGGCCCTCAAATTCTCCGGGTAGAAATAATCATAGAAGGCACGTTGGAAGACGCCTAGAGGTGCCTCTTACCTGGTTGGTCACATGTCCTCAAGTGCATTTTCCCAAACTCCAGAGGCAACCAACTAGCAGCGAGGGCCTTGGGTGTGATAGTGGGGAAACAATGCCCTCATTAGCAGAGTAATATAGCTGAAATGAAACAAATAACAATAGAAAAAAGAAATAATAATACCATAAAACAGTAAACATCATAATATTGAAAGAAATAAGTAAATTGAGCACATATATAAATAATGCATGATACATATGTCTATGAAAGCAGCCAAAAAATCACAATTCCAAAATACAGTACTAAACCCAAGTACAAAGAAAACAAATAAACTCCAACAGCATCACAAGTATCATCTTGGTCCCATGCTTCCCAACTCCACAACAATCAAGTTCCTGAATTATAAAGTTACTTGCCCTTATCTATACCTGCAGTAATATAATCTGTTTGGGCCCAAAAGCATGAACCAAATAGGGTGTGATACAAATCCCAATAGGAAACCACCCAATGATCTATGCCTAATAGTCAATGAGTATATATGGTAGGCAATAGTCAAAAAGAAGCAGTAAACAAGGAAGTACTCAAATGTAAATGATCCTATAGTTTCAATTACAATCATCTACATTTAACAATCTAACCAACCAAATACAAATACAAGAAACCCTCTGGGAATGTTCTCATAGCCTATCCCCTCTAGTTCAGCCAAAAATATCATGTTGCCCTCTGGGTAGTTCTCACAGCCTAACCCCTCTGGTTCAAATTACCACATGGATATAGCGAAGACTCTCTGAGGAAGCACTCACCATAAATTCCCTCTATGGTCTTGTGTAAACAAAGACTCTCTGAGGAAGCACTCACCATCAATTCCCCCTACAGTCTTTTAATGGTAAACTACATACACTCTGAGAAAGAACTCAACATCAATTCCTCATGTAGTCTCATAACGTATATATAGACACTCTGAGAGAGCACTCCATGTCAATCTCCTCTATGGTCTCATAGCATGATAATTAGAAAAAACACGCTGGTAAATCCCTCAATGTTAATTTCCCCTATGGTCTCACTACACCAGGTTCTCGTAGCCCCGTGTAAAGAAATCGTACACAAACGATAATCAGCAGCCAAAGTAAACCTCAAGTAATAATTGGATAAATAGCTACTAGTAATGGTACATCATATTAGATAAATAATCACTCCATCCTAACATCACTAGGAATGGTAAACAAATAGCCTAACTGGAGAATCTAGACCAAATTTTCAAAATCCACAAGCAAGGGAAAACACATCCATATCATGGTAATTAAACCTATTCACAATCAAACAACTTCTATTCAAACTTACAAATCATAGTAGGAATTAACAAGGTTAAAATCCCTAAACACGCAATACCCCGAATGAGGGTATTGGTCACTTTTTCACATATAACTCAACAAATAACTACGGAAAGTCACAAACCACCTACCTCAACGTTGTGAGATCGATATACGTGAACCTCATGCCTTGAATCACCCAAGAACACTGTAGATCTACAAAAACACTAAAATTGTTCAACTTAGAATATCTTGTGAAAGAGTAAAAAACAATAAACGAGGCTCTAGAAGAAGGAAGAGCTTATTGTGGCGATCCCAATGCAATAGACGGATGTTCAATCGGAAAACAGACAGTGAGTTGGGGGCTCAGAAAATATTTGCATCGTACGGTTGCTCCTCGATGAGACAGATGAAGAAGAAGAGGGTTTTTTTATTATAGGTGACACCGTTCCATTTAATGAAATAAAAATAAAGTTCATGGTGTGTATTTTAAAAGTACACAGTGTGTACTTTCCTTAACTGGCCCCAGATTTGGGCAGTCTCCAAGTCACCACACATGGCCATGTTCTCGTCCATCACATGGCCAGCACACAACTACCCCTGGTAATCGGGTACACGGTATGTACTTATAAATACATAAAATGTAATCCTGAAATTTCCAAAAACTCCTCTTTTTCTCAAAAACACCAGAAAAGAAAACCCATACCTGAATAGAAGACACGGGTTCTTACACTTCAAATGCTATATCATTTCAATCTTACCATAAAGTTAAAATAATTTATGGATATTCTATTAACAAAATTCTAACTCCTAAAGTTATCTAAATTGACCTCTGATACCAAATATAAGGCCTTATCCCGAAAAATTACATAATCTTGAATTATGTTAATAATTTATATTGAGGATCTTTTCAGGTTTAATGATTTAGATAATTAGTTCATAACTTATACAAAACAACTTGAATATTACATGTAGACACATATACTCTATATCCATTTTTTTATAAAATAAAAACTCTTAAAATAAAAGAAACATGTTTAGTTCCGTGTTTTAAACATCATGAATTTTACTTGATCCCATCCTTGAACCTATTCCACATTAAGTCCTGTTAAAAACATTTCAAGAACATGGGATGAGCATAAAAAGCTCAATAAGGGATACACAAAGAAGGAAAACTATTAGTTTTTAAAACAACATGTAAACCATGAATACTTTGTCATAAATTAATACTTTTCACCTTAAAGAAGTAGCAAAACACTTTACTGAATATAAGCTCATTGCTTACCCTTCTTTTGTAACAAAATGATTGCCATAAAACCTATAAAAAGGAACATATAACATATAAAAGTTACACTTGATACGTAATCATACATAAATAGAATAACCATACAACAGACTTCCACAAATCATTCTTATAAATGGAATAGACATATGGATGACTTCCATACCCAATGCATTGGAGGTTATAACGTAAATGCTCATCCTTGGTTTATCACGGAACCGCCCGTTATTTGGTTTATCTCATAACCACCCATAAAATGATCAAGTACCATTATATAATCCTAACATATAAAATATTGCAAAATCCACATTTCACTAATAACATTTTGTTTGAAATCACAAGAAATCATTTCAAGATATCAAAATACTCAATCTATTTCCAAAACCATTTTCAATACAAAAACAACCAAAAGGGAATAAGGGATTTCTTTTACTTTTAAAAACATTAAGGCTTATAGAGGAATCCAAATGATGATTATGGTGGCAGAGAGTTCATTCTCACCACAAATGTTAAAAAATCCTTTTGTTATTTAGTAAAATTCTTCGTAGAAAAATATTCCATTTGAGTGAAATTAAAAGTCAAAGGGGTTTATACACCGTATAAAATAAAGTCACATTTAAATCAAAATATGCCTCAAATAAAGGAGATTGATAAAAATTATCTTACCTCATGTCTGAAATGACTTGTTCATTCTTTAATTTATTGAATAATAAAGTTAAGTTAATTTCTAATTTCTTTAGAACCTTTTTCTAGTTTATTATTCCTTTTATATCACTTATTACCTTACTATAACTATCACGAACCGAATCTGGTCTCCCTCAAAACCAGCACCAAACTAGGCATGTGATAAGGGATTAAGGGCATTCCTGATCCCCATGGTATGGCACAATTCCCAGGTATCACAAAATGGAATTTTGGAACAATTTACCTGAGTTTATAAACATAAAACAACAAACAAACCCAATAAACCAAATCTTCATTTTTCAAACCAAAACATATTTTTTAAAATTTCAGAATTGAATTACATAATTTAAAAAAATGTTAAAAGACCAATAAAAAGGTAAAAATCCAAAAAATTATAGTCCTAGAACCTCCTCATGGAAAGAGGCACCACCCTCAAGTCATCTCTACAACACAGCATCACAAAGGACCGCTAAACCCGAACCATTGGCACAAAAGTTGTACCTGAACTTGTGACCAAAATAACCAAGTCTACTTACATGAAAAGTTGTAAGTAGGGTGGGATACAAAGCCCTATAGGATACCACCACTAATATATTCCATGTGATAAACATTCAAAGATGAAAATCATGTAAGTTTTCATAACATGAAATGCTAGTAACAGTTTTATAAAAATATTCAATTTTAAATAAAACGGTTTTCAAGTGGGATAGTTTAATGAATCAACACTTTTGAATAAAATAACAAAGATAATGAATTTTCCAACCAATCATATTTTATGTAGATGGTAGTTATTAAGTATCTAATGATCATAAATAATTAGAAATAACCCATAGGAACTAGCTCATTGTGGGTCCCAGGTACCTTGTATCTCAGTGAAAGTAACCATCACAATATCCATTCTTGTGCACAAGATCCACTATTAGGGATCATACCCATAACCTATTTGTCCCACAACATCATCATCATCATAGTTTAGTTAGTGTTGTTATCTTAAATCATTCTACATGAAACTGGGTCCAACCCCCACAGAATCACTAGCATACTATTACAAATCCACCCACCTAGATACCCGGGATTCCCTCTTGTGCTAAAAAAAGTTCAAAAAGCCATGAAATATAATTTGCACATGAAAATACAACTTCCGCATTAAACATTCACCAAACATCCCCCATGTATATCACACAAGTCACATAATCCACTTTTTCATTCAAATGCATTTTGTAATCATACTCACACCAAAATATCCCACAATACTTTTCAAATCACTTTAACACTTCAAAAATTCATTTAAAAAAATTTCTAAAACCTTTAAAAGATAATGAAAATCACATTAAAGACCACACAAATTTCACATAATAACCTTTTCACCTTTAAAATTAATTTTATCCTCAAAATCACACGAAACAGTTCACAAACATGTTTCTCACCCATGTCACAATTTAATAAAACTTTTCAATAATTTATAAAACATTCTAAAAATGTTTGGCATCTTAAATCACATCTTTACCTTTAAAAACACTTTTCAAGTGAATAAAGTCACCAAAAAAGTATATTTGCATCATTTTCACACTTTTTTTAACTCACTAAATCATTTTCAATTTTCATAAAACAAACCCAAGGGGTATAACCATGTTTTTCACACAAAACCCATTTCAAAACCCTCTTTCAAGGAAAAACTCACACCAATACCATTAGAAAACAGAATTAGAAGCCCTATAAACATTTATTAAACCATTTTAATGTTCCATAAAAATACCTAAAATAATACCACAAATGATACACATGAAAAACACACATTTTCATAAATCACTTTCAAGAAGTATAACATGGTTTTACACATTAAACGCATTCCAAAACCCACTTTCAAGGCCCACATGATAGTAATTCATTAACAAACAAGAATTGGTATCCCCTTTAAACAACTGATAAATCACTTTCCCATTTTATAAAACTACCACAAAATATATCACATGAGTTACATTTGAAAAATGCACAACTTCAAACAAAAATGTAACTTTAATACTAAATGCTTTACTAATGCTACCAAAAATGGTTTTCACATAACACAAAATAGATTAGGAACATTCTAAATTAATAAGTCACGAAATCAAACTCATAAATAATTTCTTACACATGTAATCACCTACTAAAAGTGTCAAAAACCTCAAATCCTGGTGCAAAACATCAACTACACCACTGTTGCACCTCAAGGAAGTGAAAAGCAACCTAAAACCTCAATATTTCACCCAAAAATATGAAGTTAAACCCTCGGTATGAACCCTAACTTCTGAACATTTTATAACTCAAGAAAGGATGAAAGAATCCCTATGAAAATGGAATAAATCAAAGAGATAAAGACTTACTTTCATGATTTTGATGTTTCCCCCATCAAATATCCCATCAAAAATGAGTTTTAAGGGAGGGAGATAGACCTTGGAGGCTATCCATGGAGGTAGGGAACAAAATGGGGAATAAATGGCCAGATTTGGGTTTATTCCGAACGGGAAAAATGGGAAATAAAAAATATTTTTAATGACCTGGAAAAGGATTCATGGTTTAGATGCATGGTTTAACAAACTGTGCGGCCAAACCGTGCGAACAAACTGTGCGGCCTGTTCTGGCCACCCAAAACCATGCCATTATCCTCCAATTTTAGTTGGGTAAATTGGAGAAACCAAGGGGGAAAGATATTCCAAGTATAGGGGAGAAAAATTCCCAAAATAAACTATCTTTTTCATCCCAAAACTCATCCAACTCAAGGGTTCAAACCACGTAAACAACTAACCCTACAAGTGGTGCCACTAGGAGTGTCACTAATCCAAATCCAAAACACCAAAACCTCACACCATAACTTTGAATAAATAGGAGGCCAATTACTATCCAAGACCCCCAATACTAAGGTAATAGATCAATAACACAAGAGGCACCAAAATTTCAAACCTGGAACACCTAGAACCCAAGATAAAGCTAAGAACCTAAAGAGGATTTGAAACCGAGCATGGAATCAAAAATTTGTGTGTGAAAATTAGCCCCACTATAAAGATTTCCACCACTATAAATCCATATAAATGAAAAAAGTAAAAACTGAACCTAACTGATAAATCATGATTTACTCCTTTTCCTAGCTTCATCTTCCCCCAAAGGCCAAAACACCTCCAGTGATCAATTAAGGAAGGAATACTCTCAAAAACCAAAAATTACAACACTTTCCTGAAACAATCAAGTTCATTCAGACTTTATCCCAAAATAAAACTCTTCAAACACTATCTGAACAAGACTCAAGCAATCTAACCAAATGAACAGCAATAACGAAAAAGGTTACACTTACTTTGCTTTAACTAAACTCTCGGGTGCTCTCTAATCCCTACATTTACGCAATGAAGATGTTGGTAGTTAGATAGCTCTGAACAAGACTACCTACTACCAAGGCATGGCCAAGGACAAATTTTAGTTACTAGTATGGGTAGACAGAAATGGGATCCCCACCATAAGGGACGACTCAAATTTTCCCAAGAAAGGATCAGGACACTAATAGGGAGAGGCTCGAATGAACTCCCCAGTACAAGGGGTAGACATCCATTAGAAATTTCCAAAAGAACTTACATGAGACCCATAGTGGGTCTCCCCACCATAAGAACCATCCATCTTAACCGACTAGCATGGATCGACACAAAAAGACCCCCAAATTTAAAAAGTTGGGACGGCTGCACGGTTAGTCTGCATGGTTTGGGAAACTGTGAGATAACCGTGGGGATCATTCTATCTACATGTATTCCTAGCACATGATCACTACTAGTCATGAACAAACCATGTGCTCAAACTATCTATCCAAATTTCAAACCTTTCACAAAAAATAGAATGGAAACCAAAGGGGAAGGGGATGATATTGGGAAATAACATAGACATGAGGTCCTCCCACTTTTTTTCAACGAATGGGAACAACAAAATCAAGATGAAGACACCAGAGGTTTAAACTTTTCCCTATCATTCATACCGAGGATAGGACTTTGTAAAAGGGTTTAAATGACCCTAGGATTCCCCTTGACTACTCCCCAGATTCTCTCTGGGACCTATGGCTATATCTCAAAGGATTGAAGCATATTCGGCCTCGTAGTTAGGCTTTGGATACCCCCAAATGGAACGTCTTCTTCTGGTGCTAGAAACAACTACATCGCACACCCTGATGGGTTTACCAATACATAACACGCCCAAAAATCACTTTACTCTAACCCTACATTTCATTAAAATAAGGTCTTAGAGGATCCACACACATCACACCTTGTTTATTTGGGTGAGAAACAACAGAAAGAAAGGACACATATAAACCCCTTCCTCTAAAACAGAGGATTTTGAATTTTTCCAAGGGAGACATACTCCCAACATAATAGAGACTCTCAGAGGATTACATGACTTTAACCTTTACAGTAAAATGAGCACACAAAATCATAAGGCATCACTGAACATGACCACTGCAACTGATAGAAACTATATATGTAAATGGACCTTATGCCAAGTCCCCAAACAACACACAATTCCTAAAAGTGTCCATAATAGCCTATCATGGCCAGATTTTCCAAACTAGTGGTTTAATGTGAACTCTTTATTTCAAGAGAATATGAAGGACCCAGGGTCCCTCTTAAAAACCATCCAGATACTCATCCACACTAACAACCCCTGACCACTTCCACCTTCGACGAATCAGGTAACTTAAGATACTAAGGTCTCTTTAAACCTTCCACGAGAACTCTCTCGCTACAAGAGGATCCACAAAAAAAAAATTAAATAGTGTAGACTCAATCTCAAAATCTCAAGAAAAAGATTCTATATATTGATCAACTGGAGGGTCTTCCAATGGAGAAAAAATCTTTGTTGCACTTCAGTTGTGCACTAACCGTTAATAGGGTGTACCTTACCCAATGAGAGAACCCAAGGACCCAATCAGGTTGGTCCATTGGTCAAAAAGTTCCAAAAACCAGATCCAAACACATGAAGTGAACCACCATAAAGGTTTCCCAAACTTTTCTTAGAATAGACCACTAACTATCCCTTCAACCCTGCTTACTGAAGAAAGACAAACCCAAAACACCGTTCAAACAAGAGGGGTTCTTGGAATCAAAACATCCCACAAAAACAACATTTACAAAAGAAAATAAGACACATCATCACAAACTAATCATCAAGACATCATGTTTTCCTTTAAAATAATATGTTTAAAAATAAATGGTTCAATGCTTAGCGTATCCACCAATGGTACCCCATGGGCCTCACACATGAATGTATCCATGCCACATCGGGCACCCTCCTCATATCCATCCCAGCACTCAACCATTCATGCCATAAACCATCCATCATATCATATAACCCCATGCATGTGGTCACTCACAAATATACCAAATGTTAAAACAAAAATTCTTTCCAATTTTCAAAACCAAAATAGTCAAACAATACTTCCTTTTTCTCAACACCGCTAACCACGAAATCAAAATCTCAATTTACAGCTTACAAAACTTTTTAGAAAGGCACAAACATTCAAATGAAAACTCGTTTTCATTATATTCACATAAATTTGAAAACATCTCATCCCATTAAAACACTTTTCAATAGTTTAGAAAACGTTACTAGAAACACTTTTTCAAAACCAACTTTAACATAATTCCTGCTTTCAAAATATGTGTAAAAACACCATTTTCCATTTCAAAACAATTCTAAAAATTCTGTTCCACCATTTCAAAAATAAAATCATTCCCTCTTTATTATAAAATCATTTCACAAAAACTTTACACCTCTTAAAACCATGTCATTTTTTATTTAAAACCGAACATCCAAGATTTCAAAACTAAAGGACACAAGACGCTATGAGAGGAAACTAGTTTTAGTGGGTGACTTGGACATATGGTTGGAGGTAATAATTCAATAACTTCACCATCATAGAGAGTGTTTTAGGGAAATATCCCCTTCTTCACATGGATTACCAGGCCCTATGAGATCACTAAGACCATTAACCCAACTCTCTTTTAATTTTCCTTGATTATCATTAAACTAAGAAAACCAAAGGACTCAGATAAAACATGACTTCCCCTAGAGACTTGAATCATGTCATGAGGTGTGATGGCCAAAAACACTACCCAAAACCTAAATTTCATTTCCCAACAATCCTAGCTCCAGAATATCCCAACTCTTCCCTATAAAACATAACCCAAAGAGAGAGAACCTCCTCTAATACCCTTTTATCACAAATTGAATCTATTCACCATCAAAACTGGCACCAAACTAGGCATGTGATAAGGTGTGAAGGGAATTCCAAATCCCCACGAGATGGAACAAGTTCTCGGGTATTACAAAATGTAATTTGGTAATGATTTACCCAAGTTTATAAACATAAAACAACAAAAAATCCAATAAACAAAATCTGTATTTTTCAAACCAAAAAATCTTTTTCAAAATTTCCAAAATGAATTACATAATATAAAACAATGCTCAAAGACCAATAAAAAGGTACAAAACGAAAAATTATAGTCCAAGAACCTCCTAATGGCAAGAGGCACTACCCTCAATCCATATTTACAACACGGCATCACAAAGGACTACTACACCCTAACCATTAACTCAAAATTTTTACCTGAACCTATGACAAAAATAACCAAGTCTATATACACCCAAAGGAGTAATTAGGGTGTGAGACAAATCCCAGTATCATACCACCACTAAGATATTCCATGTGATAAACATTCATAGATGAAAATCATGAAATTTTTCATAACAAGAAATGCTAGCAACAATTTTCTAAAAAGATTCAATTTTAAATAAAACAGTTTTCAAGTGGGATACTTTAAAGAATCAACAATTTTGAATAAAATACCAAATATACTGAATTTTACAGCCAAACATACCATATTCCAATGGTAGTAATAAATTATCTAATGAGCACAAGCAATGGGAAATAACCCCTGGGCACTAGCTCATTGTGGGTCCTAGGTACCTCATATCTTGATGAAAGTAGCCATCATAATATATGTTCTTGTGCACTCGAGCCACTAGTATGGATCATACCAATAACTTAGTGATCCCCCAAAATCATCATCATCATAGTTTAGTTAGCGTTTTAATCATCAATATTGCTACATGAAACTAGGGGGCAAACCCCACGGGATCACTAGCATACTAGTACACATCCAAAAACCTAGATACTCGGGCTTCCCTCTTGTGCTCAAACAAGTTCAACAAGCCATGAAATATAATTATCACATGAAAATACCAATTCAACATCACAAATTCACCAAACATACCCCTTCTATATCACATAAGACACATAATCCACATTTTTGTTCAAATGCATTTTGAAATCATACTCCCACCAAAATAGCCCACAAGACTTTTCAAATCTCTTTAACACTTCAAATATTCATTTAAATAATTTTTCTAAAACCTTTACAAGATAGTCAAAATCACATTAAAGACCAAACACATTTAACATAATACCCTTTTCACCTTAAAAATTCATTTTATCATCAAACTCACATGAAATAGTCTACAAACATGCTTCTCACTCACATCACAATTTAATAAAACACTTCAACAATTTATAAAACATTCTAAAAATGTTTGATATCTTAAATCACCTCTTCAACTTTTAAAAGCACATTTCAAGTGAATAAAGTCACCAAAACAGTATATGTGCATCATTTTCTCACTTTTTTTAACTCACTAAATCATTTTCAATTTTCATAAAACAAACCCAAGGGGTATAACCATGTTTTGCACACAAAAACCATTTCAAAACCCTCTTTCAAGTACAAAATCACACCAATACCAATCCAAAACAGAATTGGAATCCCTATAAACATTTATTAAACCATTATAAAGTTCCATAAAAATATCTCAAATAATACCACAAATGATACACATGAAAAATACACATTTTCATAAATCACTTTCAAGAAGTATGACATGGTTTTACACATTAAAACCATTAAAACCCCCCTTTCAAGGACCAAATGACACTACGGAATTAACAAAACATAATTGTAATCCATTTTAAACAACTAATAAATCACTTTCCCATTTTATAAAAATACCACAAAAGATATCACATGAAATACATTTTAAAACTACACAACTTCAAACAAAAATGAAAATTTAATACTAAATGCTTCACTAATGATACCAAAAATGGTTTTCTCACTACACACAAAAAAATTAGGAACATTCTAAATTAATAAATCAAGGAATATAACTCATAAATAATTTCTTACACATGGAATCACCTACCAAAAGTGTCGAAATACTAAAATCTTGGTGCGAAACATCAATGGCACCACTACCACACCTCAAGGAAGTGAAAAGAAACCTAAAACCTCAATATTTCACCAAAAAGAAAATAATTTAAACCATAGGTATGAACCCTAACTTTTTTACATTTTATAACTTAAGAAAGGGTGAAAGAAACCCTAAGGAAAGGGAAGAAATTAAAGAGAGAAAGACTTACTTGCATGATTTTGATGTTTCCCCCATCAAATCACCATTAAAAAATGAGTTCCAATGGAGGGTGAGAGACCTTTGAGGCTTTCCATGGAGCTAGGTCATGAAATGGGGAATAAATGGGCGGATTTGGGTTTATTTTGGAAGGGGAAATGGGAAATAAATAAGATTTTTAATGACCTGGACAAGGATGTATGGTTTGGATGCATGGTTTAACAAACCGTGAGGCCAAACTATGTGGCCTGTTCTGGCCACCCAAAACCATTCCATTCTCATCCAATTTAAGGTGGGTGCAAGGGGGGAACCAAGGGGGAAAGATAGGACAAGGGTAGGTGAGACAAAGTCCCAAAAGAAACTGTCCTTTTCACCCTAAAACTCATCCAACTAAAGGGTACAAACCACCTCAAAAACTTACCCCACAAGTGGTGCCACTAGGAGTGTCACTAATCCAACTCCAAAACACCACAACCTCACACCATCTCTTTAACAAAATAGGAGGAAAATTACCATCCAAGACCCCCAAGACTAAGTCATAGATCAATAACACAAGAGGCACCAAAATTTCAAACCCAGAATACCTGAAACCCAAGATAAAAATAAGAACCAAAAAAGGATTTGAAACAAAGCATGGAATCAAATTTTGGGTGTGAAAATAAAAATCTGTTAATTATTTGAGTTTATATCAGATATTTCGTCGATGTTCAGAACTTGAGTCAGAAATGAACTTGTTATAATTATAAATTTTCCATGTGGTCAAAATTCCATTTTCTCTAGAATGATATTCATAATTTAGATATCATATATATCATATATATATATATATATATATATCTTGTATATATTTATCTATAATAGTCTATATCATTTGGTTATAATAAATTAAAAGCATCGTTCATGAAGACAGAAAGTCGTACGTACGTATGAATGCTACTTTAATTTTTTTTCATATTTAAAGGAAAGAAAACTAAATGACACGTAGGTATATTATAATTCCAATTAATATCTATGTTATATATTTTAAATAATTTCATTAATTCCATCCTTTATATGTTCCCTGTATAGCATGAACGAGTCATATCACTTTGCGGGGGTAGTAGTCTGCACTTCCTCAACTGATATTATTGAATTTATACAAGATGAAAAGCATAAAGGTATGTTATAAATGAGAATTAAAGAAGCATAGAGATAAAATAAATATCATATATATCATATATAATTACGGTTACAACATAATGGCCACTATGATAGGTGGTAGGAGAATATTGAACAATCATCGTTTCGTGAGGCAGTAGTTCGTCATCCACAGAAATAGTATGTTTTATACCTATTAGACGGAGGTGTGTGTAATTTTAGTTCTAATACTTATCTTAAAAACAACATAGTATATTTAGGATACTGGTTTTATTATATAAAAAAAGAATAATAAGAGCATAGGGAGTGGAGAAGGAAAAATAATTGAAAGGAACTTGAGAGAAGACGTTGCCTCAAATCGAGTAACTCCTTTTGATTTAAGCTAAAAGGCCTTCTTGAATTGCCTTCTGCCTATAAACGAGATTCTAGGAGAAATATAGGGATGTTGGGAGATTATTTGGGTAGATTTTTGGATTTTCCAATGGTTCTTGAGAGGTGTGATTAAGGGTTAGAGGTGGTGTCCTTTTATAAGATGGAGGAGGGGCACTAAAGGGATATCTTGAATTATTATTTTATTATAAATTATATTTCGTGTATAAATGAGCCAAAATTCATCTAGTTCAAAGATAATATGAATATAAGTTGATATAAAATCATACAATAACAATTATACTGGTTTTGGATATTTTTTAATCCTTATCATTTTTATGTAACCCTTTTTTACTCTTACCATTTTATCAAGCATTTAACACTTTGAAATCAAAATAGTTACCAAAACATCAAAAAAATCCAATTACAGAGTAAATAATAAAATTTTAGACTTATGATAACTATTTGGCAGAATCATATATTTTTTGGAATTTTATAATATTTAATAAAATATTTTATATTTTAAAATATGAATTATGTCAATTTTGACACTATTCATATCATGGATTTTTTAAAAATTCATAAAAACTTTATTAATTCAAAAAAAAATTATTAATACAAATATAACATGTAAATATCATCCATAAAATTTTTTCATGACATTAAACTAACCAAATTACATTTATTTTCACTTTTATAATATCATTTATTTTAATCCTTAATTAATGAAGCAATCACTGCATCATCATTGTGTCATAATTAAATTTATTTATTTAATCTCTAAAAATTATAAATAAAATACCATGATTTAGGAAATATTTTTATATTTATAATGGTTATTTATAGTCGAAAATATAACTTATATAAACCCATGTAAAAATGTTTTACAAAAAGATACATGTTTTGGTTATATTTTTCTTAACTTTAAATTAAAAGTAATTAAATGTCATTTTCACACACAAATGGTTCCATGGGGTCCTAAAATCGACCCAAGTATTCCCATAGTCGTATATATCTCATCTAATAGGATTATTACATGTGTTAGTGTAATTTAATATTATTATAATATTATTTTTTACCTTTATTTACCATATTTACCCTTTAACCATGATAAATAAAATATTTATTGAAGTTACTATTCATAATGTATAAAAATAAAATTTACCTATTTAAACAATTTGGACCTCCTAATTCAAAATATGGAATCCATTTTTCTAAATTCAAAACACATAAATTGTAGAAATTAATTTAAAATTAATTCACATTGTCAAAACCAAAGAGTGTGTTCTAAGAAATAATAACTATCAAAAGATTGACATGTGTTTATGTCTAATTAAAAAGTGAAATTACTTTCAATGAACAAAATTGAATTAAATTGTAAAAACATAATCTAATTACACTTTAAACCCAATTAAAAAGATAATATAACCAATAAATAAATCATATGAAAAGTTAATTTTGAGTTAAAATGCAGTATTTTTCACTATTCATTAAAAATGAACTTTATTAGAAAAATACCAAACATTTATAGAAAGTAAATTTTGATGTACTTCTTCTAAGTAAGAAGTTTATTTTGTCAAATAGAACATATAAAAGTGACAAAAAATATATTTAAAATGGGTTCTCCATCAAAAGGCGGCAAAACTACCTTTTAAAAATATTAGAGTATTTATGCTTAAAATTGGATTCATTCTCATTTTAAGACTCTAAGTTTTATTGGATAAATATAAAAACATTTAACAAACAAGTTTAATCATAATATTTTTAGTTATATTCATTCCTTCCAATAAAACTTCTAGGCATTAACTATCATTTAAAATAATAATATATTATTAATATTATTTTTCTCAGTATAACTCAGCCTTGTGTGCAACGTAAGATTTTGGAGAAACCCATTATTGTGTGTCAGGTACGCCATCAAACATAGAATCCCCTTTAAAGTAAAATTAATATTTAATTCAAAAATATTAATAACTATGAAAATTTTATATTCTTTATTTACCTAGGATGTTACACTAAGCATGAGTCCTTAATTACTAATAAGTGTGTTGACTTTGCAAGAGGTCCACAATCACTCGTACAAAATTAGAACCTCCTTGATCTCATGGAAAACTAATGATAAAGCCCAAAAATATGTCCTACCACTTCTACTAGGGATCATCAAAGGGATAAAGCAACACACTAGGAACAAGTTTCTCAGTTATCATCCTCTAGGTGATTAAGCATAGAGAAACAAACTTTGAAACTGACCTCTTTACACCAAACCAAAAAAACTGAACTCATAAGTAATGAGACAAATTAACCAAACTTGTATGTACCACTAAGGGGGGACTACAATACTCATATAAAACCACATTATGCATCACCAATGGAATGAAAATATTCCTCTAAAATGACACATGTTTCTGACTATACTCAAACCATCTAACACGGGCATTGGCACTAACAACTCAATCTCACCAAACCTCCACCTCAGATCCCCCAGTTGAGACTCCTCCACCTACTGTACCAAATATTATTGCCCCATAATTTGGTAAATAAACTCTATAAAATTAATTTATCAATATCAAGGTTCATAATATTAAACTAAACCATCACTCTCTAAGATTATTGTGACTCACGTACATCACCAATAAAAAACCTCATGATAAATGCATCAATAATAAAATTCCCTTTACCAAGTGTATAGGAAACCTTAAAATCATAATCCCTATAAGAATTTAATCCTCCATAATTGATTCATATTCAAATCACATTGGTAGAATATATACCTCATGATATTATGATTTTTAAGACCAAAAAATCATCCAATGATGAGGTAATTCCACCAAAATATCATGGAAAACACAACCGTAGAAAACATTAGGTCATGGGTGGTGTAGTTACATTCATGAGGTTATAGCTATTTGGGACCACAAGAGAAAATCACTCTTTCCTAAATGAATATTAAACTCAATCTAAGACATAATTCATCATAATAAACCTCATACACAACACCATCCTTTATAAAAAAACAATAATAGGAGCACTAGTTATCTTATAATTCAAATACTCAAAATTATCATGGAACTGGTCGATCTACTTGAAAGCCTAGTCTTTTCTTATCAAATTAATATTTAGAGTTGAAATCTAAGATAATTTGGGTACGAACCACTTTTAATAACCATAAATACAAAGAAATATTTTCACCACTATAGAATTCTTGGGGGATACCCTATATATTATTTCCTCAGTCTTTAAAGGATCCATATCCACTCCACACAGAGAGACAACATGCCCAAATAAATGAACCTCACATACCCACAACTTGCACATCAAAAACATCCCAAATAGATGGTGATGTCAATAAAATAAAAAATTGTCTCGTAGATGCTCTACATACTCTTACTTAGACACAAAATAGGTAACATCCTAATATTTTAAAATAACACTATATTCGATGGCGTACAAGATACGCAACCCCCAACTTAAATGAAAAATGAAATAATATTATTTAAACTTGATCATTATAACCTAGATATTACATTGGTGGGAATGAATAGTATTAACCAAATTATGAAATTTATAATTTTCCTACTCGTTATTAATATATTAATTAATTATTTTTGAATAAGCACTTGTTTTTTAGTGAATTTGTTTTATTCTTAAAAAATACACTTTCTTAAAAAAATAGTTTTCTTAAAATTTATGAGTTAATATTATAATAAATTTCTATAAATTATATAAATTTTATATTATTAAATTAATATAATTTTTTAAATCATAATATTAAAATTATATTTGGTATAATTTTTTGAATTTTTCTAAAAATATTGATTTTCCAATAAATAGTGAAAAATACGGATTTTTATAAAACATTGATTTTCTTTATATTAAAAAACAAATTTATGATTTTAATTTAATCTGAAAGTAACTTAAGAAATATTTTGTTATATATAATCTAATTAATTATATTTTAATCATATTTATACCATATTTTGGTATCAGTACATTATTAGGCTAAAAACGCATTTTTCAAGACAATAGTTTTTTGTTGAATTTTTTGGGGTTAATTTTAAATTAAATTATACAAATTTTGTGAAATTAATATTAAAAAAGGATTCCATATTTGGAGTTAGTAATTAAAAATATTTTAAATATCTTCCTTTAATTTTTTGTCATTATGAATAGTAACTAATGTAATTTTATTACAACATTAAGAATCTGATAATTTAGGTTAAAAATAAAATGATAATGACTAGAAAATGATACTAAAACTTTCATTAATCTTATTATATGGGTATAATTCGTCCATATTCATCCAATATTTGTTTATATTGAATTTTTTGTCTATTTTTGTGATATTATGACATTTACAATATTTTATTTTAAGAAAAGGAAAACATGTCACACTCTTGTTTTAACTAATTATAATATTTTTAATATGTGTTTATCCGGAGGATGTATTTGACTATAAATATAAATTTTAAATCTAAAGTATTAATATGAATCATTATAATTTATTTTTAATTTAGTGAATAAATAATTACCATAAATGCCAACACAACAGTGATGTGGTAATTATTCAATTAATGGAAAAATCCAACAAATGACAGTAAAAATATTATATGCATTTTAAGTTTAGATAATTAATGTGATCCTTGAATTTTATAGAGGAATATGACATGTTAGGTATATATTAAAATATGTTTTTGTATTTCTATTATTTTATTAATTTTATTAAATTCAAAGTAATGAATAGTGTTGAAATTGATAATAATGATATTTTATAAAAATGATATTTTATTAAATTATTTAAAAAACATGAACATATTAAATAGGTATAAAAGGGATTATATATGGTCTAAATTTTAAAATCATTTTAATTTATATTATTTTTGGAAGAATTTAGATCTAGATTAGTCTTATTATATTTTAATCATTTGAGAAATTCCAAAGTTACCCCACTTCAATTATGAAAGGGCACCCCATCCTCACTTCTTTACATCAATTTGATCGATACGGATTGAAAAACCCCTAATTTTTTTCTCTTATAAACATATTTATCCATGTTATAGAGGTTATATAACTTCCAAAATAGAAACCCTAGGTCACTTAAGAAGATATCTAATGGGATTTCATCGAAGAAGAGGTAATCGTTTTTACTGGATCTTTCATGTTTATTTCTTCCTCTTCTTCCTATCCATGCATTTTTGAAATAAAAAATTAACAAATTCAGTATCATATATATATATATATAATGAGATATTATATTATTATTATACAACCATATTCCTCCTTTTATCCATCCAATGAAAAAAAGAAAGAGTATCACGCGTGCATGTGTATGGCTTACCATCTCCACATAGTGATGTAATTTATATTTCATCACCACTTTACATGGATGGTTATAATTGTGGAAATAATGGATATATATGATTATTATGAAATTATTTTGATTTTATAAAATTAATATTTCATCCACTTCATTACCCTTTCATCCATTTAGAAATGATATTGTCGCTTGTGTGTGCATACATCTTACCATCTCCATGAAGTTATGTGCTCATTTTCTGTGTTAAAATTTCAATAATGATTATAAAAATGTATATAATTAATATATATGACATATATATGAACTTAATATCATTATATAGATGATAGAACTATATTCTACTCACAAGAACTAGAAAATACATGACAAAACAAGCATGGTAAAATGAAGTAGTTAACACCCGAAGCAAGGGTAGTAATGAAATACTATTAACAAACGAGTGAGACGATGATATAAGAGTATATTATATGATATAAAACATTTTAAGGAATTCAAACCCCAAGTAATCATTTCTTATCTCACTTTTACTTCTGTGCTATATATTCCATATTTACCACTTATTTATTTTATGTGGTGTATATAATTCCCTATGATATATTATATCATGAATTTAATTGTATTATTGTTATTAAAAGTTTCATTTGAATTTATTTATTTCATGGGGATTATGATTCAAAAGAAACCCAAATGTTAAGGGTTTACTTCACAATCTAATCATTATTCTGGTTGTTTATTTTTATGTCTCAGCTAAGGAATATTTCTCTTCCACATTCATGTTTTATAAAAATGTTTTAAAAATCGTTTTTACTATTCTCATTTATTTTTTGATGTCATTTTTAACATTGTTTTAATTTTTTCAAAATGTTTTAAAAGGAATCTTCCAGTCATTTTCTGAATGAGGTACTTTTTTAGTTTTCATATAAAAGTGTGAAATGAATGTTTGTTTAAGTTATATGACATGAAAATAATTTCTCATCATAATAAAAACTCAATGAAATGAAGATTACTTTACATTTTTTTAGGTTATTTTCAAATAAAATTATTTCTTTATTACATACAGAATTTTTTGATGTCAAAAATTATTTTCAAAGTAAAAAAGGGTATTTTCCTCAATAAATAATCCACTGATCTCTTTAAAGTATTTTCATCAATTTTAAAATCATTTTTTGAATCTAGTATTGATTATTTACACTAATGATACCATTAGTCAAATTTATTTATATGGTATATGATATGTTTGTTTGGGGAAAGTATTGATATCCCGTGAGACTAGTTCTTTCAATACAAAGAGTTATTAATTTTTTTAATGCACGTTGTTTCAGTTGTATTATTTATACATATGAGGAATTAATTTTAATTATTAATTGACATTATAGGATCTCTATATCCCCCAATTCATTAGTAGGACTCATGAGGAAAAATAATTTGGGTTTTGGCTAAGGCCTTTCCCATTTATGTAGATTTCATGGAATAAGGCCTTGATAGTATTTTCATATATCTTGGCTAAGGCCTCTATGGTATGTTTTAGATGTCCAAAATTATTCATTCAATCATTATGAATCCATTTATTGACTTCTATTTGATTATTCAATTAGTTAGAATATCCATGGATAAGTTTCAATTTCATGTGATTCTTTATATGGAATTATTTGATAATCATTTATTCATTCCATATAATTATTCATGTTCATTTTATAAATTAAATGGAATGAGTTTTCAGTTATTTACCTTTCCATATTTATTATTTATTATTTATTCATGGTAGATTTCACTGTACACATACCCTTATTGGGTATTATATCTCACTCATTTCTTATGTTTCCTTTCTCTAGGATGTCAAGAAGTGTATTATGATTGATATGTAAGAATATGATAAAGACAAAAATGGTGTAATAAAAAAATACTAGGTTTTATTTTATATTTTAAATTGTAATTTAAAATTGAATTATGTATCTAATTTACCAAGATTATTAAACAAGTCAGTCCTTTGGAATGTGATTATGTGTATCTAGTACCATGTAATAAATTAGGCACTGACTCTAGGATACTGTAGTATGGGTTTCTAAAGTTTGTATGAGAGTAAGATTTATATAAATGTTGGGAATTGGATTTAGGATAAAATATATTATATTAAAAAACCCTCATATATAATTTGGTAATATTCCCAAATAAAACAAGTTTATGATTTAGAGATTAGTTATACCTAAATTTTCAATTTATGTTAAGTGTTTCACTAGTTTTGAGATTATACATTATGTTTTACAAATTTATGATCAGATATAGTGTATTAAATTTTTTATAAATGGTTCCTAGTATAAGTAATGGAAATCATATCATTTCACATAATCCATGTAGAGATTTCTCTCCTAAGAAAGATAATGAAGCTAGAGTTGTAGCTACTGTTGGAGATGGAGCTGCAGCTAGAGCTAAACAAATTATAAATATATTAGGAAAGCTAATGAAGGTTGTAATAAATAACCTTACATATATATAGAATCCTATTGATCCTTAATGTGTTGTAACAATGTTATACCACTTCATGCATTAGAAAACTTCATCATTCAATGAAACTATAAATCTTTTTATAGCTATGTAATAGATGAATTTCTTAGTGAAAATATTTCTTACTTTGGGAATTAATGAGAGGGAGAAGGTTGTAATGAAATTTTATCATCTCTAAAGGGAGGATAATCAATAGAGGTCATTGATTTAAAACACTAAGAATGTGGAAGAAATAAAAAATCATGGAATGGAAGGATTTTAAGGTACTTTTTTGGGAAAATGTTTTCATCTAAAACAATAATTGGATATGAAGAGCCAATTTATGAGTCTTATAAAAAATGAGGAGAAAATGTTTCTAAGAGTATATATAACATTAAAATGTTATGCATACATGTTGAGAACAATGTATGTAATTCAAAAAGTACGATTGGACATTTATTTTATGGGATTAAACTAATTCTTTTAAGGGAATTAGTCTCCCAAAAATTCTTATCATATAGGTATATAGTATCTTGTGTAATCAAGATAGAGAAATAATTATAAACTTCTTGTGGATCTTAAGGAAAGAAAGATAAGAAGAATATAAAATATAATGAAAATAAAGGATTTTAAGAAAATAAAGGATTTTACCACATGTGATAATTGTGGAAAGAAACACCCTAGTACTTTATTGAAGGGAATGGGGGTTTTCTATGAGTTTTGGGAGAAATACTACTAGGCTTGTGATTTTATGGGAAAGAATTAAAAATTCTATGTTCAGTGTTTCAACTGTAAGGAGATGGGGAATTGTACAAATGAATTCCCAAAGTGTCAAGGGAATATAAATTAGAAAAAAATGGATCAAGGTTAAGCTTATGTAATTATTATAATGATATGGGATGATTAATGAAATTATGTATTTGGATTCAAAAATTATGCTATATAGGTACTTTATCAATGATATTCTAGTCATAATAATTATTAAATGTATAATTATTGTATTTTAGTACATTTCCTTTTAGGATTTGAAAGAATTTGTTGAATGTTATCAATAACATAGAAAAGTGATTAGTGGTAAGTTGATATTTTTAGAGAATACATGAAAAAGGGAAATGTAAAACTAATATGTTTCTGATGTTGAGATGTAAGTAAATGGGATAGTATTTTATACCTTTAAAATGGTTAGATAATTTATTCATGATGGATTTTACTACATTTTTTAGATTTATGGAATATATTTCATAACCTAAGATTTTATTTTTATAAGAATTCATGCTTTCATTATGGTTTTATAGTGATCACCATGTTTTATGAGAATATATGATCAAGTTATTTACATGTGACATTAAGAGATACTTTATGGGGGGTTAATGATAATTTAATATTGGAAATTTAGTTACCATGTTCCTAATTTTTTGGATTTTTTTTTAATTTGGTCAGACATATTTTAGAGGATTCTTAAGATTGAAAACTTTTGTAATGGAATAAAATATGGATATTATTGTTTATGATTAAATAATGATTGATCATACTGGATAACATGTTCTAAACATTTTGGAATTGATAAATATTTATATTCTAAAGGAATGAATTATTGATATTTTGATTCATTAAAGGTGAATCAGGAATGAAAAATTCATTTTGAATATCCATTT
This sequence comes from Viscum album, assembly GCA_963277665.1. Classification (NCBI taxonomy): domain Eukaryota; kingdom Viridiplantae; phylum Streptophyta; class Magnoliopsida; order Santalales; family Viscaceae; genus Viscum; species Viscum album. The sequence goes on from OY728150.1 coordinate 763,757,537, forward strand.
CCTTGCATAAGAGATGAAGTGGGAATAGATCTAAGCACAACCAATGGACTGGATAATGCGTATGACATAGAAATAGTCAAGTAAGTTTATTTTATTGAGTGCTTTATCTAGATAGTAAAATAATCCCTCAACATTAGGAAAAGGACCTTGAAATTAAAATGTTAATCGGTTACATTTTTTATTGAGGAATCATTAGCCTTTTTAACCCATCACATATTTATGGTTTTTTTGTGGATAAATTTATCTAGAACATGATCTATATCACTATTTATTAATCCTTATGTGATATTTTTTTTAACATCCTCACCCAGGTGGAACATACTCGTGCCCCAATATGGTTGGTTACTTGACTTTAGGAATGCCTCCCCATATGCCAAAGGCTGTTAACTAGCAGCGAGGTTCTAATATATACAACATGAGGATAAAATACTAACTTTATCAAAGTAGCACAACAATAAAAATAAATAATAGTATCTAAATTATATAACCAATAACCAGACAAAACTAGTATTACATAATGACTAAAAAATGAATACAATATCCAAACCAAAACACTAGATATGTCATTCCAAATATGTGTCAAGCCAAAAATAAAAAACAATAATAAATAAACACTGAAACACCCAAGTGGGTCAAGATGATAATTCTAGTTCCCTCATCTATGTCCCACCCCAACTCATCCATCTAACATTGTGATTTTACCCTTATCATATCCCGAAAACATGATGTCTATTCGGGTACCAATTAGGCATCCCAAGTAGGGTGTGATTACAACTCAGTAGGCCACCACCAATGGAATCTAAAATAATATAAAATCAATAACATTTTTTCTAGTCATAGAAATAATAAATTACAATGCATAATGTAAACAGTTATCACATTTCATTATTCTTTAATTAACAACATAATTTCTCAGGTTCATGAAGACACCCAACCCATCAATACTTGATTCAGCCTATGCCAAAGTTTGACCTATCCTCAAGGGTTATCACATATCACATAGAGTATCAAAATTTATTATCATAGTGTCTTTCATTATTCATTAAATTTTAATTCATGTCACATCTATTTATAACCATAGTCCAATAATAATATCATGGATATAGAACGACGTGTCTAGCACCCCATTTCTATTTAAACCATTAGTTTCTCTCCCACACCCCATGATTATTTGGATAATCATTTCATGTCTCATAAAATAATATTCACATGCATTAATTTTGTAACACCCAGACCCCAGTTACCCAGAGTCGGTGCATTATTACATAACATTGGCATGATCACAAGAAAGATCAAGTCTCGAAAGACCGATTAGTTTTGTAGCCTTGGAAACACTAGATACAATCATAAAGTTTTATATTACATCATAAAAAAACATCTTGTATTCATAACCCCGCATACTATCCCTGTAGGTCATTCATAAATTATTTCTTCATAATCCTGGGAAAAAAATAAAACATTGAAAGGGGTGAGCTCAGATGCTCAGTAATGATAACGTTATATCAGAAGCTTTTATAGATAAGCATAAACACTTAAGGAAGTTTATAACTAAAACAAAAGCCCTTTTGAAACTTGAACTTCAGCGTAAAATGGAAAAGATAAAATAAAATAATGTCATTTACTTACTCACATGGATATTCTACTAGTCGAATGATCACATGAAATATCAATAACCACTTTCATAATGATGGAATGCATAATGCCAGACTATCATAACCACATATCCAAGGCCTCGTGCCAAGAATACAAATAAGATTTTTCCAAGGCCCTGTGCCAAGACACTAGTTTGTCTCAAGAGAGCTACCGATGCATCGAGGAGCTATTGCGGGCTCCACCCATCACTTATTAAGTCCAATTCATTCCTCATATGAACATGTTTAAACATAACATAAACATTCGTATTAAAACTAGAATACGAAATGTCAATACTTTAACCACAAACCATGAATGGTATAAAAATAGCACATCCAGAGTCAAGAAGCCATTTAAAAATAGATTGTTGAATCAAAGTGTACCATACCAGTTTGAAACTTTTAAAAGGAGTTTTAATTTTAAAACATTAATGTCCATATAAATAAATCCATAAAACAATTTTTAAAACATGGACATTAATGAGCTGGAAGAATAAGTCTTTAAAACATTTAAAAATGGTATTTTAGTTAGAGTTTCTAACCAAAAGAGAGAAACTTGAATACAAATAATTGAGGTAATCAAAACTTTTCAATATCATGAGAATAAATGGATTCATGATATACTATGTAAAAGTACATTATATACGCCATATAAAAGTGACTTGGTGTATAACAACAAAGAAGTCTCAAAGGAATGTAAATTGATATGAAATCTCTCATAAAGGCCGTATCCTTAGGTTAAGGATAAATCAACGACATAATTATGTGTGAAAAATATAAATACACTAAATATAATTGGATATTCAGTGTAAAATAATCAAATGACATTCACACATATTCTAGTAAAAACAACACCAATGAATTGGATGTTTATCTCAACAAATCAAGATTGAGTAAATATTTCTCTTATCAAGTTCATACCGATGACTTGAGAATTTATCAATGGAGTTATTATGTGTATAAAAAGTGTATCCACAGAAAGGGGAGTGGAAATTATGACATAATCAAATTAATATTGATTCGACACAAAATCTTGGAGTAAAATAATCAATGAATTATGCGTAAAGCCGAATGAGTGGAAATTGAAATTTCAAATTCCCTTATCGATTTGGTAACTTATGAAACATGCACCCATGAAAGAAGGATCATAAAATGATGATGTAAATACCCATAAATTAAATTATATTATATAATGAATACAATCATGGGTAGTACACATACACCACATTCAATAAATAAGTGGTGAACAATGGAATTCTCACAAAATTAAGAGTGAGATAAGAAACCCCTTACTTTGTACTTTTTCCTTGGTCAACGGTAGGTTAACCTCCTTTATAATGGTGAAATAATTGTTATTTAATTATATTAGAATTAAATTCATTAATATGATATCATATATGATCTTTTAACATTGATTTGTTAATAATATCTTACAATTATCGTCATATCGGGTGTTAACGGGTTCATTTTACTTTATATTATTTATTATGTGAGCCATATTTTTTATTAATGGGAAGTATATTATTCATATCCAGAATTATATAAAGTCCTTAAATATTATTTTTAATCATCAAATGAGAATTATACTTGAATGGATACGATGGAGAATGAATCTCATCGCGTTCGTGGAGACGGTAGTCCGTACGTACGCACGAGCGACAAGATCATTCTTTTGATATTAAAATAATATATAATTGGATGGTATATCATATATACAGAATCATTATCATGTTACATTTATTATTTACATGAATTACACATCATTATTATACCCATCCAAATAATAATTTATTGAATTACAACTACACCACGACGTGGAGACGGTAAGCCGTACGTACGTACGTATGGTGACATGTTATTCAAAGGGTGGATAGAATACTGAATATGGTTGTACCATATTTATAATAACATCACAGTATATATAATATACTGGAGTTATTATTTTAGAATGGTAACAATAAAGGAAGAAGAAGTGGAAGAAGAAAGAACTTGGAAAAGGGTGGTGAAATCATTACCTCTTCTTCGGGTTATTCCTTTTGATTTGATCTAAAGGGCTCCTTAGGTAGGATTTTTGATCAAACTAAGGATTCTATGTTATATTGAGGGATGTTGAGAGAGTATTTTGTCAGGGGTTGACCGAACCAAAAGGCTTTTAAGGTGTGAAGAAATTAGAAGGAGGAGTGCCCTTTTATAGGAGGGGTGAGGGGCACCTTTGGAAAAGCTAGAAATATTAATTTATAATAAATTCATATTCAGTTTCTAATGGCTCCAAAGTGGATTATTCAAAGTTTACGGTGGGGATATGTCGAAAACCATTCAACCAATAGAATTTAGACAGGTTTGGGTTACTATATTAACCTTATCTTTTATTTTTAACTCTTAGTTAATTTGTTTGACATTTACCATGTCACTTTGTATTTTTATATTATATAGTTAATAAACTTACTATATACATCCAATAGACCCACAAGTGGTCCATTAATGATACACCTATCATTATATAAGTATCTTGGCCGAACCGTAGATTTTTAAGAATTTAATATGAATTAATTATATAATATTTGTTTTAAAAACTCTTTTATGTCAATTTTGACACTATTCAATAGTTGAATTTTGTGAAACTCATAAAAGAATGATTACTTCAAAAAAAGTCAATTAAATCAATAATAATATGTCATATTATCCTATAAAATTAGTTTAATTCATAAAAAGTCTCAAATTATATTTATTTTGGTATTTATAATATCAATTATTCTAATATTTCAATATTATGGTAATTACTGCATCATCATTGTGTCATAAATAAATTAAATTATTTAATGTCTAAAAATTATAAATAAAATATAATTATGTAATAAATTTTATTATCTTTCTAATTAATATTTAAAATATAATTTATCTTATGTATAACCCTATATTAAAAATGTTTTAGTAAATAAACTTTGATTTTAACTCTTTTAACTCTTCTTTGAATTAAATAATAATAAATGTCCTAATCTAATCCAAGTGGACCTAAATGATAATATTTTGTTCCTAAGGTTGTTTTTGGTCGAGATACACTAGTCCAATAGAATTAGGACATGTGTTAGGGTAATATTAATATCACTTTTACCCTTAATTACCCTATTTACTTTTAACCGTGGTAAATAAAAGTAAAAAGTTACTATTCACAAAAAATTATTTTCATCTCATTGAACCACATTTTACTTCTTGATATTAACCGTGTCTCTCGGATTTTCGAAATTCCATTCACAGAAGCGGTAAAATTATGTTTTATGAAATATTCAGTTTTTTAACTACCACTTAGTAGTTTCACTATTCATCAAAAATTGAAGTTTTTCAGAACAATGCCAAAATTTCACCCTAAGCTATAATTGATATTCCAAATTAAAAAATGATGTCTATTTTATGGAATTACAAAAATATAAGTTGCATTAATTAATTTTATAATTAATTCCCACTGTCACAACAAATAGCGTGTTTTTAAGAAACAATATATATCAAAAGATTGACAATTGTTTAGGTCCAATTTCAAAGTGAAATTAATTATAATGAACACCATTGGATAAAATGGAAAAAATATATTCTAATTATACTTTGAAACCACTCAATACTATAATTTATCACTATAAATTATTTTGATTAAAAAATTTGTTTTTAAGTATTTTTCACTATTTATAAAAATTGGAAGTTCTCAGAAAAATACCAAAAATTCATCTTAGGATAATTTCGATATTACGAAACCAAAAATGAAGTCCATTTTGAAATATAAAATATATATAATTTCAAAAAGTAGGTATTACTATTCATAACGGCTAGTTTAATTGGTTGTGGTGTGTTAGAACTCAATGTTGTGTACAACACATGTTATCGCATTATTCAAAGAGAAGCATACCGTAGAAGCTTGGGGTGTTACATTATCCCCTCCTTCAATAAATTGTGTCCTCGCAATTTTTTAAAATTGTTCTTGGGAATATAATGGAAAGTCCCACATCGGAAAAAGAGTCAATAAAAATATCACTTTAAAAGAAAGAAAGATAGGTATAATGGTCAACCAAGATAACCCATACTCGGAATCCATGTAGGAAAACATGGATATGGATGATAAACTAAGTGTCAAGTTCTGATGGAGAGGGATAGAAATCATGATCAGGATAAAGTTAACAATAAGAAAACCACAAACTTTTGTTGGGACAAACGGCCATTAGTCTCCTTGTAGGAAAGTAAACGGACAACATTTTTTTGTTTTAAGTTATATTCATTTATGATATTGACTAAGAATATAAAGATATATACTTACATTTTAGGTAGAGTTTCATTCTTTAATAAATTTCCACCACTAACTCATTTTTTTAAACGATGAGTATTCAAGAAGACTTGGTCACACTGGAAGAGCTAGAATAAACTTCTATAGAATCACATGATCCATGCAGGATGAACTATATATTTACATTGTCTTTAGAGATTAATCAAAACTAAAATGGTTAGTACAAGATCTAATGATCCCCCAAAAGGATATTCCTTGAGATAAATAAACACTAATCTTAATTTCTAAAATTAAACCATCAATACCCCAAAGTTAAATAAATACCATTCAATAATCAATTGTCCTTAAAATCCTTTAATATAATCCAAACTAATATTAAAACCCAAAACTTATAAGAATGTAGTCTTCCATGTTAAATTGTATCTCTAAATGACATTAATTACTCTTAAAGTCACATACTTAAAAGTAATTAACCTAAACATTTCCATAAATAACCCAAATCACTATAAGTCCACAATAAAAAAATAGATAAAAATCCACCATTACTCTTCAAATGAAGTCCCATACTACTCTATTTTCCTTTGGAATATAGTGTTCACAACAAAGCGAACAACTTACAAAATAAAATTTATCACTTAATCACCAAATCATTTTCCTATACTAAGGGTATTCATTTGATAAGACATAACATCCCAAATCAAATTATTATTGATCAATAAAATCATTTAGCTAAAAATAATAGTCACACTAACCAGGGACTTCACGTAGTCCAGTGGTAGGCGATAAATCCCACTCGCACTTTAGTTGTGGGTTCGATTCTCACAGCTTTGTCTGACGCAAAGGGTTGTCACACGGTCTACGTGTTGTCTTTTTTCAAAATCTATATTTTATAACATTACCAAAATGAGATAAATTCCTAAAAATACCATAACATAATTTAACCACAAATCTTATCTCATACCTTTCATTTTCATCCCAAATTATGATAACTTATAATTTCCTCAAACCCAATGATCATATAAAACCAAATGATTATTTATAACTATATCCACAATAGAAGAGATAATTCTTCCTCAAATATCATTCTCATATGGCAAACTATGGGGTTACAAATACAAGATAAACTTATTCCAAAGTAAACCCATCAACGAGGAGCACTAATACTTTTTAAACATTTATACAACCATTTATTTCCACATAGTTTCTTCTTTGACCAAGAAAATATCCTATAGAATAGGGCATTCACTCGGGTAATGGCCATGTCCCCTACATTTACGGCAAATGACTATAAATGGACTCTTGGGACCATTTTTATCTTCTTCCATAGTACTCTTCATTTTTCTTCGGCAAATCTTCACTTTATGTCCTTCCTTCCCACACGTAAAGCATTTCTTGGTCCCATTGAGACACTTTCCCAGGTGTCTCCTACCACATTTCTTGCATGATGTAAATTGAGGGTTCTTTTCTCCATGGTCTCCATTGCTGGAGCTCTTATCATTCATCACCTTTCTCTTCTTTTTTTAGTTCGGGAATTTGTTAATATATATATTATTGATCATATTTTTGGAAAATTGATTTAGCATAAAGACGATATATTTTACACCTATCAATATTCCATTTTTTTGCTCATTTCCACCATTGTTCTCACCTTGTACATCATTCTCAAAGTCACTATGACTTCCTTGGAATCCAGCCGTTGACTAAAATCAGAAATCATTGTGTGAGTAATAGTAGTCATAAAATCATTTAGATATTAACATGTCACCATATTCTAAATTTGAAACACATTAGTATTAACCAAGGTCATTTACTCTCATATTATATATATAATACTACAAATCGGTTTGTAAAGAAAATGTAAATTATCCTAATCATATCCCCCGGGAGTGTCGTAACCAAGAGTGCAGCAAGGCCCGTTGTCGTGTACCAGTTCCTGTTCGAGTCTAGCTCAAAGCAGTGTTTTTGGGTTTTACCCCTAGGTACATCTGTGCAAGAGTCGCCTCTACCTACTCATATCCAGATAGGGATGTATTGCTCGGAAAACTCACAAAATCTCTACAATACCAAAATTCTAGGAAGTTCTTCTATACTAATCCTCAAAGTTCATCTTAGGTCTACATGCTCTAATTAGAGTTTATCTAAATCTAGCTTCCAAGGTTTGTACTAAACTTCCTCTGATACCAGTTGTAACGCCCCGACCCCAGTTACCCAGAGTCAGTGCATTATTACATAACATTGGCATGATCACAAGAAAGATCAAGTCTCGAAATACCGATTAGTTTAGTAGCCTTGGAAACACTAGATACAATCATAAAGTTTTACATTACATCATAAAAAACATCTTGTCTTCATATCCCCTCATACTATCCCTGCAGGTCATTCATAAATTATTTCTTCATAATCCTGAGAAAAAAATAAAACATTGAAAGGGGTGAGCTCAGATGCTCAGTAAGGATAACATTATAGCAGAAGCTTTTATAGATAATCATAAACACTTAAGGCAGTTTATAACTAAAACAAAATCCCTTTTTAAACTTGAACTTCAGCATAAAATGTAAAAGATAAAATAAAATAATTCCATTTACTTACTCACATGGATATTCTACTAGTCGAATGATCACATGCAATATCAATAACCACTTTCATAATAATGGAATGCATAATGCCAGACTATCATAACCACACAGCCAAGGCCTCGTGCCAAGAATACAAATAAGATTTTGCCAAGGCCTTGTGCCAAGACACTAGTTTGTCTCATGAGACCTACCGATGCATCGAGGAGCTATAGCGGGCTCCACCCATCACTTATTAAGTCCAATTCATTCCTCATATGAACATGTTTAAACATAACATAAACATTCATATTAAAACTAGCATACGAAATGTCAATACTTTAACCACAAACTATGAACGGTATAAAAATATCACATCCACAGTCAAACAAAACTCATTCGATACAATATGGAATATTGTATTGTATCGCATTAACCTCAATCAATAATAATGAAGTATTTTTAAATAGATGAAAATAATCATCAAAACTATTTGAGAGAAATATCCCCCTTTTTCTTGAAATCATTTAAAAGTCACACTATTTGTCAAGAAGCCATTTAAAAATAGATTTTTGAATCAAAGTGTCCCATACCACTTTGAAACTTTTAAAAGGAGTTTTAATTTTAAAACTTTAATGTCCATATAAATAAATCCTTAGAACAATTTTTAAAACATTGAAATTAATGAGCAAGATTTAGAAGAATAAGTCTTTAAAACATTTAAAAATGGTATTTTAGTTAGAGTTTCTAACCAAAAGAGAGACACTTGAATAAAAATAATTGAGGTAATCAAAACTTTGTAATATCATGAGAATAAAGGGATTCATGGTATACTATTTCAAAGTACATTATATACACCATATAAAAGTGATTTGGTGTATAACAACAAAGAAGTCTCAATGGAATGTAAATTGAGATGAAATCTCTCATAAAGGTTGTATCCTTAGGTTAAGGATAAATCAACGACATAATTATGTGTGACAAATATAAATACACTAAATATGATTGGATATTCAGTGTAAAATAATCAAAGGACATTCACACATATTCTAGTTAAAACAACACCAATGAATTGGATGTTTATCTCAACAAATCGAGATTGAGTAAAAATTTATCTTATCAAGTTCATACCGATGACTTGAGAATTTATCAATGGAGTGATTATGTGTATAAAAAGTATATCCACAGAAAGGGGAGTGGAAATTATGACATAATCAAATGAATAGTGATTCCACACATAATCTTGGAGTAAAATAATCAATGAAGTATGCGTAAAGCCGAATGAGTGGAAATTGAAATTTCAAATTCCTTTATCGATTTGGTAACTTATGAAACATGCACCCATGAAAGAAGGATCATAAAATGATGATGTAAATACCCATAAATTAAATTATATTACACAATTAATACAATCATGGGCAGTACACATTCACCACATTCATTAAATAAGTGGTGAACAATGGAATTCTCACGAAATTAAGAGTGAGATAAGAAACCCCTTACTTTGTACTTTTTTCCTTGGTCGGTGGTAGGTTAAACTCCTATATAATGGTGAAATAATTGTTATTTAATTATAAAAGAATCATATGCATTAATATGATATCATATATGATCTTTTAACATTGATTTGTTAATAATATCTTAGAATTATCGTCATTTCGGGTGTTAAAGGGTTCATTTTACTTTATATTATTTATTATGTGAGCCATATTTTTTATTAATGGGATGTATATTATTCATATCCAGAATGATATCAAGTCCTTAAATATTATTTTTAATCATCAAATGAGAATTATACTTGAATGGATACGATGGAGAATGAATCTCATCGCGTTCGTGGAGACGGTAGTCCGTATGTACGCACGAGCGACAATATCATTATTTTGATATTAAAATAATATATAATTGGATGGTATATCATATATACAGAATAATTATCATGTTAAATTTATTATTTACATGAATTACACATCATTATTATACCCATCCAAATAATAATTTATTGAATAACAATTACACCACGACGTGGAGACGGTAAGCCGTACGTACGCACGTATGGTGACATGTTATTCAAAGGGTGGATAGAATAATGAATCTGGTTGTACCATATTTATAATAATATCAAAGTATATATAAGATACTGAATTTATTATTTTATAATGGTAACAACAAAGGAAGAAGAAGTGGAAGAAGAAAGAACTTGGAAAAGGGTGGTGAAATCATTACCTCTTCTTCGGGTTCATCCTTTTGATTTGATCAAAAGGGCTCCTTAAGGTGGATTTATGATCAAACTAAGGCTTCTAGGTTATATTGAGGTAAGTTTAGAGAGTATTTGGGCAGGTTTTTGCCGAACCAAAAGTCTTTGAAGGTGTGACGAAATGAGAAGGATGAGTGCCCTTTTATAAGAGGGGTGAGGGGCACCTTTGGAAAAGCTAGAAATATTAATTTATAATAAATTCATATTCGGTTTCTAATGGATCAAAAGTTGATTATTAAAAGGTTAAGGTGGGGATAGGTCGAAAACCATTCAACCAATAGAATTTAGATAGGTTTGGGTTACTATATTAACCTTATCTTTTATTTTTAACTCTTAGTTAATTAGTTTGACATTTACCATGTCACTTTGTATTTTTGTATTATATAGTTAATAAACATACTATATACATCCAAGAGACCCCCCAGTGGTCCATTAATGATACACCTATCATGATATAAGTCTCGTGGCCGAACCTTATATTTTTAAAAATTTAATATGAATTAATAATATAATATTTGTTTTAAAAACACTTTTATGTCAATTTTGACACTATTCAATAGTTGATTTTTGTGAAACTCATAACAGAATTATTACTTCGAAAAAAGTCAATTAAATCAATACTAATATGTCATATTATACTATAAAATTAGTTTAATTCATAAAAAGTCTCAAATGATATTTATTTGGGTATTTATAATATCAATTATTCTAATATTTCACTATTATGGTAATTACTGCATCATCATTGTGACATAAATAAATTAAATTATTTAATGTATAAAAATTATAAATAAAATATCATTATGTAAGAAATTTTATTATCTTTCTAATTAATATTTAAAATTGAATTTATCTTATGTATAACCCTATATTAAAAATGTTTTAGTAAATAAACTTTGATTTTAACTCTTTTAACTCTTCTTTGAATTAAATAATAATAAATGTCCTAATCTAATCCAAGTGGACCTAAATGATAATATTTTATTACTAAGGTTGTTTTTGGTCGATATACACTTGTCCAATAGAATTAGGACATGTGTTAGGGTAATATTAATATCATTTGTACCCTTAATTACCCTATTTACTTTTAACCGTGGTAAATAAAAGTAAAAAGTTACTATTCACCAAAAATTATTTTCATCTCATTGAACCACATTTTACTTCTTGATATTAATTGTGTGTCTTGGATTTTCGAAATTCCATTCACAGAAGCGGTAAAATTAAGTTTTATGAAAAATTCAGTTTTTTAACTACCACTTAGTAGTTTCACTATTCATCAAAAATTGAAGTTTTTCAGAACAATGCCAAAATTTTACCCTAAGATATAATTGATATTACGAATTAAAAAATGATGTCTATTTTACAAAATTCCAAACATATAAGTTTCATTAATTAATTTTATAATTAATTCCCGCTGTCACAACAAATAGCGTGTTTTTAAGAAACAATATATATCAAAAGATTGACAATTGTTTCGGTCCAATTTCAAAGTGAAATTAATTCTAATGAACACCATTGGATAAAATGGTAAAAATATATTCTAATTATACTTTGAAACCACTCAATAATATAATTTATCACTATAAATTATTTTGATTAAAAAAGTTGTTTTTAAGTATTTTTCACTATTCATAAAAATTGGAAGTTCTCAGAAAAATACCAAAAATTCATCTTAGGATAATTTCGATATTCCGAAACCAAAAATGAAGTCCATTTTGAAATATAAAATATATATAATTTAAAAAAGTATGTATTACTATTCATAACAGCTAGTTTGATTGGTTGTGGTGTGTTAGAACTCGATGTTGCGTGCAACACATGTTATCGCATTATTCAAAGAGAAGCGTACCGTAGAAGCTTGGGGTGTTACAAAGTTGGGTCTAGAACGTCGTGACTAGAACCTCTTGGATATTTGGATCATCAGTTCGTGTCCAACACCCCATTTCTCAATCAAACACATATATCACATATATCATAGTTAACAAGGTTAATTAATATTAAACCTCTTATCAATATTTCTCATCATGAGATTCCATTTTAATTATAAAATCAATCATAATTATTTACTTAAATAAAATTGAATAACATGAACAGTTCATTATTAAATCCTTTAATCAACTTTTAATCAAAACCCACTAACTCTTTAAGGCTAAGATGAGAACACCTTCATTCCTATTATAAATCAATTCAACATTAAATTGATTAATAAATTATAAAATCCCATTAATTTACCAATTCCATAACCCCATTATCCCATCAATTTCATATTCACAAATCAACAAATTTCAATTATCCCAAATTTAACCAAATTCATTAACACAGTGAAATTTAATTTAATCAATTCAATTTCAGATGAAATTGGCCAATCATGGAAATTGAAATTGAATAATTAAATACATGTAATAAAATCAAGACTATGGTAAATGGTGTTTATACCACCTAACTCAATATCATTTTCGGATTCTAGCCAACAGAAATCCTCAAATTGAAGTGCAACATTCAATTGCACAATAATGAACAAGATCTATATCCAAAACCTAGATACATGATAAAATGGATTATATCTGTAAAAACCTAGATCTATACCCATTACCAATTTTGGAAAACATACCTTCAAAAGATCATAGAAAGATCATAGAGAGGGAGAAAACCAATCAGTATGAGAATATCAAATCGGGAGAGGTGCAGATTCTTTAATCCAGTATTCAATTCATCAATTACAGAGTTTGAAAGACCTTGGAATCTGTTTGGAAGCTACCAAAAATGAAATAAACGAGTTAGTTTTGAGTTAAGTTAAATTAGGGTGAACATTTTAGGGTTAAATAATTTTAAAACCAATTTTCAGTGCAATTCATTTCGCACACACAGTTTTCTAGATAGGGGTGCGTGGCTTTCCAAACCGATCACCCTAATTGTTTGCCTCTCATATGGGGGTGAATTTTTACTCATAATAGGGTGAATGTTTTGAAAAACCATGTTCTAACCAGTAAATGCCTCTCTTTATATGGTGGTTGGGTTTTTTGGGGAATGGCGTACGATTTGGGAAAATCATACGCCAACCTTGCACTGCCCAAAACCTAAAATTTCACTCAAACACACCCAATACATCCCACAACCAAATTATAACCATAAAATTAAATAACTTACCTAAGAATGAGATAAAAAATCTCCATAAAAAGTTCAAGATCTTACAATCCCCCCACTTTATAACCACTCATCCTCAAATAGTACCCCTAAGAATCTCTAAGATTCTGAGGTAAAAAAGATCGGGCCACAAAACTAACATATCTGATTCTCTCTCAAATGATTCCTCTTGAAAACAGCCATGTTTCCATAATACATGAACAACCATCTTGGTCTTTCCCAACAAAAATTTCTCACTATGATCTAATACACGTATCGGATGCTCCTCAAAGGATGCATATATCTCATATTCAACATCATCCACATAGATCACATTATATGTAACATCCCAGGTAAATAAAGAAATAATAAGTTTTATTTTTAATTAATATTTTGTGAATTAAATATTCATTTTACCTTAAATGGTTTGATATGTTCGATGGCGTACTCAATACGCAACAACGGGTTTCTTTGAAATCTTACATTGCACACTAATAATATAATAATATTATTTTAAATGTAGTTAACGCCTAGACGTTGTATTGGAGGGAATGAATAGAACTAAATAAAATATGATTATACATGTTTGTTAATTTTTTTTACATTTATCCAATAATATTTAGAGGCTTAAAATGTGAATTAATCTAATTTTAAGCATAATTTACCTTAAAGGTTAATTTACCGCCTTTTAATGGAAACCCCTATTTAAATCTAGTTTTGGTCACTTTTATATGTTATATTTGAAAAAATAAAATGATTCTTTAGAATAAGGACATAAAAATTTACTTTGGATGAAAGTTTTGGTATTTTTCTGATAATGTTCATTTTTTAATGAATAGTAAAAAATAATATATTTTAATTCAAAACTGTATTTTAATCTAATTTATTTATATGGTTGAATTATCATTTTAATTAGTTTTAAAGTGTAATTAGAATAAATTTTAACCATTTAATCTAATTTTGGTCATTTTAATTAATTTCACTTTGAAATTGGACATAAATAAGTGTCAATCTTTTGATAGTTAATATTTCTTAAAAACACACCTCTTTTTACAGAGGGAATTAATTTTAAATTAATTTCTTCCACTTATGTTTTTTGAATTTGTAAAAATATATTCCATATTTGGAATCAGGAGGTCTAAATTTTGTAAATAGGTAACTTTTATTTTTAGACATTATGAATATTTACTTTAGTAAAAAAATTATTTACAATGGTTAAAGGGTAAATCTGGTAAATAAGGGTAAAAAAATATAGATATAATAATATCAAATTACCCTAACATGTGTCCTAATTCTATTGGTTGATAAATATCCGACCATGGACATATTTGGTTATATTTTGGGACCCCATGGGGCCACTTAAGATTGATAATGACACTTTATTTTAATTAACTTAAAGTAAAGACAAAAATGACATAAATAAATATCTTTCAGTAAATTAATTTTTGCATAGGTTTATATAAGTTATATTTTCAAATATAAATATTATTTGGAAAAATAAAAAAACTTCCTACATCATGGTATTTTTTTCATAACTTTTATATATCAAATAAATAAAATTATTTATGACACAATAATGATGCAGTGTTTACCTCATTAATAAATGATTTAAATAAATAAGATTATAAAGATTACAGTTATATCCAAAACCTGTCCAATTATTATTGGATGATTATATTTCGACCATGAGTCATCTTAACATCAACTATAATTAGTTTTGGACCTTTATAAACCAAAAATCATTATATAATAAAATAATATTTTCACACCTTCCTAAAGAGTCGTTCCTCTTTCTTATAAAAGCCATCACTTCTATCTCATTCCTCACACCTCCAAGCCACTTGTCTTGTACAAAAACTATACAAATAAGCTATAAAGATCCCTATATTCCTCCTATAATCCTTAACTTAGGCATAAGGCACTTTAATAAGTCCTTTTGGTTCAAACCAAAGGGAGTTACCCAAATTAAAGGTAACAGTTTCTCTTAACTTCTTTTCTTTTATTTTATTTCTCTAACCCCCTAAACTATTTTTATTCATTTCTTTTATAAAAACAAAAATACCCTCAAATATACTATGATGTTTTTATTAGAATTATTCGAACTACACTTTCACACACCTCCATCTAATGGATAAAGAACATACTATTTCTGTGGATGCAAAACTAACGCCTCTGGAAATGATGATTGTTCAATTATCTCCTACCGCCTCTCATGGTAGCCCTTATGATGGAACTGTATTTATATGTGATATATATTATGTTTATGTTTCCTTATGCTTCTTTATTTTCCATTTAGATCATGCCTTTATGGTTTCCATTATGGGTAAATGTGATAATTTCGTTTGACGAAGTGCGGAATACTGCCCCCTCAAAGTGATATAACTTGTTAATGCCATATGTGGGACATATAAAGGATGGATTTAATGATATTATATATTATATTATACTGGAATTATAATATAACTATGTATCATTATGATTTAATTCCATTAAAATAAGAAATATAAATGAAAGTAGTGTTCATGCGTACGTACGACTTACCGTCTCCATGAACAGTGCATTTCATTTCTTACCTCAAAATGTTATGTACTGTTATAAATACATGTATATACTAGATATATATGATATATATGATATCTAAATCATGAATATCATTCTAGATATAATGGATCTTTGACCACATGAACAAATTGTAATTATAAGAAGTTCATTTTTGACTCAAGTGCCAAATATCGACAAAATGACCATTATTAACTTAAATGATTACATAATTTTTATAACATTGTAATAAGAGATATAAAAGGAATAATAAACTTGAAAAAATATATTAAGAAAGTAGAAATTAACTTTAGTTTATTATTCAAGAGATTAAAGAATGAACGGGTCAAATCGGACACAAGGTCAGGGACTTCGTCTCAATCTCCTTTCATTGAGGCATATTTTGTTTTAATACACAACTTTATTTTATACGATGTATAAAATCCATTGAATTTTAATTTCATTCAAAGGTAATATTTTTCTATGAAGTGTTTTACTAAATGAAAAAAAGGAATGTTTCTTTTAACGTAAGCGGTGACAACGGCCTTTCTGTCGCCACAAGTATTATTTGATCTTTGGATTCCTTAACAAGTCGTAATGTTTTTAAAAGGAAAATAAATACCATATACCCTTTTACATATTTTGGTATTGAAAATAATTTTGATAATGTATTTGTTATATCAATATATTTAAGTGATATATTGTGATTGAAATGTAGAAATGATTTCCTTCCTTTATATTTATTGTATGTGTTATTATTTTATAATGGTACTTGGACATTAGACTGGTGGTTAAGTGATAAACCAAATGATTGGTGGTGTCGTGATAAACCAGGATGGGTGGTTATGTTATAACCTCCAATGCATTGGGTATGGAAGTCGGTCGTATGGCTATTCCATTTAGTGATATGTGTGGAAGTCGATCGTATGGTTATTCCATTTAAGTATGTTTATGTCCCAAGTTACCTTTATATGTTATGTGTTCTTTATATGGGTTTTATGGTAATATTTTGGTTACAAAAGGGTAATCAATTATATTTTATTCAGTGATGAGTATTTACTACTTCATAAAGGTGAAAAGTTTTACTTATGATAAAGTATTCATATTTTACTTGTTTTTTTTTGAAAAACTAATAGTTCTCCTTCTTTGGGTATCTCTTACTGAGATTTTTATGCTCATCCCAAGTTTTTGAAATTTTTTTCATAGGACATAAAGTGGAATAGGGTCAAGAATGGGATCAAGAAAAAGTCATGCTGTCTAAAAGATGGAACTAGACATTACTCTTTTTTTCAAAAAAATTATTTTGTAAAAAATATGGGAACTGAGTAGAAGTGTCTAATTTGTAACTTTTGGGATGTAATGTAACAGTTATGACCTAATTATCAAAAAATATAAACCTGAAAAGATCCTCAATGTGAATTATTCCTTTAATTCAAGATTATGTAATGTTTAAGGTCGGGTCCTTATAGTTGGTATCAGATGTCGGTTTAGAAAATTTTAGGAGTTATGGTATTGTTAAATTAATATCCATAAATTAATTTATGTTAATATTGAAATGATATAGAATTTACAGATTACCATGTTGCTTCACCTAAGATATTTCTGTGTTCATAATGGTTTTCTGTAGAGGAAACAGGGCAGCTATGTTGGGATGACATCAAGAGGAAGACAACCTTCCAAATTAGCAATTTGAGGTAGTTGGAATCAGAACTGAATAGTTTGTTGTAGTGATGGCACAATTGACTCAGGCTATAAATGGTGGGGGTATCCATGCATGAGATCAGATAGATCAACCAAAGAAGAACATGTTGGTAGTAGAGTATTTCATGAGGCAACATCCCCCATCATTCAGAGGATCATCTGACTATGTGCTAGCTGAAGGGTGGATTAAAGCACTGGAGAAGATTTTTTCTATTATGGGGTGTTCAAAACATCAAAAGTTTAGTCTCACTACTTACCGTTTTGAAGGTGAAGTTGATCAATGGTTGTCGATGGTGAAAAACATCAGGGGTAGTGAGGATATTTATTCTCTTTATTGGGATGAATTCAAAGGTATGTTTCTTGAGAAATATTTTCCTAAGGTCATTTGTCTTAGGATGGAAAACCAATTCCTATAATTGAGGTAGGAGGATGACTCAGTGGCTGCTTATAAAGAAAGATTCACTTGACTGGCAAGGTATGCTCTAAATTTCATACGAGATCTTGATAGTAAAATCAACCATATTTACTCAGGATTAAATCCAAAGTATCGAAGGTATTTAGCTTCTCATGAGTTAAAAAGTTATGAAAAACTTGTCTGATGTGTGAAGAAGGTCGAAATAGAGTTTTCTGGTGATCAGGTGTTCTTTGCAAAACAACAGAATAGGAGGTCGAGGTGGTAGGTGAAAGGGAAGAACTCTTAAAAAATGTTAAATGGAAAGAAACTTAAGTTTTTAGTTTATAAAAATTGCGGTATAACACATCCTAGAGAATGTTTATCAAAGTCCGGAAAGTGCTTCTGGTGTGTTAAGTTTGGTCATATTGCTCGTAACTGTAAAAAAGATGATCAAGAAGGCAATGAAAAGCCAGCAGTAAGATGTTTTAAGTGCAATGAAATGGTTCATTATGAAAATTAGTGTAAAATTAAGAACTCGACTGAGGGAAAGGAGTCTGACTAAAAGTAGAAAGGGGTGGTGAAATCCTTTGTAACTACTTCATCAGATGTTGGGCCATCAAATGAAGTAATATCAGGTACATTGTTTGTTTGTTTAGATTAATTATGTGCCCGTGGTAAATGAGTACCTTGATGATTTTACTGATGAGTTTCCTAGTATTATACCTGATCGGGAAGTTTAATTTATTGTTTAATTAGTTTTTGATGCTAAGACAATTTCAAAACCCCCTTATCAAATGGATCAAATTGAACTTTTAGAGTTAAATAATCAATTTTAAGAGTTATTAGATAAAGTTTTCATTCAACCTATAAAATCACCATGGGGTACTCCTATCTTGTTTGTTAAAAATAAATATGGTTCAATGATACTTTGAATTGATTATAGAGTATTGAATAACATCACTATTAATAACAAGTATCATTTTCCTCATATTGATGATTTGTTTTATCATCTCCTGGGAGCTCAGTATTTTTCGAAGATTGATTTGAGGTCGGGGTACCATCAGTTGAAAGTAAAGGAAGAATACATTCTAAATACCATGTTTCATACTAGATATGGCCATTATGAATTTTTAGTTATGCCTTTTGGGTTAACCAATGCACCTGCTATATTCATGGATATTATGAATAGAATTTTTTGTGAGTTCTTGGATAAGTTTTTTGTTGTGTTCATTGATGATATTTTGGTTTATTATAAAATTAAAGATGAGCATGAAAGACATTTAAGGGTTCTCTTGAAAACCTTAAAAGAAAAGAAACTATTTGGTAAATTCATTAAGTGTGAGTTTTGGTTACAACAAATTTAGTTCCTTGGTCACATTGTTTCAAAAAATGGCATAACTGTTGATCCTGCTAAAACAAAAGTTGTTGAATAATGGACAAGACCCACTAACATAACTGAGATTCGTATTTTTCTTGGTTTGGCAGGTTATTAACAAAGGTTTGTTGATAATTTTTCACAGTTATCTAGTCCAATGAATAATTTAACTCAAAAAGGTGTTAAGTTCATTTGGACAAATAAATGTGATGATTTTTTTACGAATTGAAAAGAAGATTGGTGAATGCTCAAGTTTTGGCACTACCTTCCAGAAATGGTGAGTTTGTTATTTACAGTGATTCATTGTTGAAAGGACTTGGTTGTTTCTTTATGTAGAATGATCGGGTAATTGCTTATGTTTTATGTTAGTTGAAACCTCATGAGTTAAATTACCCTACACATGATTTGGAATTAGCTGCTATTTTTTTTCTTTAAAATTTTGGAGGAATCATTTGTATGGAGTAAAATGTGAAATATATACTGACCAAAAAAGTTTGAAGTATATATTATCTCATAAATAATTGAACATGAGATAGATGAGATGGTTGGAATTAATCAAGGATTATGATTGAACAATCCTTTACCATCTAGGAAAAGAAAATAAAGTGGATGATGATTTGAGTTGAAAAAATAATGCTTCATTAACTATGCTACATTTGGAACGAGATCCTTTGGTTTTTGATTTGATGAACTTTGGAATCGAAGTTTTTGGTGTAGGAAATTCCTCTGTTTTGTTTCAGGTGTCAGTGAGATCATCTCTATCAGACAGAATTAAGAAAGTTCATAAAGAAGACAGTGAGTTACAGAAAAAGGTAGAGTTTGTTCAGAAAGGGTAAGTTTCCTGATTTTAACATTGATAGTGATTTTTGTTTTGAGATTTGGAAAGAGATTGTGTGTTCCTTGTGATTAAAATTTGAAGAATGAGTTGTTATGTGAAGATCATAGTTCCCCGTTTTCAGTTTATCCTGGCAGTACTAAGATGTACAGAGATCTTCGGGAGTATTACTTGTGGGATGGAATGAAAATAGATATTACTGATTTTACTATGAAGAGTTTGAATTGTCAGTAGGTTAAAGCAGAGTAGCAGTTACTGAAATGGATGATTCATTATTTACCAGTGCAAGAGTGGAAATGGGAAAATATATTTTAAGGACTTTGTAGTGGGATTACCAAAGACATCTCAAGATAATAATGCAATCAGGGTTATTATTGATCGATTGACTAAATATACACATTTCCTTCCTATTCGAGATACTTTGTCTCTAGATCAACATTCTCGGTTGTATGTTAAAGAGATATTTAGGTTACATGGTGTTCCCCTGTCTATTGTATTTTATTGTGATCTGAGGTTTACTTCTAACTTTTGGAAAGGCCTTCAGAAGTCGTTGGGTACTGAATTAAATTTTAGTAAATCTTTTCATATGCAATCTCATGGGAAGCCAGAATGAAAAATTCAGACCTTGGAGGATATGCTATGTGATTGTTCATTGGATTACCAAGGAAGTTGGGACCAACATATTTCTTTGGTTGAATTTTCTTATAATAACAGTTTTCATTCCAGTATACAGATGGCTCCATTTGATTCATTATATGGAAAGCATTGTCGAACTCCATCTTTTTGGGATCAAGTAGGTGAAAGGAAGTTTATGGGACCAGAATTGGTAGAAGAGATGGCAGAAAAGATTCAGTTGATTCAAAATAACATGAAAATAGCTCAGAGTCGATAGAAAAGTTATGTGGATAACCGGAGGATCTATCTTTCAAGGTAGGTGATCAGGTCTTTCTCAAAATTTCTCCATGGAAAAGTGTGATGCATTTTGGTAAGAAGGTAAAGTTGAGTCTGAGGTTCATTGGACCTTATGAAATCCTAGAGAAAGTTGGATTAGTTACATACAGAGTGGATTTACCTCCATGTTTATCCCAGGTACACAATGTTTTTCATGTTTCAATATTGAGAAAGAATATTCCAGATCCATCTCATGTTTTAAGTCCATAGGTAGTTCAGTTAGAAGAGAATCTCTCTTATGAGGAACAACCAGTCTAAATTCTTGACCGAAGAGAGCAAGTGTTTCGGAATAAGTTAATTCATCAGGTAAGGGTTTTTTGGAAAACCCATATGGTTGAAGAGGCAATGTGGGAATATTAAAATTCTATGATGGATAAATACCCCCCCCCCACTTATTTAATAAGTAAATAAAATTGTGTGGATGCAATTTACAAAAGGGGGAAGGATGTAACATCCCAGGTAAATAAATAAATAATACATTTTCTTTTTAATTAATATTTTGTGAATTAAATATTAATTTTACCTTAAAGGGGTTGCTATGTTTGATGGCGTACCTGATACGCAACAACGGGTTTCTTTAAAATCTTAAATTGCACACTAATAATATAATATTATTATTTTAAATGTACTTAATTCCTTATCATTGTATTGGTGGGAATGAATATAACTAACTAAAATATGATTATACATGTTTTTAAAAGTTTTTACATTTATCCAAAAAAAATTAGAGGCTTAAAATGTGAATTAATCTAATTTTAAGCATAATTTACCTTAAAGGTTGATTTACCACCTTTTAATGGAAACCCCCCTTTAAATATATTTTTGGTCGCTTTTATATGTTATATTGGACAAAATAAAATTATTCTCTAGAATATGGTCATCAAAATTTTCTTTGGATGAAATTTTGGTATTTTTCTGATAAAGTTCATTTTTTAATAAATAGTGAAAAATAATGTATTTTAATTCAAAATTGAATTTTAATCTAATTTATTTATATGGTTGGATTATCCTTTTAATTTATTTTAAAGTTTAATTAGAATATAATTTTACCATTTAATCCAATTTTGGTCATTTTAATTAATTTCACTTTAGAATTGGACATGAATAAGTTTCAATCTTTCGATAATTAATATTTCTTAAAAACACGCCTTTCTTTTTGACAACGGGAATTAATTTTAAATTAATTTCTTCCACTTCTATGTTTTTAATTTGGATAAATGGATTCCATATTTGTAATCAGGAGGTCCAAATTTTGTAAATATGTGACTTTTATTTTTATACATTATGAATATTTACTTCAGTAAAAGTTTTATTTACCATGGTTAAAGGGTAAATCTCGTAAATAAGGGTAAACAAATATTATTATAATAATATAAGATTACACTGACATGTGTACTAATACTATTGGTTGATACATATCTGACTATAAGAATCTTTGGGTAGATTTTGGGACCCCATGGGGCCACTTAAGAGTGATAATGACACTTTATTTTAATTAACTTAAGTAAAGGAAAAAATGACATAAACAAATATCTTTCAGTAAATTAATTTTTACATAGGGTTATATAAGTTATATTTTGACTATAAATATTATTTTTAAATATAAAAATATTTCTTACATCATGGTGTTTCTTTATAATTTTATGACATCAAACAAATAAAATTATTTATTACACAATAATGATGTAGTGTTTACCTCATTAATAAATGATTTAAATAAATAAGATTATAATGATTAAAATAATATCCAAAACTTATCCAATTATTATTGTATGAATCTATTTCGACCATTATAAATATTATCTTTGACTTTAATTATTTTTGGACCTTTAGAAACTGAAAATCATTATATAATAAAATAATATTTTCACACTTTCCTATAGAGCCCCTCCTCTCTCTTATGAAAAGCCCTCACTTATAAATCATTAATCACACTTATCAAGCCCCTTGTCTCATCCAATCCCTACTCAAATAATCTCTCAATATCCCTCTGTTCCTCCTAGAAGCCTTACTTTAGGCATAAGGCGGTTCAATAAGTCCTTTTGGTTCAAACCAAAGCAAGTTACCCAAATTAAAGGTAATGGTTTCTCTTAACTTCTTTTCTTTTATTTTACTTCTCTAACCCCCTAAACTCTTTTTATTACTTTATTTTATAACAACACCAGTATCCTAAAATATACTATGATGTTGTTGTGAGAAGGATTCTAACTACACTTTCACACACCTCTATCTAATAGGTAAAGAACATATTGTTTCTATGGATGGAAAACCGACGCCTCACAAAATGATGATTGTTCAATTATCTCCTACCGCCTCTCATAGTAGCCATTATGATGGAACTGTATTTATATATGATATATATTATGTTTCTTTTTTCTTTATGCTTTTGTATTTTCCATTTAGAGCATGCCTTTATGGTTTCCATTATGGGTAAATGCGATAATTTCATTTGAGGAAGTGCGGACTACCGCCCCCTCAAAGTGATATGACTCATTAATGACATATGTGGGACCTATAAAGGATGGATTTAATGATATTATATATTATATTATACTGGAATTATAATATACATATGTATCATTATGTTTTAATTCCATTAAAATAAGAAATATAAATGAAAGTGGTGTTCATGCGTACGTACGGCTTACTGTCTCCATGAATGGTGCATTTCATTTCTTAACTCCAAATGTTATGTACTGTTATAAATAAATGTAAATACTAGATATATATGATATATATGATATCTAAATCATTAATATCATTCTGGATATAATATATATTTGACCACATGAATTTAAATGCTAGATATATATGATATATATGATATCTACATCATGAATATCATTCTGGATATAATAGATATTTGACCACATTAACAACTTGTAATTAAATATCGACAAAATGACCATTATTAACTTAAATGATTAAATAATGTTTATAACATTGTAATAAGTGATATAAAATGAATAATAAACTTGAAAAGGGATCTTAAGCAAGTAGAAATTAAATTTAGTTTATTATTCAAAATATTAAAGAATGAATGGGTCAATTTAGACACAAGGTAAGGGACTTTGTATCAATCTCCTTTCATTGAGGCATATTTTGTTTTAATACAAAACTTTATTTAATACACTCTATAAACTCCTTTGAATTTTCATTTCATTCAAAGGGAATCTTTTTCTATGAATCGTTTTACTGAATGAAAAAAATGAATGTTTCTTTTAACGTAAGCAGTGACAACAACCTTTCTTCCACTGTGAGTATTATTTTATCTTTGGCTTCCTTAACAAGTCGTAATGTTCTTAAAATGAAAATAAATACAATATACTTTTTTACATATTTTTGTATTGAAAATGGTTTTGATAATGTATTTTTTATGTCAATATATTTATGTGATATATTGTGATTGAAATGTGGAAATTTTTTCTTTCCTTTGTATTTGTTTTATGTGTTATGATTTTATAATGGTACTTGAACATTTTATGGGTGGTTACATGATAAACCAAATGACGGGTGGTGCCGTGATAAACTAGTATGGGTGGTTATGTTATAACCTCCAATGCATTGGGTATAGAATTCGGCCGTATGGCTATTCCATTTAGTGATATGTGTGGAAGTCGACTGTATGGTTATTCCATTTAAGTATGTTTATGTCCCAAGATACCTTTATATGTTATGTGTTCTTTATATGGTTTTTATGGTAATATTTTGGTTTAAAAAGGGTAATAAATGATCTTTTATTCAGTGAAGAGTATTTACTACTTCATAAATGTGAAAAGTATTAATTATGATAAAGTATTCGTGGTTTACTTATTGTTTTGAAAAACTAATAGTTTTCCTTCTTTTTGAATCCTTTAGTAAGCGTTTTATGCTAATCCCAAGTTTTTTAAATGTTTTTCATAGGATATAAAGTGGAATAGGGTCAAGGATGGGATCAAGGAAAATTCATGTTGTCTAAAAGATAGAACTAGACATGACTCTTTTTTTCAAAAAAATTTATTTTTTGAAAAATATGGGAACTGAGTATAAGTGTATACTTTGTAATTTTTGGGTTGTAATGTAACAGTTATGACCTAATTCTCTAAAAATCTAAACTTGAAAATATCCTCAATGTGAATTATTCATTTAAGTCAAGATTATGTAATGTTTAAGGTCGAGTCCTTATATTATAAGGGTCAGGGTGATACCAAAAAATATGTGACACATGAAATACATCATACATAGCAGTATACATATAAGGATGATCTAACAGGTACACTGCCAGTGTAATTCTCCCCACAACCACAAATGGTCCAACAAACCTGGGTGCTAACTTTCCATGTCTCTAAATCCTACGGTAACCCAATCTAGGAGAAACCCAAAGGAAAACATGATCACCCACTATAAAATCTATGGTTCATCGACATCTATTAGCATATGACTTTGGTATTATCTTTACCATATCTATAAGCTTCCAAATAAATTAAACATGCTTCTGTGGTTTGGCCTGCGGTCTATGGTTCAAGGGCCTTGGCATCCAGATCTTATTCAGGGGCTACTCTAGAAGTGGTTTAGAGCATAGTGTTTTCCCCAAACCAATGTTTTTGCATCTGTAATTTTAAATTTTCAGTGGAGGGGTTCCTTGATTCTGTATGGGAGGGTTTTGAGGCCGCATTTTGGTTCTTGATTTCTTATTGAATTTTGGGTGTGTTTGCAACCATCACACTACATAGATCTTCTTTATATGAGGTTCAGAGCACGAAGCTTTCACCTGAGCATGCCATTTTTATTTGGAAGTTCTGGAGGGTATGGATCTTCCATCAGTACCAAGCATGTGAAACCCTACATGGGATAGCTAGCTTAGTGTCCATGCGATGATGAAGGCTTGTCATCATGATGTAGTCACTTGGGAGGGTCATATCATGTAGTCTTGATCTAAGTTATCCTATTTTATGGTTTTATTTGGTTGTAATGTTTGGATATTTCAGTTTCTAAATTTTTTCTAAAAAGTTTTTTGATAATAAAAAAGTTATTTTTCATTCAGTCATCTATAGTTCAATCGGAAGGTGACTCCCCACCTTTAAGGATTTTCCTCAAGGCCAAATATTATGGATCCTCATACTTCCTATCCATCATCTGGCTCATAAATGTGTACTTTAATGGAAATTATATGAGGTTCATTTGATCCTAGCCCTCCTAAACCACAACATGCATCTTATCCAGCAAGGTTATAATCTTCCAATCATAACTAGACACTTGAACTGCCTGTGTCTGTATTTTTTTTCTCAAAGCATCAGCAACATTGTTTCCATTGCCTGGGGTATATGCTAGCTAAGTTAAATGACTAAATATACTATACCCATATATACTGGTGAATATTCAAATCACATTGCGAAAATATATACTTTAAGATCTTGTTATCTGTATACATAATAAACTTTTTTCCAAAAATATAATATTGCTAACACTTCAAAACATAAACCACTGCAGCTAACTCAAGTTCATGTGTAGGGTAGTTCTGTTCATGTGGTCTCAAGTTTCATGACCCATAAACTACAAATTGATCTCCCTACATCAACACTACTCCATGTTTGTTCCCAAAAAGAGTCACAAAACATTGTATACTCCTCACCTGGATCTGGTAGAGTTAAGATTGGTGTCATTTTCAAGCACTTATTCAACTCATAGAAGGCATTATCACTTAATTCAAACCATTAAATCTTTATCCCCTTTATTTTTTAAGCCTAAAAGAGGTGATACCAATCAAGAAAATTCCTAGATAAACATATGATAATAACCCACAAGCACCAAAAAATTGTGGATATCAAAAATGTTCATGGGATGTTCTAAAGATACAGCTTCCTGAACCTTATCCAGGTCCAATTACACACCTTCCTCTAAGATGATATGTCCCAATAAATGTACATAATCTATACATAATTGTCTCTTCCATGGCTTATAATATAGATGATTCACTCTTTGTGTACTCAAAATTATGGAATTATGTTGGGAATAATTGTCATGAGTCTTGGAGTACACCAAGTTGTCATCCAAAAATACTAAAATAAAGTGAACCGGATATGGGTGGATGACTATGTTCATCGAGTCCATAAAATATTATGGTCCCTTCATAATCATGAATGGCATAATGAAAAACTCATATAGGAAATACCTTTTTTTAAATCATTCCTTAGTATATCAGAAGTTAGAACTCTAAACTGATGATGCCCTGATCTCAAGTAAATTTTGGAGAAGACACAAGATCTCTTAAATAGATAAAAAATATCATCGATAAATGGAAGAGGATACTAGTTCTTCATAGTCATCTGGTTCAACATCTAATAATCAACACACAAGTACAATATCCCATCATACTTATTTGCAAACAAAACTTGAGAACCCCAAGGTGACATACTCATATGGATAAACCCCTTATCCATCAACTCTTCTAGTTGAGTAATAAGCTCTTAAAGCTCTATTGGTTCCATTCTGTATAGTGGAATAGAAACTGTCTTAGACCCCGACATGAGTTTAGTTGTAAACTTCACATCTCTCCCAGGTGGTATCCTGGAGAATTCCTTAGGAAAAAATTCATGTAACTTGTCCTCTATAGGTGGAAATAAATCATGACCTCCATCCCCATCATCTAGGAAGAGACTTGCAACCTGGTTAGTGAGCTCCACCAGTTATTGAACTAGCCCTAAACGACCTTCTTGGATATAATACTCTTCATAATTAATTTAATTGTCACCCTTAGGATATATAAAAGACACTCTATTGTGATAACAATTACTATGGGATTTTAATGTTTCTAACCTATCCATACCCAAAATTAGGTCAAAGCCTAACATATCAAGGATATAAAGATCCCATAAAAAGTGATACTCTCCAACCTCAAGATAAAACCCCTTAAATAAGTAGGTTTCCCTAAAATTTTCTCCCAATGGTTTATCATTTTTCATAACCCCACTTAAAAACTCCACTTCCAGACTCAACTCATTCAGATGTCCTGCAGATATAAAATAAGCAGAGGCACCAGTATCAAATAATGAACTAGATAGTATAGAAGCTATAAGAATAGGACCTCTAATTGTCAATGTTCTGGCCTTTTATCCACAATTTTAGGATATATTACATGCATATATCTTACCCCTCTTCCTGATGACACAGTCTGAGTCTCCTAAGATACACCACTCTATTGATACAGGTGCTCTTTCCTAGAAGCACAATGTCAATTGTCTCAACTTCCATGGTCAGTAGAACTTTAATAGCCATACTGATATGGGGTTGAAGACCCACTTCCAGTACTTTGATTCTTCCTAGTTCCTCTATCATTACCCATTATTCATGGGTTCCTATATAAAATTTTTATATGTCTCATCCTGTCACAATCTCATTACTCTACTGATGGTCAGGAAATTTCCTACAAAATTGACCTGGCCTACCGCATTGGTGGCAGGGCACTCGGGTAAGATCCTGAGTAAATGATCATTCCCCCTATCCACACTACATTCCACTTATCTTATCTACCTTATCATAATAATTCTTCCAACCCTTAGAATATATACTTTATAGAAATCTAGAAGAAACCACTTATCCTCTACTAAATTCCTCTTTAGGGATCCCCTCAGATATGAGAGCCTAACCCACTACCTCAATAAACTTATTTAATTGAAAGATGTTAACTTGGTACTTGATCTTGGATTTCAACCCATCCTGAAATAATATTTATATGGTTGTCACATCCCCTACCAATGGTGGAACAAAGCATTGTATGTTGGTAAAGCAATCAGTATTGTCCATCATATACATACTCTCATGGTTCATCCTCATAAACCCTTCTTCCCTCTCCTATCTCAAAGTATCTAGATAATATTTCTCTAGTAACTTCTCTTGGATGTCCTTCTATACCATTTTTTCCAGCTACTCACTCTGATTTTGAATATCCTATCAGTTCCTCATTGATCCTCACAACATATAAGCTTCCACTTTGACTCTTTTCTCATCAAGAGTCTCTAAGTAGTAAATAATCATCTAGATAGACTCAATATAGAACTCGTCTTCCTCAGGTCCATCCTCTTTAGTGAAATTCATAGGGGATACAACTAAAACTCTAATGTTAAGTCATACATACACATAACAACCTGTCCTGGGTCTCTTTCCATAAACTCCATGAAAAAATAAATTTTCTCTAAAAACTACTCTCTATCTTCCCCATCTGAAACTATTGGATCCTTAGGTTCCACTTTTGGAGGCACATATCTATCCATGTCCTCCTATTTTCTACTAAAAAGAATCATTTTGTTGGAATATATCAATAATTCCAAACCCATGTATTAGGAAACATTTCACTACATTACACAATTACAGGGATTCACATGAACTCATAAAAAGTTATCCATCAAACCCCACTACATGTTCAAAAATAAGGCATTATCACTACCCTTAACCATCCTATATCTAGGTCAGGGATAACAAAAGTGTAAACATGGTCTCATTATTCAAGTTTCTAATTAAACACCCATTTTTCACATCTCGGGTAATTTTAAAATTTCATTTTTATATTATGAACATTTTTAATTAAATTACATGATAAAAAATCAATTAACAACTTACCCAAAACCTTATTTTCCCATGCATGCCTAAAAATGATTCATGTTAGAATAATTCTTGAGTTCCTATAATTATGTATGCATACTCAACTCTCATTACATAACGAGCCAAAAGTAAAATCTCAGAAAATTTTAGAAACAGTAATCACATCACATAATAAGTATATCACTCGAGGTGAAATGAAATCTTACTATAACAACACGAATTAATAACAACAATCCCACCTTGGATACTTGGTTTTACCTTTATACATGGGTTATTTACTCTTAGGAATGAGATCTTGAAAAAGGCATGACTCATCCCAGTATCCTATTTACTTTTCCCAAACATTAAGACAAGTTAAAAGTAAATAAAACTCCTTTGATACCACTTTCTAACGTCCCGAATCGGGTGCCACATTTAGGTGACCCAAGATGGTCAGTTGTGTGACCTTTGGAGAGCCACACCATATTCCATAGGAATTCAAATAGTAGTGACGATCTAATATATATAACATGGGGAGACTATACCCTCTTTATCAAAGCATCACAACACCAAAACCAAATAATAATAACCAAATTATATAACCAATAACCATACAAAACCTGTATCACATAATGACCAAAATAGGAATAAAATATCCAAACCAAAATAATAGACATTTAATTCCAAATATGTATTAAGATTCAAATGAAAAACCAAAATAATGTAACACTGATGCTCCCAAGAGGGTCCTAATACCAATTCGGGTTCCATCATTCATGCTCCACCCCAAATCATCCATCTAACATAGGTCGCTTTCTCTTATCGTGTCCATAAAACATAAAATCTATTTGGGTACTGATTAGGAATCATGAGTAGGGTGTGAGTAAAAATATATTTTCCACCACCAATGGAATCTAAAACAATATCCAGTCAATAAAAATTAATGAAGTTGTCTAATGGATAAAGTATAATGCATAAAGTAAATATTTATAACATTTAATTATTCTTTAATTAACCACATAATTTTTTGGGTTCACAAAGACACAACCCATCATACATACTTTGGCTCATTCCAGAGTCTGAACTATCCCCAAGGGTTATCACATATCAAATATAGAATGTCATGGCTAGCACCCTGATGGGTATTTAGAGAATTATTCTGTTTCTGAAACCCCATTTCTCAATCAATCACATATATCACATTTAACAAGGATAATCAAAATTAACCCACTTATCAATAATAATCATCATGTCATCCATTTAAATTATCAAATCAATCATAATCCTTTACTTAAATTACATGGAATCATATGAACAATTCACCATTAAACCATTTAATCAATATTTAATCAAAAACACTAACTCATCAAGGTTAATCTAAACACCCATTCATTCCCATTATCAATCTATTCAATATTTAATTAATCAATCAATTCCAAAATCCATTTTATTGAAAAATTCCATATCCCCATTATCCCATAAATTTCATAATCACGTATCAAAAATTTTCAATTGTCCCAAATTCACCCCAATTCATTAACAAATGGAAATTTAATTTAATCAATTCAATTCCAAATGCAATTTCCCAAACTTGGAAGTTTGAATTGCGCAATTAAATAAATGTAATTAAATCAATACTATAGGAATTGACATTTATACTACCTATCTCAAGACTTTTTATGGATGCTCTCCAATAGAAAACCCCAAATTGAATCAGAACATTCAATTTTATAATGAAGAATGAGATCTATACCCAAATCCTAGATCCAATATCAAATGTATTAGATATATAAAAATCTATATTTATATCTATTTCAAATGGATTAAAAAGTATATTCAAAATATGATAAAAATAGGGGAGAGAGGGAGAAACCAATTAGGATGATAATCTCTTAATGTGAGAGGTGTAAATTCCTACATTTGGTCTTTGATTAATAATGAATAGAGTTTAGAAGCACTTTGAATACATCCTTAATCCTGAAAATGAGATGAATGAGTTAGGGTTGTGTTAGGTCAGATTATGGATAAATTTGGGGGGCTTGGTTAATTTAAAACTAATTTTCAGGGGAATTAATTCTACGTACAAGGTTTCCTGGAAAGGGGCACATGGTTTTCCAAATAGTGCACCCTAATTGTGATCCTCTCCTGTGGGGGTTCATGGTTACTCCTAAAAGGGAAAAAGGTTTGAAAAACTATGCACCAACCATACATTCCCTCTCATTCTGAGATTTTATGGTTTTATGGGGTAGGACGGAGGATTTGGGTAAACTGTGCGTTAACTGTGCACTTCCCAAAACCCCTCCAAAAATATCCAAATTTCACCCAAACACACCCAAGACATGACTCAACCAAAATATAACCAAAAAAAGAAAAATAACACCAGAAAACGAGCTACATATATTCTTGAAAGTGGTTATGATCTTATAGTTTTCTCTTCCATGTCAATATTTTCACTTACCATTAATGTTCTTCGATTCAGAAACCTAGTTTTGTGGTGACCTTCACATTTACCTTTCACTCTTTTAAAGATAATGTCTTATTAACAATTTTTATGATGTGGCATTTTCATAATAGAATTTTAAAATTTTAACCTCTAATTACCAAAAAAATGTTCAAATTGATTCGATGCAACTTATTGCATGGGGGGAGAATGTAACACTCCAATATTTTAAAATAACTCTACATTCAATGGCATATATGATACACAATAGCAAAATTAAGTGAATAATGAAATATTATTATTTAAACATGATCATTACAACATAGTTGTTAAATTGGTGGGGATGAATAGTATTAACCACATTTTGAAATATATAATATTCGTAATTATTTTTTAATTATTAATTAATAATTTATAAATAATCAATTGATTTTTTAGTAAAGTCATTTTATTCTTCAAAAATACATTTTATTTAAAAATGGGTTTCTTGCATTTTATGAGTGGATATTATAATAAATTTCTAGAACTTATATAAATTTTATTTTATAAAAATAATATCATTTTAAAAATTAACATTTTAAAATTATCTTCCGGTGAAATTTTTAGATTTTTTTGAAATGATTTATTTTCCGATGAATGGTGAAAAATACTGATTCTTATAAAAATGTCATTTTCTATATATAAAAATTCCATTTATAACTTAAATTTGATCTAAAAGTAAATTTATTACTATTTATTTGTATATATTATAATTATTTACATTTTAATCATCTTTATAACATATTTTTGTACAAGTACATTTTTGGGCTTAAAATGCATTTTTCATGAAAATTATTTTTCGTTGTATTTTATGGGTTTAATTTTAAATTAGATTTTGTAACTTTTAGGAGTTGAATATTGGAAAATAGATTCCATATTTTTAATTAGTTGTTATAAATTATTTAAATAGGTCCTTTTATTTTATTTCATTATGAATAGAAATTATAGTAATTTCATTATAATGGTAAGGGTAAATCGGGTAATTTAGGGTAAAAATAATATGATAAGGGCATAAAAATGACTCTAACAATTTTTTTAATCTTATTTTATGATTAAATTTGTCTATAAAAATTTAAAATTCAATTATATGGCCTTTTAGAGCCATTTGGATGCAATTATGACCTTTATAGTATCTTTATACCAAAGTAACAATTTTTTTTATTGAAGGTGAAGAAACAGGAAGTAACACAAACATGTCAAATTCTTGTTTTTAATAAATCTAGAATTTTAATATGGGGATATCCAGAGGATTTTTTTTAGTATAAATTTTATTATGAAATATAAATATTTCTCTACATCATGGTAATATATTTTTAATTATTAGTGAATAAATAATTATCATAAATACTTACACAATACTGACGTAGTAATTACTCAATTAATGGAAAATCAAACAAATGATGTTAATAATATTAAAATTATTATCATTGGGATGATTAATTTGATACAAGAATTTTATATATTAATATTATATATTAGTTATGTATTAAAATATTTTTTTCAAATTTATATTTTTTCTTAATGTTATTAAAGTCAAAGTAATGAATAGTGACAAAATTTATAATAATGATATTTTAGGAAAATAATATTTTATTAAATTATTTGAAATCCTGAAAATATTAAAAAAGTAAAATGGGATAATATATAGCTAAAAATTTCATCCTCTGTGAATTTATAAGCTATTTTGTAGCATTTGGATCTATAATTGTCTTATTATATTTTATTCTTTTGAGAAATTTCAAATATTTCCCTCACATGAATTATAAAAGGGCTCCTCTGTCCTCACTTATTTACATCACTTTTAGCTTTCTATATCAACAAAAACATTCCCATTACTATTATAAACATATTTATCTAATTTTTTTATGTTATATACTTTTCAAAATTGAAACTCTAGGTCCCTTAAGATGATATCTAAATTGATTCCACTAAAGAAGAGCCAATCATATTTACTGATTCTTTCTAGTTTATTTCTTCTTATACTTCCTATTAATGTATTATTTTGATACAAATTTAATAAATCTTTTATAACCTATATACTTATATTTTATTATGATTATGAGATAACCATAGACCACCTTTTATCCATCCTAGGAAAAATTATAGCATCGCGTGTGCGTACATACGGACTACTATCTCCACATAGCGGTGTAATTCATTTTTCATCACCACTTTACTCTGATGGTTATAATGATGGAAATAATAGATATATATGATGATTATGAAATTATTTTGATTCAATAAAATTAATATATCATTCACTTATTTATCCTATTCACAATAACTAGAACATACATGACTAAACATTCATGGGAAAATGAAGCAATTAACACCTAAAACATGGGTAATAATGAAATACTATTACAAAATGGGTGACAATATGATATAAAAGGATAATATATGAAATTATATATATAAATATGATTTATGTATAAATTATTAACATGTTTAAAACCATTATATAGGATATTAAAACACATTTTAAAGAAGTATAACTTGAGTGAATGGTTTCTCGTCTCACTTTTACTTTTGTGAGACATTTTCCATATTCACCACCTATTTATTTCATATGGTTTATATACTTAACTTAGATATATTATATCATGAATTAAATTTCCTTCATGTAATTTAAAATTTCATTTGAAGTTATTTCTTTCATGGGTCTATGATTCAAAAGAAACCCAAGTGGTAAGGGTTTATTTCCCAATCTCATCATTATTTGAGCTTGATTATTTTTAATTCTCAATTGAGGAATATTTATCTACCATGGACATGTTTTCTAAAAATGTTTTCCAAAATATTTTTATTATTATCCAATGATTGTTTAAATTCATTTTTAATCATTTTTTACTTTTTAAAAAATATTTTTAAAAGGAATATTCCTGCCTTTTTTTGAATGAGGTAATTTTTGAGTTTACTTATAAAAGTGTGAAATGAATGTTTTTTAACTTACATGATATGGACATAATTTCTAACCATCATGTATCCTAAATTATTTAAATCTTACTTTATATGTTTACAAGGTTCTTTTCAATGAAAATTATTTCTTTATTATGTGCATTTTTTTAGATTTTAAAATTTATTTTCAAAGTAAAAAGGGTATTTTCCATATGAAATATTCCTAAAATATATTTAAAGTATTTTAATATAGGTAAACATCCATTTTGAGTCATATTTTTAGGATTTAGTCTAATTATATCATTCATCGTCTTTATTTGGATGGTTTCTGATTATTTTTACTGGGGAAAGTATTGATATTCCATATAATTATTTCTTCCAATACAGACAGTTATTAATTTTTTTAAGGAATGTTGATTTATTTGTTTTATTTATACATATTATGAATGAATTGGACATATTAAATGATGTTAGGGGCCCGTTATAGACCCTAGATGCATCATTAGGTCTCATGAGACAAACTATTATGGGTTTTGGTTGGGTCCTTACCCATTTATATCGATGTTATGGAACAAGGCCTTGATCTTATTTTCAGATGTTTTGGTTGAGGCCTTAATGGTATGTTTCAAATGTCTAGAATTATGAATTCCTTCATTATAAATTCAGTTAATGATTTTCAATTTGATTATTCAATTATTTAGAATATCTACGGAAAATTTTCAATCTCGTGTTATTATTTATATGGAATTATTTGATAGTCATTTATTATAGCCATATTATTCATCATGCTCAAGTTATTGATTAAATGGAATGTTTTTTCAATTATTTACCTTTCCATGTTTATTATTACTTATTTATTAATGATATCTTCTATTTAACACATACCCGTAGTTATCATTAAAGCTCATCCATTTCTTATTTTTACTTTCTCTAGGATTCTAGGAAGTGTATTATGATTTATATGAAGGGATATACTACAGGGAATAATGGTGTGCTCAAATAAAATACTATGTTTCATTTTACATTTTCTATTATAATTTGATATTCAAGTATTTATGTAGTTTAGTAAGAAAAATAAACTATTTGGTCCTTTAATATGTGATTCATAATATCTAGATCTTATCTAATAAATCAATCACCAAATATAGACTACTAGAGTTAGAGTATTTATAGGATATACAATTATTCCATTAATAAACACCATGATAAACTAATTCAGAAATTCATGAACATTGAATTCCTTAGTATCATAAACACAAATGGAGAATTTTTCACACCAAATGATATCAAAAATAAATCATAATTTCCATAACAACACCTAAAATTAGTATATGGTATATCCTCATACTTTACCCACATTTGATGAAACCTTAAATGTAAATTGATATTTGAGAACCATCTATATCCCTTTAATGATAATTGATACACAAATGAAAACCATAATGAACCATATTTACAAATATAATCCAAGATTCCTAAGTTGGTGCACTCTACTAAATAAAACCTCACTAAAAAATATCATCAATTTGATTATGTATCTCCTGAAACTCAGAAGGAATTATCCTATATAGAGACATTGAAATAAAAGTGGCACCCAGCTTCAAATATATCCAAAACTAGATCTCTCAATAAGGGGTTAGGGAAAAACACTTTTAGATTTAAATTATGCTACTCTTGAAAAACATGGGAAACAACACTAATTAATCCCCCATTTAACTCAACATCAGTTTAGCCATCAAGGAGGATGGGGACTCAACATGCCTCTGATCCATTTGAGGGTATCACTCCCCAAAAAAATAAAATTGTATCTATCACCATCATAGAATATGAATCACCTCCTGAATAAGTTCACAATATCCATAACCTAATACAACCATTCCATGTCAAGTATAATTTCATATATATGTATCCAAAAACATGGGAAATATCTCAAAGAACAGTTATGATAACCCTGCTCTTTATTTCATACTTAGACTTGATTTATTACATAAAACCTTCACTTGTTACAACATAGAAGATTGAGAGGTCTATTGTATCTGGGTCTTAGGATCACTACATAACAACTTAAAACATTAAATACAACATCTTTATTGAAAACATCCTTTACATGACCACTACATTCCCTTGTACTTAGCATTACATTGGATAACCTGAGGATATGCATAAAAAAGGCTGAGCTATAAATCCCAGTAAGGGAATAAACAAGGAATAACATGAGGAATAAAATAAATGTTAGAAAATATGTATATAAATGGATAAAAAGAGAAACATGAACATAAATTCATGATAATTCATGATAATCAAAACATGGAAATGTGGCAACAACACTTAACATGGAGTTAGCATGAGCCAAGTCTCATTGCACATGGAGCATGAGTAAACCCTCATTACACATAAAGCATGATTAAACCCTCATTGAACTTAAATTATCATGATTCAATACTCATTTAACACGACGTATCATGATACTATACTTTACCCAATGCATTGGAGAGCTCTCAGCGCGCACCCTTCTTAAACATTTCACTTAATGCATAAGTGTGCCAAATGGATCATAAAACATGGATTCATTAAACATAATAATTTATTCTATGATAGAGGAGTGTGGAATTCATACATGAATCTATTTAAAAAATATTCAAATGTTTATAAATGTGAATACCCTTGATAGAGATGTGGGCATGGTATTCACTACATAATGACTTTGGCATGGAAATTCACGGTGCAATTTTGGCAGCGTAATGGCATGACATAAGAACTCATAAAAATGGTTGATGAGATATAAAGGGATGTCTCATAATATTTACATGAAATGGATAGTAACAGTTTCATATAGAAACATGTCCCAACAATTTTAATTTATATTCATGATACAAAAGAAATACTTGAATGTAAATGAGGAGAGAGAAATTCCTTACGGAATTTCAGCATGGTAACAGGTGTACATGGAAGGAATTAATGAGAGATAAAGGGGTATCTCATCATTAAAAACAAATAGGGAAGTATGGGGAAGGCGAAAATTCATACCCCAACATTTATAATGGAAAATAAAAAGGAATAACAATATAAAGAAACTTGGACATAAATAAGGAAAGTGAGAATCCCTTACATGGAAGTGTGATCCCAAAGGCTTGGGAGAGGCTTGAGAGAGGATTATTGGGAGATTGGGGAACCTTGGGAGGATTATAGATATAAGAGGGAATATGTTGGAAGAAATCCAAAGGATTTTAGTGAAGATGAAGTGGGATCTTGGGTGATTTTATATAGGAAAAAAGATGGAATTAATTATTGTTTAGGTTTGGGTCACCACACATTAAGCTAATCAATACCACAAACCAGACCATGGTTTTTTCCCATGTTTTTTTTTCAAAGGGAATTGTAAAACAATATTTTATAAGTTCAATGGCCGAACTTCTTAAAATAATAGGTTGGATTATGTGGAGGTGAGTCACACTCTCAAAAAAATTCATTTAAAAAGACACAATTTTTTATATACCTTGAAGGGTCCACCAATGCTTTTTAAAATAAATCAAACAAACCCAAAATCACATTATTTTAATGGTAAAACATATATAGTCTGAACAAAATGTTTATATTATTTTATTACATCACTATTGGGTCATTATGATGTCATAAAACACATTATATATTTAAATGGTATTTAATTTTTACCCAAACATTCAACTGTCTGAGAAAATTATGAAAAATTCACCATTGGATAATTTTGACATCATAATTCCAAAAATAATATTCATTTTATCTAAATAATTTTCAAAATATTTGAATTTTTACTTTTAAAATAAAAACCAACATTTATCGAAAATTCATGTGTTTTGACAAAAATAGCTTTGAAACCTTAATAAAAATTACAATTGCATTAATAAAATTATATGATCATTTATATTTAATAAAAATTAATTTAATAATAATAATATTTTATTAAAATATTATTTAATTCAAAAATCCATTAATTCATCAAAATAGATTTCTTAGTTGAATATTAACTAAAAATACTATTTCTTATTTAAAAACTATTTACAAAGTAACAATAATAAAATTAATGCACATTATTTATAAAAAAAATAATGTAAATAGTTATAGTACTAGGGTCTTGTTACATAAATCTTTATAACACCTGCATAATACCGAAGGGTATGTTGTGCAATGGTGACAAACTCTTAGGGTGGCTCATATAACATCGCTCGGGTGGTTATCTCTATTAACTTCCACTTCTCTCATAGCTGGTTCTGCTCAAGCTTAACATGATCAAGCTCAGATTGGGCTTGGTTAAGAGAGAATCCCAATGACACCACCTCCTTTCTTATCTCTAAAAAATGGGCTTCATATGGGGCAAGTCTACTGGATGAGGTCATCGCTTCCTTTGTATGAGTAAATTGGATTTGTTAAAGCCCTATATTTATACTAATCACGTGATCATTGTTCAACAGATATATTAGAAATGGTCACAATTATTAACAGTTTTTTAAAATCCAAAAACATAAAAATAATGAAGTATACATTTATATAAACAATTTACATAATAAGACATTTAATCATATCTAGAGGAATTTTCATTAATGAAAGTTTGGGTCATTATAATCTTCCCCCCTTAAGAAATTCCTCCCTCGAAATTTCCTTTTCCCACAATAAAATAGATGTGGGTGACTTTGCTTTATCACTTCCTCTGATTCCCATGTCGCTTCTTCAAACTTTTGGTTTCACCACAACACCTTGACGAGGGGAATTATCTTATTTCATAGAACTTTTTCTCTTTGATCTAAGATCTTCACTGGTTTCTCGTCATAAGAAATATCATCCTCTAATTGCACTACCTCTGAAGAGAGTACTTGTGAAGGGTCTAGTATGTAATTCCTTGAGAGGGATAAATGAAAGACATCATGTACTTTGGCCATGATAGGTGGAAGTTCTAGTCGATAGGCCATAGCCCCAACACGATCAAGAATATCGAAGGGGTTGATGTACCTTGGACTTAACTTTCCTTTCTTTCCAAACCTCATGACCTTATTCCATGGACATATGCGTAGAAATACCATATCTCCAACTTTAAAATTAAGGTCTCGTTGACGGTTATCTGCATAACTCTTCTGTCAACTCTGGGCTACCTTGATATGCTCCTGAATAGTTTTCTCCTTCTCCACCATTTCTTCGACCATTTATAGTCCTAAAAACTTACGTTCACCGACTTCATCCCAACATGTCGGTGTTCTGTACCTCTTGGCATATAGGGCTTCATAAGGTGTCATTCAGATACTTGAGTGAAAACTATTATTGTAGGAGAATTCAACCAGTGGAAGATGTTGGTCCCACCCTTCTTTGAAGTCCATAGAACATGATCTTGAGATATCCACTAGTGTCTGAATAGTTCACTCAGATTCGCCATCCGTTTGAGGATGATAGGCTATACTGGAGTTCAGT
The DNA here is from genome assembly GCA_963277665.1 of Viscum album. NCBI lineage: Eukaryota > Viridiplantae > Streptophyta > Magnoliopsida > Santalales > Viscaceae > Viscum > Viscum album. The sequence continues at coordinate 763,798,530 of OY728150.1, forward strand.
TCAGTATCCATAGCATGTTGAAGACTCTTCCAAAACATATAGGTGAATCTTGGATCTCGATTGAATACAATAGATAGTGGTACTCCATGTAGCCTTACCACTTCCCTGATATATATCCGTGCAAGTTGATCCAATGAGAAATCCTCTCAAATTGAATAGAAGTGTGCAAACTTTATAAGATGATCCACAATAACCCAGATTGCATTGTTGCCTTTGGATGTCTTCAGAAGTCTGGTGACAAAGTCAATGGTGATGTTCTCCCATTTCCATGCTGGTATGGGCAATGGTTGCATCATCCCCTTTAACTTTTGCCTCTCTGCCTTCACTTGCTAACACACCAGGCACTTTGATTTATACCCAACAATATTCTTCTTCATATTATCCCACCAATAATGCTCTCATACATCTCGATACATCTTTGTGTTTCCTGGGTAAATAGAGAAATTTGAACTATGTGCATCATCCAAAAGTTCCTTCTTCAGCTCTGAACTTGATGGAACATATAGTCTTTTCCCAAATATCACAATTCCTTCTTCATTAACATTGAACTCCAAGGATTTCCCTCTTCTGATAGCTTCCAATTTCTTCTGAATTCCCACATCATCCCTTTGAGCATCATTTAATGTTTCCAAAAGAGACAGTTGAGCAATCATTTGTGAAAGGATTGATGATGTTCCCTTCTTTATGATTCTCATGTCCATCTTCATCAAATCTAAGAAGATTAGATCCTTTTTAATTCTAATCAATGATATAATTGATGGTTCCTTTCTACTTAGAGCATCTACCACCTTGTTCGCTTTCCTAGGGTGGTAATTGATTGACCAGTTATACTCTTTGATCACCTCTAACCATCTTCGTTAATACATGTTCAACTCTTTTTGTGTGAATATATACTTGAGGATTTTGTGGTCCGTATATATTTCATACTTCTCCCCAAAGAGATAATGCCACCAAATTTTTAAGGCGAAGATCACCACAGCCAACTCCAAATTATGTGTTGGATGATTATGCTCATGAACATTCAATAGCCTTGAAGCATAGGCAATGACTTTGTCATTTTGCATCAACACACAGCCCAGTCCCTTCTTCGAAGCATCACTGAATACCACAAAAAGTTCTCCACTTGTGGGTAAAGTGAGCACGGGCGCAATGATAAGCCTTCTTTTTAACTCCTTGAAGCTTTCTTTGCATTCATCACTCTAAGAAAACTTTACTCTCTTCCGAGTCAGCTTGGTAAGATGGTTGGACAATCATGAGAAATTTCTCACAAATCATCGATAATATTCCGCTAATCTCAAGACGCTACGGAAATCCGTTACCGATGTTGGTCTTCGCCATCCCCCTATTGCAGTTTTCTTGGAGGGATCCACAGATATCTCATTGCTTGTGATGATATGGCCCAAGAATGATACCTCCTTCAACCAGAACTCACACTTGTAGTACTTTACATAGAGCTTCTCCTTTCGCAAGGTCTCTAGTATAGTTCTTAGATGCTCCTCCTGATCCTCCACTACAAGAAAAATAGGCTTTTGCGAAGGGCTATTTGCAACGGGATTAAGTCATGTCACAAATAGTCCATCCCAGTGGTTATTTGCGATGGGGGGTTCGACCCGTCACAAATAACTCGTTATTTGATATGGGATTTTGGGTTCCGTCACAAAAAGTAATGCGTGGTTTGACGTGAGATACGCATCAAAGCGCAACAAGGTTATTTGCGATGGGGGGATTCCCCCGTAACAAATAGTGTGTCGGTCAGAGGGAATTTCCGACGAGTCTCGTCACAAATATCAGCGGTGGTAAATGGGTTTTGCGACGGAATATTGCCCCGTCACAAAAAGTGTGTCGGCATGTCACTTTTTGCGACAGGCCCCATCGCAAATACCCTTTTAACCACCGACATCAATTAATCCGAGCAAAGGTATTTGCGACGGGATTCCCGTCGCAAATAGTCTCGTTGCAACTAAGCTAACTTATATATACCCCCCTCCATTTTTCTTTCTCTTCCCCTCAATTCTTATTTCCTCTCTCTCTCTAAACTCTACTTTTAGAGTGAAAATTTCTTTGAGCTAGTTTTTTTATAGAGATGTTGTGAAGTCGTTTACATCAATAGGAGATCAAGTTTAAAGGTATTTATATTTTATTTCATTTAGTATTTATTTTATTTTTATGTTAATTTTAATTATTGTTGATTAGTTTTAATTAAGTTAGATTTAAATAGTTTTTTTATCAGTATTTATTTGTAATAATAAATTGAAATTATTAGTACTAATTCTTAATAATTAGTAATAATTAATAATTAGTAATAGTTATGTTTAATTAGTAATAATTACGGGTAATTAGTAATAAATAGGAATAATTAGTAATAAATATGAATAATTAGTAATAAATAGGAATAATTAGTAATAAATATGAATAATTAGTAATAAATAGGAATAATTAGTAATAAATAGAAATAATTAGTAACAAATAGGAATAATTAGTAATAAATACGAATAATTAGTAATAAAGAGGAATAATTAGTAATAAATAGGAATAATTAGTAATAAATAGGAATAAATAGAAATAAATAAAAATAATTAGAAATAATTAGGAATAATTAGTAATAATTTGGAATAATTTGTAATAATTAGGAATAATTTGGAATAATTAGGAACAAATAGGAATAATTTGGAATAATTATGAACAAATTGGAATAATTAGTAATAATTAGAAATAATTAGTAATAATTAGGAATAATTAGGAATAATTAAGAATAAATTGGAATAATTAGGAATAATTTGTAATAATTTGTAATAATTTGTAATAATTTGTAATAATTTGTAATAAATAGTAATAATTTGCAATAAATAGTAATAAATAGTAATACTTTGTAATAAATAGTAATAATTAGTAACAAATAGTAATAAATAGTTATTAACAGTAATTAATAGTAACAAATAGTAATTAATAGTAATTAATAGTAATAATTAGTAATAATTAGTAATAATTAGTAACAATAAGTAATAATTAGTAATAAATAGTAATAAATAGTAATAATTAGTAATAATTAGTAATAATTAGTAATAATTAGTAATAATTAGTACTAATTGGTAATAATTAGTAATAATTAGTAAAAAATATAAATAAATATAAATAAATATAAATAATTAGTAATAATTAGCAATAATTAGTAATAATTAATAATAATTACTAATATTTACTTATAATTAGTAATAAATAGTGATAAATAGTAATAAATAGTAATAAATAGTAATAAATAGTAATAAATAGTAATAAATATTAATAATTAGTAATAATTAGTAATAATTAGTAATAAATAGTAATAATTAGTAATAATTAGTAATAATTAGTAATAAATAGTAATTATTAGAAATAATTAGCAATGATTAGCAATAAATAGTAATAATTAGCAATAATTAGCAATAATTACCGATAATTAGAAATAATTAGCAATACTGTTTGCAATAATTAGCAATAATTAGAAGTAATTTGCAATAATTTGAAATAATTAGTAATAATTAGCAATAATTAGAAATAATTAGAAATAATTAGCAATAATTAGCAATAATTAGCAATAATTATCAATAATTATCAATAATTAGCAATAATAAGCAATAACTAATAAGCAATAATAAGAAATAATAAGCAATAAATAGCTATAACTAGTAATAAATATAAATAAATAGAAATAAGTACGAAAAATTACGAATAATTATGAATAAATTGTAACAATTATTAATAAATTGTAACAATTAGTAATAAATTGTAACAATTAGTAATAAATTGTTACAATTAGTAAGAAATAGGAACAATTAGGAAAAAATAGGAACAATTAGGAAGAAAATAAATTGTAATAACTTGTAATAACTTGGCACAATTTACAGTGGATTGACGACACTCCTTTTGCTTGATGACTCCTCTCCTTTAAACTTTCAATGACTCAAAACATTATGAAAAGTATGCTTCTACGTAATCATATCCAATATTGTATGCACGAGTTTGAATATGCATTTGTAGGACCAAATTTTTTCATAATGTGTTCAGGCGGTGACAGTTTCAAGAAGATGATTCATTGACGAAAAGGGGGCTCTTTTGTGCGACGGCTCATTTACTTGCAAATTTCTCACACACAAATCACAATGAAGAATCTGCTCGAAGGTACGCATATTCATTCTCGTATATGAGAATGAATATGCATACCTTCGAGGATATTATTCATTGTGATTTCTGTGTGAGAAAGTTGAAAGTAAATGAGGCGTCAGAGAAAATATGAGTCGTTAATCCACTAGAAATTGTGTCGCCTGTAAGTAATGGTAATTATTAAGAAGTAGTTGTAATTATTTATCTTCTTTCAGATAGTGTTTTTATAATTTCAAATTATTCATAAATAGTAATGATTTTATATTTCATAGAAAAATATGGAACAAGGAAGTCGACAACAGTCATTATTAGATGATCACGCTTCGATAAATCAGTGTAGAAATCCAAATGGTTCAGCTTTAAATACTTTATATATTGAGGGTGTTGAGGATTTCTTATCATTTGAATCATCAAAACCATATTATGTTTCAAAGGTCACAATAAAGTGTCCTTGTAAAAAATATGCTCTGAGAACGTTTGACACATTTGACAAGGTTGGGGGATATCTCTTGTGGTTTGGTTTTCAACTAGATTATTATTTTTGGTATCAACATGGTGAACACAATTCCAGAGAAGATACTAATAACTTGATTCTAGATCCATCACGGTTTCAAAATTTACTATATAACGTTGTATGTCCATCTGTTCAAAAAACTGGAACACAAGATGATATTGATTTAACTCTTGACTTATCACCATATGAATTTTATGAGTTGTTGAGGTCTGTTGAGGATGAATTATATCATGGTTTCAAGATAAGAAAATTAGAAGTGGTTGAAAAATTTATAGTAATTAAATAAGATAATTCAATGTCAAAAAACTATTTTGATTAGATATTTTCTTTGGTTAAAACACTATTACCAGAAGGAAATGCGTTGCCTACAAATTACTCTGATAGTAAGAGGCTAGTTTGTAATCTGGGCCTTAGTTATTGGAATATTCATGTATGTCTAAATGATTGAATCTTATATTCTGGTGAAAATGATTCGTTGGATATTTGTCCCACATGTGGACAATCAAGGTATAAAAAAGCTCAAACAGGGAAGTTGGGATCGATTCCAGTGAAATAGTTGAGATATTTCTCCCTTACACCCAGGTTGCAGTGTTTATTTATGTCTCATAACATAGATTCAATGATTTCATGGTACAAAACCAATATTCCAACTAATAAAAACTTTAATCATCCATATGATGGTGATTCATGGAAACATTTTGACCGTTTTCATCCGTCTTTTTCTTTAAAATCCCAAAACATGTGATTGGGTCTTTGTACTAATGGTTTATGTCCGTTTGGTTCTTATTGTAGTTAGTATTCATGTTGGACTATCTTTATACCTCCGTACAATTTATCTCCATGTATTTTGAAGAAGGAGTCCTATATCTTTTTTACCATATTAATCCTAGGACATCCGAAAAAGAATATTGATGTTTATTTGAAACAATTGATTGATGAGTTAAATTCATTGTGGAGTGATGGTGTTAGTACATATGATGTTGTTGTGAAACAAAATTTCATATTAAAAGCTGTATTGATGTGGACGATTAGTGAATTTTCGGTATATGTCATGTTATCTAGATGGAGTACACATGGTCTAAAATCATGTCCTTATTGTATGAAAGACAACAAAGCCTTTATGCTCATCAATGGAAAAAAACCTTTTTATTTTCAATGCATTTGCAGATTTCTTCCAACTGATCATCCTTTTTGTAGGAACAAATCCCATTTTAGAAAATTTATAATTTAATGGGATGAATCTCCAAAAATGATCTCAAGTACAGAGTTAAAATCAGTTGTATTTTCATTACCTCCCATCACCTTTGGGCCAACAGTAAACCAATAAAAAATTCATGGATTTGGGAAAAAACATAATTGGATAAAATGAATCATTTTTTGGGATCTTCCATATTGGTCTGATTTGATGATCCGCCGCATGTTGGATGTCATGCATATTGAGAAGAACTATTTTGATAATTTATTTCATATAGTTTTGGATACACCAGGTAAGACCAAAGAAAATGTAATGGCACAATTAGATCTTGCCCAAATTTGTAGGTGACCAGAACTTGAAATATTTGAAAATGTTAGATCACAGAGGTTAATGAAGCTAAAAGTATCTAATACACTATCAAAAGATAATCGCTTATTATTTTTTTTAGTTGATTTCAGATTTGAGACTTCCAGATGGCTATGATTCCAATTTGGGCAGATGTATTAAGAATGGTTATATTACTATATTAAAAATTCATTATTTTCATGTTATAATAGAAAGACTTATGATAATTAGATTTAGAGTCTTTTTTAATTCTATGATTTTGGATCCGATAACAGATATATCATATTTTTTTTAAGAAAATTGTGCAGTGACAATAGACTATGATGCGCTAAGAAAACTGGAAGAATGTGTTGTTGTGATTATATGTAAACTGGAAAAAATATTTCCACCGGCTTTGTTTGACTCAATGGAGCATCTGATATTACATTTACCACATGAAGCTAAATTTGTAGGTCCATTAGAGTTTCTATGGATGTACCCATTCGAGAGATGCATGCAGAAATTGAAGAAAAACGTACGTAACACAGCATCAGTTGAAGGCTTAATTACTGAAGCTTATTTACAAGAGTAAATTTTTTTTCTGCTCTCATTATTTTGAATCTAAATATTCCTCAAAATAAAATCACATGGGAAGAAACAAGGGTAATGTTAATGATGAAATGGAAAATCAATTATTATTTTTTAATCATCCAAATCTTGGCTTCGGTGGAGTTCATGAACGATGGCTTTCAGATGATGCACATCACAGAGCTCATACATATGTTTTTCTCAACTATGAAGAAATGACATCATTTGTATTGTGAGTGCTTCTATCACTGAAATGAACAGAAGATTTTTGCTTATCGACCAGTCAAATTTCTGGTGCTCTGCTAATGTGTATACCAGTACTCGGTTTGAATCCTCAGTGATGATACTTTTTTATAGTCGGTTGTTTTTAGTTAATTGTATTTTTATTAGGGGTTTTGTTAAGAGATTATGAAATAATTTATGGATGATGTTTGATTTAAAAAATTGAAAAATATTGGGGTGAGTTCATCATTAGGTAGTTAATCTTGTGATATCCTTGATCTTTACTTTATATTGCATTAAATTAACAACCATGTCACAAGTTGACATTGATTGGAATTCCTAAGTGTTAATGATTTAATCCAAGACTTAACTTAACTAGGATTATAATCTAAATTAGTACTTGATTTTGGTAGTGTATTTATGGTTCCGATAATCCATTTAATCCATATATTAAACAAAACAAGTCATTAATCCATGACATACTAAGTTCTATATACACAATGTTAATTTGAAGAATATTCATCAAGCAAAAGCTCTCTATCACTTAACATACCTAAATTATAACTCACCCCAATGAGATATTTACTCATACATTAAGAAAGTTATTAATATGGTAATTTATGTTAATGGTGATTAATTATAAATAGAACAAAATGAATAGGATAAGAAAAGGTTTGTGCGTCGAACACACACACACACGAAGGGTGATCAGAATTAAAAATGAACTTTAGATTGAATTAGAAAGTGAAAGAAGGGAAAGGGATTAAACTGTATTTCAAATATTTTAAGAACATTAATATTAATCTACATAATTTGGATGATAATAATAGATATTGAAGAATAAACTTTCATTAAAATAGAATTACAAAAGAAAGACTTGCAAGATTACAACAAAGAAAAACACAAAAGTAAATGAAAAAAAAGAGAGGAGGAAAGGTATATCAATTGAAAAATTGAGTATGGAAGGTCCTCCAAAGCCCTTGTAAAGGATTTGGTCATTCCAATATATGATCCTCTCTTCTGAAATTCCAACCCCTTTCAAGTATAGGAGGGAAATTTATTTATAGCCCAAGGAAGTGGACTGTTTGCATTCCAAATTTGTCCCTCCACTTGGCTCGACAATTTGGACATCCATAAATCCTAATCTAGAGGTATATTATTCTTAGAAATTGTAGATAATAATGTTGGACAACTTATCTAAAAAATTGGAGTCATTTGGACCTATGGAGCCAAAGTTATGGTGGTTTGATTAAACAACGTTAAACTGTCCATTTCAATCCATGACTTTTCGATGGCCAAAATGTGAATGGATTTTGGAATAGGAATATGCTTTCAAATCCAAATGATTTATTCAAAAAAGTCATTAGACTATATATCCTCTTTCATACTGAAAACCTCATCTTGATTTGATAACTAGATCAGGAGAAATGTCATGAATATTGTACTGATTTTAATTCCCAGCCAGAATGGTGGGGTGAGTTTAAATGAATCAGTTAGGCCCTTTGTATTTGGATTTGGGCCTTGAAAGTTTTTTTCAAGACTCCTGATATTGTCCCCCGAACCTTTGAGGAGAATGAAGGAATTTTAACTTCTATATTGAGGTCAGTAATTTAATCTTCATTGATGGTTCAGTTTCCTCACAGATTTCGTGGGCCTTATTGTGTGGTCCATATGAGCCTTCAAATGGAAAAATTGCCCATGATATCTTCTAATGAAATGTTGTATATTGAATTTGAAATCCTAAAAAACAATAACAACACAATTTAGATCAATATGGTGATATTTATAAATAAAATAGTAAACTGACTCGATTGGACTACTTCTAAAAATGCTCAAAAATTATACTTAGTATTAAAACATTAATATTTCACACAAATTATGCACATTTCATATAAAATATGTAAAGGGAGTATATAATAAGTCATGAAAATATTAATAACATAAATAAATTATTCCATAATTTATGTTACAATATGTAGACTTATTTTATTTGTAGGTTATATGATAATCATATCAAGAAACAACTTCCCCAAATTACAACAGCTGCTCTTGAAGAACGCAGACAAAAAAAATTCTCAATGGTTTAAAAACTGGTAACATAAATTATTGATGGTTTAATATCAATTCCTTTTATTATTTATTATATTGATAATTGTTTTACAAATTTGAGGTGTCTCAACATGCTGATAAAATTGATAAGCGACAGTGTATATTGAGTAACCCACCATCCAAAATAGTTAAATATTATAATGCATATGTGGTGAATGGTTTTCGATTTCATACACCTACATATGGGGAATCAAAAAAACAATTAACAAGGGAGTTTTCTTGAGAGGATTACATCACATAGAAACTGAAGTTGACTTTTATGGCATTCTGGATGAAATTATTGAGTTGTGCTATCTAGGACAGAATTACATAATGATGTTTAAATGACGGTGGTTGGATACTGAGAGAGGCTTGCATGTTCATCTGACTCATGTAATCATCAATATTAAATATAAAAGTCTTCTTGTATTAAATAAACCATTTTTACTTTCTCAACAGACACATCAAATTTATTACGCAAAGTATTGTGCTACTTCGAGATACTTGAGTGATTGGTGAAGCATAATAAAAATGAAATCTTGGGAAAATCAGTTTAATCAAATTGATTTTGGTTCTACTGAAGTGGAAGGAATTGAACTTTTTCAAGAGACTGCTCAAAATACATCTTTTTCACAAAGAGACATGAATACCGATGATGACACCCCACAATTAAGGATCGATGATAACGAAGATGTTAATGATATTACAAATGAATTTTAAATGAAAATAGATGATGAAACTGAAACTCATATGGATATTGATGATGTTGAGGAGGAATATAAATACAGTGAAATTGATAGCTATGGAGATGAGGATGAATATGGACATTGACATAGTTAAATACTAGTTATAATCATAACTAATATATATCTATATATATAATAGTTATTTTCTATTATCTACTAACAACAATCATTTTGTGTTTCAGATGGATACTGATCTATTTTGTGAGTTTCAGGAGGCTGAGCTACCTTTGGATGAGGGGGATTTTTGATCATCTGACCCTCAACCTACTAGTGTTTCAGGGGGTACGCAGAGGGGGAACAGTCTTGTGTGACTGATGATTCCTGATCCTATCCCTGAGCAAAGTCCACGTCTTGGCTTCGATCCACACACATGGAGGTATGGTAACCTGTATATTTTATTTATCTTTAATTAATTTAATTATATATATAATAATTGTTTGATTATTTATTCCTTTTTCACAGTTTTTCGCATGTATCTGTGCGACATGGGAGCGCTATCTTGCACAATTATTTTTCTCAGCTATGGATCACATGGGAATAGATTCCCATTGATGTGTGGCTCGACATGTTCAATCATCGGTTGGTACGTAAATAAATAATATTTATTTTGAAATTAATTTTATTAATAACCTGATATTATAAATTATTTTTAGGGTTTATGGTATCCCATCGATGATAGCATGCATGACGCTATCCACACGGCACGCCAGGTGTCTATGTGTGACTGTTTCTTTCATTTTTTGCACAATTTGAGAAGAACAACCATTAAGAAAGCATGAGTGACAGAATTTGATGAGTCGTGTAGAGCCCACTAACCAAAGTACATTTAATCTCACGTTTGGGATGGATTATGTTTACACTGGTTGGGTGGTGGATTTCAGAGGAGATCTTCAGTGGGTCGGCAGAACTGAGGGAGACTGGAGGTGATGCATCGAGCTGGTAGGTGTACATTCAGTACACATAGAAAGCATATGGTAAGTATATTTTTTAAATATTTTACATAACCTTAAATATAAACAGTTTATTTTATATTTCTATAGACAGTCGAGCATCTCGATATTATAGAGTACGTCATTTATTAGAGGATGTATAGTGATCTAGCCACTAGAGAGATTAGAGATGATCACCAGCATCAGATTGTGGTTAGTATTATTTTTTCAGTTTGAAAATTAACTTAATATAATATTTTCATATTTTTTATTTCAAATTTGAATTTAAGGATTCATATGAGGTTGTGACCTCTAAGACACAAGCTAGGAGTCAGGACGAGATGACTGATCAGACCAATGCCCACCATTTCGATAAGGCGGCATGGATGCAGGTGACTCAATATGGATTTGATAAGAGCTGAGTAGTTGGTATTGACTCTCATTTGACTCTTGGTACTTATTATGGTACTACTACGATATCGGCGTGCAGCTCGAGAGGAGCTCATGGAGAGGTATCATCTTTTTCCTCACAGTATCAGGAGCAGTTGCAAACTAAAACTGAGCTTATAGAGAGTTTGCAGAAGTAGCATGAAGAGATGCGTCAAGAGCAGCAGCAACAACAACACGAGAAGGATATGTGTCGATGATAGCACCAGAAGCAGCATCACGAGCTGATGGAGTACAAGTGTCGTCTGACTCGTAGTTTAGGGATGGATTTTATTCCACCATATCCTACAGCTCCTCCACCTCCTCCAGAAAATGACCCTCCCCAGTGATTTTTTTTATGTCAAAAACATTTGAATTCAAGATTTGTTGTAATATAAACTATTTACAGTTTCTATCTTTTATATTGGAGAAAATATTGCATAATTTTCTTTAATACTTTATTATTTATTATTAGTGTAATATTTTTTAATATTTTTTTATTTTACTAATAATAATAATATTATTATTATTATCTTATGATTATTTTATATTTTTTTGTAAATATTTAGAATTTTAATAATTTTTTATTTTTTTATTATTTTAATAATACTAATATTAATTGTTCATTAATCATATTTTTATTAAATATATTTTTTTATTATTATATTTTTTAATGTTTTTTTATTTTACTAATAATAATAATAATAATATTTGATGATTTTTTTATATTTTTTTGAGAATATTGAGAGTTTTAATTTTTTTTATTTTTTTATTCTTTTAATAATATTAATATAATTTTTTTATTAATCATAATTTTATTAAATATATTTTTTTGTTATGTTTAGTATTTGCGATGGGGCCTTTTCTGACAGGATCTGGTCACAAATAATTTAAATATAAATTTAAAAAAATGTATTTTCGATGGGCCTGTCGTAAAAGGTTTTATATATAATTTATATCAGAGGATTATTTATGACGGGGCACTTCCCCGTCGCAAATACTATTTGTGAAGGGCCCGTCACTAAAGGCTTATTTATATATACTGTATATAATCAAGGACTTATTTGCAACGGGAAACTTTCTGGTCGCAAATACTATTTTTTGCGACAGGCCCATCGCAAAAAATAGTTTCTGTGATGCTGTTTTCTGCAATGGGCTATTTGCGATGGGACCCCTCGCTAAAGGCTATTTGCGACGGGATCCCATCGCAAATACCTCTAATTCCAGTAGTGCTCCTTGGTTTTGGAGTATATAAGAATATCATCTATAAATACTTCCACAAATTTGTTGAGGTAATCTCTAAAGACTCTATTCATCAAGTCCATGAAGATTGTTGGAGCATTAGTGAGTCCAAAAGGCATTACTGTGAATTCATAGTGCATGTATCTTGTACAAAAAGCAGTCTTGGGGATATAATCCTTCTTCAACCTTACTTGATAATATCCTGACCATAAATCCACCTTGGAAAATTATTGTTCTCCACGCAGCTGATCGAAAAAGTCATCAATTCATGGAATAGGATACTTGTTCTTTATTGTGATTTTGTTAATCTCATGATAATCGATGCAAAGGCACATTGACCCATCTTTCTTCTTTACAAAGAGGACTGGTGTACCCCATAGTGAAGCACTAGGGCATATACACACTTTATCTAGATTCTCGTATAGTTGTTTCTTTAGGTCCTTAAGCTCTACAATAGCCATTCTATACAGAGTCTTTGATATTGGCAACTCCCTAGGTATAAGGTCAATTGATAATTCAATATCTCTTTTAGGAGGAAGACCATGCAATTCCTCGGGAAACACTTCAGCAAATTCCCTCATAATAGGCATGTCTTCAAGGATGGTTGCCTCCTTAGACTCAATCATCTGAGCCAGATACGTATGCTCATAGGGCAGTTTTATCCACGCTTTAGATGATGGAGCTAAAGAAAATTTATCTTCCTCCTTGACCTTGTATAGAATCGGGGGTCAATTCTTCACATGGAGAGTGATTTACCTCTCATAGCAATTTATGTTGGCTCTATATAAGGAAATCCAATCCATGACAGGAATTGCATAAAATTCCACCGAAGGGAGTATGATGAGGTTTTCAAGGAATTTCAATCCACAGATTATGACAGGGGAGGAGTTATATTCATGGGATGCAAAGATTTCCCCATTTATCATACTCATTGACATCTTTACTTCAATGATTTGTGGTGGTGCAGGGATTGTTCTACTAAACATTCTGGATATAAAAAATGTATAGAACCAGAATCAAAAAGTATGTTCGCTATTCTTGAATGAATAACTAGCATACTTGTCCCCACTTCATTGTCGGGGTTCACTTTAGCAGTAGTGATTACAAAAGCTCTCCCTTTCTGCCTTGGATATTGTTGACTGCCTCTGAAAACCCTTGGCTTAGGGCACTGGTATTCTAAGTGCCTCATTTCTTTGAAGTTGAAGAAATGAACAATGCGTTGAGGGTCGAGTGGAGTGTTCCTCTCCTCTGTTGCAACCATGGGTTTTTCTTGCCGATAGTTAATAGTCAGGTTCCCTTCTCTTCCACACCTAAAGAATTTCCTAGTCCCCTTCAGGAAATTTCTGGGGTGCTTTTTTCCACACCTTTGGCAAGTGGGGTGTCGTATCTTCTTAGCACCATTGGATTTATCCATCAGACCACCAGCATTTAAGTCCACCCTATGCTTCTTATCCCCATGATACTCTTGAGATTCTCCAATCTCCATTTCGACCTTGAGGTTACATCTAACAATTTCCTCATAGCTGTCGAAGTCAAAGATCGTTGGTTTTTTCCGCAAGCTAGGTTTTGAGCCCACCAAAGAAGCTTTCAACCTTGCATTTGGGGGTAATGACAAAGTAGGAGGCGTATCGTGCAAGCCTTGTGAAGTTTTCCTCATATGTTCTGACAGATTTGTCATTTTTTTCTTCAGGGCAAGGAAGTCCCTTTCCATCTTAAGTCAAAGGGTGCGTGGAAAATATTTATCAAAAAAACATCTTCCAGAAATCTTTCTATTCCAATGCCTCGATCTCTTCCTCAGGTTTTTTATTTTTTATCAATGTCCACCATTGATCGGCTTCACCCTCCATACGATAAGCATCCAAGAGAACCTTCTCTTGTTCATAACATTGAAGGATGGAGAAGGTCATTTTAATGGAGTTGATCTATTGTTCAGTGATTGAGGGATCGAATGATCCACTAAAAGTAGGAGGATTTTGTCTCATGAAGCTCTCAATAGCGACTATTTCTTTCTTAGGGGGGGTTGAACATTCCTCTTGACCCATGTTTCTATTCAAATCTTGAGTTTACTAGGAGAGAATCGTGACAAAGTTTGTGATTCCCACTCCCATTGGATTAGGCATCTCATTAGCACAGTAATCACATTGATCTTCACATCAGTTGTTAGCCCGAGTCCTCCTATTACCATCCATTGGATGGAATAAAAGGAAATTTAGGGGTAACACAAAAATGTTAATCCAAGGAAAAAAATGATGACTTACAAATAACTTTTGTTTCCTTAACTTATGAATCCATAGGCTTGAATCTATGTTATTCATGATCTACTTTATAACATATATTCTTAGGGGAATTTTTTTAATTCCCTTAATAATGGTTCATACTAAGCTTGTGAATTTACCGATGGATGTCCCCTAGGAGTGTTGTAACCAAGAGTATAGAAAGGCCCGTTGTCGTGTACTAGGATACCTTGGGTCAAGCCCGAAACTCCTTGTCGGGGTTTTCACCCCTAGGTACATTTGTGGCAGAGCCACCTCTACCTGCTCGTATCCAAACAGGGATGTATTTTCTTGATAAACCACTTACTCAATTCCCACCAAAACTTAAGGAATTTTTTATTATACTTAGTCTTGTCTCTAAGTATTAACTAGGTTTTTCTAATCCTAATCCCAAAAATAACTAAACCTATACTCCTATTCCAACTATGAAAACAATGATCTTTATTTCATACTTAAACATGATTTATTACATAAAAACTTCACTTGTTACAACATAAAAGATCGATATTTCTAGTGTCTTTGAGTCTTAGGATTATTATATAACAACTTAAAACATGAAATACAATATCTTTATTGAAAACATTCTTTACATGACCACTACATTCCCTCATACTTAGCATTTCATGGGATAACCTGAGGACATGCATAAAAAAGGGTGAGATATAAATCCTAGTAAGGTAATAAACATGGAATAACATTAGGAATACAATACATGTTAGAAAATAGGCATATCAATGGATCACAAGAGAAACATGAACATAAATGCATGATAAATCATGATAATCATAACATGGAAATGTGGCAGCAACACTTAACATGGAGTTAGCATGAGCCAAGGAACATCGCACATGGCGAATGAGTAAACCCTCATTGCACATGAAGCATGAGTAAACCCTCATTTCACTTGAATTATCATGAGTCAAGACTCATTTCACATGACATATCATGATACTATACTTTACCCAATGAATTGGAGCGCTATCAGGGTGCAGCCTTCTTAAACATTTCATTTCATGCATAAGTGTGCCACATGGATCATAAAACATGGATTCATTAAACATCATCATTTATTCCATGATAGAGTAGTGTGGAATTTATACATGAAACTATTTAAAAAATAAGTAAATATTCATAAATGTGAATACCCATGAGAGAGAATTGGTCTTGGTATTCACTACACAATGTCTTTGGCTTGGAAAATCACGATGCGATTTTGGCAGCGTAATGACATAACATATGAACACATAAAAATGGTTTATGAGAGAGAAATTAGTGTCTCATCACATGTAAATGAAATGGACCGTAAGGGGGTCATGTAGATACATGTCCCAACAATTGTAATTTAGATTCATGATAAAAAATAATTACTTGAATGTAAATGAGGAGAGAGAAATTCCTTATAAAATTTCAGCATGCTAACAAGTGTACATGGAAGGAATTAATGAGAGATAAAGGGGTCTCCCATCATTCAAACATAAATAGGTAAGTATGGGGGAGGTGAGAAATCATACCCCAAAATTTATAATTGAAAATAAAAGGGCATAACTATATAAGCAAACTTGGACATAAATAAGGAAAGTGAGAATCCCTTACTTGGAAGTGTGATCCCAAAGGCTTGGGAGAGGCTTGAGAGTGTCTTATTGGGAGGTTGGGGCACCTTGGGAGGATTATATAAATAGTAGAGTAGAGGTTTTATGAACTCCAGAGGCTTTTAGTGAAGAGGAAGTGGGATATTGGGTGGGTTTATATAGGAAAGGAGAGGGAATTCTTTATTATTTAGGTTTGGGTCACCACACATTAAACTAATCAATACCACAAATCATACCATGGTTTTTTCCCATGTTTATTTTCAAAGGGGAGTGGAAAACAATATTTTATAATTCCAATTTCCGAACTTCTTAAAATAATAGGGTGGCTTATGTTGAGGTGAGTTACACTCTCAAAGAAATTAATTTAAAAAGACAAAATGTTTTATAAGCCTTGAAGGGTCCACCAATGCTTTGTAAAATAAATCAAACAAACCCAAAATAACATTATTCTATTTTTAAAACATTTATTGGCCAAAAATAATGCTTATAGTATTTTATTAAATCACTATTGGGTCATTATGATGTCATAAAACACATTATATATTTAAACGGTATTTAATTTTTACCCAAAAATTCATCTGTCTCAGAAAATTATAAAAAATTCACCATTGGATAATTTTGATGTCCTGATTCCAAAAATAATATTCATTTTATCTAAATAATTTTCTAAATATGTGAATTTTTACTTTTAAAATAAAAACCGACAGTTATCAAAAATTCATGGGTTTTGACAAAAACAGCTTTCAAACCTTAATAAAAATTAAAATTGCATTCATAAAATTATATGATCATTTATGTTTAATAAAAAGTAATATAATAATTATTATCATATTTTATTAAAATATTATTTAATTTAAAAATCTGTTAATTCATCAAAATATATTTCTTAGTTGAATATTTACTAAAAATATTATTTTTCCTTTAAAAACTATTTACAAAGTAACAATAATAAAATGAATGCACATTATTTATAAAAAAAAGTTTATATAGTCATAGTGATAGGGTCTTTATACATAACCCCTTATAAAACCTGTATAAGACCGAAAGGTAAGGTGTGTGATGGTGACAAACTCTTGGGGTGGCTCAGATAACATCGCTCGTGTGGTAATCTCTATTAACTTCCACTTCTCTCGTAGTTGGTTCCTATCAAGCTTAACATATTCAAGTTAGGATTGGGCTTGGTAAAGAGTGAAGCCCAATTATGCAACCTCATTTCTAAGCTCTGAAAAATTAGCTTCGTATGGGTAAAGTCTACTAGATGAGGCCATCGCTTCCTTTGTCTGAGTAAATTGGATTTGTTAAATCCCAATATTTATACTAATCATGTTATCACTATTCAACGGATATATTAGCAATGGTCACAATTCATAAAAGTATTTTAAAATAAAAAAACATAAAACTAATGAAGTTAACATTTATATAAACAATTTACGTAATGATACACTTAATCAGTTCAAGAGGAATTTTCATTAATGAAATATTTGGTCGTTACTATAGTACTTTCCAAGAACCAACTCACAACCTCTACACACATCACAAAATCTTTCTCAACCTATAACTTAAATATTCAATTATAAGAAAATTTGAAGTATCTCTACCTAAAGCTCTAAATAATGGGCTAATGTATTTAAAATAAAGCAATATGTATCTCTTGAATCAAAAAAGGAATAAACCTAAGTAAGATATATGCAGATGATACCTCACATAATGTATGGATTTCCAAAATCTAGAAACTATATGGTATAAATCAAACAATAACTCACCCAATGGATTATTAGACCCTAATAGTGACCACATCCATGGTTTCACTCTGATCATTATCCCTATAGAAGGGGCATCATGGGGAGGACCTCTACCCGACCGATCCTCTCTTTACTAATCAGTAAATGGTACTTCCTACTATCATAGGATACTAATGAAATGAATAATATTGAATAGGACCACCAGCTTCACATTAACTAAAAATGTATCTCAATCAATCAACCTTTATATGTCCATCACCTCTATTAGAGAAACAAACCATGCATGGTCCACTGGTAGGGGTCCGATAACTACTAGTCCTAGTGTAATAGGGTGAAGAATGATAGAATTGACTACCTGTTATAAGAACCTGCGTTTGACTAACAAATTGATAACTTTTTACCACAAATATACTCTACATAAAGTCCAAATTACTCCCCTCATGTGATAATCTAGTTTTATCATGAACCCTCTCAACAAGAATATCCAACTTTGGGACCTTGCGATATGTCACCAACATGAATGGGATAAATTGGAACTGGATTTTTGATTGTAAAGCCTCCTTGAAATGTCTTTATATACCCCCCTCATCTGGAATTTTTTTTTATGTATACTAGAATAGGTTATTATACCATATGTTTAACTACTACACATTGAAATTCCTTGGAAAAAGATTAATAATCTCTCACTAACAAGTCACCTTCAAGGTCGAAGAAAGTAACTCATCTTGAAACTGATCTCAAAACTTTTCCCATGTAACAACCAAATCCTCAAGATCCATGAGAAATAAGAACCACCATTATTAAGATTCCCCATGTTGCATCATTACATCCAATGAAACCTCGTGCTCCCTATAAGTATGGATTAAGATTAAGTCAATATCCAACTCCTCTAACCAATCCTTGGTCCCTTTATTTGAAATGGAGATATAAAACTTCTATGAAACCAGGAATTGAAAAAATCATAGTTTACTAATATAAGAATCATCATCATTAACATCCAACTTTTAGTGATTTGTTGTAACATCCTAATAAATATCTTCAATAAGAACCTAATGGGGGAATCGACCTAGATTCATACCTACATGAAAAGAAACATTAAGGACTCATAAAACCAAAATAGGGAATATTTTATTAAATTATTTTAATTCCAACATATTACATATTTTTTACCCAATTCAAACATAGGTATAGACAATCATGATGCATGATCCTTATCTAGGTATCTACCCCACAAGAAGAATCAACCCACTTAGTATATTCAGTAAGCTTAAGGTCCTTGCATCAGATCATAGAGATCCCTAAATACATGTGTCTTAGCCGGTATCCCTCACTTATATCATATTCTAAATATTTATGATATTATTTCCCTACCAATCCATTTAATCCTAAATATTTACTATCCCTAAAATATGTATTATCTATCAAACATCAGATTTGATACCACTCTATCAAGACCCCCCCCCCCCCCCATGGTACCCCTCCTTATTAAGAGGTTATGAGAGGAATGATGATCCCAAAATTCCTCCTCCAATAGGTTATGAGTTGGTAACCAATTCCATGGATATATAATCCATACAATGGGATGAATTACCCAGCATATGTAAATTTAAGGATAAGAGATCTAATGAGATCCACCAATAAACTCCAATAATATGTAAAGAAGAAATATTAAGACATGATTGTAATTTCATGCAATGGAAAAAAATTGAAAATATCATAATTTATCCTATATAGTGACCATGAAGCTCTAATACCTCCTAAAAAATTTCATGAACTTGTAACACCTATCTCAATCACCAAAAAGTTCCTACAAAATTGAAGAATAGTTTGTATATATATAGGGTGATCATAAAGACGTACTCAATACGATCCTCCCCATAACCTCTCATGAAAAATATAAAGGAATCATGCTAAACCTCAGTGAATAAATAATGAAACCAACTCATTACCTAAACAAGTAAAACTATATGACATCCTCACCAAGTCTCACATCGTTACCAAGGCACACTCACTAAGTAACTCATATAGTAAGTATATCTATATGAAATAATATATATAAGAAATATACCCCATATATACTTCCCTGCTGATTAGTTTTACTCACACCCCAATGTTAAACATCATGTGCTACAATCACTTCTACAAGTCATCCTCCAACCCATGCATACATATCAAATCTACATATCATATTGAATCCCATGAAAACACATATCATCTCATCCACAACAAAGTAGGAGTGTAGAATCCATTATAGCCAGTGCCTCATTTATTATACCTCAAGCTGGTATATCCCATGAATCTACACATATGTGAAACCATAGTCACCATAGCCAAATACAAGTATGTGCAATAACCTCAAGCCATTACATCCCACACATAAGTTTATACTAAAACATAGATCCATCGAATATTTTATAGGAACTGTCCCTATTCCTTAAGACATCATATCCTAGGAAACATCTACACATCATTCTATTACTAAAAGGAGAATTGGGGAGAGGGAGAAATATTTCATCTTTTCATTATAAACCTATACATTTAGTAAAACACTCCCCCCCCCGTAAAAAACATTTAAGTGCCAATTTATCTATTGACTTGGGTGGTGGAGAATATTAAATAAAAAAATATAGGAATATATATTGCACAAAACCATACTGAAGGCAAGTACCTAACCTTATACTCAAACTATAGCTATTTTTTTATAAGACACTCGACCATCGCCATTATGGCCTTGGAAACTATATCTATGAAATTACATAAGCCTCAAGATTAATCATCATTAATCATTTACATCTAGTAATTATTAAATTACACATCATTAATTAATAAAATTATAAATTATTTTTTAATTGATTCATTTTATTACAATCCAATAGGTTTTTATAATCCCTAATTTAATTTCCAGATTCCATTCTCTACTCATAGATAATTAATCCAACTATCCCATGGTTTTTATTTATTCAACATTATCGACATAAACATCCATCCAATAAGTTCATTATAATATATTTACCATTTAATAATCTTGGTATTCTAGGATACATCCTAAGCTACCATAAAGAATATTCAATCATGGTGAATAGTATAAACTACATCATACAGTTGGAAATCATAACTAATAATCATTAGAAAACCATTCCATTAAAATAATCCATCAATAAACAAATTGGGAAAGCCTAAATCTCAACCCAAACCAAATAACCCTTCAATATCCCATCATAATAGTCTGATAATAGGAAATCCCATCTCTTAACATACTTCATTCATCCCAACATTAGCCTTATCTCCATGAATAGGCAACAATAATTCCCATCTCTCAACTTATTTCATATATCCCGACTATATCGAACCCCGCACAAAAATTTATATCAAGGATCATATATCCATAAATAAGTACACACATATAAATAGAAATTATTTTCATCACAAAAACTCAAGGTAAAACAAAATCCATAACACCAAGTCATAAAAGTTTTTGACAACAAGAACAAGCTTGCTCATCCACAAACAATTATCTTCCCCAATCAACCTTTTAATTAAAATATTTAATTAGATAATTCATTATGAATTGATTTTAGTTATAAAAATATTATCATCAGAGGCTAACAATCAAAAATAGTAAAAAAATAATCATAATCAAGAAATATTTTCATATTTCATAGATTTCAAAGAAGAATAGTAATTAAAATTCACATGCCTCTTTTTTTAACCATTTCATAATTTTTACTTTATATTTCTTACTAAATTTATTTCACATTAAAAATGAGAAAAAACAAGGACAATCACAATAGATTGATAACATACGATCTAGAATATCAAGAGGCTTCTAATCATTACATAATCATTTTTGAATCACATTAAACTTTTCAATCACATTCCATTATTATATTTCCATATTACTACCTTAATTAGGTTATTTTAACCATTACACTAAGATATAAATCATGATACATTCATAATTTAATATAAATAAAGATAATTAAAAAATCCCCTACCTCAACCAGAAATATGGAACATATCCATAGAAATCATCTAATCACAAAAACATTACCCGTACAGTCCATTATCATAGCCACATCCTTATATAAGAAAATATAATTAAAAAAATAGAATTAAAGATGAATAAACTCACCTCATATAATGACCTCTTAATCCAATATAGATTGGGATTGAAACCCATAGAACGGGGCTCAATATTCTCCAAAAACACACATTATTCATCACAATTGTATAAGAGTTAAATAGAACTCCATCAAACTATGTATAAATATACCTTTCAGTGTGATAGATTCTATAAAACTAGTATAGACCTCATCTTGAGTCTGTACAAACATGAAATAACTCATCTTATTCTTCTTAACTCAAATAATCCCAGATATCAATAATAAAAGATTATATGAATAGATAAAGTATTTATGTAACTTCATCTTCACTATTCTTGAAAATATGATAAAATAAATTCATCTCATTTAATTTTTAATACATTCTCCAAATATTTAATCATCTTCTCTATTAGTTTTAAGACAAGCATATCAAGCTCAAATCATATCTCACATAAGAAACATAATATTTAAGACACTTAAGAATATCCAATAATTATCTTATTTTCTATCCCATTCACAATTATAATTCTGGAAATCATATCCACTACTATTACACAGATTCATGTGACCTTTACATAGCCTTAAAATTTTAAGAGTTACTATAATGTAGGTCCTAGTGACCTTTATATAGCTATTGGTTTCTTTGAGTTAACTTTACACAGGTCTTAGTGACCTTTACATAGATTTTTTACCTATACATGCTCGGTGTTTTCAAAAATATGGTAAAATCAAATTTCATACACCCACTCAAATGTCTTACACCCATATATAATGTCTAATATCTTTATTAAATGTTATATGTAGATGATAAATATCTTTTTCTATTCTGAAATATCATACTCTATATGAAATTTTCCTTTATGAAATATAAAAATTCTAAAATATCATACAAGATTAACTAAATATTGTATGGGTGACTCATGTAGCTCAATTCTCTTCCATGTATGTGAATTCTCTTACACGGTGTATAAATTATCTATGTGGTGACCAACTCTCCATAGGGTATGCTAATTTCCTTTCCGTATTCCTTAAATTATGTACACTGGATGAAAATTATTACACACTTTTCCAATTGTATTGTGCAACCTCAAATCACCTACACTATAGGATAAATTCCTTTTTCATTCTTTATGCTCCAACACTGGAATTTCAAACTTCTTCAAATAAGCTCATAAAGACAATAAATACTCTTAGTTCTTATAAAACCCCTTAAATTAATCTTATAACTTATTTATATAATTATTGTAATTATTAAAATAATTCAATCCTTCTTCAAGTACATTTCCATGGTGTAATAGTAATATAAAACACTCATATTAAAGTATTTAAATGAACTCTTCTACAAGTTAAAGTTCATCTTTAACTCAAATCAATCCTTATCCATATAGAATCAAATGAGATTTTCTCCTACAGTTTTTCTCACTAATTTTATCTAAAAAAGTGTAATTTAATTATAGGATAAGTTCTATAACTTTATCTAGATCTTATTTCAAGCCTTGAACCTATTTTTTACATTATAAATACCAATATCTAAGTTTTCCAATAAATTTGTTGCATCTAAATTCTCTCATTTATTCAGATTTGGAAGTAACTATTTAAGATAGTGTTTCTCTAATTTTAGAACATGTCATAGACATGGATATTATCTCAAAAATCATCTGATTTTATTGATATACCCACTTGCATCTATCCAGCTTGGTATTCAAGGGAATATAACTCTTCTTCACTACCTTTTACAACATGTAAAAATTCCTTTGTATTTCCATGGAATCATTTCTTCTTTCTCCTTACCCAAACCATACGTAAAGAACCTTTAATAACTATATAATGGGTGGATACTTCATCCGTCACACAATTATCCTGGATATATATTTATATTCACATTTAAAAGAAACATAAACACAATTCAAATGGTTCTTTAATATCCCCCTTTTGATTTTTTTCAATACTTTGAAATTCTAAATACATGAGATGATTATCAATACTCTACCTGAAGTATCTCCCCCTTAATGAAAATAATTATAGGTGGGTTAGCTCCCCCTTGATCATATAATCTATCCATGGGATGGTTATATAGGGAAAAACATTCTCCCCCTTGATCATATAATATATGAAAGGGATGTTCATATAGGGGAAAAAATTTCTCCCCGTTTTTCATATGTATTTAAGAACCATATTCACCTCATTAATCTATATTTTTATTTAAATAATGAAGGAACTAAATGTTTCTTAGATTTGAGACAAAATTTAATCATCTATTAGTCTATGTGGGAAATCTTGATGTAGAAAACAAGAGTGAAATTACTAATGAAAAAAATTTGTCCGTGAATATCACTCAATGTAGTACCAACTAAAAATTCACCTCTTTAGAGGTGATAAAATAGATTTTCAATGAATTTCATAAACCTACACTCATATTGAAAAGATACATAATAAATTTCAAGTGAAATTAAATTAATTCCACATGAGTTTTGAAAATCACTCTCACTTAATTATTAGAATAAGAACAACCCATAATAGAGTTTGGAGAGTGAGTATCATACATTAATATTTATAAATTTTTGGGGTTGTCTAGATTTATTAATTTAAGATAAATTATAAATATCAAGAATCATCACCTCCTTTTCATAGAACCTACTAAATGTATTTTATCCATAATTTCATCAGCTTTAATTCCCATATTTGAAACACAATAACAATATACATGTGAATAGGGTGGTCTTCCTCATCTCTTCAATTGTGGCATTAGGGATAAAAAAATTCATCTACCCCGTAGAATTATTCTATAAATCTCTAAAATGTATTGTATCCTTTATGATTGTATATTATTTAGGCTTCTAGATTGTTTTACTTTGGGTATCATTTAATACTTCATTCTAGGTGTGGAATTCATTTTTATAAAAACTAATTTGGAACAATAAACCATTGGCACATTCTTATTATTCTTTAACAACTCCATCTATTTAGGTAGAATAGTCATGAAATTTTTTGGAGTGTGTCTAGATAGATTCCACCTTCTATACACAATTCTCGTCATCTTTGAGTCACTATTATAAATAAATATCATAGCTATATTCTTTGTCTTCTTGGTATTTACATTCTCAGTATATTTCATCATAAGATCATTTCCTAAGGTAGATCTACTTCTAGTTATATGTTTCTTTTTCTAGTTTGGACTCTTATTAGAATAATATTTTGATTTAGTTTTTTCAAAAAAATACTCATAATTACTATAATTTTACTACAAATTTCATATAATTTTTATAAACTTTAAAATCAATTATTTACTGATAGATTATTCATTATCTGTGAAATTTTCTTGTGTACAACTAGTTTTCTTCCTTATAAAACTTTTATCCACCTAAATTTATGGATTTTATAATCTTTATAGGTTGAAATATTATTTTAAAATACCATATATCATTGAAAAAACATCTGATATCACCAACATTCACCAATAATCCTTTCCCTTTTACCTATAAGTACCATCTATCCATATTTTTTAAACTACATACCATGTTGTTTTAGGACTAGAACACAACTTTATTAGGATATATTAGGGAATTGTTTCATACAATACTATCCTATATACACCCTTTTTCATTTTTACAATTCTCATAATTTTTATCCTTCCAAATATATCAAAACATTCACTTTAGTACTAACACTTTTTTAAAGTATATTTTGTGAAAATTGCTTTATCAAAACTTAGGGACACCTTTCTATTAGATCATAAGGTGGAATATTTTCCACATATTCACAAAATCTATTTACCCCTATTATGATTCCATTTTGACGGTAAATACTTCTTTGACACTTGATTGTAAACACTTCTTTTCTCTGAAACATGGGATGTTTCTAGATTAAAATTTTCCATATTTTTTCATTCACTACTAATCTCAGCCATTAGTCCCATTGAAACTTCATTTTCTAAATTTATTCTCCATGAATCTTGATACTTTCTTACATGTTATATCTAATATCCTTAATTCATTTGGCCTTAACATCCAATTGGGATTATTTAATTCCCATAGTAGCTTAATGTGATTCTTCCAATACATGGATCATCTCATAATTTATTATACTAATTATAGATTTCTCATCAATTTAAAATTTCATGTTTCCTCCATCCATTAAAAAATTCTCTCTATTATTTTTCCAGGACTTTTCCTTAGCTTACATCTCTTGGATGAGAGAGTTACATATTTGAAACTATCTTGATAATTATTTTTTAATTACTTCAGTGCCATAAATATGGTATAATTTTTCATATTCAATATATTGAATAAACCCAAATATATGAGTAAAAAATTTGGTAAGAAATTTATTCATGTTTTCCCCAACCCCTCAAAATAGGTAATCACCAGCTTTAACATACTCAGTCTCATCACATCTTGAACTACTAACACTATCCTTAATACATGTAGATAGTGAGTGTTTTTACTTATTTATTGAGGTTATTATTAGATTATTTTCAAGTTTCTTTATCTTATTTTCCATAGTCTGGGGAGATCCTTATATATGTATAAAAACAAGGTTAGAATTAGATTTTTCTATCTGAGGATCTTCAAACATCTCAAAATTGAACTTCATAAAACCAAATAAAATATAGTGGACTGTTAAAATAGAATAAACCAGAGGGTGAAATCACTCTAATACCAGTTTTAGTACCCAATATAATTAGTACAAACACCTAATAAGGGAGGTGAATCATGTGTTACCTATTTTTCACCAAATTCCAATTTTTATATGAAACTTCGAAACCCATTCAAATTTAGCCTTGGTTTCTAATTAGTGTATGTTGATTTATTTTATATTTTATAAAGAAATTATCAACCACATGAAATGAAAATAAGTGAATAAAGAATCATGGTAAATTTTTAAAATGTTTGGTGTAAGAACCTAGATCTTCATATTAGGTATGGATCTTGATTTCAGGTGTTTTTTAGAAAAAGGGGAGAATTTGGAAATTTTATAAGTATACATAATGTACTTAGGAGTACACACTGTGTACCTAGTTACTGAGTATAGATATGCCTTAGGTGTGTAACATCCAAGACATGGACATGTGGGTGGTGTGGAAAACTTCTAAGGTCGGGGTCCGGTTGAGGCAAATACATGGTGTGTTCAGTAATAGTGATGCCATGTACTTTTTCTTTTATTTGTTAAATCAAATCAGGTCGCATCTAATCCCTAGAAACGTCTTCTTTTGACCTAGTCTCATCAAGGAGAGGCCAAGAGAAATGATTCCTATCAGAGCCACTGATCCATCATCTATTCATCGAATCGAACTCTGGTGGGTGCGTTGGAATCCCACCAATGAGTTCTTCCTTCTTCTAGAGCCTCTCCTCTTGATTTCTTTCTCTCTTGAGTTATTCAAGGTTGAACATTTTTTATGTTTTTGTAGATTTAAGATGTTCTAGGTCAATTCAAAGGCTGAGGTTCAAACATATCGATGTTAAAATGTCAAGGTAGTTGTTTTGTTTTTTTACCTTGTTTAACTTTGAGTTTTACATGCCAAAGTACCAATTACCCATGTTTCGGGTATTTTAGGTTAAGGAAATTGAACCCTATTTTATCTGACTTAGATTGATTGCTAAATTTTGGGTTTTTGATGTGATATTATGTGAAATTTCATGGTTAAGGAACACCCCATGGGTGTGTTTCCTTGTTTGAATGTTTAGGGTTGTTGGTCTAGGTTTCCTATGAGGTAGACCTTGTTTCCATACATTTCTTGATATGATGGAACTGTTTGAATGTTCCTGCTTGTTTAAATGCTTGTGATATTCATTGGAATTGTGTAGACATGTATTATTTGAGATTACTTTGGGAAAATTGATATCATTTATAATTTATTGAATTACACAGGACAGTGAGAACTTGGTGTAGTTAGACTATAGGGGGAATTGACATTGAGTGCTTCCCCAGAGTGTATGTTATATTTCATGTTGTGATACCACAGGGGGGATTAATAGTGAGTTATCCCTCAGAGTGTCTATATTTTAATTTATGAGACTATGGGGGAATTTATGTTGAGTGATTCCCCAGAGAGTTTTTAGTTATTTAGGAAAGACCATAGGGGGAATTGACAGTGAGTGCTTATTCAGAGTGTCTTTTCCTTTTTATTTCAATACTTGTCCAGAGGGGTTAGACTATGTGAGATCCCTAGAGGGTTAATGTAAATATTTAATGTTTGTGATGTGTCTACCAAGTCATAGAACAAGATTGGATTCGGTCATGTTAGGTAGTCTCCTAAGATACCTTTTTGAGATACTTGATTAAATGATGGACATTAATTGCTAAGGAATATAAATGGAAACTATAGGATTTGGTTACTTTTGTGTACTCCTAGTTTCTTTGCTACATTTCTATTATTAACTATTATATATACTCACTAACAGATAGGAATAGATATTATGGTAGTTTCCAATTTTGATTCAACTCACACCATGTTTGGGACATGCTTTTGGACCCAAATAGATTATATGGTTGCAGGTATAGATTAGGGAAATCACCCTTCATCATCAGGTACTTGATTTTTGTGGAGCTGGAGAGCATGGGATCAAACTTAGGTTTGTGATGCTGTTGGAGTTTTTTTTAGTACTGTATTTCCATCATTTTGACTTTTTTGGATATTTTCCTAAACATATGTGACATGCATCATTTATATATGTGCTCCAATTATTTATTTACTTTCAGTCTTCCTCTGTTTACTTTGTTGTATGGTATTATTTCTTCCACTACTATTTATTTTTTTTGTTATTTCACAATATATACTCTTCCAATGAGGGAATAGTTTCCCCACTATCACACCTAAGGCCCTCACTTCTAGTCAGAAGCCTCTGGCATTCAGGGAAAAGTACTTGAGTCCATGTGACCAACCGAGTACGGGGAACCTTTGGGTGGCACCCAGAACTGGGATGATACAAAGTGGTATCAAAGCAGTTATTTTCTATTTTTCTTACTATTTGGATCATATATATAGGGATAGGAAGGAATGGGTAGTTGGTAATAAGTTGTGACCTGGAGTAGCTAACTCGTGTATAGGGAAAATCCAAGTTTCCTCGAATATTTAAATTTTTCTTGTTTCTCAATTGTTACAGTTGATTTGATTTCACCATTGGGGATTCACATGATTTGTGATGTTATGATTTATATCATTAAGGTTCTATTTCTATTGAAACCTGATGAGATGAGGGTATGCCATCTCATGCATCGTATAGTCACTTGATATGGATCACATGTCATGCATTCTTGTCAATGCCTTTTAGGGTGAATTACTGATTGTATTTTGTTGTGATAGATGTTGTTCTAGATATGCATGTTGTTTTTATAGATGCCGTGATAGAATACCTGTTATTTTGATAGGGTATTAGAAAATTTAAGGTTTCATTTGAATGGGTTCCAAACTTTGGTC
This sequence comes from Viscum album, assembly GCA_963277665.1. Classification (NCBI taxonomy): domain Eukaryota; kingdom Viridiplantae; phylum Streptophyta; class Magnoliopsida; order Santalales; family Viscaceae; genus Viscum; species Viscum album. The sequence goes on from OY728150.1 coordinate 763,828,068, forward strand.
CCTGAGGTGTTATGGGCCCTCATGGATCGTAGTTTTCTAGATCATGTGACTGATTTCACTTTTATACTTTGTGATATACTTGAATACAATACCAAGATTTGATTCGCGGGGATTATGGGCCCCCACGGATCAGAATTTAGCACTTTAATGCTTGGTTCAGTATTTTTATGGGGTTTCAGAGTAGTTTCTAAGGCTTACAATCCATAAAAACCAAAAATATACGGCATGTGATGATAAATATACGCCATTTATCCTTCTATTTGGAAACAAAATTCCTAAGTACACATCATTTATTGTATGTACATGCCATGTATCCCTTATCCGTGTGACTGATTGTGTGAGCAGAGACATGGGGTTGGGAAATGTTGGGTGACACACGCCGTGTACTTGGCGTACATATCATGTTGTAAGAGCCATGTTTCCATCTGTGTGACCAACGACGTGGGTGGATGAAACTTAGGTTATACACACCATGTTCCATTATTGCACACGCCATGTTCCATTGTTGCACACTATGTAGAGTTGACTCTGTCACCGAGCATGTGAATAACGACACCAGTGGTTATATCTTAAGGGTTACACACCATGTCTAGTGTGAACATGACATGTAGTGTTACCCAGGAAGGAACCTTGTGTTTAGTCGTGTAGAGGAAATAGAGTAGGTGGAATGATTCAATTACATGTCGTGTCACAGGAGGAACATGTCTTGTGCATGGGTGTTACACAACCAGTTTTGGAAGAAGTACACGCCCATGTTGAAACCTAAGGGAACACACTGTGTTGAGGGTATACACACCGTGTAACCATATTTTGTGAAAATTGATTGTTTTTTTCTCTTATTTCATTCTTGAACTTCTAGTATTTATCCTTGATAATCTTGAACTGATCTGTGCGATTGACCTTGCAGAGTCATGCCATCGAGACGTCCTCTAGTTGTATGCTAGATATGGGGAAATGATCAGACACCGGAAATGGTAGATTAGGGACTACTAGAAGATCCACCCGTTGTGCCCATCTTGGCACCAACTGTAGTACCAGACACAGGTGTTGATGCACAGTTCTGAGAAGGATTCGTGAGGATGATTCATACCTTCTAGGGAGCACCACATCCTGCCCCATCTATGGAAAAAATGATGCAGGTTTTTCAGTAGTATCATCCTACCACTTTCTCAGGGGATGGGGGACCTCAGGCTATAGATTCATGGTTAGAAGCCATGTTTTCTATCTTTGAGCATCTAGAGACACATCTTGAGAGGAAGGTGAATCTCATGACATACATGCTTCGGGATTCCACAAAGAGGTGGTGGGATGTGATATTACAGGCAGGATTCCAGTAGGTTATGGATTGGGATGAGTTCTAGAGGACCTTCTATGACTACTTCTACCCAGAGACCTTGGGGGCCAATTGAGCCTAAGATTTCATGAGTTTGGAGCAGGGTACTCTCTCAATCATGGAGTATTCTTCTCACTTCACAGAGTTGTAGTGCTTCACATCCATTTTGGGTGGTGATGAGTTATTTCTTGCAAGGGATTTTGAGTATTGTCTCTGACATGACATTAAATCCCAAGTGAACATCTTTAGGTTGACTTTCATATCTTCTATAGTCAACCAGGCACTGATCACCGAACGCAACTTGAGGGATTCTAGAGTTTTGGCCAGGGCAGTTCAATATCCAGAGTTGGTACCCTTATAACTGATAGCAGGAAGCGTCATAGGGAGTCTACGCATGGAGATCTGAGTAGGCAGCATTATCCTTTAGGTAGCCAGGTGTTGTTCTACCAGTTAAAAAAGGGAGGACATAAGAAACCTCAGTTCTCAAGATACCCAGTAGAGTTCTTATCTTGTGGAAAGATGGTACATCTTCAACATTTCTATAACTCCCTCCTTCCATCAGCTAGTGAGTGGGATCTTTTTCAAATCCTCATACTGTATTAGGACCACTAGTCTCACATTAGATTGGGGCAAGAGTTCTTCAGGACATTCAGGTTGAGGTGGTGTTCATGGCCACAGTGGCCAGACATAGTGTTTTTGACAGCCGTATGGGTGAATCTGCTCAGGGATCTCAGATAGCTTCACAGGGTCGCGACGCAGCTGAGGCATTTGCATTGGAGCAGGTCTAGTAAAAGTAAGATCCCTAACCCTCTACGGTTAGAGGTATGATTTTGGTTGCCTCAGATTTATCTTTTTCTCTTTTCGATATAGGGGCTTCCCATATCTTTATATCTGTTCATGTTGTTGAGATTATTGGGCTCTGTATCTTTACTTCTACTGATATCATGATGTTAGACACATCATTGAGGATTAGAATTTCTAGTGTATGTCAGTGCAAGGAGTTCCCTCTTGATTTTGGTGGGTGTTACTTCTTATGGGACCTTTTTTTCTTAGAGATGACGGGCTATGACATCATTCTCATAATGGACTGGTTAGTTACCTTCTAGGAATTTATCGATTTTTATCACTTTAGTGTGATTTTGACATCACCAGAGGGTGGATTGTTTCTATATAAGGGTGAATGGGATTTCCAGGTTAGCATATCTGGACCCGAGCATCACGGGTTGAGGGGTGTTACAGCCCAGATTTATATTTTATATCAGGATGACTAGGGGACTGCATAGATGGAATTCCCTATAATGGTCGATCGTTTTAGGTATTCTTTCCAGACAACTTTTCATGTTTTCCTCTGGAGTGAGAGGTAGATTTCTCTATTGTGCTTGTGCTAGGAGTGACAATGGTGTCCATTCCTCCTTATAAGATGGATACACCAGAGTTATAGGAGCTCAATAAGTAGTTGGAGGAGTTATAGGAAAAGGGTTTCATGTGACCCAGTACTTCTCCTTGGGGTTTTCCTTCCCTATTTGAAAAGAAGGTAGACAATGCTCTCAAACTTTGTGTGGATTTTCAGAAGCTAGACCAGTTAACAGTCAAGAACCGATATCCCTTTCCAATGATTAATGACCTCTTTGATCATCTTCGAGGATCCTGGGTGTTATCAATGATTAAATTGATATTTGGTTATCATTAGTTGTGTGATATACCATCAGATATACCTCTTATAGCCTTTTTAAGCAGGTATGGTCTATATGAGTATGTGGTTATGTTGTTCGGTCTCACGAACACACCAGAAGTTTTCATGGAACTGGTGAACTGAGTGTTCCACCTTAATTGGATTCCTTTTTGGTAGTTTTCTTGGATAATATTTTGGTGTACTCTCACACTCAACACAACCATGTTATACATCTTGAGATCAGTTTTAGAATATAGAGAGAGCATCAGTTATATTCTAAGCTCTCAAAATGCCACTTTTGGAAGGACCAGATTCACTTTTTGGGTCATATTATCTAAGATAAATGAGTATCGGTAGACCCGGATAAAGTGAGAGAAGTAGTTTCATATGAGAAGTTGAAGAACTTATTTGAGGTATATAGTTTTTTGGGGTTGGATAGTTACTATAGACATTTTATACAGGACTTTTCATGCTTAGTAGCACCACTGAAAGGCCTGACTAAGAAGGGTGAGATGTAATCATGGTCAGATTCCTGTGAGTCAGCCTTTCAGAAGCTAAAGGAAAGGTTCACTTCAGCATAGATACTAGTTTCTCCAGATCTGGTCAAGAGTTATACCATTTACGATGATGCATCGATAATCAGGTTGGGAGCAGTGCTTATGCAGGGGGAAAGAGTTGTTCTATATGGGTCTCAGCAGTTGAGACCACGTGATAGGAATTACACAATGCACGATCTCGATTTGGATGTAGTTTTTAATTCCTTGTGTTGTTTGATACATTACCTTCTGGGAGAGCATTTTGTGGTTTACACTGACCACAAAAGTCTCAGGTATATCTTTACTCAGCATGATCTGAATTTAAGATATTGAAGTTGGGTTGAGAAACTTCAGTCCTTTGACTTTGATCTTGCCTACATGCCTGGGAAAGGCAATGTAGTGGCTGATGAATTGAGTAGGAGGACTCAGATACAGGCAGTTCGAGAGGCCAGCAGTGAGTGGCAGCTTATGGATCTATTCATTGAGATGCATTTGGAGGTGCATGATAGACATGGGAAGATGTTTCTTTCTTCTATAGTCGTTACCTCTAATCTACTTGATCGAGTGAGAATGTGGCAGCTATTAGATTCTGAAGGCCTAGTATTATAGGAGGGTGTGTTAGGAGAGGACCCTACTCCTGGGTGGTCCATAGGTGAGGATTAGGTCTTTCGATTTCATGGACGTGTATGGGAATCAAAAAACATATGTGAGGAGATAATGTGAGACTTTCGTACTTCATCTTGGGAATTTCATCCCGATGTCACCAAGATGTATCAAGATCTGCATTGTTAGTATTTGTGGCCAGGTATGAAGAGGGATGAAGATGGTTTTGTTATGAGATGTTACACCTTCTAGTAGGTGAAGGTGTAGAACCAATGACCATACAGGCTTCTAAAATAGTTACATATTCCCAAGTGGAAGTGGAATGATGTCGCGATGGATTTCGTGACAGGTTTACTGAGGTCGCCATGAGGGAATGATGCAGTTTGGGTTGACATTGAAAGACTCACAATGGTTGCACACATTTTACCGATCAAGGAGACCTTCAGTGTTGATGGGATTGGAAGGTTTTACATCTGATAGATTGTAAGTTTTCATGGGGTTCCACACTCTATCATTTCAAACAGGGACACCCGATTTACTTCACGTTTCTGGAAAGGGATACTTAAGGATTTGGGTACACGAGTACTTCTGAGTATAAATTACCATCCCCAGACATATGGATAGTCAGAGCGCATGATTCAGGTGCTGGAGGACATGCTTTGACCATGTGTCCTAGATTTTGGAGGTTCTTGGGAGAAGCACATACCACTAGTGGAGTTTTTCTACAATAATGTTTTTCTGGAAACTATTCAGATAGAACCTTATAAGTCCTTGTAAGGTGGGCCATTCTGATCACCCCTATGTTGGATGGAGGCAGAAGAGGAAACTATGATGGGACCTCATCTTGTTCAGGAGACCACAGAGCAGGTGGAGTTGATTCGGAAGAGGATGGCTACTGCACAGTCATGACAGAAGTCTTATGTTAATCTATGGAGATGACCTCTGGAGTTTGAGTTCGGAGATTAGGTTTTCCTACGTGTCACACTGAGGTTGGGAAACAGGAGGATTAAGAGACAAGGAATTCTTTCACTAAGATATTTTGGTTCGTTTGAGGTTTTTTAGAGAGTTGGGATGATTGCCAATTGTTTTTATTTACCTTAGAGGTATCGAGATATTAACAACGTCTTCCAAATTTCTCCTCTATGGCGTTATATTTTTTAACCTGAGGAGGTTGAGTTGGAGGTGGACACATCATTCAAGGAGCATTCTATCCGGATTTTTTATCTCAATGTGAAGGTTCTCTATGGCAGGTATGTTCCTCTGGTATGGGTGTTATGGAAGCATGGGTGATTACAGGATGAGACTTGGAAGAGGGAGGCCGATGTGCGATCACAGTGGCCAGAGCTGTTTGAGGATTCTTCTTCGCCACCTTGTTAGGGAAATTCAGGGATGAATTTCAAGGGGGGAAGTTTGTAAAAACTCGGATCTTCATTTAAGGTATGGATCTTTATTTCAGGTGTTTTGGAGAAAAAGGGGAGAATTTAGAAATTTTATAAGTACACATCGTGTACCCAGTTACTGAGTACAGCCATGTCTTGGGTGTGTAATGGCTGAGACATGGCCATGAGGGGTGACATGATAGACAGCTAATGTCAGGGTCTAGGTGAGGCAAATACATAGCATGTTCATTAATAGTACACGCTATGTACTTTTTCTTTTCTTTTTTAAATCAGACTGGGGTCACGTATAATCCCCAGAAACATCTTCCTCAAACCTCATCTCGTCCAAGAGTGGCTGAGAGAGATGATTCTTCTCTGAGCCACTGATCTGTCATCCATTCTCTGAATCAAACTCTTGTGGGTGCATTGGAATCCCATTAGTGAGTTCTTCCTTCTTCTAGAGCCTCTCCTCTGGATTTCTTCTATCTCTTGAGTTATTCAAGATTGAACGTTTTTTATGTTTTTGTAGATATAAGATGTTCTCAATTGATTCAAAGTCTTAGGTTCAACTATATAAATCATACAACATCGAGGTAGGTGGTTTGTTACATTTCCTTTTTTGTCTTTGATTTTTATATTCCAAAGTTCTGATTACCCGTGTTTTAGGTATTTTGGGTTAAATAAATTGAACCCTATTTTATCTTTCTTATATTTAATTCTAAATTCAGGGTTATTGATGTGATATTATGTGAAATTGAATGGTTAAGGAACACCCCATGGGTCTATTTCCTTGTTTTAATTTGTAGGGTCATTGATCCAGGTTTCCTATGAGGCAGACCTTATTTCCTTGCCTTGCTTGATAGGATGGAACTATTTAACCTTTTTTTCTTGTTTAAATGCTTGTGATATGCATAGGAATTTTTTATCCATGTAGTATTTGAGATTAATTTGGGATTCTTGATATTGTTTATTCACAATTGAATTACATAGGACTGTGAGAACCTAGTGTAGTTAGACCACAGGGGGAATTGATATTGAGTTCTTCCCCAGAGCGTCTGTTATATTTCACGTTGTGAGACCATAGAGGGGATTGATGATTAGTACTCCCTCAGAGTGTCAATAGTTTACTTTACGAGACCACATGTGGAATTTATGTTGAGTGCTTCCCTAGAGAGTATATAGTTATTCGGGAAAGACCATAGGGGGAATTGACGGTGAGTGATTTCTCAGAGTGTCTTTCCCTTTTTATTGCAATACTTGTTCAGAGGGGTTAGATTGTGTGATCTACCTAGAGGGTTAATGTAAATATTGAATATTTGTGATGAGTCTGCCAAGTCAAAGCACAAGCTTGGATTTGACTATTAGGTAGTCTTTTGAGATACCTTTTTGTGATACTTGATTAAATGATGAACATTAAATGCTAAGGAATGTAAATAGAAACTATAGGATTTGGTAACTTTTGTGTACTCCTAGTTTATTTTCTGAATTACTATTATTACCATCTATATATACACACTAATAGTTAGGCATAGATCTTGAGGTGGTTTCCTACTCGGATTTGTCTCACACCCTTTTTTGGTCATGTTTTTGGACCCAAACAAATTATATTGTTGTAGGTATAGATAAGGGCAAGCGCCCTTCGTCATCAGGTACTTGATTTCTATAGAGCTAGAGAGCATGGAATTAAGATGAGGCTTGAAATGCTTCTGGATTTTATTGTTTTATTTTTTTACTTTGATTTAGTATTATATTTCAAGCATTGTGACTTATTTTTCTATTTTCCTAGACATATGTGACATTCATCATTTATATATGTGTTGTAGTTATTTATTTAATTTCAGTCTTCTATTGGTTACTTGTTGTATGGTATTATTGCTTCTAATACTGTTTATTTTTATTATTATTCTATTGTGCATAATATGCCAATGAGGGAATAATTTCCACACTATCACACCCAAGGCCCTCGCTTCTAGTTAGTAGCCTCTGTAATTTAGGGAAATGTGCTTGAGGACATGTGACCAACCGGGTACGGGGCACCTTTGGGCAGCACTCAGAACCGGTACATTACATTTGGCTCAAAGACGAACTCCTTTCCATGATTGGTTATTCATCCCAATCATGGTTTATCTACTATAATCAAATATCGATTATAATGGTTAGTGGTTCCCACACCAGTGTAGAGTCCCACCATATACACTTTCCTACTTCTAATAAGTCTCTAATTGTAATATTATCATTACTATTCTTTAGTATCTTCAAACTACATTCAAAACATCACATTATAATCTCACTACTTACCCTGAGTCACACATGTTCTATGTTTTCTCATCGTATATGTGCAAGTTGTTTATTTAGCTCCTCACTGAATTAGATCAAAAAATATTCATAAGATGCTTTTTCATCAATAAAATGATATCTTTTCATTAAACTTGGTGTATTTTAATGAAACTATCACTTTAACAAAAGTTCATGAAACTAGGTCTCTAAAAGTTTCATAGCTTTGAGATCTTCTTTAAAAAATTATCACTAGATTCTCACACTTCTTCACTCAAACACACCACAAAAAACATGAGCAAGACTGTCTCTTTTTATGAATGTAACCTTGGATCCAGGAACTCACTTATTCTTATTCTAAATCCTTTACAATTATTTATGTCATAGGATCCTCTTCCCTTCTTCAAAACCTAGTAGGTAAATTCTCATCAACATAGGTATGACTTCTCAATTTTTATTCACTAGAGCATGCAACAACTCCTTCCTCTTCCTTATTCTTCTTCTTTGAGACCACTCACCTTAATCATGGATTACTTATATATTTAACACACTACTTGAAATGGGTCCTTCTTCTATTTTTATTTCTTTCCTCCTCAATTATATGTACTTTTTACATGCATGGGAGGTTGTAATAAACTATCTTTTCATTTTTTATACCCATAAATGGTATGTCAAAAGGAATTACCCACTATTAGGAGAAAAAAGTTTAATAAAATACCCATATTAGGTTCCCATGACATGTTTTTTCACTTATTAATTAACATCTCATGTGAAACATCTTTTCATGATGTCATTTTTCAATTTCAAGGAATATTCCAAGAATACCCTTGTATTCTCCAACACATCTTCTTCATCTTGATAGAATCTATTTCTTTGGTTATTCTTTAATAATATCATATTTCTTATTCCTCAAAATGTATCCATAAAATCCTAAATTCATTATCCACATCAAAATAAGAGTCATACAGTACTCCATCTTGTAGCATGGAACCCTCTCTTTCTATGTGAGAGCTTCCAAAAAACTAGTACATCCCTTGGATTGAGATAATTAAAATAAATATAAAATCATCATATTATTCTTAACTCATACAGACCTAGATCATAATAATAAAAGCTTCAGTGTACTACCTAATATTTGATGTATCATCATGTGCATTATTCTTTAAAATCAAATAAATTTAATTCAACTTATTAAATTTTGAATATGTTATTCAACACTTTTATATTCTTCTTTATTGGTTTAAATATCATTATATTAGGCTCAAATATTGTCTCACATAAGCATAAGTATATTTAGGACACTTAAGAATGACATAAGAATTATTGGATTTTCATTCCCATTAAGAATTATAATTTTTTAAATCTCATATATTATCATTATGTGGGTCTAGATGAACTTTATGTAGACTTCAGACTTTTAGAGTTAAATTTATATATGTATCGGTTACCTTTATGTAGATGTCAATTACCTTTACATTCTCAGTTTTTTCTAAATTTTGGTCAACTCTAATGTTGTACACCTCCTTAAATGTCTTACAAAACTTCTAAAATATCATACCTTGTAGATAAATATCTTACATCTTTCTAAAATATTATATATTGTATAAATTTTAACTTTTTGAAATATTATCATACTCAAATGTCATGCAAGCATCACCAAATATCATATGGTGAGTCACATAGTTCAATTCTCTTCCATGTATTTGAATTATCCTATGTAGTTCACAAATTTTCTAAATGGTGACCAACACTCCTTTTCATAGGATAATTCCAATTTCTTATTTCTCAACTCCCCTACACTAGATTAAATTTCTTGCATTCTTGTCCAATTATATTATATAGCCTAAATTTTCCTACATGATAGGATAATTTACATTTTTTAATTCTTTATACTCTAGTATAGAAATTTCAAAATTCTTTAAAAAAAATCAGGGAGATTTAAAATTATCTTATTCCTTCTCAAAACTCTTCAAATCATCTCATAAATTATTTAGATAATTATTTGAATTATATTTAAACTTCCTTTAAGAATAATTCTAATTTGTTTCAATGTGATAAAACACTCATATTATATTATTTTAATTAACTCTTCTCGTGTTTCAAGTTTATCCTTAACTTAAATCAACCATGAAATATCTCTTATCTCGTTTAACCAGTTTGGGTTTGTTCCTGGACAGAATGTTCAAAACTGTCGATTCACTGCTTCAGAGTGTGTTAACATTATGAGGAATAAAGTGAGGGCTGGGAATATGGCCCTAAAGGTTGACATATCAAAAGCCTTTGACACCATCAGATGGGACTTTATTTTCAAAGTTTTGAGCATGCATGTCTTCTCAGGTAAATTCATTGGTATGGTGCGATGTATTCTGGAAAGTGCTAGGTTATCTATTCTGGTCAATGGATCACCCAGGGGATTTTTTCAATGCTCTCGGGGTGTCAGGCAAGGTGACCCCTTATCTGGGATATTGTTCTCTTTGGCTGAAGACTATCTAAGCACATGCCTCCATGATCTTGTCAATCTTGGGATCTATCAGAGGATGACATATGGGAGGGGTTTCTTTTCCCCTTCGCATCTTTTCTATGCTGATGATATTTTGCTCTTCTCAAAAGCTGATAGGAAAACTATATCTTGCATAAAGGTTATCTTCAATCACTATGAGGAAGTGGCAGGCCAGGTTATAAGCTGGGGGAAATCTTTTGTTGTCTTTGGGGAAGGAATCCGAATAGAGAGGCAAAATAGAATAGCTATAAGTCTTGGAGTTAAGAGAGGTGCACTGCCTTTCACCTACCTTGGGCTACCTTTGTTTTGGGGGAGAGTGAAAAGAGTTTACCTGGAGGGTATTGCACTTAATATCACAAATCAGTTAACTATTTGGAAAGGGAAGAACATGTCTCAATCTGGTAGGATTTGTCTGGTGAATTATTTCATCACTTCAATGTTCGTTTACTCATTTTCACTCTATAAATGGCCAGTTAATCTTCTCAGGGAGCTTTGTGGTATGATTAGAAATTTCATTTGGATTGGATCGACACAAAAGAGGAAACTTATTACTGTTGCATGGAAGGACTTCATAAGGCCTGTGGAAAGGGGAGGGATGGGGGTGAAAGATGTTAGGATTTTCAATGATGCATTGATTCAAAACTTTACCTAGAGACTTTTATTTGGCACTGACCCTTCTCTAGAATTTCTGTCTAGTAGATATGTTGGCAGGTTACAGAAGAACTCAAATGTGTATCTGAAATCCTCTGTCTGGTCGTCCGTCAGAGATGCATGCTTCTACATTATGACACGGTCTAAATGGATGGTTTGTACTGATTCTCAAATGAACTGCTGGAGCACGCAGTGGCTGTGCTCCCCAATTAATCACTCCACCAGCATTCCCTTGTCTTTAAGGAGTCTTTCCATTTCTGATTTGCAGGGGAATCCAGAGGCTTATGCCATCATCCCTCCTCACCTACAGATAGAGATCTCTAAGTATTAATATGTTGACTATGACATCCTTATATAGAAACCAACACCTAGTGGGTGCTTCTCCAGTCGTGACTCATATATGCTGCAATGTGGAAATGCAACTGATGTACCTGCTTGGGTGAAGGGCGTGCGGACCCCTTACATTGCTCCGGCTTATGCACTTCTGATCTGGCACATTTGGAAGCAAAGTCTGCCTCTTCAATCTTCTTTGCAGCAAACCGGTTTAAATATTTCACCAGTATGTTTCCTCTGTTTGGATGCAGATGATACTATCAACCATGTGTTCATTTGCTACCCATTTGTTGTGTGGATATGGAGTTATTTGAATGAAATTTTCCAATGTTAATTAGCCTCTCACTCGGTTATTTCACTGCTAACCTCGGCCATGCAAGCTGTCCGTAGTGAGCAGGTCAAGTCCTTGCTCATTGCTGCTACTGTTGCTCTTATTTCATTCATTTGGAAGGCCCGCAATAGTATTGGTTTCAATAATGGAAGGCCCTCATTCAAGGATGGTATTATGATGATGCACCGATATATTATCTCTGCCTCAGTAAATCAATCTGGTTCAATGAATAATGACATTTCTAATTTTCTTCTATTGAGATCCCTAGGTGTAAGTGGCAGGGAGCGGAGGCCCAAAGTGATGAAATATATCAGGTGGATCCCACCTATAACTGATTGGTTAAAGGTGAATGCAGACGGGGTAGCCGCCGGTGTGCCTAGACCTGCTGGATGTGGTGGTGTGTTCAGGACGTATCGAGGATTTGTCAAAGGATGCTTCTGTCATTACATAGGTAATGGCAATGCAATTGATGTTGAACTATGGGAAATGATTAAGGCGATTGTATATGTGGCTCGTTATGGTTGGCGGAGGTTGTGGATTGAATCGGACTCCTCTGTTGCAACACATATTCTAAAGGAACGATCCAGGAATGTGCCATGGAAGATGCTTGCTATATGGGTTAATGCTCTGCATCTTGCTGAGTCGATTTCTCTGGATGTGTCTCATGTGTATAGAGAGGCAAATCAGGTGGAGGACATCCTCTCAAAAAGGGAAATTATGGATTCTAGTTCAAGTTGGTCATTTGTACAACCTGATTACTGCAATGAGCTTGTTCACAGTGATAGTATTGGCACTTTGTACACAAGGTTGTCTAAGGCCCCCCTTCTCTAAGTTGCCTTGTACTGTTTAATCTTTTTTATTTTTATGTTATTGGGAGCAGGTGTTCACCTGGCTCTCGGACTTTTTGGCTAAATCAACCATGAAACATCTTGAATAAAATTATCCTTCATCCATGAGTGTTTCTCACTTATTTAACTAACTGAAGTACAAGTTACTCATATGATGTATTCTCAAACATTAGTTAGATCTTATTCCAAACCTTGAACCTATTTCCTAACTGAAAAACATAGTTATCCAAGATATCTAGTATAGGTGCAGTAGTTAGCTTCTCTTAGTTTTCCAACTTCAAAAGTGACTACTGAAGATAGTTCTTCTCTAAAATCATCACATGTCATAGACATGGAGATAATCTCAATAATATTCATATGTTAATAGTCTACCCACTTAAATCTATCCAACTAGGTATTTAAGAGCATTCAGATATTTTATATTAGATTTTCCAACATATGAATCTCTATTTGTATCTTCATGGAAGCCTTTGTTATTTCTCCTTAACCAAACCATATGGGAACCACCTTTAATCTCCATGTAATTTGTGCATACTTCACCTATCACCCATTTCTCTGGTATATATATTGACTTAAACATTGTCAAAAAACAAAAACACAATCCAGATAGAACTTAAAAGATTAAGAAAAGTTTATGGAATGAGAAATTGTTGAATAAGATCCTATAAAATCTATCCACTGTTAAAAAATTTGAGTTTTTTGAAATGATATATAGAAGATATGATCAACATGGATATTGTGTTTAAGAGTGTAAAACTTCTCTTCTAATAAAAATATCCTATAATAAAAAGGGATTTAAATCTAAAAGGTGAAAAAGGAATAAAATTCACTAATTATAGAAGTTTATTTCAAAAACATGAAAGAAATGTAAACCTTAGATTCTATACAATGGTTGTTCCTCACATATGTCCAGTGACATAAATATTTTTAAGAATATTAAAAAAAAATTGTGGAGGAGCATTGAAATTTTTAAATTAATGCTCTCTAAAAATAAAAGGAGTTGGAATTGTTGCGATAGAATCGCAAAGATTAAAATGTAAATATGTTATTTATGTTTAAGGGCTTAAAAATAATCTTTAAAGTGTGAGAAAATTATGTGATGATGGAAATGAATTTGTTTTCAAAAAAATCATGAATAAAAAAGAATTATAAGGATGTAAGTGTTGTCACCAAAGGTGAAAGAATTAGTGGAAATCTGTTCCAAATTGATGATCCACATGATTTATGTTATTTTAGTGCCAAAGATGAGAGTAAAATATGGCATTAAAGGATTGACCACCTTGTTCAAAGAAATATGAGTATAATTTCAAAATATGAGGTGGTGAGTGACTTATATAAACTCAAAATAATGATATACAATGTTTTTGAAACATATCATAAGGAGAAATGGTTTATAGAACTCATAAAATAATTGAAAATTCTATTCACTAGGATATTATAACTAATCCATTCTGATTTTTTGGTCCTATAAGACAACAGATTTCTAGAATTTATTTGTATTTTATTACTTTAATTTATGATTATATATTGATGAAACATTTCATGTTTATGAAATATAATTCATAAGCTATTGAGATTTTCATAATTTTCTAAATAAAGGTGAAAAATAACATAGAATTTACATCAAACAATTTAGATAAGATAATGGTAAGCAATACACATTTAATTATTTTAAAATCTATCTTTCAAATAATGGAATTAAATATCAATATAGTACACCATACACTTTCCATAATAATGGTGTTATAGAAATAAAAAATTGAATTTTGGTTGAGATAGGTTGAAAAATTCTAGTTAATCACAATATCTCTAAATATTTTAGAGAGAAGTTGTATATACTTTTGTACACAAATAAAAGAGACTTCTTTTGAGACCTAAAGAAAATATTATGTCATATGAAATTTGGTATAAGAGAAAGTTAGCGTGAAATACTTTAAAAAAATTTGGTAGTCCTTGTTACATGAAGATCAAAAACAGTAATCTGTGAAAGTTTAAAGAGAAAAATGAAAATAGGATATTCATGGGTAATTATCTAATGGAACGTTTTTCGGATGATGAAAAATAATACTTCAAAAATAATTTGACTCTTTTAATGTAAATATTTTCAAAAATCAATCTCAATCATATGTAATAATGGGGGAGGATTTAAAGAATACTAAAGTTGACATATTGAATATTTATAACAAACTAAATTAAGAAGAAGTTGGAAATAAGTAGAATTTTATTGATTTTAATTATAATCAAAAAATTCATAAAGATTAATCTATTGAAAGTGATAAATTTTGTAACACCCCATTAGGCTTTGTAGGTACTCCCTTGTTTGTGTTGCATTTATTGTTCTTATTTTGGTGCATTTGTGGGATTATTGGGGATGGAGATTGTTTTCTTGGGAAAATGACCTAATGTTCAAAGATGTATGTTTATTTTAATTACTAGATTCTAGTAAAAGAATTATATAGGTTCTTCCTAAGTTATTAGAATGATCAAATAGGAGTCTTTGAGTTTTCTTCTTAAAAATTTTAGTTTCTTTAGTCCGCTAAGAAATTAATCATTGTTTAAATGGGATACACTTCGTGTAATGTTATCTAAGAAGATATCACAAATTAAGGTTATTTCATGAAAGGTTTACACACCATGTAATAGGAACACATCTTTTAATCTAAAAAATTAGGTTTCTAATATAAGGGCGATGTGTTTTTTTGCGATTCCAGTTTTCATGGATTACATGATGTGTAATTGGATAACACACCATGTAAATGTTGTGAGTAGGGATTTTAGGCTTCTTAACAGCTAGTTTTCATTTCATTCCATTAAATACCTTCAATATCTAAACCTATAATCTCTCATGGGTGATTTTAGAGACCTTGGTATCTTCTAAATCATTTCATTCAACTATTGATCGCTATTGAGTCTTTTGAGTATTTCTCTAGGTAAGTGTTCCTCAAGGTTATTCCTTTATTTTATTATAACAATTTTGTTGGCTATATTTTTGGTTTTGATTTGTGATCATATTTTATTTTAAATCTATCCCTTTTAGTTTCATGGTGTTTCTTGTTTTACGAAGTTCATTCTCATGATTTCTAATCACAATTGTCAAAGGAAGCTGGGATTATACATATTTGTGGTAGGTGTTTCTATAAAATATGTTAATGCAATGAATTTATTTTTGTTCGTGATAAATTCTTTTAGTTTTTTCATTTTTTTGAAGTGATATTTTTTTTAATGGATTGATAAAAATGGGGAAATGTTTATAAAAATGTATTTTTCTTTGGAAACAAATTTTCTTAATTTTGAAATGTTTTTTCAAACACTGAAGCATAATGGATTTTCTTTGATAATATTTTATAAAAATTTAAAGCATGCTTTTGAAAATGTATTTTCAAAATTAGCACACTAGGAACATTGGGTGAATTGAGAAAGAGACATTAGTATCCTTAGTGTTTGTGGCACCACTAGGAGGTAACCTTTTGGATATTGATGGACTGTGGTAAGAATCTGTATTGGTTGGATCCAAAATTATACATGTTTAGTCTCTTTAGTATCTAGTTTGTATTTTCCCATAGTCTAGGGCCCAATATAAGGTTCTTTTTCATTTTTGGTTATCTATATCATGATGGTTTTAGCACTAATTTTTGCTCATAGGTTTTTATATGATGTTGTATCACATAGATTTTCATGATTGGTTATTTCATGGATATGTGCTTACTTATTTACCTATTGATGCATTGATATTATTTATTATTTATATCACTTATACATTTCATATTTATAATTTTAGAATATTATAGTCTTTTATGAAAAATAAATGGTAAATGATTCATAATATAATTGTATTTATGAAAATGATTTGTAAAACTGTTTTTGTTTTAAAATATAGAATAGATGCATTCTTGATATTGGACCGTGTATAGACTCTATGGTGGTATACTACTGGGCTTTGTTCTCACACCATAATGTTTCCCTTAGGGAGGTTGTGTTGAAATAGTGGGTGCCCTAGACCCAACTATGAAGTACTTTGATTACTATATCATGTCTATAGTTAGTTATACATGATGTTATCTTACCATTATAGTGCATAATTTTCTGCATCCACTATTATAATAGTAATATCCAAAGATTAATTGTCATATCGAGAGGTTATAGTAGATCCCAGGCTATAATGAGAACCTCAAGATACCATGACATTAATCTAAAATATATGTTCTATAGTCTAGATACATCTTATTGACTGGGCACAGTAGATGTTTGACTATCAAGTGATGGGGGATCATAAGTATTGAGACTTCTTCTCATGAAGTTCACACTTGGTGATCTCTAGTAGTGAGA
Organism: Viscum album; assembly: GCA_963277665.1. NCBI lineage: Eukaryota > Viridiplantae > Streptophyta > Magnoliopsida > Santalales > Viscaceae > Viscum > Viscum album. The sequence goes on from OY728150.1 coordinate 763,844,854, forward strand.
TCCTGAGGACAGTCCCGCCAATAGGAACACCACATGTTTTGGGTGTCATTGGTCATTCATATCTATGGACATGTGTATTTGTCTCCTCACTTGAGATCATTACCAGTGTGTACCATTTGATTGTGTACTTTTATGCAAGGAAAAAACCATGGTATTGAAATCATGTCAAGGTAGATTGTGTTGGGTGTTGAAATAGTGGGTGCCCTAGACCCAACTATGTAGTAATTTTGATTACCATATCATGTATACAATTAGTTATGCATGATATAATCTTATCATTATAGTGTATACTTTTCTGCGTCCACTGTTATAATGGTAATGTCCAAAGAATAATTTTTGTATTGAAAGGTTATAGTAAATCCCAGGTTATAAGGATAACCTCGTGATACTATGACATTAATCTTAAATATATGTTCTATAGTCTAGATACATCTTACTAACTTGACACAGTAGATGTTTGACTATCAGTTGTTAGGGAATCATAAGCATTGAGACTTCTTCTCATTAAGTTCACACTTGTTGATCTCTAGTAATGGGATCATGAGGACAGGCCCGCCAATAGGAACACCACATGTTGTGGGTATCATTGGTTGTTCCTATCAACAGACATGTGTACTGGTCTCCTAAATTGAGATCATTACCAATGTATACCATTTGATTACGTACTTTTATGCAAGGCGAAAACCATGGTATTGAAATCGTGGAGAGGTAGCTTGTGTTGGGTGTGTCGTTGGTGGTATGACATTGGTTGAATGGTCAAGAAATGGTTTTTCGCTTCCATGTTTAGGAAGTTTTATATATCAAGCCTGGTTGATTAGAGTGGTGTTTCCTTATTAAGTCATTGGCTAAAGTAGTAAAAATGTAAATCCATCTGGATAGATCGACAAATAATAAATTGAGATAAGGGTGATGACACTAGTGTGTATCCAGATTTATGAGATACTAAATGACAAAGATATCATAGTACACAGTCAATGTTTATAGGATGGTTGTCGTTGCTATGAAAATCCTTATCTCTTTAGAGGCCATGATGAGTTGCTAGACTCCGCTCTTGGTCTGTGGATTTTATTCACTGCTATTGAGATAAGGGCTTAGAGGGTCACACACAACAATGTATTCAAGAATCCTCCCTATTCAATTGAATAGGTATATGGACATGGTGGGCCCCACCACGGGGTCCAAGCATTTTCCAAGTTTTTGATCCCCAAAAGAAAAAAATAAATTCATTAATATTAAAGTTATGAATATTTGGGATTGAATTTATTTAATGTATTTACAAGTTTAGTAAATACAATAAAAATATTAATCAAATGAATATTATTTTAATATTAAAGGTTAATTTAATATTAAGAGTTACAGCGAGTCAAGTTAAATGGATCAGTTTTTTATCATGTAATATATTTTATATATATTATAAGTATGTGATAAAATAATAAATAATATTGACGTAGTTTAGTTCATCGAAATTATTTATTTAGTGGACGTTGAAATAAATGGGGGTCAGGGAACCCAATCGGGTATTTCTCAACGTCACTATAAATATAGGAGGAGGCTCTATATTATGTTTTTCTAATCACTTTTCATTCATTCATGGAGTGAAATTTGAGAGCCTTTATCTCCTCCCACTCTCTAGAGAGAGAATCTTTCGATCCAAGATGCTTAGATCAAGATCTCTCTTCCGCATTGAAGGCATCTCGATGCGATGATCATCGGGACGTCGAAAGCGTTGTTAGATCTTTGCGCTAGCACCCAGAATTTGATGATCGATACTCCCATGGGTTTTTGAAGAATGTGTGGATGATCTAGAGGGTTCATGCTTTGGATCCTTCAAGCGACTATCACCATCGACTAGTTACAGTCAATCACAGTTTCGGATTTGAACAGATAAGTTTTCATTTTAATTTTGTGATCTATACAATTTACATGAGATCCTCGGGCCTCACCGGGGCTCAGATCATCAGCGTTGACAAGTACTGTTGATCCGCTGATGAAAATTTTATAATCCCTAGCCCACCATCTTCTACTACAGGCCTCAAAACCTAGTAGTGGTATTAGAGGGAGTTTTATAAATTTTCTGAGCCAAATAAAATTAATTCACATAAAATTAAGTAGAGGGTTCAAATACAGTCTCAATGGTTCAAACCGTGCGGTGATCCAATGCTGAATGACTGAGTTATGGTCATTTTAAATTTTTGGATTGGATCGAATTTGCAGTTTGATCTTGGCTATTAAATTTTAATTCATACCGAAAAACCAATCAAGTTTCGAATAGTTTCAGATAATTGGAATTAATTCCAATAATGTGAAATTTTTATTTTGATAATTAAATAATTTTCACAATAATTTCATTATTATAATAATGTAATAATAATAAATTATTGTTTTATTATAATAATTATATTATTATTTAATTTTAAAGGCTAATATTATCCTTTGGAATTTCTTTAAAAGTGAAGGGAGGATTGAAAAAAAATTGGGGAGGACTTGACTTCTAAAGAAGTCATAAATTTAATTAAAATTGGTGTGGAATTTTTTTTAAATGGATAGAAGACTTGACTCTTCAAAAAAATTAAAATGGAGAAGGGGGTGGGGGCGGCGCATAAAGTAAAAAAAGAAAAAAAAGGAAAATAATAGGGGTCTACGAGGACCCCTTTCTCTTCCTCCCTCACAGCACAGGGGCACGCCGCACACCAGGCATGGATTCCTCTGCAGGCAGCTCGGCCGCCACCGGCCACTCACCCAGAAGGCCACCCCCTCCGGCGCGACTCGTCCCAGCACCCCCTGGACGCTGCCCTTGCCTCGTTGACCTCCTCTATACCTGTCGCAGTAGTGCCAGACTCCCCTGCATGTTTCATGGACATGTCAGAGGCGTTGCACCCTCCACCTCTAGATCTTGGCCATCCAACTCGTTGGACCACCCAACTGGATTGCCTCTTTTCCCAAGTCGGAACCTACTACCCAGCTGTAGTAATCGCGGCCTCCTCTCAAACACCTCTAGTTTATAGTGTTTGCGCACCTAGCAACCGCCTCAGGGATTTGCCTCCCCTTGCTCCCATGCAGTGCCCAATTTTCCTGCCTCCTGTAGTGCCACTTTTCTGCCTAGAACAAGTCAGGCAAAGCCTCCTCCTCTCAGACAGTGCCCATCTTGCTAGTCCTGGCGACCCATATCCTTCTCAGCGCAGCAGGCCTCACCACTGTAAGACCAGGAGGTCATCACCTCAAGAACTAGACTCATCCTCCTACTCTATCGGCTCCTCAAGCAACTCATGCCAGCTAGCCAGCCCACTGTCGCACACTAGGCACCATCCGTAGCAAGCCTCTTCCATAGCAGCGCGCCTCCGGTCCCATTTTATGCTCTCCTCTGGGCTGATCTCGGTCTACCTAGCTAGTCTACATGGCTCGTGGATCGATCCGATGTTGGAGACGCCACATAGCTTAACTGGAAGGCACGTAGCATGCGCGGTCATGGACCGGTAGGTACCTTCATTTAACTGTAAGTATTTCCATAGTGTAATTTTAGCCCTGAAATAGTCTGGGCGGACCTGGACAACCGAAAATGGCTTTGGGCAGATCGGTCCTACCAAGTTTGGCCCTGTGCGGGTTTGATCCGACCCGCGCAGGCCGTGAAGTCGTGTTTCGGGGACCAACCAATTTAAATTAATCAAAGTAATTAATTAAAATTAATTTTGGTTTATTATTTTAATACATGAGGATGTAAGTTAATTTAATTTTGGCATAAAAATTAAACTAATTAGCGAATCGATGATTAATTAAATTATTTTAATTTATTAAATTCATTTAATTTAATTTTAATAACCCTCATACATAATTAATGAATTTTAATTTTATCACGCTTTATTTTACCCTTATATTGGTCTTGAGCATCGACCCATGTATGTTTCCTTTTATTTAATTAACTATTTAACTGTGTATGATGCTTGTAATTAATTATTTGACGGTGTGCGCATCGTCATACTTTTTAAATTAAAATGTATAATGATGTGCGTGTCCAATTCACCTGATGTACATTTATACCTGATTTCCCATCACCTGCACATGAGTAATTTTGTACTTCAGATGAAGACGATGAATGATATAGACGATGCAAAACATGACATGGACCGTGATAAGACAAGGCGGTACTTCAGAAGAGAAGCAGACATACAAGATGAGGGAACACTACATTAAGAGTCAAGTTTCAACTCAGGTACGTTTCCTTTAGGTTGTTTAGATTCTCAAGACTAGTTGGGTAGTGGTTTAAATTTATGCATTTATTTATTATTTTATGCATATTAGAACAGCGAAAAAAATACATAAAATAATATATAATAAAATGTATAAAGAAGTGGCATATGTTTTTCTTTCAAAATTTAGTTGTGAGCGCAACAACATAGATGAAAAGGTTTAATATAAATGGATCAAATTCGTTGAGATAAACCAATAAAACCCTCAAAGAAAATATTAAGTCACAACATCCTTTCATCATTCAAGTTTGAACAAAACCCGGGTGTTCGAGGTGCCAGTCATGCCATAGCTGAGGGTGCCTCTTACTACCAGGTATTTCTTATTAGGATGGTGGGTTGACTTAACTAAAATTTCAGCAAGTAAATAAACATAGCTAGATTGTTGTAATTTTAGAGTCAAGAATTGAGTAAATCAAGTAATAATTTCAGAAGCTGGGATTTCACTCAATAGATCAAGGAACCGCGAGTTAATGCATTTGGCCAGACAAAAGCCTACCTTGGACCCTTCGAGTAGTGGCGTAGACATAGCTTGTAGACTATGATGGAGGTTCAAGGATCCTTTCCACTAGAATACTCAAGAGTATTCCAATTCTAGTACAGAGGGTTCCTAGAATTTTCAAAAAATAGTGGGAGACATTTAATGATTGAATTAATTAGTAATGTCACATTTGGTAATCAACATAAAAGTTACTAATCTTCTAAAGTTTATTTGTAGATAATTTCAAGTAATACCACAATAAAACTGTGATAAATTTTAGACAAATTTAATGTCTAAACTAAGTACGAATTTCCAAAGTGTAGTATAGGCTCTCGCGCACATTACTACTATGTCGAAATTCAAGGTTCTTGTGTCCAAACCTATTAAGCCACCTCAGCAAGTGAGGGTGTAAATGATTATAGGAGACTCATTAATTAAGAATATTATAGTTCTATCATAATGCTATCATCAACTCTAAAGTTAGTTGTGGTCACTACATCATGACATGGATGATGTTACATGTAGTCTCATCTCCAAGAATTTTGTGAGGAGAAAGAGAAGCAAGATTTGAATGTGATGATTACACTCGCTTTGTGTAAAGTGAAAGATAGTTCACAATAATTCATGTCATCCTATTCTTATACCTTTTACACCCAATTACTCTAGTTTCGTTTAAGGATAAAATGAACGGTATAGAGTAAGTGCTTTATTACCTTTAAGGTAATATTTTCCAAGTAATAAGAATATTAAAGAAACTACCATCTTTTGTTCTTATGATGGACATACTAAAAGACAAGGAGAAAAGACCTTTGACAAGTTACGCGAAAGGCACCTTAGTCATGTCCTTCAAAGAAAAGAGTTTGGTTATTTAACAGGAGGTTATTTGCATCACATATTATAAATAAATTTATGGAAGTTTAAAAATGCAATAAACTGAAATACTAGAAGAAACTACCCACTTCTCATTCAGTTAATATTCATCAAATAAAAGTATTGTTTTATCGCATACTTATTGGGTATTAAAATACAGTATGTTTTTCACATATATGTATTGAAATATAGTAACCAAGTAAGTATAGAAACATTACTAGGAGTAATGTGTCTTCTTCAAGTAGTTGAGAAAGGGTGATTCCTAAGTCTTCAGTAAGAAACACTTAACTTCTAATTTCCAAGTGATTGACTCAAATTGAACAATTTTTTTAGTATGACCAAAACATTTATATCATGTTCCCATTTTTTCATAATGATACATTATTCTAAGTTTTGTAATTATTGTTGTTTGTGGTAACATATTCAATAAATAGTTCACTTGCACTGGAATCAAAGGCAACACATGATGAATATAAAATGTAAGACCTACCCAGTTTTGGCAATATAATTCTTTGTCAAGTAAAACTAAAAGTGGAAATAAATAATATACCCATTATGGTATTTAGGCTTGGCATAGCTGAACACCTTAGGTATTATTTACATCCTTATTTTAGACAAATAAACCTTTAGAGATAATGGTATGCCACAAAGCTTTCGGGATTAGTTCAAAAAAATAGTGTTAACTATTCCAAAGGAAATTTAGTGGTAAATATACTTCATATGGTTCCTTTAAGTTATTAAGTAATGTAATAGTGAAGTATATGTATGGTCAAAATATATGAGTTGCTTCAGATCAGCATGCTAAAGAATATCTTGACCAAACATTCTTTGATCATGATAATGTAGTGTGGAGTAATTCCTAAACGCATGTTACCTTATCTACATCACCATATTGATTCTCATAAGGAGGATCGATGACGATTATTACATGTTAACATTGATTAACAAAATGTAGGGTGGATAAATTCCTATATGCACATTTTATACATCAAAGTTATGATGTAAGTTGTATTAATTTTACAACCTGTAGTAACTTCCATCATATTTCAAGATGTGATTTTCAAATAATAGCATAAACACATAACCAATATGCCAACTAAAATGAAAAATGGATTTCATACAAGTTATAATATGATGAAAATATATTATTTCATAGATAATGTGTTAGTATGAAAAGAGTTTTCTAGGATATAAATAAACATGCATCAAGTTAAAAACATGGTGCATCTATGTAATTATCCCAACAGTTGCTTAGGATATTACATAAATCCCTAAGATATAAAAGTTGTATTCAATTATTATACTATATTTATATAAGGGTACACATCTCTATTGAATATACTAGGATCGGAATTGACTTTAACTTAGTCAATGCTCGAGATGCACAATTGGTTGGTATAGGAACAAGTTCCACAAGTACATGTGGAATAGGCATGTTCTAGTGACACATACTGCGTATGAAGAATGAAACCATGGGGATAGTTTTATATTCACCACATCTGGTGATATATTATTCATTAAGAATAATAATTCCTACAAGTAAGAAGTATATGAAAATTATCTGAGATTAAAAAGATCAATTAAAATTCAATAATGGATTCCATGTATCAAATTGCATAGGGGCTTATAAATTGAATACTGCAGTGGGCTTTCAAATTACATGATACATGGATGGTACAAGCCTGGTACGAATAAGGATCAATTGGTTATAACAATTTAGTATGCCTAAATTCATTAGAATTTTACTTTTCATAGCTGAACTTATAAGATCATCAAAATGGTCATTAGATGCTATAATCAACTTGCATGGAAGGTGTCTATACGATGCAACCAGAAAGGATGATGACCCCATCAAATGCCAATGAAGGTTTCAAGTTACTGAAATCATGTTCTAGATTAAATAAATAAACAAGATCTTAGATAATCCATTATAAATAAATATTTTCCTTGTGTCTACCAAAGGTTAGTGGGAGCACTGAAGTTTTCCAAGTGAAATATGTTCGAAAACATATGAAAAACAAATCTTGGTCTTGCTATTAGATAATATTGGGTTAAAAGCAATTCTCCAATGATTAAATTAAAGTAGAAACCTGTGTTCTAGGGAACAGGATCTACTAAGTTAGATTCATAGGTTGATTGGTCCCAGTCAATCATACATATAGTGACATTGTATTGATAAATAAAAGTTTTAACAATTCAAGTTCAGAATTGTTGCCAATGTCACATGGATTAATCTCTCCAGGTTAATATGTTTGGAGCATGGGAAGAGATTAATGTTGTGAATTGATAACATATGCCTCAGCAATGGATCAGTCACATATTCTATGTTATGTACAACAATTGATATTACCAAGATATAATTTATTGTAGGTAGATATTAATTATTTCTAGGAGCACTGCAATTGATGCAGACAAAGCTATCATATTCTACTTTGGAAATTATAAATTATATTTACCTGGTATATGGAGAAGAATGTATACTAGTTATGGTGGGATAAAAACTAGTAATCCTTAGATCAATTTGATCTAGTATCGCAGTTAGGCTAAGTCAATGAGTGAGTCAAGCTCATAAAAGCTAGTGATAGCCATAACTACAAATAGCAAGTACGTTGCAGCTTCTCTGACAGATAAGAAGTAGTTAAATGCAATGATTTGTTCTAGTTCTTGGAATCACACCTATTGATAAAATTATAATCATAATTTAAATTATGATATTTTTACAAGCCAAGTTTTCAAGTTATGAAAACGGACAAAATTTACTCGGGGACACCATCTCTTGAAAAGTTTTTACTCAAAGAGATGAGGTCGTATGCATAAGATATGCCAATAGAAAAAATGTGGTAGGCCTAATAGTTAAATCTATAACTCATTAGAAGCGTGATATTTATCATGATATTAGCTAACAATTTTGGTTAGAAAGTTGGATCTAGTGAAAGTGGTAGTGTTGAAATAGTGGGTGCCTTAAACCCAACTATGTTGTACTTTTGATTACCATATCGTGTATATAGTTATTTGTGCATAATGTAATCTTACCATTATAGTGTAGACTTTTATGCATCCACTATTATAATGGTAATGTACAAAGATTAATTGTTGTATTGAAATTTTATAGCAGATAATAGGCTATAATGAAAACTGAGAGATATTATGATATTAATATTAAATATATGTTCTATTATCTAGATACATATTACGGACTGGACATAGAAGATGTTTGACTATCAGGTGATAGGGGCTTATAAGCATTGAGACTTCATCTCATGAAGTTCGCACTTGGTGATCTCTAGTAATGATATCATGAGGACAGACCTGCCAATAGGAACACCACATGTTTTGGGTGTCATTGGGCGTTCCTATCTACGGACATGTGTATTGGTCACCTGACTTGAGATCATTTCCAATGTATATCATTTGATTATGTACTATAATTCAAGTCAAAAACCATGGTATTGATATCGTTGAAAGTTATCTTATGTTGGGTGCGTTGTTGGTGGTATGACATTGGTTGAATGGTCAAGAAAGGATTTTTCACTTCCAAGTTTAGGAAGTTGTATATCTCATGCCTGGTTGATCAGGGTGGTGCTGCCTTCTTAAGTCTTTGGCCAAAGTAGTAAAAAGGTAAATCCATCCGAATAGATCAAAAAATAATAAAGTGAGATAAGGGCGATGACACTAGTGTGTGTCATGCTTTATGGTATATTTAATGAAAAAGAGATTATAGTACATAGTCAGTGTTCATAGGATGGTTGTCGTTGCTATGACAATTCTTATCAATTTAGGATCCATGATGGGTTTCTAGAATCTACTCTTGGTCTGTGGATTTTATTCACTACTATCGAGATAAAGGCCTAGAGGGTCCCACACAATAGCGTATTCAAGAATCCGCCCTATTTAGTTGAATAGGTATATGGACATGGTGGGCCCCTCCATAGAGTTCGAGCATTGTCCAAGTTTTCAATCACCAAAAGAAATAAATAAATTCATTAATATTAAAGTTATGAATATTTGGGATTGAATTTATTTAATGTATTTACAAGTTTAGTAATTATGAGAAAAATATTAATTGAACAAATATTATTTTAATATTCAAGGTTCATTTAATATTAAGCTGGACAGCAAGTTGAGTTAAATGGCTCAGTTTTTTATCACGTAATATATTTTATATATATTAAAAGTATGTGATAAAATAATAAATAATATTGACGTAGTTTAGTTTGTAGAAATTATTTATTTAGTGGACGTTGAAATAAACGGGGGTCAGGGAACCCAACCTGGTATATCTCAACGTCACTATAAATATAGGCAGATGATATCTCTTATATTGTGTTGATCACTATTCATTCATTTATGGAATGAAATTTGAGAGCCTCTCTCTCCTTCCACTCTCTAGAGAAATAAGCTTGTGATCCAAGATGATCGGATCAAGATCGCTCTTCATCATCGAAGGCATCTCGATGCGGTGATCATCGGGACGTCGAAAGAACCATCAGATCTTCGCGCTAGCACCTAAATTTGATGATAGATGCTCCCAAGGGTTTTTGAAGCACGTGTGGATGATCTAGAGGGTTTATAATTTGGATCCTTCAAGTGACGATCGCCATCGACTAGTTGCATTTGATCACAGCTTTGGATTTTAATTGGGTAGATTTTCATTTTAATTTTATGTTATTTACAATTTACGTGAGATCCTCGGACCTCACCGGGGATCAGATCATTAGCGTCGACAAGTATCGTCGATCCTCCATTGAAAATTTTAAAATCCCCTGCCCACCGGCTTCCACTGTGGGCCCTAGAACCTAACATTGGGTGTTTCATTGTTGGTATGACATTGGTTGAATGGTCAAGAAAAGATTTGTCACTTTCAAGTTTTGGAAGTTCTATATCTCAGGCCTAGTTGATCTGGATGGTGTTGCCTTCATAAGTATTTGGCTAAAGTAGTACAAAGGTAAATCCATCTGGATAGATCAAAAAATAATAAAGCAAGAAAAGGGTGATGATAAAATTGTGTGTCCTACTTTATGATATATTTAATGACAATTAGATTATAGTACACAGTCAGTGTTCACAGGTTGGTTGTTATTGTTATGACATTATGTATCTCTTTAGGAGGCATGATGGGTTGCTAGACTCCGCTATTGGTCTATGGATTTTATTCACTGCTATTGATATAAGGGTCTAGAGGGTCACACACAATAGCATTTTCAAGAATCTTCCATAGTCAGTTGAATAGGTATATGGACATATTGGGCCCCTCTACGAGGTCCGAGTGTTGTCCAAGTTATCGATCACCAAAAAAATTAAATAAATTCATTAATATTTAAGTTATGAATATTTGGGTTTGAATTTATTTAATGTATTTATAATTTTAGTAAATACGAGATAATATTAATTGAATGAATATTATTTTTAATATTCAAGGTCCATTTAATATTAAGCTGGACAGAGAGTTGAGTTAAATGGATCGGATTTTATGACATAATATATTTTATATATATTAAAAGTATGTGATAAAATAATAAATAATATTGAATTAGTTTTGTTCATTAAAATTATTTATTTAGTGTATGTTGAAATAAATGGGGGTCGAGGAACCAAACCGGGTATTTACCAACTCCACTATAAATAAAGAGGAGGCTCTCTCACTCAAGTTTCCATTCATACTATTCATTCACTTTCATGGAATGAAGTTGAGAGCCTCTCTCTCCTCCTGATCTCTATAGAGAGAATCTCTCCATCCAAGAAGTTTGGATCAAGATCTCTCTTAAGCATCAAAAGCATCACAATGTGGTGATTGTCGAGATGTCGAAAGCATCGTCAAATCTTTGCGCTAGCACTCAGAATTCAACGATCAACGCTCCCATGGGTTTTTGAAGCACGTGTGGACGATCTAGAGGGTTCCTGTTATGGATCCTTCGAGCAATGATCTCCATCGATGAGATACAGTCAACCACGACTTCAAATTTGAAATAAGTGTGTTTTCAGTTTATGTTTTTGTACTCTTTACATTTTACATGAGATCCCCAGACCTTTTCGGGGCTCAGATCATCAGCATCAACAAGTCCTGTTGACCTATTGAGGAAAATTTTTAAAATCTCTAGCCCATCGGCTTCAGTTGTGGGCCTCAGAAACTTTCAGTGGTATCAAAGGAATCACATAAATTTTTTGACTCTAGAAAATTAAATTTGCGTTAAAATTAAGTAGAGGGTTCAAAAATGGTCTCATCGGTTCAAAATGTGTACTGATATAATCTCTAATATCTAAGTTATGTCCATTTTAAATTTTCACATTGGATCAAAATTTTCATTTTGATCATGGGTATTAATTTTTTATTCATTCTGAAGAACCGAACTAGTTTAGATCGGTTCATCTGATATAATTTAAATTATATGCAAATTGTAAATTTTAAAATTTAGTAATTTGCATAATAATTTTATTATTATAATAATATTTATTTTATTATTATAATAGTATAATAATAATCAATTATTATTTCATTATAATAATTTTATTATTATTATAGCAAAAGGCTAAGTAGCCTTTGGAAACTATATTGTAAAATTCCACATATGAAGAAGAAAATTAAAAAAAGGAAAGAGGAGACTTTATTTTAATAAATTAATAAAAATGGGGGAGGACTTAACATTAAAATAAGTCATAATTTGAAATAAAAAAATGGGTGTGGATTTTTTTAAAAAAGGGATAGAAGACTTAAATAAAAAAACAATGTTTTTTGGGGGTGGAGCAGCAGGTCCAACAAAAAGAAAAAAAAGGGTTTGGCAGACCCCTCCGTTGTGTCTTCTTGGACACACCTATAGAGAGCGCCCAACACAGCTGACCACTGCATGTAGAGCCCATTGTCTTGCCTACTCTCATGCACCGATCCGCTGCCCGAATGCCCTGCCTTACTTTCGGCTCACCCCAATGAGCCACACAACCTTGCAGCTTCCCACTGGCACAGCGACTGCACCTCTGTCCCAGCCTATTCCCGATCCCCACTGGTGCACCCAAAGCGGCCACTCGAGGAACATCCCAACCTGGTCTACCTGACCACTGGCCTCTGGCCTCCTCCACCACTCCTGGTGTCGCACTGGACATCTCCCCTTGCCCCACCACCACCGTTTCACCTAGCCTGTTGCGCTGGCCAGCTCACGAGTCGTCGCCCTCCGACAGTGAAACAGGTGACCCATAAGGAGCCCCCCCTCACTATCCTGGTAGAATCATTCCCTAGTGACTTCCCGTAGGAACCCCCCAATCACTCCTATCGGCCACCCAGTGGCCCATCATTGTCCCACCTTCCCATAACTATCTGGTGTCGACTCTTCACAGCTCTCTACACTGGTGTTGTCGGTCTTCACCACGCAGTCGGGCGACGATCGCTCAGCCATGTGACCACCTAGAAATCAGTGACTCTGCAGTGGCATGCCCGCTCTGCTCCTTTCCTCGGACCGAGCTGCGCCGGATAGACCCGACCGGAACCGCGGCCATGTTGGGTTCTGTTTACATTTGTAAGGTGTTATTTTGGTCTGGAATTTTTTTTACGCAGAGAAAATTTGGCCCCGAAGCGGTCCAAGCAAACCTACCCAACCCAGAATGGTTTTAGGTGGATCGGTCTAGCCCAGTTTATCCCTACAGGTCTAGGTAGGGCCTTGTACGGGTTTGGCATGACCCGCATAGGCCCTGTAGTGACATTTCAGGGACCGACCAATTTAAATTATTCAAAAAATAATTAATTTCATTAATTTCATTTTAGTATCTAAATTAAATTAATTTAAATTAATTTTGGTTAATTATTTTAATATCCGAATGAAAATTAATTCAATTTGATTAATAAATTGAATTAAGTTAAATTAATTTATTTTTTATATTAAAATTAAATTAATTAGAGAACTGATAATTAATTAAATTATTTGAATTTATTAATTCATTTAATTTAATTTATAACCCTCATACTTAATTAATGAATTTTAATTTTTATCGCGCATTATTCACCCGCCTGCTGGTCTTGAGCACTGGCCCTTGTATGTATGCATTTAATTGTTTATTTAATTAATTATATAATTGTGTGCGATGATTGTAATTAATTAAATGAAGGTATGCACATTGTATTTATTTTTCGGTTAAAATGTATAAGGGCCTACACACCCAATTTTTACTCGATGTACATTTATACTCCTAGTCCTACTCACCTGCACGTGATTATGTTTGTATTTCGGAAAAAGGTGATGTGAGACATGACGTGGATCCCACCAAGATGAGGCGGTATGCAAAGGCATTACTTGGGCCCCGCCAAGACAAGGTGATGTTCCAGAAGAGAAGAAAACAAACAAGAAAGAGGGAAAGCTGCATCATGAGTCAAGCTTCGACTCAGTTATGACGACCTTAGGTCATTTACATGCTCAAGATGATTCGGGTAATAGTTTACCTTTATTCATTTATTAATTATTTTATGCATTTTAGAACAATAGGAAAATACATAAAATAATATATAATAAAATGCATAAAGAAGTGGCGTATGTATTTCTATTAATGTTCAGTTGTGAGTGTGAAAACATAGATGAAGAAGTTTAATATAAATGGATCACATTCTTTGAAAGAAAAACACAAAACCCTCAAAGAAATATTAAGTCACCACAGCCTTCCATCATTCTTGTTTGAACAAGACCAGGTGTTTGGGGTGTCATTAATGCCATAGATGAGGATTCCTCTTACTACCGGGGAATTCTTATTAGGGTGGTGGATTGACATCACTAAAATTGTAGCAAATAAATAGCCATATATAAATTGTTGTAATTTTAGAGGCAAGCATTGAGTAAATCATGATATGACTTTAGAAGCTAGTACTTCACTCAACAGATCAAGGAACCGTGAGTTAATGCAGTTGGATAGCCAAAAGCCTACCTTGAACCATCCAAGTAGTGGCGTAGCCATAGCTTACACACTATGAGTGAGGTTCAAGGATCCTTGCCACTATAATACTCAAGACTATTCTGATTCTAGTAAAGATGGTTCCTAGAATTAAAAAAATTAGTGGGATACATTCAATGATTAAATTAATTTGCAATTTCACATTAGGTAATCACATAAAAGGTACTAATATTCTAAATCTTCTTTGTAGAAAATGACAAGTAATACCACAATAAAACTACAATAAATATTGGAAAAAGTTAATGTCTAAAATAATTATGAATTTCCAAAGTGTATTACAGGTGCTCGCACACATTACTACTATATCATAAATTCATGTTGCTTGTGTCCCAACCTATTAAGCCACCTTGGCAAGCGAGAGTGTAAAACTACTTACAAGAGACTCATGAATCAAGCATATGATGGTTCTATCATAATTCTATCATCAAAGTCTGATTTTATCTTCTATTGCTACATCATGACATGGATTATGTTACATGTAGTCTCATCTCCAAGAAGTTTATGAGGAGAAAGCGAAGAAAAATTTGAATGTGATGATTGCACTCAATTTGTGTAAAGTGAAAGACAGTTCACAATCTTTCATGTTGTCACATTCTTATAGCTCTTACACTCAATTACTCTAGTTTCATTTAAGGAAACAAACTAATGGTATAGAGTAATAACTTCATTACCTTTAAGGCAACATTCTCCAAGAAATAAGAATATTAAAGATAGAACCATCTTTTGTTCTTATAGTGAATATATTGAAAGACAAGGAGAAAAGGAATATGGAAAGTTACGTCAAAGGCAACTTCATCATGTCCTTAAAAAAAGTGGTTGGTTATTTAATAGTAGGTTAATTTCATCACATTTTGAAATAAATTTATGGAAGTTTAAAAATGCAATAGACTGAAATACTAGAAGTAAATACCCGCTTCTCATTTAGTTAATATTCATCAAATAAAAGTATTTTTTTCTCACATACTTCTTGGGTATTGAATACAATATGATAATAAAATATATTTATTGAAATATAGAAACCAAGTAATTAGATAAATATTACTAGGAGTAAGGTGTCTTCTCCAACCAGCTGAGAAAGTGTAATTCCTAAGTCAGTGGTGAGAAACACATAACTTCTAATTTCCAAGTCATTGATTTAATTTTAAAAAGTTATTGAGTATAACCAAAAAATTTATCACATGTTACCATTTGGTTATAATGATACATTATTCCAAGTTTTTGGAATGAATGTTGTTTGTGGTAACATATTCAACAAATAGTTCATGGGTACTAGAATCAAAGGCAATACATGATGAATATAAAATGTAAGACTTACCTAGTTATAGCAATATAATTATTTGTCAAGTAAAAATAAAAGTGGACTTCAATTATATACTCAGTTTGGTATTTAGGCTCATCACAGCTAAACACCAATGGTATTATTAACATCTTTAGTTTAGACAAATAAAACCTTTAGAAATAAAGGTATGCCACAAAGCTTCTGGGGTTAGTTCAATAAGAGAGTATGAACTATTCCAAAGGAAATCTAGGTGTAAAGATAGTTCATAAGATTCCTTTAAGTAATTAGGGAATGTAATAGTGGAGTATTTTCATGGTTAGAAGATAGTATTTTCTTCGGATCAGCATGCCAAAGAATATCTTGACCAAGAATTCATCGATCATGATAATGTAGCGTGGAGTAATTCCTAAATGCATGTTACCTTATCTATATCATGGTATTGATGTTCATAATAAAGATCGATGATCAGTCTTACATGTTTACATTGATCAAAAAAAATGTAGCATGTAGAAATTCCTAAATGCACATTTTATACATCAAAGTTATGATGTATGAAGTATCAATGTTACAACCTATAGAAACTTTCATTATATTTCATGATGTGCTTTTCAAATAATGGCGAAATTCCATAACCCATATACCAAAAAATAAATGATAAATGGATATCATACAATTCTTAGTATGATAAAAATCCATTATTTCATACATCATGTGTTTATGATGTAAATCATTTGTTAAGGAAAAACAAACAAACATGCATCAAGATAAACACATGGTGCATCTAACTAAATATCCTACAAGTTTCTTAAGATATTACATAAATCCCTAAGATAGAAAAGATGAAGTCAAGTATTATAATACATTTCTATATAAGGGTGAACATCTCTATTAGAGAAAGTGGGATCAAGATTTACTTGGGTTTAGTCAATGCTCAATATGCACAAATGCTTGGCATAGGAAAAGTTCCACAAGTACATGTGGAATAGGAATGTTCCAGTGACACATACTGCGTAGGAATGATAAAACCATGGTGATGGTTTTATATTCACCACTGTCGGTGAAAAATTATTCATTAAGAATAATAAATCCTAAAAGTAAGAAGTATATGGAAATTAGCTAAGATTGACAAAATTAATTAAAATTCAATAATGGATTCCATGTATCAAGTTGCAAAGGGGCTTATAAATTGAATATTGTGGTGGGTATTCAAATGAGATGATACATGGACTGTACAAGACTAGTACCAATAAGGCTCGATTTTTTATACCAAGTTGGTATGTCTAAATCCATTAGAAGTTTACTTGTCATAGCTAACCTCTAAGATCATTAAATTAATCATTGGATGCCATGATCATCTTTCATGGAAGGTGTCTATATGACACAACTAGAATGGGATTATGACACCATCAAATACCAATGAAGGTTTCAAGTTACTGAAATCCAGTTCATGATTCATTTAAGCAACAAGATTTTAGAGAATTCATTTCAAATGAATATTTGCCTTGTATTTACCAAAGGTTAGTGGGAGTGCCAAATTTTTTCAAGAGAAATATTTTTAGAAACATATGGAAAACAGATTTTGGTCTTATAGTTAGATAAGACAAAGTTAAAATTAATTATCCAATTATTGATTCACTTTCATGGAATGAAGCTGATTTCCTCTCTCTCCTACCTCTCTCTAGAGAGATAATCTCTCAATACAAGAAGTTTGGATCAAGATCTCTCTCAAGCATCGAAGGCATCTTGATGTGGTGATCGTCGGGACATCAAAAGCGTCATTGGATCTCCGCACTAGCACCCAGAATTCGACGATTGACTCTCCTGTGGGTTTTTGAACCACATTTCTATGATCTAGAGGGTTCCTGATATGGATCCTTAGAGCAATGATCACCATCAACGAGATGCAGTTGGCAACGACTTCATATTTGAAACAGGTATTCTTTTTGTTTATGTTTTTGTGATCTTTACAATTTACGCAAGATCATCATAAATTTTTGGGGATTGGATCATCAGCGTCGACAAGTCTCGTCAACCTGTTGATGAAAAATTTTAAAATCCTCAGCCCACCGGCTTCCACTACGTTCCCCAGAACCTTTCAGGTTGTAGATATTTTATTTTAGGATATAGGTGAATGGAATGGAATATTTTTTCATGTCAGATTCTATTTTGGTCTTTGCCTATGGTTTGGGTTGTTTTTAGGTAAATTATTGTCACATGGGGACTTGTGTTCTTGACTAATTTATACATTTCTGGTTTATCTTGTCAAATTGGTTTTATGGATTGGTACCATGTGATAGCCAGGTTATGTATATGGTGTGGTCAACTCTAGTTGGTTTGTTATAATTTGGTATCAAATCTAAGGTTCATCCTAAAGTGTGCTAACACTTCCTAAGTTTTGTTCTATTTCTTGGGTATACAGGATTTAGGAACGTTGAAATTCGAATAGTAAGTGTAGAAAAGGGGCTTGGATAGCTCACTTTTGTTACTGAACTCGAGTTAAATGGGTGGTTAGGGACTTTTATAGGGTTTGAGAAAAGGTGTTTTGGGGAATTTGAATGAACTACATGGGAATTTTATTAAAATTTATCTATCCATTTTGGTAATGTCTTTTATGGATGTAATTATTAAATTACTTTAAATTATTGTAGTTTTAAAGCATTTATTGAACTCTAAAAGTAGTCCCATGATTTTGGAATTTGATCATGATCTAATTGGTTATTTTCTTATGTTTACTAGAAAATACCTCCAAGAAAATATCTTTCAAATCTGAGGGGGGAACCTATGAGATAGGTTTCATATGAAAATTCTCTAGTAGACCCTTTCTTGTTGGAAGAACTAATCTGCAACATTCATACTCTTGGTTAAGTGGTTATTGAGAACCCAGTATGTGTTTAATAAGAATAATCCAACCATATTATAGGGTGACAAAGGAACATAGGAATATGAGGAGTGGCTTGATCATATTTATAGGATCATCAACCTTATGAAGACTCTTGAATGCTCAAAGGTTGGTTTTTTCATGTATGTTCTCAATGGACCGAGAAGGATATAGTGGGACTCTATTATGAAAGATAAGTTACATCATGACCTTACTTATGTTTCATTCAAGATGATATTTAATCATATGGTTTCCATGATATGTTATGAGCATCAAAAACTCAATATATTTTTTACCTTCGAGTAGGGGGTGTACCATTATGTAGTATTCTAACCATTTTCTTGAGTTGGTGCATCTAGCACTGGATTTGGAGGTTTATTTAGGACTAAGGCTTGATATTGGGTCTATTTTGATTCTCATGTGCCTTATGACATTTTGGAGGAAGTTGAAAAAGAATCATTGGTTGAGGAAAACATATTTCGGAACACAGGTTTGGGTGGAGCTTTAGTTGGTGTAGTTTTTAGCTAGGGTGTATCTTCTGGCTAGAAGAGGAAGCGCAGGGGTGGTCAGATTTCATCAGGATCAATTCTAAGGGATATGAAAGGGCAGTAGAATTTTGTTTTGTATCAGTTTGGGTGGTTGGGTCTTACTAGGACTAACTGTATGGAGCCTCCTTGGACTTGTAATCATTGTGTATTATCGGTCCATTTGAATCGTTTTTGTGAAAGGATATACTTGGGTAGTAAGGAAGGATCCACTCTCACCATGGGTTCATAGGTTTGTATAAATGATTATAAGGGTGGTGGGTTAAATCCTCAGTCCAAGAGGTATATTCATGTGAATAATACCATATTTCTTTATGTGGCATAGTATGCACTAGAGAAATCAGAAGCAGTTCCATCAACTATTATAGGTTTTTTTTATTTTTTCTTATATGTTTCTAGATTTGTTTGATACATGTGATACTCATTATATCATATCATCAAAGTTAACTGGAATGTTGGATTTTAATTAATAACTTATGTTTTTCTTGTTAGATCTTCCCACACCTTTGAGAAATAAATCTAAACGAGGTTTCAAGTGTCCCACATGACAGGTAATGATAAAATACTTAAAGTTGGAATGAGAATTATTGGTGCTTGATCATGACATCCTTGACATGATTATCATAATTGATTGGATTATTAGTGTTAATTAATAGATAGAATTTTATCACCATTTTTTATAGTTCTTATCTACCTATGGGGTCACTCATGTCTTCTATGATTATTGGGACTCTAGATCAGGCAGAGAAGGTCTGATTGTTCCTTATACTAGGGTAATCTCATGTCAATTTTTAGATATGTTTATTGATGTATTTAATCCTTGTTTTAGTGGTCATTATCATGTAGTGGTGAGTTTTTACCATGAGTTATTTTCATATTGTTTTTTAGTTTAATGACATAGAGAGATTAAGTTTACTATTTACATGCTCCCTAGTAAGATACCCATTTCTATTTTATTATATCAAATGGAAGTTGTTGATTTGGTTGAACTTAAGGTCTATATTTAGGACCTAGAGGTTAAAGGATTTATTCTTCCTAGTGTGTCAAAATGGGATTTTCCTATCCTATTTACTAAGAAGGAATAAGGGATTCCCAAAAAAACAATTTGACTATCAGATGTTAATTCAATTGTCCATTAAGAATAATTATCCTTTTCCTAGGATTGATGACTTTTTTTATAATATTAGAGGGAAATGTTGGTTTTCAAATATTGACTTTCAGTTAGGGTACCACCATTTGAGATTCTAAGAATAAGAATATGTACCTAAGACAGCATTCAGGAGTCGGTTTAGGCATTTTGAGTTTCTGTTTCTGCCATTCATTTTGACTAACACTCCTATTGTGTTTATGGATTTAATGAACTAGATATTTCATCTGTTCTTGTGCTATTTTATTTTTGTTTTCATGGATTATATTTTGGTGTACTCCAAGTCAAAATAGGATCATAGGGACCATTTTTTATATCATTCTTTTAACCATGAAGGAACATAATTTTTATGGTAAGCTTTCCAAATGTTAGTTTTGAATAAGGGAAGTAAAAGTATTGGAGAAAGTGATATCAGAGAGGGGGGACTCAGTGGATGATAAAACGATATAGGTTGTTATATATAGGGATTATCACATAAATGTGTTTGAGATCCAGAGCTTCTTGGGCTTGGCGGGTTGTTATAGATAGTTTGTTCAGGATTTCTATTAGCTCACATCTTCGATGATTGCTTTAACCTGTAAGGGTATAAAGTTAGATTGGAATGAAAACTATTAGAGATATTTTGAGGAGTTGAAGATGAGGTTGAATTAAAAACTAGTTTTGATTCTTCAATAACTAGGTTCAAGTTATGGTGTTTTTTGTGATGCCTCTAGTATGGGTTTGGGATGTTTCTAGATGCAGGGGAAACATGTGGTGGCTTATGGCTCATGCTAGTTACACCCTCATGAGAATAACTACCCTAACCATGATATGGAGTTAGTATAAATTATTCATGCACTCAAAATGTGGTATCACTATCTCTTTGGGGATTGGTTTATAGTGTATTTAGATCATAAGATCTTGAAATATATTTTTACTCAGAGGGATCTGAACTTAAGACAAAGATGATGGGTAGAGTATTTTCAGACTTTCAATTTTGATATTGTGTATACTCTTGGGAAAATAAATTTGGTTTTTTATCCATTGAGTAGAAAATTACAGACACAATATGTGAAGTAATTGGTTAAGCAGTGGTCTTTGATGAGTTTGTTTTCTTAGATGAGCTTGTGTGTGGAAGATGTTGGTGCATTAGTGTTCTTGTCTTTGATGAAAGTTGATATGTATTTAGATGAGTGAGTTATAATTGACCAGGGGATAGAAAATGGGTGTATTTTCTTTAGTGAAAGCCTTTATGGTGTCAAGAACATTGGTGATTAGTCTCAGTCTCCTAGTGGCTCTTTGTGCTTCTCTGGTCAGTTGGTTTTCCAGTTTTCCCTATGGTAGGAGTTGTTAGAAAATCGACACTGGTACTGTTAGTCTGTGCACCCTAGGGATACCAAGATTTATCATGACTTGATACATCGATATTTTTGTAAGGGGATGAGATTATATATTTTGGATTTTATATCATGTCATCTTACTTGTCATAGAATTCTGGTGGAACACTAGCGACCTCTGGGTTTGTTAAAGCCCTTACCCATTCTGATATGGAAGTGAGGTGATATTTACATGGATGTAATCAATGGTTTTTCATGGAATCCTATTGGGAAAAATTAAATTTGGTTTATCATTAATCAAATCACAAAATTTTCACATTTCCTACCTATCAAGGAGATGATAAAGGTGTAATATCTTAGGGAATTATATGTTTGAGAGATTGTGAGACTTCATGGGGTTACCTTTATGGTAGGATCTAAAAAGGACTTGAGGTTTATGTCTAAGTTCTTGAATGGTTTGTAAGAGGTGGTGAGTTTTTTATTAAAATGAGTATGAATTATCATGTGTAGATGGATAGATAGACAGAGAGGTCTATCTAGGTTATAAATGATATTCTCTAGGACTATGTGCTTGATTTTGGAGGATCTTGGGAAAACCATTTGTCTCTACTCGAGTTTTCCTTTAGAAATAGTTATCAGGCCTCGATTATGATTTTTCCTTCAGAGTATTTGAATGGTTTTCCATGTAAATCCCCCATATACAAGGAAGAGTTGGGAGAGTAGTCCTTGGTTGGGACAATTCATGTTCAGGAGATGACATACATGGTGTATTTGATCCAGAGGAGATTGATCATGGAACATATTCATAAAAAAATTATGTGGACCATTGTCATCAGTTTTCTGAGTTTGACGTGGGTGATTGGGTTTTCTTATAGGTTCACCATGATTATAAAATCATCATTTGGGTAATTTAGGAATGTTATAACCAAGGATTTTTAATCCCTTTTAGATTGTTACCTGACTGGGGAGGGTGGCCTATCAGTTAGACTTATTGTCTGGTTTGAATTTTATCCATGATGTATTTCATGTTTCCTAACTGAGGAGGTATATACCATATCTTTACCATTTTATTTGATGGGAGGATGTTGATCTTGAGGCCATCACTACTTTGGTTGAGAATCAAGTTTATATTATGGATCTCTAAGAGAAGTAATTGTGTGGTAAAATTATTCCTCTGGTATGTGTACTATGGTAGTGTGGATGGGATAGCCATGAGATGTGGGATAGTGAATTGTTGATAAGGTAGCAGTGACCTTCACTTTTTTTGAGACCATTAATCTAAGGGATTTCTAGGGGAAGAAATCATTTATAGTGGGGATGTTGTAACACCCTGTTACGATTTTCACGTACTCACTTGTTTATTCTTCATTTATCATCCTTTTTTGGTTGTTTTTACGGGTTTCTTGGGGATGGAGAGCCTTTTCTAGGGAATATGACCTAAAGTTAATGTGATGTATGTTTTGTTCAATTAATGGATTCTGGGTATATATGTGTCAAAGACTTAGTAGGGTTCCTCCCAAGTTTGGAGAATGCTTAGAGAGGGGTCTTTCAATTTTCTACTTAAAAACTACTATTTCTGCAATCTTCTAGAATATTTTACACCATATAAATGGGTTACATGCCATGTAATGTTCACCAAGAAGATTTTTTGAAACTAGTTTTGGGTGTTAAGGGTTTACAGGAAATGTAATATTTTCACATCATGTAACAGAAAAATTCAGTTTTTTAATAAAATGGTGATGTGTTTTCTAGTGATTCTAGACTTCATGGATTACACGACATGTAATTGGATTAGATTCCATGTAAATTTTATGAGTAGGGATTTTATTATATTGTATGAAGTATTTTCATTTTATTCCTTTATATCCCTTCTCCCAATCAAGCTAGAATATCTTAGGATTAATTTTGGAAACCTTTGACCCTTATGGCTTGTTTCATTTAGAAATTGATCATTGTTTTTGTTGCGGTGTGTTTCTCCAGGTAAGATTTAATTCTAGTTATTTCATTATTAGGTTATAAAAATTATGTTATATACATTTTTTGTTCTAATTTATGATTAAATAGTGTTTTCTAATGATCACTTTCAGTTTCTTGGCATGCCTTGTTTTTTGAAGGTCGTTCTCATGATTTACAATCACCATTGTCAATGTAAGATAGGATAATATAAATTGGAGGTATATATTTCTATAAAATGTGTTATTGAAATGAATTTATTATTGTTCTTGAAAAAAATCATTTGTTTTTTTCATTTATTGGAATTGATAGGTGTTTTTAAGGGATTTATTAAAAGGGGAAAATGTTTTCAAAAGGGGGTTCTCTTTGGAAATTGATTTTCTTAATTTGGAAATGGGTTTTCAAACACTAAAGAGGATTGGATAGGCATTTAAAACGTTTTATAAAAAATCTGAGTATGGTTTTGAAAAATTATTTTTATAATTAGAATATTGGGAACCTTGGGTGCCTCATGAAAGATACATGAGTAGCCTTAGTGTGTGTGGGATTTTTGTAAGGATGGCTTCTGTCTATGATGTTGCGACCACTCTCTCTTCTCTGCCTACTTATATTCATGTTGCTGATGGTGTGGCTGAATCTCCTACCCGCCGGAGAGCAGATGAGGCGATGGCGGGTGGATATAAGGGGAAATCTTTCAAAGAATCTCTTTGTGGCACGCAGGTTTCAACGGATTTAATAGGTGTTGGGATGTCACCTAGTTTTTTGCGTGCTCCACCGATCAAAATTGGTCTCATACGTTCTAGTAATGTGGATGTATTTCTTGTGGTGGAGCTAACAGAGAAAGAACACCAGGGCGCATCAGCATTTCATGATCTCACCTTAGTGGCTCGATTTGGCTTCAACAAACCTTTGTTGAGTGTGTTCAAAGACTTTGTCGACTCCTGGGGTCTAAAGTTTCCAGTGGTTGTCTCTGAACTATCTCAGGTTGCGTTTATCATTCAATGATCCTCCTTTGAAGACTTCATGAGCACATTGTCTAGGGAGGAATTTTGGTGTGGTTTGTGGTGATTCTCCTTATCCCGTTGGACTTGGGACCATCATTATTGCAGAGAATCCTCCTTAGCAGGGTCGGCCCTAGGGTAAACCCAGAGAGCCCCCGGGCTAGGGCAACAGGCAAGCAAAGAAAAAAAATAAGAAAGCAAGGGAAAAAAATTCAGCATTTCACTGTAGCTCTTAATACATTTTAGGGCAAATTTTCATAGGCAGTCTTGGGAAAAAGAATTTACCGGGACGCTCCTGCTCCTTAGTGGTGATCTGGTTCAGCATGCCAGGCCTCCCATTACCTTTCTATAACCCAGCGATCCTAAAATTAGTGAGAAATTATTTTGGTTTTTTTCTTCACTCTGACGATGACACTGCTTACTATATGTCCACGGCCTACACAAGAATTTGTATGTAGATGGACCTATCTTAGAAGCTTCCATCATAGATTCTTTTAAGATCTGAGGATGGTCGACAGTGGTGGAAAAGTCTCATTTTCAAATATCCTCTGAGGTTTTTCTCGGCCTGCGGTCTTGAAGGGAATTTAGAGGTGGTCTATAGGAAGCGGAGGTTTGGCGCTAGTTCTAGCTCAGGGCGTCAAGATGCTCGGAACGATGGTTCAGGGGAGGCATAACTGACGAGATCGTCATCAGGGACGACGGACCATGTTACCATTACGAAGGCGGATTCAAAATAAAATGGTGTTCCCCATGCGCACATGGTTTTGTCAAATCCAACTGTTCTTCCCATTTCAGAACTGCTCATGACTGAATCTCACCAAAATACCTGATTTCTCTATCACCTATGATTTTTGATACCTCTAACATGGTCAACCCAACACTATTTTGTTTTGGAGTCACTGGGGTGTGTGAGTCCCAGGACTGCTCTCTCCCTCTTCCTCCTAGGTTTTTATCACCACAGGCCTCAATGTTTCAGATCTCATATCAGTTATCCTTGATGTTCATTCAGTGATCCCTCCTCCAAAGATGCTCTCTAACCACCAGTGGGTTATCTCGAAAGGAGGTGTTTCTAGAAGGTGTGTTTAAGGAGATGAAACTTTCTCGGGAGTCCCCTCAATGCTTCTGGTTTCCATTCTCAATGGGGAAGCAAAACTGTTTTCTTTAGGGTTTTTTTATAATTGGGATTTTTAATTTTTATTATAAAAAAGAGGCAGGGTACAAATATTTTTAAAATGGGTCTCAAGATGCGTGAACCTCGTTCACGCATCTTTCACATGGAGAGATGCGTGAACGGGGTTCACGCATCCTACGCAGTTGTGATAAAAGATGTGTAAACCTCATCCATGCATCTCCCCTCACCAGGAAGCATGAACGGGGTTCACACATCCTTTGAAAACTTTATGAAGGATGCATGAACCCCATTCACGCATCCTATAGAAAGTTTTAATTTTTTTAATTTTTTTAATTTTTTATTTATTTATATATATATATATAACAAAAAAATCAGCCGAATTTATCTACTATTTAATATCCAGCAGTACTACCATTACAGCAATCTAGATTCTGACAGAGACCCTCACCCAAGGCTCTCTTTAATAAAAGGGCTTTCCCCGAAAATCATTTTGCATTTTTGATATGGGATTCAGGTTATCCATTTCCTGTGCAGAACATTCTGCATTTCTGATGTGGGATTTTGTTTCAAGTATGTGGCTTTGAAAGAATAAAATACAAACTATAAGACCAATATAAATGAAACTTAAAACATGTATTAAACATATAAGACATTGTTGAAAATAAAAAAAATTATAAAAAAATGTTGATGAATAATAATTTATAAGCATTCAAAACCACCAACATGAAACATAAAAATGTTTCAAGTACGTGTCTTTGAATGACTATAAAATAAAAACAATAAGACCAATATGAATGAAACTTAAAACATTGCATAAACATATAATAAATATTTGGAAATAAAAAAGAATATTATAAAAAAAATGTTGATGAAAAATAATTTATATGCTTTCAAAACCACCAACATGAAACTTAAAAATGTTTCAAGTATGTGGCTTTGAAAGCCTATAAAATAAAAACTATAAGACTAATATAAATGAAAATTAAAACATAAATTAAACATATAATAAATAGTTAATAATTAATTAGTTAATTAGTAATATAATTATTAATTAGTTAATAATTAATATAATTATTAATTATTAATTATTAATTATTAATTACTAAAATACAATAATTAATTAGTTAATAAGTAATATAATAATATAATAATTAATTATTTAATTAGTAATATAATTATTAATTATAATTATTCACTGTAATTGTTAATTATATAATAATTTATTAGTTAATTAGTAATATAATTATTAATTAAATAATAATCAATTAGTTAATTAGTAATATCATTATTAATTATAATTATTAATATGATTATTAATTACAATTAGTAATTATTATTTATATAATAATTAATTATTTAATTAGTAATATAATTATTAATTATAATTATTAATTACTAATATACAATAATTAATTAGTTAATTAGTTATAAAATTATATAATAATTAATTAGTTGATTAATAATATAAGTATTAATTATACAATAATTAATTAATAATATTATTATTAATTATAATTATTAATTAATAATTATATACTAATTAATTAGTTAACTGGTAATATAATTATTAATTATAATTAATAATATAATTACCAATTATAATTAGTAATTATTAAATATTAAATATATAATAATTAATAAGTTAATTAGTAATATAATTATTCATTATAATTATTCATTATAATTATTCATTTTTTATTTTTTAATTATTAATTATATAATAATTAAATAGTTAATTAGTAATATAATTATTAATTATATAATAAATAGTTAGTTAATTAGTAATATAATTATTAATTTTAATTAGTAATATAATTATTAATTATTATTAGTAATATAAATATTAATTATAATTATTAATTATTAATTAGATAATAATTAATTAGATAATTACCAATATAATTATTAATTATTAAATATTAATTATCTAATAATTATTTAGTTAATTAGTTATATAATTTTTAATTATAATTATTACTTATTAATTATATAATAATTAATTAGTTAATTAGTTATATAATTATTAATTATATAATTAATAATTATAATTATTCACTACAATTATTAGTTATTAATTATTAAAAATTAATTATATAATAATTAATTAGTTCCTGGAGGAGGAGGAATTTCCGTAGTCCTTTGGTGATCAACTTTTTCTCCCTTTCTCAAACCCTGATTTTTTGCCCTCTTTCCCGAAAATTTCCCTCTCCCCCAAAGTTCTTGAGTTGCATGATGGGATTCCACAGCTCTGGATCTCAGCCCGAGAGTTCACGATGCATCTTCCCTGCTGAATCTGACTTTGATAGCTCGCTTCAAGCAATGACGCCCGCCAGTGGATCGTTTTGATCGCTTCATCTTTAGATCGTGGAATCTGCAGGAACATGCCACTATGGGTCTTCTTGATGCGAAGCACATAATGATACATTTTGAGTTAGAGGAAGATCTGATCTTGGATTGGTCCTCTGCCCCACATACCTGTGATGGCTTCCGTTTTTCTCTCTTCCGATGGTCCTATGACTATCATATGAAGCGTGATTCATCGACCATGGCAATTTGGGTAAGACTTTCGGAACTGCCACTTCCATTTCAGAATCCTTTTATCATGCGCATCATTGGGAATTTAGTTGGTCACTATTTGTATTCGGACAGTAGAACTAGGGCTGTATGCCACACGGTTTCGCCTAGAATCTGTGTTGAAGCTGATTTATCCAAACCTCCAATCAAGTCATTTTTCATTGCTATGAGTGAGGAGTTTAGATATAAACAGTCAGTTGTTTTTGAGTCTTGGTTTGACTACTGCTCTCAATGTTTCAAAGTTGGGCATCAGATGGATGAATGCAGCGGTATACGGGTGATTCCGGAAGTGTTTTTGGCTCCTCAGGTTGCGGTTGTGGCGAAGTTTAACTCTCATCATAGGGAGAAAAATTTGGGTACTGGAGTGCAGATGAGGCCTTGTCCAGCAAGTATCAGTTCAGCGAATGGCTCACGATTGGGGGCAGTAAAGGAGTCTCTGAATCTTGGTGTGGATGTGGTGTTTGTAAGGCTGCGGAGGGATCTTGGGGTATCTCTTTCAGGAAATTTGGAGAATGCTCCGCAGCAGAAATCTCAACTCGCTGGGGTGGCCAGTGGGAATCATGATGTGGCTCTTCCGGGGGGAACGAGGCTTTGGATGGACATTTGCAGGCAGGAGGGGCCTCCGCTGAAATGGATGGATGGATGAGGACCTCATCTGGGCTAAAGATACTTCCTGTACAGCAAGTGGGGAGCATTGAGGTTAGTAATTGCTTTGATGATCTGGGAAATGAGGAACTGGAAGTGGGGCTGGATCAAGTTGATCTTGCTTTGTCTTCTGGTTGAGGGTCTGCTGAAGTTTCTACACTGAATGTTAGTGGGCGTGTAGGTCCGAAAATAATTTGTGTGAATAATGGAAGCTTTCCTGAGAAGGTGCAAGGGCAGGGCCCCTGCCATCACGAAAAAGACTTGAATCATGGGGGAATCTCGATTGATGAGCAGAAACTCCCTAGGAGTGCAAGTGGCAACATGCAGACTGGTTTGTGTGTGTAGGCTGCTGCATCAAGTGGAGGTCTTTTACAGAAGGGGAAGTTTTAAGGTCCTGATCTTGTGGCACAACCTCAGTTTCTAGCACTGGTTGATCCAAACAATCTTGTTGAGCAGGAGAATGGAGTGAATTACTTCTATCAAGTGATGAATATCCCTCATAAATGGGGGGACATATCTGATAGTGATAAATAGAATGATGGTGGTCGAGCTCAAACCTCCTATAGTGATTTTGTTCAGCGTGGAAGGAAGTAGGTGGTAGGAAAAGAGGGAGCTATGAAAGCACCATCGAGAAGAAGGTAGTGGAAAGATTATTCCTCCCTACCGAAGCCGATGCATACAAGATCTTCTATCAGTAAAGGAAATGGGATGAACTCTTCTGAGGAGTTTTTTTACTTGGAGAAAATGAATCTCAGATGTAAGTATGCGAAGGTTTTGAAGCAGTATGATAGCTCAAAATGGGAATCAGTTACAGTAGATGAAGCAATTTCTCTTGGATATGGCGACAGCTGTGGTGATGGGTATGGATTTCATGACATGTAGTTGTCTGTGTTTGTTTGTAATGATTTTCTCTGCACTTTTCCTTAATTTTAATAAATGGTCAAAGAC
This sequence comes from Viscum album, assembly GCA_963277665.1. Lineage (NCBI taxonomy): Eukaryota > Viridiplantae > Streptophyta > Magnoliopsida > Santalales > Viscaceae > Viscum > Viscum album. The sequence continues at coordinate 763,874,789 of OY728150.1, forward strand.
TTTGTCTCTGGCTGAGCTTTCTTGGTATTATATAATTAATAATGATATCACTAATTAACTAATAATTATTTAATTAATAATTATATTACTAATTAACTAATTAATTATTAACTATTTCTTATATGTTTAATCCATGTTTTAATTTTCATTTATATTGGTCTTATAGTTTTTATTTTATAGGCTTTCAAAGCCACATACTTGAAACATTTTTTAGTTTCAAGTTGGTGGATTTTAAATCTTATAAATTATTTTCCATCAACATTTTTTATGAAATTATTTTTATTTTCAACTTTTTCTTATATGTTAAATCCATGTTTTAAGTTTCATTCATATTGGTCTTATAGTTTTTATTTTATAGTGTTTGAAAGACATGTACTTGAAACATTTTTAAGTTTCAAGTTGGTGGTTTTGAAAGCTTATAAATTATTATTCAACCACATTTTTTACAAAATTTATTTTATTTTCAACAATTTCTTATATGTTTAATCCATTTTTTAAGTTTTTTTATATTGGTCTTATAGTTTAAATTTTATAGTCTTTCAAAGTCATGTACTTGAAACATAATCTCACATCGGAAATGCAGAATGTTCTGCGCATGAAAGGGAGAACCTAAATCTCACATCAGAAATGCAAAATGATTTCCAAGGCAAGCCCTCTTATAAAATAGAGCCCTGGGTGAGGGTCTATATAACGCCCCAACCCTAGTTACCCAGAGTTGGTGCATTATTACATAACATTGGCATGATCACAAGGAAATCATGTCTCAAAAGACCGATCAGTTTAGTATTATTGGAAAAAAGATTCATATATAAGTTCAACTTTACAACTTGAAAATAAATACAACATGAATTTATTTTATTAGAAACATACAAGCCTCCTAGATTATGCCTACAAGTCACTCATAACTAACTTCTTCATATCCTGGGAAAATGAAACATATGAAAGGGGCGAGCTCAAATGCTCAGTAAGGGTAAGCAATACAGTGAAAGATAACATAAATATTAATCATGGTAAATAATTGAAACCATATGCCTTTTCCAATAATAAACATGAATACTTTTATGGTAGGAATATGAGATGAGTAAATAATGCCATAATAAAACATAATCATGGGTATTCTACTAGTCTAATGACCACATGAACCATCAATATTATTTTCATAATGAGGGAATGTATAATGTCGTATGTTCTGAAACATTTTGTCAAGGCCTCATCCAAGATGTCTAAAAATGATTAAGGCCTTGTCCAAAACCAAATATCAAATTGGGAAATGCCTCGGCCAATTCCATTTCTAGTTGTCCCATGAGACCTAATGATGCATCAAGGAGTTATATCGGGCTCCACCCGTCAATTACTAAGTTCAATACATTCCTAATATGAAAAGATTGAAATATAACATAAACATTCGTATTAAAAAGAGCATACGAAATGTCAATACTTTAAACATAAACCATGAATGGTATAAAAATATCACATCCATAGTCAAACATATCACAAAACCTTCAATACATTATGGAAGTTTTGTATCATAATAAATCAACTTCAAATAAACTTGAAATCCATCAAAGGATGTTGACATAGATTAAATCAAAACCCTTTTTAGAGAAACATATCTTTCTATTTTCAAATAATTTAAGAGTAACATAATTATAAAGAAAACATTTATTTTGAAAATGTTCTTATAAGCTTGTAAGGGAAGCTTTGACGATGTTATAATAGCGGAAAATATTTGCACCCGTTGTATAAGTTAAAAAACATTCTTGCCTTAATTTTGTCGAAAATGTCATAAAGTACCTTGTTTGGAAAACGACAGAAAGATCCATTCCAAACATAGAAGGTAAAATAAGGGTATAAATGACTTTAACCCATTATCAAGTAAATAGTAAAAATGTTTTGAAATACATTTTTAAGAAACATGGATGTGGATGATAAAGAGGTCCCAGTAGATAATTAAGTATAAATAACCTCGAATAATAAAGAGATTGAGAAATTAACCCTTACCTTGTACTTTTCATTGGTCTAGGGTAGGTTAACCTCCTGTATAATAGTGAAATAATTGTTATTAAATTATTCAATAACTATATACATTAATATGATATCATATATGATCTTCTAATATTTCTTTGTTAATAATATTTTAGTTTTATCGTCATTTTGGGTGTTAAATGATTCGTTTTCCTTTCTATAATTTGTTACGTAAGTAATGTTTTTTTATGGATAGGATGTATATTATTCATATTCATAATCATATTATGTCTTTAAACATTATTTTTAATCATCAAATGAAAATTCGTCTTGAATGGATATGATGGTGAAAGAATCTCATCGTGTTTGTGGAGAAGGTAATCCGTACGTACGCACGAGCAACAATTTCATTCTTTTGATATTAAAATAATATATAATTGGATGGTATATCCTATATAAAGAATCATTATCATGTTATATTTATTATTTAAATCAATTACACATCATTATTATACCCATCCAAATAATAATGTATTGAATAACAATTACACCACGACGTAGAGACGGTAAACCATACGTATGCACATATGGTGACATGTCATTCAAAGGATGGATAGAATAATGAATATGGTTTTACCATATTTATAATAATATTACACTATATAGAAGATATTGGAGTTATTATTTTATAATGGAAACAACAAAGAAAGAGGAAGTGTAAGAAGAAAGGAACTTGAAAGAGGTGATGAAATATTTACCTCTTCTTCGGGTTCTTTCTTTTGATTTGATCAAAAGGGCTCCTTAAGTTGGATTTATGACTAAAGTAAGGCCTCTAGGATGAAGGGAAGAAAGTTTAGATGGTATTTGGTAAGGTTTTGGCTGATCCAAATGGATTTGAAGGTGTGAATTAGAGATAAGGGGGAGTTCCCTTTTATAAGAGGGGTGAGGGGCACCTTAGGAAAAGCTAGAAATGTTATTTTATAATAAAATAATTTTCGGTTTCTAATGGATCCAAAAATGTATTATTTAAATTATAATGTTATTATGGGTCTAAAACCACTCAATAAATAGGTTTTAGACAGGTTTGGGTCACTATATTAACCTTATCTTTTAGATTTAACTCTTTGTTAAATAGTTTGACATTTACCATGTCTCTTTGTATTTTTATATTATATGATTAATAAAATTACTATATACTTCCAAGATAACCCCAAGTGGTTCATTAATGATACATATATTATTATGTAAGTATTTTTTCCAAACCTTATATTTTTAGGAATAGAATATCAATTAATAATATAATATTTATTTTAAAAACTCTTTTATGTCAATTTTGACAATATTTGGTATTTTGTTTTTTCTAAATTCATAACAGCTTTATTACTTCAAAAATAATTCATATAACCAACCCTAATATGTCATATTAACCTATAAAATTATTTTAATTCATAAAAAGTCTCAAATTACATTTATTTGGATATTTATAATGTCAATTATTTTAATCTTCCATTAATTAGGTAATTACTGCATCATCATTATGTCATGAATAAATTAAATTATTTAATGTCTAAAAAATATAAATAAAATACCATTATGTAGGAAATATTTTTATATTTCTAATGAATTTTTATAGTCTAATTTATCTTATGTGTAACCCTATATTAAAAAAATTTTAGTTATTAAACTTTGATTTTAACTCTTTTAACTCTTCTTTGAATTAAATAATAATAAATGTCCTAATCTAAACCAAGTGGACCAAGGAGGTTCATATTTTATTACTAAGGTTTTTTTTTCGAATTATACTTATCAAATAGAATTAATACATGTGTTAGGGTAATAATAATATCATTTTTACCCTTAATTACCCTATTTACTTTTAACTGTGGTAAATAAAAGTAAAAAGTTACTATTCACCAAAAATTATTTTCATCTTATTAAAACACATTTTACTTACTTATATCAACCATGTCTCTATAATTTTTGAAATTAAACTCACAGAAGCGGAAAAAATATGTTTTATGTAAATTTGCAAATGCTCCTAGGAGGTGGGTAAAAGACGATAAAAAGTTCAATAAAATTTTTATATATCTAAAATTATTATAAACTGACTCCAATGAATCACATTGAACTTATATGAGTATTATGTATCTATTTTGACCTAAAATAAATTTAAATAAAAATAATAATTATTTAAATAAAAATTCAGTTTTAAACTATAACTCAGTGTTTTTCACTATTCATCAAGAATTGAAAGTTTTCAGAAAAATACCAAAACTTCACCCTAAGCGAATTTCAACATTCCGAATCCAAAATTGAATTCTATTTTAAAAGATAAAAGTTATAAAATTTTAAAAAGTGGATATTACTATTCATAACGGCTAGTTTGATTGGTTGTGGTGTGTTAGAACTCGAAGTTGCGTACAACGCACGCTATTGCATAATTCAAAGGGAAACGTATCGTGGAAGCTTGGGGTGTTACATTCTCCACTCCTTCAAATAATTTAATCCTTGAAATTTCTAGAATATTACTGAATAAAAAGATTTGGGTGGTTCTTCATCATAAGTTCCTTGGGTTCCCACGTTGCCTCTTCCATCTTATGGTTTCTCTATAAAACTTTTACCAAACGAGTCGTCCGGTTTCTCAGAGCTTGTTCTCTTGTATCAAGAACCTTGACAGGCTCTTCACAATAAGACGGATCGGGTTCCAGCTCTAATTCCTCATAGGTAAGTACATGAATTGGGTCAGACGTGTATTTTTTCAACAGTGATACGTGGAATGCATCGTGAACTTTGGAGAGACTTAGAGGCATTGCCAAACAGTAAGCTACAGGCCCAATTCATTCAAGAATTTCGATGTACCTGGGACTCAATTCACCCTTGTTACCAAAACGTATAACACCCTTACATGGAGATACCTTCAAGAAAATATGATCTCCTACCTGAAATTTCAAATCCTTCCTTCGGTTATTGGCATATCTCTTCTACCTACTTTGAGTTGCTTTGATGTGATTTTGGATTACCTCCACCTTTTCCATCATTTCCTCCACCAGTTATATGCCTATGATTTTTCTTTCACTGACATCATCCCAAAAGGTTGGTGCGCGACATTGCTTTCCATATAACGCTTCATATGGTTCCATCTGAATACTTGAAAGGAAGTTATTGTTATAGGAAAATTCTACCATAGGTAAATATTGATCCCACATACCTTGAAAGTCAAGTGAGCATGATCTCAACATATCTTCTAAGGTTTGAATTGTCCATTCTGATTGTTCATTGGTTTGGGGTTGTAGGAAGTGCTCAAATGAAGTTCAGTATACAAGTATTTCTGAATACTTTTCCAGAATCTTGATGTAAAATGTGGATCACGATCAGAAACAATTGATAGGGGTACTCCATGAATTTTCACAACTTAATTAATATATAGTCTTTCTAGATGTTCAAGTGGTAAATCTTCTCTTATAACAAGAAAATGTGCTGACTTTGTAATACAATCAACAATGAACCATATTGCATCATTCCTTCTAGGAGTCTTTGGTATTCCCATGACAAATTCCATCATAATATTATCCCATTTCCACTCAGCTGTGGGAAGAGGTTGCAAGACTCCTCCAGGTTGTTTCCTTCCAGCTTTCACTTGTGGACAAACCATACATCTTGACCCAAAATCAGCAATCTCCCTCTTCATGTTGTCCCACCAAAAATTTTCCTTCAAATCTCTATACATTTTGGTTCTCCCAAGGTGTATAGAGAAATTGGAACTATGAGCATCATCCAACAATTCTCTTTTTAGATCAGGTATATCGGGAACACAAAGTCTATTCCCAAATTTCAAAATTCTATCTTCATATATGAAGTCACTCAATCTCCAATCATTCATAGCTTTAATCTTCTTTTGAAACTCCTCATCATCAACCTGAGAACTCTTTATCCTTTCTAGTAACGATGGTTTGGCAAACATTTAAAAAAGTATTGATGTTTCACCTTCCATGGTGATTACCAAATCTATCTTGTCTAGATCCATGTATATAGGATCCTTTTCAACTCTCATCTTGTTCAAAACTCCATGATCCTTTCTACTCAAAGCATATTCCACCTTATTTACCTTCCTCGGGTGGTAGTGTATAGTGCAATCATGATCCTTAAGTAGTTCAAGCCATCTCCTTTGCCTCATGTTGATTTCTTTCTGTGAGAAAATATACTTCAAACTCTTGTGATTGGTATATATCTCACATTTTTCACCATAAGGATAGTGTCTCCAAATCTTCAGATCAAAGATTACAGCTGCTAACTCAATATCATGAGTAGGATAGTTTTGTTCATAAATTTTCAGTTGTTGTGATGCATAGGCAACAACTCTATCATTCTGCAAAAGGACACAACCAAGTCCTTTCATTGAAGCATCACTATAAATAACAAACCCATCATTCCCTAATGGTAGAGTCAATATAAAAGCATTGACTAATATTCTATTCATTTCATCAAAAAATTCTTCACACTCTTTTGTCCAAAGAAATGTCACCCCTTTACGTGTGAGCTTTGTTAATGGGTTAACCAACCGGGCAAAATTCTGGATGAAACGTCGATAATAACTTGCTAAACCAATAAAACTACGTACCTCAGTTATACTCACCGGTGTTGGCCATTCTTGGATTTCCTTGGTTTTAGAAGGATCAATAGAGATTCCATCCTTGGAGACAATATTTCCAATAAAATAAATCTCCTAAATCTATAATTAACACTTGCTAAACTTCCCATATAATTCATGTCTTCTCAGAGATTTCAGGATAATGCGCAAGTGATTTTCATGATCTTCGTAGCTTTTGGAGTATAACAAGATATCATAAATAAATACCACTACAAAGTCATCAAGATATTATTTAAAAACTGTATTCATTATATCCATGAAGACATAGGGTGCATTAGTCAATCCAAAAGGCATTACTGTAAACTCATAATGCTCGTACCTGGTTTGAAATACTATTTTCGGAATTTCTTCCTTCTTTGCACACAACTGATGATATCCATATCAAAGGTCAATCTTTGAAAAGTATTGAGCTCATGAAGTTGGTCAAATAAATCATCAATGTGGGTAGGGGATACTTATTCTTTATTGTTATAGCATTGATCTTCCTGTAGTCAATGCACAACCTCATAGATCCATCTTTCTTTTTAACAAAAAGGACAGGGGCTCCCCATGGAGAAACACTAGAGAGAATAAATCCATTATTACTCAATTCATCTAGTTGTTTCTTTAGTTACACTGATTCCACAGTGGCCATTATATAAGGGGTCTTTGATATGGGCCTTGAATCAGGAATTAAATCAATGGAAAATTCAATTTCTCATTCTAGAGGATGTCCAGGTAAATCCTTTGGAAATACATCAACATAATCTTTCACAATAATCACATCCTCTATTTGAACATTATTTTCCTCACCCACAGTTATTTCATTCTCTTCCTCCCTAATAATTGAATTTAGTTGAGCTACTGGGGGTGGATCTAAATAAGAATTAGGTGGTGACGATTCTGCTCTAAAGATAAGGTGTTATTTATCATCGTCATCAAAAATAGTAACCTCCTTCTTCTTACAATAAATATTTGTGTCATGGTATGAAAGCCAATCCATACCGAGGATTAGATCAAATTCAATCATGGGTATGGTGATGATATTAGTAGATAAAGAACATTTATATGCCCTAATGGGAACTGATTCACAAAACTTTTTAGCAATGATACTTCCCTTAGGAGTTTTGACTAAAAACTCCCTTGTTAAATTAAATTGGAAATATCTAATTTTCTTACCAAACTGGGAAGACATGAAACAATGCAATAATCTAGAATCAAATAAAGCATTGTCTAAACTTGAGGAAACCATTAAATTACCTTCCACTACATCTTTCGGATCTTCAACCTCAGTAGTAGTGATAGCATAAGCTTGGCCTTGATCCCTTGGCCTTTTCTGAGGTAAGTTTCCCTGACACTTAATATATTCATTTGCATAATGTCTCATCTCCCTGAAATTATTTCATTAAACATTTGTAGCATCTTTATTTCCCTTACAATCACCAGAAAGATGGTCTTTCTATCCACATTTGTAGAATACTCTTTTTCCTTTTAGATAGGCACCAGGGTGCTTCCTTCCATAATTATCACAGGGGGAAATTCAATTCTTCCCTTATTCCCTATTTCCTTATTTCCTTTCCCATAGTTTTCATCAGATCTCTTCTTCTCTTGCTTTGCTTTAAAGTCATAAGACTTAGAGAATTCATTTTCTATCTTGATAGCACACGAGACAATATCTTTGTATGATGAGAAGGATTGTGATACTAATGCTCGATGGAGAAATGGTTTTAACCCATCAAAGAAATGGTCAATATTACTCATTGGGTTATGTATATAATCTACAGCATGCCTCACTAACCTTGTAAAGTTAGCTTCATACTTTGCGACATTCTCATCCTCATTTTGCCTCAGACTCAGAAATTGTCTTTCTATATCTACTCAATGGCCATGAGGAACATATTTTTCTAAGAAATTTTCTTTAAACTCCCTCCATTCCATATTTTATACTTCATCATATTCCTTTTTGTTTTGAATAAATGACCACCATTGATCAGCATCTCCAGTGAGGTGTTAAACTCCCATGACAACTTTTTCTCTTTCACTACTTCGCAAGGTGTGGAATATTTTCTCTAAGGAATTTATCCATTGCTCAGCTACTAATAGATTTGTACCCCCATTGAATGTGGGTTTTTGTTGCCTCGTGAAGTGGTCTAACATTGATCCTCCATGTTGTGGATCAGGGTGCTCCATACAAGTAAGGTTATTATTCATAACCTATGTGAGTTGTCCCAATATGGTGATAAGCTGATCAGCACCAGTTGTATCACCAGCTCCACTATAATTACCTTGAGTAGGAGGGAAATCCCTACATGGATTTCATGCATTTATACGGTTTCCATTCCTTCTTCTAGGCACCATTTCTAAACAATGGCATAAACTAGATTAGTTTATGAATCGAAATACATAATTCCAAACTTGTAAAACACTTAACATAAACTGAACAATTTATGGATATAATTCATAATCATAAAGATGTTTTCTTTGAGGATGTATATACTCATAAACCCTTCATAATGGTTTGTAAAGAGAATGAGAATTATACTAAGCATATCCCTTGGGAGTTTCATAACCAAGAGTGTAGCATGGCCCGTTGTCGTGCACCAGTTCTCGTTCGAGTCTAACTCAAAGCAGTGTTTTTGGGTTCTACGCCTAGGTACATCTGTGCCAGAGCCGCCTCTACCTGCTCATATCTAGACAGGTATGTATTGCTTGTAAAACTCATAAAATTTCTACATTACCAAAATTTTAGTAAGTTCTTCTATATTAATCCTCAAAGATTATCTTATGGTAATGTGCTCTAATCATAGTTTATCTAAATCTAGTTTCCAGGGTTTGTACTAAACATTATCTGATACCAACTATAACACCCCAACCCTAGTTACCCAGATTCGATGCATTATTACATAACATTGGCATGATCACAAGGAAATAATGTCTCGAAAGACCAATCAGTTTAGTATTATTGGAAACAAGATTCATACATAAGTTCAACTTTACAACCTGAAAATAAATACAACATGAATTTATTCCATTAGAAAAATCCAATCCTACTAGATTATGCCTGCAAGTCACTCATAACTAACTTCTTCATATCCTGGGAAAATGAAATATAAGAAAGGGGTGATCTCAAATGCTCTAACGGATAAGTAATACAGTGGAAGATAACATAAATATTAATCATGGTGAATAATTGAAACCACATGCCTTTACCAATAATAAACATGAATAATTTTATGTAAGTAATATGATTTGAGTAAATAATGACATAATAAAACATAATCATGGGTATTATACTATTTTAATGACCACATGAACCATAAATATTATTTTAATAATGAGGGAATGTATAATGTCGGACGTTCTGAAACATTTTTTCAAGGCCTTGGCCAAGACGTCTAAAAATGATTAAGGCATCATCCAAAACCATATATCAAATTAAGAAAATCCTCATCCAATTCCACGTCTAGCTGTCTCATGAGACCTACCGATGCATCGAGGAGCTATAGCGGGCCCCTTCCGTCACTTACTAAGTCCAATACATTCCTCAAATGAAAAGCCTAAAATATAATATAAACATTCGTATTAAAACTAGCATATGAAATTTCAATACTATAACCATAAACCATGAATGGTATAAAAATATCTCATACATAGTCAAACATATCAAAAAACCTTTAATACATTATGGATGTTTTGTATCATAATAAATCAACTTCAAATAAACTTTAAATCCATCAAACGATGTTGACATAGATGAAATCAAAACCCTTTTTAGAGAAATATCTCTTTCTATTTACAAATCATTTAAGAGTCACATAGTTATAAAGAAAACATTTATTTTTAAAATATTCATATAATCTTGTAAGGGAAGCTTTTATGATGTTATAATGGTGGAAAATAGCCACACCCGCCGTATAAGTTAAAAAAACATTCTTACCTTAATTTTGTCGAAAAGATCATATAGTACCTTGTTTAGAAAAAAATTGAAAGATTCCTTTAAAAAAAATATAAGTTCAAATAAGGGTATAAATTACTTTAACCCATTGTATAGTAAATAGTAAAAATGTTTTGAAATACATTTTTAAGAAACATGGATGTGGATGATAAAGAGGTCCCAGTAGATAATTATGTATAAACAACCTCGGATAATAAAGAGATTGTGAAATTAACCCTTACCTTGTACTTTTCCTTGGTCGAGGGTAGTTTAAACTCCAGTATAATAGTTAAATAATTGTTATTAAATTATTCCAGAACTATATACATTAATATGATATCATATATGATCTTCTAATATTGCTTTGTTAATAATATTTTAGTATTATCGTCGTTTTGGATGTTAACTGATTCATTTTCCTTTATATAATTTGTTACATAAGTAATGTTTATTGTGGATAGGATGTATCTTATTCATATTCAGAATTATATTAAGTCCATAAACATTATTTTTAATCATCAAATTAAAATTAGTCTTCAATGGATACGATGGAAATGAATCTCATCGTATTCGTGGAGACGATAATTTGTACGTACGCAAGAGCGACAATTTCATTCTTTTGATATTAAAATAATTTATAATTGGATGGTATATCAAATATAAATAATCATTATAATTTTATATTTATTATTTACATCAATTAAACATCATTATTATACCCATCCAAATAATAATTTATTGAATGACAATTACACCACGACGTGGAGACGGTAATCCGTACATACGCATGTATGGTGACATGTCATTCAAAGGATGAATAGAATAATTAATATGGTTGTACCATATTTATAATAAAATTATATTATATATAATATACTGGAATTATTATTTTATAATGGAAACAACAAATAAAGAGGATGTGAAATAAGAAAGGAACTTGAAAGAGGTGATGAAATATTTACCTCTTCTTCGGGTTATTTCTTTTGATTTGATCAAAAGGGATCTTTAATATGGATTTATAACTAAAGTAAGGCTTCTAGGATGAAAGGAGGATACTTGAGAGGGTATTTGGGTAGGTTTTGGCCAAGCCAAATTCCTTTGAAGGTGTGAAATAAAGAGAAGGAAGAGTGCCCTTTTATAAGAGGGGTGAGGGGGGCCTTAGGAAAAGCTAGAAGTATTATTTTATAATAAAATAATTTTGGATTTATAATGGTTCCAAAATAGATTATTTAAAGGATAAGGTGGTTATGGGTCGAAAAACACTTAACCAATATGTTTTATATAGGTTTTGGTCACTATATTAACCATATCTTTTAGATTTAACTCTTAGTTAAACAGTTTGACATTTACCATGTCTCTTTGTATTTTTATATTATATGATTAATAAACTTACTATATACTTCCAAGAGAACCCCAAGTGATTCATTAATGATAAAAATATCATTATATAAGTCTTTTAACCAAACCTTATATTATTAGTAATAGAATATAAATTAATAATATAATATTTGTTTTAAAAACTCTTTTATGTCAATTTTGACACAATTTGGTATTTTGTTTTTTCTAAATTTATAACAGCATTATTACTTAGAAAAAAATTCATATAACCAACCCCAATATGTCATATTAACCTATAAAATTAGTTTAATTCATAAAAAGTCTAAAATTACATTTATTTGGATATTTATAATGTCAAGTATTTTAATTTTTCATTAATTAGGTAATTACTGCATCATCATTGTATCATAAATAAATTAAATTATTTAATGTTTAAAAAATATAAATAAAATACCATTATGTAGAAAATATTTTTATATTTCTAATTAATATTTATAGTATAATTTATCTTATGTGTAATCCTATATTAAAAATGTTTTAGTTATTAAACTTTGATTTTAACTCTTTTAACTTTTCTTTGAATTAAATAATAATAAATGTCCTAATCTAAACCAAGTGGACCAAATAGGTTCATATTTTATTCCTAAGGTTGTTTTTGGTGGAACTATACTTATAAAATAGAATTAGGACATGTGTTAGGGTAATAATAATATCATTTTACCCTTAATTATCCTATTTACTTTTAACCGCGGTAAATAAAAGTAAAAAGTTATTATTCACCAAAAATTATTTTCATCTTATTGAACCACATTTTACTTACTGATATTAAACATGTCTCTTGGATTTTTTAAATTCAACTCACAGAAGTGGTAAAATTATGTTTTATGTAAATTTGTAAATGCTCCTAGGAGGTGGGTAAAAGACGGTAAAAAGTTCAATAAAATTTTTATATATCTCAAATTATTATAAACTGACTCCAATGAATCACATTGAACTTATATAGGTATTATGTATCTATTTTGACCTAAAATAAATTTAAATAAAATAAATAATTATTTAAATAAAAATTTTGTTTTAAACTATAACTCGGTGTTTTTCACTATTCATCATGAATTGAAAGTTTTCAGAAAAAATACCAAAAATTCACCCTAAGCTAATTTCGACATTCCTATTCAAAAAATGAAGTCCATTTTGAAATATAAAATTTATAAAATTTCAAAAAGTGGGTATTACTATTTATAATGGCTAGTTTGATTGGTTGTGGTGTGTTAGAACTCAAAGTTGCATACAACACACGCTATTGCATTATTCAAAGGGAAACGTATCATGGAATCTTGGGGTGTTACAGTCTATGTTAGAATCTAGACATCAGTAATGGAAGTACTGTTGGATGTTGAATAGAAGATAAATTCTGTTGAAAATTTTTGTTTTATATATATATATAAACAAAAAAAATAATAAAAATTTAAAAAAAATAGTACAAAAAAATTAAAAATGAAAAGTTTATGTAGGATGTGTAAACCTCGTTCATGCATCCTTCATCAAATTCTCGAAGGATGTGTGAACGGGGTTCATGCATCTTTTAACTCACCTAAGTTTTGTGAACCCTGTTCACACATCTTCCTGAAATTGGGGATGTGTGAACGGGGTTCACGCATCTCGGGACCCATTTTTAAAAATATAGCTAAACCAATCCTGTTTTGCAAAAAAAATTCCAAAAACCCATTTTAAAAAATACCATTTTCTTAACCTCCCTCATAGACTAGGATTTCGTTGCTCGAGGATCCAGAGGCAGTCAAGAAGATGGTCTGTATTCCCAAGCGGGTGACTTGGTAGAGAACCTTCCTGGTCTAGTAACATGATCTAGGTCGAAGGAGGCTGGTATGGTCCTTGTTTGTTCCCCATCAGGAGCTGCTGGTCATAATACCAGAAGTGTCAAGATTTAATGGTATCTCTAATCATTTGGTATATTAGAGGAATGGGGTCTCCGTCAAAGAGCGCCATTCTGGCAGCGGATGCTAGGAAATTCAAGGGTTCGGTTATGGTCATTCTCGAGCCAAAATAGGGTGTTTCTAAACTCCCTAAGTTGGCGAGGAAGTTGGGTTTTCAATCATGCATGCATGGGCTTCTAGATAACCTTCATATTTGGATATGTTGGAGATAGGATATTAAGGTTGAGTTTGTTAGCCTCATGGAACAGTTTATCAATACCAAAATATATTTTGCGGGGGAAAGGTGATGTTTTCATTTGTTTATACTAGTAATGAGATTCAAGAGGGGTGGGATATTTGGTGCATCTTGGGATCCTTGAAGATGGATTCTCTTCCATGGTTTGTGGGTGGTGACTTTAACATGATCGTGGATCCTTCAGAAAATAAAGGAGGTTTGTCTACTTACAATGGTGGGATATAGGAATTTGGTAACTTCATCTCCTCAGTGGGGTTATTCGACTTGGGCTTCAAAGGCAACAAGTTCACCTGGTGCAACAACTGCAGGGGAATTAGCCGAATTTGGAGCCTCCTTTACAGATGTTTTGAGAATCTAAAAAGTCTAAACTCTTTTAGACAAACGTTGATCACTCATTTCCCTCACTCTTTATCAGATCATACCCCACTTCCTGTGGATCTTCATAAGGATATGACTGATCAAGGTGTTTTCTACTATTCCACTAAATGCCATTAAGAAAATAGTTTCATGAAAATGGTTAGATATTCGTGGGAAGGTGAGGAGGGTGGGAGGGCCTGACATGGACTTACAAATAGGCTTAAGCATCTCAAAAAAAGACAAATGAGAATGGTTGGTTCACAAACCCAATACTGGTTTGGGAGTGAAAACTGTTCAGGAGGAAATTGAAAGGATTGAAGAAGAGCTGCATAATGTCTGGGATGAGAACAAGATTTCTATGCTCTGTGACAAATGCATCTTCATTGAGGAGAAACTAATTGAAATTGAGAAAGAGTAAAATTCAATATCTCGTGTAAGATGGATGAAGTAGGGAGACCAAAATAGAGCCTACTTTCATTCATTTCTAAATGAAAAGAGTAGCATGAATATCAATATTTCTATTGGTAATGGGTTTTTTATATCATATGTGGAGGTTACTGGACACTTGGAATTGCAACACTTCGAAGGTCTCCTGGTTGGGGAGGTGAAGACAAGGGATGGGAATAATCAAAGTATTGAAGAGACAGAGGCATCCTGGTAAGGAGTTCCGCTTTCAGTGAGACGATTTGATAATGATCATATGTCATATATACCTAATGAAGAGTATATTAAGAGATTAGTTATTGATATTCCACATGGAAGCACCCCTGGCCCGGATGGTTTTTCTGGTGAATTCAATTTGTTTTCATGGTATGTGGTTGGAAAGAAGGTGGTGGAGGCCATTCAAGATTTCTTCCGGGGTGGTGCTATTAGTAGGGCAGTGAGTGCTTCCAGAGCGGTACCCATTCCGAAGGTCAAAGATCCCACTTCTCTTGGGCAGTATAGACCCATATTCCTGTGTAATGTGTCTTACAAAATTCTAGAAAGTCTGATTGTAAGGCGTGTGAGTGGGATTATTCCAAGGTTAGTTTCTGATGATCAAAATGGGTTCATTAAAGGTAGAAGTATACAGGGGAAGTCGTAATTGAGAGTGATCTTGTGAGAAATATTAATAAAAGGGTGGTTGGATTTAATGTCATCTTCTAGGTGGACATGGATAAGGCTTATGACAAGGTGGAATGGAGCTTTATTATTTGGGTAATGTGCAAGTTTAGGTTTCATGAATGGGTTTTTAACCTGTTCTTCCAATGTTACTCATCCTCATGGATTTCAATTTCTTTAAAGGTGGGGGTGCTTTGGCCTATTTAAATCGGTGTGGGGCATTCGACAAGGTGACCCTTTATCCCCTATCCTTTTTATATTGGCATGGGATTCTCTTTCTCAGAATCTCCACAAAGACAGGAATAATGGGAAACTTAAACCATTATTCAGGAGAAAGTGAAGGTAGGAAATCTCACACTTGATGTTTTCAGACAACATTCTGATTTTCATTAATAGTAGATGGAGATCCTTCATCGATCTCATGGGTATTCTCTCGGTGTATTACTATTTGAGTGGGCAGAATATCAACTCAAGGAAGAGCTACATTTTTCATTTCCAGAAAATTACTAGGGAGACACTATAGGTTTATTTAAGAGATCTTGGAGTGTCAAAGAAGGATTTCAAGTGATCATGGAGTGTCAAAGAAGTAAACTTCCTTTGATGTACCTCAGAGTACCTCTCTCTCCAGATCGCATTAAGAAATTCTATTTTGAAGGCATCATGAACCATATTCTGGGAATAATCTTGAACTGGAATAACAAATTTCTATCCTTTTGGTGACCTTTCATACTTATTAATAGCATTCTCACCTCCATTTTGATGCATGTTCTGTCGATTATCAAGCCACCTAAGGGGATTATCATGAGGATAGAGAAGGTTATGTCTTCCTTTCTATGGGATGAAAACCAGATCGGACGTTGTCATTAGACAGATTGGGAACGTATGGAATTTCTAGTTGAGGAGGGTGGTGTGGGGTTACGTGACATTGATGAAGGCATGCAAGGAATACAAGCGAGGATTTCATGGGAAATAATTTTGAGGAGATCGATGTGGGCTTCATTCTTCAAAGAGAGGTACAGAGGTCATCGGGCTTATGGAGAAGACCAAAGAGCATATTTCATTAGCTTGGCAAGATATATGTTTGAACATCTTGAAAAACATAATGATTCTCCTTGGTGGATCATAGGAAGAGGAGACATTGGATTTTGGAAGGATAACTAGGTGGGGGAGAGGCTCTTTTTTCCATGTTTTACTTATCCTGACATGTCTTTCAAAGAAGAAAGAAAGTACCCCATGCTTATTAAGGCATTCCTTAATGAGGAAAAAAGTTGTGTTTAATAGTATTTTCTTGATTTATGATGTAGATAAATGTTGTTACTCTGGTGAAAACTCGGGAAAATTTTCCACCTGGAAGTTTAGAAGGAACAGACATGTGGAGAGTTCATCGGAGGAGTGGTCTGAAAAATACTGGTGTAAAGAATTAACAATAAAAATTTTCTTCCTATTCTAGCACATCAATAACAATGATTTAATAACATATGAAAGTATTCAGAGGAGAGGTATTCATTTAGCATCTTGGTTCTTCTTCGGTGTGAATCTGAGGAGGGAATCATCTGATCATCACTTTTATCAGAATGACTGGGTGGTTGAACTTTGGTCACTCTACTTCCCTCAGCCTTAGATCAATCAGTAGAAATCCTCTTTTCAAGGTATCTTATCATCATGGCTTCAAGGTGTGGAGATAAAAAGAATGTAATGAAAAGGTTGAGCTATCATTATCTCTCCCATATACTAGACAATCTAGGAGGAAAGGAACCAATCAAGACCAGATTCCTGCTCGTCTGTCACATTCCTCCATATGAGGGTTAGGTCTTTAATCTATGAGCTACTCTCGCTACTAAAATGGGGTCAGTAATCACTTCTGGTATGAAATATTCTCAATAGGTTGGCCTTTTAATCCACCTTCCAATGGGATGAAGCTAAATTTGGATGTCTCTCTCAATAACGGACTCATGAGCGATGGAGGATTTCTTCACAACTCATGGGGCTCCATCCTGGTGGAGTTCAGAATTTTTTATGGTATGGGTAGTTCCTTGGGGGCAGAAGCATGGGCACTGCTCATAGGTCTTCAATTCTATAGGGAGTGTGACTTTTAGGTGTCAGAATTTGAGTGAGATTCTAAAACTTTGGTGAACATGATATAGGGGAGGTATGAGGCTCCATGGGATCTGGCCTACATTATCTAAAGGTGTGTTATGGAGGCTTCCTCAGATCAAAATATTCATCACAGTTGGAGGGAAACTAATTTTTTTATGGATTCCCTTGCAAGTTTTGGACATTCATGAAAGGGCTTAACCATTTTTTATGGTTTGGGGTCCCTTCCACCAGAGTGCTAGGTCTTTTCATAGAGGTATGCTCTTGGGTTACATTATTTTAGACCTCTTGAGGGTTTTTTCTATAATAGAGGGGATAGGCCTTATTTATCAATAATAATAAAAAGTATTTTTCAGTCGGTGGTGTGTGTGGTACCACAAGGAGGTAAACTATGGATATCATTGGACTATAGTAGGGATAAATATTGGTTGGATCCAATGATATTCCTACTTAGGATCTTGAGAGTCTAGTAAAGAATTTCCCATAGGCTAGGGCCAAGTATGAGGTGCTTTTTCATTTTTGATTATTTATCACATGATGGTTTTATCATGGATTATTTCTCAAATTTTTTTATATGAGATTCAATCACATAGCTTTTCATGATAGTTTATTTCATGTATATGTGTTTACTTACTTACCTCTTGATGCATGGATATTATTTCCTATTTATATCACTTCTACGTGTCATATTTATGGTTTTAGAAGATGAAATTATTTTATAAAAACCAAAGTGGAAATTATTTATAAAATAATTGGATTTATGAAAATTTATTATAAAACTATTTTTTGTTTTAAAATCTATAACTATTGAATTATTAATATTATACCTTCTATAGACACTATGGTGGTATCCTACTAGGATTTTTACTCACACCCTAATTTTTACCTTGGGTTGGTTGTAGATGTTGTATTACAGAATACAAGTAAAGGGAAGGTAATCTTGAAGCATGTATGCTTCTCTTTCGGTCTTTGCCTTTAGTTTGGGTTGATTTGTAGGTAACTATTGGTCACATGGGGACTTTTATTCTTATTTGATTAATAAATTTTTGGTTTTTCCTATTCACTTGTTTGTATGGATAGTTTTATCTCCTTTGTTTATTATTTTCACTTTGGTCTTATGTCTTGATTAGTTTATATTTGAATCTTATTTTATTTTCTTACTTCACCTCACCATGTGATAGTCGGCTCATGTGTATGGTTTGGTTGACTTGGGTTGGTTTGTTATAAATTGATACATTATATATTGAAGAATCATATAGATTTAGAAAATATCATTGGAAATTAAGAATCTATGGTGAAAAAAGTGTAAGATTAATCCATAAAAAACAAACAAATCTCATTTTATATGTTGATCCAAAAATAACTTCATAGGTAGTTAGGCACAAGAAGTTGATTAATACAGTGAATGAATAACTAGATCATATTGATTATAATTATACATGTGAATTAATATCAAGTCCTAAAATTAAAAAATCTAATTAGTACCAAGTGTATTTTCATAAAAATTGAATAAAAAATGTGATTCATCAAGAAATAACAAAATACTGGTATGAAATGGGTATTTATAAGTGAAAGGAACAGACTTTACATAAACTTTTTCACTAGTAGTAAAACTAGAGTCTATTAGAATATTTATTATAGTATAAGATCACATGCACTATAAATTGTATTAGATGTATGTGAATCATTATTTTTTAAATGGTTATCTAGAAGAAGAGTCTTTCATTGAACAACTTGAATACCCTTTTCTAGATAGAGCTGGCAGCATAGTATATGGGATGAAAAGGGAATTGTATATTTTGAAATAGTCCATTAGAGCAAGGTGTTATAAATTTTATGGAAACCTGAGACAAATGGAATTTACTAAAGGGATGGTTGACATTAACATTTATGTTAAAGAGATGTTTATAGGTACTCTATTTTTATATTATTTATTAATGATGTCATATTTTCAGATGATAAGAAGTATATCTGTGAGGAGTTAGCAAAGAAAATGAAGATTCATTTTGAAACATCAATGTTGGGTGGGAAAAATAATTTATAGGATTACAAATTTTACAAAATAATGATTACATATTTCAATTCCAATATAAATATACTGGATAATTATTGAATAAGTTTATCATGGAAAATTCTAAATAGGTTTGAACACATATAGAAGTTGTAACTAAACTAAAAAATAGACAAATCTAGAATTAGTATAAATCAAAAATATTTCAAAAGAATCATTAGAATTTTTCTTTATCTAACATCATCAATGGTGGATATAGTTTATGTTGTGACTCTTTGTAGAAGAAATTGAAATGATCCTAAGGAGTTTCAAATGCTGTGATAAAATAGAATTCTGATATATGTCAAAGTAACGCTAAATTATGGTTTTTTATAAAAGAATGGAGGAATTGAATTTGGTGGGCTTCAAATATATGGACTACATAGGTGATTCCAATGACAGGAAATTCATATCTATTTGGAATTTTTTTTAGTGAATTTTTTTTTCAGTTAGTATAGTAGGAAATAGAATTTAATATCCTTGAGCATTACAGAGGTATAATATATTGTTGTAACTCAATCATGTATATAGATGTTTTAGATGAAAGTTAAGATAAAATATTTTAAAGTTTAAGATAAAAATCTATTAAGGATTGTTAGTGATAATAAAGGTGTTATTAACTTGTTGAAAAATATTATTCATCACTCAATAAAAAACACATTGATATCATGTACTATTTTATCGAAGAAACTCTGGAAAAGGTAAATGTAAAACTAGAATACATTTCCACCATGGGTAAAATTACATATCCTTTTACGAAATTCATTCCAATGTATATGATTACTAAATTGAGGATAAAACTTCATGTTCAGTTTTCCCTTATCACTTAAAGATGTGTGGGATAAACCTCCATGATGCTTTGCATTATATTTTCAAAGGGGAAGAGATAGTGTACTACTATTTTTTAAATAGGAAGAGGTAAAAATGTTTATTAATATATTATTAATTTTAAGATGTGGTTTTTTCTAAAATGGGAGAAATGAAAGGAAGAATTTATTAGGAGAGAATCTAAGTCACTTCACCAAAAATTTCTTGTCACCAAGGGATAAAATTCTATCAAAACTGTTATCTTTTCTTGTTGTGTAGTCTCCAAAAACTTTATATTTGAGAAAGTATGTGATTTTATATTAGTGAGATAAGCTAAAAAAGTTAAATAGTGTTTATAATAAATCAAAATGAGAATATTAAAGTACACAAGATAATTTTTGAAGGGTTCTTGTTATGTTAAACTTTAATTTAAAACCATTGGAATCCATTGTAATTTAGTTTGAATCATTCAGAATGTATTTCGTATTTTTTTTAAGTTAATATATATTATTTTAGATAATCCTAAGTGTATTCGAGTTATTTTTTAAAGACATTTTCAATTACATATGATATTTTTTATTGTGTAAGATGATTGGTGGATTTCATAAGATATCAGTGTTTTTTAAGAAATTGATCTAATTTCATAATATTTTTTTAATTCCATAAGATATTTTTGATCTTGTAAGATATATTCCTTTTAATAAGATATTTTAAATTTTATAATATATTTATGGATCATAATATATTTATGTTTGTGTATGTCTTTCTAAGTCTCGTAAGACTTTCTAATCCACATAAAAATTTTACCAAAAAATGTAAGCCTTTATAAAACATATGAAAAGTAATTAATATTTAATGAATTATAAAATTCATTAAAATATAGAGTCTTAGAAAATGGGTTGTATGCTGAAAATATAATACTATCAATTTTCAAAAATAATAAATTATAGAATTTCTAGAAAATACATTCATAAATTCAATCCAGATGATGTTGTGATGATTTATAATTCATTAAACATGTGAAAATGGTTATATTATGATTCAAAATGAGGTATTAAGAATGTTTCATCATAATGATATGTATCATGTCATGAAGAAGATTAATAGAGATATCAACAAAAGATGGTTTAGTGAAATGGAGAGATGATATCACTCAAATATTCTGGAATTCTCAAATAAAATTATCTTTAAATTATTTTTTGTAATCATTATTAAATAAATATCAAGTGCATTTATTTAATCAGATGAAATAAGATTAAATAGGAATAACAGTATTACTGGAATATCATTTGAGACAAACCTACAAGGAAATTTTTGGACTTATGCTAAGGATCATGGGAATGAACCTACATGGGAAGTTATAGAAATTGATCTAAAGTTCATGGGGACAAAACTATATGGTTAGTTAAATGAAGATTGTGAATGGTGAACTAAAATCATAAAATTTATTATGAGAATATTCTATATTATGTTCCCATATTGAATTCCATGAATTTTATTAGTACTGAATTATTGTGAAATTCAGTTTTAAGATAAATCTGTGCTTAAACAAAAAAAAATTAATGAAATTACTGATTATAATAAAAATAAGAAAATAGAGACTAAAATTGGGAGTGCAAGAGATATGAGAAAACATAAAGACCTTGAGTGAACAATAATTCAAAATTTAGAAAAACATTATCAATTGATTCTATATGAATTATTCAAGGCCAACTGGTCTAATTTTATCTGTGATTATCAATAGTCAACTATCCTAAATAGGTGAGTATATTCTATTCTCATTATCTTTAAGGGTAAAAAAGAAATATAATCATCTTTATTTACTAAAGAAAACCATATTCTCTTATGATCTTTCTAACCATGTTCTGATCAGTTTATATTTGGAGAGAGTTTGTCAAAACTAGTTGGATTGTGTGTGTGTGTGTTAGGAAACAATCAATGGGTATATGATTATTTCATTCCACCCCAATTGTAATTGATCACAAATTTCTAGTGGAGATTATGTGACTCATACTCATCTCGATCACAACAAGGAGTAAGTAGCCAAATTAGGACTAAACCTTATAAAAATTGTGTTCCATTTGTGTTAGTTTTTATTTATATCTTTATTGGGTACAGATATGTAAAATATTTGAGTGGAATGTATCCAAACAGATCACATATATTTTTTATAATGAATAAATTATAAATTAAAATTCCATTGATTCCCCTCCACCCTCTTAGAGGGGCATCCATTCCTAGGGTATATCAAATGTGATAAGTATAAGATATACCTAGTGGAATGATGCCTCATTCATCCATATAAATCTAAGAGGATTAATTCAGTTATCCTGGTTGATTATATTTACAATCTTTTTTGTCTCATAGGTACCATCTTACCCATTTAACAAGATGCTAAAATAAAAAAATTCTCTCTACTAAATTGGGGTAGAGCTCTCACATCATTCTATTTTGAAAATTTTCAAAAACTTTTCTAACCTAGATAGAAGATCCTTCTTTGATATAAATTATTTTATTCTTTTTCACTAAGGTAAAATTAATTTCTTGGATCACCAATATAAAATAGATCCTTATTGTTTATTTCTCATTTGGTAATGATTCTTCCGTATTTAATTTTATTAAGGAGGCAGGTTTTTATTTTTATAATAATTTCATTTCATTAATCATAGAGCATACTCTTACAAATAAGGTTGGTTTTGAGCCCATAAATAAATAATAAGTATTTATATATTAACTTTTTATGTTTGATTTTAGCAGAACTAATTACTTTGATCTTCAAGATATTCAATTTCAAAAAGTGACAAAACAAAAATCATGTTATTCAATATTTATTAGGGTCTATACATATATTCTCATTTGTGTGATGATCATACAATGTTATGAATCCATTTTTTCCTTATTACTTTTATTGAGATACACTTCAAAAAGATGTTACATTTCTATATTTTCTCTTCTTTGAGTCTTATTTCCTTTAACAATCTATTTAGCCTATCACGAAATCATGGTCAAAGATTTCTCATCATATTGAACTTTCTAGTCACACCTACAACCCCTCATGATTTTATATTTATTTCTTTTGAAATAAATTTTAAGTATTCAATAGATTTCTAAAAATGAAATAAATAACTTTAAGTGAACTATTATATACTATAAAAATATTATTATTTAAATATAGGCATAATAACTTAGTAATTAATTTGGAAGGTATAAATATTAATAACAACATTATAGAAATTATGTATAAATGATTTATATAATTCAAATATATTTATTTATAAGTAATTAAATTTTAGAAGATTCATTTTATGCTTTAAAAGTATGTTTTCTTCCGAAATGGTTTATTGCATTTTTTCATGGACGTTATTATTAATTTATATAATTTTTGAAAATTTAATTTGAAAAAATGAACATACTTATTAACATAATTATTTTAAAATTATCTCAGGCTAAATTTTGTTTGAATTTTTCAAAAAAAATATTTTTGGGTGAACAGTGAACATGCAGATTTTAAAAAAAAATGTGTTTTTTTTAGTATTTTAAAAGACCCATTTTTATTTACAATTTACTTAAATTTTATTTATTAAATATTTATTTAAAATAATTTAATTTATACCTTTTGTATCAACATTATACTTGATCTTGGTACAAAAATACTTTTATACTTAAAAAGGCACTTTTTAAAAAACAGCTTTTCATTACATTTTGTTTTCTTATGTTAAATTAATTTCTACCATTTCTAAAGATTAAATCCTGAAAATTGTATTCTATAATTTGAATCATAATTTCCAAATTTATTAATTATCCCAATATCATTTTTTTCATTATGAATAATAAATATGGTAAAAATATTACCACTAGAGTAAAAAGGGTAAAACAGGTAAATTAAGGTTAAACTAATTGATAAGGAAAAACATTTTCATATAATTTATTATTTTATGAAGGTAGTTATATACTTTAAACTTTATGAAATAAAATTAATTATTTATGGGATGCTTTTCAATGAATATGACTTAATAAAATTTTAATCCTAAAAATATTCAAGGTGTGTCCCTCCACCCACTTATAAAAGGACACCCCTACTCTCATTTATTTACACTAATTTTAGCCATATAACTCAACAAAAACTTTATCAATTATCTTATTAACTTACCTATACATGAATTAGAGGTTATTTTTTTCTTAAAATACAATTCCAAGGGTCCTTAATAAGGAATCTAATGGAAGTCTGCTAAAGAAGAGGTAATCATCTTACCCAACATCTTTTAATTTATTTATTCTTATACCTCATTTGAATATGTGGTATTGATCATAAAATAATAAATATATAATACTAAATATAATAAAAAAACTATGATTATGTAACCACCATTATCCACCCTCCTTTCAGACAAATGGGAAATGAAATTATCGCTCGTGCGTGTGTGTGGACTATAACCTCCACATACTGATATGATTCATTTACCATCACCATAGTTCATGATTGGTTAGTATTATAGATTTAAAATTTATATAAAATATTTATTGCTTAATTATAATTTTTAAATTAAAATATATTATATACCTTCTTACCTTTCCATTCATTAAAAAATGATAACATCGCTCGTGTGTACTTGTAGACTACCACCTCTATGAAGTGATGTGATTTTTATTTCATTTTTTGCTTTACATAGATGGTAATAATAATATATTTAATTAATATATATTATATATATTATATAATAATTAATCTATAAATTTAAATTATTATTTTCATTTCATTCATTCCAACCATTTAAAAGAGGAAACATTACTCCTACGTGAATACGGACTATCATCTCCACGAAGTGATGTAATTAATTTTCCATCATCACTATATATGAATAGTTATAAAATTATATATAATTATTAAATATTATAATTATGAAATAATTAAAATTATGGATATTGTGTAACCATGTTCAAAGTATAATGACTGGAACTTCTATGTTGAAACCTTCATGAAAAATGAATTTTTTATCACCCAGAATAATGTTTTCAATAAATACTTATTGATAATAAAGTGGTATGATGTTATAATTAAATCATATATGGTATGATATGTATGAATATGTTTTTGAAATGAGTTTATAATAAATTTAAATCAATTATACATGAGTGTTTAAGGAATACAATGTAAGACAAGACATGAGGTAAGGGATTTATTTTTTAATCTCATTTTAATCGGGATTGATTATGCTTAAATTGAGATTGAGGGATATTATACTTTTCTAATAAACCAATTACATTTTTATTATCCTCTAGTTATTTTATGATTTTATATATATTAGTACCATTTACCTCTCCTTAGTAATTAAAATTATTGATAAAATATTTTTAAAGAAAAGCTGAGCTTATTTCCTCTTTGGTCAATGAACTTTTTCTTCCATGTCCATTCTCTAAAAAATAGTTTTATAGAACTTTTTAACTATGATTTAAATTTTTTAAAATGGTAATTTTCATTAACTTTTACTTCTTTTAAAAAAATTTAAAATCAATCATTTTAATGAAACATTTTATGAACAAGTCGTTTTTGAATTTTTATAAAATAGTGAAAAGAATGGTCTCTTTTAACATATACAAAATGAATTTATATTACTGCCATCATGATTGTTATTTACTTTAAAGATTACTTTATAAGTTTCCATGGTCATTTTCAAATAAAATTATTTTCTTTATATTTTTTAAATATTTTTATTTTAAATAAGTTATTTGAAAATTAAAATAGTATTTTCATCATGAAATGTTCCAAGTGATCATTAAATGAAATTTTTCTTATATAATGAAATCCTTTGAGGTTACTTATGTTTCACTAGGGATATGATTTGACGATATGAAACTTATCCTTTTTTTGGGTGATTTATGGTTATGATGATGAAATATTTAAATAAACCCCATTTTATTTTCCATGGGTTATGTTATGATGAAATGTTAAATTTTTTCATGTTTCTGTGGTGTAAATATGAATAGATTATAATTATGTAATGGGTGGGTCCATAATATAAATCCAATGCATTGGGTAGATATGGATAACTCATTATATTACTATGTTATGTTTGAACCTGATTTCATATTCATAAGAAAATAGGTTGACCTGGTTTCATGTCTACAAGTATATGTGTGGACTTGTTTTCATATCCATAAGTTTTTGTGTGGAACTATTTTCATGTCCATAAGTTTATGTGGGAACTATATTTCATTTCCTTAAAATAATGAGTTGACCTGTTTCTATTTATACATTTTCGAAATGTTATAATATTATTTTTTTCATATTCCTATATTTATGTTAGGAGTTCATAACTTATGATTGATTATTTATGATTTCACAATTTTATGAATATTTTCTTTTATTTTGAAAAATATTTATTCCATGACTCGTGATTAATGATATTAAATTTATTGTGTATGAATTCCTTATGTTATAGTTATTATTTTATACCCATATTTTCATATATGATCATTGATTAATGTCTCATGTGTCTTCCCTTATTGAGCATATGATCTCACCATTTCTTATGTTTTTGTTCCTTGGGTTTTGATTGAAGGTTATATGTATGATATGTCTAAAAGGGTATTAAAATGAAAAACTTTGTGGCATATTTTTGGAGATAAATTAAGAAATAATATGTTTATATATCTATTATCTAAAGAAAATAAACCTTTACTGTTCTAGGATGTGTATAATTATGATATTTTTGTATATTCTTCTCAAATGATGTAATATTTATTTAGGTTATTCTTGGGACACTTCAGTTGGTATCAGAGTCGGTTTTATTTAATCTTTAGATACTAGATTGGATAAATTTAGTAAAAAAATTGGTTATAAACCTGAGTATAATATATGATCCTGATGTTTTGGTAAGGTAGGGATTAGGTGGTTTTTCTAGGAATAAATCCCTATCAGGATACTATAAGTGGACATGATTTTGTAATATATGAATATAGGGCTAATAACCTCAAAATCGGTTGGTTGAGTATATCTCTTCTATCATTCTGGTTCATGATGAATGGTCCCTTAATACACACCATGTTTGGTACTCCTAGGGGATATTTGTTGGTTAATTCACATTTTCTTTATGAACCATTATGAAGAATTTAAATAGATGATGGCCATTAATGACCTAGGTTAAACCTAAGTTTTCATAGATTGATAATAAGGAATCATAATTTAGTGCATCTCAATAATGATTTTCTGAAAAATATGATTGGTCACTATGATTTTTGTATCATGATTCTTATATATGCTTTTGGTTTTAGTCAATTTCCATAACCTAAAGATATTGTGTGATCAATGAATGTGATGTACAATTATATGATCATCCTCATGATAAACCAAATAGATTTGGAGATAGAATGAAATATATTGAAACTATTCTCACTCAACTCACTCAATCTATGGGCGGTAACACAAATCATGTTGATCTTCTAAATTCACCGAGGAGGGAGAAACATGACATTGAATCTTTAATAAAACAATTTCTTCCCTCCTTCTATAGGTCTTATGATCTAATATTTTTCAATAAATAGATAAATTTGATGAAAAATATGTTTTATTTTATTCAATGCTTAGATCATGAGAAAGTTTTCTTAATAGTATATTTCTTAGAAGGAGAATTTGATAAATTGTGGACTATTATAAATAATATAAGGAAATAATAAGAAATAAACTACATGTAATGGGAGTATTTTTAGAAGGTATTTCTTAATAAGTACTTTTTATGAACACTTCATACAAAAATAGAGCAGTGCTTTCTAGAGTTAAAGAAGAAGGATGATGAATCCATCGGTACCTATGAAGAAAATTTTACAATACTTTTGAGGTATTAATTTGGTTTTATCATTGATCCAATATTGATCAATTATTTAGTGTTTTGAAACCAAGTATTTGAAATGAATTATCTATAAGGTAATTTGGATGCTATGATGAAATCATTCAATGTGAACTCAAAGTGGGAATAGAAGATGGAAAACCTCATGGTTCTAACGATAATAAAAGGTATATTAAGTTTCATGGAAGATCCATTGGTATTTCATATGGATTGAAGAATATGTTTTAACCTCCTACATTTGAACAAGTGTGGGAAGGAGAACTCACATGATTTCCTGAAAGTATTAAGAAGATGTTACAAATATGGGAATACTATCCATCAAGAAAATGAATGTTGAAGTGATGTGAAGAGTTAAATCAATGAAATGAATGGAGAGAAATATCAATTGAGTACACCACACACACTTCAGTGCTTTAGATGAAAGTATTTTGGGTATTATGAAAATCAATTCCCTAATCCAAGGTATAATGAGAATAATAATTCTTATAAACCTATGAATCCAAAGGAAAAAAGGGAAATATCATGTGATCACAACTGCCAAAGTGGGATACGAGAATGACATGGTAAAAGGTACACTTATCATCTACCTTAGAACAGATAAAGTTTTATTTGATTCAGGATATACATACTCTTTTATATAAAATGAATCATTAAAGTTTATTGCATTACCACCTCCATGATTTGATATTAAGTTATATGTAAAAACCCATAATGATATTATGATCATATATCATGTTTATAGCAACTCTTTGATAGAATTTTTTGGGAATGTGCTTCCTAAAAATCTCGTGATTCTTCCTCTAGTTGAATTCAATGTGATTTTGGTCATGGTTTGGGTTTCTCTATATATATATCATGTCAATTTTTGAGGAAGGTAAGTTGAATTTGACATTCCAAATCAACCTATGATGATCTTTCCGTGTGAGTATGATTATGAACATTCAATGGAAGTTATATTCATTTTATGGGTATTAATACCTATTAATTAGAGTTTTTAATCTCAAATGGTAAGATAGAAAATCAACATTGAATAATTTCATATTGTTCTAGATTATGATGATGTATTTTTTGTAAAATTTCTTGCTCTTTCTAAAAATTTTAAAGTTGATTTTTCAATAGAACTCATATCTGGTCAAACTTGTTTTTCAAATACTCCATATAGAATGGCCCTAATTGAGTTTTATAAATTAAAGAAGAAACTCTAGGATATTTTTGATAAATAATTCATATTATCTATTACATCACCATGGGTTGAACCTATTCTTTTTGTTAAGAATAAATATTTCATAATGTATATTTGTACTGATTATCATGAACTTAATAGGATCACTATCAATAAAAAGTATCTTATACCTCATATCAATGCTCTGTTTGATCAATTACATGGATCTCAATATTTTTCTAAGATTTATCATTGATTTTTATATCATCAATTGAGGGTCAAGAAGGAGGATATACCTAATATATCCTTCTATATGAGGTATTTCCATCATGAATTTATAGTAATTCCATTTAGATTTACCAATAATAATATTATATTTATGTATTTAATAAATAGATTCTTTAGAGATTACCCCGGTTAGTTTGTGTAATACTTTATAGATGATATTATTATATATTCGAAGGTAAGGTAAGAGAATGAATAATATTTTAGGATTGTCCTGAATACCTTGAGAAAGGATAAATTGTATGATAAATTTACTAAGTGTGAATTTTTTGTTTTGAACATTTCATTCTTTGGTCATATAATCTCCAGTGAGGGTATATTAGTGGATCCTTCATAAAAAGTTGTTTAACAATAGACCAGACCAACCATGTTAACCAATATCTTTAGTTTCTTAGGTTAGAAAAGTACTAGTGTCACTTTGTGAGATATTTATCATTTCTATATAATCCAATAAACAAGTTGACTTGAAAGGGATCTAAGTTCCTTTAGATAGATGAATGTGAGGAAAATTTCAAGGAACTAAAAATAAGGTTGGTCAAAACACCAATTCTTACAGTACCCTATAGTGGACAAGAGTTTATGATATTTAGTTATGCATAAAATAAGGTGTTGGCATGAATCCTCATGAAGAATGATATAGTGATAAATCATGACTCATGCCAATTGAAGTTCCATAAGAAAAATTACCTAAATCCTAATTTAGAGATGGAAGTATAAATTATTGCATTGAAAATATAGAGGAACTATAATTAGGGTGAAAATGTGATATATATACCCATCATAAAATCATAATGTATATATTCACACAAAAATAGTTGAATATGCACCAAACTAGATGGTTGGAATTGATTAAATATTACGAATGCTTAATACACTGCCACCCTTGGAAGGAAAACAAGGTGTCTAAAGCTCTAAGTCTGAAAGAGCCTGCTAGTTTATCCATGATGAGGATTTAAATAGATCCAATATTTATGAATTTTCATAATATGGATCTTTAAATCATGAGTAAAGGTGTAATATAATATCTTTCTTATATTAATTTTCAACCATCCATTGATGTAATGATTAAAGAGGCACAGAAGGAGGATGTGGAATTATATAATACGATGAGAAATATTTCTAAGTTTAACCTTTATTGTGATAAAATGATAAGTTACATGAATAATTTATGTTAAATATCAATACCATACTTGAATATGGAGTTATTTTAAGAATCTCTTAGCTCATCATTCTCTATTCATCCTAGATATGCAAAGATATATAAATACATAAAAGTTTATTTATAGTGGGAAAACATGAAAATATAAATTTTAGACTATGTATCTCGGTTCTTGGTATGTAATCAAGTTAATTTTGAGATACATAAGTCTAATGGGATGTTATAACCAATACCTATACTATAATATAAATAGGAAAACATCTCCATGGATTTCATCATTGGATTCCTCTGAACATCTAAATTCCATAATGTTATCTGTTTTGTAGTTAACAACCTTATGAAGTTAGAAAAAATTAATTAATATCAGAAAATATTTATATATTAAGTATATTTCCATAATATACATTAAGTAATTGGTAATTTTTTATATAGTACCACATTCTATTTTATCTGATCTAGATCCAATGTTTTACTTGAAGTTCTGGTGAAATCTTTAGAAAGATCTAGAAACAAATTTGTGTTTTTGTATTATTTATCATCCTTAGATAAGTTTTTAGTATATAAAAACCATTAAAACCCTATATTATATTTTTAGATCATTTTATTTTTATTTCAAAGTTTGTTTGTAGAAACACCTTCCTCTTGTTGAATGCTCTTATAACAATATATTTCACTCAATAATTCATATGGATCCTTATGAAGCCCCTTATAGAAGGAAGTGAATGACTATAATATTTTGGGATGAAGTTGAAAAAAAAAATTGGACTTTATCTAGATGATTAAATTTTAGATAAATTCAAATCTATTTAGTAGCACATCGAGGCAACTCAGAGTCGATAGAAAATTTATACTAACAATCATTAGAGAAATTCAGAATTCAATGTTGGTTGAAAGTTATTACTATGAATTTCTCCATAGAAGAAGGTTATGATATTTATAAAGAAGATAAATTTGATTCCGAGTTATATTGGTCCCTTCAAAAATTTTGATCGATTAGGGATGATAGCTTATCACTTGGAACTTACACCAAACCTCCCTCATGTTCATGATGTGTTCCTTGTATTTCTTCAGAGGAAGTACATAGCTGATCCTTCACATTATATGAACTTTGAGTTTGTACCTCAGTAGTATGATCTTTATTTGTGAATAATAACCTATGTAAATCTTGGATCATATAGATAAAGTTATACAAAATAATAATAATCATCTAGTTAAAATTATCTGGAGGAATCAAAAATTTAATGAAGCTGCATGGGAACTCGGAGAGGTGATGAGATAGAGGTATCCTCATTTCTTTGTATTTGAGTGATAGAATTTTGAGGGAGAAATCCATTTTCATTTTTGTAGAATGTAACACCCCCAAGATTTTGTATGTATTTCTTTTGGAATAAATTTTATGTAATCAATAGCTTTCGTAACAAAAAAAACATCGAGTTTTAAGTGTATTGTGATATAATATAAAAATATTATTATTATTGAAATATGATCGTTATAACTTAGTTGTAAATTTGGAAGTTATTATTAGTAATTACCACATTATTAAAAAAATTATAAAGGATTTATATAATGAAAATTTTTTAATGCATAAATACTTAATTTTTAGTAGATTTATTTTATGCTTCAAAAGTATGTCTTCTTCAAAAATGGTTTTATTTCTTTTTATACAAGGACATTGTAATTAATCTTGACCATTTTTATAAATTTGATTTGAAAAAATTAAATTTATTTTTAAAATCATAATGTCAAAATTTCCTTAAGCTGAGGTTTTGGGAATTTTCTGAAAAAGTTTATTTTTCTGTGAATAGTGAAAATACCAATTTTTTAATAAAAACTATATTTTCTAGTCTAGTATTTTCAAATTTCCATTTTTATTTGGATTGGTTTTAAAATTTAATTATATTATTTTAAAAATAATAATAATAATTCAATTTATACCTTTTTTATCAATATTATACTTGATCTTCGTAAAAAAATTAGACTTAAATGGAATTTTTTTATACAATCATTTTTCATTGCATTTTTCATTTATATATTAAATTATTTTATTCCACTTATAGATATTTAATCTTGAAAAATGTATTCCATATTTGTAATCATAATTTCCAAATTTAGTAATTAACCCGATTTCATTTTTTTCATTATAAATGGTAAATGTGGTAAAAAATATTACAACCTTAATAAAAATGTTAAAATGGGTAAATTAAGGTTAAAGTGATACGGCCACAATTTTTTATATTATTTCTTATTTTATGAAATTATTTAGACCATATCACTTTATTAATGATATTTAACTGTTTATAGGACATTTTTTTATGAATATGACTTAATAATATTACAATCATTTAAAATATTCAAGTTGTATCCCTCCCCCACTTATAAAGATACACTCCTCCTCAATTTTATTTACCCCTTTTGAGCCATATAAATTGACCAAACCCTACTTACTTCTCTTATAAACCTCCTTATACATGAATTAGATGTGTTGTTCTTCTTAAAATACAATTTCAATTTTCCTTAAGAAGGGTTCTAAAGGAAGTCTACTAAAGAGGAGGTAATTGTCTTACCCAACCACTTTTAATTTATTGCTTCTGATAAATCATTTAAATATGTGGTATTAAATATAAAGTAATAAATTTAGTATCCTCAATATAATAAAATGTTTTTAATGTTATGGAACCACTATTATCAGCCCTCATTTCCATCAAATGGGTAATGAAATTATCGCTTGTGTGTACATATGGACTACCACCTCCACTTAGTGATATGATTAATTTTTCATCATAATAATTCATGATTGATTATTATTATAGATTAAATGTTTATATATTATATTTATGACATTATTATACTTTTAAATTTATATTACCATTCCATATGTTGAAAAAAAGTAATATCGCTCATGTGTACATGTGGACTACCACCTCCACAGAGCAATGTGATTAGTCTTTCATTTTCACATTACATGGATGGTTCCTTTATTTTATTCCAACCATTAAAAAATGGAAACATCACTCAAGCATATATACAGACTACTATCTCCACAAAGTGATGTAATTCATCTTTCATCAACACTTTATATGAATAGTTATAAAAGTGTATATAATGATTACATATGATAATTATGACATGATTAAATTTTTTAAGATAATGTAACCATGATCAAATTACAAGGACCAGAACTGATGAGTTGAAGCCTACATGAAAAATGAAACAGTTATAACTTAGAATAGTTATTTTAATAAAAGAATTGTTAATAAATGGATGATAAGATGTTGTAAGTAATTCATTTATGGTATGATATGTATGAATATTACAAAGGTCTAGAATATTCTTGGGCCTTCCCTTTGGTGTTTCCTAGTGGTTCTATGGTTTGTAAAAAAATTAATATTTTAAAGGTGTTTTAAAATAAGTTTGATAATTTATTAATAATAATTTTTTGAGGTTTTGAAATTTATTTTATATTTTTATAAAATGATTTAATTTATAAAGATTTATTTAATAGTATGAAATGAAATATTATTAAATTAAAATATTTTCTTTCAAAATTTTAATTAGGTTCAAAATATTAAACATTATACAGTATATTATACACATGTGTAAATATTTATATTTACATGTGACGTGTTTTAATTAAACATTTCAAAATGTTTGTGTTATGAATTTTATAAATATACACACAACATTATTATATAAGTTCATGTGTGTGAATTTCATCGTTATATATTATGCATGTGTGTTTTTATGTGTGTATATATATATATATATATATATTTGTGTGTGTGTGTGTTTTAATTTCTTATACATATACAAGTGTGTCTATTGTTATACACACACACAAACGCAAATACACACACACATATATATATATATTGTATATATATATCACTATATATATATATATATATATATATTGGTGTATGTTGAATATATATATATATATCATGATTTGGATTTAAAAAAATGGGTGAATAATAAAATGAAAAAAACACTGCATAAAAAGAAGAAAAAGGATATTAAAAAATTAATGAGTTTTTAAGAGGAAAAAACATGTGTGGTGTGAGATTGGAGAAGAGAGAGAGTGGTGCATAATGAAAATAATAAAAAAAAATAAAAGAATAATATATTGGATATAGGTGTGAGAAGATAAATGTGTGTGACATTGAAAAATTAAATGAGGAGAGATAACATAAATTAAAAAGGAGAAATCATATAATAAATAGTGGGGATTTGTGGGGTTTAAAATAGATTAGAGAGAGGCTATTTTTTATTAAATTTAATAATAATTAAAATATGGGATTTTAACTCAGTAAAAATGTGTGAATTTAAGAGAAATTAGTTTTATGAATTAAATGATATTTTATATTTAAAATGATAGGAATTATTTTTGATAATTCATGTGAAAATCATGTAAATAAATACCCAATATTATTTGACTTCTTTTTTTCATATCTCCCTTAATACTAATAGGATTGATGTTCCATTATATTCATTGGTTTACTCTTGAGTATTATAAGGTAAGCACCCAATTTTTTTCATAGGCGTTGAGTTATAATTTCCAAATTTTGTTAAATCAAATTTTTACAATTAAATTGTTGAAGAAGGACAATTGGATGATTACAGCTTCATGTCGGTCCTTGTAAACTTTGATTTTCATCTTTTTTTTGTTTGAATATTGAGGTAGATTAACCATCATTTCTATTATTTTTGTAACATTTAGAAGGGATCGTGATTCTGTTCATTATTTTGGAAAATGGTATGCATCATCTTTATAAAGATAATTAATTTCTTAATTGGATTTAATGGGGAATAATGAAATTTCACCAGTATTTTATATGATTCCTTCATGTTGTGGATAATTTTTTCCATAGAAAGTATTATCACATGCATAGAGAATTATTATCCTTATTATCACATGTTTTGTAAATTTAGATAATTGAAGGATTATCATGAAGAGATAAAGTGATGATTATAAGACGTTAATTATTATTATTTTCCAAAAAAGTGGTGAAACATATGCTTTTTAATACTTTGATATTTTTTGATATTATGAATTTTATGGGCTAAATTCCATGATAAAAATCATGACCATTGGGGATATTTTATTACAATATAGTTGTAATTATACAGTCCATGTTGTGTGATTATTGTTTTAAACCACCTTAAATAAATGGTTAAAAAATTATATTAGACTAAATAATTAGTTTCACCTAGAAATATGGATTGTGTGATAATTCCCCTAGAATAAAGAAGTCCAATTTATGTAAATACCATTGATAAATCTGGGGAAAATTTGTTGATTTGATGTGAATGGTTTTGTGATGCATGGTTGTGATGTGGCTAAGAAGTGGTGGAAATGTGAGTTGGTTGGCTTTATGGGAATGATGGTTTGTTGTGTATTCCTGTGCTGTGTGGTTGGTTTGTTCTAGATTCCTAGTTAGTAATTAAATGTTAAATGATAACAATTAAATGTTAATGACATCAGATTATAATTAATGATAAACATTAGATATGGGTTGTGTGGTTAAATGTGGTTAGTCATAAATAAATTTAATGGGATGGAATTATATACAAAAATGGGGTGTTAAAATGGAATTAGTTGATAATGTGAAATTTAAAAAAAAAAAATTAATTGAAATGTGGAATTTGGTTTGTGACCCGTGGTTGTCGTGTGGATTGTTCATTTAGAGGTGGAAATGAAAGTGACGGTATTGTGAGTTCGTTAGTGTTTTGTTGTGAACACATAGGTTGGGATTGTGTGTGGAATATATATATATATACCATGTATTTTACTTATAATTTTATATATACTCCTCCCACATCAAACACTATGTGTTGACACTCATATTTATATGGGGGTTATTTTTTCAGTATTTGGTGGGAAGGATGGATGGTTGGGTACCCTTTTTCCCTTCTCCCTCCTCCACTTGACGATGACATGCATGGTCTATGATAGTTAGAATTCAAATGTGTCATTTTCAATACATGGTTTGATGATATGTGATGGACCAGGTTTTTTTGGATGAGATGTGATATGACTATACTATGGGGAAGTGGCCCATGTTCTTTCAGGTGAGATGTGATATGGCTGTGTTGTGGTGTTGTGGCCCTTTTTTTTGTGAGATTTGATATGACCATGCTATAGGCCAGTGTCCTAGGTGTTTTTGAGTGGGATGTGATATGTTCATGTTGTGGGGTAGTGGCCCAGGTTTTTTCAGGTGATATGTGATGTGACCATGTTTTGGGAAGGTGGTATATGTTATTTGGAAGATATAAGAGCACCGGGATGTATTTTAATGGGGTGTGATAGCGACTAATCAGTGGGAAAGTGGTGTGGAGTACCTATCATTGATATTATTTATATTATATTATTATACTAGGTTGGGTTATTTAGTGAGTGATCCTTTGTGAGGTTAGAGTTTAGTTTGTTGGCCTATTTAGGTGTTGTTGGTTTCGTTGTTTTCTCATGGATGAATTAGTATGATCTTTTCTCATGTTCGTAAGAGACTTTAGTTTTCCTACTAATTATACATGTATGCTCACCCCACATATAAATAAATAGGGTTTTAGGTTTCCATGAGGACTTTGTAGACTGTGTTGGACATTAATAGCTCAAACCATTAGAGATGTTTCTACTACACTACCTCCTCATTAATTTTGGGGATTTCATTTTTATTCTTTTATCAGTATCAATTTTATTTTTACATGTATTATGGGATGGTTTTAGTTTCCATTTTATATTGTTTCATGCAGTTTCTTGTGGTTTATTTATCCTTCTTATAATCCTATTTTATTATAGAGGTTAATTCCTCCTATTTATGATATTTTCATACCCTCAGTTATATTCTCCAACCTGGGGCCTAATGGAGGGGGAATCAGGTGTCATTATCTATCTTCATTCATTGTGGTGTCATTAGAGGGAAGGGGTCATGATAGACTGGTATCATAGGTGATGGTTGAGAGATAGGATGGAGTTTTGAGTTAAGCACTATGAGGATTGCATGTGTTTGTAGGGAAATGATGTTAGATGATCTTGGTTCATGACATAGGCTAGGGAAGACCAGCTATGACATTGGATTTTAGTGCCCCCCATGATCTGATGTAAAGAATATGAGCCTACTGAATGACCAATTTAGGTGGAACTACTTGTAGGTTAGAGGCCTATGAGAGGTACATGAATCATAATTTATTACTCTTGTGATTGAATGAAGTGGTTTTAAGAATTTAAGGAAATTAATTAAATAATTCATGGGATTTTATGTGTCTGTCTCTAAATGTTCCCATTATGTGGTTGCTGAGGAACTATTCTTATTTGTTATATTAATCTTATATCATTAAAGTAAATAGTAGAATGGTGATTAATTAGCTTGATTAATTTTTTGAAACCTTATTGAAACTTGAATGTGTTTTTTTCATTCCAATTATATCATGGTTTTTAATGAATTAATTTTTTCTTCTGTTTTTAAAATATATATCATGCCATTTTGATTTCCTAATGTTTGAAATTGTTAAAGAAGCATGCGTAGTGTATTTTTTTATAAAAAAAAGTTTAATTTTGAAAACCATTATGAAGCATGTTACCATGGGTATATTTTATACTATAATGATAAAATGAATTAATTTTAAAACATTATTATAATTATTCTAGTTTCTATGCTAGTAAATATGTCATGTGATTCTTTCCATTCATAATTTATCATGATCATGTGTTTTGAATTTGTTGTAAAACTTTGTTTTATAAATTTAAATTCTGAAATTTATGACAAAATGACCATCTTGATTATTGATAATTCCTTTAAATTTTGAGAACCATGATAAGAATAACTTTATCCTTATTCTTTACATGATTTAAGTTTTACAGTATTAATATAATCGAATGTTGTAATCCAGTGTTAGTCCAAAAATTCTGGTGAATTTTTTTCTAGATTTTGAAAAATTGTATGTATGCTTTATGGCAACATGTTGAGACTCAAAACTATTAAAATGATTAAACATATTCTTTCTATGACTGATAATAATTATTAAGTGCTGAAATAATCTTTCCTCACATGTTATGTCATGAGTTGTTTTGATGGGAAGTATTCTTAAAATTGAAAACATTTGTCTGGTAACTAGGGAAATTATAGTATGTGAGATGAGAATCTATCATGTTTAATATTTTTTATTTAAAAATGAAAGTAAAATCATGTTACCATTACTGTGGTATATAATAATTTCTTGTAGATAAATAAAATGATTAAATAATGTTTAGTTAAAGTTTTATAAATCATGAAACATAGAAACAAAACATGTGTAGTTTAAATTTTATGATATAAAAACATTTTTTGTATATAATGGGGTATTTTAATTGAATAAAATATCCTAACATATACAAATTTTCAAATGAAATTGGAATTTTATTTTCCTGGTAATAAGATAGACCTAGAATGTTTTGTTTAATAACATTAAACTTGATGTGTGAGATAACATGTGTTTTTTTCATCTTCAACTTGGCCACATGTTTGATCCATTTATACGAAAGGCATGGTGTTTAATAATAAATTACTTGGGAATATTGAGTGTTGTTTGTGGTTTCATTATTAACGTTTCATTTAAGTGTTTATATGCCTTTATAAATATAATGGTTGTTGGAAACTTTTCTAGTGTTGTGATTTCTATGGATTATGAGACTCATGATGTGACTGCATGATTAATCTCATCATGTATTAAAATTTTAACCATATATGGTCAATTTAATAGTTTTCCTATGGAAAATTTAAATTTTTTTGATAATACCCATGCTATATATTGAGTTGATTTAATGTAATCCCTAGAATAATCATGGAAGATGGAATGTGTTGACAATATGTGAGGTTGTTCTTATTATTTTGACTTGTGTGATGTGTGATTAAAAACATCAAGTATACACAGTGGGGGAAACTTGGTCCCTAATTGAGACACATTATACTTTAATGTAATTAAAACCATGTGGATGATTCAGTGCCACCCAAAGTGTATAATATATTTACATGAGGGAGGTAATTCTTTGATTTGTGCACTTAGGGCTTTGATGTGTGATCATAGTAGTGATTGTTTCTTGGGGTAGTATGGATGATGGGATGGATCATGTGGTTATGTAAAAAGGTTGGTTTATTATGGATTGTAAGTGGTAATGTGATGTGGTTTTATGAAGTTTTTGGTGGACTTTTTTGTTGGTTGGTAAGTGTGGATAGTTATTGTGTTGTGCAATGGTGGTGATCTACAGTGGATGAGATGTGTGGTGGTTTTTATGACATGACTTGTTTTTTTATGTGTTTATATTGATTGAATCACCCAACTCCCATAAAAAGGTTAATCACTTACAGTTGGTAATAAAAGAAAATGATTTTCTAGTAAAATCTTGAAACGATTTAATATGGGCTTACTTCCCACGCCTAAATATTTTTATAGAGTATGTGAAGTGAATGTTTGAATGATATATGGCTGGTTGGGTTTGTTGTCATTGATATTATGTTGATGACATGTGTTATGATCTCAAACATATGAATAGAGAGAAACTCTTTCTTTCATCAAGAAATATTATATTATGTCATGTTTTAAAACCATACAACCAAGTTAGTGTCACCCAAAGTGAAAAATATCATGGCGCATTGGATGGGTTCCTTTGATTTGTATGCTTTTGGAATCTCTATCTATGTTGATATGAGTACATGTGATGATTGGGGATTGTTATGTGATATTAATTTGAAAACTATTGAATTTAATGGAATTCACCTATGACAAACAGAAAATGGAATGTTATACCCTTTGTATATTTTACATGATTATGCTCTTGGTGAATAAATATTTTTAACAAACCTGAAAAAAAAAATGGATAAAGTGGATTATTTTTATCTCATTATTTATTTGTAATGAATGTTATATTTTAAATATGGAATGTTAGATATAATTCTTGGAATTTTCTATAATTATTAATTATTTTAACATAGATCATGTTAAGTTTTAACTATAGGTGGTTTGTGGATCATTTAGTTACTATGATGCACAAGGAATTAAATTAGTTAATTTACTAACCAGTTTTATTGTTTAAAATTTTAACAAAATTTTTGGAAAAAAAATATTTCAAGCATGTTATCCTTGAAAATTTCCACCATTATTGGGTAAAAATGTATTTTAAAAAATTATTTTGTTTGTGGTAACTGGTTTTATTAAATAAACAACAGTATTTACTTCAGAAAAAAAATATTTTTATTTTAAAAGTTGTTTTTGAAAAATAATTTGGGTTTTTTTTCAAAATGAATTCTGATGAGACCTATTAAGGAAAATTATTTAAAAAAGGATCTTTTATTTAAATGTTTTATAATCCTTACAGTGATTTTTATAGTTTGAATTTGGGAATTATTTGGCTCGGCGTAAAATTATTAAATCATTTGACCTCTTGTTGTGTTTGAATTTTGTTGAAAACATTTTCCATGATTGATAGGTATCTCCCTAATATATTATTTTTGAATTGATGTCTCATGATTTATGTCTCACTCTTGGGAGGTATCTTATAGGTTGGTTCTTTAAGCAAACATTCTTCATTCATTCTAATTTTTTTTAAATTCTCTAAGACAGAAATTGTCTGAGAGGTATCTAATGTAAAGGTCTAGAATTTTGTTAGGCCTTCTCTTTAGTGTTTCTTACTAGTTCTGAGGTTCAGACGGTTTTTGAAAATTTTAAAAGTGTTCTAAAATGGGTTTCATAATTTAATGATAATGTTTTTTTGAAGTATTGAAATTTATTTTGGAAGTTTTTAAAATGACTTAATTTAGAATGATTTCTTTAATTTTATGAAATTCAATATTATTTAATTTAAATATGTCTTTTAGAAAATCTAATTAGGTGTGAAATATTAAACATTATACACATATACTATACACATATGTAAATATGTATATTCAAATGTGTCCATGTTGTAATTAAATGTTTCAAAATGTTTGTGTTATGAATGTTATATATATACACACACTATATCGTTACATAAATACATGTGTGTGTTTCATATTTATATATTATGCATATATATATATATATATTCATGTATATTTTAATTTTTTATACATATAAAATAACAAATATTATTAGAGACACACACGTGTGTGTGTGTGTAAATTTTTTGTGTGTGTATATATATATATATAGTTTTTTTTATGTTGAATATATACATATATATATTATTATTTGGATTTATAAAATGGGTGGGGGTTATAAAATGAAAAAAAATGCTACATAAAAAGAAAAAACGGATTTAAAATTATTTGATATGTTTTTAAGAGGTAAAAACATGTGTGGTGTGAGATTAGAGAGGAGAGAGAGGGGTGGATAATGGGTATAATAAAAAGTAATGGAATAATATATTGGAGATAGGCATGAGAAGATAATGGGGTGTGGTATTGAAAAATTAAATGAAGAGATATAACATAGATTAAAAGAATAAATCACATAAAAATGGTGAGGATTTTGGGGATTTAAAACAGATTGAAGAGAGTGTTTTTTTATTTAATAATAATTAAAATATGGGATTTTAAATTGTTCAAAACATGTAAAATTAATATAAATAAATTTTATGAATGAAATGAGATTTTATAATTAAAATTATAGGAATTAATTATGATAATTCAAGTAAAAATCAGGTAAATAAATATCCTAAGATGATTCAAATTTTTTCTTTTGTATCTCTCTCGATACTAATCAGATTAATATGCCACCAATTTTTTAGGATTTTTATTGATTATTAGAAGGTAAGAGACAAGTTTTTTCATAGGAATTGAGTTATAATTTCCATATTTAATTAAATACAATTTTTACATTTAAATTGTTGAAGATGGAGAATCGAATGATTACAGCTTCACATTGGGCCTTGTGAAAATTGTTTTTTATCTTTTTTGGGTATATAAAAATGTTACAATAATTTTATTTGAAAAGTGTTGTGATAAATGGTTGTGATGTGACTGAGAAGTGGTGGCAATGTGAGTTGGTTGGATTGATGGGGATGATGGGTTATTGTGTAAGATTGTATTGTGTGGTTGGTTTGTGCTAGATGCTCAGT
This sequence comes from Viscum album, assembly GCA_963277665.1. NCBI lineage: Eukaryota > Viridiplantae > Streptophyta > Magnoliopsida > Santalales > Viscaceae > Viscum > Viscum album. The sequence continues at coordinate 763,917,766 of OY728150.1, forward strand.
TAGTAATGGAATGTGAAATGATAATAATGAAAGTAGAATAACATGCGATGATAATGATTGATAAACATTTGAGATGTTTTTTCTGTTTAAACATGTTTGTTTATATAAGAACTTAATGGGATGGAATTATATGAAACAAATGGGTTGTTAAAGTGGAATCAGTTTATAATGTGAAATCTAGATAATGTTTTTAAATGAATTGAAATATAGAATCAGGTCTATTTTTCATGGATATTGTGCAGCTTGTGCATTTAGATTTGACAACAAAAATTTTTGTTTTGTGGGTTGGTTAATGTTTTTTTGTAAACACATAGGTTAGGCTTGTGTGTTTCTTATATATACATAACTTGTATTTTCCTTATGATTTATATGCACCCCACCCACAACAAACACTATGTGCTAAAAATCATATATATATATATATATATATGGGGTTTTTTTCTTAAAATACAGTGGGAAGGATGAATGGTTGGGTACCAAAACTTCCCCACTCCCTCTTTTAGGTGACGATGACATGAAGGGGATATGATGTCTAGAAGTAAAAAGTGCCATTGTTGAGATGTGATGTTATGATATGTTATGTTATGAGATGTGATGGCCTAGTTGTTTTTGGGAAAGATGTGATATGACCATGGAATGGGGTGGTGGACCATGTGTTTTTGGGAAATATGTGATATAATCGTGTTATAGGGTGGTGACCCAGTTGTTTTTTGGTGAGATGTGATATGACTGTGTTGTTTGGTGGTGACCCATATGTTTTTGGGAAATATGTGATAATACTATATTGTGGGGTTGTAAGATCTTGGGTTTTCATACAAGGTATGAATATATTTTTTCAGTTTACAATTACGACCTAATTTGAATACCCTTTGAGGTCATGGGGGTATTGGGGTGTCCAAGGCTTGTTCGCAGTCTGGAGCCTGGATTTTTGGAAAAAAAGGATAGGCCACACAATTAGTATAAAATATGTGGGGAAGGTCGTATTATCTGACTAACCATGAAAGACCTGGAAATAGGGAAAGAGGAGCCTTTATAGTTTTTCAGACCGTGTAGATAAAGGAACACGCTCGTGTGGGAGAACATATAGTTTTTTTCCAAGTTTTTTTTCATGGTTTGCACACAGTTAGTCAAGATATGCATAGTGACCATGTGGGTTCCCCTTAGAACAGTAGTGGGTGCATAGTTAGTGCATGGTTTGTCCAACCATGCGGTCAAACCATTCGTCCTAGTTAAAAATATATAAATGACCAATGTTTCACTAATTTCTATTAAAAAACTAAAATTTGTTTCTTTCTTCCTCCGGATAGAAGCTCAAACATGAGGAAGCTCCATTGGAAGTTAATCTTAGGATTTGATCCTATTTCTTTGTTTGTTCTTAGAATTGAGCATTGTTAATCTCATTAGATCCAGGCCGGTGATTACTCAATTAATTTTGTGCCATTATACATTCTTCTTAGTATCGATAGAGTTATATAGGTTCAAGCTAATATGCCTTATTTCTAGGTTCTTCATCTATTCTTTGTTTTTCTTATAATCTGAGTCGAACCAAAAGTTAATACTGTATGAGTACTCTACTACATAACTTTGGTAGTTGTTCTATACTTTTATCAAGTTGTTTTATGCTTTGTAGAGCTAGTTTTCATTCTAGAGCCCACCAGACCTTTTGGTGCGGCCCCAAAAATAACATGAATAATTAATTTAAATGAAATATAACCTGTTAGGAATTTTGTTTAGTTACTTTGAGATGTGTTGGAGGTTTTTTCCCCAACCAAGGCCACCCATGGGGTGCTCTATATAAATTTCCTTTACCTGTGACTTTTTTAAATGACCCATGCGGTGATTTAGTGCTTTCCTTATTAGGGGAATCATATTAATTAATGAAATGAACTGTATTGATTGTTAGGAGATGGTTTTTTCCTCCATTTCATGTTGATTATTTTTATTAAATGGTTTATATGGATTTTTGATATGATTGGGTAAACCCAATAAATGTGTATAGTTAAAATGATAAATGATTTGAATGTTAAAAATTCAAATAGGATGTCATGGGTGTGCTCCACTATGGTTCATAGAAGTGTTATAGAATTCATTGTACATGTATGCTCCTTGGATTCAGATTACATAGTATGTCTTGGTATATGATACCCCTTTGGTCCAATTTGGTTGGGATCACAATGGACATGGTCTATTGACTTTCTCCTTGGACCCCAATTCAAGCCTAACCGTGTTTCCATCAAGATACTTCTAGGAATCAATAAGAATTCCTTGGTCCACTATACCTTGGATATATCCCCAAGGGGTCTAACATTATTGATTATATGGAATGGTCATGGTAAATGTGACAAGCTTGGTTATATGGCTTGGTTGTGGTTTTTATAACACTTCTGGTTATACAGCATGGTTGTGGGTTATATGAGATATTTTGTATACACGATAGCCATGGTATTTAATTATATTTACTTTACTACTACCTTGTTATAGGATATTGACACTTGTTTTGTATGGATCCTTGTTGGCTTAATAGTATGAATTTACATTTTTACTTTTCCATGGGCATTTACTTGTACTATTGTTATATTTGTTATACCTTGCACTCTGCATTAGTATTTATTACACATCTAGTACTTTTTATAGACACCTTGGGTGGTGACCTGTTGAGATTGTATCTCACACCCTATTTAGGCACCATTGGGAACTCGGATAGAATATTTGGATATAGGTAGGGACTAGGGTAAGTTCCCATAGATCAATGATTGCCTTTGTGCCATGATTAGGTGTCGGGGAGAAATAGACTAAGATGAGGCTCGTGATGCTATCAGGAGAGAGTGATTTTTGGTCTTTTTGATATTTTGTATTGATTCCATGTATACCTATTTTTGTTGTTTTGTAGACACATGACATGATCATAATTTTATGTGAGATTTCTTTTTCCATTGTTGTATATATCTGTCATCTAAATGTTTATCTATTATCTGTTTGATTTACTACTTCCAGTATTGATTTATATGACTGTTACCATTGTGTTACACTCTAATAAGAGGGAATAGTCTCCCCATAGACACACCCTAAGACCTACCTACAAGTCGGAAGCCTCTTTCATTGAGGGAGATTCTCTTGAGGCCATTTGGCCAACCAGGCTTGGGGCACCGTTCAGTGGAATCTGGGTTTAGGATGTTATAAAGTGGTATCATATGGGTTTTCTTTTCTTTCATTATTATTTTGTGATAATAAAAAGGGATAGAGAGAATTTTAATTTTGTAATGAGTTGTTCCTAGGTTTAGCTAACCCGTGTACTAGAAAAATCCAAATTACCTTGAATGAAAATTGATTTTTTCTGGATTTTTCCTATTACAGTTGATTTGATTCCACCATTAGGTGATGAACTTGAATTATGATCTTATCATTAATATTATTGAGATATCTATTTTTTAAACCTAATTAGATGAGGGTATTCCATATAATACATCATTTTTTGGAACCTTTTATAATTCAAATTTCATGAATTATGTCATGTCATATAGGATGCATTCCTTGTTTGCATGACGTTGTGATAGGTGTTGTGATAGATATTCTTATTGTTGTGATAGGAATTTTGTGTATGTAATTAAGGAACATGGTTTTTAAATTGAGGGAAATTCTTTACCTAAGTATTTTTTTCTGATTAGGCTACAGTAGACACCCTAAGCATCCAATTGCGGCATGTTCATTTATGGACCACGAGTCACATGGACTATCACTACTACAAAACATGGTTTATCTAGTGGTATGGATTCAATATCTCTTTTTTAGTGGTATTAAATGGGTACTTTAACAACACTACAAAAAATGTTAAAGGGGGCCCTTTATTAATTCTTGTAAAAAAGCACTAATAAAGGCCCTCCATTTATCAGTGCCAATAAAAAATGCTGATGAAGGAGGGGTCTTTATCAGCGCCTTTAGAAAATTACTGATAAAGTGTATATTTTAAAATATATATATATATATTTAATTACATATGATATATTGATATATAAATATATTTATATTGATAAAAATATAATATATATTTTTTAAATATGTTTTAGATAAGGCTAAATAAAAATTTACACTTAATATATATGACATTTAGTGAAAATGGATTATAAAATAATTAAGAAAAAAATTATAGTTAATAATTTTTTAATTATTATTGAGTAATTTTCATTTAATAATAATTTTAAGAAAAAAAGATTCAAAAAATTAATAAAATATCTAAAATAAGTTTAAAACGTAACTCAAACTTCAAATGGATACAACTTTTGATTTGGGTATCTGTTTGGGATCTACCACATATCAAATCAAATTTTTTTATGATATATATTCCCTAATGATAGGGGAAACCCTGGTCATATTTTTTAAGGCCAAAAAAAGACCCAAATGTCCTCCAGAATTTATTTTTTAGTCAGGGTACCCCAATTTTAACATTCAGTGGATTTTCAACCTCGTTTAAGGGAGTCTTTTTTTCTACTTTTAATAGGGACTGAATTTATTCCCAAGTATTTCATTCCTATTAATATTATGGTTTTTTAATTTTATCATTTTCCATATTTTAATTTTATTTATAATCAAATATATAAAAATATATACATATTTTTCATATGTTCACACATACAAATTTAATTTTTAATTAAATATTTAATAAAATATATTTCTCAATATATAAACCTTACTAAATAAAAACTAATATCCATTTTATTTAAAATAAAAATGTGTGAATATTTATATACTTATACAATTAATGTATGTATAATGTGTGTGTGTGTGTATATATATATATTTGTGTGTGTATTGACAAACAGATATATATATTTATATATATATATATATATATTCTAATATATGTATATAAATATTAATATATAATATATGTAAATAAATATAAACATTTATAATTATATTTATAGATGCATATATATATATATATATATATGTTTGTATTTATAAACACACGTATACACACACACAAAAACATATTTTATATGTTTATTTAAATATATATATATATATAAATATATATATAAATATATGTAGAAAAAATTTAATGAAATATATATAAATATATAGATATATCATAAAATGTGAAACAAAACAATATAGGAGAGTGGGAAAGGTGTTGGTGTATAAGCTTGGGGAATCAGGTTCGAAACTCGATGGAGGCAGGGGCATGCACGAGAGGGTTGGTTTATCTAAAGTGCTGATAAAAGGGGGTAGTAATGATAAAGGGGGGATCAATGATAAATAGGGTGGGTAGCACTGAAAAAAGGTACTGTGAGAAAAAAATTGTCCTCTTTATCAGTGGGGCCTTTAACAGTGCTTTTTTAACGCTATTAAAGGTTACGTTTAGAAACTCTTTTTTTAGTACTGTTAAAGGCCACCATTAACAGATAAAAAATTGATTTTAAAACCCACATTTATCCATGATTTTTATCTACACTGTTAAAGGTAACCCTTTAACATCATTTAAATTATCATCACTTCTATAGTGCTGATAAATTCCTTTTAATATCATTATTAAAGGACTGATTTGCAGTATTGTGGAGCATGTTATGGTGTGAATTAGGTGGGATCCATATTTTGGGTCATAAATAGTATGATCCCCTATAGATAAAAAGTTTTGAACCATTTGGTTCAACCATTTAAAATGAAATGTGAAATATGTATGAAAATTAAATAGAAATCGAAATGTGAAACAGGGACTTAATAATGACCAAACATTTGAGTGGCCTTAGTGAAGTGTCTCCAGTGACATTTGTGACTATTTATTTTTACCTGTCCTAGATTTAGGTGCAATATATGTAGAATGACTTGGTAATAGGAATGTTTTGACCTATACTATTATTTTAGCTGTGAACTTTTTTATCATTTTCTTCTAAGGCATGTGATTGGCATTATCGAGGAATTACACCATAGAGACCTCTAGTTGTATTCTAGGAGGGTCGATATGAGCATGCTCTAAAGTTGTTTGGTCATGGGATACCATTGGATCCTTGTATAGTTACAATTGTGGAACTAGTAGTTTTACCAAACATAGGTGTTGAGGCATAATTCTATGAGGGTTTTTGCGCTTCAGGCAGTCTTTTTAGGGAGTACCACTACCTGCCTTGTCTATGGATAATATGATGCATGTGTTCTAATAGTAGCATCCTCCCATGTTTTTGGGGGATGGTGGTCCATAGGTTTCAGAGCTGTGAATTGATACTATGCTATCAATCTTTGATAATCTGAAAACACCTCCTGATAGGAGAGTGAATCTTGTGACTTACAAGATTCAGGGAGAAGCAAGGCACCAGAGGGATATTTTGAATTATCTTGATGTGTTGCGTGATATTGTTTGGTATGCTTTTCAAAACATACCCTATGAATACTTTTTCCCCTAGACTCTGAGGGCCAATGGGGCTAGTGAGTTCATGCATCTCGAGTAGGGAACTATGATGGTTATGGAATATTCAGCATTCTTTACAAATCTTTAGTGTTTTTCACCATCATACCTTACTGATGAGTTGCTAAGGGAGATATGATTCAAAGAAGTTCTCTGACATGAAATTTGATCTCAGTAAAACATGTTCTAATTTACCTCTATTACTAAAGTGGTGAATCAGGTTCTAATTACATAGAAGAACTCGATGGTAGCTGGGGGAGAAAATAATATCAGTGTAGTCTCTCAACCCAGTAGTTTGAATTCAAGTGGTAGAAAGATATGTTTTTATGGTTCCTATGAGATGATCACTAGAAACACCCCTAGTTATAGAAGTGAAATTTTCTATCATCAGTGGGGACGATAGGGACATGTGAGGAATCAGTGCAATCATGACCCATTCCCATTCTAATCTTGTGGAAATATGGTCCATGTGAAATGTTTCTATAGGACCTTCTCTCCAATAGCGAGTGGTAGGGGTTCCGCTCCAACACCAAGTTTAGGAGTGATTTTCATAACTATATTTTAGGTAGGGATTTTTAGTAGTACTGGTTGATCAGACCGAGGTGGTGGTGGCCATGGTCGAGGCATACAGACACTAGTTGTATCGAGACAGTAGAGTGGGCCTACTTTAGGGAGTTATGATCTTTCATAGGGCCATAGTTTAGGCAAGATCTATTCTTTATATCCTACACCTAAGGAATAGGGTGTTGAACCATCTATAGTGAGAGGTAAAATCTTAGTAGCCTCTAATATTACATCTTATCTTTTTAACATAAGGGAATCACATAGTTTTATATTTTTACATTTTGTGGAGATCCTTGAGCTCATGATTCAGTTTTTTGAGGGAGTTATGACACTTAACACTCTATTGGGGATTATAAGGGAGGATGTGCATCAATACAGGGAGTTCCACCTTGAGGATGGTGGTTTTCACTTTGTTTGGTATCTTTTTATCCTCAAGATGACTAGGTTTGACATCATACTTTGGATGGACTAGCAAGTGTATTATCAAGCCATCATTTAATTCTATCATCATATGGTGAATTTCACAAAAATTGAGGGTGAAAGTTATACTCACAAGGGTGAATGGGGCGTCCAGGAGAGCTGAGATAGACCATAGCATCATGGACTAGGAAAAATGACATCCCAGATTTTTATTTTATATCTGGATGATTTGGGAGAATGTAATGACCCAAAGTTTCATTAATGGAAATCCCTCTTGATCTAATTAAATGTCTCTTTATATAAAATGTTTATATAAAATTTCAACTTCTTTGGATTTATGTTAAGAATTGTGACTGTTGCTTTTATAGTCGTTGAACAGTGATCACATGATTAGTATAAATATAGGGCTTTAACAAATCCAATTTACTCAGACAAAAGAAGCGATGGACTCATCCAGTAGAATTGCTCCATACGAAGCCCATTTATCAGAGCTCGGAAAAGAGGTGGCATCCTTGGGCTTCTCTCTTGACTAATCCCAAGCTGAGCTTCATCATGTCAAGCTCAAACGGGATCGTCTATGGGAAAAGTGGAAGTTTATAGAGATTACCACACGAGCGATGTTATCCGAGCCCCCCCCCCCAAGAGTCTATCACCATCGCACACTTTACCCTTAGGTCTTATGCAGCTATTTTAAGGGGTTATGTACAAATCTCTAGTACTATGTTCATGTACATTATTTTTGTATATAATAATGAATATATTATCTTGTCATTATTGATACATTGTAAATAGTTTTTAAAGTACAGATAGTGTTTTTAGTTATTATTTAATTAATAAATACATTTTTTTAAATTAAGGGATTTTTGAATTAAATAATATTTTAATAAAATATTATTATTATTAAATTAATTTTATTATATATAAATGATCGTATAATTTTATGAATGCAATTATAATTTTTGTTAAGGTTTGAAAGCCATTTTTGTCAAAACCCGCGAATTTTCGATAAATGTCGGATTTTATTTTAAAAGTGAAAATTAACACATTTAGAAAATTATTTAGATAAAATAAATTTTATTTCTGGAATCAGGATGTCATAATTATCCAATGGTGAATTTTTCATAATTTTCTGAGACAGTCAAATTTTTGGGTAAAAATTAAATGTCGTTTAAATATATAATGTTTTTAATGACATCATAATGACCCAATAGTGATGTGATAAAATACTATAAGCCTTATTTTCGGCAAATATATGTTTTACCATTAAAATAATATGATTTTTGTATTTTTTTGAATTACTTTTCAAAGCATTAATGGACCCCTCAAGACTTATTAAACATCTTGTCTTTTTAAATTATTTTCCATGGGAGTGTGACTCACCTCCAAATAAGAAACCCCGTTATTTTAAGAAGTTTAGAATTTTTGCTTATAAAATATTTTTTTCCTCTTCCCTTTTCCAAAAACCATGGTCAAAAACCATGATCTTATTTGTGGTTTGGATTAGTTTAATGTAAGGGGTCTCAAACATAAATAATAAAGAATGCACTCACCTTTCCTGTATAAACCCACCCAATCTCCCACTTCCCCCTCACCCAAAGCCTTTGGAGTTCGTCCAAACTCTTCCCTACTCTCTCTATAATCCTCCCAAGGTTCCCCAAGATCTCAATAAGCCTCTCTCAAACCTCTCTCAAGCCTTTGGAATCACACTTCGAAGTAAGGGTTTTTTCTTCTTTTCTCATTTTTGTCCAATTTTCTTTAAGTTGTTTTTCCCTTTTAATTTCAATTATGAATGTTGGGGTATGGTTTTGGACCTCCCTCATACTGACCTATTTATGTTTGAATGATGGGATACCCCTTTCTCTCTCATTAAATGCCTCCCATGTACACCCGTTACTATGCCGAAATTCCAAAAGGAACTTCTCTCTCCTCATTTACATTCAAGCAATACTTTTGTATCATGAATCTAAATTCAATTAAAATTGTTGGTACATGTATCTATATGACCTCATTACTGTCCATTACATGTAAATAGGAACCCATTTCTCTCTCATCAACCATTTTTTATGAATTCTTATGTCACGTCGTTACGCTGCTGAAATCGCACCGATTTTCTAAGCCAATGCCATTGTGTAGTGAATACCATGCTCATTTCTCTATCAAGGGTATTAACCCTTATGCACATTTACTTATTGATTATAAATTTTCATGTATGAATTCAACATTCCTTTATCGTGGAATAAATGATTATGTTTTATGAATCCATGTTTTATGATCCATGTGGCACACTTATGCATGAAATGAAATGTTTAAGAAGGGTGTGCCCTTATAGATCTCCAATGCATTGGGTAAAGTATAGTATCATTATACGTCATGTGAAATGAGTGTTTACTCATGATAATTCAAGTTCAATGAGGGTTTACTCGTGCTTCATGTGCAATGAGGATTTACTCATGCTCCACGTGCAACGAGCCTTGGCCCATGCTAATTCCATGTTAAGTGTTGTTGCCACATTTTCATGTTATGATTATCATGCTTTATCATGCCTTTATGTTAATGTTTCTATTATAATCTATTGATATTTCTGTTGTCTAACATGTATTGTACTCCGAATTTATTCCATGTTTATTCCCTTACCAGGCTTTTTAGCTCACCCATTTTCTTATGCATGTCCTCAGGTTATCCCATGCAATGCTAAGTACGAGGGAATGTAGTGGTCATGTAAAGTAAGTTTTCAATAAAGATGTTTTATTTCATGTTTTAAGTTGTTATTTAATGATCCTAAGCCCCAAAGACACTAGACCTCTCGATCTTCCATGTTGTATCAAGTGAATAGTTTATGTAATAAATCATGTTTAAGTTTGTAAAACAAGCAGGGTTGTCATAGTTGGTATCAAAGGATAGGTTTAGTTATTTTTGGGATTAGGATTAGAAAACCCTAGTAAAGCCTTAGATACAAGAATAAGTACAATAAAAACGTCCCTAAGTTTTGGTGAGTATTGAGTAAGTGGGTTATCAAAAAAATACATCCCTTTCTGGATACGAGCAGGTAGAGGCAGCTCTAGCACAGATGTATCATAGGGGTAAAACTCAAAAACACCACTTTGAGCTAGACTCAAACGGGAACTGGTGAATGAAAACAGGCCTTGATACACTCTTGGTTACGACACTCTCGGGGGATATTCTTTGGTAAATTCACAAGCTTAGTACGAACCCTTATTAAGGGAATAAAAAAACCCCTAAGAATATATGTTAGAAAGTAGATCATGAAAATCCTAGATTAAAGCCTATAGACTCATGAGTCAAGGAAATAAAAGTTTATTTATAATTCATCAACTTTTGCCTTTGGATTACCCTTTATTTGTTACCCCTAACTTTCCTTTTATTCCAGCCAATGGCCGGTAATAGGAGGACTCGGGCTAACAACCGATGTGAAGATCAGTGTGATGACTGTACTAATGAGATGCCCAATCCAATGGGAGCAGGAATCTCGAATTTTGTCACACTTCTCTCTCAGCTAACTCAAGATTTGAATAGAAACACGGGTCAAGAGGAACGTCCAAACCCCCATAAGAAGGAACAAGTCGCTATCGAGAGCTTCATGAGACAAAGGCCTCCTACTTTTAGTGGATCATCTGATCCCACGATCGCTGAACAATGGATCAAATCCATTGAAAAGATCTTCCCCATCCTTCAATGTTATAAACAAGAGAAGGTTCTCCAGAGGCTTATCGTATGGTGGGTGAAGCTGATCAATGATGGACGTTGATCAAAAATACAAAGCCTGAGGAGGATATCTAGGTGTTGGAATGGAAAGATTTCCGGAAGATGTTAGTCGATAAATATTTTCCGTGCACCCTCTGGATTAAGATAAAAAGGGACTTCCTTTCCCTCAAGCAAAAAGATGAAGAATCTGTTGGAGCGTACGAGGCAAACTTCACAAGGCTTGCACGATACGTTTCCAGCTTTGTCGTTACCCTCGAATGCAAAGTTGACCGTTTCTTTGGTGGGCTGAAGCCTAGCCTACGGAAAGCATTAGCAATCCGTGACTTTGAAAACTATGAGTAAATTTTCCGATGTGTCCTCAAGGTCGAAATGGAGATCGGGGAATCACAGGGGTATCATGGGGACAAGAAGCATAAGGTGGACTTCAATGCTGGCGGTCTGATGGATAAATCCAATGGTGCTAAGAAGATCCATCACCCCACTTGCCATAAGTGTGGAAAGAAGCACCCTGGAAATTGCCTCAAGGGGACGAGGAAATTCTTTAGGTGAGGAAGAGATGGGCACCTAGCTATTAACTGTCATCAAGAAAGACCTGCGGCTACGATAGAGGAGATAAATGCTCCGTTCGAACCTCAATGTGTTGTTCATTGCTACAACTACAAAGAACTGGGGCATTTTTCAAATCAGTTCCATAATCCAAGGGTTTTTTGAGGCAACCAACAACCTCCAAGGCAGCAAGGAAGATCTTTTTCCATCACTTCTACCAAAGTGAACCCCAACAATGAAGTGGTGAAAGTTATTCTAGATATTCATTCAAGAATAGCAAACATACTTTTTGATTCAGGTTCTACGCAATCTTTTATATCTCGAATGTTTAGTAGAACAATCCCAGAACAAACACAAATCATGGAAGTGAAGATGTCGGTGAGTAAGGAAAATGGGGAAATCATTGCATCCCATGAATATAAGTCCTCCCATGTTTTAATATGTGGATTGAATTTCCTAGAAAACCTTGTCATACTCCCTCTGGTGGAATTTGATGCAATTCTTGGCATGGATTGGATTTCCTTATATAGAGCCAACATAAATTGTCGGGAGAGGGAAATCACACTCCATATAGAGAATCAAACCCTGATTCTTTACAAGTGTAAGGAGGAAGATGAATCTCCTTTAGCTCTATCATCTCAAGCATGTATATTACTGACCTATGAGTATGCGTATATGTCTCAGATGATTGAGTCCAAGGAAGAAACCAGCCTTGAAGAAATGCCTATTGTGAGGGAATTCGCTGAAGTGTTTCCCGAGGAACTGTCTGGTCTTCCTCCTAGAAGAGATGTTGAATTCTAAATTGAACTTATACCATGGGCGCTACCAATATCCAAGACTCTATATAGAATGGCTGTCATGGAGCTTGAAGAGCAGAAGAAACAACTACAGGAGAATCTGGATGAAGGTTTTATACGCCCAAGTGCTTCACCATGGGGTGCACCAGTCCTCTTTGTCAAGAAGAATGATGGGTCAATGTGGCTTTGCATCGATTATCATGAACTTAAAAAAATCATGATAAAGAATAAGTATCCTCTCCTAAGAATCGATGACTTGTTTGATAAGCTGCGTACTTCTCCAAGGTAGATTTGTGGTTGGGATATTATCAAGTAAGGGTGACGAAGGAAGATGTCCCCAAGACTGCTTTTTGTACAAGATACGGGCACTATGAATTTATAGTAATGCCTTTAGAACTCACTAATGCTCCATCAATCTTCATGGACTTGATGAATAGAGTCTTTAGAGATTACCTTGACAAATTTGCGGTAGTCTTTATAGATGATATTCTAATATACTCCAAAACCAAGGAGGATCATGAGGAGAATTTAAGAAGTGTACTAGAGACTTTGCGCAAGGAGAAGCTCTATTCAAAGTACAGCAAGTGTGAGTTTTGGTTGAAGAAGGTCTCATTCTTGGGCCATATCATCACAAGCAATGGGATATCTGTGGATCCCTCCAAAACAGATGCAATTGATGGATGGTCAAGGCTAACATCGGTAATAGATATTCATAGCTTATTGTGGTTAGCTGGATATTATCGACGATTTGTGAGAAATTTTTCAAGATTTTCCAACCCTCTTACCAAGCTAACTCTAAAGGGAGTAAAGTTTTCTTGGAGTGATGAATGCGAAAAAAGATTCAAGGAGTTGAAAAGGAGGCTTATCACTGCACCCATGATCACTTTACCCACAAGTGGGAAAATTTCTGTGGTATTCAGTGATGCTTCGAAGAAGGGCTTAGGTTGTGTGTTGATGCAGAATGATAAATTGATATCCTATGCCTTAAGGAAGTTGAAAATCCATGAGAAAAACTATCCAATGCGTGATCTGGAGTTGGAGGTGGTAATCTTTGCCTTGAAAATCTGGCAGCATTATCTCTATGGGGAGAAATATGAGATATATACTGACCACAAGAGTCTTAAATATATATTCACACAGAAAGAGCTTAATATGCGCCAGTGAAGATGGATAGAGCTCATCAAGGATTATGAATGTTCAATACATTACCACCCTGGGAAAGCGAACATGGTGGTAGATTCCCTAAGTAAACGGACCCAGCGATTCTATCAATTATGAGAATTGATAAGGATCCAATCTTCTTAGATTTGATGAAGTTGGACATGGGAATCATAAAGAAGGGAACATCATCAATCCTTTCGCAAATGATTGTTCAACCGTCTCTTTTAGAAAGGTTAAAGGATGCTCAAAAGGATGATGTGGGAATTCAAGAAAAGGTGGAAGCTATCAAAAAAGGGAAATCCTCAGAGTTTAATGTTAATGAAGAAGGAATTGTGCGATTTGGGAAAAGAATATGTGTTCCATCAAGTCCAGATCTGAAGAAGGAACTTTTGGATGATGCACATAGTTGAAATTTCTCTATTCACCCAGGGATCACAAAGATGTATCGAGATCTCCGAGAAAACTTTTGGTGGGTTAATATGAAGAAGGAGATAAATGTATATACATCAAAGTGTCTGGTGTGCCAGCAAGTGAAGGAAGAGAGGTAGAAGTCTAAGGGGATGATGCAACCATTGCCCATACCAGAATGGAAATGGGAGAACATCACCATGAACTTTGTTACTGGACTTTCAAGGACATCCAAAGGCAACAATGCAATCTGGGTTGTGGTGGATCGTCTTATAAAGACTGCACACTTCATTGCTATTCAAGAGGAATTATCATTGGATCAACTGGAAAAGATATATATCAGAGAAGTGGTAAGGCTGCATGAAGTACCACTATCTATTGTGTCTGACCGAGATCCAAGATTAACCTTTATGTTTTGGAAGAGTCTTCAACATGCTCTAGATACTGAACTGAACTTCAGTACGGCCTATCATCCTCAAACTGATGGCCAATCTGATCGGACTATCCAAACACTTGAGGACATGTTGAGAGCGTGCTCAATTGACTTTAAAGGAGGATGGTATCAACATATTCCTCTAGTTGAGTTCTCTTATAATAATAGTTTCCACTCGAGCATCCAAATGGAACCATATAAAGCCCTTTATGGGAAAAGGTGCACAACACCGGTGTGTTGGGATGAGGTCGGTGAACGTAAGCTGCATGGACTGGAAATGGTCGAGGAAATGGTGGAGAAGGTGAAAACCATTCAGCAGTATATCAAGGCATCCTAGAGTCGACAGAAGAGTTATGCAGATAATCATCGATGAGACCTTGAGTTTAAAGTTGGAGACATGGTTTTTCTACGCATATCTCCATGTAATAAGGTCATGAGGTTTGGAAAGAAAGGTAAGTTAAGTCCAAGGTACATCGGCCCCTTCGAGATTCTTGATCGTTTCGGGGCTGTGGCCTATCGACTAGCACTTCCACCTACCATGGCCAAAGTACATGATGTCTTTCATGTATCCCTCTTAAGAAAGTACATACCGGACCCTTCACATGTCCTCTCTTCTGAGGTGGTTCAGTTGGAGGATGATCTTTCTTATGAGCAGCAACCAGTGAAGATCTTATATCATAGAGAAAAAGTTCTACAAAATAAGACAATTCCCCTCATCAAGGTGTTTTGGAGAAACCACAAGTTTGAAGAAGCGACTTGGGAATCAGAGGAAATGATGAAGCTGAGTTACCCACACCTATTTTAGTGTGGGAAAAGGAAATTTTGAGGATGAAATTTCTTAAGGGGGGAATATTGTAACGACCAAAAGTTTCATTAATGGAAATCCCTCTTCATCTAATTAAATGTATCTTTATGTAAAATGTTTATATAAAATGTCAACTTCTTCAGATTTATGTTAAGAATTGTGATCGTTGATTTTATATCCGTTGAACAGTGATCACATGATTAGTATAAATATAGGGCTTTAACAAATCCAATTTACTCAGAAAAAAGAAGTGATGGCCTCATCCAGTAGAATTTCTCCATACGAAGCCCATTTGTCAGAGCTCGGAAAAGAGGTGGTGTCCTTGGGGTTCGCTCTTAACCAAGCCCAAGCTGAGCTTCATCATGTCAAGCTCGAATGGGACCGTCTACAGGAAAAGTGGAAGTTGATAGAGATTACCACACGAGCGATGTTATCCGAGCCCCCCCCCCCCCCCAAGAGTCTGTCACCATCGCACACCTTACCCTTAGGTCTTATGCAGCTTTTTTAAGGGGTTATGTAAAAAATTGCTAGTACTATGTTCATGTACATTATTTTTGTATATAATAATTAATATACTTTCTTGTCATTATTTATACATTGTAAATATTTTTTAAAGTACAGATAGTGTTTTTAGTTACTATTTAATTAAGAAATCAATTTTATTAAATTAAAGGATTTTTGAATTAAATAATATATTAATAAAATATTATTATTATTATTATTATTAAATTAATTTTATTATATATAAATGATCATATAATTTTATGAATGCAATTATAATTTTTGTTAAGGTTTGAAATCCATTTTTGTCAAAACCCGCGAAGTTTTTATAAATGTTGGATTTTATTTTAAAAGTGAAAATTAACATATTTAGAAAATTATTTAGATAAAATAAATGTTATTTATAGAATCAGGATGTCGAAATTATCCAATGGTGAATTTTTCATAATTTTTTGAGACAGTCAAATTTTTGGGTAAAAATTAAATACTGTTTAAATATATAATGTGTTTTATGACATCATAATGACCCAATAGTGATATAATAAAATACTATAATCTTTATATTCGGCCAATATATGTTTTACCATTAAAATAATTTGATTTTGGATCTGTTTGACTTACTTTTCAAAGCATTAATGGACCCCTCAAGACTTATTAAACATCTTGTCTTTTTAAATTATTTTACATGGGAGTGTGACTCACCTCCACATAAGCAACCCCATTATTTTAAGAAGTTAGAAATTTGGCCTTATAAAATATTTTTTTCCTCTTCCCTTTTCCAAAAACCATGGGCAAAAACCTTGAGCTGATTTTTGGTTTGGATTAGTTTAATGTAAGGGGTCCCAAACCTAAATAATAAAGAATTCACTCACCTTTCCTATATAAACCCACCCAAGATCCCACTTCATCCTCACTAAAAGACTTTGGAGTTCATCCAACCTCTTCCCTACTCTCTCTAGAATCCTCCCAAGGTTCCCCAATCTCCCAAGAAGCCTCTCTCAAGCCTCTCTCAAGCCTTTGGAAGCACACTTCCAAGTAAGGGTTTTTTTCTTCCTTTCTCATTTTTGTCCAATTTTCATTAAGTTGTTTTGACCTTTTAATTTCAATTATTAATGTTGGGGTATGGTTTTTCACCTCCATCATACTTCCCTATTTATGTTTTAATGATGGGATAACCCTTTCTCTCTCATTAAATTCCTCCCATGTACACCCGTTTCTATGCTGAAATTCTGAAAGGAACTTCTCTCTCCTCATTTACATTCAAGCAATACTTTTGTATCATGAATCTAAATTCCATTACAATTGTTGGGAAATGTATCTATATGACCTCCATACTATCCATTACATGTAAATATGATGAGGAACCCCTTTCTCTCTCATCAACTATTTTTTATGAATTCTTATGTCATGTCGTTACACCGCCGAAATCACACCGATTTTCTAAGCCAATGCCATTATGTAGTGAATACCATGCTCATTTCTCTATCAAGGGTATTCACCTTTATACACATTTACTTATTGATTATAAAGTTTCATGTATGAATTAAAAATTCCTTTATCATGGAATAAATGATTATGTTTTATGAATCCATGTTTTATGATCCATGTGGCACACTTATGCATGAAATGAAATGTTTAAGAAGGGTGCGCCCATATAGTGCTCCAATGCATTGGTTAAAGTATATTGTCATGATATGTCATGTGAAATGAGTTTTGACTCATTAAAATTTATGTTCAAAGAGGCTTTACTCGTGCTTCATGTGCAATGAGGATTTACTCATGCTCCACGTGCAACGAGCCTTGGCTCATGCTAATTCCATGGTAAGTGTTGTTGCCACATTTCCATGTTATGATTATCATGCTTTATCATGCCGTTATGTTCATGTTTCTCTTATTCTCTATTTATATTCCTGTTTTCTAACATGTATTGTACTCCTCATGTATTCCATGTTTATTCCCTTACCGGGCTTTATAGCTCACCCCTTTTCTTATGAATATCCTCAGGTTATCCCATGCAATGCTAAGTATGAGGGAATGTAGTGGTCATGCAAAGGAAGTTTTCAATAAAGATGTTGTATTTAATGTTTTAAGTTGTTATGTAATGATCCTAAGCCCCAAATACACTATACCTCTTGATCTTCCATGTTGTATCAAGTGAATAGTTTATGTAATAAATCATGTTTAAGTTTGTAAAACAAGCAGGGTTGTCATAGAGAACGTTTGGTGGACATTCATCTAGTTTTTGATCATTTCAAGGATGTTTTCCAAGATGATTTTTTTGGTTATCCTTCTAAGAGAGAGGTTAATTTATCCATCGGGCTACTGTTAGAATATTCATCAGTATCTATTCCTCCTTAAAAGATTACTATGATGGATTTGTAGGATATCAAGAGGAAGCTAGAGGATTTGGAGGTAAAGGGGTTTATCAGACCCAGTACTTCTCAGTGGTGTTCACCATTCCTTTTGGAGAAAAAATGTGTATGTTACCCCTAGTCTATGCATGGATTACTTGAAATTGAACCATTTTATGGTTAATAACTAGTATCCTTGGCCAAATATATATGATCTTTTTTATGAGATTTTAGGAGATTGGGTATTCTAGAAAATTGATTTTAGATTCAGATATCGCCAAGTGCATGTTAGTCCTACAGACATATATAATACTTCTTTTCATAGAAGGTATGGTCTATATGAGTATATGGTTATGTCGTTGAGTCTCACAAACATAACAAAGGTTTTCATGGCACTGATGACCCGATTTTTCCATCCTTATATGGATTTGTTTGTGGTGGTTTACAAGGATGATATATTTGTGTATTATCACATTCAACGTGACAATGAAAAACATATTAATATCATTTTTTATACAATGAAAGAGCATTATTTGTATGTTAATATCACAAGGTTACACTTCTAGATGAATAAGTTTCACTTATTAGTTCATTATCTCAGAGATAGGAGTATCTATAGACCTAGAGAAGGTGTGAGTTGTAGTTTCCCGAGAGAATCCCAAGAATATATTTGATATAATAAGTTTCTTGGGTCTAACTGGATATTACAGACATTTAATACAAGACTTTTCATGCTTAAAAACTCTATTTACTAGCTTTACTAAGAAGTGTGTGAATTTTGTATAACAAATACCTATAAGAAATCCTTTGAGGAGCTGAAAGAAATATCTACTTCAGTTTCTATCCTAATCCTTCTAGAGTATGGAATAAGTTACAATATGTATTGTGATTCAATAGGCATCGAGATAATAGAAGTGATAATGCAGGGAAATGGAGTCATGGTGTACGGGGATTGAAAGCTAAGACCACATAATAGGAACTACCTGAGCATGATCCAAAGTTAACTATAGTTGGAACACCCCAAAATTCAAAATTATAACTTTATATTCAATAGTGTTTATGACATGTAATACCAAATATAAAAAAGTAATATATTAACCTGATACATAAAAATATAGTTACTATCTAAAATAAATATAACATATTCTATAGCTTGTAATTCATGCAACATCGAGTTAGCTTGCATTACACACAAGAACTCCCTTACTCGATAGCTTGCATTACACGCAAGGGAAACCTTCCACAATAGCTTTCATTACACGCAAGACCAAGTTTCACTAAATAAAAATTTATTATTAAAATATTATTATTTAATATTATATGATATAACCTTGATGTTATGTTAGTGTTTATGAATAGTATTTACTAACTTATGAAAATTTGTGGTTTATATAAATATAAAATTATTTCATTGGTTACTGATTAATGAGAAACGAAAATAAGAACCAATTAGATATAAAAAGAAATATAATAATTTTTATGCTTCTAAAGGATTTTTGTCTTAATAAACATAATTAATTACAATTAGTTAATTATTTTAATGAAATATATATTTTATATATTCGGTCTCACCCAAATTTACCCAAGTTTTTAGGGTTAAGCGGTCGCTTGTAGTGTAGCTTGGGTTGTAGAATCCTTAGAGACCTAAGAAGAAACCTACAGACACATACATTCTATGGATTGTTTTTTGCTATAAAGTGGAAAAATTTGGGTTGATTTTAGATAGTTTTAAGTGAAAACTAATATAATTAAATGAATTTAATTTAAAATAATTATTTTATCCTAGGTTATCGATTGGGGTGGATTGGATGCATTTCTTTTTTGACTATTTCAATTTCTTATATTTGAGATTGGTTTATTCAATAAATTAAAACTACCATCATAACTTACTGATTTAATACCTACACACCCTAATACTAATCACTTATACACTTGGAGGATCATATTTATGAGCACTCCAAGTAAAATGTGCATATTAGCACTTGAAGTGTGTAGCCTTAAATTCAAAAAGGAAGAATGAGTTTAAAGATCGTCAAACAAAATTCTCAATTAAAAGAAGTGGTTAGACATTAATGGAGTGTGAAATAACATAAAATACATACCATTTATACTCCCTTGGATCAACCCATAAGTGGGTTATCCCTCCATTTATTTTATGGTTTCAATGGAAGTAGGAAGTAGACACATGAGGGAGGAATTGAAGCGGTGAAAAACAATGAAATAACGAACACTCTATAGTTTTGTAAAGGATTTATCTCTTCAATGTATGAATAAATTCACACCTTGATAAAACGGTATCAACTCGTTAACAATAATAGCATAAAATGTGAAGTGGAATAATTTTTATAAAGAAGATAATGTGATTCGACCAACTTATAATTGAAATAAGAACATTACAAAGACAAATCGGTAAAATAACATTACAATGAAACAAAGCACAAGATATGCCTAATTATTCAAAAACTGCTACCTTAAATAGTTATTTTGGAAGCCTTGGGTCAACCCCCCAACATTCAAACTCTCCTAAATTAATGTTGGTAGGCCAAGGTTGGTGTAAAGTTAAGGGAGAGTAGACTTTTCCACCCTTGAAAAAAAATATGTGCCAACTTGCCTACCTAAGACAGGTGTATCTAAAATAGAATATTGATGGTAGAATTTGGATGTTCCATAAAAGTTAAATATGAATATAATGATGTCACCTAACTGTTTGTAAAATTTTATCCCAAAATAGCTTCTGTTTTTCAAGATATGATTTAAATTGTGGGTTATTTTTTTGGGCCACAGAATCTGGCCCAGAATTTCATCTTCAATTTGGGCCACCTAGAAATCCATTGAAACATCTAAATTATCTTGTTCCACTATTTAATTAAATGTTCCTAATAATTTATTATTTCTCAATTTCAATTTTTAGAATCATTGGGCTTGGATATTGTCCGATACAGTACTTTTATAAGGTTGTTGCCAAGTTTACTTTTCCCAGAATGTTCTTGGTTCAAGACCCATTTTGATGGTCTTCTAATAAGAATCTTCAAGTTCTCCAAAATCATGAATTGTTTCTTATATCATGAGGGGCCTGAAAATAAAATATGAAAATAAAATCCAAAACCATTCTTTGTTTTATGAGGTGTTCAAAAATGTACCATGCAATAGTGTATTTTAAGATGGAATTACAATCATAATGTGAAATAATGTTCAATTTGTAAAATGCACTAAAAATGGTGTTTATGAATAATGAATCACATGAATATTATAATATAAATAATAAATATTATCATCTTCCAATGGATAATCACACCCCCCCAACTTGAGTATTGTTAGTCCCGAGAAAAATATATCTCTAAAATATGAAATTCGAATTCCCTTTTCTAAAAACATTTTAATACACATTGCTCACCAAAAGACCTCAAACCAAACAATTATGAAAACCATAAAAATAATTTAAAGTAATATAGTTCCAGAGGCATATCCCAATACCAATCCCATTACTTTTTTCAAATTCATCTCCACATTTCATCCAATTTCAATTAATCATGATGATGTGTTGTGTGTCACAATAGACATCGGGGGTTCATCTTTATTCAAGGGAGAAAATATGAAAGTTCAAGGTGGAATCACATTTTAATATTAATATAAGTATTCATTTATTTTTTTATGTTTGTTTTTTTTTATTTTTTTTATTTTTCCATGGTAATTGAAATTGAACTCAATCGAGTAACCTCATGTAGAGAGACCTTTCTAATGACTCCCAGGCTCAAAGACCTTAGGGCACAAAGTGAAGACCACATATTTGAGCATCATCTCAAGTTTACTCAATCAAAAAATAATTAAAATTACCAAAAATAGAGATAAAATTACCAACTATGGGCTAGAAAACTATGGAGTCATGATCCCTAAGTGGTGAAATCCACACATTAGGTCAATCCATTACTCTACGCGCAATTGATTTTTTTTTTTTTTTGATTTTTGTTTGCTTGATTTTTTTTGAATACTCGTGTTAAAATTAAAACAATCACCAATACTATGCCATTTATTATGGGACCCCAATAACTCAAACTAATACCCTACAATCCAAATTACATGAATTGTGTTTTTTTTAATGGATGAAAATATAAATGGTTAAGAATCACATCGAACAATTGCACTTTCCAAAACTATGCTCATGAAATTAAACATACATTAAAATCAGAATCAAGGCATGCAAAATTATTTGATATTCAATTTCAAAGTGTTCAATGTGTATTATCATGTTCAATGTTTAATTAATTTTTCATTCCATGCATTTTTATATTTCAAAACATTTTTTTTAATTTAAATTTTTTTATGCACACAAAATCAATTTTTTATTTCACCTCCCTCCAAATTAAAATAAAACTATCCATAGTGTTTAAAGAAAAGAAAATTTAGAAGGGGTGGAGGTAGATAAGAAGAGTTCTAAAGAAAAATTAAATAATAAACATGGAATAAAGTCACCTGGTGGTTGAAGTTGAAGTTAATGATGCTCCTGATTACTCCTTTGATCTCTATATCACTAGAAGAAGCCTCATAAATAATGATAGTTTGTGTTTGTACACCTTTTATTTGCCTAAAAATTCATCAATCTCAGCAGCCCCTGAATCTCACACACCAACATAATTAGAACACAATGGGAACCCCTTGAGATCCCTTAACTAAAAAAAGGAAAGGTAAAAACATATCTTTTTACTTTGAAACTCCAACCTTGATTAAATATATAGGTAAAGGCCAGGTTGCCTCCTGTAAAGTGATTTTTTTAATATCGTTAGCCAGACATGGACCCTAAATCTATCAACTTTTTTTTGGTTCATAGTCTATCTCAATTAACTCATCCTTTTTTTATTGTTTATTGAATGATCCAATGGATGGTTTTAACCTATGACCATTAACTTTAAAGACATGACCACTAGTGGGATCCTGAATCTCTATCACCCCATGAGGGTACACATGATGCACTATGTATGGACCTGAACATCTAGACCTTAACTTTCTCGGGTGTAAATGAATTTTTGAACTATACAAGAGCACGAATTTTTCCTGTTCAATGTTTTTGACTTTGATATTACTAGATCAGTGAGATTGAACTCTAGATTTATTTATCCTTGAATTTTCATAAGCCTCCATCAAAATTTACTCAAGTTCATTAAGATCTAATTTCCTCTTTTCTTCCGCCATAGAAATGTCAAAGTTTATTTTTTTGATTGACTAAAAGTCCTTGTGTTGAATTTTAATAGGTAAATGGAATTATTTTTCATAAACCAACCTATATGGTGACATTCCTAGGATGGTTTTGAATGTAGTATGATATTACCAAAGGGTATAAAAGAGTTTCATGGACCAATCATTCCGAGAGGGGTTGAAATTTTTTTCAAGAATTTTCTTAATCTCTCTAGTCGCTAACTCTGCTTGACCATTGGTTTGAGGATGGTAGGTAGTAGAGACTTTATGATAAATACCATACTTAGACATGAGTTTTGATATGAAACAATTTTAGAAATGGGTTCCATGATCACTAATGACATCTCTAAGGATTCCAAATCTAGAAAATATATGCTCTTTCAGGAATCGGATCACAACATGATGGTCATTAGACTTGGTGGTAATGGCCTCTAACAATTTTGAGACATAATTAACTACTAAAAGGATGTATAGATATCCCCTAGAGTTTAGGAAGGGTCCCATGATATCAATTCCCCAAAAATCGAAAATTTCAATGACCAGAATGGGAGTGAGGGGAATTTGATTCTTTTTCGTAATGGATCTTAATTATTGACATTAAGGACAAATTTTGCAGAATTTGTAGGAAAATTAGGGAGGTTAATCAAGTAGAAACCACTTTTTAGGACCTTTTCGGTGGTTTTATTTGTGTAAAAGTGGCCTTCACATGCCTCACCATGATAGAATATTAGAATGGACTCTTGATCAGACTCAAGAGCACATCTCCTAATGATTTGATTAGGACAAAACTTGAAGATGTATGGATCATCAAACACATAGTGTTTGAAATCATAAATTAATTTCTTCTTAGCTTGGGTCTTGAGGAATTTTGGAATGTCACCTGTGACCAAACGGTTTTCTATATCATCATACCATGGGAAATCACTCACATAATAGAGGTGCTCATCAATAAATGAATCAGGCACAGAAATGTGATGTGAGTTGTCTTTTAATTCCTTCCTTGAGAGGTGATCAGCTACAATAGTTTCAACACCCTTTTTATCCTTAATGGTTAAATCGAACTTCTGAAGAAGAAGGACCTGCCTAATCAATCTAGCCTTGGCATCTTGTTTTTTGGAAAAGGTATTTCAGGGTTGAATGGTCGGTGGAGGCAATGATGGGTGATCCTAAGAGACAGGAAATGAATTTATATAAGGAAATAGTAAGAAACTCTTTCTCAATGGTGGTGTAATTTATTTGTGCATCATTTAAATATTTTATCATGTAAGCAATGACAAATGGATTTTTCTCACACTGTTGTCCTAAGACTACTCTTACAGTGAAGTCACTCGCATCACACATGAGATCGAATGAAAGTTTCAAATTGGGATATTTCATGATAGGTGGAGATATAAGAGATTAATTGAGTGTAGAGAATGATTCCTCATAGCTTTCTGTCCATAAAAATAGAGCATCTTTCACCAACATAGCACAAATTGGTTGAGAAATAGAGCTGAAATTTCTAATGAACCTTCTATAGAGACTAGCATGTCCTAAGAAGTACCTCACTTCCTTGATATTTTTTTGATAGGTAATGTGATTAATGATATCAACCTTATATTTATCAACCTAAATCCCTCTATAATAGACCATATATAATAGGAAAAGTCCTTTTTTTACCATCAAATGTCATTTTTTCAGTTTAGGATGAGATTTTTATTCTCATATCTTGAAAAAACCCTTTCAAAATTTATAATTAATCCCTAAAAAGTATCTATAAAGATTTATAAGTCATCCATAAAGACCTCTAAACAATCCCCCACCATGTCAGAGAATATTCCCATCATGGACCGCAAGAAGGTATTAGGGGCATTACATAACCCAAAGGTCATGCTCTTTAAGGAAAAAGTTATGAATAGACAAGTGATGGGTTTTTTCTTGATCTTATAAGGATACCTCGATTTGATTATACCCTGAGAATCCATCTAAGAAGTAGTAAAATTTATGACCCACCACTCACTCGAGGACTTGATCAATAAAGGGAAATGGGAAATGGTCTTTCTTGGTACATGAGTTGAGCTTCCTATAGTCAATACAGACTCTCTGTCCACTAATGAACCTTGTGGGGAGAAGTTTATCATCCTAATTGTTGATCATAGTAGTTCCATATTTCTTTGGGACAACTTGAATTGGGATTACCCATTCACTCTCATCAATGGGGTAGATGATACCTACTTCCAACAACTTAAGAAGTTATTTCATTACCACATCCATAATATTGGGATTCAGTCTATGCTGATGTTGACAACATGGTTTGGAGTTAGATTCAAGAATAATTCTATGAGTTCCAATGAGTGGGATAATCCCAAGAATATCATAAAGGGTCCTTCTAATTGATTTATTATGATTTCTTAGGACATCCAGAAGCATCATCTCTTGATTGGATTCAAGATAGAAAGAAATGAGAATAGGAAAGGCTCGATTGTCCCCGAAGAACACATACTTGAGTGATGAGGGTAGGACCTTAAATTTGAGATCATATTGGTTATCACTTTCAAAATAAGGATGGTAATTTTTATTGAACTTGGTTTCTTTATCCAAAATTCTTGATAGAATTGGTTCCTTTTGAATAGAATTTTTATCCACTAAATTGACCAGATCAGTGTCATGAATGGTTATGGACTCAATGTTATTTATTTCACCAATGGTATCATTGATTATTGATTCAAAAAAATCATCAAATGATCTATCTAAAAGATATTTAATCCAAGGAGAAAATTTTCCATCATGTGAACAAAGAAAATAAATATCTTCTTGACTTAAAAATCCATTAATAATTACTTGATATTCTTTTAGTTCACTATAAACACTAAAAATACAATTTACCTCATGGATCTCATCATCATCCCCAATTTGAGAGTCTGTATTATAGATGTTCAAATCAAGACTCATGTTTCTGAAGGTTATTGTCATGTTCCCATTTCTAACTCGAATGATTGGGTTGATTGTTTCTAAGAAGGGATGACCAAGGATGGTGGAGGTTTTCTCCCTAGGACCTAATATTTGGTAATTTCCAAGGACAATGAAGTCGGAAGGGTAAATTAAATTTTCAACTTTCACCAAAACATACTTTAAGATCCCCTTAGTAACTCAAACACTATGATCAGTAAGTTAAAGAGTGACAGATGTGGGTTGGATTTATTCGAGACCTAACTGACAATACATGGAATAAGTAGTGAGGTTCACACTAGCTCCTAGATCACAAAGTGATTTGAAATCTTTGTTCTATCCTAACTCAAAATTAATGTATGGACATCCTATATCTTTTAACTTTTGAGGAATGTTCCCTTGAATAGTGGTTCTCACATTAGTATCCAAAAGGACTTGGTTTTTATATGAAATTTTCCTTTTAAAAGTGAACAAGTACTTAAGGTACTTTGAGTAGGAAAGAATGGTTTGGATTTCATCAAGAAGGAGAATGTTCAACTTAACTTGAGAGAATATTTCCATCAAACTTTCATTTAATTCTGGTTTAGATTTTCCTCCCATGCATTGAGGGAAGGGAGAAGGTTGTTTGATTGTTTTTTGTGGTTGTGGTTCCTTCTTATTATCATTGGGGTTTTCAGAATATGTGGGTGGTTATTCATCATTTTCATCTGTTTTTTAAGATTTTAATGTTTCTATAATGGTTTGTTATTTTTTCTCAATGTATTTACCAATTCTTAAAATAGTCACTTATTTTAGTTATTTATGAGAGTGTTTTGTGTAACTGAATTCTCTCCTTAAGGTTTAGGATGGTACTGCCTAAGTATGAATGGGTGCCTTCCTAGTTTTAATGGTTTGTAGTTCATGTTTTAGGGATGATAATCCTGAGTTCATTTTCTCCATTTTTTTACACAACTATTCAAGTATTGGTATAGGTATTGATTGGTTAGGGTCTTGTGGTGGTTGGTTTATCCCAAGAGGATACTTTGGTTGTTGGATTGGTTTTTGGATGGGTTTTTTGTATTATATAGGAGGGAGTTGGTATTATATTGGTTTTGGTTAGAACCGATTATGGTTTTGAAAATTTTTTGGAGGGTATTGGTTTAGTCCTTTTGACTGACTGGGTTGTTGGAAGGGATATTGGTTATCTTTCTAACAGAATCCTAGATGGACATTTTACATTGGATTGAAATTGTTTTGGTACTGTGGCTTCTGAAAGTTCAAATAATTGACTTCCACTGGTGTTCCTCCTAAATGAACATCTTTAAAGGAAGTTATTTTTGTACAGTTATCAATATTTTGGTCATGTTTTTCCCAAATTGTGAAAACAAGGTCAACAGTTTGAATTTCATGGACCTTCCTAAGATTTATCTCCTCAACCTTCCTAGTGAGTGTAGCAAGTTTTTTCCTAAGGATTTAATCTTTCCTAAGGGTGTGAATTCAACCAGATTTTTGTGGCTTCTCATAGTAAGATTATTTTCCCCATGTTTGGTTTTGTTCATCCATTCCTTCTAGATACTCATAAGCATCATTCAGGTCTCTATTTTTGAAGGTTCCATTACACATCATGTTAATGAATTGTTTGTTTATAGGACCCAAACCTTCATAGAAAATTAAAACTTGTTCTAGGATTTAGAATACATGGTGAGGTACCATATTGATTGTGTCTTTGAACCTTTTCCATGTTTCATAAAATAAATCCCCTTATTTTTCAAAAAAAAATGGATGCTCATTTTAAGAGCGATTGTTTTGTGATAGGGGGAGTATTTTTTATAGAATTCTCTTTTCAATTGGTCCCGGGACTAGATTGATGTAGTTCTAAAAAATTTTAACCAATTATTTTATTGATAATTTAGTAAGAAATTAAATATCCCCATCTTAGCTAACTCAAGTTAATGTAGTCGGCACATGGTTTCAACAATGTCATTGAACTCTTTGACATGAAGGTATGGAATTCCCAACTCCATACCATGGAAGGTTGGAAGTTGGTTTAGGATATGAGGTTTTAAGACATAGTGGTATTACCATAGGGAAGCATGCCTAAGGAAAGAGGGATAATTGGTCTAGGTAGGTTTGATGTATTCATTCATGGTTTGATCGACTACATTCCCTAAGTTTAGGGCTGCCTCATTTGGATTTCCATTTTGGTTCCCACACGGGTTTATGATTTGGTTTATTTGAAGACCCTCGATTGAAATGGGATAAATTTTTGTATCTAGAGTATTTGGAATATTAGTATCTAATTTAAAGAGTTATCTGGGTGTACTTGACTCCCCAACCCCTGGACTTTCCACCCTAACAAGTAGGTTTGATTGGTCATGGGTATAAGCAGACATGTGCCAAGAAAAGTGAAAAACAAAAGAAAGATGAAAATATAAGAGAGGTTCAAGTAAGAAAAGAGAAATGGGGGAGAATATAATTAGTGTTGAGATGACTTAATTGTGTCCCCATAAATGGTTCCAAAAATTTTCCTTGCCCAAATTTAACCAATTTGTTAGGGTTAAGCGGTCACTTGTAGTGTCGCTTGGGTTATCGAATCCTTAGAGACCTAAGAAGAAACCTACAGACATGTAAATTATATGGATTATTTTGGGATATGAAGTGGAAAACTTTAGGATGATTTTATATAGGTTCAAGTTAAAAATAATATAATTAAGTGAATTCAATTTAAAATAATGAGTTAATCTTAGGTTATCGCTTGGGGTGGATTGGATGCATTTCTTTTTCGACTATTCCAATTTCTTATATTTGAGATATTTTCATTCAATGAAGTAAAACTACCATAATAACTTACTGATTTAATAACTAGAAAGACTAATAATAATCACCTATACACTTGGAGGATCATATTTATGAGCACTCCAAGTTAAAGGTTTGTATTAGCACTTGAAGTGTGTGGCCTTAAATTCAACAAGGACAAATTATTTTAAAGATCGTCAAACAAAATTATAAATTAAAAGAAGTGATTATACATTAATGGGGTGGGAAATATCATCCAATACAACCCCTTTATACTCCCTTTTATCAACCCATAAGTGTTTTATCCTTCTATTGATTCTATGATTTCAATAGAAGCGGGAAGTAGACTCATAAGGGAGGAATTGAAGAGGTGAAAAACAATGGAATAACAAACACTATACTGTTGTGTGAAGGATTTATCTCTTCACTGTATGAATAAATTCACACCACGATAAAACGGTATCAACATATTAAAAAAATAAAATAAAATGAGAAGTATAATAAGTTTAATAAATAATCTAATGTTATTCAAGAAACTTACAATTGAAAGAACAATGTTACAAAGACAAATCAGCTGAATAACATTACAATAAAACAAAGCACAAGAGATGCATAAATCCTATAAATACACTACCTTAAATAGTAATTTTGTAAGCCTTGGGTAGATCCCCCAATATTCCAAGTCTTCTAAATTAATGGTGGTAGGCTAAGGTGGGTGTAAAGTTAAGGGAGAGTGGACTTTTCCGCCCTTGACAAAAAATCGGAGCCAACTTACATGCCACCGAAAGGTGTGTCCAAACGAGCATTTGTGTGGCTGAATTTTTGTGGGACATAGAAGATAAATATGAATATAATTATTTCCCATGACTTTTTGGAAAATTTAATCCCAAAATAGTTTTTTGGTTTTTGAGATATGATTTAAATGGTGGGTTGTTTTTCTGAGCCACAAAATCTGACCTAAAATTTCAACTTCAACTTGGGCCGCCTAGAACTCCATTAAAACATAAGAATTAGCTTGTACCACCATTTAATGAAATTTTAAACATGATATATTATATCTCCAGTTCAAGTTCTAGAATCATTGGTCTTATATATTTTCCTCTATAGTACTTTCATTGGGCTGATGTCTAGTTCACTTCACCCAGAATGTTCTTGGTTCAAAACCCATTTTGGTGGTCTTCCAATGAGAATATTCAAAAGATCCAAAATCATAAATTTTTCCTTATATAATGGGGGACCTGAAAATAAAATATTAAAATAAAATCAATACCATTGTTTTTTTTATGAGGTGTTCAAAAATTTACCATGCAATAGTGCATTTTAAGAAGGAATTACAATCATAATGTGAAATAATGTTCAATTTGTAAAATGCAATAAAAATGATGTTTATGAATAATAAATCACATGAATATTATAATATAAAAAATGGGTATTATCCTCTTCTAGTGTCTAATCAATATTTAATTGAATGTTTTTTATATTCATCCATTAGGTTTGAAAGGCATAAGATAAGAACAAACCCAATATTACACAAAAAAATACTATATTTTTATAAAGGTAGTTTTGTCACCTTTTATTGGTGAACCCATTATAAATCCAATTTTAAACCCTTTTATAAATTTAATATATCAAAATAAAATTCAAATTTTAAATAGAAACATAATATTAAGTTTGGTTCAATTGTTGGTATTTTTCTATTAAGTTTCATTTTTATTAAATAGTGAATTTTAGTTCAAAACATATTTTTCATCTTATTTATTTATAAGGTTAAATTGTTTTTTATATTGGTTTTAAAGTTTAATTATATAATATTTTTATCAACTGATACAATTTAAGTCATTAAATTCAATTTCACATTGAAATTTAATACAAAACCCTATCAAATTGTGGACATTTTTACTTTAAAACCACGCATTATCATCCCACCCAAGGGAGGATTTTTAAATTAATTTCTACCAATTATGTAATTAGAATTTTGAAAAATGGATTCCATATTTGGGATATGAATAATTTATAATGTATAATAATCAAAAATTATCTTTTGACCAAAAAGATTAGTGAAAGTGATTAAAATTAATTACAACAATTAAGAGAAAATTAAGCATAATAAAATACTAAACCTTAATCTTAAGGCCTAAAATGACCTATAAATTTGTCCAAAATAGATTTTCTAGACATATTTATACCATATACTCCCTTTAATATAATATTTTATATTATTTGAGCCACTTTAAATATAAAAAACGTGTATGGAATTCCTATGTGAAAATATTACAAGAGTGCCACTCCTCCCCCACTATAAAAGGCCTCCTCTCCTCCCACTCTCTCACACCTCTAAAGACACTTTGAATAAACCAAGATCTACACAAATATCTCCTCAAAATAACTTCTCTAATCCTATATGACTCACCCTGGGAATAAATCCATCCAAGTAATCCTTTTGGTACAAACCAAAAGAAGTTACCTGATTAAGAGGTAACATCTTTCCTTAAGCTCTTTAGTTTTATTTATAGTCTCTAACACCTAAACTATTATTATTATATTATTCTATAAAAACACCAGTATACTAAATATAAAAGTATTTTTTTATTCTATGTTTTATATCTACACTTATACACACTTCCATTTAATAGGTAATGAAAATATTGTTTCTTTGTACGATGAACTATTGCCTCACGAAATGATGATTGTTCATTATTTGTTTACCACCTCTCATGGTATAAATTATGATAGATTCTATGTTTATATATTTTATATATGATATTTATTATGTATTTATGATTATTTAATTATTTTATAACACATACCCTTATATTTTTCATTTTTTATAAATACGATAACATCGTTTGTGGAAGTGTGGACTACTGCCTCATCAAAGTGATGTGACTCGTTCACGCTATACATGGAACATATTAATGATGATTGTAATAAAAATATTTAAAAAATATTTCATAGATATGATAATGCAATTATAATATACATATGTATCATTTACTTTTCATTCTTTTAATATGATAAAGAAATGAAAGTAGTGTGCATGAGTACATACTGTCTACTGCCTCCATGAATAGTGCATTTCATTTCTTATATAAAAACTTTATAGATTATTCTAAATACATATGTAATGAATAAATAATAGAATTAATTCATGGTTTAAATTTTGGAGATGATGAAATCATGGTCTAAGTAATATGATAATCAAATAACAAGTCAAAACATACTTAGGAAAACAAGGAAATTAACACCCAAAATAGTGAAAATAATGAAAGATTGTTAACAAACAAGTAATAAGACATTATAATAAGATGAAATATAATATTATAAAAAATATTATGGTTCTGGTATAAGTTATTAAAATATTTTAAAACACTATACAATAGGATAAATACGACATGATGAAATTATGTTTAAGTTAATGGATTTTCATCTCACTTTTTACATCTGTGAGATAAATGTCATATTCACAACTTACTTCATTTTTTGGTGTATATACTGAAAATTTTGATATAATATATCATGAATTATTTTATTTTCATGGTATTTAAATGTTTCATTTTTTGATAATTATTTAGGTTCTTCTAATTCATATGTTACCACAGTGGTAATGGATTTCGTCTCAATTTACATTCCATTGAGACTTATTTGTTGTTATGAACTAATTCACTTTTATGTGGTGTTTATACTTCCATTTTGACATTTTATACCATGAATTACCTTAATCTTGTGATACTCTAAGTTTTATTTTATTCCTTCATGGGGATTATTGTTTAAATGTTTCAAAGTGGTATGGGACACTTTATAATGTTTAAAGATTATTTTCCTCAAGAATCTTCTTAATGGTTATCATTGTAATATCACTTCTTTTTGTGATTGTTAACTTTATCTTGAAACAATCACTTTTTTTGTAATCATTTTTCATTGAAAATTAACTTGAATATCTATATTCTCACACAATGGATATTATTATTGCTAAAATCATATATCATTTTATATATAGTGATCACTTGGAAAGTTATTTGATTAACTAGAAAATTATTGATAAATCTGTATCTTATATTTAATATAGATTCATTTTGATAAGGATCATTTTTTATTCAATATATGAGGAATTCCTTGGAAATTTAATACTTGGGTTGGGGAACATTTATGTAAATCCCTATGGGTTGGGGACCAGTTCATGAAAACCCCTCAATGCATCGATAGTCTCATGAGATGAATTAGTTGGGAAGATTAGAAAAGTTTTAAATGTCTTTTTATAGTAAAGGTATCATGTGTATAGGAAAAATTAAGTCTTATAATTAAGAATTTCCTTTATTAATAATTTTATTGTTATTATTTATCCATGATATTTTTTGTTTACATGTCTATGTATGCATTTTAATTTCAGTTCATTGGTTAAATGGAATGTGTTTTCAACTTCCTACCTTGTCATGTTGATATTTCCTTATCTAGTTATTTATATAGAATGTGTTATAAGTTATTTAAATTTCCATGTTAATTTATTCTCATTTATTCATTATTTCCCCACTTTACTTACCCTTACTGAGCATTTGAGCTCACCCTTACTATGTTTCCTTTCCCAGTGTTATGAACAGGAATCCTTTGATTGAGATTCAAGGGTGTTATTTATTTCATTTTATTATGTATCATGTTTTTATTTTCTATTTACCATTTTATTATGGGTATCATGTATGTAATTTGGATTTCCAAGACTACTAATTTGATCGGTCTTGTGGGATTTGATTCATTGTAATCATGCCAATGTAATAAAATAATGCACCAGCTCAGAGCTTCTAGGGTTGTGTTGTTACAGATGGTATTAAAGGAAGTTTAGCAGAAAACTAGGAAATTAGATTTAGAAAACATATATTAGGGATAAAAACCCTAATATAGACATTGAGGATAAGTACACAGTAGCATCCTATAATTTTGGTAAGGTAGTGATTATGTGGTAATACATCCTTGTCTGGATACTACAAGTAGACGTGGTTCTGGAATAGATGTACATAGGAGTAATAACACTAACAAGGTGTTTTAGGCCTAACTTGGGGTAACCTGGTACATGAAAATGGGCCTTAATGTGCACCTAGTTTGACACTCCTAGGGGATATTCTTAGGATTTTTCACATTTTCTTTACCTACCATTATGAAGGATTTGAAAGTAAAGATTTACCCAATGTAACAAAATTTTATGATTATAGGATTCATGATGCGTAAATTTATGTTATGTGTTATACCATATTTAGAGTTATACAATATTCATAACTTTATGATCTAATCCAATATATTCCATTTTTTAGAAATGGAACTAGAATAAGTAATAAGTACTCCACCGATCTTCATGATCCAAAGAGTAATAAGGATCCTATATTTTATGGTCTTAATCCAACATTTCAAAGGTAATTATTGTCCCAAGTATTCACTATATATGAGGTAATAGTATCATGTGATAATGAGATAGGTAAAAAATTCTACATGACTTATGTATTTGATGGGAAGTAAGGGAAGAAGAACATGGTATAGAAAAATATGGGTAAAGGGAAGAAGGGGAAGAAGGATGTTCCCACATGTTATAAATATGGAAAGAATCACCTAGGTAATTCTTGAAGGGAATGGGAGTTTTCTATAAGTGTGGAAAGAAAGGCCACCATGATTTTGATTGTAATGGTAAGAAAAAGGTTTCCAATGCACAATGCTTTAACTATAAGGAGATAGAAAACTATGCAAATACATGTCTCAAGCATCAAAGGAATATACCACAAATTATTCTACTGCTAAAAATGAAGATAAATGATTAATATTAATATTTAATAATTATTTTCTTTGAATATTTTAGCATTAATTTACTAGTTATAAGAATTATGGAATATATGAGGATTATACTAGAGTACTTTTTCTTTAAGTACTTGAGATCATATGCTGAATAGTATCAAGAAAAGTTATTTAGTAGAAGTTAAAATTTTCAGAAAACATGTGATTTAGGGAAATCAAACCCTTAATATGTCCCTAATGTGGAGATAATTATGAAGAAATTATTGATTTGGAAAAGTACTAACTACCTTGTAACTAATTAATGACTTTTCAAAAAGTGTACTACGCTATCACTAATGGAGTATACAACACTTTTGGATTTAATGAATATATCCAATTACATGCGTCTTACATAAGGGATAAGTAAGAATGCTTATTTTCAATAAGTTTTTATTTTTATTTGAGTTATTACCATATTTAAAGAGGATAAATGATGAATGTGTTCACATATTCAGTATTTGATGATTAAAGAGCTACTTCCTATTGATTAAAGGCTAATGATAAGTTCATTTTGTAAAATTAGTGACCTTATTTCCAAATTTTTGGATCATAGTATTTTGGAAAAGATAACCATTTATGAAATTTTTTAAGTTGAACTTTGGATACGGTTTTAGATATTGATATATTACATCACTATATAATTAATCTTGTTCTAATTCATGATGTATAAATAGTTTAAGTCATGACCAAAGAATAATATTTTTTTATGATTATAGAAACATATATTTACTTATATTCTTAGAGAGTGAAATAATTCCTCAACTCTTAGAAATATAATCTTGAAACCAAAAATGTTTTACTAGTAACTTTGTTTCTGGTGAATCAAATGGCCCCTTAGATCATCACATATTTTTGACCATGTGACTGTTAAATTTATCCTAACCATGTTCTCTATCACTCTCTATTAGAACATGATGGTTATATTTTTCCTTTGTATCCATGTTTCCATTTCCCACTTATGTTCTATAACTAGGGAACCTAGTTACGAGACCATTGTACATTCCTTTCTCTCTTATTAAGAAGATGTGTTATTAACCCTATTTATGATGTGGGTCTTTCAAAAAGAGTTTAATTCCAAATATTAGTCCCAAGATTACTGATATCAAGATTAAATTGTAAGGATACAATTTAATTAAGGTGGGGAAAATATAACACACCGAAATTATAAAGTACAACTTTATATTCACTAGTGTTTACGACACAATAACACCAAGTGTAAAAAGGGAATATATTAACCTAATACATTATAATATATTTACTATCATAAATAAATATAATATATTCTATAGATTGTAATGAACACAACACAAATTTATATTCTATTACATGCAAGAGTGGTCTTCCTCAATAGCTTGCATTAAATGCAAGGGAGACCTTCCACGATAGCTTGTGTTATACGCAAGACTGAGTTTCACCAAATAACAATGTATTGTTAAAAATATTATTATTTAATATAATATGATATAACCTAGCCATTATGTTAGTGGTTATGAATAGAATTTACTAACTTATGAAAATTTATGGTTTATATAAATATAAAATGAATTCATTGGTTACCAATTAATGAGAAATAAAAATAATAACCAATTGGATATAAAAAGAAATATTATTATTTTTATGCATCCAAATGAGTTTTTTCTAAATAAAAAACATTAATTACAAATATTTAATGATTTTAATGAAATATATATGTTATATATTTTGTGACACTCTATTTTATCACCTAGATGAAAATCCAACAAAGGGAAAGTCCTTAGAAAATGGAGGAGAAAATAGATGAAGAAATACAAGAATCGAAAATCCCCAGAGTAGTTCACCTAAGGTAACCCAAAGCACCGTCGATGCGCAAACCCCTACACACCACCCACTTGCATGAAAAGAAAAATTCTCCCAAGGTCCCATATTTTCCTATAAGTAGACCCCTTGGGTCTTCATTAAAAGGATTGATTTTTTCCAAAGGTCGATTGCTACTCTATCACCCTAGTGCTTCACACAAGTCCCTCAAAACCTTCTAGGTAGTTCTCTAACACCTAAAGGAGAGAGAATCAAAGGGGAATAGTGAGATTAATTACATATAATATTAAAAATAAATAACACATGCTCAATTCATTTTCCCAACCCCTTAAATAAGAATACCATAATGGGTTTCTCTTCCTTAAATAATAACTTTCACTAATCATTTATAGGAATACCTGTGAAGAACCTTGAAGGATTGAGAAAATACTCACCCAAGTGTAGTCATCCAAGTTGTTCATCACCCAATATGCTTCCAAAAATTTTCTAAGGCTACTTGCATGGAGAACACCCTATGCGATCCTTTTAGTTTTGCCTCACCTTCCAGCTTATGTGATCCATCCATGAGGCCTCCCTAAAAACCCATCATGGAAAAATCTCTCTTATTTTGGATCCCTTGTCTGAGAGGGATCAAATAAAAATCTCCACCAAGACCTGCATACATACATAACCATGACGAGTGTCACACCAATGTCTCCTCCATTTGGGTATGTTTTTTTATGGTCATATGTTCCCCACACTTTTTTGGGTGGCCGGTTAGGGTTCTCAGGGTGCATATAAGTATGTATCCATATGTTCATGAGAACCCTTACCCCAGGGACAATGTTGAGGAGTTCCCAGTATTGGATTCTAGGGATAGGACCATGTCTATCCCTTTTCACCTCTGAGACCCTAAGCCTTTAGTTCCCAGCTGGGTGGATAAGGATCACACTTGATTTTCTCTTAAACATGGGATTAGATCCTTCTCCAACCGTGGAATAGATTTTAGGGCATCCCTCCTAGAGTAAGACCTTATCCTTTCATTTATGAGGTTATAGTCTTCCTCATATATACCACTGTGTCCTTTACCTTCATTCCTTTCTAGGGTAAAGTGTAGAAAAGCAAGTGTCATTTCCCTATCCTCCTACACCATTTTCCTCCTACTATTCCCCCAATGAAGGAGGAAAAGTGTGTGGTTTTCCAAAAAAAATCCTCTTTTTCTCACATCGAGCATGTCTCGTGTGATCTTAGAGGTTAGTGATGATTATGATATCCGCACAACCCACTAAAGAATTGAACTATGAGAACTCTAATTCCTATTCTAACAAGGATGCATAGGAATCCCACTTAGGGCTCGAGCTCAAGGGGATTCCTTCTTAAGATTAAACCTCAATCATAATTTCCTTAATTTGTGAATCCTCCTTAAGAATTAAGTCTCATATTAAACACCCAAACCATAATGAGTTGATACATCATTCATGGTTCCTTTTATAGGTAATCCTCTTTAGAAGTAAGCCCCAAATTATTTCTCTCAATGGGTCATACTCCCTAGTGAGACTCACCAAACTAACTAGGATTTGATTCCCATCTAAATGTGATATGTTGGAAACCTCCCAGAGGTTCAAAACCAACACCTCAAATAAACCATTTTCTATTTGGGTCATATCTTCAGTAGGGTCTAATTCAACTTGGAATCTCATTTTCCTTCCAGGTTCCTTGGGTGATTTCAGCATAAGTACTACATCGAACTGTGTCTAGGAACATTCCACCTAGACATTCTTTCCACGTGACATTAAACTATATGGTTTATTCATTATCACATGAAATTAAATGTTATGATGTGACCCATTAAGTGGAACCTAACTGCATAGGTTCTGATTCCTTTTATAAGGATACATAGTAATCCCATCTGTCAGTTTGATCCCAACATCAAAACAACCTTAATCTACCTGGATAACAATAAATTCTAGAGTTCCCCATTATGTGGCTAGAAAACCAGCATCATATTAATAATGAAAAAATAATGTCTAAGTATTATATAATAGGATACCATCAATGGAGAATATAATATACATACAGATACCTCTATTGATGAAAACCTTGAATACATACAGATGATTCAGAATTCTACACATGCTAATAATTGATTGTTAGCTCTGGGCTGATCTACATCATACTTGGAAATTAATGAATGATTCAGGAACATATCTTAAATCTATAAGAGAGTCATGTATTAGGAAATAATACAGCCCAAAAGGGTATGATCAGATTGACCTCCCATCCTCTCAACCAATTTTATTTATTAAGCATCATTGGTCAAAACACATGATGAGAACCTACCTTTGGAAAGTATGTCCCTTCAGATATAGAACCATTGGGTGTTTCGGGTTCCAAAAACAAACTCATTAGAAACCATTTGTAAATAGTAAACCATCATAGGGTGATAAATCTGAGGGAAATAAAAAATGGTGAACCTGAAGTGAAAGACTTGACTATGGTATCTTTTTCACAACATAAAAGAGATGTACTAACCATTCTCCATCAAACCATTCCATTCTTAGATGAAAATCCATTTCTGTTGGAAACAAAAAATAGTGAACCCGGTGTGACTCCTTAAACATGATGATAATATCACCCACCTTTCATACCCCTTATACTCTCAAATTGAAAGATGTCCTGACAAGAAAATCAATTGTGCATGTGTTCACTCAAATGAGATGTTTCTTTTATAGAGTTCTTTATTTTCATTTTTTATATATATAGTAAATATTTTTGACAACTCTATTTTATCTAATTGATTCCTTCAATTTTTCACCCATGAATGCCTAGGCTACTACTCATACTGGATCTTTATTTGCATGAAGGATGACATCACCAACTCAACATCTTCAACACTGGGTCTTTAATGCATTGGTTTGAGAGTATTGTCATCACAATACCATCCTGACACTAGAGGTCACCTGAAAAGACCTTCATATCAAAAATAAACCCTTATCATCCAATAAATGACAACTGGTGGTCCTAAAGAAGATGACCCCAACCACTGTCTTCAACTATTTTAGGAGATTATCCCTATAACACAATAACATATCCCTCCCATATTTTAGTGAGGTGGATATGAAGGCCACTAATGGGATCATATTAAAGAAACAGGGGTCCTCATTAAGGGATCCTACTAACAATCTCCTATACTAATGATGTGTGGTAGTGAACCCTCAACATGATGAGGGTGTCACTTTTGACTATCCGAACCAGGTCCTTAAAACATAGGAATGTAAGATGGCCCGCTAAGGATGAAAACCATCCAATAGGGAGCTAGTTCACACATTTTTCCCCTCTAGAGAAGCCCACCAATCTAGTTTGGTGGAAAATAGTTAGCGGGCACATATACTCATCCGCCTTCAATCATCCAACCATCAGACTCGTCTGGTGGAATCCAATGAATCTCACTATTAAAATCTGGTGGAGTGACATAAGCAAGAAAATACACCTACCTACACTCGCTAATCCAGCCGACTAACTCATCTAGAAGCACTAAAATAATCCCACCAATCAAATATGGTGGTGACCCGCAAGTAAGAACATTCTTCGTCCTTCACCCACCAAGCCTGCTAACATCCTTTTTTGGAAGCACCAAGAGAAATTAGTCAGAAAGACCCGATGAAAAGAAGAGGGAAAAATTAGCTCTCTTCCCCCACCCATGAGTATAGTTAGTATCCACTATAAGGAAAGGGATGATATGAGCAGGCACATACACCTACTCTAGACATGGAATAGACATATATCCCTGTTCCAGTCACTAATGTAACAAAACACATCTTAGAAATGGTGAAAAGGTAGACACAAATCCATACATGTATCCTCGAGACCTTCTAAAACATCATAATGGAAGTGACAGCATTACCCAAGGGACATACACATAACTCTATCCCCACAAGCAGGGTGAATCATTACCATGTCACTCCATAGCATATACATACCTTTACTCCCATCTAGGAGTGTCATGGGAAAAAATCCTCCATATCATATGAACAACCAGATTCGGAACATACACCCACTCCAAATAGAGATAACTAACCTATCCTGATGGCTAATCCAAGGTAGGAATATACACCCACCCATGACAACCACTTCTCCCAGCATGTGGCCCCAACTTCTTGTAAAAATGTGTCTAAGAAGAAGTCTTATCAAACACATATGTAGAATCAAGAGTCGATTTTTTATCTGTATCTACTCAATGTTGGAGGTATTAAAGACATTATACATTTATCTAGTGTAGCTCAAGATCCTACACTTCCATTACCAAATTACAGGAGTAGTAGTAATAATTCTTAAGGTCCTTGTCGGAAATTTCCACATTAAGGATTGATTCATGGAATTCTAGTCAATCTCAAGAGCTTATCTCTTGATGAGAGACACAGAAACCCTCCATGTGATGATAAGACCAAGTAGAAAGAGGATATCCCCTTTTCTATAATCTACCATGGTGGTCCAATCTATGATGGTGTTCACTAAAAAATTTCTCTCAGTAGTAGTGATTCACATTGTCAAGAGAAGTCTTTAATAGTCAATGTAGTGATGAGAAATCCCTTTTATCATGAGACACTTGAAAACATGAGGCCAATCATGTCTGATTCCTTATCACTGATGGGTGAAATCCTTTCTAAATGAGAAGATATTTTAAGGCAATGGTCATTCTCTAAACCTACTTTGGGCCACTTACCTTCCAATTCAATAGAGGAATGGCATATCGATCTTGCTGATTCTAATAAAATGGTAGGAAAACACCAACTCTGGTCTGATCAGGTAGAAGATCCTCTGGAAAAAGATGAATAGGATATGTTATACATGAGGAAACAACTCTCTAAATATTAAATACTAGTCATGTGTTGGCCTTTATCCACTCCTTAATACCACATTCCCTAGATGTTGGTGTAATATTTTATGCATGACATCCGCATCAACATATGGAAAATTCTTCATCATATAAATTAAAAGGTATTACCATATGATGAGTATCAAACTCAAATAAAGGTAATAGAAGGGTTTCATCACCAAATTAAATTGGAATCTCTCCCGGATTCCCAAAATCCAAAGATTGAGAAGAATAAAAGGTCCCTTCAACGTGCATACCTCAATTCATTATTGAGGTTGAAAAAGATGATCATAGATACCCCATCTGGTGTTCATATAAAAGGATGGAGTACACATTGAGAATTGTATTTCACTACACTCCCAAGCCATCAAATCCTGCCAAAGGTGGTATTATGAAATTTCATTGCCCTAGTACAGCTATAAAAATGCATTTTGTTCATGATTGAAGATATACTAAACAAGAACATGTGTTGACCGACTCTCACCGATGTCAAGATATAATAGAGTAGGATTTTGAGATACTTTTTCATCAAGAATCGAAGAATGTTGAGAA
Organism: Viscum album; assembly: GCA_963277665.1. NCBI lineage: Eukaryota > Viridiplantae > Streptophyta > Magnoliopsida > Santalales > Viscaceae > Viscum > Viscum album. Next base: position 763,959,777 of record OY728150.1, read on the forward strand.
ATCATCACTCTTAGAGGATTTTAGTCGTCAGATTGAGAAAATGTTAGAAATAGCATGATGTTATTTCGAAATGGGTGATTCAAGTGAGTGTTGAATAATGCACCCAACCCACGTTTAGACTAGAATCCATAAAATCAAAAGAGTATATTTGGTAATATCATCTATAGCAGTTTAGGAGAAACCCCAACTGATAGGGATGGGGGATTTTTTAACCCAACACTTGGGATCTGCCAACTAAGCCTGAAGGGTTGTGAAAGAAGAGCAGGAACAGTCCCATCCCTCAAGGATAAAGGAATTTTAACATTATAAATCTCCTCTTTAGTGGAAATTAGTTTTCTCCCGATTATATAAAAATATTTCAGAGTGAATCCTCTCAATTTTTCCCTTCCCATGATGTGGTGAAATCACTCGGCATGAGCATTAATGAACTCTATGGGAATTCTCTTCGGGTCACTATTCATGAATTAGCTCTTAGAGAATCAATAAAAAAGAGGAAAATGTCTCATGGAGAGCATAGAGAAATGATATCTCACAAAAATACCAAAATAATGCTTGTGATGCACTGCACATATGTGAATTTTATCAATGTCATCTTTGAAGACCCTCCAAAACATACGACTGGTTAAGAGGATTATGAAGAAGAATTTCATGCTCATGAGATGGTCCACATTGAGATGAATATAGGAGGTGTACATACCTAAAACTAGAGTCTCACCCAAAATTTTGGTATCCCCTCGAACAATCAACCTTTCCCTCCTCGAAAGAAACCTGATAGGGGAAAAGGTAAGGGTCATACCATGTCTTACCTTTCCCTTGGAGAAGGTCAATCCCTATCACAAGAGAAAATATTTTCTCAGTAATAGGAGGAGATGAGGGAGTTGAGAATACTCAATGAAGAGCTACTCTAAGGCATCCTTCCTTTCAGATATGCTATGCAAGTAGACCCTCAACTCACACTTCCAGTTAGTGTATAACAACAAAAAGTGTTTTCCACAAAAACTGAAGAAGATGGGGAACATCCTATCAACATGCTACATCAACCACCAATATATTTGGATCCCCCAATAACATATCAATAATTCCATCCATTAGTTTTACAATTAGAATCGGTTTGGGAACATCCATATAGGCATGTCCTTATGGATTATCCATGGAAGATTCTAGAAATACCACCACCAGTGGTCCTGCCAGTTGTTTCACCCATTTAGGATCTATTCACTGCACCAATTCAGGTCCCATATCATCTAGACATTCTTCAAATTATTATAAACACCATTGAGTCACTAACGGATCAATTGGAATACATGGGGGAACGGTGCACTCAATTATAACCAGAAATGAAGGTTTACCCTAAATGCATCGATCTAACTCATCCCCCTCCAAACTTTGGGAATCCCACATTTCCAATATTAAATGGATTGATAGATATGGAGAATCATTTATTGCATTTCATCTCTCATTGTGATCCCATGATGGGGAGCCCTGAGTAACCGGAAGTAGTGAAACTCAGATGCTTTATGAAATCACTACAAGGGCCTGCCTTCGTATAGTACACAAGTTTGTAGTCTCGATCGATTACTGGATGGGAAGATCTCCATCATAAGTTTCTATTCCAATTCAGATCAATTATACAAAATATAGTAGTCTTAAATCTTATAAACTTAAAACAAATGGAGAATGAAAGAGTCTCATATTTCATTAATCAGTGGAAAGGATTGATATACTCCTTGAATCGACCACTCTCTTAAGAAGAGTTGTTGCCTATCTATGTATCAAATCTCTATGATTAGTTTCACACACAATTTATTCTTATTAAATACATAAGAGGATTTAGGTATCTTTCCTTAATTTCTCAATAGGTTGAGAACTCCATCATAGAGACCAAATCCAAATCCTAAGTAATTCAATCATCTCAGGGAAGGAGAATAAGAAAAGAATATTTAGCTATAGTTACACTTAAGCAAGCCCATGTACCTGCACCTAATTCAAAGGCCATATAATACCATAGGAATCCACCTCCCAAACATCAACAACAATTACCACCTCGCCAATGTGATAAAATATATCGGATATGAAAATAGTTTGAGCTGTTCAAAAACAAGGCCTATTTTTTTCAAAATGACTAAGTCCCCAGATACTTCATCTCAGCATTGTAAAAAAACTTAGTTTAGTTTCCAAATCCCAAGATACATAACAAATAAGGCTATTTGGATCTCCCAAAATATTTCCCCTTTCCTAAAATGTTGGGTAACCCCATCCAAGATTGTTTCTTTTTCAAATACATCCTACTAAAGATGGTGGGATCTGGGAAAGTGAAATTGAAAAATCTTCCAGCCCAGCTAGCATGTGTTTCAGATTCAAATATAGAGGAAAAAGTAAAGTGAAAAGATGTTAAAATCAATAATAAACAGAATTTTAGTGATTGGATGGCTAGAAAAACAATCAACTGAACTCATGCAATTCTACGAACACAATTGAAATAACAGACTGTCCCTCATACCTCTTCTACTACAGAAAATCTAGCTTCAACAAAAGTAAAATCCTCAAATAAGAGATATCAATGAGAGGCTAAGGAGAAAATATAATAATTTGATATCATGTTAAGGAAAAAGTTTTACTTGAGCTTAGAAACCCTCATTCTGACCAACTCAAACATTTGAGCACCGCCCCACCAAATGGAACAACAAGAGTTGACCTGTTAGGAAGAATCTTCATCAGATGAGGAGTTGATCTTTGGTTCCATTAATATTATTCACTTAAAAAATACCTTATCAAGTGATGAAAATGATTATGAACCCAAATTCCCTTTACTTGATTAGGTAACTGAAAGACAATGTCGTCAAGGTCGAGGATATAGGGGAATACGTGGTTGTTCCATGAGCTACTACTTCAACCACACCCATACTCAAAATATTTATGAAGACAAAACTCATGGGAGATCCCTCCACTGAGTTTAGTAGGAACAAGGTAACTACCCCACACATGACAATGTTTTCCTTGACATGATCATCTTAGAATACCAGTTAGATGATATTCCATCACCTCCTCGGTAGGTAGGTAGACTTAGCTAGCCTAATCCACCAATAACATGAATACTTCTAGCTCCTACCCTAAGAGATGGTCCATCCACATCAGGGAAATTAGTTCCCATAGCACATGAAAAAGAGAATCTCCATATAGGAAAATTTATACCTATGGATCAAGAATATGATGTTTTTAAGCAACTCGCCCATGTACCATCCAAGTTATCAATCCTATATGACCTTAGTCTATCAAAGGATCTTTGAGAAGCAGTTATTGAGGTGTTATCAATCTCTCAAGAGTATGAAGTTGAGGTTTCAACTGTGGAGGTTTATCGTATAGAGAAATATCTCACATAATTCCATGTGGTTATATCTTTCACATACCAAGATGCGGATACTATCATACAAGGATGTGTTATTCCCCTTTACCCATCTAGAGATATTAATGAAACTGATGTCCGATGAGCCTTCATTGAAAATGGATTAGGGATCATTCTCATTCTGATCTAGACACTTCAACGATTGGGTCTCACTAAATTCAACTTGTCTCCCTTCACTATATTGTTATAGGGTTATGAAAATAATGAGAAAGAACCTCTTGGCGAGATTACACTCAAAACTCAGTTTGGAGATCTTATGTCTGATTCAGAGTTCATGGTTGTCTAGGAGGACATGGATTTCAATATTTTGTTGGGAAGACCTTGGCTACATAAGCACATGTCCATTCCATCATCATACAACCAATGTCTCAAATATTATATTAACGGACAAATTGTTACATTTCATGGTGTCAAGGCCCCATTCAAATCATGTGAATCTGAATACATTGATTTATAAATCTATCAAAAAGGAGGAGGACAGTCCATGGTAGATGGTGTTACAAGAATCAATGCCCCGAATGGTCTATAGAAGATCCCAGCTAACCCATTCAAGAATCTCAGTGTAGATTATGTGCTTCCCATTAATAAAATTGAAAGAGAAATCCCAAATCCAAGCACTCATTTAGTGGATTCCATAATTTCAGTTGTGGAAACTAAATTTGATGGCATATGAGAATTCATTAACACTACAAGTGGTGATGAAATCCTGGATGAAAATGTCTTTATTCCATCCCCTGAGATTCAATAAATCTCTAATTCATCATCCAAGTTAGAAGAATTTGTCAAACTAAAGTAAAAAATATAGGGATGATGATTCTTAATCCTTTATCTTCCCTTTAGAGCTTCAAGAAGACTCTACATCGTCAGTTGGGATAAAAATGGTTGCTTCGGATTTTGGATGTCCAAATACTAATTCCTCCCATATATTTTAAAATCTTTCCTCATCACCTATCCTCTAATAAGAGTCATAATAAGTAAAGTATTAATAAGATAAAGAAGAGGAAGATCTTAGGGACACCCCTCTAGCATTTGAGGAAATAATATCCACCACCATGGATAAACTTAGAGAAATAAATCTAGGTATAAAGGAAGATCCATGCCCCCCTCTGATTAGTGTGGTCATGAATCATAAATAAGGGGATGTATATACTTCCTTTCTAAAGAACCATTGGGATGTGTTTTCTTGGAATTGTATAGAAATTCTAGAACTTGACCCAGAAGTGGCCTCCCATAATTTGGGTTTACCAAAAGAGAATTGGGGATATAATTAGGCATCAGGAATAATACACCTAACTCATAGCTCCAAAATTGAAGCTAAAGTAGAAAATATTGTAAAGGAAAACTTCATAAACAAGGTTAAATATCCAAAATGTCTTTCCAATATTGTCTCAGTGAAAAATAAGAATTGTGAAATCATATTTTTCATTGATTTATAAGATCTCAACTAGCATTGTTCTAAAGATGACTTTCTAGTTCCAATCACAGAACCCTTGATTGATGAAACAGTTGGATATTAGGCCCTCTCCTTCATGGATGGATAATATAGGTACAATAAAATCCAGATGGCTCTAAAAAGTAAAGAATCCACAGCCTTCAGATCCTCTCAAGATGTATTTTTCTATTGAGTAATGCCATTTGGGTTGAAGAATTCTAGTTCCACATACCAATATTCCACGAATAACATATTTAAAACTTTCTTGGGAAAATTTTTTAATTGTACATTGATGATTTAGTTGTCAAATCACAACAAATTTTTTACCACTTGGATAAACTAGTGATCATATTCATCAAGATTCGATAGCATAATATGAAGATTAACCCTTGAAGTGTGCTTTCGGGGTAACCTTAGGAAAATTTATCAGCTTCATTTTACACCTTCATGGCATAAAATTTTATCGTGAGAAGAAGAAAGCAATCCTTAGCATGTAACCTACTCAAAACTTGAAATATTTGAGAGTAATTAAAGGAAACTTGGCCTAAATTTGGTACTTCATAGCCAAACTCGTAGGCAAGTGTTTAGCCTTCACCAAATTAATGAAGAAAGGGGTCACATATCAATGGACCATTTACTATCAAGAATAATTTTATAACCTCAAGAAATACCTATTGATCCCACTACTATTGATTAACCCTACTGAAGAAAAACTTCTCATTCTATACATGATTTCCTTAGAGAGATCATTAGGTTCTTTCCTTGCACAAAATAATGACACTAGGAATGAAAAAATCCTTTATTATCTCAGTCAAACCATGCTTTATGAAGAGACTCAATATTCAGATATTGAGAAGTGTTTCCTAGTGTTAATATTTGTAGTTTAGAAGCTGAGGCACTATCTGCAGCATCATGAGGTCCACTTGATCTCTCGCAATAACCCGCTCAAATTTATCCTATGTCATCCTATACTGATGGGACGTCTCACAAGGTGGGAAGTTATTATATAGTAGTTTGATATATAATTCATTCCTCATAAAGTATTAAAAGAAAAATCCTTAGAAAACTTCCTTACTGAGAACCCATCTATAGAAGAGATTTTATTTAACACTGAGCTTCCTGATGAAACAATGTTATCTATTCAGTAAATCCCCCAAACATGGGAAATGAATTTTGACAATCCTTCCTAGAGTCCAATGGGGAAGAGAATGGAAGAACCTAATATCAAAAAATTTGTTATGGGAATTGTACTAATCTCCCCATAGAAGGAAGTGATACTATAATCAGTCTTATTATCAGAAGGTGGTGCCAATAATGAGGTAGAATATCAAGCCCTCATCGTAGGCATAGATTTGGCACTCCAAGTACTGGTGAACTACCTATATGTGAAGGGTAATTCAGAGTTGATAATAAAGCAGATCAACAGGGATTACACCAACAAAAAATAATAGTTAATCACCCTATGTAACTACATATAAGGGTTAATGGTATAATTTCCCTCAGATCTAACATTGTCTTATATACCATTGTCACAAAATTCCCAAGCTGGTGCATTGGAAAATTTAGAAACAGGTTTGTAAGATCCAAATTGGGATGAAACAATCATCATAATTTCCCATAATTATGTGGTTTTACCTTTTTTTCAAATTATAACAGAGTAAATTAATGAAATCATTCCCCATTATTGAGTTATAAGGTCCTATAATGGTATAGATAACACACATTATGGAATATCTCCAAGACGATGTACTTCCACTGAATATAACTAGGAAGAAGAAAATATGGTGACTAGTTATCAATTTCACTCTTTATGATGGACCAAATCACTAGAAGATCCTCTATAAATGAGGCTTCAATGTAATCCTTATCACATGCATTGATGGTGAAGAGACTGTGTTTGTCATGGAAGAAGTACATGGAGGATCTTGTGGTGCCCACTAATATTGGTATATGATTTCACATCAAATCTTAAGGCTTGGATACTTCTGGACTTCAATGGTGCAGGATTTCATAGAATTCACTAGGAAGTTTCATCCCTACCAAGTTCATGCCAATTTCATCCATCAATCCCCAGAGTTTCTACATACAGCTAAATTCTTCTGTCTATTTGTTACATGGGGAATGGATATAATGGGGCCTTATCCTCTAGCTATGGATAAGAATTTCAAGTATATTCTTACTTCTACCGACTTCCTATCTAAATTAGATAATGTAATACCTATCAATGAAGTCAAGGCCAAAATCATTTTAAGCGTTTTCAAAACCAATATTATTACCATATTTTGTGTTCCTCATACCACATAGATGGACAATGGCACCGATTTCTATTCTATTGAGGTAAGAAATCTATATCAAGAATACAATATCAAATCCAACCATTCATCCCATAATCAAATAATATCCAATAGATAAATAGAGGATTTCAATAAAACCCTATCCAACATACTCCAGAATATGGTGGATAAATATAATAAATCTTGTCCTGATAAACTCTTGAATGTCTTATGGGCATACCAGACTACAAATCGTACTGCAACACGGGAAAACTCATACTCATTTGTGTAAGGAATAGATGCATTCTTGCCTATTGAAGTTCAATTTTCATTGCTCCAAATTACCATCTATCATTTGCTATCCACAAATGAGTAATCTCAAAAATGACTAGATGAGTTGGAAAGACTAGATGGAAAGAGATTGAATACCTTTCATCACTTAGAAGTCTATAAAAATTAGATAGTGTGAGCCTTAAACACGAAAGACCGCCTCTGTTCATTCCTTTAAAGAGAATTGGTATCGGTTCTTAGGACTCCAATGATACTAGTAAAGGAGCCTCCAAATCTTGAGCCAAATTGGGAAGGACCTTAATCTATAAATAAGGTCCACTCTAATGGATATTATTTCTTAATCTAAATGAATGGATAATTCACTACAACTCCAACCAATGAAAGGTTTCTGAATAAGTAATGTGTGTAGTTACATATAGTTCATCTTTTTTGTGAGACATTAAATTGAATAGAATCATATATATCCATGTTTCATGATGTTAAACTATGTAGGATTGTCATCCTTGTCACACAATGATAAACTGTATGACATGAGGTCATAGTCACATGACCTGAAACTACAAAACACCATTTTTCCTCACAAAACAATATTAAATTTTATGGATAATGTATCCCTTATTTGATCTCCCTATTATTTATCAAGTCCCCTAAAAACATATAGGTAATTATCTAACACCTAAAGGAGAGTAAATCAAAGGGGAATAGTGAGACTAAGTCAATCTAGTGTTAAAAATAAATAACACCTATGTGATTCATTCTCTTAACCCCTTAAATAAGAATACTAGAGTGAATCTCCCTTCCTCGTATAGGAATATTCACTGATCATTTATTGGAATACCTATGAAGACCCTTGAAGGCTCAAGTATAGCCTCAACCAAGTGCAGTCATCCAAGTTGTCTGTCGCCCAAGGTGCTTCTAAAATTCACACATGCCTACTTGCGCAGATCACCCCCTGCGTGATCCTCTTCGGTTCACCTCACCTTCCATCTTGTGTGAGCCATCCATGAGGCCTCCCTCAAAACCCATCATGGAAAACCCTCTCTTTTTTGGATCCCTTGTTTGAGAGGGATCAAATAAAAACCTCCACCAATACATATGGACATACAAAACCGTGAGGAGTGGAATACCAGCATGTCCTCCATTTGGGTATGTATTCCTATGGTCATAGGTTTCCCACACTTGTCCGGTAGTCTAGTCAGGGTTCTCAGGGTGCATGTATGTATTTATCCATATGGTCACGAGAACCCTTACCCCAGGGATAGTGTTAAGGAGTTCATGGTCTTGGATTTTTAGGATAGGACCATGTCTATAACTTTTTTTATATGAGACTTGAATCCTCTAGTTCCTAGCTGGGTAGATTAGGATCACACTTTCTTTTCCATTCAACATGGGATTATATCCTCCTCTAGTTGTGGAACCGATTTTAGGGTATCCCTCCTGGAGTAAGCCACTAACCTTTCAGGTATGATGTTGTAGTATTTCTATTCTATACCATTGCATCATTTAACTTTTTTACATTCTAGGGATAAGTGTAGAGAGAGATGTGTTGTATCCCCAGCCTCTTCTATTGTTTTCCTCCTCTTCCACCAGTGATAGAGGAAAAGTGTGTGGTTTTTCAAACCTTATGTTTCCTCTTGTTTCTCACACTAAGAATTACGCACATGAGATTATATGTTAGTGATTATTATGACATTCAAAAAATTCAACTCAAGGATTTAATAACAATAACTTTGATTCCTACTCTAACCAGGATATGTAGGAATCCCACTTAGGGCCCAAGCTTAAGGGGAATCCTCCTCAGGATTAAACTCCAATCATAATTTCGATAATTTGGGTATCCTCCTTAGAAGTAATTCCCAAATTAAACCCCCAAACCATCATGAGTTTATACATAATTTATGGTTCCTTTTATAGGGAATCATATTCATTATTAAGCCCCAAATTATTTCTCTCAAAGGTCCATAATCCCCTGTGATACTCATTGAACTATGTGGGCTTTGATTCCCATCCAAAAGGGATAGGTAGGTATCCTCCCTACGGTTTAAACCCAACACCCCAAATAAACCCTATTATCTCTAGGAAATATCTCTAGTAGGTTATAATTAAACTTGGAAGCTCATATACCATCCAGTTTCCTTAGACTTTTTTAGCATAATTCCTACACCAAACTTTGTCTAGGCACCTTCCACCTAGATATCCTTACCACATGAAATTAAACTGTATGGTTGAGTCCTTATCACACAACCTTATAATGTATTGTGGGAATAATTATGTGGCACCTAACTATGTGGGTCCTTATTCATTTAATAAGTATATATATTAATCCCATCTATGGGATCAAAATAACCTTTGTCTACCTAGATGACAACAAATTTCAGAGTACCACACTGTATAGATAGAAAAATAGCATCATCATAATAATGACCCAAGAATATATAAGTAGTATATAAGAGGATACCACTAATAGAGAACCTTAGATACATACAGATATCTTCATTGATAATGAACCCCAAATACATATAGATGATTCTTAATTCCATGCATGTTAATAATTGATTATTAGATCTGGGTTGATCTAAATCATACTTGGGAATTAATGAATGATTAATGAAAATATCTTAAATCTATAAGAGATTCATGGGGTAGGAAATAATTCCTCCCAAAATGGTGTGATGAGCTTGACCTCCCATCCTCTCAACCAATGTGACTTCTTAAGTATCATTAGTCAAAACACCTAATGAGGGCCTGCCTTTGGAAAGTAGGTACCTTCGGATATAGAATCATTGGGTGTTCCTAGTTACATGAAAAACCTTATTGGAAAACATTTGTAAATAGTAAACCATCACAGGGAGTGAAATATGAGGGAAACAAAAATGGTGAACCCGACGTGAATGACTTGACTATAGCATCTCTTTCACAGTATAAAAGGGATGTACTGGCCAGTATCATTATAACCATTATGTTTCTCAAGGAAATCCCATTTCCATCAGAAAAAATATTCAATCAAATGTTTTTGATATTCATCCATTAGGTTTGATAGTCATAATATAAGAACAAAAACAATATTACACATAAAATACTATATTTTTATAAAGGTAGTTTTGTCGTCTTTTATTAGAAAACCCATTTTAAATACAAATTTTTACCCTTTTATAAATTTAATATATCAAAATAAACTTCATATTTTAAGTATAAACATAAAAATTAGTTTTGGGTGAATTTTTGGTATTTTCCTATTAAGTTTCATTTTTTATTGAATAGTTTAAAATAGCATATTTTAGTTTAAACCTGCGTTTTCATCTAATTTATTTATAAGGTTAAATTATTTTTTAGATCGGTTTTAAAATTTAATTATCTAATATTTGTATCAATTAATAAAATTTAGGTTATTAAAATCAATTTCATAATGAAATTAAATACAAAAGCTTATCAAACTTTTGTACATTTTTACATTAAAACCCTGCATTGTCGTCCTTCCTATGGGATAATTTTTAAATTAATTTCTGCCACTTGTGTGATTTTAATTTGTAAAAATGGATTCCATTTTTTGAATCAGAGCAATTTATAATTTATAATAATTTCAACTTAGTTTTTGACCAACAATATTAGTGAATGTGATTAAAATTATTTACAACGATTAAGAGAAAATTAAGCTTATTAAAGGACTAAACCTTAAACTTAAGGCCTAAAACAACCTATAAAATTTTAAAAAAATTATTTTATGGTCATATATAAACCTTATCATCCATTTTCTTGACTTTTTCCATTATTGGATCCACTTGAAATATGAAAAAAATTTATGGAATTCCTTTGTGAAAATATTACACGAGTGTCACTCCTCCCCCGCTATAAAAAGGACTTCACTCCACCCACTTCCTCACACCTATAAAGACACTTTTGATTGACCAAGATATTACCAAATAGATCCTAAAAATCCATAAACTCGTATTATATTACTCCCCTTGGGAATAAATCCATACAAGGAAGCATTTTTGTACAAACCAAAAGAAGTTTCCCGATTATGAGGTAACATCTTTCCTTAAACTCTTCAGTTTTATTTTCATTATACAACCCCTAAACTCTTATTATTATATGATTTTATAAAATAAGTATCCTAAATATACTAGGATGTTTTTAGTCTATGTTTTCAACCTACAATCACACACACTTCCATCAAATGGGTAACGAACATATTGTTTCTGTGTACGGATAACTATTGCCTCGTGAAATGATGATTATTAATTTTTCCTTTACCACATATCATGGTGGAAATTATAATTGAAAATATGTTTATATATGTTATATATGATATTTTTTATGTATTTATTATTCTTTAATTCTTTTATAACACATACCCTTATAATTTTTATTTTTTATAAATATGGTAACATCATTTGTGGAAGTGTGGACTACCACCTTCTCAAAACGATGTGACTCATTCATGTTATACATGGAATGTATTAAGGATTATTTTAACAAACCTATGTAACATATATAACATATATATGATACTATAATTATAATAAACATGTGTATCAATTAATTTTTATTTTTTTAAGAAAAAAAAAGAAATGAAAGTAGTGTTCATGCATACATACGGCCTACCGTCTCCATGAACAATGCATTTAATTTCCTATATCAAAACTTTATAGATTATTATAAATACATATTTAATGAATAAATAAGATAATTAAGTCATTTTTTATATTATTTGTATTATTAAATCATGATATAAGTAATAGTAAAAGAAAATAACAATTCAAAACATACTTGAGAAAATTAGGAAATTAACACCCGAAATAGTGAAAATAATGAATGATTGTTAACAAACAGGTAATAAGAAATTATAAGAAGATGATATATAATATTATAAACGTGATTATGGATATGGTATAAATTAGTAACATATTTTAAACCACTATACATTAGGATAAATACCACAAAACAAAATTAAGGTTAAGGTAAGGGATTTTCATCTCACTTTTTACATCTATGAGATAAATGTCATATTCACCACTTAATTATTTTTGTGGTGTATCTAATGAAAATTTTGATATAAAATATAATGAATTATTTTTTCATGGTTTTTAAATGTTTCATTTTTTATAATTACTTTTGGTTCTTCCAATTCATATTTTTCAAAAATGGTAAGGGATTTCATCACAATTTACATTCCATTGAATCTTATTTTTTGTTATGAACCAATTCACTTTTATATGGTGTTTATACTTCAATTTGACATTCTATATCATGAATTACCTTAATCTCATGATACACTATGTTTTATTTTATTATTTTATAGGGATTATTATTTAAATGTTTCAAAGTGGCATGGGACACTTTGGAATGTTTTAAGATTATTTTCCTTAAGAATTTTATTAATGATTATCATTTCAATATCAATTATTATTATGATTGTTAACATTATCTTGAAATAATAACTTTTTTGTAATCATTTTTCATTAAAATTTACCTTTAATATCCATATTCTCAAATAATGGATATTATTATTTCCAAAATCATATATCATTTTACATATAGTGTTCACTTTTACAGTTATTTGATTAATTAGAGAATTATTGATAAATTTGTATATTCTATTCAATATGGAAAAATTTTAATAAGGAACATTATTTATTCAATATATAATAAATTCTTTGGACATTAAATACATATTTTTGGAAATTTTTAGGGAAATCTATATGGTTTGGGGACAGGTTAATGCAATCCCCTCGATGCATCAGTAGTCTCATGAGATGAATTAGGTATCCAAATCAAAAAAAAATTAAACTATCTATTGAAAGTAAAGGTATCATGTTCTTGGGAAACATTATATATGATAATTAAGAAATTCCTTTATTGATAATTTATTATTATTATTTACCCACAAGATTTTTCATCAATATACCTATAGATGCATTTAATTTTCAGTTCATTGATTTAATGGCATGTGTTTTCATCTTCTTACCTTTCCATGTTGATATTTCATTATCTAGATATTTGTATGGAATTTTTATCAGTTATTTACCTTTCTATGTTAATTTATTCTCATTGTTTCATTATTTATTCCACATTAATTACCCTTACTATGCATTTTACCTCACCTTTATTATGTTTCCTTTCCCCGTGTCATGAAGAGGAATTCATTGATTGAGATTTAATGATGTTGTTTATTACATTTTATTATGTATCATGTATTTATTTTCTATTTCCCATTATATTATGGGTATCATGTATGTAATATGACTTTCCAAGATGGATAAACTAATTGGTACTTCTGGATTTGATTCCTTGTAATCATGTCAATGTAATAAAATAATGCAATGGCTTTAGGATTCTAGGTTTGGGGAATTACAACAGTTGTTCATGATTTGCATTATTGGAGACATTATTTACTAGGATATCATTTTTTGGTGTACATATACCACAATATCCTCAAATATATTTACACGGCGTGATCTGAATCTGAGGAAGCAGTGGTGGGTTGAGTAACTATAGCCTTTTGAATTATATCTTGCCTATGTGCTTGGAAAAAGAAATGTAGTGGCCTATGCACTGAGCAGGAGGACGCAGATACAGGCAGTTCAGCAAAATAGTAGAAAGTGAAAGCTTATGGATTTGTTCTCTGATATTCACTTGGAAGTGCATGATAGTTAGGGGGAATACCTATATTTCATCCTTATCTATGACCACTACCCTACTTGATAGAGTGAGGATTAGATGGCTATCAGATTCTGAGGGCCAAGTCCTATAAGAGAGTATGGTAGGTGAGGACCGACCTCTTGGTTTGATCATAGGAAAAGATGAGGTTATATATATCCATGGATACATATGGGTTCCAATGGACATACACAATAGTTTATGCGGGAGTTTCATGCCTCATTTTGGGTAGTGTTCCCCAATGTCACTAGGATATATCATGAATTACATCATTAGTACTGGTGGATGGGTATGAAAAGTGAGGTATCTAGTTTTGTTATAAGATATTACACCTATCATTAAGTGAAGGCAGAAAATCAGTGACCATCCATACTTTTACAGTAATTACCTATTCTTATAAAGAAATTGGATGATTTCATAATGGATTTTGTGACCATTTTTCCAAGGTCATCTTGAGACATTGATGTTTTTTGGGAGGTGGTTGACAGGCTCATGAAGGTTTCTCATTTTTTTCTAATCATGGAGATCTTCAATGTGTATGATCTTGGGAGTTTTTATATCTTTGAGATATTAAAAATTTACAAGGTTCCACTTAATATCTTTTTAAATTGGGATGCTTGGTTTGCATCTATTTTTTGGAAGAGTTTACTGAGGGTGTTGGGTAAACAGGTGCTTCTGATCACGGCATAACACCCTTAGACTAATGGAAAGTCATAGAATATGATACAGGTGCTTGAGGGAATTCTATGAACATGAATCCAAGATTTTGGAGGCTCTTGGGAGAGGCATATACCCCCTTGTTTAGTTCCCCTAAAATAATAGTTATCAGGTAACTATACAGATAGAACCTTATGATGCTTTAGACGGTAGGCCATGTCGATCTCTCCTTATGATGGCTAGAGGCTAGTGAGGCATCTATACTAGGACTGTGTCTCATGTTGAAGACTTATAAGAAGGACCTTTTGATCAATAAGTGGATGGATACTACAAAGTCTTAATTTAAATCTTATGCTAATCACTGAAGACAAATTCTAGAGTTTGAGGTTGGGGATTGGGGCTTTTTGTGTATCTCATCGAGGATAGGACACAGATGGATCAGGAGAAAGGGTAATCTTTCACCATAATATTTTGGTCTGTTTTAAATTCTAGATATATTTGGTCTAGTAGCTAATCAATTTCAATTACCTCAGAGGTAACAATCCATGCATGACGTCGTATATGTATCTCAGTGGAACCATTATCATTCAGTCCTATTTCACATTCTACTGCCTAATGAGGTGGAGTTAAAGGTAGATATTTCCTTTGAGGAGCATCTGATTCATATTGTTGACATGATCATGAAGGTTCTCTAAGGTCAATCAGTTCCTCTAGTATGGGTGATATATAAGCATGGCCATTTATCAAAAAATACTTGGGAGTGGGAAGCTGATGTACATACTAAATGTCTAAAGTTATTCTCAGATGAATATTGACCACCCTTGAGAGGGAAATTCAAGGATGAATTACTTTAAGGGGGTATTGTAAGATCCCATGTTTTCATACAAGTTAAGTTTCTTTTTTCAGTTTAAATGCTTAATTACAGCCTAATGGGAATACCCTTTGAGTTAATAGGAGTACTGGGGGTGTCTTGGGCTTGTTCAGAACCCAAAGTCCAAATTTTTGGAAAAACATGATAGGACACACATTTAGTAGAAACCATGCAATATAGGTTTCATGGTCTGACAAACCATGTGAGGCCTATATAGAGGGAAAGGGGATCCCACGCATTTTTTTCAAATCATGTGGATGGAGGTGCATGTTCATGTGGGAGAACCTGCATTTTTTGATAGAGGTGTTTTGCATTTTTTGTGCATGGTTAGTTAAATCATGTTTAGTGACCATGCATGTTCCCCCTTAGCATAGCAGTGGGTGAATGATTGGTGCATGGTTTGTCCAACCATGCAGAAAAACTATGTGACATAGTTAAAAATAAGAAAATGACCAATTTGACCATAATTTATTTTAAAACCCTAAAATCTATTTCTTTATTCCTCTAAACACCAAATAAAATGTGAGGAAGATCATATGGAAGAAAATATTAGGATTTGAACCTATTTCTTTATCTGGTCTTGGAATTGAGCACCATCAGTCTTGTTGGATCTATGCCAGTGAGTACTCAATTCATTTTGTTCCATTCTCCATTCTTATTAGTATCAACATAGTTACTTAGGTGTAAGATAATATTCCCTATTTCTAGGTTCTTCATATGTTATTCATTTTTATTTTTATGTGATTTGAATCGAGAGATGATATTAGATGATCATTCTACTACGGACCTTTAGTAGGTGGTCTACAATTTTCCTAAGTGGTTTGGTGCTTTATGTCGCATGCCAGACCTTTTAGTATAGCCCCAAAAATGACTAGAAAAATTAAATTAAATTAAATGTAACCTATTATGGATTCTCATTAGTTCCTTTGATATTTTTTGGAGATTATTTCCCCAACCAATTCCACCCATGGGGTGAGCCATGTAAATTTCCTTTACCCATGACTTTGTTAAACCACTCATGGTGTGAGTTAGTGCTTTCTGTGTTATAGGAACCCAGTTAATAAATGAATTGAATTGTATTTATTTTTAGGAGATGTATATTTATTCATTTTAATTTTAAGTATTTTGATTAAATGGTTTTTATGGAATTGTGATATGAGTGGGTAAACTCATTAAATATGGATTATTGAAATGATAAATGATTTGAATGTTGAGTGTTTACATAGGAACTCATGTGTGTGCTACACCATGGGTCAAGGAAGCAGTAGATAATGAATTGGAACAGTATGCTCCTTGGATTCTAATTTCATAGGATTCCTTGGGCCTTACTACCCCTTGGATCTATTTTGGTTGGACTCATAGTGGACATGGTCTTTTGACATGCTCCTTGGACCCCAATTCAATCCTAACTGACTTTCCATCAAGATGATCCTGGGACTCGATAAGGATTCCTTAGTCTATTATACCTTGGATATGTCCCCAAGGGGTCTAACATTTTTTATTATATGACACGGTCATGGTAAATGTGAAGTTTTTGGTTATACGACTCGTTCGTGGTTGTTCTGACAATTATAGTTATACACTATGTTCGTGGGTGATATAAGATATTTTGTATACAGCATGTTCATGGTATTTACTTCTATTTACTTTAGTGATGCCTTATTATAGGATCTTAATACTTTTTTTTCATGGATCCTTATTGGCTTGACAGTATCACTTTACATCTTTACTTTTCCATGGGAATTTAATTGTACTACTATCACATCTTTTACACCTTTTACCCTACTTTAGCTTTTATTACACATTTAGGACTTGTTATAGACACCTTGGGTGGTGACCTAATGGTATTTTATCTCACATCCTATTTAGTCCATTATTTAGTACCCTGATAGACTATTTGGATTTAGGTAGGGGCCAGGGAAAGTGCCCATAATTCAATGTTGGACTTTTTTCCATGATTAAGAGCGGGGGAGAACAGGATTGAGCTAAGGCTCATGATGCTATCAGGATATAATAATTTTTTGTTATTTTTGGTATTTTGGTATATGTATTGTACAGATTCTATGTATACCTATTTTGAATTCTTTGTAGACACATGGCATGATCATCATTGTATATGATAATTCTTTTGGAATTATTGTATATATCTTTAATCTAGATGTTTATATATTACCTATTTGATTTACTTATTCCACTATTGATTTGTATTATTGTTACCTCTAGGTCACACTATAATGAGATAGAATAGTCTCCCCACAGACATACCCTAAGCCATCATTTCTAGTCTGCAACCTCTGTAGTTTGGGGAGATGCATTTGAGGCCATGTGACCAACTGGGCTCAGGGCACCGTTCGGTGGCATCTGTGTTCAGGACATTATAGTGGTGGTGTCCCAAGTGTTTTCAAGTTAAATTTTATATGACTATTATTTGGGGTGTTGGACCTTGTTTTTTGGGGCAATATTTGATGTTTCTATTTTGTGGGGTGGTGATATATATTATTCAGAAGATATTAGAGCACCAGGACGTATGTCATTAGGGTGCAAGTGAGACTAATCAGTGGTAAAGTGGTGTGGATAACCTATAATCAATATGATTCATATTATATTATTATATTTTTATGTGTTATTTGGTTATAAATCCATGGTGAGGTTGGTGTTTGGTTAGTTAGCCTGGTTAGGTGTTGTCGGTTCTGATGTTTTCTCATAGATTCATTAGTATGCCCTTTTCCCATGTGCATGAGAGACTTTGGTTTTCCTACTAAGTATACATTTATTCTCACACCACATATATATAAACTAATTTTTAGGTTCCTAGGATGAATTTTTGGATCATGATGTACATTACTATCTAGGACCTTTGGATATGTTGTTGTGTCATTGCCTTAGCATTTATTCTGTGGCTTTTATTTGGAGACTTTTATCTATATATGTTTTATTTATACACATATTACATGATGGTTTTGGTTTAATTTTTATATTATTTCATGTATTTTATTTTGGTTTATTTATCCTATCTCTCGGTACTATTTTATTATAGAGGGTAATTCCTCCCAATTATGATATTTTCATACCCTCAGTGTTAGTCGCCAACCTAGGGACCACTGGAGGTGGGACTCGGTTGCCATTATATCTCTTCCATCATTGCAGTATCTTTAGAGGGAGGTTTTCCTAACAAATGAGGTTCTAAAATATATGTGTAATAAATCTATATTTATTGTATAGTTGTTTTTAATGCATACAAAATAAGACAATATTTAAGGTAAGGGATTTATATTTCAATTTCATTTTAATCGGGATTGATTATGCTTGAATTTCCATTCAGGAAAATTATATGATCCTTATCTGATAAACCCGTTTAATTTTTCTTATCCTCTAACTATTTTGTGGATTTTATATGTAATAGTACCATTTTCTTCTCTTTTATAGTTAAAATTATAGATAAAATATTTTTATAGAAAATATGACCTTATTTCCTCTTTGGTCGATGAAAATTTTATTCCATGTCCATTCTCCTTGAAATTGTTTTATGGAAGTTTTTACCTATACTTGAAATGTTCTAAAATTATCATTTTCATTACTTTATACTTAATTTAAAAAGGTTTAAAAGGAATTTTCTAACAAAATTTATTCAGTACATGACTCCTTTGACTTTTTACAAAAGTTTAAAAATAATGTTCTCTTTTAACATATATGACATGAACTGATATTTCAGTTTTAATGAACATTATTTAAATTTAATATTCCATTATAATTTTCCTTATTTCATTTCAAATAAATGTTTTTCCTTAATTTTTTGTAAATATTTTGATTTTAAATAAGTTATTTCAAAATGAAAATTTTATTTTTCTCAAGAAATGTTCCATGTGATTTTTTAAAGGAATTTTTCATCTATGATGACATACTTTGATTTCACTTTTGTTTTAATTTGTATATGATTAAATGATACCATCCTTATTCTTTATATAGATATTTTATGGTTATAATGATGAAATATTAATGAAACCTATTTTTTCCATGGTTTGAGTTATAATTAAATGTTAAACTTTTTCGTGATCTATAAGTGTATATATGAATATATTATGATTATGTGATGGGTGGAATAGTTATATCCCTCTAGTGAATTGGGTAAATATGGATAACTTGAGATATAATTATTTTATATGTAAACCTGATTTCTGGTTCACAACAAGATGCATGGACATGGTTTCATGTCCATAATTTTATGCATGGATCTATTTTCATGTCCATGAGTTTATGTGCGGAGCTATTTTCATGTCCATGAGTTTATATGTAGACCTTTTTAATTTCCATAATTTTATGTAGGGACCTGATTTAATGTTCTTAACTTAATGAGTGAACCTGTTTCTATTTACACGTGTTCAAAAAGTTATAATATTATGTTTTTTTTCATATTCCTATGTTTATGTTATATTTCATGGATCGTGATTGATTATTGATTATTAATAGATATTATGAATATTATCTTTTTTTATGAAAAATATTTATGCCATAAATCAGGATTAAAGATGTTAAATTGATTGGGTATGACTTCTTTATGCTATGATTACTCATACCCTTATTCTCATGTATGATCATTGATTGATATCTCCTATGTTTACACTTAATAAGAATATTTGCTCACCCTTTCTTATGTTTTCCTTCCTTGGGTGTTTTGGAAGGTTCTAAGAATGATATGTCTAGAAGGGTTTTAATATGAATATTTTTTGAGATATATTAGAGATCCTTCATAAAATAAGATGTTTATGTATCTAGTTTTCAAATACACTTAACCTTTACTATTCTGGGGTGCGTATAATTGTGTTATGTTTTGTATATTCATCTCAAATGATGTAATATTTTTTTATTTTATTCTTGGGTATACTAAACACCTTCCATATATCTTATATGGACAATCAAATCCATTTTGGATAGGTAACAAAGATGGATTTTGTAACACCCCACAACCTGAACCTTGTGTATTGATAAGTTGTAGTTACTTTTGTTTGAATAACTGAACAAAACTTGTTTCTCATAAGAGGGCAATAATATGATTTTAATTTATTAGAATACAACTAAGTAAAACACACAAGTGGATACAAGACCTTTCATTTAAATAAAAACACTGTAACGTTTACAATACACCAAAATCAGAAGAGTAATCATGCTAACCAAAAATACTTATTAAAAACCCTACCATAATTATAGGGATATCACTTAAAAAAACTAAAACCCCAAGAAAATAATATGGGTCCTTAGAATTTTTCATAATGAAAATGATAATGGCCAAAGCCACTGTGACCACACTAAGCACCAAAGGTATGACGTCAACCATCTTCTTCAATCAACTTGAGTGGTAGGACACCCTACATCTTGGATTTATAAGACTCTAAGGTGATCGTTGCCTTGGGAAACCATGTAACTCTAACGGCTATAAATATAGTCGTTGGCCTAATTGGACAATTAATTTAAAACTTATAAGAATATTCTAGTCCACCATGTGATTAGGTTATAAATTGGAAAAACATTATGAAACTACTTCTAACCATGAACCTTTAGAGGTCATAATGAATTGTTTTGAATATTAAATTGGTGTTTTTGAAAAGTGATAAGAGAATAAAAACAAGTTTAAATTAATTAAAATGTATTATAAATATTTTCATTCAGTGTCTTAAAACTATTTTTAATTTTTTTTAATTGAATTATATTTTTAATTAACTTATTTTTTACTACTATTAGTACAAAAGATTTTACGTGGTTATACCGAATTTCAATTCATGTTAAAGCTTTGGTGCTACAAATAACTCTAGAAATATTATTAGACAAGGTATAGTTAGGTGTTCATTAAATCCTTCCTCAAGCTTAAATAAAAAGTCATATTTGAAAAAGGAAATTTCTATAGAGTATTATTTACATTAAGACTTCATATATATATATATATATATATATTCTCTTAAGGTTAAGTTTTTTTAAAAATTTGGGCCCACTAGGACCATCCCTTTTATGGTTGGGCCGAGGGACGCAGCACATACTGGGTGGTTGTGCCTAGCCCTCAGCCCATGCCTGAGCTAGCTTGAGTTTGGGCATAGGTAACCTGAGGGGTGCACAGAAGCATGGGTTCAAGCGAGCACGCGCGCAGCGCGGGCACAAGGTTGCAGTGATCTTGGGTAGGCTGAGGCTTGCGGGGGATCGGGAGCTCGTGTGTAAGGCCCCCTCTGTGGGTTTGGTGTGTTTTCTGAGTGTGGCATCGGAGGCTTAGGCTTATAAGGATGCTCTGCGCGCCTCCTTGTTTCGATGTGGGAAGCGACTTTCCAGGTGAAACGATATCATGGCCATTGGATTGCGTCGCGCGCGATCTGGGTCGTTGATCTCGATCTCGCGTTCGACATTCAGCAACTGCGGAGCACTGCCAGGTTTTTGGGGTCCATTCGATCTAGTGCGATCTAATCATGGTCATTTGAAGTTTTTAAAAAAACACTGCATCGATCTCGTGTTGTCCGATCAAACTCAGACTTAATCTGAGCCGTCCACTACCCTTATAAACCACGGACACATCTCGGACCTTGATTTCAAGCTAGATCTAATCCTGGCCATCAAAATCCCTCCTGGTTTTCTACTTGGGGCGTTGTCTTCATCCTCTCACAGCGTGCACTGCACCAGTGCCCTACACTCTATTTTGCACCATTTGTCTTCACCTTTATAGTCGTCGGACCCTCCTCTTACATGGTTTCCACATATATCTTTTTTTTATAAGTCATGTTGGCCTCATATCCCTTTATTCATGCATTAAAATAGACATTATAGGTATCATTTATAAAAACTTCACTGAGGCATTTGAAAAACTCTCTCGGCCCCTTGCACACAAGTCTCCAGTGGACCTCAACGAGTCCTCTGGAATTTCCAGCACCTTCTCGAGCTCCTCCTCCTCTTCCTTAAGCTAAGGTAGGGGAGTAAACTTTGTCTTGCTTTCAATTCTAAGCGGTATAAAAAAATATGTATATACATATATACTTGTGAAGGAAAAATTTCATATCTAAACATCTATATTCTTATAAATATGGATATACATAGTATAAATAATGTTTGTAGGGTATTTTATCATTTTTCGTGAATATATATGTGTGTGTGTGTGTGTAGTTATATATAAATGTGCTTATGTGTGTAAAACCATATCTTCTTAATCCAATTTATATATATGTTATGACATCTTGATTTAAACGATATTTCCCTAAAAATCTTATTGTTGTAAAGGGTTTATTACATCTCTTCAAATCATCCTTGTTTTACTAAGTTTTTCATGTATATATATACATATATGTATATGAAAATATATAAGTATAAAATACATGACTCTTGGATTTGCATGAAATTCATAAGCCCAGATTAAGTATTTTGTTAAGTTTGAATTGTGAGATGACAAAGGATTAAAATGTATGGAGTCACTTTGTGTAGGAAAGTTTTACATCTAATAATCTATGAGAACACATAAAATATTTTTAGTTTTTAAAACAATCCAATATTTTCACCCTAATAATTAAATTCATGTTTTAATTAAATTACAAGTGTCAAGATAACTTCGAATGAGAACCTTGCATATACATGAGGCGTGTAATCGGGTATGTGGGTACGCATGTATGTATGCCAACCTTGGTTCCCATTTTTTATAAAATCCTATGGTTTGAGAAGAAAGTACTAAACATATGTTTCAAATGTTTTCGACTTGACTAATCACTACATTATGCACGCCTCATTGAATGAATATTTTACACCACATGAAACCCTAATCATGGTTTTCCAAATTCTTTATTTTAATATGCATAGTTCATGGTTATAGATATTAGGAGCTCGTGACTTTATATTCATGTGTACTAATTACTCTTTACTCATTATATTAAATGATAATATTTAAGGTTGAGTTTTATAATTACAAGTTTTAACGTGTAATGTTTGAGATAATGTAAGTTTAGTACCCCGCATGAAAGGTTAAGTTACCCCTTTATTTGTTATGTTTAAGTTCACCTCATTATTTGATCATGAATGTTCTTGAATAATATGGTTCTAAACCTTGTCATTTTATGTGGTCAAGTTTTTATTTCTTTTATGTTGGTTGTCATTACAAGTACTCTTAAGTTTTGTACCAATTAATGACCTGACCACATAATTCATAGTTTTGTACCAGACTCACTACATATGCATTAATGTTAATGATTGTAATAATAAACTTTTATGCCCTTTCCTGAGTATATGCATTTAATGGTTCAATGTGGTATGGGACACCTTAAATAAAATGAAAGGTGAAATAAGAAACCAAGTAATATGTGTGCTTGAAATGATAAGTGATTTAATAAATCAAAGTGGTACGTGCACTTTGATTTAGTGATATGAGGAATGCATTGGACCTAGAATGTTCCAGGGTGGGGACCGGTAAAAGTAAGCCCTTCGGTTTGGGGTCCAGTTATAGCAGACCCTTCAGGTTGGTGTCCGGTTACAGTGGCACTCTGGGTTGGTGTCCGGTTATAGAGGCACTCCGGGTTGGTGTCCGGTTATAGAGGCACTCTGGGTTGATGTCCGATTACAGAGGCAGTCTGGGTTGGAGTCTGGTTACAGAGGCTCTCCGGGTTGGGGTCCGGTTACAGTTATCCCCTAGGTCTTGGCATGAGGCCTTGACATGGTCCGACATATGCACATTCCTCATTATGACTATGTAAAATAATTAACTAGAGGATTATTCGACTAGTAGAATATTCTTGGTTAAAGAGCTTATGTGTATGAGAATCAGAAGAAGTTTAAGTATGTAATATTTATTATTTATGCAATATTCAGAAATTTAATGACCAATAGTAAATGATGAAATTAAAGTGATTATTTTTAAGCATAGCTCTGATCATGCATTACACTTAGTTATTAATTTTGTACTTGCATTTTAACATGAAATGTCTTTTACTTTCTATTTTGAATGAGCTTTCTCATAATTGAATCATGATAATGTTAGTATGTTTTAAATTATGCACTTATATCCCTTAGACAATTGTCATGGTATGTTTAATGTGTTACAGCATTTTAAAGAAAATTTTTTATGAAAAATTTAAAGAATTTTCTCAAAAGTTATTTTGAGTATAGTATGTTATTTTTAAACCCCTTACTGGGCATTGGTATGATCACCCTACGTTTTTTATTAAAAATTTCAGGTAAAAGATTTTAGCAGAAGGAACTTTTTAGAAATAGCTGGTTTCCCAGATCCTGAATCAAATTCGATCCTCTATATGGCACCGGCTCCGAGTACTTGGGAGCTGGGGTGTCACAAATTTCTATTTACTTCTTGATTATTCTCAAAATTCAAACTCATGTTCACTGGATATCTCCACCTCAATTCATGCCTCTTCTAACTCTATAAATGAGACATGTTGTACCATCACACATATTCTTTATTCCAAAATAATACATAATATAAATAGTGACCATTAAAAGTAGTTCTTCCATGGAACCATTGTGTCTATCAATAAACTATAATTTGTGGTCTTGCTATATTTCTAGCCACTTTTTCTTTATATTTAGATAACCTTTCCTTATTAGAATATCTAAAAATTAATTTGACTTAGAATTGATCTTTTTTGAGTTTTTAATAACCTAGTATTTCTTGGTTTGACTTTTAAAATTTGCACTATTAAATGAAATATATTTGAGTATCATGGGTGCATTTTTTGTTTTATTTGGTTCCCTAAAACCAACTACATTATACATTAGATTATTTATATATATATTAATATTTAAATACCTAAATATTAATATTACTATATAATTATTGTTATTATTCATGAAATTTAATATAATAATGTCTTTATGGTATTTATCACATTGAAAGGGAATAACAGTTTCTCTCTAGGATGAGATTCTAAAATTCAATGATATTATTATTAAACCTAAGTTCTATAGTTGGATGACATAATTTTATGGTACATTTATTATATATACCATCAATTATTGGATTATCATAAGATTATGATTCTTCTTCTCATGAAGATTCACACATAGTAATCTATCAAATAGGATGTTATGAGAACAGACCCTTATATAGGAACTCCACATTTCATATGTGTTATTGGATGTTTATATCTGTTAAAGTGTGTAATGATCCTTTTACTTGAGATTATCATTAATTCATATCATAAGTTATGTACTTTGATTTATTTCCCAAAGATGTGAAAACATATGCTCATAGTGAATTAAGATATGTTGGGTGTGTCAGGAGTTATATGGAATTGATGAATAAGTCAAGATAATATTTTTCCCCTTCCCAAACTGAAGATGATATCTTATCCCTTTTATTGAAATGTAACTTTAAGATTAAATCCAAGTTTATGGTGGTTTTTTAATGATTTCATTTTGGGTAGTCAAAAAAATATACATCAAGCATATGGATTGATGACCCGAGCAATGTAACCTTTCTGGTGAGATATCAATATAAGATATATTACACAGTGAGTTTTTTTATGCTGTAATTTTCATTATGACATTTAATTCTTTCTCTATGGGTGTCTAGATGTGTTTCCAGATGATAATCTTAGACATTAGACCAGCTTTACTAATTCCACTAGAAATAGGCCTAGAGGGTCACACACAATAGTGTATCCGAGAATCTTCATTAAATCATATGTGAATTTAATTTATGAATAAATATTATTCTTAATACCTAAAATTAATATTTATTTAGATATGTTGGTCACAATATATTTATTCACCAGTTATATTATTATTAGAATATATTTGTTAGTTGAATATTAAATAAAAATATATTCCCCAATTGGAGAATATAATATTTATTTATGGATTTATTGAATAATATAAATATGTTTATTTATTTAAATAAATATTTTTTATTCAAAGTTTTATAAATATCTAGTATTTTTAACGGATTGTGTTATGGTTCCAGACGGAGATGTTATAATTTATTTAATATAATTTGAATAAATATTTATTTATTTATAAAATAATTGATATTTAAATATCCATATACATGTGCATATCAATAAATAATATTTTTATTATTATGTTGAGGGTGTGTGTATTTACATAGAATGGGGGAATTAGATAAAGGTCTATGTGAAATATCTAAACATTAATCCTAAGTATATAAATTTTTTTATATCATTTCCATAGGTGGTGGATAATTTGTGTACATCGGATCCTCTATGAACCATAGAGATATATATAAACCACTCTTAAGACTAAAAATCAATTCTTCCTCCTCTCAAAACTAAGAGAACCAAGAGAGATTCCTCTAAGACTGAAGGGTATCATCCTATTATCAACAATGAGAGATGAAAAGTGATTGGGTCATCTATGCTACCACACAAAGTTTCATCATCATCATTAAGAGATTCATGGTACACATGTGGATACTGATAGAGGGATTCTACCTTGGATACTCTTGATTCAATGATTTTACATCTCAAAGGTGTTTTCATTGATCAATATTATATTTGAAGAAATAAATTTTAGACTCAAGGTATGTTCTTTTTAATTAATTATAAATTATATATGAAAAAAGTCTCTCTATATTGATTCTAGGGTCATGTTTTTCTAGTTATGATGATTTATCTAAGTAATTCCATACTATTGTTATAAAAGGGCCCATATAATATCCTTGAATCTATACTCCTTGATCCAGTTCTAAAAACATAAACATTATATTTCTGTATTTGATACCGATAAATGTGACCCAATTTTTTCTATCCAAAATATAAATAATCAAAATGATATATTAGATCACTTATATACCGAAGGACCTTTTAGGTTTATAGTTTTATATAATTAGGAAAAACTCCGAAAAAAATGGATTTATAAAAAAAATGGTTGATAAATATCAACATCATACCCAACTAAACCCAGATTCTCATATTCCATATTAAGTCTTCAATATCCCCCACTAACATCATCATGATAGAAAATTTTATATACACAAATCATTTAATCATCATTATTTATAACCTATGGAATATAAAACATAAGAAGGGTGAGATAAAATTCTCAATAAAGGTAAACATCATAATTAAAAATTAAATGACATCTGTGAGCATAGGAAGAGTATAAGGGTATGATGACATAATCAAATTGCATGAGTATAACATAAAAATATTCATATCCATCAATAGTTGGATCAATAATCATGAAATATGGAATAAATATTTATCAATGGAAATATTAATAAGAATCAATAATCATGATCCATGTGATTTCAATATTGATCAAATAAATCATTAAAAATTCATAGTAAGCATAAATAAAACATGTTGGTATCTTTGGAACATTATCTCCATAACCCATTTTAAACCCCCTCAAAAATAATTGGAGCATGGTTAAATCCATATGAGAAATCCTCTAGTAACTAACTCCTTATTTATTATAATGATAAGGAACATTACATAAGGAATTGGAGTGCTATCTGGGAATACTCATCATATATGTTATATCAGTCCCACCCAACACAATCTGGGAGCACCCATTGTATAGGCTATATTGGGGTCACCTAGCATTGTAGGGGTGCACCCATCGTATAAGCTATATCATGCTCACCCGTTATCTATAATGGGGCTCAATACTTCATATAAGATATATCGGGCTCACCTTTTCATCATCAATAATTTCCAAGTACCACTCATGAAAAAAACATTTATAGGTCTTCACTTTTCAATCATAAAAAAATCAATGTTATTTCATAGATATTTTAACCCATGAAAAATAAAAAGGTTACATGAAAACCTCATAATTCATTCAAATAAATAATGAGACATATAAAGGCATCTTCAAGGAAAATAATGGTTATAACAGAATAAAAATTTGGTCAAGATGTAAATGTTAAAAATAAACATTCCTTTTAACCATTTTTTCATGGGGGTAAAAAGTGACCCATTTGGAAAACATTAAGAAATTTACTTTTAAAAAAAATAAAAGAAGGTAAAATAACATGTTAAATATATTTAGGAAATAATTCATATCTATAAAAGAACTTTTTTTAAAACATTTTATAAAACATGGATATATAAGAGAAATATTCATGATCTAAAATAATGTACTATATCGATATCACTTACAAATAACTTTCTTGATATTTCGTCAATAAATAAGGGAGGAAATAAAAAAATAAACATATGAACCACATTTTTAACCAAAGGAGAAGAAAAGATATGCAGTTCAAGAAAATAATATCATATTATTTCCTCCCAAATAACCTTCAACATAAACAATCCCGAAAAGAAAGGAGATTATATCATAAAGCCTTTTCCACATTGGTAACTCTTTGATCGTAATTCCCTTGAAATAATAACATTATATGAAACTTTAAATATAATGATAATAAGGATATTAATGATATGACATATCAAAGGGTCAGTATATACACCTCATAAAATAAGATAGGTGTATAATATAACATATGTCCTAAAGAATATGATTTGAGACAAGAAAGCCTTACAATCACTACTGGAAAAATGGCCTATACACACGGTTCAAACCCGTGGGTATAGCCCCCAAAACCATGGGTATAGGCTATACCTACGGTTTTAGGAACCATGGGCTGGAACGGCATCGGTATAGGTCCCCAGCCTATACCCACGATTTTCCAAAACCGTGGGTATAGGTGTTCTGCCACCATGTCAACAAAACATTCCCAATTTCCATGGTGTCAATGGCTTTTACCCATGGTTTCAAAACCATGGGTATAGATCCTAAAATCATTCCGTCGGCGGGTTTCGATCCCGCGACCTCTTCGGTGCAAAGAACCGCATCTAACCACTACCCTACCATCGATTATGTGTATATATATTTACATTTATTTAAATATAGTTATATAAACTGTGGGTATAGAGGGAAGAACCGTGGGTATTGGACTCCCACCAAAAAAATTTCTTCCCACGGAAAACAAAAATTTCCCGCGCACACATGGGAAACCTATACTCTCAGTTTTTCAAAACCGTGGGTATAGGTTTTTTAGCCCAGACCTATCCCCACAGTTTTCCCCAAAACCGTGGGGATAGGTACCCCTATACCCATGGTTTTTGAAAACCGTGGGTATAGGTCAATTTTCAAGACCTATCTCCACGGTTTTGGAAAACAGTGGGGATAGACCCCTCTATACCTACGGTTTTGGAAAACCATGGGTATAGGTCTTGAAAATTGACCTATACCCACATTTTTCAAAAACCGTGGGTATAGGGGGTACCTATCCCCACGATTTTAGGGAAAACCGTGGGGATATGTCCATTTTCTAGTAGTGAATGATCATAATGTTGAAGTAAGAATTAATGGATGAATTGATTAAGTGAATAAAATTTAAATTCACATAAAACAATTGTAAATACCCCATAATATAATCAAAATTAATTACACACATAATCTTATAATATAAAATAAAATTAAAAATTAATATAACCCAATAAAAATAAATTGAGTCATAAAATTGTATACCACTTGGTAACTTTAGATTCAAATCCCCTTGGATATAATAATTTAAATTGAAACCTAAAATACCATGATGTAAAAAGGATTAATTATATTATATGTAAAATTGGTATTATATACACTATATAAAATAAATTAGTTTCATAACATTAAAATATTCCTCATTGAATAAAATTGAAACAAGTCCCTTACCTCAAGTCTAGACTTTCCATGTATGTCCTTTAACTCATTTATAATAAGCATATATCTTTTATTTAATTTCATAATAAAATTTTCATGTTCAATAAATTATAATTAATTCATTTATTTTATTTTATTTTTTAATGATATCTTTAAATACCCAGTAAGTTAATTCCATATCGGGTGTTTTGAGGACATTCAGTTCACTATTTCAAAACAACTTCATTGTGTTGATCATGATCAAAGAGATCATTGTTATATCATATAAAAAATAATAATCATGAAATAATTATCATTTTTATACATAATTTATAATTTTAAATCCAATCATTAAATATGGTTATGAAAATTAAACTACGTTACAATCATGAAGATGGTAGGTTGTACATACGCATGAGTAATATTTCCATTTTTCAACGATCATTATGGAAAGAAGTTAAGTATTATTTTATATTTATAAAATTATAATAATATAATAAATACAATATTATTTCATTAAATATACATCTATATATCATTCATGTTATGTGGTGATGAAAAAAATACATCACTTTGTCGGGGTTGTAGTCTACATGTATGCACAAATGATGTTATCGTTTTTTAGTGAATGGGAAGGTAAAAAGTAAATGATATATTATATTTTCATAATGAAAAATATTTCATTAATATCATAATTATTTCATATAAATTATATATATTCATTAAATTTATCATTTTTTTCTTCCATGAAAAGAAATAGTGAAAAAAGAATCACATCGCTTCGCAGGCTGGTAGTCTATCGTACACACGAGCAGAATTATCGTATCCCCCACAAAATGGAAAGTAATAAGTTATATATGATATAATAATTAACTTAGTATAATTATGTTTAAAATATCATATATATACAATAAATACATAATTATAACTAGTCTTTTGAGGTGATGATGAAAAACAAATTACATCGGTTTGTGAGGCGGTATTCTTCTATACACACGAATGATAGTTTCATTTCACATTTGATGGAAGAGGAGATGAATTTAGATTATTAAATTAATATAATAAAATATAATTATATTATATATAATGGTTTTATTATTTCATCATAATTGAATAATATTTTAAGGATGTGTAAGAAGAAATAAAATAAAAATGCTCAGTTAAACACAATACCTCTTCTTCGGAAAACACCATTAGGTTAGCACCAAAAGATTTCTTAAGATGTATTTATGATCAAACCGTGGGGATAGGTCCTGAAAATTCACCTATACCCACGGTTTTTGAAAACCGTGGGTATAGGGGTACCTATCCCCATGGTTTTGGGAAAAACCGTGGGGATAGGTTTGGGTTAAAATACTTATACCCACGGTTTTGGAAAACCGTGGGTATAGGCTGGGGACCTATACCGACGTCGTTCCAGCCCACGGTTCCAAAAACCGTGGGTATATCCTATACCCATGGTTTTGGGGGCTATACCCACGGTTTTGAACCGTGGTTATAGGGTGTTTTCCTAGTAGTGTATTGTCATAAACTTCTCAAATCAATAAGTGGAACTAGCTCAATGCAGCCTCGGGCTTCATATTCATGGAAGGAACATCCAAATTATACTATTTCTCATCAATAAACTCAAGTAAATAAGGATACCTCCATGAATACTTCAATTTTTCAATCAGTACCTCAGTAGAGAAGCAAGATATATCTCATGGAAATACAATTATAGTTTATATGGAGTAAAACATTATATCTTGAGTAAGAAACTGAGTCCTTCCATAATGAATGGTTCCATACTTCTAAAATCAACTATTATGCATTTATTGTTTGATACTAGTTCATCTCATTATTTTATTTCTTCTTCTATTGAGAAATAATTGTGATTACATTTGGAGATAATTCCTCATGTCGTGTCTATCAAGACACCCTTCAAACAAAGGGAGTAAAAAGGATTCAAATTCCTAGAATATTCTATTACTATTGGTGCATTATAGTTTCTTTGGTATTTTACATTCCTATAGATGTGTTTTTTGATCTAATCCTTTGGATGGACTGGTTGGTGGAATTTAGAGGTCATATTGACTTTTATGCTTGGAATGTTTTATTCACATCCCCAAATGGAACTCTTTATGTATTTATTAGGGATTGGGATATAAATTTAGGTAGAGTGAGACATTTATTCTCAATGGATGGAACCATATTGAGTCAATTAGAATCAATGTCTAATGGAACTAAAAATGAAACTGAAAATGGGACTCTCCCTACAATAGTGTATATACACCTAGATGTCTTTACAAATGATTTCTCTAGGTTACCACCCAAGATGGAAATCGAATTTTCTATCAATATACTCCCATGATCAATACCTATTTATCTCCAATATTATATAATAGATCCAACCAAGTTTTGGGAATTCATGTTTCAACTAGAAGAGTTGGGGAGTAAAGGCGTCATTGGACCTAGTACATCACTTTAGGCTACACCAGTTTTGTTTGTAAATAAGTAAAATGGTATCCTCCAGTTATGTGTAGATTATTGTAAACTAAATCAAGTTATGATCATAAATAAGTATCCTTTTCCTAAAATAGATTATTTATTCAATCAATTAAAGGGATCCAATCGTTCCTATAAGATTGATCAATCATCGTGGTATCATAAACTCAAAGTCAAGAGATAGAATATTCTAAAGAAAACATTTTAAAGTCATTATGTCCATTATAAATATGTCATAATTCTTTTTGGTCTTAGGAATACACATATTTTATTGATAGCCTTAATGAACCATATCTTCCAAGGGTACCTCGATTAATTTTTTGTGGTATTTTTGATGATATTTTGGTTTATTTTTAAATAAAAAATTATATTGAGGAACACTTGGAAATCATATTGATCACATTGCATGATCATTGATTATATGCTAATTTTTTTCAATTACAACTTTTGGATGAAATAAGTTCATTTCCTTGGACCCGTTACTTATGAAGAATTCATATCAGTTGATCCTACCAATATTGATGTAGTCATATATTAGCAGCCACTAAATAATATGTTTGAGGAACATAGTTTTCTAGGATTATAAGGCTATTGTCATTTCTTTATTCGGGATTTTTCAAGACTTTCTTCTTCCATGACTACTCTGATGAGAAAGGGTGTTCAATTTGTATGGAACAAGGACTGTTAGAAACTCTTTCCAAAGATTAAGTTTTATCTCACCTTCACACCCATAATAATATTTCCAGAACCATTTAAGGGATATGTGGTATATTTTGATGTTCCTGGATCTCTTCTCAGTTGTATTATAATATAGAAATATCATGTTGTGGAATATTTTTTTAGGTAGTTGTGAATGCATGAGAATAATTATATGATGTGTGAACTAGAATTAGATATATTTTTTCCATTACTTAAAAACTTGGCAGTATTACCTCTTTAGAGAAAAGTTCATAGTTTTCACTGACCATAAGAGGTTGAGATACATATTCTCTCAGTGATACTTTAAATTGAGGTAATTAATATTGATAGAATACCTCTAGATTTTTTACTTTTTCTTGGTATACACACACCTCAAAAAGGGAATTTATTGGTAGATTATTTGTGTTATAATTCATATAATGAAGTTTTTTAGGAAGCTTATAACAATTGGCCATTGATGAGTATCATTACGGACATGCATCTAGAATGTTCCATATAGGATGAACTTTCAATTTTCTTCTTAGTTAATCTTATTCCTATCTTGATGAATTTGGTAAAATATTCTCAAATATAAAGTCCTGATTTCATCACCATTAGGATAAAACTGAATTTTGTGTAAACTTATGATGGGTGGACATGGGATGAAAATTATTTGATATGTTTTCATAACTAAATCGTGGTACCTTAGTATTTTTATAAACAGCTTATTTTGGTGTGTTTCCATTTTAAATGGGTTATTCATATAGATATTTAGAAAGTGTAAAAGGTGATGAAAACTCATTTCTGGTGGGTAGTTCTGAAATTAATGATTTCAGATTATGTTATGAAATATCTAACTTGTCATCAGGTAAAGTTTGAGCATCAATGAACAGCTGTTATACTATAATCTATGCTTATACCTATATGGAAGTGGGAAACAATTGTCATTGAATTTTTCATAGGTCTACTAAGGATTCTTTAAAAGCATGATGCTATTTGGGTGATTGTGGATCGACTCTCCAAGTTGGAACACTTTCTCCTAATAATAGAATCCAACACATTAGAATATTTGAGAAAGTTATATATTCAATAAGTGGTCAAGTTTTATAGAGTTCCAATTTCAATTGTCTTTTATAGATATCCTTGATTCACTTCCTGGTTATAGAGATCATTGCAACAAGATCTCATAACTCAATTGAACATGAGCATGGAATATTGTTATCAAGAAGATGTGTGGTTAGAAAATAACATTAATACTTTTGAATATATTCTCATAGCTTGTGCAAG
This sequence comes from Viscum album, assembly GCA_963277665.1. Taxonomy (NCBI): domain Eukaryota; kingdom Viridiplantae; phylum Streptophyta; class Magnoliopsida; order Santalales; family Viscaceae; genus Viscum; species Viscum album. The sequence continues at coordinate 763,994,426 of OY728150.1, forward strand.
GGAATTTGGTACCTTGTGGGAAGATCATATTCCTTTTGGAATAGTTCTAATATAATAACATCTACCATGCGATGATACATAGGCCTAGTTTGACACATTATATGGTCATCCTTGTCATTATCCACTATGTTGGGTAGAAATAGGGGAAACATCGCTGATTAGACCTAGTCTCTTCCATGATACTATAGAGAATATCTAGATGATCCAGATGTGGGTGGTTATGGCTCATATCCAGAAAAAAAAATCATATTCATATCATCATAATCGTCCTTTGTTTTTCAATGTGAGTGACCACATTTTCTTGAAAGTGTCACCAATACATGGTCATTAATGCTTGGGGAAATAAGGAAAATTAGATCCATGGTATGTTTGACCATTCAAGAATATAGAATGGATTTTAAATGTTATGTATCAATTATCCGTACTTTTTAGGTTCAATGTTATTCATAATGTCTTTCATGTTTCTCAACTGAAGAAGTATCACCCTGATCTTAGTCATGTGATCATTTGGGACCATGTTATTCTTGAACTGGATGCGATGTTTATCCATTAGCTGATCCAAATTTGGGATACATGGTAGAAAAAAAAATTATAGATATTTATTCCTCTAGTAAGAGTATTATGGTTGTATGGTAATATTTAATAAGAAACATTTGAAAGGGAGAAGTTTATGCTAGAGCAGAGGCATGTGCTTTTAAAATTTTAAAAGGACATTTATTTCTAAATAAATAAAGCCTAAGGGTGGGTAGAATTTAGAACAAATAGTTTGAGGTATTATATCATTTGATAATTCTTCTTTTATGTTTGGATTCATTCGGATAAGTTGTGGGAGGATTTCAGAGGAATTAAGAGGAAGTATGTAATATTTTTAAAGAAACAATTCACATTATGAATGGTGAATGTGTTTTGAGTATATTCCATTAGTTATTCCAAGGAAAGAAAGATTTCCATTGGGAGGATGGCTAAAACCATTCATAACATGAGACTCATTCACAATGTAAATGGATATTTAGGTTTTTTAGATGAGGCAATGGGTTTTTCAGTGTATATGGAAAACTAATGATTCAAAACATGTTTCCTTAATTCACACCATGAATGGGTTCATTTCTAGCCTATTTTAATCCTTTTTATGCTTAAAACCCCTCATTCAGTTACCATTCTCTCTCTCAAATTCTAGGGTTCCCTTAGGTGTTTTTTGTGATCTTCAGCATTTGGTCTCTGATTCCAATGAATCATTGAGCATTTGATCATGGAAGTAAAAGTATGATAGAAGGAAGAGGTTGGATCTATAGAATTTTTTGAGATCCATAATTCTAAAAAACACAAGGTCTGTGGTTTTTCCTCCTTCCATTTTTATTGGAACATGAAGGCTCTTAGTTTTCTTAAATAAATATCATCTACTTTTATATGATTTTTCCCTAATGAAACTACCCTAAAATGATCTCTTACTAGTTGGATATTGAATTTGGGTTTTGGCTGTTGTCCGTAACATGTTTTATAAATTGACGAAAAGGGTTTTCTTAAAAGAAAAAAAATAGATCTTGGCATAACTAGTTTTTCAATGTTGACTAGAAAGGAAATTTATTATCATGTGCTCATGGTTTTCATTGATGAGGGCTTGTTAAAATAGACTTGGTGCTTGGTACTGACTGGAAAGGAACAAGGAATAATTTATTCTATGAAATGTATTAGAGGAGGATGTATCACCACTCATGAACATAGGGATTTCATTCTGTATGCATGGATGTGTGTAAGAGAGAGTGATAGAGAACATGATGATTATTTCAAATTGAAATTTATTAACTACTTCTCATGTTTTAAAGGGAAGTAATTTTTGGTTTAATTACTTTTGGAAAACCTCTTCATCTATTATATTTTATATTCTGAAAATTGTTTTATCTTCATTTGATATTATTACTTCCTATTTTATAATCCTATAATATAACATATTTATGGTCTTACTGGCATGTGGAAAATGTCTCTTGGGAGTTCCTTAATGGATATGATTACTGACCCCCTACATATGTACTTGGGTTAATATGCATATAATATTTCCCATGATAGAAGAAAGGGACCAGTTTCTTATTTCACTAGTGGGCCTCCTTAATGAAATTTTTTGGGTTGTCGAAAGTAAATCTTAGAGTTTTTGTGACATATTATAGAGTAGTTCCACCTCAGTACTATTGTATTTTACTAATTTGGATTTGTAGTTTTCTATTTTACTTTTTTTGATATTACTCAAATCTTGGTCTTTGTTTCATGGTTTATTTTTGGATTTTTCACATTTAATATGATTGGTTTGGTGCATGGGTAATTTTTAGAGATGTCTTTGGTTTATTTATTTCTATTTATTATTATTGTGTGTGTTGATTGTGTGTATATTAAAGGGTAAACCATTCCCTCCATGCCTTATGTGTTTAAACACTTGGTATTTGTTTTCAGCCTTTGGTGTCTAGGTAATTCCACCTAAGGATTGTAACACCTCTACCTACTCTCAAGACAAAGAGTTAAGGGTGGGATGTTACAAGAACGTATATTTTTGTTCTTTGATATAATTTATTCAAAATGTAAGAGACCAAAGATAAAAAATTTATACTAAAATAAAATTTTGTTTAAGTGATAAAAAAATTAGATACACTTGAATTAAAATTTTATTAAGATTGACCTATAATTTATGGAATAAAAATATATGTTCAAATCTAGGGTGTTACATTCCTCCCCTTATAGGAACTGCAACCTCACAGTTCTTTTATCATAATTAAGAAAAACCTAAATTTCACTTTTCAAGATTCAAAGTATAGTTCATCATTCCTATAAGTAAAACATTGTTTTATTAATTTTGATAAAGAAAAATTTTAAATACCATTGTTTTTACTAAAATGATCCATACCTTCATCAAATACATTAAATCTCTTAGTTTTTTCACTCATGAAGAGTAAGGTTTCATGAATTGTAATGATACCTTATGGTATTTTTAAAATCTTTTATTTATTTTATCCAAATATGACCTGTTAAATTTAAATCAAATATATATAGAAACTGATAAATCCTTGAAAGATTATTTTTGATTAATAATTTCAAAATATCTATATAAACCTAATCTGTATAAAATAATATAAAAAAACTAGTGTTGAAGTTTTCAAAATAGATTTTTTTCCAAAACATTAACAATATCCCAAAATAATAAAATTTTAAAACTAAATACATATAGGTTTCATGAAGGTATACCTCTTCCAAAACTTCTTTAAAATCATTAGTTACTTCATATGATTCGTATATTATGATAATTTTGAAAATACATTGATAGTACCTCCCATTTCGATCATAATGAGAATGTTGATATCTCAAAATTTACTCCTAAGCAAACCTTGGTCAATGGAAATACTATAGTATAGAGGTGGTGTTTATGTTTCCAAGTCAGTTAAGGATGATTTTTCAATGATACTAGAAATTATATCATCTATAATCAATAGAAGAGTCATTTGAGATCTTCCTCCTTCCATTCTGAAACCATTATTTAATCTGTTGATAACATGACTTTGAATTATCTAAAACATGCTAAATTTTAATTTAGCATAGATTAAATATCCCTATATATAATTTAGATTATATAATAACCCTATAAAAACACTATTTATTCCACTTTTTAACATTTAAAACAATAAAACCTATAAATCTTATAGAATTCTCCCAAAATAAGAAGAAATAAGATCACAAGATCTCTCCTTAACCAAAAATATATTCAATCATTTAAAAATATTATATCCAAAATACTTAAAAACTTAAACTATACTCAATCAATAATATCATAACCTCTAAAGTTAATAAAAAAAATTATATGATACTAAATATAACACCCCATACCCACACTATTGGATTTAAAGTAAAAAACATACTCTTTACATACTAAATTTGATACTACTTGAAAGTAACTCAACTTAACCATTACATTTAAAATATCATTAATCATTATTGAGTCACAACACTCATAAGACTATTTTAGGTTCAAATATTTAGAAAATTATTAAAGTTGATACATATTAAAACACATATTTTTCCTTGGTAAATATCTCACATATTCAAACTTTTAAAAAACTACACCTGTATAGTTCAGGGCTAGATCTCATATTTGGTCCTATTTATCCTTAAGCTCTGTAAAACACATTTAAAAAACATTGCTTGAGCACAAATATCTCATTAAGGGTTTTTAAATGTTAGGAATATGTTAAAACTTTTAAAATACTATGAAAACCCTTCATTAAAGTATTCTTTTTTAAATACTAAAAACATTTAACTTTTATAAAACATATATTTAAACATGAAATCACATTGTCTCCTAAAAAGGGTTTAAAGAATATTTTCATAAACCAGAATAAAGGAATGAAAATATTTTTTAAGATTTCTGGAAGGATACATAAGGATCTTTAAGTAAAACCCTTCTTTCATGAAACATAAACCCATTTAACCATGTATTTTTATTAAAACACAAAGCTTGTATCCATGAAAGTAACAAAACTACCCTTTTCCCAAAAACCAACTTATTTTCATAAAATATAAAGATTCCCAATAAAGTTTATTATAAACATAGATAGAATGTAATGAAATCCTAGGGAACTATATTCATTATTATTTCATCATGGAATCACCTCACCAAATAATTTCATTATTCACCTAAAATTAACTTATATTCAATTAACATCATTACTTCATAGGTGTAACTTAAAAGTAGTTTATTGGTCCTAGTGGACAAATCAAGTGGGGGTGAATTTATTTTCTAAAAAAATCGGTTTAGAAACAATTTAAAAGATAAATCCCCCGATTTGATAAAAAAACACCCAATTAAAAAAATTAGTAGAAATATATAATTTAATTTTTGGAAAATTTTCTAAAAATTTCGATCACAGATCTGTTAAAATATAATTTGAAAATAATCTAAATTTCTAAAATAATATAATTGTATCAAACACAGTATATAAAACATTAGTTTAAGTTAACTATCATAGTTATTTTTTCTTAAAATATTAGAACATAGAAGCATGTTTGATTTAAAATAAAGAAAACAAAACAAATAAAGTACAATGGAATTTTAATAGGGGGTATGGTCTCAAGTTGAGACTTAATCCTCTTAACTTGGAAAACACCTAATACTATGCAGTTTATTATAACATAAATTGATACAGAACCTGGATCATTTTTTATAAACAATATCTTTTAAGTTTTTCTAGGAAAAAAGCCTCTTCCATAGTTATTCATGGGAATAAAATAAGAAAAGAACACACACAACCTCTTACATAGTTGTTCATGTGAATAAAAATGAAGGAAATAGTTATAGAATGTCAAGAACTCTTTAGCAGTATTATAGCGGCGGAGGTACTGTAGCAGCGGCGACACTATAGCGGCGGAGGGACTGTAGCAGGAACTGTAGCGGTAGTGGTTATTGTAGCAGGTACTATAGCAGCGTGAGTACTGTAGCAGTACTGTTCACCGAGGGGTCCTTTGGGCCAAAAATGGGCTTTCAAGCCTCGTATTCAAGCCACTTGGCCTTGGGCCTTCGGGCTATGTAATGGGTCACCCTCTACCCAGTCTAAAAGAGGTCTTTGCTTTAAATAATAAAATTGAGGCTTCGGCCCCAACCTTTTAAAAAAACAAGAGACTATGTGTAATAATAAATAGATAAAAATAACACACAACTCAAAATTGAATCATAAAAAAGAGAAATAATTTATAGATGATGAAATGTAGTGTTAATAAATCTGTAAAGCTCATATTGTTATAAGTCCTTGAATTTTTATTTTGAAGGATCTCAAACAAGTTGCAAAGAAATTACACAAAATAGAGGATCGTAAATTATAGAAAATATTTCTAATTTCATCATGTGAATGTTCAGAGGGACTTCACACACATGTGTCTCTTTTTATTTATGTTCCATCATGTGAGAATTGAAAATATCATGTGCCATAGTGTCACTATCCCACACTTATGCACACAAGGAATATATTTTTGAATATAGAGCACACTATGTCTAATTATCAAGTATATGATAATATTACAATAATCATATCATGATACTAATAAAAGGATTTGGTAAGACTGAATTTTTTTTAAGATAGTTGTTGAGTTGTTTAAAAATAATAATTCTCAAATCCATGTGGTTTTGTTCTCAATTATATGTGTAAACAATCCATTGGAGAATAAATTTTGAAATTAATTCTGGATAGATATGGTAGCATACTGGTGGTATATCTTCACAGGTGGTAGATAGGTCTAGCAGTAGATAGTTATGGAGTTGGATAGTTCTGGTGGTAGCTCTCCACCAGCTATAGATCAATATTGTGGTAAAACATTTTAATGGTAGATTCAATATAGTGGAAACATGGAATGATGGTATCATAGATAAGAGGTAGCACTACTTATTGATAGATCAATCTGGCGATCGTTCTATTTGCAATAACTATAGCATTGTTTGTTATGGTGGTAGATCTAGTCAATGGTATCTTGTCTTGACCATAGATTCACTTGATGGTAGGAGTGTTATGAAAGTATATCTTTCTGAACTGATGGTATATTATACTAGAGGTAGTTCATTGGTAGTTAATCCAATGGTATAATGCCTTAACTAATGGTAGATCAGTATAAATTGTGGTAGATATTTTGAACTAATGGTAGATCGAAACTTGGTTAAATTTTTATATTATTTTCACAATTTTTCTAGAATATGATTTATTATCATAAAACATTAAACTTATTTGAAATATAATAAACATGATTTTTGAAAAATAAAATAAGTAGGATCTCAATATTCTCCCACTTTTTTATGATCACAAATCATGGAACTTATAACCATCGAGATAGATACAAATGAATATAATTAATGATCTCTTTAAAATTTCAAGTCCATGTATGATTATATTCCATTTAATTATCCATATAAAATTCCATTCAAATATACTCCCTCATTTTGGATTATCAAAAATATAAAAGGAATATAAATTTAAAGATAAGATAACTATCATTATATATAAATGATAAATGTTACAACACAAAAATAAGGATTACAAACAAAAGAAAAATACATATCAAAATTATTATAAGATTCTGAAACACTCTTTACCCGATGAGAATTAAGATCCAATGGATCCTTTCCTTTACCAGTGGCAGGAGGAATAGAATATGGGGTAGGACCAGTTAGAGGTTCAGGTTCTTTGAACACTACTGACCACATATTCTTGATTTCATCAACAAGAGTAAAACCAAAAGGACTAATGGAAAGATAAGTGGCTAACAGAGGTGATGAAGAAGATACATAAGTGAAGTATGGTAAGAGAATTGATTCAGGTTCTATAACTGTTATCCCTAAGGTGTATAAAAAGTTTTCATCAATTCCAAAAAATGTGTAATAACCCTTCCACCATGCTCTATAACCTTAATAAAATCAATCCTCTCTTCCATGAATATCTTGAGAAAAGGGGCCAAGGTTTCAGTTGGATCACTTTCTCCTTGAAGGCCCTAGTCACAGGAGGAATTCTAAAGTTTTCATCCAATAACTTAAAATGTTAATTAACCTCATGTTTATTATAAATATTTTAAATATAATATTTAATATATTTATTGATAGTCTCTCTATCAATCCAAGCCTCATTTAATAATTATCTAAGAAATTTATAAATATATTCACCATGTGCATTTATCTAATGATGTTATTCTTGATGAGAAAAATTAGAAGAACCAGTAGCATCATGTATCTTGTCTCTGACTAGATATATGATAAAATTATCAATCATAGAAGACGGATATGTAAAAGTTGGAACTCTAGAATAAGATTCTCTAGGTGTATAAATATATTCCAACCTCTCTAATAGATATTTTCTCCCTCCTAGTAAAACATCACTCATATCCTCCATGGTGCTCTGGATAATATTCATCTTCTCTATTAGGAATTTATTCTATGCTTCTAGGTTTCTTAACTTTAAGAGAAATTTGGGTTGGATATGACCAATGAATATAGAGGAAATCATCCTGGTATTAGGCTCACTAAGCTTAGTCTTCTGTGTAGAAGAAGATCTAATAAATCCACCAAGGTTGGTCAACAATATTTCCTTGAAGGCATCCAAATAATCTTTGGTTACATAACTAGACTAAAGATGAGGAGGAGGAGGAGTCCACTCTAAGCTAGGTATATCCACATTCTCATGCTCAGTCTCTATAGCAAGATCATTAGAATCAAAAGTCTCTAATTATCATTCATGTTCAATCCTCTCAACTAATAATCCCTTAGGATCCCTCTGCACAATCAAAATGGTAGTCCCATCATGCTTTGGTGGATTTCCCTAATCATTTTCACCATCACCATCATCCTCTAACTTATAATAGTCTAAAACAAGCTAATATAATCATGTGGATTTCTCCACCTTAGTAGGTTCTTAATCCTCATCCTTATTTGAGGCAGCTGACTCAACATGCCTAGAATAATCCTGAGTATCTAGATTAACTCTATTACTATATTCTTATGCTTCAACCTCAGTCTCAAATTCCTCATCAGAGGAATATATCACTACCTCATATGTCACCTATCCAGGGTTAACCAAGTCTCTTGTTCTAGTGGGATACTGCACTAGATTAAATATCTCATAGATTTTATCATTCTCTAATACCCATTTCTTCAACTAGGTATTAAAATTAAATTTAATTATCTTATATGTAAACTCAATTAAATAGAATCCACCACATTTGATCACAGTTTCCTTACCTTTAGTTATTTAACCTCTTGATTTTATCATAGAAAAATCAATTTGGGGTAGTCCAAATAGTTTTATTGAGAAGTGAACATACTTAATTTCATCATATGGACCATTAAATGCCTACCCAAATTTCTCTTATCTCCTATTTTCGTAAAAATTGACAAAAATAAATTTTGTTACCTCATGATACTAAATTTCCCCTTCCTAAGAAAAATCATGTTCTGTATAAAATTGAAAAGGAAATGGTACTCACTATCAAGATCAACGGATGTAGGTATTCGAATAGAATTATTCCTAGTGAGCTCAATAGGTCATCCTCATACACAAAATTCTCACTATTGTGAGGAATATAACCTTGAAAATCATTGGATACACCTTTATGAGGTATATTGAGATATATAGCCCACTGATTTAAAGAAAAATTCAGTTATTTTCCATCAATCACAGTCTTAATAAAATATTTATTGTCACCAAATTCATACTCATAAAACTGATAAAACTCATGAACCAACCTAGGATAGAATGTTTGGTCATTCCTATAGAACAATTTTATCCATCCATGGTCCTAGATCACTTTTAACACAAGATAATTTCTCAAAAATCAACCATTCAGCATCAACTTCCTTTTTGGGAAAAACTATGCGGGATGCGGGTTGAGGGTTCCTTGGTTATATAGCTGGTTGACTAGATTCACCTCACGACTTCTTTGAGTGATGTGATTCTTCGTGATATGAAACATCTAAGCACTTAACAATTATTATTCTCACACTAATTCAATAAATGAAGTAGAAAGTAGTTGGATAGTCACGATCCAAGAGAGAAAAGAGAATGGAAGGTTCAAAGAAGGAGGTGCGAGAGAGATGGAGTTATCAAATTTCAATTTTAATTCAATTTTATCACATAGGGATTTGAAAAAAAATTAAATAAAATACAAATAATAATTAATAAATAAACCCAATACACATATAAATATAGAATTATAGTAAAGGTATATTACCACGGTGGTATAACTGGCAGTCGATCACCAATGGTAGATCACCAATGGTGGATCACCAATGATAAAATTCCAATGGTATATCACCAATTATAGATCATAATGTTTTGATATTTTTCTACCAAGATCAAAAATAAATCTATGGATGAAATACTAACTAAAGTTTATCATTCATAATTCATGTCTGATATAGTTTAGTCTCTAAAAATTCAATGGCTTTGTGAATATGTCAGCAAGATAATGTTCAGTGCCTATGAACTCAAGAATTGTATAACCCTATTGAAAATGGTCTATTAAAAAGTGTTTTCTTATAACAATATTTTTTGTTCTTTAATTAGACATGGAGTTCTTGGAAATGTTAATGGAACTTGTATTATCACAATTTATAGGAACATGTTGAAATTGATAACCATAGTCTAGTAAGTGTGTTTCATCCATAGAATCTATATACAAAAACTCCCTACAGTTATGTACTCAGCTTTAGTAATGGATAATACAGTAGTGTTCTATTTCTTACTGCACCTTGAAACTAGATACTTTCCCAAAAATTGACATGTTCCAGAGGTTCTTTTTCTATCAAACTTACAACCACCGAAGTCAGCATCTGAATAACTCACTAAGTCAAATTTTTATCAACTATAATAGAACAGTCCTAAATTGGTTGTACCTTTGAGGTATTTAAAAATTCTTTTGATAGAAATGAAATGTGAATCATTTATATTTTCTTGAAAAATATCACACATGCACACACTAAAAATTATGTCAATATGAATAGCAATTAAGTATATAAAGCTTCTAATCATACCTCTGTAAGTGGTTTGATCAACTGGTTTCCCAATTTCATCAAGATCCAACTAGAAACTAGTACTCATTATAGTATCACTAACTTTAGTACTATCCATGTAAAAAAGTTTTAAAAGGTATTTAGTGAACTTAATTTGATTTAAAATAATTTATCTTTATTATGAAAAATATAAAAAATAAGAAATAATTTAAGTTCACCCAATAAAATCATTTCAAATTCACTTTTTATAATTTTTGAAAACTCAGTACCCAAATAATTTCTTCAAGATACAAAATAATATCATCAACATAAATTTTCAAAAATAAAACATCTTTTGAAATTATTTTAATAAATAAATTAGTGTCGTCTATTCCTTTAGTAAAACCTTTAGAAATCAAAAATTAATTGATTAAATCATACCAATATCTAGGAGATTTCTTTACACCATATAAGGCTTTTGTCTCCTAAATGGCTCGAAGGACTTATTTTTATTCATTTTTGATAATCCCCATTTTAAGGGTTTAAGGGGAAACATTATATGGCTTGTAGGCTTTGTTACATTACATGACCCGAAGGTCTTATAGGAATTCATCCAGATTATAACTACTTGAAACTGCCCCTCCCCAACATCTACACCATGATGTCAACTCTCCATCTTTGCATAGCTATTTTACTAGGATTCTTGTGCATGCACAGGCTAGTCTTGATGGAAAATGTCATACCCTCTCATTCTTCCAAATCCGTTTAACTCTGCTCTAGTGAATGCACCTACTATAAATCCTCATCTAGAGCTTGTTCCTTATAGAGTCAACCTGGTCCATTTAAGCACAATTTTCATGTGTCCTGAAGGCCTTGAGGTTGCCCGAAGGCCTTGAAATCCATTTTATATAGTTTTAATTTCAAATGTGTTGCATAAGAAAGAAACATTGTGATGGATTCAAGTCTAGATACTAGAGAAAAGGTTTCCCCATAATCAACACCTACTTCTTGAATATATCTTTAGTCCACCATTATTTATTTGTTTCTAATTATTATTCTTGATTCATTAAACTTGTTTATAAACACCCATTTAATTTCAATAGTTAGGTAGTCCTTAGATTTTTCAAAATAGTTCCTAAACTCTATTTCATTAAAACTAATTTAACTCTTATTGCAAATCCATTAACTAAAATTCATCATTTATTTCATCATTTATTCTCTTAGATTCAAACTATGAAAATAATTATTGATATTCAACCTATTTTCTTAGATAAGATCAAGTTTGAATTCATTTTTATAGGTCACCTATTAAAACATTTAAGATATGGTATCTATGAGTCCAAATAGCTCTAGAAATAGAATTGTTTAACACTTCATTCTCATCTGCAGTTTCATGTTCAGGGTGTTCATTAGAACTAGGAGATTTATTTATAGGTGGTTTTTCAAAATTTTCACCAAGTTTAGTATTTATTTCTAGGATGTAAAGGTCATCCTCAATATTTTATAAATATTTTTTAGGCTCACATGGATATGTCTCATAATAATTGACATGTTCAGATTCTTCCAAAATCTTAGTGCTTTTATTGAATACCCTATATGATTTACTAGATGTATAATATCCAAGAAAAATACCTTCATCGCTTTGGGAAGAAAATTTGTCTAAATTATCTTTTTTATATTATAAAGACTTTACAACCAAAAACTCTAAATTAATTAACCTTTGGTTTTCTACCATTTCATAATTCATAAGGAGTCTTATTTAAGAGAGTTATAATAAAAATTATATTAATTATATAGCACATTTTATTTATAGCTTTTGCCCAAAAATATATAGGTAAATCATATTCATTAAGAATGTTCTTGGAAATTTCTTGAAGGGTCTATTTATTTTCTCAACTAAACCATTCTGATGTGGGTTCCTACAAGAATAAAAATTATGACTATAGCCATTTTCTGAGAAAAAAGACTCAAAACTCTTGATTTTCAAACTCATGACCATGATCAATTTTTATGGTATTGTTTATAATTCCACTTATATTCTCTATAAATCTTGCATATCTAGAAAATAGGAAAAAATAACTTTTATAAGCAAAGAAAAATAACCATGTATATCTTGAATAATAATCCACTATGATATAGGCATAATGTTTTCCTGCTAAACCAAAAATTATAAAAGGTCTAAAAAAATCCATGTGGACCAACTCTAAAGGTTGAGATATTTAGACTTATTTTTTGGTTTGAAATAGATTATTTTTTGTTTTCCTTTTTGATAGGCATTACATAATTTTTCATATAAGAATTCTAGTTTGGTTAAATCCTTGAATAAACCCCTCCTAGTTAGATTTTTAACTGAGTTTATATTTCAATGGTCTGGTCTCATATGAAAAATAAAAGATTATTTGTGAAAGAAACTCAAACATGAAACATTTTGATAAAATAAGGAATTTAAATCTATAAAATAAACAATTTCATTTATCATAGCATTAAAAACTAAAGCATGTTTGGTGTCAAAAACATTACAAGAATTTTTTTCAAACTTGAAATGAAAACCATCATCAAACAATTATTAAATGATGAGTAGATTATATTTTAATCTATCAATAAATAAATATTTAGAAATTAAAACAATACTAGATTTTCCGATTTGGAAAAGACCAAATATTTTTCCTTTGTAATTTTCACCAAAAGTGACATTCCCACCATCTACTTTAATTAGTTTCTCCAAGATCAAATATTTACCAGTCAAATGTCTAGAGCATCCACTACCTATGTACCATAGTTTTTTACTAGAACTCTTTAAGTGGGTTTCCAAAAACATATATTTAAACCAAAAATTATTTTGGTACCCATATTTCCTTAGGTCCAGATATGTTAGTAATAAATACTTTATGAATCCATGATTTTATTACTAGTTTTCTATAATCAGATAGAACTTGGAACAACTCAATTTTTAAATATTTTCCTCTATACAAGTTGATATCCTATTCTAGTTGTATATTTAGGAGTTGTATGCTTACCAAGAATCTAGATAAGGGGTTTTCTTCCATTTGTAAATATCTATAGATATTTCTTTAATTTTTTATTAGATAATTTAATCTCATTATTTTCCTCAAGTAATTGAGCATTTTTATCCTTCTCTATTGTGAAATATTTTTAAAAGTGAGCAGACATAGCATGTTTCTTATTTAGACTTTTATATTTATCTTTTAATTCTTTAAATGTTTCATCCATCATGTTACAATATTCGAATAATTCATCACTAGACATATTTTCATAATAATTTTCAGTCTCATAATGATTTGAAATATGAGTAGTAGATTCAGTAAAAACATTTAATACCTCAGATGTGTTTATTATAAACACATATTAGATATATCACTTCATTCTTCTCTACTTGATTTTGATTCACTCTAAATATCCTTATAGTCACTCCAAGTAAATTTCGTATCCTTTTTATACTTTTTTCCTCCATCATCATACTTATCATTATACTTCAACTTAGGATAATCTTATTTGATTTTTCATTTTCTTTTATATTCATATAAGTTTATTTCATTTGAAGAATCATCCTTCTTCCATTTTTTTCTCCAATTAACATTATTATCATACTTACCTTTGTAATTGGATTTATTGGAAAAACACTTCTTCCTGTAGAAATTTTTTAATTGTCTGGATAAATTGGTCATCTCTTCTTCATTGTTTGAATTTGATTCCTTGTCACTTGAAATTTCAACTTTACTCTTCTCTTTTTGTTTATAGTCAGAAGTTTTAAGGGGTATGGAATTCATATTTTGTCAATATACTTCCACTTTGTTAAGTTTTAATTCTTCTTCATACATCATGAGCATTAAAATTATCAATTTTACTGATAATGTAATAATTTCACATGACTCATTGATGGACACATATGTTCCTCTCCATGTATCAGGAAGTAATCTCAGTAGATGTGTCACTTGATCCTTGTTAGTAATTGTATTTATAAAGGCATCCATCATGTTAACAAGCTCATTGAACTGGAGATACATGTCAAAGATATATTCATCATGATTCATGTTAAAGGTGTCATATTTAGTAGTATATGTATTCAAAATAATTTCTTTAACATTAGATTTTCCTTCATGAGAAACAATAAAGTTATCCCATATCACAAAATCAGTAGCACAAGAATATATTCTATTAAACTCATCTTCACCTAAAGTATAGTATAAAGCATTTTTAGATTTACAAATACAAACATATATTGCCTTAGTGGCATCACGCAAATCTCTTTTAAGGGATTTATATTCCTTATATTTATCTTAAATGACATTCCAGATATCAAAGACCGTGCTTTCTAAATGAATTTTCATTTTGATTTTCTATTGAGCATAATTTGTACCATTAAAATAAGGAGGCAGATTAGAAGAATTTCCTTCTTGTCTATTTTTATCCATAAAGATATAAATTTACATAAAACATAAATTTAATATCTTTAGATAAAACTAGATCACATTAAAAATATATTTTGAAAGTGATCTAATACAAAATGTTTGTCTAAGTGTAAAACTCAAGAGTGTGTGAATTTATTTTCTAATAAAATTTCTATTTAAAAAATTTAAAATCTAAACCCCCCAATTTGATGTAAACACCCAGTTAACAAAAAAATGGTAGAAATATATAATTTGATCTTCTGAAAATTTTCTTAAATCCTCAATCAAAAATCAATTAAAATATAATTTAAAAATACTATAACTTTTGAAACTAATCTACTTGTATCAAACATGGTATATAAAACACTAGTTTTAGTTAACAATCAGAGTTAAGTTTTGTTTAAAATTTTATAGAATATAATAAGGTTTGATTTAAAATAAATAAAATGAAACAAATAAAGCAATATTGAATTTTAATAAGGGTTTGGTCTCAAGACAATACTTAATCCCCTCAACATGGAAATCACCTACTTCCAGTAATTTCATTATAACATAAATTTATCCACAACCTAGATCGAGTTTTACAAATAACATCTCATAAGGTTTTCTAGGAAAAAAATCCTCTTCCACGGTTCTTCATGGGAATAAAACAAGCACATTCCACTCACAAAATCTTCCATAGTTGTTCATAGGAGCACAGATGAAGAAATTAGTGATAGAGTATCAAGGGCTCTCTAGTTTATTATAAGAGATTGTGTGTGTAGATAAATAGATAAAAATAAAACACAACACAAAATTAAAGAATAAATAGAAAGATAAATAATTTATAGATGATTAAATGTAGTTCTTCTTGATTTTTAAACCTTCTATTGTCCAGATTCCTTGATTTTTTCTTTGGAAGAAGCTCGAACAAGTTGTAAAAAAGTCCAAAAAAACAAGGGATTGTAAATTCTGGAAAAGCTTTATGATTTGAGCCTGTGAATGTTTAGAGTGATTTTACACACATGTGTATCTTATTCATTGTGATCCAACATATGAGAGTTAGCAATATCATGTTCTATAATGTCACTATCCCAGACTTATGCACACAAGGAAAAATTTTCTAAATATATAGCACTTCGGGTCCAATTATATGTTGCATGATAATATTAGAATAATCATATCATCATATTAATCAACATATCTAGGGAAGACTGGATTTTTATTTAAGACATACATAGAATTATTTAAGAATAATCATTCTTAATTCTGTGTTGTTCTATTCACCATTAAATGCATAAAATATCCATTGGAGAATTAATTTTTAAATTAATTCTATACAACTATTGTATCATACTAGTGGTAGATTTTCACTAACAGTAGATAGGTCTAATAGTGGATAGGTTTGGTAATAGATAAGTTGGGTGGTAGCTTTCCACTATCAGTAGATCCATCTAAAGGTAAACCATTCAAACGATAGCTTCAATATGGCAGCATCATGGAGCGATGGTGGCATAGACTAGTGGTGGAACTACATGGTGGTAGATCAGTCTAGTAGTTGTTCTATTAACATTAATTGTAGCATCATTGGATGTGGAAGTAGCTCCACTTGACAGTATACTGTCTCAGAAGTAGAACCACTTGATGGTAAGTTATTTTCAACAATATATCATTCTAAACTAATGGTATATTAGACTGGAGGTAGGTCCTTGGCGGTTGATCCAATGGTAGAATGCATTAATAGATAATATATCAGTATAACTACAGGTAGATATTTTGAACTAACAGTAGATTAACACATAGCTAATTTTCAAAATATTTTCAAAAAAAAATCCAGAATATGATTTAAAATCATAAAAAATTAAACTTATTAGAAACATAACAAACATGATTTGTGATCATTAAAATAAGGAGGTGCTCAACACATTTGAATTTGTCACTTCATATGCATAACGTATAACCAGTAGACATTTCCCACTTTATATGAGTAACTTATAATCAGATAAATCTTTCCACTTTATAAGATTAAATTATAATTAGTTAACTTCATCCAAATTGTTTAATGCTCTATAGGGATTAAATGGACACATCTGTCGCATAATAGACATAGTCCCTTAACGGTTTTAGTTCACTTCCTATTCCTACTTTCATCAATAATACCCAATAATCATATAAAAAAAATCAAAATATTTAATGTCTTGTAATTTTCTTCGTATATTAAAATCAAAACATTTAATAGCTTTCACTTTTAATCATAAATCTCATAAAATCATTGATAAGCATGAGCATTTTAAAATCAATCCACAAAAGGAAGTTATATCAATAAATACTTAGTGGGTTTATGGTAATTCATTTAAAATTTCATTTAAATCCATATTTATCATCATTTAAAATCAATGCAAAAGATAAAAATTATTTTTAGTAGCAATATAGAACTTTTATTAAAACTTTAATAGTATTTTATGAAAGAAATTATTAATAACATAAAATAATAGTTTCAAAGATAAAACCATTATGGTTTTGTATTAAAATATTTTTTGAGAAAATATTTTAAACACTAACATACAAATGGGGTTTATTCTAAAGAAAATATGGTTTTTAGAAAAAAAACATCAAGAAATGGATTCCTTGAAAAATAATTTTTAAATAAGTTCAAATCCACTAACCTTCAAAAAAACTATGATAAAACTCCTTGAATGCTGAAAATAATTTCATAAGAGGAAATTTAATTTCAAATATACCATGGAAAAAAATATTTTTTTCTTATAGAAATAATTTTAAAAGAAGAAAATATATTATAAAACTTTTAAAATAGAAACTTTAAAACAAATATCTTACCTTAATTCTAAAAGTTGAGTTAAATATCCTTCTCCTAGAATAGATCCTTAAAGGTTTCTACTTCGAAGTTCTTCTCAGTTAAAAATTATCAAACCATGCTCCCCCTTTCATTATAAAATAAATATTTTGTATTTTTAGGGAAGGAATATTAGTAGTAGATAGCCACCAATGTAGAGGAATTTCCTCCTTTTATAACTAACCTTTACTTTATATTTAAATTATTAATATAAAATGTGTCACTAATAAATTCCAAGCTGATCATGAACTAATATTAATTTTCTATAGTATTATAATATAATAAAATATTATTTATATTGATGTTTATTTTAAATATAATTCTTATTACTATCCTAATCACACATGGCATCGTACAGTATCACACCGCACTAAAATGCACTACTAACATCTTATCTTCAAAACTTTTAAAATACTAAACAGTCACAAGAATAAACATACCTGGAAACATTAATATTATACCTTTCTAAATCTACTAATTTTTTCATAAAGTTATCTATAAACATTAAAAAACACATAACTTTCTAGAGTATGATCTCATATTTCCTTACAGAGTATGCTGAAGACTATTACTACATCATACATATTTGATAAACAAATCTTAGTAAATGTTTTTGTCATTAAATGAGATTTTTAAACAAAATAGGTTTTTAAATTGATGGAATATGATGGAATAAAATAAAATATATATCTATATATTCATATATATAATCATTTTTTAAATTAATTTAAATACGGGGAGGAATTTTATGGTTCATGCTCCATTTTGAACGGGTTGCATTTCTACTCCCTCATTAAAAAAATCAACTAACAATCCACATAGTGATATTTCTCGATGTAATGACGTATTATACATATATAAATATTCTTCAATATTTTATACAAAATTCACAACTTAGGGAAGAATAAGATGGAATTGTAATTTTTAATATCACATGCATGTTTTTTTAAAGGCTTGAATAGCACTCACTTATACTGATCCCACATAAGTTTCATGGTTGATCAGTCACTCCCTTATATATGATGATGTTGCTTTCCCAACTTGTTGAAGCCCAAATGGATCCAGTTCTCTCTATTTTCCTTCTATGTAAACCCACATGATGATAGGTTAAACACCCTTACACTTTACATGTCGGTCCATGTTGTAACATCCTCCCTTTCTATGTTGTATGGGATGCTTTGAATTTATATTGTTTTCCACTACCTTTTTTTTAAATCATTTTTTGGGGATTAATAGGTTAGTCTTCAAGATACAGGGGTCCCAGGTTGAGTGTGTAAAGAAAATTCAGCCCATAGGCTGTATGGTGTTGAAAAAATTCCATCATCTAGCCAATGAAGCTATTAGTGTGTTTACATAAGTGCATAACCAACAGATCATCCAGTTGTACCACTGGCCTACTGATGTGCCCAGTCTAGGGATGCATTAAATGAACCCCAAAGGTTTTTATTTCACTCATATTTACACCTTATTTAATACATATTTCCAACCCAAACCACTTATTTTGAATTATATACATTCCCTATTGACTCTAGATCTCTCTCATTCATCTCCCCTTGGTTCTTCAACCTTTAACCAATCTAGTGAAGCCAAGAACGGTTATTTTTCTCTAGATATATGCCAAATATGTATTATCCATTGTGATATGTGCATGTATCTATGTCATATCTGAGTTTTTTATGAATATACAGTGATTTTTTTTCCTCCTCTTTATAGATTTATGGTGGATTTATCATGTTGACAACATTTTTTGATTGAATCAAGATCTACCATCAATAATAAACATTATATAGGTAAGTGTTCATGAATCACCTTCTTAAAAACCTTATTGGTAGAGTATTGTTGATAGGGCCTTAACCCATTGATGATTCCTTGGTATATTTGTGGAAGATTCAATGTGTCAATGACAATACCCCCCTTGAACAGAGACATAACTCTCAAGAACAGTGGTGTTTTTGGGTAAGTATTTATAGAATGATCATCATGAGACTTTCTTTTTCTTGTTTCTCATCTTGAACCTATTTTATATTGATATATTGATAATGGATCATTGATCATTATTAATACTTTGGGGTCTCTTATAAAATCAATGATGGGTTCACAATCTGTTCTTCAGTCAAAAATGGATCCAGTGAATTGGAATCCCTTTGATGTATCTTGAATTCAGCTCCATTGAAGGACTCCATAAGGTATGTAATTCTATAATCAACTTCTTAAAATGGATAAAATGTGTTCATGTTTTGGATATTGTTTCACACTCATGATATTCTATGTGTTCCTTATTCTATTATACCCTATTTCCATTTTTTTGTACCTAGTATATGTTATATTGTTACTCTATGTATAGTACCAAAGTGATAGGTGGACCAGTTGTGGCTCAGTAGCCCTAGAAGGGGAGCATGTTCTAATACTACATATGACATGATGATTGGACTGGGTTGAACAAAGGGGTATGATAGCCTTGTATGGCCTAACTTTGAGGCATGATGTTCGATGTGATCTAACTTGTGAGGCAACAGGGGGCATGAGTATCTATGTGACCAGACCCAAAAGATAAAAACAAGGAATGATGTCCTATTGTCACCTGACCTAGTGACCTAGGACCTATACATATATTGAACGGCAATGAGGCTAGATCCAATGCTTGTGACATTTCCATGACCACTTAGTTTTTTTCAAAAAAGGATCTGAATTAGGAATAGCCAGGGTTCATGGAATATTGGTTAGTGCATGGATGCTTGGTATGGTTTTCTTCTTGTGTATGATTTTATTTATTATCATCTCATACACTATTATATAGTTTCACTCATGATTAGGACACATTGGTGGTGTCCTACTAGGTTTTATTACTCACACGTTATGTGGGAATCTCAATGTGCATGAAAACTTCATGTATAGGGATCCATGCATGGGAAAGGGGGTCATGGAAGATAGCTAAGTTGTGGAGTATGGAGTTGGTGGTGGGACTTGGGTAGACTCTGGAGGATTCGGTGATGTCTTATTTATTTACTTATCAATTACACTATACTCTGGTTTGGGTTTTCACTTTGGGAGCCTATTTATTTATCTATATGGCATATGTACCATATGATTATATAGTTTCTTCATATTACTTTGATTATTTTATTATATTATTATTCTTTGTTCAATGAAATAGTTATAATGACCCATGATTTATTAGTATTTGTTTCATGAATAATGTGATTTATATTATATAACATTATATTCATACAACTCATTTAAAAATGAATAATACCTTATTTAATTAATGGTGAATGTTACATTAGTTAGAAACTAAACCCATGAAAATTCCAAACATTACAATGGGATAAAACATATAAAATAGGAAAAGTGGAATAGGAAAATTTTGATCTTTCTGATCTGCAAGAATCATCGCCCCCATGAACAACACTATAGAAAAGAAAAAGAATATTAGTAAACCGATATTCATCTTAGAAAATGAAAATATAGAACCTTAGGAGTAATTTTAGTGAATTTATAGTAAAATAATTAAGAGGTATTTATAGGAGGTGATTTGATCATTGGAATAGTCATATGACTGTTGGAATAGTAACCAAACTATTGGGAATAGTATCCTGACCATTTGAAATATTAACCTAACCATTGGAATTGTAATTTGACCTCAAAATAATAAAATGAGATATAAATAATATTTATGATTATTAATTTAAGAAAATATAAATATTATAATTCCATAAAATTAATATCAAGATTAAAAATATAAGCATTATTTTTAATATACTATATTTTAATGTATTTCCCAAAAATAATAATTTTTGTATTAAAAATTAAAATTACGTTTGTTATAAAATTATTTTGATAAAATTGATATCATATTTGTAACAAAATTTCAAAATTTTCTAAGGTTATTTTTGGTAATTTTTTGAAATACTTCAATTTTTATTAGAATAGTAAAAATATTGTTTTTCAAATACTATGTGTTTTATGACATAATGATTATGTAATAATGAATTAAAAAATGTGTAATTGCTTATTTCGTCCCAAAATAATATAATAAGATAAATGGGTCATTTAAAAAAATTAAACTTAATTTCCAAACCTAGAAAATCATTTTCTAAAGTCTAAAGTTGAAAGTATTTCATTAAAAAAATCATTTTTCCTAATTTCCTTTTAATTAAACTAATAAATTCAGATTGTAAGGTGTTTAAAATTCTTAAAATAATGTTATTTAATTAAAATATATTTCATAATGTAAAAAAATTTAATTTTCAAAGGTTTACCTTGATATTATATTTTATTCAATATTTTATCCTAAAAATGCCCCTCACCTCAAGTATATATAACCCCTCTCCCTCCCCTTGGAAAACCACTCATCTCTCAATTACTAAAGAAAAATATATACACAAATTACCTCCCTTAATCCCATTATAATACCTATGGATGTTATATAGTAAACCAACTCCAGCCATCAAAGGAATTTAGTGTTGTATAGAAGAAGAAACACTGAGAAGAGGGTTAGTTTTCATCAATTTTTTCTCTCATTTTTTTCTTCTCTTTCTCTTTTTATCAATAACTTTTAAACACAAATATTATAATTTTAATTAAGTAGTATTTTAAAATTAAATTTATTATTTCAACATACTTTAATTATTTAATTTATAACATATTTAAATGCCATATTTCTCTTTTCCCCAATCTTGAAAATGTCCCATCAACGGTCGGTTAACCACCCATGAGGAAATTGTTAACTCTCTACATATCAAAACTATTATGTAAGTTTATAATAAATTATCTATAATATAAAATTTATAAATATAATAATTTATAATCTTATGTAGTTAATCTTATTAATATAATAATACCAATTAAGCAAGATCATTAAATCAAATAAAGACGAGAAAAATTTAAGGAAAATATCATATCAAAATGTTTCAACTTTAATGATGGAAATTAGGAAATATAATCCAATTATTATAATTGATAAATAAATAAATAAATGAACACAATTAACTTATTTATCCATGATTTAATAAACCTATTTTTATTATTCAGGAGGAGGAAAAGTGAGAAAATAAATCGGGGTTTAAGGTAAGGGAATTATCCACTTCCTCTTTTTCATTCCAGTACCTATTTTGTGGAATATTTTATAAATATTGGATTACTATCTTTTCATACCATTTTTTTTATTATACCATTACTACTAAAATAGTTTTTTATCAATGGGATACCTTTTCCCCTCCCATTACATCATTTCCTAAATCCAAATTTTATATTTTCATGATTTCAAATTCATTTATTGAATTTCTCTCTTTCACATTAAAATTTATAATTTTGTGAATACCCAAAATAATTATTTATACATGGTTATTCACCTATATATAAATATAATTTATTAATTTGGGGATTTATATGTATAAATCTTGCATTCCCTTTTAGTGGGTTAAAATGTATTTAATGACCAAGTCTTTAAGCACTGATGTACTCAATATTTTTATATAAAACTTATTCTTTATTCTCATCATGTTATTGATGAAATAATTTATTATGATCAATGTATATCACATTAACTAATACATATAATGGTTTTTCAATGATACCACTCCAATGAATTAGGAAAATAATTATTCTCTAGTGAGGATATGTTTTACAGTACCTTGGTGAATAATCATGGTAATTATGATTTATGGAACCTTGGTGATATGCTTATGAATGTATCATTTTTATATTGTATCCACATTTCCATGTTATGATTCATGATATTTTTTTTTATTATATGCCTTATTCTCTTATGATCAGGCCCTATTGATATTCCTTTATGTCACATGCTAAATATTTTCATTTTTTATTCCCTTGTTAGGATTTATGCTCACCCATTTATTTTAATGTATGTCCCTAGGATATGATATGTGATAAAAGTAATTTAATATTAACCTATGAATAATCCATTAAAGTGGATTCTAAATATGGTTTTATGTTATTCATGTATTATGTTCCTAATTTCCATGAAACTAAACCTCAAAAGATCCTTTGTATTATTAAGTATTGTACCATGTAATGAATGTTTTATGTATTTAAAATGGAAGGAATTCATAATGGTATTGAGGTTATAGTCTCCCCACTGATGGGATTTATACCCTCACTGCTAGTTGAAGCCTCTTGTGTATGGGTAAGTGTGTATGAGGTCATGTGACTCTCTGAATCGGAATCGGTGGTTCGGGTTGGGTAGGGGATGTGTCATGTGCCTGTCTAGTTCATGTGTAATGGACCTCTGAGTTATCATTGGTAGGATTACTATTACAGTTTTATGAGGTTTTGGCATATTCATTCATCATGACTAGTCATGTTGGATCACATGTCATATATATACCTTTTTCGTGTTTCATGTTAGTTCTTTAATTTAATGCTCTGAATTGTGTTATCTTTTTAGGATATACTTGTATTCTCTGTTGTGTGATATATCTATTTTGGAATTAATTAGGTGAACCTAGGCATGCTGTTATGGTAAGTATATATATGTGAATATGACTAACATGCATGGATAGAGACCTTGGTTAGTTTTAGGAGGGATATACCTTGGGTTATGGGTATACTATTAAGAGAACCTTTATGTGATCTCATAGACTTGAATCCCCCTCCGCATATCAGAAAATTTTACCTCGAAGATGCTTGACTGGACCTCTTGGTGGAGTAGGATAGAACGCACCCATGAGGGCGGAATTTCTAGTTCTAACATCGATCATGTAGGAGAATTATCTTGTAACCACCCAAGTGGTTTAGGATAATGGACCACTCCAATAAGAATTATTCCACTTAGTGCATGTTCAAGGTGGGTGAGTTACTAGGATTGTGGTCAATTATGTTTGAGACTTCCAACTCCTAGATCCTCTATATTCCAGAGGCACAGTTGGTCCTCATGATGCAAATCACTAGATATGGATCATCCAAAGTATATTTGACTTGGTAAAAACCCTATAGGAATGGAAGGTGAATCTTGATACCTTTATGTTTCATGAAATTTTTGGATGATGGTGGGACATTATGCTTCAAGTTGAAAGATGTGAGGGTCTCATGTGGGTGACTTTCAAAGACCTTTTCTTTGAGGAGTTCTTTTCAGGTATGATGAAACTAGATTGAGCATAGGAATTCATGAATCTTCATTAGGTAATGATAAATATGTATGATTACTCATCTAATTTCACAAAGTTACTACACTTATCTTCTCTTTTGGCTAGAGATAAAGTGTGTAAATCCAAGAAGTGTGAGATCAGGCTTCAATAGGTGTTGAGACGTCAACCTAGGAAATTTTACTTGATAATTTATTCTTAGGTGTTTTTCAAGGCCCTCATGATCTATAAGGGTATAGAGGATGATAAAGTTACAAGTTTTCTATCATCCTTTAGTGGACCTCCTAGTGATAATTTTGTCGATATGAAGAGGAAAGTATACGATTCTCGTCAGAGCAGTGGTAGGAAATCAAAGATGAGTAGATACTCTTCAACACATTTCATGGAGGAAGTATTGAGGAGAAATCGGGATTCACAATGATAGAAAGAAATGATTCACAAAAGAGTAAAATGGAAAAAAAATAAAATAAGAATAAGAAGATCTTGGACACAGAAATTTATGTGGTTCGGGAAATGATACCTATGTCCATGGAGAGGCATAAATTTCACTATTTTTTGGAGAAAAAATTATAGGGTTCTCAAGAACACACAAAAACCTAACCTAAAATGCACTAATAAGGAGGATTAAGTATTATTCCACAAACTGCACATGAAGTCCATTGTACAATAGTGAAAGGTGGAAATAGGTCGTCATCACTACAGTGTTGTGGCCACCCAAGTACAAGATGATAAAGTGGCTAGTGGATAGAAGCCCACATCACTACAGTACTTTTAACTATAAAGTCTAACCTTTTATAGTAGTAAAGACAAAAGTCCGCTCAACTATAGTGCCCTATCGGTGTCGGTCAATCTTCTCTGCTATAGTGGTTGGAGTTGTGGCCCAGTGCGTAGTATAGTCTAGAATAATTCAGCCCAACCATCATCCATAATAGATCAATATACACCAATACACCAATCTACTCCTCTTATTCACTCACCAATGCATGTTCTTTCCATTCAAAAAGTCAACTTCTCATTGATGATTCATTAAATACCATCTGTTTTCCTTTTTACTCCCATGGTATCCTCCCATATTCTACCTCTCATCCTCCATTCATCAATGGAGATCAACAGAGGCACATTAGTGCCTTAACTTCTATATTACCATCAGATTCATCAACATGTCTGTTGGATTTTTGGTTCCACAAATCTTCTACAATGTCTGCAACCCATCTTTTATCAAACCTATGATGAAATTATACTTCAACTGAATGTGATTCGTCTAGGCAAGAAACACTAGGTACTTTTCAAGATGTATATCACTCTAGTTGTCACAATTCAATACATTCTCCCCTCACTTTCTTCTCAACTCATCTAAGAATTTCTTTGTCCATACCATCTCCTTACCAGCTTCTGTTACAGCAATTTATTTTTCCTCAATGGTGGATAAAGCCACCACCTTCTCCAATTATGATATCCATCTTACTAAAGTTCCTCCATAGGTAAATAGATAACATGTGGTACTCCTCATGTTGTTGATGTATTCTCCAGGGTTACTATCCACATAACCCTAAAATGAATTTTCTTTCTTAAATCACATTGATACCTCCTTTATGGCCTTCAAATACCTCAGTATCCACTTCACATCTTTCCAATGTTTCTTTCCAGGGTTTACCATGTATCTTCTCACAACTTCAACCGCATGAACAATTTTCAGTTGAGTACATACCATGTCATACATTAGGATTAAAATAGTTGATGTGTATGGAACTTTTTCCATGTACTCAACCTCTTTTTTTGTTTTCAGTAATTACTCATTTCATAGTTTGAAATGACCTTCCATGGGAATAGAGACTGGCTTTGCTTCCAGCATACTGAATCTTCTCAAAACCTTCCCAATGTATTCATCCTGTGATAACATAAAGGTTCCAGCTTCATAGTATCTTTTGATCATCATCCCCAAAATCTTGTTAGCTCCTCTAAGATCCTTCATTTAGAAATCCTTATCCAACTTCCCTTTCAGGTCATCAATATTCTACATACATGATCCTGTAATGATCATGTCATCCAAATACATAAGTAATATAATATATTCATCACCAATTTATTTTATTTAGAAACATTGATTCATTCTACAACGATTGTATGCATATTATTCATGAATGAATCAAACATTTTGTTCCACTGCCTGAGTTCCTACTTTAACCCATATAATCTCTTCTAGAGTTTTCACACCAGGTCTTCTTTCCCAAACTCAATATATCACTCGAGATATTGTATATAGATTTCCTCCTCCAAATATCCATGAAGTAAAGTAGTATTGAAATCAATCTATCGAAGTTATAAATCTTATGATACAACAACACTAAGAACTAACTAGATGGTGGTAAGATTTAATACAGAAAAAAAAAGACTTCAATGAAGTCCACAACTTTCTTTTGTTGAAATCCTTTCACCACCAGCCTTTCCTTGTACCTCCTCTTTCCATAATTTTCTTCCTTAACCCGGTATACCTATTCTTTTTAATGCTCTCTTTACTTGTGGTAGATGTTTCAACTCTCAAGTATTGTTTTCATGTGGTGAAGAAATATCCTCTTTCATGGACAACTCCCACCTTCTCGATTCCTTCAACTTCATTGACACTTCAAATCATTTTGGTTTTCCACCACCATCCAATAAAAAACAATGTAAGGATGGTGAATAACTCTACACTAGCCTTCTCACCCTTATTGATCTACTCAAATCCACTAGAGCAGTAGGTTCCACTGGTTCCAATGTATCGTGCTCAAGTACTCCTTTGAGATCCACTTTCTCTTTGAAATCTGATTATTTATTCTCATTTTCATCTTCAACTACATAGATATACTTTTACATATCACCTTCATTGAATACCATGTTTTAGCTACTAATGACCATATTGTTGAGATCATCCCAAAAGCAGTAACTAAAATCCTCATCACCATAGTCAATAAAGAAACATGGATTGGACTTAGCATCAATCTTGTCCCTTGTGTTAGAATCAATATATACATAACCCAAACTACAAAAGACTAATAAATATGAGTGTCTTACCACCTTACCAGATTGGATCTCCTCAGGTATACATTCTCCCTTTGGTACAAATAGACTCATGTTAATGAGATATGTTTCTATGTTCACTACATTATCCCAGAAGGTCTTGGGTAACCCCGAATATAGTATCATTCCCCTAGAACATTCATTTAGTTTCTTATTCATCCTTTAAGATACATTGTTCTACTATGGTGTTCATGGGATAGTATTATCCCACTGAATTCCATTATTTTCATAAAATTCCCTAAACATATTACTGTCTTACTCTCCCCCATTTTTAGACCTCAAGAATTTTATATTTTCTCCTAACTCATTCTCCACCATGACCTTCCACTTATAAAACATCTTAAAAACATCATATTTTATTTTCCTAAAGTAAACTCATACCTTCCTTAATTATTGGTCAATAAATGTCGCATAATATTGTGACCCTCCAAGGGAATTTACTGGTGTAATCCCCCAAATATCATTGTGCACCAGGTCCAACTTCCTAGCATTTGGTGTTATGCATCCTTTTGAAAAGGATACCTTCTTATTCTCTCCAAGGATTCAATCTTCACATACTCAAAATTCCACCAACTTCTACTTTAGTAGTAGCCCTTTTTTGTCAGCACCTTTGTCCCATTATCACTCATGTGGCATAGCCTATAGTGCCATAGTTGAGAATACTTGGTAGCATTTAATGATGCCACTATGTTCATGCAATTATTTTCCATGTTGTATATAGTACCATGTTTTTGGTCCCTAATCTATGACCATAGCTCCCTTGATTGTCGATCGGCTAACAAAATTTGTTCATTTCTTGCTGATCTGTGAGACTCAATCAGTAGACGAGATGGAAAATGTATATGTATGTAAGATAGTATACTTTCATAGAGTTACCTTAATCATCATATTTGTTATAGATTCATGTTTTACATCATATTTTTGGAAAGGATTATAGAAGAAATTAGGTACTTAGATAATATTGAGCACATCGTACCATCCCCCGACAGATGGACATTATGAGTGGATGATTCACATACTGGAGAATATAATTTGGGCTTGTTTCCTAGACTTTCTTAGAGTGTGGGATGCTCACCTAGCCTTATTTGAGTTTTCATACAACAATATTTATAAGGATTTGATTCATATGGAACCTCATGAGTCTCTTTATAAAAGATCATATCATTCAATGCTTTTTTGGCATGAGGATGGTGAGGAAACAGTTATGGGGCCTAGTATGGTACATGAGATCTCTAAGAGAGTGCAGCTAATTTAGAAAAGATTGGTCACGGCTCATAGAAGACAAAAATAATATGCCAACCATGGGAGGAGACCAATTGTGTTTTTTATAGGCGGCCAATTTTTTCTAAGTGACTCGTTGATTAGGATACTAACATTTGAGGAAATAAGGGAAGCCACCATTGCACTATGTTATACCCTTCGAGATCATTAAGTGAGTTGGGGCAGTGGAATACCGTATAGATTTTTCTTCTTACTACCAAGGTATTCATGATGTGTTTCATGTGTCCCAACTCCAGAGGTACATATCTGATTTCACACATATCATCGATTGGAGGATGTTGAGAAAGATCATAACGCATCATGCATGGAGTTCTTAGTGCAGATTATAGATTGAAGAGAAAAAGTCCTTCGAGGGAAGATGGTACCACTAGTGCAGGTTTTATGGCATCATGGATAGATCTAAGAGGAGACCTGGGATTGAGAGTTTGATTTTCTAGCTAAGTATCGAGTTATTTGAGCAGGAATTTGAAGGTACTTATTGAGGATGAGAAGTCATTATAAGGTGTATTTGTAACATCTTTACTTGATATATTGTATGTGATGCTAAAAAATCTATATATTTATCCACTCTTTTTTGTTTTAACTCGATTTTGGGTGTTTAAGAGGTTATCCTTTAAGATACAGGAGTCTTGAGTTGAGTGTGTAAAATAAATAGAGCCTAAAGACTGCATAGTGGCTAAAACAAGGCCACCATCTCACTGGTGGGGATCCACCGACCAGACGGTGGAGCTAAAAATGGGTATGCATAAGTGAAGAACACGTCGTTCAGCCAGTGGTTCCATCAGACAGTCGATGCACCTAGTCTAGGGGTGCATTAAATGAACCATGTGGTTTTAATTTTACTCATATTTCCACCATTTTTAATACATATTTCCCACCAAAACCCAACTATTTTTAATTAGATAAATCCACTTTTGACTTTAGATCGCTCTTGTTCATCTCCCCTTGGTTCTTAAACCTTTGAATGGTCTGATGAAGCCAGGAACAATGAGTTTTCTTAATAACTATGCTAAATCCTTTTCCTTACATGTGATATGTGTATGAATATATGTTGGATCTATGTTTTCCATGAATATTCAATGAAATTTTCCTCCACTATTCATGAATTTTCTTTCTAAACCTCTTCTTGATGGTGAATTATTGATAAAACCTTAATTATTTGATGATTCCTTGATAGATTTGTGGAGGTTTTGATGTGTCAATGAAAACACCCCCTTGACCAGATATAGAATCCTTAATAACAGTGATGTTTTCATGTAAGTTTTTATATAATGGTCATTTTGAGACATTCTTCTTGGTTCTCATCTTGAACCACTTTTCTATCGATGATCATTAGATAGACTCTAGGCTCACTTCTAGAATCAATGATTAATTTATGATTTGTTATTAAATTAATAATGGATCCAATGAATTGGAGTCCCTTAAATATATCTTGGATTTGGATTTTTTGACCAAATTCATAAGGTATATGATTCTAGAATAACTTTCTTAACATAGAATCTCCTTGAGTCTCATTCTAAACCTTTTTTATTGAACCAGGACCAAAATAAACATCCTTGATGTGTGAGAAAGTTCTTCATGGGTTTTTGATGTGTTTCATCCTTCATTGCTTGAAAAAAATTAGAGTTATTCATCAATAACCCTGAGGTATGAAGTTCTATACCATTTAGAGGTTTTGTGTATGATTGTTAGCATGATATGAAATTGTGTGTTGATATTCTATAGACTATGTGGTCAATTGCATGTGTTCATGTTTCACTTATTATTTCACACTCATGATATGATATGTGTTCCTTGTTATGTTATTCCATGTTGTCTTTTGTTTTTACGTGGTAATTGTTATATTGTTACTTTATGCATAGTACCAAAGTGAAAGGTGGACCCGTTGCATCTCGGTCACCCTAGAGGGGGAGCATGTTCTAACACTACATATGAAATGATGATTGGATTGGGTTGGATGATGGGGTATTATAATCTAGTGTGACCTGGCATGGGGGCATGATGGTCCATGCAATTTAACATGTGAGGAAACATGGGGCATGATAGTCTATATGACATGGATTGAGAGATAGCAATAGGGAATGATGGTCTATTGTGGCCTGACCTGGTCGACTAGTTTATGCACGGCTATTAAGAATCATCTAGGTTGGGTTCCTATGCTTATAACATTTCCATGACCACTTGGTTGTTTTTCAGAAATGAGTTGAAGTAGGTGCATCTGAGGTTTATGGTGGATTGGATAGCGTACTGACACTTGGTATGGTTTGTTTTCTTACTTGTTCTTTTATTTAGTATCATTTCATACACTCTAATACATGTACACTCATGATAGGAACACATTGGTGGTGTCCAACTAGGTTTCATTACTCACACCCTACATGGTCATATCAATGTCTATGTGGACTTCATGTATAGGGATCCAATCAAGGGAAAGGGGCTTGTGGTAGACAACTGAGTCATGGAACATTGAGCTAGTGGTGGGATAGGCAAACTTCAGAATATTTTGTTGTGTTTTATCTATTTACTTATCTATTTCACTATACTCTGGTTTAGATTTCTACTCTAGGAGCCCATTTATTTATCTATATGACATATTTTCCATTTTGATTATTTAATTTTCTCATGTTACTCTGATTATTTTAATATATTATTATTCTTGGTGAAAATACATGGTACTAAGGGTATAGTCTCCTCACTAACGGACTTCAGACCCTTGCTATTAGTTGGAAACCTCTTGTGTGTAGGGAGGCATGCAATAGGTCATGTGACTCTCCATCTCAGACCCAACCTTTTAGGTCAGGGCATTGAACATGTGCACTTAATTCTTAACGGATGCATTCCCTTTGCCTCGCTCAGCACCTCTATGTTCTCGCCACTCGAAACAATCAAATTTTTTTTATGGATCTACCCTTATGTGAGGGAGTACACCTACCCTTACAAGAGAAGAAATAGCCTACCCTTACATGAGGATATATTTTGAGTTAATAAGGTTTCCTTATGAATTTTTCATTCCTTTATGTTTTGAAAAACACAAACACTCTATCCTAAGGAAATTTTATTTCCCCAAATATTTATCTTAATAAGGAAATTTTTTTCCTTTCCCAAGGAAATTTTCTCCTTACCTTTGTTTTCATTGTTCATGATATGGTTTCTATAAATATAACTCTTTTTATTTATAAGTGTACAATTCGGTTTCATATCTAAAACCTTAGAATCCTATAAATACTTAGATATAGAGAATTCTGTTTTCAGGTTCTGAATTCAGGTTTTGAATTCAGGTTCTGAATTCTTTGAATTCAGGTTCCGAATTCTCTGAAATTCAGACTCTAAATTCTCTGAATTCAGATTCTGAATTCTCTAAAATTCAGACTCCAAATTCTCTAAAATTCAGATTCTGAATTCTCTGAAATTCAGACTCTAAATTCTCTGAAATTCAGATTCTGAATTCTATGAAATTCAGACTCTGAATCCTCCGAAATTCAGACTCCGAATTCTCTGAAATTCAGACTCTGAATTCTCTGAAATTCAGACTCCAAATTATCTGAAATTCAGATTCCAAATTCTCTAAAATTCAAACTCCAAATTCTCCAAAATTCAGACTTCGAATTCTCAAAAATTCAGACTCTAGATTCTCTGAAATTCAGACTCCAGATTCTCTGAAATTCAGACTCCAAATTCTCTGAAATCTAGACTCTGAATTCTCTGAAATTCAAATTCTGAATTCTCTAAAATTCAGACTTTGAATTCCATAGAATTGAGACTCCAAATTCCTTAAAATTTAGACTCCTAATTCTTTAGAATTTATACTCCAAAATCTATAGAATTCGGGTTCCTGATTCCTTGAAAAACAGAATCCAAATATCCATGTAATATAGACTCTGAATTTTTATTTTCTTAGACTCTGAACACTATTTTTCCTTAGACTCCGAAAAATTGATTTCGTTAAGCAACCATATTTTTCTTAACTTTCTTATAGTTATTAAACAATTTCGTGCATTCTGTTTCTAACTAACCATTGTTTGAGTGACACATGTACAGGTCCCTCTGACATTTTAGGAAATATATGACCGTTGGAGGAGGGAGCCGACTGTTGGGAAAATTCCTATAAATAGGATCTCATTTGAATGAGCTCAAAAACAACAGAGAACCGATCAATCAATCTAGAGATTACATGCTTCTAAATTGATTTCTAGAGAGAGAGAGACTCTCATGCTTTGTGCGTACTGAACATTTTTTTTAGCTTGCTTCGTGTGACTATGATTGTTATTGTGTAAAATCAAGGACTTATAAGGATAGGAAGATTGTAACGACTCAATCTTTTTGAGTAGTATATTAACTTACTCTTAATGATTTAATAAGATGTTAATTGTTAATGCAGAAAGAGGAGTCGATGGCTTCATCCAGTAGACTCGACCCTTATGAAGCCCACTTATCAGAGCTTGGGAAGGAGGTAGCATTTGTGGGCTTCGCTTTGGACCAAGCCCAAGCCGAACTCCAGCATGTCAAGCTTGAATGGAAACACCTACGGGAGAAGTTCAAGTTAGTAGAGATTACTACTAGGGCAATGTTATCTGAGCCTCCCTCAGATTCTCTCACCATAGAACACCTTACACTTAGGTCTTATGCCGGTGTTATAAGGGGCTATGTGACGAGACCCTAGCTTCCTTGTATAATCCTTTCGGATGAATGAATTGAGATTTCTTCCTTTAGTGATGTTTGTGAAATTTCAAATGTCCAGATAATTTTAGAATGTATTTTATTGATGAATTTTGAAAAAAAGGATATTTTAAAATATTTATGTAAACCCTAAATAATTAATGATGTGTAATGATTTTCAAAAAATGGTCTTCTACAAAAGTGTTCAGTAAGGAATTTGGAGTCTAATAAGATCAACTTAATTTTTGATGAATAGTAAATTATGAATAGTGATTTTATGCTTAGGATTAGTAATGTGACCAAATGGATTAGTAATTTCACTCAAAGAAAGTTTTAATATAATTTAGACACCTAGATTAAGTAATGTGATTCAATAAAATGGGTAAATAACGGTTTCATAAATTATTAGTCAAGTATTAGTTTTTTTGGATGAATAGTGTTTTTTAATTAAAAATTTAATTAAAAATAATTAGAAAATTATTTTTATAAAAAGGACTTTATTTTTGAACTTAGAACATCGATATTATGTTAAGGTAATTTTTGGGGATTTTTCTGAAAAAAAATGAATTTTCGATGAATAGTGTTTTTATTTAAAAATTAAATTAAAAATATTTAGAAAATTATTTTTATAAAATGGATTTCATTTTTGAAATCAGAGCATTGATAATTGGTTAAGGTGAAATTTTGGGATTATTCTGAGAAAGTTGAATTTTAGATGAATAGTGAAAATATAGTTTTTAAGATTACGGGTGTTTAATGACATCATTAAATGATGTATTAAGTATATATTCAATATGGTCAAATTATGAATAGTAAGATAAGGTATGAGGTGTCCCAAGTGGCCAATACCATGGGCAAATACCATGGGCAAGCCCATGGTTTTGCCAAAACCACTAGTGAGGTGTCCCTTGGCCATTAATGCCTTGTCCCCTCACTTTCCCTATAAATACCCACACTTTCCTCCTTTATTTTTCACTCCCAACTCTCCCCCAACGAAGTTCTGGTCTTCTTACCTTCCAAGGAGTCCTCCCAAGGTTCCCCCAAGCCCTCAAGGTCCAAAACTTTGAGTTTCAAGAGTCACGTTTTAAGGTAAGGGATCCGACCCCTCTCTTTCTTTTCATGTAATCTCTTTTATGTCGTTCCTTTTATGATCCATGTTCTTATGTGATAGGATGTTATTTTCTATTCCTCTTACTTCCCTTTTCATTTTTATATGATGAGAGATCCCCTATTACTCTCATCATTTCATTTTATGAAAGTTTAAGAGACGCCGTTAGGCTGTCGAATTTTTAAGGGATTCTTTCACCCTTCTCATTTTTCAAGTTCGATTTTCATGTCAAGTATTTCAAGTTCCTTTTTATTATGTTGGGGTATGATCTCTATATCTATCATACTGATCTCTTATGATCATATGATGAGAGACCCTATTTGATCTTGTCAATTCATTTTTATTGAATTTTAAGTGACGCCGTTAGGCTGCCGAATTTTCATAAGAGAAATCTAATTTTTGTCTTCCTTCCATGTTTTTCATTTCAAATGGTATGTCCTTCAAACTTCATTACCATGTCCATATATCCTTCTTATTCTGTCCCCCTACTGTTTTATGGATCAATTGTGAGTGGGTGACCCATTTCCCCTCTCTTTTCAATGTTTTCTAAAACCCCGAAACATAGCCGTTATGCTGCAGAATTTTCGTCTCAAAATGCCTCTCTCTTTTCTCAAAATTATTTTATGTTATAAAGTGAATACTAAAAGTTCTTATTTCTACAAGGGTATTCACATATATATCAAAATTTTCTGTTTTAAATTCTTGGATTTACATACATGAGACCCGCTTTCCCTTTCTGTGGGTTTAAAGTGACGTAAAGATCATGTCTTTAAATCAGTTTTTAAAACGTTATGATTATGAAATGAAACCCATTTATTTTATGCTATATGGGTTATTTATGAAATGTTTGTTGATGATATATGTGGATCACATGATAATAAAGTCAAATTTAAGGGTGTGCCCTGATATCGCTCCAATGCATTGGGTAATGATGTAACCACTAGAGATTACAATTTTCACGATACCTTGGTGAATAACCTTGGTAATTTTCAAATGACACCTTGGGGATGGACCTTGGTGATATGTTCATGATTGTCTATGTTAAATGATGTAGCCACATATTCAAGTTATGAAAAATGTTATTTTTATTATGAAATGCCTCATGATTTCTTTCTCATGCCTTAAAGTTCTTTTCATGTCCTTATTGAAGTATATCAAGTTCACATGTAAAATGTTCCTCTTGTTTACCTTACTGGGCCTTCTGCTCACCCTTTCTTTTGATGTATGTCCCCAGGTTATGAGATGTAGTAATGAACCTAGGATGAACTTAAGGAGAAGCCTTTCAAGTGTTTAAGAAGAATGCTTTATGTTGTTTTCATGTATTTTGTTCCTGGTTTCCAAGACACTAGACCTTAAAGATCCTCAGTTATGTGTAATGTAATGAAAGTTTATGTTATAAGAAGACGGGATGCTATAGTTGGTATCAAAGGATGGTTTAGTTATTTGTGGAAATTAGGATATAAAAACTTTAGGAAGAACCCTATAGAAAAGTTTAAAAATAGGAAAACTTCCTGGTATTTTGGTAAGTATTAAGTAAGTGGTTTATCAAACAAATACATCACTGTCTGGATACGAGCAGGTAGAGGTGGCTCTGGCACAGATGTACATAGGGGTAAAACCCGAAAACACCGCTTTGAGATAGACTCGAACGGGAACTGGTGCATGATAACGGGCCTTTCTGCACTCTTGGTTACGACACTCCCG
This sequence comes from Viscum album, assembly GCA_963277665.1. Classification (NCBI taxonomy): domain Eukaryota; kingdom Viridiplantae; phylum Streptophyta; class Magnoliopsida; order Santalales; family Viscaceae; genus Viscum; species Viscum album. The sequence continues at coordinate 764,031,072 of OY728150.1, forward strand.
GGGGATATGTTTGGTTAATCACAAGCTTTTTATGAATCATTATGAAGGAATTATAGAGAAGTATAATTGTCTAAGCATGAAGTATTAGTTAAAAGATTCATAAATGAAATAAGTTTCTCACTAAGGTTTTATTCTTTTAGAAGATGGAGGGCAATAGGAGGAACTGTGCCGATGGTGACCGCAATGCACCATGTGCTGACGGCCCTCCGATGGAAGCCGGAATGGAAACATTCATGCGAATGATGAACCAACTGACTCAAGTTATGAGTAATAACTTGAATCAAGCTGAGAGGCCGATCTCACCACGAAGGGAGCAACTTTCTGTTGAGTCCTTTATGCGTCAACGACCACCAACATTCAGTGGATCTACTGACCCATTGGTTGTGGAACAATGGATAAGCTCCATTGAAAAGATCTTTTCTGTACTTCATTGTTCGGAACAAGAAAAAGTCACCCTTGCTGTTTACCGCCTAGAGGGAGAAGCTGATCAGTGGTGGTCACTGATCAAAAACACGAATCCACGAGGAGAGATGGAAGCTATGGAGTGGGAAGAATTTTGGGGAATTTTCTTTAACAAGTATTTCCCTCGTTCCATGAGAACGAAAATGGAGAAAGAGTTTCTCGAGCTGAAGTAGAAGGAGAACGAATCTGTCGGAAGCTATGAGATGAACTTCACAAGGCTTTCCCATTATACCTCAAGCTTTGTCATGGACCCTAATGGGAAGGTTGATAGATTCTTTGGCGGACTACGACCTCATATGCGGAAGAATCTAGCCAACAGGGACTACGATAGCTATGAAGAAATAGTTCGAAGTGCTATGAAAGTTGAACTAGAGTTTGGGGAGACACAGTGATCTCACAAATCTAATGAAAAGAAGAGAACTCTAGAACCAAGCCTGGGAAGAAGTTTTGATCAGGAAAGAGGTGGAAAGCATATGCAACATGCCACATGCAATAAATGTGGGAAGAATCATCCGGGGAACTGCTTGATCGAAAGTGGTAAGTGCTACAGGTGTGGAAGAGAAGGCCATATTTCTCGGAATTGTCGTAGTGATGTGAAGCCTCAACTTCCCAACACTAACGACAGAGGAAAGATGGTTCTGGCCCTACCCGAAGTCACATGCTTCAAGTGTGGACATCTTGGGCACTTTTCTAATCAATGTCCAAATCTGAGGGCGGTGGAAGGGAATCACCATCAACCTCAGCAGAGGCCAAGGGAGCAAGGTCGTGCTTTCGCTATCACAACAACTGAAGTTGAAGTTCCAAACGATGTGGTAGCAGGTACTCTTGTCATCCTCTCAAAACTAGAAAGTACTTTATTTGATTCTGGTTCTACGCATTCCTTTATTTCCTCCAAGTTTTCAAGGAATATAGAATCAATCCCCGAACTGCTAGAGGTAGAGTTGTCAGTCAAGACTCCAAGTGGGATTATCCTTGTATCAACAGTATTTAGAGACTCTAGTGTTTACTTTGGTGAGCACAATCTTATCGCAAATCTAGTAGTCACTCCCATGATGGAATTCGACATTATACTAGGGATGGACTGGCTCTCAAAGTATAATGCTAAGATCAAATGCAGAAGTAAGGAAATCTCAATAGTCTTGAATGAACGACTTACAGTTATCTTCCAAGGAGAGATATCCCGAACTGATCCCTATCTAGAAGCACCTCTTATAGATTTCTTTATGGAGTTAATCGGTGATGATGAAGAAGGAAAAGGGAGCATACAAATATAAGATGTTCTGATTGTTCAGGAATACATGGATGTATTTCCTGAGGAGTTACCTGGACCTCCCCCAGAAAGAGAGGTAGAGTGCTCCATTGAACTCGTACCTGGGTCTCAACCGATATAAAAGACTCCGTATAGAATGGCAAATGTGGAGATAGAAGAGTTAAAGAAACAACTCCAAGACTTGTTGGAGAAGGGGTTTATCCGACTGAGTGTGTCTCCTTGGGGAGCACCAGTTCTCTTTGTGAAAAAGAAGGATGGATCAATGCGGCTATGCATTGATTATAGAGAACTGAACGGGATCACAGTGAAGAACAGATATACTCTTCCAAGAATTGATGATTTATTTGACCAACTTCACGGGGCTCAATTCTTCTCTAAGATTGACCTTCGATCTGGTTATCATCAACTGAGGGTGAAGAAGGAAGATATTCCAAAGACTGCCTTCCGATCAAGATATGGGCATTATGAGTTTACTGTTATGCCCTTCGGCTTGACTAATGCTCCTGCTATTTTCATGGATTTGATGAATAGAGTCTTTAAGGACTACCTTGATAACTTTGTGGTAGTTTTTATTGATGATATTTTGATATATTCAAAAAGTCGTGAGGAGCATGAAGATCATCTAAGGTTTATATTGAAAACTCTGCGGAAGGAGAGGCTCTTTGGGTAGTTCAGCAAGTGTGAGTTTTGGTTACAACAGGTGGCTTTCTTGGGGCACATCGTAACCAATGAAGGAATCTCGGTTGACCCTGCAAAGACAATGGTTGTGGAGGAGTGGCCTCAACCCACAACAGTAATTGAGATTCGTAGTTTCCTTGGTTTAGCGGGATATTATAGGAGGTTTGTGAAAAACTTTTCACGGCTTTCTAATCCACTAACCAAGTTGACTCGAAAAGGGGTTAAGTTCATCTGGACAAAGGAATGCGAGGAAATTTTCCAAGAGCTGAAGAAGAGATTGGTTACTGCACCTGTGTTAACACTACCCTCTATCGGAGAAGGATTCGTTATTTTTAGCGATGCATCTCCGAAAGGGCTTGGGTGCGTCCTCATGCAAAATGACAAGGTAATTGCTTATGCATCTCGACAGTTGAAGATTCATGAGTAGAATTATCCTACGCATGATCTAGAGCTGGCGGCAGTTGTTTTTTCTCTAAAGATATGGAGGCACTATCTTTATGGGGAGAAATGTAATATATACACTGACCACCAAAGTCTAAAGTATATTTTCACACAGAAAGAATTGAACATGAGACAAAGGAGATGGCTGGAGCTTATTAAAGACTATGATTGTTCAATTCATTATCACCCTAGAAGAGCAAACAAAGTTGCGGATGCGTTAAGCAGGAAAGATCCTGTTGTTCTGGCAACAATGAGGATCCTAGGAGATCCCTTGATTAAAGATCTAGTAAAACTGGACATGGGAATTATAAGGAAAGGGACATCATCAACCCTATCCCAAATGATTTCTCAACCTTCATTACTAGAGAAGATCAAGAAGGCTCAAAAAGAAGATCCTTTGCTGCAGGAGAAGTTGGAGGCTGTAAAAGATGGGAAGTTCCCTGATTTCAATATTGATCAAGAAGGTGTATTGAAATTTCATACAAGACTATGTGTCCCATCTATTCCGGAGATAAAGAAAGAACTGATGGATGAAGCTCATAGCTCTACTTTCTCTATACATCCGGGAAGCACTAAGATGTATAGAGACCTTCGTGATCATTATTGGTGGGATAACATGAAGAGGGAGATTGTCGATTACACTACAAGGTGCCTAGTGTGTCAGCAAGTAAAGGAAGAAAGACAACTTCCTAAGGGGGTATTACAACCGCTACCCATACCAGTATGGAAGTGGGATAATATCACCATGGACTTTGTAACTGGTCTCCCAAAAACATCCAAAAGAAACAATACGATATGGGTTATTGTGGACCGTCTCACCAAGATAGCCCATTTTATCTCTATTCGGGAAGATTTCTCTCCGGATCAGCTTGCCAAGATATACGTGAAGGAAGTGGTAAGGCTGCATGGGGTACCACTATCCATCGTATCTGATCGTGACCCAAGATTCACATCAAAATTCTGGAGAAGTCTGCAACATGCTCTGAATACTGAATTGAATTTTAGTACGGCATATCATCCTCAAACTGATGGCCAATCTGAAAGGACTATTCAGACACTTGAAGACATGTTGAGATTATGCTCAATGGAATTTAAAGGTGGATGGGATCAACACCTACCATTAGTGGAGTTCTCCTATAATAACAGCTTCCATGCGAGTATTCAGATGGCACCCTATGAAGCTCTGTATGGAAAATGGTGTAGAACTCCTACTTGTTAGGATGAAACTGGTGAGAGGAAGCTTCTTGGGCCTGATCTCGTGCAAGAGATGACGGAACAGGTTCATTCCATCCAACAACACATAAAGGCTGCTCAGAGTCGGCAGAAGAGCTATGCTGACAATCGTCGAAGGGACTTGGAGTTTGGTGTTGGTGACAAAGTCTTCCTTCGAATTTCTCCATGGAAGAGAGTCATGCAGTTTGGGAAGAAAGGGAAGCTCAGCCCTAGGTACATTGGCCCCTATGAAATCCTTGATCGCATAGGAGCAGTGGCCTATCGTCTAGCACTTCCACCGAACCTAGCTCAAGTTCATGATGTCTTCCATGTATCTCTCTTGAGGAAGTACATACCCAACCCTTCGCATGTACTGAACCCAGAGGTGGTACAACTGGAACATGACCTCTCTTATGAGGAGCAGCCAGTGGAGATCTTGGACCGTAGAGATAAGGTCCTACAAAACAAGACTACCCACCTTGTGAAAGTGTTGTGGAGGAATCATAAATATGAAGAAGCGACTTGGGAGCCTAAGGAAACGATGAAGCAAAAGTACCCTCACCTTTTCAACTAGGCCTCAAGTATAAATTTCGGGGACGAAATTTCTTAAGGGGGGAAGAATGTAACGACCCAATCTTTTTGAGTAGTATATTAACTTACTCTTAATGATTTAATAAGATGTTAATTTTTAATACAGAAAGAGGAGTCGATGGCTTCATCCAGTAGACTCGACCCTTATGAATCCCACTTATCAGAGCTTGGGAAGGAGGTAGCATCTGTGGGCTTCGCTTTAGACCAAGCCCAATCCGAACTCCAGCATGTCAAGCTTGAACGGAAACGCCTACGGGAGAAGTTCAAGTTAGTAGATATTACTACTAGGGCATTGTTATATGATCCTCCCTCAGATTCTCTCACCATAGCACACCTTACACTTAGTTCTTATGCCGGTGTTATAAGGGGCTATGTGATGAGACCCTAGCTTCCTTGTGTAATCCTTTCGGGTGAATTAATTGAGATTTCTTCCTTTAGTGATGTTTGTGAAATTTCAAATGTCCAGATAATTTTAGAATGTATTTTATTGATGAATTTTGAAAAAAAGAATATTTTAAAATATTTATGTAAACCCTAAATAACTAATGATGTGTAATGATTTTCAAAAAATGGTCTTCTACAAAAGTGTTCAGTAAGGAATTTGGAGTCTAATAAGATCAACTTAATTTTTGATGAATAGTAAATTATGAATAGTGATTTTATGGTTAGGATTAGTAATGTGACCAAATGGATTAGTAATTTCACTCAAATAAAGTTTTAATATAATTTAGACACCTAGATTAAGTAATGTGATTCAATAAAATGGGTAAATAACGGTTTCATAAATTATTAGTCAAGTATTAGTTTTTTCAGATGAATAGTGTTTTTTAATTAAAACTTTAATTAAAAATAATTAGAAAATTATTTTTATAAAAAGGACTTTATTTTTGAACTCAGAACATCGATATTATGTTAAGGTAATTTTTGGGGATTTTTCTGAAAAAAATGAATTTTCGATGAATAGTGTTTTTATTTAAAAATTAAATTAAAAATATTTAGAAAATTATTTTTATAAAATGGATTTCATTTTTGAAATCAGAGCATTGATAATTGGTTAAGGTGAAATTCTGGGATTATTCTGAGAAAGTTGAATTTTCGATGAATAGTGAAAATATAGTTTTTAAGATTACGGGTGTTTAATGACATCATTAAATGATGTATTAAGTATATATTCAATATGGTAGAATTATGAATAGTAATATAAGGTATGAGGTGTCCCAAGTGGCCAATACCATGAGTAAATACCATGGGCAAGCCCATGGTTTTACCAAAACCACTAGTGAGGTGTCCCTTGGCCATTAATGCCTTGTCCCCTCACTTTCCCTATAAATACCCACCCTTTCCTCCTTTATTTTTCACTCCCAACTCTCCCCCAATGAATTTCTGGTCTTCTTACCTTCCAAGGAGTCCTCCCAAGGTTCCCCCAAGCCCTCAAGGTCCAAAACTTTGAGTTTCAAGAGTCACGTTTTAAGGTAAGGGATCCGACCCCTCTCTTTCTTTTCATGTAATCTCTTTTATGTCGTTCCTTTTATGCTCCATGTTCTTATGTGATAGGATGTGCTTTTCTATTCCTATTACTTCCCTTTTCATTTTTATATGATGAGAGATCCCCTATTACTCTCATCATTTCATTTTATGAAAGTTTAAGAGACGTCGTTAGGCTGCCGAATTTTTAAGGGATTCTTTCACCCTTCTCATTTTTCAAGTTCAATTTTCATGTCAAGTCTTTCAAGTTCCTTTTTATTATGTTGGGGTATGATCTCTATATCTATCATACTTATCTCTTATTATCATATGATGAGAGACCCTATTTGATCTTGTCAATTCATTTTTATTGAAGTTTAAGTGACGCCGTTAGGCTGCTGAATTTTCATAAGAGAAATCTAATTTTTGTCTTCCTTCCATGTTTTTCATTTCAAATGTTATGTCCTTCAAACTTCATTACCATGTCCATATATCCTTCTTATTCTGTCCCCCTACTTTTTTATGGATCAATTGTGAGTGGGTGACCCATGTCCCCTCTCTTTTCAATGTTTTCTAAAACCCCGAAACATAGCCGTTATGCTGCAGAATTTTCGTCTCAAAATGCCTCTCTCTTTTCTCAAAATTATTTTATGTTATAAAGTGAATACTCAAAGCTCTTATTTCTACAAGGGTATTCACATATATATCAAAATTTTCTATTTTAAATTCTGGGATTTACATACATGAGACCCGCTTTCCCTTTCCGTGGGTTTAAAGTGACGTAAAGATCATGTCTTTAAAGCAGTTTTTAAAACGTTATGATTATGAAATGAAACCCATTTATTTTATGCTATATGGGTTATTTATGAAATTTTTGATGATGATATATGTGGCTCACATGATAATAAAGGAAAATTTAAGGGTGCGCCCTGATAGCGCTCCAATGCATTGGGTAATGATGTAACCACTAGAGATTACAATTTTCACGATACCTTGGTGAATAACCTTGGTAATTTTCAAATGACACCTTGGGTATGGACCTTGGTGATATGTTCATGATTTTATATGTTAAATGATGTAGCCACATCTTCAAGTTATGAAAAATTTTATTTTTATTATGAAATTCCTCATGATTTCTTTCTCATGCCTTAAAGTTCTTTTCATGTCCTTATTGAAGTATATCAAGTTCACATGTAAAATGTTCCTCTTGTTTCCCTTACTGGGCCTTCTGCTCACCCTTTCTTTTGATGTATGTCCCCAGGTTATGAGATGCAGTAATGAACCTAGGATGAACTTAAGGAGAAGCCTTTTAAGTGTTTAAGAAGAATGCTTTATGTTGTTTTCATGTATTTTGTTCCTGGTTTCCAAGACACTAGACCTTAAAGATCCTCAGTTATGTGTAATGTAATGAAAGTTTATGTTATAAGAAGACGGGATGCTATAAAGATAGAGGTTCCGACTATCTTAAAGTTCGAGGACTTCCTTGATAAGGAAGACATAGGTATTTACTACCTTGAAGTTCGAGGGCTTGCAGGGATAGCAAGACAGACTCTGATATTTTTATCGAGGGGTTACCCTGGTGTGGGTAAGATAGACTTTCCTGAAAGTATAAATCAGGGGACCTTTATCCAAGGTTTTTAGAAACCCTGCTCTTTGGGTTAAAATATTTCATACATTTTACTTGTATTGTTACAAGTTTATTTTCCACTGCATTTTTATTAATAAGTAAAGTATAACTATCTTATACTTTCTTGTACTTGTATGCTTTGATTAGTAAGATTCTATATGCTTTAAGGTAGAATATCTTCCTTGTAAACTTTTATTAAGTTTCAATTCTAGAATCATATTTTCGGAACCTAGCAAGTTTTTAAAACTAAGAGGTCTTGTGAATTTTCCTTGTTTAACTTTGTTAAACATAGTTTTCCTCAAGGTTAAAAATGAAATTTTTATACCAACTTTAAACGTTCCAAAGAAAATTTTAAAGTATACAATTCACCCCCCCTCTTGTATATTGAGAATCTACATTCATATTTCTATCCTACAATTGCTATTAGAGGAGGTCTCTAAAATAATTATATTCACATATAAGTTTTCTTCCTCAAGTTTTTATTGTTCTATATATTTTCATTGCTTATTATTTTTATCCTTGTTTACAAACTTTACTATTAACAAGTTTTTGTGGAAAGATATTTTCTTTTAGATGGCAGGAATGAATATTGGTTCGATTGAAAATATAAATCCTACTAGACCACCTATATTTGATGGGAATGATTATGAATATTGGATAGATCATATAAAGACTTTAGTTATTAATACTGGAGTAGACAACTTTGTTATGCTTACTGGAGATTACAAGATTCCTGATAAGGAAGTTAGAAATTTTATTAATCAAGAAAAATTAGAATATCAACTAAACTTTAAGGTACATAATACTTTGTTGTGTTCCATGAATAGGAATATATATAGTTAAATTTATTCTTGTGAAGATGAACATTGAATTTGGAAGAAATTATAGGTTACTCATTTTGGTACATCCAAGGTAAAAGAAACTAGAAGAGCTATGCTTAGAGCAGAATATCATGGATTTCTATTTCCTTATGGAGAACCAGTATGCAAGGTGCAAAAAATATTTATGACTATTGTTAATAGCTTACAATCCATGGGTGCGAAAGGTTTAGATGATAAGGAACTTGTGGAAAAGATTATAGATATCATGCCTAATGAGTGGGAATCTAAGAGAACAGCTATTGATGAGAATAGGAAAGTATCTCAGATTACTCTTGATGAGATTTTTGGAACTCTTCTTCAGCATGAGATAAGAATGAAAAGAGATGTTGATTTGAATAAGAAAAATAATTGCAATAGAAGTGTAGCCTTTACTACTACAAAATCCAAGACTCCTGAAATGGTTACTAGGTCCAAATCAAAGAAAGCCTCTATTTTATCCAAATCTAGTGAAAGTAAACATTATGAAAATGAGCTAGCTAATATTTCTTAAAGGATGAACAAGATAGTTGGGAAGAAAGGCTTTCAGTATAGATTTAATAAGAAAGAAATAAATGACAAGAAAGACTCTGAAGTTACTTGTTATGAATGCAAAAGAGCAGGGCATATAAGGCTAGATTGTCTTATGCTTAAGAGAAAGGATAGAGAGGAAAAGAATTCTGAGAAGAATATAAAGAAGTATTAAAAATCTAAAGCTAATAAAGTTTTGAAAGCTAATGACACCTGGAGTGCTAGTGGTGGAGACTCTTTTGATGAATCCTCAGAGTATGAATCTTCTAATCAGAAGAATCTTGGTTTGCTAGTCAGATTACCTATTGAAAATCATTATTTAATGGATATGGTACACAATGATGAATCTATAAACAATGTTTCCTTAAATACATATTATAGTGATAATAGATATTATGAATCTTTATATGAATAATCTTCTTCTAATGAAGATAATACTTTACCTACTTATGAATAAGTTTCTATGTTTGTTAAACTTTTTGAGAATGAAAATTCTGAAGTCAATAAAAAGCTTGATAAGGAAAATACTAGAATTTTTTTTCTTACTAAAGAAGTATCAAATATTTCTAAATATCTTGATAATAAAATTTATGATTTTGAAAGTATTTAAAAAAACCTTGAGAAGTTAATTCTGAGAAGGATAAACTTTCTAATGATCTAGAAAAAGTAGTTTCTGAGAAAATAGTTTTAGAGACTAACTCTAGTGCTAAAATGGATGTCTTTGAGGATAAAAACATAGTTACTAAACTAAATTCAAAAATATTTTCCTTGAGGAAGTTTTTGTCAAACATTACCTTAGTTAAGGAAAACTTTGATAAGATGTATTTACAAATTTGACTTCTAAGGAATAATTCTGGTTTTGGCTATACTTATTATAAACCAGTTTTTAGTAATAATTATTTTGTTCCTCAAAGTGCTCAATTCTACACTAAATATCAGTGTGGTGTACATTGGGAAAAAAATTGTTCCTTAAACAAAACTCATTCTTTGGGTTTTTATAAAGCTTATTTTTCTAATAAAATGTGGATTCCCAAAATCTTGCTTTCTGAAGTTTCCAGATTCAAGAAAGTTTGGGTTCCAAAAGTCTAACTCTCTTATTTTCAAGAAAGTAAAAATAGTACCAATAGAAATACTTGGTACATGGATAGTGGATGTTCCTAGAACATGACTGGTAACAAAAACTTCTTTGAAAATATTATCAACACGAAAGGAGGAAAATTAACTTTCGGAGATAATGCTCAGGGAGAAATTATTGGTATAGGTAATATTGTTCTTCTTGGAAAAACTTTTATTTCAAATGTTTTATTTTTTAAGGTTCTTAAGCACAACATTATTAGCATAAGTTAGTTATGTGATGAAGGTTACCTTGTGAATTTTAGGAATGACAAGTGCTTAGTACACAATTCCAAGGAAGAGTTTATTCTTTCTTCCCATAGGCAAGAGAATGTATACACACTAAACTTAGAATACCTTAGGATCTAAGACCTACCTTGCCTTAGTGCAATGGAAGATCATTATTGGTTATTTTATAGAAGGTTAGGACATTGTAACCTTAGGAACCTATGTAAACTCTCTAAGAAAAGACTTGTTAAGGATCTATCAGATCTTATATTTGATTCTTCAAAAGTTTGTGATCCTTGTCAATATGAAAAGAAACATAAATCAAGTTTTAAATCAATCGATGAAGTCTCAACTACTGATGCATTATAGTTGGTGCATATAGATATTTTTGGTCCAACACAAACTGGAATCATTGGAGGAAAATTTTATGTATTTTTCTTAGTTGATGATTAAACTAGATTTACGTGGGTCTATTTTCTAGAAAAGAAATATGAAAATTTTTCTTATTTTAAAAACTTTAGAGCCCAAGTTAAAAAAGATAAAAACCTTCCTTTGATAAATATTCATAGTGATCATGGAGGAGAATTTCAAAATTCTGATTTTGAAACTTTTGGTAATAGAAAAGGCATTACTCATAACTTTTCAGCACCAATAACTCCTCAATAGAATGGTTTTATTGAAAGAAGAAACCAAATTCTTCAATAAATAAAAAGAACCACGTTGAGTGAATATTTGATAGCCAAAAATTTTTGGGCTGAAATTGTAATTACTACTTGTTATACTATAAATCGAATTTTGATTAGACCTTTTCTTAACAAAACCCCTTATGAGTTATGGAATGGTAGAAAACCTAGACTTTCCTACTTAAATGTATTTGGTTGAAAAGAATTCATTCTAAATACTAAAGATAATTTACATAAATTCTCACCCAAATCTGATGAAGGAATTTTTCTAGGCTACTCCGCAACTTCTAAGGATTATAGATTTTTCAATAAAAACACTTGTACTGTTGAAGAAATAGTACATGTCAAATTTGATGAAACTAATCCCTTTGTTTTTAAAAAACCTCAACCTACATCTTTGGATGTGTTTTCAAAAACTAATTATCAACCCTTGATAGAAAATCCTTCTAATAAGGAAAGTGTTCAAGAAAATGTTTCTAAGACATTCACCCCAGAAGATTTCTTACCATATGTTGATGAACAGGTTTTACAAAACCCAAATCAGTTGTTTCTCAAGAATCATCCCAGTGATAGTATCATTGGTGATGTAAATCAACCCATAAGGACCAGAAGTTCCTTAATAAATGAAGTAGAACATCTAGCATTCCTTTCTCAATTAGAACCTAAAATCACTGATGAAGCTTTAGGTGATGATGATTGGATAAAATTTATGCAAGATGAGATAAATGAATTCGAAAGGAATAAAGTCTAGACCTTAGTTGAAAGACCTAAGGAAACTTCTGTTATTGGAGTAAAATGGGTCTTCAAAAATAATTGTGATGAAAATAGAATCACAGTAAGAAATAAAGTTAGATTATTTTATAAAGGATATAATCAATAAGAAGGAATAGACTATGAAGAAACCTATTCTCCAGTAGATATACTTGAATCTATTCATATTCTACTTTCCTTTGCAGCATTATTTAACTTTAAACTTTTTCAAATAGATGTTAAATGTGCTTTCCTTAATGGTTATGTTCAATAGGAAGTTTTTGTTGAACAACATTCTGGCTTTGAAGATACAAAACATCCTAAACATGTTTTCAAACTTACCAAAGCTTTATATGGACTTAAACAATCCCTTAGAGCCTGGTATGATATACTAGATGATTTTTGTTACAAAACAATTTTGTTAAGGGAAATGTTAATCCAACCCTTTTTATAAAGAAAGATAAGAAAAAAATTTTGATTGTTAAAATTTATGTTGATGACATTATATTTGGTTCAACTTAGCATTCCTTAACTAATTTGTTTTCGAATCTAATGAAATATGAGTTTGAAATGAGTATGATGGGTGAGTTAACATTTTTCCTTCATTTTCAAATTTCTCAAAAACCAAAAGCAATCTATATATCCCAATATAAGTATATTAAATATCTTCTTAAAATGTATGGATATGACAACACTAAAAGTATTAGTACTCTCATTGGTTCCTCAAATTCACTTGATCTTGATGAAGCTGGAAAACCAATAGATCAAACATATTTTAGAGGTATGATAGGATTTTTACTATACTTGACAGCTAGTCGTCCAGACTTAATGTTTTCAGTATACTTATGTGCAAGATATCAATCCAATCCTAAATAATCTCATTTAAATGCAGTGAAAATAATTTTTCACTACTTAAAGGGAACCATGGATTTAAGACTCTTTTATACTTCTGGAAATGATTTTGTCTTAAAAAGATTTTCGGGTGATGACTTTGGTAGATGTATAATGGATATGAAAAGTACATCTGGAAATTTTCATTTCTTAAGAGATTCATTAGTTTCTTGATCATGCAAAAAGAAACACTCAGTAGCACTTTCTAATGCTGAAGCTGAATATGTAGCAGCTTGAAGTTGTTGTGCTCAAGTATTGTGGATGCAACACACACTCACAGACTATGGTATGAGTTTTACCAAAACACAAATATTGTGTAATAATAATAGTGCCATTTCCTTAAGTAAAAACCTTGCACATCACTCTCGTGCAAAACACATAGATATTAGGCATCACTTTCTTAGGTATCACACACAAAAAGGATATATCATTCTTCAATTTAGCATAACGAAAGATCAACATTCTAATATTTTCACAAAATAATTTCCCTATGATAGATTTGAATTCATTAAATAGAAGTTAGGAATGATAACCATGAGGTAATCTTCCATATTAACTTCTTTTTGAAACCTATCTCCTTACATTAAGAAACTCCTTTTCATAGGGGGAGTAGATTTTCTTGTTATTCAAAATTTTTCTTAGTTAAAAATTTTTATAATCTAAAATTTTTTGTATTCTAAAATTTTTTGTAATATAAAATTTTTCGTATTCTAAAATTTTTTGTAATCTGAAATTTTTCATATTCTAAAAGTTTTTGAAATCTAAATTTTTCATAGTTATAATTTTTTGTAGTCATTTTACAGAATCTAAAGTTCTTTAAGAAGAATTTACCTCATTACTAATAATCTTCTTAGCAATCCAGAAGCTATATTTCCCTTCCTAATTTTTCATAATAATCTTTTTATTTGTTGGTATTTTCATTTTGTTTTAAGTTTTTAGGATTCATTTTTACTTAAATCCAAATATTTTTTTAAAAACCTCAAAAGATCATAACCTATCAAAATCCATCTTCTATTATCATCTCAACCATCGGATTTGATTAAAAAAAATTTCAACCATTGGATAAACCATGAAAGTTGAACTGTCACCTCAATCGCCTATATAAAGTCCTCCTGATCATTGTCCCAAATCAGTTTTTCAAGATTTCGCATGTTGAAGCTATGTCTCTATTCTTAAGTTCGTTTCAAATTTTCAAAATTTTCCCTAGTTTTGAATGTATGTTGAAGCCTCTCCTCAAAAAGAAATTTCAAATGTCAAGGAAATATTTGAGTGGAAGATATATAGAGAAAGGTTGGTCTATCCAAAGTTTTATGATAAGTATGACTCTATTATCTCCAAGAATTTTAAGCTGAATGGCTAGGATAGTCTTTGTATTTCAAAACCAAAGGCACAGGATCCAGTGTATCCGGAATTTTTGATTGAGTTCTATGAGACAAAAAGTTTCTTCAAGGAAGAAGGCAGAGACAAGTTCTCTTTTAAGTTCTATGGAAAGACCTGCTCACTTTCTTATAGTAATGCAGAAAGTCTAATTTTAATTCCTTATGAAGGAGAAGCAGAATTATACACTCACAAATTACCTGATGTGTCGGGATATTTTGATAAAGAAAAGGCTATAGAGTGCCTTAGCTTGAAAGGAGTGAAGACTCTGAAGATTCTTCATCTATCTATGAACTTATGGATTCTTGAATTATGGGTTCAAGGCTTTATAATTACAAGGAAAGGGGATAAGGATACTCTGAAGAAGAGTGATATCTATATATTGGATTTCTTGGTGAACTTCAGGAAGATTAACCTTGTCAAGTACATCTTGGTTAAGATCAAGAATATCAATAATGGAAATCTGAAATCTCAAATCATTATGTATCTAGATATTCTCTCAAATATTATAGTTCTTTGTTTAGATTCTTTCAGAATTCCATGCAGTTCCAAGCTGAGAAATTACAAGGTAATGTTGTTGAGTTATGACACCTTAAGGAGGATGAAGGTCAGCTTCTATAATGAATCTGGAGAGTTTTATGATCTATCTGATGAAGAAGTAAAAACTTTTTCAAAGAAGCCATAAGTGGCTGAAACCTCTAAGAGAGGCAGAAGGAAGATAAAGTCTAAGGAACTGGAAGAGAAAATAAAAGCCGCTGTGACTAAGAAAACTCAGTCAACTCCATCGAATCCAAAGAAGAAGAAAACTTATCTTGATGAGGTAGTGTCTAAGTGGAGAGAAGATAATAAAAATTGGAAGGAAGAGGAGCCTAAGTTTAGCCTGGACCCTACTGAGGAAAAGTTCTTAAGAATAAAGGTTGTTGAAGAGCTTTAGAAGAAACAAAAAGAGAAGAATCAAAATAAGTAGATGTCTGAGGCTGAGATAGTATGATCTCTTCTTAAAAATACTAAGAAAGCATCTGAACAAATTCCAGTTCCAGAATATTTTTTTCTAGAATCAGATCATGTGACTCTGGGAAAGAAATTTGTGATTCCGAAATCACATCATGAAGAAGAAATAGTTGAAGAAAAAGGATAAAAAGAATACAATGGTGATACTGAGGACATAATCAAGCAAGTAGAGGATTACCATGAGAAGGAAAGTCATTCTGAGAAATTATCAATACAAACTTCTGAAGTTGAGTCTTCAAAACTTTCTACTCCACCAAAATATGAGAAGGGTGAGGAAGAAGTCAATAAGTTGTCTGAAGAGGAAAGCAACAATTGTGATTTTATCCATCCAGAGGATGTTGAGGTAGGATCTGAGAAAGAACAAGCACTACTACAAATAGGGATTTTAATAGTGCTAAAATCCACCTTTAACAATGCTAAAAAAGCATTGTTAATTGCAGAGAAGATAAAGGGGGGTCCCCTTTATCTGTGCTAAAATTAGCACTAATAAAGGACCATCTTTATCAGCGCTATTTTTAGCGTTGATAAACGATAATATATCAGCGCTAAAAATAGCGCTGATAAATACCACCTTTATCAGTGATACTTTGAGCACTGATATATTAGACATTTATCAGCACTTAGTTAGTGCCGATAAAGGCTAAATTGCCTATGAAAACCTAGCACCTGAACAGCACCTGCACACTTGAGACAGCACCTGCACACACAACACAAACAACACCTACACACAAAGAATAGAAGAACAAAAATGATATATACATTTACATGAAATCATGAATAAAAAACAACACACTGTTATATACATTTCAAACGATGTTTAATTTGGTTACAATTACAATTATCTAATAAACAGTTAAAAACATTGATGTTTCATCCTTTTTGCATCCATGATCTGCTCTAAAAAATTTTCATCCATGGTATTAGTTTCCAAAAAAAGCATTCAAACTCAAGAAAAATATTTCACCTATATAAGAAAACAAATATTATGTTATTAATACAATAATGAAATAAATTAAACATTAATATGAAAGAATACATTAATAAAATGTTAATTGTTACCTGTTACAACCTTTACATGTCCATATTTCCTTGGATTGAATTAATATTTTAGAATAGGCTCAACATGATTCATTTACTTATAAATATTGTTTTTCTAAGATTACATGGATGAGAACCCCCCTCCCTCCCACCACTCCACTTTCATCCCCCCTCCCTCCTCCTGGACAACCCCCCTCCCTCCCCTTGCAGCCCCCCTCCCTTTCCCTAGACAGCCCCCTTCCCGCCTCTTGGACACCCCCCCAACTCCTCTCCAAGACATCCCCTCCTCCCTCCCCTTTCATCCCCCCTCCCTTTCCCTGGATAGCCCCCTTCCCACCTCCTGGACAGCACCCCCCCCCCCTCATGGACACCCCCTCCTTCCGGGACAACCCCCCTCTCTCCCCTCCCCGAAATAGCCCCCCCCCCCCCCCACCCCTGGACACCCCCCCTCCCACCACCCCACCTAAAGCCCCCCTCCCTCCTCCTGGAAAACCCCTCCTCCCTCCCCTTGCATCCCCCCTCCCTTTCCCTAGACAGCCCCCTTCCCACCTCCTGGACACCCCCCCCCCCTCCTGGATAGCCCCCTCACCTCCTGGACACCCCCTCCTTCCTGGACAACCCCCCTCCCTCCCCTCCCTAAGACAGCCCCTATCTACCCCTGGATAGCCCCCACCACACACACACACTCCACCTACAACCACCCTCCCTCCTCCTGGACAACCCCTCCCTTCCCTTACAGCCCCCTCCCTTTCCCTGGACAGCCCCCTTCCCACCCCCTATACATCCCCCTCCCCTCCTGGATAGCCCCCTCCCCTCCTGGATAGCCCCCCTCCCCTCCTGGACACCCCCCCCACTCTTGGACACCCCCTCCTTCCTAGACAACCCCCCTCCCTCCCCTCCCCGATACACCCCCATGGATAGAATAAAAACATATTGTTCTGCAAATCTATAGTGAACTTGAACCAGCAAAAACCAAATGATATCTTTAGAAAATGAAAGAAAATCAACTGCAAATCTATCTATGAAAATAGTAACAATAATAATAATAGATTTTAGTGGGTATGACCAAATGAACATATTGTCATAAAAAACTTTTCTGTTACAAAAAGAGGAAGAAACCGTTGAAATTTTCAGAATTAAGCCATTGTATCCAAAATGAAATCTCTCAAATTGCACCAGCAGCGGTGGGATCAAGAGTAGTGAAGGTGGGAGCATGAGTTGACGGAGCAAGCTGAATACTAAAAACACACCACTAACATGATTTGTATCATGGAGAAAGTGCCTCAACAAGAGGGGGAGTGACTTACATTGGCAATGAGAATGACTAAGATGTAGGAAAAGGATGAAAATCGGTTTATGCTGGCTACAGAGGAGACTGACACGTTCTGATGGAGGTAGAAACAGGGAGACGAATGGGAGAGATGTGATCGGGATGTCGGTCACATCTTTGGCAGCAAATGCGACTGAAAATGAGAAAGAGAAGCTGTCTACACTTTGTTTTCCATGGGACAATGTGCGGAAGTTGGAAATTATAGTGAAACTGGAAAATCATGTATTTGGACTTAAATAAAATGTGGAAGACAAGCTCGGTCAATAGTGATCATGGAGGATACAGCACAGAGGTGAGAACAACATGGAGAACGTGATCATAGTCACATGTGATGGGAACCAAGTTGCCCAAGGAACTGAAAAACCTTTGTTATATAGAATGGAACTAAGGATATGGGACTTATGAGTGGAAACATTTGAGAACTTAGACATAAAAGATGTTTGCACTGCCATTCAGACCGCGGCTGATTATGAATCAGTGCTATTTAATCTAGTGGTATAGTATGACATTCTTGTTCAGAGGCAAAAACCCCATTGATGGAACCACACCATCACTCTTGAGATAGTGAACTGCAACAACTTCTTATTTTAAGCACCTAGGTGAAACTTTTAGAAAAAACTTGGCACAGAATACATGGATTCTACAGCCTACATTTGAGTGAATTTCAGTCTTATCTTTTGGTCTTTTAGTCAGGTCTTTGATGTACTAAATGAATATATTAAAGTCTATTTAAAGGAAACATGGTGATCTTGTTAAAGGCTTAAAATAGTATTTTATCATGTTTTCTGATCTACCTCGATGCTCCAGTTAACATCAATGCCCCCCTTGGACAGCACCCCCCCCCCTCTCCCACCACTCCACCTACAGCCCCCCTCCCTCCTCTTGCAGCCCCTTTCCCTGGACAGCCCCCTTCTCACCCCCTGGATAACCCCCTCCCCTCCTAGACAGCCCCCCTCCCCTCCTAGACAACCCCCCCCCCCTCCTGGACAACCCCCCTCCCTCCCCTCCCTGAGACAGCCCCCCTAGACAGCCCCCTCCCTACCCCTAGACACCCCCCTCCCACCACTCCACCAGCATCCCCCCTCCCTCCTCCTGGACAACCCCCCTCCCTCCCCTTGCATCCCCCCTCCCTTTTCCTAGACACCCCCTTCCCACCCCCTGGACATCCCCCTCCCCTCCTAAACACTCCCCCCCCCCCACTCCTGGACACCCCCCACCCACCCTCCCACCTGGACACCCCCTCCCTCCTAGTTCTTTAGTGTATACCCATTAATAACCTTCTTTATCCAACTATATTTTCATAATCTATTTGATAATGGAATAAATATTATTCATACACCATCATTCACTAATATGAATTATAAAATCATATATATTTTTAAGAGATACAGTTCAACAAATCGAGGAAAAACACCAAACAAAAAATATATTGGAGGAATAGGAATGAAATTTCACATAAATATAATGTGAGAAAGGTAAATGATTCATATGTTTGGTCTTTATGAAATTAAATAAGATATATTGGGCCTCAAATTGAACTGGAATATAATTCTTGGGCCTTCACATTGGCTTGTAATTATTTTGGTTGGTTGGAACTTTTGACGCCTCACTACAGACCCACTTCAGGCTACTCTAGAAGTGATCTACCCATTGTATATTATCAGTATTGAATTGAATTGAATGGATCTTTGTCTGGAAACCCCCTCCCTTTTGGACATACCCCCTCCCTCCCCTCCTAGACACCCCACTCATGGACACCCCCCTGGACACCCCCTCCCTTTTGGACACCCCCCACTCCTGGACACCCCCTAGACAGCCCCCCCCCCCCCCTCCCAACTGGACACCCACCACCCACCCTCACACTCGGACACCCCCTCCCTCCTGGACACAACCCCTCCTGGACCCCCCCCCCCCCCCACTCTTGGACACCCCCTCCCTCATGGACACCCCCCACCCACATATAAGGGAAACTAATTAGAAAATTGAAAATCCAAGATATTGGTTCCCATCAAGCTTTTAAGATGCTCGTGAGTGGACTGAATGACTATGAATTGGTCTACTTCCACACTATCGACCATTGTAGTCCAATGAGTTATGCTTTACTAGAAAGACAAATCATTTCTAAAACCATTCTTCATAACCTAAGGATATAAAACATAATAAAGGGTGATCATATATTCTCAATAATTGTAAGCAAGAGAGATATCAATGATCATATATGGATAAAATAAGTAGTATGAATTCACCTTCATCCTATTTGTGTACAATCTTCCATCAGGTATGCTTCCCATTCATTTCTAAACACATCTATATCATCTTTTTAATATCATTTTTTGCGACAGTCATGGTAGTACTGAAAAAAATATAAATACACAAAGGATTAATAAATATTTTAAATGAAATCGTAATTATTTTCAAAAATACCTCGTCAGGGATGCTAGTTTTTTTATGAAATATGATCTCTTTCATAAATTTACAAACATAATAACCAAAGTCCTTTCCATTTTTTTTGGACACTGCAGAAACATCGAAAAAAATAAGTAATTTTTTTATTTGTGTCTGGATAGTGCAATGTTATTATATATACCAGGATACTTTTCCAGTTGTAGATCTTATAGGCATTATTATCCTTAGGCCCTAGATTCATTCCATGAAGTAGACAATATTGATGAATCGCCCTATCATAACAAAATTCTCATTAAAAGATAATATAAATTATATAACTAGATGTTTAGTTTTAAAATGTTGGATCTAGTGTATTACAAATTAACAAACGCCATCATGTATGGTCAGTTTGTTGGATATCCATGCACTGAATCTAGAAAATAAATCTTTGGAGTATCCAAATTGACTGCAATCAGCATCCAATGCTGCCTAAAAACACAAAAAGGAATAAGTAAAGAAAGAAATGAAAATATAGTTGATATGATTAAATTGCAGAGTTTTACCCCTACATCGTTAGTATTAAAGAGTCTGTCATCTGTAATTTTTTTTTTCAAATGATTTTAGCAGGGATGACATTATTGTAGCCTCATTATCAGAATCTATTTCATGTTTTGAAGAGGTTTTGTGAGGACTAACGAGTCCAAGTTTTTGTTCATGGGTAAATCCCTTCAATTGTTTTTCATATATACACATGCGAAAAATATGAAATGTATTTATTCATAATTATCTGAGTATATCAGCTTTTGTAAAATCAAATCATGAAAACATACCTCATGTATACATTTAAAACTGAGGCACCTAGTCATTCATACTTGAGGATTTCATTTACATTTTCAACACTAATGAAATATGATGCTTCCTCTTCATACATATTTTTTTCAAAATAAACTGTATGAGCATTTCCATCTATCAACTTTGTATCCACAAGATCCTACAATGATATTAACTGTGGATATAGAACGGGTGGGGTGAATGTGCTCTCAGTAGACCGTTTCAATCGGTTGGTTGATCCTTGAGATAGTTTTGAGCTCAAATTTCATTTCACCCCCTTCTCTTTGTCGTTCTGTAATAACATTCATCGGTTCAAACCTTTTTTCATTAAATGTTAAAGGTCCATCTTGAAAAATAAATTGGAAATGGATACCTCCTTGTTGACATGTTTTTTTACAAGAATTTTCAGCCATGTGATGAATGTTCCAATAGCTTGTTCAACCGTATGAATGTCATCATCATCATTTGGAATAGGTAGCTCGGAACTCAACTCATTATCTACATTAATTGACACTCTGAAATGATATGTTGGATGTTGTATGTTGTGTTGCATGTTGTTATGCATATTGAACACTGTAGCCCTCGCTACAAGGTGATAGGTGGGAGTTGATAGATATAAATCACATTCATTTTCACCCTGTATAATATTAGTACAGGAAAGGTATCAGTGTCTATGTGATTCACATTTCATAGAAACAATTATTAAAATATTGATTACCTCAGCTATGTAATAACCCTGTTTTTTCTACGAAAGACTTTGGAATATTCTTGATAATATTCCAAAGCAGCGCCTTCAGACGGCGTGCGATTCCGAGCCCCGGAGTGGCTAGAATTAAATTTTCAGTGCGTTCACACTGGAAACGCCAAATAAATGGGATAACTCCTAAACAGTGCACCAGATCAGGTATCCGAGTGTACGGATAGGTCCGGAATGGGTTGTTTACCCTAGGAACGACATAAAACTTGTCGACGCGGGACGTTTGGACCCCTCGCCCGCTTCTGGAATGTTAAACGGATAAATTTATTTATTTATTTATTCATTTAATGGTGAAACTCGAGTATCTCTTAAACGGTGGCTCAGATTGGAAAATTGAGGGCACCGTTGTGTTTGGAGCGTGCCATTTACCCCAGGAGGGGTATAAGTTTCGCGGGCGCGGGCCGTTTGTGAAAAATGGCTCCAGGGGCGTTTTCGTAATCTAGCAGCTTCAGACGTTAAATTTTATAACTTTTGAACGGGGTCTCGGATTAAAATTCAGAGACCGCCGTTGTGCTCGGTAGGTGGTGTTTACCCTAAGGGAGGCTTAACCGCGACCCCGTCGGGAGTTCGGGTCCGGGCCGACGGGCGAGTGGTTAAGCGTTTTCTATTTAAACGCTTAACACACCCACCTCCCTCTTCTCCTTCCCCTTCCCCCCTGGCAGCCCCTCCTCTCCCTCTCCTCCTCCACCTCCGGTGAGGCAGCTCCGGTGAGTCATCTCTGGCAAGGCGGCGGTTCGGCGTCGAAGCTCCGGGCAACGCCCACGAGGTAGGGTTATGTATTTGCGTTTTAATTCCCGAACCTCCCTTTGAACCCCAATTTTAGCATCGATTTGTTGATTTCTCTTCGATAAAATTCCTTGGTCTTGTAGTACACATTTTATTCTTTCAATTGCTTCTTTCTGAATCAAAATCCGAGTTGTGAGGAGGCCGCAACAGTCCGACGAAGATTGCGGGAATTTCGGGGGTATGGAGGTCTTCCGGCGGTTTCCGGAAGCTCCAGGCAGCGGCGGCTCGGGCTTCAGGCGGCGCGGCGGACCCGGGTGGACGGCGGCTGGCTTCAGGATGGTGGCCGGTTCCTCATCAGGCGGCGGCGGGGCAGACGCTGAGGCCGGGTGGCTGTCCAGCGGGCACCGGCGAAGCGCGGCGCGCGGGCGACGAGGCCCCGGCCCTCCTGGCCGGGTTGACGCGGCGACAACGGGGGCAGGGTCCTCGGGACCCCACGGCAGACAAGACCCGCGCACGGCGGGTCTTTGTGGGAGAAAAGCAAGCCGGACCGGCTTGCTTCCGGTCCGGGCATCGAAGGCCGGCCCGCGACCGCGGGCCGGTTCAAGAGAGTGGGCCGGCCGAACCGGCCTGGCCTACTAATGTCATTTTTTTTTAACGGCTGTAAATGTCAGCCTGGGTGTCGGATTCGCGCGCCGTCAGCGGCGACGCGTTCCTTGGGACGAAGAGAATACTTTTGAGATGGTTTTGGGAATTTTTAATTCCCGAAACGATAGGCCTCGGAGGCGCGACGCGTCTTTGAGCGTATTGACATCATTCCGGGAATCTCGTTTTGGACGGCGCGGACTCGTTCGACGTCCGTTTTGAGCGCCGTCAGCGGCGTTGGGACCCTGGCGCCAGGGAAAGGTTTTCCAGGGTGGTTTCGGGCGTTGAAGCCGGAGTTGAGGCGTGGGTCCCACGGCCCGTCTTTTGAGCTGCGTGCAGCTTTTAGCGGCTTTTGCATCGGACGTCTGTTCGGGGCGTGCGAGTAGTCGATGTTGGGTAGTTTTACGAGGACATCGCGTTGGCGCAGTCTGCCCGCTGTAATTCAGCATGATGGTGCGGGGCCCACGGGGGGGCGTTTGGGCGTCAACGATGATTTCCCATCTTTATCACCGGGCGACCGTTTTGGACAAGTGAGTAGTCCATCTTGTGTGCTTTTTCGAGAGGATCGCAACGGTGTGATCCGTTCGTTGAGTTTCAGGACCGGGTTGCGGGTCCCGCGTGGCACCGCTCATGTGCGGTGCGCCGAAATGCATCTTTTTCTCCGGATACTCGTTCCACGCAAGTAAGCAGTCAATTTGACATGCTTTTTCGAGAGCATTGCGATGGTGCAGTTCGCCCGACCTTTTTCAGGGACGTGGTGTGGGTCCCACCCGACCCGGCTACAGTGAATAGTACCCTTTTTACCGGGTGTCCATTTTGGGCGATTGAGTACTCAATCCCGTGTGTTTTTTTGAGGGGGTCGCAGTGGAATGATCCGTTGGTTCAGTTTCGGGATCTTGGGGTGGGCCCCACACAGTTTTGGTTACGGTGAATAGTACCTTTTTCACCGGTTGACCGTTTCAGGCGAGTAAGTAGTCTATATCGCGTGTTTTTTCATGAGGATTACAACGTTGCGATCTGTTTGGTTGTGCATATCCTTATATGCGATCTTATTAAATGTGGAAGCATGAAAGGTACTCCTGTGGCGGTTCGTCCTACCATGTTTGTAGCGGACCCTTGGCGTGTGATCGCGCACTCTTGGGAGAGTGATATAAATGGTTCACAAGATGTGGTTGGCCGTGCCTGGGCCTTTGAGTTGGAGTTGTTACGTCATTCCTTCGCGTTGACGTTGGGTGCCGTGTGCACGATGGCCCTTGGGCTGAGACTGTGGTATACTCTGGGAGTATACGGAAATGCTTGGAGGTACATGTGGTTGTTCATACCTGAGAACGTTGGTGCGTTCAGTTGGGGTTGATATGGGGCCACACGTTGTGTGGGTCCCACGTGCGTGTCAGGTTCTGATTTACGTACTTTGACCTCTCGCGACGTAGAGGGCCCCTCTGTGCTCGTTTGTTTGACCAGCAGGGTGGAGTTTTTTCCCTGGCTCGGTGCTCGTTGGTTTGACCAGTAGGGTTGAGTGGTCTCCCCCTTGTTTCATTCTCGATGGATCGACCGGTAGTGGTGCTAGTGACACCCAATGATGGAGCAGGCGCTGAACCCCTTTGGGTGAGTTGTGCTGGAGTTGGGTGGTTGTGCAATACCCACTCCATGTTCGGTTGGCCAGTGTTGTACCCTCCAGTGGAGACGGCCATGGCAGTTCTGAGTTTTACCCTCCAGCGGGGCTGGGCAGTGGGTTACTCATCAGCTTCTAGGGTCTACCCTCCAGCAGAGACTGGGCAGTGGGTCACCCGACACTCTTAGGGTCTACCCTCTAGCAGAGACTGGGCAGTGGGTCACCCGATGGCCTCTTAGGGTCTACCCTCCAGCAGGGCTGGGCAGTGGGTCGCCCGTCGTCTAGTTTCCGGTCTACCCTCCAGCAAGGCTGGGCAGTGGGTCGCCTGTCAACTTATTGCAGGTCTACCCTCCAACGGGGCTGGGCAGTGGGTCACCTGAGGATGTATTAAGGTCTACCCTCCAGCGGGGCTGGGCAGTGGGTCACATGATGATGTATTATGGTGTACCCTCCAGTGGGGCTGGGCAGTGGGTCACCTGATGATGTATTAAGGTCTACCCTCCAGCGGGGCTGGGCAGTGGGTCACCTGATGATGTATTAGGGTCTACCCTCCAACAGGGATGGGAAGTGGGTCACCTGATGATGTATTATGGTTTACCCTCCAGCAGGGCTGGGCAGTGGGTCTCCTGATGATGTATTAGGGTTTACCCTCCAACGGGGATGGGCAGTGGGTCACCCAATATCTGGTTATGAATTACCCTCCAGTAGGGCTGGGCATTGGGACACCGGTTGGCATTTGAGGCTCAGTCCTTTCTACTAGGCTAGCTTGTGGCTTTCCTCCATGATTACCAGAGCGGGACCCCTGGTTACAGGTCTGTGTTGTGACGACCTTGACTTTGAGGAGACCTCTTGACTGCAGGGCAGTGACGAGGTGTGGTTTGAATTTCCCTAGAACTCTTAGGTACGAGGGACACTTTCCCCACTGAGATGCGTTCTTGCGATGCGATCTAAAATCGTGCGGGCGAGTCAGTGCCGCCCAAAGCGGATAGTGTCGAGGTGTGGTGATTGAGCCCATTGGCTTGTGGTTCGGGGAAGACGTGCGGGATGCTGGTCATCGATGGTGTTTCTTCTAGGACTGTTGGCGACTCATTTTTTTTTCTTGGGCTGAGCTACGGGACGGATATCCCCTTACGACGTTGTTCGGTTTTCTTGTTGAGCATACAGATATGTATATACCTTGTTTCTGGTACCCACTTCTTGGGTTTGGTTACTCTCCTTCCAGGAGAGGCAAAGATGCATGGGGTATGCCACGTGCTTTCCATGTCTAGCTTCTCGTGGTTGGATGAGTCTACTCTCCTGCTATAGGTAGCGAAGACTCGACGGGAAGTTCGTCTTCTCACTATTTCCAGCTCCTTGTGTCTGGACGATTCTACCTTCTTTCCTCCTATTGGGTTGAGCTGGACTCTTTACTGCACTCTCTGTTGTACTTCTGTTCTACCCCCTATTCGATCTACTTCTCACCCTTTGGTACCTCCTTTTTTTCTCCCTCGAGCCTTCAGGGTATCCTACTGAGTATTTTTGTACTCACCCCTACTTGGGCTTTGCCCGCACTTGGTGTGCCCTTGCAGACGACGGACAGGTGGAGCGTGACTTCAGTGGACCGTAGGAGCTTGGGATCTTGGACCGCGTGCGGTGGTCGTGGTCGGGTTCCAGGTGGGAGACCCGTCAGTTGTTTCTTTTTGTTTACCTGTTGCCGGGTTGTGGCACTTTTCGGTTGGGTGCGTGTTTTTTCCCTTTTCTTTTCAGCTTGTACCCTATACTGATTAGAGGTCGATGCACTCTTGTGGTTTATTTATAGCAGTTCCCCTTTTACTTTTCTTTTTTTACTCTGCACTTTTGCATTGAGTTTGTTTTGTGTGCATGTGTACAGGTGCTTAGGCAAAGGCATCCCCGAGTTATTGTGCCTTCGGCACTGGTCGCCAGCCCCTGGCCTATGGAGGCGGGCTTGGGGTAGTTGCGGCTCGCGCCCGGGTAGGTTCGGGTCGTGACAAAGTGGTATCAGAGGTGGTTCGTTCCTTGGGACGTTGTGCGGACGTCCCTAAAAGATGAATTGGTTGGGATATAGGGCAACAGTGTTAATGTGTCTCGAGAGCGGCTCTCAGGCCAGGGAGTCCAGTGATGGTGCGGCGACCGACGTATCCATTCACCAGGACCTTGATAACCCGCTTGTCGACTCGGTATGCTGAGACACTTGTTGCAGGGAAATTTGTTTGTGCATCACATAGGATTGAGTCTTTGACTGTACTTCTTGAGTCATCTTCCCATCGTTGTTGTTATCGGTATATACATATATGCTCATTTGACCGCGGCACTCCTTGATAATATTCAGGATGTCTCCGTGAAGACAGCCATCCAGGATACCAGCTTTGGTTCGTGACGACGACCCTGTGAGCTACAAGGCTACAGTTCAGGACCCATCATGTGAGCCCCTTTCTCCGAGTGGTCCGGTAGCAACACCCCCACTTGTTGAGCAGTGGGCAGTTTCAGCAGAGCAGGCTGAGCTTGAGCACAGGTTGAGCGCGCTCCGTGAGTTTCAGCGGCAGAGACCACTGAGGTTCAGTGGTGAGCCAGACCCTCAGGCAGCAGAGATTTGGCTTGAGGAGGTGGTTCACCTTTTCAGGCTTGTGCAGATGCTGGAAGATCAGAGGGTGGCTTTGGCAGCCGACCTTTTTCATGGGGCAACTTGGCGTTGGTGGAGTCTAGTGACTCAGCTTCTTGACGAGTCATCGCTTTCGTGGGGAGACTTCCAGTTGTTGTTTTGTGAGGAGTTTTTCCCCTCCTACTTGCGCTCTGTTCGGATTCAGGAGCTCCTGTGGTTTCAGCAGGGAGGGATGACGGTGGTCGAGTACGCGGCTAGTTTTGCAGATCGTGCACGCTTTTACCCGGACTTGGTCCATGATGACAACCTCCGAGCGCGGAAGTTTGAGCAGGGTCTCCGCCAAGAGATTTGTGCTGTCATAGTACCCTTGGGAATTTCCACATATGTCGGTGTGCTAGAGCAGGCACTGGTGACAGAGGGATTCCTGTCGCGTTCTAGTGTTGGTGGTGGCAGCAAGCACATTGGAGCCGAGACGTCTGCCGCAGCTAGTGGGCGTCGGCAAGAAGAACCTCGACGCAGGTGTCTTACTGACAACCGGACTCAGGGGCGTGGTCGTAAACCACAGTAGCGCCGGAGGGCATCAGTGCAGCCCAGAGAGAGTCGGTGCTATGCTTGTGATGGGCGAGGTCACTTGGAACGAGACTGCCCGACCCAAGTTACTGAGAGCTTTGGGCAGGCAGCAAGCGCACCACCACAGTAGAGGCAGCACCATGATCAGGGTAGCGCCCAGAGAGGTGGTGCTAGCAGAGGAGCGAGAGGAACTGGTATTGGAGGACGACCTTACGAGGTCTTCCCATCACCACTAGGCGGTCCACGTCAGGCTCCAGGAGCTGACAGTTGGGACCGCGGACAGCCGCGAGCCTTGGATGTCTACGATCCTACAGAGCATGAGTTGATAAGAGGTACGCTTTACAGCTCTTCTACCTTTTTGCAGTAGAATTGTTAGACTCTGCGTGTGAAATGTTTTTCTCCTGGCTTCTTGTTTGAGTTGTTACCAGGGTGGCGTGGGGCATCGGTGTAACCCTGTGTTGGTAAGGAAAAAGGCGTGGGACCTTTTTCTCTAGTTGATAGTGTCGACTCCTTCACCTTCTGAGTGCATAAGAGGGCCTTGCCTGTGAGACCTCGACTGTGGAATTTTGTGTGACCAGATATCCTTGGGTGCTTCACCATATGGATATTCTAAAGGAAAGAATCACTGGGCCTTGTTCCAGGTGTGGGTGGTGATTCCAGTCACAGCGTGCGACGTGGAGGTTCGGTCGGGGAGGTGAGCTACCCCCGAGAGCCTTCGGGCCGTTTGAGACCGTGCAAAGGGATGGTGAGGTTCCCTACCACCTTGCCCTAACCCCAAAGTCTAGAGTGGGTGCACGACATCAGCAAGGGCCGACCTCACGTGAATGGATCGATCCTTTGGTCTGTGTGCGGTGACGCAGAGCTGTGCGTGGGTTCTTCTGGGTATGGGAAAGTCAGGTGTGGGCTTAGTACCCTGTGTTGCTCCCTAGTTTTTCTTTTCAGGGAAAAAAAGCTTGAAGGAGTGAATGATTTAAGAACCCGGTTTTTTATACTAAAGACTTTGGAATATTCTTGATAATATTCCAGAGCAGTGCCTTCAGACGGCGTGCGATTCCGAGCCCCGGAGTGGCTGGAATTAAATTTTCAGTGCGTTCACACTGGAAATGCCAAATAAATGGGATAACTCCTAAATGGTGCACCGGATCAGGGATCCGAGTGTACGGATAGGTCCGTAATGAGGTGTTTACCCTAGGAACGACATAAAACTTGTCGGCGCGGGACGTTTGGACCCCTCGCCCGCTTATGGAATGTTAAACGGATAAATTAATTAATTAATTTGTTCATTTAATGGTGAAACTCAAGTATCTATTAAAAGGTGGCTCATATTGGAAAACTGAGGGCACCGTTGTGTTCGGAGCGTGCCTTTTACCCTATGAGGGGTATAAGTTTCGCGGGCGTGGGCCGTTTGTGAAAAATGGATCCAGGGGCGTTTTCGTAATTTAGCGAATTCGGACGTTAAATTTTATAACTTTTGAACGGGGTCTCAGATTAAAATTAAGATACCTCCGTTGTTCTCGAGAGGTGGTTTTTACCCTAAGGGAGGCTTAACCATGACCCCATCGGGAATTCGGGTTCGGGCCGACGGGCGGGTGATTAAGCGTTTTCTATTTAAACGCTTAACACACCCACCTCCCTCTTCTCCTTCCCCTTCCCCCCTGGCAGCCCCTCCTCTCCCTCTCCTCCTCCACCTCCGGTGAGGCGGCTCTGGTGAGGCAGCTCCGGCAAGGCGGCGGTTCGGCGGCGAAGCTCCGGGCAACGCCCACGAGGTAGGGTTATGTATTTGCGTTTTAATACCCAAACCTCCCTTTGAACCCCAATTTTAGCATCGATTTGCTGATTTATCTTCGAGAAAATTCCTTGGTCGTGTAGTACACATTTTATTCTTTTAATCGCTTCTTTCAGAATCAAAATATGAGTTGTGAGGAGGCCGCAACGGTCCGACGAAGATTGCGGGAATTTCGGGGGTACGGAGGTCTTCCGGCGGTTTCCGGCAGCTCCAGGCGGCGGCGGCTCGGGCTTCAGGTGGCGCGGCGGACTCGGGTGGACGGCGGCTGGCTTCAGGGTGGCGTCCAGTTCCTCAGCATGCGGCGGTGGGGCAGACGACGAGGCCGGGTGGCTGTCTAGAGGGCGCCGGTGAAGCGCGGCGCGCGGGCGACGAGGCCCCGGCCCTCCTAGCCGGGTTGACGCGGCGACAACGGGGGCGGGGTCCTCGGGACCCCGTGGCAGACAAGACCCGCGCGTGGCAGGTCTTTTTGGGAGAAAAGCAAGCCGGACCGGCTTGCTGTCGGTCCGGGCGTGGAAGGCCGGCCCGCGACCGAGGGCCGGTTCAGGAGACTGGGTCGGCCGAACCGGCCTGGCCCACTAATGTCCGTTTTTTTTTTAAACGGCTGTAAATGTCAGCCCGGGTGTCGGATTCGCGCGCCGTTAGCGGCGACGCATTCCTTGGGACGAAGAGAATATTTTTGAGATGGTTTCGGAAATTTTTAATTCCCGAAATGATAGGCCTCGGAGGCGCGACGCGTCTTTGAGTGCATTGATGTCATTCCGGGAATCTCGTTTTGGATGGCGCGGACGCGTTCGACGTCCGTTTTGAGCGTCGTCAGCGGCGTTGGGACCCTGGCGTCGGGGCAAAGTTTTCCAGGGTGGTTTTGGGCATTGAAGCCAGAGTTGAGGCGTGGACCCCACGCCCCGTCTTTTGAGCTGCGTGCAGCTTTTAGCGGCTTTTGCATCGGACGTCCGTTCGGGGCGTGCGAGCAGTCGATGTTGGGTGTTTTTACGAGGGCATCACGTTGGTGCAGTCTGCCCGCTGTAATTCCGCACGATGGTGCAGGCCCACGGGGGGGGCGTTTGGGCGTCGACGGTGATTTTCCATCTTTATCACCGGGCGACCGTTTTGGACAAGTGAGTAGTCCATCTTGTGTGCTTTTTCGAGAGGATCGCAACGGTGCAATCCGTTCGTTGAGTTTCGGGACCGGAATGCGGGTCCCACGTGGCACTGCTCGTGTGCGGTGCGCCGGAATGCATCTTTTTCTCCGGATACTCGTTCCATGCAAGTAAGTAGTCAATTTGACGTGCTTTTTCGAGAGCATTGCGATGGTGCAGTTTGCCCGACCTTTTTCGGGGACGTGGTGTGGGTCCCACCTGACCCGGCTACGGTGAAAAGTACCCTTTTTACCAGGTGTCTGTTTTGGGCGATTGAGTACTCAATCCTATGTATTTTTCCGAGGGGATCGCAGTGGCGTGATCCGTTGGTTCAGTTTCGGGATCTTGGGGTGGGCCCCACACGGGTTTGGTTATGGTGAATAGTACCTTTTTCACCGGTTGACTGTTTCAGGCGAGTAAGTAGTCTATATCGCTTGTTTTTTCACGAGGATTACAACGGTACGATCCGTTTGGTTGTGTGGAGCCTTATATGCGATCTTATTAAATGTAGAAGCATGAAAGGTACCCCGGTGGCGGTTCGTCCTACCATGTTTGTAGCGGACCCTTGGCGTGTGATCGCGCACTCTTGGGAGAGTGATATAAATGGTTCACAAGATGTGGTTGGCCATGTCTGGGCCTTTGAGTTAGAGTTTTTACGTCACGCCTTCGCGTTGACGTTGGGTGTCGTGTGCACGATGGCCCTTGGGCTGAGACTGTGGTATACTCTGGGAGTATACGGAAATGTTTGGAGGTACATGTGGTTGTTCGTACCTGAGAACGTTGGTGCGTTCATTTGGGGTTGAGATGGGGCCACACGTTGTGTGGGCCCCACGTGCGTGACAGGTTCTGCTTTACGTACTTTGACCTCTCGTGACATATAGGGCCCCTCTGTGCTCATTTGTTTGACCAGCAGGGTGGAGTTTTTCCCCTGGATCGGTGCTTGTTGGTTTGACCAGTAGGGTTGAGTGGTCTCCCCCTGGTTTCGTTCTCGATGGATCGGTCGGTAGCGGTGCTAGTGACACCCAATGATGGAGCAGGCGTTAAACCCCTTTGGGTGAGTTGTTCTGGAGTTGGGTGGTTGTGCGACACCCACTCCATGTTCGGTTGGCCAATGTTGTACCCTCCAGTGGAGATGGCCAGGGCAGTTCTGAGTTTTACCCTCCAGCAAGGCTGGGCAGTGGGTTACTCATTAGCTTCTAGGGTCTACCCTCCAGCAGAGACTGGGCAGTGGGTCACTCGACACTCTTAGGGTCTACCCTCCAGCGGAGACTGGGCAGTGGGTCACTCGATGGCCTCTTAGGGTCTACCCTCCAGCAGGGCTGGGCAGTGGGTCGCCCGTCGTCTAGTTCCAGGTCTACCCTCCAGCAAAGCTGGGCAGTGGGTCGCCTGTCAACTTATTCCAGGTCTACCCTCCAGCGGGGCTGGGCAGTGGGTCACCTGATGATGTATTAAGGTCTACCCTCCAGCAGGGCTGGGCAGTGGGTCACCTGATGATGTATTATGGTTTACCCTCCAGTGGGGCTGGGCAGTGGGTCACCTGATGATGTATTAAGGTCTACCCTCCAGCGGGGCTAGGAAGTGGGTCACCTGATGATGTATTAAGGTCTACCCTCCAGCGGGGCTGGGCAGTGGGTCACCTGATGATGTATTAAGGTCTACCCTCCAGCGGGGCTGGGAAGTGGGTCACCTGATGATGTATTAAGGTCTACCCTCCAGCGGGGCTGGGCAGTGGGTCACCAGATGATGTATTATGGTTTACCCTCCAGCGGGGCTGGGCAGTGGGTCGCTTGATGATGTATTAGGGTTTACCCTCCAGCGGGGCTGGGCAGTGGGTCACCCAATATCTGGTTATGAATTACCCTCCAGCAGGGCTAGGCAGTGGGACACCAATTGGCATTCCAGGCTCAGTCCTTTCTACTAGGCTAGCCTGTGGCTTTCCTCCGTGATTACCGGAGCGGTACCCCTGGTTACAGGTCAGTGTTGTGACGACCTTGACTTTGAGGAGACCTCTCGACTACAGGGCAGTGACGAGGTGTGGTTTGACTTTCCCTAGAACTCTCAGGTACGAGGGACACTTTCCCCACTGAGATGCGTTCTTGTGATGCGATCTAAAACCATGCGGGCGAGTCGGTGCCGCCCAAAGCGAATAGTGTCGAGTTGTGGTGATTTATAACCTTGGATTGCGGTTCGGGGCAGACGTGCGGGATGCTGGGCATCGATGGTGTTTCTTCTGGGACTGTTGGTGACTCATTTTTTTTTCTTGGGCTGAGCTACGGGACGGAGATCCCCTTACGATGTTTTTCAGGTTTCTTGTTGAGAATACAGATATGTATATACCTTGTTTCCAGTACCCACTTCTTGGGTTTGGTTACTCTCCTTCGAGGAGAGGCGAAGATGCGTGGGGTATGCCACGTGCTTTCCGTGTCTATCTTCTTGTGGTTGGACGAGTCTACTCTCCTGCTATAGGTAGCGAAGACTCGACGGGAAGTTCTTCTTATCACCATTTCCAGCTCCTTGTGTCTGGATGAGTCTACCTTGTTTCCTCCTGTTGGGTTGAGCTGGACTCTTTACTGCACTCTCTGTTGTACTTATGTTCTACCCCCTGTTCGATCTACTACTCACCCTTCGATACCTCCTGTATTTCTCCCTCGAGCCTTCGGGGTATCCTACTGAGTATTTTTGTACTCACCCCTACTTGGGCTTTTCCCGCACTTGGTGTGCCCTTGCAGACGACGGACAGGTGGAGCATGACTTCAGTGGAGCGTAGGAGCTTGGGAGCTTGGACCACGTGTGGTGGTCGTGGCCGGGTTCCAGGTGGGAGACCCGTCAGTTGTTTCTTTTTGTTTTCCGGGTTGCGGCACTTTTCGGTTGGGCGTGTGTTTTGCCCCTTTTCTTTCCAGCTTGTACCCTATACTGATTAGAGGTCGATGCACTCTTGTGGTTTATTTATACCAGTTTCCCTTTTACTTTTCTTTTTTTACTCTGCACTTTTTCATTGAGTTTTCTGTGTGTGCGTGTGTACAGGTGCTTAGGCAAAGGCCTCCCCGAGTTATTGTGCCTTCGGCACTGGTCGCCAGCCCCTGGCCTATGGAGGCAGGCTTGGGGTAGTTGTGGCTCGAGCCTGGGTAGGGTCGGGTCGTGACAAGCTAAGTCATGTTTTTTAGGGGAATAGCTAGCCTCAAATCTAGTGGGGGTGGGGTGGGATCGTCATACACGGGTTGTTGTTGAGTTTTTTCTTCTCTTTGCCTCTCCCTCATCAAATTGTCTATCATCTCTCTCTAGTATTGTAATTCTTCTTGAAAAATAACTAATTTTTATTGAATCTTTTCATTTTTTTCATTTTGATCCTCCACTTGTTTTTTTTTTGAAAATATGTTCGGGGTGTCACCCCAAAACCCACACCTCTGACGCGGCCATACTGTTCTGGTTGCTTCAAGGTTGCTGAAAGTATATCTGCATCTGGTGCGAGTTTTATTGATTCCTATGACTATGTCAGATAGAAAATATAGAAAAATAAGTATTAATTGTTATGTAATATCAATTTAAAGCAAATCAAATTTATATTATGTCATACTTACACATGTTTCCCACACTTTTTGTGTGTTTTCTTATATCAGTATCCCCTCTTTATTTACACAAGCCTCCTGTAACACCCCAAGCTTCTACGGTACGTTTCCCTTCGAATAATCGATAGCGTGTGTTGTACGCAACCTCGAGTTCTAACACACACCACAACTAATTAAACTAGCCGTTGTGAATAGTAATACCTACTTTTTGAAATCATATATATTTTATATTTCAAAATGGACTTCATTTTTGGATTTGGAATATTGAAATTAGCCTAGGGTGAAATTTTGGTACTTTTCGGATAACTTTTATATTTTGATGAATAGTGAAAATTACTAAATTTTAATTAAAAACAACTTTTTTAATCAAAATAATTAATATTGATAAATTATTAATTTGAGTGTTTTTAAAGTATATTTAGAATATATTTTTACCATTTAATTTAATTTTTGTCATTGGACATAATTTTACAATTAAACCGAACATAAACAAGTGTCAATCTTTTGATAGTTATTACCTCTTAAAAACACGCTTTTTGTTTTGACGGCGGGAATTAATTTTAAATTAATTTCTGCCACTTCTATGTTTTGAATTTAGGAAAATGGATTCCATATTTGGAATCAGGATGTTCAAATTGTGTAAATAGGTAACTTTTATTTTTAGACATTTTGAATAGTTATTGTGGTAAATATTTTATTTACCATGGTTAAAGGGTAAATCCGGTAAATAAGGGTTAAAAAATAATATTATAATAATACAAAATTACCCTAGAACGTGTCCTAACCTTATTGGTGGACACATACCCGACCATGGGCATTCTTGGGTCAATTTGGGGACCCCTTGGAGCCACTTGTATGTGGTAGGGACACATTATATTAATAAAGTTAAAATAAAAATAAAAATGGCATAATCTTACATCTTTTAGAAGAACAATTTTTACATAGGGTTATACATGTTGGATTTTTGATTATAAATATTCATTAGAAAGCTAAAAAGATTTCCTACATGATTATATTTTATTTATAATTTTTAGACATCAAATAAGTTAAATTATTAATGACACAATAATGATGCAATGTTTACCTCATTAATAAATCATTGAAATAAATAATATTATAATGATTAAAATATTATCTAAAACCTGTCCAATTCTTATTGGTTGATGTTATTTATAATATGAGTCATCTTATATTCGACCTCAATGATTTTTGGACCATTATAAACCGAATATAATTATATTATAAAGTAATACTTTCACTCTTTCCTAAAGAGCCCCTCCTCTCCCTTATAAAAGGAGACCACTTCTACTCATTCCTCACACCTCTCAAGCCACTTGGCTCGTCCAAACTCTGCCCAACTAAGCTCCCCACATCCCTCTCCTTCTCCTTGAAGCTTCCCATTAGGCAGAAAGCATTTCAAAAAGTCCTTTGGTTCCAACCAAAGTGAGTTACCTAAATTAAAGGTAACGTTTTCTCTTAAATTATTTTCATTTTTTTTGCTTCTTCAACCCCCAAACTCTTTTTATTTCCTTTCTTTTGTAACAACACCAGTATCCTCAATATACTAGGATGTTGTTATAAGAAGGATTCAAACTACACATACACACAACTCCATCTAATGGATGATGAACATAATGTTTCTGTGGATGGCAAACTAACGCCTCACGAAACGATGATTGTTCAAATACATCTTACCGCCTCTCATGGTGGCCATTATGATGGCACTGTAATTAAATATGATATTAATGATATATATTTTATATAAAAGCTTCTGTAATTCCATTTTATTTCATACCATTATTCGTTTCATGTTGTATATACATACGATAATTTCATTTGAGGAAGTGCGGACTACCGCCCCCTTAAAATGATATGACTCGTTCATACCACACATGGAACGTATAAAGGATGGTGTTAATGAACTTAAGTAACATATATAAAATATTATATTATACTGGAATAGTAATATACCTATGTATCATTTGGATTCGATTCTTTTAAAATAAAAATTAAATGGAAGTAGCGTTCGTGCGTACGTACGGACTACCGTCTCCATGAACGCGATGAGATTCATTCTCCATCGTATCCATTCAAGTATAATTATCATTTAATGATTTAAAAATGATGTTTAAGGACTTGATATCATTCTTTATATTAATAAGATACAACAAACATGACTTATGTAACAAAACATATAAATAAAATGAGTAAGTTAACACCCGAAACGGCGATAATACTAAGATATTATTATCAAATCAATATTAAAAGATCATATATGATATCATATTAATGTATATGATTCTTGTATAATTTAGTAACAATGATTTCACTATTATACAGGAGTTTAACCTACCCCAACCAAGGAAAAGTACAAGGTAAGGGTTATTTCACAATCTCTTCATTATCCGAGGTTGTTTATATGTAATAATCTACTCGGATCTCTTTATCATCCACATCCATGTTTCTTAAAAATGTATTTCAAAACATTTTTACTATTTACTAGAGTATGAGTTAAAGTAATTTATACCCTTTTTGACTTTTATAAGTGGTTTATAAAGGAATCTTTCCGTCGTTTTCAAAACAAGGTCCTTTTTAACCTTTTCGACAGAATTAAGGTAAGAATGTTTTTTTTTAACTTATACGACAGGTGCGGTTATTCTCTTCCATTATTACACCTTTGAAGCTTCCCTTACACGCTTGTAAGGATATTTTCAAAATAAAGTTTTTCTTTTATAATTATGTGATTTTTAAATGATTTCAAAAAAAGAGATATTTCTCTCAAATATATGAAAATCCAGTGCAAATGTATACGTATTTAACGCAAGCTTAAAAATGTTTTCAGAAAACCCGACTCTCGAGTTTGGTAGACAGGAAGGGATTGGGAGTGGACCCATCATGGCCTGTAATTAGTCGAGCAGTCTCAGAATTAGTTATTTTGTTTTCAGAAGCTTGCATAATGTTTTCATAAAAACACTGGAGTGTATTTTAGCAATTTTAAACGTAATTATATTCTAAAAAAATTTCATCGGTAGGTCTCATGAGACAAACTAGTGTCTTGGCACAAGGCCTTGACAAAATCTTATTTGTAGTCTTGGCACGAGGCCTTGACTATGTGGTTATGATAGTCTGGCATTATGCATTCCAACATTATGAAAGTGGTTATTGATTTTTGCATGTGATTATTCGATTAGTAGAATATCCATGTGAATAAGTAAATGGCATTATTTCATTTTACTTTTGCCATACCATGTTGAAGTTAAAGTTTAAAAGCATTTTGTTTTAGTAATGCATTGCCTTAAATGTTTATTCTTATTTATGAAAGTTTCCGCTATATTGTTATCCTTACTGGGCATTTGAGCTCACCCCTTTTCTATGTTTTATTTTTCCCAGGATGTGAAGAAGTAAGTTATGAATGACCTGCAGGGATTTTATGAGGGGTTAATAGTGTGGATTGTGGAAACATTATGTTGTTGTATTAGTTTTTCATTTTATGATGTAATGTAAAACTTATGAATATATCTAGTGTTTCCAAGGCTACTAAACCAATCGGTCTTTCGAGATTTGATCTTTCTTGTGATCATGCCAATGTTATGAAGTAATGCACCGACTCTGGGTAGCTGGGGTCGGGGCGCTACAGTTGGTATCAGAGGAAGTTTAGTACAAACCTTGGAAGCTAGATTTAGATAAACTCTGATTAGAGCACGTAGACCTAAGATGAACTTTGAGGATTAGTATAGAAGAACTTCCTAGAATTTTGGTATTGTAGAGATTTTGTGAGTTTTCCAAGCAATACATCCCTGTCTGGATACGAGCAGGTAGAGGCGGCTCTGGCACAGATGTACCTAGGGGTAAAACCCG
Source organism: Viscum album (assembly GCA_963277665.1). Lineage (NCBI taxonomy): Eukaryota > Viridiplantae > Streptophyta > Magnoliopsida > Santalales > Viscaceae > Viscum > Viscum album. The sequence goes on from OY728150.1 coordinate 764,069,094, forward strand.
AAAACACCACTTTGATCTAGACTCGAACGGGAACTGGTGCACAACAACGGGCCTTACTGCACTCTTGGTTACGACACTCCCGGGGGATATGCTTAGGATAACTCTCATTTTCTTTACAAATCATTTTGAAGGGATTAAGAGTATATACTTCCTCAAAGAAAACATTCTTATGATTATGGATTATATCCATAAATAGTTCAATTTATGTTAAGTGTTTTATAAGTATGGGATTATGTATTTTGATTCATAAACTGATCTAGTTTATGCCATTGTTTAGAAATGGCGCCTAGTGGAAGAAATGGAAACCGTATCAATACACGTACTCCATGTAGGGATTGCCCTCCTGCTCAAGATAATTATGGTGGGGCTGGTGATGCAACTGGTGCTGATCAGCTAATCACCATACTGGGACAACTTACTCAGGTTATGAATAATAACCTTACCCGTATGGAGCACCCTGATCCGCAACGTGGATGATCAATGTTAGATCGATTCATGAGGCAACAACCACCAACGTTCAATGGGAATACAAATCCCTTAGTAGCTGAGCAATGGATATTTTCCCTAGAGAAAATATTTCAGGCTTTGGGGAGGAAGAGAATGAAATAACTGTCGGTGAGGAAAGGAATGTTCAAATAGAGGATGTACCTGTTGTGAAAGAATTTGTAGATGTATTTCCGGAAGATTTACCTGGACATCCTCCAGAACGAGAAGTTGAGTTTTCTATTGATTTGATTCCTGGATCAAGGCCTATATCGAAGACCCCTTATAGAATGGCCACTGTAGAGTTAGTCGAACTAAAGAAACAACTAGAGGAATTGAGTAATAAGGGATTTATTCGCCCTAGTGTTTCTCCATGGGGAGCCCCTGTTCTTTTTGTTAAAAAGAAAGATGGATCTATGAGGTTATGTATCGACTACAGGGAGATCAATGATATAACGATAAAGAACAAGTATCCCCTACCTCGTATTGATGATTTATTTGACCAACTGCATGGAGCTCAATACTTTTCAAAGATTGACCTTCAATCTGGATACCATCAGTTGTGTGTGAAGAAGGAAGACATTCCGAAGACAGCATTTCGAACCAGGTACGGGCATTACGAGTTTACTGTAATGCCTTTTGGATTGACTAATGCACCCTCTGTATTCATGGATCTGATGAATAGAGTTTTCAAGGAGTATCTCGATGAATTTGTGGTGGTATTTATTGATGATATCTTGGTATACTCCAAAACCTACGAAGATCATGAAAATCACTTGCGCATTATCTTGAAGACTCTGAGGAGACATGAATTATATGGGAAGTTTAGAAAGTATGAATTCTGGCTTCAGGAGATTTCTTTTCTTGTCCATATTGTCTCAAAAGATGGAATCTCTGTTGATCCTTCTAAGACCAAGGCAATCCAAGAATGGCCAGCACCTACGAGTATAACTGAGGTACGCAGTTTTATTGGTTTGGCAGGTTATTATCGACGTTTCGTCCAGAATTTTGCCCGGTTGGCTAACCCATTAACGAAGCTCACACATAAAGGGGTTAAATTTGTTTGGACAAAAGAGTGTGAAGAATGTTTCGAAGAACTGAAGAGAAGATTAGTCAATGCTCCTATATTGACTCTACCATCGGGGAATGATGGGTTCGTTATTTATAGTGATGCATCAAAGAAAGGACTTGGTTGTGTCCTTAAGCAGAATGATAGAGTTATTGCCTATGCATCACGACAGTTGAAAATTCATGAACAAAACTATCCTACTCATGATCTCGAGTTAGCAGCTGTAATCTTTGCTTTGAAGATATGGAGGCACTACCTCTATGGTGAAAAATGTGAGATTTATACTGATCACAAGAGTTTGAAGTATATTTTCTCACAAAAAGAACTCAACATGAGGCAAAGGAGATGGCTTGAATTACTCAAGGATTATGATTGCACGATACACTACCACCCGGGGAAAGCAAACAAGGTGGCAGATGCTTTGAGCAGAAAAGACCATGGTGTTTTGAACATGATGAGAATTGAAAGGGATCCAATTTTCATGGATCTAGTGAAGATGGACATGGGAATAACCAGGGAAGGTGAAACATCAATGCTTTTTCAAATGGTTGCCAAACCATCTTTACTAGAAAGGATTAAGAGTTCTCAGACCGATGATGAAGAATTCCAAAAGAATATTAAAGCTGTGAATGATGGGAGATTGAGAGACTTTGTGTATGAAGATGGAATTTTGAAATTCGGGAAGAGACTTTGTGTTCCCAATATACCTGATCTAAAAAGGGAATTACTGGATGATGCTCATAGTTCCAATTTCTCTATACACCCTGGGAGCACCAAAATGTATATAGATTTGAAGGAACATTTTTGGTGGGACAACATGAAGAGGGAGATTGCTGATTTTGTGTCAAGATGTATGGTTTGTCAACAAGTGAAAGCTGGAAGGCAACAGCCTGGAGGATTCATGCAACCTCTTCCCATACCGGAGTGGAAATGGGACAATGTTACGATGGACTTTGTCATGGGGCTACCAAAGACTCCTAGAAGGAACGATGCAATATGGGTTATTGTTGATCGTCTTACCAAGACAGCACATTTTCTTGCTATAAGAGAAGATCTACCCCTGGAACGTCTAGCAAGACTATATATTAATGAAGTTGTGAGACTTCATGGAATACCCCTATCGATTGTTTCTGATCGTGATCCCCGTTTTACTTCAAGATTCTGGAAAAGTCTTCAGAAATCCCTGGATACTGAACTTCATTTGAACACTGCTTACCACCCTCAGACAGACGGACAATCAGAACGGACTATTCAAACCTTAGAAGACATGTTGAGATCTTGCTCACTTGATTTTCAAGGTATGTGGGATCAATATTTACCACTGGTAGAATTTTCCTATAACAATAGCTTCCATTCGAGTATTCAGATGGCACCATATGAAGCGTTATACGGAAAGAGATGTCGTACACCAACCTGTTGGGATGAAGTCGGTGAAAGAAAACTTGTAGGTCCAGAACTGGTGGAGGAAACGATGGAAAAGGTAAAGGTAATCCAAAATCACATCAGAGCAGCTCAAAGTAGGCAGAAGAGCTATGCCGATAATCGAAGGAAGGATTTGGAATTTCAAGTCGGTGATCATGTTTTCCTAAAGGTATCTCCATGGAAGGGAGTCATACGTTTTGGTAAGAAAGGTAAATTGAGTCCCAGGTACATCGGACCTTTCGAAATTCTAGAACGAATTGGGGCTGTAGCTTACCGATTGGCAATGCCGCCAAGTCTTTCCAAAGTTCACGATGTGTTCCACGTATCTCTATTGAGAAAATACATGCCTGACCCAACGCATGTACTCACCTATGAGGAATTAGAACTGGAACCCGATTTGTCTTATTGCGAAGAGCCCGTCAAGATTCTTGATACGAGAGAACAAGTTCTGAGAAACCGGACGACGCGTCTGGTAAAAGTTTTGTGGAGAAACCATAAGATGGAAGAGGCAACGTGGGAACCCGAGGAACTTATGATGAAGAACCACCCGAGTCTTTTTATGCAGTAATACCCTATAAATTGCGAGGACGCAATTATTTGAAGGAGGGGAGAATGTAACACCCCAAGCTTCTACGGTACGTTTCCCTTCGAATAATCGATAGCGTGTGTTGTGCGCAACCTCGAGTTCTAACACACACCACAACTAATTAAACTAGCCGTTGTGAATAGTAATACCTACTTTTTGAAATCATATATATTTTATATTTCAAAATGGACTTCATTTTTGGATTCGGAATATCGAAATTAGCCTAGGGTGAAATTTTGGTACTTTTCGGATAACTTTTATATTTTGATGAATAGTGAAAATTACTAAATTTTAATTAAAAACAACTTTTTTAATCAAAATAATTAATATTGATAAATTATTAATTTGAGTGTTTTTAAAGTATATTTAGAATATATTTTTACCATTTAATTTAATTTTTTTCATTGGACATAATTTTACAATTAAACCGAACATAAACAAGTGTCAATCTTTTGATAGTTATTACCTCTTAAAAACACGCTTTTTGTATTGACAGCGGGAATTAATTTTAAATTAATTTCTGCCACTTCTGTGTTTTGAATTTAGGAAAATGGATTCCATATTTGGAATCAGGATGTTCAAATTATGTAAATAGGAAACTTTTATTTTTAGACATTTTGAATAGTTACTGTGGTTAATATTTTATTTACCATGGTTAAAGGGTAAATCCGGTAAATAAGGGTTAAAAAATAATATTATAATAATACAAAATTACCCTAGAACGTGTCCTAACCTTATTGGTGGACACATACCCGACCATGGACATCCTTGGGTCAATTTGGGGACCCCTTGGAGCCACTTGTATGTGGTAGGGACACATTATATTAATAAAGTTAAAATAAAAATAAAAATGGCATAAGCTTACATCTTTTAGAAGAACAATTTTTACATAGGGTTATACATGTTGGATTTTCGATTATAAATATTCATTAGAAAGCTAAAAAGATTTCCTACATGATGATATTTTATTTATAATTTTTATACATCAAATAAGTTAAATTATTAATGACACAATAATGATGCAATGTTTACCTCATTAATAAATCATTGAAATAAATAATATTATAATGATTAAAATATTATCTAAAACCTGTCCAATTCTTATTGGTTGATGTTATTTAGAATATGAGTCATCTTATCTTCGACCTCAATGATTTTTGGACCATTATAAACCGAATATAATTATATTATAAAGTAATACTTTCACTCTTTCCTAAAGAGCCCCTCCTCTCCCTTATAAAAGGAGACCACTTCTACTCATTCCTCACACCTCTAAAGCCACTTGGATCGTCCAAACTCTGCCCAAATAAGCTCCACACATCCCTCTCCTCCTCCTTGAATCTTCCCCTTAGGCAGAAAGCATTTCAACAAGTCCTTTGGTTCCAACCAAAGTGAGTTACCTAAATTAAAGGTAACGTTTTCTCTTAAATTATTTTCATTTATTTTGCTTCTTCAACCCCCAAACTCTTTTTATTTCCTTTCTTTTGTAACAACACCAGTATCCTCAATATACTAGGATGTTTTTATAAGAAGTATTCAAACTACACATACACACAACTCCATCTAATGGATGATGAACATAATGTTTCTGTGGATGGCAAACTAACGCCTCACGAAACGATGATTGTTCAAATACATCTTACCGCCTCTCATGGTGGCCATTATGATGGAACTGTAATTAAATATGATATTAATGATATATATTTTATATACAAGCTTATGTAATTCCATTTTATTTCATACCATTATTCGTTTCATGTTGTATATACATACGATAATTTCATTTGAGGAAGTGCGGACTACCGCCCCCTTAAAATAATATGACTCGTTCATACCACACATGGAACGTATAAAGGATGGTGTTAATGAACTTAAGTAACATATATAAAATATTATATTATACTGGAATAGTAATATACCTATGTATCATTTGGATTCGATTCTTTTAAAATAAAAATTAAATGGAAGTAGCGTTCGTGCGTACGTACGGACTACCGTCTCCACGAACGCGATGAGATTCATTCTCCATCGTATCCATTCAAGTATAATTATCATTTAATGATTTAAAAATGATGTTTAAGGACTTCATATCATTCTGAATATGAATAAGATACAACAAACATGACTTATGTAACAAAACATATAAAGAAAATGAGTAAGTTAACACCCGAAACGGCGATAATACTAAGATATTATTATCAAATCAATATTAAAAGATCATATATGATATCATATTAATGTATATGATTCTTGTATAATTTAGTAACAATGATTTCACTATTATGCAGGAGGTTAACCTACCCCAACCAAGGAAAAGTACAAGGTAAGGGTTATTTCACAATCTCTTCATTATCCGAGGTTGTTTATATGTAATAATCTACTGGGATCTCTTTATGATCCACATCCATGTTTCTTAAAAATGTATTTCAAAACATTTTTACTATTTACTAGAGTATGAGTTAAAGTCATTTATACCCTTTTTGACTTTTATAAGTGGTTTATAAAGGAATCTTTCCGTCGTTTTCAAAACAAGGTCCTTTTTAACCTTTTCGACAGAATTAAGGTAAGAATGTTTTTTTTTAACTTATACGACAGGTGCGGTTATTCTCTTCCATTATTACACCTTTGAAGCTTCCCTTACACGCTTGTAATGATATTTTCAAAATAAATTTTTTCTTTTATAATTATGTGATTTTTAAATGATTTCAAAAAAAGAGATATTTCTCTCAAATATATGAAAATCCGGTGAAAATGTATACGTATTTAACGCAAGCTTAAAAATGTTTTCAGAAAACCCGACTCTCGAGTTTGGTAGACAGGAAGGGATTGGGAGTGGACCCATCATGGCCTGTAATTAGTCGAGCAGTCTCAGAATTAGTTATTTTGTTTTCATAAGCTTGCATAATGTTTTCAGAAAAACACTGGAGTGTATTTTAGCAATTTTAAACGTAATTATATTCTAAAAAAATTTCATCGGTAGGTCTCATGAGACAAACTAGTGTCTTGGCACAAGGCCTTGACAAAATCTTATTTGTAGTCTTGGCACGAGGCCTTGACTATGTGGTTATGATAGTCTAGCATTATGCATTCCAACATTATGAAAGTGGTTATTGATTTTTGCATGTGATTATTCGATTAGTAGAATATCCATGTGAATAAGTAAATGGCATTATTTCATTTTACTTTTGCCATACCATGTTGAAGTTAAAGTTTAAAAGGCTTTTGTTTTAGTAATGCATTTCCTTAAATGTTTATTCTTATTTATGAAAGTTTCCGCTATATTGTTATCCTTACTGGGAATTTGAGCTCACCCCTTTTCTATGTTTTATTTTTCCCAGGATGTGAAGAAGTAAGTTATGAATGACCTGCAGGGATTTTATGAGGGGTTAATAGTGTGGATTGTGGAAACATTATGTTGTTGTATTAGTTTTTCATTTTATTATGTAATGTAAAACTTATGAATATATCTAGTGTTTCCAAGGCTACTAAACCAATCGGTCTTTCGAGATTTGATCTTTCTTGTGATCATGCCAATGTTATGAAGTAATGCACCGACTCTGGGTAGCTGGGGTCGGGGCGCTACACCTCCTTCCATAGCACATGGAATGGGATGGATATGGCTTTCGATTTCGATTCATCAATCTACATATAAACATAGAAACATGGTTATGGTGTTGTTTTATGTCACATAAAAGTAGTATGGTAGATTTAAAATACTTACCAATTTTTTCTCAAGTGAAGCATACCCCATCCTTGCTTTACGGTAAGGGTATGTTGGTTCTGTTGCGTGTTGTTTATTTTTATCACTCAGTTATTGTTTCATAAATAAAAAATTGTCAATCAAAGTGATGAATACAAGAAACATCAAACAACGTATTCTCCCACACAATGTACCTAAAAATTCTGATCCCCATGACGGTTGCTAAACGCATCCCACACTCCTTGGGATATCAAGTGTGCATAAAGAGGATGTGGGTGCGGCTTGATTTTCCCTTCAGCATCTTTATGATGATATTTTGTTAAAATTGTGTATAAACCTATATGAATCCTTCCTGAAACTCTTAATACATATTCCTTGTGAAAGTAATCTACTATAAATGAACTCTGCAATGGATAATTAAGAGTAAGTCAATGTTTTAGTATTTTATTTTATTTTAATAAATTAAAAAAATGATATCATAATGTTACCATAATCTCTTCCCACATTAGTGTCTTAAGCCCGGTGACAACATGGTGCCACGACTGTACATCAATCAGAACGCATTTCTAAGTGACGATTCCAATGTAGCTACTAGAGATGGCTATGTTGGGGTTAACATGTTGGCCTCGCTTATTCCATACCACCTCAAATTTGATGCCTTTTGTTTTTTCCTTGAGGATTTTGGCTAACACTGTCAAACTACGGCGCTCTTATTTTTTTTCACTTTCAGGGTTTCATTTCCAACCATTTCCTTAGAAGTATCATCATTATGTTCCTCCGGAGTGCTAGCATCAGCACTGGGACCAATAGAAATAGGTTGAGAAACCTATAGTACCTCATCACTAGGACCAGCAACAACAGTTTGAGAAACCTATTGTTGCTCTGCACTGGGACCACCAGCAGCTAGTTGAGAGACCTTTTGTGACTCGGGATTGGGTGCACCAGGAGATGAAGAAGTCATTATCTACATAAGTGGTTTAATATTTAATTTAGATTACATAAAAGCATAAGTGAATAGATAATAACATAATGTAACACAATGTATATTACAATAAACAAATAACCTGATTATTGTACTCTATTTTTTTAAGGCTGAAGAGATTTAACCCCTCTATCGACTATGTAAATCCCTTCATTGTGGTCTCCTACATTGGGACCAATATGAAATGATTGTGAAGTCCTTATAAAAGGTTCATCCTCCGTTGAACTTTCATCTGACCCTTCATTTGTTTTGGTCGATAACAGAACAATTGACCAATTTCGGTTTGTGGGGTCTGGAACATAAAATACTTGTACTGCCTATGATGCCATTATAAATGGTTTGTCTTTCTCCCCTTCCTTAATAAAATCAACTTTCACGAATCCTAATTCATTTATTTTAACATCACTCCTTTTATCAACCCACTTTCATTGAAAAATTGGCAATTTGAATTTTGTATAATCCAACTCCCATATTTGTTTGATGATGCCAAAGTATGACCTATTCGCATAAATTGGATTTCTGTCCTTAGCATCGGAAACATGCATCGCTTCAGCCACAGGTGTAACCCCACTATTATGCATGGTACTGTCTTCATCGTGTTCATTAGTATAGAATGTATAACCATTAACTGCAAAAGCATTATAAGATAATACATACACACTTGCTCTTCTGGCTAGCCATCGAATTCATTCTGAAATTGAGTCTGGATTTTCATCTAACTACTTAAAAATATGGTCCTGAAACTATCCTATAAACTATTGACTATGTGTATCTGATATCCATTTTTCATCCCAAGAAGGATTCAAATTCCTAAGAATTTCTTTTTGGGTTTGAACATATGGGTCAACGTTGAAACTGTTATGAAAAATGTAAAGGTGAGCCCGCTCCCAATCTATAATATTGATTGTGACAACCTCTCTTCCATAAATTCCTTCACCTTCAAGCCACCCAGTGTGACGAGATTTTGGTAGGCCAATGTTTTCCACACCAGACAGGTATTCGGTACAGAATTCAATGGCTTCCTCAACAATATATTTCTCTATAATACAACCCTCTGGCTGACTTCGGTTTTTGACATACCCTTTCAAAATCTTCATATACCATTCAATGGGGTACATCCATCTATAATGTACAGTACCACATAGTCGAATCTCACTCACTAAATGAACCATCATATCGAAAAAAGTCGATGGGAAGAACATTTTCAATTCACATAATATGATGGAAATTTCTCTTTCCATAGTTGGAAATTTCTCCAGGTCGATAACTTTTCTACATATATCTTTAAATAAGAAACAAAGATTCATTAATGTATGGTGTAAATTCTTTGGCAAAATGCAACGTAAAGCTATAGGAATTAGATCTTGCATATAAACATGGAAGTCATGTGATTTCAGACCCTTTAATTTTAAATCACTCATTGACATGATGTTATTGATATTTTATGAATACCCCTCTGGAACCTTTACCTCATTCAAGAAGTTGAAAAAATAATATCTCTCCTTCCTGGAAAGAGTGTAAGCAGCAGGAAGAAGAAATGTTTGTTTTTCACCCTTCACTGGTGCCAACTCTTCTCATATTCCCATATCAACCATGTCCAATCTAGCCTTAATTCCATCCTTTGTTTTTCCGGGTTCATTTAGCAACGTGTCGATGATATTATAACATACATTTTTTTCAACATGCATAACATCAAGAAAATGTCTGACATACAGACAATTCCAGTATAGTAATTCAAAAAAAACTGATCTCTTTTTTCAACCAGTTTTCATAAGGTTTTTTTAAAATGGTTTACCAAAATTAGTGTCCAAATATTTTACTTCCTCAAACAATTGATCACCTATTGGTGGAGATGGTGTTGTAAGTTCTTCTGAACATTCGTCGAATGATGTCATCCAAGATCGGTACTTATGTCATCAGGGTAGAAATTTGTGATGTCCTAGAAACATGGTTTTTGATGAATGTTTCAACCTAATTGACTGTGTACCTTGTTCATAAATAGGACACCCTTGATTTCCATTAATTCTATATCCTGACAAATTTCCATAATCAGGAAAGTCATTTATCATCCTGTACAATATGGATTTCAAAGTGAAATCTTTATTTTTGTAATCATCATACAACGTAACACCTGAATCCCACAATATTTTCAAATCCTCGATCAATGGAGACAAATAAACATCAATATCATTACCTGGTTGTTTTGGTCCTGATATAAGCATAGATAACATGATGTATTTTCGTTTCATGCATAACCATGGTGGTAAGTTATAATTTACCAACATAACTGTCCATATACTGTGACTGCTGCTTTAAAAACCAAAAGTCTCACCCCGTCTGTAGATAACACCAGAAAAAGGTTTCTCAGAGCATTTCCAAATTTAGGATACTCATGATCAATTCTCTTCCACTGAGGAGAGTCTGTCGGGTGATGTATTTTCCCATCTTTAATTATTGTATCTGCATGCCATGTTAATTTTCCTATAGTCTCCTCACTTCCATATAGGTGCCTAAACCTTATAATGATTGGAAAGTACCATACAACTTTTGTAGGACTGGAATCATATTTCTTATATTAAGAATCACCACACTTTGTATAACGACCCATACTTTACATATATGGTTATTACTTCAAAATTGAAGTACAATTATTACAAAATATAACAAAACCATGAAAGGACCGTATAGGTATAGTGTCTTTAGAAACTGGGAAACATAAACAACTGGTTCATAAAGCATCTACACTGTCTCCCATTTATTTCATCATATCTAGAGTCCCTTTTGGAATATCCTACTTAATAACCTTCTTCCTGACCTGGGGAAAGAAAACATACAAAAGGGTGAGCTCAAATGCTCAGTAAGGTTAAACAAAAGAAATATCAATCACATCATATTCATAAGAACATAACATTTTGGAAATCTTAACCTTCAAAAGAGATCATAATTTCATAACATGGGATAAATCATAGTAATGAAATGTAATCCCAATAATCATAACTTAAAACATGAAACTTTGTGGCATACACACATAATCATATAGAATCATTTCTTAGTAGTCAAGACTCATAGCCAAGACTATCTTAGCGGACAAAGTCTATTTCTGAACCGAGTTCACTCCTCGTTTCAGTCCTGTTTCACTGAACCGATTTAACCTGACGTTCCATCCATGTCTATCTCATGAGATATAAATCTTTACCCAATCCATTGGAGGGATATATAGGTCTCACCCATCTCATAATGATACCATTCTTATGTGTGCCACAAAATCAAAAAAAATCATACATCATTGCATAACCCATGTAATAAAAATGGGAATCTTAAACATCATGTCATCATAACATAATCCATATAAGATAAAAGGAAATTATAAAAATAATTCCATCCTAACATAATCAAATCAATGTAATAATAGGGATAGAAACATAACCCTATATTATCTTATATGGAAAATAATTTTGATAAAACACTTGAACTCCATTCTTGAGGAAAATATCCTTTCTACTTCAAAAACATTTTTCCTTTCTTAACATGTCATACAATTTTAAACTAAAAGAAGTTGATTAAAAATAAAATTGAAAACTTTTAAAGGAAGCTTCTTGGAAATAATGTTTTAAAAATCCATTCATTCTGTATAAGTTAAAAAAACATTATTCTCGTACTTATGTCAGAAAAGTAAAAAAGTACCTCGTACGAAAAATGACAAAAGATTCCTTTCATATCTTTTACTAAAAACTCACTGAAGGGTAAAATTGGATTTAAACAATTATAGGAGGATATAAATAATATTACATATTGAGGAAACATGGATGTGGATGATAAATATCCCCCAGTAAATTATGAAGTATAAACAATCTCGGATAAAAATTGAGATTGCGAGATTGTCCCTTACCTTAGGTACGATTTGCTTCGTAAGTGTCCGAACCTCCTTTATAATGATTTAAATAATGTTATTGAATTATTCCAGAATCATACTTATTTTTATGATATCATATATGTTCATATTCTTAGCTTCTTATTAGTAATATTTCATTGTTACTTGTTATTCGGGTGTTTATTGCTTTTTGTTCTTATGCGTGTTTTGTCGAATAAATTCTTATTCTTCTTTTTAGGTTATAGATACCTCATTTCCAGAATGGTATTAGTTTAATATATATCATATTCATTCATTCAATTCATTTATATAATCATTATGCAATGAAGATCATGTATAACGAGTCGCATCACATCGTGGAGACGGTATTCTGTACGTATGCACGAGCGATGATATCATTCCCATGATCGTGGAATTGTATTGGGGTGTATGTATAATATTTCATAATCAATACCACTTTAAAATAATCATATATAGTTATTTATTTTCACCATTATTCCCATCCAAGTAAGGTGGTGGTGGAAAATAGATTACACCACGGCGTGGAGACGGTATTCCGTACGTACGCACACGCGGTGATTTTATTTTCTGTAGGATGGATAGATGGTGAAATAGGGTTGTTTCATACTTATAATAACATATCAATGTATGATTGATACTGATGTTATTACTTCATAATGAAACAAATAAATAATAAGAAGTGGAAGAAGAAATAAAGTTGAAAGAATCGGTAACGGGCATTACCTCTTCTTTGAAGCGCCTCTTTGAGACCTCCTTTTAGGGCACTAAAATTGGTCATTGAAGAAGACCAGTACCTCTAGGATGTTTCTAGGGAAGTGGAGAAGATAATTTTGTAGGGGTTTTCCGAGATTTAAGGCTTAAAGTGGTGTGAGGAAGAGAGGGAGGAGGTGCCCTTTTATAAGGAAGGAGAGGGGCACCTTTGGAAAAACTAAAAATATTATTTTATAATAAAGTAATATTCGGTTTTTAATAGCTCCAAATTGATTTATTTAGAAGATAAGGTGGGGATGGGTCGAAATACTCTCATACAATAGAATTTAGACAAGTTTAGGGTTCTATTTTAACCTTATCATTAAGATTTAACTTTAAGTTAAATAATTTTACTTTTACCGTGTCTTTTTGTTTTCTTACACTATAAGGTTAATAAACTTACCATAACAAGCCATAAGAACCCCCAAGTTGTTTATTATTAATATATATAACCTTATCTAAGTCATTTGGCCGAACCTTAGATTTTTAGGAATAAAATAACAATTAATAATATAATATTTGTTTTAAAAACTATTTTATGTCAATTTTGACACTATTTGGTAATTGATTTTTGTGAAAATCATAACAGAAAGATTAGTTCGAAAAAAGTTAATTAAATCAATACTAACATGTCATATTAACCTAGAAAATTATTTTAATTCATAAAAAGTCTCAAATTACATTTATTTTGGTATTTATAACATCAATTATGTCAATATTTCATTAATAAGATAATTACTGCATCATCATTGTGTCATAAATAAATTAAATTATTTAATGTCTAAAAATTACAAATAAAATATCATTATGTAGGAAATATTTTTAGATTTATAATTAATATTTATAGTATAATTTATATTGTGTATAACCCTATATTAAAAATGATTCAGTTATTAAACTTTGATTTTAACTATTTTAACCCTTCTTTAAATAAATTAATATTAAATATCCTAATCTAATCCAAGTGGGCCTAAATGGTCATATTTTATTCCTAAGGTTGTTTTTTGTCGAATTACACTTATCCAATAGAATTAGGACATGTGTTAGGGTAATAATAATATCATTTTTACCCTTAATTACCCTATTTACTTTTAACTGTGGTAAATAAAAGTAAAAAGTTACTATTCACCAAAAATTATTTTCATCTCATTGAACCACATTTTACTTACTGAAATCAACCATGTCTCTTGGATTTTTGAAATTCCATTCACAAAAGCGATAAAATTAAGTTTTATGTAAATTTGCAAATTCTCCTAGGAGGTGGGTAAAAGACGGTGAAAAGTTCAATAAAATTTTTATATATCTAAACTTATTATAAAATGACTCCAGTGAATTTCATTGAACTTATATAGGTATTATGTATCAATTTTGACCTAAAATAAATTTAAATAAAATAAATAATTATTTAAATAAAAAAGTTGGTTTTTAAATAGTAACCCAATGTTTTCACTATTCATCAAAAATTGAAAGTTTTCAGAAAAATACCAAAATTTCACCCTAGGCTAATTTCGATATTCTGAATCCAAAAATGAAGACCATTTTGAAATATGGAATTTAAAAAATTTCAAAAAGTGGTTATTACTATTCATAACGTTTAGTTTTAATAATATTTTAATAGCATATCGTTGTTTAGTGAAAATCGGTATTGCGTACGACGCAAGCTATTAAGGAAGGTCATGATTTCATGTAAAGCAATCCAAGCTAGTGTTGTGTGTAGTGAAAGATCCCTTTGATGATTTATATAACATAAAAACAAAATATTTCTCATAAAAGTCTCGGGTGTTACATTCTACCCCCCTTAAAATGAATTTTTCCCTCGAAATTTGTCACTTTGTAACAAACAGATGAGGATACCTCTCCCTCATCATATCCTCAAGCTCTCATGTAGATTCTTCTAATTGGTGGTTCCTCCATAAAACTTTCACTAAGCGAGTGGTCTTGTTCCGTAGGACTTTTTTGTTACGATCTAGAATCTCTATCGGTTGTTCTTCATAAGAAAGATCTTGCTCCAGCGGTACAACTTATGAGCTGAGTACATGTGAAGGATCAGGTATGTACTTTCTCAGGAGAGATACATGGAACACATCGTGAACTTGAGAGATATTTGGTGGAAGCACCAATCGGTAAGCTACCTTCCCAACACGATCCAAAATTTCAAAAGGACCGATATACCTAGGGCTCAGCTTTCCTTTCTTTCCAAATCTCATTACTCTCTTCCAAGGAGATATTCTTAAGAACACTTTATCACCCACTTCAAACTCTAGGTCTTTTCTTCGGTTGTTGGCATAACTTTTTTGTCGACTCTGAGAAGCTCTAATGTGTTGTTTAATAGATCTAACCTTTTATGCCATCTCATCAACAAGATCAAGTCCTAATAGCTTTCTTTCCCCAACTTCATCCCAGCAAGTTGGAGTCCTGCATTTCTTTCCATAGAGAGATTCATAAGGATCCATCTGAATATTGGAGTGAAAGATATTATTATAAGAAAATTCCACCAAAGGTAGGTGTTTATCCCAACCACCTTTGAAATCCATAGAGCAAGCTCTCAACATATCTTCTAGAGTTTGAATTGTCCTCTCAGACTGACCGTCCGTCTGAGGATGATAAGCAGTGCTGAAACTCAACTCTGTATCCAGAGTATGCTGAAGACTTCGCCAAAACTTTGAGGTAAACCTCAGATCCCGATCAGATATAATAGAAAGTGGTACTCCATGCAATCTTACCACTTCCTTTACATATATCCTGGCAAGATGATCTAGAGAGAAATCCTCTCTAATAGAAATGAAGTGTGCAGACTTTGTAAGACGATCAACTATGACCCAGATAGCATTATTTCCTTTGGATGTTTTAGGAAGTCCAGTGACAAATTCCATAGTGATGTTTTCCCATTTCCATTCAGGTATGGGTAATGGTTGTAACATCCCCTTAGACTTCTATCTCTCAACTTTAACTTGCTGACAAACCAAGCATCGAGAGACATATTCAGCAACATCTCTTTTCATGCCATCCCACCAGAAGTACTCTTTCAGGTCCCTATACATCTTCGTGCTTCCAGGATGAATAGAGAATGAAGAAATATGAGCCTCATCCAGCAGCTCCTTCTTTAATTCGGGGATGGGAGGAACACAAACCCGATTCCTGAACTTTATTATCCCATCACAATCAAGGTTGAATTCAGGAACATTTCTCACCTTCTTTTGTAATTCTACATCTTATTTTTGTGCCTCTTTAATCTTCACATGTATAGATGGTTGAACATTCATTTGAGAAAGATACGATTTTTCCCCTTTCATTATAATTACAAGATCCATCCTTTGTAAATCCATAAATATTGGATCTTTTGTGATCCTCATCATGGATAAGCTAGCATGGTCTTGTCGACTTAATGCGTATGCTACCTTGTTTGCTTTCCCAGGGTGGTAATGAATTGAGAAGTTGTAATCCTTAATCAGCTCTAACCATCTTCTTTGACGCATATTCAGCTCCTTTTGTGTGAAAATATACTTTAAACTTTTATGATTAGTATAAATATCAAACCTTTAACCATAAAGGTACTTCCTCCAAATCTTTAATGCAAAGATTACCACAGCTAACTCCAAGTCATGAGTTGGGTAATTTTGCTCATAAATTTTCAACTGTCTTGAGTCATAAGCTATCACCATATCATTTTGCATGAGAACACACCCCAGTCCCTTCTTGGATGAATCACTGTAGATCACAAACCTTTCTCCACTACAAGGTAGTGTGAGCACAGGTGCACTGGCTAACCTTCTTTTTAGCTCTTTGAAATTCTATTCACATTCCTCTGTCCAAGAAAACTTAATTCCTCTCCGAGTCAACTTGGTGAGTGGGTTAGATAACCTTGAAAAATCTTTCACAAAACGTCGGTAATATCCAGCCAAACCAAGAGAACTTCGGATCTCAGTTATTTTTGTTGGTCTCGACCTTCTTTCGATAACCTCTATTTTTGCTGGATCCACAGATATCCCCTCTTTTGAGATTATGTGACCCAAAAATGCAAATTTTTTAAGCCAAAATTCACACTTGGTAAATTTGGCATAAAGCTTCTCCTTTCTCAGGGTCTTCAATATAATTCTCAAGTGATCTTCATGTTCTTACTTACTCTTTGAATAGACAATAATATCTTCTATAAAGACTACCAAAAACTGATCAAGATAGTCTCTAAAGACTCTATTTATCAGATCCATGAAGATAGCAGGGGCATTAGTAAGACCAAATGGCATCACTATAAATTCATAGTGTCCATACCTTGTATGGAAATCCTTCTTTGGTATATCCTCCCTTTTGAACCTTAATTGATGATACCCTGAACGAATATAAATCTTGGAAAATTATTGAGCTCCGCGTAGTTGGTCAAATAAGTCATCAATGCACGGGAGAGGATATTTGTTCTTGATAATGATCTTGTTAAGTTCTCGATAATCAATGCAGAGTCTCATTGATCCATCTTTCTTCTTAACAAAACGAACTGGTGCTCCCCAAGGTGACGCACTAGGGCATATGAATCCTTTATCAAGATTCTCTTGGAGTTGCTTCTTCAATTCCTGCAACTCAATTGGGGTCATTCTATAAGGTGTCTTTGAAATAGGCAAACCACCCGGTACGAGTTCTATTGAAAACTCAACTTCACGATTTGGTGGAAGACCTGGCAATTCCTTCGAAAAGACATCGTCAAACTCCCGAAAAATGGGCATATTCTTAATCGTGATTTTCTCTCCAACCATTTGAGATAAATAACCTTCATTTATTGGAATCAAGACCCATAAGATGGAATAAATTTCCACTGGAAGGTTATGTTCATCCTTGCATTGATAGACGATCATAGATTGATCTGGAATATGAAATGTGACTTCCCTTATTTGGAAATTGATATGAGCTCCATATAGAGAAATCCAATCCATTCCAAGAATCACATCAAATTACACTATAGGAAGGATCACAAGATTTGCAGGAAGCACTTTCCCACAAACTTTAATTGGAGAAGAATTATAAACTTTTGATGCAACTGTTGTGCCATTAGGGGTTGTCACAACTAACTCAACATCTAATTGTTGAGGTAATACAGAGATACCCTTAGAAAATTCTTCAGAAATAAAAGAGTGGGTGGATCCAGAATCAAATAAAACATTTTCTACTTTAGAGTGTATGGTAAGTGTACCTTTCAACACATCGTTATCATACTCCACATCGCTGACATAAATTGCATGTGACTTTCCTTTGTATTTAGCCTTAAGAGTTTGTTGATGTAGATCATCATCAATAACCCTTGGATTAGGGAATTGATTGGAATAATTCCCCATTTCCTTGCACTTGTAGCATTGAAGTGTAGGAGGTGCACTCTGTGTATCCTTTTCTTTGTTCGCATCACTAGACATCTTCTTCCCATTATTGCAGCATTCAAATTCCCGATAACCTTCCTTTCCACATTTGAAACATTTACTTGTCCCTTTAAGACAACTCCCTCCATGTTTATTTCCACACTTTGAGCATAAGGGAAAACTCATCTTCTTTTCAGTGTGGTCTTTAGATTTTCCTTTGAATTCCATTTTCCTCTTCTTATCAAACCCATGTGACTGATGGGTTACACCGATCTCCATCTCAACCTTGAGAGCACATCGAATAATTTCCTCATAGCTATTGAAGTCCCTTATGGATAACGCCCTTCGAAGACTTGGTTTTAATCCACTAAAGAATCGATCGATCTTACTCTCAAGTTGGATAATAATTCCGGAAGCGTACCTTGCAAGTCTTATAAAATTTGCTTCATAGGTACCAACAGATTCATCATCCTTTTGCTTTAGTTCAAGAAACTCCTTCTCCATCTTTGTTCGAAGAATACGAGGGAAGTAATTATTGAAAAATAAGTTCTTGAACTCATCCCATTCCATGGATTCAATTTCATCTCTTTGCCTCGTATTCTTGATAAGATTCCACCATTGATCAGCATCTCCATCAAAACGATACACTGCTAAGATGACTTTATCATGTTCAGAACATTGAAGAACTGAAAATATCTTTTTAGTGGTACTGATCCATTGTTCAGCCACTAATGGATCAGAAGACCCGCTGAATGAAGTTGGATGCAACCTCATGAAGGATTCAACAGAATGTTGCTCCTTCCTTTTCTCGTTTGGAAGTCCTGCATGATTCAAATCTTGAGAAAGTTGTGTGAGCATGGCTACAAGATTTTTCATTCCAGCTCCCATAATGTTTGGTTGCTCAGGGGGACAATCATTGCATTTCTCGTCGCATTCCGCATTAACACGGTTCCTTCGGGTTCTAGCCATTGACTAAAACCAAGAAGAATAGTGTGAGCAACACTAATTATAATAGGAAAACCACATAATCAAGAATAAAATTTCACACTTAAGGTCTTATCATAGTTTGTTCATGGCCATTTCTAAAACACTAAGATCGTGTTCTATGCTTAGACTTATCCTTAGGGTTTTTACTAAGGCTTTCACATCCTAGTTTCCAAAGGATGACTATACCTTTCCTCTGATACCAACTATAATGACCCATACGTTACATACATGGTTATTAATTCAAAATTAAATTACACTTATTAAAAAATATAACAAAACCATGAAAGGACCGTATAGGTATAGTGTCTTTAGAAACTGGGAAACATTAACAACTGGTTCATAAATCATCTACACTATCTCCCATTTATTTCATCATATCTACAGTCCCTTTTGGCATATCCTACTTAATAACCTTCTTCCTGACCTGGGTAAAGAAAACATACAAAAGGGTGAGCTCAAATGCTCAGTAAGGGTAAACAAAAGAAATATCAATCACATCATATTCATAAGAACATAACATTTTGGAAATCTTAACCTGAAAAAGAGATCATAATTTCATAACATGGGATAAATCATAGTAATGAAATGTAATCCCAATAATCATAACTTAAAACATGAAACTTTGTGGCATACACACATAATCATAGAGAATCATTTCTTAGTAGTCAAGACTCATATCCAAGACTATCTTAGCGGACAAAGTCCATTTCTGAACCGAGTTCACTCCTCGTTTCAGTCCTGTTTCACTGAACCGGTTTAACCTGCCGTTCCAGCCATGTCTATCTCATGAGATATAAATATTTACCCAATGCATTGTAGGGAGATATAGGTCCCACCCATCTCATAATAATACCATTCTTATGTGTGCCACAAAATCAAAAAAATCATACATCATTGCATAACCCATGTAATAAAAATGGGAATATTAAACATCATGCCATCATAACATAATCCATATAAGATAAAAGGATATCATAAAAATAATTACATCCTAACCTAATCAAATCAATGTAATAATAGGGATAGAAATAGAACCCTATATTATCTTAGATGGAAAATAATTTTGATAAAACACTTGAACTCCATTCTTGAGGAAAATATCCTTTCTACTTCAAAAACATTTTTCCTTTCTTAACATGTCATACAATTTTAAACTAAAAGAAGTTTATTAAAAATAAAATTGAAAACTTGTAAAGGAAGATTCTTGGAAATAATGTTTTAAAAATCCATTCATGTTGTATAAGTTAAAAAAACATTCTTCTTGTACTTATGTCGGAAAAGTCAAAAAGTACCTCGTATGAAAAATGACAAAAGATTCCTTTCATATATTTTACTAAAAACTCAATGAAGGGTAAAATTGGATTTAAAAAATTATATGAGGATATAAATAATATTACATATTGAGGAAACATGTATGTGGATGATAAATATTCCCCAGTAAATTATGAAGTATAAACAATCTCGGATAAAAATTGAGATTGTGATATTGTCCCTTACCTTAGGTCCGATTTGCTTCGTAAGTGTCCGAACCTCCTGTATAATGATTTAAATAATGTTATTGACTTATTCCAGAATCATAATTATTTTTATGATATCATATATGGTCATATTCTTAGCTTCTTATTAGTAATATTTCATTGTTACTTGTTATTCGGGTGTTTATTGCTTTTTGTTCTTATGCGTGTTTTGTCGAATAAATTCTTATTCTTCTTTTTAGGTTATAGATACCTCATTTCCAGAATGGTATTAGTGTAATATATATCATATTCATTCATTCAATTCATTTATATGATCATTATTCAATGAAAATCATGTAGAACGAGTCGCATCACATCGTGGAGACGGTATTCCGTACGTACGCACGAGCGATGATATTGTTCCCATGATCGTGGAATTGTATTGGAGTGTATGTATAATATTTCAGAATCAATACCAACTTACAATAATCATATATAGTTATTTATTTGCACCATTATACCCATCCAAGTAAGGTGGTGGTGGAAAATAGATTACACCACGGCGTGGAGACGGTATTCCGTATGTACGCACGCGCGGTGATTTCATTTTTTGTAGGATGGATAGATGGTGAAATAGAGTTGTTTCATACTTATAATAACATATCAGTATATGAGTGATACTAATGTTATTACTTCATAATTTAACAACTAAAGAATAAGAAGTGTAAGTAGAAATAAAGTTGAAAGAATCAGTAACGGACATTACCTCTTCTTTGAAGCGCCTCTTTGAGACCTCCTTTTAGGGCACTAAAATTGGTCTTTGAAGAATACCAGGACCTCTAGGATGTTTCTAGGGAAGTGAAGAAGAGAATTTGGCAGGTTTTTTCTGAGTTTGAAGGCTCAAAGTGGTGTGAGGAAGAGATGGAGGAGGTGCCCTTTTATAAGGAAGGGGAGGGGCACCTTTGGAAAAACTAAAAATATTATTTTATTATAAAGTCATATTCGGTTTTTAATAGCTCCAAATTGATTTATTTCGAAGATAAGGTGGGGATGGGTCGAAATCCTCTCATCCAATATAATTTAGACAATTTTAGGGTTATATTTTAACCTTATCATTTAGATTTAACTTTAAGTTAAATAATTTTACTTTTACCGTGTCTTTTTGTTTTCTTACACTATAAGGTTAATAAACTTACCATAACAAGCCAAACGAACCCAAAGTTGTTTATTATTAATATATATAACCTTATCTAAGTCATTTGGCCGAACCTTAGATTTTTAGTAATAAAATAACAATTAATAATATAATAATTATTTTAAAAACTATTTTATGTCAATTTTGACACTATTTGGTAATTGATTTTTTTGAAAATCATAATAGAAAGATTAGTTCGAAAAAAGTTAATTAAATAAATACTAACATGTCATATTAACCTATAAAATTATTTTAATTCATAAAAAGTCTCAAATTACATTTATTTGGGTATTTATAACATCAATTATGTCAATATTTCATTAATAAGATAATTACTGCATCATCATTGTGTCATAAATAAATTAAATTATTTAATGTCTAAAAATTACAAATAAAATATCATTATGTATGAAATCGTTTTATATTTCTAATTAATATTTATAGTCGAATTTATCTTATATATAACCCTATATTAAAAATAATTTAGTTATTAAACTTTGATTTTAACTATTTTAACCCTTCTTTAAATAAATTAATATTAAATGTCCTAATCTAATCCAAGTGGGCCTAAATGGTTATATTTTATTCCTAAGGTTGTTTTTGGTCGAATTAAACTTATCCAATAGAATTAGGACATGTGTTAGGGTAATAATAATATCATTTTTACCCTTAATTACCCTATTTACTTTTAACTGTGGTAAATAAAAGTAAAAAGTTACTATTCACCAAAAATTATTTTCATCTCATTGAACCACATTTTACTTACTGATATCAACCGTGTCTCTCAGATTTTTGAAATTTCATTCACAAAAGCGGTAAAATTAAGTTTTATGTAAATTTGCAAATTCTCCTAGGAGGTGGGTAAAAGACGGTGAAAAGTTCAATAAAATTTTTATATATCTAAAATTATTATAAAATGAATCCAATGAATTGCATTGAACTTATATAGGTATTATGTATCAATTTTGACCTAAAATAAATTTAAATAAAATAAATAATTATTTAAATAAAAAGTCGGTTTTTAAATAGTAACCCAGTGTTTTCACTATTCATCAAAAATTGAAAGTTTTCAGAAAAATACCAAAATTTTACCCTAGGATGATTTCGATATTCCGAATCCAAAAATGAAGTCCATTTTGAAAGATGAAATTTACAAAATTTCAAAAAGTGGTTATTACTATTCATAATGGCTAGTTTTAATAATATTTTAATAGCATATCGTTGTTTAGTGAAACTCGGTATTGCGTATGACGCAAGCTATCGAGGAAGGTCGCGATTTTGTGTAAATCAAGCCAAGCTAGTGTTGTGTGTAGTGAAAGATCCCTTTTATGATTTATATAACATAAAAAACAAAATATTTTTCATAAAAGTTTCGGGTGTTACACTTTGGGCATTCTTTAAGTGATTTATGGTCCTTACGAAACAATATACAGTCATTCGGGCAGGCATGTATTCTTTCAGATATCATATCCAACCTCGTTAAAATGCAATTGCGGTAATGGTCTACTTAAGAGAATATCGGCACTGTGAGTTCAACAGTACCCTCAGATTTCAATTCTGAGCACCGGTTCAAAAATTATGAAACGTCGCTCGCACGTTTACTAAACGTACCCGAAAAAAAGTTTGGAAAATTATTAACATTCATCCTAAACCCACTACGGTCGAGGTTAGTCTCTACCTAGGTGAAACATGCCCCAACGAACCCAAAGGTACCCTCAGATTTCCAATCCGAGTTATCGTTTAAAAGTTATGAATTTTACAATAAAATAATTGTCACTTAATTATTTTATTTGCGGCCAAAAACTAATTTTCTCTGGTGGCCCTCGCCGACCCAAGTTAGTATCTGCTTAAGGAAAACCTACCCTCACGAGTTCATCGGTGGTCTCTGATTTTTAATCCAAGTTTCCATTTGTGAGTTATAAGCATTTGAAAAATAAAATAACTTTATTTAATTATTTTATTTACAATTATGCCATTTTTGGGTTTTCTCACAGGAGGCACGCACCGACTAAAATTAAGTCACGCCTAGGGTAAATTCGCCATCCTTAATGCAATGGTGGCCTCGGATTTATGATCCAAGTAACCATTTAAGAGTTATTCCACTTTTTTAGGAAAATTGCATACGTGTGTTAATTTAAGCTTAACCGAACTTCGACGGATCATTCCAGGCACTCCGAACCTTAGAATCGTGTTCCGTCAGAAACTACGGACTCATAAAATTCCCAAGAATATAAAAAATCCACAGAATTTCCAAGTATTTACATTAAAGTTAGAGGACTTCCTTGATAAGGAAGACGGAGGTGTCGACTACCTTGAAGTTCGAGGGCTTGCGGGGATAGCAAGACAGACTCTGATATTCTTATTGAGGGCTTACCCTGGTGTGGGTAAGACAGAATTTCTTGAAATTATAAATCAAGGTACCTTTATCCAAGGTTGTTGGATACCCTACTCTTTGGGTTAAAAGATTTCATACTTGTTACTTGTGTTGTTACAAGTTTATTTTCTACTGCATTTTGATTAATGAGGAAATTATAACTATCTTATACTTTCTTGTACTTGTATACTCTGATTAGTAAGATTCTATATGTTTTAAGATAGAATCTCTTGTAAACTTTTCTTAAGTTTCAATTTCGGAACCATATTTTTAGAACCTGGCAAGTTTGTAGAACTAATAGGTCTGGTGAATTTACCTTGTTTAACTTTGTTAAACATAGTTTTCCTCAATGTTAAAAATGAAAGATTTATACCAACTTTAAAGGTTCAAAAGGAATTTTTAAAGTATACAATTCATCCCCCCCCCTCTTGTATATTGATCATCTATATTTATATTTTGATCCTACAATATAGAATACCCTTACATGAGAGGATATGCCTACCCTTATTTGAGAATACAACTTACCCTTCCATTAACCCTTGCACGAGTATCAATCTACCCTTACGTAAAGTTACCTTTACATAGATCAACATAACTTACCTATATGTGACATGTTAAAACCTACCTTTATGAAAAATTGGATTTTCACATTTATGTAAAATCACTTCTACATCGAATAAAATTTTTAACCAATATATATTTAAACCCATAGTATAATTTAAATTCTATAAAATAAAATAATTATTATATTCCATTAATTTATTATTTACTACTATAACTTATTATTTTCTAACATATGTTCTATATTTTAAATATTATTATATACTAAGATATTCCATTTCTTGCGGGGGAGGGACCCTCTTCATTTCCCGCTTCATGTTCTTTCCTTCCCTTCTCTAACCCTGATTCTCTCCCTCTTTTCCACTAATTTCACTTTTCCCTAAAGTTCTGAATCTATTTGAATTCCACCCGCAGCTCTCGATTTCAGCCTCAGAGTTCACCAATGCTTCATCCCTTCTGAATTTGACCTTGGTTTCTCGGTTCATGCATCACCGACCTTCGGTGGACTCTTTCGACGGGTTTGTGTTTGACGCTTGGGGTTTATCCGAATGAGCTACCGTAGGGCTTCTCGACAATAGGCATATTATGGTTCATTTTTCTTCGGAGTTGGATTTAATCAAAGCCTGGTCCAAAGCACCACGGTTCTGCAATGGATCTCGCTTATTTCTTTTTCGGTGGTCCTATGATTTTCACATGAAGCGTGATTCTCCAACAACGGTGATCTGGGTCCGCTTGCCGAAGCTTCCTCTTCCATTCCAGAACCCTTCGATTATCCGGATGATAGGTAATATGATAGGTCATTTTGTTTGCTATGATAGTATAACTAACACAATATGTCACCGGATTTCTCCTTGTATATGTGTTGAAATTGATGTTTCAAGGATGCCTATTGATTTTGTTTGGATTGAAGTTAAAAAAGAATTTCAGTATAAGCAAGCAGTTGTCTTTGAATCTTGGGTGGATTTCTGTTTAGTTTGAAAGAAAATGGGTCATCGACTATCAACGTGTCGGCGCGGGCTCATGTTCAGTCATCAGAGGGAGGTTGCGGTTCTGGGAATGGGTACTGGTGTGGTCATGGATAATGGTCCGGGAGGGCAGGCCCTTGGCAGTGCATCCTCGGAGGTTGATCCGAAGGTGATGGTTCCAGGTGGAGCATCCACCGAAGCTCCTCCTCTGGATAAATTTTTCCCAGTGAACCTTAATCTTACTGTTGCGAATGTCTTTGGAAGACTACGGAGTGACCTGAATCTTGAGGAGAAAGGTATGCCTGAGTCCATAGTGCCAGATGGGGTGTGTATTTCAAGAATTTTTTAGCAGAATACTGCTGCTTCCAAGGTTGCGTCTTATGCGGAGGCTGTGCGCGTTGGAAGCGAGGGGTCTCGGGAGATGATTCTAGGGCAACTTGGTCATGTAAAGGCTTCTTATGAGGCAAGGTAGGGTGAAGAAACTTGTGGAAATGGTCAAGAATTGCAGACTGTAGGGGGTGGGGTGCACATCACGCCAAAGAAAATGCCAGATGTCGAGCTTGTTAACCGATTTGAAGGTTTAGCCAGTGAAGGGCTGGATCAGGACCACGATACAGCTTGGACAAAGAACCTTAATGAAGATCAGAGACTCCAAATGGGAGATTATAGTGATGGGTCTTCTAATCTTTCAGAAGATAGTGCAATTGAAATCCAGTGCAGTGGGATACCCAGTCCAAGGAGAAGGAAGGGCCAAAGAGGGAATCGGGACTCAGGGATGTGTATCCCGATTAAAGGACACAATTCGAAGGGAAGAAAGGACTACTCATACTTACCCCAACCTATGGAGAACATATCCACCAAAAAGGTGAAGTCCAAGGAAGTAGTTATCTTAGAGGATTTAAAGAAAATGCAGGAAGTCTCGGTGGTGCTGAACCCACCTACTAGCGGGGACTCTGGCTGGATTGAAGTTGTTGGAAATGGGAAGATATGGGAAATTATTATTCAATCCGAAGAAGAAATGTTGGAGGATTCGTTTCTGATTAATGCCTAGAAAGTGGATACGACTAAGATGTCTGAGTGACTGCTTCGGGTGGACACTAATAAGGTGCAGTCAGAGTGGATTGACAAGCAAGATCACATTCTAATAAGAGGTTTCAATGCAGAGAAGATTATATTGGAGGAGTACATTCAGACATGGGACAAGATGGCCTATTGGTTTGAAGACCTTATCAAGGATGATTCAGCCTTAGAGGTAAATGGTCTCCATTGGAAATTATTTAGGAATAGAGTGTCTAACAGACTTAAATTAGACTTCAATGGCACGTCTATCTCTTATGGCATTTGAAGTTTTGTATTTTGTACTGTATGGTTTCTCACTTTTCCATAAAAGTGTTTGGAAAATAAAAAATGAGAATGATGATGATTTAAGAGACCAAAAATATAAATTTTACACAAAAATAAAAGTCCTTTTAAGTGATTAAAAATTAATTAAACATGAATTAAAATTTTATTAAAACTGACCTATAATTTATGGAATAATATTACATGTTCAAATCAGGGGTGATACAAAGGTCATGGTCCACTCTTTTTTAAAACACTCCCTCACTCGTTAGCAACTATAATGAAATGAAACACAACACATAGGAATTTTTACAAGGTTCAACTCCAATGCAGAATCCTACCCCTTATTGGGTTCAGTTTGTTATTGAGACACTGATTATATAATATATTTAATTTACAGTGATTACAAATACTCTACAATGGCACACAAGCATTGGGAAAGTATCATTTTCTTCCTTAATCCAATAGATTTTCATTGTTTATATGGGTACCACCAGTCTTTACTGAGTTAACTCCACTCTTAGATGTGAACAATACCTTTAGTACCCTTTTGGATGCCTCAACATTAGAAAATAAGATCCTTTTCTATGAGTTGGGTCTTATAAGGAGATAGAGGTGAAGGGAATGGGGGTGGAAAATTTTCTTATCATCTTGGATGCTTTGTTTTCATTGTAATGTTTTGCTGTCCATTTGATGTTGTAATCGTTCTTCATTCTCATGTAAGTTATTTGAATCACATTAGTTCTCAATAAAAGTTCTTCATTTCATCTTTTTCTTTTTTTTTCTTCTTATCACTTTGATACCGTTGCTTTAAGGTGTGAATTTATTCACACCAGCACTTGTGAATTTATTCACACAACGGTGGAGTGATCGTTTCATTGTTTTATTTTTCTTCTCCAATTCTGCTTCTTTAAGTCGACTTCCCGCTTCCATTTATTTAATAGCATAAATAGAGGGCTAAACCCTTATGGGTTGGTCCTAGGGAGTTGCATGGGGAAGATTGGATGTTATTTTATGATCTAAAATTCTTTAATCATTTCATTAATTTAAGATTTCCATTTGATGATTAATTTCTTCTTCATCTTCGCCAACTTTAACAATAACACATTTCGAGTGCTAGTACGATCCAATTCCTTGGAGTGATCATTAAATTGATCCTCTAAGTGCATTGGTGATTAGCCTTGGAATTGTGAGGGATTAAATTGGTGAATGATGTTGAGGAATTATATCATTTTGTGGACACGTCTTGAATTAGTGAAACGAACGTTATAAGATAATAAATACATCCAATCTAACCTAGTAACAACTTAGGATCAACTCATCTCCATTAATTGTTTTAGACTAAGTAAGTGTATGTTTTAATTTATTTTCTTTAAATTAATTCAGTAGTTATTCAAATAAAATCAATCCAAATAGTTGGCCACTCCATAGCCAAATCCTTCCAAAATCAGAGTGTCTCTCGGTTTCTTCTTCGGTCCCTGTGGACTCGACCCCTACTTGTACTACAACGACCGCATACCTGTAGGGTAAATTTGGGCGCAACCAAATTTTGGCGCCAAAATTTGGTTGGGCCCAAATTTACCCTACTGGTAAAAGCGGTCGTTGAAGTACAAGTAGGGATCGACTCCACAGGGACCGAAGAAGTAACCTTGAGACACTTTGATTAGATGCGGGATTGGCTATGAAGTGGCCAACTATGGTGTTTATTGATTTGAAGAAATATTTATTTAAATTAAAGAACAAAAACAATAAAATTACTTGAATTAAAACAACTAATTAATGTGAGTTGATCCTAGGTTGTCTCTTGGGCTTGATTGGATGTATTTGTTTTTCATTTGATTTTATGTTCATCGGTTCAAGAGGTATCCATTAAATGAAATAATTCTTCAATATCATTCTCCGATTTAATCCTTACACAATTTCAAGGCTAATCACCAATTCACTTAGAGGATCAATTAAATGAGCACTCCAAGGAATTGTATCGTACTAGCACTCAAAATGTGTCGTTGTTAAATTCGGTGAAGACAAAGAAGAAGATAAATCAAAGAAATGAACTCTTAAAATAAAGAACAAATTTAAGAATTTAAGAACATTAAATAACATTCAATCCAACTCATGCAACTACCTACGATCAACCCATAAAAGTTTAGCCCTCCATTGATGCTATTCTATCAATGGAAGCGGTTAATTGACTTAAATAAGCGGGATTGAAGAAGAAAGAAAAAAAACATTAATCAAAATGAACACTCCACCGTTGTGTGATGAATTCACAAGTGCGGGTGTGAATAAATTCACACTACGATTCAACGGTATCAACGTGTAAAAAAAAGGAAAAATAAAAGTGAAGAATAAGAAATTTTATTAAAATACTAAACGTGAATGAAAAACTTACATTACAGAAATTGACAATGCCATTACAAAACGAAAGCGGGAAATTACAATTGAAAGAAAAACTTGGATTCAAAGGAAAATGTTAGATGATTATTACCTTCACCACCAGCTCCTTATATAGGCATATTAGAAGCCTTATGTCCACCCCCAACATTAAATTCACCCCCCAACAATTAAGAGAGTCAAAAGGAGGGTGAAGAATCAAAAGGAAATTGACGTTTCGAAGTTGACCCGGAAAACTGTCCAGATTCGTCCTCTATTTTGACGTGTGATTTTTACACTTCATATGGCCGAATCTGAAGGTGTCATAATATAAAATATCTTAATCCATGTGTCTTCTAGAAGCTCTCAAAATTTTAGGACATTTTTCTCAGCCGTTTGAAAGTTATGGTTGAAATTGTGGGACGGATTTCTGTGCATTAATGACGAGTCCTCCATTTAAATCTCAACTTCAGATCCCTTTATCATCATGAAAAAATCAGAATTAGCTCCGGCCACAGTTGAATAAAATGATCCTAATATTTTTATCTTTCTACTGTATAAATTTGAGCTTCATTGGGCTTGGTTTCTGGGCCCCACATTTGTTTGATGGGCCTTAGGCCCATTATGCTTTTTCCAGCAAGTTTCTGGATTCAGGCGCAAAATTCTCCATCTTCCTTTGGGATTCATCCATCGGACCTAAAAGATAAAATGTTCCAAACAAAGTTATAAATCATATCTCAAAATTTCAAATTAAAATGATGAATATTGTAATTTCCACAAGCAAATTATTGAGTGGTCCCAAATTGACATTTTAAGCATGAATTGCACAATGATGGGAAATGAAGTTCAATTTCTGAATTGGACTAAAATTGATGTTTATGAACTTTTAAACACATTAATATTAAGATATTAACAATGAATATTAGCCACTTTCAGTGACTAATCACACCCCCCAACTTTAGTTTTGCTAGTCCCGAGCAAAATAAATTACAAATATGAAATCCAAATCCCCTTTTCCAAAAACATTTAAATACACATTACTCACCCAAATATCTAATACCAAAAAAATTATGAAAACCCATCAAAATAATTTAAAACAATCTAGGTCCATAAGCATATCCCAAGCCCAAGCCCATTCCTTTGTTCAAATTCATTGCCACATTTCATCCAATTCCAATTAAGCATGATAAAGTGTTGTGCATCATAAAAGATATGGGGCCCATTTTATTGTTCAAAGGGAAAAAATGGAAGCGCTAGGTGGGAATCACATTAAACCTTAAGATGAGTATCCATTTTTTTTTAATTTTTTTGATTTTTATTTTATTTTTTTTTAACCACAATAGATATGAAAAGACTAACTCTGGGCAAGACAACTATGGAGTCACGATCCCCAAGTGCCGGACGCCACGCATTTTGTCAATTTCATGCTCTACAATAGAGATATAAAGCCTAACTCTGGGAAAGACAACTATGGAGTCACGATCCCCAAGTTCCGAATGCCACACATTTGGACAAAACATTGCTCAATGTGGTCATTATTATTTTTTTCAATTTTTTTTTTTTTGTTTTTTTTTTGTTTTTTTTGTTTTTTTTTTGGATACTCAAATTAAACTAAAAGTGACCCCAGAACCCTATGCTATAATTAAAGGGACCCAAGAACTCAAATTTACACCCACGATCCAGTAGACGTGCATTGTGGCATTTTTATTAAGAGGATGAAAATGTAAACATTGAAAAATCACATCGGACAACTGCACTTTCCAAAAACTATGCTCATGAACTTAAACTTGCATTAAAATCAGAATCAAGGCATGCAAAATTTATTTGATATCCAATTTTAGAGTTTTCAATGTGTGTTTATCATGTTTATGGTTAATGGAATTTTTCTTTTCATGCATGTTTTTATTCACAAAATAAAAAAAAATCATTTTTTATCTCCCCCCAACTTAGAATGACACTGTCCCCAGTGTTTAAAGAAAAGAAAAGTTAGAAGGGGGTAGGAGAGGAGTTCAATGATGAAATTTAAAATGAAAATCATGGAATGAAGTCACCTGGTGGTTGATGATGATAGCGCATTCCATAGTCTCCCTTCAATCCTGGATTTGAGTCTCAGCAGCTTGGATGGTGGTGAATGGATTTTCCTTATGGATTTCAACATGTCCTTTTATTTTTTTTAACCTATAAAAAAATAAAACAAAACAAAATAAACTGATGATACATTGTCTTCTTTATATTTTCTGGGTAAGGTATTACTCAGAGATCACACCACGTGACACGGATGAATATGGCGCTCCCCTTTCATACCCATCCTTACTCATAAAAGAAGAACAGGTCAACAGCTTATGGTAATTTATTATATGAAAAATAAAATGATTCAAAATGATTGGAAACAAGAAAACCATGGGTTTCCTCCCATGCAGCACTTTTGTTTAACGTCGTTGTCTCGACTTGTACCCCCCAACTTATCCAATTCCAACTCTCATCATTTTTAGGACCCCATTTTTGTCCACTTCCACTTTATTCAGATTGATTTTTTTATAATTTGATTCATGTGAAATCCTATTTTCTACAATGATTGGTAAAATCCAAGGAATATCTAAAATGGTTGATCGTGTTTTATCTGGAGTATTTCCTAAGATTTCAAGGTTCATTCCTACATTATTGGTTTCATGAGATGGATGAATGATAACTGAGAGGTCTTGTTTGTACCCTATGATGGGATGCCTGAGTGGGGAAGTGAGGACATTGATTTTAAGTTCAGGTTGGATAGGACATTCAAAAATAGATAAGGAATTAGAATCAATATAAATTTCATTTTCAAAATTTCCCAACACAATTGGTTCCCTTTGAATTGAAGATTCAACCCCAAAATTTTCTAGATGAGTTTCATAAATGGATATGGGTTTGATGTTTGTGATTTCTCCTAATGGTTCAGTGATTGGTGTTTCTGAAAAATCATCATTGTAGAAATATTCCGAACATTTAATCTCTGAAGAAAAATTTCCCTCTTGTGAATTCATGAAATCAATTTCATCCTGATTTAAATACTCATTAACAACCCCCTCATGTTCTTTATCTTGACTTTCAACATTACCTGACCAAATATCTTCATTATCCAACTCTGTATTACAAGATTTTAAAGTGGGTTCTTTACTAAATTCAAATAAGTTATGTGGGTAACAAGATTCTTCTATAAGTGATGTGGAAAGGACATCCTGAGTGGGAATGGGTTCTTTATAAGTCTCAATGTTTTGTATTTCTAATCTCAGTGATGAAACTTCTGAATTCATTTTAACCATTTTTTCACACAAATGTTCAAGAATTTTTTCAGAATTAGGATTGATTGTTGTTTGTACATCATCATCATCATTAAGTTTGATCTCTTCAATCATCTTTGAGAGGTATGGAAATTGATCCTTTAAAAAATCAGTATCCCATTGATCATTCATGTTATCGGGTGTGGGGTATTCATTTAAAGGTTGATCAAAGTAATTTCCTATGTGAGGGGATTCCCAATGTTGATTTTCTATTCGATTCCAGCCCAATTTTATGAAAGGAAATTGTTGATGATACTCCATTGGAGTTTAATGAAATTTGGATTTGGATTTATTTTTTTGGGAAAACAGAAAGGGGAAAAGAAAAGAGAAATAGAGGTGAGAAAAGAGAAGTTAGGTGAGAATATAAGGTGGGTGTATAAGAAAACTTACTAGGGTCCCCGGCAACGGCGCCAAAATTTTTTTGGGCCCAAATTTACCCTACTGGTAAAAGCGGTCGTTGAAGTACAAGTAGGGATCGAATCCACAGGGACCGAAGAAGTAACCTTGAGACACTTTGATTAGATGCGGGATTGGCTATAAAGTGGCCAACTATGGTGTTTATTGATTTGAAGAAATATTTATTTAAATTAAAGAACAAAAACAATAAAATTACTTGAATTAAAACAACTAATTAATGTGAGTTGATCCTAGGTTGTCTCTTGGGCTTGATTGGATGTATTTGTTTTTCATTTGATTTTATGTTCATTGGTTCAAGAGGTATCCATTAAATGAAATAATTCTTCAATATCATTCTCCGATTTAATCCTTACACAATTTCAAGTCTAATCACCAATTCACTTAGAGGATCAATTAAATGAGCACTCCAAGGAATTGTATCGTACTATCACTCAAAATGTGCCGTTGTTAAATTCGGTGAAGACAAAGAAGAAGATAAATCAAAGAAAGGAACTCTTAAAATAAAGAACAAATTTAAGAATTTAAGAACATTAAATAACATTCAATCCAACTCATGCAACTACCTACGATCAACCCATAAAAGTTTATCCCTCCATTGATGCTATTATATCAATGGAAGCGGGTAATTGACTTAAATAAGCGGGATTGAAGAAGAAAGAAAAAAAACATTAATCAAAATGAACACTCCACCGTTGTGTGATGAATTCACAAGTGCGGGTGTGAATAAATTCACACTACGATTCAACGGTATCAACGTGTAAAAAAAAGGAAAAATAAAAGTGAAGAAGAAGAAATTTTATTAAAATACTAAACGTGAATGAAAAACTTACATTAGAGAAATTGACAATGCCATTACAAAACGAAAGCGGGAAATTACAATTGAAAGAAAAACTTGGATTCAAAGGAAAATGTTAGATGATTATTCCCTTCACCACCATCTCCTTATATAGGCATATTAGGAGCCTTATGTCCACCCCAACATTAAATTCACCCCCCAACAATTAATAGAATCAAAAGGAGGGTGAAGAATCAAAAGGAAATTGACGTTTCGAAGTTGACCCGGAAAACTGTCCAGATTCGTCCTCTATTTTGACGTGTGATTTTTACACTTCATATGGCCGAATCCGAAGGTGTCATAAATATAAAATATCTTCTTCCATGTGTATTCTAGAAGCTATAAAAATTTTAGGACATTTTGCTCAGCCGTTTGAAAGTTATGGTTGAAATTGTGGGACGGATTTCTTTGCATTAATGACGAGTCCTCCATTTAAATCTCAACTTCAGATCCCTTTATCATCATGAAAAAATCAGAATTAGCTCCGTCCACAGTTGAATAAAATGATCCTCATATTTTTAACTTTCTACTGTATAAATTTGAGCTTCATTGGGCTTGGTTTATGGGCCCCACATTTGTTTGATGGGCCTTAGGCCCATTATGCTTTTTCCAGCAAGTTTCTGGATTCAGGCGCAAAATTCTCCATCTTCCTTTGGGATTCATCCATCGGACCTAAAAGATAAAATGTTCCAAAAAAAGTTATAAATCATATCTCAAAATTTAAAATTAAAATGATGAATATTGTAATTTCCACAAGCAAATTATTGAGTGGGCCCAAATTGACATTTTAAGCATGAATTGCACAATGATGGGAAATGAAGTTCAATTTCTGAATTGGACTAAAATTGATGTTTATGAACTTTTAAACACATTAATATTAAGATATTAACAATGAATATTAGCCACTTTCAGTGACTAATCAGGTCTTTAAATGCCAAAACAATGTCAACAAAGTTTCATGAATGTCAGTCTTCTTTCTCAAAATTTCAGAATGATCAAAATTTGCATGAGGGGATGCATACACACCTCATTCTCCTTTGGTTATGATCACATTAGGGATGACCACGCTGATAGGGGGAATCAATGTGGGTGAATTTTTACCAGATCCCTTTGATATATCTCTGTCACTTATTCAGTGAATGGTTTTCTTTTATTTTTTCTCTTGTAGTTGGAAATAAAGCACATAAAACAGTAAATCAAAAAATAACACTAGGATTTTATGAGGTTAACCTCTACTGTGGATGACTATATCCTCAATGTATGGTAGTTATTATCCCATATAAACACAACTTAAATTTTATTATCAATATAGGAATGATTAAGGGGATTATCTTGAAGTTGTTCTTTTGGCACCAACCAAGTACAATGCAAGCTTTATCTTTGAAGCACAAATGTGGGATTTTAGCCTGCCCCCTCTGAAGTGATCAACAGTGTAGAATAATTCTTCTTCTAGACTCCAATTAATCTAATCAACTTCCTCATAATGTTGTAATCAAATGGATGCCTCTAATTCACATAAAGAAGTGGGTTGTCTCAGAAATGAAGTAATCAAGTAGGTTGTATATTCTTCTTCTTCACTAGTCAAAATAATATCAATATGAAATGGATTGGTTATCATAAAATTTGTATTTGATACACAATATTAAGAGTAGTAAATTTATCAGATCTTCTTTATTCTCCTTGGTGAATCAAATATATATATAACTCAATTGCACTCCACTTTCAATATTATTTCATGATACAATAATCTTTCATAACTCAAGAACCTCTCTCAATTACGTCAATGACACATCATGCATGTGTTTCATGGTAAACACATGTTAGCCTTATCACATATCAAATATTGTGATTAATATTTTATGTGGTTTTTTAATTTTTATTCACCGAGTACCTTCTATCCCTTGTGTATTTTTTATACACATGGATTCTTCTATGTTCTTCAAATTGTCATATCTGGTTAAATATGCATGGGATCATACATGAAAATTCCTTCACATTTTAGTGTTTATGCATATGAAATGTCACAAATTTTTTACTCTCTCTCTCTCTCTATATGCACCAGAATAAGTGATCTCTATAAAAGATCTCCTTATATTTACATAAGCTTAAGAGCATGCAGATCCTTCATCCCCTTATGTTATCTTCATACAACAATAAGTGTGTGGGATCTCATAATTCACACTAACTGTTGGGGCATCATAGCTTCATGACGATGATAAACACACAAAAACAGAAGAGAAAATGGGGAACACAAAGAATTAACATGGTTTGGCGTGATGCCTACATCCACGAAGGCTTCTCACCAAGGAAGGTGTTTCTATGGTTGTTTCCGACAAAGGAAAAATGCTACAACTGAAAAAGGAATCCCATGTTGATTTCTCCCCATATTGGGAGTGGCCCCCACAAATCTCCCCCTCACGACCAATTTGGGGTAGAAGCTAGACCTGTAGTCTCCATACAGGCGTTTAAAACTTCATCAACAAATCAAACATGCTTCTTCTCGCCAGATGACATGTCACTTACACCATCTTCAATCGATCTCGAGCTGACTATGGTCCCCATCGAATGATACAACCCTTGGGACTCTTTTCTAGTAAGCATCATTATATCCCCACGTGAGACTTCCAATACTCCACCCGCTATGGAAATCTTGTATCCTCTCACATTGAGCCTACTTAATGATACCAAGTTCTGTCTCATTCTCAGAATGAATTTCACATCATCCAGTTTTTGTACTTCTCCATCAGGTGTTTTCAATTTAACCATCACAACTCCTCAAACCTCGCATGTTGACCCATCACCAAGTTTCACTGAATCCCGCACCTGCTGAAAAGTATGAAACGCACCTTTTTTCATACATATGTGTATCGAGCTCCCTGAATCCAAAACTCATCTGTCTTCCTTTGGATTTTGTGCCCAATCGTTCTTTATTTTTAAAAAACAACATTCCTGCTTCATGTGTCCATATCTTTTGCAGTAATGACACTAAACTTTTCCCCATTCAACTCTCTCATCTGAGTGAGAGCTTCCTGTTTTCAGCCAGATTTCATCATCTCCTGATGATTCTGTGATGTTTTCAACCTTCTTTTCATCTTTATCTTTCCCAATAATGTATCGTTTGCACTCTCTATAGTCACTTTTATAGTGACCTTTTTTCTCACACCAGAAACACGTGATTTGGCTAGGATCGCGTCCTCTCGATTTTTGGCTGTCATTATTTACCTCCTGACTTCTGATATTGTCTCCTCCCACATTGATCATCTCACATCACCATGATTCACTCCTCGGAATGTGTCACGGGTCTTCAAAATGCCTTCGAATCTTGAAGCGACATCATCACCTCGTCCAACTTCAATGTTTCCTTCCACACGAGCAATGCAGTCACAAGTCCATCAAATGAGCTTGGTAGAAATGAAAAAATAAAAGGTGTTTTTTCTTCCTCTTCAACCTTCACATCGATCCCCAATAATTGTGTTAGTATTTTGTTGAATTCATTGGTGTGATATAACAAATTTGTTCCTTGTCCATGCACAATTGGTACAATTTATTCTTTAAGAATAATTTGTTGGTGAGAAACTTTTCCATATATTGTTGCTCCAACTTCTTCCAGATCTCTTTCGATGAGGTCTTGTCCAACACCGAGTATTTTATGTTGTTCGTCGGTCATAGTCAAATTGTTCTGACGATCCGCATCTCAAGCTCTTGCCAATCATTGTCACTGGTTCTCTTGGTCTTTTCTCCAATCAATAGTCTGATCATACCCTAGTGCACTAGAATATCTTTCATTGTGATTTTCTATAGGCTGAAGTTGTTCCGACCATCTAACTTCTCAATATCAAATTTTGGTAGTGCTCCGCCACTAGCCATCGTCGTTGTCATAAAACATGATCACCATCGTCGATGTCACACCTCTTCAGTAGCACTTTATGGAGTGTGAATTTTTAAAAACTAACCATACATATGCGTCTGAAATGGTTGAAATAGTGGGAATCGACTTTTGGATCACCGAAAATGGAGTCTGAATGGCTGAGATATCGCCAAAACAATTTCAATGGTCTAGATCGCCCACTGATCTGGTGATGACGTTGCCCGCCAGAATAGTGGCTGGAAAACTCACTGGAAAGTCGTCATTGGGATGAACAATGTCGTTTTATCCAACACTGGGTACTGTAGCACTCACAGTTTGACTGAAACTTTGATCAGCTCTACCGACTTCATTTCAGCTCTGTTTTTTATGCCACTTGCACCATTGGAATCGTCTCTCTGAGCTCTTCACAAATATGGGGTCAAAAAAATTCCGAGCACTTTCAATTTTATGATCACCGAAAAACTTCTCTGATGGCTGTCATTTCTCTCGATCTGCCTCTGATACCACTTGTAAGGGGCAGCGGAGGTGCGTGGTAATGTTAAATTACCCAAACCAACCAGAGAAAATGGTTTTTTTTCATCTCTATATAACGGTATTTTTATTCCCATGAAGGGTGTGGTGTGAATCGTGTAATTTTGTGATCCTCTGACGAGATATGGAGAGAGTGAATAGAGAGTTGGTCCTGTTTCTCTCGTGGACGTAAGCATCAAGCCGAACCATGTTAAATTTATGTGTTCATACTTTTTTCTACTACCCCTTACACAAAACAATCACATAATAACTTCATAAAGGCAATGATTCATAGGATCTTAAGCTTCACACAACATGTGCATAAGCATGGGCTCTTCTTCTTCCTCTGTGAAAGCCCGTTATAGGATTTGAGGAACATTCTTAGCACAATAAATGAGTGGAGATCTATCTTGAAAACTCAAAAGAGTTTTGAACATCTTTCTTCACGAGTCCAGGAGGCACTTGATACCTCTTCTTCACACATAAGGATGTGTGAAGGCTCTATAGATGCTTTGATTTTATGAATAAAAATGAGCGCTCAAAATATGTTTTAGCAACGGATCTCAATTTTTGGTGTTTATATGTATTTTTGCACCACCTCTATCCCAAGAATAATGTCATGTCCAAGTTTTAAATTGTTCCCAATAATGGTGTCAACATGAAAACACTTTTAATATTATCGAAGATTTTGGTATATTAAACTCCAGTGGTATTCCTTATCATTCGACGATGTCGATACTTATGGCGTCATCGCATAACTTCTTCCTTCACAAGAAACAACTCACATGCGCATGAAAAATGATTGTGTGTATCGTCCTTGGTAGTTCATATCATTTTCAACTTCATTTTATTTTCATTGCATGGTAGTGGAACATCCTTAGTCGATCATTTACATTCAAAGAAAAGCTTTCATGCGTATTTGGTCATGGTCTCGTTATATCGAGATCCAGATGTTCGGGCTTGATCATGATTGTGCCTGTCTTTTTCATGGAGTAACATCACCCTACATTGTCATTGCCCCACATTATTTTACACTTTAGTTTGAAACTTCTATATATTACAATTTGTGTCCTCAGTTGGCCAGAAGCAAGAAACCAGGGTCTGCTCCAGGGCTTCACCGTGATGTCGACCTATGCCACAACCCACTAATGCTCACGTCAGTTTAGGTGCACCCATGTCTGCCAGTGAAGGAGCTTTTCATCCACTATGTGCCTCCTTGCCACCATGGTTTCCCTTATTGTGTTGGTTCCCACACGATTGATCCTTGAGCTCATGTGCGGTTGAGATGGCCCACTTTGTGTGGCTTTGGTTGGACACTTTTTTCTTAGGACATATAAATATACTTCATAAAATTATTAAGCCAACTCCAAAGATCCTCCAACAGAACCTTCATGAAAAATATAAATATATTTCATCTTTCATACCAATACTCTAGGAGCAGCGGTACTTTAGGAGCGGTGAGGACTATAGCAACGGCGGGAGACACTATTGCAGCAGCGGGTACTGTAACGAGTATTGTATCGGTGGCAGTACTGTAACAGCTAGGTACTATTCATAGAATGGGCCTTTGGGCCAAAAATTTGGGGCCTACGGACTATGTAATGAACTTCATGCCCGCTGGGCCGTCAGGTCAAAAATATATGTTGTAATAAAAACCGGCCGGTTGGGTGAGTTATCTCTTGGGGGGCTATGAACTACCTTTCAGGGATGTGTGTGTGCAGTGTGTGTGTGTTTGAATGTAATTGTACCCTCAAGTACCTAATATATATATATATATATTATCTTTTTCAATGGAATTCAAGATCTCTTCATACAAATAACTATTTGTCTGGCCTTCAATAAATGCTTCACTTCTCCTTATGCAAATACATATTTGCATGAAATTCTATATTCATAAATCTTCAACATGAGAAATCATATGATATTGTAAAAAATGTGTAACATGTTAGCACATGTTCTTGAATCAATAAGAACCAGTTTATCGATCGTTAGAGTTAAAAGGATAATTTTTTAAGCATGACATCTAATGACTTTAAATGAATCCATAATAATTCTCCAAGCATCGCCACTTCATCCAAAACATTAATATGACCTTTGAAATTATCATGGATGGTTCTTCTTGTAGACTTCAACCACTTCCAATATTTCTTTTACAAACATAGAGAGATCACTACAAGAAAACCGCCGTTTAGCGGCGGTTTTTTGGCGGCGGTTTTAAAAACCGCCACGAAACGCGTTTTCGGGCCGCCATTTCGCGGCGGTTTTAAGAACCGACGCGAAAAAACCGCCGCTAAACGGCAAAAAAAACTATTTATTTTTTGATTTTTTTTAAAAAAAAATTTTAATTTTATTCGAGGATTATCGGCGGTTTTTTAAAAAACCGCCGCGAAATAGCGGCGGTTTCGGAAAAACCGCCGCGAAATGAAATGAAAAAAATAAAAAGACGCGAGAAACCCCGAAATCACTAAAACAACCATAACTTTTGATCCGGGGGTCCGTTGAAGCTCCACGACCAGTCAAATCGAAGCTCATGAAGAGATCTAGAGGCACATATAATCAAAACCGTGAGACGGTCTAAGGTGTGGAAGATATTAGAGTTATAAAAAAGTTGAAAAAAGTTCTCCAACTTCAAACGGCCATAACTTTCGCTCCGGGTGTCCGTTTGGGCTCTACCACATATCAAATCAAAGCCAGCGAAGAGAGATACGCACTCATTTAACAGAAGCAAGCTTCTGTCTTGTTTTTTGACCCCAGAAACCCCTCCAAAGGCCTCCAAAACCCCGTTTTCGTCACCGGTGTCCCGTCGAACTTGTCTTTAAACAGACCTAACTTTTGATCTGCGTGTCAGTTCGGCCTCCTCCACCTGCCAGATCATAGATCGTTCC
Organism: Viscum album; assembly: GCA_963277665.1. Classification (NCBI taxonomy): domain Eukaryota; kingdom Viridiplantae; phylum Streptophyta; class Magnoliopsida; order Santalales; family Viscaceae; genus Viscum; species Viscum album. Next base: position 764,110,402 of record OY728150.1, read on the forward strand.
ATGAGCTTCAGTTTGACTGGTCGCGGCGCCCACATGCACTCCTAGATCATATGTTATGGCCTTTTTAGTGGGTATCAGGTTTGTTATGTTTTTCAATGCCTCGTTTCTAGCACCCGTTCTCCGTCAGCTTTTTTTAAATGGTCATAACTTCCGATCCGTCTGTCCATTCGGACTCTTTCACCTTTTAGGTTGAAGAGCGTTTCAGGATCTTTGATTTGACAGGTCGCGGATCTAAAACGGACTCTCGGATCATAAGTTATCTCCGTTAATGTGAGTCCAATGTTTTTGTCTCTTTATGATCTTTTATTTATTATTTATTATTTATTATTTATTATTAATTATTAATTATTAATTATTTATTATTTACATTGATTTATATTTATTTATTAGTTATTATTTATTAGTTATTATTTATTAGTTATTATTTATTATTTATTATTTATTATTTATATTTATTTATTATTTATTATTTATATTTATTTATATTTATTTATTTTTATTTATTATTTATTATTTATATTTATATTTATTTATTATTTATATTTATTTATTATTTATATTTATTTATTATTTATTATTTATATTTATTTATTATTTATTATTTATATTTATTTATTATTTATTATTTTCTATTTATTATTTATTATTTATATTTATTTATTATTTATTATTTATTATTTATTATTTATTATTTATTATTTATTATTTATTATTTATTATTTATTATTTATATTTATTTATTATTTATTATTTATTAGTTATTATTTATTATTTATTATTTATTATTTATTATTTATTATTTATTATTTATTATTTATTATTTATATTTATTTATTATTTATTATTTATATTTATATTTATTTATTATTTATTATTTATTATTTTCTATTTATTATTTATTATTTATATTTATTTATTATTTGTTATTTATTATTTATTATTTATTATTTATTATTTATTATTTATTATTTATTATTTATATTTATTTATATTTATTTATTATTTATCATTTTCTATTTATCATTTTCTATTTGCCGTAGTGGATCTTCTAGGAATATTCTCTGACGGTACCAAAACTCGTCCAAGCTTTTTCGATCAACATTGAGCTTCATAATTTAAGTCTAAACATGATGCACATAGTTTCTTGGGAACTTCATTCCAATCTTCAACAAACATTATCGGGAACACCAATGGACTTCCAAGTAGTTATTCTTCTTCAAGACATATTGACATACTCATTGACAACAATTGCAACACTAACACAAAGTAGGATCTTCAATCTCCCCTTTGTAATTATTTTCAATGCCAATAGAAAATTTCATGTCAATATTTTCATTCAATTTTCACATATGATTTCTTTCTTCTCTCCCCATTGCTCCTTGACATCTTTATTTTCTTCTCTCCTCCTTATTGATAAAAAATGAAAAGTAACTAAGAGGGGATGGTATCATTTCTTCCTTAAGCAATGTATTATCAATTATTATTCTCTAAGTCTACTTAGGAAAACCCATTGTAGAAAAAAAGAGGTCCCAATCTAGACATCATTGTTGTCAATTCTCAATTAAGAATATGATACCAACTGATATAGCATAACTTGCTTCTTTCCTCAAAGACGGTTTGACTGTTTCCAGGTTGATGGTAATTGGTTGGTACCAATTGATGCAATGTAAGTGGAACATGTTTGATACCACTTGTTGACAAAAAGATTCTCAAGAAACTTTTAACCTGAAATCATGCACTCATCTCAACACACAAATTAAAAACATTCAAGTATAATTTGAAGGTTATATTCATTCAATCTTGGAATATCTTTAACAATCCTTTTTCATTTCATTGATTCATTTATGTTCTCCCCCTTAAGATCATATTTTTTATTTTTTTTGTGAATAAGGATAGGAGAGTGTGCCAACATAACTCATCAATGAATTCTTAAACAAGTACCTTCTGTAGATGTCAGTTTTTGTTAGAATATATGGTTCTAGAATCTTATTTCGATACTCCCCGTAATGGGATAATCTCCAGCTTCACTTCATCAAGATATATTTTTTCATTAGTTGTTATTCTGAATTCCAATTGATGTGAACATAAATTGTTGTGAACTCATCCATGATGGTGACTTCAAATTTATTGATCTGCTATAATAGTGTGATCAGCTTCATCAAGGTTGATCTATGACCTTTTTCAACAAATAGTCTTCAAGATATCAGCAAATAGATCAAACCAGGATGGTATCTTCCATATATCTTGGAATGAATATTACAGCCTATAGATATAGCAATATAATCTTCAACTTAGTTCTCCCCTTGATAATGTGCATCGCCTTTAATTCCCTACATGTACTGATCAAACACAAAGTATATGGGAATAAGGTGGAACTTCTTTGATCCTGAATGTGAACAACAAGATTGAGAGGATTTTCTCAACCAAGTTGTTCCATTCCTCATGCTTACACATTTTCTTCTCAAATATAATTTGGCCTTTGGTAGCATGGATCTCACCATTTTTACTGTAACAACTTTGTGTGGAATCCTCTTTTCTACTCTGTTAACCAAGGCACATGAATCACCTGGTGCTTTCTAAATCTTCTTCCACGTTTCTTCCTGCGTTGGAAATATGAATACATAGTTATCTTAGATGTTTCCATCCTTCTTATAGCTTCCACGCGGAACTTATTCTTGAACAAAAAGGTTTTCTTGTGTTGAAAATCTCTCATGATATTTATCATCTTCATGTGGAATCTTCTATTTACCTTTTTCATTAGCATTTGTTTGTGCTTCTTTGGACTTTCTTCCTCTCTCCAAATGAGTTGGCCAAATCACAACAATGGATTTGGGTACAATGACATCTTTTTTGGAGTTTCCACGTGGATTCACATGAGTTCCTTTCTTCACATCTTTCTTTTGAGATGTAGAACTCTTCATGATAATCATCTTGGACCAATTTTGAATCTGATTTTTATTTAGTTTTTTCTCCAAGGATGTATTCTTCTAAAACTTCTTGGGTGTAATCTATTTTGAGTCTTTATTCATATTAATACCCAAGGATGACTCTTCATTATTTTATTGTATTCTATTCCCATTTTTTCTTGATACGTGTTTAGATGTACATGTATCACTTACGTGACCACAATTTCTGCCAACATCACAATAATCATTAAGTGCATCAAATCTGTTTGATGTAGAAAAAAAAATTTAGGCTATGATTGTTGCATCTTCACTAGCTTGTTCCCCCCTTGACAGAGGCTTCCTTTGTGATTTACCATCTAAGGAATTGTACCAATAATACAATGCATAATTCCCAAATTGATTTCACCACCATCATTTCCCAACAAACATTTACCTTTTATTTTTCATTGCATACTATCTAAAAATTCCAGATCTTTGACGAGGTTGTTTTGAGAATTTTTTACCACTAATTGAGGTGATCTTGGGGAACTAGAAACTACACATTCTTATATTCACCTTTTTCATGGTGTTAGGCTCTTATTCATTTCTCCTCATCCATATTTTTATAGAATTTTTATTTCCTACACTTTTTATAGAAACAGATTTAGTAAAAGTAATACATTGAGATATGGATGGTGCCTCTTTCTTCACAGATTCTTGAGAAAGATCATAGGATTATATAATGATACTCTTGCCATATAATGAAGTTATTGTTTCAATATAATCCTCTAAAAACATTGTGTGGAAGAAGCTTTGTACTTCTTTAATTGTGAAGTCTCAATATGAGTCTTTTCAAGATTGGACAATTTGATTTCAAATTTAAGACACCTCATATTGAGGGAATTCTATTGATATTCAATCAATTTCATTCTTTCTTCATAGTCCTTTTTCATCATCTTAACAACCTCTTCATGCATAACATTCATTTCTTATAACAAAGAGTCAAGATCCTTAATTCTCTTAATTTAATATCCAATTGTGAATTCTTGACATCAAGGTTGCTTTTCAGATTTTCTTCCAATGCATGGATCTTATTTTCAAATTCATTAGTTCCCTCATCCTTCTCTTGGATTATATTGATCCACTCTTCTTAAAGTTTAAAGTTCTTCCTTTAAGCTCCTCATACTAAACTTTAAAGACTCCAACTTGTGTGGGGATATTTTTTCAAGTGTTGAATTTTTTCTTCAGAATCTTCTCTATTTCTTCATACTCAACCTCGAGCAAAGTGATATCATTTTTCATGTTTTCTAAAATACCACAGATAGTAGAATCCAGATATTTGGAAATAAACATGCATCATATCCCATAGTGCATCAATAGAAAAATCAACTAACATGTTATCACTTCCGCTAGTGCTTGGTTCATCTGTGGGATAGTTTAAATAGAAATTAACACATACCATAGGATCAGTTGAATCCCTTGATCCCACTGAGGTAATAATGTTTTCCATATCATTGGTTTTTGAAACAACCATTTTTTTCATCTCTAATAATTTAATATTTGATGTCATCATTTCTTGGAGGGGCTAAAACTTCTACTTACACTTTCCATAAAAGGGACAAGTTCTTTATCTTCCTCAATTATTTCTTCTTTCTATTTTTCAATGTCTTGGTTAAGGTATAGTTCTGATCTGCAATAGATTCAACTCCTCTAAGTTTTCACTCCATTCTGAATTGAGAAGGGATATATGAAATCTTCAATATGCTTCAAATAATAGAATCCAATCAAAGGTGTGAAATGTCACTCTAATACCAATTGTTAGGATCACTTTAGGGAATACCACTCTTAGAGGGGGTGAATCAGTGTGGGATGACTTTTTACCACTTTAAACTTTTATCCCTTTGTTATACCTTTTTACTTATTCAGTGAATGGTTCTCTTTTATTTTTTCACCTGCAGTTATCAAGCACACACATAAAATAGTAAAGCATAAAGAACACCATGATTTTTACAATGTTTTCCTCCGGTGTGGATGACTACGTCCTCGATATGCAATGGTTATTATCCCACATACACACAAATTATCTTTAATTATCAAGACAAGAACGAGCAAGGGGATTGCCTTGAACTTTTTCTCTTAGAACCAACCAGGTATAATGCAGGCTTTATCATTGAAGCACAAATGCAGGAAATCGGTCTGCTCTTTCTGAAGTGATCAATAGTGTACCGCAATTCTTCTTCTAGACTCCAATTAATCTAATCAAGTTCCTCACAATGCATCAATCAAATGGTTGCCTCAAATTCATAGCAATTAGTGGCATGTCTCAAAAATGCAGCAATCAATTAGGCTACCTCTTCTTCTTCTTCTCCAGTCAGAATAATATCAATATACAATGGACTGGTTATCTCAGAATTCTTCTTCAATACACAATATTAACATTTGTAACTATATCAGTTCTTCTTTATTCTTATTAGTGCATCAAATATTTATGAAACTCAATTTCACTCCACTTTCAATATTATTCCATGCAAGAATAATCTTGTACAACTCAAACAACTCTCAATTTCTCCAAAGATACATCATGCATGTGTTTCATGGTAATCACATGCTAGCCTTACCACCACAGACTTTTTATTTATTAAATGGAAAGAGGCTAGAGAGCCTACAAGGAGACAATTAAGGGGGTGTGAAATAATGGAGCCCAAGAAAATCAACCAGAACAAAGTTTGTACCCTCAGGAGGGAAAGACCCAAGACTAGAAAAGATAATGATTCGGTCATTATGGCATGCTTTAGAAGCTAGAAAGTCTTCCACATCATTAACCAGAACAAAGTTTGTACCCTCAGGAGGGAAAGACCCAAGACTAGAAAAGATAATGATTCGGTCATTATGGCATGCTTTAGAAGCTAGAAAGTCTTCCACATCATTTCCCTCATGCCATGTATGAATAATGGTCATGTTATCCTGACAACACACCAAATATTATGATTAATATTTTATTTGGTTTTTCAATTATTATTCACTGAGTGTCTTTTATCTCTTGTGTATTTTGTATGCTCATGGATTCTTTTGTGTTCTTCAAAATATTACATCCGATTAAACATGCATGGGATCAAACATGCCAATTCCTTCACTTTTGAGTGTTTATGCATACGTACTATCTCAGTTTTCTCTCTACACACCATAATGGGTGCCTTGTGTAACATATCTCCTTTTCTTCACGTAATCTTAAGAACACATTGATTCTTCTTCCCCTTATTTTATCTTCACATAATAGTAAGTGTGCAAGATCTCATTCTCCATGCAGGCTAAGAGAGAAAGAGCTTCACGAAGGAAATGCTTCATGGGATATTAAGCTTCGTGCAACTTGTGCATAAGCACGATCTCTTCTTCTTCTTCTGTGAAATCTTATTATAGGCTCATGGGAACTTTATTTGTGAAAAAATGAGTGCAGGTCTATCTTAAAAGCTCAACATAGTTTTGTAGATCTTTCTTCATGAGTCTAGGAGGCTCGTGGAACCACTTCTTTGCACAAAAGGATGTGTGAAGGCTCTATGGATGCTTTGTTTTTATGAAGAAAAATGAGATCTCAAAATATATTTAAATAGTGGATCTTGGTCTCAGGTGTTCTTCTTTTATAGGCATTTTTCACTGCCTCTATACCAAGCAAAATGTTGTGTTCGTGTTTTAATCCATCTCCGATAATGGTGGCAAGATGCAGATGCTTTCAGTGTTACCAATGATTTCGGTATATTAAACTCCAACGGTATTCCTTATCATTCGATGATGTTGAGACTCATGGAGTCATCGCGTAACTTATTCATTCATGAGAAACAGCTCGTGCACACACAAAATGATTGTGTGCATCATCGTCATCATCCATTCATATCGTATGTGACTTCATTTTGTTTTGTTTTTTTTTATTGCATGGCAGTGGAACATCCTTGGTCGGTCATTTGCATACAAAGCCAAGATTACATGCATATCAATTCATGGTCATGTTATCTCAAGATCCAGATGTTCAATCTCAATGATGATCATCTGAGATAGAGGATGTCTTTATCTGGAAATAGAAACATTAATTTATTTGAGCACACGCACAACAATTCGAAGGCTAAGTTGAAGACAATCGAACGAATGATATAGATTGGTTTGATCGAGTGACCATTCTTATGTGTGCATCTTTTTGATAGAGTGACAGTACCCTGCATCACCACTATCTCACATCATTTTATGACTCAGTTGAACGCTTCTATATATTATAATCCATGTCTTCATCCGTCCAGAAGTGAATAACCAGGGTTCGCTCTTGGGCTTCACCGTGCTACCGACACGCAGCATGGCCCACTAATGCTCACGTTGGCCCATGTGTGCCCATGCCACCCATTGTAAGCACCTTTCATCCACTATGAACCACCTTTCCACCTTGGTTTCCCTTGTTGGGTTGGTTCCCACATGGTTGAGCCTTGATCCCATATGTGGTTGAGCTAGCCCATTATGTGTGGCTTTGGTTGGCCACTTTTTTCATAGTCCATATAAATGTACTAAATAAAATTACTAAGCCAACTCCAATGATCCTCCAATAGAACCTTCATGAAAAATATAAATATATTTTCTATTTTTTCATGGCCTTCCGAATCTCTTCATGTAAATAACTATTTTCATAGTCAACAAATTCTTCACTACTCCTTATGTAAAAAAAAATATTTGCAAGATCTTCTATCTTAAATCCGCGACATGAGTAATCATGTGATGTTGTAAACAATGTGCAACACATTAGTACATGTTATTGAATCAATAAGGACCAATTCATCAATCTTACCGATGGACTTACAAGCTATTCTTCTTCTTCAATACATATTGACATACTCATTGACAAAAAAATAATGCACACACACAAATTAGAATCTTCACTTTCTCAAAATCAATCTTTAAGATGATCAATAATAGATTCTCTTTCCTTGACATGGTTGATCAAGCAACATCAAGAATTATTGATTGCGTGTTCTTCCTCTTTCTTCAATATAGCAGCTCTAAAATACATAGTATTTGATTCTTCTCTAATTATTTTTATTCTATCATTTTTTCTTTTATATTCACATTAATTATGTGAATAATATTTCCATAACAAAATACGGAAACTCCCCAAGATTTACAGCAACAGGACCTTCTAGTCAACCACTCTTAAAAAATCCCCCAACTTGGATCACATTAAAATATTTCAAATATTTCAAATATTTCAATGAAATTCTTGGAAATACCAACCCATGATCTTCTAGTTCAATCTTTCATTAAAACCACAACTAGAATCACACTGCAATAACAGGTTCATGATTTTTAAACTTTATGTCCAACAAAGCATCATCAGATTTAGATGCCACAAAAAAAAAAAAAATGACTCACAAACCACACGTAAAATCTATGCCTTTTCCTAAAGAATTCCCCTCTAGTGAGCATGACACTAATGAAATTTTCAACGAATCCTATGAAAGTATGATGACCCTTGAGAAAAAGGTATTGACGCTTATAGAAATTCAATGACTCTAGTTACCTTTACGAACTGCTATGATGACTCTTACACACTTCATGGGTGAAGTGCCCATTGAATGATGATGACGAAATATTGTCAATGTATTATGATTAAGTCATTGAGTAAGTTGACAAAAAAAAAAATTCTAGATGCTTAGGTCCGAAAGTCAGAAAAAGTCAGGTGATGCTTGATATAATCGTTCAAAGAAGCAACGTCACTTTAACAGCTTTATTGGGTACAACCGCGAAAGCGGCACATGACGCAAAGAAGAAAATTACATTAAATTGCAACCTCGGAGACTTGACCCCGCAACCTGCCCCTCACCCCCACCCCCAAACCCTTACCACCCCACCACCAACGGTGGGGCGAAGCGCAATGTGATTCTTACCGAGTCGGTTAATGAGAAGAAATTGTAGATCTAATTATACTAAAGCTCCAGAATGGAATTCAAAATTGTATAAACCATAGAAAGTGTACTGTACAAAATAAAGTAAATATTATCTAAAGGAGAAGTTGTGTGATTACAACGGAATGGGTTTTTGTGAAAAGGTTATTTTATAATTTAACCAGGAGACATTATTATCAGAAGGAAAAAATATTTGAGTTTCCCAGAATTAGTTCTTTGTAATGAAAGGAGAACTTTGATCCCACTGGAAGGAGACATCGTAGTCACACCGGAAGGAAACTTTATAATTCCGCTAAAAGCGACTTTGTAATCTCACTTTGTCAGAATGTGTTTTGTAATTACACCAGAAGTTGATTTGTGATGACATGTGTGAAGCATCGAGTATGGTGGTACATGAAACCGTAATATTTGATGCACCATATTTTCATGAGAAACAGGCGTTCCATTAATATTTCATGAGTTTGAGAAAGTTTCTGTTAACATGTACAAAATAAGTAATCTGTGAGAGCTTCATCATCACTTCACATGTTCTGTACAACGGACTATAGATTTTTGAAAGATGCCAAAACGACATATACAGTGAGTTGTGTGAAAACTGGAATTTGCAAGGCTACCGAAAGAACAGTGTGTGAACATTCCAGAAGTACATAAGTGCAGTAGCGTCTGGACTTCTGCACAAGAGTGTATGCGCACAAATTACTTGAATATATCAGAAGATAAGTGTCACCAAACAGAAGTTGTGCTTGTATTACTATACGAATAGGAGGATCATCTTCCAGACACTTTTGAAAGTACATGAGAATAATAAGGTATGCATGAGACTGAGACATGAACTTTCATTTCATCGGAAGCATGCTTGCAGAAGATCGCAACAGAGGAAGTCTGAAAGAACAGTGTTCACACTATGAAGCATGATGAAATATACTGTGAAGGTGAAGCGCCCAGGTTTTTTCCAGTATCATGAGTTCAATGAACAAAGGCTTGAGAAATGCTCATTCTGTAGCCATCATGATCAAGCTGACATTGTCTAAGAAGAATGAAAATACCAGAATGAATTACAACAGAAGTTGCATTGCACCATTGGAAAAAGAGGGATAAGAATCATCAGAACCCTGACATGGGCGATGACAGATAGCAGGGTTAATGAAAGATGTGGATAAATTTATTATCATCAAAATATGACGCTGAGATTCGGACAGAGATATTTAGACTGAGTGGTTCAGACTGAGGTGTCCGGACTAAGGCGCACGGATGATGCTGCCATATGTGTCGATGATCGAAGGACAATGTAAACCAAAGATGAGGACTAGATATTTCCAGAAGGATGAGATCATGCCTGCCACACCACTGAGAATAATAGCGCTTCATGAGATGATCATAGGAAAAATGAAAATTCCATACATGCGGAAATTTTTTTGTTCGACCTATAAAAATCATTGAGAGCGTGTATGGAGGAATATTTGAATATCATAGATTTGATTGAAGCAGAGGAAGAAGCAATGTCTTGAAGAATCATATCCATATGATAAATTATAGTGTGTCTAGAAAATATATCAGACGGATAAAAATTATGTTTCATGTAAGTTGGTATTTGTGCTCAACATCAATGCGTGAAGAGTTTGGAGCATTTGAGTAATGTTGAGGAAGTTTTTTCGGAAGAACGTGCAGAATATAAATACTTACAATAAATTATTGAACTCTATGGAAGGAAGTGAACCAGGGAAAATGTTGAGGAACTTTTCATTTATGTGAAGTCAATAAAATTGCAATGATGTTGAGTTGTATGATCAAAGTTTCAATATTCATGAAGGAATCTCTTTGTTAGATCTTATGTCTGTATGGGTTGAGAATTCTAAAGGAATTTGAATTTTCGATTTAGTGGGCAAGCTGAATTTTGAACCGGGGTTCGGAACAGAATTCCGAGAGTTGGAACATCTTAAAGTGATGCTTTCAAATGTGGAACAAGGCTCCGAAGGTTCCTCTGCTCTTTGGGCAAGTCTTGGAAGCTTCAGGTTAAATTTTGAGAGTTTTGAAGGTTTTTGCCTAAGGAGCATTGTTTGGGGCACACGGTTTAGGGGAAACCGTGTGACGCCCTAAAGCTCAAGGCATTCTCAGTTGTTTTTCTATAAAACAAAGTTTTTTAGCGCGGTTAAAACCGTGCAAATTCAATGGGAAACCATGAGGCTTAGTTTGGACTTGGGGCTTAGCGCACCGTTTGTGTACAGCTGCACAAAAAACATGTGCATTCTTGCGGATTCATTGCACTGTCGGTGCACGATTTGGTAAACCATGTAGACCAAACGTGCAGGGTGTGTTGTCTTGGATAGTGAGGGTTGCACGGATGGCGCATGGTATGGACAATCATGCGACATAAAGAGGGAAAATTACAATTTTTCCCTCCCAGTTTCTTAAGAGGGCAGCCCCCTCTTCTTCCTCCCTCTCCCACGCGCAGCCAAGGGGCCTCTCCCCCTTTGTTCCTCTCTTCAAACCCCTTAAAAGGTGGTTTACCAAGGGGGTTTTAATGCTGATCTGAGGTATTTTTCTGCCTTGGTTGGCCTCTGTTGCTTCCTCTTCATCTTGTTCTAATTTTCATCTTCTCCAGTTAGTTTTTCGTTGGCAATTCCTCTCCCCCTTTGTTCCTCTCTTCAAACCCCTTAAAAGGTGGTTTACCAAGGGGGTTTTAATGCTGATCTGAGGTATTTTTCTGCCTTGGTTGGCCTCTGTTGCTTCCTCTTCATCTTGTTCTAATTTTCATCTTCTCCAGTTAGTTTTTCGTTGGCAATTCCACCAAAGCATGGTGTACTTGCCTTATGTCTGTGACCGCAGCACACGTCTTGGGACTAGGCGTGTTCCCTGCCTGCGGACAACCTTAAGGTACATAGTGTGTAGTCCAACTTACACGGCATGTAACCTCAAAGTTGCACGACATGTCTGTCCCTGTGTCATGTATTCGATACATAGCTCACTGGGACACCCCGTGTTCTTGGTCGCGACACGGTGTGTAAGATACACGGCGTGTAGTTCTACATGTTGTGTGCCGGTCTATCCAAATCTTCATGTCAATCCACTTTTGTCGGATCATAGATCCAATTAAGTCGAATCTATCCAACTTTATCATGAGATACGAACCAGAAAACAAAACTACACGGCTTTTATATAAGAAGTACATGTCGTGTACTCTAGTTTTTATCCAGGCAGAACCTTTGGCACCTCCGGGTGGTATGAATCGAACGTTTCTTCATTTTCAATCATTAACCGATTACTGGTTATGTTATCAAGAACAATAGAAAGATACGATAATGTTTAGATATTAAAACAAATCGTTTTAAGTAAAAGAACATGCAAACACATGAAACCATTCAATGAATAATAAATAATTATAAATTAAACATATGACCACTCTGATACCACTTGTAGGTTTCAGACACATCGGAAGCATCCTTTGATAGTATGACCGATTCGGCTTTTAATCATAAATCACGTGTAATCATTGCTTCACATTATCAAAATTTCATGTCCAATGAAAACAATAGATTACTTGACTAGATTAAACCAATGAAACCGAGAGCGAATAATCTTTACATGTAATTTATAATTAATTTATGAGCAGATATAGAATTACCACAACTTGTAACTCTGCTTTTATTGATGATCTGGTTAAACAGATTTGGTCGTACCGTGGTTGCGCTTTAAGATCCAAGTATAGAATCTCTCTAGAGGTGATCCACACGTGCACCACAATCTCTAAACGTCGTCGTAGAATCATTGGGTGCTAGCACGGCCGATCCTGATCGCTTGTGTTGTTCGTGGTTGATCGCATCAATGTTCTTCTCTGAGGAGAAAGAACTCTCGATGTTCTCTCGAAAGCTTGAGAGGGGAGGAAGAGAGAATTCACTCTAGGGCTTGACCAAGTCTCTCTCTATCCGTTGTGCACACCAAAAGTGGTTAAGAGATATAATTAGATATTTATTATGATGGGTTTAGGGTTGGTAAATCGAACACAAACCCCTAACCATCTTTAATATTCTTAGTTGAATTCATATCCACTAATAATAATAATATTATTATTATTAATCTCTTGACATGTGCAACGCATTAAAAATATAAATAAATATCATTTCTTTCTAATTGGACCATTAAGCATGATCTTCCTTCTCTCGTCAACATTTACCAATCCTCGAATAATGACTATTTAATTAAATAAATATCAATGCATTATTCTACCATAAATATAATAAGTATTATATTTTTCAAACTTGCAAACTAATATTTATTATTATTATTTAACGCGCTTATTCTTTCGAATAACTCGTGATTAAATTATGATGATCAGCCAAATTGAATAAATCTCATTTATTTTAACTTGTTAAATTCATTAATTGAATTTAACTGAAATTGTGGATATACTAAGTGTGTGACCCTACACGCCTCTTTCTCAATGACATTAGACATAGGCGCCTGAGTCAAATGTTAACGTCTAACAACATGTCAAGTCACCCCTAGAGAAACTGTGTGGTCAAAGTTGAAACACAACATGATAAGGTGTTCATGGAAGGTGGTTGGTGTACACATCATGTAACCCCACACGATTTTCCCCGTATAAATCACAGAAACTTTGTGGTCAAAGTACATATCATGTAATTAATACATGCTATGTAATGAAATTCCTATCAAGTGAAACGACATTATTAGGAGTATATAGCATGTAGCGGGTAGAGCACATTGTGTAACACATAATAAACCACATTAAATACACATTGAGTCCCTAGGTGTGTAATGTGGGTGGCCATTAATGAATCACATGTCGTGTAGCAACCTATACACACCGTGTAATTCAATCCAACTCATGTGAGAAACACGCCGAGATAGGCACATCGTATGAGTCAATACATGGAGAAGTTAGCTAATTAAAGAAAACCCGAACTACGCGGCTTGTAGCTAGTTATACAAGTCGTGTGATTGCTCAGTGGGTCATGGGAAATAGTAGATGAATTATTAATTAGTTTCCATGTTATTCTGTAAATACATGACATCTATAGTTGTCATACATGTTGTGTACTTCACAGACATTTCCAGCGGTACATGCCTTGTATATTCAAGGCGATCCATGTAATCATTAATGCTGTGAAAACTACACAGCTTGAATCATGGAACAACATGTCATGTATGTCACGACACGCCGTGTAGGCATATATGTTTTGTAAGTACAATGTACATGACTAGGCTTATGAATAGTGTTAGTCACACGCCGTGTCGTGTGATGGAACACGTCATGTAACAGTTATACTCCAGAAATGCATTTAAATAAAAGCAAAAGGGTACACGTTATGCTACATCCAGTACATGTTGTGTACTTAATGTAAGAACTCAGTTCTTCCTTTGAGAAACGAATTTTCTCGTTTTAGGTTGTGTTTAAGTGGAGGAAAAAGAGGGTTACAAGCCGTGTAACCCAGGTGCGCACCGTATAATTGGGGTTTACACGCCGTATAATCCTGATACACGTCATGAAGTGGTCTGGCCAGGAACCGAACAGAAACAGGCACTACACGGCGTGTAGTTTCAAGTACACACCGTGTACTCTTCTTTTTTTGTGTTAAATCGGGTAGTAGCATCGTTTGGCTTAGACGGACAGAAACTCACCCCTTTGTTCGACAAACAACGCACCCAGGCGATTCGAGGATAGGGTTGCCGCCCATTTCGTCGTCCGATCTCCGATTCGAACATTGTCGGATGCGTTGGATTCCCCTCGGTGAGCTCTCGATTCCTCTTGAGCCGTTCTTTATGATTTCTTCTCTCGACCTAGTTATCAAACCTTGAGGGTTTATGCTCGTTTTGTAGATCTAGGTCGAATTAGAGGCCGACGCCGGAAGAGGAGAGTCATACCAGAACGAGATAGGTGGTCTCGTGCTTTTCGCTAAGTGTCAAGTTGAATATATGTGTCGGAGTGTCGCGCACCCATTATTAGGGTGTCGCCTTGAATAACTATTGTCTATTTCTATTGCCTATTGTTTTTAGGTGATTGATTAAGGGTTTTAAAGCATGTTTAGGACTGTTTACCTTGATTAAGGGTCACCCCATGGATGTGTTTCCCGTGAATGACCGTTTATGACCGTTTGGCCTAGAATGCCTATGAGGCATGCCTTAAATTCCCTTCTTGAGTTGTATAAAATGAAGTTGATTAAATGTTAAGTCATGTAATAGTTTAATTTACATGGGTTGCTTCTTATATAAAATGGGGTAAATAGCAATGGGCGAGCCATACCCTCAGGGTTCAAAGGCAAGATCAGGCTCATATGACTACTACACCTTATACCTTGGGTGAACCATGGTCTCGGTTAAAAGACCAAGGACGAACTCAAGAGGGTATCATCATGTTAAGTTGTGAGCGAGCCACGGATTGAGTGGTCGGGCTCGTGAAGACTTTTATTTAAATGATGAGCGAACCTTGAATCCAATGAGTGATGCCAAGGACGGGCTCTATTAGCCGTTGTTTATATGTCATGAGTTGACATTTACCTATAATTGAATATTGAAATGGAATGACTTATAATACGTCTGTTAAGGCAAAGCACAAGCTTGAATTCAGTCTTCACTTGCACTTGTTTAGTTGGTATTTTGAGACATCTGATGTACTTACTTTTATACAGGAATCGTCGGGCTTAGACTAGATCTTGATACTTAATTCAATGTAATTGAATGGTGAATGAACATGAAATGAATATAAATGAGAACAAGTGCTTGTAGGACTGTTTACTTTTTAGTACTTCCTAGTTTAATGCTTTCATTATTGCACACTGCCTGTTATATATATTCACTGACAAATTGGCACAGATCTTGGGTGGTTGCCTACTGGAATTTAGTCTCACACCCTGTTTGGGTCATGCTTTGGGTCCAAGTAGATTATATTGTTGCAGGTGTCGATAAAAGCAAGAGCCCTTCTCCAGGTACTTGATTTGCTACTTGGGAGCAGAAGAGCATTGGACCAAACTGAGGTTTGCGATGCTTCTAAGTTTCTTTTGTCTATTTTATACTTTTGGTACTTGTGTTATGTATTCCTGCAGTGTGACCTGTTTTGACTATTTTCCTAGAACATGTGACATGCGGCGTCATCCTTTGTATGCTATGACATCTGGATGTTATATTGTCAGTCTTCCGTTGTTTACTTCTATTGTCTGGTATTATTGCTTCCGCTATTGTATTGTTATTGTTTTTATTGTGTTACAATCTGCCAATGAGGGCATAGTTTCTCCACTATCACACCTAGACTCTCACTGCTAGTCAGCAGCCTCTAACATTTGGGGAAATGGGCTTGAGGTCATGTGGTCAACCGGGTATGGGGCACCTTTAAGTGGCATCCGATCCGTGACGTTACACTTAATTAATTTTAATTCAAGTTTATTTACTAATTATTTTTAATTATAACATATGGGAATCCCAAGTATTGTTTTGTTGGATAATTAAGATAAATGAAAGAATTAATTAATATGATAATTAATTTATTAATTTGATAAATTCATCTTAATAAAGAACATAATAAAGTGAATGCTAGCTAGTTTAAATGTATAGTCACTGCATGCATGGATGATCACGAGCTTGACTAACTAATACAGACCTGGACATATAGAAAATAAGTAGGTTAGAGTAATGGAATATTCTAGAAGGGGGTTGTATAGCTAGCAGAAGTTATAAATAAAGAGAAGGGGATGGAGAGTAGGGGAGTGAGAGAGGAATAGAGTTTTGTTAGTTCAGTCGCTGGATTGGGCGAGTGGACCTGGGGTCCCCCGATTGTTCATCTTCCTCCTTAGTTCAGGAGTCGCTGGATCTTATCAATTGGTCTGACCTGCCCAACCTCCTGCTGTCGGAGCACACCGACCATTTCTTCCTCCACCGCGACCGGTCTTGCAACACCGCATCCACTGTCGAATCTAGTAGGAGGAAAGAAGCGCACTGCTATCAGATTCCTCTGTCACCGGTTAACGGTCGAGAAGTTGCGCCTGCTGGAGGGAACGCTCCTGGCCAGCTCGACTTTCCCGCAGCAGGCGACCGCGACTGTTCTCCTTCGCACTGACATTGTCGCCCTGTCAAACGGGGCTCCTCTTCTGGCGGAATACTAATCGTTTGGTACGTACCTGACCGTTCTGCCTCCAACGCCGCGCTCCACGAAGGACGCACCGCCATCGCGCACCATCAGCAACGGTTCCTTTCACGATCCAACGACGTCCGACTCGATTTTCCGACGCCCTGACCACCAGACGCGACATCAGGAAGAGTCACGCCCTCCCTGCTTTGTTTGAGGTGATGCGCACGACCGGTGCATCTTCCATTCACTACAGGAAACACTCCCGCCCATCGAGGCTATCAGTCGCGTCGTCGACTTCGCAAGAGCCAACCGATGCCGACGGACTGCACAAACGAGGTTTCACTAATTCTCATCTTCGCTTCAACGCAACCCGCAGCAACGGCCACGACTGCGCACAGTGAAGGGATTTCGTTCAGAGTCTGCTGTTTTTTCCGTTCAGCAACGGTGCGCGGACCATTCAATGAAGGGGCAGGCGCACGCGGCCTGCTTCAGCAAAATATATAAAAAAAAGAGAAATGAAAGAAAAAGAGAGAGAAAAAGATGGAGGCCAACTGTATCCCCTATTTTGGTATAAGCGAAGGTGCACCATTGGACGCAGAGGTCGCCGGTGTTTGGCACCCACCCCTACACATTCCCCGATTGACTTCGTTAGGACCAGATCACGGAGATATAATGGACATGAGCGTTGATGCTCGTCTCAATAGTGCAGAGCAACACTTGGACCGCATTGACATGACAGTGACAAAATTGAAAGCCTCTTTCGCTACGATGATCTCGGCAATGGCGGCCCACGCGCAGGAGCAGAAGGAATTTCGTCAATTCTTAGCTCGAGCTATGTTTCCTCCTGAAACACAGTCGTACCCAATCGACGATCATCCCTCTTTGCTCATGGGGGAATTTGAGGCGGACTCCGCTGCTTCTGGAGTTGGCAACACTGAGGCTGAAACAAAGTCATCATGTCGTGCTGCCACTATCCTATTTGGGCCAACGCCAGGACGACATGTGGATTTGCTGGCACAACATAACATTGGTGATATGCTTGGGGGTGTTGAGGATGACACGAGGCCACACTTGGCGTACACAGCTACTATTGACTACACTATTGCCTTCCTGGGAGAAGATCTACCAGAGTTATGTGGAGGCACGGGCAGCACAATCTTGCCATTACTGCAGACGATGACTCCTTCTGATGAAATGACCCCACCGAAAAAGCATTTGCACACTTCAACACATTCTGAGGCGGGTAGAGAATTAAAGGTTGTGCATTTACTCACAGGGGCGCTAGCAAACATTGATATTGTACAAATATTGATATTGTACAGGGCAAGCAGTCATTTCGACTTGAAGAAAAGGATGCGGGATGGTTTTTGCAGGAGTCATGCATAGGGGTTTGTGGTGACAGTTATGGGGGGAGCCCAACCAGCTATTTTGGATGGGATGTGGGCACTCGAAGATGGACTTCCCAGCATGGTGGGAACCAACACACACAGTCGGTTCACCGCCCGAGACATACCATTTGGGAGATTGCCTGAAGAATTGGTGATGCCATGGTGCATCAACAACAGGAGGTGCAGGCCCATAGAGCTGGAAGGATCATTTGGCATATTGCTTGGAGACTACAAGCTACAGCGGTGCCTCGCAATCAATTTATTTTCCTCAGTCTTGAGGACAATACTGATTTTCAAGACGGTGGGAGTGATACAGACCTGAAAATATAGGGAATAAGTAGGTTATAGTAGTGGAATATTCTAGAAGGGGATTGTACAGCTGGCAGAAGTTATAAATAAAGAGGAGGGGCTAGAGAGTAGGGGAGTGAGAGAGGAATAGAGTTTTGTTAGCTCGGCCGCTGGCTTGGGCGAGTGGACCTGGGGTCACTCGATTGTTCTTCTTCTTCCTCCTTAGTTCGGGAGTCGCTGGATCTTATCACTAACCTATGTATGTGTTGAGTTTCTATTTAATTTAATAATTTATTGCATGTGTTTTTATGAAATATTTATTATTAAATTAAATATGATGATTTGTGTATCATCTCTTCCTCTTTATTATGCATAGGGATTCATTTATATAACCCCAAACCTCTGAATCCCCTCACCAGCGTGTGACTAAGCATGTGTAAAATAAGGAGCTCCCAAGAACAAGGAGACTGTTCCAGTGAGCTGAGGTGAAACCAACAAACTAGATACACAAGTTAAAGGTGGAATATAACAACTTGAGCCAAGCCCAACTCAATGAGTCATTCCCCTGATGCAGAAACGTCGGAAGTCGCAGCGACAAAACAACAATTCAAAGAAGAGTAAAAGGGAAGGAAAAAAAAAAGAACACAAGGATTTACGTGGTTCAGGAATAATCCCTACGTCCACGGAGAGGCGGAAAATCACTATAATTTGATAGCACAATTTATAGGGAGTTTTTCAGAGTTCTCACACACCCACAACCCTAGCCCGAAATGAGCTAATGTAGAGGACGAAGCACTATTCCACCAAACGTTGGAAGTCCGTTGTGCTACAGTGAAAGGCAGCTGGAAGTCCGCAACGCTACAGTGAAAGGCGGTCACCCAGGTCAAAAGTGCTACAGTGGTTGTCGGTCGAAAGTCCAAAGAGCTACAGTATTGTTGACTCCGAAGTTCGCACTACTACAGTGTCTTGTCGGTGTCGGTCGGTCAGCTTTACTATAGTAGTCAGAGTTGCTACAATTCCCTAAAATTTGGGTCAGGGACCTTCGGCCCCCAGAACCCCGGAGCGGGGGCGTGTTGCCCCCTGCAACCCCCAACATGCTCACCACGGAGCTCGACCCGTGAAAGTTGCGGGCTGGTGCGCAGTACGGGCCACAAGCATTCGGCCCAACCGGATCGGGCTACATCAATCCAACAATTCCCCTAGGGTTAAAGGTTGGTTTATCACCCACTCAATAAATCAACCAGTAGTTAAAGCACACGATCATAAGATAAACAAAACCACTAGAAAATATTAAGATAGAAAAGGCTTCCATTACTTGAGTTAAGGATGCCTCCATAGTTCAAAATACTTTTTTAGCCCCCATCAAGGTGCTTTCAATTATTTGAGGAGTTCTAACAAAAGTTTTGGTTCAATTTAACCTAGTTAAAATCAAGGGTTGATTACCTCCACAAGACTTAGTCCAACTTGGAGGCAAGTGTTGAGGAATCTTAATCAGGATTTCAAGATCGGGGAATCTACTCAATGGATCAAAGAACCTCCAGTTAATGCAATTTGAAAGATTGTCTACCTAAATACCTTAAAAGTAAATTGATAAGGCCACTTTATGGGTTATTTGAAGGGGACTGGAATATCTACACGATGAGATATTATGAAATCAATGGTGAGGGCTATTTGGATTTGATAAAATAGCGGGGAACTAGTAGCATTTATTACATCATACTTTTGGTAATCAAAATAAAGTACCAAAATCTACTTTTATTTATTGTAGAAAGTGAAAAGTCAAACTATGGGAATCTACGATCATTATTGGACTCAGACCATATCCTTGCCATCACAAATTTCAAGCAGTGGTATAGTTATTTATACATTGCACCGCTAAAGGAAATTTTATGGAGTCCCCCTATTCCTAATCAACCACATCACCAAGCGAGTATTTGTGAAAAGGATGCCTATAAGAGATATATGGAGGATACTTCTAATGTGTGTTTCATAATGGTATCGGCTATGTCAGGAGAGCTAAAGATGAAACATAAAGTTATGGATGCATATACCATCATATCTCATCTTCTATCTCTTGAGAAAGAGAAAGAGAGGCTTCCGATAAATGAGATTTTCACTACACTATACCGGTGTAAACTAGGATACAAGAACTTATCCAGTGATCTTGCCTTCAAAATGCTGAAGTATATTCATCAGTTAGCAAATTTAGGCTTCCATATGGATAAAAAAAACTATCCA
This sequence comes from Viscum album, assembly GCA_963277665.1. NCBI lineage: Eukaryota > Viridiplantae > Streptophyta > Magnoliopsida > Santalales > Viscaceae > Viscum > Viscum album. The sequence continues at coordinate 764,131,217 of OY728150.1, forward strand.
TTGATCTCATATTGTCGTCCTTATCACCCAGATGCTCCATATTCATCAAGAACTACATGATGAACATTATGAAGAATCTTCTCATGAATCTTTTGACTATGCTTCACCGAGTAGATAGGGAATGGTGGGAACATGATTTCTCATCATTTATGGTGAACAAAGTGAACAAATTGGTTAAAAATCCCTTGATTGGTCCAAAGTCAATGGTGTATTTACAACATCCTTCTAAGAGGAAAAAGATTCAGTAGCATTGTGGTGAACATGAAGTTATTTGCTTCTCATGTGGAAAGAATGGACATTGGAAGAGGTGTAAAGAGTTGAAGAAGAAGCGAGCAAAAGCTTCAACCTTGGGTAGATTCATCACAACATGTAATATTTCTTTTACAGTTCTTGGGTATTAAATACAAGATGCAACATACATATTTTTATTCAAATTGAAGAACCAAGGAAGTTCATAAACATTACAGGAAGTTAGGTGAACACTCTAAGTAGTTGAGAAAGAGTGATTCCTGAGTAGGCTAAGAGGAGGACACAACTTCAGATTGCCTAGTGGATTGATTCTAGTTAAAGTTTTGTTCTGTATTGAGCTTTTTCTAAAATATTTATTTCAATGTCTAGTTAGACACAACGAGACATAGTTTTATGTTTGGAATGAATGTTGTTATGGTATTTCATACTAAACTAATAGTTCAATAGTACTTGAATCACAGACATCCAATACCGACAATGAATGAGGAATATAAAATATAAGACTTGTACCTATTTATGGGAAGATAATTCTTAGTCAAGTTAAACTAAAAGTTGTAGTCAAGTATACTGAGATTGTTTTGACTCTTAGGACACAAAACTCATAAGTCACTTGACATACATATTAAGTTTTACAAATAGAAACCTTTAGAAATAAAATTAAGCCACAGAAGATTCTAGAGTTAGTTCAACCAAACAACATAAACTATTCTAAGGAGAAGCTAGAGGTAAATTCATATACTTCGTGAGATTTCTTTAAGATATCTTAGAAATGCATAGTGGAGGAATGGATACATGTGATAAAAGATATAAGATCCTCCAAACAGGTTTGTCAAAGAATATATTAACCCTGAGGTTCCGGGTTCGAGTCCTCTTAGCTTCACGTTTATGCTTACAACCACATTTTGCCCCCACGGGGTGGCCCAGTGGTTAGGGTTGGGGGTTGTGGTCGTCAGGTCCAGTGTTTGATTCTCACTGGCTGCAGGTTTCGACCGAGGTAATTTCATGTTATGTGATTTAACGCCTCGACAGAGTCGGGCAGCGTGGGGAGACCAATTTTACCTAGTCGGGTTGCGGTTAGCATTCGAGACCCGGGGTTTGGTACACCCGCAGGGGAACGGGCAATGCTGGGAAGAGCATTAATTGTATAGTTCAGCTAGGGTTTGTGTTGTGGAAACACCGAGAGTAATGAAGCGAAAAAACGATTCACATAAGAGTAAAAAGAAAAAAACAGAAGAAGATCTTGGACACAGAGATTTACGTGATTCGGGAAATGTTCTCTACGTCCACGGAGAGGCAAAAATATCACTAAGAAATCCAGAAGCACAATTACAAGGAGATCTCTCAGAGTTTCTAACACAAAAACCCTACCCCGAAACGGGCTAATAAGGAGGACGAAACACTATTCCACCAACCACATAGAAAGTCTGGTTTGCTACAGTGAAAGACGGCAAGAAATCAGCATCGCAACAGTGTCGCAAGCATTCGGCCCAACATCATCCAAAGAGGATAGGGATACACCAATCCAACAATATATATATATATAAACCAATAACTCATCAACCATTAAATATTGATGGGAGGTTCACCTTGACTCACATTACATTATACACATCAAAGACGTGATTGTCGGACAAGATAGATGAGTAGTCTTACATGTATTGCAAGTCTTCCATAATTCTTTTCAAGACATGCTCATAAATAGCAATGTAACAACCAACAATATGTCAACCATATTGACTAATGATGTCATATAAATCATTACATGAAAGTAATCCATTATATCACACCTTGTGTTTTGATGAGAATTGTTTGTTAAAAGATGGCTTTAGCTACAAATGTACATCAAGAAAAACACTAAGTGCATATCGGTTAATTAGCCTATAATTAGGATATTGACATACCTACGATATAAATGTGCTTTTGTGACTTTCTATAAGAGGGAATCACGGGAATGGGATGGCCCCAAACCCTCTCCCTCTCCGTCATAGATGCCCCCCCCCCCCCCCCGCTGAATCTTCCTTATACCTTCCCAAGTCTTTACCCCCCTTTACTCCCCCAGAATCCCTACCTCCTTTCCCCTGCATCTCGCTTTTCCCAAAGGTTCCCTCACTCAGAAATGGGGTTTTGTTGTTGCCAATCTCTAATATGGAGTTTACTGAAACGTTGGACCTCCCCCATCTTTCATTGGTGACTCGCTTTGGCCGGAGACGACCGTCGGTGGATGCCTTCGACAGATTGTTTAATGGTTCTTGGGACCTGAAGAAGCGCGTGACAGTGGGGCTGCTGGACTTGCGTCGCATTCTGATTTGGCTTGAGGTTGGAGAAGACTTTGTGTTTTCTGAGTCAAAGACCCAGCAGCATATCAATGACATTCAGTTCTCACTCTCTAGATGGTCCTACGATTTTCATTTACATCGAGATCCCCCATCCGCTCTCATCTAGATTACTTTTATAGGTTTTCCATTTCCATTTCAAAATACAGCAATTCGGAAAATGTTCGGGAATCTTGTTGGTCGATGGTAGAACCATGGCACTGTGCCATCCCATAGCTCTGAGAATCTATGTTAAAATTTGTGTCTCAAAGCCCTTGGTTAATGCAGTCTAGCTTGAGGTTAAGGAGAGTTTCTATGTTATCAAGTGGTCCATTATGAATCCTGAGTCAATTTCTGTTCTTCATGCCACGGATTGAGCCAGCTTCAGCAGGTTTATTGTGGTCCTTCGAGGAAGGAGCCTTGGATAGAAGTTGGTTTCACAACAGCATCTATAATTAAGAAATAAGGGATCACGGCCTATTTGTATTCTCCGCATCCATCCATACGTGATATATCCCTGGCTGGTGAGGCTTCAATCCTGAAAGCAGGAGAGGAGTTGGGTGGGAGGTTTCTTCCCCTGAGTCTTACTATTGGAGTTGCAGGTTCTCTGGAAACGTATGTGGACATGATGCGCCCTGCCCCATCCCCCTAGGTCTGTGGGTTCGTGAGCATCCTCCTGTCATTGAATCAATGTTAAAAGTCCAGGTCTGCTAGTCTTCAACAGAATGATCAGATGAAACTCTAGAGGAAGATGTAAGCGATAGAGGGAGGTAGTGTGAATCCTGTGTAGGAGTGTGAATCCTGTGTAGGAGCGCTCTTCACCCTCTAGTGGTGGTACTGGTATGTAGGAGTCATGCTGTAGAACAACTTCAAGATATGAGGAAGCTAGTGGAAACATTGGTTCTGAAGGATGGAAAGCGGTGATGCAGCAATGGAAAAGGAAATAAATATGTAGTAGGGATCAAGTGGTTGGGGGAACAGAATAATTCCAAGAAGATTCTGCTAATGATATTCAAGGGGCAGAGTACAACTTTCAGACTATACGGACAGTTAGGCTGCTAATTATTTCTGTATTGGTGTGAAAAATGGGAAGGGGGGTTTTGATTCGGGGCAATATACCATTAAAAAAGGAAAGAAAAGCAGAAACAGGAAGGATTGTTCCAATTTACCCAAATCTGCGGGTAAAGACTTGGGATCAAAGATGGGTGGAAAATATCCAAACAAAGGATCTCCCTTCACAAAGGAGCTAACAGCCGAACAACGGTCTGGTAAATTGGTTGCAGCTCTAAGAAAAGAGGAAGATGCACCTAATAAAGAGGTGCCTGACAAGCCAATTTTTGTATCCAAAACATAAGTGCCTAAGGGCAGCAAGGATCAATCATCTCTAGTACAGGATACCATAGCAGCCCGTGGCACTACGAGCAGTAACAGAATGTGAAGGAAATAAGGGAAGATAGTTTTTTCATCGAAGCCTCAATAGAGGATGGTAACAGAATGTAAACACAAAATAGCATGGAGTATATAAACACAAAATATGTAAACACAAAAATAGCATGGAATAAAACAAGCATTCTCTGCATGCTCAAACAAAAAACAATAGCATGGAGTATATAAACATAAAATAGCATGGGGTATATAAACACATAATTTGGAACAAAACAAGCATTCTCTGCATGCTCGAACAAAAAAACCTCAGTCATTCGATAGATAATAACACAGGCGTCTCCCCTCAAGCATGCTGGTAATGATGCAACTTGTACAGAAGAACATTCCCAGCAGCGTTCCCGACCGCCATGAAACCCCCTCTGGGACTAAAATCCACCGTGCAGGGACGCCGCAAACTCTGCTTCGGCCCAGGCCAGTTGGAGAATACGGTGAAAGACGGGACATGAACCAGCTTCAACCCACTTTTCTGCTGCATCGAACCCACGGCCAAAATTTGTGCATCATAGCTAAATTTCATAAAATCAACCTTAGTTGTCAAGTTCTCAATCACCTTCATCGGCTTACTCTTTCCCCCTAAAAACTCATTCTGATCATAAACATTTACAATCCCACTGGCCGAACCGGCAGCAAACAAGGACCCACGGGGAGATGCGCACAACGCCGTCCCGTTTATGCAACCCTCGTCCACCCCCTTGTGGAGACAGCTTCTCGTTCTCAAGTCCCAATAATAGATCTGCCCATCACTACCAGAACTGAGAAGTTTCTGCCCATCGTCACCAAAAGCCAAGGCACGGACGGCTCCGTTCATCTTCATTGTACCAATGAGCTCCTTTGTCTTGGCCGATACCAATAAGATGTAACCTTCGTTGCCTATGAAGGCGATTGTCTTAGAGTCTGGAGAAACCTCGAATGACTCTAAGCTCTTCTCTTCCCTGCCTATGAGCGGGCCTGCTTTCTCAATGACTGCCTTCACCAAATCAAAGCAGTAGAAGAACTTCCTCCTCCCTGAAATTATAACCTGCGACCCGTCGGGCAAGAATGATGCCTTCCGAACAGGGCACTTTTCCAGGAAGATACTTTCGATTTTGGTGTTTCTTTTCCCATCAATCTGAAAAAACCTAACCCTTCGATCCAATCCGGCAGTGAGGAGCAACTGAGCATTTCGATGAAACTGAACTGAGTTTATGGGTCCACTAGCACGCTCCTCCATGTTTGCATTTACCAGCTTGGAGTATTCGAGGAGTCCAGGCAACAATTTTGCAGTGCCCTTCACAACAAGATCTTCATTGGTTCGGAGAATCTCTTCCATGTTTTCAGCTTCTACATCTGATTCGTCGTCGCAAGAATCATTCTGGCCACGGGGCTGTTTATTGGGCCAGGCCCACTCGATGCCTGGGTTCAGCTTCGCATATTGAGCCCTCAGCCTCGAAACGTATACAGAACCAGAGACCATGGTCTCATCCTCCTGCTCCTTAAGCTTCCTAAGCCTATGCAAATTAGAGATGTTGACCGTAATTTTCTCCTCTTCTTCATCTATCCAAACAGGCTTTCTTGCCTCGGACACTTCATCATCCTGACATATTTCTGCACCCTCCTCATAGATTGCTGGTGCAGCACTGGCAAATCGGTCGGTGAAAAATAAGGCAGAACCTTTTCCGGGAACATCTTGGACTTCTTCATCTTCCTTGCCAAATTCCAGAGGGGCATGGAGGGACCCAAAAAGAAAATTTTCCAGTTTCTTCATATCCTTTTCTTGCTCTAGCCCAAACTGCTTGTCCTCGTTCTTCAGTTTTTTCTTCCTCTTCCTTTTTTCATGAACATCGGAGTCAGATTCCCCTCTGTCTTCAGGTACCTCGTTATGATCCAGGTCCGAAGTCTTCTTAATGTGCAACCGGTTCGCTTTGTCAGTCTGGCTTATGGGAATGACATTTTGTGAGATTAAACTCATGGTGATCCTGTAAAAAAATTAGATTTTTTTTTAACAGATCAAGAATCTCAATCATTCAAATATATGGAATTAACTAACTTTTCAGTAAAGAATTAAACCTGGGACCCAAAGCTTCAATCTCCGAAAGAAAAGTGAATGCTCTGGACACGGCGGGGGGTAGCTGTCGCACCAGGAGGAAAGGGTGACGCTGCCTGGTGTGCTGAAGGAGGAGGAGAAAGCGTGGTCCTCTGGTGCGCAACAGAAAGGAGGTGACACCGGCAGTGTGTTGGTTGTTGCAGGCAAGAGGAGGGAACCGGCGTCGTAGTGGGCTGCAGCGGAGGAGGCGGCGACGTGCGTGGTGCGCAGGAGGGGTGCGGCGCACTGGCTGTGCAGCAGAGGAGATGCGGCGGCCTTCGTGTGGGTCTCGGCCTGGTGCAGTGCAGAGGGTAGGCGACGGGTGTGGTGCTGCTTGAAGGATGAGGCGCTGGTGTGGTGCAGGGCTGGTGTCGCCACCTCCCTCTCCCCTGCTAGGGTTTCTCCTATGCTTCCCGGTGAATTAAAACAAATCTAATTATCTAATTGTTAAATAATAATAATAATAATAATAATAATAATAAAATTATATAAATATATATATTATACTAATTATAGAAAAAAGTAATAAAAATGATTGGATAATGTTATATGGGTATATGTATATACATATGTAATTAGATATACTAAAATATATATATAATTAGATAAACGTGTGATTATACATATACAACTAAATATTAACATAATTCTATAATAAACTAATAATACTAACAATACTATTATTAATATTAAAAATATTTATAATGAAATACAATAAAATATAATACTAATATAGAAAATAAATATAAACTAATAATAAAACTAATATTAGTGAAACTACTAAAAATAATAAAATAGTGCAAAAATTAAATAAAAAAAATAAAAACATCACTAATACTAAATTACTAATATTAATATATAATTAACTAAAAACTATGAAAAATATCAAATACACTGTAAAACTACAAAAAAGAACCTAAAAATACTAAAAGCAGTTAGAAAAATAATTAAAAATAAATAAGAAAATTATTAAAATGTATGTAAATTCTACATGCTTCAAATCTCTCACACTTAAACTTTTTCACTCATGGGGTAAACAATTCGAAAGAATACACAACTGGATCCATAAAAAATCAAAACATCAAAATTACAAGTTAAAAAAAATTCCCTTCACCCATAAAATATTATGTTTCATTTAAAATTCCAATTTTCAAAAATAGTTTATCTTTCACTCGCATTCTTTTCAAAACAAGTATTTGCACTTATGCATTGAAGTGACCCACCTCGCTACCACTCACATTGCTCAATACAGTTCAATGATAATGTGATGCTCAATTCTCATACACATGCAAGCTTGTCATAGGTCTTCCATGAATTTCACATCTCCACTACTAGAATTCAAAAGAATGCACCAATATTGAGGGGTTCACATTAGGTTCAAATGTCTCTGAGGCTACGGGACGGTGGGCCATAAATTTTTTTCACAATTTATTGCAAAATGAGGGTTGAATCTTGAAATAAATGCATGATAAGTGTCAATCCAAACATCTCCCTCAAAATCCCCCTCACACTTAAAATGTTGCATGCCCTCATGTGGGTTCAACAATGACGTGAATGTTAGTTTTTTTCAGTTTTCAGTTTTTTATCATATTTATTAATTTTTTTAGTTAGTTGTTTTACATGGTGTTTTTGTAAGTATAAAATATGATAAGAAAAAAAACACACTTCCCTGAGTAAGTGCAGATGGAAGTGAGAAGACTTCTTGTATCAGATGAAGCTCTAGAAATGATATGCCTATAAAATATACACATAGACAACACATACTCGCATCATATCATAAAAATAACACCAAAGATCACATAGATGAAAGTAGATACACGGGAGAATAACAAGTGTACAAAAAATAATGGGAGTAACTGAAAATGTTCCATACATTCTAGGTTTATTTTCTAAAACAAGCTAGAACTGATAAATGAAAATAATGGAAAAAGTGAAAAACAAGGGTTGCCTCTAAGAAGCACCAAGTTTTTACATCTTCAGCCAGACGGATAGACAATGGTCAATCTGCCATTTCCATCAGCTCATAATTTTATGGCCTCTTCTCTATGTTAGAGGCAGTGTCTTCTAACTCCAAAGATCTCATATTGAGGCTTAAACTCTTTATCTTTACAACAAGGAACCAATCATGGGGTAATTTATTCATCCTTCCAGCTCTTGCAGCTCTTGGGAACATCTCATGTTGTATCTTTCCCTAAATTTCCTCCATTTGACACGTCTCATGAGGCAGTTTTCCTTGAATTTCAAGAAGGGATTTGACTATCATATCTGTTTCATTTAAGTGGGGAATTTCAAGAGGGGAATCAACCATCGTGTTAGATTCATTGGAGTGATTTTTTATTTTTTATTCAACTACACCCACAAAGAGAGAGAGAGTAAGAAAACAGAGACCAAAGAATAAAAAAGCAGTAGGGTTGCCTCTCGACTAGCACTAAGTTTAACGTCTTCAGTAAGATGGATAACTTTTCATTTTAAATGAACTTCTTTAATGAAGCCTATTGTATCTGAAGTGTGATAATGTTTGAGGCGTTGACTATTAACCTTAAATAAAATCATCTCCCCATTATAAACTTCAATGGCACCATGGGGATAAACAATTGTGAAAGTGTAGGGACTCAACCACTTTAATTTGAGCTTTCATACCATGACCCAAAGTCTTGAGTTGAAGAGTAAAACTTTGTCGCCCGATGAGAAACTTCTTTGATGGATCTATTTATCATTCCAGGATCAAGTTTTCTATTTATATATCAAATCTTTTCATATGCTTCCCTCCTCGTCTCATTTAATTCACTCATCAATAGAAAACGCTTTTCTTGTACAGTCTTGAAATCAAAATTCAGCTTCCTCACACCCAGTAGGCTTTGTGTTCCAGTTTTACTGGGAGGTGGCATGTTTTTTCAAATACTAATCGATATGGGGACATTCCAATAAGTGTTTTTTATATATTCTTGTAATCCCAAAGTGTGTCATCAAGTTTGGTTGCCCAATCTTCCCGAGACATACTCACACTTTTCTCCAAAATGACCTTAATCTCTCTATTTGAAACCTCATCTTAGGCCATTAGTCTGTGGATGGTATGTGTAACACCCCAAGCCTACGGTACGTTTCCCTTTGAATAATGCAATAGCTTGCGTTGTACGCAACTTAGAGTTTTAACACACCACAACCAATCAAACTAGCCATTATGAATAGTAATATCAACTTTTTGAAATTTTATAAATTTTATTTTTCAAAATGGAATTCATTTTTGGATTTGAAATTTCAAAAATAGCTTAGGGTGAATTTTTGGTATTTTTCTAAAAACTTTCAATTTTTGATGAATAGTGAAAAACACTACGTTATTGGTTAAAACTGACTTTTTATTTAAATAATTAGTTATTTTATTTAAATTTATATTAGGTAAAAATAGATACATAATACATATAAATGTTCAATGTAATTCATTGGAGTCATTTTAAAATAATATTAGATATATAAAATTTTATTGAACTTTTTAATGTCTTTTACCAACCTTCTAGCCACATTTGCAAATTTGCATTAAACGTAATTTTACCGCTTCAGTGAATTGAATTTCAAAAATCCGAGAGAAACGGTTGATATCAGTAAGTAAAATGTGGTTCAATAAGATGAAAATAATTTTTTGTGAATAATAATTTTTGACTTTTATTTACCACAGTTAAAAGTAAGTATGGTAATTAAAGGTAAAAATGATATTATAATTACCCTAAAACATGTCCTAATTCTATTGGATAATTTTATTTTGACCAAAATCAACCTTATGAATAAAATATGATCCTTTTGGTCAACTTGGTTTAGATTAGGACATTTATTATTATTTTATTTAAAGAAGAGTTAAAAATGTCATATTCAAAGTTTAATAACTAAACTCTTTTTATTACAGGGTTATACATAAGATAAATTTGACTATAAATATTCATTAGAAAGATAAAAAATTTATACATAATGGTATTTTATTTATAATTTTTATACATTAAATAATTAAATTTATTTATGACACAATGATGATACAATAATTACCTTATTAATGAAAGATTAAAATAATTAATATTATAAATATCCAAATAAATGTAAATTGAGACTTTTAATGAATTCCAAAAATTTTATAGGTTAATATGGCATGTTAGGGTTGATTAAATGAATTTTTTTCGAAGTAATAAAGTTGTTAGGACTTTAACAAAAATCAAATACTAAATAGTGTCAAAATTGACATAAATGAGTTTTTAAAACAAATATTATATTATTAATTGATATAGTATTTCTAAAAATATAATGTTTGGCCAAAGGACTTTGATAAGGTTAAATATATCAATAATGAACCACTTGGGGTTTGATTGGTAGTTTATAGTAAATTTATTAACCATATAATATAAAAATACAAGGAGACATGGTAAATGTCAAACTATTTAACTAAGAGTTAAATCCAAAAGATGAGGTTAATATGGTGACCTAAACCTGTATAAAACCTATTGGTTGAGAGATTTTCAACCCATCCCCACATTAGCCTCTAAATAAATCCTTTTTGAGCCATTATAAATCAAAACTGATTTTATTATAAAATAATATTTTAAGCTTTTCCTAAAGTGACCCTCACCTCTCTTATAAAAGGGCAATTCCCCTTCTCTCAAAAATCACACCTCCAAAGCCATTTGGATCAGCCAAAACCTATCCAAATATCCTCCCAAATACCCTAAATTAATCATAGAGGACTTTCTTTGATTATAAATCCAACCTAATAATCCCTTTTGATCAAATCAAAATGAAGCACCTAAAGAAGAGGTAATTATTTCACCACCTCTTTTAAGTTCTTTTCTTCTTCCACTTCCTCTTTCTTTGTTATTACCATACCAAAATAATAACTCCAGTACCTTATTCATACCGTGATGTTATTATAAATACGGTATAACCATATTCATTATTCTATCCATTCTATGAATGACAAAGTCACCATATGTGTGTACGTACAACTTATCATCTCCACGTCGTGGTGTAGTTTATTATTCAAACACTTAATTATTTGGATGGGTATAATAATGAGTATAACTGATGTAAATAATAAATATAATATATTAAGGATTCTGTATATATTATATACCATCTAATTACATATGAGTTCACCATCAATAGAATGGTATTGTCGCTCGTGCGTACGTACGGATTACCGTCTCCACGAACGCGATGAGATTCATTCCCCGTCGTAACCATTCAAGAATAAATTTCATTTTATGATTAAAAAATAATTTTTAAGAACTTAATATCGTTCTGGATATGAATCAAATATATCTTATCCATAACAAACATGACTTACGTAACAAAATATATAAAGGAAAACGAATCAGTTAACACCCGAAATGATGATATTACTGAAATATTATTAATAAAGCAATATTAGAATATCATATATGATATCATATTTATGTATTTGGTTCTTGTATAATTTAATAAAAATTATTTAACTATTATACAGGAGGTTAACGTACCCTCAACTAAGTAAAGGTACAAGGCAAGAGTTAATTCTACAATCTCTTTATTATTCGAGATTGTTTGTACACGAGTATCTATTGGGACCTCTTTATCATCCACATCCGTGTTTCTTAAAAATGTATTTCAAAACATTTTTAATATTTCCTAGACTATGGTTTAGAATCATTTATACCCTTTTTTTACTTTTTATAAAATGTTTATAAAAGAATCTTTCTGTCGTTTTCTAAACAAGGTACTTTACGACCTTTTCGACAAAATTAAAGAAAAAATGTTTTTTTTAACTTATACGGAAGGTGTGGTTATTTTCCGCTGTTATAACACCTTAGAAGCTTCCCTTAAAATATTATAAGAATGTTTTCAAAATAAATATATTTTTTATAATTATGTGACTTTTAAATGATTTCAAAATAGAAAGATATATTTCTATCAAATAGTTTTGATTTCATCTATGTCAACATCCTTTGATGGATTTTACACTTGTTTAAAGTTGATTTATTATGATACAATCTTCCATATTGTATTAAATGTTTTGTGATATGTTTGAATGTGGATGTGTTATTTTTACACCATTCATGGTTTATGGTTAAAGTATCAACATTTCATATGCTAGTTTTAATATGAATGTTTATGTTATGTTTCAATCTTTTCATATGAGGAATGCATTGGACTTAATAAGTGATGGGTGGAGCCCGCTATAGCTCCTCGATGCATCGGTAGGTCTCATGAGACAAACTAGTGTCTTGGCATAAGGCCTTGACAAAATCTCATTTGTAGTCTTGGCATGAGGCCTTGACTATGTAGTTATGATGTCTGACATTATGCATTCCATCATTATGAAATTGGATATTGATATCACATGTGATTATTCAACTAGTAGAATATATATATGAATAAGTAAATGGAATTATTTGATTTATCTTTTCCATATTATTCTGAAGTTTAAGTTTAAAAGTCTTGTGTTTTAGTCTTATACATTGCCTTAAATGTTTATGCTTATTTATGAAAGTTTCTACTATATTGTTATCCTTAATGAGGATCTGAGCTCACCCTTTATATGTTTTATTTTTTCCAGGATGCGAAGAAGTATATTATGACTGATCTACAGAGATAGTTTAAGGGAGATGAATGTGTTAAAAGGAGACACAATGTTTTTGTTTTTCATTTCATAATGTAATGTAAAACTTATGTTTGTATCTAGTACTTCCAAGGCTACTAAACTGGTCGGTATTTCAGGAATTGATTCCTTGTGATCATGCTAATGTTATGTAATAATGCACCGACTCTGGGTAACTAGGGTCAGAGTGTTACAGTTTGTTTCAAATGAAGTTTAGTATAAATATTTGAAACTAGATTTAGAAAAACTTTGATTAGAGAACATTACCCTAAGATAGACTTTGAGGATTAGTATAGAAGAACTTCCTATAATTTTGGTAATATAGAGATTTTGTGAGTTTTCTAAGAAATACATCCCTGTCTTGATATGAGTAGGTAGAGGCGGTTCTGGCACAACTGTGCCTAGGAGTGAAACCTCCGACAAGGAGTTTCGGGCTTGACATGAGGTATCTTGGTATACAACAATGGGTCTTGCTGCACTCTTGGTTACGACACTCTCGGGGGATATGCTTAGGATAATTCACATTTTCTTTACAAAAGAATTATTAAGTATTTATGACTATATACCTCTTCAAATAAAACATTTTTATGATTATGGATTATATCCATAAACTGTTCAATTTATGTTAAGTGTTTTATAAGTTTGGAATTATATATTGCGATTCATAAACTAATCTAGTGTATGCCATTGTTTAGAAATAGTGCCTAGTAGAAGGAATAAAAACTGTATCAATGCACATAATCCATGTAAAGATTTCCCTCCTACTTAAGATAATTATAATGGAGTTGGTAATAGAACTGGTGCTGATAATCTTATCACCATACTGGGACAACTCACTCAAGTTATGAATAATAACCTTACCTGTATGGAGGACCCTGATCCACAACGTGGAGGATCAATGTTAGACCGCTTCATGAGGAAACAACCACCAACATTCAATGGGACTACAAATACATTTATAGCTGAGAAATGGATAAGTTCCTTAGAGAAAATATTTCATGATTCGGGGAGTAGTGAAAGAGAACACTACAGGAAATCTGAATATTTGCGACGGGCGATTTGCGACGGGATCCCGTCGCAAACGGTCTTTTGCAACGGGGCTCCGTCGCAAATCGCCCGTTGTCGAAAACGGCGTCGCAAATAGGTGTTTTTGCGGCGGTCCCGTCACAAAAAGTTTATTTGCGACGATATTTTCCCTCGTCGCAAATGAGTTTTCGTTTATATATAAAAAAGGTATTTGCGACGGGTCATCGCAGATATATTAGTTGCGATGGGTCAGAATCCCGTCGCAAATGCGAAATTTAAAAAAATACTTGCGACGAAAGTATTTGTGATGGACCGTCGCAGAAAAATTTCCCCGACGGGTATTCGTCCCGTCGCAAATGGTACAGTAAAAAAACATTTACGACGGGAATTCCCGTCGCAAATGTTCCCGTCGCAAATATTAAAAATAAATAAATAAATAGAATAATTATTACAAATTGTATAATATTATATAAAAATAATAATATTATTAATAATATAAAAAAATTATATTATTATAATATAAATAAAAAAATGTATAAAATATAATTATGAAATATTAATATAAAATAATAATAATATGAATATAAATAATATAATATAATATAATAATATTAATATTAATAATATAAAAAATTAATATATTATTATTATTAAACTATCTATATAATAATAATAATAATAATAATAATAATAATATAAATAAATTATATTATTATAATATTAATAATAAAAAATATATAATATAATTATGAAATATTAATATCAAAAAATAATAATAATATGAATATAAATAATATAATATTATATATTATGAAATATTAATATTAAATAATAATAATAATAGTACTAATATTATTAATATAAAAAATTAATATAATAATATTATTATTAAAATAAACATACATATTTATGAAAAAATAATTTTAATATTATTAATATTAATAAAATTATAAAATTATAAACTTCTCAATATTAACAATAAATATAAAATATTAAAAGTAATATTACTAAAATAAGCAGACATTAAAAATAATACTAATAAGTAATAATATATTAAAAAAAATAAAAACAAATTAAATCACGTAATATTCGTACCAATATGAAAGAGGAATTGTAAATAGTTAATATGACAATAAACTACGAACTCAAATGTTTATTACATCTAAAAAAATCACTGGGGGTGGATAATCTGGAGGACCTGGAGGACCTGGAGGAGGTGGTGGAGGAAACTCCATCCCTAAACTATGAGTCAGACGACACATATACTCCATATACTCCTGATGTTGCTCCTCATATCGACGTCTCTCCTCATCCTGCTGCTGACGCATTTGCTCCTGCCATCGACGCATATCCTCATCGTGCTGCTGACGCATCTTCTCCTGCCCCTGACGCAAATCCTCTATAAGCTGACTCTAAGCACGCAGTTGCTCCTGATACTGTGAGGCAGAAGATGATGTCTCTCCACAAGCTCCTCTCGAGCTGGACGCCGACATCGCAGCAGTACTATAATAAGCTGCAGGAGTCAAATGAGAGCCGATACCAACTACTCGGCCCTTTTCGAAGCCATATTGGGTCGCCTGTATCCATGCTGTCTCATCAAAATGGTGGGTACTAGTCTGATCACCCGTCTCGTCTTGACTCTCAGCCTGTGTCTGAGAGGTCGCGGCCTCATATGACTCCTTAAGTTTCAATTAGAAATTAAAATAATGAAAAGATTATATGCATTTAATTTGCAAACTGAAAAGAAAATAATACTAACCACAATCTGACGCTGGCGGTCACCTCTAATCTCTCCAGTAGCCGGGTCAGTGTACATCCTCCGATAAATGCCGTACGCCGAAATACCGGGCTGCTCAGCTTCCTATATGAATATAAAATAAACTTTTTATATTTAAAGTTGTATAAAATATTAAAAAAAGTACTTACCAGACGCTCTCTATGCGCACTGAATGTACGACTACCGGCTCGATGCGTCACCTCTTGTCTCCCCCGATTCTGTCGACCCAATGCAGATCTCCTCTGAAACCCACCACCCAACCAGTGTGTACATAATCCATCCCAAACGTGAGATGAAATGTACTCTGATCGGTGGGCTCTACAAGACTCATCAAATTCTGTCACTCCGGCTTTCTTCACAGCCGTCTTTCTCAAATTATGCAAAAACTGACGGAAACGGTCACGCATAGACATCACCCATGCCGCGTGGATAGTGGCACGCATGCTCTCGTCGATGGGATACCATAAACCCTAATATAAAGTTATTAATGAATTAAATTTCAAAATAAATAATATTTAATTATGTAACAGCCAATGATCGAACATGGCGGCCTGCACATCAGCGGGAATCTGATCCTATGTGAGCCAGGGCTGAGAAAAATAATTATGCAAGATAGCGCTCCCCTGTCCAATAACTATATGCGTAAAATTGTGGAAAAAGAACAAATAATCAAACAATTAGAATATTAATAAATTATAATGAAAGATAACTAAAATACATAGGTTACCATACCACCGCGTGTGCGCATCGAATCCAAGAGGTGGACGTCGCTCCGGGATAGGATCTAGAATCATCAGTCTGGCAAGACCACACCCCCTCTGAGTGCTCCCTGTAGTGCCAACAGCCTGAGGTTCAGATGACTCAAAAACCTCATCATCCATAGGTAGATCAGCCTCCAACAACTGACGATACGTTTCCGAGTCCATCTGAAACATGAAATGATTGTTATTAGCAAACAGTTGAAAATAACTATTATGTATAGATATATATTTGTTATGATTCTAACCATCATTTTACTGTGTCAATGTTCATCTTCATCATCATCTTCATAGTTGTCAATGTCAATGTCTTCATCTTCCTCATCAACATCATCAATTTCCATATTAGTTTCACTTTCATCATCTCTTGTCATTTCAAATTCAGTTGTAACATCATTGACAACATCGTCACCATCGACCCTTAATTGTGGGGTGTCATCCTCGATATTCATGCCTCTTTGTGAAAAAGATGTGTTTTGAGGAGTGTCCTGAAAAATTTCATTTCCTTTCACTTCAGTGGAACCACATTCAGTTTGAGTAAACTGATTTTCTCGAGATTTAACTTTTATTATACTCCACCAATCATCCAACTCTTTTGCAGTAGCACAATATTTTGCATAATAAATTTGATGTGCCTAATGAGGCAATAAAAATGGTTCATTTACTAAAAGAAGACTTTTATGTTTAATATCAACAATTCCATGAGTCGGATGAATACACAATCCTCTCTCAGTATCCAGCCATCGACATTTAAACATTTTTACATAATTCTGTCCCAAATAACACAGTTCAATAATTTCTTCAAGCATGCCGTAAAAGTCAACTTCAATATCTCTATGATGTGATCCCTTCAAACAAACACCACTATTCATTGTTTTCTTTTATTCCCCATATGCACGTGTATGAAAGCGATAACCATTCACCACATATGCATTATAAGATTTAACCATTTTGGATGGTGGACTACTCAATATACGCAATCGACTATCAATCTTATCAGCATGTACAGATACCTGAAAATTTGTAAAACATTTATCACTATTACAAGTAATAAATTGATTTTATATGTAAAACCAAAAAAGAATGTATGTTACCAGTTTTTGAAACCAGTAGGCAAATTTTTTTTGCCGACGTTCTTCTAAGTCAGCTGCTGTAATTTGTGGAAATTGTTTCTTGATATGATCATCATATAACCTACAAATACAATATGATTAATTTACTGTAACAGAATCCACAGAATAAGGGATAAGAGCACTCACTGTACAATTGGTAACATTTCTTCACAGTTGAGTAGAACATATGTATGAGCTCTATGATGTTCATCATATGAAAGCCATCTATCATGAACTCCACCAAAGCCAAGTTCGGGCTGATTGACAACTGATAATTGATTGTTCATATCATCATCAACATTCCCCTCGTTCCGGCCCATGCGGTTAAATTTTGAGGGATATTCAGATTCAAAATAATGAGAGCAGAATAAAGCAATTTCTTCTTGCAAATAAGCTTCAGCAATTGAGCCTTCAACTGATGCTTTGTTACAAACTTTTTTCTTCAATTTCTGCATGCATCTCTCAAATGGGTACATCCATCGAAACTGAACCGGACCTCCACATTTTGCTTCATGTGTCAAATGTAATATCAAATGTTCCATTGAGTCAAAGAAAGTCGGCAGAAAGATTTTTTCCAATTTGCATATAATTACAGCAACAACTTCTTCTAGTTTTCTTAGTGTATCGTAGTCTGTTGTCGCCGCACACATGTCTCAGAAAAAATATGATATATCTATTATCAAATCCCAAATCTTAGAATTCAACAAACCTCTTAATCTAATATGCATAAGTCTTTCCATTATAACATGACAGTCATGACTTTTTAATCCGGTAATATGACCATTTTTAACACATCTTCCCAAGTTCGAAGCATAGCCATCTGGAAGTCTCAAATCTACAATCCACTGAAAAAATAATAAGCGACTCTCTTTGGTAAGTGTATAAGCTGCTTTTGGCTTCATTAATCTCTGTGATCTGACATTTTCAAACAATTCAAGTTCTGGTTGCCTGCAAATTTGGGCAAGATCTAATCGTGCCTTTACATTATCTTTGGTTTTACCCGGTGTATCCAAAACTATATGAAATAAATTATTAAAACAATTCTTCTCAATATGCATGACATCCAACATGTGTCAGACCAACAAATCAGACCAATATGGCAGATTCCAAAAAATGCTCCGTTTTGTCCAATTGTGTTCTTTCCCAAAACCATGAATTTTCTGTTGGTTTATTGTCGGTCCAAAAGTGATGGAAGGTAATGAAAATACAACTGATTGTAACTCTGTACCTGAGATCATTTTTGGAGGTTCATCTCTTTCAATTCTTCCTTTTCTGAAATGAGATTTATTCCTCCGAAAAGGATGATCGATTGGAAGAAATCTGCGATGACAGTCAAAATAGAAAGGGTTTTTTCCATTCACGAGCATAAATGCTTTGTTGTCTCCCATACATTAAGGACATGATTTTGGACCATGTGTACTCCAGCTAGATAACATACCATATGCCGAAAAGTCACTAATTGTCCACATCAAAGCAGCTTTCATTACAAAATTCTATTTCGCAGTAGCATCATATGTACCAACACCATGACTCCACAATAAATTTAACTCATCAATCAGTAGTTTCAAATAAACATCAATATTCTTTTTCGGATGTCCTAGGATTAATAATGTCAAAAAGATATAAGGCTCTTTCATCAACATCCATGGAGGCAAATTGTACGGAGTTATAAAGACAGGTCAACAGGAATACTGACTACCAAAAGATCCAAATGGACAAAAACCATCAGTAGAAAGACCCAATCGCACGTTTCAGGATTCTAAAACAAAAGACGGATGCACTTGATCAAAATGTTTCCATGAATCACCATCAGATGGATGAATCAAGCTTTTACCATTTGAAATATTTGTTTTGTGCCATGACATCATTGTCGCTATGTTCTGAGACATAAATAAACGCTGTAACCTGGGTGTAAGCGGGAAATATCTCAACTGTTTTACAGGAATCAATCCAGACTTCCCTGATTGAGCTTCTTTATACCTCGATTGTCCATATGTGGGACAACTATCCAATGACCCATTTTCACCAGAATATAATATGCAATCGTTTGAACATGCATGGATCTTATGATAACTAAGGCCTAGATTACGAACGAGTCTTTTGCTCTCATAATAATTAGCAGGCAACACATTTCCTTTAGGTAACAGTACTTTAACCAAAGAAAATATCTGATCAAAATAGTTATTTGACATTCCATTATCTGATTTAATAGCCATAAATTTTTCAAATGCTTCTAATTTTCTTATCTTGTAACCAGGATATAATGCATCCTCAGCAGACCTGAACAACTCAGCAAATTCAGATGGTGCCAACTCAGGAGGTAAATCAACATCATCCTCGATTTCTGTTTGTTGAACGGATGACCCTGCAACATCATGTACTAAATTCTAAAACCGTGATGGATCCGAAATCAAATTATTAGTATCTTCTCTGGAACTGCGTTCACCGTGTTGATACCAAAAAATATAATCTGATTGAAAACCATAACACAAGAGATGTTGCCCAACGATGTCAAATATCTCAAACGTTCTCAGAGCACATTTTTTACAAGGACACTTAATTGTCCCTTCTAAAACAAATTCCGGGTTTGATGATGCAAATGATAAGAAAGCTTCAACACCATAAACATATACAGAATTTAAACTAGAACCGTTTGGATTTCTGTGCTGATTTATCCAAGCACGGTCATCTAATAATGATTGATGTCGATTTCCTTGTTCCATATTCATATATATGTTTCTACAAAATTTAAAACCATTACTATTGTTAAATAATTTGATATAAGAAACAATATCCTAAAAAAAGAAGATACATAATTACAGTTATTTATTAGTAATTACCAATAATTATAGGCGACACAGTTAGTTTGTAATCATTCCCACTAATTATTATTAATTTAGCAATACTTGGAAAAATGAAATATGCTTGAATAATGAAATAAAATTTTGTAATCATTGTTGTGAAGATTATATTACTAATTATTCTGATTTGTCTGACAGATCATCTCTTTTTAACTTTCTCCCAACTAAAATCAGTATGAAAAACTTGCTCTGACATACATTAGAGCATGTTTTTCATACTGATTTCAGTGGGAGAAAGTAGCAAAGATATGAGATGTTGAACAAAAGGTAGCCGTCAATCCGCTGGAAATTGTGCCAATTTATAACCATGTACTTGAATTTATTTGATTTTTGATTAATTTTATTAGTAATTATTACTAATTATTACAAATCTCAATATTTCCAACAGATTTTGCTCTATTCTTAACATGTTCAAATCTTAAAGAGTCGTCAACTTTCAGGTCATGCCCAATAAAAAGTTTGCGTCAACCTTGTCCAATTTAAACTCTATAATTGTCCTTACATGATTGATCATCTCGCAAGTAGTGTTGAAATAAGACAACACAAGTAATGAGAAAGACATGACTTGGGTTGTCCTATTACAATGCTACTTGCAAGGTGATCAACCAAGCAAGAACAATTATAGAGTTTACATTGGACACGGTTGACGCAAACTTTTTATTGGGTATGACCTGAAAATTAGCGACCCTTTAAGATTTGAACTGTTATGAATAAAGAAAAACTTGTTGAAAATATTGATAATTGTAATATTTTATATTTTTTTTATAATTTTAATAATATTAATATTTTTTATAAATATTAAACATATAATAATAAAATAATTATATTATAAGTATTATTTAACTATTAATATTAGAGTAATATAATATTTTATATTATGTTACTATTTATGTTACTAATTATATTACTAATTATGTTACCAATTATGTTACTAATTAGAAATGCAAAGATATGCATATAGGTCGGGTGGTTAATCAATCAATGAATAGAAAAACAAACGTAATTGACCGCTCATCTACCTCAATTTTCTTTTCATTTGTGTGTTGAGGTTGACAGGAAACTTCTACCTCCACATCTAATATGTGCTTTTACTGTCAAAATTATAAACCTCCTCACCTCTATATTGGCGAGGAGGTTGATAATTTTGACAGTAAAAGCAGATATTACATGTGGAGGCAGAAATTTCCTGTCAAGCCTCAACACACAAATGAAAAGAAAATTGAGGTAGATGAGCGGTCAATCACGTTTCCTAATTATCCTAATTGTTTCCTAATTATCCTAATTGTTTCCTAATTATCCTAATTGTTTCCTAATTGTTTCCTAATTGTTTCCTAATTGTTTCCTAATTGTTTTTCCTAATTAAATCTAATTGTTTCCTAATTAAATCTAATTGTTTTCTAATTAAATCTAATTGTTTCCTAATTAAATCTAATTGTTTCCTAATTAAATCTAATTGTTTCCTAATTAAATCTAATTATTTTCTAATTAAATCTAATTGTTTCCTAATTAAATCTAATTATTTCCTAATTTAATTGTTTCCTAATTATTTTAATTGTTTCCTAATTATTTTAATTATTTCCTAATTATTTTAATTGTTTCCTAATTATTTTAATTATTTCCTAATTATTTCTAATCAATTAAATCTAATTATTTCCTAATTATTTGATAATTATTTTAATTAAATCTAATTATTTCTTAATTATTTGATAATTATATATTTATTTTTAATTATTACCAAAACATCCCCCGGGAGTGTCGAACCAAGAGTGCAGTAAGGCCCGTTATTGTGTACCAGGTTACCCCGAGTCAAGCTCGAAACACCTTGTCAGAGTTTTCACTCCTAGGTACATCTGTGCCAGAGCCGCCTCTACTTGTTCATATCCAGACAAGGATTATTTGATACAAGCACATAAACTAATTATACAATATAGCTAAACATTTTATTAAAAAAAATAAAATTAACAATTAAAAATAAAATTAACAATTAAAAATAATTTAACAATTAAAAAAAATATAAATACCTTTAGTAATCTGCGCCTTCTAACTCCTTCCTTCCTCTTCTCGAAAGAAAAAATTAAAACAAAAAAAAATTTCTACTCAGAACTGAAAATTAGAGAGAGAGAAGAATATAGATCTGAATGTAATGGAAAAAAATGGATGAGGTGTATATATAGGTTAGATTATTTGCGACGGTCGTATTTGTGACGGTCTCCCGTCTCAAATACTAGGTATTGCGATGGGATACCATCGCAAATGCCTTCGCCCGCATTAAATACAGGCGGCGGGTAAAAGAACTTTTGCGACGAGTCCGTCGCAAATAGCCACCATTAGCGATGGGCGGATATCCCCGTCACAAATTTCTATTTACCGCCGCCGGTATTGGCGATGAGGCCCGTTGCAAATATCTTCGCCCGCATTAATTACGGGTGGCGAGTGAAAGGGTTGTTGCGATGGGCCCATCGCAAATGCCACACCATTAGCGACTGGCGGATATCCCCATCGCAAATTACTATTTACCACCGCCAGTATTTGTGACGGGCGGATATCCCCGTCACAAATTACTATTTATCGCCGCTGGTATTTGCGACGAGTCTCATCACAAATACCACCCGTTGGATTCTCTGTTGCGATGGGTAAATAGTCCCGTCGCAAAAACGTATTTACCATCGCCGGGTATTTGCGACGGGTTGAAGGTGACTGTCGCAAATAGGCTTTACAGTGGCCGGTATTGGCGACGGGGCCCGTCACAAATAATACCGGGTGAATATTTGTTTGCGACGAGAAAATTTCCCCATCGCAAATACTATTTACCACCACCGGGTACTTGTGACGGGTAGCCTTCTACCCGTCTCAAATAGCCTTCCCGTGTTTTGGCATGCAAACCGCGTCATTGCAATTGCGACGAGACTTGTATTTCCGTCGCAAATAACTAACCATTTGTGACGGGAATATATTCCCGTCGCAAAAACTCTTTTCATTAGAGTGTTTGTGACGGGAATAAGGCCCGTCGCAAATACCCCATCGCAATAATCATTTTTTCCCGTAGTGGAAAAGTTGTCATGGTAGTTTATCGCCTCACAGGAGATGCAGATCAATGGTGGTCATTAATTCAAAACAAAAAGGAAGATGAAGAAGTATCAAATATATAATAGAGGGAGTTTAAAGAGATTTTCTTAGAAAAATACTATCCTCGTGACCATTGAGAGGATATGGAAAGGCAATTTATGAGTCTAAGGAAAAAGGAGGATGAGAATGTCGCAAAGTATGATGCTAACTTTACAAGGTTAGAAAGTCATGTAGCGGATTATATACGTAACCCAAGGAGTAATATTGATCAATTATTTGATGGGTTAAAACCATTTCTCCGTCGAGCATTAGTCTCATAATACTTCTCATCATATGAAGATATTGTCTCATGTGTTATCAAGACAGAAAAGGAATTCTCTAAGTCTTACGACTTTAAAGCAAAGCAAGAGAAGAAGAGATCTACTGAACACTTTGGAAATGTAAATAAGGGTAAGAAGGGAAAAGTTGAATATATATCCTGTAGTAAATGTGGGAAGAAACACCCCGGTACTTGCCTGAAGGGAATGAGAGTCAGTTACAAGTGTGGTGAAAAAGGCCACCAAGCTCGTGATTACAAGGGAAAGAAAGAGTCTGTCAATGTTGAATGCTACAATTGTAGAGAAATGGGGCATTATGCAAATGAATATCCTAAGTGTTAAGGAAACTTACCTCGGAAAAGGTCAAGGGAGCAAGGCTAAGCTTATGCGATCATTACTACTGAGTTTGAAGCTCCTAAAGACATGGTGGTAGGTAATTTAATGGTTTCCTCAAGTTTAGCCAATTCTTTATTTGATTTTGGATCATCACATTGTTTTATATCTTCCCAGTTTTCTAAGAAAATTAGATATTTCCAATTTGATTTAATAAGGGAGTTGTTAGTCAAAACTTCTAAGGGAAGTATCATTGCAACAAAGTTTTGTGAATTAGTTCCCATTAGGGCATATAAATGTTCTTTATCTGTTGATCTCATCATCATACCCATGATTGAATTTGATATAATCATCGAAATGGATTGGATTTCATACCATGATGTGAAAATTTATTTTAATAAGAATGAGGTTACAATTTTTGATGATGATAAGGATTACCTTATCTTTAGAGCAGAAACGTCACCACCTGATTCTTATCCAGATCCACCCATAGTAGCTCTACTAAATTCAATTATTAGGGAGGAAGAGAATGAAATAACTATGGGTGAGGAAAGGAATATTCAAATAGAGTACATACCTATTGTGCAGTAATATATTGATGTGTTTCTAGAGGATTTATCTATACATCCTCCAGAATGAGAAATTGGGTTTTCCATTGATTTAATTCCTGGTTCAAGGCCCATATCGAAGACCCCTTATATAATGCCCACTGTGGAATTAGTGGAACTAAAGAAACAACTAGAGTAATTGAGTAATAAGGTATTTATTATCCCTAGTGTTTCTCCATGGGAATCCCTTATTCTTTTGTTAAGAAGAAAGATGGATCTATGAGGTTGTGCATTGACTACAGGGAGATCAGTGTTATAACAATAAACAACAAGTATCCCCTACCTCGCACTGATGATTTATTTGTCCAACTTCATGGAGCTCAATATTTTTCAAAGATTGACATTCGATCTGGATATCATTAGTTGTGTGTGAAGAAGGAAGACATTCAAAAAAACAACATTTCGAACCAAGTACGGGCATTACGAGTTTACAATAATGCCTTTTGGACTGACTAATGTACCCTCTATTTTCATGGATCTAATAAATAGAGTTTTCAAGGAATATCTTGATGACTTTGTAATGGTATTTATTGATGATATATTGGTTTACTCAAAAAGATATAAAGATCATGAAAATCACTTGCGCATTATTCTAAAAACTCTCAGAAGAAATGAATTATATGGGAAGTTTAGCAAGTGTGAATTCTGGATTCAAAAGATTTCTTTTCTTGACCATATTGTCTCTAAGGATGGAATCTCTATTGATCCTTCAAAGACCAAGGCAATCCAAGAATGGCCAGTACCGACAAGTATAACCGAGGTATGCAGTTTTATTGGTTTAGCAGGTTATTATCGGCACTTCATCCATAATTTTGCCCGATTGGATAACCCATTAACCAAGCTCATATGTAAAGGGGTTAAATTTGTTTGGACAAAAGAGTGTGAAGAATATTTTGAAGAACTAAAGATAAGATTAGTCAATGATTCTATCTTGACTCTACCATCGGAGAATGATGGGTTTATTATTTATAGTGATGCTTCAAAAAAAGGACTTGGTTGTGTCCTTATGTAGAATGATAGAGTTATTGCATATGCATCACGACAACTAAAAATTCCTGAACAAAACTATCGCACTCATGATATTGAGTTAGCAGCTGTAATCTTTTCTTTGAATATATAGAGACACTATCTCTATGGTGAAAAATGTGAGATATATACCGATCACAAGATCTTGAAGTATATTTTCTCACAAAAATAACTCAACATGAGGCAAAGGCGATGGCTCGAGGTACTCAAGTATTATGATTTCACTATACACTACCACCCGAGGATGGAAAATTAGGTGGCAGATGCTTTGAGCAGAAATGATCATGGAGTTTTGAACAAGATGAGAGTTGAAAGGGATCCTATGTTCATGAATCTAGTAAAGATGGATATGGGAATAATCATGGAAGGTGAAACATCAATACTTTTTCAAATGGTTGTCAAACCATCTTTACTAGAAAGGATAAAAAGTTCTCAGACTGATGATGAGGAGGTTCAAAAGAAAATTAAATCTATGAATGATGGGAGACTGATTGAATTCATATATGAAGATGGAATTTTAAAATTTGGGAAGAGACTTTGTGTTCCTGATATACCTGATCTAAAAAAGGAATTTTTGGATGATTCTCATAGATCTAATTTCTCTATACACCCTGGTAGCACTAAGATGTATAGAGATTTGAAGAAACATTTTTGGTGGGACAACATGAAGAGGGATATTGTTGATTATGTGTCAAGATGTATGGTTTGTCAACAAGTGAAAGCTAGAAGACAACATCCTAGAGGATTCATGCAACCTCTTCCCATACCTGAGTGGAAATGGGATAATATTACGATAGACTTTGTCATGGGACTACCAAAGACTCCTAGAAAGAATAATGCAACATGGGTCATTGTTGATCGTCTTACCAAGTCAGCACATTTTTTTGCTATAAGAGAAGATTTACCACTTGAACGTTTAGCAAGACTATATATTAATGAAGTTGTAAGACTTCATGGAGTACCCCTATCAATTGTTTTTGGTCATGATCCTCGTTTTACATCAAGATTATGGAAAATTATTCAGAAGGCCCTAGATACTGAACTTTGTTTGAGCACTGCCTACCACCCTCAAACTGATGGATAATCAGAACAGACTATTCAAACCATAGAAGACATGTTGATATCTTGCTCACTTGATTTTCAAGGTATGTGGGTTCAGTATTTACCTTTGGTATAATTTTCCTATAACAATAGCTTCCATTCAAGTATTCATATGGCACCATATGAAGTGCTATATGGAAAGAGATGTCGCACACCAACTTGTTGGGATGATGTTGGTGAAAGAAAACTCGTAGGCCCGGAACTTGTTGAGGAAACAATGGAAAAGGTGAAGGTTATCCAAACCCACATCAAAGCAGTTCAAAGTAGGCAAAAGAGCTATGTTGATAACCTAAGGAAGGATTTGGAATTTCAAGTAGGATATCATGTTTTCTTGAAGGCATCTCCATGAAAGGGTGTTATACGCTTTGGTAAGAAGGGTAAATTGAGTCCCATGTATATTGGACCTTTCAAAATTCTAGAACGAATTGGAGTTGTAGCTTATCGTTTGACAATGCCGCTAAGTCTCTCCAAAGTTCATGATGTGTTCCACGTATCACTGTTGAGAAAATACATGCCTGACCCAACGCATGTACTCACCTATGAAGAAATAGATCTGGAACCCAACCTATCTTATTGCAAAGAGCCTATCATAATCCTTGATACCAGAGAACAAGTGTCGAGAAACCGGACGACTCATCTGGTGAAAGTTCTATGGAGAAACCATAAGATGGAAGAGGCAACGTGGGAACACGATGAAATTATGATGAAGAACCACCCAAATATTTTTGTACAATAGTATTCTAGAAATTTCAAGGATGAAATTATTTGAAGGATGGAATAATGTAACACCCCAAGCTCCCATGGTACATTTCCCTTTGAATAATGTAATAGCTTGTGTTGTACGCAACTTGGAG
This sequence comes from Viscum album, assembly GCA_963277665.1. NCBI lineage: Eukaryota > Viridiplantae > Streptophyta > Magnoliopsida > Santalales > Viscaceae > Viscum > Viscum album. Next base: position 764,158,738 of record OY728150.1, read on the forward strand.
TTTTAACACACCACGACCAATCAAACTAGTCGTTATGAATACTAATACCCACTTTTTGTAATTTTATAAATTCTATTTTTCAAAATGAACTTCATTTTTGGATTCAGAATATCAAAAATAGATTAGGGTGAATTTTTGGTATTTTTCTGAAAACTTTCAATTTTTGATGAATAGTGAAAAACACTGCGTTATTGGTTAAAACTGACTTTTTATTTAAATAATTAGTTATTTTATTTAAATTTATATTAGGTAAAAATAGATACATAATACCTATAAATTTTCAATGTAATTCATTGGAGTCATTTTATAATAATATTAGATATATACAATTTTATTGAACTTTTTACCGTCTTTTACCCACCTTCTAGGCACATTTGAAAATTTGCATTAAACGTAATTTTACCGCTTCTGTGAATTGAATTTCAAAAATCTGAGAGACACGATTGATATCAGTAAGAAATGTGGTTCAATAAGATGAAAATATTTTTTGGTGAATAGTAACTTTTGACTTTTATTTACCAAGGTTAAAAGTAAATATGGTAATTAAAGGTAAAAATGATATTATAATTACCCTAATACATGTCCTAATTCTATTGGATAAGTGTATTTTGACCAAAATAAACCTTAGGAATAAAATATGATCCTTTTGGTACACTTGGTTTATATTAGGACATTTATTATTATTTTATTTAAAGAAGAGTTAAAAGTGTTATATTCAAAGTTTAATAACTAAACCATTTTTAATATAGGGTTATACATAATATAAATTAGACTCTAAATATTAATTATAAATATAAAAATATTTAATAAATAATGGTATTTTATTTATAATTTTTAGACATTAAATAATTAAATTTATTTATGACACAATGATGATGTAGTAATTACCTTATTCGTGAAAGATTAAAATAATTAATATTATAAATATTCAAATAAATTTAAATTGAGACTTTTGATGAATTAAAAGAATTTTATAGGTTAATATGACATGTTATTGTTGATTAAATGAATTTTTTTTGAAGTAATAAAGTTGTTAGGACTTTAACAAAAATCAAATACTAAATAGTGTCAAAATTGACATAAATGAGTTTTTAAAACAAATACTATATTATTAATTGATATAATATTCCTAAAAATATAAGGTTTGTCCAAATGACTTTGATAAGGTTAGATATATTAATAATTAACCACTTGGGGTTTTCTTTGTAGTTTATAGTAAATTTATTAACCATACAATATAAAAATACTAGGAGACATGGTAAATGTCAAACTATTTAACTAAGAGTTAAATCTAAAAGATAAGATTAATATGGTGACCTAAACCTATCTAAAACCTATTTGTTGAGATATTTTAGACCCATAACCACCTTATACTCTAAATAAATCCATTTGGAGCCATTATAAACCAAAAATAATTTTATTATAAAATAATATTTCAAGCTTTTCCTAAAGTGACCCTCACCTCTCTTATAAAAGGGTAATTCCCCTTCTCTTAAAATCACACCTCCAAAGCCATTTGGATCAGCCAAAACCTGCCCAAATATCCTCCCAACTACCCTAAATTAATCCTATATGCCTTCCTTTGATCATAAATGCAACCTAATGATCCCTTTTGATCAAATCAAAAGGAAGCACCCGAAGAAGAGGTAATTATTTCACCACCTCTTTCAAGTTCTTTTCTTCTTCCACTTCCTCTTTCTGTGTTATTACCATAAAAAAATAATAAATCCAGTACCTTATTTATACTGTGATTTTATTATAAACATGGTACAACCATATTCATTATTTTATCCATCCTATGAATGACAAAGTCACCGTACGTGCGTATGTACGACTTACCGTCTCCACGTCGCGGTGTAGTTTATTATTCAAACACTTAATTATTTAGATGAGTATAATATTGAGTATAAATAATGTAAATAATAAATATAAAATGTTAATTATTATTTATATATGATATACCATCTAATTACATATGATTTCACCATCAATAAAATGGTATTGTCATTCGTGCGTACGTACGGATTACCGTCTCCACGAACGCGATGAGATTCATTCCCCATCGTAACCATTCGAGAATAAATTTAATTTTATGATTAAAAATAATGTTTAGGTACTTAATATCATTTTGTATATGAATTAAATACATCTTATCCATAATAAACATGACTTACGTAACAAAACATATAAAGGAAAACGATTCAGTTAACACCCGAAACAATGATACTACTAAAATATTATTAACAAAGCAATATTAAAAAATAATATATGATATCATATTTATGTATGTGGTTATTTTATAATTTAATAATAGTTATTTAACTATTATAAAATAGGTTAACATACCCTCGACCAAGGAAAAGTACAAGGTAAGGGTTAATTCTACAATCTTTTCATTATTTGAGGTTGTTTATATGTGGGTATCTACTGGGACCTCTTTATCATCCACATCCGTGTTTCTTAAAAATTTATTTCAAAACATTTTTACTATTTCCTAGACTATGGGTTAAATTAATTTATATCCTTGTTTGAATTTTTATAAAATGTTTATAAAGTAATCTTTCCGTCATTTTCCAAACAAGGTACTTTATGACCTTTTCGACAAAATTAAGGAAAGAATGTTGTTTTTAACTTATACGGTGGGTGAAACTATTTTCCACCATTATAACACCTTCAAATATTCCCTTAAAATATTATAGGAATATTTTCAAAATATTTTTTTTCTTTTATAATTATGTGACTTTTAAATGATTTCAAAATAGAAAGAGATATTTCTCTCAAATAGTTTTGATTTCATATATTTTAACATCCTTTGATGGATTTTACACTTGTTTGAAGTTGATTTATTATGATACAATCTTCCATATTATATTGAAGGTTTTGTGATATGTTTGACTATGGATGTGTTATTTTTATACCATTTTTGGTTTATGGTTAAAGTATTAACATTTCATATGATAGTTTTATTATGAATGTTTATGTTATGTTTCAATCTTTTCATATGAGGAATGAATTGGACTTATTAAGAAATGGGTGGAGCCTACTATAGCTCCTCGATGCATTAGTAGGTCTCATGAGACAAACTAGTGTCTTGGTATAAGGCCTTGAAAAAATCTTATTTGTATTCTTGGAATGAGACCTTGACTATGTGGTTATGATATCCGACATTATGCATTCCATCATTATGAAATTGGATATTGATATTACATGTGATTATTCAACTAGTAGAATATCCATGTGAATAATTAAATGTCATTATCTGATTTATCTTTGACATATTATGATGATTTTTAAGTTTAAAAGGATTGTGTTTTAGTCTTATACATTGCCTTAGATGTTTATGCTTATTTATGAAAGTTTACGTTATATTTTTATCCTTACTGAGAATCTGAGCTCACCCCTTTCTATGTTTTATTTTTCCTAGAATGTGAAGAAGTATATTATGACTGACCTATAGGGATAGTCTAAGGGAGATTAATGTGTTAAAAGGAGACACAATGTTGTTGTTTTTCATTTCATAATGTAATGAAAAACTTATGTTTGTATCTATTACTTCCAAGGCTACTAAACTGATCGGTCTTTTGGGATTTTATCCCTTGTGATCATGCAAATGTTATGTAATAATGCATCAACTCTGGGTAATTAGGGTTGAGGCATTACAGTATGGGGTGCTCATGTAGTGGTGAAATCCATGGTGAGTCATTTTCTTCTGAAACAGATCATTATTGAAGTAGGTACCATATTCACTGATGACGATCCTTGGAATTTCAAGCTAGGTAAAAAAGTGTTGCTTCAAAAAGTTAATGACAACTCAAGCATTATTTTCCACAAACACATCAGCTTCCACCCACTTTGATACATAGTCAACACAGATAGAGATTTATGATTTTATAAATGATTTTGGAAAAGGGATCATGCATTTAATTACCCGTATGTTAAAAATGTCAACACCCATGATGGGATGTTGTGGAATCTCACACTTTTAACTTATTCCCCCCGATTCTTTAGAATTTATCACAATTAATAGAAAACTCAAAAATATCCTTATTCATGGTAGGCCAGTACAAACCACATTATAATAATTTGCTAATTGTATGATGAATTCCATAGTATCTACCAACTTCTCCAGAATTACACAAATTCAAAACACTATCAAATTAATCTTCTAAGATACACCTTCTAATCATTCCATCTGTATAGTACTTGAAAAGTAATGGATCATCCTAGTGGTAATGGTGTGCTTCATTCAAAAATCTTTCTCTCTTCAACCTTGATAAATATGTATGTACCACACATGAAGCTAAGTAATTCAAGAAATTGGTATACTAATGTGTGATTGCCTCAGTGGAATAGAGTTGTTCATTGGGAAATGTTTCATTGATTAATTATGCATTGATTTCACTTATTTCATGGTCAAGGTGTGATAAATGACCAGAAAAAACATTCTCAAATCCATTTTTTACTTTAATTCAATTTCAAATTCCTAAATTAACAATATTTATCGAATGAGTCTAGGCTTCACATCTTTCTAGGTCATCAGATACCACGGGGTAGAGTGATCTGTATACATAGTGACTTTGGAGAACAACATGTGATCATAATTTATTGAATGCAATGACAACTACTAGTATAACTTTTTTAGTTGTTGTGTAATTGTGTTGAGCTTCATTCAATGTGAGGCTAGCATAATAGATCAATCTAAAGATCCTTTATTTCCTTTTTCCCAATGCAACACCAACTACCTAATCATAACCTGTTTGGTGAAATCATTATCAAGGCCTCAACCAAGCATTTCCTTAATAATTGAAATGTGTATTGAAAATCAAGCCTAAAGTGGAATGTGACATCTTTTCCTAATAGGGTGGTAAGGGGGTGGGAAATAATAGAAAAATACTTAATAAAATGTCAATAGAATCCAAATTTTCCAAGAAAACCATGAATTGAATGAACCAAAGTAGGCATGGGTAGCTCAGATATTGTACTGATCTTAGTAGCATTAACTTCAATTCCTTTCTTTGAAATTTAGTGAACTAAAACTATCTCACTTTGTACCATGAAGTGTGATTTTTTCCAATTGAGCACCATATTCTTTTCTTTACATCATGACAAAACCTAATCCAAGTGCTCTTGACATTCATCAAAATAATTCTCATAAATAGAAAAGTCATCCATTGATATTTCCAAAAAAAATTCAATCACATCATAGAATATTTCCATAATGCATCACTGAAATGTGGTTGGTGCACTGCACATTCCAAAAGGTATTCATCGGTAATTCAATGTACCATATGTACAAGTGAATGTGTTTTTCTCTTGATCTTCTAGTGTAACCACTATTTGATTATAACCTGAGTATCCATACAAAAAACAATCTCTTCCTACCAGCCGTTCAAGGACTTGATCAATAAAGGGTAATGGGAATCAATAATTTTTTGGTGGAATAATTCAATTTTTTATAATTGATGAAAACTCTCCATCCAGTCAATGTTCTAGTGGGTATCAATTCACCTTTATCATTCTCAATCACTGCGGTCCCGCCCTTTTTAGGTACCAATTGCAATGGGATGACCCACCAACTATTATAGATATGAAATATTAAACTAGCATCGAGAAGTTTGATGAATTTTTTCTTGACCACTTATTTCATTGGAGGTGTTAAGAATCTTTGTGGTTTCCTATAAAGCTTTGAATTATCTTCCATGTGTATTCTATGAGTGTAGATAGTAGAACTTATACCTTTTGAATTATCTATTGTTTAACTTATCACTGGATTCCTTTGTGAGAGGACATTGAGCAATTTACTTTCTTACTCACTTAAAATATTAGCATTTATAATGATTTTCAGGGTGTTTGAATCTACCAAGTAACTGTATATTATATTTGGTGAAAGTGGTTTAATATCATGTGTTGAATTATTTTCAAGTGATGGAGTCAATGAGGTGAACTATTGTCTATTCAAAAGATTGAACATTTTTATAATGAATTCTAATTCTTCTATTGATTCAGTTAAATCCTCCTTTTCCTTACGTAAATCCTCGATATCGAGAACATCCTTTTCCAACTCATCCCATTATTTAATCATATCTAAGAAATGACAGTCAGTTGTAGAGGATTTGTCTATATATTTTAGGACATCAAATGATTTGTTTTCATCCCCAACTCTAAAAATTATTTTTCCCATAATGACATAATATCTCTTCATGTATCTAATAATGGTCTCCCAAGAATAAGTGGGACATCCTTATCTTCTTACAAATCAATGACAATGAAATCATCAGGGAAGTAAAATTTATCAACCTTGACGAGCACTTCCTCTAGAATTCATTGAGCATACTTCACTGACCGGTCTTCCATTTTCAAGGTGAACCTAGTTTACTTTAATTATTTGATTCCTAGTTATTTAAGAACTTTAGATGACATGATGTTTACACTAGTTCTAAGGTCGCATAAATCTCTCCCAAATTAGCATCCTCCAATATTGTAAGGTATAGTGAAACTTATAAGGTCTCTTAATTTAGGAGGCATGGATCTGGGTATGACCACTGAACATTCCTCATGCATTACAACTATTACCACATCATCTAGTTTTCTATTATTTCATAGAATATCTTTGATAAATTTAGTATAGTGGGGGAATTGGTGTGATGGATTCCGCAAAAGGAATATTTATGTGCATATTCTTAAACATCTCAATGAATTTCAAAAATTGAGAATTCAAATTCTTTTACTTTAGTCTTTATAGAAATGGTGGATGTGGTGTGTAAGATTTCACTCTTTTATTGAGTGACTCATTTTCCTTTCCTTTTCTTTCCTTTTCAATTTTCACAAGTTCGTTTTGATCTTTCTCCTCTTTATCTTCAAGTTAAATCACTTTGTTTTTTGAATCACCATTCTCAGTGTCTAGTGTACGTGTATCTTCTATTAGTTGAGCATCATGGATTTTGCACTCTAGAAATTGTGTGCCACTACATAATGTGAAAACTTTTGCCTATTCTCTTGGGTTGACTCTTGTGTTACCCAGTAGAGTTCCCTATTGTCATTTTGGAATTTTTGTGGCTAACTGACCGACATGATTTTCAATGTTGTGCATAGATTCTTATAAGTTATGGGTTATTATTTTCAAGTTTTGGGTTTCCATATCTTATAACTCAAACCTTGATTGATTAGACATCTTTACTTTTTATATAGTTTCTCCCCAATATTGTTGACTTTGCATTATAGGAGGAGTAAATTCTGTTGTTTTTTTCTCCTTGTATTATTATTGATGATGAAATGGTGGTTGATATTTCTATCGAGATACTTGCTCTTGTGAATGCATGGTAGGTCAAAAAGAAGACTGATTAGAGAACCTAGGAGGACCCATGTTTTGTTTTAGTGGATGATTAGCCATTGGTTCTTTCCAACCAAGATTTTGGTTATTGTTTTCCTAGTTCATGTTATAATTGTTTCTATAATTGACTATGTTCTAGTTAAAAAAGTTAGCTTCATACATATTATTCTTAGATGTGTTATATAAACACATGGGATAATCATTAGGACCACCACAATGTGGACAATGTTTAGCTTGAACTACATGAATTGTATTAGGTGGAATTAGTGAAAAGTTTCCAATCCTCTTGTTGAGAGCTTCAAATTGTGCATCCATGAATGTTTAAGAATCAACTTGATGCACTCCTGATTTCCTTCTTAAAAAATTCTCTATCCACTGAAAACTGTGTTTTTCCATATTTTGAATTAACGTGTTTAGATCTTCAGAATACATCTCTATGAACACATTTATAGTATTTGTGTTGATTGCTGAATTACTCTCAGGTTGATTTCCATTGTAGAAATATTTCAACTGGTTCACAAATTTTATCCCACGATGAGAACAATTCCTTAATATGGAATTGAATCTTTCCCAAGATTCTCCTATTGAATCGTATTCGTTTTCACGAAAGGAGTCAAGGGCTCTCTTGTTTTCCAAATATTGTGTAGTTGTGTAATATCGATCAATAATTTTCCTTCTCAACACCTCCTAGGTGAAGAATTTATCTAGGTCAAGACTTTACAACCAACCTTTATCTTTTCATTGCAATGATAATGGAAATATTATCATGATCAACACATCATCTATCACCCCATTATATTTAAATGAGTCACGAATATTGAGAAATCTTTTCACATGCATATAAGGGTCTTCACTACTCAATCCATGAAATTGTGCATGTTGTTGGAGTAGGTTGATCGTTGAAAACTTCAGTTAAAATGTGTCACTTGAATTTTGGGTCTTATTATGCTTGAAATGACTTCGACTGTGTTGGGTCTCAATTCCTGCCTCAAATTAGTCCTTATTCTATGATTATAAAGACAATTTAAGAAATGGGGGTAGACTTATCCATTGGGAAGTGTTGTAATGTGAGTCTTAATGATTTCCTCCCATGGTTGCATTTTATTTTCAAAAGAGTTACCAATTTCATATTTCCCTTTTATTTGGTGCTCTAACTCTAGATCAATAGGTGGATCATTTTTCGACAGAGTCAAATTACGAGTATTCACCATCTAGGAAAATGATGCCTAAAAAAGGCCTACTTGACAATTTTTTATGCTATACCAGTGTGTTATCTATGGAAACAACACCAAAAATATGGTACGTGATTTGTGGTCCATCCAATTTTAAAATTTTAATAACCCACTGGCTACTAAAGAAGTGGCGAGTCGGGTTAAACCATAGAGAGAACATGGTTTATTTCACTAAAAATATATCTTTTGACAGTGTTCACGTGAGAGATCTACTAAGGGAATTATTTTTCTAATTGTTTTTATAAAACCAAAAAATAATAAAGAGTAAGAAAAAAATAAAAATGAAATAAAACAATGATGATGAAATTTTATCAGCAAAATATGTCTGGGATGCTGATGTCGTAATCAAATTACCACAAAACCATGCAAAATATTTTTTTCTGTGATTAAATATTTATTCTTCTTAATTATCACCAGTTCTAAAAAATTATAAATACTTTTTTATAGTTTTATCTATATCTACTAATTTATTTAAAGTCTCATTCTCTAGTGTTATAAATAAATTATTAGAATAAATTAAAAATTGATCCCGTCAATGAAATGACACAACTCATTTCTTGCAAAGTTGTGCCACATATTTTTACTACAATCAGTCAATACGGTTAACCTTCTCGGTGTCATCAAGTAGACTAAGAATTAAAATGGCTAGTTTTAATTTTCAAAATTAATTTTAGTGAAAATATAAATAAAGAAGATAAAAAATCAATTAAAAAATTTACCACAAAATAAAAAAGTCATCATGGCATGTGTAACAATTTCAATTCCTCAGTCAACATCCTAAAACAATAATATTACCCAAACATCATGACCAAAAAAATACTTGTGGTAAAAAAATTATAAATCATTAAATTTGTACTCGTGTTACCGAAAAATTATTGGATCAATGTCTGATCTCACCGTGCAGCTTCGATATTTGAAACCATAGCGAATGCTATTGAAACGGTAAGGTTAGCTATCATGCAAGGAGGAAAGGGTGATGTTTTCAAGTGTGTTGAAGGAGGAGGAGGATGCATGGTCCTATGGTGTGAAACAGAGAGGAGGCGACACTGGTGGTGTGTTTGTTGATGCAAGCAGGAGGGAACCAACATCGTAGTGGGATACAATGGAGGAGGTGACGATGTGCGTGGTGTATAGGAGGAGTGGTGGCACACTGGTAGCACAGTGGAGGTGAGGCAACAACGTTCATGTGGGTTGCGTCCGGGTGTAGTGTAGAGGGTAGGCAATGGGTGTGGTGATACTTGAAGGAGGTGGATGCCTGGTGATGGAGAGGAGGATGAGGTGTTGGTGTAGTTCAGGGCTGGTGTCACTACCTCCCTCTCCCCTACTAGGGTTTCTGCTATGATCCCTAGTGAAGATGAAGGCCTACATAGATAAACGCATCACGCACCTCCTGCATGAAAACTGAAAAAGAAAACAAAAATTCAAAAATCCAAAAAATATAAAACAAATTTAATTATCTAATTGTTAAAGACTAATAATAATAATAGAATTATATAAATATAAATATATATATTATAATAATTATAGAAAAAAAAGAAAAAATAATTAGATAATGTTATATTATATATATAATAATAATACTACTAAATACTAATATAATTATATAATAAAATAATAATAATAATACTACTATTATTAATACTATGAATATTTATAATTAAATACAATAAAATATAATAATAATATAGAAAATTAATACAAATACTAATAAATATTAATAAACTAATTATAAAACTAATATTAGTGAAACTGCTAAAAATAATAAAATAGTGAAAAAATTAAATAATTTTTTTTAAAACAAAACTGATAGTAAATTAGTAATATTAACATATAATTAACTAAAAACTATAAAAAATATCAAAAACACTACAAAACTAAAAAATGAACCTAAAATACTAAAAGCGATTAGAAAAATAATTAAAACTAAATTAAAAAATTATTAAAATTTTAGAAAATTCTATGTGAATTACTCTGAAATGATTTCTTATCTACTCTTACTTAGAGACTCATCCTGAAATGCATCTAAGAAATATCCCCAAGGTCTTGACATTAAAAACTAGGTTTCCCACACCTTATCGATGAGGGGACCTAAGCATTATGTACATCCATATTTCATCATTTTAAATGAAAACATAATATATTACCTAATAATTCATGCCCAAAATCGTAATGTTTTAGTGTATTTGAACAATAGATACACAATCAAATTATTTCATGAAAGGTCTTCAACATCTCCCACAAAGTTCTTTTCACATAGTACAAATCTTAGACATATCTTACTTAATACATTTCTTCATAACCCGAGGAAAATATAAACATAAGAAAAGGTGAGATCAAATACTCAGTAAGGGTAAACATGAAATACATTAATCGAATATTATAAGTGAACATAAAATAAGGATAATAGTATGAGAGCATGATCATAACTTACGCAATTCATACCCTATCAGTCATAGTGTAGGTTCTGGGTGCAGTAGAAGCATATTCTACTAGTATGACCAACTCCGATTTTAGACATAAATCATGTGTAACTATTTATTTATATGATCAAAACATCATGTCCAATGAAAATAGTAGATTACTTGACTATATTAAAACTCCAAAACCATGGGTGAAGGATATTCAAATGTAATTTATAATTAATTTATAACAAGATTTAGAATTACCTCAACTCATAATTCTCTCTTTGTTGATGAGCAGTGGAATATATATCATCACACCATCTTTGTGTTGTGTGATCAAAGTGTATAATCCCTCTAGTGTTGATACACATGCGCACCACAATCTTTGAATGATGCCTTAGAATCATCGGGTGCTAGCGTGACTGGTCCTGATCACTTGTGTTGTTTGTGGTTGACCGCAACAAAATTATTCTCGAGATAGGAAAAACTCTAGATGATATCTAGTTTTCTTGAGAGAGGTGGTGAGGAGAACACTCTAGATATTTTTATCACTCTCTAGGTCTTAATAGAGTCTCACTCTATCTTTTATGCTCACCGATTTTGTTTTAGGAAAGAGATATAATCAGATATTTATTTTGGTAGGTTTAGGGTTGGAAAATCACACACAAGCCCTTTCCCAATTCCATAATTCTTAATTGAACCATGTCCAATAATAATAATATAAATATTATTATTAAATTATTAACATGCGCAATGCATAAAGAATATTATTAAATATCATTTGTACAATTTCCAATCGGACCATTAAACTCAGTCCTCTTTCCCTCATCCATATTTACCGATCCTTTAATAATGACTATTTATTTAATAAATAAATATCACTTCATTATTCATCGATAAATATAATAAATACTATATTCAACAAACTTTCAAAAAAATATTTATTATTATTATTTAACTCACTTATTCTTTAAAATAACTTGTTATTAAATTATGGCGATCAACCAAACCCGAATAAATATTATTTATTCTAGATTGTTAAATTAAATACTATAATTTAACTAGGATTACTGATACACTTAGTGTGTGAACTTCTAGGCATCTTTATCAATGGAATTGGTCATAACTACCTAAAGTCCAAGGTTAACATCTAGCAACATGCTAAGGCATCCATAGAGAAAGAAGTTAATATCATAACAACGTCCAACCTCTTGTGAATGTTTACCATGTAATATAATTCTTTTATCACAATATCTCAAATCAATAAGGTTGCATGATAGTGAAATCAACCTATACACTTGATGCCTCTTTCTTTGAATTTCTAGAAATGAACTTTCCCATTGGACACCATGTCCGTGGATTTATTCAGGCAGTTCCATTCCCATAAAATGGATTGAGATATTGAATTTCATCAAGAGACAAAAGGGATAAATCCTTTTTTGAATTATCCATTAATGATATATCATTCGTGATGCACCCAATATATCTTATTTTTTCAAACACACATGTCATCATGGTTTTCATCAATACATCAAAGTATGAGAGTCATGATATCCATTAATGATAATATTAAAGTCTAAGGATCAATACACATATCCCTATATAGGAACGTCTAATGACACATAAAAATATGGATTTCCTATTGAGGGGTATGTTATCGTAACCTCTTATCATGAATATTACCAATGGGAGACACCATAAGAAGGTGTCTCAATGTCTTATAAGACTTCTACCCCTAATAACATGTATTTTCCATGTCCTATCAAACAATATCATTCAACTGTAGAATATGGTTTAAGAATAATGTCATGGAACCTCTATGTTTTAATCATACCAGGGAACTACTATAACCTTTTAGAATAACATATATTATAAGGACATTATCACATACAAATATTATATGGAAGAACAATCATGATGTGATAAGAAAACTTCTTTGATAATAAAAACATGTAATCAAGTGCTAAACAAGTTCGTTATAAGGCACCGACTCTAAAATACTCCCACTTACTCTAGATCCAAATAATATAATATTTAATTCTAATATCTATCACATCCAAATAACTTTTTTTTCATTTTTTGAATAAACCACTTTGTGGAGAAGTGGGAACCTCACAATCAAATTCAAACATACCAAAACCAGTGAAAAGGAAGATTAAAGTTAAAAGCAAATTACGAAGTAATATAATTGACAATAAAGGGGAACATACAGCATGCAATCACCTTGAGACCACCGTAAAAGCAATGTGAAAATAATCAAACCACGAACCACCATTCAAGATTCAAAATTCAAAATGAAACTTTAATAAATCCTCTCTTGGATTTTTCCATACTGAACCTCTTCAATATTTGGTCAATATACATACTTTGACTTAGTATGATCATCCTCTTAAATCTATCATGCATGATATTGATCCCTATAACATAGACCGCTTCACCTAAGCCCTTTATGAAGAAACACTTTATCAACCATTCCTTAACCTCTTATAAGACTGGTATATCATTTCCAATTAATAATATGTCTTCAATATATACTAATATGAAAACAACTATACTACCAATAAGCCAATTTTAAAACATGGCTCACATTTGTTCTTGATGAAACCAAATTCCTTTATAGATTCATAAAATCAAATGTTTCATGATCTAGATGCTTGATTTAATCCATATATGTATCTCTATAATTTTTATACCTTCTTGGTATTTCCTAAACTTAAAAACCCCTTTGGTTGTGTCATATACACATCCTTCAGAATGTCCCCATTAAGGAAAGCTATTTTGACATCCATTTTCAAAATATCAAAGTCATGGTAAGCTTCTATGGATAGTAGGATTCTGATGGATATAAACATGGAAACTAGAGAAAATGTTTCATTATAGTCAATGCCTTGACATTGTCGAAACCCTTTAGAAACTATCTATTATTTATAGGTATTTACTTTACCTTCCACGTCTAATTTTCTCTTAAATACCCATTTACACCCAATGAGTTTTACATCAACTGATGGATCAATAAATACCCAAACCTAGGTTTGATACATGAAATCCATTATAGAATTCATGGATTCTTTCCATATTTAAGTTTCTGATCTCTCTACTATCTTCTTGTAGGATAGAGGATCATTATCATCAACCAAAAATGAGTCACCATCACCAGTGACTAGAAAACCATATCTATATGATTATCTCACCTATCTTGTACTCCTATACAATACTTGTGTTTAAGGAACACCTTCTTCCATGTGAACCTATGAAATCAATTTGTGTAAAAACTCTAATGTATCTTAAGTATCAACTTCATCGAAGTCAATCTTTCTCCCACTATCCTCCTCGAGGATGTGCTCCCTCTCAAGAAATACGAAATGTCTTGTAACAATTACTTCATTGTTTGAAGGATTTTATAAATAGTATCCCCTTGTTTTCTTAGGATACCAAATAAAGATACACTTTATGCCTTAGGATGATAGTTTGTTGCTTGATCTAGACTTTATAAATGCCTTGAAACCTCATGCATGAACATGTGACGAAACACGTTTCTTTCCACTCTATAACTCGAAGGGAATATCATTTTACACTTTGGTCGGTACTTGGTTTAGTAAGTATTATACTATCTATAATGCATATTCCCAAAAGGATAATGGAAGGCTTGCACGTCTCATAATAGACCTTACCATGTCCAATAAGGTATGATTCCTCCTTTCACTGACACCATTATACTATGGTGTATAAGGTGGAGTTATTTGAGATAAAATCCCATACTATCATATAATGTTGATAAAGTCATGGTTAATATATTCACCACCTCAATTCAATTGAAGTTTATTTATCTTCTTACCAAGATTATTCTCAACCCCATTCTTGAACTCTCTGAACTTCTCAAAGGATTTGAACTTGTACCTCATTAAGTAGATAAAACTATACCCACTAAAGTCATCGGTAAAATTAATTAAGTATGAGTATCCACCTCTAGATTATACTTAAAAAGTTCCACACACATTAGTGTGCACCAATTCTAGAATCTCTTCGGCCCTTTTACCTTGTCCACTGAATAGTAGTTTGGTAATCTTTCTTTGTAAACAAGCATGACATATTTCAAGTGGATTATCTCAAAAGAGTCTAAATATCCATCTTGATAGAGTTTTTCCAAATGCTTTTCATTTATGTGACCAATATGGTGATTCCACAATTGGGTGTCATATGAGTCACGCGTATTAGTTTTGATATCAATTTCCAATATTTGATTTTCATAATTTAATACATAAATACCATTATTTAGCTGTTTCATACCATAAAATATGATATATTTATAAAAGTAAGAACCCTTATTTACAAAGATGAAAATAAATCCATCTATATCTAGGAAAAAATCTACATAATGTTCTTAGTAACACTAAGAACATAATAACAATTATTTAAAATCAAAATAAATCGTGTTAGAAATGTGATAGGGAAGTCTCCAATTACTAGAGCAGCAAACCCCACTCCATTGGCAGCTCATAGACCCACTTCACCTCTTGCAACCTTTCGAAATATAGTTGGTTCCTATATTTGGATATAAATGTGAGCACCACATGCAGTATATAATGCACAAATTATAGATATTAAAAGATTACACTTGATAATGAACGCACCTGAAGCTTCCCCTTGATTCTTTGGCTGAGTTCAATTCCTCTTCCAGTGTCCATACTTTCCATATGAAAAACATATTGCATCCTATTCCTTTCCTTGTTTCTAGATCTTATTTTTCTTGGAGGGACAATTCTCCAGATCCTTAGACTTGGAATGAGTCTTCAACCACTTTGACCTTTTCCTCTTCTTCATATTCACTATATGGACAATGGGTTTGTCATGATCCATGTATTAATCAAATTTACAGATAAGATTAAGAAGTTCTGATAGTGACTTCTCACTATTTCTCATATTATAATTCAAAATAAAACTGGAGAAGTTTTTGGGTGGTGAGGATAGAATGCGATCCATGCATAGCTCATCAGGTATCTTAAAAACCAAGATGTACATGCTCTCAATGTACCCAATCATATTAAAAATACATTTTCCCTAGCTGGTGTCGACTCTCCAAGCTTGAACGTGAATAGTGAATTTGTGATCTCATATCTCTATGATCTCTCCTTCACTTGATAGAGATTATGAAGGTGAGAAACTATGTTATACACATCAATATCCTCATGTTGCTTTAAAAGATAATTGGATATGGTGGATAACATAAACCATTGGAAATTCATTATGTCATCCACATGATTTAGATAGAGAGATACCTCTTCCTCACTAGCCTCTTTGACAATCGACTCAGGAAGTAGGGTTTCCAACACATACAATTTTCATTCATGGTGTAGTATAATGTGAAAGCACCAATACCATTCCTATAAATTCATGATGGTGATAAGGTTATCCTTCTATTGTATGGATGGCAGTTACATTATAGAAGTTTTTTGATTTTCCATTTTCTACAAATTAAGAGCAGATAATTAGTACTAGTTTTGATTAAAAAAATAGGTTAATAAATTTAAAATTAATTAAATTATTATTAATATACCACTATTTTTTGAAAACTAACACTACTACAAAAGAGGTCTTTAACAACGCTGACATTTATCACTGATAGAATAAAGCACTGATAAAGGGTAACCTTTATAAGTGCTTTAATTTAGTGCTGATAAAAGGTACTGTTTATTAGCGCTTTATTTTTAGCGCTAATAAAAGTCCAAAATAATCAAACAAATAAAAAAATATTAACAATTTTATTAATTAAATAATTATTGGTAAAAATGAATAAAATGAATATATATATAAATTATATAAATTAATAAATAATATATATTAAATATATAGATATGTAAAATGAATAAAATATAATAATTAAACAAATAAAAATTAAAAATGAGTAAATTCAGAAAAATATTAAAATTTTTATTAATTAAATAATTATTGATAAAAATGAATAAATTTAATATACATATATATAGATTATAAATATTAAAAAATAATATATATTAAATATAGATATATAAAATGAATAAATTGTAATAATTAAACAAAAAAATAAAAAATGAATAAAATACAAGATTATTTAAAAACATATTAATGTCTTATTTATTTTTAACGTTTTTTGAATTATCAATTTAATATATATCAAACATCGTGAATTACATTGATTTTACATACATATACACAATTAATTCATTTTTGTATACAAAACACATAAACAAATATTTATACAAATAATGAAATCTTATATAGAAACACATACACCTAATATTTATGTAATTTATTCAAATTTTAGTATATTTTAGAATTTCATTATAACATGATACATGAAATATATTATGCTTTTAATTGGTCAATTTTATTTATTTATTTTTAATATTATTAAAGTTAGGTATTATTTATTCATTTTTAATATTTTTTCTTTTTTCTTTTTTCTTTTATTTTTGAATTTAATCTTCTATTATTTATTTATATTTATTTATTTAATATGTATTAGTATTTTCAATATGTATTTATCTTTACTTCAATACACACACACACACACACATATATCCATATTTTTTTAATAATTTGTATTTAATTAATAAAACTTATCCATTTTTCAATATTTTTAAAGTGTACTCATTTTTAATTATTCAATTTCACTTATTTTTAAAATTCATGTATTTAATATTATATATTCATTAATAATGTTAAAAATATATTTGTAAATAAATATTTACAAATAAATATATTAATAAATATATATCTAGTATATTTATGAATTTATAAATCTATAATTATTATAAATAAATAAACATTATTTTTTTAAAATATTTATATAATAATAAATAAATAATTATATATATTTAAATAATTATAAAATTATAATAAATTTATTTAAATAATGAATATATATATATATATAAGTTGATGGCGAAGCCTCAATTTATTCAGAAAAAATGAGATATATTGCAAAGAAAAACAAACAACATACAATGTAGGGATGTACTCAGTGAGACTCGAACTCGAGACCTCGCCAAGACCCATATGGGCAGTTACCACTGAGCTGCACCCTATGGGTTATATATATATATATAATTATATAATTATATAAATATTATTTTTTAAAAAGTATTATCCATATATTTATAAATAAATACTTATATATTTAAATAATTATAAAATTATAATAAATATATTTAAATAATGAATATATTTATATTTATATATATTTATTATATATATAATTATTTAAATATATATAATGATATAAATATATTTAAATAATGAATATATTTACTATATTTATATTTATATATATTTATTAAATATATATATATATGTATATAATTATAATTATATAAATATATATACTGATATAAATATATTTATAATTATAAATAAATAATTATAAATATTATTATAAATGTATATTTACTATATTTATAAAATTATATATTTATAATTATATATATTTTTTAAAAGTATTAATGTAATTATAAATAAATAATTATATATTTAAATAATTATAAAATTATAATAAACAAATATATAATTATATAAATATATTTACAATTTTTTTTATTTATAATTATAATTATAAAACCTTTATCAATGCTTTTTTGCAAGCACTAATAAAAGTGTCCCCAATTTATTTAAAAGAACTCTAACTGCGACTCAGTAGTCGTGATTCTCAAGATCTTGTAGAACTCCCCTACTACCGGTGCTACTCCTCTACATTCTCATAGATGAATTAAGGCAAGAATCCAAGGTATGTTATTTTCTCCTTTTCCTCTCTCATTGATTACTTGTTTTGGTTCCACAGTTTGTGTTTTTGTGCCATTCTTAACAATGACGAACCCTACATCTCATCTCTCTCTCTCTCACTTACCTATACCTACACAACACCACCCCTACTTTGTAAACTCATACTAGATTCATATGATACCACTACAAACTACATCCCCATCCGCTGTTGCAATTTATGGTGATTTTATTGAAGTTTCTGTTATTATTTCTTATTATCTTTTAGATAATGTGGATTTTCATTGTTTGAATCTTGTTTCCACAGTATGACATGTACATGAAGATGAAAAAAAGTTTAAGAAAATAAGAAGAATTATGAATATATGTGTATCTATTGAGAAAATAATTTTCATAAAACTTCATAGAATGATAGGTGTAGATTTTCACTTAATTAATATTGGATGATTAGTGTCGCATAAGTGTTGCAGTTGAATGAATCAATGGATTCTGTTCCTATGTCATAAAATGATAGAATTTTTTATGGCAGCTCCTATATATTTTCTTTAATTTGATTATTTTTTTTGTTCATACACAATTTGAATATAAATATGAATATAATTTCGCATGCTGAATATATTATTGAATAATGAGATAATGATATACCACATGCAAGAATTATTAAAGGTGTTAAGTTAAACTTATGAAAAATATTAGAAAATTTAGTGCTGTTTAGCAATATTATATTATATTTATGATTGTGGTAATTTTTACCATAAATGAATTGATAAATTCAAGATATTTAAATAGGAAAGTGTTTTCTAGGATTACATTGTGGTTGGTGGTATGTTGTGATGGAAAGTGAATTATATTTTTGAAATGTAATATGTTAGAAGCCATAATTAAAATTTGTTTAGGTTATTTTTGAATATGAGTGGGTTTAGAGTATACATGGGATAAACATATTTTTTAAAAATAATAAGTGATAGGTTTTAATTATGTTATATTTGAAAAAACATGGGATATATAGAATCTTGATCAATTACTATGTATTACACATGCCATAATAGAAATATTTAAGTGATTATCATGTTTTATTAGGTGATTAAGGAATTTTATGTTTATAATACTGGATTAGTTATAGTTATTATATATGTATTTGATATTTTATTTTTTAGATGAAATGGTTCATAATATATATATATATATATTGATAGGATAAATATATTCTTCAAATTATTTTACTATAATCAAACACAAATATGGTTTTAATAATCTTTATATTATAAAATGAACCAATGCACTGACTGACTAAAAATTAATTTTTTATTAGAAAAGACCCCTTTTAAGGGATGAGGGGGAACATGACATGAAATCAAGGACATAAAACATAAAACAACCCCCAATGGTCTAAAAGCCCAAGATAAAAAACAACCACTTCGAGGGAAAACCCCCTCCCAGTATCGAAAGCATTAAATCCAGCTTCCACCATCTCATCACTACTCGACTAGTTGTCTCATATAGAATTGAATGGGCATGGTACTGATGGTAATAGCCATACCCTCTAAAAAATCTAATTTCATAAGCAATGTTACAATGAAATCTCCTTGATATGAACCTCATCAAGACCATCCACTTGTAGAATGGTTGAAGGATCCCTTGAATCGTAGACCAAGGATGCCAATAGTAGAATCAAAGCACCATGAAATTCATACCATGAAGGCAAAACAACATTTAAACATCACCAGAAAGACAATTCCACTATATCATAGTGAATCCCATGACCACCTTTAGAAAAACATAATCATAGTAGATAGAATCTCGGATGCCAGAACCATCATCGAAAAAGGCCCCAATGCAATGATCCCACGAGCCACCCTTCGACACTGCAACAACAAGCAACCCGAGGGGGTAGGAACTCCAAGATGCGAGGTGTCAGGCCAGTGCCACCTAGGGCTGGATAACCCAACAACCACACCAAAGGAGCATTTCCAGAGAGGGGTTCAGAGTCGATCTAGACCAAAAAAATTACTCTGGGCTGAAACCGAGTAGATTTGGACAATAGAAGAGCCCTCACCAAATTCTGAGTCGAGTGAAATCACTGAAATCGGGAGTGAGGGGAAACAGAAAGAACTAGGAGTAGGTCCATGCCAGTGATGTCGACACCACATGACCATCCACAGACCTTCTAACATCCAAGCCTCCTCCTAACCAAACCACAAATTCCATCGCAATAATCCTCAAACGACAAAACCACCACCAAAATCCAAAACCAGAACCCCCCCCCCTTGAGCCACTCTAGAGCCGATTCTGAGCCGTACTAGAAATGAAGAAGCCAAACCACACCAAAGTCATGAGCTATGCCGACGCCAAGACAATATCCAAAGACACTCTGGAATCCGAGCTGTCACCACGCCACACCGACGCCAAGATGAGATCCAGAGGAAGCTAATGCTGAGATACAACGAGCTATGCTGGAGGAGGGGAGGAGATGACTTTGGAGAGGAAACCCTAGGCACAGTGAGAGGAAGGTAGTCACCTCTCATAGGATGGTTTTCGTTGGTTAGCTAATTTTCAATACACATTTATAAATATTGTTTTTTAGACATTATAATTTTAGTAAATGGAAAAATTATGTTATTTTTATTTAGTAAGTATTCATTTTTATCTTTGTAGACATTTTTTACTGATTATTTAACTAATGTTTTTTGTTTACTTGTCTAATAATTTGTTCACTAGAGTAATTTTTTTTGAAAATTATTATATTAAACATAATATGTAACTTGTTTTTTTGTTATTTTTTGATAAATCTTACCTTATAATATTTTATTTAAATAATCACTTGATATTATTTGAAATTATTTTTAATATACCTCTCAATATATGAATACAATAGTTTTATACAAGAAATACATGTCCGAATGTGAGGAAAATAGTTTTATCATATATTAGAATATGATGGGTATTATGCAAGGGATAAGCATGGTATGTTATAATGTGAGTTACTATAGATGTGTTAGCGATTCATCAAGGGATAGGGTGTGGGTGATGTGATAATTCTATTGTTGTTTCTTCTTCTTTATGTTTTTTCATAAGTTAGGTTTAACTAATGTATTGTGGCACCCATTGTGTGGTTCTTTCCTAAGGGAACTAATTATGTTAGTAATTCCCCATATTTCAAATGTATTTACTAAAAAATGGTTATGTTATACCCATTTCATGATTTGGATGCAATAAGTACATGTGATGGTTATCCCTAAGGGATAGTCTTGGATGATACTGATTTGAGGTCAAATCTCATGGTACCTGTGATGTGATTATTTCTAGAGGGAGATAAATAATTTTTTCTCCTCCTATGATTCAAATTTTAACCTCTTATTAGTGAAATGATTTGAATTTCAGGGAACAACCATGGTATAAACTTATGGTATGATTAGTATAATTAATTGGTATGAAATCAAGTCAGTACATTTGATTATCACAGTGTCCTAGTCATTACACAATGACTTGAATTACATGTGTATTTTGAGTGTTACTACTTTGAACATATACTCAAATATATGTGTTGTTGTATATTTTAGGGTATATGTTAGTATTTACTTGTTTATTTTTATACTCAAACCCTACACATGAACCTCAGTGGATATAAAGCTCTTATATTTGAGATATATGTGAGGGAAAATGACTAGTAACATAGATTAGATTTAGTGTATCTCAGTGGGGATGAGTTGATGTTCTCATGGTAGTGCAAGGG
The DNA here is from genome assembly GCA_963277665.1 of Viscum album. Lineage (NCBI taxonomy): Eukaryota > Viridiplantae > Streptophyta > Magnoliopsida > Santalales > Viscaceae > Viscum > Viscum album. The sequence goes on from OY728150.1 coordinate 764,181,187, forward strand.
ACCTTTTAGTATTTTGAGATGAGATTTGAAATTTTAAATTAATATGTGGTATTTTAAAAAGTTTTAAGGAGACAACCATCATCCTCACCATCTTCATCTCCCAAATAGTTATTATTTCATTTTGTTTCTTGAGACTCATCCCCATATCTTCTATGTTGTTTGAACTACTCAGAGCAATAGTCATCCAAAATGATCACCAGTACCCGGTATGAGATGGATTTTGGTTAGAGTAGTTCAAGCAATATAGGTGGATGCCCATAAGAGATGGGGGGTGGGTATCAAGCAACGAAATTCAATAATAACTATTTAGGAGATGAAGTTTATGAGGATGAAATTTTTCTATAACTTTGACCTTTAGATGAATTCAGAGGATAACAACTACCATAGCGGGGTATTTATTTTCTTAAATTCAATTAACCATTTCCTTAAAAATGGATGCACACTAATCATTTGACAGAAGAGTATGAATACAGAGTTAAAGAGTTCATCAAGTTTGCAATATAGCAGACATGAAACCCTTCTCAAATCCTTTCTCCATGTTTACGTTGTTTTTATTCATGAAAAATTAAATGTTTGACTACTCATGTAGACAATGTATTCTGCACATTATAGTGTTACCAATCATAAGAAAGAAAATATTGTTGATGATGAGACTGTATAATTATTAGTCAATTAAAAACAAGTTGATGAAAAAAACAAGAATGATGCAACATCATAGCGTTGAATAAAATTATCTAGACAGGAAGTTAGGGTATAAAATTTGAGGTTGCTTGGAATCAATGTGGCCAAACTCTTGACCCCAACAATTCAATGTTCATTAGTTATATTGGGGTCACAATGAGGATGAATGTGCTGATTGATATTGATTCATGGTGCCATATACAACTTGTAATAAAGAAAATCATTTGAAAAGATATAACGATAATGTTATTATATACTTTGTTTATTTTACTGAAAAATTATATAATGTAATGTTGATTTAATTTTCATCATTCCTTACATAGTTTGTTTATTTTAGAAGATTTACATAAGAAATTTGTCTTAATGTCCACTGGAAAATCCCATAGAGGCTTCCAAACTCTTCTTACATAGTTTTTTTTATTTTAGCTATACACACATTATAAAGTAAGAAACATGGATTGCTTTCATCAATCATCACAATGAGAAATAATTTTAGGTGCATTGTAGTCGATAATATATCATTCAACATTATTTATTTTATCCAACTTGATTCAAAACTGTTAATTTATGAAACATAAAAAGAGTGATGAAAATAAATAACATGCATCAAAACCAATGTACCCCTATCGCAAAGAAAGGATGGGGTGCACTTCATTAGATAAGAAATTGGCATGTATTTTAAATCAAAAATAAAAGTTTAATTATGTGATATAAAACAACATATATTCCTTTTTTTATATGCATATTGATGAATCAAAATATGAATTCACTTCCATCCAATATAATATGTTATGGAAGGAGGCTCGTGTAAATAAGGAGGGTAAACTAATTGATGAAAACACAAAAATAGTATGGGAAAAATGTGTAAGTATGGAATAATTATAATTTGTTATAATTTATAATAGTATTAAAAAAATATCTATTTATGTTTGTATATTTTTATATATTTTAGAAACAAGAATTGGCAATGACCGTACTATAAGAAAAGATACTTTCAGTAGCTTTGAAGTGGCCAGAACAATATGGTCGCGTTAGAGGATTAAGTTTTGGATTCTCTCCTCAAACATATTTCGAGAAGATAAAAACACATGAAGATACATAAAATATGGTGATATGATTTCAAACACAAATATACTCAATAAAATATATTATTATTTGATCTGGTTTAGAAGACCAATATATGAGAACAGATCAAAGTGAATCGGCAGTTGAACGAAGATCTACACATGAACCAAATAATCCCACTAGATTTGAGTCTAGTCATTCCCCCAACCACATACCCGAGGTAATTAATTTTGACATTACTCTTTCTCATAAATATGAATAAAAAAACATTCAATAACTTTATATTACTAAAATTATATAGGGTACATCTGTATGTTATTTGTATATGATAACACCTATGCACAACCTTGTTGCGATGGGTACAATGTATAATATCCTGGGAGATAAGATACACCATAAATACCTCCCAAAAGACCACATGAGATTGGGAATTAAGGTAGCTCATGATCCGACTGCTGAGTTTCTTGTTCCACTTGATGATCTAGATATTACAATGGTTAATGATGCTATTGGAGATTTCATAGCATGGTCATCTAATCTTATAAAGATACATGAGGTATGTATTTAACAAATTTTTTCATACGAAAAGCTTGTAAAAGTTGATGATAAAAGGTCTAAAGTGAGGCATGATATTACATATGGATAAATCGGTAGGGAAATGGAAGGTTAGATCAAGAAAATCTTGTGAATTGACCAAGAAATAAAAATGAAATCCCAAGAGTACCTTCTCCATGCCAGTTCCAGAGAAACATTTATTATCATTAAAACTTCATACAGAGACCAAATTTAAAGATGAAAAAATGTATTAAATTCTATATGAAAAAGAAATATATAGAGCTTTAATGATGGATATAATTGGTCTCAAGATAATAAATGAGATTCTCAAGCATGAATGGTTGGACATCTCAGTTATGAATGCATGTATAAGGTACATTTTCAAAATATGTATATCTGAATAGTGAGATAATATATTTATTAAAGTTAATAACTATTCATATTTTCTATAAAAGTTTATATTACTACTATATAAAGGGAAAATCATGGGAAGCAAAATTTGGATTCATTAATCCCTATATCATTTCTATGAAAAAACTTACTTGGGATAATAAAGAAATTGAGAAGAAAAAGATGAGTTACTCGAAGTTTTTTATCAAAAAACATAGGAAAAAAGACTCTTTTTAATGCCTACAATAAAGAAGTAAAGATCTAAACTCTAATCACATAAAATATATTTTTAATTTTTCATTACTTATTTTTTTTGTTTTTTAGGCAGCACTGGATGCTGATCACAGTCAATCTGGATACCCCAAATATTTATTTTTTGGATCCAATGCATGGATATCCAACAAACCAACCACACATGATGTGTATTGTGAATTTTTAATATACTATAATCAACATTTTATAGATAAAATTAAAATTATATGTTTCAGTGAGTGTTTTAACAAAAAAATTATTATAATAGGGATGTTAATAAATATAGGCTAAATCATGGAATGAAGTCATTGTTTGAAGAGATAAAGCCTGCAAATTAATAAAAATGGAAAAAATTAGGGTATATATAGAAAGATTTAACTATCAAAATATTTCAAAACAATTTACTTATTTTGGTCAATTTTTCTATAGTGTTTGAATCAAGATAATTACATCGATTTTGGATATTATATTTTCAAATTTATGAGAGAGATCATAAAGCATGAAAAAACTAGCATAACCCAACAAGTAATTTCTTAAGGTAAATTTAATTTCAATAAATATATTTCATAATCATATTTTTTTATATATATTCTCAATACTATAAATATTGATAACAACCTTTGTACTCAAAAGAATAAGTAAATTTGTTTAGAAATGAGTGGGTAGTGTACATGTTGTCAAAATGTATGCTGATAATAAATTTTGGTGATTACCTAATATGTTAGTGATCTAGTATGAGTTATAAACTTAGAAATATATTTGGGGTGTGAAACATTAGTGTTAGAATGCTTATATATACTTTTTGATCTGTTTCTCAAGGAGAAGTATAATAGAGGAAATCAATATATTTAGAAGATTTGACCTATAAATAATAAAATTGTTGGGAAATGGAGGAGGAAGAGGTAGATATGGAGTTGAAGTCAGATTCAGAGACTGAGGTGAAGGAGGAGGCAGAGGTAGAGACTAAGGAGAGGACTGAGGCAGAGACTGAGGTAGAGGAAGAGATGAATAAATGGCTTGAAAATAATAAAATTATTGGGTAATGAAGTAAAATTAGGATCATACCAAGATTGTATTTGAGAAAAATTATTGAAAAATGCACACAACACTTTTCAATTAAGATAAGATCCATTGTGCAAATGTTTGAGGTGGCTTATTGATTTTTTTTCACCACTTGTTTAAGGGATTTTATATAGAAATTTAAGCGGCATAATTTTTTTTCAGAAACAAAAAAACACCAATTATTTTTTAAAAGTAATTATCATAGGCTAAAATTTCTATTAGCACATTCCAATTAATATTAAATATTACTAAAGTGTGAAAGAAACCTCTCACTAAGAACATTATGAACAAAAAAAAAGATGCAGTTGCTTGCCCATGGCTTCTCTACACTGAAAAGAAAGGGTCTTAGTAGTGGATCCAATAGTCACTTGAGAGTCATAAAACACCAATCCAATCATAAAACAGGTATATAATCCAACTTAAATGTTTGACTAAATATGTGTGTAATCAACCATCGAAGATAGAAGGTGTATGAGAGAACTATTTGAGGAAAACCATCATTGGGATATCATGGTCATCGAGGAGGGCTGGTGTCGAAGGAAACATGACATCAAATGAAAAGAAACCGCCTTATAAAGAAATCCTTGAAAATGAAAAACCTACTTCAAATGAAATCCCGAAGCACTAAAAATACAAACAAACACCCCTTTGAAAAAGAAGCTAGTAGGTTGATCCAAAACCTCTAAAAAAATAAATAAATACAATATTTCATCGACCAAATCATGAATTTTCAGAAAATAACAATTCATTGGTTTCACTTTGGTGGGTGGTAGAATTATTTAGGCTATTAAATAATCAATTAAATTTATTATATAATATCACAAATTCTTATGAAATCCATACAAGTAACATTCATTATTAATGTGCACATTAATTATATAAAATGATCCATGTTCACAAGCTCATTGATAAAAAACTCTCAATAAAAAATACATGAGAATAGGGATATTCCCATTTTTATGAACAAATAATTATGATGATATGTTAGATTTTATCATCACCTAGAAAACACATTTATATTGTTTTGAAATTGACATTAATTTTAGTAAAAAAGACAAATAACATACTCAAAACTAATAAAACACATTTGTATTATTTTATTACTTTAGGAAAATGATACATATGTCATTTTTGATGTGTAGGAATCAGAAACACATCGATCTGATATACGATATGCCCAGTATGACTCAAAGTGTTCATTATCAGTTTAAAATTGACATTTTAATACAAAAATGCGCCACTCGCTAAAAACCAAGAAAACACACTTAGATTATCTTTATAATTTAATAAAATGATTCATAATTAATTTGTGATATATATGAATCAGTCTCATGTCAAACCCACACATTATGCGACCTGTATGACTCAAAGTGCATGTTTCCAGTTTAAAATGACATTTTAGTAAAAAACACAAGTGGCATACTCAAAACTAATGAAACACATTCATATTGTTTTTATACTTTAGGGGAAATATCTATAAGTTATTTAGGATATATAGGAATTATACACACCTCAATCCAATGCATGGTGTGATCGGTATGACTCCAAGTGCATCTTTTTATTCAAAATTGACATTAATTTTAGTAAAAAAGACAATTGAAATAGTCAAAAAAATCACATTCATATTGTTTTTTTTACTTTAGGAAAATTATCTATAATTCCCTTTTGATGTGTATGAATTAACTGAACCTCAATCTGATGCATGGTGTGACCAGTATAACTCCAAGTGTGTCTTTTTATTCAAAATTGACATTAATTTTAGTAAAAAAGATAACTAAAATAATGAAAACTAAGAAAAAACATTCAGATTGTTTTTTTTTACTTTAAGAAAATTATCCATAAGTCATTTTTGACATGTAGAAATCATCCACATATCAATCTGATACACGATATGCCCAGATCAACTCAAAGTGTTCGTTATTAGTTTAAAATTGACATTTTAATACAAAAAGTGTCACTCACTAAAAAACAATAAAAATGATCATATTTCTTTAATAATTTAGGAAAATTATTCATAATTAATTTGTGATGTGTAGGAATTAGTTTCACACCAAACCCACACACTATGTGACCTGTATGACTCAAAGTGCATGTTTTCAGTTTAAAACGACATTTTAGTAAAAAACACAAGTGGTATACTCAAAACTGTGGAAACACATTAATATTGTTTTGATAATTTTTTGAGATGTTTAGGAATCATCTTCACCTCAATACAACTCATGGTGTGATCGGTATGACTCTAATTGTGTCTTTTTATTCAAAATTGGCATTAATTTTAGTAAAAAAGACAACTAACATACTCAAAACTGAGAAAACGTATTAGGATTATTTTGGTACTTTAGGAAAATGATTAATAATACATTTTTGACATGTATGAATTATTTTCACCTCAATTTGATACTTGATGTGCCTGATATGACTCAAAGTGTCTGTTATCAGTTTAAAATTGACATTTTAATACAAAAAAGTGTCACTCTCTGAAAACTGAGCAAACACGCTCAGATTTTATTAATAATTTATGAAAATGATTCATAATTAATTTTTGATGTATAGGAATAAATCTCATGTCAATCCCACACATGATGTGACCTGTATGACTCAAAGTGTGTGTTTCTAGTTTAAAATGACATTTTAGTAAAAAACACAAGTGGTGTACTCAAAACTAAGGAAACACATTCAGATTGTTTTGATACTTTAGAAAAATGATCCATAAATCATTTGAGACATGTAGGAATTAGACGCAACTCAATCTAACACACAATGTGACTAATATGACTCCAAGTGCATATTTTCAATATATAAGTGTCACTTTAGTTTAAAACGTGCATCACATCGCCAAAACCGAGCAAACAAGCCTAGATTATTTTCTCATAATTTTATCTGATAATAATTAATTAATTTACTTATAATTTTTATATTATACTTATTTAGTTAATTTTCAAAGATATAATGCTTGAAGATGAACAATAAATGGCATGTGACGTGAAAAAATCAACCACAATGCAATACGATACACAATGTTCCTGGTATAACTCAGAGTTTAGTTTAAAATTAACACTTTCTATTTAATTTATTTATTTATATTATTACTAACATAATTTTTTTTCTTATATAGGTGTGTTATTTTTCTCAAGTAGGGGTGGCTCATTCTTTTATATAGGTGTGTTATATTTCTCTATAATATTCACTACTACAAAAAAGGCCTTTAACAATGCTAGAAAAGTCCTTTATCAGTGATAAAAAAGCACTTATAATCAAAGCATGGTTAAAAGTTTGAAACTTTTATTAGCTCCAAAAAAGCGCTGATAAAGGAAACACTGTTAAAGGGGTATTTTTTTTTCGGACACCTATACACCCAACCCCTTTAACATCACTTCCATGACCCCTTTAACAACACTCCACACCCCCTTTATCAATGGTTTTCACCCCACCACCCCTTTTATCAGTGCTTTGCAGATTTCTAAGCTCATGCGCACCTGCCTAGATTCAAACCCTACACCTCTCCTTCAAATATGGAACGTATTTACCACTACACCATGTTGTTTTTCTGTCTGTTTAATGATATTTTTCTTTATATATATATATTCACATATATATTTACATATATATTTACATATATTTATTTAATTATTTTTAAATACATTTATACAATATATGTGTATGTGATATATATTATATTTATTTAAATATATTATATATTATATTTATTTATATATATTAGATTATAATATATATATATCTGTTTATTAATACACACATATGTATATATAAAAATTATAAATATATTTTTATAATGTAAAAAATGGTTAGATATTATTTTAAATACATTTTTAGAATATGTATTTATTTATATATATTATAATATATATTTTTATGTAAATATGTTGATATATGTATTTATATGAGTGATTTATTATAAGTAAATATAAGAAAACATGCATATATTTAATTATAAATAAAATTACATTGTGAAAAATGATAAAATTTAAAATCCATAATATGAATATGAATGTAATACCTGAGAATAAATTTAGTCCCTCTTGAAAAAGGGCAAAAAGACCCCTTTAAACGAGGCTAAAAATCCATTGAATGCTAAAAAATTGGGGTACCCTGAAAAAAAAACTCAGTTTTGGACATGTTTTGGGCCTTTTTTGGCATCGAAAAATGTAACATAGGTTCACCTCTATTATTAAGGGTGTATAACTCATCGTACGCTTCTATTTGATATGTGGTAGACCCCAAACAAACATCCAAATAAAAAGTTATGGCCTTTTGAAGTTCAAGTTACGTTTTCAACTTATTTTAGATATTTTATTAATTTTTTGATTTTTGTTATCTTCAAATTGATATTAAATGACTATTACTTGGTAATAATAAGAAAATTATTAATTAAAAATATTTTTTTAGTTATTTTATAAGCCATTTTCACTAAATATCTTATATATTACATGTAAATTCCTTCTTACCTTATCTAAAACATAATTCAAAAAAATATTTATATCAATATAAATATATTATTTTTAATGAAAAATATTTTTTAAGTATACTTTTATCTGCTCTTGTAAAAAGGTGCTGATAAAGGGGGGTCTTTATCAGCGCTTCTAAAAAAGCACCAATAACCCCCCCCCCCTTTATCAGTGCTTTTTTACAAACACTGATAAAAGACCCTATTTATCAATGCTTTTTTAAAATCACTGATATAGGGTGGGCCTTTATCAGTGCTTGTAAAAATGCACTGTTAAAGACCCCCTTTAACAGTGCGCTTTTTAGCATTGACAAAGGGGGTATTTAACATCATTTTAAGATAGTGCTGTTAAATACCTAACGCTGGATAAACCTAGTTTTGTAGTAATGAGTTTTTTTAATGTATTTGTGTTGGGAATTTTATTTCATTTAATTTTTGTATTTTTATATAATTTTTATAATTTCTGGTGTCATTTCTAGTGATAAAGTGTGCTGTAACATCACACTGTAGTATTCCCTTTTATCAGTGCTACTAAATACATTGATAAAGGTCCCTTATCAGAACATTTAGCAGCACAGATAAAGGTTTCCTTTATCAGTGCATTTAGTAGTGCAAATAAAGGTTTCCTTTATCAGTGCTTGTAGAAGCACTAATAAAGGGTCCCTTTATCAACACTAAATAAATGTGCTAATAAATGGTATATTTTATTAGTTCTTCTAAAAGTGCTCATAAAAGGGTGATTTATCAGTGATTTTTTTGGCACTGATAAATCACCCCTTTATTATTGTTTTTCTAGCCCTGATAAAAGCCTAGGACTTTTAACCACACTACAGTAGTCAACACTTTTTTAGAACTAATAAAGTCATATTCTAGAGTTGTTAAAGTCCTCTTTTGTAGTAGTGTAATATCCCTCACCATCAGTTTCAAAATATATCATCTCTTATATATTCTAGTGGTAACGATCTATATTCACTTATCATAACTCAAACTTGAGTCTGAAAAGTTATTTGAAGGGTTTAAGGTAGGCATAACTTTCCAACTACATTAACTTGTAGTTCCTTGATTTGTTGAGTGGAGTCCCCAGTCTTGAAATCTGGTTTCAATATTTCCCTAACCTTTTTCTCTTAGTTACACTAAGTCCTACTTGGTTAGTCAACCCTTGATGTAAACTAAGTTAATTAAACCCACAAATTCAAGCTAAAATTTTCATGATAATTGAAATCACCCTAACTTGGGTAGGTCAAGTACTTTGAACCATGAGATTGATTCTAACTTAAGTTGACTTAATATTTTAATTGAGGGATTTTTATCCTTATCCATAAATCCCATTTTATCCTTTTACATTCCTTGTTAATATTAAATGGATTTTACTTTAGTGATTAACTATGTCTAATAAAATATTTTCACATAATCTGATTATATTTTATTCTATATTGCAAGATTGTTAATTTATTTATTAGGTGATCATGGAACATTCACAAACATAAATAATTAAATATAAAACTGTCAGAAATAAAATATAAGTGGCATGATCATGAAATTATATAATGGTTAGTTTATCTAATATATGATAAACTAACCCTCAATCTTGTAGACAACACTTTTAATTATAGCTTGGTTCTTATTATTGTATTCAACCTAGGCTCTTATGCATTGCCTCTATTGGTTTCACCTCATATCCTTGATTCAAACCTCCTACACTCACTTGGGATCTACATCCTTACATAATATTTTACTCACATTTATGTGAGTGGATCCAATGGATTAGATAAGTGGAGTTTATATAAAATAAACTGTAGGCACATAGTCCCATACATAATAAGGAGGAGGGAATGACTTATAGGACATCAATAAGAATTTAACCATAATAAATTAAAAGAAACTAATCACACATAAGGGATGGTCTAATATCATGATCATCTACACATCAGGAAACAAGAATACATTTGTAATCTTTTCATCAATTACTTTGATTATTTCTTTAATTTATATTATGTTCCTTGAATTAATCCAATTAATCTTAATTCCATCCAAATATCCTTAACTCACCATAATCTATAATTTTTTTTAAAAATAATTTCATTTAAAATTAATGTAGTACACAATTGTTCTTGGGGGAAACCTCATGTGTTTTTCAAAATTTTAACATGGAAATTAATTTAATATATAATTGTTAATCCTATGACATGGAACGTATTGTTGAATGAATGACACACAAAACACATAATAAATAGGTTTAATTATATATTAAATTATTCTTTCTAAAAAAATTAAAAACACTATTATAAGAATAATATACAATGTCTACAAAAGTACATGGCATGTACTTGTCTTCTGCCCATATCCACAGCACACACCTTGGTCTTGTTGTGTTTCCTTCCATAGATGTGTTCGAGGTACATGGCGTGCACTAGGAATAAATCATTTTTAACCTAAAATTTCAGGAAATGTTAGTACCCATGTTGTTTATATGATACATGGAATTCTTGGGACACCCCATGTACTCAGATATGACATAACAGGGACTACATGTTGTGTACAGTGGTTAAACAATGTGTAATTCTTCATGCAATGTACCAGTATATCCAAATCTAGATGACATTCTGATCTATTCAGATATTAGATTTTATTTTCTCATATCTAAACCAATATAAAGAGATAAAATTGAGAAAACAAAAGTACATAACATAAACTAAGGATATACATGCTGTGTGCTCTGATTTTTTCCAAGTAGAGCCTTTGTCAACTCTAGATGGTGTGAATTTAATTCTTCTTCATTATTAATCATTAACTGATTACTTGTTATGTTATCGAGAATGAATAAAGATAAGATAGGGTGATGTCATATATTAAAACAAATAAATTTTAAGTAAAAGAAAATACAAACACATGTAACCAATCAACGAATAATAAATAATTATAAATTAAACATCTGATCGCTCTGAAACCATTTGAGATACTTCTCTTGGTTTCCCTATATCTTGGTCTCTTACTAGGTGTAAGTACTAACCATATCATCTTATTTACTCATCCAATTTCCAATAAATAGGAGGTGAAAATCCATATATGGTCATTCTACTATGTGTAATCCCAAAACATACATTCTCCTATTTACTTACCAAAAAACTGGATAACTAGAAAGGGATACTAATGTGTAAGTCCCAAAATAACTTTTTATAAATACCTTTCACCTAGTAGTTCATTATGTATGAATTTAAAATTATTGTAAGCTGTCATGGATACATAACCTTAAAAGGAACCACTATGGTCCTTATCATATGAACAAAAATACAATGACCCATACTTTTCATACATAAATATTACATCATTTTAGATGAATATTCAATAAATTTAACAATGATGTAAGCATAAGAACCATATATGTTTAGTGTCTTTGAAAACTTGTATACATAAAAAAATAGTACATAAAATATATACATTATTTATTATTAATTTCTTCACAACTAGCACCCTTATTAGACATATCATACTTAAAACCTTTTCTCATAACCCGGAGAAGGGGAAAATAACAAAGGGTGCGATCAAATGCTCGATAAGGGTACACATAAGAGATATAAATCAATGATCATAAGTGATTATAAGATAAGAATAAGGGTATGAGAACATGATCTAATCATTATAAAATCATACTGAACAATTCATATATCATAATCATTAAGGATGACATAATTTTTTATCAATTAAAATACATAATACATAAGAGTACATAATCATAAATAATCAATCATGAGCCATGGAAACATATCATAAGCATAAAACATAAGTTTTTGTAATGAAAATAATCATATAAAATAATTTCCTTAGTCATGACTTGTTGTAAAGACTATCATAGTGGATTGGGTTCACTCCCCATTACATCATTTCGTTGTCAAGGTTCACTCTTAAGAATATCTTATTGGACAAAGTCCCTTACTAAACTGGGTTCAATCCCAATTCCATTACTTATTATCTCATGATATATCCATATTAACCAAATTAATTAGAGGGATATATAATTCTAGTACCACCCATCACATAATGATAACCATATATATGTGTGTTATAAGATCATAAGACATTTATCTTATCATAAAATCATAACTCATAGAAAGGATACAAGTTTCATAAACATCTCATCATAATAATCATGTACCATATATAGAAATAATAAATATAATAACATTTGATTATATCCATAATAAATTATACAAAACATCAAAGGATGTTTATATAGATGAAAATACATTTTAAAGATCACTAGAACATTTATTGATGAAAAAAACCTTTCATTTGAAATCACTTATTTAAAATCTCAAAATTTCTAAAATATTAAAGAAAAAGTTTTATTTTAAAATTATAAAGGAAACTTATAAAGTAAAATTTAAATAAAATATCATTCATGACAATGGGGGAATCCATGTAGTGTATATTAAAAAATATTTTTTTTTCACATCTTCAGTAAAAAGTCAAAAGTACCATATTTGGAAAATTATAAAAAGGTTCCTTTTAAACCTTGGTATGAAAAGTAAAATATAGTAAAAAATGAATTTAAATAACATTTAGAGAATAGTAAAAATATTCTTTAATTTTTTTTAAAGAAAAATATGGATATGGAGAAAAGATTCCTGAATGAAGGGAAAACAAGGTTGGGTTTTCTTAAAAATATTCTTTCAATATCTTGAGTACTTAAATAGAGGAAAATAAAATAAAAAAAATAAAATATCCAAAAAAAAATAGACTAGAAGAAAATATATAATATTTGGGAGAGATGGATCATAAAATTTCATCAACATAAAATTTAATCATAAATTATCCTGGTAAAAATGAGATTGCAACATAAAACTCCCACCTCAAGTCAATCTTGTTTAGTAAGCACTATAAAATTATATATAATAAATTTAAAATTTATTATAATTATATAAAAAATTATAATAATTCCTATAATTCCATACATGTTTTTTTATAACATAGTATCACTCGTTCATTAATAATCTTTCATTATCATCATCATTTAGGGCATTAACTGCTTCATTTTTTATGCATGTTTTGGTTCGGTGGTTATGTTACTTGCACTTTGATCATGGTTACTTCATATAAGTAATGTTAATAATGATATAAATATCATATATATTCATTATATACATATTTATAATCATTCATATAAATTAGTGATGAAAAATTAATTATGTCACTATATAGAGATGGTAGTCTGTACGTATGCACGAGTGACGTTTCCATTTTTTGATGGATGAAATAAAATAAAGAAATATATTAATTAAAATTTTTAGAATAATTATTTTGAAATAAATATAATATATAAACATTAAATATATCATAATATTCAACCATGAATTATGGTGGTGGAAAATGATTCATATCGCTGTGTGGAGGCGATTGTCCACACATATCCACAAGTGATACTAACATCTACCATTGGATTGAGAAGAGGTGGTAAATGGTTGTTCCATAAACATAATAAAATATTAGTATATTTATGATACTATATTAATCATGTTTTTATGGATACAATAGTCTTATAGGGAGTAGAAGAAGAAATAAAATTGAAAGAGTTTGGTTAAGATCTATACATCTTCTTTGAGAGACCTCCTTTAACTTACACCTTAAGACATAGAGTACTGATATTAGGAGAATAAAATAAGATATAAGATGAATGGAAGGACTATATTATGTATTTAAATAGTTATTTTATGAGATATAAGTCTCAAATCATGTGAATAAGGGAAGAGGATAGGTTCCCTTTTATAAGTGCGGGGATAGACACATATAGAATTTCTTAAAATATTTTAATGATTTAAGGTCACTTTCATGGTAAAGTGGATCCAAATGGACCATAATTTGAATTTAGGATAATATAAGGTTTAAATATCTTCAAAAAATAATAATTTTATGGGTTTTTGTGGAAATCATACCCTTATCTCATGGTTTAACCCCCAGGTAAACTCGTTTTATCCCAACCGTGGTAACATTTTTTTTCTATTTATACTATTAACTATGAAAAAATATTAAGTTGAATATATTTCATTATATTAATTATTATAATTAAAATTATTGAATTTATTTACCAGATTCAATATCTATAAGTTTTGGAATTTAATTTTAATTAAGCACGCTAACCACAATGAAAACTCGTTTTCGAAAAATGAATTTTTAAGCATAAAACTTAACTGACTTCCATTCCTTTCCTTGTAAAAATAGTAAAATGAAGTTATAATATTATAATAAACATATATTATATAAATTTAATTAAAAACATTAATAAATAGATATTAAATTAATTTATTAAGATAAATACACATTTCACACATAATTTTTTTTTTTTAGAAAATACGTTTTTAAGTCAAATAATTAACTTATATAAAAATATACTATAATGATGATCATTATGTAATTAATTATATTATTTATAATTAAATTATACTTAGGTCTCTTTAAGATTAAATTAAAATCATAATGTGACATTTATTTTGGAATGAATGACAACTTATACAAAAATTGGTATTTTTCACTATTTACTGAATTTTTTTTTTAGAAAAATCCTAAAACTTCACCCTAAGATAATATAAAAATGATTATTTTAAAAATTATATTAATTTACTAAAATAAAATTTCTGAAATTGGTAGAAATTAATTATAAATTTATCATTCAAAAATGAAATAAAAACCATTTTTCAAGTGTAAAATGATTTTACTGAAAATTGAGTACTTATTTATTATGAATTAATCAATACATTTTTATTAATAAAATACTTTATAATTTTTTTAGAAAGTGTTTATTACTATTAATAAATTACAATTTAATGACTAGGTTATAATATTTTACTATATTGTGGTTCATATAGACTCAGGGTTCCATGTAAGCCAAGCTATCAAATACTTCAAGTTTTATTTCAAAAGAAATACATATAAAATACTGGGTTGTTACATCATAACCACTTTAAAATTAATTGTTACCTTTAAATTTAATCACTCTAGTATAAAAAAATGATGATATATCTTCTTCATCACATCCTTGGGTTCAACTATAGCTTCCTTGAATTTCTGATTCCTCCAAAGAACTTTAACTAGGTGAGTAGTCTTGTTTTGTAGAAATTTATCCATATGATCAAAGATTTATACTATTTTTTATTCATAGGAAAGATCATGTTTCATTGTTATAACCTCTAAGTTTAGTAAATGTAAAATTTCATGTATATACTCACTCAAGAGAGATATATGGAACACGTTGTGGACTTGAGAGAGGTTTGGTGGGAGTGCCAAGTGATAAGCTATAGTCCTTACTCGATTAAGAATATCAAATGGGACAATATACCTAGGGCTCAACTTCATAATAATTTTGAATCTATTAACATTATTACATGGAGAAATTCACAAGGAAAACCTCTCACCAATATCAAATTCCAAATCTCACTAACAATTATCAACATAACTCTTCTATCGATACCAAGCTTCCTTGATATGTTGTTGAATAGTTCTAACTTTCTATTCCATTTCCTTAACTATGTTAGGTACCAATAACTTCCGTTCTTAATCTTAATAATAGTATGTTGGGGTTCTACACTTCTATCAATAGAGGTCTTCAAAAGGATCCATCTGAAGGCTCAAGTGAAAGATATTATTGTAAGAAAAATCTAATAGAGGAAGGTATTGATCCCAAACACCTTTTAAATCTAGAAAATAAGATATCAATATATACTAAATGGTTTGAATTATCCTCTTATACTAATTATCTATATATGGATGATAATTAGTATTTAAACACAACTTTTTATCTAGATCTTTCTGAAGTCTTATCCAAAAATTGAGGTAACCATCAGATCCTGATTAGATAAAGTAGGATGTGGTACCCTATGTGACCTTACCACTTCCTTAATTTATATCCTATAAAGTTGATCAAGATATAAATACTATATGATATTAATAAAGTGTGATGAATTTTTAATGAAATTAATTACAACCCAAATATCATTATGGCCTTTAGATGTTTTGGGGATTCTGAAAACAAAATCCATGGTTTTGTTTTCCCATTTCCATTATGGTATGGGAAATGGTTGTAACATCCCATTAGATTTATATCTATCTAACTTAACTTTATAAAATATCAAGCACCAATATACATACTTTGAAATATCCCTCTTTATATTGTCTCACTGTAAATTCTATTTCAGATCTTTATATTTCTTCATACTTTC
This sequence comes from Viscum album, assembly GCA_963277665.1. NCBI lineage: Eukaryota > Viridiplantae > Streptophyta > Magnoliopsida > Santalales > Viscaceae > Viscum > Viscum album. The sequence continues at coordinate 764,197,867 of OY728150.1, forward strand.
AGGATGAATAGAGAATGACGAGCTATGAGATTTTGCCAATAGTTCCTTCTTTAGGTATGATATTGATGGGAAAAATTATCGGTTCCCAAATATTATCATTCCATCACAATAAACATTGAACATAGGAATATTTCTCACATTATTTTATATCTCAACATCCCCCTTATGGCATCTTTCATTTTTATTACATAACTTTTCATTACATTTTACAAACAGAGGATCTTTAAAGTCTGGTGTCTTGGAAATCAGGAACATAATACATGAAAACAAAATAAAAAATTCTTCTAAACCACTAATAAGGCTTCATCAAAGGTTTATACTATGTACAATTACTACATCTCATATCCTGGAGACATACATCAAAGGAAAGGGTGAGCAGAAGGCTCAGTAAGGAAAATAAGTGAAACAGTTGACACGTGATCTTGAGCAATATTAATAAGAACATGATAAAAGTCATAAAGGCATGAGAAATGGAAGAATAGGAATATCATAATAAAAAGAACTTGAATAATAACTTGAATATGTGTCTACAACATTTTATTTAGACATTCATGAACATATCACCAAGGTTTATCCCTAAGGTGTCATAAAAATTACCAAGGTTATTCACCAAGGTATCGTGAAACTTGTCATTTCTAGAGATTAATTATTTAACAACACATTAGAGAAATATCAGGGAGAAACATTAATATTTATTTATTTACATGTGATCCACATATATCATAATAAAAAATTTCATAAATAACCCATAGAGAACAAAATAAATGGGTTTCATTTCAAAATTGTGACGTTTTAAAAGTTAAAAAAATGTCATTATGTCATTTATAACCCATGGAAAGGGAGTGAGGGTTATATTTATATAAATTCCAGAATCAAATATATCTTTTTTGGTATATTTATGAACAACCATAGAAACAAAATAGGTTTGGTTATTCACATAAATAAAACAAGAGAGAAAGAGATAGAAATTTTGAGACGTAATTTCTGCAGCATAACGACTATATATCATGGTTTTAAAAAATAATAAAAAGAGAGGGGATAAGGGTATACCATCCATAAATGAACCATTTTTAAGTATAGGGACATAATAAAAAGAAATATTATCATGGTGTGTAAATTTGAATGACACACCACATGAAAAGGAAACTTGAAAGGAAAGAGAAAGCGTGATTTCTTTTACAAAAATTCGGCAGCCTAATGACGTCATATAAAAATTAAGAAAATAAATTGATGAGAGTGGAAAGGGTCTCTAATAATTTGGAAATTAAATGGATATTAGTAAAGATATAGAATAAAAATCCCCCTCATAATAAAATGGAACTATAAGACACAACATAAAGGAAGTCATGACTTAAAAGAGGAGAGTGAAAGGATCCCTTACCTTAAAGAGTAACTTCGAAAGCTTAAAGGTCGGGGATTTGGGAGGCTTGAGGGCACCTTGGGAGGACTAATTGGGAGGTAAGGAGACCAGAACTTTTTTGATGAGGATTTTTTAATGAAATGAATGAATAAATGGTTTGGTATTTATAGGAAAAGTGAGGGAATAAATTATTAATTTTCAAGGGACACCTCATCTGTGGTCTTTGCAAAACCATTGGCTTGACCATGGTATTTGCCCATGGTATTGGAAACTTGGTAAACCTCATATAATATCTCACTATTCATAAGTATACCATAAATCTTACATCATTATTACATTATTAATGATGTCATTAAACACCCGAAACTCAAAACTGTATTTTTTACTATTCAACGAAAATTCAACTGTTTCAGAAAAATACCAAAAATTCACTCTAACCTAATATCGATGTTCTGAATTCAAAAATAAACTCCATTTTATGAAAATAATTTTATAAATAATTTTAATTTAATTTTTAAATAAAATCATTTTTTATTCCAAAAATACAACTTTAAAACTATAAATCATTTTGTAACACCTTAAAAAAGCAATCAAGGTCTCATAAAATTATCGTATAACCATAATACAATAAAGTAATAATTTATGATTACATTTTATGAAAATATATTTCCATTTAAATTATTAAATTAATTATAAAATTTTAAATAAAATATTTATGACATACAAAAATACCAAAACTTATAATATGATCATTTTTCACTTTTAAGATGTTTAAATTGTATTTATACATTCATGGGTAAAGTTTCTATTTTTTTGGCCAATTTACTATTCATTACTATTCATCGAGTATGTTACTATTCATACTTTACTATTCACTAAAAATCAAGTTGATCTTAGTAGACTCTAAATTTCTCACTGGTCACAACTGTAGAAGTCCATTTTTTTGAAAATCATTTCACATTATTTATTATTTAAAGAATATGAAAATATTTTAAAATACCCCTTTTTCCTAAATTAATTAATAATACACATCCTATATTTATCCAGATATTTTAAATTCACAAACTTTGCCATAATAAGAAATAAAAATTTTATTTATATAAAAGGATTACACAAAGTAGCTAAGGTCTCATTACATAGCCCCTTATAACACCAGCATAGGACCTAAGTGTAAGGTGTGCTATGGTGATAGAATCTTGGGGTGGCTCAGACAACATTTCCTGAGTGGTGATTTCTATCAGCTTGAACTTCTCCCTTAGGTGATTCTGTTCAAGCTTCATATGTTGAAGTTCGACTTGGGCTTGTTCCAGGGCAAAGCCCAGTGATGCTACCTCCTTTCCAAGCTCCGACAGATGGGATTCATATGGCCTGAGTCTACTGGATGAGGCTATTAAATCTTCTTTCTGTATTAATTAAATAAGATAACTATACTTATAAAAACACAACATTAATATTATAGTTTCCAATGGTCATATTAACCAATGTTCATATAACAGTCGAAACCCAATGGTCTCATTTTAATTATACCCACTTCATTAATTAAAGTATATAGTTTTTTTGAGTATAAAATAACACACAAATTTAGGAAACAAATATAATTAAAAAGTTTGGGTCGTTACATTCTTCTCCCCTTAAGAAATTTCATCCCTGAAATTTTATCTCATACCCTTTGATGAGAAAAGGTGTGGGTACTTCTGTCTCATAGACTCCTCCAGTTCCCATGTGGCTTCTTCACATTTGTGGTTCCTCCACAACACCTTAACAAGGTGGGTAGTCTTGTTGCGTTGAACCTTGTCTCTATGATCCAAGATCTCCACCGACTGCTCCTTATAAGAGAGGTCATGTTCCAGTTGTACAACCTCTGGATTTATTACATGTGAAGGGTCAAGTATGTACTTCCTCAAGAGGGATATGTTGAAGACATCATGAACTTGTACTAGATTTGGAGGAAGTGCAAGCTGATAGGCCACTGCTCCCACACGATCAATGATTTCATAGGGGCCAATGTACCTAGGGCTAATCTTCCCCCTTTCCCCAAACCTCATGACTCTCTTACAAGGTGAAATTCGAAGAAATACTTTATCACCAACATTAAACTCCAAGTCCCTTCGACGGTTGTCAACATAAATCTTTTGCCGACTCTGAGCAGCCTTAATGTGTTTCTAGATGGCATGGACCTTTTCTGTCATCTCTTGCACAATATCAGGCCTAAGAAGCTTTCTCTCACCAGCTTCACCCCAACAAGTAGGAGTTCTACATCGCTTACCATGTAGATCTTCATAGGGTTCCATTTTAATGCTCGAGTGGAAGTTTTTGTTGTAATAGAACTCAACTAAAGGGATATTTTGATCTCATCCACCTTTAAATTCCATTGAGCATGTTCTCAGCATATACTCAAGTGTTTGAATATTCCTTTCAGATTGTCTATCAGTTTGGGGGTGATAGGTCGTACTGAAATTCAATTCAGTGCTTGGAGCTTGTTGAATACTTCTCTAGAATTTTGATGTGAACCTTGGATCACGATCAGATATGATAGAAATTGGAACTCCATATAGCCTTAACACTTCCTTCACATAAATCCTGGCAATTTTATTAAGAGAGAAATCTTCCCAAATAGATATAAAATGGGCAGTCTTGGTGATATAGTCCACAATAACCCATATCGCATTGTTTCCTTTGGAAGTTCTCAGGAGACTAGTGAAAAAGTCCATAGTGATATTGTCCCAATTCCATGCTGGTATGAGTAGTGGTTGTAATACCCCTTTAGGAAGTTGTCACTCCGCCTTCACTTGTTGACATACCAGGCACCTTAATGTGTAGTCAGTAATGTCCCTTTTCATATTATCCCACCAATAATGGTCATGAAGGTCCCTATACATTTTTGTTCTTCCAGGATGTATATAGAAAGTAGAGCTATGGGCTTCATCCATCATCTCCTTCTTTATTTCTTGAATAGATGGAACACATAGTCTTGTATAAAATTTCAGTACACCTTATTGATTAGTATTAAACTCAGGAAACTTCCCATCCTTTACAGCCTCAAACTTCTTCTGTAACAAAGGATCTTCTTTCTGAGATTTCTTGATCTTCTCTAGTAATGACAGTTGAGAAATCATCTAGGTTAGGGTTGATTATGTACCTTACTTTATAATTACAGTGTCCAATTTTACTAGGTCATTGATCAAAGGATCTCTTTGAATCCTCATAATGGACAGAACAATTGGGTCTTTCCTGCTTAATGCATCAGTGACTTTGTTTGCTCTTCCGGAATGATAATGAATTGAACAATCATAGTGTTTGAGAAGTTCTAACCATCTCCTTTGTCTCATGTTCAATTCCTTTTTTGTGAATATATAATTCAAAATTTTATAGTCTGTGTATATATCACATTTCTCCCCATAAAGATAGTGCCTCCATATCTTCAGAGCAAAAACAACCGCAGCCATCTCCAGATCATGCGTAGAATAGTTTTGCTCACGAGTCTTCAACTGTCGAGATGCATAAGAAATGACCATGTCATTTTTCATGAGGACGCATGATGCACACCTATCGTGGGGTGTGGAAAAATCAATTATTTACTAAGTTAAAATATAATAAAGTGGTTAACCTAGGTTATCTCCCGATGAGGAGTGCACACAAAATAGTTTGTCACTTTTTATTTAGAGAAAACATGGGTGTTTTTGAAATTGTTTGGTTTTAAAATCAAAGAGAGAAATGAAACAAAAGGAAGAAATTGAGAAAAAGATTAAAGAAAAAACAATGTAATGAAAGTGATTTAAAAACTATTTTATGAGATGGGTGATCAAGTTGGGGTTAGTTTTATAATTACAATGTTATCCTTGTTCCATTTTATTCAATCCTCTTCTACTAAGTTGATTAAAATGAGATTCCACAATCACTTCCTCTCACTTCATTGGTAAATGGTGTTGGTGAGAGTAAAGAATAACAGGATATTATTTTGGTCTACTCTCTTTCCTTTTGTGAAAGTGTTGCATCGAATACCCTCGATTGATTTAGGCAATTCCCAATCGGGTCTTGTTTATCCCAAACAATCTTGAATATGCATTACAACTCTCACACGTACTGACGATCGTCGAGTACTTAAACAATAATCCCTGATATTATTATATAAAATATAGATCATAACCTTAGTGTAGGGAGAAAAATGATCATTCATCAAAGCAAAAATAATAACAGATTATAAAATCGAATACGATCACATAAGATAATAAATTCTGTTATTAGAATTTGAAAACAACTTCACAGAAGAGAGAGATATTTTATTCAATCCAATGTAAGAACTCAAAACATTACAAATATAAAACCTTCCCTCCCCCAATCACCTCATATTTTTACCCCACCATGGTAAGGGTAATTGATAATGATGAGGAAGATGAAGGCATTACAAAAATTAGAAGAAGAAATTAGTGAAAAGAAAGAACAAAATTTTCCCCTCCAGAATCTGTCCTCCAGAATTATATCTTCGGTTATGCACTCTCCTGGACAAATGAGGTCGAGGTCCCTTCTTATAGAATGTTGGTAATGGAGTTTTACATCTAATATCAAAATATCAGAGCCATTGGAGCCGTGTAAAGGAAGTTATGTCTGCCTAAATGGAATATACTTTTCCTGGATGCCAAACACTATTCCACCAACCCTTCTTTGACCATTGAATGGGTGGCCTTAATGAATGAATTTATTCATGATATTTTGTGATCCTATGACCCTTCTAGTAAGATTTCTAACCCAGCTATAACCACTACATTTTGAGGCCGTTTAGCCGAGATATGATTCTTTGAATGAGTCATGGTCCATTCTGCCGGCCAGAATAACTTTTCACATTGAACAATTTTGTTTGGTCTATTGGAATTCGAATTGGAACATTGTACAAAAGAATAATTTTTATCCAACTAACCATTTCATCATACAAAAAATAATCAGGTGAATTAGATTAAAAATGTAGGAGTTATGATCGCAATATAGAGGTAACATAAATCTGTTTAATGTCCAGAATTAACCACTTTTCACATTTAAGATCAAAACTTACCAAAAATCAGAAAATGATATAAATAAGTTGAAATTAATTAATTGGAAGGGATTAAATCATTTAAAAAAATATTAATTATTATGAAAATATTATCACTTTCAATTCTCCACACTTATCACTTGGACTCCTGGACAAGTAAATCTCAAAATCAAATCATAGTAAATTTAAAACACATATCCATGAGATCCACAAATTTAACACCAAGAAACAAAAGATATAATGCCTCATAAAACACTATTATTTCAAGTTCTTCATTCTATATCATTCAATATATTTTCTCTTCATTTCTCCTCCCATGCACACAAAACACTTATCTCACTTTCATTTTCTCTCATCACACAAATTTCAATTTTTAGCAATGTATTTCTCATCCAATACTCATGCAAGGGTCACCATAGGCTTGATAAATTCCTACATCTCCACCCAATATGAGTCAAGAACATATGTTTATCATGAGGACTTTATAGGGTTGTTCTGTAGATTTAGGTTGGTAGGATTTTGATGTGAAAAAAAAGTCTGAGGTAGAATAAGAAGGGCTAGGCTCTTTTTGAAGCAAAATTGCATTACTCTAATTTTTACTCAAGTGTAGTCTCCTCCTATCTCCCCTTAGTAGTAAATAAGCTCCATCTGCAAGAAAAATCAGTGAAATTTTACACCATTCATCATTTCGGAAGCAAAAGTTTCACTCATCTCAACCAATATTTTTCTTAAAAGTTCCAGATAGGCAAAACTTTTTTTTCATTGGAAGCTCTAGATAGGCATAAATTCTCATACAAAATGATATATTTTTTTTCAGTAACAAGAACATCTCTTCAAATTTTTATTTTCCACCCAAAGTATCTCAAAATGAGGTAGCACAACACAAGTCAGCCTCTTCCCACACTTAAGTTCAACTAGATCATGCAATTTCACATCAAGAGCAGGTTAGATAGGGAAAATTGGATTGTAATGTGGCTAACCTAACAGGTTGTTCATGGATTATATGGGCTACAAGGAATAAATGTATAAGGTGGTACATTATAAAAAAGATTATCTTGAAAAGGGGGCTTTAAAATCAAATAAATTCCTCAATCATTTAAAACATATGCACCTCAAACCCTCATGTTTTAACAGATATAAATCAAATTCTAGTTAAATAAAGCATGGTATGGTTCTCTCAAGAAGTGAGGTGAATGAAAAGAATAAGAAAATTAGGTTTATAATCCTCACAGGAATGTGATTTCAAATATAAAGACAGTGAGATATGGCATGAGATTCAAAATTCTGAGTACTTTTCATGAAATTCATAAAGAATTGTACTTGAAACAAAGTCATTTTTAGCATTCATTTAAGCTCAGTTTCATGGAATGAATTATTTCACTCAAGGAAATGGGTTTTAAAAATAGAAATGAGAATCATTTTAGCTCAATAGTTTTAGAAAAACACAAAAATTTGAAAAATAAACACCCATATTGACTAAAAAAAGTTTTTTTAAAAATAATAATAAAGCAGACAACAAATAAAAATCCTAACTACAAAGGTTCCCTCTCCCACACTTAAATGATGCAATGTCCTCAATGAATTCAATTGGATTAAACATGTAAGATGATTTTAAATTGAATCACAGTAAGAAATAAAGTGTTAAGGAGAGGTACAACCTGATGGATTTATTGATAAATGGGTTAGAGGAGTATGATCTCCTCCACTGGCTCTGATGGCATAGTCCCAAGGAATTTCTTCAACCGATGCCCATTAACAGTGAATGGATTCTTCTCTTGATCCTTAGTAATCTGCAGAACACCAAAAGGATATACATGAGTAACTATAAATGGACCTTCCCATCTGGAACGAAGTTTACCTGGCATCAGCTTGAGTCTTGAGTTGAATAATAGCACCATGTCTCCAGGATGGAAGTTTTTTGTTTGGATCAACTTATCATGATCCACTCTTGTTATCTCTTTATAAATCCTGGAGTTTTCAAAATCTTCCCTTTTAATTTATTCCAGCTCCTGTAACTGTAATCTTCTCTCCTTCCTAGAATTTTCAAGATCCAAATTTATCTTCTTCATAGCCCAGTATGCCTTATGTTCTAATTCCACAGGTAGGTGACAAATTTTCCCATAAATCAACCTATATGGACTCATTCAAATTGGGGTTTTTTAGGCTATCCTGTAAGCCCATAATTTGTCTTCCAACCTTTGTCTCCAATCCTTCCTATTTGGATTAAAAGTCTTTTCCAAAATTCCTTTGATTTCCCTATTGGACACTTCAGCTTGTCCATTTGTCTGTGGATGATAGGGAGTTGATGTTTTATGATTAACCCCATATTTCTTCAGCAAAGCCTCCATTCTCCTATTGCAAAAATGATTCCCTTGATCACTAATGATTTCTCTAGGCACTCCAAACCTACAAAATATGTTAGTCCTGACAAAATCACAAACAACTTTAGAATCATCAGTCCTGGTGGCTTTTGCTTCCACCCATTTGGAAACATAATCAACCGCAAGTAAGATATAATAATTTCCAAATGACATTGGTAAAGGACCCATAAAATCTATTCCCCATACTTTAAAAATTTCACAAAAAATTAAGTGGTTGTTGGTGCATTTTTTTCTCTTTGAAATATTTCCAGAAAACTGACATTTTTCAAACCTTTTACAAAATTCATGAGCATATTTAAAAAGGTTGGGCCAATAAAGTCCAGATTCTAAAACCTCACTTAGTGTCCTTTGAGGTCCAAAGTGGCCTCCACAAGCTAATGTGTGACAAAACTCAAAGATAGAATTAATTTCACTTTCAGGAAAACATCTTCTTAGTACTTGGTCATTTCAGATCTTCCAAAGAAATGGATCATCCCAGATGTAATATCTTGATTCATATTTCATCTTTTGAATTTGGTGGGAATTTAAATGAGATGGGATTTGAGATGTTACCAGATAATTGACCATATTGGAATACCATAGAACTTAATTTTTGATGGTGTAGAGTTTTTCTCTAGGAATCTCATCATTAAGTGGGTTTTGGTTTGGGATTTCGCCTTCAGCGGTGTGGGGTAGTCGACTTAGATGATCAACCACCTGATTTTCAGTTCCCTTTTTATCTTTAATTTCCAAATCAAACTCTTGTAAGAGTAGCATCCATCTTACTAGACTTGGCTTTGAATATGCCTTTTTCATTAAATACCTGAGTGCTGCATGATCAAAAAAACAACAAATTTAGTTCCAAGAAGATATGATCAGAATTTATCTAGTGCAAAGACAATTTCAAGGAACTCCTTCTCGGTGGTTGTGTAATTGATTTTTATGGCATCCAAGGTCCTTGATTAATAAGATATGACTTAAGGATTTTTTTTCAATTCTTTTTGATAGAGATGCTCCCACTGCTTGGTTGGATGCATCACAAAGCAACTCAAAAGGGTAATCCTAGTTGGGTGGTTTCATTATTGGAGGTTTGATCAACCTTTGATTCAGTTCATCAAATGACTTATTTCATGCATAATCAATATTAAAGTTATATTCCTTAAGTAGTAATCTTGAGAGAGGGAGAGAAATCTTACTAAAATCTTTGATGAATCTTATGTAAAATCCTGCATGTCCTAAAAATGATCTAACATGTTTTAAACAAGTTGGATATGGTAAGGAATTTATTACATAAACTTTTGATTTATCAAACTCAATCCCTTTTTTTGAAATTATATGTCCCAAAACTATTCCCTTTTCAACCATAAAATGACATTTTTCAAAATTTAAGACAAAATTCTTTTGAATGCATGTTTTCAAAACTTTTTCCAAATTTCTTAAGCAATGATCAAATGAATTACCAAAAACTGTGAAATCATCAAGAAATACCTCTAGGAATTCCTCAATATGATCTGAGAAAATACTCACCATACACCGTTGAAATGTACCTGGGGTGTTGCATAGCCCGAAAGGCATCCTTTTGTAGGAAAATGTACCAAATGGGCAGGTGAAGGTTGTCTTCTCCTGGTCTTATGGTGTGATTGGTACCTAAAAGTATCCTAATAATCCATCTAAAAAACATTAATGGGTTTTTCCAGCTAACCTTTCTAGAATTTGACCGATGAACGGAATAGGGAAGTGGTCTTTTCGGGTAACTTGACTAAGCTTCCTATAATCTATACACACTCTCCAACTATTTTGTACTCTCATGGGGATCAATTCATTTCTTTCATTTTTAACAGTTGTTAGCCCATTTTTCTTTGGGACTACATGAATGGGGCTGACCCACTGAGAATCAGAGATTGGGTAAATGATGTCAGCTGCTAGCAATTTCTCTATATCTTTCTTGACAACCTCCATGATTGTGGGATTGAGTCTTCTCTGAGGTTGTCTAAATGGTCAGGAATCACTTTCTAAAAATATTCTATGATAACAGACCTTGGGATTGATTCCAGGTATATCACCTAAACTCCATCCTACAGCTTGGAAATTTATTTTGAGTAGGTCAATTAGAGTTTCCTCTTGTGAATGAGATAGGTTATTGGCAATTATTACTGGAAATTTTTCTCCTTCCTTAGGTAATCATACTTTAAATCACTTGGAAATGGCTTAAGTTCAAGACATGGGGGTTGTTCAAGGGATGACATTGAATTAAGGTTTCCTGTTCCTAAGGCTGGAATTTTAGGTATCATCTCATTTTCTTTTAATAAATCATAAAAAAAGTCAGATTTTACCTCATCCTCTAACATGAGATTAGGATTTTAAGGTTCTTGGAAATTAGAATTTTTAAATGAAGAATGTTCTCTTAATGATAAGAAGTTAAGAAGCATACCTGAATATTCAATTGGTTTTATACCTTCTTCATGGGAGATCTCATAAAGTGAGTGATTACTAGAAGGATGTTTCATTGCATCAAGAATGTTGAAGTGTATTGTACTATCTCCAAGTTCCATTGTGAGTTTTACTTCATGGACATTGATGACAGTCCTTGCTGTTTTAAGGAAGGGTATCCCTAGGATGATAGGAGAGTGGCTTGAATATCTGTCTTCTTGCATTGTAAGGACATAAAAGTCTGCTGGAAATATTAATCCACTTACTCCAATGAATACATCTTCTATAACTCCAGCTGGGAAAATGGTGGATCTGTTTACTCATTGGACCACCACTTGAGTTGGTTTTAGTTCTCCAATTTGTAAGGATGAAAATATTGAGTGAGGCATAACATTTATTGAAGCCCCTAGATCACATATTACGTCAGTAAAATTTAAAGAACCAATAGTTCAAGGAATAGAGAATGTCCCTGGATATTGACTTTTTTTTGGTATCATTGGTGTGATCAGTGTTGAGACACTTCTTCCTAAGCTAATTCTCTCATTTCCATCCAACCACCTTATTTTTGTGCACAAATCCTTCAAATATTTTGCATACTTATGGATTTGTTTGATTTCATCTAGTAGTGGGATATTGATCTCAAATTTTTAAAAAGTTTCCTGGATTTCTTTTTGAAGTCTCCCTTCTTCAACCTTCTTTGATTCAACTAATGCAAATGGGAATGGTGCTTGGATATCCTTTCTCTTCCTTTTTTGTTTTTGCAAAGGTGTTTCTGGACTTTACTTCCTAAACCTAATTCTTTATTATTTTTTGTTTTGGTCCACTTCTTTTGGATGGATGGGTTGTATATCATTAGGTTTCTTAGAATAATTATCCTCACTTTGTTCAGGTGACATGATCTCTTTTCCACTTTGGGTTGTAATGACACTCACACTTTCCTTGGGATTTGGAACTGTTTGTGATAGGAGTTTGCCTTGATTTCTGGTTAGAATATCCATAAGGCTGTCAAATTTATTATCTAAATTTTTCACTGTCTTATTTAGATCTTCAATATCCATTTCTTGGTGGTTATTATGAGAAATTGTTGAAGTTTTTTATATTTTTTCTGCTGGTATGGTTGTTTATAGGGTTGTTGAAATGGTGGAGGATTATGGTATTGTTGCTGCTGGAATGGAGGTTGATTTTGGTATTGATTTTGAAATGGAGGCCTATCCTGGTTATATCGGAATCCATATCCTTGTTGGGTTTGACATGGTTGATTTTACTGGATTTTCCTTTCTTGATAGGCAGCAACACAAATTTCAGTTCCTTGTACTTTTGGACATTGATCAGTGTAATGATAACTAGAAGAACATAAACCACATACCTGATTGGAGAATTTTTGTTCCTTAACTTTGTTCACAGAAAGTTGTATTATCACACTAGTCATTTCCTTAAGTGTTGCTTCAAGTAAGGGTGAGGATAAATCAGAAGTTCTTACCTCATGGATACCTCTAGTGCTTGTACCTCTAGTTCCGAATTACTGTGAGTTTTGTGCAATCTTCTCAATCAGGCCTCTGACATCTGCTGGTGACTTGTTGATCAAGGCTTCTCCAGATGAGGCATCTAGTAAATTGTGATTATTGTCGAGCAATACTTGGTAGAAGAAAATGATAAATTGGTTCTCTTCCATTTATTGGTGTGGGCAGCTTGCACAAAGTTTCTTGAAACGTTCCTAGTATTTGTAGAGAGTCTCTCCAGTCGATTGATGTATGAAATAAATTTCTTTTTTTATTGTTGTACTCCTGAATGTAGGGAAGAATATTTGAAAGAAGCTTCTTTTAAGACATTCCCAATCATTTATCTCCCATGTTTGGAGATTATACAACCATTCTTTTGCTGCTCCCTCAAGTGAGAAAGGGAATTCCCTCCACTTTACTTGGTCTTCTGGGACTCCTTGGGGCTTGAAGCTGGAGCAGACATAGGTGAACTCTTGGATGTGTCGATTTGGGTCTTCAATTTCAAGACAATGAAATTTTGGTAGTAATTGAATCATATTAATGTGTAGTTCAAAACCATTCTCCATGGCAGGGATAATGAGTTGGTTATTTTGATTATCAAATTGAGGTGCACAAAGATCACGTAGAGTTTGGTTGGGATTATCAGCCATTATTGTAGGTTCAGAGTGATCACTGGAAGTATCCCTTGAATTCTTGAGGTGTATTTATTCAAACTCTCTCTGAATTTTTTTTTCTCAATTGGGTTATTGTACGATCAATTTCAGGATCAAATTCAATTAAAGGGTTATTTGAACTACGGGTCATTCAAGAAAGTTTTTTTAGTTTTTTGTGTTTTGAGGCACTTCCTCCCCGGAAATGGCGCCAAGTTTTAATGCACAACTATCGTGGGGTGTGGAAAAAGCAAGTATTTACTAAGTTAAAATATAATATAGTGGTTAACCTAGGTTGTCTCCTGATGAGGAGTGCACACAAAATAGTTTGTCACTTTTTATTTAGAGAAAACGTTGGGTGTTTTTGAAATTGTTTGGTTTTAAAATCAAAGAGAGAAACAAAATGAAAGGAAGAAATTGATAAAAATATTCAAGACAAAAAATGGAATTAAAGTGATTTAAAAACTATTTTATGATATGGGTGATCAATTTGGGGTCGGTTTTATAATTGCAATGCTATCCTTGTTCCATTTTATTCAATCCTCTTCTACTAAGCTGATTAAAATGAGATTCCACAATCGCTTCCTCTCACTTCATTGGTAAATGGTATTGGTGAGAGTAAAGAATAACAAGATATTATTTTGGTCTACTCTCCTTAATTTTGTGAAAGTGTTGCAGCGAATACCCTCGATTGATTTAGGCAATTCCCAATTGGGTCTTGTTTATCCCAAACAATCTTGAATATGCATTACAACTCTCACACGTACTGACAATCGTCGAGTACTTAACCACTAAGCCCTGATATTATTCTATAAAATATAGATCATAACCTTAGTGGAGGGAGAAAAATTATCATTCATCAAAGCAAAAATAATAACATATTATAAAATCGAATACGATCGCATAAGATAATAAATTTTGTTATTAGAATTTGAAAACAACTTCGCAGAAGAGAGAGAGAGAGATTTTATTCAATCCAATGTAAGAACTCAAAACATTACAAATATAAAACCTTCCCTCCCCCAATCACCTCATATGTTTACCCCACCATGGTAAGGGTAATTGAGAATGATGAGGAATATTAAGGCATTACAAAAATAAGAATAAGAAATGAGTGAAATGAAAGAACAGAATTTTCCCCTCCAGAATATGTCCTCCATAATGATAGCTTCGGTTATTCCCTCTCCTGGATGAATGAGTCAAAGGTCCCTTATTATAGAATGTTGGGAATGGAGTTGGAAATCTACCCTCAAAAATATCAGAGCCATTGGAGTCGTTTAAAGGAAGTTATGGCCACCTAAATGGAAGATACTTTTCCTGGATGCCAAACACTATTCCACCAACCCTTCTTTGACCATTTAATGGGCGACCTTAATGAATGAATTTATTTCTGATATTTTGTGATCCTATGAAACTTATTGTAATATTTAGAACCCAGCTATAACCACTTCATTTGGATGTCGGTTGGCTGAGATATGATTCTTTGAATGAGTCATGGTCCATTTTGCCGGCCAGAATAACTTTTCACATTGACCGATTTTGTTTGGTCTGTTGGAATTTGAATTGGAACATGGTCCTGAAGAATAATTTGTATCCAAAGAACCATTTAATCCTAAAAAAAATAATCAGGTGAATTAAATGAAAAATGTAGGATTTATGCTCGCAATACAGAGGCAACATAAATCTGTTTAATGTCCAAAATTAACCACTTTTCACATTTAAGCTCAAAATTTACCAAAAATCAGAAAATGATATAAATAAGCTGAAATTAATTAATTGGCAGGGATCAAATCATTTAAAAACATATTAATTATTATGAAAATATTATCTCTGTCAATGCACCCAAGACCTTTCAGATATTCATCACTAAAAATAACAAATCCTTCTCCACTTGAGGGAAGAGTTAACACGGGTGTAGTAACCAATCTCTTCTTCAGCTCTTGGAAACTTTCCTCACACTACTTTGTCCAGATGAACTTAACCCCTTTTCAAGTTAAATTTTTTAATGAATTATAAAGTCATGAAAATTTTCTCACAAACCTCCTATAATATCCCTCTAATCCAAGGAAAATATGAATCTCAATTATTTTTGTAGGATGAGGCCACTCCTCTACAACTTTTGTCTTTTCAGGGTCAATTGTGATTTCTTTATTGGTAACAATGTGCCCCAAGAAAGCAACTTGTTGTAACCAGAATTCACATTTACTGAACTTTCCAAAAAATCCTCTCCTTTTATATATTTTAAAAAATAACCCTTAGATGATCCTCATGCTCCTCACGACTTTTGAAATATATCAGAATATCATCAATAAAAACTACCAAAAAATTATCAAGGTAGTCCTTAATGACTCTATTAATCAAATCCATAAAAATAGAAGGTGCATTAGTCAGTTCAAAAGGCATAACAAAAAAATCATAATGCCCATATCTTGATCGAAAGACAGTTTTTGGAATATCTTCTTTCTTCACCCTCAATTGATGATAACCAGATCGAAGATCAATCTTAGAGAAGAATTGAGCCCCAAGAAGTTGGTCAAATAAGTCATAAATTCTTGGAAGAGGGTATTTTTTCTTTACGTTGATCCCATTCAGTTCTCTATAATCAATGCATAGCCACATCGATTCATCCTTCTTCTTCACAAAGAGAACAAGTGTTCCCCAAGGAGAGACACTTGGTCAGATAAACCCTTTCTCCAAAAGATATTGGAGTTGTTTATTTAATTCCTCTAGCTCCAAATTTTCCATCCTATATGGGGTCTTTGATATTGGATGAGATCTAGGTATGAGTTCAATAGAGAACTTTACCTCTCTTTCTGGGGGAGGTCCAAGCAACTCCTCAGGAAATACGTCAACGTATTCCTAGATGATGGGGACATTTTCTACCCTCAAAATATCATTTCCTTCTTCTTATTCACCAATCAATTCCATAAAGAAGGATATAGGAGGTTCTTCTAGATAAAGATCAGGTTGAGATATCTCTCCTTGGAATATAAATGTAGGTTTTTCATTCAAGACTGCTGAGATTTCCTTACTTCTGCATTTGATCTTAGCATTATACTTTGATAGCTAGTCCATCCCTAGTATAATGTCAAATTCCAGCATGATAATGACTACTAGATTTGCGATAAGATTGTGCTCACCAAAGTGAATACTAGAGTTTCTAAACACTGACGATGCTTGGATAATCCCACCAGGAGTCTTGACTGATAACTCTACTTTTAGAAATTCGGGGGTTGATTCCAAATTCTTTGCAAACTTGGAGGAAATAAAGGAATACATAGAACTAGAATCAAACAAAGTACTTGCTAGATTTGAGAGAACAACAATAGTACATTCTACTACATCATTTGGAGCTTCAACTTTAGCTGTCGTGATAGCAAAAGCACAACCTTGATCCCTTGGCCTTTGCTGAGGATGATGGTGGTTCCCCTCCACTGCCCTCAGATTTGGATAGTGATTGGAAAAGTTCCCAAGTTGTCCACACTTAAAGCACTGAACATCAGGTAGTTCATGCACCATCTTACCCTTGTCATTAGTGTTTGTAATTTGAGGTTTCACCTCTCTATGAAAATTCCTCACAATATGGCCATCTCTTCCACACTTGTAGCATTTCCCACTCCCGAGCAGGCAGTTCCTCGAATGCTTCTTCCCACATTTATTACACATGGGACGTTACACTTTCTTTCCTCCTCTTACCCGATCAAAGGTCCTCTCTAAGTTGGGCTCCATAGATCTCTATTTATCATTTGATTTATGATACCACTACGTCTCACCGAACTCCAGTTCAAATTTCATTGTACTTCGTACGATCTCCTCATAGATATCATAGTCTCAGTTGGATAGATTCTTCTACAGATGAGGTCTCAGTCCACTGAAGAATCTATCAACCTTACCATTAGGATTCATGACAAAGATTGAGGTATAACGGGAAATTCTTGTAAAGTTCATCTCGTGGCTTCCCACAGATTCATTCTCCTTCTCCTTCAGCTTGAGAAACTCCTTCTCCATTATTGTTCTCATGGAACGAGGGAAATACTTACTAAAGAAGATCCATCTGAACTCTTCCCACTCCATAGCTTTAACCTCCAATCTTTTCCTTGTGTTTTTAATCAGTTCCCACCACTGATCAGCTTCTACCTCTAAGTGATAGACATCCAGGGTGACCTTCTCTTGCTCCGAACAGTGTAGCACATAAAAGATCTTCTCTATAGAGCTGATCCACTGTTCAGTAATCAATGGGTCAGTCGATCAACTGAAGGTTGGTGGTTCCTAATGCATAAAGGACTCAACAGAATGTTGTTACCTTCATGGTGATATTAGTCTCTCAGCTTGATTCAAGTTATTTCCCATAACTTGAGTCAGTTGGTTCATCATTCACATGAATGTTTCCATTCTGGCTTCCATCAGAGGGCCGTCAGCACATGATCCATTGCGGTCACCATTTGTACAGTTCCTCCTATTGCCTGCCATTTCTAAAAGAATAAAACCTTAGTGAGAAACTTATTTTATTTGTTAATCTTTTAACAATAAAGGATTTTATGTCTTAAAACTTCTTTAAACAATTACATTTCTCTATAAATCCTTTATAATGATTCATAAAAAGATTCTGATTAACCAAACATATCCCCTGGGAGTGTCGTAACCAAGAGTGAAGAAAGGCCCATTTTCATATACCAGGATACCCCAGGTCAAGCCCGAAACTCCTTTTCAGAGTTTTCACTCCTAGGTACCTCAATTCCAGAGCCGCCTCTACCTGCTCGTATCCAGACAGGGATGTATTTTCTTGATAAACCACTTACTCAATACTCACCAAAATACCATGAAGTTTTCCTATATTTAAAAATTTCTATAGGATTCTTCCTAAATTTTTCATAGACTAATTTATATAAATAACTAAACTATCCTTTGATACCAACTATGTCATACCTCCTTTTTATTACATAACTTTTCATTACATTTTACAAATAGAGGATCTTTAAAGTCTAGTGTCTTGGAAATCAGGAACATAATACATGAAAAAAACATAAAAAATTCTTCTAAACCACTCATAAGGTTTCATAAAAGGTTCGTACTATGTAAAATTACTGCATCTCATATCTTGGATACATACATGAAATGAAAGGGTGAGCAGAAGGCTCAGTAAGGAAAACGAGTGAAACAGTTGACACATGATCTTGAGCAATATTAATAAGAACATAATAAAAGTCATAAAGGCATGATAAATGAAACAATAAGAATATAATAATAAAAATAACTTGAATCATAACTTGAATATGTGGATACAACATTTCATTTAGACATTCATGAACATATCACCAAGATTTATCCCCGAGGTGTCATAAAAATTACCAAGGTTATTCACCAAGGTATCGCGAAACTTGTTATCTATAGAGATTAATTCTTTACCCAATGAATTGGAGTGAAATCATGGAACACACTTAATATGTATTTATTTAAATTTTATCCACATATATCATAATAAAACATTTCATAAATAGCCCATAGAGAACAAAAGAAATGGGTTTCATTTCAAAATTGTGATGTTTTAAAAGTTAAAAAAAGGTCATTATGTCATTTATAACCCATGGAAAGGGAGTGAGGGTTATATGTATGTCAATTAAAGAATAAAATATATCTTTTTTGGTATATTTATTAACACTCATATAAACAAAATAGGTTTGGGTATTCACATAAATAAAACAAGAGAGAAAGAAAGAGAAATTTTGAGGCAAAATTTTTGCAGCATAACGGCTATATATCATGGTTTTAGAAAATAATAAAAAGAGAGGGGACAAGGGTATCCCATCCATAAATGAAAAATTTTAAAGTATAGGGACATAATAAAAATAAATATGATCATGGTGTGGAAATTTGAATGACACACCACATGAAAAGGAAACTTGAAAGGAAAGAGAAAGCACGATTTCTTTTACGAAAATTCGGCAGCCTAACGGCGTCACATAAAAATTCAGAAAATCAATTGATGAGAGTAGAAAGGGTCTCTAATAATTTGGAAATGAAATGAAAAGTATTAAAGATATATAATAAAAATCCCATTCATAATAAAATGGAACTATAAGACATAACATAAAGGAAGTCATGACTTAAAAGAGGAGGGTGAAATGATCCCTTACCTTGAAGAGTAAATTCGAAATATTGAAGGTTGGGACCTTGGGAGGCTTGAGGGTACCTTGGTAGGAATCCTTGGGAGGTAAGGATACCATAAATTCATTTAGGAGGATTTTGTAATGAAATAAATGAAGAAATAGCTTGGTATTTATAGGAAAAGTGAGAGAATAAATTATTAATTTCCAAGGGACACCTTGTCAATGGTATTTGCAAAACCATAGGCTTAGCCATGGTATTTGCCCATGGTATTGGCCACTTGGGACACCTAATAGCATATATAACTATTCATAAGTCTACCATAAATCTTACATCATTATTACATCATTAATGATGTCATTAAACACCCAAAACTCAAAACTGTATTTTTACTATTCACCGAAAATTCAACTGTTTCAGAAAAATACCAAAAATTAACTCTAACCTAATATCAATGATATGAATTAAAAAATTAACTCCATTTTATGAAAATAATTTTCTAAATATTCTTAATTTAATTTTTAAATAAAATCATTATTTATTCCAAAAATACAACTTTAAAACTATAACTCATTTTGTAACACCTTAAAAAAGTAATCAAGGTCCCATAAAATTATTGTATAACCATAATACAATAAATTAAAAATTTATGATTACATTTTATGAAAATATATTTCCATTTTAAATTATTAAATTAATTATAAAATTTTAAATAAAACATTTATGACATACAAAAATACCAAAACTTATAATATGATCATTTTTTTCACTTTTAAGATGTTTAAATTATATTTATACATTCATGGGTGAAGTTTCTATTTTTTTGGAAAATTTACTATTCATTACTATTCATACGAGTATGTTACTATTCATACTTTACTATTCACTAATAATCAAGTTGATCGTATTAGACTCTAAATTTCTCACTGATCACAACTGTAGAAGACCATTTTTTTAAAATCATTTCACATTTTTAATTATTTAAAAAATACAAAAATATTTTAAAATACCCCCTTTTTCCTAAATTCATCAATAATACACATCCTATATTTATCCAGATATTTTAAATTCACAAACTTTTCCATAATAATAAATAACAATTTTATTTATATAAAAGGATTACACAAAGCAGCTAAGGTCTCGTTACATAGCCCCTTATAACACCAGTATAAGACCTAAGTGTAAGGTGTGCTATGTTGATAGAATATTGAGGTAGCTCAGACAACATTGCCCGAGTGGTGATTTCTATCAGCTTGAACTTCTCCCTTAGGCGATTCCGATCAAGATTCATATGTTGAAGTTCGGCTTGGGCTTGGTCCATAGCAAAGCCCAATGATGCTATCTCCTTCCCAAGCTCTGAAAGATGGGCTTCATATGGCCTGAGTCTACTGGATGAGGCTATTCAATCTTCTTTCTATATTAATTAACCAATATAACTAGATTTATAAAAACACAATATTAAGATTATAGTTTGCAATGGTCATATTTACCAACGGTCATATAACTATCGAAACCCAACAGTATCATTTTAATTATACCCACTTCATTAATTAAAGGATATAGTTTTGTTGAATATAAAATAACACACAAATTTAGAAAACAAATATAATTAAAATGTTCGGGTCATTACAATCCTTTTTCACATCTTTGATATTTTCATGGATAGATGGTTGAACAATCATTTGAGAAAGATAATATTTGTCCTCTTCCTTCAAGATTTCAAGGTCTATCCTTTTAAAATCTATAAATATTGTATCTTTTATAATCTTTATCATAGCTAATCTAGCATGATCCTTTTGACTCAAAGCATCAACCACTTTGTTCTCTTTCCCAAGGTGGTAGTGTATTGAGTAGTGTTAATAATTAATCATCTCCAAAAATATTCTTTAGTTTATATTCAAATATTTATTGGTGAATATATAATTTAAACTTTTATGATCAATATATATGTCACACCTTTATCTGTAAAGATAATGTCTCCATATCTTTAATGAAAATATTACCACTTATAACTCCAAATAATGAGTTGGACAATTTTTATCATGAACTTTAAATTAGTACAAGGCATAAGATATCACCATATAATTCTATACGAGAACACATACTAGACCTTTCTTTGATGCATCACTATAAATCACAAACCATTCTCCACTATAGGGTAGTGTGATCACATGTGTACTAACCAACCTTTTCTTTATTTACCTAAATTTTTCTTCACACTCATTATTCCAAAGAAATTAACTCCCTCCTGATATAACTTGGTGAGTGAATTAGTCATCCATGATAAATCCTTTAAAAATAATTGATAATATTCACTAATCCAAGAAAACTATGAATTTCTGTCAAAATGGTTGTTCTGGGCCAATGTTAAATAACTTCCATATTTTATGTATCGATTGATATACCCTTTCATGAGATTATATTACCCAAAAATAAAACTTTATATAGCCAAAATTCATACTTGGTAAATTTTTCATACAAAAGATCCTTCATTAGGGTCTTAAGTACAATCCTAATGTGATCTTCATACACTTCCTTACTCTTGGAACATATAATAATATCATCTATAAAGTTTACCACAAACTGATCAAGGTAATCTCTAAAGACCCTATTCATTAAATCCATGAAGATAATAGGGGAATTAGTAAGACCAAATAGAATCACTATAAAATCACTATAAAATCATAGTGTCCATATTTATCCAATGCAATAGAGTACTATATAATTATGGGCCCAACCATCACATAATTAAAATAATACATATGTGTTCTACAAGACCATAAAAAATTCATGATATCATCAAATCATAACTCATGTGTAAGAACCCATGTTTTTCCGGACTGTTATTTTGAGCAGAAATTTGAATTTTTACTGTTGGATGCTCGTGAGGGGTAAAATGGTCATTTTAACCTTCCATATAATGTTAGATAATTTTTCTGAAAACTCCGTTGGTCTTGGAATAGGGATTTTACCCTAGGATAGAAGTTTGGTGGAAATCTGAGCTGTTTGAATTTTAGCGGAATATTTAATATTTAATATTATTAAATTAAATATTAAATTATTCGTGCAGGTTCGTTTGTCAATAAATTTTAAACAGAATGTTGTATTGAGATTATTTATACACCATTGAGTCCAGAATGGGGAGTTTAGCCTAGGGGAGTTATAAACTCATGTTGGGCGCTGGGGTCGGCCCAGACCCCTTTTTCTTCTTTTCCTTTTATTTTCTTTTCTTCCTTCTCTTCTTTCCTCCTCCTCCTTGCGCACATCTCCTATGACTCATCCTTGTCCGTGACATATGGGATAAATTGGATTTTTAGTAATAGAGAGAGTTGGGAGGCGATAGGGGTACCGATTTGAATCCCTCGACGCGCTGAGTCGGCGTGCGACAACCGGGAGCCGTGAAATCAACCGAAGCTTCGACGGTTTTCACCCGAAGGTAGGGTGTTTTATGTTTTCACTATAGATCCCCATAAAACATGTTTTTTAATGTCTTTAAATCCTTATATTTATTTCTTGTAAGACCATGGGTCTCGATCTGTTGTTTCGGGGGCGAAAAAGGGCGTTTCAGGCGTTTTGAGGGATTTCCCATCAGAAAACCCAGAATACACGGCGTGTGTTCTAGGGGAACACACCATGTGTTCTTCCTGTTCAGGGAAGAAAAAGTTTTCTTAAGTACATGCCGTGTACTTTGAGTACACGCTGTGTAGTTGGTGGCCGTGTGACCGACCGTGTGAATTAGAACACAAAATAGTGGTTTTTAAGGAGTACACGTCGTGTACAGTAAAGTACACATCGTGTAGTGGTACATGGGCATCTGTTCGGGTGAAAATGCACACGGAGTAACTTTTTGTGAACATTACATGCCATGTACATTAAATTACACACATTGTACTATTACACAGGCAGACCCCATGGGTCTGGCCATGTGTTCTGGCCATGTACTACTTCAACTTAGTAATTTGGGGATATCTTGGGCCCTAGAAGTCATAATTGGGCATGTGAGTAGTCTATTATGAGCGTTTTTCCATGTAGATCTTAATTGTGGAATGTATTTTACATTTATAGGTCATATAAATGATGTTTTGGGGGTTTCTATATAAATGGATATGTTCTTCCTCCCGTTATTGAGTTCTTTTGTCACCTGAGAGTGAGACTTGGCGTGGATGATAGGTTGGGTGTTTGGACCAACCAAGTTAAGAATTTTGAGATGATATTAGCTATGAGATATCTCTTGTGACATATTATTTTGATCATTGTTCCTCTTGTGAGGTTTCCCTTCTGGATTATGAGGCCGTGAGGCTGGATACTTCTAAGGATCCCCTGAGGGATGCCTTTACTTGTGTGTTGACCTAGGGAGTCCCTTGTAGGATCTCTCTCTTGTTCTTACTTTGATAGGACCCATGTTATGTAATTCCTATGTTGTACTTAATTTGAGGATTCCGTGTATGATTCCTCCCTTACTATTCATTAAGGATTCCATGTAGGATGCCTTTGCTCGTGTTTACCTGGAGGATCCCAAGTATGATACCTCCTCAGTGTTTGACTTGAGGGACCCAGGGGATACCTATTGTTTGACCAACCCTGAGTTATTATGTCAGGTTTGGGTAGAGATGGTGATCGGGTGTCACCTAGAACCCGTTCCAAACTGGTGATCCCTTGGGGATTTGGATGTATTGATGGGTTGGGCGTTCGGGCCACCCTCACTCGTTTGTTTATATCTGACTTGGTTTGCTGATGTTGTAGTGGTTACTAGAGGTGGTTCCTGGTTAGTGGCTGTTGATCCTGATGCGAGGCATATTTCTTTTTTGTTGGGATTTATTTTATGCCTTGTGTGCCTGAGTATATGTGGTTTGATTGTAAATAGGCTAATTTACTTTGCTGTGGATGTGTTTTCCCATGTTGCTTGATATTGAGCGTTTGGTCTAGATTTGCCTATTAGGATGCTTTGTTTTTCATGCCTAGTATTTTTAGGATGGAGTGGTTTTTATCTAACATGCTATGATATGTTGTAGCTGTTTAGAAAAGTAGTTCATGAGGTTTGCTTTGGCCATATTACATTGCTATGCTCGTTTGACTTACACAGGGCCGGGAGAACCTGGTGTAATAGACTATAAGGGGAATTGACTGTGTGATATTCCTCAGAGAGTCTTTGATTACACATCACTATAAGGGTAATTGACCATGTGAGCTTCCTTAGAGATTCTTTTATTACACATGACTATAAGGGGGATTGACCTTGTGAGCTTCCTCAAAGAGTCTTTGATTACACATGACTATAAGGGGAATTGACCATGAGTTCTTTCTTAGAGAGTCTTTGTCTGCATGATACCAAAGGGGTTAGACTGTGAGAGATGCCCAGGTGGTCGTATACTATGTTGGACCTAGGGGGGTATTGACTGTGAGAGCTACCTGGAGGTCGTTCATAATTTATTTGTTGCTATGTTAGACCCATAGGGTTTAGACTGTGAGAGCTGCCCAGGTGGTTGTGTGTTTTTTATTGATGGATTTTGAACTAGAGGGGTTATACTATGAGTACTGCCTAGAGGGTTGCTTGTGTTTGATTGGTTGAACTAAAGGGTTACTTGATTTTCTTTATCTTGCTCAGAGATATAATTTTGGCGCTGGCCGAATCAGGTACATGTTGACGGGATTACGGACCCAGAGATCGAATTAATGATACACAACTTGAGTGGCATGACGTCCAACTCAATGCCCTTGAATAGGATGTCTAGGAGATCGGGCTTATGGTCCCAAGGATCAACTGCTAATGTTGTTCTTATTATTTTAATCACTTAATCATGAATATTCATATTTATGTATATGTGTATAGGTATGGGACTATACATGTGTACGTATATAGATATGGACATCCATGGTGGCACTTTCCCAGTTGACAGGGATTACATGCCCTAGGTTCGACTGTGGTTGCACGTTTGGTTTACTTCCTTTGTTGTGTTCTAGCTAGGCTAAGCACATTGATGTTGCATACACTTAGCATCACAGTTACAAGTTTGCTTGTTAGGGTGCCCTACTGAGATTATTTCTCACCCCTGCATGTGCACCTCGGTGTACGTGTAGACCTTATGTCTTCTTTTTAGGTTGAGCACGAGTTACATGGTAGATAGGGATGAGGACCAGTGTTTCATGATCGAGTGAAGCTGCTCGAGTGGTTCTACTGATCGGGCTGCTACAGTTCGACAGTGTCTGGAGATCGGGGATGTGAGTTGGCTCAGAGTTAGTAGCAGAGCCCTGTACTTTTACCTTTAGTTTCTTTTGTATTTGTATCTGTATGGTCATCCCATTGGGTGACGAGTGTTGTATTGTATTGCATAACTGTTTGGGCTTTTATGGCATTTTACTATTACAGCTTGTTCTATTTCAGTTGTTTAATGCTTCCACACTCTGTTTACTTTCCACTCTGTATGATACTTAGTTATTTCCACTATTTTCTTACTTTGGTATGAGGGCATAGTATCCCCACTATCTAACCCTAGGATCTCACTACTATTCGGTAGCCTCTGGAGTACTGGGAGGTGTGCTTGAGGCCTTGTGGAAAACTGGCTCGGAGCACCGGTTTAGTGGCTTCTGGGTCGGGTCGTTACACATGGAAAGGATATGAGTTTCATAAATATTTCATCATCATAATCATGAACCATCTAAATAAATAATAAAGATGTAAAAATTGGATCATATCCCCAATAAATCATAAGAAACATCAAATGGAATTATTATAGATGAAAATACTTTTAAAATATCACTAGAACATATTGTAATAGTGGGTTCCCTAGACCCAACTTGAATAATACTTTTAGATTACTATTTCATTTATATAGTTAGATATACCTGATGTACATGTACCATTATAGTGTAGAATTTTCTATATCCACTATTTGATAGTAATGTCCATAGATTAATTATTATATCAAAAGGTTATAGCAGATCCCATGCTATAATGAGAACCTCAAGATTCTATGATATTAATTTTAAACATATGTCATATGGTATAAATACATCATACTGACTAGAAATAGTTGATGTATGACTATCAATTATTGATGGATCATAAGCATTGGGACTTCTTCTCATGAATTTCACACTTGATGATCTATGGTTGGTGAGATAATGAGGACACACATGCCAATAGGAACACCACATGTTTCAGGTGTCATTGGTTGTTCCTATATCCAGAAATGTATATTGGTCTCCTGAATTGAGATCATTTTTAATGTGTTCTATTTGATTGTGTACTTTGATGTAAGGGAAAAACCATTATAATGAAATCATGGTGAGGTAGCTTGTGTTGGGTGCACCATTGGTGGTGTGGCATTGGTTGAATTGTCAAGATAGGATTTATCACTTTTGAGTTGAGAAATTAATATAATGGGCCTGGTTGATTAGGATAGTAGTGCCTTCATAAGTCCTTGGCCAAGGTAGTTGAGGGTAAATCTATCTAGATAGATTGACAAATAAAAAAGCAATAAAGGATGATGACATAAGTTTGAATCCTACTTTACGAGATGTCTAAATAAAAAGAAATTATATTACACAGTGGGTGTTCGTAAGATGGTTGTCGTTGTTATAACAATTCCTTATCTCTTTAGGGGTCTTGATGGGTTTCTAGGCTCTACTCTTGGTCTATGAATATTATTTACTACTATTGAGATAAGGTCCTAGAGGGTCAAACATAATAGAATATTCAATAATTTTCCATATCCTGATGAATATATAAATAGGATGTGGTGGACCCCACCACTGGGTCTGAGAGTTGTCTAGTTTTATCGATCACTGATAAATAAATAAATTCACTATTATTCAATTAAAGAATAATTGGGTTAAATTTATTTATTAAAAGTATTCATAAGGTATTTAGTGAATATAAGAAAAATATTATACAGATGATTATTATTTTAATATTCCAGGTTCATCTAATATTAGCGGGAAATTACGTGTCATGTTAAGTGACTCAGTTTTATCACATAATATATTTAATATATATTATAGTTATATGATAAAATTTAAATAATACTTATGATGTGAATTAGTTCATCACAATTATTATTTATTACTTATTTAGTGGATGTTAAATATATGGGGGTCGAAGAACCCAATCAAAGTATTTGAGCATCCTGTATATATAGGAGGAGAGAAGCTCTCGCACTATGACTATTCACTACAAGTTTTTCAGAGACTCTATCTCCTCTAACACTTTCTAGAGAGATAATAACTTGATCCAAGTGATTAGATTGATCTCATGTTCAATATATTTTTGTGCTCTTTTTAATTCACATGAGATCCTCAAGACCATTTCGAGGCTTAGATCACTAGAGAAAAAAAGTTACATTGTCCCAGTGATGAAAAATTTTAAATCCCCAGACCACTGGCTTCCACTATGTACCAAAGTACCTTCAATTTTTATTAGAACGATTGTGAAAATTATAAAATCCAAGAAAAAATTTAGTTTCATTATAATTAAGTAGAGGTTGTTAAATCAGTCCCAACAGATCTGACCACACGTTGATCCAATCTCAGATGGCTGAGTTATGGTCATCCAAAAAAAAATATGGATCATTTGTGGTTTGATTTTGGGTATTAAAATTTTCAAACATATATTTTATATATGTCATATTATTCATTTTCAAATTCTGGTATCGATTCGGGTGAGGATTTCGGTCATCAGAATTTTCCCTACACCCAGTGGGATCAATTTCATTTTTGATGGAATTATAATAATATAATTATTATTTCATTTGTCCAATGACTATGTTTATGATTAAATAAAGGGAGACAAACAAACTTTGATCAGCTTGAATTAGGTGGAAAGAAAAAAAACCTCTATAAAAAAAGAAAGGTCGCATGGTGGGATTGACTTGCATAGTCATCCAATCAACCCAATTTTTTTTTGGGCCCACAACACTTCTTTCTTGGGGAATCCTCCCAACAAATCGGACCCCTTGGGCCATCTTCCTCCTTGGTAAGGCCACCTTCTTGAATGCCGGTGTGGAGCACCACCGCCATCCGACAACATGAGCTGACTGCCACCTCAACGCTTCATCGGTATGTCAGAGAACCTCCTGTTTCATCCCACTATTATCTCATGTTTCATAGTCGACCATGGATAACCTCATCCGAACACCCCACATCAGGCCACACCCCCCTTTCAATTGCTGATGCCAGCATCATCTCCTCTGGATGGAAGATTTGGAGATCCTGAGGACCTCTATCCTCACCCGACCACCATTCTCCTCCCTTGTGTTCCAACCGCACTCAACCACTCCTCACCGAATGGAACCAGGCATCACCCCCTTTTTTAGCCAATATTCCTTGTTTCTCTCCCTTATGTACACCACCATCCACAGCTAATACCTCCACTATCCATTGCCGAACTCTGAGAGCACCACCCCGGACTCGGCCGCTTCTATCCCCTTGGCCCTATGACTAGGTCTCCACCAACGCTCTGAGATCCTAGAGCCGACGACCGCTGGGGAAATCCCAAGTTGCGAGATCCTCCCTTTTCGATCTTCAACACCAAGAAACCAAGCCCCTATGCCATAAACCCCACCTAGAATTTGGACCTCCCCACCATTGCCAGTTAGACATGAGTGACAAGGGAACCCCTGCCTTGCGATTCCATGGTTCCATAGGTCCTGTTAGACCCAACCTACCTTGTAATGGGTTTGGGTGGGTTTGCTCAACCTGGTATGGGTTAGGGAATGCCTATCTATCTCAAAACACCATCACATGAGGTCTTTATGGCCCGAAACAGCCTGTGGGGGTTACAACCCAGCCTGTAATGGGCTAGGGTAGTGTTTTGAGGCCTGAGAATTATTTATATAATCAAAATTAATTAAGTTAATTGATTTTTATTTCAATATTAAAATTAAATTAATTAAAATTAAT
Source organism: Viscum album (assembly GCA_963277665.1). NCBI lineage: Eukaryota > Viridiplantae > Streptophyta > Magnoliopsida > Santalales > Viscaceae > Viscum > Viscum album. The sequence goes on from OY728150.1 coordinate 764,227,194, forward strand.
TTTGGTTTAAAAATATAATTTTTAATACCCTGGGAAAAATTTATTGAATTTTGGTATTAAATTAAATTAATTAATTAATTTAAATTTTGGAATTAAAATTAAATTAATTACGAGACCAGATAGAATTAAATTATATGAATTTAATTAATTCATTTAATTTAATTAAACATTATCATACTTTAATTTATTATAATTTAGTTTTTATCACACATTTATAATTATTTTACCCATTGGTTGAGGATCAACCAAATATGTGTATGTATGCATTATTTAATTTAATTATTTAATTGTGGGAGATGATTGTAATTAAATAAGATGGTATACACATATTAATTTTTTCATTTAATATATATAAAAATTTGTGATTCTAATTTACTAGTCTATATTCCGTACTCCCGAGACCCCCTCACTTGCGTACGAGTATACATATATAGTTGATGAGGATGTTGTAATCTACATACCACTTCAATTCAAGGTAGAATCAAGATGAGAGGTGGACACACTAGATGGGGATGAGTTGCATCATGAGTCAAGCTACAAATCAGATATGATACCCCTAGGTCATGATTGATCTATTGAGCTGAAATGGATCGACCGGTTTTAGATGCTCAAGACCAGTCGGGTAGTTTATATCATTTATACATTTGTTTATTATTTTATGAAATTGCATGGCAGTGGGAAAAAACATAAAATAATAAACAATAAAATTCATAAATAAGTGATTGATGTTTTTATATTAATGTTTAGTTGTGAGCATGACAACATGAAATGAAAAAGATTAATAGAAATGGATTAAATTTGTCAATAAAAAATATAAAAAAACCATCAAAGAAATATGAAGTCAGAAAATGCCTTCCGTCATTTGAATTGGAACACAACCAGTTGTTTGGGGTGCTTGATCAACCATATTTAAGGGTGCATCCTACTAATAGGGAGTTCTTATGAGAATGATGGGTTGACTTAACAGAAGTTTGAAGTAAAGGAGTAGTCATGGATAACTTATTGCAACGTTAGAGGTAAGAATTGAGTAAATCATATTTATGATTTTAGAAGCTGAGACTTCACTCAACATATTAAGGATCCATGATTTAATGTGTTTGTCTAGTCAAACCCATACCTTGAACTCTCTGAGTAGTGGCGTAGCCATAGCTTATAGACTATGAGGGGAAGTTCAATAATCCTTTCCACTAGAATACTCAAACGATATAGTATTTTTATTCAAGTACAAAGGGTTCCTAGAATTCAATAAAATAGTGGGATTGGTAATAAAGATAAAATTACTAATATTATAGATTTATTTTTATAGAAAATGGAAAGTAATACGACAAATACACTACGATAATCATGGACAAAGTAAATGTCCAAACTAGCATGAATTTCCAAGTGTAGTACATGATCTTGTGCAAAATATTATGATATCATAAATTCAAGGTGTTGGAGTCCCCAATACCTTTCAAGACACCTCAAGAATCAAGGGTGTAAAATTTTATTACAGGAGACTCATGAATGAATCATATGATGGTTATGTCATAATGCTTTCATCAATGTCTGATGTGATTTGTTGATATTACATCAGGACATGGATGATTTCATGTGGTGTCTCATCTCCTAGAAACTTTCAAGGAGAAAGTGAAGCAAGATATGAATGGGTGATAATTACACTGGATATGTGTAAAGTGAAATATGGATCACAATATTTCAATAGATCCCTTTCTCATGTAATTTTCACCCATTTAATTTAGTTTTGTTTAACATTTCTAAACAAACAATATGGAGTAAAATTATTAGTTACCTTTTGGGTAAAGTTCACCAAGAAATAAGAATATTAAAGGCAAATTAATCTTTAATTATTATGGTGAACAAGTTGAAAGACAAGGTGAAAATTCCAAATATAAAGTGTGATGCCAAAGGCACCTTCACAATATCCTTTAAAGAAAGTGGTATCAAACATGAATTTATTTTCTTCACATATCATGAAATAAATTCTATAGAAGATAAATGACATGAATTGAATTGAATAATAAAGTACTCACCTCTTCTTTAGTTAATATTCATCATTATATATAATGTTTATATTATACTTCTTGTTGTAATAGTGAGTGACCTAGGCCCAAATATGCAGTGCTTTTAATTACCATATCATGTATACAAGTTAGATATGCATGATAATTACTTACCATTATAGTGTAAATATTTATACACCCACTATTTAATGGTAATTTTTATAGATTAATTATTGTTTCGAAAGGTTAAAGTAGATCCTAAGATATAATGAGAACCTTGAGATACTATGATATTAATCTTAAACAAAGTTCCTATGGTCTAGGTATATCCTATTGGCTGGACACGGTAGATATTTGAATATCAGGTGTTGGGGAATCATAATAATTGAGACTTCTTCTCATAAAGTTTATACTTTATGATCTCGAGTAGTGAGATCATGAGGACAGACCCACCAATAGGAACACCACATGTTTCAAGATTCATTGGTTGTTCCTATCTACAGACATGTGTAATGGTCTCCTAACTTGAGATCATTACCAATGCATTCTATTTGATTGCATACTTTGATGTAAGGAGAAAAACATGAAGATGAAATTGTGGTGAGGTAGCTTGTGTTGGGTGCGTCATCAGTGGCATGACATTGGTTGAATGGTCAAAAATGGATTTTTCGCTTCCAGGTAAAGGAAGTTATATATCTCGAGCCACGTTGATCAGGATGGTAGTACCTTTATAAGACCATGGCCATGGTAGTTGAGGGTAAATTTATCGTGTTAGATCAACAAATAATAAATCAAGAAAAGGAATATGACACATGTGTGCATCCTGATTTATGAAATATTAAAGACAAAGAGATTATATTACACAGTGCGTATTCATAGGTCGATTGTCACAGTTGTGACAATCCTGACCCCTTTAGGGGTCATGATGGGTTGCTAGATCTCGCTCTTGGTATGTGAATAGTATTTACTATTATCAAGATAATGGCCTAGAGGGTCACACACAATAATATATCCAAGAATCTACCCTATTTAGTTGAATGAGAGTTTATTGGACATGGTGGGTTCCACCACTGGGGTCCGGGATTTTCCCAAGAAGATACGATCACCAATGCAATAAATAAATTCATATTATTCAACTTAAGAATAATGAGCATTGAATTTATTTATTAAATGTATTGACAAGTTTTAAGTAAATACATGAAAAATATTATTTGAATGAATGTTAAAATATTCAAGATTCAATTAATATTTGTGGGGATGACAAGTCGAGTTAATGACTCATTTATTATCATGTAATATATTAAATATATTAAAAGAAAGTGATAATAATATTTATGACTCAGTTCAATAGTCATAACATGTCATTTATAGTGTGTTAAGTATTCAGGGACTGGAGAGACAATTATGGGTAATTTAATTACTCACTATATATAAAAGAGGAGTCTCCCACCAATGACTATTCATGGGATTTATCTCTCTTCTTCTCTCTCACATGATCTAGAGAGAGAATCTCTAGATCCACGAGCTTGGATCGAGCTCTCTCTTAGGCATCATAAGCAAGAAAATACAACGATCTTCAGAGCGTTGAAAGCATCATCGGGACTCCGCGCTAGCACCCAGATTACGATGATTGGCGCACCTGTAGATTCCTAAAGCACATGTGGACGATCTAGTGGAATTTGGGTTTGGATTATTTGAGAAACAATTACCAATGATGACCCGAAATTGTGCACAACTTCTCATCTAAACTAGATATTTATAGTTTTAATTTTGTGCTTAAAAATCTTCATGTGAGATCCCCGGCTTAAACCGGGAAGTGATTCTCCGACGTCGGCAAGTTCATGCCGTTTGTCAGTGATTTTTTTAAAACCACCTTTTTGGGATTCTGTTGTGTGCCTGGTACCTTCAATTGGTATTATAGGTATGCGTGAAGAATTTAATCCAAACATAAATTAAATTTGCATTAAATTTTATAAAGGGAATCATTACGGTCCCAATGCCACATACATATTTTCAATCCGACCTCGAATGACCAAGTTATAATCATCCAAAGTTTTAATGTGGATTGATTAATTAATTAATATATTATTATGTCATTATTATTTTTTTAAAATCCTAATTGATAGACTAAAAAGAAAAAATAATAATAAGACATAATGAAATGATTTAAAATTTTGGGTGGACTTTAAAATGGGGTTGGACCACTTTGGCAGGTCAGCTAAATGCCAAATGTGGAAAAATTTTATTTAAAAAAGTGAGCAGGATTTTTTCAAAAGATAAAGATAAAAAAGTTTTTTATTTGGAAAAAAGGGAGGGTGTGGTCCCACTTCTCCTTCTTCATGCGGACACCCTACCAGGCCGACAAGCCGCCTCCCTACAACAGTGGGGAACCCCCACCCCCGGCTCGCTCTCCACCAGCCACTTCAGACAGCTCTGGACCGACATGTTTCACGCGACACCTACACCCTGGAAACCCGCACAGCTCGCCCTTGCCGCCAGCACCCCCCGTTCCCACGGTGCTAGCGGAAAGCATCACCGCCACTGGTCCTCTCTGTCAGACCGACACCTCCCGCACAGCCCGCCCTTGCAGATCTCAGATCTTCTCGGCTGGTGCCTCCGCCCAAGGCCACTACACCAGGAAGCTATGAATTCCCCCTCTGAGAACAGGCTTGGACGGACCTATCTAGCCCATAACGGCCACAGGGTTGGAACAACCCAAGATGGACCTGTACGGGTTCGCTTCGACCCGTACAGGCCCAACCCAGGGTTTTTAGGGCCCAAATAAAATTAATTTTTGGCTTTATTAGTTGTGGCGTAAATTAATTTAATTTGGTGTTTAATTAAATTAATTAATTAATTAATTTAATTTTTAGTTTTAAAATTAAATTAATTAATCAGGGCCGAACAAGGTAAATATTGAATTAAAAATATGAGTGAATTTTTAATTCAATTATAACGCCCTTGAGTATAATTTAATGCAAGTTTAATTTTAATTCTACATTTATTTTAAATATGCGAGTTAATGCGTATAGACTGGTCATGATCCATGAACCGACCAATGGATGTTTGGTGTGTGTTTATTTATTTATTTAATTATCGCATACTGGTTTATAATAATTAATTAATAAATGTTGATCTGCGTAGTCTCTGAGTCATTACATGTATAAGGGCATGCATATCCACTTCAGAGTTGTATTTTTACTCCCCAGTTCCCCCTACCTACGTGCGAGTATTTTTTGTATAATGACGAGACGACCAGTGATGCACTTCGCGTCGAGTTATAGAAACGCACCGGACAGGACCTTGATGCATTGGATGAACATGTGCTACAATATGAGTCACAAGCGATGCAAATCAAGGTATATCCCTTAGGGCCTAGGTTTATCCATCATTCACTCAATGAATCAACCATTATAACTGGCTCATGATTAGGTCACCATTTTATTTTTGGAATGGTTTATTATTTTTGTGAATTCCTAGTTTATGTGTGATCACATAGAAATAATAAACAAGCATACAAAGATAAAATGAACATGTGATGCGATAGATTTTTCTACTTAATGCATGCTCAGTTGTGAGTGTGATCACATAGTACGTGCTAAGAAGATAGAAAATGATTTCTTTCATCACATTAATAACACAAAAACCCTTAAAGAAATATTAAGTCTAAATCGCCTTCCATCATTCAACTTGGAACAAAATTGGCTGTTCGGGATGCTCGTCATGCCAAAGCTAAGGGTGTCTCTTACTACCAGGGTTTTCTTATGAGAGTGATGGATTGACTTAACTAAAGTTTCAACAATGAAGTAACCAAAGCTATATTGTTTTAATTTTAGAGGCAAGTGTTGAGTAAATCAAGTAACGATTTAAGAAGTTGGGACTTCACTCAATATATCAAGGAACTACGAGTTTATATGGTTGGCCAGCCAAATGCCTACCTTGAACCCTCTAAGTAGTAGCGTTTCCAAAGCTTGTAGAATATGAGGGTAGGTTCAAGGATCCTTGCCACTAAAATAATCAAGCAAAAGAGTATTATGATACTATCATATAGGGTTCCTATAATTTGATAAAATAGTGAGAGAAATTTAATGATTTAATTAATTAATCAAAATGTCTAAACATGTAATCATGACGAAAGTTACTAATCTGCTAGAACTCATTTTGTAGAAAAATGGAAAGTTATAACACAACAAATAACTACTATAAATAATGGACAAAGTAAAATGTCTACACTATCACAAGTTTCTAAGTGTAGTACAGGCGCTTGCGCACAAAACTATGATATAAGAAACTCAAGGTGCCAGTGCCCCAACACCCGTTAAGTCACCTCAAGAAGTGAGAGTGTAATATTACTTATAGGAGACTAATATATAGTGCATATGATGTTTATGTCATTATTCAATCATCAGCGACTGATGTTAGTTGCCTTCACTACATTGGACATCGATGAGATAATAATTAGTCTCATATTTGAGAGGCTTGCAAGGAGAAAGTGAAACAATGATATGAATAGGTAATGGTTACACTAGATCTATGTAAATTGAAAGATGGGTTATGATCTTTCAATACATCCTATTATAATATCAATTTCAACCCTTTTCTCAAGTCTCATTTTAAGTTACAAAATTAACAAGTATTGAGTAAACACTTCATTACCAGTTTAGGTAAGGTTTTCCAAGTAAACATGAATATAAAAGATAGTTTAATATTTAATTTTTATGGAAAAAAATTGAAAGTAAAGGAAAAAAATCCAATAGAAAGTAACACCAAAAGAATATTCACAACATTATTTGATGAAAGAGGTATTGATAGGAGGTTATCTTCATTGCATATTATGAAATAAAACTATGGAAGTTTAATAGTAATAAACTGAATTAAAGAAACAAGTACCAGTTTCTTCTTTAGGAATATTCATCAATGTAATGTTTTGGTTTAACTTTTTGGTTATTGAATACAATATTCTAAACACATATGTGTATTTAAATATAGTAACCAAGAAATTATAGAAATATGAGGTCAAGTGTATTCTTCAAGAAACTGAGAAAGGGTGATTCCTATGTCAGCGGTAAGAAGTACATGACTTCAAATTGACAAGTTAATGACCAAAACATTTATATCATGTGTCCTTTGGACATAAGGATACATTATTCCAAGTTTCAGAATGAATGTTGTTTGTGGTTAAGAATACTCAAGTAATAGTTCAATGGTACTTGAATCATATGCAATATCTAGATGAATATAAAATGTAAGAATTATACCCAGTTGTGGCATGATAATTCTCTGTCAAGTAAAACTAAAAGTGGATATCAAGTTTATACCTAGTATGGTATTTAGGCTCAGTAAAGATAAACATCATTGGTATTATTGATGTCTTTAGTTTGGAAAAAGAAACCTTTTTAAATAAAGGTATGACACAGAAATTATGGAATTAGTTCAACCAGAGAGCATGCACTATTCCACGAGTAAGCTAGAGGCATATATACTTTATAATATTCATTAAGTCATTAGGGAATAATAAATTGAAGTAAGTTCATGGTTAGAATATATGAGTATCTTCGAGCCGACATGCCGAAGAATATCTTGACCAAGTAATCATCGATCAATAATAATGTAGTGTGGAGTAATTCCTAAATACACATTACCTTGTATACATCACAACATTGATGTAAATGAGGAGGATAGATGATGAAGTCTTACATGTTAACATTGATCAACAACATTTGGCATGGAGCAATTCCTAAATACACATTTTTTACATGAGTGTTATGATTTAAGTTGTATTAATGTTTCAACTTGCATAAAATTCCATTATATTTCATGGTATGCTTCACAAATAACGATGATATCCCATAATCATATGCCAAATAATATAAAAAATGGATATCATATGAGTTATAGTATGATGTAAATCCATTATGTCATAAGGACATGTATTTGGATGCAAAGAGTTTGTTGAGGATATAAACAAACTTGCATCAAGTACAAACACATGTGCATCTATTGTAATCATCCTAACGGCTACTTATGATATTACATAAATCCCTAAGATAGAAAATATATAGTCAAGTTATATATTTTATTTCTATATAAGGGTGAACATCTATTTTGAGATAGTGGGAGACAAATTTACTTGGGTTTAGTCAATACTAGAGATGCATATGTAGTTGGCATAGGAACTAGTTCCATAAGTGCATGTAGAACACAGTATGTTCTAGTGACGCATACTGCGTAGGAAAAAAACCCATGCTGATGGTTTTGTATTCACCCGACTAGTGATTAATTATTCAGTAAGAATATTTTTTCATACAAGAAAGCAGTATATGACAATTGGATAAAATTGAAAAGATTAATTAAAATTAAATAATGGATTCCATGTATCAAAATGTAAAAGGGGATTATTATTTTGAATACTACAGTGGGTATTCAAATAAGTTGATACATGTATGGTACAAGTGTAGTACAAATAAGGATTGATTGGTAATACTAGGTTATTATGCCTAAATCCATTAGAATTTTACTTGTCATAGCTAATTTCTATGATCATTACATTGAGCATTGGATAATATGACCACCAATCATGAAAGACATCTATATACTGAAACCAGAAAGGGATTGTCACATCACAAAATCCTAATAAAGGTTGAAGGTTACTGAAATCCAGTTTAGGATTGAGTTAAGCAACATGATTATAGAGTATTCATTTGGAATGAATGTTTTCCATGTGTCTACAAGAGGATAGTGGGGGAACCAAGGTTTTCCACATAAAATATGTTCGACAACATATGTAAATCGGACTGGTCTTCAAGTTAGTTAAGACCAGGATGAAAGTTATTCTCCAGTGATCGACTTAAAGTAGTAACCTAAGTTATAGGGAACAAGATCTACTTAGGTAGATCTAAAGGTTTCTTGGAACTAGTCAATTGTACATATAGTGATATGTTATTGAAAAATAAAAGCTAGAACAATTCAAGAGAGAATTGTTACCAATGTCACATGGCATTATCACTCCAAGTTAACATGTCCAGGACATGGGAGGAGATAAACATGGTGAGTTGAAGTCCATACACTTATACGATGGACTAATCACGTCTGCCATGATATGTACAAAACTGATATTTCCAATATTTACTTTATAGTAGGAAAATATCAGTTATATCCAAGATCACTTCAAGTGAAGCAGTAAGAACTATCTAATTATACTTTGGTAAGTACAAAAGATATGTACCTGGTAAGTGGAGAAGAAAAGATACTAGTTTTTAGGGTACACAAACTAGTCTTCCTTAGACCAATGAGATATAATATCATAGTTAGGATAAGGTGATGAGTGAGACAAGCTAATATAAGTAAGTGTCATCCATACCTATAAATACCAAGTACATTGCAGCTTCTGTGGTAGCTAAGAAGCAGCTATTAAATGCAACGATTTGTTCCAGTTCTTGGAATCACACCTAGTTAGTAATGTTTTATCATTATGATAATTCTATTACTATTAATAGCCAAGAGTTTAAGTTATGAAAGTGGAAAAAAGAGATATACTCAGGGATACCATCTCTTGAGAAGTTTTACTCAAGGAGATGAGGTCACAAATAGCAGAATAGCCATGCGGTAGAATCATGGAAGGCCCAGCAGCTAAAGTCATGACTCAATAGAAACATTATATTTTATCATGTGAGAGATAACAAGTATGGTTAGCAAGTTGTCTCTAGTGAAAGTGGGATTTTTGTAATAGTGGGTTCTCTAAACCCAACTATGCAGTGATTTTGATGACTATATCATGTATACAAGTTAGATATGAATGATTATTACTTACCATTATAGTGTAAATATTTATTCATCCACTATTTAATGGTAATGTCCATAGATTAATTGTTGTATTGAAAGTTTATAATAGATCCCATGCTATAATGAGAACCTCAAGATACTATGATATTAATATTAAACAAAGGTCCTATGGTCCAGATACATCTTACTGACTGGACACAGTAGATGTTTGACTATCAGGTGTTAGGGGATCATAAGTATTGATAATTCTTCTCATGAAGTTATCACTTGGTGATCTCGAGTAGTGAGATCATGAGGACATACCTGGAAATAGGAACACCATGTGTTTCAGGTGTCATTGGTTATTCCTATCTACAGACATGTGTAATGGTCTCCTGACTTGAGATCATTACCAATGTATGCTATTGGATCACATACTTGGATGCAAGTAGAAAACCATGATGATGAAATCGTGGCAAGGTATCTTGTGTTGGGTGCGTCATTGGTGGAATGAAATTAGTTGAATATTCAAGAAAGGATTTGTATCTTCCAAGTAAATGAAGTTATATATCTCATGCCACATTGATTAGGATTTTAGTAACTTTATAAGACCATGTCCATGGCAGTCGAGTGTAAATCTGTCAAATTAGATCAAAAAATAATAAAACAAGAAAAGGGTGATGATATGGGTGTGAGTCCTACTTTATGAGATATTAAAGACAAATAAATTATATTACACAGTGCATGTTTGTAGGTTGGTTGTCGCTACTGTGACAATCATTATCTCTTTAGGGGCCATGATGGGTTGCTATATCCCACTCTTGGTCTATAAATAGTATTAACTACTATCGAGATAAGGGCCTAGAGGGTCACACACTATATTGTATTCAAGAATCTGCCATATTCAGTTGAATGAGAGTTTATTGGACATGGTGAGCCCCACAATTGGGGTCCAGGATTTTTCCAAGAAGACACGACCACCAATTCAATAAATAAAATCATATTATTCAAGTTAAAACTAATGAGCATTGAATTTATTTATTAAATGTATTTACAAGTTTTAAGTAAATACATTAAAAATATTATTTGAATGAATATTAAAATATTCAAGGTTCAATTAATATTTGTGGGGACCGTGAGTCGAGTTAATGACTCATTTATTATCACGTAATATATTTAATATATTATAAGAAAGTGATAATAATATTTATAACTCTGTTCAGTAGTTATAACATGTTATTTATAGTTTGTTAATTATTTGGGGGATAGAAAGACAATTTTGGGTAATTTAATTACACACTATATATAGAAGAGGAGAGCCTACCAATAGTGACTATTCATGGGATTTCTATCTCTTCTTATCTCTCCCATGATCTAGAGAGAGAATATTTGGATCAAGGAGCTCAGATAAAGATCTATCTTAGGCATCACAAGCAAGGCGATGCAGTGATCATTGGAATGTCGAAAGTGTCGTCAGAACTCCATGGTAGTACCCAGATTATGACGATCAGCGCACCTACAGATTCCTAAAGCGTGTGTAGAAGATTTAGAGGAATTCGAGTTTGGATTCTTCAAGTAGTGATTTCCAACAAAGATCAGATGTCGTACACAACTTTTCATCTAAACTAGGTATTTATGGTATTAATTTTGTGCTTAAAACTCTTCACGCATGATCCTCAACTTAAATTTGGCAGCGATTCGCTGACGTCGACAAGTTCATGTCATTTGTCAATATTTTTTTTAAATACATGTTTTGGGATCCCACTGTGTGCCCAGTACCTTCACTTCTTGGGTATTGAATACAACATTCTTATCACATATGTTTATCAAAGTACAATAACCAAGTAAGTGTAGAAACATTACAAGAAGTATGGTTTATTCTCCAAGCAGTTTGGAAAGGGTGATTCCTAAGTCAATCCAAGTAAATGATTATAGTTGAAATTTTGTTAAGTATTACCAAAGCATTAATCTCACATGTCATTTGGACATAAGAAGATGTTATTCCATTTTAGGAATGAATGTTTTTATGGAGTCTAATACTCAACTAATAGTTTAGTAATACTTGAATCATTGGAAATATGGGATGAATATAAAATGAAAGACTTATATACCTAGTTTTGGAAAGATAATTATTTGTTAAGTAAAACTAAGTATATCTCAAGAATATATACAATATGGTATTTATACTCTTTTAATTTAAACACCTTAAGAATTATCAACATATTTAGTTTTAGACAAATAAACCTTTAGAAATAATGCTTAGCCACAAATCTTTCTGAATTAGTTCAGCAAGAGAGTGTGAACTATTCTAAGGGTAGGCTAGTGGTAAATATACTTCATAATATTATTTTAAGTAATTAAGGAATATGAAATGAATTATGATATATGCATGGTTAGAAGATATAAGTTGCTTCGGGATTACATGATGAATAATATCTTGACCAAACATTCATCAATCAATACAATGTATCATGGAGTAATTCCTAAATTCACATTACCTCATCCACATTAGGGCTATGATTCTAATAATAAGGATCAATGGTGAGTCTTATATGTTAAAATTTATCAACTTAATGTAGTTTGGAGAAATTCCTAAATGTACATTTCCTTATATACATCTAATTCATGATATAAGTTAAAGGAGCATCAATGTGTGACAAATATCTATTGCTAAAACTTCCATTATTTCAATACATGCATCGCAAATAATGGCGTTATCCCATAATGAAATTCCAACCATCATGAAAAATGGATATCATGAGTTATAGTATAATATAAATCCATTATGCCATAAGAACATGTCTTTATATGCAAAGAGTTTTTTAATGATAAAACAAACTTACATCATGGAAAAACACAGTGTTCATCTATATTAATCATCTTAAAAGTTTATTAAAATTTTATAGAAATCCCTATGATAGAAAAGATATAGTCAAGATATAAACTATATTTCTATACAAGGGTACAGATATCTATTTGATATAGTGGGAGAAAGATTGAAATGGGTTAATTCAATGTCGGAGATTCATAAGAAGTTGGCATAGGAACATGTTCCACATGAGCTCGTAGAAGAGGAATGTTCTAGAGAGACATACTATGTAGGAAGGATAAAACCATGGTAATGGTTTTATATTCATTGTGGTAAGTGATACATTATTAATTGAGAAATATAATTCCTACAAGTATGAAGTATATGTAAATTAGCTGAGATTTAAAAGATCAATTAAAATTCAATAATGGATTCCATGTATCAAAGTACAAAGGAGCTTATTATTTTGAATACTATGGTGGGTATTCATGTGATACAATACATAGATGGTACAAGTAATGTACCAATAAGGATTGATTAGTAATACCAAGTCATTATGACCAAATCCATTAGAATTTTAATTGTCATAGATAAATTATATTATCATTTTATTGATAATTGTATGTCAAGACTGTAGGTTCCAAGTGTAGCGGAAGCACGTTGGTGGGTTTTCCCAACTTTAATTTTAGCGTTAAACAACGTTTAAACCGAGAACTGTCACGATATAAAACGACAGATCTTCAGAATAGAATGAAGAACGAAAAAAGAGGGAATCCCAGAACCATAGAGATAGGATCATCATATGTTGGTTATAATTAATTTAATTAATTCACAAGAATTACCTTGGTGGAATTCTTTCTTTGTTGATGTGTCTGGTCACGATTCAGTGATCCATCATTGTGTCATAGAATCCAAATGTAGGATTCCTCTAATGGTGATACACACGTGTACCATGTATCTCCGGACGTCACCGAAGGGATCTCTGAGTGCTAGCACAGAAGAACCTTCGCTTGCGATGTCCGCCTTCGATCGCCTTGATCTCTCGGTCTTGAGAGCGTTTTTGGAGGAAGGAGTTCTTTTGGGCTTGAAAGAATTCTTCAGAATTGTTGTGCACAATGATTCTCTTGTAGAAAAGTGTTGAGGTTGTGAGGATATTTATAATTGGGTTTGAGGTTATAGAGTTATGACAATAAATAAATGCGTTACACATTTTATTTATTTCATTAACTCTTATTGAAAACCATCATGTCGAATTATTAATTCCTTGACATGCGCCCATACTGATTATAGTAAATATCATTTAATAAAACAATATTATATCCTCAAAATCCCAACTGGAAAAACTAAACAGCGTGTAATCATTAATACATGGCGTATACTCGTTTTCCATAAAACTGCACGATGTGTATATTTAATATACACAACGTGTACTTTTATTTTCCTTTATTTCCTCCACCACATTTATTAGACCTTGAGTAATGGCTATTTATTTATTAAATAAATGTAACTGCATTGCTCGCTAATAAACATATTATTTCGCCCACAATATATATTCTCTCGAATAACTAGTGTCGAAATAAATGTGATCAGACATCCTTAAATAATTATTAAACCACAGTCATGAATAATATTTATTTAACTTGTTAAATTAATATTTAACTGAGATACATGGACACACTTAGTGTGTGACCCTCTAGGACTCTTTCTCAGTGGCATTAGGCAGAGCCTGCCTAAAGTCCAAGGTTAGCATCTAGCAACACGCCAAGGCACCCATAGAGAAAGAAGTTAACACCGTAATGACGTGTCACCTCATACAAACACTTACCGTGTAATATAATCCCTTTGTCTCGATATCTCTAATCAAGCATGTTGCATGTAGTTCCATCAAACCATGTGCTCAATTATTCTTTCTTTGACTTCTCGGAATTGAACTCGCCCATACCTTACCATGGCCATGAGTTTATTTAGGCTATATCAATTCCATCAAAGGGATTGAGATATCTACTTCTGTTATGGAACAGAAGGGACAAATCCTTTCTTGCATTATCTTTTAATGCAGTATTAATCATGACGCACCCAACGTATCCTACCTCACTGTGAATAGTGTGTCATCACAGTTTTCATCAATACATCTAAGTGCGTGAGTTGTAATACCCATTAATAATAATATTAAAGTCTAAGGACCAATACACACGTCCGTAGATAGGAACATCCAATGACACTATGAAATGTGGATTTCCTACTGGCGGGCCTCGTTCTCATAAAATCCTCCTGGATATTACCAAGGGCGCACACCATGAGAAGGTGCCTCAAAGTTTTATGAGTCCTCACCCCTAATGACCTGTATTATTTGTGCCCCTCAAATAATATCATCTGTCCATATAACATATATTCAAGAACAGTGTTATGACACTTCTGGGTTCTTATCATAGCAGGGATCCGCCATGACCCTTTAATGCAACAGCTGTCCTTAGGACATTATCACATGAATTGTCGCGCAGAAGAATAATCGAGATGTGATAAGGCTTTTATTAATGAATAAAGTACAAAGTAGTTGGTTCTAGGCCACCAACTCTAACAGAATCCCACTTGGACTAGAGCCAACTGCTAACAACCTTTAACCCGCTAGATCTCAAATGATATTCATGCTTCTTCTGAGATAGGCCTTTAGTCATGGGGTCTGCTACATTCTCTTCCATAGACACTCTGCTCACTGCAACTTCACCCCTTTGATAGAAATCCCTCAAGAGGTGATACTTTCGGAGTATGTGCTTTGTCTGTTGGTGTGACCTTGGTTATTTTGCAAGATCCACCGCTGCAGTATTATCACAATACAATGTAATGGGATCTTTACTACTAGGCACCACATCAAGCTCCAGGACAAAGTTCCGAATCCAGATGTCTTCCTTGGCTGCATCATAAGCCACTATATATTCAGACTTCGCTATAGAATCAGCGACAACTGGCTGCTTTGAAATCTTCCAGCTCACAACTCCTCCATTGAGACAGAAAACATATCCAGATTGCGACTTCAGATCATTCTGATCTATCTGAAAACCAGCATCAGCATACCCTCTGATGACAAGCTCCTAGTCTCCTCCATATACCAGGAACATATCCTTAGTTCTTCTCAGATACTTAAGGATAGTCTTAACAGCAGTCCAATGCTGTTCTCCTAGATCTGCTTGATATCTACCTACCATGCTCAGTGCATAGGAAACAGAAAGCCTGGTACATAACATGACATACATGATGGATCCTATAACCGAAGCATATGGGATATTAATCATCCTATATTTCTCTTGTTGTATCTGAGGACACATTTTCTTAGAAAGATGTAGGCCATGTGACACTGGAACTAATCCCCTCTTGGATTGTTCCATACTAAATCTCTTTAGTATCTGGTCAATGTATGTACCCTGACTTAGTCCAAGCAGACTCTTGGATCTATCACGAATGATCTTGATCCCTAGAATGTATGCTGCTTCTCCTAAGTCCTTCATGGAGAAACACTTGTTCAACCATTCCTTAACTGACTGTAAGACTGGTACATCGTTTCCAATAAGTAATATGTCGTCAACATATACTACTAGGATAATGATCGCATTCCCATTAAAACACTTATAAACACATGGATCACATTCATTCTTAATGAAACCAAATTCCTTTATGGCTTCATCAAATCGAATGTTCCATGACCTGGATGCTTGCTTCAATCCATAAATGTATTTCTGCAACTTTCAAACCCGTTTGGCTTCACCAGGTGTCACAAACCCTTCTGGTTGTGTCATATAGACATCTTCCTAAAGGTTCCTGTTAAGGAATGCTGTTTTGACATCCATTTACCAAATCTCATAGTCATGGTAAGCTGCTATGACAAGTATAATTCTTATGGATTTAAACATGGAAACTGGCGAGAAGGTTTCATCATAGTCAATTCCTTGACGCTGTTTGAATCCTTTAGCCACTAGCCTTTCTTTATAGGTGCTAACTTGACCTTCCATGTCCAGTTTTCTCTTGAATACCCATTTGCATCCAACAAGATTTACATTAACTGGCTCATCGACCAGAACCCAGACTTGGTTCTGATACATGAAATCCATCTTAGAATTCATAGCTTCTAGCTATCTTGCAGCTTCTGAGGTTTCTACTGCTTCTTTGTAGGAGTGAGGTTCATCATTGTCCAACAATAATGATTCACCATCCTCAGTGACTAGGAAACCAAATCTCTCTGGTTCCCTTACCTCTCTTGAGCTCCTACGCAGTACTTGTGTTTCTGGAACCTCTTCCACGGGGACCTATGGAACTTGTTCCTGTACCAACTCTTGTCTATCTTGAGCATTAACTTTGTCGAAGTCAATCTTGCTCCCACTATCCTTTTTGAGGATGTGCTCCCTCTCAAGAAATATGGCTTGTCTAGAGACAATCACTTTCTTGTATTGAGGGTTATATAGGTAATATCATTTTGTTTCCTTAGGATATCCTATAAAGATACACTTCATGCCCTGGGGTGCTAGTTTGTTGCCTGAGAAGGCCTTAACAAATGTCTCACATCCCCATACATGTGTATGCGACAAAATGGGTTTATTTACATTCCATAACTCAGAGGGAATTCCATTTTCCGCCTTAGTTGGTACTCGGTTTAATGTGAATGCTGCAGTTTGTAATGCATATCCCCCAAAGGATAATGGAAGATCCACATGACTCATCATCGACCTCACCATGTCCAATAAGGTGCGGTTACTCCTTTCACTAACACCATTCCACTGTGGTGTATAAGGAGGAGTGAGCTGATATAGAATCTCAGACTCCCATAGAAGATCGATGAACTCTTGGTTCAGATATTCTCCACCTCGATCCAATTGAAGCTTCTTTATCTTCTTACCAAGCTGATTCTCTACTTAATTCTTGAATTCCTTAAATTTCTCTAAGGACTCTGACTTATACCTCATTAAGTAGACATAGCCATATCGAATCAAATCATTAGTAAAAGTAATGAAGTAATAATATCCACCTCTAGCTTCTACTGGAAATGGTCCACACACATCCATGTGTACCAATACTAGAAGCTCTATGGCCCTTTCACCTTGTCTACCAAAAGGCAGCTTGGTCATTTTTCCTTGTAAACAAGAGTGACATCTATCAAGTGGTTTTAGCTTATTAGAGTCTAAATAGCCATCTTGGCAGAGCTTTGTCAAGTGCTTCTCATTTACATGACCGAGATGGTAATGCCACAACTGGGTGATGTATGAGTCATGTGAGTTTGTTTCATTATCAATTGCCAACACTTGGTTTTCATAATTTAATACATACAAACCATTATTTAAATGTTCCATACCATAACATACATTGTTCTTATAAAAGAGACAACCCTTATTTCCAAACTTGAAAATAAATCCATCCATATCCAAACAAGATACAAAAATTATGTTCTTGGTAACACTAGGAACATAATAACAGTTATGTAAAACCAAAATCATCCCAGTCGGTAATGAGAGGTGGTAATCGCCAATAGCCAATGCAGCCATCCTTGCATCATTGGAAACTAGAAGATCCACCTCTCCTTTAGAAATCTTTCTAAATCTACTTGGTTCCTGCATTTGAATATAGATGTGAGCCCCACAAGCTGTATCTAATACCCAATGTGTAGAAATGGAAATATTACACTCGATAACGAACACACCTTTAGCGTCCCCACACTTATGGGTGCAGTTCCTCTTCCAGTGGCCCTGCTTTCCACATGAAAAACACACCACCTCCCATTCCTTGACCTGCCTCTGGATCTTCCCCTTCTTAGAGGGACGGTGCTCGGGGGATTCAGACCGTTTATAAGTCTTTGGCCCATTTTCCTTGTCTTTCATTTTCTTGTTCACCATAAGGACTGTGGGTTTGTCACGCCCCATGTCCTTGTATACCTGGAGAATCAAGGTCAGAAGCTCTGATAGAATCTTCTCATTTACGATCATGTTATAACTGATAATGAATCTAGAGAAGGTCTTGGGCAGTGATAATAGGATGAGATCTATACACAACTCATATGGGAATTTAATCCCTAAGATGTCCAGGCGTTCAATGTAGCCAATAAGCTTGACTACATGAGGACTAGATGGCACAGACTCTCCAAGCTTAGTTGTAAACAAAGCATTGAAGATCTCATATCTCTCATATCTCTCCTTCTCTTGGTAGAGATCCTTAAGGTGAGACATCATGCTATACGCGTCCATGTTTTCATGTTGCTTCAAGAGCTCATTAGACATGGCCGATAGCATGAAACACTAGACATCGGTGACATCATCCATGTGTTTCACATAGAGAGATATTTCCTCATCACTGGCCTCTTTCCTAGGCGTAACTGGAATAGGCTCTTCCAGCACATACAATTTCCTTTCATGGTGAAGGATGACGTATAAACGCCTCTGCCAATCTTGGAAATTGGTGCCGGTGAGAAGGTTTTTCTTCTCGAGTATGGTGAGCAATGATATGTTTGAATTCATTTTCTTTCTGTTTCTACAAATTAAGATGAGCAAAGGTTTAGTACTTTATTACAAAAATGAGAAAAATAAATAAATTAATACTTATTAGCCGCCCACTATTTTATCGAAATCCAATAGCCCTCACCATTGACTTTGGAATATTCTATTTCTTGAATATTATAGTGGAAAGGATCCATATTGCCCTTCACATTACCCCAAATAGGGTTGTTCAATCAACTTGAAGGGTTTTCAGGTAGGCATTCCAAATGCCAACTGCATTTAACTCGCATCTCCTTGATCCGCCGAGTGGACTCCCCAATCCTGAAATCCTTTTATTTTGGATTTCCTCAACCTTTGCCTCTTGGCCACACCAAGTCCTACTGTGGCAGTCAACCCTTGATGCGAACGAATTTAATTCAACCCAAAACCTTGAATTATAATTCCCCGATAATTGAAAGCACCCCAACTAGGGTTGGTCAAGCACTTTGAACTATGGTTCGATTCTAACCAATATTATGGAAGGCTATACCGACTTAATATTTCTTTGAGGGATTTTATCCTTATACGTAAATTTCCAATTTATTATCTTTGATTACATGCTTGTTAATATTAAGTGGGATATACTTAAGTGATTAACCATGTCTAAGATAATATTTACGCATAAGCCGATTTTATTTTAGTTCCATATTGCATGCTTGTTTAATTCATTAATTGTGTGATCGTGAAAACACACCCACAATAAATAAACCATGAAACTGACAGAAATAAAATAAATGGTATGATCATGAGTTTGTTATATTGGTTAGTTTATCTAGCGGTTGATAAACTAAACCAAGACCTAGGGGAGAAACACCTTGAACCTTGTGGGTTCGTGTTTACAGATTTCCACATGTCCACCTTTGTATCTCCTTGGATTGGTTTCACCTTGGCTCCGGACTTGAGCCGCCTACACTAGCTTGGGAGCTCCATCCATTAAATATGCATTTATCTCACATGCAGGTGAGGGGTAAAAAGGGGTTTTTACATAAAAGAATTCTTGGGCGCGCATGCCCTACATATTAACGAGGAGATGACTCGCACACCAAAAAATTTAATTTAAATAAACAAATTAAAAGAAACCATTCACATACAAAGGTCTTAGTATATCTCATGATTATCCATACATGCAATGCTATTTACGCATAAATAAAACTAGCATTCAATTCTTTAATCGTTACTGTTTAAGATAAATCACGCTCGAATTAATTAATTATATTCAATTAATCAATCCTTTTATCTTAAACCCTTTTTCTGAATTTCCTTGAGATTCTCATCCATCATAATTTTAAATAAATAAATTCATTTAAAATTATCCTTGTACGTAACTTGTACCTTGGAGGCAACCTGGCGAATTCTCGTTCATTGCGTAATTTGAACGAGTACACGACGTGTAGTTCCGACTACACGACGTGTAGAGACCCGTATCTTGACGTACATGGACATTACATTAAATTTGCGGAATACTTAATACATTACAAAAACACACACACAAGGACCGTAATAGTTTAGTGTCTTTGGAAACTCGGAATATAATCTTCTAATCCTGGTGAAAGATCTTCAATATCTCCCATAAAGATCTTCCCTTTTTTTTACCTAAAACCATTCTTTATATCCTGGGGAAAAGAAAACATAAAAAGGTGAGCTCAAATGCTCAGTAAGGGTAAACAAAAGAAATATAAATCACATCATATACATAAGAACATAACTTTTGGAAATCTTAACCTGCAAAAGAGATCATAATTTCATAACCTGGGGTAACTCATGGCAGTGAAATGTATTCACAATAATCATAACTTAAAACATTAAACTTTGTGGCATACACACATAATCATAGAGAATCATTTCTTGTTAGTCAAGACTCATTGCCAAGACTATCTTAGTGGACAAAGTCCCTTTCTGAATCGAGTAACCCTCGTTTCAGTCCTGTTTCACTGAACCGGTATAACCTACCGTTCCAGCCCTGTCTATCTCATGAGATATAAAATCTTTACCCAATGCATTGGAGGGAGATATAGGTCCCACCCATCTTATAATGAATCCTTTCTTATGTGTGCCACATAATCATAAATCATACATCATCGCATAACACATGTAACAAAAATGGGATTCTTGAAACATCATGACATCATAAAACAAATAATATAAGGTAAATGACTTCATAAAAATAATTCCCTCAAAACATAATCAAATCAATGTAATAATAGGGATAAAAACATAACCCTTTATTATCTTAGATGGAAAATAATTTTGATAAAACACTTGAACTCCATTCTTGAGGAAAATATCCTTTCTTCTTCAAAAACATTTTTCCTTTCTTAACATGTCATACAAATTTAAACTAAAAGAAGCTGATTAAAAATAAACTTGAATACTTGTAAAGGAAGCTTCTTGGAAATAATGTTTTAAGAATCCATTCATGCCGTATAAGTTAAAAAAAACATTCTTCGTACTTTTGTCGGAAAAGTCAAAAAGTACCTCGTACGAAAACGACAAAAGATTCCTTTCATACATATTACTAAAAACTCACCGAAGGGTAAAAATGGATTTAAACAATTGTAGGTGGATGGAAATAATATTACATATTTATTAAACATGGATGTGGATGATAAAATACACCCCAGTAAATACTTACGAATAAACAATCTCGGATAAAAATGAGATTGTGATATTTTCCTTTACCTTAGGTCCGATTTGCTTCGTAAGTGTCCGAACCTCCTGTATAATGATTTAAATAATGTCATTGACTTATTAAAGAATCATATTCATTGTTATTATATCATATATGGTTCACTTATGACATTATATTACCCGTTATTTTGTAAATTCCATGTTAAAGAGCGTTTTGGGTAAAATTGTTTCATTTGTCGTCCGTGTTTTGACTTGTAATTATTCATATGATTAATTAGATCATGATTACTTAATTACAGAATATAAAACATGATTTATATATATATATTCATAATATACATATATATAATAAATCAGTAAATGGAAAGAAATAAACCGTTCATGGAGACGGTAGTCCGTACGTACGCATGAACGCTGTTTTCGTTTCCTTATTGAATTGAATGGAATTAAGTAGATGACATACATATAAATATAAATAAATCCAGTATCATTATTATGTCATATATTTCATTAGTACTTATTATATATACTTTTTAATCATTCATGAATGGTTAATCATTGAGAATGAATCTCATCGCATCGTGGAGACGGTAGTCCGTACGTACGCACGAGCGATGATATCGTTCCCATGGTCGTGGAATTGTGTTGAAGTGTTTGTATACTATTTCAGTATCAATATAACTTTATAATAATCATGTATAGTTTCTAATTACATCATTATACCCATCCAATTAAGGTGGTGACGGAAAATAGATTACACCATGGCGTGGAGACGGTATTCCGTACGTACGCACGCGCGGTGATTTCCTTTCTCCGTAGGATGGATAGAAGGTTAATTAGAGTTGTTTCATATTTATAATAACATATCAGTGTGTAATTAATACTGATGTTATTACTTTATAATGAAACAACTAAAGAAGAAGAAGTTGAAGAAGAAAGAAATTGAAAAGATCGGTAATGGATATTACCTCTTCTTTGGAACGCCTCTTTGAATCCTCCACTTAGGGAACTAAGATTGGTATTTGAAGAAGACCAGGACCTCTAGGATTATTCTAGGGAAGTGTAGAGGAGAAAATGGCAGGGTTTGGCCGAGTTTGAGTGCTCAAATTGGTGTGAGGAGGAGGGGGAGGAGGTGTTCTTTTATAAGGGAGGAGAGGGGCACCTTTGGAATTCTTAAAAATATTAATTTATAATATATCTAACCCCACATAAAAACCTCCAAAAATGACTAATATTCGAATATTAGATAAGATAAGGTTGTAATATCATCAACCAATATAATTTAGACATGTTAGGAATTTATTTTAAACATTATCAACATGATTTATCCTTATTTAATCAATTTAATTTTATTTGTGGTAATAACATTCTAATTTTTAAATTATAACCAATAATTACTTATTTGTTGTGAATTGTCCATAATTGGATTCTTAATAACATTTTAGATCATATAAATTTAAATTTATAATTTTGAAATATTTTGTGATTTTTAATCAATTTTATAATATGTTTTTTTTATAAAATAACAATAGTGTCAATTTTGACACTATTCATTTATTTGAATTTAAATAAAATAAATACAGAAGATATGTTCGAACTAAAAGTTTTAATATATTCATAAAATGTCATATTTATCTTAAAAATTATTGGTGCACATTAAATAGTTCATATAATATTTATTTTATTATTTTTGAAACCATTTATTTGGTTTATCTCTTAATAAAATAAATACTACAACATTTTTGTATAATTATTTAATATACTTATTTGTTGCATAAAAATTAAAAATAAAATCCTATGATGAAAATAAATCTATTACATTTCACAATAATACTTTTACTCGAATTTATCATCTTAAAATCACAATATTTAAATTGTTATATTTATTAAATTATGGAGGTGACAACTTTGGAATCATTTAAAATAAAATAATATAAGTGTCATAATCGATTTTATAAGGCTCAAAATGGTCAAATATTAGACCATTGGATGCTTATGGTTTACATTTACATGGCCAATAAGTTTTGGTTAGGTATTTGTGCATTTTATGGTCACTATTAGTTTAATAAAAACAATATTCTTGATTTTTCACTAGATAAACAATTTCTGCATCACTATTGTGTCATAATTAATGATAATTATTTAATCCCTAAAAATTATAAATAAATTTATATGATGTAGATAATTTCATTAGATTTCTGGAGACTATTCATGTTTGAAGTTTCATGAAGTTTATCACTAAATTAAAATTAATATACTTATAAGATTTAAGAGAGTGACATGTTGTCACTTTCTTTGGTTTTAATAATAATTAAGTTATTTTCATGGACAAATGTCCATTAAATGATTCTAATCCGACCCTTAGGTGATATGGGTCTACTTTTAGTCATCCAATAGGATTTTGACATTTGTTAGGGTAATTTTAAAATATTATATTTACCCTTAATTACCCGATTTACCTTTAACTATGGTAAATAAAATTTACCGTAGTTACTATTCATAATTCCCAAAAATAAAAAGTAGATTATTAACATAATTTGGACCCACTGATTCCAAATATGGAATCCATTTTTCCAAATTCAATACACAAAAGATGCAGAAATTAAATTAAAATTAATCTCGTTGTCGAAAGAAAACGGGTTTTTCTTTAAAACATTGCAAAAGATTGAATTGATTTAACCTACGAATTCAAGGTAAAATCAATGCTAATGACATACATTATATTAAATGGTAAAAATATATTCTATTTATACTTTAAAACCATTAAATATTATAATTTAACCACATAATATATTATGATGAAAAAAGTTGTTTTTAATTAAAATATAGCGTGTTTTTACTATTCATTAAAATATGAAAGTTACCAGAATAATATGAAAATTTTATCCAAAGTAAATATTTATTTCTTGATTCCAAAGAAGAATTTTATTTTGTCAAATTGAACTTATAAACATGTCAAAAACCAGATTTAAAGTGGGTGCGCCATCCAAAGGCGGCAAAACTGCATTTTTTGAAAAATACTTATTTTACCCGAAAAATTTATTCTGTTCTTATACCATGTTCTAAAAATGTGTAAGATGAATAATAATGTTATAAAATTAAAAATTTAGTTAATACTATTCATAACGGCTAGTTCATGACAATATTATAATAATATAACATTGTTTATTAAAACCCGGTATTGCGTACAACACACGCTATCGAGGAAGGTCGTGATTGCGTGTAATGCAAGCCAAGTCAGGGTTGCGTGTTGTGAAAGAATCCTTCGTTGTTTCGTATAACAGAATCCAACCATATTTCATTTATACATTTAATATATATATATATATATACTCAATGTTGCGTAGAATAACTATTATCAAAATTATGTATAACACGGCCCAAGAATAGTGTTGCGTATACTGCAAGCTAATACGGTGTTGCGTGTAGCGTAAGGTAATCTTGGTGTAGAATACAACATAAGACATTAATGAAATTAAAATAATATTTTTCATAAAATCTCGGGGTGTTACATTCTACCCCCCTTAAAATGAATTTCGCCCTCGAAATTCGTCGGGGTTATAAATGGTTTACTATTTGAAAGTTTCTTTGATAGAAACCCACATCGTAAAAAGGAATACCAAAACCAATATTTAAAAACAAAAGTATGAAACGTAACGGTTACCCAAATTAACTAATCACTGGGTTTTTACATAGGTGAAAATATGGATATGGAAGAGAAATCTAACCATCATGTTCTGATGGAGAGTGGTAGAGAACATGGCTATGGAAAAGCTAGCAATCACAAAGCCATAAATTTGTGATGATCTAGGGTACCATATGATTCATCGGATATAAGGGCACTAGGACAACATTTTTGGTTTTCAAGATCATTTCCCTAAAGTTGATGAAATTGGAATTAGAAGAAATACTTTCATGATTTTGGTATAGTCTCACCGTTTGTCGTTCTTTGGACAGTTTCCACTTCATCTCTTAAAGAAATGAAGTTGAATTTGTCATTCGTGATGTGTTAGCAGATAATGTGATAGAATGATGGGTCATTCCATCTCTTTCAAACAAAACTTTAGCAAAAGTTATAAGTCCATCTTATGGTTCCAAAAATGAACTTATACTTCATATATCATACCGCTTAATATAATAAAACTAGTTTCTACTAAACAGGGACTTCATGTAGGTCAGTGATAGGCGATAAAGGCCAGTCGCACTTCGGTTGTGGGTTCGATTCCTACAGCCTTGTCCGAAGCGATGGGCTGTCGCCCGTCCTGCAAGTTGTCCTTTTTCTAAAACTACATTACTATAACATCCCATCAATAATATCGAAAATCTTCTATCCTTAAACAATACTAACTTATGTCCAACATAATCCATTCTAGTCTTTAGGCTTATCCATAATACTGTAGTCCACTCTCATAATATAGTTAAAACGATTACCAGAGATTTAATACTTTCGTTAATCCCTATATATATGTCTTGTTGGTCACATTCCAAACATTCAAATGCCTTAATCATGTATTCTCTTGAATACCCATTGAACCTTAGTGAAAACATGAATGCAGTTAAAAGTTAACACTTTCCACATACCAAAATCCTCAAAATTCTATATACTCAAACCATGATATCACTTAGTCCTTATATCAATCATGAGCTCATGAATACTGTCAAACATTTCATTTTCTCCTTATCCCTTCATTATGCGCATATCATCTTCTTTACAAAATATTTGAATCACTTTTCATGGTTACCGGTACCTTAAAATTATTGAAAACCACAATAATACAAAAATATTATAATAAACAATAAAAGTACCTCAAGAACATTATTCTTGAATACCAATACATAAACACTTCAATCCATCCTCTTCAATTATTGTCCTGGAATAAGTCCTTCCATGATTTAGAAGTAACTTTTTAGGTCAGGGCATTGAGTTGGGTAATGCCCATGTTCTCCACAAATAATACATTGAACTCCATAACAGTCTGTCACTCTATGACCCTTATCTCCACACAAATAACATCGGTCCCTCCATTTGAGGTATTCTTCAAGGTTCTTCTTCCCTTCTTTAGAAATCTCAATCTTCCTTTCTTTATGCTCCTCAACATGCGAACATGAATAATAGTTTATCTTCCTCTTCTTTGATGAATTAGGCATACCATTAAATTTCACCTTGTTAATCATATATCGCGATGACTGATTCGGCATAATCGCAATATCTTTCTCTCTAGTAATTACACAATTTTGTTGCTCATAGTCACCAATTTGTCCATTGGATTCAATGTTAACCGAATTCCTTCTGGTTCCCTCCATTAACTAAAACACAAAAAGAATCTTGTGAGAGGAAAAAATCATGCTAGAGAAAACAACATAGTAAAGGGGGAGTACCCTCAATATCTAACATCTTAGGTTAAATTCTAAGATCGTTAGCGCAATTCTATGACTATAACCTATACGTATACTTAACCTTAGAGACATCCCTAGACATACCTTAGAAATATCTCTAGGGATCTCACTATCGTTTTCGCATCCTAGTTTCCAAAGGTTGACTAAACCTTTCCTCTGATACCAACTGTAGAGACCCGTATCTTGATGTACATGGACATTACATTAAATTTGCGGAATACTTAGTACATTACAAAAACACACACAAAAGTACCGTAATAGTTTAGTGTCTTTGGAAACTCGGAATATAATCTTCTAATCCTGGTGAAAGATCTTCAATATCTCCCATAAAGATCTTTCCTTTTTTTTACCTAAAACCATTCTTTATATCCTGGGGAAAAGAAAACATAAAAAGGTGAGCTCAAATGCTCAGTAAGGGTAAACAAAAGAAATATAAATCACATCATATACATAAGAACATAACTTTTGGAAATCTTAACCTGCAAAAGAGATCATAATTTCATAACTTGGGGTAACTCATGGAAGTGAAATGTATTCACAATAATCATAACTTAAAACATTAAACTTTGTGGCATACACACATAATCATAGAGAATCATTTCTTGTTAGTCAAGACTCATTGCCAAGACTATCTTAGTGGACAAAGTCCCTTTCTGAATCGAGTAACCCTCGTTTCAGTCCTGTTTCACTGAACCGGTATAACCTACCGTTCCAGCCCTGTCTATCTCATGAGATATAAAATCTTTACCCAATTCATTGGAGGGAGATATAGGTCCCACCCATCTTATAATGAATCCTTTCTTATGTGTGCCACATAATCATAAATCATACATCATCGCATAACACATGTAACAAAAATGGGATTCTTGAAACATCATGACATCATAAAACAAATAATATAAGGTAAATGACTTCATAAAAATAATTCCCTCAAAACATAATAAAATCAATGTAATAATAGGGATAAAAACATAACCCTTTATTATCTTAGATGGAAAATAATTTTGATAAAACACTTGAACTCCATTCTTGAGGAAAATATCCTTTCTTCTTCAAAAACATTTTTTCTTTATTAACATGTCATACAAATTTAAAATAAAAGAAGTTGATTAAAAATAAACTTGAATACTTGTAAAGGAAACTTCTTGGAAATAATGTTTTAAGAATCCATTCATGCCGTATAAGTTAAAAAAAACATTCTTCGTACTTTTGTCAGAAAAGTCAAAAAGTACCTCGTACGAAAACGACAAAAGATTCCTTTCATACATATTACTAAAAACTCACCGAAGGGTAAAAATGGATTTAAACAATTGTAGGTGGATGGAAATAATATTACATATTGATGAAACATGGATGTGGATGATAAAATACACCCCAGTAAATACTAATCTCGGATAAAAATGAGATTGTGATATTTTCCCTTACCATAGGTCCGATTTGCTTCGTAAGTGTCCGAACCTCCTGTATAATGATTTAAATAATGTCATTGACTTATTAAAGAATCATATTCATTTTTATGATATCATATATGGTTCACTTATGACATTATATTACCCGTTCTTTTGTAAATTCCATGTTAAAGAGCGTTTTGGGTAAAATTGTTTCATTTGTCATCCATGTTTTGACTTGTAATTATTCATATGATTACTTAGATCATGATTACTTAATTCCAGAATATAAAACATGATTTATATATATATATATATTCATAATATACATATATATAATAAATCAGTAAATGGAAAGAAATAAACCGTTCATGGAGACGGTAGTCCGTACGTACGCATGAACGCTGTTTTCGTTTCCTTATTGAATTGAATGGAATTAAGTAGATGACATACATATAAATATAAATAAATCCAGTATCATTATTATTTCATATATTTCATTAGTACTTATTATATATACTTTTTAATCATTCATGAATGGTTAATCATTGAGAATGAATCTCATCGCGTCGTGGAGACGGTAGTCCGTACGTACGCACGAGCGATGATATCGTTCCCATGATCATGGAATTGTGTTGAAGTGTTTGTATACTATTTCAGTATCAATATAACTTTATAATAATCATGTATAGTTGCTCATTACATCATTATACCCATCCAATTAAGGTGGTGACGGAAAATAGATTACACCACGGCGTGGAGACGGTATTCCGTACGTACGCACGCGCGGTGATTTCCTTTCTCCATAGGATGGATAGAAGGTTAATTAGAGTTGTTTCATATTTATAATAACATATCAGTGTGTAAGTAATACTGATGTTATTACTTTATAATGAAACAACTAAAGAAGAAGAAGTTGAAGAAGAAAGAAATTGAAAAGATCGGTAATGGATATTACCTCTTCTTTGGAACGCCTCTTTGAATCCTCCACTTAGGGAACTAAGATTGGTCTTTGAAGAAGACCAGGACCTATAGGATTATTCTAGGGAAGTGGAGAGGAGAAAATGGCAGGGGTTGGCCGAGCTTGAGTGCTCAAATTGGTGTGAGGAGGAGGGGGAGGAGGTGTCCTTTTATAAGGGAGGAGAGGGGCACCTTTGGAATTCTTAAAAATATTAATTTATAATATATCTAACCCCACATAAAAACCTCCAAAAATGACTCATATTAGAATATTAGATAAGATAAGGTTGTAATATCATCAACCAATAGAATTTAGACATGTTAGGAATTTATTTTAAACATTATCAACATGATTTATCCTTATTTAATCAATTTAATTTTATTTGTGGTAATAACATTCTAATTTTTAAATTATAACCAATAATTAATTATTTGTTGTGAATTGTCCATAATTGGATTCTTAATAACATTTTAGATCATATAAATTTAAATTTATAATTTTGAAATATTTTGTTATTTTTAATCAATTTTATAATATGTTTTTTTTATAAAATAACAATAGTGTCAATTTTGACACTATTCATTTATTTGAATTTAAATAAAATAAATACAGAATATATGTTCGAAATAAAAGTTTTAATAGATTCATAAAATTTAATATTTATCTTAAAAATTATTGGAGCACATTAAATAGTTCATATAATATTTATTTTATTATTTTTGAAACCATTTATTTGGTTTATCTCTTAATAAAATAAATACTACAACATTTTTGTATAATTATTTTAATAAACTTATTTGTTGCATAAAAATTAAAAATAAAATCCTATGATGAAAATAAATCTATTACCTTTCACAATAATACTTTTACTCGAACTTATCATCTTAAAATCACAATATTTAAATTGTTATATTTATTAAATTATGAAGGTGACAACTTTGGCATCATTTAAAATAAAATAATATAAGTGTCATAATCGCTTTTATAAGGCTCCAAATGGTCAAATATTCTACCATTGGATGATTATGGTTTACATTTACATGGCCAATAAGTTTTGGTTAGGTATTTGTGCATTTTATGGTCACTATTAGTTTAATAAAAACAATATTCTTGATTTTTCACTAGATAAACAATTTCTGCATCACTATTGTGTCATAATTAATGATAATTATTTAATCCCTAAAAATTATAAATAAATTTATATGATGTAGATAATTTCATTAGCTTTCTGGAGACTATTCATGTTTGAAGTTTCATGAAGTTTATCACTAAATTAAAATTAATATACTTATAAGATTTAAGAGAGTGACATGTTGTCACTTTCTTTGGTTTTAATAATAATTAAGTTATTTTCATGGAAAAATGTCCATTAAATGATTCTAATCCGACCCTTAGGTGATATGGGTCGACTTTTAGTCATCCAATAGGATTTTTACATTTGTTAGGGTAATTTTAAAATATTATATTTACCCTTAATTACCCGATTTACCTTTAACTATGGTAAATAAAATTTACCGTAGTTACTATTCATAATTCCCAAAAATAAAAAGTAGCTTATTAACATAATTTGGACCCATTTATTCCAAATATGGAATCCATTTTTCCAAATTCAATACACAAAAGATGCAGAAATTAAATTAAAATTAATCCCGTTGTCGAAAGAAAACAAGTTTTTCTTTAAAACATTGCAAAAGATTGAATTGATTTAACCTACGAATTCAAGGTAAAATAAATGCTAATGACATACATTATATTAAATGGTAAAAATATATTCTATTTATACTTTAAAACCATTAAATATTATAATTTAACCACATAAGATATTATGATGAAAAAAGTTGTTTTTAATTAAAATATAGCGTGTTTTTACTATTCATTAAAATATGAAAGTTACCAGAATAATATGAAAATTTTATCCAAAGTAAATTTTTATTTCTTGATTCCAAAGAAGAATTTTATTTTGTCAAATTGAACTTATAAACATGTCAAAAACCAGATTTAAAGTGGGTGCGCCATCCAAAGGCGGCAAAACTGCATTTTTTGAAAAATACTTATTTTACCAGAAAAATTTATTCTGTTCTTATACCATGTTCTAGAAATGTGTAAGATGAATAATAATGTTATAAAATTCAAAATTTACTTAATACTATTCATAACGGCTAGTTCATGACAATATTATAATAATATAACATTGTTTATTAAAACCCGGTATTGCGTACAACACACGCTATCGAAGAAGGTCGCGATTGCGTGTAATGCAAGCCAAGTTAGGGTTGCGTGTTGTGAAAGAATCCTTTGTTGTTTCGTATAACAGAATCCAACCATATTTCATTTATACATTTAATATATATATATATATATATACTCAATGTTGCGTAGAATAACTATTATCAAAATTATGTATAACATGGTCCAAGAATAGTGTTGCGTATACTGCAAGCTAATACGGTGTTGCGTATAGCGCAAGGTAATCTTGGTGTAGAATACAACATAATACATTAATGAAATTAAAATAATATTTTTCATAAAATCTTGGGGTGTTACACGACGTGTACTTTTATTCACCTTCCATCCGAAGTACACGCTCGGGGACATGACATGTTAATGTAATTCGGAAATTTTTTGAGTACACGACATGTTTAGTGGGACACACGCCGTGTAGTTTTTGTGTTACACGGTTTCCAGCCGGGCAAGCCGTGTACGGGGTACACGGTCCAACCCTAACTTGAAGGGACCACACGCCGTGTTCATTGGACCACATGGCGTGTAATCCAGAAACCGTGTGCCACCTGTTCCTGGTCAACACACGGTGTCATTAATGACTTAGATAGGATCCAATACACGGCCTGATTTGGCGAATCAGTCCGATGCATGAATCTAGACTACACAGTGTGTACGTCCGAATACATGCCGTGTATTCTGGTGTTGTACGGACAAAAACGTTTGGCTCTTTCGAATGAGTTCCTCTATTTTATTTTAATCAAAATTAAAAGAAAAATTCATTTCTGTGAGGTGAACGAGAAATGATGGAGGAGGAACAGATCTCGAGATTCATATTTCCAGAATGATTAAACTTTAATTGAAACTACTAAATTATTAAATGCGTAAAACATCAATGAAAAACTAAATAATTATAATCAACGATATAAACTGGCTCTGATACCACTTGTAGGTTCCGAGCGCAGCGGAAGCCCGTTGGTGGGTTTTCCCAACTTTAATTTTAGCATTAAACAACGTTCAAACCGAGATCCTTCACGATATAAAACGCCGGATCTTCAGAATAGAACTAAGAATGAAAAAAGAGGGAATCCCAGAACCATAGAGATAGGATCATCATATGTTGGTTATAATTAATTTAATTAATTCACAAGAATTACCTTGGTGGAATTCTTTCTTTGTTGATGTGTCCAGTCACGATTCAGTGATCCATCATTGCGTCGTAGAATCTAAGTGTAGGATTCCTTTAGTGGTGATCCACACGTGTGCCACATATCTCCGGACATTTCCGAAGGGATCTCTGGGTGCTAGCGCGGAAGAACCTTCGCTTGCGATGTTCGCCTTCGATCGCCTTGATCTCTCGGTCTTGAGAGTGTTTTTGGAGAAAGGAGTTCTTTCGGGCTTGAAATAATTCTTCAGAATTGTTGTGCACAACGATTCTCTTGTGGAAAAGTGTTGGGGTTGTGAGGATATTTATAATCGGGTTTGAGGTTATAGAGTTACGACAATAAATAAACGCGTTATGCATTTTATTTATTTCATTAACTCTTATTGAAAACCCCCATGTCGAATTATTAATTCCTTGACATGCGCCCACACTGATTATAATAAATATCATTTAATAAAACAATATTATATCCTCAAAATCCCAACTGGAAAAACTAAACGGCGTGTAATCATTAATACACGGCATATACTCATTTTCCATAAAACTACATGACGTGTATATTTAATATACACGGCATGTACTTTTATTTTCCTTTATTTCCTCCACCACATTTATTAGACCTTGAGTAATGGATATTTATTTCTTAAATAAATGAAACCGCATTGCTCGCTAATAAACATATTATTCCACCCACAATATATATTCTCTCAAATAACTAGTGTCGAAATAAATGTGATCAGGAATCCTTAAATAATTATTAAACCACAGTCGGGAATAATCTTTATTTAACTTGTTAAATTAATATTTAACTAAGATACATGGACACACTTAGTGTGTGACCCTCTAGGCCTCTTTCTCAGTGGCATTAGGCAGAGCCTGCCTAAAGTCTAAGGTTAGCGTCTAGCAACACGCCAAGGCACCCATAGAGAAAGAAGCTAATGCCACAATGACGTGTCACCTCATACGAACGCTTACCGTGTAATATAATCCCTTTGTCTCGATATCTCTAATCAAGCGGGTTGCATGCTAGTGCCATCAACCCATGTGCTTGATTATTCTTTCTTTGACTTCTCGGAATTGAACTCACCCATACCTTACCATGGCCATGGATTTATTTAGGCTATATCAATTCAATCAAAGGGCCTAAGATATCTACTTCTGTTATGGAACAGAAGGGACAAATCCTTTCTCTCATTATCTATTAATGTAGTATTACTCATGACACACCCAACGTATCCTACCTCGCTGTAAATAGTGTGTCATCACAGTTTTCATCAATACATATAAGTGCGCGAGTTGTAATACCCATTAATAATAATATTAAAGTCTAAGGACCAATACACACATCCGCAGATAGGAACATCCAATGACACTATGAAATGTGGATTTCCTACTGGAGGGCCTCGTTCTCATAATATCCTCCTGGATATTACCAAGGGCGCACACCATGAGAAGGTGCCTCAAAGTTTTATGAGTCCTCACCCCTAATGACCTGTATTATTTGTGCCCCTCAAATAATATCATCCGGCCATAGAACATATATTCAAGAACAGTGTTATGGTGCTTCTGGGTTCTCATCATAGCATGGATCCGCTATGACCTTTTAATGCAACAGCTGTCCTTAGGACATTATCACATGCATTGTCACGCAGAAGAACAATCAAGATGTGATAAAGCTTTTATTAATGAATAAAGTACAAAGTAGTTGGTTCTAGGCCACCAAATCCAACAAACACCACCAATTGTATAAGGTGTCTATACGATGAAACTAGAAAGGGATAGTGAAATCAAAGAATTCCAATAAGGGGTGAAAGTTACTCAAATCTAGTTCAGGATCAAAGTAAGAAACAAAATCATAGAATATTCATTTGTAATGAATCCTTACCATGTTTCTACCATAGGTTAGTGGGAGTGCCACTATTTTCCAAGTGAAATATGTTTGGTAACATATAGAAAACAAATACTAGCATTACAATTAGTTAAGACCAGGATGAAAGTAATTCTTTGGTGATTGACAAAAAGTAGCAACCTAAGTTCTAGGTAACATGATCTAATGAGGTAGATCTAATGGTTGGTTAGACCTAATTAATCTTACATATAAAAAAATGTATTAAAAATATAATTTGGAATAATTCAAGTTAGAATTGTTTCCAGTGTCACATGGAATAAATCTCTCTTAGATGATATGCATGAGAATGTGTAGAGATTAATGTGATGAGTTGTATTCCATACACTTCAGTGATGGATCAATCATGTATTCCATGATATGTAAAAGAAATGATATTTACAACATATAATTTATAGTAAGAAAATATCAGTTATATCTAGGAGAACTATAAGGGAAGCAGTTAGAACTATCCAATAGTAATAGAGAGAGTACAAAGGATATATACCTAGTATGTGGATAATAAGGGACACTAGTTTTAAGGGGATAAAAACTAATCTTACTTAGATCAATGTGATCTAATATCATAGTTAATCTAACATAATGATCAGAATAAGCTCATATAATATAGTGGTATCCATACTTAAAAATACTGAGTATGTTGCATCTTCTAAGGCAGCTAAGAAGTAGTGTAACAAAACTATTTGTTCCAGTTCTTGGGATCACACCTATTATGTAAAGTTTTATCATTATGATAATTATATTATTAGTAATAGCCAAGGTTTCATGTTTTGATAGTGGATAAAGAGGAATACACTTGGGGTTTACATCTCTTGATGAGTTTTACTCAAGGTGGTGATGTCACACTTAACAGAATAACCATATAGTAGAGACCCAACAACTAAAGTCACGAATCAATATAAACATGATCTTAATCACTTGAGAGATAAAAAGTATGGTTAGAAAGTTGGATCTAGTTCAAGTGGGAGTGTTGTAATAGTGGGTTCCCTGAACCTAACTTGAACCATACTTTTTTATTACCATTTCATATATATAGTTAGATATGCATGATGTACACTTAAAATTATAGTATAGAATTTTATGAATACACTATTTAATGTTAATTTACATTGATTAATTATCATATAAAAAGGTTATAGAAGATCCCAATCTATAATAAGAACCTCAATATACCATGAAATTAATCTTAAACATATATCATATGGTCTAGATATATCATACTGACCGAACACAATTGATGTCTGACTATCAGGTGTTGGGGGATCATAAGCATTAAGACTTCTTAAAATGAAGTTCACACTTGGTGATCTATGGTAGGTGAGATCATGAGGAAAAAACTTCCAATAGGAACACCACATGTTTCAGGTGTCATTGGTTGTTACTATCTATGAACATGTGTATTGGTCTCTTGAATTGAGATCATTATCAATGTGTACCATTTGATCACGTACATTAATGTAAGTAAAAAACCATGATAATGAAATCATGGAAATGTATCATGTGTTGGGTGTATCATTGGTGGTGTGGAATTAGTTTAATGGTCAAGATAAGATTTTTTGCTTCTAAGTTAAGAAAGTAATATCTCAGGTCTGGTTGATCAGGATGGAAGTGCCTTCATAAGTCTTTGAACAAGGAAGTTGAGGGTAAACCCATCCAGATAGATCAAAAAATAATAAAGCAAGAAAGGATGACGACACAAGTGTATAACCTACTTTATGAGATATCTAAATTCAAAGAGATTATATTACACAGTGCGTGTTTGTAGGTTGGTTGTCATTGTTATGACTATTCATTATCTCTTTAGGGGCCTTGATGGGTTGCTATAATCTGCTCTTAGTTTATGAATATTATCCACTACTATCAAGATAAGGTACTAGAGGGTTATACAAAATATCTTATTCAAGAATCAAACATATTCTAATGAATAGGAAAATAGGACATAGTGGGCCGCACCACAACATTCGAGAGTTTTCTAGTTTTATCAATCACCAATAAATAAATAAATTCATTACTATTCAAGTAAATAATAATTGGATTGAATTTATTTATTAAAATTATTCACAAGATATTTAGTGAATAAAAGAAAAATATTATACGAACAAATATTATTTTAATATTCCAGGTTTCTTTAATATTAGCAAGAAATTATAAGTTGAGATAAATGACTCATTTATATTTTAATATATTTAATATATATTGTAGGTATGTGATAAAATATAAATACTATTTATGATATAGTTTAGTTCATCATAATAATTATTTATTACTTATTTAATGGATGTTAAATATATGGGGGTTGGGAAACCCAATCCGAGTATTTGAGAATCCACTATATATAGAAGGAGAGAGACTCTCACACTATGAATATTCACTATGAGTTTATCAAAGCCTCTATATCCTCTCCCACTTTCTAGATAGAGAAGCACTTGATCCTAGTGATCAGATCAAGCTCATCTCCTTTCATTAAAGGAACATCGATGTGGTGATCGTCAGGACATCAAATGCATCATCGGATCATCATGCTAGCACCCAAAATTAAATGATTGAAACTCCTTTGGATTTTTCAAGTTTGTGTGGATGATATAGAGGGATTATTCTTTGGATACTTCAATCAACGGTCATTAGTGATGAGTGACGGATGAGCACGCTTAGATTCAGAATGAAGTATATGTTCAATATATTTTTGTGTTCATTTTAATTCATGCGAGATCCTCAAGACCATACCAGGGATTGGATCACTAGATACAAAAAGTTTCATCATCCTGAAGATGATAAATTTTAAATCCATTTCCCACCATCTTCCATTGCACACCTTGGTTCCTTCAAAACATCTTTTGAGGAAAATACCATTTTATTTTGAAATCACTTATTTAAAATCAGAAAAATTAAAAAAAATGAAGGAAAAAATTTTTATTTGTAAAGGAAAAAGGGAAAATTATAAATTAATATTTAAATAAAAGAGTATTCATGATGGCAGGGGAAGTTGTTCATGCAGTGTATGTTAAAAAAATTCTTTCACATATTCAATAAAAAGTAAAAATTACCACGTTTTAAAAATGATAATAAGTTTACTTTTAAACCTTGGTAATAAAATTAAAATATTGTAAAAAGTGAATTTAAATATTATTTTTATAATATTAAAAAAATTCTTGAATATTTTTTTTAAAAAATGGGGACAAGGAAGAAAAGATCCCTAAACTAAGAGAAAAACAAGGTTGGTTTTCTTTAAGAACATTCCTTCAGTATCCTGAGTACATAAAGAGAGTAAAATAAAAATAAAATATGAAATATAAAAAATAGTTAGAGGATAATAAGATAAATAATATTTTGGATATATATATCATATAATTTAATTATCAAAAAATTTAAGCATAAACAATCTTAGTGAAAATGAGATTATAAAGTAAAACCCTTACCTTAAGTCTGTATTGTTTTTGTAAGAGCACTAACTTTCTATATAATAAATTTAAATTTATTTTAATTATATATTAGAACCATAATAATACCTATAATATGATACATGGTTTATTTATAACATCTTTTCACCCATTCATTAACAATATTTCACTATCATCATCACTTCGGGCGTTAACTGCTTAATTTTTCAAGTATATTTTGGTTCAGAGGTTAAGGTCCCTACACTTTGATCATGGTTAATTAATATAATTTTTTTTAATAATGATATAAATATCATATATATTCATTATATTCATATTTATAACCATTCATATAATTTGGTGGTGAAAAATTAATTACATCACTATGTGGAGATGGTAGTTTGTACGTACATGCGAGTGACGTTTCCATTTTTAAATGAGTGGATTGAAAGAAAGGTAAATATTAATTAAAATTTTCATA
Organism: Viscum album; assembly: GCA_963277665.1. Taxonomy (NCBI): domain Eukaryota; kingdom Viridiplantae; phylum Streptophyta; class Magnoliopsida; order Santalales; family Viscaceae; genus Viscum; species Viscum album. Next base: position 764,265,802 of record OY728150.1, read on the forward strand.
TTAATTATTATAAAATAAATATAATATACAAATTTTGTACCTATAATAATTACTAACCAGGAATGATAGTGCTTGAATATGATTCATATCGCTGCATGGAGGCGGTAGTCCACACGCAAACATGAATGATACTTTCATCTCTCATTTGATTGAGAAGAGGTTGAAAATGGTTTTTTCATAATAATAATAACATATCAGTATATTTATGATATTTTATTAATAATTTTTTTATTGATATAGTAATTTTAGAGGGATTATAAGAAGAAATAAAATTAGAAGTTCTTGGTTAAGATATATACCTCTTATTTGAGAGGCCTCCTTGGGATTACTCCTTAAGCCTCGAAGGATTAGTATTAAGAGAATAAAATAATTTGAATTATTATTTTAAGTCTTATATGAATTAATTTTAGTAGGCCTTTTCCAAGATATAAAGCTCAAATGGTGTGAATAAGGGAGGAGGAAGGTTCCCTTTTATAAGTGAGGGGGGGGGGGACAAACATGGAATTTCTTAAAAGATATCAATGATTTAAGGAAACTTTCATGGAAAAGTGGATCCAAATGGATATAGATTCAAAATTAGGATGATATAATGTTGAAATATCTTCAAAAAATAATAATTTTATTGGTGTTTTTGGAAATCCTACACATACCACATGGTTTAACCCACCTAGTAAACCCATTTTAACCTTAATCGTGGTAACAACATTTTACTCTTTTTACTATACACTATGACCAAAAATAAAATTTACCTTATTAAATTTTATTAAATTTTATTATTCCAAATATGGCAGAAGTTAATTTTAATTAAGCGCGCAAACTACAATGAAAACTCGTTTTCAAAAAATTAATTTTTAAGCATAAAAATTAATTTGCTTCCATTCTATGCCTTTTATAAACCATAAAATGAATTTTAAAATATTTTTTTGAATATATAATATATAAATTTTATTAAAATAATTAATCAATAGGGATGAAATTAATTTATTAAGATATAAACACATTATGTGCATAAAAATAGTTTTTTTAGAAAAAGTGTGTTTTTAAGCCCAAAAATTATATTATACCAAAATAAAGTATAATAATGATTCCTATATAATTAATTATAATATTTACAATTAAAATAGACTTGATTAATTTATTATTAAATTCAAAACATAATTGGACATGTACTTTAAAAGAAATGATATTTTTTTACAAAAAATCAATATTTTTCATTATTCATAGAAAAATAAATCTTTTTAGAAAAATCCTAAAAATTCACCACAAAATAATATTAAAATGATGATTTCAAAAATTATATTAATTTATTCAAACAAAATTTCTAAAAATGGTATATATTATTTATAAAATTCACATACAAAAATAGGATAAAATCAATTTTTGAAGAAAACATATTTTTGAACCAGAAAATGACTATTGAAACTTGAGTACTTATTTATTATGAATTAATAAACACATTTTCATTAATAAAAAAATTTATGCATATTTTTCATAAATTGTTTTTTACTATTTATACCTTCCAATTTAATAGCTAGGTTATAATGGTTTACTATATCAAAATTCATATATACTTAGGGTTGTGTGTAAGGAAATCTATCAAATACTTGAAGTTTTATTCCAAAGGAAATACATATAAAATCTTGGGGCGTTACAATAAAAGGTACAAAGTTTCCTATTAAGAAAAACAAAAATACATGATTTCTAATTCCCCTCATAGGGATACATTGGAATCCCCTATCATGGGCCTGATCCCAACTGTATAACACCCACTACATTCTTAGATGATGATAAACTCTAAAATTCCTTTTTATATGGCTCTAAACTATAGAGTAACATAATTAATTTGATTAATGAGGATAATTATGATCCACACATGCATGGTTTCTATTTTATTGATGAAAATGGGTAAACGTCCCAATTATAGGATTTGGTAAGGATTCATGAAAACATCCTAAATCTATATGAGTCTTAGTGTAGGTGATAATTACCCCTAAAAATGTCTGGATGAGCCCAAACTCCCATCCTCTCAACCAACACGCATTAAAAGGTGTTGTTGGGAAATTCCTAGTGACAAATTAACTCTGTAAATTTGGTTTACGATGACTTAAAATTATATATTAGAGTTGCTTCATATTCTCTATCAGAAATAATAATTATATGGGAAATGTTTTATCCATGCTAGATATGTTATTTTTTGAAAAAGGAGATATTTATATGAAAGATGATTATATTGAGATGGGGAATGTTTTTATATAATCATTAATGTTTTATGTGATTGATTTCATGTTTGTAATTACTCACCTCTATTTTACTAATCATGGGAACCTCAGGTACTTAGATAGGGAAGAATAGGATAAGTAATTCTAAGAATCCTACTTTTCTATACCTAAAATAAGATTACACCACACCAACTAAATGATACTATGATGTGACTTACCACTAGGATTTTATGTATTTCTCCCTAATAACCCACATTTGAAAGGATATGGATATATATGATTGGTTATTCTCACAATAAATTACAAGGATCTTATGGTTCCTTGACCTTAATTCTATAGGGGTTATCCCATGATTTTTTGTATCCTTAGTTACCTGAGTGGATGTTATTGGTGGTGAATTTCATTTCATGCGACTATCTTTTAAATTTAGTATGATTTATATATTTCTTATCTATGATATTTTTTTGTATCCTATACATATGTGGACTCTTTCCTTTTTTATAAAAAAAAATTGAAACGTTTTTGAAGTTAATTGGAAAATAATGGTTTTAAACTAAGTTGTTTTTCCTCTCAAGTTTTAAGGTAATTTCAGTGTTTTTTTAAATAGGGTTTTAAATAAAATTTCTAAAATTGTCAGTTCACCTTAAATTATTCATTTTTTTTAAAATAGGACATTTAGGATTTAGTTATGTGGGTTGGTTTTCTTAAAATGTTAAAAGGTGTTAATTTCATAAAATGCATTCCAAAGTAGAATTAATGGAATGGATTATGAAAGGAATCACATGAATAGTTTTATTGGTGAAATGATACTGTGATTTTTTCTCACAACCTTATTATTTACCTTGGTATCTATAGAATGAGTAGATTTTATAGGTTTATTTTCTTGAGAATCTCCTTATTATGGATTTATTCTCTTGGGTAACTCATGGATTTTGTTTTAGATATGTGGTCAAATGGAGACGTTAGGTCCTAAGGGGATTATCAGTTTTATGTTTTGGTTTTATTCTCCTCCCATTGTACCATGTATGTATTGTCTATTTTTTCCTTTATGAATTCTTGGATCCTTACTCAGCCTAGTTGTATCTCTTTTAATTTTTATGGATTTTTATGTTTGGTTATGCCTTATTTGGTTGTTTTAAGTTCAAAAAATATTTATTTAGTTTTTATGGAAGACCTAATTGTGGACAAGTCATAATGGTTTTTTAGAAACTTTCGGTTATGTGTTTATTCATGCTTATTAGAGAAAACAGTCCCAATGAGTTGTACCTTATTGTCTAGGAACTAGTTTTTATCCCTTAGAGATTGGTAACACCCTTCAGGCCTTACCATAGACTAGATCAGTTATCTATTTAGGATAACCCAGGTTGGTTCCTGACATACATCCACCCACTCTTATGGAAATACATATAAGACTGAAATAAACTATCTAGGAATAAAATATTTATCTTTCACCTAATTAAAAGTAATTCATCTAATTATAAGGTCATCCAAATACTCATCTATCACTGGGCAACAAAACTATTCAATGCGTGATGTTTCTTTCCCACAACTAGATTCACTACTATGGGTGTTCTATGGAATTCACTTAAAATCAGTTCCAAAATTTCTTGAGAAACATATAACTTACCTTAGAACAATATTTGATGTTTCACATCCTCTTGAAAACCTTTAATAACATCACAATTAACTGTTCACACTCTTTATATCCAACCTTAAGGTTTCACAAATGAGACTCATACACATGTCCATAAAAATTATAAAATATCATCATTTGGTATTGGTGACCCCAAAATCTAATATCATCAGGGTATAAATATAATTTCATGTGCCACTAAATTATCTTCAATTAATGACTTATTTATCAAGAAACATCACTATTGGTCTTCCTTCTCAATGCATTTTATATCACATTACCTTTTCACTAAATATATAAAATCATAAAATCATAATCCTATAGAATCTTCACCCACCTCCACTGATGAATATTAAAATATATCAATGAGAATATTAATAAGAAAAACTTATAGGTCATAAATACCATAATGAATTCTCCATCTAGGTAATGCATCCTCAAATTCAAAATTTATATCACATCTAAAATCTCAATATCATGTATATAATTGTTAAATTCATGAGTATACAACTATATAGATCAATAATATATAACTTCCCTCTCTATAATCAACACTATAATAAACCACGCTATTTGGTGTTAGTGAAATTGGGAGATAATGCATCTGGTGGAGTTAAATTAAGAAAAAAATTAAAAATTTGAATTGGATCAAGTGGTAGATTGTTATATATTTTATCAATATGTTAAATATATGTTTTAGACATGGTAAAATTCATAAAAACCTATATGATAATTTTATAGAGTTTTTGAGAAATATTATTTTTGGTAAGTGGCCACAAAGTCCATTAGGTACTCGGTATGGTGCTATAAAGTACCTAGTGAAGAAAATAGTGGGGATAAATTTCTAGTTTAGCCATCAAGTGTCCACTATTATTTCACAAGGTACCTAGTGTACCACAAGGAAGTAGGTGGTTTTCAACCAAGTAACTAATCATTCCCAATGTCTATTTTATTAAAAGGGTTTAAAAGGGGATTTTGAGAGATTTTATTAAAAACCTTATAATTAATCTTCTTTATTGGGGGCTAAATTATATAGTGGGGTGGACATATCCCCCAACTCCTCCTACACTCCATTTTATTTATATGATCATGGTGGTTAATGCATGACTGTTCATAATAATATGAAGTAGGATTTCCATTCTCCCATACCTTTTATCCCCTCCCAGTTTCCTATAAATTTTGGTGTGATGGGATGAGAGATTCTTGTGGTTTGTTTCCAATGCTTTCCGTTGGGGTTGTGAACCATACCTCCACCCAAAAACGATGTTCTCTACTTTGTTACCCCACATTCCCACATTCTAAGGGTGGGTGACTTCCATCACTTTTATCAGTGATGTTGGTTCCTTGATCAAAATGGGATGATGACTGATTAGTCACTGAAAGTGGCTAATATTAATTGTTAATATCTTTATATTAATTGTTCCAAAGTCCATAAACATTGTTTTTAGTGCATTACATAAATAGAACTTCATTTTTCATCTAAAATGCAATTCATGTTTAAAATGAAAATTTGGGTCCAATCATTCATTTGTTTGTGGACAATATTATATTCATTTTCTGAATTTGAAATTTTGGGATATGATTTAACACTTTTTTTGGAACATTTTATCTTTTAGGTCCGATGAATGAATCCCAAAATAAGATGAAGAATTTTGCGCCTGAAGGCAGAAAATTGCTGGAAAAAGCATAATGGGCCTAAGGCCCATCAAACAAATGTGGGACCCAGAAACCAAGCCCAATGAAGATCAAATTTATACAGTAGAAAGATAAAAATATTAGTATCATTTTATTAAAATGTGTCCGTAGCTAATTCTTATTTTTTCATGATGATAAAGGGATCTAAAGTTGAGATTTAAATGGTGGATCCGACATTAATGCACAGAAATTTGTCCCAACATTTCAACCATAACTTCCTAAATACTGAGCCACATTTCCTGAAATTTTTACATCTCATATAGGACGGAGGGATGAAGATATTTCTCTTCTACAACCCCTCCGGATTCGGCCTTCTTCAATTACAAATTTACACATCAATATGGTGGATGAATCTGGATAGTTTTCCGGGTCAAATTCGAAACATCAATTTCCTTTTGATTATTCACCCTCCTTTTGACTCTATTAATTGTGGAGGTATGGACCTAAGGCTCATAATATTCCTATATAAAGAGTTAGTGGTTAAGGGAATAGGGGTGAATATTTTTCTTATCATCTTTTGTTGCTTGTTTCATTGTAAGGTTATGTTTCCAAATTTCCTTTGTAATGTTTTCCATTTCCATGTAAGTTTCTTTTTTGTATATTTATGTTCTTAATCAACTTATTTCTCTTATATATTTTCCATTTCATTTATTAAAACTTTATTATCACAAAGCACAGTGATATCTCTGTGTTGTTGTGAATTAGTTCACACATAGGTGTGAATTTCATTCACACACACGGAGGAGTGCTCGTTATTTCCACGGTTTTAATTTCTTCAATACAATTCTTGTTAGCCATCTTCTGCCCACCATTGAGAGTATACCATCAATGGAGGGCTAACCCTTTAATGGGTTGATCTTAGGAGGATGCAAAGGCTGGATTGAATGTTATTTTATGAACGAATTGTTGTTAATTGGATAATTAATTTAAGACATCCATTCTTCAGTTATTTCTACTCTTCATCTTTACTGTGTTTGAGCAAACTAAATTCAATTAATAAATGACCATATACCTCGAAGAGATCATGAATTTGGTTCTCTAAGTGTATAGGGGATTATTAATTGTGTTTAGTAAGCACCAAACCAGAAAATGATGAAGGTAGTGTTATTTTTGAAGAATGGATTCATCAAGAATTAATAAAACCAAAATTGTCTAAAGAAGTTAAATTCATTCAATCCACCCCGAGCATAATCCTAAGATCAACCCATTTTCTTTGAATTGAATTCACTTAGGTTTCTTAGTGTTCTTTAAACCATCCAAAATCAAAACCAAAGTTTGCTACTTCATATCCCATCCTTCACCAAATCATAGCGTCTCAAGGTTACTTCTTCGGTCCCTGTGGATTCGACCCCTACATGTACTACATCGACCGCTTTTACCAGTAGGGTAAATTTGGGCGCAAACAAATTTTGGCGCCATTGCCGGGGACCAAGTAAGTCACCTTATAACATCTTTCTATTCTCCCTCATTTCTCTTTTCTCATCCCCATTTCTCTTCTCTTTTCCCCTTTCTATTTTTTTTGACTCCCGAAAATCACGATTCCAAATTTATAAATGAATACAATGGAGTATAATCAACAATATCCCTTCACAAAATTAGGATGGAATCAGTTAGAAAATTCAAATTGGGAATCTCCAACCTTTTTTAATTACTTGGATCAACCTTTGAATGAATACCCCACACCCGATAACATGAACGATATTTGTAATGATGAATGTTTAAAAGATCAATTTCCATACCTATCAAGAATGATTGAAAAGATAAATAACGAGGAAGTCCAAGATGTTCAAACTACTTTCCAACCTAATCCTCAAAAAATCATTGAGAAATTGTGTCAGCAAATGGATAGAATGACTTCCGAGGTTTCATCCTTAAGAGTAGAACTTAAAAGAATTGAAATGGTTATGGAACCCATTCCCACTAAGGTTGTCTCTTCCTCATCACTAATACAAGAATATTGTCTTCCAAAAAACTTACATGAATTTATTGAAGAAACAACCATTGGATTTGGGATAGTTGAAGCTAATAAAGGAATTGTTGATGGGTGCTTAAATCAAGAGGAAATTAATTTTATGGATTCACAAGGGGAAAATTTGTCTTCATTGATTGAGTGTTCGGAATATTGCTCTAATAACTATTTTTTAGAATCACCAATCATTGAACCATTGGGAGATATAACAAATATTGTGTCTATACCCACTCATGAAATTCAAATGGAAAATTTTGGGGATGAATCATCTTTTCAAAAGGAACCAATTCTTTCAAATTTTTTTAAAGAAGAAACAATTTTTGATTCAAATTATCATTATTCTTTAGGAAAATTCAATCAAACTGAACTCGATGTTTTAATACTTCCTTCCCTACTCAATAATCCCTCTATTTATGATAACCAAGACCATTCAATTATCATCAATTTTCATCAAGAATCTCACAAGTAGGAATGAACCTTGAAATCTTAGGAAATACTCCAGATAAAACACGATCAACCATTTTAGATATTCCTTGGATTTTACCAATCATTGTAGAAAATTGGATTTCATACGAAACAAATTTCAAAAAAACAATCAATATCAATCTTGTTGAAGTGGAGAAAGATGAGTTAATTAAAATTTTGAAAGTTGGAATTGGATAAGTTGGGGGGTTCAAGTCGAGCTAACGACGTTAAACAAAAGCACTGCATGGGAGGAAACCCATGGTTTTCATGTTTTCTAATTATTTTGAATCATTTTTTTTCATATAATAAATTACCATAGACTGTTGACCTGTTCTTATTTTATGAGTAAGGATGGGTATGAAAGGGGAGTGCCATATTCATCCGTGTCACGTGGCGTGATCTCTGAGTAATACCTTACCCAGAAATCTAAAAAGAAGACAATGTATCATCTTTTTATTTTGTTTAGTTTATTTTTATGTTTTTATAGGTTAAAAAAATATAAAAGGACATGTCGTAAGTCATAAGGAAAATCCATTCACCACCATCCAAGCCGCTGAGACTCAAATCCAGGATTGAAGGGAGACTGTGGCATGCACTATCATCATCATCAACCACAGGTGACTTCATTCCATGATTATCATTTTAAATTTCCTCTTTGAACAACCCCCCCATACCCCCTTCTATGTTTTCTTTAAACACTGGGGACAATGTTATTCTATATTGGGGGGAGTTGAAATAAAAAATGATTTTTTTGTGAATAAGAACATGCATGAAAAGAAAAATTCCATTAACCTTGAACATGATAACACACATTGAAAACTCTAAAATTGGATATCAAATAATTTTGTATGCCTTGATTCTGATTTTAATGCAAGTTTAAGTTCATGAGCATAGTTTTTGGAAAGTGCGGTTGTCCGATGTGATTTTTTAAAGTTTACATTTTCATCCTCTTAATAAAAATTCCACAATGCACATCTACTGGATTGTGGGTGTAAATTTGAGTTCTCGGGTCCCTTTCATTATAGCAAAGGGTTCTGGGGTCACTTTTAGTTTAATTTGAGTATCAAAAAAAAAAAAACAAAAAACATTTTTTTTTTGAAAAAATAATGACCACATAGAGCAATGTTTTGTCCAAATGTGTGGCGTCCGGAACTTGGGGATCACGACTCCATAGTTGTCTTGCCCAGAGTTTGGATTTATATCTCTATTTTAGACCATGAAATTGACAATATGTGTGGCATCCGGCACTTGGGGATCGTGACTCCATAGTTGTCTTTCCCAGAGTTAGTCTTTTCATATCTATTGTGGTTAAAAAAATAAAATAAAATAAAATAAAAAAAAGGATACTCATCTTAAGGTTTAATGTGATTCCCACCTAGCGCTTCCATTTTTTCCTCTTGAACAATAAAATGGGCCCCATTTATTTTATGATGCACAACACTTTATCATGCTTAATTGGAATTGGATGAAATGTGGCGATGAATTTGAACAAAGGAATGAGCTTGGGCTTGGGATATGCTTATGGACCCAGCTTGTTTTTAATTATTTTGATGGGTTTTCATAATTTTTTTTGTATTAGATATTTGGGTGAGCAATGTGTATTAAAAGCTTTTTGGAAAAGGGGATTTGAATTTCATATTTGTAATTTATTTTGCTCGGGACTAGAAAAACTCAAGTTGGGGGGTGTGATTAGTCACTGAAAGTGGCTCATATTAATTGTTAATATCTTTATATTCATTGTTCCAAAGTCCATAAACATTTTTTTAGTGCATTACATAAATAGAATTTCATTTCTCATCTAAAATGCAATTCATGTTTAAAATGCAAATTTGGGCCCAATCATTAATTTGTTTGTGGACAACATTATATTCATTTTATGAATTTGAAATTATGGGATATGATTGATCACTTTGTTTGGAACATTTTATATTTTAGGTTCAATGGATGAATCCCAAAGGAAGATGGATAATTTTGTGCCTGAAGGCAGAAACTTGCTGGAAAAAGCATAATGGGCCTAAGGCCCATCAAACAAATGTGGGGTCCAGAAACCAAGCCCAATGAAGCTCAAATTTATAAAGTAGAAAGATAAAAATATGATGATAATTTTATTCAACTGTGTCCATCGCTAATTCTGATGTTTTCATGATGATAAAGGGATCTGAAGTTGAGATTTAAATGGTGGACCTGACATTAATGCACAGAAATCCGTCCCACCATCTCGACCATAACTTCAAAAAGGCTAATCCAAATTTCCTTAAATTTTTACAGCTCATAGAGGACAGATGTAAAAAGATATTTCTATTATACATCCCCTCCGGATTCGGCCTTCTTCAATTACAAATTCACACGTCAATATGGTGGACGAATCTGGACAGTTTTCCAGGTCAAATTCGAAACATCAATTTCCTTTTGATTATTCACCCACCTTTTGACTCTATTAATTATTGGGGGGTGAATTAATTGTTGGGGGATGGACCTAAGGCTTCTAATATGCCTATATAATGAGATATTGGTGAAGGGAATAGGGTTGGATATTTTTCTTATCATCTTTTGTTGCTTGTTTCATTGTAAGGTTATGCTTCCAAATTTCCTTTGTAATGTTTTCCATTTCCATGTAAATTTATTTTTTGTATCTTTATGTTATTAATCAACTTATTTCTCTTCTATATTTTCCATTTCATTTATTAAAACTTTATTATCACAAAGCACAGTGATATCTCTGTGTTGTTGTGAATTAGTTCACACATAGGTGTGAATTTCATTCACACACACGGAGGAGTGCTCGTTATTTCCGCGGTTTTAATTTCTTCAATCCAATTATTGTTAGCCATATTCCGCCCACCATTGAGAGTATACCATCAATGGAAGGATAACCCTTTAATGGGTTGATCTTAGGAGGATGCAAAGGCTGTATAGAATGTTATTTTATGAACGAATTATTGTTAATTGGATAATTAATTTAAGACATCCATTCTTCAGTTATTTCTACTCTTCATCTTTACTGTGTTTGAGCAAACTAAATTCAATTACTAAATGACCATATACCTCGAAGAGATCATGAATTTGGTTCTCTAAGTGTATAGGGGATTAGTAATTGTGTTTAGTAAGCACCAAACTATAAAATGATGAAGGTAGTGTTATTTTTGAAGAATGGATTCATCAAGAATTAATAAAACCAAAATTGTCTAAAGAAGTAAAATTCATTCAATCCACCCTGAGCATAATCCTAAGATCAACCCATTTTCATTGAATTGAATTCACTTAGGTTTCTTAGTGTTCTTTAAACCATCCAAAATCAAAACCAAAGTTCGCTACTTCATAGCCCATCCTTCACCAAATCATAGCGTCTCAAGGTTACTTCTTCAGTCCCTGTGGATTCGACCCCTACATGTACTACATCGACCGCTTTTACCAGTAGGGTAAATTTGGGCGCAACCAATGACATGTCGGTTCCTCATTCCATGGATTCCTCCACGGATCTAGTCAACTAGTCTGGGTCCCCCTAATATATTAAATTCATGTTCATGAAACTTTTTCTTGGTTCCATCTCTTGGTAGATGATGGTTAATTACATTTCTTATTTCTTGATAGAGAAGGAAACTTTGGTCAGAGTAGATAGTAATGTTGGGAATGTGTGGTAATTTTTGGATATTGGGTTTGTTGGACACCTATTGTCATGACCCGTCCTCAGGGCCCGTGCCGTGACTACCCCAAGCCTGCCTTCCATAGGCCAGGGGCTAGCGACTAGCACCAAAGGTGAAAATCCCGATAAAAGGGAAGGAATTGCCTTTATATAAGTAAACAAACACAATAGAGTACGCAGGCTGAAGTAAAGACTAAACTGAGTACAAAAGTAAGTGATGGAAAGTAAATGGGTCAGAATACAAACCCAACTGAAAGTACAGTACAACAGTAAGAATGAACAGCTGTAGTAAAATAAACCAGCAGCCACTGAGTCGTCCTCTGGATATCCCACCTGAAGGGTGGGTACAAATGGTCTCCTCAGCTCCTCAGGTCTAGCTGTCCGCTCTGTGTACGTCCCGCCAAGTGGTCCACCTCCAGGTACCGTCCCACTCTACAAGACTCCACCTCGATCAATGCTGTCTGTCGTTTTTATCCAACACAATGTAGTGCGAGCATAGCCTGTGCAGGGGTGAGCATACGATACTCAGTAGGGACCCCGAGACCCCCAAAGGTATCCCAAAATCCACAAAGGATAAACCACAAGGAAAGATACAAACACAAAGTATCAACCAACTCTACTTAGGTATATGCCCATACATATACCTAAGTCATCAATTCCAGTTCGGCTCCAACTCACGAGCACAAGTACAGCCCAGTCCACACAGGAAAGCAAGACAATCACATTGATGATAATGATTGAAAGTCAAGACTCAGATCACACAGGTATACTACTCACAAAGAGGGGTGGAGATGATAAATGTAGCCTCTGAATCATCTCCCCTGCCTAACCCATGTAGGATCCAAGTACAGAAGTCGTTGCGGCCGAACCCACGTAGGATCCAAGTACAGTAACCATCACTGCCGAACCCACGTAGGATCCTAGTACAATTGTCATCACTGCCGAACCCATGGAGGATCCAAATACAGTTTTCCTCACTTCTGAACTAATGTAGGATCCAAGTACATTCATCATTGTCGTCACAGTCGCAGCCAGCTCTAGGATTCCCGCACACAACACGCTCGATTCCGGGAGGGTCCGCTCCACGAGCCAAGGGGGTCGATACATCAACTGTCACAAGGTACAAAGTTTACGTATCCCAAAGTTCTGTCTCGTCAATAGGAACTCAACACGACAGACAACGCGTCAATCGGACACCCAGTCTGAGAGATAAAGGCTTTTCCGTTCGAGGGTCCTGGTTAGAAATATGCTCGTTTCTAACATAGACGATATCCAAAGCTTTATAAAACTCACTTAGAGTATCGCAAAATAACTGTCTCATTGAAAGGGTCCTAGTGCCGCAGACGACACGTTGATCGGACGCGCGGTCTTTAAGTTATTCCTGTTTAAATAAAAAACGGGCCCGACCTGTTTAGCCCAGTGGGCCGACGGGTCGGGTTAACCCAGTTTGACGGGTTCGAACCAGAAGGGGTGTTGGACCGGTCCGAAGAAATACACAACTCGGCTCGAAGGGGCGCGGTGCGGCGCGACCTGCCCTGGCGCGGCCCGACTCGGCCCGGCTGGGTGCGCGGCCTGGCTGGCCGAGCGGGTTCCAGGGGGGGGGGGGGTTCCGCACTGGCGGCACCAGGCGGTGCCGCCCTTCCCCAAATCGGCCGGTCTTCTGCGTACGCGGCCCACATGGGCGGGCCACCGGTCTTCCATCACGGCGCCCTCCCGACACCGCGGTCTAGCTCCACCCGATCGGCCGACGGGCCAGCCAGTTCCTCTGCCAAAGCGGCCCGTGTAGCGGGCCGCAGTTTATCCCGCACAACCGGCATGACGGCGCCGGTTCCCTTTGCCAAGTTCCCGGCACGGCGTGACGACATCGTGCCTCCTCCTCCATCAATTGCCAATTCTAAATTAATAAACGAGAACAATGAAGGGTTGTCAGGCCGTGTTTGTTCGGCCTGCACCCTCCACGTAAAACGATAACAATCGACCATATTTAACAACGATTTCCAACGAGAACGGGGTACGTAAACATCCAATTTCAAGAATAAACCCCTACCTCAACAAAATATGACGAACGTTGGCATCGCAGTTGATGGGGTCGCGAGGTGAGGATTTGTAGATGTTGATGGAGGGCATCCGAGGAGGAAGCGACGTCTCCCCTTTTTATCACGGAGAGAAGAAAACAAGGCGTGACGTCGTTGACGAGTTCCCGTGTCGGTGTCTCCTCCCTTGTCGTGAAGGAAGAAGAGGATGGTGAATCCAGGGTCGCCGAGTCGATGATCTTCGTCGGAGAGTTGGTGTTCTTCAACAAAGGAGATGAAGCGTTCTTCAAAACTCAAGAGCTCTCTCCCAAAATCTCAACACAACAAGCCAACCAAAAATAAAATAAGGCTTATCCTTATTTTATTTAATCATGCCATGCATTTCAAAATTTAAATTTCAAAACACTTAATTAATTAATTGAAGTGGTTCAATTAATTGATTTAAGTGTGTTGGAAAAAGTTAAGAGGGAGAGAGAGAGAAGGTGGAAAGGTTTCACAAGTAATGAGGAGTTTACAAAATTAAGAGGGGGGTTTAAGGAGTTTTAGGGAATGTGAAGGGTTGGGGATAGTATGGTCCCCACCTCACATTTATACTCACATGGGTAGTTAGGTGATAGTGGGTCCCACACTAACTTCCCCATGTAGGATAAAACCACCTTAGATATAAAAATAAAATTGTTCCATAATTTTATTCACTTCTCATTTAATCCACAAATTTTCAAATTCTCTTCCTGTGCAAACACATCTACGGTAAATGTTCCCTTAAGAAATTACCGGTGTTGCGAGTTCATCGGTGCCCTCAGATTTCAATTCCGAGCACCAGATCAAAATTTAGAAAAAACCGCTTGTTCGTTCACTGAACATACCTGAGCTAAACTTCAGAAATTGATTCCGGGCACACCGAGCCTCGGAATCAAGTGCCGTCAGAAACCACAGACTTGCAAAATTACAAAGTATTTAAGAAAAAAATTTCCTTGAGATTTACAGGTATTTACATTACTCCCACCTCAGGGCTTTATGTCCCCGTAAAGCTACATCATAAACTAGGGAAACAAATGAGGGAACTGTGCACACATCTGAGCCTCCCGCTACCATGTGCTCTCCTAGAGGTTTCCATTCTTCCAACGAATGCGCACTAGAGGAATCGACCGTCCACGTAGGACCTGCTCCTGTCGATACTCGATCTCCACCGGGACCTCCGCAAATGTCGCCCCATCATCGATATCCAGCTCCCCGTGATCAATGATATGCGTCGGGTCATGCACGTATCTCCTCTGCTGAGATACGTGGAAGACGTCGTGCACCCGGTGCAACTGAGGTAGAAGGGCCAGGCGATAAGCCACCTCGCCTACCCTAATGAGGACCTGAAATGGTCTGATGAAGCGCGAAGATAACTTTTCGTCCCGACCAAATCTCCGTAATCCATGTCGAGGTGAGACCCATAAGAAAACATGATCGCCATCCTCAAACTCTAGTGGTCTCCACCTCCTGTCAGCATAGGACTTCTGTCTGCTCTGTGCAGTCCTCATCCACTCCTGGATGATCTATACCTTCTCCGTCATAGATTGGACCATCTCTGGTCCTACGAGTTCTAACTCCCCAGGGTCAGTACAGCAGAAAGGTGATCTGCATGGTCAGCCATACAATGCCTCGTATGGTTCCATCCCGATGGTGGAGTGGTAGCTGTTGTTGTACGCAAACTCCACCAAGGGTAGGTGATCCTCCCATATGCAACCAAAGTCAAGGACACATGCACGGAGCATGTCCTCGAGTGTCTGAATGGTTCTCTCTATCTGGCCATCTATCTGAGGATGAAAGGTGGTGCTCAGGCATAACTGTGTCCCAAATGCCTCCTGCAACCCCTTCCAAAGATGGGAAGTAAAGCGAGCATCTCGATCGGAGACAATAGTCGATGACACACCATGAAGCTGTATGATCTCCTAAACGTAGAGGCGTCCCAATATCTCTACTGATCCCTACTCTCTGATCGGTAGGAAGTGGGACGAATTGGTGAGTCGATCTACGACCACCCAAATGGAGTCGTGTCCTCTGGAAGTACGTGGAAGCCCCGTCACGAAATCCATGGATATCCCATACCACTTTCACTCTGGGACCTCTAAGGGCTGCACCAAGCCTGCCGGTACCTGGTGCTCCGCCTTTACCTGCTAGAAGGTGAGCCATCGTGAAATGAACTCTGCCACAACCTTCTTCATACCCGGCCACCAATGCTGTCGTCTGAGATCCTGGTACATCTTCGCCACTCCTGGATGTACTGCAAGAGGAGAAGTGTGAAACTCCCTCAACACTTCCTCCTGAAATACAACTGGTACCATGGTACGTCCCCTGAAGAGGATTACGTACTCTGCTCCTTCAGAAAAACCATCAGGCGCCTGCCCTGTAGAAATCTAAGCATGTCGCGTCTCACAGTCAACGTCCCCATGCTGTGCCACTCTGACCCACTGAAGTAGTGGAGGTGTGACTGTGAGTGGCTATAGAAAGGTTTCTCCATCTCTATCCACAAAGGATATCTGTAAAGTGGCTAGTTGCTCTGTCGCCTCTCCAAGTAGCTGAATGCCCGACCTCCTGCTGAGAGCATCAACTACTATGTTCCCCTTCCTAGGAGTATAGGCTTTCTCAAAGTCATAGTCCTGGAGGAACTCGAGCCATCACCGTTGTATCAGGTTCAGGTCCTTCTGCAAGAAGATGTACCTGAGACTCTGGTGGTCAGAGTAGACTGTAAAGTGCTCGCCCATAAGGTAGTGTCACCACATCTTCAAGGTGAAGACCACTGCTGCTAACTCCAGGTCATGGGTAGCATAGTTTTGCTCGTGCTGCCTCAACTGTCGTGATCCGTATGCGATCACTGCCCGCTCCTGCATCAGGACACACCTGATTTTGGTCCTTGATGCATCACAGTAAACTACGTACCCTACGCCCTCCTCCGGCAACCTCAAGATGGGTTCACTGGTCAATCTCTACCTCAGCTCCTGGAAGCTCTGCTGACATCTATCTGACCATAAGAAGGGTTTCCCCTTCTTTGTCAAAGCTGAAAGCGGTGCTGCAACTCTGGAGAAGTCTGACACAAATCTCCGACAGTACCCAGCCAGACCTAGGAAACTTCGCACCTCCATCATTCTCCTGGGTGGATCCCAAGCAAGTAATGCCTCGATCTTCACATTATCCACAAAAACTCCCACCTCCAAGATGACGTGCCCCAAGAAGTGAACCTCTCGAATCCATAACTGGAACTTTGAGAGCTTACCATAAAGCTGGTGCTCTTGGAGTGTGTCCGGTACAACCCTCAAGTGGTAGGTGTGCTCCTCCTCAGTGGTCGAGTAAATCAGTATGTCGTCGATGAAGACTGCGACAAATTGATCGAGGTAAGGCTAGAAGATCCTGTTCATGAGACTCATGAACACTGCTGGAGCATTGGTTACGCCGAAAGGCATAACCAAGAACTCATAGTGGCCATACCGACATCTAAAGGCTGTCTTCTACACATTCTCATCTTGAACTCTAAGCTGATGATAGCCTGACCTGAGGTCTATCTTCGAGAACCATCGTGCTCCCTTGAGCTGATCAAAAAGGTCGTCAATCCTCTAGAGTGGATACTTGTTCTTTACGGTTACCTGATTTAGGCGACAGTAGTCGACACATAGTCGTAAGCTCCCATCCGCCTTCTTGGCGAATAAAATCGGAGAAGCCCAGGGTGAAACACTGGTTCGGATGAATCCCTTGACTTGTAAGTCCTCCAACTATACCCGCAACTCACGAATCTCGGTGGGAGACATCCGATATGCTGGAGTAGATATTGGGGCTATCTCAGGGTACAAGTCAATATAGAAGTCTACCTCTCTGAGAGGAGGTAGTCCTGGAACATCGTTAGGGAAAACGCTCGCATACTGATCCACCACAACAAGAAAACCCAGACTCCGCACATGAACCGCTCCGAGAATGAGACTAGCCAACTGATGTGTGATCGACTACCCTCTCCTCTGTGTAAGACCATTCTATACTTCAAAGGCTCCCTTCTCGTCGGTGAAGGTGAACCTGCTCCCATCTGTGCGGACACACCACATTTTGTGCCTAATACAGTCAATATGGGCATGGAATATAGATAACCAATCCATTCCCAAGATGACGTCGTAAGGCCTCAACACCGCTAAAAGAAGATCCCAACTGAAGCTCTCGACTCCTAGAGTAAGCTCACACTGTCGGCACTAGTGCGTAATCGTCGAGTCTGCTCCCGTAGGAGTCTCTAGCTGTAAGGATCGAGCCAACGACTCCGTCAGAATCTCCGAGCTTCGAACAAGGGTAGCGACAATAAAAGAATGACTCGCTCCTGTGTCTATAAGAAGTGCATAAAGGGTGGAGTAGACACAGATAGTACCTCGAATCATCTCAGGTGTACCATGGTCGTAAGCCTCCACTGCCTAAAGATGAGCCTGCCTCTGTCCGCCAGCTCCCTGTGGTCGGGGTGGACCTCCTGGTGGTGGTGGTGGTAGAGCCTCGAAGCATCGTACACCACCTACTACTCGGCCAGCTCCTCTGCCTCATCCTCCTCCTCCCTACGGACCACCACGGTTGAACCTCTGCCTCTGCCTGTGTGGTCCTTCAACCGTCTTTTGCTCCTCTGCATGGTGGGTTGGGCAGTCACAAGCCATGTGGCCCTACCCGCCACATGCATAGTACTGCCTGCCTCTCGTATGTTTGGCTCTGCTGCGTGTGCCCCACACCTCCGAACCAGTATCTTGAGGTTTCCCACCTGATGGCCTGGTCCGCTTGGACCTCTAAGACATCTGTCTACTGCCAGCTACAGAAGACTCCACTACGTGTCGCCCTGCGGAAGGCCTCGCTACTGGCGTAGGCTTAGCAAGGAAGCTCTCTACAAGAAGGGCTTGCTCCAGTACTCCTGCTTGCATCAGAATGCTGAGAGAGATCATAAAATCCCTGATCTCATGCCTCAGTCTCTGCTCAAAGGTCCGAGCCTGAAAGAATGGGTCCCATACCATGTCCGTGGAGTAGCGCGAGAGGTCGGTAAACCTCACCGAGTACTGGGCTACTATTATGCTGCCCTGCCGTAGCTGTAGTAACTTTTGGATGTGCACCACACAGAGGGTGGCTAGAACGAACTCCGATCAGAAGAGGCTCTCGAAGTCCATCCAAAGTAGAGATGCCTCATCGTGCACCTGGAGCATCAGGATCCACCATATACCTGCTTCTCCATGCATGAGACTCACTGCAAGGATCACCATAAGATCTACTGGTGTCCCTACCAATCTGAAGACTCAGACGGTAGCCTCCATCCAATCCTCGGCTCCCTGAGGGTCCATCTCTCCACGGAACCTGGGTGGCCTCTGTCGCTGAAACTCGTGCAGTGCACTCAGGCGGTGTGCACTCTCTGCTGCTGGGGCTCGTGGTATCGGTGGCCCAGCGGTAGAGGTACCACTAGTGCCTCCGGTGTAATGGGGCCCTGCACCGAGGCCTCGTCGCTCGGTGGGATTCCATCCTGCACAAAGCTTGGATCACTAGATGGCTGCCTTCGTGGGGCCATCCTGAAAAGTAACAGGTGAACCACGGTTACTATAGTATACCTAGTGAGCTGACACAAAGTAATCACAAAAGAAAATTTTTGAAACACACATGCAATCAATGTTTTCATGCACTGAGTCGGAAATCAGAAGTCAGGGTCCTGGTGTATGGATACGTCGGCCGCTGCACCATCACCGGACTCCCTGGACTAATATCCACACTCAATAACCTTAACACTATTGCTTCACAGGAAGAAATTATCAGAGTCTGAAGTTCTGCGGTAGAACCGACTCCTCTAATACCAATTTGTCACGACCCGTCCACGAGGCCCGTGCCGTGACTACCCCAAGCCCGCCTTCCATAGGCCAGGGGCTGGCGACTAGCACCAAAGGTGAAAATACCGATAAAAGGGAAGGAATTGCCATTATATAAGTAAACAAACACAACAGAGTACGCAAGCTGAAGTAAAGACTAAACTGAGTACAAAAGTAAGTGCTGGAAAGTAAATGGGCCAGAATACAAACCCAACTGAAAGTACAGTACAACATTAAGAATGAACAGCTTCAGTAAAGTAAACTAGCAACCACTGAGTCATCCTATGGATATCCCACCTGAAGGGTGGGTACAAATGGTCTCCTCAGCTCATCGGGTCTGGCCGTCCGCTCTGTGTACGTCCCGCCAAGTGGTCCACCTCCAGGTACCGTCCCACTCCATAAGACTCCACCTCGATCAATGCTGTCTGTCGTTTTCATCCAACACAATGTAGTGCGAGCATAGCCTGTGCAGGGGTGAGTATACGATACTCAGTAGGGACCCCGAGACCCCCGAAGGTCTCCCAAAATCCACAAAGGATAAACCACAAGGAAAGATACAAACACAAAGTATCAACTAACTCTACTTAGGTATATGCCCATACATATACCTAAGTCATCAATTCCAGTTTGGCTCCAACTCACGAGCCCAAGTACAACCCAGTCCACACAGGAAAGCAAGTCAATCACATTGATGATAATGATTGAAAGTCAAGACTCAGATCACACAGGTATACTACTCACAAAGAGGGGTGGAGATGATAGATGTAGCCTCTGAATCATCTCCCCTACCTAACCCACATAGGATCCAAGTACAGAAGTCATTGCGGCCGAACCCATGTAGGATCCAAGTACAGTAACCATCACTGCCGAACCCATGTAGGATCCTAGTACAGTCGTCATCGCTGCTGAACCCACGGAGGATCCAAGTACAGTCTTCCTCACTTCTGAACCCACGTAGGATCCAAGTACATTCGTCATTGTCGTCACAGTCGTAGCCAGCTCTAGGATTCCCGCACACAACACGCTTGATTCTGGGAGGGTCCGCTCCATGAGCCAAGGGGGTCGATACATCAACTCTCACAAGGTCCAGAGTTGATGTATCCCAAAGTTCTATCTCGTCAATAGGAACTCAACGCGATAGATGGCACGTCAATCAGATGCTCGGTTTGAGAGATAAGGGCTTTTCCGTTCTAGGGGCCCTGTTAGAAATACACTCGTTTCTAACCCGGACGATATCCAAAGCTGTCCAAAACTCACTTAGAGTATCGCAAAATAACCATCTCATCGAAAGGGTCCTATTTCCATAGACGACGCGTCGATCAGACGCGTGGTCTTTAAGTTATTCCTGTTTAAATGAAAAACGGGCCCGACCTGTTTATCCCAGTGGGCCGACGGGTCGGGTTAACCCAGTTTGATGGGTCCGACCTAGCAGGGGTGTACGACCGGTCCAAATAAATACACAACTCGGCCCGGCGGGGCGCGGCCCGACCCGACCCGGCTTGGCCCGACGGGGCCCGGCGCGGCCTGGCTGGGCCCAGCCCAGCCCGGCACGGCCCGACCCGGCTTGGCCCGGCCCGGTGTGGTCTGGCTTGGCCTGAACCGGCGCGGCCCAGTTGGCTCGGCCGGCTGGCTGAGCGGCTCAGCCGAAGGCTGAGCGGGTTCCAAGGGGGGGGGGGTTTCCCCATCGGCGGCGCCGCCCTTCCCCAAACCGGCCGGCTAGACCGGCCAGTCTTCTGCGCACGCGGCCCGCATGGGCGGGCCGCCGATCTTCCAACGCGGCGCCCTCTCGGCACCGTGGTCCAGCTCCACCCGGCCGGCTGACGGGCCAACCGATTCCTCTGCCGAAGCGGCCCGTGTAGCAGGCCACGGTTCTTCTCGCACAACCGGTGCGACGGTGCCAGTTCCCTTTGCCACGTTCCCGGAACGGCACTACGGTGTTGTGACTTCTTCACCATCAATTGCCAATTCTAAATTAATAAATGAGAACAACAGAGGGTTATCGGGCCGTGTTTGTTTGGCCCGCACCCTTCGCGTAAAATGATAGCAATCATCCATATTTAACAATGATTTCCAACGAGAATGGGGTACATAAACATCCACTTTCAAGAATAAATCCCTACCTAAACAAAAGATGATGAACGTTGGCGTCGCAGTTGACGGCGTCGCGAGGTGAGGATTCATAGACGTTGACAGAGAGCGTCCGAGGAGGAAGCGACGTCTCCCTGTTTTATCACGGAGAGAAGAAAACAAGGAGTGACGTCGTTAATGAGTTCCCGTGTCGGTGTCTCCTCCCTTGTCACGGAGGAAGATGAGGATGGTGAATCCGGGGTCACCGAGTCGATGTTCTTCATCGGAGAGTTGGCATTCTTCAACAAAGGAGATGAAGCGTTATTCGAAACTCAAGAGCTCTCTCCCAAAATCTCAACACAACAAGCCAACCAAAAATAAAATAAGGCTTCTCCTTATTTTATTTAATCATTCCATGCATTTCAAAATTTAAATTTCAAAACACTTAATTAATTAATTGAAGTGGTTAAATTAATTGATTTAAGTGTGTTGGAAAAAGTTAATAGGGAGAGAGAGAGAAGGTGGAAAGGTTTCACAAGTAATGAGGAGTTTACAAAATTAAGAGGGGGGTTTAAGGAGTTTTAGGGAATGTGAAGGGTTGGGGCTCGTATGGGCCCCACCTTACATTTATCCTCACATGGGTAGTTAGGTGCTAGTGGGTCCCACCATAACTCCCCCATGTATGATAAAACCACCTTAGATTTAAAAATAAAATTGTTCCACAATTTTATTCACTTCTCATTTAATCCACAAATTTTCAACTTCTCTTCCCGTGAAAACACATCTACAGTAAAGGTCCCCTTAAGCAATTACCGGCATTGTGAGTTCATCGGTGCCCTAAGATTTCAATTCCGAGCACCAGATAAAAATTTAGAAAAACCCGCTTGTTCGTTCACTGAACCTACCCGAGCTAAACTTCAGAAATTGATTTAGGGCACAACGGGCCTCAGAATCAAGTGCCGTAAGAAGACACAAACTCGCAAAATTCCAAAGTATTTAAGAAAAAAATTTCCTTGAAATTTCCGAGTATTTACAACTATAAAGTTTCCCTCTTTTGAATATGAATTAATATAATATAATTAATCATATGCATGAAAGATAAGGAATCTTGTGTCGGCTATGAGGTAGTTAATGCCAGGGGAGTAATTCTTCTCAATTTTTTTACGTCAGGCATCCCATGTTTATTTTATGGGTTAGAGACTCAAGGTTGGGTAATAGGTTTAATGTCTTACCGGGATAGGTGGGTCTCTAGTTTTACATTTTGAAAGGATGTATGAATGATTAAGTGTGTCCCTAGGGGATAGATTTCAAACTTAGGATTTTGTGGAGTGTATCCGTAGGGGGGAATATTTCACACTTGGGATTTGGTGGAGTCTGTCCCCAGGGGGGAACATTTCACACTTAGGATTTGGTTAAGTGTGTCCCCAGGTGGGGAATAATTCACACTTGGGATTTTGTGGAGTGTGTCACTAGGGGGGAATATTTCACACTTATAATTTTTTGGAGTGTTTCCCTAGGATCTAAGATTTCACACTTGTGATTTGGTTAAGTGTGTCCCCATGGGGGGAGATTTTACACTTGTGGTTTGGTGGAGCATATCCCTAGGGGGAAGATTTCACACTTAGGATTTTGTGGAGTGTGTCCTCAAGGGGGAAGACTTCACACTTTGGATTTGTTAAAGTGTGTACCCAGGGGGAAATATTTCACACTTGGGATTTGGTGGAGTGTGTCCCTATGGGGGATGATTTCACACTTAGTATTTGGTGCAGTGTGTGCCTAGGGGGGAATATTTAACACTTGGGATTTGGTTAAGTGTGCCCCCAGAGGAGAAAATCTCACACTTTTTATTTAGTGGAGTGTGTCCATAGGGGGGATTATTTCACACTTAGGATTTTGTTAAGTGTGTCCCCTAGGGGGGGATTTCACACTTAGGATTTGGTGGTGATGTTGGGGGTGCTGGGATTGAACCTCATGGAGGCACCCCAAGTTTGTTTCATTGTTAGGATTAAACCTAATAGAGGCATACTATAAACCCTATTAGTAAAAAGGGATCAAAACCCATGTAGTTAAATGTCACATTTTAAGATCATGTGACAAGAATGGTCCATACAGTTTAACGTCATGCAGTAAGGATGCTTGTTTCGTGAAAGGAGTGTCAATGAGGGATGGTATAGGGCTTATGCATATGGGATGCCTAGTGTAGGAGTTTCCTACCATGGTAGGGGAGGATATGGCATCCCATGATGATCATACATGGGGAATCCTGTGTTAATTACATGGGGAAAGGCTACAATTTAATGTCATGTGTCGAGGATGTTGTCGTGCAGTTTAGTGGCATGCAACTAGGATGCAGAGTTAGGAAATTTCACATCACGAAGATTAGATGTTAATGGGACTTACACTCTGAGGGATACTATGTCAAGGTAAGAGGAAGATATAGTAAAAGAATTGTCTACCAAGATAGGTAATCTATTTCCCTCGGTGATTCCACCTTTGGGAATACGTGTCTACTGCTCATATTTCTCAGTTTAGGGAATGGAATAAACACTACCGTAGAGGAGTGGAAATCAAGAGGCTTGATATTATGGTGCCTATTATTATAATAAATAGGCATTAGGGTAACTGTAACACCCCGAGATTTTATGAAAAATATTATTTTAATTTCATTAATGTCTTGTGTTGTATTCTACACCAAGATTACCTTGCGCTATACGCAATACCGTATTAGCTTGCAGTATACGCAACACTATTCTTGGATCGTGTTACATACAATTTTGATAATAGTTATTCTACGCAAAATTGAGTATATATATATATATATATTAAATGTATAAATGAAATATGGTTGGATTCTGTTATACGAAAACACGAAGGATTCTTTCACAACACGCAACCCTGACTTGGCTTGCATTACACGCAATCGCGACCTTTCTCGATAGCGTGTGTTGTACGCAATACCAGGTTTTAATAAACAATGATATATTATTATAATATTGCCATGAACTAGCCGTTATGAATAGTATTAACTAAAATTTGAATTTTATAACATTATTATTCATCTTACACATTTTCTAGAACATGGTATAAGAACAAAATAAATTTTTCGGGTAAAATAAGTATTTTTCAAAAAATACAGTTTTGCCGCCTTTTGATGGCGCACCCACTTTAAATCTAGTTTTTGACATGTTTATATGTTCAATTTGACAAAATAAAATTCTTCTTTTGAATCAGGATGTAAAAATTTACATTAGATAAAGTTTTGATATTTTCCGATAACTTTCATATTTTAATGAATAGTAAAAACACGCTATATTTTAATTAAAAACAACTTTTTTCATCATAATATCTTATGTGGTTAAATTATAATATTGAATTGTTTTAAAGTATAAATAGAATATATTTTTACCATTTAATATAATGTATGTCATTAGTATTGATTTTACCTTGAATTCGTAGGTTAAATCAATTCAATCTTTTGCAATGTTTTAAAAAAAAACCCATTTTCTATCGACAACGGGATTAATTTTAATTTAATTTCTGCATCTTTTGTGTATTGAATTTGGAAAAATGGATTCCATATTTGGAATCAGTGGGTCCAAATTATGTTAATAAACTACTTTTTATTTTTGGGAATTATGAATAGTAACTACGGTAAATTTTATTTACCATAGTTAAAGGTAAATCGGGTAATTAAGGGTAAATATAATATTTTAAAATTACCCTAACAAATGTCAAAATCCTATTGGATGACTAAAAGTAGACCCATATCACCTAAGGGTCGGATTAGAATCATTTAATGGACATTTTTCCATGAAAATAACTTAATTATTATTAAAACCAAAGAAAGTGACAACATGTCACTCTCTTAAATCTTATAAGTATATTAATTTTAATTTAGTGATAAATTTCATGAAACTTCAAACATGAATAGTCTCCAGAAAGCTAATGAAATTATCTACATCATATAAATTTATTTATAATTTTTAAGGATTAAATAATTATCATTAATTATGACACAATAGTGATGCAGAAATTGTTTATCTAGTGAAAAATCAAGAATATTGTTTTTATTAAACTAATAGTGACCATAAAATGCACAAATACCTAACAAAAACTTATTGGACATGTAAATTTAAACCATAATCATCCAATGGTTGAATATTTTACCATTTGGAGCCTTATAAAAGCGATTATGACACTTATATTATTTTATTTTAAATGATGCCAAAGTTGTCACCTTCATAATTTAATAAATATAAAAATTTAAATATTGTGATTTTAAGATGATAAATTCGAGTAAAAGTATTCTTGTGAAAGGTAATAGATTTATTTTCATCATAGGATTTTATTTTTAATTTTTATGCAACAAATAAGTATATTAAATAATTATACAAAAATGTTGTAGTATTTATTTTATTAAGAGATAAACCAAATAAATGGTTTCAAAAATAATAAAATAAATATTATATGAACTATTTAATGTGATCCAATAATTTTTAAGATAAATATGACATTTTATGAATCTATTAAAACTTTTAGTTTGAACATATCTTCTGTATTTATTTTATTTAAATTCAAATAAATGAATAGTGTCAAAATTGACACTATTGTTATTTTATAAAAAAAAACATATTATAAAATTGATTAAAAATCACAAAATATTTCAAAATTATAAATTTAAATTCATATGATCTAAAATGTTATTAAGAATCCAATTATGGACAATTCACAACAAATAAGTAATTATTGGTTATAATTTAAAAATTAGAATGTTATTACCACAAATAAAATTAAATTGATTAAATAAGGATAAATCATGTTGATAATGTTTAAAATAAATTCCTAACATGTCTAAATTCTATTGGTTGATGATATTACAACCTTATCTTATCTAATATTCGAATATGAGTCATTGTTGGATGTTTTTATGTGGGGTTAGATATATTATAAATTAATATTTTTAAGAATTCCAAAGGTGCCCCTCTCCTCCCTTATAAAAGGACACCTCCTCCCCCTCCTCCTCACACCAATTTGAGAAATCAAGCTCGGAAAACCCCTGAAATTTTCTTCTCTCCACTTCCCTATAATAATCCTAGAGGTCCTGGTCTTCTTCAAAGACGAATCTTAGTTCCCTAAGTGGAGGATTCAAAGAGGCGTTCCAAAGAAGAGGTAATATCCATTACCGATCTTTTCAATTTCTTTCTTCTTCAACTTCTTCTTCTTTAGTTGTTTAATTATAAATTAATAACATCAGTATTACTTACATACTGATATGTTATTATAAATATTAAACAACTCTAATTAACCTTCTATCCATCCTACGGAGAAAGGAAATCACCGTGCGTGCGTACGTACGGAATACCGTCTCCACGCCGTGGTGTAATCTATTTTCCGTCACCACCTTAATTGGATGGGTATAATGATGTAATGAGCAACTATACATGATTATTATAAAGTTATATTGATACTGAAATAGTATACAAACACTTCAACACAATTCCACGACCATGAGAACGATATCATCGCTCGTGCGTACGTACGGACTACCGTCTCCACGACGCGATGAGATTCATTCTCAATGATTAACCATTCATGAATGATTAAAAAGTATATATAATAAGTACTAATGAAATATATGACATAATAATGATACTGGATTTATTTATATTTATATGTATGTCATCTACTTAATTCCATTCAATTCAATAAGGAAACGAAAACAGCGTTCATGCGTACGTACGGACTACCGTCTCCATGAACGGTGTATTTATTTCCATTTACTGATTTATTATATATATGTATATTATGAATATATATATATAAATCATGTTTTATATTCTGGAATTAAGTAATCATGATCTAAGTAATCATATGAATAATTACAAGTCAAAACACGAACGACAAATGAAACAATTTTACCCAAAACGCTCTTTAACATGGAATTTACAAAAGAACGGGTAATATAATGTCATAAGTGAACCATATATGATATCATAACAATGAATATGATTCTTTAATAAGTCAATGACATTATTTAAATCATTATACAGGAGGTTCGGACACTTACGAAGCAAATCGGACCTAAGGTAAGGGAAAATATCACAATCTCATTTTTATCCGAGATTGTTTATTCGTAAGTATTTACTGGTGTGTATTTTATATTCCACATCCATGTTTCATCAATATGTAATATTATTTCCATCCACCTACAATTTTTTAAATCCATTTTTACCCTTCGGTGAGTTTTTAGTAATATGTATGAAAGGAATCTTTTGTCATTTTTCGTACGAGGTACTTTTTGACTTTTCCGACAAAAGTACGAAGAATGTTTTTTTACTTATACGGCATGAATGGATTCTTAAAACATTATTTCCAAGAAGATTTCTTTACAAGTATTCAAGTTTATTTTTAATCAACTTCTTTTAGTTCAAATTTGTATGACATGTTAAGAAAGGAAAAATGTTTTTGAAGAAGAAAGGATATTTTCCTCAAGAATGGAGTTCAAGTGTTTTATCAAAATTATTTTCCATCTAAGATAATAAAGGGTTCTGTTTTTATCCCTATTATTACATTGATTTGATTATGTTTTGATGGAATTATTTTTATGAAGTCATTTACCTTATATTATTTGTTTTATGATGTCATGATGTTTCAAGAATCCCATTTTTGTTACATGTGTTATTCGATGATGTATGATTTATGATTATGTGGCACACATAAGAAAGGATTCATTATAAGATGGGTGGGACCTATATCTCCCTCCAATGCATTGGGTAAAGATTTTATATCTCATGAGATAGACAGGGCTGGAACGGTAGGTTATACCGGTTCAGTGAAACAGGACTGAAACGAGGGTTACTCGATTCAGAAAGGGACTTTGTCCACTAAGATAGTCTTGGCAATGAGTCTTGACTAACAAGAAATGATTCTCTATGATTATGTGTGTATGCCACAAAGTTTCATGTTTTAAGTTATGATTATTGGGATTTCATTTCACTACTATGATTTATCCCATGTTATGAAATTATGCTCTCTTTTGCAGGTTAAGATTTCCAAAAGTTATGTTCTTATGAATATGATGTGATTGATTTTTTTCTTTTGTTTACCCTTAATGAGCATTTGAGCTCACCCTTTTATGTTTTCTTTTCCCCAGGATATAAAGAAAGGTTTTAGGTAAAAAAAGGGAAGATCTTTATGGGAGATATTGAAGATCTTTCACCACGATTAGAAGATTACATTCTGAGTTTCCAAAGACACTAAACTATTAAGATCCTTGTGTGTGTGTTTTTGTTATGTACTAAGTATTCCTCAAATGTAATGTAATGTCAATTTACGTCAGGCATCGGGTCTTTACAGTTGGTATCAGAGGAAAGGTTTAGTCAACCTTTGGAAACTAGGATGCGAAAACGTTAGTGAGATCCCTAGAGATATTTCTACGGTATGTATAGGGATGTCCCTAAGGTTAAGTATACGTATAGGTTATAGTACTAGAACTACACTAACGATCATAGAATTAAACCTAAGATGTTAGATATTGAAGGTACTCCCCCTTTATTATGTTGTTTTCCCTAGCATGATTTTTGCCTCTCACACTATTCTTTTTGGGTTTTAGACGATGGCTGGAACCCGAAGGAACCGTGTTGATCAATGCAATGGACAATGCAATGATTGTCCTCCTGAACAAACAAATGTTATGGGAGATGGAGTGCAAAATCTTATTTCTATACTTACACAAGCTATGAATCATTCTGGACTTCCAAATGAGCAGATAAGGGAACAATATTCTATTGAGTCCTTCATGAGGCAACGCCCACCTTCTTTCAGTGGGTCTTCTGATCCACTTGTTGCTGAACAATGGATCAGTACCACTGAAAAGATATTTTCAGTTCTTCAATGTTCTGAACATGATAAAGTCATCTTAGCAGTATATCGTTTGGAAGGTGAAGCTGATCAATGGTGGAATCTTATCAAGAATACAAGGCAAAGAGATGAAATTGAGTCCATGGAATGGGACGAGTTCAAGAACTTATTTTTCAATAAGTACTTCCCTCGTATTCTTCGAACAAAGATGGATAAGGAGTTTCTTGAACTAAAGAAAAAGGATGATGAATCTATTGGTATATACGAAGCGAATTTTACAAGACTTTCAAGGTATGCATCTGGCATTATCATCCAACCTGAAAGTAAAGTTGATCAATTTTTCAGTGGCTTAAAACCAAGTCTTCGAAGGGCATTAGCTATAAGAGACTTCAGTAGCTATGAAGAAATTGTGCGTTGTGATATCAAGGTAGAAATTGAAGTTGGTGTTACATATCCATCTCATGGTTTTGACAAGAAACGAAAGATGGAGTTCAAGGAGAAATCTCAGAATAATGGTGAAAATAAGATGAATGTTTCCTTATGCACAAAGTGTGGAAAGAAGCATGGTGGAGATTGTCTTAAAGGGACTAGAAAATGTTTTAAGTGTGGAAAAGAAGGTCATCGAGTAGCTGAGTGTTGAAGTAATGGAAAAAGGGTTTCTAATGATGTGAATAAAGCAAACACTGCAGAGAACGCACCACCAACACTTCAATGCTTCAAGTGCAAGGAAATGGGGCATTATGCTAATAAATGCCCTAATCCAAGGGTTAGTGATGATCAACATGAGAAACCACTGAAGGTAAAGGAAAAAGTGAAGTCACATGCGATCACTATTGGCAATGTTGAATATGACAACGATGTGGTGGAATGATTAAGTGTTTATGTAATGGGATTCCAAAATAATGTTGTATCATTGAGTATTGCAATATTTATTGATGTGGTATTCAAAGTGATTGAGATATTTTTTGGAAATAAGATGATATGCGCATAATGAAGGGAAAACGAGAAAATGAAATGTTTAATAGTATTCATGAGCTCATGATTGATATAAGGACTAAGTGATATCATGGTTTGAGTATATAGAATTTTGAGGATTTTGGTACATGGAAGGTGTTAACTTTTAACTGCAATCATGTTTTCACTAAGGTTCAATGGGTATTCAAGAAAATACTTGATTAAGGCCTTTGAATGTTTGGAATGTGACCAACAAGACATATCTTATGATATATGGGGATCGACGATGGTGTTAAATCTCTAGTAATCATTTTCACTATGTTATGAGAGTGGACTGCAGTATTATGGATAAGCCTAAAGATTGAAATGGATTATGTTGGACATAAGTGAGTATTGTTTAAGGATAGAAGTTTTTTTTATTCGATATTATTGATGGGATGTTATAGTAATGTAGTTTTAGAAAAAGGACAACCTGCAGGACGGGCGACATCCCATCGCGTCGGACAAGGCTGTAGGAATCGAACCCACAACTGAAGTGCGACTGGCCTTTATCGCCTACCACTGGCCTACAGGAAGTCCCTGTTTAGTAGAAAACTAGTTTTATTATATTAAGCAGTATGATATGTGAAGTATAAGTTCATTTTAGGAACCATATATGATTAATCTCACTATAGAATGACTTATGTATATTTAATAACTTTTGCTAACCTTTTGTTTGAGACAGATGGAATGACCCGTCATTCTATCACATGATCTGCCAACACTTCACGAATAACAAATTCAACTTCATTTACTTAAGAGATGAAGTGGAAATTGTCCAAAGAACGACAAACGGTGAGACTATACCAAAATCACGAAAGTATTTCTTCTAATTCCAATTTCATCAACTTTAGGGAAATGATCTTGAAAATCAAAAATGTTGTCTTAGTGATCTTATATCTGATGAATTAGATGGTACCCTAGATCATCACAAATTTATGGATTTGTGATTGCTAGCTTTTCCATAGCCATGTTCTCTACCACTCTCCATCAGAACATGATGGTTAGATTTCTCTTCCATATCCATATTTTCACCTATGTGGATACCCAGTGATTAGTTAACTTGGGTAACCATTACGTTTTATACTTTAGTTTTTAAAGATAAGTTTTGGTATTCCTTTTTACGATGTGGGTTTCTGTCAAAGAAACTTTCAAATAGTAAACCATTTATAACCCCGACAAATTTCGAGGGCGAAATTCATTTTAAGGGGGGTAGAATGTAACACCCCGAGATTTTATGAAAAATATTATTTTAATTTCATTAATGTCTTGTGTTGTATTCTACACCAAGATTACCTTGCGCTATACGCAACACCGTATTAACTTGCAGTATACGCAACACTATTCTTGGATCGTGTTACATACAATTTTGATAATAGTTATTCTACGCAACATTGAGTATATATATATATATATTAAATGTATAAATGAAATATGGTTGGATTCTGTTATACGAAACAACTAAGGATTCTTTCACAACACGCAACCCTGACTTGGCTTGCATTACACGCAATCGCGACCTTTCTCGATAGCGTGTGTTGTACGCAATACCGGGTTTTAATAAACAATGATATATTATTATAATATTGTCATGAACTAGCCGTTATGAATAGTATTAACTAAATTTTGAATTTTATTACATTATTATTCATCTTACACATTTTATAGAACATGGTATAAGAACAAAATAAATTTTTCGGGTAAAATAAGTATTTTTCAAAAAATGCAGTTTTACCGCCTTTTGATGGCGCACCCACTTTAAATCTAGTTTTTGACATGTTTATATGTTCAATTTGACAAAATAAAATTATTATTTTGAATCAGGATGTAAAAATTTACATTAGATAAAGTTTTGATATTTTTCTGATAACTTTCATATTTTAATGAATAGTAAAAACACGCTATATTTTAATTAAAAACAACTTTTTTCATCATAATATCTTATGTGGTTAAATTATAATATTGAATGGTTTTAAAGTATAAATAGAATATATTTTTACCATTTAATATAATGTATGTCATTAGCATTGATTTTACCTTGAATTCGTAGGTTAAATCAATTCAATCTTTTGCAATGTTTTAAAGAAAAACCCGTTTTCTTTCGACAACGGGATTAATTTTAATTTAATTTCTGCATCTTTTGTGTATTGAATTTGGAAAAATGGATTCCATATTTGGAATCAGTGGGTCCAAATTATGTTAATAAACTACTTTTTATTTTTGGGAATTATGAATAGTAACTACAGTAAATTTTATTTACCATAGTTAAAGGTAAATCGGGTAATTAAGGGTAAATATAATATTTTAAAATTACCCTAACAAATGTCAAAATCCTATTGGATGACTAAAAGTCGACCCATATCACCTAAGGGTCGGATTAGAATCATTTAATGGACATTTGTCCATGAAAATAACTTAATTATTATTAAAACCAAAGAAAGTGACAACATGTCACTCTCTTAAATCTTATAAGTATATTAATTTTAATTTAGTGATAAACTTCATGAAACTTCGAAAATGAATAGTCTCCAGAAATCTAATTAAATTATCTACATCATATAAATTTATTTATAATTTTTAGTGATTAAATAATTATCATTAATTATGACACAATAGTGATGCAGAAATTGTTTATCTAGTGAAAAATCAAGAATATTGTTTTTATTAAACTAATAGTGACCATAAAATGCACAAATACCTAACCAAAACTTATTTTA
The DNA here is from genome assembly GCA_963277665.1 of Viscum album. NCBI lineage: Eukaryota > Viridiplantae > Streptophyta > Magnoliopsida > Santalales > Viscaceae > Viscum > Viscum album. Next base: position 764,298,942 of record OY728150.1, read on the forward strand.
CATGTAAATGTAAACCATAATCATCCAATGGTCGAATATTTGACCATTTGGAGCCTTATAAAAGTGATTATGACACTTATATTATTTTATTTTAAATGATGCCAAAGTTGTCACCTTCATAATTTAATAAATATAACAATTTAAATATTGTGATTTTAAGATGATAAATTAGAGTAAAAGTATTATTGTGAAAGGTAATAGATTTATTTTCATCATAGGATTTTATTTTTAATTTTTATGCAACAAATAAGTATATTAAATAATTATACAAAAATGTTGTAGTATTTATTTTATTAAGAGATAAACCAAATAAATGGTTTCAAAAATAATAAAATAAATATTATATGAACTATTTAATGTTCTCCAATAATTTTTAAGATAAATATGAAATTTTATGAATCTATTAAAACTTTTAGTTCGAACATATATTCTGTATTTATTTTATTTAAATTCAAATAAATGAATAGTGTCAAAATTGAAACTATTGTTATTTTATAAAAAAAAACATATTATAAAATTGATTAAAAATCACAAAATATTTCAAAATTATAAATTTAAATTTATATGATCTAAAATGTTATTAAGAATCCAATTATGGAAAATTCACAACAAATAAGTAAATATTGGTTATAATTTAAAAATTAGAATGTTATTACCACAAATAAAATTAAATTGAATAAATAAGGATAAATCATGTTGATAATTTTTAAAATAAATTCCTAACATGTCTAAATTCTATTGGTTGATTATATTACAACCTTATCTTATCTAATATTCAAATATGAGTCATTTTTGGAGGTTTTTATGTGGGGTTAGATATATTATAAATTAATATTTTTAAGAATTCCAAAGGTGCCCCTCTCCTCCCTTATAAAAGGACACCTCCTCCCCCTCCTCCTCACACCAATTTGAGCACTCAAGCTCGGCCAACCCCTAAAATTTTCTCCTCTCCACTTCCCTAGAATAATCCTAGAGGTCCTGGTCTTCTTCAAAGACCAATCTTAGTTTCCTAAGTGGAGGATTCAAAGAGGCGTTCCAAAGAAGAGGTAATATCCATTACCGATCTTTTCAATTTCTTTCTTCTTCAACTTCTTCTTCTTTAGTTGTTTCATTATAAAGTAATAACATCAGTATTAATTACATACTTATATGTTATTATAAATATAAAACAACTCTAATTAACCTTCTATCCATCCTACGGAGAAAGCAAATCACCGCGCGTGCGTACGTACGGAATACCGTCTCCACGCCGTGGTGTAATCTATTTTCCGTCACCACCTTAATTGGATGGGTATAATGATGTAATGAGCAACTATACATGATTATTATAAAGTTATATTGATACTGAAATAGTATACAAACACTTAAACACAATTCCACGACCATGGGAACGATATCATCGCTCGTGCGTACGTACGGACTACCGTCTCCACGACGCGATGAGATTCATTCTCAATGATTAACCATTCATGAATGATTAAAAAGTATATATAATAAGTACTAATGAAATATATGACATAATAATGATACTGGATTTATTTATATTTATATGTATGTCATCTACTTAATTCCATTCAATTCAATAAGGAAACGAAAACAACGTTCATGCGTACGTACGGACTACCGTCTCCATGAACGGTGTATTTATTTCCATTTATTGATTTATTATATATATGTATATTATGAATATATATATATAAATCATGTTTTATATTCTGGAATTAAGTAATCATGATCCAAGTAATCATATGAATAATTACAAGTCAAAACACGGACGACAAATGAAACAATTTTACCCAAAACGCTCTTTAACATGGAATTTACAAAAGAACGGGTAATATAATGTCATAAGTGAACCATATATGATATCATAACAATGAATATGATTCTTTAATAAGTCAATGACATTATTTAAATCATTATACAGGAGGTTCGGACACTTACGAAGCAAATCGGACCTAAGGTAAGAGAAAATATCACAATCTCATTTTTATCCGAGATTGTTTATTCGTAAGTATTTACTGGGGTGTATTTTATCATCCACATCCATGTTTCATCAATATGTAATATTATTTCCATCCACCTACAATTGTTTAAATCCATTTTTACCCTTCGGTGAGTTTTTAGTAATATGTATGAAAGGAATCTTTTGTCGTTTTTCGTACGAGGTACTTTTTGACTTTTCTGACAAAAGTACGAAGAATGTTTTTTTAACTTATACGGCATGAATGAATTATTAAAACATTATTTCCAAGAAGCTTCCTTTACAAGTATTCAAGTTTATTTTTAATCAACTTCTTTTAGTTTAAATTTGTATGACATGTTAAGAAAGGAAAAATGTTTTTGAAGAAGAAAGGATATTTTCCTCAAGAATGGAGTTCAAGTGTTTTATCAAAATTATTTTCCATCTAAGATAATAAAGGGTTCTGTTTTTATTCCTATTATTACATTGATTTGATTATGTTTTGAGGGAATTATTTTTATGAAGTCATTTACCTTATATTATTTGTTTTATGATGTCATGATGTTTCAAGAATCCCATTTTTGTTACATGTGTTATGCGATGATGTATGATTTATGATTATGTGGCACACATAAGAAAGGATTCATTATAATATGGGTGGGACCTATATCTCCCTCCAATGCATTGGGTAAAGATTTTATATCTCATGAGATAGACAGGGCTGGAACGGTAGGTTATACCGGTTCAGTGAAACAGGACTGAAACGAGGGTTACTCGATTCAGAAAGGGACTTTGTCCACTAAGATAGTCTTGGCAATGAGTCTTGACTAACAAGAAATGATTCTCTATGATTATGTGTGTATGCCACAAATTTTCATGTTTTAAGTTATGATTATTGGGATTTCATTTCACTACTATGATTTATCCCATGTTATGAAATTATGCTCTCTTTTGCAGGTTAAGATTTCCAAAAGTTATGTTCTTATGAATATGATGTGATTGATTTTTTTCTTTTGTTTACCCTTACTGAGAATTTGAGCTCACCCTTTTATGTTTTCTTTTCCCCAGGATATAAAGAAAGGTTTTAGGTAAAAAAAAGGGAAGATCTTTATGGGAGATATTGAAGATCTTTCACCACGATTAGAAGATTACGTTCTGAGTTTCCAAAGACACTAAACTATTACGATCCTTGTGTGTGTGTTTTTGTTATGTACTAAGTATTCCGCAAATGTAATGTAATTTCAATGTACGTCAGGCATCGGGTCTTTATAGTAACTATTATTAGGATATTAAGTTAAAGTAATTGCCTGATCCTCACTTAAAGAAAAATGGGTGGAAACAATAGTTAGTGGTACCAATCATATAGAGATTTGAGGTGTGGTTGAACTAGTTATGGATTGGTACAGGGGCCCTAGGCACTCAACTTTATAAAAATGATATTGGTTAAAAGGAGACTCCATAGAGAGTCTTGGAGTATGGGTTTTGTGAATGGCGGAGATTCATGAAATTTAGGAGATTCATGAAGGTTATGAGTCTTTTAAAGGAGCATGTTTCATGAAACAGGGTGACCCTACCTTGGGGTGAGTCTTGGTACCCATGAGGTTAGTTTCATGAAAGATAATTATCTTTAAACCCCTCCAAGAGTTGAAAATAGATTTATTCTTACACGAAGGTCATCGAATATCATGAAATTCATCTATACTATGGGTTGAGGTTCTCAAAAACCCATGAGAGAAGGTTTCATGAAGGATTGATACCTTTGGAAATCCATCCCCTCTCTTTCTCATAAAGCTTTTGAGTTTTGAGAATTCATAGATTTTCCTAGAAGATGAAATGTCAATTCCTCGTAAAAATTTAGACATAGGGAGATATTGTGATCCCAAAGGAGGAAAGGGAATAAATTTAGTGAAATATGGATGCTTTTACAAAATATTATAAGATTTGTAAAGGGATATGGTTATGTGAACTGGATTTACACTACATCGTAGTTACCACCTAAAGATCCGTGCAACTATAGAATTTCATGAACCAGAGTTATACTGCATGGAGGGTACCACCGCAATATTTGTGTGGCTTGGGAATTACACAAATTGGATCCATTTTTGAAGCTTTTGACCTTAGCTAACTAGTCACTTAAGAGTATTTTGAGCCATTTTTTATGAATTTGCTTCAAGCTGACCATACCTTTCTCGACCTCTACTGTGAAAAACATATTTCGACATCAAAAAATCCCCCTCAAAATTAGATCCAATGAGGGAGGTGAGGATTTTATTTTGAGGGGAAACCACCAAAAATTGATTATTGGAAATCCCTATTCATGAAACTCAATCTAACCCTATGCATATAAATAGGGGTTAGGGTCCCTGAGGGGACCATGATATTTTTATGAAAGATAGTCCAGTGATACAGTTTCATGAAAATCATGAATTTAACAAGTATTTTGTGATCTTGATCCCCAAAACTCATGAAACAACTATTTTTCAAACCAAAATTTTTTAAACAAGCTTCCTAGAACTTATAACCTTTTTCAAACTTGACCTTCATGAACATTCCTTTGTGAACCAATTTCAGAAATTTTCTATGTCTATGATAAAATGTCCACCAAAGGTGCTAAGGCTTTCAATGATTGATGAAGAGAGATGGTTGATAATTTCATTATTAGAGAGAGTGTTTGTAGAATTTTTGTATCATGATATAGTCATGACATTTTTAACAATGGATTAGTAGGACTACCCCTTGTGCAAGAGGCTACCGCTATATAGTTTCATGCTGGGGGATGATGTGTTCACCCTTGGTGTTGATCGACCTGAGACCGCCAACTGGTTTAGGAGCACACCCAAATAGTATGAGTGGAATAGGGCTATTGTAGGACACATTATAAAGGAATTAACGTATCTTACCACTGATACCCTATGGAATCACATGAACAATGCTAATTAGGAGGCATTGGAAGTGGATTTTTCTCCCCATCAATATAAGAACCTCCTTAAGGAGGGCTTAACAGACCACCTAAAAGGGTGGATAGAGGACTGGGACTTGCACCAAGGTGGTAACTTTATAGAATAATGGGCTTGGGCATACTGAGTATTCCAATATTATCATGAATTTTAGATGGATTTGAAGCAGATCGAGATTTACAAGGTACCATGTACCTCACAGTTCTATATTTACCATGACCAAGACATTACACAAAATTTTCTTAGAATGTGGTCACTGGGGACCAATTTTTTTTATAAACATCATGTGGAGGTCGAAATTGTCTTTTGGGACCTCTACCACATCAATGGGATCCCCATCTAGGGGGATATGTGTGATGAGTTTTTTCCATCTAAGTACTTCTAGGATAACTAGGAGCATATTCCAGTGATCACAAGGGTGTTACTATGTTTGGTTTAGGGAGAGAGTGTCCAAAAATCAGGGATGAAGTAAATCCCTTTTAAGTAATGGTTTGGGTAATTTTTGAATGAAATAATGTAATTAATTATGGGGAGTCTATGTTAGTGTCCAAAGTAAAGTCAATAAGGAAAGGGGAACTCATATTGAAGAATCCTAGAGGCGAGCTAGTGGAAACTATGGGGATATAGTGTGAAGACGAATGCTCTCATGTAAAGTTGGTAAGATTTATTACCACACTAATCTATAGGTGGATTCTCCTAGTTTGGTATGCACCCATGGGGGTGAGGTCAATCACCCTCATCATGGAGGAGATACTAGAGATGGGGTAACACATTAACCTAGTGGTCCCGAACTTAGAAAAGTTGTACAAAGTGTTGGGGAGGACCCCCCTCCGCATTTGTGGGCCCTTTAATTTTTTATATAGCTGGATTACTACACACATGTGGAGATATGAGTATTTAAGCCCTATCAATCCTCCCAAAATAGATTTTCAGTCTTAAATCATTAATATCACTAGGAGATGACCTCTTGGCTTGGGATCAATGGAAATATTAGTAAGGATAAATCTAGTGGACCACTTCATTTTACATCCATCTCCCCTTCTCATGAGAATATTAACCGATGATGGAATGGGGTCCATTGAGAAGTGGTCATACCTATTGGCATTTTGAGGTGGGGTATTGGTGGAAAGGGTAGACTACAAGGCAATTTGCGATCCATACATCCCACAACACTTTGAATGATAGTTTGGGTGCCTCCAAAGGCTATCCCCAAAGGTTTATATAGGGGTATGTTGTGAGCACCGCCCCTTGATCCTCTGGAAGATGTGGTGCATGTTTTCACATGAGGATTCCTAGGGGTGAAATGAGTTGACGAAACTCACCACTGCTTATGGGATCATCCATGAATATGCGCTAAGCTGGGAGATCGCATATCCTAGGGACATCATGAGGTGGTGAGTCACTCAAAAAAATGAGGAATCAAGGGTCCCATGACTATGGGGTTGAGGGTGAGTGGTGGTAATGGAACATCGTGGAGGCAGAGTCAGCCTGATGGGTGGAGAAGTAGCTGCAGAGCTTGAAATTCCTGGTCTTGTGTAGGTGGAAACCATAGGGTGGGGAGTAGCAGTTGGTCTGATTATCCTAGGTAAGATACTTTGGGAGGAAATAAGGACCTCTATAGTTGTTTTAAGGGCCCATGTCCAAGGTCTAAGGAAGCGACTGTACCACCTATATGTTCCCAGTGATACTTTTTTTCCTGATTCATAGGAGAGTTGAGAATCTAAAAATATATCACCTCTCTTCATGGGATATTGCATCGTCTTCACTCCAAGTGAATATTCCTCACTGGGTTGAGTCATGTGAGGTAATATTTCCATGTTTCTCTTATTGAGGTGATGTGATACATGGTGGAGTTATAAGACTTGATATAATCTCATGTCATCATGTGTCCCTTGACCGACCAAGTAAAGGTACTGCTAGGCATGAATTCTCCTCCAAGTCTTCTTGTGGGTTGCATAGCTACTACTATGGATGAGGGAGAAGGATCAGAGGAGTTCAATGGAAGATATTCCTATCAATACTCCCTTATGAATGAAGATTTTCTCATTTATCAGGTTAATATTTTGATATTTTTTGTCTTGGATACTACCCAAATGATATGATTGCTATATAAATCTTCTATTACTTATGCATGAATTGGAAAGCATTGAGGAGGGGGAGGTTCCTGATGAACATTTGATAGAAGATGAGGGATACCGAACCCTTTAGGGGTAAATCACAAGTCCCATACTTGATGTTTTAGTCATAGGTGGCTGACCTCTAGATGAATTGGTGCCTGTAACTGAGGCAATGAATGCTGGGGGAACATCATCATAAGGGGGATTACCCATGGATCTTTTTGAGTTTCTCATCAGTCTATACCATTATTGTAATAAATTTCCCCTTTTAAAATTTTCCTTTATGTTTTGACTCTCATTAGTCATTCTTAGCTAAACCTATGCTTTAGATGATAGTTCAAACCATGTTTGGAGCTCATTTAGCTTTAGAGATGCTCGGTCTTGGGGTAGTGATAGCAGAAAAAGTTATTCCTTCAATGAAGGTGGTCAAGGATGTTGTGGTGGTTGGTAATACCATAGAAGTGCCACAAAATGTGATAGTTGTAGCTGAAGAATCAATAGAGGAGGTGGAAATCATGTCATCAACTGAGATGATCAAGGATACGATGAACAAGCCTATCCCAGAAGTGTTGTCTATAGTAGCTGCTAGAGTTGAGGCCTCAATGAAGGTGGTCAAGATCGTACCACTGATGGATGCAGTCAAGGAGGTTGCGGAGGATGATCCTACCTCCTAGGTTCCATGGGAGGTAGATGGGTCTCCTATTATAGTTGAGGGGTCTAGCGAGGATGTGTTTCCCCTGTACCTGGGGCTCAACCTGCCCGAGAACTTTTCTATAGATGACCCGACCACTAACATGTTGGCGATCTTACCTTAGTACAAGCCTATGTGTCCTGAGAAATTAAAGTATTTTGGATCATATATTTTTTAGGAGAATCAATTCATTTGATTCAAGGCATATAATGTGCATAATTTCATCACTCACACTCTACTAGTTGATATACCAAATAAAAGGGATCTCTCCACCATTGGTTAGTCAGCCTGGGGTCTGGTAGGTTGGATTATAGAAGAATCTATGAAATAGCTCAAAACTTTCTCATTGAATATGAAAATTTCAAGTGTTAGGATTTTGAAATCAACCTAGAATAAGTCCATGGGAACTCAGGATCTCTAGGTGGCTGAAGAGGAGATCACTGTCTAGAAGGGTAGGTGTGAGAGTATGCGTCCATCATCACTACTTAGGTAGGGATCATATTCCAATTTAGGGATCAATTGGTGGTGGATAAAGATAAGGAAATGGAGGTGGATTATTTGGTGGATGAGTGCTAGGACAAGCAGGATTGGGTGCTAATTAGGGTTAAATTTGTTTTTCCTACCACCAAGGAGGAGGCGACCAATCTAGTGGTGTGGTAGTAGACTCTGGAGGCTACTCTCTAGAGGCTGGTTGATTTAGGATACTCAATAACTAGGGTTAATCCCTATGGAGTTTTAAATTATGCTAAAATAAAGGAGAGTATCCAACATGAGGATGAACCTCCCAAACTTTTGGAATGTTTTGTTTAAACTTCCCATATGATTCAATGTGTTATTTTTATACATATTTATTGTATTTAAAAGACAACCAACAACGAATCTCTAAGACCACATGAGTCATGCTCAGTGTGGGAAAAAATCTAAAAATAGAAGATTGCTAATTTTATATGAGATTTATAAATGAGGGTTGAACACATGAAGTCTGAACTTGTCTATTGACCACCAAGAGTCTCCTAACTAGAAAATATATGGTTGGAGGATAGGTCTCTCTATATAGCTAACTTTATTTCCCAATGAGTGCTAGTATAGAAATGGGGTAACACCAGGGGTGTTGAATTTTTTACCAAACAAAGGGGGGGATGAAGAGCATGAATTGAGACACTCATGATTTGGAACACAAAGGGGGTGGTGCGATGATAGAGGATGACTTATTACCATGTTCAAAACACAACTTCCACTATCAATTTTCTGAGTATGCATAAAAAAATGATGATCAACAGTTAAACATGTTTTAAACATAGGACACATCTCAAAATGTCATAATAAGTCTTTTAGAGTGTGTACAAAAAACTATAGATGATTCAGTGTGCCTAGACACCAATTCTGTTAGGGGAGGCGTTCAAATGTGAAAGTTTGATGGGGATCTAGGTCCAAGAGATGAGAAGTATGGGGATGAATTGAGGGAATGTTCAAATATAGTTCAACACTTTTGGAATTACACCACTATGGATTTGAGAACATTGGGTTGGATTATCAGTCTAAACAAGGGTTAGACTTGCCTTCCAAGGGGAGTGTGGTATCAGATGCTAAGTGACCATTGAAGAACATTAATGATGAAGTAGGTGATTGACACTGAAGGAGGAAAGAGTCTTATTAGGAGAGGGTCTAACATGCTTCACACTTTTACATCATTCAATGAGAATGATGGACACATAGTTTAAAGTCATACAGTGAGGAAAATGTACACATAGTTAACTTCAAATGGTGAGGATTATATACACATAGTTTAACATCATACAATGAGGATTATGCGTCATTTATTTTAACATCATGTGATGAGAACATTCATGGAATGGTTTAGAATTTTTGGAAAGGATGTGTGAATAATACCCACCCATCCAAGGTGAATGGGGGAATAAGAGGTTAACATAATGTGGGTACCACCTAAAGGATCTCATGAGGAAAATGGTGATTAATATTTGGATCTAAAATTTTCCTAAATGGATGGGTTCAGCAAGTACAACTAGGTTTTTTCTAGGGTCCATAGTGGGTCCCTATTGGCTTTGTATATCTTTCTTTTTTATCCCTTTATTTTTTCCCAAGTTGTGGGAGTGACCTAGTGGGGGAGTTTGAATTTTTCTTAGTTTTCCCCTATGTATTTTCAACCTAACATACATTTTTTCCTCTTTCCTTTGGTATTTTAATATCATACTAGTCAGACCAATAAATTGAAAATAGTTTAAGGTCATAATTGTTTGACTCTGGGGTTGCAAATAGTTTAAAGTCATAATGATTAGACCAAGAATAATAGTTTAAGGTCATTGATCTTGGACCGTGGTACTAAAAATAGTTTAAGGTCATGATACTTAGACCTAAGTGGGATTGTTCCAAAAAGGTTTTTATAATGTCGAAGGGTTCACAACCAATGGGAATTGTGTGTCTTGGAGGCCCTTAACCAATAAAAATAATCTAGTTAAATTCACAAATATTCTAAGGCCATGATGCTTGGACCATGGGTTACATGTATCAAAGGAATAAATATGGAATAGGGGAGATGTAAACTGACATGAATAAGGATTCTTAGAGGCCTTGTGACATAGAACATCTCTAGAAAACTTGCACACTATTTAAGGTTGTGATGCTTAGACTTGGGCTCCTAGTTTAAGGTCATAGAGTTTGAAATGATAGGTGAATATCCAAAAAGAACATGCGTAGTATGGAATAGTAGAAACCTAATGTGAATTGAGGTCCAAGGAGGCCTAGTTCCACATGACACATTCCCAGGGTGACTTGCACATAGTTTAAATTTGTGATTCTTGGACTTGGGATCCTAGTTAAAGTTTGTAGAGTTCGGACTAAAGGGTAACCCATGTGTCTCAAAATTTATTGAGGAAAACTACCTCCTAATTCCTAAGACCATGCGAACCATGATTGGTATGAAAAAAAGGAGCGGTATGAAGTTTCCATTGCTTTCAAGGGAGAAAATAAGGGGACAAAGTGACTGACTTAAGGATGTCCTGTGAGGGTACATCATTACTTTCAAGACCTAGATAGTAAAATAGAGATAGAATTGGTAGGGAACAAATTTCATCCATATTTTAAATAAAGGTTCTACACCCATGTCAATCAAGGATGGGGTGAACAAATATAGGATCGAACGATGACTGAGTTTGAAACATGAGATTTTCCATATATTACCAAGTATCCTTAGAGTCATGAACCTAATATGGTAGGTGAACTAGTGTGTCCAGGAACAATTTCCATTGTGGAGCTCATCCATACAGCAAGGATGATGATTATCCAAATCATATAAAGTATTAATAATAAAAGTGTAAGTGGGGAATTTCTCAGAAGGAATGTTGGGTGCCTTGGGAGATATTCTGCCATGCACTAAAACGCATTGGATGATTATGTCGGTAGGTGAGGATCAATCCCAGACCGCTGGGGGGGGGATAAAATGAGTTTATGGTAATTCTATAAGTAGGATAAGATATGTGATCATCAATACGTATCCCATGATAATTGGAATCAAGCCACACATAGTTCTAGAATGTGGTGAAATAAGAGACTGACACCAGAGGGGTGATGTCCTCTCACGTAAATACATTGAATCATCTCATATTGGTCATATAGGGAATCCTATGTTCATTGAATTGGGTATTACCATAGTTTAACATTGTGCATTGAGAATGTTTTCATCCCATACTTTTCATATGAGGTATCCCTATTTTATACAGAGTAAGGCTACAATCTAACATCACGTGTTGAAGATGTTGGATTTAGGTCATCCCATACTTATCATATGTGGAATATCAGTTTTATATGAGGTAAGGATATAGTTTAATTTCATGTTATGAGGATGTTTTTTGTCCATCCCATACTTTTCATATAATCCATCAAAGTTTTATATGAGGTAAGTCGATAGTTTAACATCATGTCCTGAGGGTGTTGGTTTTTTGTCATCCCATACTTCTCATATGATGAATCCCAGTTTTATACAATGTAAGGACATATTTTAACATCATGTACTGAGGAAGTTGTTTTTTTCATCCCATACTTGTCATATGAGGCATCCCAATTTTATACGAGGTAAGTCTATAGTTTAAAATCATATGCTAAGGATATTAGGCTCTATAGTTTAAAGTCGTACAAAACAGAAAATGGTTTCTGCTAGTTTAATGTCATGGAGCTCAAACCAAAGGGTGTATTTGTCTTAATGAGTCTTGTATGGAAAGGAATATTGATAACTCGATGTGAGAGGAGTGAAAAAGTTGCAATTTTCCACACAAACTTCCAATATGAACTGTACACAAGTTGACATCATGATGCTGAGGGAGGAAATACCATGTAATGAGTTGATGATGGGGGTTGGACCCAGGATATGAGATTCGGGCATCACTACATATCCCATGGAAATGGGAATCAAGTCACATGAATGATGTGGTGGAATATCAATGTCAAGGGTGGTGTGATGTCCTCTATGGTGAGGAAATAAAATTATCTCATACTTGTGATATGAGGCATCCTACATTTATTTTATAGGGTAAGAATGAACATCATGCACTAATCACATCATTTTTTGGTTCATCTCATATTTAAAATATGATGCATATCGATTTTATATAGGGTAATGTTATAGTTTAACATCGTGTATTGAGGATTTTGGGCTTTGTAGTTTAGAGTCATAAAACTCAGACTATGGATACTGCCAGTTTAAGGTCATGGAGCTTGTAATAAAGGGGTTGTTTCTAGTTTAAGTTCATAGAGCTTGGGACATAGGGTGTGGGTATTTTAAGGAGGCTTGTGTGGCATGAAATAGTGATACCTCAATGTTAAAGGATAGCTAAAGAGACCCTCTGCCACAAAAAATTCAAAAAATAGTACCCAAGTTGATGACATGATGCTAAGGGAGGAAAGACCTGTAATGAGTCGATGACGTGGTTTGGACCCAGAATAGGAGTTCTGAGTGTCACTATATATCCCATGGGAATGGGAATCAATCCATACATAATTATGGAGCACGATGTGGTAGTAGACCAACGCTAGTGTGGAGATTTCCTCTATGTTGAGGACACTAAATAATATCATATTTGTGATATGAGGCATCCTATATTCATTTAATAGGGTAAGGCTACATTTTAACATCGTTTTTTGAGGGTGTGTGCTAGGATTACACATTGATATTCCTATTATTTCCTTCCTCAAGTGGGTTCACAAGGGAATCTTGATTCATTAGTGATCCAAGGAATATGATTGGGGATTATGCCTAAAGAGGAGTCTCATAAGGGAATTGAGGGGAAATAATTTCATAGGTAATGGGTGGTTTTTTGATTAATTTGTGGCTAGGTACAAAAAAGGAGGTCAGGCATCACTATTTATCCCATGGTAATTGGAATAAAGCCACACATAGTTCTAGAACACGGAATGGTAGGAGACCAATGCTAGAGGGGAGAAGTCCTCTCTTGAGAGGATGTGGTGAAAAAGGGAAGAGGAAATTGTTTTTCTGAAACACTAGGGATTAATCAAACTATGTGAATGAGGGGATCCACAAAGTGTCAGATGCACATAATTTAAGGTCATAATTCTTGGACCAGGGGAATTTGGAAAACAATTTAAAGTCATGATGTTGGGATTGGGGAATATTTTTTTAAGGATGTTTTCATGGAATTATGGAGGTAAAAACTGATGTGAAATGAGGATGATGTAGGCCAATGTTCCACATAAATATCCTAAAAAAATTGTATATATTTTATGTTCACAATTCTTGGACCAAAAGTTGGTTCAAAGGGCCAAAGGTTGGTGAACGTAATTCATCCATGTGGAGGGAAGAGTTTATGATGGATTAGTGGGTGGGCCCAAATATAGGGGGTCTTGGAATCACTATGTATCCCTTGAGAATGGGAATAAATACACATGTAGTTTTGGAAGTTATCCTCTCCACTGAGGTCATTTGGGCATCCCACGGTTTCCATGGGGAATCCTGTGCTTATGACACAAGGTAAGGCTATAGTTTAATGACATGTTCTAAGGACGTTGGGTTTTTGTTCATCTCACAATAAATATGTGAGGCATACCAATTTTTTTTCATAGAGAAAGGATACATTTTAACATCACATGTTTAGAAAATTATTCTTTGTAGTTTAAAGTCATACAACTTGAAATATGAATGCTACTAGTTTAAGGTCATGGGTCTTACAAAAAGGGATTGTGAATAGTTTAAGGTCACAATTTTTATACCATATAAGATAATATTAGTTTAAGGTCATAGAAATTAGACCCTAGTTTCTATAGTTTAAAATTCATGTAGCTTTAACTATGGTTGCTGTAGTATAAGTTCATGTAGATTTGACCATGGTTGTTGTAGTTTAAGGTCACATAGCTTTGAACCTAGTTTTCACATGAATTACTTATTGAGAGAATTTTCATTGGTGGTAGTTTTGATATTCTCTACATCCATGTTTATTAAGGAGTATGCTCCATTGGAATAGAACTTATGGATAATTTAAGTTCCTTCCCATTTGGACTCTAATTTCAGTGGATTTTTATCGGTTATCATCAATGCTCTGAGAGCCAGTACCATGCCACCCTAGAGGAAGTAGAGGAGTCATAACTTCTTTTTGAACACTCTCATTATCCTATTATGGTGCCTCTCTAAGTTATGCAAGGCATGAAGCCTATTTTCCTTGAGGGATTTCAACTTAGCTAAAATTACTTTTTTACATTCTATCTGGCATCTTTTGGTCATAAAGATCCATTCTGAGTGACGAAGACTAAACCTCAATGGATAAAACTTTTTCTATTCTATACACTAGTGAGTATGGGGTCACTTGGGTAGAATTTTGAGTTATAACATGATAGACTTAAAAGGAATTAGGTATATTTTTGAGCCAAGTATTTTTATTCTAACACACTATTTTCTACAAGATGTTAGAGAGGGTCTTATTGAATGTATTAATCTACACATTTATCTGCACATTGTAGTAGGAAGTATGGTTGTAATATATATTGTACTTGGTGTATAGTTTCTTTAGATCAATAGCTCATAATTTGGTTTCGTTTTCTATGAGAGTAGTGCAAGGCACCCTAAACCGATAGATGATGTGAGAGCTCACAAGATAAATCATGAAATAAGTTTTGAATTCCTTGAGGGGAAATTATTCTTCCCATTTGGAAAATAATTCTATTATGGTTAAAATGAACCTACACTATTGTGTTGTCACTAGTGGGCAGGGTCCCACAACATCGAGTCCCCATACTGTAAAGGGCCACTATTATTTGGTATTGTGGAAAAGCTCTAGAGGTTGATACACAATGTTAACATGGATTTGATATGCATGACACCTCTTGGTGTACTCAATGAAATCATGAACCCTGATCAAGTAAAAATTTCATAACCTCTGAATTTGGTGGGAGTGACTAGGTCCTTCTTGATGATCCCCACAAGACCGACATGGACCTCTTGCATAACCTGAGGTATATTGTCACCATGGATGTAACATAATATAATTCCAACAAAACCTCACATATATAGAGTCTTCTTGAGGTTAAAACCATTCTAGAGGATAAAATATGTTTCAATCTAGTTGATTCACTCATGCTTATCTCGGTATTGATGGAGGATTCAATGTTGGAGATACTCAACAGAGGGAGTTTTCCAACCGAGCATTTCCTTAGTTGTGGAGGGATCTAAGGGTCCTAACACACAAATACTAATAGCTAGATGATATATCTATTGGTTTACATCATCCAAGGTAGTGGGGGTGATGAATCTATTGTGTGCCACATGAATGACCAGGTCATCCTAGCCAAGTTTTACCAGATACACTGACAAGCTTTCCAAAGCATCAACTTGACCATTTTGAGATCGAGCAACATGGGTCACCTTTAGCTTGGAAGGGAACTAGGCCATCAACTAATGGGTGCATTCTATAAGGGGTGAAATCTCTTACTTTCTAATGACGTATTCACCCTTGATCTTCCTGATGACTATCTTGGAGTCTCCCTTCACATGTAAACAAGGGACATTAATCTCAAGGGCCAAATCCGGACTAGTAATGAGATCCTAATATTTTTTCTTATTGTTAGTGAAAAATTCTTAAATAGGAATGATTATGAAAAAATAGACTATATAGGGGTGATTAAAATGATTCCCAATCCTACCCTATTAATCTTGGGGTCATTAAAACTTCTACTGATTAGACTCAGGGAGGCACCATCGAAATGCATCTTCTAATAAGGTATAAACTAGTTCAATAAGAGAATAGATTTATCCAAAAAATAGACATCTTGGGGTAGTTTTTTAGGGGATGGATGTGCAGCTAAGAAGTTTTCCAATGCATGGACTTTGACATCCTTTTATGGGATAATCCTGATATTGAATTTCTATAGGATTACCATCTAGAACTATAATTATCCCATCAATATGGGGAGATTGGGAATGCAATTTAGCAAGTATAACCAAGACACTAGTTATATCTCATGGTGATAAAAATAATTCCACAACTTCTGCCCTACAAATACTTATGTGAGGAAACTCTTCTTGATGGGGGAGTATCTGGTCTTCATGTCAAGGATCATGAAAATGAGATAGTAGAGGTTGTTTTCCTTGTCCTCATTATTTTTTTGGATAAAAGGATGTCGAGGGATAGTTCCAGATAAATCACATAAAGGACTAAATTATTTCCTAATATGAGTGGAATAAAAACCAAATGATCTAGTAGGTACTTATTAATATCCTCAAAGATATTCTGACAATCATTATCCCACGAGAAAACTATTCCTTTTTTCATTATCCTTGAAAAGATATTACACTTTCCATATAGATTTTCAATAAATCAGCATCTGTAGTCTAAGTGGACTTGGAGGCTTGTAAATCCTAGAGATTTCTTGGGGGTATGAATTTGATTGATAGCCTCGATTTTCTCCAGTTCAATCTTTATTATTATATATCTTATGACAAAGTTGAGAAATTTTCTAGTGGTAACCCTGAATACGCACTTCAAGAGGTTCATCTTCAAATGTATGGAGTGGAGGAAGTTGAAAACTTTCTCAAGATACTTGACATGGTCTTGATGTTGGTGGTATTTGAAAACTAGATCATCGATGTAACATTCCACCAATATCTTGATAATTTGAATAAATATGGGGTTCATAGACCACCGATAAGTAGATCTATCATTCTTTAAGTGAAAAGTCATAATCTGGTAGAAAAAAGTTCCTTAGGGAACCTTGAAGGTGGTGGAATCCTCATACCCAGTGGCCATATAGATTTGATTATATCTAGAGTATCCATCCATGAAGAAGAGGTATTGGAACCTAGCCATAGTATTAATCAATAGATCTGTCACCAGAAGGGGGAAATCATCCTTCAGAAAACAGTGGTTGAGATCCCAAAAGTTTATGTAGACTCTGGTATGACCATTATTATTCTTGAATTGTACAATGTTGGCTAGAAACCCAGGGTACTAGACCTCCATGACAAAGTTGTATTTAATAAGCTTTTCAAACTCAACCTCAACCATAGCACTGTGAGAAGGTTGTATCTTTCTAGGAGGTTTTTTGAACCCAAGATAACTCACTGGGAGGCCAAGGTGATGGACGAAAACTTAAGGGTCTATCCCTAGAATATCTTCATAGCTTTAGGTGAATACATCATGGTGATAGTTCAAGAAGGACACATATTATTTTTGTTCCTCTAGGGACATGGATGTGCTGATCAGTGTCGGCCTTAGATCTTCCTCAGTACCAATGTTCATCTGGGTTAACTCATCAATAGTTGTTAAGACACCCTCTTTAAATGTAGGATGCATGTCTTCCAAATCATCTTCATTATCTAAGAAAGGGAGATCAAAGGGAGGAGGCATCTCTTCCAGGCTAGCTAAATTGGGGGGAGAACTAGTGTCTACTATAGAAGATATGGAATCCTTAACAAGGGGTTCCATTTTTGTGAAGACTATGATGACAAAAGATGTTGAGAAAATTCCATTCAGTTTTCTACTATGAGGTCTACTCTTGATATTGAATTAATAGAAATGATTAGACATTATTAAAGTCAGAATTTTTTTGGGGAACATGCAGTAAATTCATGGATCAGTGAATATGGGGCAGAATTCTCAGTACTTCATAAGAGTAGGGTCTTCTATCATTAGTTAGGCCTATTAACTATAGGTTTATGAGGTAATATATGAGCACTTATTTTTCTTATATATGATGAAGTAACCCCCTAGGTCTAGAATCATGGTCTCTAACTGATGAATTGGTAGAAAAAAGTTATATTTCAAGTCTACCCATGGAACAACTGTAGTGTCCATTAGATCATTAGGGGAATTGATGTGCTCAACCCCATCAGTATAAAATTTCTTTCCTTCCCTTTTGTTGTAATAAACATCCATATAGCAGGCCTCAGAGGAGTCGAAGGGGGAAACATCACCCTGGAGTACCCCTACTTGACCATCCAGGGAGTATTTTTGGAACTGGTGGTATAAATAGAAGATTTTTCAATGAAAATAAATCTAGGGCCTTCCTAGAAACATGTTGTAGGTGGTATCCTGTGATACTACCATAAATTCCGTGCTTGATATTAGACCACTAAACTAAGTCATTATTTGAATCTTTCCACATTTTTTCTACTCACTCTTATCATATCATTAAAATTTTAAGTTATAGAGAGTCAGTTATGCTTCTCTAAGTCCCAAATTATGAAGTGACCGTGTAGAGATGAGGTTGATCTCGGAGCCAGTATCCACTGTACAATAGTGAATTTATATTCCATTGAACTGACTTGCGATATACAATGTTCGTATGTACCCCTAAATGGTGAAAACCTCATCTTCTATAGAAAATGAGATAATGGCTCAACATTCCTCTTTCTCAGCCTCCTCTATGTAGTAGGACTCAATATAAGCTTCCTTATCTTTGAACTAAAGGATATTTTTCAAGATTTTTACAAGGTCATCACACATTTCCTTTGAAAATTAAAGTGCCTCAAGAATTTATAGACTTACAGTTATTCCATCAAGGTGCTTAAACACATCATATTCTATGCTAGGGGAATAGTTTTTCCTAAGGAGGGTTGTTCTTTAGTAGGGGTGGAGTAGATTTTATTAGTTAAACCACTAGGTCTTAGATATTACTGGTGATATTATACTGTGGGATAGCTAGTCTACTCTAAACAACTTACATTTGGGTACCAGTCAGTTGAGGTTGGGACCTATCTAGGTGTGGTTGATCGTATCACACTTGTGGATAAGCCACACAGTCAACCAATACAGTTGGTTGTGAGGGTGAACTAGACAGAGTAGGCTAGGAGGAATAAGCTTGTTGATCTATACACAAGGATTTATACATAGTTTTAGTAGCATCAACAACCTAGTTTGAAGTGCTATCCTGAGCATTCTGACTTCTTGTATGTACCCTACCTCTCATTTATCGACATTATCCAAATATGACTTAGGGGTTCACATGAAATTCATCATTTTTTGGTGTTTCAAAGTAGTCCACTAGTTTAATAACATTCACAAAGGTGTATTCTATCTCCTCATTAGTGAAATAGTCCAGGTTTGGGAAAACCTTGGGAGCATCTCCCAATTTGGGAGGTATGAAGTCACTAAGAATGTGATCAGGTTTTGAAACCATTGGGGGAATTTTATTTCCCTTAATCTTTCAACATTTGATCTTCCCAGATCTAGAAGTTTTTAGTACTGATGTACATGCAATGGTCATAGGAGGCATGGTAACCAAATAATGTTCTATCTCTCTTAATAGGTAACAAATGATACCATAGGAATGAGTGACTATATTATGATCCAAACAATCATTATAATTCTATTTCTTATGACTAATAACCTATTTCCACTCACTAGAGTATTCACTATCACTATCAGGGTCAGTAGAGACATGTTCCACCTATGCTAGAATGTCACCCAATTTGAACAGGCTATGATCTATTTGGTACTAGAGATAATCCTTGAAGAAAAATAATTCTTTAATAGTGTGCCCAAGGATTCTATGATATAGGAAATGATCAGAGTGTCTAGTGAGTTTGGCTTCCTAGGGCCTCTTGTATTTTTGTAACATTATGATTCCATTTTCTAGGGCACATATGAAATATATAGGGACTTGTGCATCCTTGAAGGAATATGTATTTTTCTTTCATTCTGTGAAAGGAACCCTAGGATCATGGCCCTCAAGGGGTATGTAACCACAATCTCTCATCAAAGAGGTTATGATGGATGAGGTTGTGTCTGGTGAGGCTACACTGGGAGAGGCTGTACTTGGCGATGATCATCTAAAAAAGGGGCCAATAGGTATACCAGCTCAAGAAATTTTTCATGTATAGTATCCATTATCCTTACTTTTATGAGCCTCCTCACAAGATATGGAATGGGAAATGGGTGTGACTATTGTTTAGTCCACTACAAGGCTTCTTAAAAACACAATATTTTTCAAAAAACTCTCAAAATCTTATTGGGTAGTTGAGGGAGATGAGGGTAGGGACTAGATCATTTATAAAACTCTACATGAACATTGTAACCAACTGTTCCTAGGAAAGTGGCATGTTGAGTGAATATGTGAGTCCCTTCCATTAGGAAATAAAGTCAGCGACTTGCTCACTGGGTCTCTATTTTCATTTTAAGAGATTTTTGATATTTTTCTTGTGCGAGGTGAAGCTGAAATGGTAGAGAAAATACATTCATAGGTCCTCCCAACTATAAATGGTCCATATGGGTAGTTGATTGTACTAGTAAAATGTAATTACTTCTAGTGTTGGACAAATAATTGAAGCTTAGAAGCTTCCTGTTGTTCTAGAGTCCCAAACATTGGACCAGACCTTGAGAAAAAATGGTCTAAATTCTATAGTTAATCACACATCCTATTAAAAAGGGTCAAAATGGGATTACCAAACTCTAGGGGCACTTTAACATGATCCACCTATGCTAGGTATGACTTTCCTTCAGTAAGAATTTCCACCTATTGTGTTTTGAGTGCCTCAATACTGGTAATAAGAGAGACTATCACATCATCTTAGAAAGGATTTTTGGCCACCAATTTATTGATGGGCTCATCATCTCGAGGAGAAACATGACCTTGATACCAAGGTAGATAATCAAAATACTTAGGCAGGGTGGGTGACTCATATCTTAGTCATTTTCTATAGCCCCCAACGTTTTCCCTAACTAAGTGGACTGGGCCACTAAGTTAAAATTGGGGTGATTGGATAAGGAGGGTTGGATTCCCTACTAGAGGAGATATGGGGTTCCTTTTGATGTTTTCAGGATCTGGGAACTGGTTTAAAATAAGCTCAATGGTGAGATTTTTATATTCCTCAAGCTCCTGAAGTAAGGCAGCTATTCTAGGGTCAAACTCGACTTTTGGTGAAACCTCAGATGGTTCAGTGGGATTAGTATATCCCTTTAATTTGTAAATATATAGATGATAATATGGAAAAAACTCATTTGGGGACTCTTGAGGACCAATTTCTATTACTTACAATGAATAAAGGCACCTACTGGGGGTCATATTGGTACTTTGTCTCCCCTTAATGTGGGTTTTCCCTACCATTCCCTATGTCGGCTACCCAGTTTATCTGATCCTTTTAGCAGGTTAATAGTGGCAACATTAATCGTGGTAGTATTCAGAGAGGATCATTCATTTTCAGTGGATAAACCAGATTTACGATCCTATTATTATCGTAGGATAGGGATGAAGTGGAGGGTATCATTCTACCCCAACCTCTAATCTATATGTGTCTAGATGCCTATTTCATGACTCACTGGAGCATAGTGAGGCACTTAATGTAGGTTTTCTAGAGATTCTAGTGGCATGCATATGATTAGGATACTGTTCTACTAATAGAACTATGATATCAACCCTCTTGCATAGTTGGTGAATTGAATCAAGGTGCTCATGGATCCTTGGGTAGTCTAGCTAAAGTTACCAAAGGTAGTAGAAATTCCCCCAAACATTCTAGAAAAAAAAATACTTGGTCCTCAGTTAGTGACTCTGGGATGAAAAAATTCAGAGCTGGATGTGGACAAAACATGACCATAACTGGTTGATGGACAGGAGTTCCCAAAAGTCCTCTTGTTCACTACTAGGGGGAGGTTCTTACTCCTAGCCGACCTAGGATCCTATTGGTTTAGGATGAGATAAGGGTGGAAGCATCGACACAGATCTATTTTTTTGATGATTTACTAGGATAGGGGGCACTTCATGAGTCAAACATCCACTGCATATTAGAATGTCTCTCGGAGGCGAAGCCAACTTCAAGATCATATCCATGTAGGATGGGGTGTTTACTACCTCCTCATGCATGAGGGTGGTGACATCCCTTTAAGGATCATAAGAGTTCTCACCACTATCTAAGGCTGTTAAACTAGACCTTGACATGTCTCTAACTTCATGTGTAGAGGTAGAGAGGAGGAAAACTAATGGTAACAGAGACGGTTGCAATGAACATCCTTGGAAGGAGGCCATAACATCCTCCACCTAGAAGTACTTGTATAGGTATTTGAGAATCTTGCGTAACCCAACTTCCAGGATTATAATCCTCAGTCGATTGGATTATACCCCCAGCTCTAGAAGTGGTGGTGAAGGTTCCCTCATCGAGTCATCTATTACTTCAGAGTTCAGTAGGTCAATGGTAACATGATTTTCCCATGTTCTATCCTCTGATGGAGTGGTAATTCCACAAGATTAAGTTTATGAGAGTCACTTGGGTTCCCTCCATGTGTGTTGTGACCCATGCCCTAGTTGTGACCCCCAAAATCAGTGTTTTCCCTCCTACCGTAGGATGGTTCTTCAGAGAAGGGCATGTTCTAGGAATGGTGAGGACATCTACACTGGTTTTTGGTGGTGTAGGAAGGACCTCCTCACTAGTTTGTGGTGGTGTGGGTAGGAATTTCACACTTTTATTCCTTATCACAAGATAGACCGTAATGGTTTCTGATGGAGCAAGTGACTGAAAGAATAAACTCGGCCTACCTGAGAGGTGGTCGGGGATTCGATCCTAGGTAAGTGAAGATGAATCCCCATTCAACTATTATAGGGATATGACAGTATATATTTGTGGTGGAAGGGGACACTATAGGTGTATAAGATTCCTCTTATCAGGAAATGTTATGAGTCTACCCCCAACATCAACATCGAGTGTTTTGGACCAGGGTTGGTGGAGTAGGAATGGATTCATCTTGATCATCAACCTATGTGATAGGTCATTGTTGGCATTGATGTGGATAGGTGGGATACATCTTGGGTGTCTCCCTATTAGTGTTTGTTATGGGTATGGCTTGAACATCCATTACCTCCTCAATATAGGGGTGTGAGCTTTTAGAGTGCTCTAGGGAGAGGCTCACGAAGCAGTTTTCTATCGGAATAGGGGAAGGTTTCCCATTATACTACCCTCAAGGGTGGTGGTGTCAGTGATGTTCCAATTCCTTGAGATATTGGCAGGTTATATCCCTTGTGGGAATAACCCCTTTCTTCTTGTATTGAAAAAACTATGGCATCGACCACCCTTTTATGAAAGAGCATGGAGAGTGAAACAGGGTGATGGTGCCTAGTAGATGAAGGTGCATCGGTTGTTGTGGTAGGAATATAGTCATGAGGAATTTTTTCACCAACACTTCCCCTACCCCTATGTCTATTGGAATCAAGTCACTTTTTTCTTATAGCATGATTCCAATAGAGTACATGGAATCAGTCATCAATATAGATATAGTGAAAGTGATGCCTAATTCCCCAACATCATCCATTCTTCTAGAAATAGAGGAGGGATCCACAATGATGATCTCATAGATCATGGATGACCAATTTTATCTTTCCTAAGTCATAGGAGAGTTTCATGTTAGGACCAATGATTTCTTAGTGGTACCCGGAACCGAATATCTGGATCTGGTTATATGTAAATCCAATTGTGCCTCAACATTACTAGTCCCCATAGTTTAAGGAGAAGAGTTTCATTTTTATTTCACCATTTTTTGAGCATGATAATTTCCACCTAGGCTGTATGAAATCCCTCTACCCAGTGGTAATGTACTCGACTTTGTTTCCCTGCATTCCTAATTTCCAATAATGGGTAGCTTCCGTCACTTTTATTAGCGATGTTGGCTCCTTGATCGAAATGGGATAATGGGATATCAGTTACTCCTTCCATGGATTCCTCGTTGGATATCACCATCTAGTTTGGTTCTCCCTTGTAGATTTAATTCATGTTCTTGAAACTTGTTCCTAGTGAAATCTTGAGGTGGATTTCAGATAATTATGCTACTTATGTCTCGATAGGGCAACAAACTTTGATTAGAGTAAATAGTAACATTGGGAATGTTAGGGAATTTATAAACATTAGGTTTGTTGGGCATGTGTAAAGTCTCCCACTTTTTATGTCATATTATTAGTTTATGAGGCATATTAGGTACATAACCTAATGCATCTTGTGTCATCCACAAGGTAGTTAATTCTAGGGGAATAAGCCTTCTGAGGCTTTTTACCTTAGACATCCCATGTTTATTTTATGGCATAAAGACTCATTGTCGGGTCATAGGTTAACATCTTTCAAGGATATGTGGGTCAAAGGTTTAACATATTACACTAATGGATGAGTAGTTATGTGTGTCCCTAATGGGTGATATTTCACACTTAGGACTTGGTTGATTGTATCCCTAGAGTGTAAGATTTCACACTTGGGATTTGGTGGAATGTGTCTCCAGGGGGGAAGATTTCACACTTAGGATTCGGTTAAGTGTGTCCCTGGGGGGGGGGAGATTTCACACTTTGTATTTGGTGGAGTGTGTGCCCAGGGGAGAATATTTTACACTTGGTTTTTGGTGGAGTGTGTCCCGAAGGGGGATATTTCGCACATGGGATTTGGTGGAGTGTGTTATCAAGGGGGAAGATTTCTTGCTTAGGAATTAGTGGAGTGTTTCCCTAAGGGGAAATATTTCACACTTGGGATTTGGTTAAGTGTGTCCCTAGGGGTGTAGATTTCACACTTGGGATTTTATGGAGTGTGTCCCTAGGGGAAAAGATTTCACACTTAGGATTTGGAGAGTGTCCGTAGGGGGATGATTTCATAGTTGGGATTTGGTTAAGTGTGTCCCTAGGGGAAAAAATTTCACACTTTGGATTTAGTGGAGTGTGTCCCCAGGGGGAATATTTCACACTTAGTATTTAGTTAAGTGTGTCCCTAGGGGGGAAGATTTCACACTTAGGATTTGGTGATGATGTCGGGGGTGTAGGGATTGAACCTCATGGAGGTACCCTAGGTTTGTTGTGTTGTTAGGATTTAATCTTATAGATGCATCCTACACACCCTATCAATAAACAAGGATCAAAACCCACAAAATTTGATTTCATATTTTAAGGCTATGTGACAAGACCATTCTATGTATCTTAATGTCATGCAATAAGGATGCTTGTGTCATGAAAGGATATTTAATGAGAGATGGTGTGGGGATTACACATATGGACTGCTTGAGGTAGAAGTTTCATCACATGGTAAGGGAGGAGGTGTCATCCCATGATAAACATACATGAGGCATCCTGTTTTAATCAAACAGGGTAAGGTTGTAGTTTAACATTATGTGCTAAGGATGTTGTTATGTATTTTAACATAGTATGAATAGGATGCAAAGCTAGGTAGTTTTATGTCATGTAGCTCGGAAGTGGATGGGGATAAAACCCCAAGGGGTCCACGTAAAGGTGAGAGGAAGATCCAAAAAAAGTACTATCTACCGATATAGTTAAGAAATTTCCCTCAGTGATTCCAGTTTTAGGGATTACATGTCTACTGCTCATGCGCCTCTGGGTGGGTCATGGCATAAACACTACCGTGGAGGAGTGGTAATCAGGAGGTTTTATGTTAGGGTTCATATAATTAGGATTAAGAGGAATTAGGTTACCTATTCTTAGAATCACAAGCTAAGGTAGTGTACTTGGACACACTAAAAACAAAGTTGGAAGACACAAGGGTTGGTGGTACCGGTCACACAGTGATTTGGGGTGTAGTTGAACCAATTATGGATTGATATAGGGGTCCTAGGAACCCAACTTTCACAAAAGGGTATTGTCTTAAAGGAGGCACCATGGAGAGTCCTGGATTATGGTTTTCATGAAATTTGGGGCTACATAAAATTTAGGGGATTCGTGAAGGCTAGGGGTTTTGCGAAGGAGCATGTTTCATGAAACATGGTGACCCTGCCTCGGGGCAAAGTCTTGGTTCCCATGAGGCTAGTTTCCCAAAAGATAATTATCTTGTGAAACCTAAAGAGCCACAAATAGATTTTTTTCTTATGCGATGGTCATGGAATTTCATTAATGGTATCTCCACCATGGTTTGAGGTTCTCAAAAACCCATGGGAGGTGGTTTTTTGAAGGATAGAAACTTTTGTAAATCCATATCCTCTTTTACTCATGAAGTTTCTGAGTCTCAAAAATTTAGATCTTTTCTCAGAAGTTGAAAGGATGATTCCTCTTAAAATTTAGAAATTTGGAGGAATTTATAGGACCATCAGAGGAAAGGAAATTTGTTTCATGAAATATAGAGGCTTTTATGGAGTATTATGATCTTCATGAAGTGATAGGGTTCCATGAACCATAGTTACACTATGCTGAGGTTACCACCTCAAGCTCCACACAGCCACAAAATTCTACAAAACAGAGTTATGTTGCATGGAGGTTACTACCTCAAGCTCTACATGGATAGAAAATTTTGTGAACTAGATCCATTTGCGAAGCTTTTTACCTTTACAAACTAGTTCATTAAGTGAATTTTGGGCCTCTTTTTTCCGAATTTAATTTGAACCAGTCATGCCTTCCTTGACCTCTACCATGAAATGCATATTTTGGAAGTAACATGGTTATTTCAGCATATTTTGGAAGTGTATTTATATATTATTTGAGATTATAGTCTCTCTATGATGTTACATGGTCCTGTGCTAGTATTTGGTAGCCTCTGACATATGGGGAGGTGAACTTAAGGTATTGTAATGTATCGGTTTTGAACTATTAAAGAATAAAAGGTTAGGTATGTTACAAAATCATATCATAGAATTTTATTGGGAGTGATATAGATTTATTTAGAGTATGAGATAAGATTTAAAGACTTGGGAGGAAGGCAATGAGAATACCTAATCAACATTACTTTGAAACCAATGTTTCTAGGGGATATCCTATGCTGGGAATAAAAAATCTAGGTTGAGTGATGTATTTGATCAAGGATCCTAGTATTTTATTGATGAGACTCAGTAAAATTAATACGTCCCAACAAGGATTTGGATTCTTCAAAGATCATGTATCATCAGTGGGATATGATCAGTGTATTCAATACATGTCCATGGTGTAACACCCCAAGATTCTATGGTACACTTCTCTTTGAATAATGCGATAGCGTGTGTTGTACGCAACATCGAGTTCTAACACACCACAACCAATCAAACTACCTGTTATGAATAGTAATACCCACTTTTTGAAATTTATAAATTTTATTTTTCAAAATAGACTTCATTTTTGGATTCTGAATATCGAAATTAGCCTAGGGTGAATTTTTGGTATTTTTCTGAAAAACTTCATTTTTTGATGAATAGTGAAACCACTAAGTGGTAGTTAAAAAACTGAATTTTTCATAAAACTTAATTTTACCGCTTCTGTGAGTGGAATTTCAAAAATCCGAGTGACATGGTTAATATCAAGGAGTAAAATGTGGTTCAATGAGATTAAAATAATTTTTGGTGAATAGTAACTTTTTACTTTTATTTACCACGATTAAAAGTAAATAGGGTAATTAAGGGTAAAAATGATATTAATATTAGCCTAACACATGTCCTAATTATATTGTACAAGTGTATATCGACCAAAAACAACCTTAGGAAAAAATATTATCATTTAGGACCACTTGGATTAGATTAGGACATTTATTATTATTTAATTCAAAGAAGAGTTAAAAGAGTTAAAATCAAAGTTTATTTACTAAAACATTTTCAATATAGGGTTATACATAAGATAAATTAGATTCTAAATATTCATTGTAAATCTAGAAATATTTCCTACATAATGGTATTTTATTTATAATTTTTAGATATTAAATAATTTAATTTATTTATGACACAATGGTGATGCAGTAATAACCTAATTAATGAAATATTAAAATAATTGATAATATAAATATCAACATAAATGTAATTTGATACTTTTTATGAATTAAAATAATTTTATAGGTTAATATGAAATATTAGGATTGATTATATAAATTTTTTTCGAAGTAATAATGCTGTTATGAATTTATCAAAAACAAAATACCCAATAGTGTCAAAATTGACATAAAAGAGTTTTTTAAAAAAATATTATATTATTAATTTATATTCAATTCCTAAAAATCTAAGGTTCTGGAAAGAGAATTATATCATGATAGGTGTATCATTAATGGACCACTTGGGGGTCTCTTGGAGGTATATAGTAAGTTTATTAACTATATAACATAAAAATACAAAGTGACATGGTAAGTGTCAAACTAATTAACTAAGAGTTAAAACTAAAATATAAGGTTAATATAATGACCCTAACCTGTTTAAATTCTATTGGTTTAGTGGTTTTAGACCCATCCCCACCTTAAAATTTAAATAATCCACTTTGGAGCCATTAGAAACCGAATATGAATTTATTATAAAATAATATTTCTAGATTTTCCAAAGGTGCCCCTCACCCCTCTTATAAAAGAGCACTCCCCCTTCTCACTAATTCACACATTCAAAGCCTTTTGGATCAGCAAACCCCTGAACAAATACTCTATCAACTTCCCTTACTTCAACCTAAAGGCCTTAGTTTGATCAGAAAGCCAACCTAAGGAGCCCTTTTGATCAAATCAAAAGGAAGAACCCGAAGAAGAGGTAATGTTTTCACCACCCTCTTTCAAGTTCCTTTCTTCTTCACCTTCTTAATTATTTGTTATTCACATTATAAAATAATAACTCCAGTATCTTGTATATAATGTGATGTTATTATAAATATGGTACAACTATATTCAGTATTCTATCCATCCTTTGAATGACATGTCACTATACGTGCGTACGTGCAGCTTACCGTCTCTGCGTTGTGGTGTAATTGTTATTCAATAAATTATTATTTGGATGGGTATAATAATGATGTGTAATTCATGTAAATAATAAATATAACATGATAATGATTTTGTATATATGATATACCATTCAATTATATATTATTTTAATATCAAAAGAATGATATTGTCGCTCGTGCGTACGTACGGACTACCGTCTCCACGAACGCGATGAGATTCATTATCCAAGTATAATTATCATTTGATGATTTAAAAATAATGTTTAAGGACTTGATATCATTATTTATATGAATAAGATACAACCTATCCATGACAAACATAGCTTACGTAACAAAACATATAAAAGAAAATGAGTAAGTTAACACCCGAAACGACGATAATACTAAGATATTATTAACAAAGAAATGTTAAAAGATCATATATGATATCATATTAATGTATATGATTATTTTATAATTTAATAACAATTATTTCACCATTATAAAGGAGTTTAACCTACCCCCAACCAAGGAAAAGTACAAGGTAAGGTTTTATTTCGCAATCTCTTCATTATCCGAGGTTGTTTATACGTAATAATCTACTGGGAACTATTTATCATCCACATCCATGTTTCTTAAAAATGTATTTCAAATCATTTTTACTATTTACTATAATATGGGTTAAAGTCATTTATACCCTTTTTTGACTTTTTATAAGTGGTTTATAAAGGAATCTTTCCGTCGTTTTCCAAACAAGGTCTTTTTTAACCTTTTCGACAGAATTAAGGTAAGAATTTTTTTTAACTTATACGGCGGGTGCAGCTATTTTCCGCCATTATAAAATCTTCGAAGCTTACCTTACAAGCTTATAAGAAAATTTTCGAAGTAAATGTTTTATTTTATAATTATGTGACTTTTAAATGATTTAAAAAAAAGAGATATTTCTCTCAAATAGTTTTGATTTCATCTATGTCAACATCCTTTGATGGATTTTAAGCTTATTTGAAGTTGATTTATTGTGATACAAAACTTCCATATTGTATTGAAGGTTTTGTGATATGTTTGACTGTGGATGTGTTATTTTTATACCATTCATGTTTTATGGAGAATGTATTGACATTTCGTATGCTAGTTTTAATACAAATATTTATGTTATGTTTAAAACTGTTCATATGAGGAATGAATTGGACTTAATAAGTGATGGGTGGAGCCTGCTATAGCTCCTCGATGCATCAGTAGGTCTCATGAGACAAACTAGTGTCTTGGAACAAGGCCTTGACAAAATCTTATTTGTAGTCTTAGCACGAGGCCTTGTCTATGTGGTTATGATAGTCTGGCATTATGCATTCCATCATTATGAAAGTGGTTGTTGATATTGCATGTGATTATTCGACTAGTAGAATATCCATGTGAATAAGTATATGGCATTATTTCATTTTATTTCTGCCATATTATGCTGAAGTTCAAGTTTTAAAAGGCTTTTGTTTTAGTTATACATTGCCTTAAATGTTTATTCTTATTTATGAAATTTTCCGCTATATTGTTATCCTTACTGGGCATTTGAGCTCACCCCTTTTCTATGTTTTATTTTTCCCTGGATGTGAAGAAGTAATTTATGAATGACCTGCAGGGATAGTATGAGGGGATAAGAGTGTGGACTATGGAGACTATATTGTTGTATTTTTCATTTTATGATGTAATGTAAACTTTATTAATGTATCTAGTTATTCCAAGGCTATTAAACTAATTGGTCTTTTGAGAGTTGATCTTTCTTTTGATTATTCCAATGTTATGTAATAATGCACCGAATCTGGGTATCTAGGGTCGGGGTATTAAAGTTGGTATCATAGGAAGTTTAGTACAAACCTTGGAAGATAGATTTAGATAAACTCTGATTATAGCACATAGATTTAAGATGGACTTTGAGGATTAGTATAGAAGAACTTCCTAGAATTTTGGTATTGTAGAGATTTTGTGAGTTTTCTGAGCAATACATCCCTGTCTGGATACGAGCAGGTAGAGGCGGATCTGGCATAGATGTACCTAGGGGTAAAACCTGAAAACACCGCTTTGAGATAGACTCGAACGGGAACTGGTGCACGGCAACGGGCCTTGCTGCACTCTTGGTTACGACACTCCCGTGTGATATGCTTATGATAACTCTCATTTTATTTACAAATCATTATGAAGGGTTTATGAGTATATACGTCCTCAAAGAAAACATTTTTATGATTATGGATTATATCCATAAATAGTTTAATTTATGTTAAGTGTTTTATAAGTATGGAATTATGTATTTTGATTCATAAACTGATCTAGTTTATGTCATTGTTTAGAAATGGCACCTAGTGGAAGAAATTTAAACCATATCAATGCACACACTCCGTGTAGGGATGGCCCACCTACTCAAGATAATTATAGTGGAGCTGGTGATGCAGCTGGTGCTAATCAGCTAATCACCATACTGGGACAACTCACTCAGGTTATGAATAATAACCTTACCCGTATAGAGCACCCTGATCCGCAGCATGGAGGATCAATGTTAGATCGCTTCATGAGGCAGCAACCACCAACATTCAATGTGAGTACAAATCCATTAGTAGCTGAGCAAATGATAAGTTCCCTAGAGAAAATATTTCAGGCTTTGGGGAGTAGTGAAAGGGAAAAAGTTGTCATGGCATTTTATTACCTCACTGGAGATGCTGATCAATGGTGGTCAATGATTCAAAACATGAAGGAATATGATGAAGTATCAAATATGGAATGGAGGGAGTTCAAAGATCTATTTTTAGAAAAATAATTTCCTCATGACCATCGAGCAGATATGGAAAGGCAATTTCTGAGTCTGAGACAAAAGGAGGATGAGAATGTCGCAAAGTATTAGGCTAACTTTACAAGGTTAGCAAGGTATGCTGGAGATTATATACATAACCCAATAAGTAAGATTGATCATTTCTTTTATGGGTTAAAACCATTTCTCTATCGAGAATTAGTCTCACAATCCTTCTCGTCATACGAAGACATTGTCTCATGTGCTATCAAGACATAAAAGGAATTATCTAAGTATTATGACTTTAAAGAAAATAAAGAGAAGAAGAGATATGCCGATCAATCTGGGAATGGAAATAAGGAGAAGAAGGGAAAAGTTGAATATCCATCCTACAGTAAATGTGGGAAGAAACACCCCGGTACTTGCCTAAAAGGAATGGGAGTCTGTTACAAGTGTGGTGAAAAAGGCCATCAATCTCGTGATTGTAAGGGAAGAAGGAAGCTACCGATGTCCAATGCTACAATTTTTGGGAGATGGGACATTATGAAAATGAATGTCCTAAGTGTCAGGGGAAATTACCTCAGAAAAGGCCAAGTGATCAAGGCCAAGCTTATGCTATCACTACTGCTGAGTTAGAAGCTCCGAAAGATGTGGTGGCATGTAATTTAATGGTTTCCTCAAGTTTAGAAAATGCATTATTTGATTCTGGATCATCACATTGTTTCATATCTTCCTAGTTTGCTAAGAAAATTAGATATTTCCAATTTGATTTAACAAGGGAGTTTTCAGTTAAAACTCCTAAGGGAAGTATCATTGCAACAAAGTTTTGTGAATCAGTCCCCATTAGAGAACATAAATGTTCTTTATCCACTGATCTCATCATTATACCTATGATTGAGTTTGATATAATCCTCAGTATGGATTAGCTTTCAGACCATGATGTGAAGATTTATTGTAAGAAGGAGGTTATGATTTTTGATGATGATGATAAGGAACACCTTATCTTTAGAGCAGAATCATCACCACCTAATTCTTATCTAGATCCACCCCCAGTAGCTCAACTAAATTCAATTATTGGGGAGGAAGAGAATGAAATTACTGTGGGTGAGGAAAGGAATGTTCAAATATAGGATTTACCTATTGTGAAAGAATATGTAGATGTGTTTCTGGAAGATTTACCTGGACATCCTCCAGAACGAGATATTGAGTTTTCCATTGATTTAATTCCTGGATCAAGGCCTATATTGAATACCCATTATAGAATGGACACTATGGAATTATTTAAACTAAATAAACAACTATAGGAATTGAGTAATAAGGGATTTATTTTCCCTAGTGTTTCTCCATGGGGATCCCCTGTTCTTTTTGTTAAAAAGAAAGATGGATCTATGAGGTTATGTATCCACTATAGGGAGATCAATGCTATAACAATAAAGAACAAGTATCCCCTACCTCACATTGATGATTTATTTGACCAACTGCATAGAGATCAATACTTTTCAAAGATTGAACTTAGATCTGGATACCATCAGTTGTGTGTGAAGAAGGAAGACATTCCAAAGATAGCATTTTGAACAAGGTACGGGCATTACGAGTTTACGGTAATGCCTTTTGGGCTGACTAATGCACCCTCTGTATTCATGGATCTAATGAATAGAGTTTTCAAGGAATATCTCGATGATTTTGTGGTGGTATTTATTGATGATATCTTTGTATACTCCAAAATCTATGAAGATCATGAGAATCACTTGCGCATTATCCTGAAGACTCTGAGAAGACATGAATTATATGGGAAGTTTAGCAAATGTGAATTCTGGCTTCAGGAGATTTCTTTTCTTGGCCATATTGTCTCTAAAGATGGAATCTCTATTGATCCTTCTAAGACCAAGGCAATCCAAGAATGGCCAGAACCTATGAGTATAACTGAGGTACGTAGTTTTATTGGTTTAGCAGGTTATTATCGACATTTCGTCCATAATTTTTCCCGATTGGCTAACCCATTAACAAAGCCCACACGTAAGGGGGTTAAATTTGTTTGGACAAAAGAGTGTGAAGAATGTTTCGAATAACTGAAGAGAATATTAGTCAATGCTCCTATATTGACTCTACCATCGGGGAATGATGGGTTCGTTATTTATAGTGATGCATCGAAGAAATGACTTGGTTGTGTCCTTATGCAGAATGATAGGGTTATTTCCTATGCATCACGACAATTGAAAATTCATGAGAAAAACTATCCTACTCATGATCTCGAGTTAGCAGCTGTGATCTTTGCTTTGAATATATGGAGGCACTACCTCTATGGTGAAAAATGTGAGATTTATACTGATCACAAGAGTTTGAAGTATATTTTCTCACAAAAAGAACTCAACATGAGGCAAAGGAGATGGCTTGAATTACTCAAGGATTGTGATTGTTCGATACACTACCACCTGGGGAAGGCAAATAAGGTGGAAAATGCTTTGAGCAGAAAAGATCATGGAGTTTTGAACAATATGAGAATTGAAAGGGATCCAATTTTCATGGATCTAGTAAAGATGGACATGGGAATAACCTTGTAAGGTGAAACATCAGTTCTTTTTCAAATGGTTTCCAAACCATCTTTACTAGAAAGGATTAAGAGTTCTCAGATCGATGATGAAGAATTTCAAAAGAAGATTAAAGCTGTGAATGATGGGATATTGAATGACTTTGGGTATGAAGATGGAATTTTGAAATTTGGGAAGAGACTTTGTGTTCCCAATATACCTAATCTAAAAAGGGAATTGTTGGACGATGCTCATAGTTCCAATTTCTCTATACACCCTGGGAGCACCAAAATGTATAGAGACTTGAAGGAACATTTTTGGTGGGACAACATGAATAGGGATATTGTTGATTTTGTGTCGAGATGTATGGTTTGTCAACAAGTGAAAGCTGGAAGGCAACAACCTGGAGGAGTCATGCAACCTATTCCTGTACCAGAGTGGAAATGGGACAATATTACGATGGAATTTGTCATGGGGATACCAAAGACTCCTAGAAGGAATGATGCAATATGGGTTATTGTTGATCGTCTTACCAAATCAGCACATTTTCTTACTATAAGAGAATATCTACCACTGGAACGTCTAGAAAGACTATATATTAATGAAGTGGTGAGACTTCATGGAGTACCCCTATCGATTGTTTCTGATCGTGATCCCCGTTTTACTTCAAGATTCTGGAAGAGTCTTCAGAAATCCATGGATACTGAACTTCAATTGAGCACTTCCTACCACCCTCAAACAGATGGACAATAAGAACGAACTATTCAAACCTTAGAAGACATGTTGAGATCCTTCTCAATTGACTTTCAGGGTATGTGGGATCAATATTTACCTCTGGTATAATTTTCCTATAACAATAGCTTCTATTCGAGTATTCAGATGGCACCATATGAAACGTTATACGGAAAGAGATGTCGCACACCAACCTATTAGGATGATGTTGGTGAACGAAAACTTGTAGGCCCAGAACTGGTGGAGGAAACAATGGAAAAGTTAAAGATAATCCAAAACCACATCAAAGCAGCTCAAAATAGGTAGAAGAGCTATGCCGATAACCGAAGGAAGGATTTGGAATTTCAGGTAGGA
The DNA here is from genome assembly GCA_963277665.1 of Viscum album. Taxonomy (NCBI): domain Eukaryota; kingdom Viridiplantae; phylum Streptophyta; class Magnoliopsida; order Santalales; family Viscaceae; genus Viscum; species Viscum album. The sequence goes on from OY728150.1 coordinate 764,334,099, forward strand.
GATCATGTTTTCTTGAAGGTATCTCCATGGAAGGGAGTTATACGTTTTGGTAATAAGGGTAAATTGAGTCCTAGGTACATCGGACATTTCGAAATTCTAGAACGAATTGGGGCTGTAGCTTACCGTTTGGCAATGCCGCCAAGTCTCTCCAAAGTTCACGATGTGTTCCACATATCACTGTTGAGGCAATACACGCCTGACCTAATGCATGTACTCACCTATGAGGAATTAGAACTGGAACATGATCTCTCTTATTGCGAAGATCCCGTTAGGATTCTTGATACGAGAGAACAAGTACTGAGAAACCGGACGACTCGTCTGGTAAAAGTTTTGTGGAGAAACCATAATATGGAAGAGGCAACGTGGGAACTCGAGGAACTTATGATGAAGAACCACCCAAGTGTTTTCATGCGGTAGTATTATAGAAATTTTGAGGATGAAATTATTTGAAGGAGGGTAGAATGTAACACCCCAAGCTTCTACGATACGCTTCTCTTTGAATAATGCGATAGCGTGTGTTGTATGCAACATCGAGTTCTAACACACCACAACCAATCAAACTAGCCATTATGAATAGTAATACCCACTTTTTGAAATTTATAAATTTTATTTTTCAAAATGGACTTCATTTTTGGATTCGGAATATCGAAATTAGCCTAGGGTGAATTTTTGGTATTTTTCTGAAAAACTTCATTTTTTGATGAATAGTGAAACCACTAAGTGGTAGTAAAAAACTGAATTTTTCATAAACTTAATTTTACCGCTTCTGTGAGTGGAATTTCGAAAATCCTAGAGAAACGGTTAATATCAAGGATTAAAATGTGGTTCAATGAGATGAAAATAATTTTTGGTAAATAGTAACTTTTTACTTTTATTTACCACTGTTAAAAGTAAATAGGGTAATTAAGGGTAAAAATGATATTAATATTACCCTAACACATGTACTAATTCTATTGGACAAGTGTATCTCGACCAAAAACAACCTTAGGAATAAAATATTATCATTTAGGTCCACTTGTATTAGATTAGGACATTTATTATTATTTAATTCAAAGAAGAGTTAAAACAGTTAAAATCAAAGTTTATTTACTAAAACATTTTCAATATAGGGTTATACATAAGATAAATTAGATTGTAAATATTAATTAGAAATATAAAAATATTTCCTACATAATGGTATTTTATTTATAATTTTTCGACATTAAATAATTTAATTTATTTATGAAACAATGGTGATGCAGTAATTAACTAATTAATGAAATATTAAAATAATTGATAATATAAATATCAAAATAAATGTAATTTGATAATTTTTATGAATGAAACTATTTTTCTAGGTTAATATGACATATTATAATTGATTATATAAATTTTGTACGAAGTAATAATGCTGTTATGAATTTATCAATAACAAAATACCCAATAGTGTCAAAATTGACATAAAAGAGTTTTTAAAAAACATATTATATTATTAATTTATATTAAATTCCAAAAAATCTAAATTTCAGCCAAGAGACTTATATCATGATAGGTGTATCATTAATGGACCACTTGGGGGTTTCTTGGAGGTATATAGTAAGTTTATTAACTATTATAAACATACAAAGTGACATGGTAAGTGTCAAACTAATTAACTAAGAGTTAAAACTAAAATATAAGGTTAATATAATGACCCTAACCTGTCTAAATTCTATTGGTTGAGTGGTTTTCGACCCATACCCACCTTAACCTTTAAATAATCCACTTTTGAGCCATTAGAAACCGAATATGAATTTATTATAAAATAATATTTCTAGATTTTCCAAAGGTGCCCCTCACCCCTCTTATAAAAGGGCACTCCCCCTTCTCACTAATTCACACATTCAAAGCCTTTTAAATCGGCCAAACCCTGCCCAAATACTCTCTCAACTTCCCTCACTTAAACTTATAGGCCTTAGTTTGATCAAAAAGCCAACCTAAAGAGCCCTTTTGATCAAATCAAAAGGAAGAACCCGAAGAAGAGGTAATGTTTTCACCACCATCTTTCAAGTTCCTTTATTCTTCAACTTATTATTTCTTTGTTATTCCCATTATAAAATAATAAATCCAGTATCTTATTTATACTATGATTTTATTATAAATATGGTACAACCATATTCATCATTCTATCCATCCTTTGAATGACATGTCACCATATGTGCGTACGTACGGTTACCGTCTCCACGCTGTGGTGTAATTGTTATTCAATAAATTATTATTTGGATGGGTATAATAATGATGTGTAATTAATTTAAATAATAAATATAACATGATAATTATTCTTTATATATGATATACCATCCAATTATATATTATTTTAATATCAAAAGAATGATATTGTCGCTCGTGCGTACGTACGGACTACCGTCTCCACGAACGCGATGAGATTCATTATCCAAGTATAATTATCATTTGATGATTTAAAAATAATGTTTAAGGACTTGATATCATTATGGATATTAATAAGATACAACCTATCCATGACAAACACGACTTACGTAACAAAACATATAAAAGAAAACGAGTAAGTTAACACCCGAAACGACGATAATACTAAGATATTATTAACAAAGCAATGTTAAAAGATCATATATGATATCATATTAATTTATATGATTCTTGTATAATTTAATAACAATTATTTCACCATTATACAGGAGGTTAACCTACCCCCAACCAAGGAAAAGTACAAGGTAAGGGTTTATTTCGCAATCTCTTCATTATCTGAGGTTGTTTATACGTAATAATCTACTGGGACTTATTTATCATCCACATCCATGTTTCTTAAAAATGAATTTCAAATCATTTTTACTATTTACTATAATATGGGTTAAAGTCATTTATACCCTTGTTTGACTTTTTATAAGAGGTTTATAAAGGAATCTTTCCGTCGTTTTCCAAACAAGGTCTTTTTTAACCTTTTCGACAGAATTAAGGTAAGAATGTTTTTTAACTTATACGGCGGGTGCGGCTATTTTATGCCATTATAAAATCTTCAAAGATTAACTTACAAGATTATAAGAAAATTTTCGAAGTAAATGTTTTATTTTATAATTATGTGACTTTTAAATGATTAAAAAAAAGAGATATTTCTCTCAAATAGTTTTGATTTCATCTATGTCAACATCCTTTGATGGATTTTAAGCTTATTTGAAGTTGATTTATTGTGATACAAAACTTCCATATTGTATTGAAGGTTTTGTGATATGTTTGACTGTGGATGTGTTATTTTTATACCATTCATGGTTTATGGAGAATGTATTGACATTTTGTATGATATTTTTAATACGAATATTTATGTTATGTTTAAACCTATTCATATGAGGAATGCATTGGACTTAATAAGTGACGGGTGGAGCCCGCTATAGCTCCTCGATGAATCGGTAGGTCTCACGAGACAAACTAGTGTCTTGTCACAAGGCCTTGACAAAATCTTATTTGTAGTCTTGGCACGAGGCCTTGGATATGTGGTTATGATAGTCTGGAATTATTCATTCCATCATTATGAAAGTAGTTATTGATATTGCATGTGATTATTCGACTAGTAGAATATCCATGTGAATTAGTATATGGCATTATTTCATTTTATTTCTTCCATATTATGCTAAAGTTCAAGTTTTAAAAGGATTTTGTTTTAGTTATACATTTCCTTAAATGTTTATTCTTATTTATGAAATTTTCCACTATATTGTTATCCTTACTGGGCATTTGATCTCACCCCTTTTCTATGTTTTATTTTTCCCAGGATGTGAAGAAGTAATTTATGAATGACCTGCAGGGATAGTATGAGGGGATAAGAGTGTGGACTATGGAGACTATATTGTTGTAGTTTTCATTTTATGATGTAATGTAAACTTTATTAATGTATCTAGTTATTCCAAGGCTACTAAACTAATCGGTCTTTTGAGACTTGATCTTTCTTGTGATCATGCCAATGTTATGTAATAATGCACTGAATCTGGGTATCTAGGTTCAGGGCGTTACAAATGGGTTGTGTAAACTAAAATAATTCCTTAGTAGGATTTAATATAAGTTAAAATAAACTAATAATGCATTTGATGTTTACTTAATTTTTATAATACCCCATGTTCTTAAGGGTTAATAAATTCATTGTGAATTTGAATTTTTATTTTTTGAAATGGTTAATTTCAAGAACCATGAGGTTATGAGAGTCTTTACATCCTAAATATATGATTTTGGACATGGTTTAAGATTTGATGGAAGGACAGGGGCTTTATGTGAGAATCATAGGGGGAACATGAATCTAAGGATACTAAAAATAGCTACAATATGATATTCACACCATGAATAGTGATTCATAATGTGAATGGAATTCATAGGGTATTTTAGGATGTGAAAGAGGTTTGTTCAAGGGATTTGGGAGAACTGCTCAAAAAACCATGGTGTGACCCCTAAGTTCACACTACGACACATGCCTAGTGGTGTTTTTTAAGAGGAGTATTGACCCCCTTCTTTATTCGGATGAACAAAGAATATAGGATGGATTTGGTCAGACCCAAACCCCCTTTCCCTCTGATTTGGGTGGATATAGGTGTGTATTGATAGCATCAGGGGTAAGGTTCTTCCTCTTCCCTCCCTTATCATTATTTTATTTCTATTTTTCTTATTTTGGTGTGAACTGGTTTAGGGTTTTTGGTGATTTCCACTAGAGTATGTTAGAAATATGATCCATCGATAGGGATTCCATGTAACATAGCTAGAGGATGTCGTGAGACATTGTATTATTGTCATTATTCATTGTATTTTCAAAGGTACATCACATCACATATTTATTTATGGATTCCATTTAAATTAAATTAAATTAAATTAATTGAAAAAATGGTTCTAGTGCTTAGGGATTGGGCCCAGATTGATGATATGGGTTTTCTACAGACCTCCCATGGTTGGTTGGACTTGGTTCTGGTGGGATGTGGTGACCCGATGAGTCTTTTGGTTATTATGATACTTTTTTTAAATTATATAATTAATTATAATTCTTTATAATTAATTATTTATGGTATGAGACATGATAAAGGATCTTAGGTGATGTGTTAGGCTTGACTGGAACTGGGATAATCTTGGAAATTCTTGGGAAGTAGTTGTCTACCTTTGTAATCATTTAGAGACAAATTCAAATGATGTAGGTGGTCTTGTGTATGAGTCCTTAGTATTTATGTTTTGATATATGGCTAGTGAGCTATGGAAATATGAATATTGGTAGTTACCTTCTGATTATTTAAGTTTCTTTAGTTAAAATAAATGTTAATTTAATTTTAAAGGGTTATTTAATTAAACTCATTGAGATATATGAGACCCTCCTCAGGAGTGTGACCCAAATTAATGAAATATACTAGCCCTAGCATAGAATCCTTAGACATATCCTTGTAGAGGAGAGTGTGGAATTGGGATATTTGTCTTGAATATACCATGTGGTAACCTTGAGGTGCCTTTGAACTATTGGGATCATAGTACTGACTGAGGGTGAGTGTCGCTCCCCAGTTTTATGTGACCATTCCTAGATGGATGAACCTTAGGTAAAAAAAGACTGGGTTTGATGAGAGGATCGACTAGGTGGAACCTTGAAACTGATAGGTCCATGAGCCATCACCCTATACTGATGCTTATATAGATCCCCCTTTCAGGATAAGAGGAAGTTTTTGTGTTGATATATCTATAAAGTGTATATTCCCTGAGTGATGGGAATTTTATTGAGAGAATAGTTGTGACTGTGGATCCCATAAGTGATGACTCTGCCTAGATGCTGGCTTGGATGATCCTAAGATGGATGAACCTACTTGCATATAGATTCTGAGGATCCCAAGAGGGATACCTCTACTTAAATGTTGACCCAAAGGACCTAACTGGGTGTCTATTGATAGATCATCCATGAGAAAATGTGCGTGTTGGTTAGTGATGGTTGTGGGTGTAACCTTAGAACCCAAACCAACATAGAAGACTGATAGGTATGAGATGATGATAATAGGAAAGGGTGATAAACCATCCCTTATTGTATTTTTATTTAAGTTTATGCTTAATGATATGTGATTTCCTAGGATTATTATGGATCAATCATTGGGCCTGACACCAATGAGATTACTCAGGATGCTTGAGAATCACTTTTCGATATAGATGAGACACTAGGATGCATAGTGTGTTTGGGATCTGGTCTTATAGTATATTGGGGACAAATTACTAGATCGACTAGCATCCAGTGATATGGTTGATACAAGAGTGTATTCCTATAGGAGGTACCTAGGATCCATCATTAGAGTTATTTGATTTCATGCATATAGGAATACTCGATATGTGTGGGATTCCACTGATATTTTGAGACCATTGTGAATTCCTGGGAAGCCTGGGATTCAAATGTCATTACTATTATACTATTATGAATGACTAGGATTACTAATATTTAAATGGATAAATGAGGTTATGGGTGGGTGTATATCTCTGATCATGGATATTGTACATCCAGAGGTAGGCTATTGGATCCCCTTGATCAATGACTAAAATACACCTTAGGATTGGGTGGACACACTAGTGATAGTTCGACTAAGGATCCATTAGATATTGGATGACCAGGAGAATATCCATGGAATATAAGAGGGTATTTACCATTTAATTTCCATGGTAAACTAATAATCAATCATGCCTAGACATATAGGATTATATAGGTCCTCCTTCTCTCAGGAATCATACATTGTCTTGACACTGAGAATGTCTATGTTCTATTTTGGGGTTCATCCTGAGGGATTGAGGATGATGGATTCTTAGTGAAGCCCTATGATACGCTACTCATCTGTATAAGTGTGAGTGCGGGATCCCCGATGAGTAGACTATGGTTCCCCTAAGGTGATCCTATTCTTAGAGACACTCAGATACTATTTGAACCAGGTATGATCGATCGAGGTTGATACCTGAGGATCAATGATGCTAATTGGGATTGGCCTGAAATATATGAGTATGCTCATGGGGTGGTTGTGATACTATAATGGAATGGTCATCATAACATGCTCAAATTCATACTGACATTAGGATAAGTAGTTATTGATGTTGGTGAATTTATTTTATATATCCTACTATTTACTTAGTGATTGTTAATTGAGCATATCACATGAAAATATCATAACATTTATTGTTATGTATAAGACCATGTTAGTGTTTCCCTATTGATTTATATACTCACACTCTTTTTAGACCACCATTCCACATGGGTACCTAATAAAATATCATATGGTTATTATAGGAATGGGTAGGGATGAGGCATGAGATCATGCTTATCATGGTTAAGTGGGTCAGATCGAACGAGATCAGGAGATCAAGATGAGGTGTTGTTTGGATTTGTAGTAGATCCATAGGTCTTTGTTCTTTAATTTTTTATTCTATATATATGATCATCCTAGTGTATGATGGGTCTATATTTTCATTTTTGAGCATCACCATTTAAGTTGTATTTTGTATATCATTTTTTTATAACATTCCTTACTGTTATATCTTTTGTTGTACTATTTATTTTATATTGGGCGTGATAATTGGTTATTTTTCTATTATTTATTACCCTAATACATGTGATATAACCTCTCTATAGTGCCTCCTTCAACCCCCACTATAGGTAAAAATACTCTGGCATTTAGGGAGGCTCTCCTAAGGTCACATAGAGCTCTGGTTTAGTTATTTTCTACAATGAGTTCAGCTAAGTCATTAAAAAGTTGTATCAGAGCTCAGTTAATTTTTTCCTTACTATTTTTGGAGATGGTCAACTTGAGACATAGGAATGTTTCAGAGCTTATGATGTAATCTATACTGGTGCATCATGAACACCTCTTCCAGTGGAATTCCTGGTTACTAAGGGTATGATATTTCTATTATCAACTTACACTGTTATAGTTATTGTGATTTTCACTTAGTATAACATACATGAGGATTTAGATTTATGGTTTATGAGATATTTGATTCTAGGATCTTGTCTCATTGGAAAGAGACTAGTTATTAGGATTTTGGATCTTGTTCTGTAGACTCAAGAGGAATCTCATGCGTCATAATTTGGCACATAAGATTCACATGACATGTAGGGGTCTACTAGTGTGATTTTCTATCACCAACAACTGAAGATCGACTATTTAAATTATCAAAAACTTCTCATATAGTGTTTTCCCATGTAATTACTTAGTGTAATTCTACTTAGTTGGGTTGACTTGTTGATATATTTTATTTAGGTGGTAGGTCATGTGGATTCTATGGAGAGACACACATTGGAAATGATGATGCAGTCCCTTGGTGTATGGGATATTTAGTGACCCTAGTGGGTAGGATTGGAATTGGATGCCTAATGATAAACCCTTTGTGGGTTTCAATTGTTTAGTCTAGTTTATTTAAAATTCCAATAACAATCTATATGGCATTTTCCCATATATCTTATAATGACATTCTATTTAACTAAGTTTGTGAATGTGGTTCCATTAATAGGTATAGTATATGATGGAATGAATATATATATATATATATATATATATATATATGGATCCTAACTAATGTGGTTGTTATTATCAAGGGATCAATCATGTGTATGGATGTTCAGTAAGAATCAATGCCTTTGTAGGCTGTTGGGTTGGAATGTAATGTCGCTGCATAGATATTAACCTTGAGAGAGAATTTGAATGTGGGATTCTATATGGGTTATGGATGGAAATATGATATTTTTACCATGAGTTTAACTATAATGATACCATGGTTTATGTTATATGTGTGGGGACCTAAAGACCTTGTGAGACGACTTAATGTTTAGTGATTCAGATCCTTTTCATTAATTGAGGGCAGCCTACAAGAGGGGTTGGTCTAGGTTTATTGGTGACTTTGATGTAGGAAACATGGTCAGGTGCTTATGATATGGATCAATGTATAGAGGTGATATAAAGTGTATGATATAGGCATGTTAATGTATTTTTTTCTTGAGTAAGTAACCTCAAGCACTATCATTTTGGTATTGAGGTTTAGTTTTGATGACAAGATCAGTAGGATAACTGGACTAGTGTATTTTTTATGTGTTCTCTAGTGGTGAAATGATAGAGCATGGATGGATGCTTTTGATTTTTGGAATGACACTAGTTAGTGGGTGAATGTGTATTCCTACCTTGACATGTGAGAGGTGTTGCGTTGTTGGAAAATAGAATAGGTGTGCTTCTGGTATTGTAAAAATTGATGTGTTGTAGAACATGTTTAGTTATTTAGATTAATGAGCATAGTTGTGAAAAGATACAACTCATGGGAATTTGAGTTGGGTTAAGTGATCCGGTGATATGGGAGTGAACTCCTCTTTCTTTTTGATGAGACTAAGGTTGGGAACTCTAGATATGCATGGAACTGTTGAATTTTCAATTGGTGAAAGGTTGTGTGTGAGATGAGGAACTATGGAACAAATGATATATTTTTGAGCTCGGTTTCCCAAGAGTTATGATGAAAATGGGAAATGTCCCTACATAGTAGAGGATATATTATAATTGGATCAAGTGTAGTGGCATGACTGATCTAAGTTGATCCTTGATAGGTGTTGCCTAAGTTAGATGAGCATGGATTGGGAAGAATGACATGCAGGCAATGATGGATCCAATTTAGTTGGAACTCGAGGAGTGGAATAAGGTAATCCATATGGTGAGGAGTGTATAATTAGTTATTTGAGGGTGTGATCCTCATTATGTTTGTAATTTTAATGGTTTTCTAGGATGACGTTCTAGTGAGTTGGGAAGGGGTGCTGGTTGATGTTTGATGTTAGCTGTTAGGTATGAGTGAGATGGTCATGTCCATTCATTTCATGTGGTAGTGGATGAAGTGTGAACCATGGTAGAATGACCTCATGTTGGTAGGGTCGTTGGTGTTTTAGGATCAATCATGGGATGATCAATATGGAATTAGTATTCTAGTGAGTAAGTGAACCCGATTTTATATAATCCCGTGGTAAATAATAGATTTGAGACTTGAAAGATATTTTGGATGATTCAGTGTGTTGGAATCAAACTTAGGATGTTTCTAGTGTGATATGAAGGTAGTTTGTGAGGTTAACCCTAGTTTATGACATGGTTCAAGGGGTGAATATGTTTCATCGTGTGGATCAGAGGATGAGCCAACATTTTGTGACATGTTTCAAGGGGTAAAATAGTTTTGTGACATGGTTTAGGGGTTAAAACCATTTTTTCATGTGATAGAGGGGTTGAATCATGTGATGAAAGACAATAATGGTATTTATTAGGATAAAAAGATCGGTAAATATCGGTAATTTGGTACTATGGTTCAGGTATGTCATATTTAGTATGAAAATTAAATTTTGAGGCTTAGTCAGGACCTTTTGATAAAAGGATGTTGTATACGAGCCCTGTGTATGGGTAGTTGATAACCATATAATTTAGTATAGAATCTGATATGAGAGTTAATATAGGATTATAGAGAGTGTCTTTATATGTTTTTGGGCACAATGATATGGAAGTCACTCTGGAAACATTGTTGGAATATGAGTACTACAGTTTGATAGGTGATTCTGATGGTGGGGAGCATTGTGTATCAAAATCAGCTACAATGAGTTGAATTCTATAGTGGGGGGTGGGGGGACCATGAACCTAATGATGAGGTTGATTACACAATGGTTTTTCAAGAAGGATGGGTTCCATGGTGTGACATCTAGAGTTTATAGTTATGTTTATGAGAAGTGGATCAAATTTTGATAAATGATGTGCCCATGTTTAGAGTTGTGGAATGAGAGATTGTTCAGCATTTTAGAGTGGAGAACGATGAACTAAGCATGGTTTGGTGACCTAAGTAGAAGTGTGTATTGATTTAATGGTTTATGAAACCTTTTTATAAGGAGAAGCGTTATCGTGGAGAGATTGTAATACCTCATGTCTGTATGGGTTAAGAAATTCATTGGGAATTTTTATTTTCATTTTGGTGGATTATTTGTTTTAAGAACCATGAATTGAAATTAGTTTCCAAGAGTTTTTTACATCCTAAATATATGTTTTTAGACATGGTTTAAGATTTAGTAGAATTCATGGGGGTTCAGGCAAGCACTGGAGGGGGAATAGGTGATCAGGGCTGCTAAAAATAGCAGCAACAGACCATTCACATCATGAATAGTGATTCACAACACGAATGAATTTCACAGGGTGCTTCAAGATGTGAAAGATAGAGATAGAATATGTTAGTTTAAATAACTAAAAATTCATTGTGTGACCCCTATTATCACATCATTCCACATGCCCAGTGGTGTTTTATTTATTTTTAAGAGGGGGATCAGCGCCCCTTCTTCCTTCGGATGAATGACATGCATGGGAGGGCATCGAACAGACCCCTCCGACTCTTTTTCCTTATATTATGGGTGGATTTAGGTGTGTTTAAACAACTTCATAGGTAATTTTATTCCTACTCCTTCCCTTATCTTTATTTTCCCTCTATTTATGATTTCAGTGTGATCCAGTTTTGGGTTTTGGGTGATTTCCAACATAGCATGGTGGATATCACCCTGATAATTGGGGCTTCTATACAACCAAGTTAGAGGAGGAAATAAAAAAAATTCCTATTGAATTTAATTGTTTTTTAAAAGGCATTTTGTGTTATAGATTTATTTTAGGTTTTTGTTTAAATTTAATTACATTAATTGTGGAAATGATTCTAGTGCTTAGGTGTTGGCCCTGTATTGGTACTGGGTATCTGCTGTGGACCTCCTAAGGATAGTTAGACTTGGTTATACCATGATGTGGTGACCCAATAAGTTGTTCTAATATTATACCACATTGGTTTAAATTAAATAATTAATTATAATATTTTATAATTAATTATTTATGGTGTGTGATATGAGGCAGGAGCTCAGTCGATGATTCAGGCTTGAGTGCAGCTGGGATGAGCTTGTACATGCTTGGGAAGAATCTACAAAACATTATAATTATTTGGGTAAATATTTAATTGATTTAGGTGGTATTGCGTGTGATACCTTATTATTTATGTTGTTGATATATGGCTCATGAGGTGCGAGCTCACCACTATAGGCAGTTCTATTATGATTATTTGAGTTTCTTGAGTTAAACAAAAGTTAATTTAAGTTGAAATGGTTAATTAATTGAATGCCTTGATATGTTTGAACCCATATTGAGGGGTGTGGACCAAATTCATATAATGTAATGACCTTGGTATAGAATACTTAGACATCTCCTTATAGAGGAGAGTGGGGAATTATGATATTTGGACCATATGGGATGTGTGGGAACATTATGATGGATTAGACCTATTAGGATCATAGTACTAACCTAAGGTGAGTGTACCTCCCTCATATAATGCGACCAATCCTAGGTACGAACTATAGGTAGTACATGATTGGGATTTGTGAGAGTACTAGCTAAATGGAACCTTGGATCAGAGATGGACCATGGTCCATCTCCCAAGATTGATTCTTATGTGGTTGACACTTTTAAGCTAAGAGTCCATTTAAGTGTTGATGATTCTGGAAATAATATTTTCCTTGAGTGATGAGCATTGGACCAAGAGAAAAGTTGTGAACTAGAATCCCATGAGGGATTCTTCTATATACATGTTGACTTAGAGGATCCTACAAGGTAGTCTCCTTATTGTGAATAGATTCTGAGGATACTAAGAGGGATTCCTCCACTTACATGTTGACCTAGAGGATCTAAGTGGTTTCCCATTGATAGACTGACCCACAGTGGATGCGTGTGTTGGGTAGTGATGGTTGTAGGTGTCACCTTAGAACTCAAATTGACATGGAATAATGATGGGGGTGAGATGATAATGATGAGAATGGGTGATCAGCCAGACCTTGTTTTATTTTTATTTGTGTTTATTCTAGATGATATGTGATCACCCACGATTCCTAGGAATCAAATTTCTATACTTACATTGATGATATTTCTTAGGATGGCTGGGAATCAATTTTTTAGATAGATGAGAGCTTGGGATGCACAATATATTTGGGATCCATCCCCATAGTATATCTTGGGCTGATACTTATCCCGACTAGAATCCAATGATATGGTTGATGAAGGAGTGGATCATGAAAACCCCAACTTGGTTTACTATTAAGTAACTGAATTACAAGGACACATTTCATCAAGCATGCCTCCCCATATGCCAGAGGTTTCTGAATAGCAGTGAGGGTATAATGATGGTACGGTGGGGGAGACTATTACTTCTGGATTAGTACTAAATATATTAAAATAATAATTACATAAACTACAAGAAAATAATAATAAACTAGAGACTCAAAATGTGCTAATAAAAACCAACCATGAGAGAAGGTATGATTCTATGTGTACAAGGTATTCAATATGTACAATAGGTGATACATATACAAGAGGTCTAGGTGAGAATAAATACATAAACAAGACAACCGGACTCTTGTAGGAAGTTTTAGTACATGACCTATCCACAACTCTCATTCCAAGTCCTAGCCCAAGATAGGTAACAACAAAGAGGAAACAACCAAATTCTTATCCTATAGCCATGAGATCTACTTGGGTACCAAGTGGTGACCCAAAAAAGGTGTGAGTAAAACTCAGTAGGTCACCACCATTGGTGTCTAATGAAATTCCATTTTATGAGTATAAAACATAATGGTGTGCAATATATAATTAATAACGTGGTAAAGTGGAAACAGATCAAGGAATATCACATGCTTCTACCTAAACCATCTATATACGATTAGGTGACTGAATAAATGGGTCTATAGGACCCATGACATATAGACTATGCATCTAAGAGAATGAAAAAAGGGTAAATCCATGGATTAGGTCTGAGAATTCCCAAACAAAGAAACCACATGAATCCAATGAAAACTTTAAAGAATTATATGTGTGGAACTGAAGAGCCAACCCATGGCAATTAATCCACGGTTTTTAGATATAGAGTAGAATCTAGGGGATAAACCCTCAGTATTTCACTTTCTAATGGGGATTTAACCAAGAGAATGGTGTAATTCCTTGGTAATTTTAGTAAGGGGATTGATTGTGATCAAAGGAGGTAATATTAGGTATTTCATGACCATGGAAATCAAGATGAATTCAGGAGTTTATCCTAGAAATTATAATGCTTCTATAGTTTTCAAGTGAATCAATGACTTCAATCCAAGGCATTCACAGATGTGTGACATTGACCATATCCAAGGAAAACTTTCCCCTAGTATTAAAATAAATGAATCATATGGCATCCATTGGGATCGTTCTTGGCATTTGAATATAGAATCCAAGTCTTACCCATGGAATGTCTCACTTTTAATTCTATCCCATTTCATTATGTAACCAACTCTTAAGGCTTTAAATAAAAGTGGGAAAGCAAGTCAAGAAATTAATTCACTCAGGCTCAAGGAAATCCATTTGAAAAACACCCAAGAATTCAATTATTTATTAACCCATTAGTTCCTATATATTTGTTTCATAATTTACCATATTTAACTAAGGGAATCACAACCCACCAACACTATTACTTAATTAATTTAATTTAAGGATACCCAAAGAATTAACATAACTTAGTTAATTTTATTACTTAAACAAGGGATTTTAGGAACTAACATTATATTAACTTTCATCTGATCACACCAAAGATCCTGAGGGACATAAGATTACCAGGTCCATGCATTAGATAAAGGTACACCAAATCAAGATAGGTTCAAAATAATAAAACAATTACCTCATGGTAATATCTTGATCACATGTTATTCATATAATGTATTTAAATAATTAAATTATTATTTTATTAAACAAAGGGAGTTCATGATCTTGGGAATGACCTTAGTTATTTTTAGGTTTATTAGAGTAGTTCCCTTGGTCATAGTGCTCCTAGAGTTGCTGTTTAAATTAGCTAGAGATTAAGAAAATGGGGAACCTCATGGTTGAATCATTCAAATAAGGTAAGACACTTCCATGAACATTATTTGGTCCTATAAGTGAGTTAAAATAATTAGGTCAGCTCACCTATCATGTGATTCTTTATTAAGGGTCATAAATTAAGTAAAAAATTTCCTAGCATTAAGGTTAGGCCGTAAATCCCCCAAGGAACATACCTGGTTCTTATGATGGATTTATAATTTAAGTACACTACCTAAGGAGTATGAGTTTAATTAAATTCTCTAAATTAAAACAAATAAATTTAAAATTTCAAACTAGGTCAATGGTAGGACATCAGTGTGATACAAAACTAGTATGATTTATAACATAATGAGACTTTAAGGGAAAGGAAACTAGACCACCTACCTATATATTAGGAATATTCACTCATCCTGTAACGACCCTTTGTTTGAGATATAATGGAAGAAAAAATAACCAAACAAAATACCTAAAAATAGGTCATATGATCCCACATAATGATAACATTTTAGAAAGCAAATAAAACAGAGGAATGAGGTAAGAGGAGTGGATACCTTACCTTTAGACTTAATTTACATTTAATGGATAAAGAAATAGAGTGGGATTGAGGGAGTTCCACTAAGAATATATGTGGAGAAGTGTGGAACCTCCCACTACCACAATAGGGCTAGAAATAATCCCCATATTAAGTGAAGAGGGTTTAAAAGGGATAGGGGTCAAATAGCCATTTTGATTCCCTTAAAAAAAAACCTTCCCAATGGCCACCAGCTAGTTTCTAGGTGTCCACCAGATTGTAAATGGATCTAGTAGCCTCACCTGGACATTGGAGCCTCCAACGACTAGTCGGTGGGGCTACAACAACATGACACAGTCCTAGCTCCAGCCTAAACCCCTCTAGTACTCTTTTAAGATATCCCAAACCCCTACTACACTTCCTAAATCACCTTCTTGAGGTGTCCTCACCCTTGTAATTCCCTTCCGAGTACCAACCACAATTCTAAACATCCCATTGTATAGATTCAAAAGATAAAGTTAAAACCACATTGATACTAAGAAACACCATCCCCAAGGAATAACCATGGGTGTACAATAAATTTAAGATGAGACATACCTATTCTCAACATACTATACCTGTTTTAAGAAAAATTCAAAATGGACCAAAAAGGCGGGTTGTTAAATCTTACCCACCATAGGATAACTCATCCCAGAGCTACACCCATAGTGAAATGTAACTTTAAACTATACCCACAACCACAAGTGAAGGATAAAAAAAAAACTAAAAATTACATCTTAAGGATCAATTTCAAACCCACCCCCTCTCCAGAGTTAGAATTTTAAATTCCATAAATTTAAATTTGAAATAAAAAACAGAGAGTATGTGTTCTAACAATAAAACAACCTACCTTGATAATTAATTCATTATCATACCTAGAAATTATCCATAAATTTTAGAATGTAATTCGATAACATAAAACCAACAATGACCGATTACACAGGCCTATTTCCAACCATAACTGGTCTAATTCTCAAACCCTCATCGCATTATTCAGACAAAATTTCCTAAATGATTTTCAATTAATTGTGTTTTTTACTATATAGGATTACTTGTTGGTTTATACCTAATTGATTTTCATCATGAATTCTTAACTTTGCCCATTGATTCATTACTAAGCATCTAATCACAACACTCCACTCCCAAATCATTCCCAAATTTTTCTCCTTTATAAAATCATGCCTTATAAGATGATGTCACAGGTATGACACAAAAAATTTCATCCCAAACATATTTATAAGTGACTATAGTCTTACTCCTGAGACTATTTTTTTGGATAAGTATTATAAGGCCCTGGACTTAAACCTTACTTAATATTGAATTAAAAGAATAATTCATGTTGAGGATCTTTTCAGGTTTAGAGTTTTAGAGAATTAGAACATAACTATTACATCTCAAAAGATTACAAAGTAGTCACTTCTACTAAGTTTCCAAAATAAAAAAAAACTCTTAAAAAGAAACGTGTCTAGTTCCATGTTTTATATAGCATGGCATTCCCTTGATCCCATCCTTGACCTTATTCCACATTAAGTCCTGTGAAAAACATTTCAAAAAAACTTGGGGTGAGCATAAAAAGCTCAGTAAGGGATACACAAAGAACGAAAACTGTTAGTTTTTTCAAAATCAAGTAAACCATATATACTCTATCAAAGTAATACCTTCACCTTCATGAAGTAGTAAAAACTCTTCACTGAATAAAGTATCATTACTTAACTTTTTGTAACCAAAGGATTACCATAAAATCCATAAAAAGAACACATAACATATATAAAGGTAACTTGAGACATAAACATACTTAAGTGGAATAACCATATGGTCGACTTCCACACATATCACTTAATGGAATAGCCATACGACCAATTTCCATACATACTTAATGGAATAGCCATACGGCCGACTTCCATACCCAATGCATTGGAGGTTATAACGTAACCACCCGTCCTGGTATTCACGGCACCACCCGTCATATGGTTTATAACGTAACCACCCGTTAAAATGTCCAAGTACCAATATAAAATCATAAAACATAAAACCAATATAAAGTAATGATAACATTTCCACATTTCAATCAAAATATATTGACATAATAGAATCCTTTTTCAAAACCATTTTCAATACCAAAATACATAAAAGAGTATATGGTATTTATTTTATTCTAAAAACATTACGGCTTGTTGAGAAAGCCAAAGATCAAATAATACTCGCGACGGCGGAAAAGGTCGTTGTCACCGCGTACGTTAAAAAAAAACATTCCTTTTTGTCGTTTAGTAAAACGCTTCGTAGAAAAATATTCCTTTTGTATAAAAGTAAAAGTCAAAGGAGTTTATATACCGTATAAAAGAAAGTTGTGTATAAAACGAAATATGCCTCAATGAAAGGAGATTGAGACGAAGTCCCTTACCTCGGGTCCGACTTGACTCGATCGTTCTTTAACGTCCTGAATAATAAACTTGAGTTAATTTCTACTTGATTAAGAACCTTTTTAGAGTTCATTATTCCTTTTATATCACTTATTTCCATGTTATAAACATTATGTAACCAGTTAAGTTAATAATGTTTGTTTTGTCGATATTTGGTTCTTAAGTCGAAAGTGGACTTCTTACAATTACATGTTGTTCGTGTGGTCAAAGGTTCTTTATATCCAGAATGAAATTCCTGATTTGGATATCATATATATCATATATATCCATCATATACATGTATTTATAATATTACATAATCATTTAGAGGTAAGAAATGAAATGCACCGTTCATGGAGACGGTAAGCCGTACGTACGCATGAACGCTACTTTCATTTCTTTGTCATATTAGTGGAATTAAAACTAAATGAGAGGTATGTATATTTTAATTCCAGAATTATATTCATCATTTAGATATATCATTAATTATATATATACATTATATACATGTAATTTTAATAGTACATTACATTTGGGGATAAGAAATGAAATGCACCGTTCATGGAGACGGTAAGCCGTACGTACGCATGAACGCTACTTTCATTTCTATCTCGTACTTTAATGGAAATAAATAATAATGATATAGAGGTATATTATAATTCCAGTATAACATCATATATAATAACTTTAAATCCATCCTTTACACGTCCCACATATGGCATTAACGAATCACATCACTTTTAGGGGGCGGTAGTCCGCACTTCCTTAAATGAAGATATCGTGTTTACCCATAATGGAAACCATAAAGGTATGCCAAAAATGAAAAATACAGAATCTTAAAGAAAACATAAACATATTATATATCATATATAAAAATAGTGACATCATAATGGCCACCCTTGAAGGTGTTAAATGAGTATTGAACAATCATCGTTTCGGGAGGCAGAATTTCGCCATCCACGGAAACCGTATGTTCTTTAACCATTTGATGTAGTTGTGTGAGAGTGTAGCTCAAATAAATATTATAACAACATCCTAGTATATTGAAGATACTGGTGTTGTTACAAAAGAAGTAAATAAAAGAGTTTAGAGGGTTGGAGAAGCAAAATAAAACAAAAGAACAAGAGAGAATGAATTACCTTTAAAAGTGTAACTCCCTTTTGATTTGAGACTAAAGGCTTCCTTTGAAAGGATTCTGCCCAAAGGGAATCCTCTAGGATGAGGAGAGGGATGTGGAGAGAGTAATTGGGTAGGGGTTGGCTGAGCCAAAGGCTTGAGAAGTGTGTGAAATGGGGTAGAGGTGGGGGCCTTTTATAAGAGGAGAGGAGGGGCACTTTTGGAAAGTAAAGAAATATTACTTTATTTGAAAATGTGTTTCGGTTTTAAAAGGTCCCACATTGATATAATTCGTGGATAAGGTGATAAGGGTTCTAAATCCACTCATCCAATTGGTTTTGGCCATGTGTAGGTTTTAGATTTTTCATTATCTTTCCATTTTATTTAAATCGTCAAATAATGATGTCATCGCTACATCATTATTATGTCATATATAATTTAATTTATTTGATGTCTAAAAATTATAAAAAAAATACTATGATGTAGGAAATCTTTTGAGATTTCCAATGAATATTTATAATCAAAATTTGGGCTTGTATAACCCCACTCAAAAATTATTTTAGTAAAACAATTTATGTTAGTGTCATTTTCACTTTAACATTAAATAAAAATATATTAATGTCATTTTCCAACTAAAGTGGCTCCATGGGGTCCCCAAGTTGGCCCATGGATTGTCTTGGTCGGCCATGACTCACCCAATAGGTGTAGGACAAGTGTCATGGTGTTTTCAGATTCTTATAATACCATTTTTACCTTAAACTACACTAATTACCTCTAATCGCGATTAATGAAAAAAAGTTACTATTCACCAAAAAATTATTTTAATCTCATTGAACCACATTTTACTTCTTAATGACAACCATGTATGTCGTATTTTCAAAATTCAATACACATTAGTTGTAAACTTTCATTTAACTGAAAAATCAGTTTGCTTGATTCCCACTTAGTGGTTTCACTATTCATCAAAAATTGAAGTTTTTCAGAAAATTACCAAAAATTCACCCTAAGCTATATTTGATATTCCGAATTCAAAAATGAAGTCCATTTTACAAAATTCAAAACATATAAGTCAAATTAATTAATTTAATAATTAATTCCCGCTGTCATGACAAATAGCGTGTTTTTTCGAAACAATAAGTATCAAAAGATTGACACCAGTTTAAGTCCAATTTCAAAGTGAAATTGATTCCAATGACCACCATTGGATAAAATGGTAAAAATATTTTCTAATTTTACTTTAAAACCAATTAAAATAATAATCTAATCATATAAATAAATTATATTAAAAAGAGGTTTTGAATTAAAATACAACATTTTACACTATTCATAAAAAAATGAACTTTATCAGAAAGGTACCAAAAATTTACACAAAGTAAATTTTGATGTCCCGATTCTAAAGAAGAGTTATATTTGGTCCAAAATAAAGTATAAGAGTGATCAAAACTATATTTAATGACGGTTCACCATTAAAAGGTGATAAGTGAACCTTTAGTGAAAATTAGAGTATATATACCCGTAAAATTGAACTCTTTCCGTATTTTAAGCTTTTATCTTTTATTGGGTAAATGTAAAAACATTTAAAAACATATCTAATCATATGTTAGTTATTTCTATCCATTCCCGCCAGTACAACGGCTACTTGTTAACTAACATTTAAAATAATACTATTTTATTACTAGTGTGCTACGTAAGTTTCAAAGAAACTCATCGTTGCGTATCGGGTACGCTATCGAACATAGAAACCCCTTTAAAATAAAATTAATATTTAATTTGTAAATATTAATAAATATGAAAATTCTTTATTCTTTATTTACCTGGGATGTTACATCCTTCCCCCCTTTTGGTAATTACGTCCTCGCAATTTTATTCACTTATCAAAATAAGTGGGGGTATTTATCCCTCATAGCATTTTCAGATTCCCACGTTGCCTCTTAAATCACATGGGTTTTCCACAAAACCTTTACCTGATGAATCACCTTATTCCGTAACACTTGCTCCCTGTGGTCAAGAATCTGGACCGGTTGTTCCTCATAAGATAGGTTCTCTTCCAGCTGAACTACCTCTGGGCTCAAAACATGAGATGGATCTGGCATATACTTTCTCAACATCGAAACGTGAAAAACATTGTGTACCTGAGATAAACTCGGAGGTAAAGCCACTCGGTATGCAACTGATCCAACTCTTTCCGGAATTTCGTATGGTCCAATGAACCTTGGACTCAACTTTCCTTTCTTACCAAATCTCGTCACACTTTTCCAATGAGAAACCTTGAGAAAAACATGATCACCTACCTCGAAAGATAGATCCTTCCTCCGGTTATCCGCATAACTCTTCTTCCTGCTCTGAGATGTTCTCATGTGCTTCTGAATCAACTGAACTTTTTCTGTCATCTCTTCTACCAATTCTGGTCCCATCAGTTTCCTTTCACCCACTTCATCCCAAAATGCTGGAGTTCGACACCGCTTCCCATATAATGCCTCAAATGGTGCCATCTGTATACTGGAATGAAAACTGTTATTATAAGAAAATTCAACCAAAGAAAGATGTTGGTCCCAACTTCCCTGATAATCCATAGAACAAGCTCGTAGCATATCCTCCAATGTCTGGATTGTTTGTTCTGACTGCCCATCTGATTGAGGATGAAAAGCTGTACTAAAATTTAATTCAGTACCAAATGACTTCTGAAGTCCTTTCCAAAAGTTAGAAGTAAACCTGGGATCACGATCTGATACAATGGAGAGAGGAACTCCATGTAACCTGACTATATCTTTAAGATACAAACAGGAAAGTTGATCTAGAGAGAAAGTATCTCGTATAGAAAGGAAATGAGCAGATTTGGTCAAGCGATCAACAATAACCCAGATTGCATTATTACCTCGAGATGTCCTCGGTAATCCCACAACAAAGTCCATGGATATGTTTTCCCATTTCCACTCTGGCACTGGTAAAGGCTGAAGCATCCCTTTCGGTAACTGCTGCTCTTCTTTAACCTGTTTACATGTCAAACACTTCACAGTAAAATCAGCAATGTCTCTTTTCATTCCATCCCACCAGTAATACTCCCGCAGACCTCTGTACATCTTAGTACTGCCAGGATGAAAAAACAACTCATTCTTCAACTGTGAATCACAAGGCACACATAACCTCTTCACAAACCTCAAAACACAAACACAAACTTATCCAAGAACTCATGGAAAATTTTATTCATAAGGTCCATGAATACAGCAGGTGCATTGGTCAACCCAAAAGGCATAACTACAAATTCATAATGGCCATATCTAGTACGGAACGCAGTCTTCGGAACGTCTGCTTCTTTTTACTTTCAACTAATGGTACCCCGACCTCAAGTCAATCTTCGAAAAATACTGAGCTCCCTGGAGCTGATACCACTTCATTCGATGGCCCAACATCTGCTGAAGTTGTTGCAAAGGATTTCGCCACCCCTTTCTGCTTGTAGTCTGGCTGCATTCCCCCAGTTGAGTTCTTCGTTGGAAACTCGTTTGCATAATGACCCATTTCATTACACTTAAAACATCTTACCGTTGGCTTTTCATTTCCTGCTTGATCATCTTCCTTACAGTTACGAGCAATATGACCAGACTTACCACACCGAAAGCACTTACCAGACTTGGATAAACATTCTCCAGGATGCATTTTACCACACTTCTCACAGGATGGATATTTGGTTTTCTTACCTCCTTGCTTCTTTGATGAATTCTTCCCCTTTTCCTGCCAACTAGATCTCTTATTCTGTTGTTTGTCATAGAACACCTGATCATCAGCAAACTCCATTTCCACCTTCTCCGCACATCGAACAAGTTTTTCATAACTTTTGAACTCACGAGAAGCTAAAGCCCTTCGATACTTTGGCTTTAACCCTGAGTAAAAATGGTTTATTTTACTATCAAGATCTCGTATAAAGTTTGGAGCATACCTTGCCAATCGAGTGAACTTTTCTTCATAAGCAGCCACTGAATCATCCTCCTACCTCAATTCTAGGAACTATTTTTCCATCCTAAGACGAACCACCTTAAGAAAATATTTCTCAAGAAACATACCTTTGAATTCGTCCCAGTGAAGATCCTAAATCTCATCACTATCCCTTATATTTTTCACCATCGACCACTACTAATCAGCTTCACCTTCAAAACGGTAAACAGAAAGACTAACCTTTTTATATTCTGAACACCCCATGACATCAAAAATCTTCTCCAGTGCTTTAATCCACCCTTCAGCTTGCACAGGGTCAGATGATCCTCTGAATGATGAGGGATGTTGCCTCATGAAATGTTCCACCACTGACATGTTCCTCTGTGGTTGATCTGGCTGATCTCGTGCATGGATACCACCACCATTTATAGCCTGAGTCAATTGTGCCATCACTGCAACAAACTGTTCAGTTCCGATTCCGACCATCTCAGGTTGCTGATTTGGAAGGTTATCTTCCTCCTGATGTCGTCCCAACATAGATGCTTTGTTTCCTCTACGGAAAACCATTCTGAACACAGAAATATCTTAGGGGAAGCAACATGGTAATCCGTAAATGCTAAATCATTTCAATCATATTATAATTTAACACTTTTCTAATTCCTAAAGTTGTCTAAACCGTCCTCTGATACCAACTATAAGGCCCCGGCCTTAAACCTTACTTAATATTGAATTAAAAGAATAATTCATGTTGAGGATCTTTTCAGGTTTAGAGTTTTAGAGAATTAGAACATAACTATTACATCTCAAAAGATTACAAAGTAGTCACTTCTACTAAGTTTCCAAAATAAAAAAAACTCTTAAAAAGAAACGTGTCTAGTTCCATGTTTTATATAGCATGGCATTCCCTTGATCCCATCCTTGACCTTATTCCACATTAAGTCCTGTGAAAAACATTTCAAAAAAACTTGGGGTGAGCATAAAAAGCTCAGTAAGGGATACACAAAGAACGTAAACTGTTAGTTTTTTCAAAATCAAGTAAACCATATATACTCTATCAAAGTAATACCTTCACCTTCATGAAGTAGTAAAAACTCTTCACTGAATAAAGTATCATTACTTACCTTTTTGTAACCAAAGTATTACCATAAAATCCATAAAAATAACACATAACATATATAAAGGTAACTTGAGACATAAACATACTTAAGTGGAATAACCATACGGTCGACTTCCACACATATCACTTAATGGAATAGCCATACGGACAATTTCCATACATACTTAATGGAATAGCCATATGGCCGACTTCCATACCCAATGCATTGGAGGTTATAATGTAACCACCCGTCCTGGTATTCACGGCACCACCCGTCATATGGTTTATAACGTAACCACCCGTTAAAATTTCCAAGTACCAATATAAAATCATAAAACATAAAACCAATATAAAGGAATGATAACATTTCCACATTTCAATCACAATATATCATAAATATATTGACATAATAGAATCCTTTTTCAAAACCATTTTCAATACCAAAATACATAAAAGAGTATATGGTATTTATTTTATTCTAAAAACATTACGGCTTGTTGAGAAAGCCAAAGATCAAATAATACTCGCGGCGGCGGAAAAGGTCGTTGTCACCGCGTACGTTAAAAAAAACATTCCTTTTTGTGGTTTAGTAAAACGCTTCGTAGAAAAATATTCCTTTTGTATAAAAGTAAAAGTCAAAGGAGTTTATATACCGTATAAAATAAAGTTGTGTATAAAATGAAATATGCCTCAATGAAAGGAGATTGAGACGAAGTCCCTTACCTCGGGTCCGACTTGACTCGTTCGTTCTTTAACGTCCTGAATAATAAACTTGAGTTAATTTCTAATTGATTAAGAACCATTTTAGAGTTCATTATTCCTTTTATATCACTTATTTCCATGTTATAAACATTATGTAACCAGTTAAGTTAATAATGTTTGTTTTGTCGATATTTGGTTCTTAAGTCGAAAGTGGACTTCTTACAATTACATGTTGTTCGTGTGGTCAAAGGTTCTTTATATCCAGAATGAAATTCCTGATTTGGATATCATATATATCATATATATCCAGCATATACATGTATTTATAATATTACATAATCATTTAGAGGTAAGAAATGAAATGCACCGTTCATGGAGACGGTAAGCCGTACGTACACATGAACGCTACTTTCATTTCTTTGTCATATTAGTGGAATTAAAACTAAATGAGAGGTATGTATATTTTAATTCCAGAATTATATTCATCATTTAGATATATCATTAATTATATATATACATTATATACATGTAATTTTAATAGTACATTACATTTGGGGATAAGAAATGAAATGCACCGTTCATGGAGACGGTAAGCCGTACGTACGCATGAACGCTACTTTCATTTCTATCTCATACTTTAATGGAAAGAAATAATAATGATATAGAGGTATATTATAATTCCAGTATAACATCATATATAATAACTTTAAATCCATCCTTTACACGTCCCACATATGGCATTAACGAATCACATCACTTTTAGGGGGCGGTAGTCCGCACTTCCTTAAATGAAGATATCGTGTTTACCCATAATGGAAACCATAAAGGTATGCCAAAAATGAAAAATACAGAAGCTTAAAGAAAACATAAACATATTATATATCATATATAAAAATAGTGACATCATAATGGCCACCCTTTAAGGTGTTAAATGAGTATTGAACAATCATCGTTTCGGGAGGCAGAATTTCGCCATCCACGGAAACCGTATGTTCTTTAACCATTTGATGTAGTTGTGTGAGAGTGTAGCTCAAATAAATATTATAACAACATCCTAGTATATTGACGATACTGGTGTTGTTACAAAAGAAGTAAATAAAAGAGTTTAGAGGGTTGGAGAAGCAAAATAAAACAAAAGAACAAGAGAGAATGAATTACCTTTAAAAGTGTAACTCCCTTTTGATTTGAGACTAAAGGATTCCTTTGAAAGGATTATGCCCAAAGGGAATCCTCTAGGATGAGGAGAGGGATGTGGATAGAGTAATTGGGCAGGGTTTGGCCGAGCCAAAGGCTTGAGAGGTGTGTGAAATGGGGTAGAGGTGGGGGCCTTTTATAAGAGGAGAGGAGGGGCACTTTTGGAAAGTAAAGAAATATTACTTTATTTGAAAATGTGTTTCGGTTTTAAAAGGTCCCACATTGATATAATTCGTGGATAAGGTGATAAGGGTTAGAAATAAACTCATCCAATTGGTTTTGGCCATGTGTAGGTTTTATATTTTTCATTATCTTTCCATTTTATTTAAATCGTCAAATAATGATGTCATCGCTGCATCATTAGTATGTCAAATATAAATTAATTTATTTAATGTCTAAAAATTATAAAAAAAATACTATGATTTAGGAAATCTTTTGAGCTTTCCAATGACTATTTATAATCAAAATTTGGACTTGTATAACCCCACTCAAAAATTATTTTAGTAAAACAATTTATGTTAGTGTCATTTTCACTTTAACATTAAATAAAAATATATTAATGTCATTTTCCAACTAAAGTGGCTCCATGGGGTCCCCAAGTTGTCCCATGGCTTGTCTTGGTCGGCCATGACTCACCCAATAGGTGTAGGACAAGTGTCATGGTGTTTTCACATTCTTATAATACCATTTTTACCTTAAACTACACTAATTACATCTAATCGCGATTAATGAAAAAAAGTTACTATTCACCAAAAAATTATTTTAATCTCATTGAACAACATTTTACTTCTTAATGACAACCATCTATGTTGGATTTTCAAAATTCAATACACATTAGTGGTAAACTTTCATTTAACTGAAAAATCAGTTTGCTTGATTACCACTTAGTGGTTTCATTATTCATCAAAAATTGAAGTTTTTCAGAAAATTACCAAAAATTCACCCTAAGCTATATTTGATATTCCGAATTCAAAAATGAAGTCCATTTTACAAAATTCAAAACATATAAGTCAAATTAATTAATTTTATAATTAATTCCCACTGTCATGACAAATAGCGTGTTTTTGCGAAACAATAAGTATCAAAAGATTGACACCAGTTTAAGTCCAATTTCAAAGTGAAATTGATTCCAATGACCACCATTGGATAAAATGGTAAAAATATTTTCTAATTTAACTTTAAAACCAATTAAAATAATAATCTAATCATATAAATAAATTAGATTAAAAAGGGGTTTTGAATTAAAATACAACATTTTACACTATTCATAAAAAAATGAACTTTATCAGAAAGGTACCAAAAATTTACACAAAGTAAATTTTGATGTCCCGATTCTAAAGAAGAGTTATATTTGGTCCAAAATAAAGTACAAGAGTGATCAAAACTATATTTAATGAAGGTTCACCATTAAAAGGTGATAAGTGAACCTTTAGTGAAAATTAGAGTATATATACCCGTAAAATTGAACTCTTTCCGTATTTTAAGCTTTTATCTTTTATTGGGTAAATGTAAAAACATTTAAAAACATATCTAATCATATTTTAGTTATTTATATCCATTCCCGCCAGTACAACGGCTACTTGTTAACTAACATTTAAAATAATACTATTTTATTACTAGTGTGCTACGTAAGTTTCATAGAAACTCATCGTTGCATATCGGGTACGCTATCGAACATAGCAACCCCTTTAAAATAAAATTAATATTTAATTTGTAAATATTAATAAATATGAAAATTATTTATTCTTTATTTACCTGGGATGTTACAAGTATATCTATAATACTAATTAGGATCATAATATATGAGCTCTATAGTTGGTGAAAGATATTTTTACAAGAGGGGGGGGGGGGTGAATTTTAGTTTTAAAAACTTAGTTTAAAAGAACTAAACTAAACAAAACCAAAACCTATTTAAGTGATTTTATAATATTGGAATCATCCCTAAATATGGTTAACAAAGTTATATAATCATAATCAGATACAATATGATTAAATCAGAGTTACAAAATTGGTATTACAAAGGATCCAATTAATCAGAGTATAAGTCGTAATAATAGTTAATACGATAATAAAAGCAAAAAATAGAAAGTTTAATATGATGATAAATTTTTCTATTACATGAAGTGGAATATAATTTTTTTAATAAATAAGTAATAAAATAGCTATAATAAAGTAATAATGGCTTACAAATATTAAAATAATAATCTATTTTAATGTTAAGAGTAAGGTAATCAATAACACTGACTAAAGGTATCCCTTATTTTATACTTACAAGAAAGTATATCTTTCCTTATTAAGGAAATCCCTTGATATAATTATTGGAATGAATATATCTTTCTATCCCTAGAATCCCTCGATATGATGATCATATTATCTTTATACCTAGCCCTGAAATCCATTGATATGAAAGATCATATTCTCTATCTTTCTATCCCTAGAAGCACTCGATCGTTACGATGATCGGATGCGGTCACAATTACAAAAATGTTCATAAGGAGAAAACCTGACAAGGTTTCCTTAGAAAAAATCTCTCTAAAGAATTAAAACAGATTAGGAACCTGTTGTTCATGTTATGTAAACTTTATAAAAATAAAGATAAAATGTAATCAACAAGCAAGCTCTAAACTCTTTGAATGATAACTCATAACACTATAGAATAACTGAATGTCTGAAATTGTATTGGTTTACACCATTAAAGTGTAAAAAATTTTCATTACATTAGAAACAAGTCTTTCAAATACGATTATAAAATTAATTCAGTCTGATGGACTTCCTTAACTATGTCATCATTATGATATTTATGAGTACAAATATCAATTTATCAGTACCAGTATTAGTCCTATTATTAAGATTTTTTCAGTACGATAGTCATGATAGAAAATACAACTTTTGATTCTGATAAAGTTGAGTCCTATTTTATTAGAAATATACTAATTATGATAATCATGATGAAGAAATATAAGTTTATATTCATAATCCTTATAATATATTCTAAGTATGGTAAAAGATTATGTTTTCTACAAAAAAATTCTAAAACACTTGGGACATAAAATAGTTAGTAAACATGTATTAAGTAAGTGTTTGGGACTTCCAAAAATAATGGAATGGAAAATTCATAAGTAGAAATTTTAAATCAATAATCTCCCCCTTTTTTTAAATCACAATCCCCAAAACTTACATCCCTATTATTTTCACATTGACATGTCCAAGCTATGATCGCTTTATTTTTTTAAGAGATTTCACTTGAGCCCACTTGAAACCTCCTTATACAACAGTTTCACACACAATACAATACCTCCCTTTAGTAACTAAATAAAACTATTCACTTGGTCTCGATGGTTCATATTTAAGGGTAATACCCTAAAAATCACTTTTCATACTTAATATGACATACGCCAGGTAGTCTTAGCTCACCGCATGTACTTGTTGACAATACACTAGTTGGACCACTTATGTCTGGACAGTTTAAAGGACATTTGGCATGATAGTTGATGCCTTATCAATGAACTTGAACACATTAAATACAATTTAAAAGGTACCCCATGATCATCTGGATATACTTTACAACGTGAAAATCAGACTCACGATGTGATTTAATGGTTTAATAATCCACCAACCATTTCACCATCATGCTGTATTGCAATAACTAGCGAGTCATGATCCATCACACGTCCTAGATTACTTATGCACACCGAGCCTGAATCTAACATTTAGACTCAATCTAAACTCACAACTAAAGCATAAATTTAACATATTCTTTGATTCTAGAAAATTCTAATTCAATATCTCAACAGATTCTAAAATCTATTCTAACCATTCAGGACTGGTCTTTCCATAACTGTGATCCTTCTCTCTTAAAGGTCATGCTTTCCATGAACAAAATGAAACTCTATCATTGGAACATGTTGGAACCTCAATAACAAATAAGGTCCCTTCCTTGAATATCTTATATCCCACCACATGGATATACTTCAATGGTTTATAAGTGCAACTTGAATAGGTCTATTCACAGATGCATTTGTGATTCTCTTCCCATGCCATGCTTACACATGTCATCAAAACTTGGAAAAAAATAAAAAACCCAACTCAGGTCAGTGTGTTATAGCACCCAATCCTTTTATATGGTCATCCCTAGAATAGGTTTAACTAAATTTTCTACTAACAACTTATGGTTTCATCGACTATGAAATGACTACCAATGCCCAAGTCACATCACTCTTGGAGTGACCCATTAATGAAACCTGATAAGACCCCATGAACCTTTACCAAGTAGTCATGAACCATAGATTATCAAGGTGTTACCTATGATTAAATAACTAAAATTTCTATGAGACTTGAATGATCAACATATAACCACACACTGATCCCCCATTAATACTTAATTCAATGAGAACCATATATGACAATGTTTACAACACTGATATTACTTCAATGAAACATGCAAACCTATTTCATATGATTCACTAGCCCAACGACATCATGTACTCTGGATGTGTTCTCGCCTACTCAAAAAAATCAAAACCAAGGTATCATTATCCCACATGACTATTTAACTTGGTTGATGACATCTTGAGTCATACATTTCCAAAATTAAAATCACAAAACTAACTAAATGGTCAATATTTTCCCTGGCTTGCTAGTCCCATTTAGCTCTAACATCCATGATTCTCTTAACATACACAATAATTTACTTACCACATGAACACTTTTCTACCTGGGGTGTTTTTTCATAGCCTAATAGTTCTTCACATTCCTAAATAGAAGAAAAACAACACCTTCCATGCCTAAAAACTCAACACAATCATCCACTAATGCTTCTTATCTATAGGGATTCTTCCAACTATGATAACCCCCCACTTATCACGAGGAATTGAATCTAAATTTAGGGTCATGCATAAAGGTCACTAGGCTTGATAGTATAACCTATACACCAAATATAAAGAAATTTCACCCACTGAGACTCATGGAAAAATTCCACATTTCCATTCAAGGATTCTCCTAAGGAAACTATAAAACTAACTCCCATTTTAGGTCCTTTATAACCACACTTTTATATAGTGTTATTAAAGCTATTTTATTAGTTAAATTTTATTATAATCAATAATGATGATTCTTAGGCCACAACACCAAAAACAATTACAATATAAGAAGGTTGGTACTTGGCCATTTATTTAGTCATCAACTATCTATTTATATAAGTAGAGTGGAATCGCTCGGAATGATCCATCTCAAGTAAGTGGAGTTATAAGATCCTTCTAAGTAGAACACCACTAAGAATCTATATAGAAAAACATAATTTAGACTGTTTTTTATGGTTTAAAAAATTAAATCTAATTAATATATATACCCCCATAGGGTTAATTTCTTAGGAATTTAAATATAGTATCAATATATAAGGGTCATGTCATTCCAACATTGGTTTGGTGATATGGGCTTCCATTTCCAATTTATGGAGTTAAATTCTCTATAAGTTGTAATTGGAATCACATTTAAGTGTAACCCATTATCAATTGATTAATTTAATTAAAGAGTATTTCAGTATACAACCTCAATGGGTTTACCATATACATATGATGCAGGGATCAACCTATAAGGGTTGAGTCTTTCATACAGGGATTTAGTGATATGGGTTACCATTCCCAAATTATAAAGGTAAAATCCTTATAAGTTGCAATAGACACACCATTTAATTTCAATACATCATTAACCACTTGTATTTAATAAAAATAAAATCCAATTACTTTATAATTTTAAGATTATAATTATAGTTAATTCATTAAATAATTTAAGACTATTCAGTTTCTTTAATTAATTCTAGGCTGGTTAAATAGAATTCCACCATCATTCTATATGATAAAACACCATCTAGGTTGACGCATACACTTTATTTAACCAACACTATACCATAACTATAAACAAGGAAGAAATTATTATAATAAATGAATGAAAACAAAAATTCAAGAATTCTAATGGTATGTAAATCCTATGGGCTTGAATGATTCATGAACACACACCCTCATTCCATACAAACCCATAAATAAAAATACCATAAATCACTAACTAGAAGAATGAAGACCAATCACTCAAGGTGAAATAATAATAAAATGTAATAAAAAATAACATGAAAAACAATCCAATCCCTAGAAACTTACTATTTCCACCATGAATGGGTTGTCAATTCCTAAAAAAAATCTATTTACCAAGTTTTGACACATTCCTAGTATCCTGTTTATTAGCCCAAAATAGTAAGATAAAGGAAAAGGGTATCTCTAATAACACTTTGTGATGTCCCCAAACTGGTTCACTCATAAGTAACTAAATTAGAGGGCTACATGGTCTCAATCATGCCTTTTCATATTCCAAAAATTTCCATCTAGAAGCGAGGTTATAATGGTGGTATGATGGGGAGAATATACCCTCTGTGTTAGTAATAAATATAGTAGAAAAATAAGAAAACGAAATCTAGTTAGATAATAAAGAACTGAAAAACCCAACAAGTGCTGATAAAAAACAACCAAAAAAGAAAGTATAATGCTATATGTATAAGGTAGTCAATACATACAATATGTTATACACATATAATAGGGATAGGTGAGAATAAATAAATAAATAAGATGACCCAAATCTATAGGTAGTCTAAGTATATTCTAGGTCTACAACTTGCATGCTAAGTCCAAGCCCAAGACAAGTAACAGTAAGGATCCATCAGTCAAATTTCTATCCTGCAACCATGAAATATTCCCAGGTACCAAGTGGTGTCCCAAATAGGATGTGAGTAAAACCCAACAGTCCACCACTAATGGTGTCTAATATAGTTCTATCTATGAGTAGAAAACATAACGGTATGGAGTATATAATTAAGAAATAAGTAAAGTGAAGACATATCAAGGAATACCACTAGATTAGGCCTAATCTAAATGTCTATGATCATGTGACCCAATAAGGGGGGTTGT
This sequence comes from Viscum album, assembly GCA_963277665.1. Classification (NCBI taxonomy): domain Eukaryota; kingdom Viridiplantae; phylum Streptophyta; class Magnoliopsida; order Santalales; family Viscaceae; genus Viscum; species Viscum album. The sequence continues at coordinate 764,366,918 of OY728150.1, forward strand.
AAGACTCATGTAATATATCCCTAGAATCCAAGAGGAAGAAATAAGGGTGAATCCATGGAGTGGGTCTGATCATTCCCATGAAACAAAAGCATGAGAATCCAAGGAAAAATTTAAGGCACTCTATGTGTGGAACTAGTGATCCAACCCATGGTGATAAATGTATGGTTTTTAGATTTTTAGTAGAATATAAGGGATGAACCCTCAACATTACACTTTCTAATGGGGCTCTAACTGAACCTATGGTGCAAGTCCTTGGTAATTCTGAGATGGCACTTGATGGGGATATGAGGAGATAATTTGAGTCATTCTATATCCAAGTACATAAAGATAAATATAAATATTATCCTAGTCATTATAATGTTTTTAGAGTTTATAGGAGAATAAAAAATTTCATGCCTAGGCATTCAAAAATAGAAGGCATGAACCAGATCCAAGGTGGATTTTCCCCTAGCATTCACATCAATGAATCATGTGATATCCATTGGGATAATTTTTGGAATTAAAATATGGAATATAATGCTTAACGTTGGTAATAATAAGTTTTAATTATATCCCATTTCATTATGTAACCAAGTCTTAAGTATTTAAATAAAAGTGGAAAAACAAGTCAATCAAGTAATTCACTTAGGATTAAGTCCATCCATTTGAAACACACCCAAGAATTATATTAGTTATTAACACATTAGTATCTATATCCTTGTTTTAAAATTTTCCATGTTTAACTAAGGGTATCAAAACCCACAAAAACTATTACATAATTCATTTACTTCAGGGAAACCAAAAGCGTCAACATCCCTTTGTTAATTTTATTACTTAAATGGGGGATATTATGAGCTATAATTATATTAACTAGTATCTAATCACACCCTTTATCCTAAAGGACATATGATTACCAGGACCATGCACTCAGTTGAGGTACTATAACTCAAGTCAGGTTCAAAATAATAAACATGTACCTCATGGTTGTCTCTTACTCACATGTTATTTATACACTAGATTCAACAAATTAAATTATGATTTTATTTAATAAAGGTATTTTATGATCTTGGGAATGACCTTGGTTTTTTATAGGTTCATTGGAGTAGTTCCCTAGGTCATATCACTCCTAAAGTATCTTTGTAAACTATTAAGATATTAAGCAAAGGGGAACCTCATGGGAGACTCATTAAAATAAGGAAAGACTCTTCTATGGACTCTAATTGGTCCTAGGAGTGAGTTGAAATAATTACATCACCTCACCTAGGATGTTATAGTTTATTAAGGGCCATATATCAGGAAAAAAGTTTCCAAGCATCATAGTTAGTCCTTTAATCACCCAAGGATCATACTAGATCCTTTGGATGGATTAATAATTTAAGGACACTACCTTAGAAGTATGAGTTCAATTAAGGGATCTAAATTAAGAAAAAGACATTTAAAATTAAAAACTTGGTTGATGTAGGGAAATAAGCGTGATGAACAACTAGAATGATTTATAAAATAACAAGAACTTAATAGAAATGAAACTTTACCACCTACCCCAATTTTAGGAAGTTTCGCTTTTTTGATAATGGCCCTCAGTTCGAGTTATAAAGGATGAAAATAAAGAACCAAATGAAAGAATTGAAAATTGGGAATATGATCTTTCAGAAAGAAAACATTTTTGAAATAAAATAAAATATAGGAAAGACATAAGAGGATTTTAAACCTTATCTATAGCCTTCCTTTACATTGAACGATTGAATACATGAAGGAGGATTATGGGAGTTCCACCAATTAAAGAAGAGGAGTGGGGCACCTCCCACTGCTACAATGGGGAAGGAAATAAGCCCAAAATAGAGTGAAGAGGGCTTAAAAAGACCGATGAAGTTAAAATGAATATTTTTATCCCCTTAAAAAAACCTACCCAGTAGCCACTAGCTAGCTGGTGACTTTAGTAGCCTCACCTGGCTATTGGAGCCTCCACGTGCTAGTTGGTGGGACTCCATGAAAATAGTGCAGTCATGGATTGTAAAACCTGAGCCTCAATTATAGTAAGTGAACATAATATTGTAATAAAACTATAATAAAATACACATTTTAATACTTCATGGCACAAAAATCCTAATTTTATAGGATAAATATTGATTTTTAACTTCTTCAGAATAAGCCTTGAATGAATTTTTCAAAATTTCCCTTAGGAATAAGATTTTGTAAATAATAAAAAATATATCATTTAAATATTCCTAATTTTATTTATAAAAAATGTTTTATAATATTTATAATTAGAAATTTATTGACTATAAATTTTATAGAAATAAAGATAGGATCATTTTTAGGTAAAAGAGATATTTTTTAGAAAAGTGTTTTTAAGGCATAATGTCTTTACATTTTAATTTATTAAAATAATATTCAATGATGAATTATTTAAATTAAAATATAGATTATATATATAAATATATTAATTTAAATCCATCTCATTATTATTACTAGTCATATAGTTAATATAAGAACATCTTTTGTTTGAAAAATGCATTTCTTGAAAACCCATTTTTTGACACGTTTTGCAGGTTTATTTTTAAATTAAATTCTACCAATTATATGAATTTAATTTGATAAAATGGATTAAATATTTTAAATCAAAATAATTAAAATTTGTTAATAATTTTAACTTAATTTTTGTTCATAATGAATGGTAAAAATAGTAAAAGTTAATTACTATGGTTAAGGTCAAAATACGTTTACTGGGGGTTAATATAAAAAGATGATGGTAAAAATGAAAAAAATATTTATGTAACCCAATTGGTTGATTTTATTTCAACCTTATCCTTTTAAAATTATAATATAATCCAATTTTGGATCTATATTTCTAATAAAGTGACATGATATTATTGAAAAAAATTACAAGTGTGCCACTCACCTCAATTATAAAAGGGAACCTCCTACCATCACTTATTCACACCTCTAAAGCCATTTATATTGACCAAACCCTTAAAAAATATCTCTCTATAATTCTTATCCACATTATATAGATTCTGGTATTCCCAAATACTAACCCTAGGGCCCAAATAGAAGATCCAAAGGAGGTTCTTTTAGGCAAAGATAATTTTTTTCACTAAATTATTTCTTTTTTACTATTTATTTTAACATATTAAATTATGTATTAAAAAATAAAATATAATAAAACCTATATATACCATATAATGATATTTTATTATAATATTTATCCATCAAATTCTCTGTCAAATGTGAAACAAAACCATCACTCATGTGTACGGTGGACTACTATAAGGCCCCAACCTTAAACCTTACTTAATATTAAATTAAATGAATAATTCACATTGAGGATCTTTTCAGGTTTAGAGTTTTAGAGAATTAGGACATACCTATTACATCTCAAAAGATTACAAAGTAGACACTTCTACTAAGTCTCCATAAAAATAAAACTCTTAAAAAGAAACATGTCTAGTTCCATGTTTTATATAGCATGACTTTCCCTTTATCCCATCCTTGACCCTACTCCACATTAAGTCCTGTGAAAAGCATTTAAAAAAAACTTGGGGTGAGCATAAAAAGCTCAGTAAGGGATAAACAAGGAATGAAAACTGTTAGTTTTTTCAAAACCACAAGTAAACCATGTATACTTTATCAAAGTAATACTTTTCACCTTTATGAAGTAGTAAAAACTCTTCATTGAATAAAAGATCATTACTTACCCTTTTTTAACCAAAAGATTACCATAAAACCCATATAAATAACAAATAACATATAAAGGTAACTTGGGACATAAACATACTTAAATAGAATAACCATACGGTCGACTTCCACACATATCACTTAATGGAATATCCATACGACCGAATTCTATACCCAATGCATTGGAGGTTATAATGTAACCACCCATTATGGTATTCACGGCACCACCCGTCATATGGTTTATCACGTAACCGCCCATCAAATGTCCAAGTACCATTATAAAATCATAAGACATAAAACAAATATAATGGAAAGAAAACATTTCCACACTTTGATCAAAATATATCACTTAAATATATTGGCATAAAAAATCCATTATAAAAACCATTTTCAATACCAAAATACATAAAATAGTATATGGTATTTATTTCATTTTAAAAACATTACGGCTTGTTGAGGAAGCCAAAGACCAAATAATACTCACGGCGGCGGAAAAGGTCGTTGTCACCGCGTACGTTAAAAGAAACATTCCTTTTTGTCATTTTGTAAAACGCTTCGTAGAAAAATATTCCTTTTTTATAAAATTAAAATTCAAAGGGGTTTATACACCGTATAAAAGAAAGCCTTGTATTAGAACAAAATATGCCTCAATGAGAGGAGATTGAGACGAAGTCCCTTACCTCGGGTCTGACTTGACTCGATCGTTCTTTAATGTCCTGAATAATAAACTTGAGTTAATTTATACTTTCTGAAGAACCTTTTTCAAGTTCATTATTCCTTTTATACCACTTATTACCATGTTATGAATATTATGTAATCATTTAAGTTAATAACGATCATTTTGTCGATATTTGGTACTTGAGTCAAAAGTGAACTTCTTATATTTACAAGTTGTTCACGTAGTCAAATATCCATTATCTCAAGAATGATATTCATGATGTATATGCCATATATATCATATATATCCAGTATATACATGCATTTATAATATTACATAATCATTTAGAGGTAAGAAATGAAATGCACCGTTCATGGAGATAGTAAGCCGTACGTACGCATGAACGCTACTTCCATTTCTATTTCATATTTAATGGAATTAAAAAATAATGATACATAACAGTATTATAATTCCAATATGGTATCATATATAATATCATTAAATCTATCCTTTATACGTACCACATATGGTATTAACGAATCAAATCACTTTGAGGGGGCGGTAGTCCGCACTTCCTAAAATGAAGATATCGCATTTACCCATAATGGAAACCATAAAGGTATGACACAAATGAAAAATAAAGAAGCATAAGGAAAACATAAACATAATATATATCATATATAAATAGAGTGACATCTTAATGTCCACCATTAAAGGTGTTAAAATAAGATTGAACAATCATCGTTTTGTGAGGCAGAAATTCGCCAACCACAGAAACAATATGTTCTCTAACCATTAGATGAAGGTGTGTGTAAGTGTAGCTATAATCCTTCTTATAAAAACATACTAGTATATTTAAGATACTGGTGTTGTTACAAAATAAATGAATAAAAAGAGTTTAGGGGGTTGGAGAAGCAAAATAAAACAAAAGAACATTAGAGAAGACTTTACCTTAAAATCGGGTAACTCCCCTTGGTTTGAGCCTAAAGGGTTTCTTGAAGAGATTTCTGCCTAAGTTAAGGCTTATAGGATGAATATAGAGATGTGGAGAGACAAATTGATCAGATCTTGGCCGATCCAAAGGCTTGAGAGGTGTGGGTAAGGAGGTAGAGGTGGGGGCCTTTTATAAGAGGAGAGGAGGGGCACTCTTGGAAAGGTATAAAATGTTACTTTATTTTCAAATGAGTTTCGGATTTTAAAGGTCCCACATTGATTTATTTCAAGGATAAGGTGATAATAGTTCTAAATACACCCATCAAATAGGTTTTTGACATGTGTAGGTCTTAGATTTTACATTATCTTTTCATTTTATTTAAATCGTTAAATAATGAGGTAATCACTGCATCATCATGATATCATAAATAATTTAATTTATTTAATGTCTAAAAATTATAAAAAAAATACTATGATGTAGGAAATTTTTTTATCTTTCCAATTACTATTTATAGTAAAAAATCTGACTTGTATAACCCCATGTAATTTTTTTTAATAAAACAATACATGTTTGTGTCATTTTTACTTTTACTTTAAATAAAAGGCATTAATGTAATTATCTTACCCAAGTGGCTCCATGGGGTCCCAAAAATCAACCCATGGGTTTTCTTGGTCGTCCATGACTCATACAATAGGGTTAGGACAAGTGTCAATATATTTTCATTTTATTATAATATCATTTTTACCTTAAATCACACTAATTACCTTTAATCGTGATTAATAAAACTTAAAAGTTACTTTTCATCAAAAATTATTTTCATCCCATTGAACCAAATTTTACTTAATAATGAAAATCGTTTATATTGGATTTTTTAAATTAAAATCACAGAAGTGGTAAAGTTCCATTTAAACGAAAAATCAGTTTTTGTAACTACCACTTTGTGGTTTCACTATTCATAAAAAATTACGGTTTTTCCGAAAAATATAAAAAATTCACCCTAAGCTATATTTGATATTACAAATTTAAAAATGATTTCTATTTTAAAAAATTAATAACACAGAAGTTTCATTAATTAATTTTATAATTAAATCCCACTGTCAAATCAAATAGCGTGTTTTTAAGAAACAATATCTATCAAAAGATTGGCACTCGTTTATGTCCAATCTCAAAGTGATATTAATTCCAATGACCACCATTGGATTAAATGGTAAAAATATATTCTAATTTCACTTTAAAAAAATTAAAAAGATAATCTAAATATATAAATAAATTAGATTAAAAAGTGGTTTTGAATTAAAATACAACACTTTTCACTATTCATTAAAAAATGAACATTATCAGAAAAATACCAGAAATTTATCCAAAGTAAATTTCAATGTCCCAATCATAAAGAATAAGTTTATTTTGACAAATATAGCTTATAAAATTGTCAAAAGTTAGATTAAAAAATTTTTCGCCATCAAAAGGCGGTAAAACAATCTTTTAAAAATATAAGAGTATTCCATGCTTAAGATTGGATTTATTCTCATTTTAAGCCTCTAAAACACTATATAATTCATAAATAGACATAGATAAGAATATATATTATTCATTACTTACTTGGGATGTTACATCCTTCCCCCCTTTTGGGAATTGCTTCCTCCCAATTTTATTCACTTATCAAAATAAGTGGGGGTATTTATCCCTCATAGAATTTTCAGATTCCCACGTTGCCTCTTCAACCATATGATTTTTCCATAGAAACTTTACCTGGTGAATTGCCTTATTCTGCAACACTTGATCTCTATGGTCAAGAATCTGGACTGGTTGTTCTTCATAAGAGAGATTCTCTTCCAACTGAACTACCTCTGGGCTCAAAACATGAGATGGATATGGCATATACTTTCTCAACATCGAAACATGAAAAACATTGTGTACCTAAGATAAAATCGGAGGTAAATCCACTCGGTAAGCAACTGATCAAACTTTCTCTAGAATTTCATATGGTTTAATGAACCTTGGACTCATCTTTCCTTTCTTACCAAATCGCATCACACTTTTCCATGGTGAAACTTTGAGAAAAACATGATCACCTACCTCGAAAGATAAATCCTTCCTCTGGTTATCTGCATAACTTTTCTGTCTGATCTGAGCTGTTTTCATGTGTTTATGAATCAACTAAACTTTTTCTGCCATCTCTTCTACCAATTCTGGTCCCATCAGCTTCCTTTCACCCACTTAATCCCAAAAAGATGGAGTTCGACACCGCTTCCCATATAATTCCTCAAACGGAGCCATCTGTATACTAGAATGAAAACTGTTATTATATGAAAATTCAACCAAGAAAGATGTTGGTCCCAAATTCCCTGATAATCCATCGAACAAGCACGTAACATATCCTCCAAAGTCTGAATTGTTCGTTCTGACTGCCCATCTGATTGAGGATGAAAAGATGTACTAAAATTTAATTCAGTACCCAATGACTTCTGAAGGCCTTTCCAAAAGTTAGAAGTGAACCTGGGATCACGATCAGATACAATGGAGAGGGGAACTCCATGAAACCTGACTATCTCTTTAAGATACAACCGAGCAAGTTGATCTAGAGGCAAAGTATCTCGAATAGGAAGGAAATGAGTAGATTTAGTCAATCGATCAACAATAATCTAGATTGCATTATTACCTCTAGATGTCTTCGGTAATCCCACAACAAAGTCCATGGATATATTTTCCCATTTCCACTCTGGAACTGGTAAAGGCTGAAGCATACCTTTCGGTAACTTTCGCTCTTCTTTAACCTGCTGACAAGTCAAACACTTCATAGTAAAATCAGCAATATCTCTTTTCATTCCATCCCACCAGTAATACTCCCGCAGATCTCTGTGCATCTTAGTACTGCCAGGATGAACTGAAAATGGGGAACTATGAGCCTCACATAACAACTCATTCTTAAAATATGAATCACCAGGAACACATAATCTCTTCCCAAACCTCAAAACACAATCATTATCAATGTTAAATTCAGGCAAATTACCCTTCTGAACCAGCTCTACCTTTTTCTGCAACCCACTGTCTTTCTTCTGCGCTTGCTTAATTCTGTCTGATAGGGATGATATCACTGATACCTGAAACAAAATAGAATAACTTCCTGCACCAACAACTTCTATTCCAAAGTTCATCAAATCAAAAACCAAAGGACCTCGTTCCAAACGTAGCATGGTTAATGAAGCATTACTTTTTTGACTCAAAGAATCATCCACTTTATTTGCTTTTCCCGGATGGTAATGAATTGTACAATCATAATCCTTGATTAATTCTAGCCATCTACTCTGTATCATGTTCAATTATTTCTGAGGGAATATATACTTTAAACTTTTGTGATCAGTATATATTTCACACTTTACTCCATACAAATGATTCCTCCAAATTTTTAGAGCAAAAAAAAACAGCAGCTAATTCCAAATCATGTGTAGGGTAATTTACCTCATGAGTTTTCAACTGACGTGAAAAATAAGCAATTACCTGATCATTATGAATAAGTACACAACCAAGTCCCTTCAACGAAGCATCATTGTAGATAACAAACTCACCATTCCTGGAAGGAAGTTCCAAAACTGGAGCATTCACCAATCTTCTTTTCAACTCCTAAAAACAATCATCACATTCTTTTGTCCAGATAAACTTAACACCCTTCCGAGTTAGCTTAGTCATTGGACTAGATAACCGTGAAATTTTTTCAACAAACCTTCTGTAGTAACCTGCCAAACCAAGAAAACTACGGATCTTAGTTACATTTGTGGGTCTTGACCATTCTTCAATAACTTTTGTTTTAGCAGGATCAACAGTTATGTCCTATTTTGAAACAATGTGACCAAGGAAAGAAATTTATTGTAACCAAAACTCACACTTGCTAAATTTTCCATACAGTATATTTTCTTTTAAGGTTTGCAAGATAACCCTTAAATGAATTTCATGCTCCTATTTACTTTTCGAAAATTCCAAAATATCATCGATGAAAACAACCACAAACTTATCCAAGAACTCATGGAAAATTATTTTCATAAGGTCCATGAATATAGAAAGTGCATTGGTTAACCCAAAAGGCATAAATAAAAATTCATAATGGCCATATCTAGTATAGAACACAGTCTTCAGAACGTCTGCTTCTTTTACTTTCAACTGATGGTACCCCGAACTCAGGTCAATCTTTGAAAAATACTAAGCTCCATAGAGCTGATCAAACAAATCATCGATATGAGGCAAATGATACTTGTTCTTAACAGTGATATTATTCAAGTCTCTATAATCAATGCAAAGTCTCATTGAACCATCTTTCTTTTTAACAAACAAGACAGGAGCACCCCATGGTGATGTGCTAGGTCGAATGAAACCTTTATCTAATAACTCCTGCAATTGTTTCTTTAACTCTAAAAGTTCAACTTGAGCCATTCGATAAGGGGGTTTTGAAATTGGCTTAGCATCAGGAACTAAGTCAACAGTAAATTCAACTTCCTGATCATGAATAATACCAGGCAACTCATGATAAAAAACATCAAGATACTCATTTACCACTAGCACATCATTAATCTGAACAGTTCCCTTGTTTTAAATGATATGTGCAAGATAACATTCATTTCCATCTTTTACTAGTTTCTCAACTTCCTGATATGTTATCAAAAGCAAGGGTTCATTCTTGTACACAAAATGAAAATCTTTCTGAAAAGAAACCATTTTAGCTCTGCAGTCAATCTTAGCATGATAAACAGAAATCCAATCCATGCCCAAAATAACATCAAACTCTACTAGAGGCAAAACAATAAGGTTTGCAGGTATATTCTTTCCGCACATAAGGATAGGAAGGTTCTTATAATTTCTTTTTGTCTCAACGTTTCCTCTGGGTGTTTTTACCATAAGTACATGATTCATATCTTGAGATGGAATTTCTAATTTATTAAACAATTTCTCAGAAATGAAAGAATGTGTAGACCCTGAATAAAAAAACACATTAGCATAATCCGAACAAACAAACAGTGTACCTGATAATACTTCATTCGATGGCCCAACATCTGCTGAAATAGTTGCAAAGGATTTCACCACCCCTTTCTGCTTGTATTCTGGCTGCTTTCCCTCAGTTGAGTTCTTCATTAGACACTCATTTACATAATGACCCATTTCATTACACTTAAAACATCTTACTGCTGGCTTTTCATTGCCTACTTGATCATCTTCCTTATAGTTACGAGCAATATGAACAGACTTACCACACCGAAAGCACTTTACAGACATGGATAAACATTCTCCAGGATTCATTTTACCACACTTCTCACAGGATGAATATTTGGTTTTCTTACCTCCTTGTTTCTTTGATGAATTCTTCCCTTTTGCCTGCCAACTAGACCTCTTATTTTGTTGTTTGTCAAAGAACACCTGATCATCGGCAAACTCCATTTCCACCTTCTCTACACATCGAACAATCTTTTCATAACTTTTGAACTCACGAGAAGCTAAAGCTCTTCAATACCTTGGTTTTAAACCTGAGTAAAAATCGTTGATTTTACTATCAAGATCTCGTATAAAATTTGGAGCATACCTTGCCAGTCGAGTGAACTTTGCTTCATAAGCAGCCACTGAGTCATCCTCCTGCCTCAATTCTAGGAATTGTTTTTCTATCCTAAAACGAACCACCTTAGGAAAATATTTCTCAAGAAACATACCTTTTAATTCGTCTCAGTGAAGATCATCAATCTCATCACTATCTCTAATATTTTTCACCATCGACCACCATTGATCAGCTTCACCTTCAAAACAGTAAACAACAAGACTAACCTTTTGATGTTCTGAACACCCCATGACATCAAAAATATTCTCCAGTGCTTTAATCCACCCTTCAGCTAGCACAGGGTCAGATGATCCTCTGAATGATGGGGGATGTTGCCTCATGAAATGTTCCACCACTGACATGTTCCTCTGTGGTTGATCAAGCTGATCTCGTGGATGGATACCACCACCATTTATAGCCTGAGTCAACTGTTCCATCACTACAACAAACTGTTCAGTTCCAATTCCGACCATCTTAAGTTGATGATTTGGAAGGTTGTATTCCTCCTGATGTCGTCCCAACATAGCTGCCTTGTTTCCTCTGCATAAAACCATTCTGAACACAAAAATATCTTAGGCGAAGCAACATGGTAATCTTTAAATGCTATATCATTTCATTCATACCATAAATTAATTTATAATTTAAAAATTTTCTAACTCCTAAAGTTGTCTAAACCGACCTTTGATACCAACTATAAGGCCCCGACCTTAAACCTTACTTAATATTGAATTAAATGAATAATTCACATTGAGGATCTTTTCAGGTTTAGAGTTTTAGAGAATTAGGACATAACTATTACATCTCAAAATATTACAAAGTAGACACTTCTACTAAGTTTCCATAAAAATAAAAACTCTTAAAAAGAAACATGTCTAGTTCCACATTTTATATAGCATGAATTTCCCATGATCCCATCCTTGACCCTACTCCACATTAAGTCATGTAAAAAACATTTAAAAAAAACTTGGGGTGAGCATAAAAAGCTCAGTAAGGGATACACAAGGAATGAAAACTGTTAGTTTTTTCAAAACCACAAGTAAACCATGTATACTTTATCAAAGTAATACTTTTCACCTTTATGAAGTAGTAAAAACTCTTCACTGAATAAAAGATCATTACTTACCCTTTTGTAACCAAAATATTACCATAAAACCCATATAAAGAACACATAACATATAAAGGTAACTTGGGACATAAACATACTTAAATGGAATAACCATACGGTCAACTTCCACACATATCACTTAATGGAATAGCCATACGACTGAATTCCATACCCAATGCATTGGAGGTTATAACGTATCCACCCATCTTGGTATTCACGGCACCACCCGTCATATGGTTTATCATGTAACCACCCGTCAAATGTCCAAGTACCATTATAAAATCATAAGACATAAAACAAATATAATGGAAAGAAAAAATTTCCACACTTTGATCACAATATATCACTTAAATATATTGGCATAACAAATCCATTATAAAAACCATTTTCAATACCAAAATACATAAAAGAGTATATGGTATTTATTTCATTTTAAAAACATTACGGCTTGTTGAGGAAGCCAAAGACCAAATAATACTCGCGGCGGTGGAAAAGGTCGTTGTCACCACGTACGTTAAAAGAAACATTCCTTTTTGTCATTTTGTAAAATGCTTCATAGAAAAATATTCCTTTTTTATAAAATTAAAATTCAAAGGGGTTTATACATCGTATAAAAGAAAGCCTTGTATTAGAACAAAATATGCCTCAATGAGAGGAGATTGAGACGAAGTCCCTTACCTCGGGTCTGACTTGACTCGATCGTTCTTTAATGTCCTGAATAATAAACTTGAGTTAATTTCTACTTGCTTAATAACCTTTTTCAAGTTCATTATTCCTTTTATATCACTTATTACCATGTTATGAACATTATGTAATCATTTAAGTTAATAACGGTCGTTTTGTCAATATTTGGTACTTGATTCAAAAGTGAACTTCTTATATTTACAAGTTGTTCACGTAGTCAAATATCCATTATATCAAGAATTATATTCATGATGTATATGCCATATATATCATATATATCCATTATATACATGAATTTATAATATTACATAATCATTTATAGGTAAGAAATGAAATGCACCGTTCATGGAGACGGTAAGTCGTACGTACGCATGAACGCTACTTCCATTTCTATTTCATATTTAATGGAATTAAAACATAATGATACATAACAGTATTATAATTCCAGTATGGTATCATATATAATATCATTAAATCTATCCTTTATACATACCACATATGGTATTAATGAATCAAATCACTTTGAGGGGGCGGTAGTCCGCACTTCCTAAAATGAAGATATCGCGTTTACCCATAATGGAAACCATAAAGGTATGCCACAAATGAAAAATAAATAATCACAAGGAAAATATAAACATAATATATATCATATATAAATATAGTGACATCTTAATTTCCACCATTAAAGGTGTTAAAAGAAGATTGAACAATCATCGTTTTGTGAGGTAGAAATTCGCCAACCACAGAAACAGTATGTTCTTTAACCATTAGATGAAGGTGTGTGTAAGTGTAGCTAGAATAATTATTATAAAAACATCATAGTATATTTAATATACTGGTTTTGTTACAAAATAAATTAATAAAAATAGTTTAGGGGGTTGGAGAAGCAAAATAAAACAAAAGAACATTAGAGAAGACTTTACCTTAAAATCGGGTAACTCCGCTTGGTTTGAGCCTAAAGGGTTTCTCGAAGAGATTTCTGCCTAAGGTAAGGCTTCTAGGATGAATAGAGGGATGTGTAGAGACAAAATTATCAGATATTGGACGATCCAAAGGCTTGAGAGGTGTGGGTAAGGAGGTAGAGGTGGGGGCCTTTTATAAGAGGAGAGGAGGGGCACTCTTGGAAAGGTATAAAATGTTAATTTATTTTCAAATGAGTTTCGGATTTTAAAGGTCCCACATTGATGTATTTAGAGGATAAGGTGATAAGAGTTATAAATGAACACATCCAATAGGTTTTTGACATGTGTAGGTCTTAGATTTTACATTATCTTTTCATTTTATTTAAATCGTTAAATAATGAGGTAATCGCTGCATCATCATGATGTCACAAATAATTTAATTTATTTAATGTCTAAAAATTATAAAAAAAATACTATGATGTATGAAATATTTTTATCTTTACAATTACTATTTATAGTCAAAAATATGACTTGAATAACCCCATGTAAAATTTTTTTTAGTAAAATAATACATGTTTGTGTCATTTTTACTTTTACTTTAAATAAAAGGCATTAATGTCATTATCTTACCCAAGTGGCTCCATGGGGTCCCAAAAATAGACCCATGGGTTGTCTTGGTCATCCATGACTCATCCAATAGGGTTAGGACAAGTGTAAAGATATTTTCATTTTATTATAATATCATTTTTATCTTAAATCACACCAATTACCTTTAATCGCGATTAATAAAACTTAAAAGTTACTTTTCATCAAAAATTATTTTCATCCCATTGAACCAAATTTTAATTAATAATGAAAATAATTTATATTGGATTTTTGAAATTCAAATCACAGAAGTGGTAAAGTCCCATTTAAACGAAAAATCAGTTTTTGTAACTACCACTTTGTATTTTCACTATTCATCAAAAATTAAGGTTTTTTCGAAAAATACCAAAAATTCACCCTAAGCTATATTTGATATTCAGAATTTAAAAATGATTTCTATTTTACCAAATTCATAACATAGAAGTTTCATTAATTAATTTTATAATTAAATCCCGCTGTCAAATCAAATAGAGTGTTTTTAAGAAACAATATCTATCAAAAGATTAACATTCGTTTATGTCCAATCTCAAAGTGATATTAATTCCAATGACCACCATTGGATTAAATGGTAAAAATATATTCTTATTTAACTTTTAAACCAATTAAAAGGATAATATAACTATATAAATAAATTAGATTAAAAAGAGGTTTTGAATTAAAATACAACACTTTTCACTATTCATTAAAAAATGAACATTATTAGAAAAATACGAGAAATTTATCCAAAGTAAATTTAAATGTCCCAATCATAAAGAATAAGTTTATTTTGAAAAATATAGCTTATAAAATTGTCAAAAGTTAGATTTAAAAATTGTTTGCCATCAAAAGGCGGTAAAACAATCTTTTAAAAATATTAGAGTATTCCATGCTTAAGATTGGATTTATTCTCATTTTAAGCCTCTAAAACACTATATAATTCATAAATAGACATAGATAATAATATCTATTATTCATTACTTACTTGGGATGTTACAACTACCGCCTCACAAACCGATGTAATTTGTTTTCCATCACCAAATCACACAAATAGTAATAATTATATAAATAATGAATATATATTGGAATTATGACATAATATTTATCCTTTAAAATTAATATATCATCCACTTACTTACCATTTTGTCCATTAAGACAATGGTTTTATCTCTCTTGTGTATGTACATGTAACACCCCGACCCTAGTTACCCAGAGTCGGTGCATTATTACATAACATTGGCATGATCATAAGGGATCAAATCCTGAAAGACCAATCAGTTTAGTAGACTTGGAAGTACTAGATACAAACATAAGTTTTACATTACATTATGAAATGAAAAACAACAACATCGTGTCTCCTTTTAACACATTAATCTCCCGTAGACTATCCCTACAGTTCAGTCATAATATACTTCTTCGCATCCTGGGAAAAATAAAATATAGAAAGGGGTGATCTCAGATGCTCAGTAAAGATAAAAATATAGCAAAAACTTTCATAAATAAGCATAAACATTTAAGGCAATGTATAAGACTAAAACACAAGCCTTTTAAACATAAACTTCAGCATAATATGGCAAAAATAAATCAAATAATTCCATTTACTTTCACATGGATATTCTACTAGTCGAATAATTATATGTAATATCAATATCTAATTTCATAATGATGGAATGCATAATTCCAGACATCATAACCACATAGTCAAGGCTTCGTGATAAGACTACAAATAAGATTTTGTCAAGGCCTGGTGCTAAGACACTAGTTTGTCTCATGAGAGACCTACTGATGAATCGAGGAGCTATAACAGGCTCCACCCATCAATTACTAAGTCAAATGCATTCCTCATATGAAAAGGTTTCAACATAATTTAAATATTCATATTAGAACTAGCATACGAAATGTCAATATTTTAACCAAAAACCATGAATGGTATAAAAATAGCACATTCACAGTCAAACACATCTCATTAAATACAATATGAAATATTTTATCAACCTCAATCAAGAATAATGAAGGATATTTCCATAGATAAAAATAATCAGTAAAACTATTTGAGAGAAATATCCCTTTTTTCTTGAAAACATTTAAAAGTCTCACTATTTATCAAGAAGCTGTTAAAAATAGGTTTTTGAATCAAAGTTCCCATACCAATTTGGAACTTTTAGAAGTAATTTTAAATTTAAAACATTAATGTCCATATAAATAAATCCTTAAAACCATTTTTAAAACATGGACTTTAATGAGAAATATTTAGAATAATAAATCTTTAAAAAATTTAAAATGATATTTTAATTAGATTTCCTTACCAAATGAGAGACGTTTGAATACAAATAATTGAGGTAATAAAAACTTTATAATATCATATGAATAAAGGTATTCATGATATACTATGTCAAAGTAAATTATAAACACCATATAATAGTGAATTGGTGCATAATAACAAAGAAGTATCAATAGAATGTAAATTGAGATGAAATTCCTTATAAAGACTGTATCCTTAGGTTAATGATAAATAAATGAAATAATTATGTATGAAAAATATAAATATACTCAATATAATTGGATATTTAGTGTAAATCAATCAGTGTACATTCACACATATTCTTGTAACAATAACACCAATGACTTGGATGTTTAACTTAATGAATGGAAATTGAGTTAAGATTACTCTTATCGAGTTCATACAGATGACTTGAGAATTTATCAATGGAGTGATTATGTGTATCAAAAGTATATACACACCAAGGGGAGTGGAAATTACTACATAAATTAATAAATAGTTATTTCACACATAATCTTGGAGTAAAATAATCAATAAAGTTTGCGTAAAACCCAATGAGTGGAAATCGAAATTAGAAATTCCCTTACCGATTTGGTAACTTACGAAACATACACCCCATGAAAGAAGAATAATAAAATGAAGATGAAAATGCCCATAAATTAAATTATATTACACAAATAATACAATCATGGGTAGTAAATACACCACACAAAAGGAAATAGTGACAATATAGCATGAACCTCACGCGAATAAGAAGTGAGATGAAAACACCTTACCCTGTACTTTTAGTTGGTCAAGGGTACGTTAACCTCCCGTATACTAGTTAAATAATTTTTATTAAATTATAAAATAACCACATACATAAATATGATATCATATATGATCTTTTAATATTTCTTTGTTAATAATATTTTAGTAGTATCATCATTTCGGGTGTTAAATGATTCATTTTCCTTTATATGCTTGGTTACGTAAGCCATATTTGTTATGGATAGAATGTATTTGATTCATATCCAGAATGATATTAAGTCCTTAAACATTATTTTTAATCATAAAATGAAAATTATTCTTGAACGATTATGATGGGGAATGAATTTCATCACGTTCATGGAGACGGTAATCCGTACGTACGCACGAGCGACAATATCATTCTATTGATGATGAAATTGTATGTAATTGGATAGTATATCATATATATATAATCCTTAACATGTTATATTTATTATTTACATTGGTTATACTCATTATTATACCCATCCAAATAATGAAGTGTTTGAATAACAAACTACACCACGACGTGGAGACGGTAAGCCGTACGTACACACGTATGATGACTTTTCATTCAAAGGATGGATAGAATAATGAATATGGTTGTACCATATTTATAATAACATCACAGTATGTATAAGGTACTGTAGTTATTATTTTGTTATTGAAACAACAAATAAAGAGTAAGTGTAAAAATAAAAGAACTTTGAAAGAGGTGGTGAAATTATTACCTCTTCTTCAGGTGTTTCCTTTTGAGTTGATAAAAAGAGATCCTTATGTTGGATTTATAATCAAAGTAAGGCCTATAGGTCTAAGTGAGGGTAGTTGGTAGGATATTTTAGTAGGTTTTGGCCAAGACAAATGTATTTGGAGGTGTGAATTTGAGAGAAGGCGAAGTACCTTTTTATAAGAGAGGTGAGGGTCACTTTAGGAAAAGCTTGAAATATTATTTTATTATACAATCATATTCAGTTTATAATGGATAAAAAATGATTTATTTAGAGGCTAAGGTGAGGATGGGTCGAAAAAATCTTAAAAAATAGGTTTTAGATAAGTTTAACTCACCATATTAACCTTATATTTTAGATTTAACTCTTAGTTAAATAGTTTAACTTTTACCATGTATTCTTGTATTATTATAATAAATGGTTAATAAACTTACTATAAAAATCCAATAGAACCCCAATTGGTTCATTATTGATATATATAACCTTATCTAAGTCCTTTGGACGAACCTTAGATTTTTAGGAATATTATATCAATTAATAATATAGTATTTGTTTTAAAAACTCATTTATGTCAATTTTGACACTATTTGATATTTTGTTTTTGTGAAAGTCATAAAAAGTTTATCACTTCTAAAAAATTTATTTAATCAACCCTAAAATGTCATATTAAACTATAAAATTATTGTAATTCATTATAATTCTCAATTTACATTTATTTGGATATTTATAATATCAATTATTTTAATATTTCATTAATAAGGTAATTACTGTATCATCATTGTATCATAAATAAATTTAATTATTTAATGTCTAAAAATTATAAATAAAAAACAATTACGTAGGAAATATTTTTATATTTATAATGAATATTTATAGTTTAATTTATCTTATGTATAACACTATATTAAAAATGGTTTAGTTATTAAACTTTGAATTTAACACTTTTAACTCTTCTTTAAATAAAATAATAATAAATGTCCTAATCTATTCCAAGTGGATCAAAAAGATCATATTTTATTCCTAAGTTTTATTTTGGTCAAAATAAACTTTTTCAATAGAATTAGGACTTGTGTTAGGGTAATTATAATATCATTTTTACCTTTAATTACCCTATTTACTTTTAAGCGTGGTAAATAAAAGCCAAAAGTTACTATTCACCAAAAATTATTTTCATCTTATTGAACCAAATTTTACTTACTAATGTCAATTGTGTCTCTTGGAATTTTCAAATTCAATTCATAGAAGTGGTAAAATTACGTTTTATGCAAATTTGGAAATGTGCCTAGAAGGTGGGTAGAAGATGTTAAAAGTTCAATAAAATTTTATACATCTAATTTTATTATAAAACGACTCCGATGAATTACAGTAAAATTATATAGGTATTATATATCTATTTCGACTTAAAAAATAAATTTAAATAAAATAAATAATTATTTAAATAAAAATTAAGTTTTAGACAATAACGCAATGTTTTCACTATTCATCAAAAATTGAAAGTTTTCAGAAAAATACCAAAAATTCACCCTTAGCTAATTTTGATATTATGAATTTAAAAATGAATTATTTTTTAACAAATTCAAAAAATAGAAGTTGCATTAATTAATTGAAAATTAATTCCCGTTGTCAAAACCAAAAAGTGGGTTTTTAAAAAGTAAAAACTATCAAAAGATTGACATGTGTTTATGTCAAATTTAAATGTGAAATTACTTATAATGACCTGCATTTTATTAAATTATAAAAATATAATATAATTATAATTCCAAACAATTCAAATTCATAATTTAACACTATAAATTATTTCGATTAAAAAGTTATTTTCAAATAAAACATAGTATTTTTCACTATTCATCAAAATATGAAAGTCATCAGAAAAGTTCAAAAAATTTATCCAAACTAAATTTTATGTCTTGCTTATAAAGAAGAATTTAATTTCATTAAATTGAACATATAAAAGTGTCAAATATTTGTTTTAAAAGGGATTCACCAGTAAAAGGCGGTAAATTTTCATTTTTTGAAAAATACTTCTATTATCTGAAAAAAATGAATTTGTTCTTATATTATGTCTAAGAAACAAATAATATGGATTATAAAATTATATAGAGTATATAAAATTCAAAATTTAGTTAATACTATTCAAAACCGCCTTTTTAATGACTAGTTTGGTAAGTCGTGGTGCGCTTGAACTCGGTGTTGCGTGTAGCGCAAGTTATTGAATTACTTTGAAGAGATAACGTACTATGAAATCTTGGGGTGTTACAGTTCAACCTATCATCACCATGAAGTGATGCAATCCATTTTCCATGTACAAATTTCAAGAATGATTATAAAAATGTTTATAATGAGTAAATATGATATTTATAACATTAATATCATAATGAATATGGTACAACTATATCCTATTCACAAGAAATGGAACTTTCATGACAAAACATGCATGATAAAACGAGCCTAAAACAATAGTAATAATGATGTATTATTAATGAATACACGATAATATGATATAAGATGATAATATAGGATATTATAATTATGAATATGGTTTGGTTATAAATTAATAACTTGTTTAAAACCATTATAAACGAGTTTAAAGCACTTTAAACTAAATATAATCATGATGTATGAGATTTCATCTCATTTTACAGTCTATTGATACATATTTGTTATTATGCACCTATTTACTCTTATGTGGTGTATATATGGACCCTTTTATTTATTTAACATGAATAAATATTTATTCATGATGATTAATTTTTAAATTCAATTTTATTCTTTCAAGAGGTTGTAATTTAAAATTTATCAAATAGGTAAGGATTTATTTTACAATATTATTTATTGGGATTGCCTTAATTTTCATTGAATGAATATTATAATCCATTATTCATAAAATCTATATATTTTTTATCCCCTAGATATTTAAGGAGTTTCCATTTTTATTCTAAAATTTCCTCTCTTTTTCACTTTAATCAAGTAAATAATTTTTTAAATGAAAAACTTATTTTATTTCTATTTTAATCAGATATATTTTTCTTCCATGTACATATTTTTCAAAATTATCCTAAAAAAATCCTTTTATTTACTCAAATGATTTATTTAAGAAATTTTAAGTTATCCTTGACTTTTTAAAAGGTTTTAAAGTAATTTATATATTTTTTCCAAAAGGTTCATTTTCTAATTTGTTTTTAAAAAAAGTTAAAAGGGATTTTTTACATATATGGTGATAAAAAACTTACCCTCCACCGTAAATGTTTTATGATATTTAGATTATTTTACATGTTTTAAATTATTTTTAAAAGAAAAATATTTAATTAAATATTATTTTAATATTTTACTTCTATTTTATTTATTTTTCCAAAGGAAATGATTTTATTACAAAATCTATATTTCTAATGAATTGATGATCATCTCTTTTAAAGTTTGTGGTAGTTAACTTTCTCTTGAAACATTCACTTTCTTGTGATCATTGGACATTAAATTTATCTTAAATATCAATATTACTTATATTATAGATATTATTATTGCCTAAAACTTATACCATTTTTACAATTGGTGTTTTACTATGAAATTTATTTGATTAACTGGGGAAAATATCGATAAATCTATATTTTTTACTCAATACAGATATTTATTAATAAGTAATATTGGTTATGAATTTAATTTATCATTTAATATATGAAGAATGAACCAAATATGTAGTGATGGGTGGGGTGTGGTTATAGATAGCCCCTTGATGCATCGACAAGTCTCATGAGATAAATCAATTAGCCAAATTAATTAGGTTTTTGGTGTATACTTACCCAAAGTTTTAAACTATCTTGGAACAAGGTCTTGATGGTATATATATCATGCTATCTAATATCAAGACATATAATATTAAGAATTTACATAATTGAGATTTTATTTATTATTATCCATGTGATTATTTCATTGATATTATCCTTAGATGCATTTCATGCTCAAGTTATTGATTAAATGGAATGTGTTATCATTTATAAAACTTCAAATATTGATTTTGTATTACTTAATCATGATATATTCTATTGTACATTACACTTAATGAGAATTTGAGCTCGCCCTTATTTTTTTCCTTTCCCCAGGTTATGAATAATTATTCTTTGAATGAGTTTCAGGGATGTAGAACATTTTATTTTATTATGTTTTATATTTTATTCCAATTTTTAAATGGGTATAATTTATGTATATGGATCTATAAGGCTAATAAAATTATCAGTCCTTTGAGATTAGAAACCCTGTATCTATGCAAATTTAATAAAGAAGACACTATATTTGGGTTACTAGAGTCAGGATAGTTATAATTGGTATTAGAAGAAGTTTAATAGAAATGTTAAGAACTAGATATAGGAACACATAGATTAGGGACCATAAACCTATGATAAAATTTGAGGATATTTCAAATTGTGGAATAAAATCCTAAATTGTTGATAAGGTAGAGATTATGTGGATTTTACTAGCAATAAATTATTTTATATTTACTAAAAGTGTACATGGTTTTGGAACATATGAATCTAGGGGTAATAAACTCAAACAAATTTGGTTTGAGTATATCTTAGATATAATTATATTTCATGGTGAGTGTGCCCTTAATATGCATCTATTTTGACACTCCTAGGGGATATTATTTGGTTAATTCAAATTTTATTTACAAAACATTATGAAGGATTTGAAGATATTTTTATGAGATTAACAATGCATAAATTTTTAATTTATGTTAAGTGTAATTCCATATTTAGAATTATTCATTCTGATTTAAAATTCATAATTTTATGAACTAATTCTATATATTCCATTGTTCAGAAAATGTTCCTAGTAGAAAAAATGGTATCAACACTCGTGGTTAATGTAGAAATTTCCCTGACGAGAAAGAAAATATAACTAGTGTTGGTGTTGAGTAGATCATGGATGTATTAAGGTAGTTGACCTTGGTTATGACTAATAAACTTGAACATATGGAGAAACATGATGTCCCATGGAATGATATATCTATATTGGATTGTTTTATGTGACATAATCCCCATCATTAAATGAAACTAATAATCAAATTTTAGTTGAGCAATGGATTATGTACCTTGAAAAGATATTTCAAGACTTGTGATGTGATGAAAAGGAAAAGGATACACCAATAGTATATTGTCTCAAGGGTGAAGTTAATCAATGGTGATCATTAATCTAGAATACTAGATAAGAAGATAAAATAGAACACATGGAATTGATAGATTTTATAATAAAATTATTTGACAAATATTTATCTTTTGAGAAATAAATTGAAATGAAGAGAAAGTTCCTCTTCTTAAAGAAAAAATAATAAGAAAGTGTTGTGGATTATGAGTATACATTTACAAGATTGGATGTGTATTTTGTATATTTCATATTCAATATATAATTTAATATTGAATATTTATTTAAAGGGATTAAGACAACTTTATAAAGGGTATTGGTTTCTCAAACTTTCTTCATCATATGATGAAATAGTTTTATGCACCATCAAAACAAAGAAGGTATTTTCTAAATTCTATATATTTAAGTGGAATAAAGATAAGAAGAGGTTGTTTGAACACCATAAAAAAGGGAACACATAAAAATATAAGAAGAAAATGAAAAAATTTCCATCATGTGAAAATTATATAAAGACATATCCTGGAAAATTTCTAAAGGGCATGGGATTGTATTATAAGTGTGGTGAAAAGGGTCTTTTATCTTATGCATGTAACACCCCAATGATTTACAAATAAATTTAACATTGAATGCATGAAAAAAAAATACTTTTTTAACCTAGAAAATAAACATAATTTTTCTACTTTTGTGATTTGAATTTCAAAAAACTAATATACACGGTTGCATTCAGTAAGATATTTAGAGTTTAATAGGATCGACTTACTTTTTAGTAAATAGTAACTTGACCCTTATGAATAGTAATATGCCCTTATGAATAGAAATGTTTCCCTTATGAATAGTAATACGACCCTTATGAATAGTAAACTCACTCATGAAAGTATAAATAAAATTTAGGCACCTTATAAATAAAATAGAATATTTTAAAAAACTAATAATTAAGTGTTGGTATTTTTGTGAGTAATAAATATTTGATTACAATTTAATAATTAATAAATTTATTTAAAAGAAAATTCATTTTTATAAAATTTATTCCTAAATCAATATTTTTTGTCCTATGATTTTAGGATAATTTAATAAGACCTTAGTTAATTTTTTATGGTCTTATAAAATCATTTTTAATTTTAAAAACTACATATTTTCAAGAAAATAATGGTTTTAATTAAAAATTAAACTTCTCATATTTAGAAAATTATTTTCATAAAATTTAGTTCATTTTTTAATTCTAAAAATCAAATAATTGTTTGGATGAATTTTTGGTATTTTTATGAAATAGTTTATTTTTTGGTGAATAGTAAAAATGTAGTTTTTTATAAAATACAGTATTTTTCGTGACATCATCATGAAATTATTATGATATAAAAATTTATTTTAAATATTTAATAAATAAATAATTATACTAAAATTGTAATATTTTACATAATTAATTTAGAACATAAAAATTATATTTTTTTCATGATAAGTGTAAAAATCACTGTCTATGCCGACGCAGTCCCTACACAGCACTGAGAAAGTCAAAATTGGTAAATTATATATAATAATTGAGTTCTAAAAATTATTTTCATGAATTATTTATTAATTATTATTTGTTTATTTTGTTTTTAATTTCAAATTTTAGTGTTATATAACATGAGTATTATCCAAATGTCTATGCAATGCTTGCGTAGGGTATGAAAAGACAAAATAACAAATCTAAGAAGATGTCTTGTTATGTATAAGAGTTAATATAAATAATGAACGAATTTAGAATTTTATTTTGAACCTAATTTATTTATTTTTAATTTTTATATATGAAATAATTAACATTAATGTTTATGAAACACTGATGCATCGCTTTTGCAACAATAAGGAAAATAAATAAAATGTTTTTAATTAAAATAATTAGAATTATTAAATGACCCATATTTTGTCTATTTTTTTTATATAAGTAAGGTTTAACCAATATATATTTTTGATTCAATTTGGGGACACTTTGGACACACAATAATCAATTTAAGACCTTTAGAATATTTTATTTAAAAGTAAGACAAGATGTTCACACTATAAAATGTACTTTGTATAAATTTTTTAATTTAATGTTTTCATGGAGTTTTTTTCAAAAAATAATATTACTTAGAAATATAATAAAAATATATTTTTTATAGAATTTAATTTTAATTTTTAGACAACAAATAAATACCATAATAACTTTTATAAAGATGATGTAATATTAATTTAATTAATGAATAAATCAAATTAATGATACTAAAAATAATAAAATAAATATAATTTGATTTTTTAGCTAATTAAAGAATTTAATAGATTTATAAGATAATTATAAGATATAATAAAAATTTTATTTGAATTTGAAACATTATTTTTATGTTTTTAAAGTCAAAAGTTATGAATAGTGTTTAAATTTGACAAAATCATTTTTCAAGAATATAATATTTAATTAAAATATTTAAAAATCACAAAATTATTGAAAAAAGCCAAAAATAATAATATTTGGTCTAATATGTTATATCCTATTTTTTAGACCATTTTAAAGTTTTAAACCCTATATTATATTTATTATATTTTAATAATTTGAGTAATTCCTAAGTTACCCTTATCCTCAAATATAAATAACCCCTCCCCCTTCCTTTGTAAAACCACTAATTCCACCCTTTAAAAATAATCCCTATTAATCCTCTTATAATATCTAGGTACGTTTTGGAGTCATCTAACTCTAATCACCAAGGGAGTTATAGGGTTCTGCAAGATAAGTCACACTGAGGAATGAGTAAGTCTCTATTAAATCCTCCCTCTTTTCTTATTCTCCTTCTTCTTTTCCCTTTACTTTCAAAACCATATACTCTAAAAATTATTTGTGGATTAATTTAACATTATATTAATTATTTCAACCTACTTCATGTATTATATATATGAAATATATAAAATTTTCACTCCTGCTCTTACGACAACATCCTGTTAATGGTTGGTTATCTGCTTATAAAGACATAACCAAAAAAAGTTATTATCACCACATTTATGGATGGAAAATATGGATTATATATAAAATATAAATATTTAATTACATTTATTTTATGCTTTTTGAATTAGTTAAACTAATTTATAAATTACATTTAATAAAATAGTGAAATTGGTGTAAGGCGGGGAATTTTTAAGTAAAATATGATATCAAAATGCTTCAATTTCATCAAAAAAGAAATATAATCCAATGATTATAATTGATAAATGTTTTTATAAAATTACAATAATTCACTTCTTTATCATTGTTTTAATAAACATAAGTTTATTATTTAGGAGGTTCAAAAGCGAATTAATTAAGCAGGACTTTAGGTAAAGGGTTTATCATCTCACATTTATTTCCATGATATTTCCATTGTTCGACACTTATTTATTGTATGTGGTGTATTTATGCTTCCACTTGATATATAATATCACGATTTAATTTATATTAATGATATTAAATGACCCCTTTGATGATTTTTGGTCATGCGATTCGATTAATTACGATGTGGTAAGGGACTTTATCTCAATTTCCATTTCTTTGAGACTTACTTGGCATTGTGCACCTAATAGTTTTTATGTGGTGTATCTACTGCCCCTTTGAGATCATTTTTTCATTTGAAATTAAATTCCTATTAAATTTCCATATTCTTGTATAATGGATATGATTATTGTCTTATCTGTATACCCTTTTACATACAGGTTTTATTTTGAATGCTGTTTTAACTTTGGAAAAATTGATGAATCGGTATCCTCTGCTCAATATGAAAATTATTAAAGCTTATTATTATGGAATTAAATATTTTTATAAGAATAATTTTTATACTTTAAGTTATGTGTGGTGCCTTATATATCCCCTTGATGCATCAATATTTCTCATGAGACAAACTAGTTGGTGACAAACCCTTCGAGTTTGTTTCCAAAACATAATCTGACGAGATTCTACCCATAGAATTAAACCGTTTTGAAGGTATGATGGTTCATGTGATAGATAAATGTTGTCAAAATAATAATAATTCTATTTATTGATTATTTAGTTATTACTATCCATGGTGTTTTCACCATGAAAAAATCTATGGATTCACTTTCATTCTCAGTTTATTGATGGAGTGTGTTTTTCAATTATTCACCATTACATATTGATTATGTCTAATTATTATGATTCAATTATTATTGTTTCATGATTCCACTATATATAACCCTTACTGAGCCTTTTGATCTCACCCCTTTCATTTTTTCCTTCCCCAGGTTATAAAGAAGAGATCATTTTTTTGAGTTTACAAGGATAAAATTTATTAGATTCTATTATGTATTATATATATTTTTCTTTTCCCAATGTAAAATTGGTTCCATGTATGTATCTAGTTTCCTCAATACTGCTAAACTAATCGGTCCTTCAGGATTTGTTTCCTTATAATCATACCAATGTAATAAAGTAATGCACCAGCTCCGGGATTCTGGGGTCAGGGTGTTATAATAAATGTAAGGGAAATAAAGATAATTAAATTATCTAGTGCATAAAATATAAATAAACACGCCATTATTCAAACCAATTTCCTAGGCATCAATAGAATCTATCATTGAAGAGGCCAAGTAGATAAGGCTAAGCTTATGCGATCACTATAGCTAAGGTTGAAGTTCCCAAAGATATGGTGGAATATACTTCAATCATAGCCTTAAATTTTTATAATGCTTTATTTTATTCTATATCCTCACAATATTTTATATATTTCACGTTTTCAAATAAAATTAGTTATTTCCCTATCACCTTAATAAGGGAGTTGTCAGTAAAAAATCCTAGTGGAAATAACAGTATGATAATGATATGTCACAATGTTCCCATTACAACACATAAATTTACTCTATTTTATGAGTTTATTATTATACATATGGTTGAATTTTATATAATACTTGGTATTTAAAAGATTTCAAAATATTATAAAAAACATTTATTGAAAAGAGAAGGAAATTATGATTCATGATGAATATTTGGAATTATTTAACTTTAGAGCAGAGACTTCAGCATCCGAGTCATGTATAAATATACCCCCAATATCACTACTGAATGATATTATTGGGGAAGTATAGAAAAGATAATCTATATATATAAAATTTAATCTAAAAATAAAGGATTTACCTATTGTATAGGAATACATTGATGTATTTCCTAAGGAATTACTCGGACATCCACCAGAGTGTGATGTTGATTTTTCCATTGATTTAATTCCTGATGCAAAACCAATGTCAAATACTCTATATATAATTCCCACTATAGAATTTGTAGAGTTTAATAAAAAACTAGATTATTTGTGTGATAATGGTTTTATTTTCCCAAGTGTTTGAACTTGGGGATCCCCTGTTCTTATCATTAAGAATAACGATAGATCCATGAGGTTGTGCATTAATTATAGGGAAATCAATGATATTAAGATAAATAAAATGTATCTTATACATTTCATTAATGACTTATTTAGTCAACTTTATTGAGCTAAATATTTTTTAAATATTTTACTTCACTATGGGTACCATCAATTGCAAGTAAATAAGGAAGATATTCTAAAGACATAATCTTGAACAATGTATGGATATTATGAGTTTACAGTAATTTCATTTGGATTGACTAATGAACCATCTATTTTTATGGATATAATTAAATAAATATTCAAGAAATATATTGATAATTTCATTATCTTATTAATTTAAAATATCTTGGTATATTCTAAAAGCTACGAGGACCATGAGAATCACTTGAGGATCATTCTTGAGACTCATAGAGGAAAAGAGTTATATAGGAAATTTAGAAAGTGTGAATTATGGATTTAGGAATTTTATTTTATTAGAAATATTATCTTCAAGGATGAAATATCAATTTATATGGTTAAGAAAAATGTAGTGAATGTATGGACAACACCAAAAAAAACATAATTAAGGTACATAGTTCTAATGGTTTGGAAGGTTACTATTGAAGACTTGTTTAAAATTTTTCTCAATTGGCTAACCCCTTAAACAAGATTATATGTGAATGGTATAAGTATATATGGATAAAGGAATGTGAATAATTTTTTCAAGAATTGATGAGGATATTACTCAAAGATCCAATTTTGAATCTACCATCAGTAAATGATGGATTTGTGATATACAGTCACATGTCGAATAAGGTAATTGGTTGTGTCCTTATGAGGAATGATACAGTTATTTCCTAGTCATCAAGGTAGTTAAAGACTCATGAATAGAACTATCCATCTTATGATCTTGATTTGGAATCTATAATATTTTCTTTGAAGATATGGAGACATTATCTCTATAGCGAAGCGTGTGAAATATACACAGACCATAAAAGCCTAAAATGTATATTTTAATAGAAATATATAAATATGTGGAAAAATATATGGCTCTAATTACTAAATTATTATGATTTATCAATATAATACCACTCAGGTAAGGAAAATAAGGTAGCATATGCATTGAGAAGAAAATATCATAGAGTTCTGACCAAAATGATGATTGACAGGGATCTTATGTTCATAAATTTAGTTAACATGGATATGGGAATTACTAAGGAAGGTGAGGCATCACTACCTTTTCAAATTACTACTAAAATATATTTATTGGAAAAAATATAAGTTTCCCAGTCCAATAATGAGAATTTTCAGAAGAAAATTAAGGTCATGAATAATGGGAAATTGGAAGACTTCATTTTTGAAGATGATGTTCTAAAATTTTAAAAGATACTATGTGTTCCATATATACCTAATATAAAAAAGGAATTATAGGATAATGATCATAGCTCAAATTTCTCTATTCACCCTGGTAGAACCAATATGTATAGTGTTTTGAGGAAACATTTTTGCTGGGATAACACGAAGTGGGGGATTGTTGATTATGTGTCAATATACTTTTTTATCACCAGGTTAAGGCTGAGAGATAGAATCCAAGAGGAATCATGCAACTTATAAATATTAATATATGGAAATGGGATGAAATTACTATGTAATTTTTCACTAGATTACTAAATAATCATATAAATAATGATGTAATATGGGTTATTGTTGATCACCTAATCAAATCTGTACATTTACTTGCATTTAGAGAATATTTTCCTCTTGATAACCTTGTATGACTCCATATTAATTATGTTTTAATAATTTAGGGTAAACCTATTTCAATTGTTTCATACTGTGATCCATTATTTACATCAAAATTATAGAAGAGTATTCAGAAGGCCCTTGATAATGAGCTTCATTTGAGGACCACTTACCATACTCAAACCAATGGATAGTCTGAAAGTACTATTCAAACATTAGAAGACATGTTGAGATCATGTTCACTTAACTTTAAAGGTATGTGGGATCAGTATTTACCTTTGGTATAATTTTACTATAACACTAGTTTCCAATAAATTATTCAAATGGAATTGTATGAAGTATTATATTTCAAGAGATTTCATACTCGATGAAGTTGGTGAAAAGAAACTTGTAGGCCCGAAACCTATTGAGGAGAAAAAACAAAGATAAAGTCTATTCATACTCATATTAAAGTAACTCAAAGAAATAAAAAGATATATATTGATAACCAAAGGAAATATTTTTAATTTCAAGTAGGAGATCATGTTTTCTTTAAAGTATCTCCGTAGAAGGCTGTTAGAGGGTTTAGTAAGAAAGGGAAACTATGACCTAGGTGCATTGGTCCTTTTTAAATTTGGAAAGTGTTGGAGATTTGGATTAAATTTGTAAATTCAAACTATCCTCTCTAAATTACATGATGTGTTCCATATATCATTTTTAAGGAAGTATATTCTAGACCCAAGGCATGTGTTCACCTTTGAAGAAATATAATTTCAACATGATCCATCTTACTGTGAAGAGCCTATCCAGATTATTAACACTAGAGAGAAAGTATTTAGGAATAAAATGACTTGAATATTAAAGGTAATTTTGAGAAATCATAAAATGGAGTAATAAATGTGGGAAATAGAGGATGTTATGAATAAGAACCACCCTCTTTTGTTTAGATAGTAATATATATAAAATTTTTGGGATAATTTTTTTATAGGAGGTAAGAATGTAACACATAAGACTCAATTATAGTAAGTGACCATTCTATTTTAATAAAACTATTATAAAATATAAATTTTAATATTTCATAGCATAAAAAATCTAATTTTTATATAATGAATAATGATTTTGAACTTACTAGGTCAAAATAAGCCTAGAATTAATTTTTGAAAAATTCCCTTAGAAATATGCTTTTATAAATAATAAAAAATGTAGTATTTAAAAATTACTCCAATTATTAATAATAATGTGTTTTGATATATAGATTTAACAATTTATTTACTATCAATTTGATATAAATAAATATAGGATATTTTGGAGGTAAAAAGGGATATTTTTCAGAAAACTATTTTTAAGGAAAAATGTCTTTCCATTTTAATTAATTAAAATAATTTTTAATGATCAATGAATTAAATTAAATATATAGATTATATATATAAATATATTAATTTAAATCCATATAATAATTATTTATATTCATATAGTAAATACAAGATCATCTTATGCTTGAGAAATGCATTTCTTGAAAACCCATTTTTCGACACGTTTTGCAGGTTTATTTTTAAATAAAATTATATCAATTATATGAATTGAATTTTATAAAATTGATTAAATATTTTGAATAATAATAATTAATATTATTTAATAATTTTAACTTAATTTTTACTCATAATTAATAGTAAACACATTACAAATTAATTACCATGGTTAAAGTTAAAACGAGTTTATCGGGGGTTAATCCAAAAAGATAAGGGTAAAAATAGCCTAAAAACTTTGTGAAACCCAATTGGTATGTTGTATTTAGATCTTATAATTTCTACATTAAAACATTATAAATTTTAGAGCTATATTTTCAAGACAATGACATCACATTATTGAAAAACTTTGAAAAATTACAAGTGTGCCCCTCAACTCAATTATAAGAGGGCACCTCCTCCCCTCACTTACTCATAAATATCAATCCATTTAGATAAAAAACCCTGAAAAAATCTATCCCCATAATCCTTCTACATATTATAGAGGTTTTTTCCTCCAAAAATACTAAACCTAGGGTCCTTAATAAAAGATCCAAAGGAGGTTCTTCTCAGAGAAGGTAATTATATTCACCAAACTCTTTCTTTTTTACTTCTTCTTTTAACAACTTCAATTATGTATTAAAAATTAAAATATAATAACAAAAATAGCTACAATATACTGAGATGTTATTATAATATTTATTCATCTTTTTATCCATAAAATGGGGATCAAAACCATTGCTCACGTGTATGGTGGACTACCGCCTCTTGAACAGATGTAATTTATTTTTCATCATCAGCTCACATGGATAATCATAATGATATAAATAATGAACATATATGATAATTATACCATAATATTGATTTTTTAAAATTAATATATCATCCACTTCCTTACCATTTCATCCATTAAGTAAATTATATCATCACTCATGCGTACGTACGACCTACCATCTTCATGAAGTGATGTGATTCATTTTACATGTAAAACTTTGAAAAATGATTATAAAAATGCATCTAATGAGTAAATATGATATTTATTAAATTTATATCATTATTTATATTATGTAACTATGTAATATTCTCATGAATAAGAACTTTCATAATAAAATATTCATGATAAAATTAAGTAGTTAACACCCAAAACAATGATAATAATGAAATATTTTTAATGAATGAGTGATAAGATGTTATAAGAGGATCATATGTGATAATTTAAATATAAATATGGTTATTTTATAAATTAATAAAATGTTTAAAACCATTATAAATGATTTTAAATCATTTTCAACTTAAGGTAAGCATGAGGCAAGGGATTCATCGTAATTTACACTCCATTAATACATATTTGTTATTCGTAATTATTCACTCTTATGTGGTATATAAAAAACAACTTTTATGTATTTAAAACAAATAAATATTTATTCATGATTATTAATGTTTCAATTCAATTTTATTCTTTCAATGTGTTTCAATTTAAAATTTACCAAAGAGGTAAGGATTTATTTTACAATCTCATTTTTTTGGATTTCCTTAGCTTTAATTAAAGGAATCTAATAATACATACTTCATAAAATCCATATATTTTGTTATCCTATGGATATTTAATAATTTTAGTTATTTTATTACAAATTTCACTCTATTTTTAACTTGAATAAAGAATTTTTTTTTAAAAAATAAAACCTGATTTTATTTCTCTTTAAATCGGATATATTTTGCTTCTATGTCCATATTTTTCAAAATTATCTTACAAAAGTCCTTTTATTTACTCAAATTATTTATTAAGGATAATTTAAGTTATAATTTAATTTTTAAAAGGTAATAAATGAATATTTATAATTTTTTCCTAAAGTTTTTTTTTCATATTTCTTTACAAAATTTCAAAATGAATGTTTTTAATTTATACAACGATAACGAACTTACCCTCCACTATAACCATTTTATGATATTTAGATTATTAAACAAATTTTAAATTATTTTAAAAAGAAAACTCTTTAATGAAATATTATTTTAATATTTAACTTTTGTTTTCTTTATTTTTCTAAAGGACATGATTTTATTGCAAAACATAAATTCTTTGTAACATGGATATGATTATTTCCTAAATCATGTACTATTTTTACATATAGTGTTTTACTAGGAATGTTATTTGATTTACTAGGAAAATTATTGATAAATATGTATTCTTTACTCAATATGAATATTTATTGATAATAGATATTATTTATGAATTTAATTGACCATTAAATATGTGAGTAATGCTTTGGAAATGTATTGATGGGTGGGGTTTGGTTATAGATATCTCCTTGATGCATCAAACAACCTCCCAAGACAAATCAGTTAGCCAAATCAAATGGTTTTTTGGTTTATACCTACCCATATTTTTATGCTATCTTGGTGAAAGATCATAATATTATAGATATCATGACATCAAATATTAAGAATTTTATTTATTGAGAATTTTGTAATTATTATCCATGGTATTATTTTATTGATATTATCTATGGATGCATATTGTGCTCATGTAATTTATTAAATGGCATGAATTTTTAGTTATTGACCTTGAAATATTGATTATGACTTATTTACTCTTGATATCTTACCCCATATATAACCCTTAATTAGAATTTGAGCTTACCCTTATTTTTTTCCTTTCCGCATGTTATTAATAAGAATTATTTAAATGAGTTTCAAGGATGAAAAATATTTTCTTTTTTTATGTTTTATATTTTATTCCCAATATAAAATAGGTATCATTTATTTATCTATTTCTCAAATACCACTAAACTGATTGGTTCTTTAGGAATAAAACCCTTGTATCTTTACTAGTTTAATAAATTAGACACCATCTATGGGTTACTGGATTCAGTTTCATTACATGGATCTAGCCTAAACCCCTCCAGTTCTCTTTCTAGACCTCCTAAAAGATTACTTCACTTTCAGAAGCACCTACTTGAGGTGTCATATCCCTCAAAATTACCTTTTGAGTACTAAATACACTTCCTACCCTCCCATGAATGAGAGTAAGAATGGAAATTTCAAACCACATTGAAACTAAGAAACACCATTTCTAAGGCATAACCATGGTGTTCTAGGAAACATAATATGAGACTTACCTCTTCTCACCACATTATAAACAGTTCAAGAAAAAAATCAAAATTTCCCAAAATTGTGGGTTGTTAAAGGATTATTAGAGGTGATACTTGGGATCCATGATTAGATATATGTGAATGAATGCATTAAAAATTACTTAGATGTATGGTATTCCTTTGATATTGTGAGACCACTATGAATGACCAAGAATCCTAGGATTCAAATGGAATTGATATTCAACCATTATGAATTATTGGGATTCCTAAGATTCTAATGGTGGAATGAGGTTTTGGGTGGTCGTATATGCCTGATCATGGATCTTGGACATACCTAGGGTGATTGTTATATCCCCTCAATTGATTCCTAGGATACCCCCTAGGATTGGGTGACATGTTAGTGATGGTCTGGTAGAGGAGTCACGCAATATTGGATGCCCAAGCTACTGAAAATGGGTTCTAAGAAGGTATTTACCATTCAATTTCCTAGTCTTCCTAGGAATTAGTCATGCCTAGATGTATAGGATCTCCTAGAGCCTCCCCATCCTAGGAATTAGACATCATACTAACTTTAAGAATGCCCAAGTACCACCTTAAGGTTCAAATTGAGGGATTGAGAATGAGGGGTGCATGTTTAATCCCCCGAATCTTCTACTTGTCGGTGGAGGTGTGAGCATGGGATCTCTATTGACTTAACTAAGGTTACCCTAAGGTGATTCTCATGCTCAAAGACACTTCAAAACTAGTGGAAGTATGTAAGGTTGATCAGGGTCACTAACCTAAGTATTGATGTTGGTTATTGGGCTTGGCCTAGGAAATATGAGTATTCCCATGCAGTGGTTATGATACTAAGGAGGAATAACCATCATGATGTTCTTAGAGACATAATGATATTGGGTTGAAGAAGGTATTGATGATGGTGTATTTATTTGTTAAGTATTTTTGTTTACTTATTTATTATTAGTTGAGAAATTCATATGCACATATTATAAATTTTTTAGTTTTGTATGGGATCGCATTGGTGGTGACCTACTAAGTTTTGTACTCACACCCTGCTTGGGTTTTCATTACACATGGTTTCCCAAGTATAAGTTCATAATCAAGATCAAGTATCATTGAGAGGGGTAGGGTGTGAATCGATGATATCTTTTTTTCTTTTAAGTTTCCTTATTTCTGAAACAACCTTCACTTCCTGTTAAAGAGTTATCACTCTTTATAAAAACAAAACAATCACACATACACTGGAACACAGATATTTACAAGGTTCACTACTAAACAAGAATAGATACATCCTTATTATGGTATAGAAACAATCAAATATGAAAAAATTCACTAGAAAAAAATCCTTTTGAGTCAAATACAATGAGTAGGATATTCAATTACACTCAGGCAGCACTGTGTTCAATACAATAGTGCATGTGTTTCTTTTAGCACAAATGATGTAATTTTTTTAACAAGTTAAGAAACATTCACCAGAATATTCCCAACATGTCACCGTTCTTCCTTTTTAACTTTCACAAATATGCTCTTTAAAAATAATTCTTCACTTTCTTACCCAGTAGTAGGAAATAACTTCCTAGACTTCATAATGATACTCATTCTAATTTCCAAATCCAATTTCCCAGTATAATTTCTCAATACATAAATATAATTCTCTCAGAATATGGTTGAGATAATACTAAACTACTTCTTTTTGAATTCAGAAATCCCATTAAAATTTATCGATCTAATGATCTAAACCAATATGATGATAAGCTGAATATGATATTCCTCTTCCTCTTCTTCTTCTATCCAGAAAACCTTTCTCAAGAAATCATAATCCAGAAAATCCTTCTCTCTAAAATTATTTAGCACTCTACCTTCTATCTTTTTTCATGAATAATGAAAGTTTTAGAAAGTAAAAAGTACTTTCTCCTTTTATAGGTTCTCCAAATATAGTTTGGGTGGGATTTGGAAAAACTTTCCCACTCAACCAAATTTATCAAAACATAAAATTTCCTTGAATTTTGGGTGCATCTTGAATTCCTAAATGCTTATCAAATCTTCTTGAAACTTCTCAAATCTTCTCACAACTTTAACTTCTTTAAAATTTCTTTATAAAATTCAGTCCAATTCTAATTCCCAATTTTTATTTCTTTATTATGATGAAAACACCATATTCTTCGTTATGTTTCTTCATAAAAATTGAAAAACAAACATATGTCTTATCATTATGATTTCATAACCAACTACTCATTCTTATTTTTTCATTATGATGGAGATAAGAAATTCTTCATTACATTTATCTACACTAAAGGACACATATGAAAATCATTCTTCAAACTACTTAAAACACTTCTATGACCCCCTTGATAATAATTTGACAAGATTCAAGCAATTATCCTTGTATTACTCTCCCAGACCAGTGATCTTGTGTCCGATGAAGTCATCTATGTCATATCCAGTCCGATAGATCTTGACCCAATTATTATGGAAATTATTTTTTATCCTGGACCACTTAAAAGACAACTAAAAATTTATCTTGATGGAAAATGGTTGACTACATTATTTATTGGTCGATAAATTTCTTATGCAACATTGGTCTCAATAACTAACAGCTTTTATTTTTCATTGGTACCAACATATTCCAACAAAAAAAATTCTGCCTCTGATGATCAGTGGCACACCGTGTCTGATGGACTGATATCAATAGTTTTGGCTGTAGAAAATTTTTAATTTTCTGATTACAATTCTTACCAACTTCTATCTTAAAATAGTTAGATATTTTTTCTTATTAGTCTAACTAAGAACCAATATCTTAATCTTGTTATGTTCCAAACAAACCTTCCCATCCTTCAAACAATTTTGCATCTAGTGATATCATACCGATGAAATTGTGACAAAAAAGATTCAGCTTCAACAACTTTTTTCTTCCACAAACTTATTCTTATAATCATGACTTCTTCATGACTTTTAATATGTTGAAGATTGGAATAACATCATTTAATTTTCATTGGGAATTATTTTTAACTTCCCATCCTTTTCAATATACTTATTTCTTTTCAAAGAATCCTCAATACGATTAGAAGCATCATTTCTACCCCTTTCCTTAATAAGGATTACATCACAAGTTTCCTGAAAACTTATTACTTTTTTGAATTAAAAAACAAAAAATAATTGTTAGGTTTTCATCGGGTTCATTCATACTATGATCCTCAGTATGATCCTTCTTTTATTCTGAACTCAAGGTGAGCCCGACAAACCTTTTGTTCCAGAAAACATCTTCTAAATATGATATAATTTATTAATAAATGTGAGTATAATCTTCTGAATATGATGGTTAGTTTGATCACCAAAAAATAAAAAGTGTGATGATTTCTTTTATTTTACAATAAAATACAACACCTACAAAAAAAACATCTTCTTGATTGTAATGGTGTGTCTGATCTTCATGGCATTGGTTTTGGATACGATTAACAACTTTGTATAAAAAAAATTATTCTATTTGGATTTTCCATTAGCTTCTCAACATAATTACTTTATTATACATACCCATCATATTGATATACTGACAAAAAATACAACAGAAACACAACTTGGGCCTAAAAATCTCCCCTTTGTGTTTTTTGTCAATACCCACTTCAACTACTTCAAAAATAATACCACTTGTGTTAAATTTTCTCACTTATTATTCTTCCCATTACTTTATTTCTCCCACTATTTCTTTTCTCTCCTCGTATTGATAATCAAATTCAAAGGGTACATCATGAAAAGTTTTCCCTTTATTGAAGAATGATTTCATTTCCAAGGATTATAACTTTTCATCTCAAAATCTTGAAACACTCTTTGAAGAGAACATGAGTATCACATGAGTTTCTTAACAAAGGGACTTTAACTAAACAAATCTAAGTATACGTGGGTGAAATCGATGTACAAAACAAGACTGTATAATCAAGGTTGTCAATTTTTTCCATAACAAAACTTTCATGTAATACATTTTAATATTTCTTTCAACATTCTCATTTTTGGGGAAATCTTGAAAGGATAAAATGAATCTGCACCCATCTCAACAAACATATTGAAAAGTTCAGGTATATAAACAAAAATTTCAAAAAATCAAATTTTTTAACAAAATTAATTTATTTTTAAACAATATAAAGACACATAGCAACATTATCTTTCTTATTTCAACTCCTTAAATTACTTATAAGTTAGTACAAAAAAATTTGGGACATATGAGGAACCTTAGTTGTTCTTTAAAATAAATAATTGAAATGAGGGTCCTATATCAGTATTGACTTTTATTCATTTTTATTGGTTTTCTCATTAGATGCATTTTCTTCCTTAGGTTTATCCTTCTATGATTTTTTAACAACTTTTTTCTCATCTATAGAATCTTTTTATGAGGCTGTTAACTTATCCTAAACTTTATTAATATCTTTGTTATAATTAGTTTGTAACATCTTCTTCATGTATTCTTCTTGGGTTGGAAAAAGAGTCAAGCAACTTTTAGTAACATTCCCATATTTCTCACACCTATTTCACCTTTTATTATTCTTAAAATCACAATATGTTGATATCTTTTTATTATATTTGTTCACATTTTGGAAAACATTTTTCTTCCCCTTTGCACTAGCTTTTTTTTGGTTCTTCTAACTTTCTAACCATTTTTACTTGGTTTAGAAAAATAACTAGGAACTATTTCTTTTCAGACTCAGTATGTTTTTTTTCTTTGGTTTCAAAATACCTTTATCAAATTTCTTCCTTTGATAGGATTGACTCCCCCTAAGACTTTTCCATCTATAACTCATGGAATAGTTGTAATGTTTTTGATTAAACGAACACATATTAACTATATTCTCAAATCCACCATAATGCCATAAGTACCCATAGATGGAATACCTTCATCTATAACTTTGATACTGTATGAAATTATTGACATGTTTCTCAATAACTTTATTAACATTCACATCAGAACTTTTTTGACCACAAAAATTTCTGATATCACCCAAAGTTTTCTTCTTAAATTCAGATTTCTTTCTAGCCTTATTGGAACTAGAAGTAATAATTTTTTTTTCAAGATCATAATTTTTGGAAACTTTTGACTTCTCAACTTTTTTTCTTGACTACATACACAAATTTCCCAGATTTTTTCTTCTCAGAAACAATCTCAGCTTTCTTTTATACCGTGGAAGGTAACATTTTATTATTTTAATATTGAACCTATCCAGATATTTCAAAAACTTTAGATATATAATTATTTAGACTTGAAACCCTGTGTTCGTATTTAGAAAGTTTTTATTGGACAAGTTCCGAATCTTCTTACTTTTCCTTAAACTGTACTTCTAGATGTTTATTTTGATTATTTTATTTCTCAATATATTTATTCATATCATAAATATATTCCAGCATCTTGAATTTATATTATAGAAAAAATTCTTGATTTTTTGTTGAAGATTCTTCACTTTTTAGCTTCCTGATTTCTTTATGAATCCTCCCAATCTTTCTCAGAAAATCTTTCAATTCTTCTTTCAGATTAAAATTCTAATTGAGTTTCTTATTATTCAAAACTTCTACTTCCGAAATATTCATTGTGAACTATTGTAATAAAATTATTTTCTTCAACATTCTCAAAATATTTTTTGGATTAATCTTCACTATATTATTCTTCAAAATACCTTATTTCAATACTAGAAAAACTTTCCTCATTAACTATTAAAATAAAAATGTTTTCTTCAGAAAAATTTTTAAACTCTTAATTGTCATCATCCTTAGACAAAAATATTCTCATTTTGGATTTAGAGAAATTCTTATCTTTCCCCTTGGAATAATTTTTTTCCTTATCACCCCTTTTATTTCAAGATCTTATTAGACTTATTTCTTATCTATTACTGTCTTCTTCATCACTTTATTATTTATCATCTCATTGAGGACAATTAGAAATAAAGTTCCCAATAGCTTCACATCCAAAACATTTTAAGGAAAGTTTACCTTTATACTTTACTGTACCTATTTTTTCATTTTTACAATACAAGGATAAAATTTCATCAAGATTTTTATATACCTCATTTTTGGAATCAGATTCACCAGCTTCACCTTCATCAAGAATCTTCGTAAGATTTTATTTCTTGGTAACCTTGAAAAATATTTCTCAATAATTTTTTCCCTTTATATATTTCTCCCTTATCATCTCATAGGTAATGAGAGTGCAATGTAAATCATCCAGAGATAATGTTTCTGGATGTCTATCTTCCAATGAAGGAAATTTGTCACGAAATTTGTCAGGAATAATTATCAAGATATTTTTAATTATAGTATAATCTTCTAAATTTTTACCAAGACATATAAAAGTGATGAAAATATCATCTACCCTGTTAAATAAGTCACCAAATAATCAATACCCACCCATATTGAGATCTTCATACTTCAATCTCTATATTTGTAACTTTTCCTTCTTCACTTTTTTATTGCCTTCATAAATGTTGTTCAGGTTATCCTAGATACATTTGGAATTGAAAACACCTTTTACTCTCAGAAACCCAATTTAAAAAAGTTACGAGAGTAAATCATTCTTATCTCTGCCATCATTCTCAAGATTTTCCTTATTAGCATTTGTAAGAGGATCATTCTCAGTATGAGGGGAAAACCATCTGTAGCATCTTTTGAAACATAATACTCAAGAGACATAAGATATTACAACATTATACCTTTCCAAATATGATAATTTCTATCATTTAATATTATAATCCCATTACTATTCACACAACACAAATTATCCATCACACCTTATTATTCAAAACTTTTATAAAGAGAAAACAAAGGGAACCTTCAGCTCTGATACCACTTGTATGTTCCTATTCAAGATCAAGTGTCACTAAGAGGGGGAGGTGGTGAAATAATGATATCTTTTTATTTTAAGTTTGATTATTTCTGAAGCAATATTTTCCTCCTATTAAAGAGTTATCACATTTTATAAAAACAAAACAATCACATATCCATAATAACATAAGAATTTACAAGGTTCACTACTCAACAAGAGTATATATATCCTTGGAATGGAATGGAAAAAATCTGATACCACACAATCCACTAGAAAACAATGATTTTGTGTGTAATACAATGAGTAGGATATTCCCTTACACTCATGTAGAACTATGTTCAATAAAATAGTGTGTGTGCTTTTTATAGTATAAATGATGTAAAAAAAATTGTATAATAATTTAAGAAACTTTCACCAGATGATTCCTAACATGTCACTATTTTTCCTTGTCAACTTTCACAAATATGTTCTTAAAAAAACTTCACTTTCTTACCCAACAACATGAAATAAATTCCTAGAATTTTTAATTATACTCAATATGATTTCCAAATCCAATTTCTTAGTTCGTTTTCTCAATACAAAAATAAAATTCTCTTAGAATACGGTTGAGACAATACTGAACTACTTCTATCTGAATCTGAAAATCCCAATCCAATTTCTCAGTCCGATGATCCAAACCAATATAATTATTGGATAAATAAGATATTCCTCTTAATCTTATTCTTCTTTCCGAAAAACCTTGCTCAAGAAATCCCAATCCAAAAACTCCTTATCTCTAAAATTCTTCAGCACTATGCCTTCTCTCTTCTATTTGTGAAGAGTGAAAGTTTCATAAAGTAAAAATCACTTTATCCTTTTATAGGTGCACCCAATATGGTTTGAGTGGGATTATGAAAAACTTTCCTTCTCAACCGAATTTATCAAAACATAAATTCTCCTTGAATTTTGGGTGAATCTTGACTTCTTCAAGGCTT
This sequence comes from Viscum album, assembly GCA_963277665.1. Taxonomy (NCBI): domain Eukaryota; kingdom Viridiplantae; phylum Streptophyta; class Magnoliopsida; order Santalales; family Viscaceae; genus Viscum; species Viscum album. The sequence continues at coordinate 764,409,380 of OY728150.1, forward strand.
GTCAACTCTTCTCAAAACTTCTCAAATATTCTCACAACTTCAATTCACTTCAGAATTTATTTAAAAACTACAGTAAAATTATAATTCTCCATCCATATCTTCATTATAACGAAGAAAACATATTTTTCATTACATTTATCCACACCAATTGAAAAACAGACATATTTATTCTCATTATTATTCTTGGAACTAACTTCTCATTCTGATTTGTTAATTAATATGAAGAAATCAGATTCTTTATTACAATTCTCTATGAAAAAAATAAACATATGAAAACCATTCTTCAAACTTATTCAACTGCTTCTATTATCCACTAGATAACACTTTGACAAGCTTCAAGAAATACTCCTTATCTTCTCCCAGACTGATGATATTGTGTCTGATGAACTCATCTTTGTCAGATACAGTTTTATAGCTATTGAATCAATTGTTAAGGAAATTATTATTTTTATCATCCCACTTGAAAAACAACCAACAATTCATCTTGATGGAAAATTGTTAAATACATTGTTGATTTGTCTCTAACTTTATTCATAAGCATCAGTCTTAATAACTTCTAACTTTTTTTTCCAGTGGTATCAACATCTCCCAACAGAAACAATTCTTCCTCTGATGATTGGTGGAACACCATGTCTAGTGGACTGATATCAGTAGCTTATACTTCAATAACCTTTTCCTTTTCTGATTATGATTCTTACCAACTTATTTCTTTGAAGATTTAAATCTTTTGGATTATCAGTCTAATTGAAAACCAACATCTTCATATTTTTATGTTTCTAACAAACCTTCCCATACTTCAAACAATTATGCATTTGGTGATCTCATACTGATGAAATTGAGACCAAAAAGCTTCAGGTTCAACAACTTCCTTCTTCCACAAACTTCTTCTTATAATCATGAATTATTCATGACTTTGAATACATTGAAGATCACCATAACATCATCTAAATTTCATTGGGAAGTATTTATAACTTTATATCCTTTTCAGCATACTTATTTCTTTTCAAACAATCCTCAATATGATTGGCATCACCATTTATCCTCTTTTCCTTCATAAGTCTTATATCACAAGTTTACATTCAACTTATGAATTTTTGAATTACAAAATAGCAAAGCATTGTTAGGTTTTCATTGGGGTTATTCAGACTCTAATCCTCAGTATGATCTTTCTTTCATTCTGGACCTATGGTGAGTATGATGAACCTTTTCTTCCAGAAAACATCTTCTCAATACAATAGAATTTCTTAAGCAATGTGTGTTTGATATTCTCAATAAAATGGTAGTTTCTGATCACCAAAAAATACAAATTTAGGTGATTTATTTTCTTTGAAAAAAAATACAACCCCTATAAAACAAAAAAATCTTGATAATGATGGTGTGTCTGATATTCATGCTGATGGTTCTGGATTCGATTAACAACTTTATACACACAACCTTATTTTATCTATATTTTCCATTACCTTATCAATATACTTAATTTATTATACATACCCATCATATTGATATATTTATAACAAGTACAACCAAAACACAACTTGGGCCTAATACCATGTAGCTATCACATGGTTGTTGTAGGCGTAAGTAGGGACGTGGCTTCAGATCAGGGTTATAATGGTCAAGCAGGTTAGCTCAGATGAGATCAGAAGATTGGGATAAGGTATGGATTTGAGTTGTAATAGATCCCAAGGCCCTTGTTATTTCATTTTCTATTCCATATATGTGATCGTCCCAATGAGATAAGGGTATGTATTTATATTTCTAAGCATGGCTGTTTAAGTTTTATGTTTCATATTAAATTTTTATAGAATGAATTATTTTATAGTTTCCATTGTTCTATTTATATCTTCTATGTCTATATTTTTTGAAATTGTCTTTAAAAAGTCCTTTTATATATGAAATAGTTCATTTATCAAGTGACTTTGAAAGGTAAAATATATTTTTAATAGAAACATATTTTAAAAAAGTTTTTATTCTATTTCACAACCTGTTTAATATTTTTTTTGTGAAGTGGTGTTTTAGAAATTATCCATCGTGGACAATGGTTTTGAGATTTTATTTTTAGAAATAGTTGTGGAAATTGATTTTAAAGTTTGCATCAATATGGGTTATTATAAGAATAACATATTATTTCTAAAAGAATTTTGAGTCTTGATATTTTAAGGATTTATAATTCTAGTATAAATAAATATTTGGGTTTCATAGTGGTTTTCTTATTTTATGAATCATGTGAGATTTAGTTTACATAAAATGATTTGATGGGTTTTCGAATAGAAAAATTATAAATAATTAACTGAGATTCCTAATATTGAAGATTTTATCTAGAGTAACTAGGGTATTTAAAATGTAATGTTTTGAGATGTATCATGTGAATAATGTGATAGAATTATGTGATTTATGATTAAATAAATAGTTTTTAGATTAATGATTGAGAAAAAAGTATAATAATGGATATTTTTATAGTTTTAACTATGTTAGGTGTGTTGAATAAGGTGAATATAGTGACCGATATCACTCTTAAGTGGAATTAGTTTTTAGTAGAGATTATTTATAGTGGACAATTTATTTAGGCTGGGAATTGATTGATAATTTGTGAATTTGAAACAAAGGGTACTCTTATGTATTGTCTCAACATTATAGTGGTGGATGTGATTCAGGTGATCATATGATCAAATTTTTTTCATGATTATATGTATGGATAACAAAAAGTAGTATATTTTTAGTGATGTGATAGTGACTATGGATAATTAGAGGGAATATCGATAATCATGTGATTTAAATTTTTATTGAGTAGCATGATTGATGTTGAAGCCACACATAAGAAGTGAGATGAGATATTTTAGTAAGAATTCCATTATCCAATGATTAATTAGTGACTAAGAAAGGTTAATGGTAAAAAACCACTTATCATAATCTTGATTATTTTGGGAAAAGTTCACCTTGACACTGATTTTTAGGACTTGGTGCACTATTAGAGTCATTTTGAGTCATCTCATACAATATAGAAGATCAACCTAGGGCCGTCCTCATTCTAGACTGATTATTTGGGCTAGTTTAGTCTTGGTTGATTGGTCCATAGACTCAGGGTAATAAGCCTAACAAAATTTTAAATTTATTTTTTTATATAAAATTAAAATCTTTATTATATATCAAAAAAATATATTTTTTTCTTATATAACATTCATTTTTATGTAAAAATTATTATATGATATTTTTTATTTTAATATGATTAAGAAAATATGACACAAAATTTTAAAATTTTTATCCTTTATCATTGTATAGGATCATTGAAAATTTTATTTTATCATCCAGAAAATAAATAATCCTAAACATGAGTTATTAAGATTAAAATAATTACATGTTGTATTCTAATACATTTAAAATAACATTTATGAATGATAGATCATCATAAATATATATTAAATAGTTTATATGTTCAATAAGAATATAAATAAATCTACCCTTAGTTGGAAATGTTCCTTCCCACCCATATTAAGTATTTCAAAAAATAAAATGTATATATAATTAGAACTTTTAATTTACATCAAAGTGAGAAAAATTCATGTGGTTATTTTTTTTAAATTAGAACCATAACTATGATTAGGGATGAAGTATTTAGATTGTGAATTTGTCCAGTACTTTCAAGCCATATTTTTGGGGAAAACCTATAATGAAACATATCTCATTCAAATAATATTACATAATTTTTATCATAAGTATTCATAATCATACCTAGAATTATAGAGGTTTAATGTCATTGAGATATTATATACATAATGTAACATTTAAAAATACTACATAAACATTTATTTCTATATGTACATTATTCTCCTAGAGTTCTTCAAACCCCTATGACTATATAGAAAGGGGTGAGTTGAATAACCCATTAAGGTTATAAATCAAGATAATTATAGAGAAAGATAATGCAAGAGTCAATAATTCTATCATGGAATCATAACAAATAAGAATCTTAAACCATCACATGGAAACATGTAATAAGAGATAAAATATCATAGAAAAATTTTAATAATTATAATCATAACAATATGGAACAAATATAAAACATTTCACCCCAAACATAGGTCGAGGATCATTGCTAAGTCAGCATAACACAATGTAAAAATATATTCACGTCATTTTAATGCATAACATAGTAGATAAAGCTAACTATATCATGTAAAAAAATAATGATAAAATAAAATTAAAAGTAAAAAAAAATCAATTAAGGGGATATATAATAAAATTTCCACCCATCCCATCATAATATATCATACACATATGCGCCACGTAGAAAAGAAATCATACATAAAGTAATAGTAAGAGATAACCTAAGTGAAGGAAATGGATTCAAAATAGTATTAAAAATATTAATATATCATGGTATCATGTATTATACCATAAAAATAATTTATAAATTCATATATTTTCATAAGTTAATACAAAATCATAGGTCATGGATATAGTGATTTATGTTAAATAAAATATGTGAGAAATGATAAAGAAGAAGTTATGGAAGTGAACCCATTTAATAGAATTTAAAAAAATATTTTTAAAACATTATTCAAAATAAATAAAGGAATAAGTATTTCCCAACAAATAGAAAAGAACCATAATATCATATTTATAATAGTAGAGTTTAGAAATTCATAGATGAAAATAATAATTATAGGAAGAATAAATGAAAAAAATGTTTCATATATATACCGTGAAAAAATTTCACTTGAAAGGAATTACTCAAGAGTGAAGAATAAAAACACCTATATACCAAGAAAAATAAAGGAAATAGGTGTATAAAATAAAAAAATAGAGTATATAAAAAATCATGAAATAGGAATAAAGAGAGATAGAAACTAAGAGAGGAAAAAACCCAAAATGAAGTAATGGAGTGGAAGATTCCCTATGCCTCAAGTTTGAATCACTCAGATATTCCCCTGAAATCTAAAATAGTTCAATTATATATGTTTATTTAATAATTTATAACTATATTAATGTTTTTTTATATATTATAATCCTTTTATAAACAAATTATATTCATTTATGGGATTAATCTTCTTATGTCGGCCGTTTGGGGCTGTCTAGTAGATAACTCCAAAACTTCTTTGGTAATATGATAATGGTCAATGGTATTATAAAATGGTTTCATATTCACTGTATGTTAAAAGGTAGTTATTCCATATCATTATAGTATAATTTAAGTTTCATAGTCTAATAGATATTCCAAATGGATTTAAAACATGAAATATGTCTTGAAACACTTGTTTTGGGATGTTTAAATACCTATAATTGTTTACTTTTAATATCTTTAGTTTCATGTTGTATTATCATTAGAAAAACCTAAAAATTACATAATTTATTACTAATTTAATAAATATACATTAATTTTATTTTTTTAAATCCATTTATAAAATATGGTAATGAAAACATTGTCATTCACATAGATGGTATGAACTTACCATAATGTGAATGATGTTTTTGAAAATGATTATAAGAGATAGAAAGTAAAAAATATTTGGTCTTCATAATCATATATGAATAGAATTGTGATGCTAATTTAGTGTTATTATAATTATAACTTTGATTTATATGTGTTAAAATAAGGAATAAAATCAAAATCATTGGGATAAGATATTGTTACTTTCTCTTTGGGATTCCACCTTTAAAATACCCCTTAATGTTTTGAATGATGGTATTTTGGTTAGACTAAAACATACCAAACATGGTAAGAAGGATTTAGGGAGATAGTTTTTTTGGATTTTTGGAAAAGAAATGATTTTTTGAATTGATATGAAATAGGTTAAGGAGGGGTGTATTTATAGGTGTAAGGGAGGGTTTTTTTTGAATAAATTATTAATTGAATTATTATTTTTCTCAAGTCTATAAATAATATTGATTATTATGACCAATTATATTATTTTTTTCATTTGAGGAAAAACTAAAGTTTTCTTACCTCAACCATATATAATGGATGATGTTCTTTCCTATGTATTTACCTTTTTTTTATAAAATACCATATTTCACTATTCACCTATGTATTTCACTATTTATGAACATAACCAAACATCAAGCTTACATAATTTTTATTTAATGATTCTATAAATGACCTAAAGTTTACCCAAATAAAATTTTAAGTTAGTTATTTATAATATTTATTTATAGTATAAAAATAATTGTTTTATTAAATAATGAAATACACGTTTCACTAAAAAATTATACATATACTTGAACTAGGCTACATTAATTGAATAATTATTTTATAGTATTTGGATACTTATATTTAATTATTTTATTCATGGTAAGCATTAATTATATTTTTATTTCATCAAGTACCCTAATATTAATTTTACTATTCCAACAGTTTGGTTACTATTCTAATGATTAAGCTATTGTTCTAATAGTAATATTCCTAATGGTTATATTTTCCCATAAAATAATTAACTCTTATTTACATCATTCATAATTAAATCAATTTTATTACATGGTTATCTATACTTTTTTTACCAAATTATAATCTTATTTATAATTATATTTTTCTTTTCATGGTGTTATTCACAACTTTAGTATTTATAAGGTACCATGAATCATTGGATTTCTATGTTTTGTTAATGTTTTTTACACATTTAATTTATATTTATTTAATATACTAGTGAAGAAATACACTTTGATTTTATTTTATTTCCATACTAGTATGGGTAATGGTTGCATAATACCTTTTGAAATTTTTTATTTTGCTTTAAATTATTGGTATACAAATCACATTGATGTATATTCAGTAATATTATTCTTTATATTTTAGTAATAGATTATCTATTATATATCCCTATAAAAAAAATTCTTCCTTGGTGGATAATTTTTTTTGAGCTATTGGAATATGTTATAATTATGTTATCTTAGGTTCTAATGGTACAAATAATCATGTCCAAAGTCTTATAACTCCATTGTTATAAATTTTGAACATTAGATTTTATCCTTCCTTATTACTTCATACTTATATTATACCTCCACATATTCTCTTTGAGATTCCTTAATCAACTATAAGATATATATTTGATTAATAATTTGATCAAGGTAGGATTTCATACCTTCCTTTATAATTCTATAAACATACTTTGCATATTTAAGAAGATTATAATCCTTTCAATTTTCATTATAGATAAATTTGAAATATCTTTTCTACTTAATGAGACTACCACATTATTAAACTTTCCAAGATGGTATTGGATTAAGCATTCATAGTATTTGATCAACTTTAACTATCTTTAATGGAGAATATTGATCACTATATATGTGAATAAATATTAGAGAATTTTATATTCTGCATATATGTCACACTTTTCTACATAGAGATAATGCCTTGGAATCTCTAATTTTAAGATTATTTTAACCCACTCTAAATCATTTTTAGGTAATATTTCTTGCATAACTTCAACTATATTTAAGAATATGCTATCACATTATCATTTTTATTGAGTAAATAACCAAATCACTTCTTTAAAGCATTACTATATATCACAAATCTACCCCCACTTGATGCTAGCATGTGTAAAATTATTGTAGACTCTTATTTAGTTTGTTTAATATATCTTCACATTAATATATTTAGAAATAATTTAACTATTTTAATATTGATTTTTGGTAGCTTTTATAATTATTACAAGTTCCATACAAATCATCGATATTACCCATGAAATTTGAGAAAACTATAGATATATGTTACAGATAATGATATGGGCCATTATTCTATCTCCATGATATTTTAATTATATGTAGATATCCATTTACATGTGATTAAATTCCCCAAGAATGTAAATTTATCTATCAAAAAGTTCTATTTTTTTTACTTTTCATAAAAATTATGCTTCATAATTTCTTTTGCAGAACACTAAAATAGCCCTCAAGTTCTTCCTTTATTTTAGATTATATGAGAATATCATATATAATGACCACAAAAAATCATGGAAATACTTAAAGACTCTAATCATAAAGACCATTAATATTTCAAGAGTATTAGTGAGTGAAAAAGGCATCACTATGAACTCAAAGTTTCTATATCTTGTATGAAAGATAGTCTTTAAAATATCCTCCTTTTTCACCTCTAATTGATGATATCATTGTTTATTATCCAACTTTTAGAATTAATGATCCATATATATTTAATAGAACAATAAATTAATCCATTATATAAGATACATGTTTCTTATTTTGATTTTTCTAATCTCAATAAAATCTATATAGAAATGCATTGACCCATCTTTCTTATTAACAAAGAGGACAAGGCACTACACTATGAAATACTAGGGTATATTAAACCTTTATATACATTCTATTATAGTTTATTTTTAAAATCATCCTATTCAGTGGGGGTAATTATATATGTAATATTTTATATGAGAAAAAAAATCTATGTATAAGTTCTATTTATAACCCAACCACTCAATTAGAAAGAAGAAATTTTTTTTACAAGGAATACACTGATGTATTCCCTAATAATGGACATGTTCTCAATGATGATCATTCCATTTAATTAATTTATTTTATCTATATATTGTTTATTATAATGAGATAATATCTATACTTGAGTGGTATTTTCCAAATGAGATTAATAATTCTCCTTACACTTGCATATAATCAAATGATGGTTTGGTATATATAACGATATTTCTATCTATGTACAGTTGATGTTGGATCTATATAAATATTATCAGTACATCATTAATATAGAATAAAATTATATTTTAATGAGTATAAGAATATTTTTAGAGATATAATTCCTATAAATATTAATTATATAACATTCTTGAAATGTAATGATTTCACCAAATGATCTTTTCATTGTTAACTCAACCTTCCATGTCTTTGAGTGGTGTTTGAATATTTATACTAAACTTATATGATATTAAATAATTCATATAACTATAATTAAATATTAAATTTTTATTCTTGAATGGATAATAAGTGTAACTATCACCATATCATTTCTATGATCCACTTCTATAGCAGTGGTAGATTAATCTCATACTTACTCCCTAAGTTTTAGAGGTTGTTTTCATTAGTTATCCTCTATGACCCTTGGATTGGTGTAATGGTTGGAATATTTTCTATGTTTAATATATATGTAACATTGGACAAAGGGTTTAGGATTATATCTTTACTTTATTCTATATTATTTATTTTCTTCTTTATATCCCTTTGGTAATCATGAATCCAATTCCCTTATTTTTCATAATTGAAACATTTCTCTATTCCTTCGAGGCAGTTTACAGGGTCCTTCTTCCAACACCTTTGGCTTTTGTATAGTTGAATATTATTTCCTATATTCCCCATTTTATAAAAATATATATAATTAGAATCCATTATTCTCTTATTATCATCAATACTATAAAACCATTAAGATTCACCATTCTTCATCTCTACCTTAAGGTCACATCAGACTATTTTTTATTAATATCAATGTAATGATTTAAAAAAGGTGTTCAAAGACATGGTTTTAATTTAGTAATGAAATATATTGACTTGATTTTGAGGTCAATGATTTATACAGAGGCTTTACTTATAATCCTTTTCTTCATATTAACCAATTAGTTCATCCTCCATTTACTTTTGTTAAATGAATTTCCTTTTTATTTTAGCAAAGAGAGTGTGGGGAAAATATTTTTTGAAAATTCTTTTCTTGAATTATTCTCATTAATATGAGTCTATATCATATTTTGGATTTTTATTCTTCATAAATGGCTAAAACTATTCATTTTTTTCTTCCAAGTTATAAATTTCCAAGATCACATTATATTACAAAAAAACATTAGTGAATTGAAAATATATTCTTAATAGAATAATTCATTTCTCTATGAATAATGGATCAGATGATCCAAAAAAATAATGATATTTTTATCACATTAAAAACTCAACCAAATTTTTTATATCTTAAGATATGTGGTGAGATTCCCAAGATTCATGTTACTATTCATAACTTGAGTAAATTAGGAAAGAAACACCATGAGGTTTTTGAGTCCCACTCACATTATATTATTAATATCATTTAGAAAATAACTAAACTAACCATTACCTTAGTTTTTGACATGTTTTCCCCAATTTAAATACATTTACTAAAATAATGAAAATTTACTACTGCGAATACTCTAATTAATAATTATATAAAAAGAAAATTATTGATTTGTAAACAATAACTCATAAATCACTTATATATGTAACTTATGAGTTCCTCAATTTATAGCTATCTTGTTTATGGTATGTGTTATAAGGGATTTTTTCATGAATCCATTTCAATGTTTTTATCCTCAAGGAATGCATTATAACATTCCCTAATGTTGTCTTATATAGAGGTTAAAACTAATCTCATATTGTCACCTTTTATTTTCCCCTATTTTATGGTTGAAAAGAATAAATGATGAGTATTATTTTGTTTTTGAAACAATGAAGAAAAAAATAAATATAATTAAATAAAATTAGTGAGTAGATGCTAGGAAAAACTTAGTACAGATGGAAGTAAGTGAGTAAAAAGATTTTTGATAGTAGTCATAAACTGGTTTTAACCTTTGGATGCATCCTTCTTCATTATAAATGAGTTTCTCCTATTAAATTCATCAATTTACATTATAAACCCTTAGAATGTACATATAATCCTATATGAAAGTCATATAAAACCTTAGTATGAGTGTTTTTCCTCTTATGAAATTGATTTAATCACTCAAATACCTTCAAGTAATTTAATATAATCAAATACACTATACTCCTAAATAATACCTTGATTATGAAATTCAAATAGTGAATATAATTGATTTACTTTCATAAATTAAAAAATAATTCTTAAAATAATTATAATAAATAAATAATTCTAGAAAAAACATCTAGTTAGATTCAAGAACAAGATTTATAGAATAAATCATCAAGATACAATGGGAAATCAAAACTCAGAAGGGGTTTTGTATGTCTTCTCTAATTCACTATTTCCTTGGAATTTATCTGAAAATGGATACAAAAGATAAGAAGTCCAATTTTTGTTTACTAATTCAATCCCAAGTCTTTTTGTTTGTTTCTTTCCACTATTATACCTTATCACATGAAAATTCATCCCATTTTCACTGATCTCACCCACTTTTAAAAATCTCCCAACCTACTTTTCAAATTCCATCCAATTTCCCCTTCTTTTGAAAAACCTAACTTTTAATTTTACCCATATTCCATTATCCTCAACCCTCCTTCTTTGTTTCTACCCTATATTTTTCTTTTCACTTTTTCTATTGAATAAATTCATGATAACATCTTTAATGTTTGGGAGTCATGGAATAGTGTTGGTTCACATACATGATTTGAATCCATTATGGTGTGAAGAAAAAACCGACCATGGTATGGATCTCAAAAATTTACCTATCTCAGTAGACTTCTAGATCTCATAGTGAAACTACCATCTCTAAAGTTCAATATTCTGTAATTTCTATACAAGTGTAACTATTTGGAGAACTATCATTTTGTAACTCCCCCCTTTATGGAATGACACTATTCTACTTTTCCTTAACTAAGTATAAATCCTCATGTATCATCTCAGGATAAAATTTCACTAAGTATCGACCTTTACACATGCCTCCTTTGATCTGGAATAACCTTCACATATCATTTTAGGGACTCTTATGCATTTCTTACTTCACCAAATTCTTCATTTCAAAGTTAAAATGACTCTAACATATTGATCAATTTGACCCTTATATATCTCAAGGAATCATGGCCATTCACTTCCAATGATAATGACATAACCGTTAGGCATACATGGTGATTGAGGAAATCACTTTTACATATCCATAGAATGAATTTTTCATATCATAAAACGAATATTATTTATCCAAATGTGAGAGTCTTTTAATTTCATAGGTAAATGAAAGGAAGTTTACACATATTTAGAGTAATTTTAAACATTCCATCCCTTTTACAATTACTCAACACTACTTCAGTAAGGATTTTATATACTAACCAATTTACTTTTACGCATGGAGGTCCTTTGATATATTTCTTCTTCACTTTGATTACTTTTCCAAATAAAACCAACTTTAACCATATTCATTCCTTTCCTTCAGGAACCATAAGTAACTTCCAGATTCTGTTTCTAGTTAACTTTTGGAGATTTGACTTCTTCCCATATTATATTTCAATATACCATAACTTACCTAAAAATTGTGAAAAATAGACATTTAGTGTTTTTTTATTCAACTAACTTGAAAAAATGGATAAAAATTTAAAAAAATTGAAATAATAAATTGTGAAATTATATTCCATATTCACCATAAGTATCAAAAAATGAAGTAATTATAATAAAATTAATAAAATAGTGGGAGTAAAATCATTGAATTACAAAGTAAAAGTAATAAAAAGATTTACTCTATCACTATGTACACTAACCTAAGCCCCTAAAATAATTATACCTTTATCTAATACCAACTATAATGACCCACATTCCAAACTCATAATATTACATGATTTTTATCATAAATATTCATAAATATAACTAGAAATATAGATGTTTGATGTCTTTGGGAAATTATGTACATAATAGAAAAAATTAAAATAAATATGTTTTTTTATTTCCATCTTCATAATATGATCCCAGATCTAATTATTCACATAATACTGCATGGGATATCCTAGAGACATACATAAAATAAGTGATGATCTGAAAAAAATAGTATAGGGACTGTAATGTCCTGTATTTTCCATGTAATTTTTTTGAAAATTATATGAGATTATTTTGCGACCAGGCATAGAGACGACACATGATTATGAGGCTTGAGGTGCCCAGAATAAACGTTGTAACTATTTTTAAGTTTATTAAAAATAGCTCTTGTGTGCAGTTTTAGTAACTTTTAAATGAGTGGTTCGATTTGAAATCTGAGGGAACCATTGTGTTCAGAGCAGTAGGTTTTTCTTAGAAAGGTCCTAACTTCGACTGGTGTGAGTTGACAGCAGAATATATTTTTTGGACGTTTTTAAGAAGAATAAAAATAAGCATAAAAAGTTTATTTTATTCTTTTCTTTAACATTTCATGGTGATGTAGAAATAATGCGACACAATGATGAGGCATATATATCCTTTCATAAAGGAAATGACATGGCGACGCTACAACATTGTGAAATAGTGAAGCTGGATCATGTTTCTTCAATTAATATATTGGCAGGGATATGGGATCTGGGATGATCCTAGAGAATTCCTTGGAGGCTTTGAAGAAAGAAAACGCATTGGAAAATACTCTCATTGGCGAGTGATGAACGACTATGAGATGACAGATCGAGATCATTTGTGGGTGGATCTACAACAACAACAAACTCTCTTCACTGATTGACCCATACTCTAGGTAGGGGTTTTAATTTCTATGTGATTTTCTTCCCACGTTCTTATTTCCAACTATGAATTCAGACCAACCCCTGAACAGGTTCATCTACAATTAGATTGTTTATATGGGATGGTTAAAAATGAGGGATTAATGTGGGAATTATATTTTTGTGATTTTAATTAATTATTCATGATCCTACTAACAAGAATGAATTTTGGCCGACAAGAACAAAGTCCTAGACCATTCTAATGGGTGTTCTTGGTGCCTTTCCTATCCCCGTTCTTGCGTTCTTCGCTGATGGACCCCTGTGGTCATGTTGGGATTTTTTGGGAGGTTACAAACATAACCAGACCCTTGTATTAATGAAAAGATGATTTTAAGTCTATGGAGATGAAGAATATGACCTCAGGGTCACAAGCGTGCTTCCATTTTGAAAAATGGAGCACCATAGTGTGACCGACGACCTGTGGAAGGAGGGTCATCAGCTTAATGACCGGTAGCGGAGGATCTCATGGATCAGTGGTCAAGAGTGGTGTAAAAGGATGCCATCCCAATGGTTGGTGGTGGTCTCGACCAAACACGACAAAAACCCATGTCATATGGTGCAAGGTCGTGGTCCAACGAGACCATTGCGGGGCACCACGACAACCGCCATGGGGTGGTTCACGCGGCGGCCAACCGCATTGAACTTAGTGGTCGATTGCATTAAACAGGAAGAAATGAAACACCCACCACATCCTAGGTGGAAAAAACTGGCCCACTCTAATGGGCTGGGCAAGGTAGTCGGGTCGGGTCGGACCAGACCTGGACCCAAGCAACCCCTTTTTACTTAAACACCCGTAACTCTCAAACTGTGTGTCTATTTGAGGAGATGTTTACTATTTTGGGACCCTAGAGATGAGGTGGTACTTTTGAGATACTCTAAGAGAGTTTCCATGGAAGTTGGTGTGTGGCCTATTGGATCAAGTAGTAGGTGCTCCCAAAACGAGCATGCTAAGGATGGAATCCTGCGTCTGACTGCGACTTAGAAGCTATGTGATTACCCAAACTGTGCGTCTTACCTAGAATATGTGTCTTACCTAGACTGTGTGTCTTACCTATACTTTGTGACTTACCTAGGCTGATTGTATTACCTGGAATATGTGTCTTACTTAGATTTTGTGTCTTACCTAGACTGAGTTGGTACTCCCCTAAACCACCAAGTTATGAGTCCTCTTGTCTTTGACGACACTCCCTATGTTACCTATACTTCGTGTGTTACTAATTGAGGGTACTGTGGATTATTACAACAATACAATTTATATATAATAGACCTTTAGATGGTGTGAGGTGACTCTAGTGACTCTCTTGATTATACTTCTTAGAGACTACACTTTTTATATCTCTTTGGTGGTCTGTTGGGTGTATTTCTTAGTGATTCCTTTATGGTATATTTCTTAGTGATAACTTTGTGGATTGGGGTTCCTACTGAGTATTATTTTACTCACCCCTGCATGGGATTCACCTGCACATTTCTCATCTTGTATAGATAATCAAAAAATTTGATAGAGTCCTTGGTGGACCAGATACAGGGGGTTGCTTCAGGGTGTCCCGATGGATGTGGTATTCTTTAATGATGTTTAGACAGCTTACTATACCTACCCTCCAGGTAGGGTTTTTTTGTAGATGATATCCAGGAGATTTTACTTTTCCTTTTTTGTCTGGATTGTATTTTGGCCCATTTTCTTTTAGTTTTCGACCTTACTCTAAGTGGGTTTCCTTAGAGGTTTTCCTCCATGTTTACTTAGTGTTTTTAGTTTCAGCTTTTTCTTAGAGATGGGTGAGTGCATACAGGTACTAGGGAAAATGCCTCCCACTTGTGGGATATGCCTACTCGGTGCTAGTAACCAGCCCCTAACCTATGAGAGATGGTCTTGGGAAAGTCACAACACAGATCTCAGGGGATGGTTTGTGATAGGGATAAATTAAGATAACCATATATTGAGATAACATAATAGTTAATAATCATATTATGGAATCATAAAATATTTTCATCATAAACCATCACATGAAAATAATGAATAATATAAAAATATCATAAAATATTAGTAATAATTATAATAAAAATAGTGGGATATATATATAAAAAATGTTGTTATAAACATATTTCATGGATTGATGCTAAGACATCATAATAAAATGGACAATATTATCCATACCATGAGAAAATAACATAGTGAATAAAGATGACTGCATCATATCTATGTATAGTAATATAAAGAGATATAAATCATTACCCAATAAATTATGGGGATATATAATTTTGGACCCACTTGTCACATTATAACATGACACTAATATTTTTGCAACATATAAAGGAATTCATACACAAAACATAAGCATCAAATAACCAAGAGATGGAAATGGGTTCATAATAGTATAAAAAATCATAAAACATATATGTATCATGTATGTTACCATGAAATGAAATGATTAATTCATATTATACCTTCATAAGTTAATAAATATGTATATGTGATTAACATAGTCATCAAAGTGAAAAAAATAATGATAAATAATGAAGAAGTAATTGAAATAAACCCCTTTATCTAAATTTAAAGTAATTTGTAAAAAATATTTCAAAGGAAATAAAGGAAAAATATTATCCCAAAAAATAGAAAATAACCAAAATATTAGATGAATAATAGTTAAAGAATGTATAAATAACATAAATAAAGTATATAAAAAATAAAATGTTGAAGAAAGATAAAGAGAGAGAGTGATAGAGAACGTAACTAGAAAAGGAGGAAAGATAATGGAAGATCCCCTACCTCGAGCCCGACTCACAATGATACTCCCCTAACCTTATAAATAGATGAATGATATATATATTAATTTCATAGTATAAAACATTAAAAATTAATATTTCATATAATATAATTCATTTACTATCACATATTATTCATTTATTAGATCAATTTTCTTATGTTGATTGTTTTGGGTTGTGTGATCCTCAACACTAAAACTGCTTGGGTAATATGATAAAGATCAATTGTGTTTTCAAATGGTTTCATATTTTCTAAAAGTTTAGAGTTAGGGACTCAATATCATTCCAATATCAGAGAAGTTTTACAATATAAAATATTTTTCAAAATGGTTGTAAAACATAAATCATGTCTTAATACACTTGTTTTGGATGGTATCAATGCCTACAATTTTTTATTTTTAATATTTTTATTATCATGATATATTATCATTATAGAACCATAAAAATGAATTATATTGATTATTATGTTAAAAATTATACATTAATTATATTTTTTTAAACCATTAATAAAATAAAGTAATGAATAATCACCGTTCACATAGGTGGTATGAACATACCACAACATAAATGGTGTTTTTACAATTGATTAAAAGACATGAAATATAATGAATATTTGGATTTAATAATTATATAATAAGAAAATTATCCTATTTATTTATTTTTATTACAATTAATAAATATATTTATAAGTGGTATGATAAGGAAAAAACAAAAACATAGGGATAAGATGTTGTTACCATCTCTTTAGGGCACTTTATTTAAAACACCACTTAAGGATTTGGAGGATTGTTTTCTGGTCAGATCAATCTTCCCCAGAAATTTAAATGGTAGTTAGGGAGATAATTTTTATATAGGTTTATCTATTGAAATATTTTTAGGAGTGGGGAGAAATGGGCAACAGAGGTGTGTATTTAGAGTTAACAGGGAGGGGGTTTTGAATAAAACATTGGTTAAATTATTATTTTTATCAAGACTATGAATAGTATTGATTCTTATGACTATTTATAGTAATTGATTTAGGTCATGTTAAACCAAAGGTTTATTAACTGATCTATATTTCATGGATTATATTTTTTTCCATATATTTACCTTATTATAAAATACTGTATTTTACCATATTTCATTATTCATGAAAATTACCAAAAATCCATCCATGCATAATTTTGATGTTCTAATTCCAAAAATTTAAATCAACTTTACTAAAATATATTTTCAAATTAATTAGTACAAATATTTAATTCAATAATAAAAAATTTTATATTTATTAAATAATGAATAAAATGTTTTTATAAAAATTTATACTAATACATTCACTATATTACATTGATTGAGTAATTATTTTATGGTATTTTTATACTTTCATTAACTTAATTTATTCATGTTTAACATTAATTATAATCTTATTTCATAAGTTACACAAATGTTCATTTTAATATTCTAATCACCAGGTTACTATTCTAACAATTAGGTTATTTTTATGACGATCATATTCCCAATGATAAAATAATATTTAGATATATTATAAATAAAACATATTTACACCATTCCACATTAAATAAAATTTCTTTCATGATTTATATACTTATTTAAAAAAATTCAAATCATACTTATAATGGTTAGTTTTCCTTTTAAAGTGTTGTCTTTTATTGTATTACTTGGATACTAGTAACCATTTGTTTTATAAATTTTAATAATATTGTTTACCTATTTATATTATCCCATAAATCATGTATTTATTACATATAATGTATTAATCATTTTTTGTATGGTTATGTTGTGAAATAAAATGATTCCTACTTTGTTTCATAGTGGATATGATTCACTTATAATAAACTTCTTATAGCCTTTTGGAAATATTTAACAATTAATAATAAATGTTAAAGGAAGTAATTTTTATATAAAATTATGATGTGTTGAAAATATAAACCAAAATCTAGTGGCCCATTATTGGATAGGATAAATCTCATACTTGGACCTGGCCTGTTCTAGAAGAGAGATTTTTCAAGTTGGTCCTAATTAGGATTTAGGCTAGTTTCAATCCATAGGTTCATAATTATTCCATTAGGATAATTCAAATATATGGGTGAATAATTGGTTAATATTTTTTAGAGATAAATGAATACATTAGAGTGGAATCAAGTAAAAAATTCATATCTTGGAATTATATTGAGTGGGATATTGTTTTAATGTATCCCTGGTGGTTAAATAAAATCTTTACATATATAGTAATTCATAGAAAATATTAGAGGATATTTTTATTGAATTTATTGAAAATTTTAATCTTAAAAAAAATTATATAATCCACTAGCTACTCCTTATGGTGACACCAAGTACCAAATTAAGAAACCAGTGCAGCTTCCAAAGTGGTTTGGACACCTGGTGGAAAGTGGTAATTCACCCATCTCTCATTGGTCCACTAGAGAGTGGGTAGATTCCCATCAAGAATTTTATAGTTTTCATCCTTCTTTTTGAAAAGGGGGAAGGGTATTTTGATATTTTTAATTAAAATACCATAAAAAGTTTCTTATTTGGGGATGAAACACATATAGGGGTGGATAAATCCCCCACCCCCACCCTTCCTCTCCTTTATCATGTGATTTAGGTTATTTAAACATGATTCCTCTCCCTGATTTGAGGTAAGATACTATACTCACTTATCTTTCCTCTCCTCCTTATTTTCCACTGATCTTGTTGTGATAAGATTATGGATTTTAGAGGTAATATCATTGGTGTTAGAGTTGGTTCCCTAAAACCAACTAACTTTGTAATTTTAATTAGAAAAATATTCAAAATCCTGAATATTTAAAAATATATTATAACTTGATGATTTTTCTTCTATGTAACATTAATTTGATAATATCCTAAGAGTAATTTTCACATTTAAAGGCTATAAAAGTTCCCAACTATAGTGATAACCTTGAAGTTCTAGGATAATAATCTTAAATATATGTTCTATGGTTTTATGAAATCTATCTAAGATAGAAAAAATGATGTTTGAATTTTAGGTGTTAAAGGATTATAATGTATTAAGAATTCTTATCATTAAGTTCACTCACAGTCATCTCCAAGAGAAGAGATTATGATAACAGACCTGCCAATTGGAATTCCACATGTTATATTTCATTGGAAATTCCTATCTATAAACATGTATATTAGTCTATAGGATTAAGATTATTATTAATGTGTATCATTAAGCACATACTTTTATGTATTAATGAAAACCTTGATAGAACATGCTCATAGTGTGGTAGGATAAATTGGGTGCATCATAAGTGATAAAAAATTAATGACTAAGTCTAGAAAGGATTTTAATTTCTATATTAATGTAAGTAAATATCATAGGACCTTTGATTAGAATAGAAATTTATGATTAAATCCATTTTAATGGTGGTTCATTAACAAGTTCATTTTAGGTAGTCAAATAAATATATATAGAATAAAGGTTAATGAACCAAGTATGCAACCTATTTGATGAGATATCATGAAAAAGGGGTTATACTACATAGTAATCATTCATTTGATTTTTTTAATTGCGACATTAACTTATTTATCTATGGGTTCCTTGATTCATTTCTAGACACTAATCTTGAACTTTAAGATAACTAGCCTAATGCCACGGAGAAAAAGGCATGCTGGGTCACACACTAAGTGTTTTTGAAATATCAATTAAGTTATGTTATAATTTAATATTTTGAAAGAATATTATTCCTAATTTGTGGTTTAATAACTATTCATGTTTTTTTGATCTCATAAATTCAATCTCTAGTTATTTTGGTTTTAAATATATGTGATTTGCATGTTAAATAAATATTATTTTTTAGTTATAAAATATAATATTTATTATGTCTTGTTTATTATTCACATAGAAATCAATAATTATTTATTTATTTACATTAATATTAAAATACATATTTATTTTCAAAAATATTTAGTATAATATTTTTTTATTTATTGAACAAATAATAGAATGATATTTATATTTATTATTCAATTTTTGATAAATGTCGGTGAGGATTGGTGGGATGAGTTAAGGTCCTGATAAAAAGGATATATTTTATTTAATATCATTTAAATAAATATTGATCTATTAATTTAAAAAATGATATTTAAAGATTCATGAGTTATCGTATGTCATGAAATATAACAATAATAATAATATTATTTGATATGAGGATTATTTAATGCTAAAAATTAGATAAGGGATTCTACACAATTATTAATTATCAAACCCTAAGTATATAACCTTTCTCATATCATTTATAGGGTATAATGAAAATTTTTATGCACAATAATATTATCTCAAGAGTATTCTATCTAAATTGAAGAGGATATGTAAAGAAAACCCTCAAGAACAAGATATGATCATCCTCTTTTTCCTTATTAATACTGAGAGAATAAGAAACAACTCTTCCAGCTTAAAGGAATTATTGTTTCAATCAATAGAGAACAATACAAGATGATCAGTACCTATGTGTTGGCACCTGGAGTTCCATCGATAATATTTCTAGATTCACAGAGCACATGTGGATACTACTAGAGGAATTAAATTTTGGAATCATTGCAGTAGAAATAGTGCAACAAAAAAGTGAACCATATTCATTAATAAATAAAGAATTAACAAGGTGAGGAAATTATTTTTTTTATAAATTAATTATAAATTATATGTGAAAGGATACTCTCTATGAATATTTTGATGGTTTTTTTATCTAGTTTTGAGGATTTATATGAAGAAATCAATGAAAAAAATTATTAGGAATGGGACTAAATGATTCTATTGTTCCCTTGACACTATAACATCCCAAAATTTTTGTACATAGAAATTAAATCTAAATAGATGAGTATTCTTCACATAACATAACAAAACCACACTTTAATCGAATGGCTTTAGTGTCTTTGGAAACTTGGAAAAATAAAAAAAATTGGTTCATAAAACACCTACATCATATTTCACTTATTACTTCATAACTAGAACCCTTTTTGAAATATCATATTTAATACATTTATAAATATCAGGGGGAAAATAAACATAATAAAAGGGTGATATCAGATGCTTGGTAAGGGTAAATAAGGAAGATATCAATCATAACATAAGAACAAAGGCATAAGAACATGAACATAACATTTGAAAATTATACCCCACATATCAAAGATCATAATCTTGAGTCATGGAAAAAATCATAGAAGTTCATAAGATACAAATCATAAAATAATCAAAGAACATAATCCATAAGATTGTAATATTGACATAAAACATGAAATTGTGGCATACACATAAACTTATAACATTGTGAACATGTATAAATAGAAATAGGTTCACCCATTAAGATAAGGACATGAAAAAAGGACCATAAATAAAACTTATAGACATGAAACTAGGTCCATGCATAATATTATGGACATGAAATCTTGGTCCATGAATAGAATTGTGAACATGAAATCAGTTTAATGCATAACATATTTAACTCACGAGTTATCCATCATTGACAAATGCATTAGAGGGAGATATAGGTCCCACCCATAACATAATGAAAATCATCCATATGTGTTCCATAAGAACATAAATCATTCATAATATCAAAACCCATGTAAATAAATGAGTTTTTTAAACATTTCATCATAACATAAATCATGGAAAAGAAATGAGTTTCATAAACATCATGTTATCATAAACACAAACCAAACATAAAAAAATAAGGATAGTATCCTTGAATAATATCCATATAAATGAATAATTAACATCAAATAATGTTATATTAGATGGAAAATTATTTTGAAAGATTAATTTAAATAATTCTTGAAGAAAATAATATTTCCATTTTCAAATCATTTCTTTTTAAAGATCCACACAATTATAAAAGAAAACATTTTCATTGAAAATAACCTTGTAATCTTGTAAAGGAAGCTTCAAGATATTAAGGCTCCATGAAGGTGAGAAATTCCATGCATTTAATATATGTTAAAAAACATTATTTTTACAATTTTTTAAGAAAATCATAAAATACCTTTTTGGAAAATGAAAAGAAGATTCCTTTTAAATAATTTTGTAAAAAGTAAAAAAAGTGTAAAATTACTTTAAAAAATCATTGAAGAATGGTAAAAATGTTTTTGAAAACATTTTAGAAAACATGGATATTGAAGATAAATATTACCTAGAAGATACTTAAACATAACCAATATCAAATAATAATGATATTGTGTAATAAACTCTTACCTCAAGTCTTGTCTTTCTTTTTTCACGTTGAAACCTCATCTTCTTGGAAACATCACCTTTGGATCTCCTCTAAATGGATCTAAGGTTGGTCTTTTGGGACTAACAACACCTCTAGAACTTAACTAAGTATGCTGAGAAGATAAATGGATAGAGGTTGGTCATGATAGATGGATCAAAGTGGTGTAAATAAGTGAAGCAAGGAGTGACCTTTTATAATTGAGGTGAGGGGAAGTTTTAAAAATTCCCAAAATATTAAATTAATATAAATTAATTTTCAATTAAAAATGAATAAAAATTGATTTATTTATAATATAAGATAATTATGGGTTTAAATCCTCTCATATAATGATTTTTATACATATTTAGGTCACATTATTACCCTTCTCATTTAGTTTTAACCCTTATTTAACCCCTTTAACTCTTATCATGATAATGTGTATATTACCAATTAAAGGAAAATATTGTTACTATAAAATGCCAAAAGACACATAAATAGACAATTGATGAAATTTTCAAACTTATAAAAATTAATTTCTAAATTTAATATTTTTAAGAATTTTTTATCATTTAATAAAATATTATTTATTTTAAAATATCATTAATGTCAATTCTGAAACTATTTATTACTTTGACTGTTAAAAATATAAATTCAACAAGATATATTAGAAATTTTTTTAATACATTACTAACATGTAAAGGTCATCTATAAAATTATTGGATGAAATTATTTATCTCAAATTTTATTTATTTTAATATTTTTAATATCATTTATTGTATTTTTTATTATTTGAATAATTACTACATCATTTTTATGTAATTATTTAATCATTAAAAATTAAAAATAAATTACCATGATGTATATAAACCTTTTATATTTCATAATAATATTTATAATTGAACATGCATTCTAGATAACCCTATCTTAAAAATGTTATAGTATTTAAAACATGAATGTGGCATCTTTGACTTTCCATTAAATAAAATATTATAAAAATAATAATCTCATCCAAGTGGCCCCTAAAAGTCATAGATAAATTTATATAATTACAATAAGTTTATTAATATTAAAATATGCACTTATATCCATTAATAAAATAAATTTTTACCCATGTGGACACAAAGTAAATATTTAATACAAAGAAAGTGACATTTTGTGACTTTTATTGATTTAAATAATATATAAGACATTTTCATAGAAAATAGTCTATTAAAAAACTGAATTTAAAACTTTAGGAGTATAGAATCAATTTAAACTAATCCAATAAAATTTGGAAAAGTGTTAGAGTAATTTTATAGTCCTTATTATTTTATTTTTAACCACAATTACTCAATTTACCCTTTACCATAGTAAAAAAAATTACCAAGGTTAATATTAATTTTGGAAAAAATAAAAGGTAAATATTTAATAAGTTTGGAAATTTTAAATAAAAATATTTCAACCATTTTTAAAAATTCAAATCATATAAGTTTCATAATTTAATTTAAAATTAATCCTACAAAATGCAACGAAAAATAGTTTTCTTGAAAAATGTAATTTTATGCCTAAAAATGATCTTATAAAAAAATATGGTATAATTATGACTAAAATTTAATTAATTAGACTATATATAAATAAATAGTACTCAATTTACTTTGAGGTAAAATTCAAATCATAAATATAATTATTAATATAAATAAATTTACAGCTTTATAAAAATCAGTATTTTTTTAATATTCACTGGAAAATAAATATTTTTAGAAATGTTTCAAAAATTCACTCTAGGATAGTTTTGAAATTATTAATTTAAAAATGAAGTTTATTTTTTCAAAAATAATTTATAAAAGTGTAAAAATTTAGTTTTAAAATAAGTGCTCCATTAAAAGTAAACAAAACTGTCTTTAAAAAAATATAGTTTTTTTATGCATTGAATTGGATTTTCTCTTATAATATACCTATAAAATATAATGGATTAATTTGAAAACATTTTATTGAATATATAAATTTTTTATTAAGATCATTTAATAATAGTAATTAATTTAATTTATTATGATGAAAGTCCTTTGGGTGCATAAAAAATAGTTTTTTATAAAAACATTTCCTTTATATTCAATTTATTTTTTATATTTGTTTCTAATTAATTGGTCACAAATTAATTATGTAAACACATTTAATTTTTTTTCCAAATTTATTTAATCCTTTTTATACCTTCTAATATAATGGATAATTGATAATTATCATATTAAATAATAACATCAATAGTACATTATAGTTTGGTAAAACTCAGTTTGCGAGTAATGAAATCTACAGAATAGATTAAATTTAAAGATACATACTGTAAATTTTTGGGGTGTTAAATTATACCCCACTTAAAATGAATTTCTCCATAAAGATTTTTTACTCAAATAAAAATATATGAGGATACATCTGCCTCATCACATCCTTAGGTTTCCTTGTGGCTTCCTCAAATTGGTGGTTTATCCACAAATCTTTAACCAGGTAAGTAGTCTTGTTTTGTAGAAATTTATCTATATGATCTAGAATCTATACCGGCTATTATTTATAATAAATATCTTACTGCAGTAGTATGACCTATGATTTTAGTACATGTTAAGGATTAGGTATGTACTTTCTCAGGAGATATTTATGGAACACATCATGAACTTGAGAGAGATTCAATGGAAGCGACGGTCGATAAGATATCATCTCAATACGATCAAGAATTTCAAAAAAAATGCATCCTTGAAATTCAAAATTACACATCAAAATTCAAAGGTGTATATTTGAAAATTCTTTTGTGGTAAACCCACATCATAAAAAGGGTCAATAAAACTTACTCTTAAAAAGAGGAAAAGTAAAAGGCAAATATCACCACATAATTAGGATTCTGATTAGGAGAATATTATTTGAAATTGAAAATATGTATGTGGAAGAGAATTATAACTATCAAATTCTGATGGATAATGATAGAGAACATGGTCATTATAAGTTTAATGAACACAACACCATAGAACAAATAGGTCTGAAAAAGGTTATTGATATCATTAAAAATGATGATAATTAGATAAAAGTTTATATCAAAATCCTTTAATAATATATAATTACTAGATTTTATTGTATAAGCTAAGTATCACTCAATAACATCCTAATCTATTATAAATAAAATCCTCCTTTTGATTCAATTAAATGTATTATTAAGTAACATGGTTATAGAAAACACATGCATTCCTTTTGTTTTATTATATCCAATTGGATTTAGATAACCATTAAGTATCATTACCTTTGATAATATAGTCATTGAACAATGATCACATGACTAGTATAAATATAGCATTTTAACAAATCCAATTGACATAGACAAAGGAAGTGATAAACTCAACCCGTAGTATCACACCCGATGAAGCCCATTTATCAGAGATTTAGAGGGAGATAGAATTTTTGGAATTTTCCCGTAACTAAGCTCAAGATGAGATCCAATAACTTAATCATGAGAAAAAATATTTGCGTGAGAAGTTTAAGCTCATAGAGATCACGACCCAAACCATGTTCACCGAACCACCCCATGAAAGTCCCACCATTGCACACCTTACCCTTAGGTATTTCCTGGTGTATTAAAGTGATATGTATCAAGATCCTAGAAATATGAGTATGTACATTATTTTTTTTATAGAATAATGAATATATTTTCATCCTATTATTATTACTTTGTAAATGATTTTTATTTTGATATATTAAAGAACAAATTGTATTTTTGGTTAATATTCAAATTCAATTAATGAATTTATGAATTAATGGATTTTTAAAATAAATATTATTTTAATAAAATACTATTATAAAATAATTTTTATCAAATATAAATGATCATATAATTTTTATGAAGTCTAATGTAATTTTTATAAGGGTTCGAAAACTATTATTGTAAAAAAACTCAAAATTTATTTATAAATGTAGATTTTATTTTAAATTTGAAAATTCACATATTTAGAAAATTATTTAGATAAAATGAATATTATTTTTGGAATTTTAATTTCAAAATTATCCAATACTGAATTTCTCATATTTTTTTTGATACAATTGATTTTTTGGGTAGAAATTAAATATCGTACAAATATATGTTGTATATTATGACATCATAATGACCCAAAATTGGTGTAATAATTACTATAAATGGTATACATGACCAAATATATGTTTTAGATTTAAAATAATGTGATTTTAAGTTTATTTTATTTATCCCATAAATCCATTATAAATCCTCCAAGACTTATAATATATTTTAAGGTTTTAAAATCCTTTCTTTAAGAGTGTGACTCACCTCCACATAAGAAAGAGAATTATTTTATTATTTTCAAACCTTGGACTTATAAATAATTATAACCACCCCTATTTGGAGGAAACCATGGGTAAAACCCATGTGATTGTTTTTAGTTTTGGTTATTTTATTATGAAGAGTCCAAAACCTAAATAATAAATAAATCCCCCTCTTTTCCTATATAAACTCACCCAGGATCTCATTTCTATTCACTAAAACTCCTTGGATCATGTCCATAATCTTCTATACACTCTCTAGAGTCCTCCAAAGGTGCCTCAAGCTCTCAAGAAGCCTCTCCCAAGCTTTTGGAGCCACACACTCAAGCAAGGGACCTTCCTCTCCTCCTTTCAAATTCAAGGAACTTCTTTGAAATTAGTTTTTTTAATTTCAATTGGTTATATTATCATTAATTTATAATCATTCCCCTTAATGTAAAATTTATGTTATTTTAATGAGTTATTATTTATCCTCCCTCATTTGGACCCTTACCTAAGTTGTTACAATACTGAAATTTCATAAGGGATTCCCACATTCTCTTCTTTATTCAAGTTTCTTTATAAAATTATGCATTCTATTTCCCTTTAATAATGTTGGGAAATTATTCTACATGTACCTATTAATTTCCATTTTATGTAAAAATGATTATATATCACTTTATCTATCATCAACCATTTTTATGAATTTTTAAGTAACACCGTTATGCTTCCAAAATTTCATTGTGATTTTCCATGCCAAAAAAATTGTGTAGTGAATACCATGCCCATTTTTCTATCAAGGGTATGAAAATTTATGCACATATACTTATTTATTAGGGAATTACATGTATTTATTACACATTCCTTAATCTTGGAATAAATTATGATGATAAATGAATC
This sequence comes from Viscum album, assembly GCA_963277665.1. Taxonomy (NCBI): domain Eukaryota; kingdom Viridiplantae; phylum Streptophyta; class Magnoliopsida; order Santalales; family Viscaceae; genus Viscum; species Viscum album. Next base: position 764,436,892 of record OY728150.1, read on the forward strand.
CATGTTTTATGATCTATGTGGTACACTTAAGTATGAGAATGAAATGAATGTGACAGGTGTGCCTAGAATTATATAAAACTCCATTGAATTGGGTAATGTTTAGTATCATGATATGTCATGTTGGGATAGGGAGTGAACCTAATTACTTTATCAGAATTTTTTCACCATGAAGTATTATCTGGTTTAGCCTTTACCTATATTTATGATTCAATGTTTTAAGTTGTTTCCACATTTCCCATGTTATGATTATCATGTTATATCATGTCTTATTTTTAGTGACCCTAACCCTAGTTTCCTAGAGTCAGAGCCTTAATTAATTACATTGTAATAATAAAAATATAATTCATATCCATAAGGATCAAATAGTTTAGTATTTTTGGAAAACCAGATATGTATATAAGTTTTACATTACAACTTGAAAGGAAATACAATATAGAAATTTATTTAGAAACATCCATAACTCCTATATTATCCATGAATATCATTCATAATATACTTCATCACATCATGGGAGAAATAAAACATATTAAAGGGGTGACCTCAGATACTCTGTAAGGGTAAGTAAAATAGAATAATCATAAATATAAGGTATAGTGAAAAAATAAAAGTACACATGCCATTAAAACATAATCTTGATCATAAAATGGAAGGAATAAAAGCTGATTAAATAATTCCATAAAAACATAACCATGGATATTATACTAGTCAAATAATCACATGTAATATTAATTATTAATATCATAATGGTTGTTGGTCAGAGTGGACACTCAAGAGGGGGGTGAATTGAGTTCCAATAAAAATTTATGTTAAAAATAGTTCTATTAAAATCCCCCAAATTAAATAACAAGATAATCTGTAGTGAATTTGTATTATAGTAAAGGTCCAGTTAGGTTCTCAAAGATTGATTAGTCCTCAGTTAATCTAATCTTGCAGATTAATTAACTTTTGAAACTAACCTAATACTTTACAAAACATACAAACACTTCCTAGATTAACTACCAAAGTAACTTTAAAATAGTTGTGTATTTAAAAGTAATAGTAGCAGAATATAAATTAGATATTGTATACTTTAAACTTAAACTAAAATGCATAGAAGATATAACCAATAGGTTTAGTCTCATGAAAAGACTTAGTCCTCTCAAATTTATATATAAATTTGATCCACACCCTAGATTGGGGTTAACAACAGTTTACAAACTGTCTAGGTACTCAGACCTCTACCACAGTTATTCATGGGAAAACAACTCAATAGCACACAGGGTGTCCAGGTCTCACTTGACCTCTACCACTATCCATAATGGGATACAAGAAGGTGTAGAATGTTTGGAATGAGGATTTAGTATCCTATAGTTCAGCACAAGAGACAATGTGTGTGTAAAATAAACAGGGTACACACACTGCTCGAAAGTAAATAATGAATCACTTAGAGAGTAGATAAAATTTTAGAATGCTCTAGTGATTAGTAGTGCATCTCTAAGCTCCTTGGATTCAACAGAAATGTGTCTGAGTCCTTCTCTGGTTTTTCTGTTAAAAAACAGAGTGTCGTGGTTTAGCTTGGTGTTCTTCACAAGTGAAGATGTTCTGTATTTTGTGTGTTCTTCAGTAGTGTCAAATTGCATGTATGAGACAATTCTTTCTTTGAAGATCTTGCAATATCTTCTTTGTGGTCGTTCTCAGGATTGGTGTTCTGTTCAGTACAGTGCACTCATGTTTCTTGCTCGCGTACGTATGTTCTCCTTTTTCTCTACTACAGCTCAATATTCCTCATATTCCCCGAGCTCTGGAAATAGAATGATTTCCTTTTCATAGGTACGAGGTACTATTTCCTAACAGACCAAAAACTATCATTAATTGCATTAAAAACATCAAATATGACCGTTAGCAATATTTAAATAATATTGACAAAAAGGTTAAGAAAAGGTGTCACAATAGTTATGCAAATGGTGTCTCCTTCACGGTATGTCTTTCACGGGATGTCCTTCACGGTATTTCTTTAACGGTATGTCGCTCATAGTGTCTTTCTCATTGTGTGTCCTTCACGGTATGTCTTTCATGGTATGTTTCTCACGGTGTGTCCTTCATGGTGTCTGCGTCACGGTGTCTGACTCATTGTGTCCAGCTTACAGCATCACGTTTTCTCTTGGTCACGATGTCTGAGAATTAGGCTTCACGGTGTCTGCTTTAGTGTTTCTATTCACGGTGTCTGTTTCTTTCTCACAGTGTCTGACTTACTGTGTCAAGATTCATGGTGTCTTGTACTTAGACAAATAACTATATTTAGACATAAACAGTAATATGCATCAAATGGATTGAGCTTAACCATTATAAAGTATAAGATAACTTGAAACATAAATACACATGAGTAATAAGATATGTGAGTTTTGTGATCAGTAATAAGATTTGTAAACAGTAAAGTGATTTGTGATTATTATTAATATTGGTAAATCATAATGAGATTTGTGATCATTAAAACATGATTAATACATGAGGAGTCCAACAATCTCCCCCTTTTTGATGATCACAAATCATGTATAGGTAAAGTATAAGCGAGATGAAACTATAGATAGTATGACATATATAAAAACATATTATAGAATAACACATAACTTAGAATACTTTTTCTCCCCCTTTTGGGATTATCAAAAAGTAAACAAAATAGAGGAAAAAACAGTTCATATTGCATTAAAAACGTTTACAATACAACATAAATTAGAAATACAAACAATAAAAAAAACAAAGACATCCCCATCAAAAAGAAAGTAGTCACTGGGCTTCTTTAGGGATTGGACTTCTATTTTCCTTTATCAGTTGTTGATGTGGAAGAAGGCATAGAGGTGGTAGACAAAGAAGGTAAAGGTAGACCTTCAAAAATAGAGGGAGCCAAAGATGGAGCTATAGAAGATTGAGTCTATGGCTGATCAAGAATGACTGGCCTGATCTGAGTTAGAGCTTGACTAACTGACATGGCAGTGGAGGCTAAGGAAGGTAGTCCAGGTCTAAGTGGAGCAGCTGTAGGAGCAACAATTTCATTACTTTGGACATGGATATAGGGCTTCATAAGGTTGATGAAGTCTGTGATAATTTCTCCTCCATATTGCATAGCCTTTTCAAAACCATCTTTATTCTCCACGAATTTTCCAACAATTTGGTGAACTCAGTGAGCTTCTGAACTTTAGTTTTGAAAGCCTGAGTCACAGGAGGTATCTCCAAATTTTCCACAAGATACTTAAATTGATTTGTCATATCAGATTTGGAGAAAATCCGAGTGAGATAGAAATCTATCTTCTTAGTGATCTCCCGTTGAGCATCACTGGAAATCTTAGCATGAATTTGAATCAGGTCAAGTGCTCTATCACTATTCTTTGCAACTTTATATAAAGGAGACAAATCAAAATTACTGAAGGCATTCTGAATTTCTTCCTTGATTAATGATCTAAGCAAAGAATCATCCAAAGAAGGTGTGGAGGTCTGAACAGAGGAAGGAGAAGCCTTGACAGCTACAGTTAGAGCTTTGAGCTGTTTCAATACCTTTTGAAGACATCCAGTGTATTCATCTGTAAGCTTATTCAAGTTCTCCACTAGCTCTCTCATTCGATGCAACATCTGAGTGTGCGTTTCACTAATATTTTAATCAAAAGATAATATATAGGGATGAATTTGGGACACAATGTCTCGAGAAATATTGGAAAAAGTAGGTTCAGGAGAAGCAACAACTGGTGTAGGAGCAGGAGCAGGCTCTGATCTTGAAGACAGTTCTTTCTTCATGTCTGCTAATAGACTTTTCAAAGTTACAACATCAGCACTAAGCGATTTTTTTTCAACCCTTACTTCTTGAATTTCATGGATCATCCTGGGTTGAATGTGTAGAATAATATTTTCCAAAATAATCGAGGCATCTTCCTGACTTAGTTGAGTCACTGGAAGAGGTTGAGAGGACATAATCTTCTCAACTCCAGCTAAGATAATCTCTCCAAAAACCTTAAAATCTTATTTACTGACAAAATATTTCTGACCAGGTAAGGATTTAGGTGAAGAAAGTGGTCCATGGGCAGGTTCAGGGTCTGGTTGTAGTTCAGAGTTAGTTTCAGTTTCAGATTTTGATTCAGGTTCAGGTTGAGGTTCAGGGTGTGAGACTGACTTCAATCGAAACAAAGAAAAAAGGTCAATTCCAGATGCAGTGACTTTCTGTGATTCACTCACATCATAGAAGATAGGGAATTCATATCGAGTATACACAGAGTATGAATCAGTTGGTGGAGATGCATTACCAGGCTCAACTTCATCAATCTCAAGATTTTGAGGTTCCTCCCCCTCAAAATGTGCTTCCATTTCAGATTATTGAGGCTCAGGAACTGGGTTAAGATTCACAGGATCATCTCTAATCTCCTCATCCATTTCCTGCCTTGCCAACCGAAAGGCGATTTCCATCCTCTCTTCAGAAGAGGTTATGTACTTAGGAATAGATTGTTCCTCAGGTAGATCTTCCAGACTTGCTTCATTTTCAGCAGGAAGTTCTTCTAGATTTTCTTCTTCCTTTATAGGGAGTTCTTCTACAACATGATCTGTCTCTTCCATGGCTTGCTGCTCAGATTGAAAAACAACTAACTCTCTTATAGCTTCAGATTGGGTTTCCTGATTAACATGGGCAGGATGTACTTCTTCTTCAAGCACGACAGAAGGACCAACAGTCCTTTCCTTTTCAACAATGACTTCTTCTCTTGAAACTTCAGCAGGAACAATAGTCCTTTCTTTCTCAACAGGAGCTGCTTCCTCATGAGGTATTTCATCCTCTTCTCTATGTGGTACTCTAGCTGCCTCTTCTTCTTCTTCTTCTTCCTCTTCTGGATACTCATCCACCTCATCTGGTTCTAAACCAGGATCAGTAATGTTTTTAGGCCTTGTAACATAATCGACAGGATTGAACTTTTCATAAACCTTTTCATTATCTTCAACCCACTACTTCTTCCAGGGGTTCCAGTTTATCTTCATCCTTCTGATGGTAGGCTTGGAGAAACAGTACTCAAAATCCATAAGCTTTTCTTTATTTGGTCCAACTACTCCCTTGGAAACTAATATATCCAAAATCATCCTTGAGTAAAATAGGGAAGTGGATTTGGAAGTGACCTTAATCAATTCACACATGTGGTGAATGATATATTTGCACAGATTTATCTTATGGCCATTCTTAATCAGATGAATCATAGAGACATCCTGATACTTCAAAATAGAAAAGTATCCTTTCCTTGGGATAATCAAATTTTAAAGAAACTTAAACAGCAGCCTAGTCTTCCCATCCAATTCAGCTTCTATGGCCCTTCTCTTGGTGCCATTTATAGTTAGAATCTCCATGGCATTCTCTAGGTCAAAGATGTCGACTGTAGGAGGAGGCTCTCTTTGGTAATCATCACAAATCCCTTCATGAGGAATCCTTAGGCATGAAACCCATATCCTCGAAGAGAAGGCACATTTTTGACCATTGATCCAACTTGTCACCATAAAACTTTCTCCAGAATCAAAGGAAAAATTTACATATTGATAGAACTGAGATACCAACCTTGGGTAAATAGGTATATCTTTTCTAGAGAACCATTCAATCCATCCTTATTATCTTAATACTTTTAGGACTAAAGAATTGCTGGAGAAAAGCCACTCAGGGTAGATTTCCTTCTCAGGAGCAACAGTACGTCTTACTAGGTTAGGATTCAGGGGTCCTCCAGGTGAAAGATTCGATGTCCCCTTTTGTTTCTTAGAGCGGCACTTCTCAGATGAGGTTAAAGATGGACGCTTCATCCTTGGCATCCACTAAAGATTCGGGCAAGAGAGAAGGAGAGAAGGATTGCAAGGTTGAGAAGGTTCAAGAGAGATATCAGGTGAGGAATTGAGCGAAACCCTTATGTTTTATCATTTGGGAATGTTAAACGTCAAAAAAATAAAAATGCGGGAAAGGAAATAGCAGTGAACTAAAAATTACCGCGATACGGGTTAAAATAAATGCATAAATAATCTTCACGGTGAGACCATGAGTATTCATTACGGTGTGAGGACAAGAGGTCGTCACGGTGAGACATTCCGTAGTCGTCCCGGTGAGACAGTGAGTAAACTGGTCAGTCATGGTGAGATAGTGACAGACCATGAACACAGAGTGTTAACTGTGAGACTGTAAACATGAGACAATAACCAAGAAACAGTGAGCATGAAATAGTAAAGTAATTTATAGCACAATATTAAACAGTAAGACCAGTAAGATATCTATTTGTGATTGATCGTGACAAGATCATGTATGATGTAATCTAATCTCTCATAATTTAATGGTTTAGTGAATATATCAGCAAGTTGATATTCAGTACCAATTAATTCCAAAGTGATATCACATTTTTGATAATGATCCCTCAAAAAGTGATGTCTTACATCAATATGTTTTGTCCTAGAATGTGAAACAGGATTTTTTGAAATTTTAATAGCACTTGTGTTGTCACAATTTATTGGGACATGTCTAAATTGATATCTATAGTCTAGTAATGTGTGTTTCATCCACAAAATTTGTGCACAACAACTTCCAACAGCTATGTATTCAGCTTCTGCAGTAGATAATGCAACCAAATTTTGTTTCTTACTACACCATGATACTAGTGACTTGCCTAAACTGTGACATGTTCCATAGGTGCTTTTTCTATTTAGCTTACAACCAACAAAATCAGCATCAAAGTAACTAATTAGTTCAAATGATTGTCCTTTTGGATAGAACAGTCCTAGATTGGGTGTATGCTTGAGGTATTAGAAAATTCTCTTTACAACATTTAAATGCGATTCTTTAGGGTTTGATTGAAAGTGAGCACACATACACACACTAAACATAATATCAGGACGAATAGCGGTTAAGTAGAGTAGACTTCCAATCATTCCTCTATAAGTGGTTTGATCAACAGATTTTCCATATTCATCAGGATCCAACTTACATCATTTTAGAAAAATCAGTACATAGTGAATTTTTTGAAGATCCAAAAATAATATCATCTACATAAATTTGAACAACTAAAACATCATTAGAAATTCGTTTTATAAAGAGTGTACGATCACCTATTCCTTTTATAAAACCTTTATAAATTAGAAAAGTACTTAATCTATCATACCAAGCTCTTGGAGCTTGATTTAAACCATATAAAGCTTTTGATAATTTGAAAATATGATTTGGAAAATGAGTGTTTGTAAATTCAGGGGATTGTTCAACAAAAACATCCTCAGCTATATACCCATTTTAGAATGCACTCTTGACATCCATTTGATATAGTTTAAAATTCAGATGTGCAACATAAGCAAGTAGAATTCTAATGGATTTAAGTCTGGCTACTGGAGTAAAAGTATCCTCATAGTCAATTCATTGTTCTTGACTATAGCCTTATGCAACTAACCTAGCCTTATTTCTAACTATGTTTCCAGATTTATCTACTTTATTTCTAAACACCCATTTGGTGCCTATGAAAAAAGTGTCCTTGGGTCTTTCTACTAGTTTCCAAACATTATTTCTTTCAAACTGATTAAGTTCTTCTTTCATAGAAATTACCCAACATTCATCATTAATAGCATCATCAATGTTTTTAGGTTCAAGCTGTGACAAGAAGGCTTGATGTTCAACCTGATTTCTAAGAGAATCTCTAGTATGTGTCCCTCTATCTAGATTTACTACAACAATATCTAAAGGATGATTCTTTAGAATCCTAGTTGATCTAGTAAAGGTAGGACTAGAAATTTCAGGTTCTTCTCTAGGTTCGGGTTCATTAGGAGCAGATTCTTAAATATTTCTAGAACTGGTTGTATTTACAGCAGGTTCATTGAATTTTTCATTAAGGTTCAGAATAGACAAATCTTCTTCAAGATTTTCAAGAGATGAATTAGGTTCATGTGGACCAGTTTCATCAAATTTTATGTGAACAAATTCTTCCACACACTTGGTTCTCTTATTGAAAACTCTATAGGCTTTTCTAGTTATAGAATATCCTAAAAATATTCCTTCATCACTCTTAGAAGCAAACTTTTCCAGATTATCCTTGGTATTAAGAATAAAGACTTTGCAACCAAACACTCTAAAGTAGATAAATTTAGGTTTCCTATTGTTCCACAGTTCATAAGGGGTCTTTTTGAGAATAGGTCTGACTAAGACTCTATTGATGATATAACAAGCTGTATTTACAGCTTCATCCCAAAAGTAAATAGGTAGTTCATTCTCATTAAGCATAGTTCTAGTAATTTATTGAAGGGTTCTATTTCTTCTTTCTACTACACCATTCTGCTGAGGTGTCCTAGGGGTAGAGAAATTGTGATTATAGCCATTTTGTGGTCAAAAGGAGTCAAACTCATGATTTTCAAACTCACGACCATGATCACTTCTCAGGGTCTTAATCTTAAGTCCACTAAGGTTTTCTACAAACTTGGAGTATTTAATAAAGTAATAACAAGCTTCACTTTTGTGAGCTAAGAAGTATACCCAAGTATATCTAGAAGAGTCATCTACTAAGACATAGACATAGTGCTTCCCATTTAAACTAGAAACTATCGAAGGTCCAAACAAGTCCATGTGAACCAACTCGAGAGGTTGAGAAGTTAACACTTATTTCTTTGGTTTGAAAAAGATTTTGTGTTGCTTTCCCTTTTGACAGGGATTACAAACTTTGTCATTTGGAAACTCACATTTGGGTAAGTCTCTAACCAAGTTTTTTCTAGTCAGTTTTCAAAGTGAATGTATATTATAGTGTCCAAATCTTCTATTCCAAAGCCAAGATTCTTTATTAAAAGCATTTAAACAAGTAATGTTTGGTTTAGCTAAAGAATTCAAATCAACTGCATAAACATTTTCATTTATTAAATCAGAAAATACTAAAACATTATTAGAATTAAAAACATTACAAGAATCATTTTCAAACTTAAAATTAAATCCATCATCACATAACTGAGATATACTTAATAGATTATATTTTATTCCATCAACAAATAAAACTTTAGAAATTAAAACTGAGTTAGTGTTACCAATTTGGCCTAGGCCGATGATCTTTCCTTTAGAATTATCACCAAAGGTGACATAGACTCCATAAAACTTTATTAAGATCTTGAAGCATGAATAATCCCCAGAAATATTCCTTGAACTTCCACTGTCTAAGTACCATATCTTCTTATGGGAACTCTTCAAACAGGTTTCCTAAAAAACAGTTTTAAACAGATAATGATTTTGGTACCCAGATTCTCTTGGGTCCAGACAGGTTATCAAGCAAAACTTTAGGTACCCAGATTTGTCTAATGGGTCTCATATAATAAATAGATTCAACATATTTTGAAAGATAAACTCTATTTGATCTATAACAATGTGATTAACTAGTTGAAGCATTTTAATTTCCAGAACTGGAACTAGCATAATTTTTTCCAGATTTAGGAATAAATATAGTTTTAGTGATCTGTCTCTGTCTAGGTTGGTATCCCAAACCAGTAGTATACTTTGGTTCCACTTGTTTACCTAAAATTTGAGTAAGTGTATATTTTCCCTTTTTGAATTTTTCTAAGTCCTTTCTAAGTTTCTCATTAGACATTTTTAATTCAGTATTTTCCTTCAACAGTTGAGAATTCTTTTCCTTTTCTATATCAAAGGCAGATTTAACATTGGCAGTGAGAGTATGCTGTTTCTTCAATGACTTATATTTGTTCTTAAGTTAATTACATGTTTCTTCTAGCATGTTAAAATATTCAAGCAATTCCTCACTAGACATGTTTTCAGATTCAGAATCAGAATTAGTTCTAGAATAATAATCATTCAGTATAGGGGAAACAGATACCTCAGAAGTATTGGTCATGAAACACATGTTGGCACGGTTATTTTCAGAATCAGAAACTTCAGATTCACTTGTGCTGTCTTCTGAAGCACTCCAAGTTGCTTTCATTTCTTTCTTATACTTTCTTTCCTTATAGTAATGTTTCTTCTTGAACTTCAATTTTGGAAAGTCTGCTTTAATGTGACCTTTTCTCTTGCATTCATAGCAAACAACTTCATCACTCTTATCAACTTTCTTCCAATCTTTCTTCCAGTGTCCTTTGTTGTCATACTTACCTTTGTAGTTTTATTTTCTGAATAATTTCTTCTTCCTATAGAATTTCTTAAATCTTCTGGCCATCTGAGCCATTTCTGCATCACTGTCAGATTCTGAACTTTCACTTGTTGAGATTTTAGTAGGTATGTGAGTTTTATCCTTGTCCTTGCTCCTTGAGGTAGTAGACTTAAATGCCAATGACTTCCTTTTAGGTTCATCATATTCTTCCTTATTCACCTCAAGTTCTTATTCATACATCATAAGCTTACCAATTAGCTCTTTGATAGGTAGGGCACCAATGTCACATGACTCTCTTATTGAAACAGATGTGCCTCTCCATCGGTCTGGTAGACATCTCAATATTCTCATAATTTGTTCCTTTACTGGAATAACCTTTCCAAGGGAGATCATAGTGTTGAAAATTTCATTGAACCTGAGATATATGTCAGAGATAGGTTCATCAGTCTTCATTTTAAAATTATCATATTTAATAATATAATTGTTCAATATCATTTCTTTAACATTGGTTATTCCTTCATGAGAAACAACCAAGGTATCCCAAATTTTATAAGTAGTTTTACAAGCAGATATTCTATTAAACTCTTCATCTGCTAAAGCACAATATAGGGAATTCATTTCTTTATAGTTATTATTGTAAGCTACTTTAGTAGGTTCATCCCAAGTAGTTCTTTCAGTTTCTAGAATTTTATATTGAGTTTCTATAGCAGTCCAGATATCAAATCCCATACTCTCTAAGTGAATTTTCATCTTAAGTTTCCACTGGGCATAATTTGTACCATTAAAGAAAGGTGTCTTGTTGGTAGCAGCACCTTCTAGTCTATTATCCATAGCTAGATTTTAGAAAATAAATTTAAAGAGATAGAATTTAGAATTAACAGAAATTTAAGATCTTTAAAGATGCAACTAAAATCACAGTTGAAAAAACAGAGTATTTTGAAAACTTTGAAAAACAAAAACACCCTCTGATACCAAATGTTGGTAAGAGTGGACACTAAAGAGGGGGGTGAATTTAGTTCCAATAAACATTTCTATTAAAAAAATTTCTATTAAAATCCCCCAAATTGAATAACAAGATAATCTGTAGTGAATTTTTATCATAGTAAAGGGTCAGTTAGGTTCTCAAAGATTGATTAGTTATCAGTTAATCTAATCTTGAAGATTAATTAACTTTTGAAACTAACCTAATACTTTACAAAACATACAAACACTTTCTAGATTAACTATCAAAGTAACTTTAAAATAGTTGTTTATTTCAAAGTAACAACAGCGGAATATAAATTAGATATTGTATACTTTAAACTTAAACTAAAATGCATAGAAGATATAACCAAGAGGTTCAGTCTCAAGCTGAGACTTAGTCCTCTAAAATTTATATATAAATTTGATCCACACCCTGGATCGGGGTTAACAATAGTTTAAAAACTATCCAGGTACTCAGACCTCTACCACAATTATTCGTGGGAAAACAACTCAATAGTACACAGGCTGTCCAGGTCTCACTTGAACTCTAGCACTATCCACAGTGGGACACAAGAAGGTGTAGAAAGTTTGGAATGCGGATTTAGAATCCTCCAGTTCAGCACAGGAGACAGTGCGTGTGTAAAATAAACAGGGTACACACTCTACTCGAATGTAAATAATGAATCACTTAGAGAGTAGATAAGAGTTTAGAATGCTCTAGTGATTAACATTACAACTATGGACTCCTTGGATTCAGCAGAAATGTGTCTGAGTCCTTATCTGGTTTTTCTGCAAAAAAACAGAGTGTCATGGTTCATCTTGGTGTTATTCACAAGTAAAGATGTTCTATATTTTGTGTTTTCTTCAATAGTGTCAGATTGCATGTATGATACAATGATTTCTTTGAAGATATTTCAATCTCTTCTTCGTGGTCGTTCTCAGGATTGGTGTTCTGTTCAGTACAGTGCACTCGTGTTTCTTGCTCGCATACGTATGTTCTCTTTTTTCTCTACTATAGATCAATATTCTTTATATTCCATGAGATCTGGAAATAGAATGATTTCCTTTTCATAAGTACAAGGTACAGTTTCCTAACAAACCAACAACTATCATTAAATATCATTAATTGCATTAAAAACATCAAATATGACCGTTAGCAATATTTAAATAATATTGAAAAAAGTTTAAGAAATGGTGTCACCGTAGTTATGAAAACGATGTCTCATTAATGGTATGTATTTCATGGTATGTCCTTCACGGTATGTCTTTCACGGTATGTCGCTCACGGTGTCTTTCTCACGGTGTGTCCTTCTCGGTATGTATTTCACGGTATGTTGCTCACGGTGTGTCCTTCAAGGTGTCTGTGTCACGATGTCTGACTCACTGTGTCTAGCTTACAACATCACAGTGTCTTGTGGTCACAGTGTCTAAGACTTAGGCTTCACGGTGTCTGCTTCAGTGTTTCTGTTCACGGTGTCTATTTCTTGCTCACAGTGTCTGACTTACTGTGTCAAGCTTCACGGTGTCTTGTACTTAGAGAAATAACTGTATTTAGACTTAAACAGTAGTATGCATAAAATGTGTTGAGCTTAACCATTATAAAGTATAATAAAACTTGAAATATAAATACACATGAGTAATAAGATATGTGAGATTTGTGATCAGTAATAAGATTTGTAAACAGTAAGGATATTTATTATTATTATTAATATTGGTAAATCATAATGAGATTTGTGATCATTAAAACATGATTAATACATGAGGAGTCTAACAATGATGAAATTCATAATTCTGGACATATGAAAAATATTATCAAGGAATCGACTAATACATCTGAAAATGATTAAGGCCTTATCCAAAATCATATCTAAAAATGGTAAAGGCCTCGGCCAAGTCCATATCTTTTTTTGTCTCATGAGACCTACCGATACATTTAGGGGTTTTAGAGAGACCCACCTATCACTTACTAATTCCAATGAATTACTCATATGAACAAGGTTAAACATAACCAAAATATACATATGAAATGTAAATAACTTTCCCTAATTTGTAAACATAATCACTAACCATTATGAGTAGTAAGGTGAATAGTATCAAGATAACACATCCATAGTCAAAATGATCATAAAAATTTAATAAAATATAGTGGATGATGTACATAAGAGATAAACCTAAATAAATAATAAAATTAAATATAGGTGTTGAAATATATGAAAATACTCTAATAAAATCATCCAGTATTTCTTGAGAGAAATACACTTTTACTTTAAAAAGAAGAGTTCTTTTGGAAAAATCATTTGTATCTGTCATGATTTTTTGTATAAAACCAAAAATTAAAAAATATAGTTTTTCATGAAAAAATTAGTTATTTTAGAAAAATAACAGGGTCTTAAAAAAAATTACGGATGGTACTTGAAAATGGGTAAGAAATTGAGATGTTCCCTTTAATCGGGCTTGCATATCAGGAAGAAATGAGAAGGGAAACTGGTAAAAAATTTATCATCCCATAAAAGAATGATGAAATGATATGGATATATGATTCTAGAACACACAAATATATATATATATTAGAATAATTATATAAAAATAATTACTAAATACATTGGTGTATAGAGAAAGAAATCATAACCCTAATGAAAATGGAGGTTCTGGAAGAAAACCCTTACCATATGTCCGAACGTGTTCTGCACTTGACCTTAGAATCCTAGATAATCAAATTAAATCCATTAATTAATTAATTAAGAACCTAATATTATTTTATTTTATTTATTATCATTTAATTAAGTTAATTTATAGCCTTATTGATGAGTTATGTGATACAATTTTATCGCTCAGGAGCATTCATTTCCTTGGTTTTCACGATCAGTATACTTGTATATGAGTATGGAAGTTCATGTGGAATGGATATAATTATCCATAATTGAATTTATATGATATTAATGAACATATATAAAATTAAATGGTTATATAATTAATTTTTTTATATGGTATGAGGATGATTCATTAGATAAAAAATTAGTGATACTCATTTAGATTATTTTGGTGGTAGTTTGATTATTATGAACTAGTTATGCCATATGAATTAATACTATATATATAAAATGGTTATATAAAATTAAATATGTTATAATAAATATATTATAGTATGGTTTTACCATAAAAATGGTTTCATTACCAGCCTTTAATGATAAATTGAAGAATGAAAATCCATTGTCCACGAAGGTTGTAAATCAGCACTTCATGGTCGATGATTTATTTTTTAAAATAAAGGAGGGTGAGAAAGGATTTTGAGGAAATATGTTCCATTAACATGATATTATTATAGTATATATATGATACTAGATTTATCATGATAATTTGGACAAATTATGTGATGATATAATATTAAATGAATAGAATTTGAGAAGAAATTAAATGGAAAAGGAAGAGGATTTTACCTTTTGAATACTCTTCCTTCAGAACCTTTTTACGGGGATTTTTTTTGCTTTTTGGTAAGACCAAGAGTGCCAGAATGTGGGGGATATACTAGGGAATAGTATTTGGGTATAATTTTGACAATATTTAAGGTTTATAGCTGTGAGGATAAGAGGGGGTGAGGGGTTGTATTTATAGTGGAGGAGAGGGGTGATCTTTGAATATTTTATTAATTTGTTTATTATTTTGGCTCAAGATTATGAATAGTTTGAGCATTATCATAAAATATATTAAAATAATAAAGTTATGTTTGATATTATGGTTCTTACAAAACCGATGTCTCAAGGAATAATATATTTATCTTATAATGTATTTATACCGTATCATATTTTACTATTCACTAAAAATTCAAGTATTTTAGAAAAATCCAAAAAATCAAGCAATTTTTTTTTCTATGTATAAAATTAAAAAATTGACTCCAATTTATCATAATAATTTTCTAAACATGTGAAATTTAGTTTTTAATAAAATTATTATTTACTCCAAAAATACAGATTTTAAATTTAAAACTGATTTTATAACACTCTGAAAAATTAACTATGGTCTCATAAAATCATCCTAAATTAAAAAGAAAAAAAAATATTTATGAATAAATTTTATGGAAATGAATTTTCTTTTAAATAATTTTATTAATTATAAAAATTTATTTAAATATTTATGACTCGTAAAAATACCAACACTTAATTAATAATTTTTAAAATATTAATTTACTTATACTATGATAAAATTATATCATACTTTCAATTATGAGATACCTAAATATTATTTATTCTTACATGGGTGAGGCTACTATTAATTCATCCAATTTACTATTAATAAGGTTCATATTACTATTCCTAAGGTCAAGTTACTATTTCATCGGTATAGATTTCTTAACTTCTAGAAATACCTATGATTTCATCCACTCTTTATTTATGATGCCTATATTGCGTTTGATAAGTGATTTTATGTGATATATACTATATAAAAAAATAATAATGGAAATATCATTTATATAGTTCTAGGTCATTACATTCTCCCCTCTTACAAAAATTTCATCCTTGAAATTTCCAAATTGTCACCTCATAAAAAGATTTGGGTAGTTCTTCATCACAAGTTCCTTAAGCTACCACATAATATATTCATTTTTATGATTCTTAAAAAGTACCTTTACCATATGAGTCACATGTTTCATCAACTCCTGTTATTTAGTGGATAGGCTCTTCACAATAAGATAAAAAAGGTTCAAATTCTATTCCTTCAGAAGTGAGTACATGTGTTGGGTCTGGCATGTATTTTCTTAAAAATGAGATGTGGAACACATTGTGTATATTAGAAATGTTGGGTGGAATTTCCAAATGATAAGACACATCTCTAATTCTCTCCATAATTTCAAAAGTTCCAATGTACCTGGGTCTTAGTTTCCCTTTCTTCCCAAATCTTATAACACCCTTCTATAGAGATACTTTCAAGAAAACATGATCTCCCACTTGAAATTCCAAATCATTCCTTCAATTATCGACATAGCTATTTTTCCTACATTGATATACTTTGATATATGATTGAATATTCTTTACCTTTTCTGTTGTTTCCTCCACAAGATCTGGTCCCACAAGATTCCTTTCACCAACTTCATCCCAACAGGTTGGTGTACAAAATCTCTTTGCATACAATGATTCATATGGTTCCATGAATACTTGAATGGAAAATATTATTGTAGTAAAACTCCACCAAAGGTAAATACTGATCCCACATAACTTTAAATTCAAGTGAACATGATCTCAACATGTTTTCTAAAGTTTGGATCATCCTTTCTGATTGACCGTTAGTTTGAGGGTGATAAGTAGTACTCAAATGAAGCTCAGTATCCAAAGATTTTTGGAGAATTTTCCAAAATTTTGATGTGAACCATGGATCATGATCAGACACAATAGAAAGAGGAAATCCATAAAGTTTTACAACTTTATTAATATAGAGTCTTTCAAGGCTCTCCAGTGGAAAATTATCCCTTATAGAAAGTAAATGAGCAGATTTGGTAAGTTGATCAACAATCAGCCATATTTCATCATTCTTCCATGGATTTTTTGGTAATCTAGTGTCAAAATCCATGGTTTTATCATCATATTTCCATGTAGAAATAGGAAAAAGTTGCATGAATCCTATAGTATGTTGTCTTTTATCCTTCACTTGTTGATAGACTAAACATCTTGATACACAATTAGCTATTTCCCGCTTCATGTTATCCCACCAGAAATGTTCATTCATATCTATATACATCTTAGTTCTACCAGGGTAAATAAAAAATTCAAACTATGGGCATCATCTAATAAATCCATTTTTAGTTTGGGTATAGAGGGAACACAAAACCTCTTCTAAAATTTCAGAATTCTATCCTCATACACGAAGTTTGCCAACTTCCCATCTTTCACAACTTTAATTTTATTTTGAATATTCTCATCATAAGACTGATAAATTTTAATTCATTTGAATAATTATGGTTAGAAAACCAATTTAAAAGGTAATGATGTTTCACCTTCCTTGATAATTCCCATATCCAACTTTTTTAGATTCATTCACACGGTGTTCTTGAAAATCCTCATTTTATTTAGAACTCTATGATCTTTCATTCTCAATGCATCAACTACCTCATTTTACTTTCCTAATTAATAATGTATTGAAAAATAATAATCCTTGAGTAGATAGATCCATCACCTTTGCCTCATGTTAAGTTATTTCACTAAGAAGATATATTTCAAGATCTTGTGATCTGTATATATCTCACATCTTTCACCATAGAGACAGTGTCTCCATATCTTTATAGAAAATATTAAAGCTGCTAACTCAAAATCATGTGTTGGATAGTTCTATTCATGAATTTTTAACTACCTTGATGTATAGAAAATAACTCTGTCATTACACATAAGGACACATCCATGTCCTTTCTTTAATGAATCACTATAAATCACAAATCCACCATTTCCCATTGGCAGAGTCAATATAGGATCATTAACTAGTCTCCTATTCAATTATTCAAAACATTATTCACATTATTTTTTACATATGAACTTTACCCATTTACAAGTAATATTGGTTAAAGAGTTAGTTAATTGGTCTAAGTTATGAATGAAATGCTGATAATATCCTACTAAACCAATAAAACAACATACCACAATAATGTTCATTAGTGTAGGCCATTCCTAAACAGCCTTTGTCTTCCCAGGATCAACTAAGATTCCATCCTTATAAAAAATATGGACAAGAAAATAAACTTATTGAAGCCAAAATTCACATTTTCTAAACTTCTCATATAATTAATTTCTTCAAAGAGTCTTTAGAATAATTTTCAAGTGATTCTCATGGTCTTCGTAGATTTTGGAGTATATCAAGATATCATCAATAAATACCACAATAAAGTTATCAAGATATTCCTTGAAAACTCTATTAATTAGATCCATGAAAATAAAGGGTTCATTAGTCAGTCCAAATGGAATTACTATAAACCCGTAATGTCCATACCCGGTTTGAAATGATGTCTTTGTAATATCTTTCTTCCTCACATGAAACTAATAATATCTAGATCTAAGGTCAATCTTTGAAAATTATTGAGCTCTATGAATTTGATCAAATAAATCATTAATGTGAGTTAGTGGATACTTGTTATTTATTGTAATAGTATTGATCTTCCTATAGTCAATGCACAGTCTCATAGACCTGTATTTCTTTTTTAAAAAAAGAACAAGGGATCCCCATGTAGAAACACTAGGGAGAATAAATCTTTTACCACTCAATTCATAAATTTGTTTGTTTGTTTATATTAATTCCATTGTGGCCATTCTATAATGATCCTTTGATATAGGCCCTGCACTAATAATTAAATCAATAGAAAACTCAACTTCTTGCTTTGGAGGATATCCTAGTAAATCCTATAGTAATACATCACCATATTATTTCACAATATACACATATTCAATTTTAAGATTTAATTACTCATCCATATATATTACCTTTCCTTATTCCTTGAGATTTATATTCAGTAGAGCTACTAGGGTAGATCTAGATAAGAATTATATGGTGAGGTTTCTTCTCTAAAGATAAGGGATTCTACATCATTCTCAAAAATTGTAACTTCTTTCTTCTTCTAATATATTTTTGCATCATAATTTGAAATCCAATTCATACCGAGTATTATATAAAAATAAATCATGAGTATGATGATAATTTCAGTAAATAAAGCACATTTATGTGTCATAAAGGGGACTAACTGACATATATTTGTTGTAATGATACTTCCCTTAGGAGTTTTGACTGAAAACTCCTTTATTAAATCAAAAGGTAAATGTCTAATTTTATTGAAAAACTAGGAAGATATAAAATAATGTGATTATTTAGAATCAAATAAAGCATTTCCTAAGTTTTATGAAATGATTAAAGTACCTTCCACTGCATCATTAAGAATTTCAACCTCAGAACTTGTGATTGTATAAGATTTTCCCTACTCCCTTGGCCTTTTCTAAGGTATGTTTCCATGATTCTTTGTAAAATCATTAGCATAATGTCCTGTCTCTGTAAAATTATAGCATTGAACATTGATAAATTCTTTCTTTCCATTACAATCACTAGAATGATGAACTTTCTCTCTACACTTGTAGAAAATTCCTTTTCCTTTTAAGTAGGCATGAGGGTGTTTCCTTCCACAAGTATTGCATGTTGTAAAATTCCCCTTTTTATTCTTCCATTTATCAATTCTATCCTCCACCACCCACTTATTATATTGTTTTTCATTAAAGTCATAAGACAAAGAGAATTATTTCTCTGTCTTGGTGGTACATTAGACTATATATTCGTATGATGAGAAAATTTGGGAGACTAGTGACCTTTGGAGGAATGGTTTTAAACAATCAAAAAATTGATCAATACTACTCCTTAAATTATGTTGGTATTCCATGACATGACTCGATAAAATTTTAAAGTTGTATTCATACATTGTAACATTTATATCCTCCTTTTGTTTCAGACTCAAGAATTTCATTTCCATATCCGCTCGTTGTTCATGAGGAAAATATTTTTCTAAGAAAATTTCTTTAAAATACCTCCATTCCATATTTATAATTTATTCCTCCTCCTTTTTGTTTTGAATTAATGACCACCATTTATCTACATCTCCCAAAAGATGATAAAATTCCATGACAACCTTCTCCCTTTTGTTACATCCCAAAGTAAGAAACATCTTCTCTAAATAAGATATCCACTACTATGATACAAATGGGTTTGTAGTCCAATTGAATGATGGAGGTTGTTGTATCATAAATCAGTTTAACATTTCTCCTCCATGTTGTGGTTCAGGATGCTACATATGGGTAAGGTTATTATTCATAACCTATAAGAACCCTATTTTTGGCTATAAAGGACTTTGGAATACTCTTGATATTATTCCAGAGCAGCGACCTCAGATGGCGTGCGATTCCGAGCCCCGGAGTGGCTGGAATTAAATTTTCAGTGCGTTCACACTAGGCATGCCAAATAAATAGGATAACTCCTAAACGGTGATCCAGATCAGAGATCCGAGTGTACAAATTGGTCCGTAATGGGGTGTTTACCCTAGAAATGACATAAAGCATGTCGACGCAGGACGTTTGGACCCCTCGCTCAGTTTCGGAACGTGGAACAGATAAATTAAATAATTAATATATTCGTTTAATGGTGAAACTCAAGTATCTCTTAAACGGTGGCTAGGATTGGAAAACCAAGGGCACCGTTGAGTATAGATCGTGCCGTTTACCCTAAGAGGGGTGTAAGTTTGGCGGGCGTGACCCGTCTGTGAAAAATGGCCCTAGGGGCGTTTTCGCAATTTGGTGGCCTCAGGCGCGGTTGTTGCAACTTTTGAACGGGGCCTTGGATTAAAATTCAGAGACCGCCATTGCGCTCAGAGCATGGTTTTTAGCCTAGGGGAGCCTAAATCCCGACTCCGCCGAAATTTCGGGTTCGGGGCTATCGGGCGGGCGTTTAAGTATTTTCTACATAAACGCATCCCCTCCTCTCTTCTTCTTCTTCTACCTCAAACCCTCCCCTCTCCTCCAGCTCTGAAGAAGCACTCCTGCGAGGCACCTCCGGTGAGGCAACTCCGGCAAGGCAGCGGTGCGGCGGCGGACTCCCCGTGAAGCTCCGGGCATTTCCCAAGAGGTAGGAGTCATTTTTGTTCCGTTTTATTTCCCGCAATCTTTGAGCTTAATTTATAGCCTCAAACTATTATCTGATCATCGATCGATGCCCATGATCGCGTAGTACGTTATCCGATCTTTCCGACGCTTGTTTCAGATTCAAAATCTGACCTCCGTGGCCTCCGCAGCGGTCCAGTGAAGATTCGCGGGTTTTTGGGGTTCTCCGGCCAGCACGATGGTCCGGCGGTTTCTAGCGGCGGCGACGCGGAGGTCCGGTGAGCTCCGGGACGGCGGCGCGGCAGAAGGCCGGCCGGCCATCCGGCCGGTTGGGCGGCATCTCGCCGGTGCGAGGCGACGAAGGTGGACCGGCTGAGGGCACCGGCCGCGGGCGCCGACGAGGGGGCGCAATCGGGGTCGCGGCTCGCGACCCCGCTGGGGAGACCGAGACCCGCCACAGGCGGGTCTTCGCGTGGAAAACGACCGGCTGTGTCGGTGGAGGAGGCGCCCGCGCGGCGCGCGGGCGAGCGCCTCACGAGAGGCGGAGGGCCGCATGCGGCGGCCCGTGGGTTTGGCTCGGCCGTGCCCAGCGGCAGGGCCACGGCTCAGCGGGCCGGCCCGAGCGGGGTGGACCGGCCGGACCGGGCCGGTCCGACCCAAGGGTAATCCCCTTAGACCTTTGGATGCCCGTATTTTGAGCTACGGGCGTCTGTTTTGTGTGCCGTCTGCGGCGACGCGATCCTAGGATCGAGGGAAAGGTTTTGAGATGGTTTTGGGAATTTTTAATTCCCGAAACGAGGGGCCTCGGTGGCGCGACGATTACTTTAAGTGAATTGACATTTTTTTCCGGGGGTCTTGTTTTGTACAGCACGAACGCGTCCAATGTCCGTTTTGAGCACCGTCAGTGGCGTTGGAACCCTGGCACCGAGGCAGATCATTCCAGGGTGGTTTCAGGAGTTGAGGCCGAAGTTTAGGTGCGGGCCCCATGACCGTCTTTCGAGCTGCGTGCAGCGTTTCACGCCTTTTTCATCGGACATACATTCGGGGCGTGCGGGCAATTGTTTTTGGGTGTTTTTCCAAGGGCATTACAATGGTTTAATTCACCCGCTCTAATTCGGCACGATGGTGCGGGCCCCACGAGGGCCGTTTGGGTTTTGATGGTGATTTTTCCATCTCTATCATCGGGCGACCGTATTGGACAAGTGAATAGTCCATCTTGTGTGCTTTTTCGAGAGGATCACAACGGTGCGATCTGTTCATTGTGTTTTGGGACCGGGAAGCGGGTCCCTCATAGCACCGCTCGTGTGTGGTGCACCTAAATGCACCTTTTTCTCCGGATATCCATTTCACTCATGTGAGTAGTACTTTTGACATGTTTTCCTGAGGGGATCGCATTGGTGTGATGCACCTGACTGTTTTTGGGGCCGAGGCTCGGGATCAGGGGATGCCGTTCGGGCGTGAGGCAGTGTTGGCGACCTTTCCGTCAGATATCCATTTGAGGTGAGTAAGTAGTCTATCTCGTGTGTTTTTCTGCAAGGATTACAAAGGTATGATCCGTTTGGTTGTGCGGAGCCTCATACATAGTCTTATTAAATGTGGAAATGTGAAGGTGACACGGTGGCGGTTCCTCTACTGTGTTTATAGCAGACCCCTGGCATGTGATCGCATGTACTCCCGTGCGAGTGATGTGAATGCTTGAAGATATGTGGATGACTGTGCCTCAGCCGATGAGGTGGCAAGTTGGAAAAGTTACGTTTACACCCTTCACGTTGACGATGGGGTGCCGTGTGCATGATAGCCTTAGGGCTAGAGACGTGGTATACTCTGGGAGTATACGAGAGCGCTTGGAGGTACGTGTGGTTTGTACCTGAGAATATTTGTGCACTTGGTTAGGGTTGACGTGGGGCCACACGTCGTGTGGGGCCCATGTGCGTGTCGTGTTCTGCTTTGCATACTTTGACCTCTCGTGATGTAGAGGGTCCCTCGATTCCCGTTTTTTGACCAGTGGGGTTGAGTTTTTCCCCCGGCTCTGTGCTCGTTTGTTTGACCAGCAGGGTTGAGTGGTCTCCCCCTGGTTTCATTCTCGATGGATCGGCCGGTAGCGGTGCTAGTGATACCCAGTGATGGAACAGGCACTGAACCTTTATTGGGTGAGTTGTTCTGGAGTTGGGTGGTTGCGCGGTACCCACTCAGTGCTCGGTTGGCCAGTGTTGTAACATCCAGTAGGGATGGATAGAGAAGTTCTGGGTTTACCCTCCAGTAGGGTTGGGCAGTGGGTTGCTCGTTGACTTCTCAGGGTTTACCATCTAGCAGAGACTAAGCAGTGGGTCACCCGACGACTCTTTAGAGTCTACCCTCCACCAGGGCTGAGAAGTGGGTCGCTCGTCGTCTTGATTCAGGTCTACCCTCCAGCAGGGATGGGTAGTGGGTCGCCTGTCGACTTGTTCTGGGTTTACCCTCCAGCGGGGCTGGGCAGTGGGTCACCCGTCGACTTCTCCTTGGGTCTACCCTCCAGCAGAGACTGGGTAGTGGGTCACCCGACGACCTCTTAGGGTCTACCCTCCAGCAGGGCTGGGCAGTGGGTTGCCCGTCGTCTAGTTCCAGGTCTACCCTCTAGCAAGGCTGGGCAGTGAGTCGCCTGTCGACTTATTCTAGGTTTACCCTCCAGCAGGGCTGGGCAGTGGGTCACCTGATGATGTATTATGAATTACCCTCCAGCAGGGCTGGGCAGTGGGTTAGCTGATATCATATTATGAATTACCCTCCAACATGGCTATGCAGTTGGACACTCATTGATATTCCATACTCATTCCTTTCTACTAGGCTAGTCAATGGATTTCCTCCGTGATTACCGGAGCGGGACCCTTGGTTGTATGGGTCAGTGATGAAACGACCTTGTCTTTGAGGAGACCTCTCGACTGCGGGGTAGTGACGAGGTGTGGTTTGACTTAACCTGGAACTCTCACGAGGGGCGCTTTTCCCCACCAAGGCGTGTCCTTGTGACGAGACCTAAAACCGTGCAGACGAGTTAGTGCCGCCCAAAGCGAATAGTGTCGAGGTGCGGTGATTGAGCCCTTGACTGGTAGTTCGGGGAAAACATGTGGGATGCTGGGTATTGATGGTGTTACTTCTGGGACTGTTGGTGACTCATTTTCTTGGGCTGAGATACGGGATGGAGATCTCCTTAAGATCTTGTTCGGGCTTCTTGATTGAGCATATGTATTTGTATATACCTTGTTCTAGTACCCACTTCTTGGGTTTGGTTACTCTCCTTCCAGGAGAGGTGAAGACGCTCCGGGTATGCCACATGCTTTCCGTGTCTAGCTTCTCGTGGTTGGATGAGTATACTCTCCTGCTATAGGTAGCAAAGACTCGACGAGAAGTTCATCTTCTCACCGTTTCCAGCTCCTTGTGTCTGGATGAGTCTACCTCCTTTCTCTTGTTGGTTTGAGGTGGAATCTCTACTGTATTCTTTACTGCACTTTCAGTTGTACTCCTCTACTATTCCCTGTTCACTCTACTGCTCACCCTTCGGTACCTCCTTTGTTTCTCCCTCGAGCCTTCGGGGTATCCTACTGAGTATTTTTATACTCACCCCTACTTGGGCTTTGCCCGCACTTGGTGTGCCCTTGTAGACGACAGACATGTTGGTCGTGACTTCAGTGGAGCTTAGGAGTTCAGGAGCATGGACCACATGCGGTGGTTGTAGCCGGGTTCCAGGTGGGAGACCTGTCAGCTGTTTCTTTTTGTTTACCTATTGCCGGGTTGTGACACCTTTTCTGTTTGGGCACGTGTTTTGCCCCCTTTTCCTTTTCAGCACTTTACTTGTACTGTTTAGAGGTCGATGAACATTTTTGGAATATATATAGAAGATTTCCTTTTCCTTTACTTGAATTTTCTTTTACTCTACACTTTTGCATTGAGTGTGCTGCGTGTGTGTGTACAGGTACTTAGGGAAAGGCCTCTTCGAGTTATTGTGCCTTTGGCGCTGGTCTCCAGCCCCTGGCCTATGGAGGCGGGCTTGGGGTAGTTGCGGGTCGAGCCCGGGTAGGGTCGGGTCGTGAAAAGTGGTATCAGAGCTGGTTCGTTCCTTGGGACGCTGTTTGAACATCCCTAAAATGAAAGGAATTAGTTGGGATTTAGGGAAACAATGTTAACGTGTCTCGAGAGCAGCTCTCAGGCCAGGGAGTCCAGTGATGGTGCGACGACCGACGTATCGATTCACTAGGACCTTGATAAACCACTTGTCGACTCGGCATGTTGAGACACTTATTGCAGGGAAAATTGGTTTGTGAATCACATAGGATTGAGTCTTTGACTGTACTTCTTGAGTTAGATCCCCATCGTTGTTATTGGTACATACCTATATGATCATCTGACTGCGGCACTCCTTGATAATAATCAGGATGTCTCTGTGAAGACAGCCAGCCAGGATACCAGCTCTGGTTTGTGATGACGACCCTATGAGCTACAAGGCCACAGTCCAGGACCCATCATGCACGCCCCTTTCTCTGGGTGGACCGGTAGCAGCACCCCCACCTGTTGAGCAGCAGAAAGCTTCAGTAGAGCAGGCTGAGCTTGAGCGCACTCCGTGAGTTCCAGCGGCAGAGACCGCTGAGGTTCAGTGGTGAGCCAGACCCTCAGGCAGCAAAGGTTTTTCTAGAGGTAGTGGTTCACCTTTTTAGGCTTGTGCAGACACCAACAGTTCAGAGAGTGGCTTTGGCATCCAACCTTTTTCGTGGAGCATCTCGGCGTTGGTGGAGTCTGGTGACTCAGTTTCTTGACGAGTCGTCGCTTTCATGGGGTGACTTTCAGTTGTTGTTCTGTGAGGAGTTTTTCCCCTCCTGCTTTCACTCCTTTCGGATTTAGGATCTCCTGCAGTTTCAGTAGGGAGGGATGACGGTGGCCAAGCACGCGGCTAGTTTTGCAGATTGTACATGCTTTTACTCGGACTTGGTCCATGATGACAGCATCCGAGCGTGGAATTTTGAGCAGGGTCTCCGCCGAGAGATTCGTGTTTTCATATTACCCTTAGGCATTTCCACATATGCCGGGGGGGCTAGAGCAGGCATTGGTGACAGAGAGCTTCCTGTCACGTTTTGCGGTTGGTAGTGGCAGTGGGCATGACGGAGCCGAGACGTCTGCCATAGCTAGCAGAAACCGGAGGACAGGACCTCGACGCATGTGGCCTTCCCACTGCCAGTTTCGGAGACGCTTTCATATACCACTATGGCGGAAAAGTGCAGGGCCTCAGCTGAGGGTGCCCTTCTGTGAGTGGGCTCCGGGCCGTGGTCGTACAACATAGTGGCGTCGGAGGGCACCAGTGAATCCCAGAGAGAGTCAGTGCTATTCTTGCAATGGTCGAGGTCACCTGGTACGAGACTGCCTGACTAGGCATGTAGAGAGCTTCGGGAAGGCAGCAGGTGTACCACTACGACGGAGGCAGTGCCATGATCGGAGTAGTACCCAGAGGGGTGGTGCTAGCAGAGGAGTGGGAGGAGCTGGTAGTGGGGGACAACTTTACAAGGTCTTCTCATCACCACTAGGTGGTCCATGCCAGGCTCCGAGAGCTAACAGTTGGGACCGCGGACAACCACAAGCTTTGGATGTCCATGATCCTACAGAGCATGAGTTGATAAGAGGTACGGTTTACAACTCTTCTACTTTTGGCAGTAAAATCGTTAGACTCTGCCTGTGAAATGCTTTTCTCCCGGCTCCTTTCTTGGGTCGTTACCAGGGTGACGCAGGGCGTCGGGTGTAACCCTATGTTGGTAGAGTAGAATGTGTGTAAC
Source organism: Viscum album (assembly GCA_963277665.1). Lineage (NCBI taxonomy): Eukaryota > Viridiplantae > Streptophyta > Magnoliopsida > Santalales > Viscaceae > Viscum > Viscum album. The sequence goes on from OY728150.1 coordinate 764,463,343, forward strand.
CTTCCTCTTTAGTCAATGGCGTCGACTCCATCACTCCCCGAGTGTGTAAGAGAGTCTTGGTTGACAGACATCGACTATGGAACCTTGCGTGACCAGATATCCTTGGGTGTTTCACCATATGGATATTATGAAGGAGGGAATCACCGGGCCTTGTTCCAGGTGCGGGCGGTGATTCCAGACGTGGCATGTGACGTAGAGGTTTGGTCGGGGATGTGAGCTACCCCTGAGATCCTTCGGGCCGTTTGAGACCGTGAGAAGGGATGGCGAGGTTCCCTACCGCCTTTCCCTAACCCCAAAGTATGGAGTGGGTGAACGACATCTCCCACGTGACTCACCCGAGAAGAAGTGTGCGTGCTCTTATGCACATCATCGGTGAGGGCAGACCTCACGTGAACAGATAAAATCCTTTGGTCTGTGTGCGGTGGTGCAGAGCTATGCGAGAGTTCTTCTGGGTACGGGAGAGCCAGGTGTGGGCTTAGTTCCCTGAGTTGTTCCCAGGTTTTGCTTTTCGGTGAAGAAATGATTGAATGAGGGAATGATGTAAGAACCCTGTTTTTAGCTACAAAGGACTTTGGAATACTTTTGATATTATTCCAGATCAGCGACCTCAGACGGCGTGCAATTCCGAGCCCCGGAGTGGCCGGAATTAAATTTTTAGTGCGTTCACACTGGGCATGCCAAATTAATGGGATAACTCCTAAACAGTGATCCGGATCAGATATCCGAGTCTTCGGATGGGTCCGGAATGGGTTGTTTACCCTAGGAACGACATAAATCATGTCGGCGCGGGACGTTTGGACCCCTCGCTCAGTTTCAGAATGCGGAACGGATAAATTAAATAATTAATTTATTCGTTTAATGGTGAAACTCAAGTATCTCATAAACGGTGGCTTGTATTGCAAAACCGAGTGCACCATTGAGTTTAGAACGTGCCATTTACCCTAGCAGGGGTGTAAGTTTTGCGGGCACGACCCATCTGTGAAAAATGGCCCCAGGGGCGTTTTCGTAATTTGGCGGCCTCGGGCGTGGTTGTTGTAACTTTTGAACGGGGCCTCAGATTAAAATTCTGAGACTGCCGTTGCGCTCGGAGCGTGATTTTTAGCCTAGGGGAGCCTTAATCCCGACCCCGTCGAAATTTCGGGTTGAGGGCTATCGGGCGGGCGTTTAAGTATTTTCTACTTAAACACATCCCCTCCCCTATTCTTCTTCTTCTACATCAAACCCTCCCCTCTCCTCCAGCTTCGGCGAAGTAATCCGGTGAGGTACATCCGGCGAGGCAACTCCGGCAAGACAGCGGTGCGGTGACAGACTCCCCGTGGAGCTCCGGGCATCGCCCAAGAGGTAGGAATCGTTTTTGTTTCGTTTTGTTTCCCACAATCTTTGAGCTTAATTTATAGCATCAAACTGTTATCTGATCGTCGATTGATGCCCCTGATCGCGTAGTATGTTATCCGAGCTTTCCGACGCTTGTTTCAGATTCGAAATCCGACCTCTGAGGCCTCCGCAGCGGTCCGGCGAAGATTCACGGGTTTTTGGGGTTCTCCGGCCGGCACGGTGGTCCGACGGTTTCCAGCGGTGGCGGCGCGGTGGTCCGGCAAGCTCCGGGACAGCGGCGCGGCAGCGGGCGTGGCGGAAGGCGGGCCGGCCATCTGGCCGGCTGGGCGGCATCTCGCCGGTGCGGGGTGGCGCAAGCGGACCAGTCGAGGGCACCGTCCGCGGGCGCCGGTGAGGGGGGCACAATCGGGGTCGCGGCAAGTGACCCCGCTGGGGAGACCGAGACCCGCCACAGGCGGGTCTTCACATGGAAATCGACCGACCGTGTTGGCCGGTCGGTGGAGGAGGCGCCCGCGCGGTGAGCGGCCGAGCGCCTCGCCGGAGGCGGCGGGCCGCATGCGGCAGCCCGCGGGTTTGGCTGGGGGGGGGGGGGGCAGCGGCTGGGCCGCGGCTCAGCAGGCCGACTGGAGCGGGCCGGCCCGAGCGTGGTGGACCGGCCGGACCGGGCCGGTCCGGCCCAGTGGTATTCCCCTTAGACCTTTGGACGCCCATATTTTGAGTTACGGGCTTCCGTTTTGCGTGCCGTCTGCGGAAACGCGATCCTGGGATCGAGGGGAATGTTTTGAGATGGTTTCAGGAATTTTTAATTCCCAAAACAAGGGTCCTCGGTGGCGCGACACTTACTTTAAGTGAATTGGCATTTTTTTCCGGGGGTCTTGTTTTGGACAGCGCGGACGCGTCCGACGTTCATTTTGAGCGCCGTCAGTGGCGTTGGAACCCTGGCACCAAGACGGAGCTTTCCATGGTGGTTTCAAGAGTTGAGGCCGAGGTTGAGGTGCGGGCCCCACGACCGTCTTTTGAGCTGCGCGTAGCGTTTCATGCCTTTTTCATCGGACATCCGTTCAGGGCATGCGAGCAGTTGTTTTTGGGTGTTTTTACGAGGGCATTGTAATGACAAAATTCGCCTGCTCTAATTCGGCATGATGGTGCGGGCCCCACGAGGGCCGTTTGGGCGTTGACGGTGATATTTCCATCTCTATCACCGGGAAACCATATTGGACAAGTGAATAGTCTATATTGTGTGAGTTTTTGAGGGTATCGCAATGGTACGATCCATTCGTTGTGTTTCGGGACCGGTAAGTGGGTCCCACGTAGCACCGCTCGTGTGCGGTGCGCCGAAATGCACCTTTTTGTTTGGATATCCGTTGTACTCATGTGAGTAGTGCTTTTGATGTGTTTTCCCAAGGGGATCGCAATGGTGCGATGCGCCCGACTGTTTTCGGGGCCGAGGCTCGGGATCACGGGATGTCGTTCGGGCGTGAGGCGGTGTTGGCGACGTTTCCGCTAGATATCCTTTTGAGGTGATTAAGTAGTCTATCTCGCTTGTTTTTCTACGAGGATTACAACAGTACGATCTGTTTGGTTGTGCGGAGCCTCATACATGGTCTTATTAAATGTGGAAATGTGAAGGTGCCCTGATGGCGATTCCTCTACCGTGTTTATAGCGGACCCCTGTCATGTGATCGCGTGCACTCCTATGCGAGTGATGTAAATGCTTAAAGAGATGTGGATGACTGTGCCTCAGCTGATGAGGTGGAAAGTTGGAAAAGTTACATTTACGCCCTTCGCTTTGATGATAGGGTGCCGTGTGCACGATAACCTTAGGGCTGGAGACGTGGTATACTCTGGGAGTAAACGAGAGCACTTAGAGGTACGTGTGGTTTGTACCTGAGAATGTTTGTGCGCTTGGTTGGGGTTGACATGGGGCCACACGTCGTGTGGGCCCCATGTGCGTGCCGTGTTCTGCTTTGCGTACTTTGACCTCTCACGGCGTAGAGGGTCCCTCGGTTCTCGTTTGTTGACCAGGGGGGTTTAGTTTTTCCCCCAGCTCTGTGCTCGTTTGTTTGACCAGTAGGGTTGAGTTGTCTCCCCCTGGTTTTGTTCTCGATGGATCGGCCGGTAGCGGTGCTAGTGACACCAAGTGATGGAACAGGCGCTAAACCTCTATTGGGTGAGTTGTTCTAGAGTTGGGTGGTTGCGCGGTACCCACTCAGTGCTCTGTTGGCCAGTGTTGTACCATCCAATAGGGATGGCTAGAGCAGTTCTGGGTTTACCCTCCAGTAGGGTTGGGCAGTGGGTTGCTCATTGAATTTTCAGGGTTTACCCTCTAGCAGAGACTAGGCAGTGGGTCACCCGATGACTCTTTAGAGTCTACCCTCCAGCGGGGCTGGGCAGTGGGTCACTCGTCTTCTTGATTCAGGTCTACCCTCCAGTAGGGCTGGGCAGTGGGTCGCCTGTTGACTTGTTCCGGGTTTACCCTCTAGCGGGTCTGGGCAGTGGGTCACCCGTCGACTTCTCCTAGGGTCTACCCTCCAGCAGAGACTAGGCAGTGGGTCACCCGATGACCTCTTAGGGTCTACCCTCTAGCAGGGCTGGGCAGTGGGTCACCCGTCGTCTTGTTCCAAGTCTACCCTCCAGCAAGGCTGGGCAGTGGGTCGCCTGTCGACTTATTCCAGGTTTACCCTCCAGCAGGGCTGGGCAGTGGGTCACCTGATGATGTATTATGAATTACCCTCTAGCAGGGCTGGGTAGTGGGTCACCCGATATCATATTATGAATTACCCTCCAGCAGGGCTGGGCAGTGGGACACCCGTTGATATTCCAGACTCAGTCCTTTCTACTAGGCTAGTCTGTGGCTTTCCTCCATGATTACCAGAGCAGGACCCTTGGTTTTACGGGTCAGTGATGGAACGACCTTGTCTTTGAGGAGACCTCTCGACTGCGGGACAGTGAAAAGGTGTGGTTTGACTTAACCCGGAACTCTCAAGTACGAGGGGCACTTTTCCCCACCGAGATGCGTCCTTGTGACGCGACCAAAAACCGTGTGGTAGAGTCAGTGCCGCCCAAAGTGGATAGTGTCGAGGTGCGGTGATTGAGCCCTTGACTGGTAGTTCGGGGTAGACATGCGGGATGCTGGGCATCGATGATGTTACTTCTGGGACCGTTGGCGACTCATTTTCTTGGGCTGAGCTATGGGATGGAGATCCCCTTATGATCTTGTTCGAGCTTCTTGATTGAGCATATGTATTTTTATATACCTTGTTCCAGTACCCACTTCTTGGGTTTGGTTACTCTCCTTCCAGGAGAGGCGAAGACTCGTGGGGTATGCCATGTGCTTTTCAGGTCTAGATTCTTGTGGTTGGATGAGTTTACTCTCCTACTATAGGTAGCGAAGAATCGACAAGAAGTTTATCTTCTTATCGTTTCCAGCTCCTTGTGTCTGGACGAGTCTACCACCTTTATCTTGTTGGGTTGAGCTGGACTCTCTATTGTATTCTTTACTGCACTTTCAGTTGTACTCCTCTACTATTACCTGTTCGCTCTACTGCTCACCCTTTGGTACCTCCTTTGTTTCTCCCTCGAGCCTTTGGGGTATCCTACTGAGTATTTTTATACTCACCCCTGCTTGGGCTTTTCCCGCACTTGGTGTGTCCTTGCATACAACAGACAGGTTGGTTGTGACTTTAGTGGAGCTTAGAAGTTCAGGAGCGTGGACCGCGTGCAGTGGTCGTAGCCGGGTTCCAGGTGGGAGACCCGTCAGTTGTTTCTTTTTGTTTACCTGTTTCCAGGTTGTGGCCCCTTTTCTGGTTGGGCGCGTATTTTCCCCTTTTTCCTTTTCAGCACTTTACTTGTACTGTTTAGAGGTCGATGCACATTTGTGGCATATATATAGCAGTTTTCCTTTTCCTTTACTTGCCTTTTCTTTTACCCTGCACTTTTTCATTGAGTGTGCTGCGTCTGTGTGTATAGGTACTTAGGCAAAGGCCTCCCCAAGTTATTGTGCCTTCAGTGCTGGTTGTCATCCCCTGGCCTATAGAGGCGGGCTTGGGGTAGTTGCGGCTCGAGCCCGGGCAGGGTCGGGTCGTGACATAACCTGAGTTAGTTTTCCTCGTATAGTTATAAATTTCTCATCACCAGTCGTAGCTCTAGTACCAATATCATAATATTTCATATGAGGGAAATACCAACATGGGATACATGCATTGATATGATTTCCATTCCTTCCATTAGGCATCATTTCTAAATAATGGCTTATGCTTGATTAGGCTGTGAATCATACTTTATAATATCAACTAGAAAATTATTTAACATAAATTAAAGTCTTATGCAAAGATAATCTCATAATCAAAAACATGGTTTCTTTGTGGAAAAATTTACTTTTAAATCCTTCATAATGGTTCATAATGAAAACGTGAATTATCCTAAGCATATCTCCCAGGAGTGTAAAACTAGGTGCATAGTAAGACCCATTATCATGTACTAGGTTACCCTGAGTTAGGCATGAGACACATTTTCAGAGTTTTTACCCCTAGGTACATCTGTTCCAGAACCACGTCCAGTTGTAGTATCCATACATGGATGTATTTCTTGGAATATCCATATAATCTATGCCTTACCAAAATTCTAGGATATTCTTGTATGATTATCCTAAAAGTTTATCTTAGGGTTTTGTTCCCTAATATACATTTTCTAAATATAGTTTCTATATTTTCTACTAAACTTCTTTTAATACCAACTATAGAGACCTAGACCCTAGTTTCCCAGTGTCAGTGATTTACTTCATTACATTGGCATGATAAATAAAGAATCCATATCATGAAGGACCTAATAGTTTATTAGTTTTGGAAAAAAAGATATATACATAAGTTTTATTTTAAAACTTGAAAGTAAATACAATATAGAAATTTATTTTGAAACATACAAAACTCTTATATTATCCCTATAGGTCATTCATAGTATACTTATTCACATCCTAAGAGAAATAAAACATATGAAATGGCTGAGCTCAGATGCTCGGTAAGGGTAAGTAAAATAGAAGAATCATAAATATAAGGCATGGTGAATAACTAAAAGTGCACATGCCGTTAAAACATAATATTGAGCATACAATGGTAGGAATAAAAGCTGTTTAAATAATTCCATAACAAAACATAACCATGTATATTCTACTAGTAGAATAATCAAATGAACTATCAATTAATAATATCATAATGACAGAATGAATAATACAGGACATCTGAAAAATACCGTTAAGGCCTCGACCAAGACATCTAAAAATGATTAAGGCCTCATACAAAATCATATCTGAAAATGGGAAAGGCCTCAGCCAAGTCCATATCTATTTTGTCTCATGAGACCTACCAATACATAGAGGGTGTAACACCCCAGGTAAATAAAGAATATGAAATTTTTATATTTATCCCTATTTGTGAATAAAATGTTAATATTAATTTAAAGGGAACGCTATGCTTGATGGCTTACCCAATACGCAACAACGAGTTCCTTTGAAATCTTACGTTGCACTCTAATAATAAATTAATTTTATTTTAAATGGTAGTTAATACCTAGCCATTGTAATGACGGGAATGAACAGAACTAGCTACAAAATGATTATATATGTTTGTCAAATATTTTTACTTTTTACAATAAATGTTAGAGGATTAAAAATGCGAATGAATCCAATTTTAAGCGTAAACATTCTAATATTCTTTAAAAGGTCGATTAACCGCCTTTTGATGTAGAACCTATTTTAAATACAATTTTGACAATTTTATGTGTTATATTTGACAAAATAAAATTCTTCTTTATAATCGGGACATCAAAATTTACTTTGTGTAAATTTTTGGTATTTGTCCGATAAAGTTCATTTTTTAATGAATAGTGAAAAATGTTGTATTTTAATTCAAAACCTCTTTTTAATCTAATTTATTTATATGATTAGATTATCTTTTTAATTGGTTTTAAAGTTAAATTAGAAAATATTTTTACCATTTAATCCAATGGTGGTCATTGGAATTAATATCACTCTGATATTGGACATAAACGAGTGTCAATCTTTTGATAGATATTGTTTTTTAAAAACACGCTATTTGATTTGACAGTGGAATTTAATTATAAAATTAATTAATGCAACTTCTATGTTATGAATTTGGTAAAAAGGACATCATTTTTTAATTAAGAATATTAGATATATCTTAGGGTGATTTTTTGGTATTTTTCTAAAAAACCTTAATTTTTGATGAATAGTGAAACCATAAAGTGGTAGTTACAAAAACTGATTTTTCGTTTAAATGGAACTTTACCACTTCTGTGATTTGAATTTAAAAAATCCAATATAAATTATTTTCATTATTAAGTAAAATTTGGTTCAATGGGATGAAAATAATTTTTGATGAAAAGTAACTTTTAAGTTTTATTAATTGCGATTAAAGGTAATTAGTGTGATTTAAGGTAAAAATGATATTATAATAAAATGAAAATATCTTGACACTTTTCCTAACCCTATTGGATGAGTCATGTCCGACCAAGACAACCCATGGGTCGATTTTTGGGACCCCATGGAGCCACTTGGGTAAGATAATGACATTAATGCCTTTTATTTAAAGTAAAAGTAAAAATGACACAAACATGTATTGTTTTACTAAAACAATTTTTACATGGGGTTATACAAGTCATATTTATGACTATAAATAGTCATTGGAAAGCTAAAAGGATTTCCTACATTATAGTATTTGTTTTATAATTTTTAGACATTAAATAAAATAAATTATTTATGACATCATGATGATGCAGTGATTACCTCATTATTCAACGATTTAAATAAAATGAAAAGATAATGTAAAATATAAGACCTAAACATGTCAAAAAACTATTGGATGGGTGGATTTAGAACTCTTATCACCTTATACATGAAATAAATCAATTTGGGACCTTTAAAATCCGAAACTCATTTGAAAATAAAGTAACATTTTATTCCTTTCCAAGAGTGCCCCTCCTCTCCTCTTATAAAAGGCCCCCACCTCTACCTACTTACCCACACCTCTCAAGCCTTTGGCTCGTCCAAGCTCTGATCATTTTGCCTTTCCACATACCTCTCCTAATCCTAGAATCCTTACCTTAGTCAGGAAGCTCTTCAAGAAACCCTTTTGGTTCAAATCAAAGGGAGTTACCCAATTTTAAGGTAACGTCTTCACTTGTGCTCTTTTGTTTTATTTTTCTTCTCCAACCCCCTAAACACTTTTTATTAATTTACTTTGTAAAAACACCAGTATCTTCCATATAATAGGATGTTTTTATAATAAGTATTAGAGCTACACTTACACACACCTACATCTAATGGTTAAAGAACATACTGTTTCTGTGGATGGTGAATTTCTACCTCACGAAACGATGATTGTTCAATATTCTTGTAACACCTTAAAATGTGGCCATTAAGATGTCACTATGTTTATATATGATATATAATATTTTTATTGTTTCCTTAGTCTTCTGTATTTTTCATTTATGGCATAAATTTATGGTTTCCATTATGGGTAAACGCGATATCTTCATTTTAGGAAGTGCGGACTACCGCCCCCTCAAAGTGATTTGATTCATTAATACCATATGTGGTACGTATAAATGATGGAGTTAATGTTATTATATATGATGTTATACTGGAATTATAATATACCCTTATATCATTATGATTTCACCCCATTAAATACGAAATAGAAATGAAAGTAGCATTCATGCGTACGTACAGCTTACCGTCTCCACGAACGATGCATTTCATTTCTTACCTCTAAATGTTATGTAATATTATAAATACATGTATATTATGGATATATATGATATATATGATTTACAAATAATGAATATCATTTTGTATATAATGAACCTTTAACCACATAAACAACATGTAATTGTAAGAAGTCCATTTTTTGACTTAAGTACCAAATATCGACAAAATGAACTTTATTAAATTAAATGATTACATAACGTTTTTAAAATGGAAATAAGTTATATAAAAAGGAATAATAAACTTTAAAAAGGTTCTTAAGAAAGTATAAATTAACACTAGTTTATTATTCAGGAGATTAAAGAGCAATCGAGTCACGTCGGACACGAGGTAAGGGATCCAACCTCTCTCGTTCTTTTTAAGTACTATCTTTTATGTCATTTATTATAAGCTCATCATTATTATGTTTGGGGTTGTTATTTTAAATTCATCATACTGTAATTTTTTTTTCATATTATGAGAGACCCTATTTGATCTCATAAATCCATTTTTGTAAGTTTTAAGTGGCGCCGTTAGGCTGCCGAGATTTCGTAAGGGATTTTTCATCTCACTTTTATTCCTGTGAGATTTATGCTACATTTTCCACCATTTTCCTTTGAGTGGTGTATGTACTGCCCATTATTCTACTATTGGTGTAATATACTTTCGTTTATGGGTATTTACATCAATGTTGTATAGTCCTTCTTTCATGGGGTGTACATTTTGGAAGTTACCCAATTCGGTAAGAGAACCATTCACCCTCCTCATTTTAAAAGACATATTTTTTTAGGTCTTTTAATATTATTATGATGGGATATGTTCTTATATATCCTTATTTCTATAAATGTTATGTCCAAGTGATGAGATACCCCTTTTTATCTCTCATCAAATCATTTTCTGAATTTTGAAGTGGCTCCGTTAGGCTGTCAAATTTTTGCAAGGGAACTTCTTAACCCAATTTTGATTCTTTGGGATAAACTTATACTACTTAAATATGTAGTTATATGAATATGTGTGAATAAACTCTGATTGTTTTACACTTAATATCCACTTATATTTGGTGTATTTATTTTTCACACATAATTATGTAATTGATTTATCCTTAATCCAAGGATACCATCTTTGTAAGGGACTTCATCTCGATCTCCTTTCATTAAGGCATATTTTTGTTCCAATACAAGGATTTCTTTTATACGGTGTATAAACCCCTTTGACTTATACTTTTATTTGAAAGGAATCTTTTCTATACGAAGCGTTTTACTAGATGACAAAAAGTATGTTTCTTTTTAACATACGCGGTGACAATGACCTTTCCGCCGCCGCGAGTATTATTTGATCTTTGGCTTCCTCAACAAGCCGTTATATTTTTAAAAGTAAATAAATACCATATACTCTTTTTTTGGTATTTAAAATGGTTTTTATAATGGATTTTTTATGTCAATATATTTAAGTGATATATTGTGCTTGAACTGTGGAAATGTTTTCATTCCTTTATAATTGTTTTATGTGTAATGATTTTATAATGGTACTTGGACATTTGACGGGTGGTTACGTGATAAACCATATGACGGGTGGTGCCATGAATACCAGGATGGGTGGTTACGTTATAACCTCCAATGCATTGGGTATGGAAGTCGACCGTATGGCTATTCCATTAAGTATGTGTGGAAGTCGACCGTATGGTTATTCCATTTAAGTATGTTTATGTCCCAAGTTACCTTTATTTTTTATGTGTTCTTTATATGGGTTTTATGGTAATCTTTCAGTTACAAAAGGGTAAGTAATGGTCTTTTATTCAGTGAAGAGTTTTTACTACTTCATAAAGGTGAAAAGTATTACTTTGGTAAAGTACTCATGGTTTACTTGTTGTTTTTGAAAAACTAACATTTTTCCTTCTTTGTGTATCCTTTACTGGGCTTTTTATGCTCATCCGAAGTTTTTTAAATGTTTTCCACAGGACTTAAAGATGAATAGGGTCAAGGATGGGATCAAGGAAAGATATTCTATCTAAAACATGGAACTAGACATGTTTCTTTTTATGTGTTTTTTTATTTTATAGAAGCTTAGTAGAAGTCTCTACTATGTAATCTTTTGAGATGTAATAGTTATGACCTAATTATCTAAAACTCCAAACCTGAAAAGATCCTCTATGTGAATTATTCATTTAATTCATGATTAAGTAATGTTTAAGGCTGGGGCCTTACAGTTGGTATCAAAGGTCGGTTTAGATAACTTTAGAGGTTAGGGTATTCTCTAAGCATACGTGACATTACCATAATGGTTAGGATTTCAGAAAGAGTCCTAGTTTTAGATAAAGTGAATGAGTAAGTATATATTAGTGTTTATCTTCCTCATTAGTACATGATGGTTTTGTTGATATAATCACACTGACCTTTTTGGTTTTAGTAAATGGCTGGATCTAGTAGGCACCAAAGTAACAGTGGATGTGAAGGAAACTGTGATAGTTTTTTGAGTGAGAAACTGAATGATATGGGAGCTGCAATGAGAACTCTTGTGTTTATCCTCAACCAACTATCTGGAGTCATGATTTACCACCTAAACCTTGGTGATTTCTATAAGGCATCATATATGCGAGAAACAAATCCCTATGGAACTACAGGTAATAATCCTAAAGGTAAGTGTGTTAAAAAACCTATGTGTCAAAGATGTGGAAAGAAACACCTAGGAAAATGTTTCAAAGGGACATAAATAATCTATAGATGTGGAAATTAAGGTCATAAAGCAAGAACCTACCATGGAAAAAGGAAGCATACAGTTGACTCGAGGAAAGGGAAAAAAGTTCTTTCTGAGGGATCAATTGAATGTTTTAAATGTGGTGTGCATGGTCATTATGAAAACACATGTCCTATGAGAAGTTTTGGGAATGAGATCACCAATATCGTACAAATATTCATTTACCAATACCTAATTCCATTCCGATTGAGGATGAATAAACTAACAATGACCAATCAGTGGTATGTATTATTTCTTAACATCTGTTTTCCTATTTTAGAATCTTAGGATATGATTCATGATTTTGTTTGTAGGAAAGAAGTATTTCAGAATAAGTTTGAAAGGAATGGTTAATGGATCATGAAGAATGTTGAATGAGTAAGAAGTCAACATATAAGGGCTTCAAGAGTTATTGTGAAATTCTTAAGAGTATTAAGTCTCTTTTGATGATGGGGATTACATTAGAAGTCTTTTTAAAGTATGTGTAACCCTGATGTTTGATATATGAAAATTTTATTCAAGGAATAGTTATCTGTTCTTTAGTGTACATAGTTATAAAGAACCATTTGGGTTTATATGATCCTTACTTTTGAGGTAATTATGGGTTACTATATATTATGATGGAAAGTGAAAGGCATGAGATAAGATTGAGGTTAAATTATGTTATGGTTATTTTTGATGATTTTATCTCTTTTTTTGGGGAATGATTTGAGAATTATATAGTTTAGAAAAAGGACAACACGCAGACCGTGTGACAACCCATCGCGTTGGACAAAACTGTGGGAATCGAACCCACAACCAAAGTGTGACTGGTATTTATCACCTACCACTGGACTACGTGAAGTCCCTGGTTAGTTTGACTAATTATTTTTAGTTAGACGATTTTATGAATTAAGAGTAAGTTGATTTTGGGTTATCTATGGAAATTATTAATCTATCATGGAGGATATGTGATTAGGTTAATTACTTTTCAATACGAGACTTTAAGAGCAACTAATGTTGTTTGGAGATAAATGTTACGATTTAACTTAGAAGACCATGTGATTAAATCCTTCAAATATTTGGGTTTCAATATTAGTTTGGTTTACTTTTGGTCTTCGTTGAACATTGGGTCTTGTTGGACAAATTTTGGAGATTAAGAATAGATTTCATTTTTATAAAGGATTATCGTTTTTGGGTATTATCTGATCTCATACTAACCTTTTTGGTTTTAGTTTTGGTTAAGGTATAAAGACATGGTAAGTATACAGTTCTCTTTTTTGGATTAGGTGATTCTCTAGAAGTTGATTATAGATCTCTTAATGTAAACAAGTCAACCTAAATACTCATCTTTTGGATAAAATATGAGTTCATGTAAGAAATCTAGTAAAATTTGAAAGTCAACATGACAAGTATGTATGTTTCCTTATGTTTTAGTTAAGCTCAAAAATAAATTCCTCAATGAAAAGTAACTTAAAAAAATGTTGTCTGTTAACTTTTCCTACTGGGGAATCGAATACCGTTTAACCCACCACAAGTTTGTGATTTTCTTGTGGTTAACTTTCTCCTAAACATGTTTTCTATCACTCTCCATCAGAACATGACCCTTTGCTTTTTCTTCCATATCCATGTTTTCCTACAAGGAATCCTAGTATGGGTTAACTCGGGTGACATCTGTACTTCTCTTTCTTTCTTTTAAAGCGATTGTTTTACCGACTCTTGATCCGATGTGGGACTTTCAATGATGTTTCTGAGCCCAATTTTAAAATTATGAGGACGCAATTCCCAAAAAGGTGGGAAGGATGTAACACCCTCGGTAAATAAAGAATATGACATTTTAATATTTATCCCTATTTGTGAATAAAATGTTAATATTAATTTAAAGGGAACGCTATGCTCGATGGCTTACCCAATACGCAACAACGAGTTCCTTTGAAATCTTACGTTGCACTCTAATAATAAAATAATTTTATTTTAAATGGTAGTTAACACCTAGCCATTGTAATGACGGGAATGAACAGAACTAACTACAAAATTATTATATATGTTTGTCAAATATTTTTACTTTTTACAATAAATGTTATATTATTAAAAATGCGAATGAATCCAATTTTAAGCGTAAACATTCTAATACTCTTTAAAAGGTCGATTAACCGCCTTTTGATGGAGAACCTCTTTTAAATCCAATTTTTGACAATTTTATGTGTTATATTTGACAAAATAAAATTCTCCTTTAGAATTGGGACATCAAAATTTACTTTGTGTAAATTTTTGGTATTTGTCCGATAAAGTTCATTTTTTAATGAATAGTGAAAACTGTTATATTTTAATTCAAAACCTCTTTTTAATATAATTTATTTATATGATTAGATTATCTTTTTAATTGGGTTTAAAGTGAAATTAGAATATATTTTTACCATTTAATCCAATGGTGTTCATTGGAATTAATATCACTTTGAGATTGGACATAAATGAGTGTCAATCTTTTGATAGATATTGTTTCTAAAAAACACGCTATTTGATTTGACAACAGAATTTAATTATAAAATTAATTAATGCAACTTCTATGTTATGAATTTGGTAAAAAAGACATCATTTTTGAATTCGGAATATCAAATATATCTTATGGTGAATTTTTGGTATTTTTCTGAAAAACCTTAATTTTTGATGAATAGTGAAACCACAAAGTGGTAGTTACAAAAACTGATTTTTCATTTAAACGGAACTTTACCACTTCTGTTATTTGAATTTAAAAAATCCAATATTAATGATTTTCATTATTAAGTAAAATTTGGTTCAATGGGATGAAAATAATTTTTGATGAAAAGTAACTTTTAAGTTTTATTAATCGCGATTAAAGGTAATTAGTGTGATTTAAGGTAAAAATGATATTATAATAAAATTAAAATATCTTGAAACTTGTCCTAAACCTATTGTAAGAGTCATGGAAGACCAATACAACCCATGGGTAGATTTTTGGGACCCCATGGAGCCACTTGGGTAAGATAATGACATTAATGCCTTTTATTTAAAGTAAAAGTAAAAATGACACAAACTTGTATTATTTTACTAAAACAATTTTTACATGGGGTTATACAAGTCAGAGTTTTGACTATAAATAGTAATTAGAAAGATAAAAATATTTCCTACATCATATTATTTTTTTTATAATTTTTAGACATTAGATAAATTAAATTATTTATGACATCATGATGATGCAACGATTACCTCATTATTCAACGATTTAAATAAAATGAAAAGATAATGTAAAATATAAGACCTAAACATGTAAAAAACCTATTTTATGGGTGGATTTAGAACTATTATCACCTTATCCTTGAAATACATAAATGTGGGACCTTTAAAATCCGAAACTCATTTGAAAATAAAGTAACATTTCATACCTTTCCAAGAGTGCCCCTCCTCTCCTCTTATAAAAGGCCCCCACCTCTACCTCCTTACCCACACCTCCCAAGCCTTTTTATCGGTCATTATCTGATAATTTTGTCTCTACAAATCCCTATCCTCATCCTAGAAGCCTTAACTTAGGCAGGAATCTCTTCAAGAAACCCTTTTGGTTCAAACCAAAGGGAGTTACCCGATTTTAAGGTAACACCTTCACTTGTGCTCTTTTGTTTATTTTGCTTCTCCAAACCCCTAAACTCTTTTTATTAATTTCTTTTGTAACAAAACCAGTATCTTCCATATAATAGGATGTTTTTATAAGAAATATTCTATCTACACTTACACACACCTACATATAATGGTTAAAGAACATACTGTTTCTATGGATGAGGATTTTATGCCTCACGAAATGATGATTGTTCGATATTCTTTTAACACCTTCAAATGTGGCCATTAAGATGTAAATATATTTATATATGATATATAATATGTTTATGTTTTCCTTAGGCTTCTGTATTTTTCATTTATGGCATAAATTTATGGTTTCCATTATGGGTAAACGTGATATCTTCATTTTAGGAAGTGCGGACTACCGCCCCCTCAAAGTGATTTGATTCGTTAATACCATATGTGGTACGTATAAAGGATGGAGTTAATGTTATTATATATGATGTTATAATGGAATTATAATATACCCTTATATCATTATGATTTCACCCCATTAAATACAAAATAGAAATGAAAGCAGCGTTCATGCGTACATACGGCTTACCGTCTCCATGAACGGTGCATTTCATTTCTTACCTCTAAATGTTATGTACTATTATAAATACATGTATATGATGGATATGTATGATATATATGATATCCAAATAATGAATATCATTCTGGATATAATGAAACTTTGACCACATAAACAACATGTAATTGTAAGAAGTCCATTTTTTGACTTAAGTACCAAATATCGACAAAATGAACTTTATTAAATTAAATGATTACATAACATTTATAACATGGAAATAAGTTATATAAAAAGTAATAATAAACTTGAAAAAGGTTCTTAAGCAAGTATAAATTAACACTAGTTTATTATTCCAGAGATTAAAGAGCAATCGAGTCACACCAGACACGATGTAAGGGATCCAACCTCTCTCGTTCTTTTTAAGTACTCTCTTTTATGTAATTTATTATAATCTCATAATTATTATGTTTGGTGATGTTATTTTATATTCAGAATACTGTAATTTTTTTGTTCATATTATGAGAGACCCTATTTGATCTCATAAATCCATTTTTGGAAGTTTTAAGTGGCGCCGTTAGGCTGCCGAGTTTTCGTAAGGGATTTTTCATCTCACTTTTATTCCTGTGAGATTTATGATACATTTTCCACCATTTTCCTTTGATTAGTGTATGAACTGACCATTATTCTACTCTTTGTGTAATATAATTTCGTTTATGGGTATTTACATCAATTTTGTATAGTCCTTCTTTCATGGGGTGTACGTTTCGGAAGTTACCCAATTCGGTAAGGGAACCTTTCACCCTCCTCATTTTAAAAGACATCTTTTTTTTAAGTCTTTTAATCTTATTATGATGGGACATGTTATTATATATCCTTATTGATATAAATGGTATGTCCAAGTGATGATATACCCCTTGTTATCTCTCATCAACTCATTTTCTAAATTTTGAAGTGAAGCCATTAGGCTGTCAAATTTTTACAAGGGAACTTCTTAACCCAATTTTGATTCTTTGGGATAAACTTGTACTCCTTGAATATGTCGTTCTATGAATAGGTGTGAATAACCTCTGATTGTTTTACACTTAATATCCACTTATATTTTTTGTATTCATTTGTCACACATAATTATGTAATTGATTTATCCTTAATCCATGGATACCGTCTTTGTAAGGGACTTCGTCTCAATCTCCTTTCATTAAGGCATATTTTTGTTCCAATACAAGGATTTCTTTTATAAGGTGTATAAACCCATTTGACTTATACTTTTATTCGAAAGGAATATTTTCTATATGAAGCGTTTTACTAGACAAAAAAAAGTATGTTTATTTTTAACGTACGCGGTGACAATGACCTTTCCGCCACCGCGAGTATTATTTGATCTTTGGATTCCTAGCTGTTATATTTTTAAAAGTAAATAAATACCATATACTCTTTTTTGGTATTGAAAATGGTTTTGATAATGGATTTGTTATGTCAATATATTTAAGTGATATATTGTGCTTGAATTGTGGGAATTTTTTCTTTCCTTTATAATTGTTTTATGTGTTATGATTTTATAATGGTACTTGGACATTTTACGGGTGGTTATGTGATAAACCATATGACGGGTGGTGCTGTGAATACCAGGACGAGTGGTTACGTTATAACCTCAAATGCATTGGGTATGGAAGTCGGCCGTATGGGTATTCTGTTAAGTATGTGTGGAAGTCCACCGTATGGTTATTCAATTTAAGTATGTTTATGTACCAAGTTACCTTTATATGTTATGTGTTCTTTATATGGGTTTTATGGTAATATTTTGGTTACAAAAGGGTAAGTAATGGTATTTTATTCAGTGAAGAGTTTTTACTTCTTAATAAAGGTGAAAAGTATTACTTTGGTAAATTACTCATGGTTTACTTTTTGTTTTTGAAAAACTAACAGTTTTCCTTCTTTGTGTATCCTTTACTGGTCTTTTTATGCTCATCCCAAGTTTTTTAAATGTTTTTCACAGGACTTAAAGATGAATAGGGTCAATGATGGGATCAAGGAAAGACATTATATCTAAAACATGGAACTAGACATGTTTCTTTTTATGTGTTTTTTTTATTTTATGGAAACTTAGTAGAAGTGTCTACTATGTAATCTTTTGAGATGTAATAGTTATGACCTAATTATCTAAAACTCTAAACCTAAAAAGATCCTCTATGTGAATTATTCATTTAATTCATGATTAAGTAATGTTTAAGGCCGGGGCCTTATAAAGGGTCTATATCAGGCCCCACACATCACTTAATAAGTACAATTAATTCCTCATATGAATGAATTTAAACATAAACAACATATAAATATGAAAGGTAAATAACATTCCCTAATATGTAAACAAAATCACTTACCATTTTGAGTAGTAAGGTGAATGGTATCAAGAGAGAACGTCCACAGTCAAAATGATCATAAAACATTTAATAAAATATGGTGGATTATTAACATAAGATATAAACCTAAATAAAGAATAAAATTCATTAGATGTGTTTAAATATATGAAAATACTCTAATAAAATCATCGAGTATTTTTTGAGAGAAATACCCATTTACTTTGAAAAGAAGAGTTCTTTTGGAAAAATCATTTTTATTTGTCACGATTTTTTATATAAAACCAAAAATTAAAAAATATATTTTTTCATCAAATAATTATTTATTTTATAAAAATAATGGTTTCTTAAAAAAATTAAGTATGGTACTTGAAAATGGGTAGGAAATCGAGACGCTCCCATTATTTGGGCTTGCGTATCGGGAAGAAATGACAAGGGTAACTTGTAAAACATTTATTATCCCATAAAATAATTATGAACTAATCATGATATATGATTTGGAACATATATATATATATATTTTATAATAATTATATAAAAATAATGATGAAATAAATTAGTGTATATAGAAATAAATCATAACCCGAATGAAAATGGAGGTTCGGTAAGAAAACCCTTACCATATGTCCGAATGTATTCTAAACTTGACCTTAAAATACAGTATAATCAAATTAAATTAATGAATTAATTAAATAATTAATTAATAACCTTATCTAAATGTATTTTATTTAGTATAATTTTATTAATTTAATTTATGGCCTTTTTTATGAGTTATAAGATACAATTTTATTTCTTGAGAGCGTTTGTTTCCTTGGTTTTCATGATCGGTATACTTGTATATAAGTATGGAAGTTCATGTGGAAGGGGTATAATTATATAGAAATGAATTTATATGATATTAATTAATATATAGAATATTAAATGGTTATATAATTAAATTTCTTATATGGTATGAGGATGAGTCATTAGATAACACATTAGTGATAATCATTTTGATTATTTTGGTGTTATTTCGATTATTACGAAATAGTTTAGCCGTATGAATTAATATTACATATATATACTAGTTATAGAACATTAAATAGGTTTTAATACATATATTATAGTATGGTTTTACCATTAAAATGGTTTTATTACCATCCTTTAAGGAGAAATTTAAGAATGAAAATCTGTTGTCCACGAAGGTTATAAATCAGCACTTCACAGAAAATGATTTCATTTTTAAAATATAAGAGAGGGAGAGAGAGAGAGAAAGAATTTTGAGGAAGTATATTACATTAACATGATATAATTACAGCATATAGATGATACTGGAGTTATCAATCTTATTTGGATAGAGTATGTGATTAGAGAATAATAAATGAAAAGAACTTGAGAAGAAATTAAAAGGAAAAGGAAGAGGATTTTACCTCTTGAATACTCTTCCTTGAGAACCTACTTAATGGGAATGGTTTTGGTATTTTGGTAAGAAAAAGAGCTCCTAGACGTTTGGGAGAGACTATGGAAGATTATTTGGTCATAATTTTGACAATTTTCAAGGCTTATAGGTGTGAGGAGAAGAGGGGGTGAGGGGTGGTATTTATAGTGGAGGAGAGGAGAGATTTTTGAATATTTTATTCATTTATTTATTATTTTGGATCAAGAATATTAATAGTTTGATAATTATAATAAAATATATTAAAATATTGAAGGTAAGTTTGAGATTATGGTGCTTACATCATGCATGACTTAAATAATAGTGTATTTAGGTTATAATGTATTTATACCGTAAATTACCGTATACTACCATTCACTAAAAATTCAAGTATTTTAGAAAATTATAAAAAAATCACCATCAACATTTTTTCGATGTTTGTAATTCAAAAATAGACTCCATTTTACTAAAATAATTTTCTAAATATGTGAAATTTAATTTTTAAATAAAATTATTATTTAATTTAAAAATACAATTTTTAAATTTAAAACTGATTTTATAACACTCTGAAAAATTAACTAAGGCCTCATAAAATTATCCTAAAATAAAAATACAAAAAATATTGATTTATTAATCCATTTTATGAATATATTTTTTTAAAAATAATTTTGTTAATAATAAAAATGTAATTAAATATTTATGACTCATAAAAATACCAACACTTAATTAATATTTTTTAAAATATCCATTTACTTATACTATGATATAATTATATAATACTTTATCTTATGAGATGAATAAATTTTATTTATTCTTAAATGGGTGAGACTACTATTCATTAATCCAATTTACTATTCATAAGGGTCATATTACTATTCCTAAGGTCAAGTTACTATTTTATTGGTATAGATTCCTTAACTTCTAAAAATACCTATTATTTAATTAATTATTCATTTATGATGTTTGTATTGTGTTCTATAAGTGATTTTATATGATCTATACTATATGAAATAAACATAATAATGGAAATCTCATTGATAGTATTTTGGGTCGTTACATTATTATTCATATTCCTTTTATTCCTCATTGATATGTCTATTTCCTAACATGTTGTATCTTATTCATGTTATGAATTGTTTATTACCTTACTGGGATTTATAGCTCATCCCTTTCTTATGTTTTCACTGGGCTATCCCGTGAAGTTTTAAAAAGCCCTGGAATTTTAGAAGCATGTTAAGGAAGTTTTCAATAATGTTGTTGTATCCCATGTTCAAGATGTTATGCTATGTTCTGAATTCCCAAAGACACTATACTTATTAATATTTTGGGTTATATTAAGTGTAATTTTATATAATAAATCTTTTATTAATGTGAAATAAATAACAAGGTTGTTATACACTCTTTGGTTGTGCCTTGATCAATTTATGCTTCATTTCTTACTCCAAGGAATGAAGATAAAATTTAGTGCATGCAGAACTAGTGGATTATAAGATCCATAATGGGATGAAAAGTCATTCCTTGAATATTTAGTTATCATAAAAAATGGTTAGCATAGATTATTAAATACACATAAATATTCAATGTGTTGTAAAAAAGTTAAGGAAGGAGTTCCCTTTTATAATTGAGGTCAGGGGCACTTTTGAAAATTCTCAAAATATTAAATTAGTATAAATTTATTTTCAATTTTAAATAGCTTTAAAGTGATTTATTTCAAATATAAGATGATTATTGGTCAAAATAATTTCATTCAATAATTTTAAGAAAAGTTTAGGTCAGATTATTACCCTTATCATTCAGTTTTAACCCTGATTTAACCACTTTAGTTCTTACCGTGATAACATGGATTTTATTACTTAAGGGTGAATATTGTTACTATAAAATTATAAATGACCCATGAATGTACCATTGATGAAATCTTAAACCTTATCCCAATCAGTTGGACAAATTTAAAATTTTTAAAATTTTTATATCATTTAATAAAATATTATTTATTTTAAAATATCTTTAATGTAAATTTTGACACTATTTAGTACTTTGAATTTTAAAAATATTAATACAATAAGATATCTTCCAACCAACTTTTTGAATACATCCCTGACATGTAAAGGTCACCTAAAAAACTCATGTACAATATCAATTATCTAAAATTATATTTATTTTAATATTTTTAATATCGTTTATTTTTTTCTTTAATTGAATAATTACTATATCATCATTATGTAATCATTTAAGGTAATTATTTCATCTTTAAAAATTAAAAATACATTACCATGATGTAGATAAACCTTTTAAATTTCATAATAATATTTATATTTGAACATATATTATGGATAACCCAATATTAAAAATTTTATATGATTTAAAACATGAATGTGAAATATTAGACCTTTCATTAAATATGATATTATATTAGGTGATTGGGGGGTCCAACTACATTTAAACACACACACACACACACACACACACACCGCACACACATAATCCTGAAATGCAAGTCATAGCCCCCCCAAGTGGCCCCTAAAAGTCATAAATAAATATATATCATGAAAATAATTTTATTAACTTAAAAATGGACACTTATATTAATTCATAACATGATTTTATTAAAGTTTTAGAGTCATTTTATAGTCCTTATAATTTTATTTTTAACCTAAATTACCTAATTTACCCTTTACCGTGGTAACAAAAATTATCAAGGTTACTATTCATATTAACAAAAAAAAGTAACTATTTAATAAATTTAAAACTTCTAAATCCAAAAATGGAATCCATTTTTCAAAATTCAAAATATAGAATTTGTAGAATTTAATTTAAAATTAATCCTTCAAAACCCAATAAAAATATTTTTCTTAAAAAATGCATTTTTAACCCTAAAAATGTAATTATACCAAAATAAGGTATAATGATAATTAAAATGTAATTAATTAGATATTATATAACTAAATATAACTTAATTTACTTTAATATAAAATTAAAATAATAAAGATACATTTTAATATAAAAAAATTGACTTTTTTATAAAAATTGGTATTTTTTTACTATTAACTGGAAAATAAATATTTTCAGAAAAATAGAAAAAATCTACCTAAGATAATTTTTACATTAAAATTTTAAAAATAAAGTTTATTTTGTCAAATATAACTAATAAAAGTTTAAAAATTTAGTTTTAAAACATGTGCACTATTAAAAGATGAAAAAACTACCATTAGAAAAATTTAGCTTTTTATACATCAAATTATATTTGATCATATAATATGCCCATAAAATATTTTTGATTAATGTCAAAACATTTGATTGAATATATATAAATTTCATTAATATCATTTAATAATATCAATTAATTTAATTTATTATGATTAAACTATTTTGGGTGCATAAACAATAGTTTTTTTATAAAAACGTTTCCTTTATATTAAATTAGTTTTTTATATTTGTTTCTAATTAATTGGTCACAAAATAATTATATAAAAATGTGTAAACAAAATTTTCAAAATTTAGTTTATACTTTTTATACCTTCCATTACTAGGTCTAGTTGATAATTAACATATTAAATAATAACATCAATATTATATTGTAGTTCTGTAGAACTCGGTCTTGTGTGTAACACAAACTGTCGAATAAATTTAATTTAAAAATAGACATACCATAAAATCTTGGGGTTTTATGGAAACTTTAAGTGGCATCAAAGTGGCCACATATTAATTTATAATAATTTATTATTTTTTGATTAATTTATTTTTTTAATAGAATTTCATTTCCATTTTTCATTATTTAATACAAAATTTAAGATAATATGATCCCTCAATTTATTATAACCAAGAGAAAGATAATAACAGATGAAAAAAATTCAAAGATCCAACAAGAGGTTCCAAGAATTCTGGTTGATAGAAATGTTTACATAATGTGTAATTGAAAAGTAGATGTCTTGTACCCATGGCCATCCACACCAGGATAAGCCTCAAAAATCATGACATGTCATGTGGGGGTTTTGTATGGGGAATGTTTACATGCCAAAAATTAATTTCAAGTTGGAACACAACATGATAAGGTGTACATGGAAGGTGGTTAGTGTACACATCCTATAACCCCACATAATTTTCCCCATATAAATCACAGAAACTATGTGGTCAAAGTACATAGCATATAATTAATACATCCTATGTAATGAATTCCTATCTAATAAAAAAACATTATTTGAAGTATATAGAATGTAGTAGGTCGAGTACATTGTGTAACACATAATAAACCACATTAAATACACAAGTCCCTAGGTGTGTAATGTGGGTGGCCATTAATGAATCACATAGTGTGTAACATACTATACACATCGTGTAATTCAGGCCAACTCATGTGAGAAACATGCTGAGATATGTACATCATATGAGTCAATACATGGAGAGGTTATATAATTAAAGAAAACCCAAACTACATGACATGTAGCTGGTTATAAAAGTCGTGTGATAGCTCATTGGGTCATGGGAAATAATAAATTAATTATTAATTGGTTTCCATGTTATTCTGTAAATACACGAAATCTATAGTTGTCATACATGTTGTGTACTTAACACACATTTCCAGCAGTACATGCCTTGTATATTCAAGGGGATTCATGTAATAATTAATGTTGTGAAAACTACACAGCTTGACTGATGAAACAACATTTCGTGTCTGTCACAAAACCATGTAGGAATATATGTTTTGTAAGTACAATGTACATGACTAGGATTTTTCATAGTGTTAGTCACACACCATTTCATGTGATGGAACACATCATGTAAGAGTTATACTCCAAAATTGGGTTTAAATAGAATAAAAAGGGTACACGTTATGTCACATCCAGTATATGTTGTATAATTAATTAATTTTAATTAAATTTTATTTATTAATTTATTTTTAATTATAACAGATGGGAATCCCAAGTATTGTTTTGTTGGATAATTAAGATAAATGACAGAATTAATTAATAAGATAATTAGTTTATTAATTTGATAAATTCATTTTAATAAGGAACAAAATAAAGTGAATGCTAGCTAGTTTAAATGTGTATTTAGTGCATGCATGGATGATCATGAGCTTGACAAACCTATGTATGTGTTGAGTTTCTATTTAATTTAATTATTTATTGCATGTTTTTTAATAAAATATTTATTATTAAATTAAATAATATGATCTATGTATTATCCCTTCATCTTTATTATGTATGGGATTTCATGTCCATGGATTCTTTTATATAACCCCAAACCTCTGGATCCCCTCACTAGTGTGTGACTAAGCATATTTAAAATAAGGATCTCCCAAGCATAAGGATATAGTTCCAGAACGAGCTAAGTTGAAACTAAAAAACTAGATACACTAGTTAAAGGTGAAATATAACAACTTGATCCAATCCCAAAGGAAGGATTTATTCCCCTAGGGTTAAGGGTTGGTTTATCACCCACTTGATAAATCAACGAGTAGTTAAAGCACATGATCATATCTCAGGTTTGTTTTTTTGTCTAGTTCATGGTTATTTATTTATTTATGTCATGCATTGTTTATTTGATTATTAGACATGGTCATGTAAAGTTAATTAAATAATGATTATTCTAAGGTAAAATAAAATAAATGGATTATATATAAAATATTTTATCATAAATGGTTAATTATTTATGTAAAACCCATAATATAATAAAACTATATAAAGGATAAAATAAATTATATATATACATAAGATAAAAAAACCACTCAAGAAAATATTAATATAGAAAAGGTTTTCATTACTTGAGTTAAGGATGCCTCCATTGTTCAAAGTGATTTTTTTGCCTCCATCAAGGTGCTTTCAATTATTTAAGGAGTTATAAATTTCTTTTGGATCAAATTAACCTAGTTAACAAAAAGGGTTGATTACCTCCACAATATTTGGTCCAACTTGGAGGCAAGTGTTGGGGAATCTTAATCAGTATTTTAGGATTTGAGAGTCCACTCAATTGATCAAGGAACCTCCAGTTAATGAAATTTGAAAGGCTGTCTACCTAAATACCTTCAAGTAATTTCATAATGTCTCTTTCTAGGTTGTTTTAAGTGAAATACACATCCTTGGAACTAAAATATATACAAAATTATATATTATGAAATAAATGGTGAGGAATATTTGGATTTGATAAAATAGAGGGGGAATAATAATATTTATTACATCATACTTTTGGTAAAAAAAAATAAAGTACCAAAATCTAATTTTATTTATTGTAGAAATTGAAAAGTTAGACCATGGTAATCTATAATAATTATTGGACTCAGACCATATCATTTCCACCACAAATTTCTAAGAGTGGTATAGTTATTTATTCAGTTCACCACTAAAAGAAAATTTATACTATGTGTTGGAGTCCCCTATTCCTAATCAACCACATCACCAAGCAATTATTTGTGAAAAGGATACCTAAAAGAGATATATGGAGGATAGTTCTAATGTGTGTTTCATAATGGTATAAACTATTTCAGGAGAACTAAAGATGATACATAAAGTTATGGATGCATATACCATCAAATCTTATCTTCTATCTCTTGAGAAATAGAAAGAGAGGCTTTCGATAAATGATATTTTCACTACACTAAACTAGTGTAAACTAGGATACAAGAACTTATATAGTGATATTACCTTCAAAATTCGGAATTATATTCATCAATTAGAAAATTTAGGCTTCTATATAGATAAAAAAACTATCCATTGATCTCATATTGTCGTCCTTATCACCCAGATAATTCATATTCATCAAGAAGTACATGATGAACATTAAGAATAATCTACTCATGAATATTTTGACTATGCTTCTCCAAGTCGATAGGGAATGGTGGGAACATGATTTCTCCTCACTTATGGAGAAAAAAGTTAATGAATAGGTTAAAAATACATTGATTGGTCCAATGTCAATTGTGTATTTACAACATCCTTTAAAGAGGAAAAAGATTCAGTGGCAGTGCGGTGAACATGAAGTTATTTGCTTCTCATGTGGAAATAATAGACATTGGAAGAGGAGTTATAAAGAGTTGAAGAAGAAGAGAGAAAAATATTCCACCTTAGGTAGATTCATCACGACTTGTAATATTTCTTTTACAGTTCTTGAGTTTTAAATACAAGATGAAACATACATATTTTTATTCAAATTTAAGAAACAATGAATTTCATAAGCATTAAAGGAATTTAGGTGAACACTATAAGTATTTGATAAAGAGATATTCCCAAGTCATCTAAGAGGAAGACAAAACTTCATATTTCCAAGTGGATTGATTCTAGTTAAAGTTTTGTTTTGTATTGAGTTTTTTCTAAAATATTTATTTCAATGTCTAGTTAGACACAATGAGACATAGTTTTATGTTTGGAATGAATTTTGTTATGGTATTTCATACTTAACTAATAGTTCAATAGTACTTGAATCACAAACATCCAATACCGTCAATGGATGAGGAATATAAAATAAAAGACTTGTACCTATTTATGGGAATATAATTATTAGTCAATTTAAACTAAAAGTTGTATTCAAGTATACTGAGGATATTTTTTAGACTCTTATGGGACAAAACTCATAGGTCACTTGGCATACTTATTAAGTTTTACAAAAAAGTATCCTTTATAAATAAAATTAAGCTATATAATTTTCTAGAGTTAGATCAACCAAACAAAATAAACTATTCTAAGGAGAATCTAGATGTAAATTTATATACATCGTGATATTTCTTAAAGATATATTCAAAATTCATAATGAAGGAATGGGTACACATGATAAAAGATATAAGATCCTCTAGGAAATCTTTTCAATGAATATATTAACCCCGAGGTTCTAGGTTTGAGTCCTCTTAGCTTCATGTTTATGCTTTAATATATGTTGCTCCAATTTCCCCATACACCCTATAGGAGGAACTGGCCGACCCCCCAAGACCCAAAAATGTTGGGATATAGCTGGGTAATGTGAAATACCTAGATTTTTGGATCCTCCCATGGGAATAGAAAGTTTCCTTAGGTTAAAGGGGCAGCTTTAAAACCATATTTTTCCCCTAGAGGCGGGAGGGGAGTGGGGGTAGCGCTGGAGTTGAAGCCTGAAGTTCTAGGTTAGATTCCTCTTAGCTTCAAGCCTATTCTTTAATATATGTTGCTCCAATTTCCCCATACACCCTATAAGAGAACTGGCTAACCCCCCCCCCCCCCCCATGACCCACCAGTGTCAGGAGATAACTGGGGAATGTGAACTACCTAGATTGGTGGATCCCACCCATGGTAAGAGAGGGTTGCCTTGGGTTAAAAGGGAATATTTACAACCACATTTTCCCCCACAGGGTTGTCCAGTGGTTAGGGTTAAGGGTAGGGGTTTTTAGTTATAGTGTTCGATTATCACTGTCTACATGTTTTGGCTTAGGTAATTTCATGTTGTGTGATTTAACACCTCAACAGTATCGGGGAGCATGGGGAGACCAGTTTTACCTAGTCGGGTTGCAGTTATCATTAAAGACCTGGGTTATAGTACACCCACAGAGGAAAAAACAATGCTAGGAAGAGTATTATAGGAGAAGTCTCAGAATCCTCCAGGGTAGTTCTGGGTGATCAGAGAGGGAACCAGTTCTGTCTTGATGTTCCCTACACACATCATCAGTAATTGATCCTGAGTTAGTGGTATGTTAAGGGAGTATGTAATCCCTTTCCACCGAGCAATAAAGTCCGCAACACACTCATCTGGAATTTGTTTGCACTTGAAGAGGTCTACGATGCTCGTTTTCTGCGTGGTGGAGCTGAACTGGTAGAGGAATTTCTTGTGAAGGTCCTCCCAACTGGTTACAGCTTCGATGGGGATCTGGATGTACCAGATGAATGCATGCCCCTCCAATGTCTGAACAGAACAGCAGATCTTGGCAGCCTCCTACTGCGTTGGAGTCCCTAACATGGTCCCACACCTTGAGTTGAAGTTGTCCATGTGCTGTGGCGGGTCCCCCATCCCGTTAAAGGGGGAGAAGTTGGGATTCACAAAACCCAGAGGTGCCGACATATCATCCACCCATGCTGGATATGGCTTGACATCATGTAGGAGTTCCACTTTTCATGTTTCCAGCACCTCAAGGTGGGCAATGAGTGCCGCCTTTGGATCATCTGGGCGAGAGTCCCTATCTTGAAGGGGATCCCTAACCACGAGTGCGTTGGCAGGTTATTCAACAAGATAAGGCGGCTCATCAACTCATGGAGCGACTGGTGGAGTGACCTGCGGGGTAGATGGGGGAACCCGAGTTGGGTTTCTTGGATTATCGCGCTATTCCGGAGGGTTTGGTGAGACATACCATGCCCTCTTGTTGTAAGTTATGGCTTTAACCCGGTCTGTGGGGGCAGGATGGTCAGGGTCACCTGGAGGCAGCTCGCCGAGGGGAAGTTGTTCCTACCTCTGCTGTCCTGGCCTAGGATTGCAGTAGTCTGACCGTCGCTCTGCAATGCATTCAGTGAGGGGCTCATTGACCAACTTCTTCTATTCGACAAGATGTTGGCACAATGCGTCCTTCTCAGGGTCCTCCTCCATCTTATGCACTGAGGTAGATGGGTCAGAGTGTTTGGAAACTCCGAGGTTCTCTTTTCCCTTACCATGATTTCGGCTAAGGACCAATGCCTCAGTGGGCGTAGGGAGACCCAGTAGAGTCCTCTGCTGACGAGTAACTCTTCCTGATGGATCCAGTAGTGGTGGGACGCCCTCAAAGGGTAAGTCCTCGTCAAGAAACTCCAGCTCATTCTCCTCATTCACTATGTCGGCCATGTTGACCGTGACCCTTCTTGGGGGGACGTCCTCGATATCACCTAGCGAGTCGAGATACCGTCAGATAAGACTGAAGAGGAGGGAAACATACTACCCCCAACCACAAATTTTCATGTGGGGGGAAGCTTCCTTGATAATATTGCAGAGTACCTTGAAACTCTAACGCATTGCTGTTGGAGGGCCTTACGACATCCCAGTGACTCGGGGTGCTGGGCCACAGGGAGTGCGGCCAAATCCACTAGATGACATTTCTCACCAATTTCTTCAAAATGTGCTTGGATCCTGTGATAAACCACTTGCTAATGATGAAGTCAGAAGTGCGTTGCCCAGAGGGTTTGGAAGAAACATTCAACTTCCTCTAGAGTGAGGGATTCCAGTACGCAGAAATTCGGCACTGCCACGAGCTAGAAGATCTCACGGAAGTGGTCCACCATGAGGATGTTGCATAAGATACTTAGCTAGGATTCAAGTTATGGCCCTTTATTTCCCCATTCATAAATTGATGGTGGATAAGGAACTGGAAGCGGTACTGAGGTAGACTGCTTGGGTAGCTGGCTGGCCAGTGGAGAATACGACAAATGAGCTGACTGGTTGTCAAATCTTGGGCTGTCCACCGAAGAGTGTAGTGAACTAGACACTACGTCATGATAATATGGTTTGATGACCGTAGTTCATAGCACAGTGGCTAGGTCCACTAGTGATAGGTTGCGTTGCTGCTCGTCTACCATTGGTCCCCAGAATAGCTCTCTGTGATCTCTTGTCGAGGTAGAAAGTGCTTCTGGTGACAACGTTGGTGATTGCACAACTGTAACCTATGGGGTTTCCAGATCTTCATCCTTTTGGATATACCTGTGGAGGGAGGTAGGAATCTGATGGACCTCACATTCTGGGAGTACTAGGCTGATGCGCCTCATTCCTTCCCTAGCCCTTGACTCGGATGAGTGAGGGGAGGGTTCCCACGCTGAGTCGTACTCCACTTCGGAGTATGAGAAGTGGAATGGTTTGATCTCTATCCAGAACTTCCCAAAATTATTCTTATGGTAGCAACGAACTGCCTTCCTACCCCAAGGTGGATCCTTAAGACAGGGCAGATTTCTGACACGAGTTCCTTCAGCCGCACTGGTGCTGGGGCGGAGAGGGTTTCCACCTGAGTAAGCAAGGGAGCGAGGAGCACCGGGATATATGTCAAAGGGGACATTAGGAGGACCTCCATGGGTAGTGATGGAGCAGGAAAGACCTCCACTAGAAGTGGCAGGAGCATGGGCAGGACCTCCATACCTATTTCTTCTAATGACCTCAGTATGAGGAGGGTCCTTATACCGGGCTAGCTGAACATGGGTATGACCTCCGTGATGGGTGCAGGTGGAGTGAGGAAAGCCTTCACCCCTCTAGTTTATGAGGTGAGGAGGACCTTCTCTAGCTACTAAGAGGACACAAGGAGGATCCCCACATTTAAGAGTGACCATATGTGAAACATCCCCACACCAGCGGTCGGGGGTAGGAGGAATGACTTCATACCCGGTGTAGTGGGAATAGGAGAGATTTCTGTGCTGAGCGTCACTACTGTGGAGAGGACCCTCATTTAGATTGAAGGTGGAACATGGAAAACCTTCATTCTGAACTTATAAGAGGGGAAGACCCATGTTATCCATGGTAGAGGTACAGGGAAGACCTCCGTACTGGGTGGAATTGCTGCGAGTTAGTCCACGACGACCACTGCCTATGCCAGCGACCAAGAGAGTTGACCCATCCTGCCCGTGGGGCAGTTAGGGCCTTGATCCAGGTTAGGCATACAAATTACCATGCTCAACGTATACAGGGAGCTGATGGTATGCATCAGCGGTGGCTCGGGCCACAGTAATCGCTGACGTTGACGCCCCTTGGCGGGCATCCTTTTCAGCTTGCACCCAACGCTGGCGTCGGGTCGGATGGACCGGAGCCGGTGGTGCAGCCATGTGGCTTACCTGCTCCTATTCCAGTAAGATCAGGTGGCAGCACTAATGCGGCCAGATGGGAGTCCTCGCTGGGAGTCCCTGGAATGAGACTCTGACCAAGCTGGCCCGGACATCACCTACCTCGTCGACGTAGGGTAGGCAGTCGTCGAAGCGTTCCAGGGAGAGACTCCCGAAATGGTTATATGTCAGCATGGGGATTAGTGGATCCCTCTTCATCCCTCAGGGGAAGCATTGATGATGAGGCGCAGATGCCTCCAAATCCAGGCAGGCCATATCTCGAGTCAGGATAATACCTTTCTCCTCGTAGCAGCATATGAGGTCATTTATCAGCCTTTGTTGGACGACCTTATATGGGGATATGGGGCATGGGTGCGCCATGGTCATGGATGTAGAGGACATCGTGGAAGAGGTGGAGCCACGTGGGACTGCCGTGTTGGTGCTACCCCTGCCCCTACGTCAATGGGCAGGCAGTGATCGCGTCCCTGGTGCAACAACTTGATTCCTGAAGAGCAGGGAAATTAACTGATCAGTGCTGAAAGAGAAAGGAATCGACAACCAATGCCCCTGAACCATCCCATATTCCATTACCGATAAAAGGGGTCCATGCTGACAATGTCACATGCTGGGATTTACTGTGTTTTACTGCCCCCACTTCTGGTGAGTTTCACGTCAGGACTGCTATTTTCTTGGCAGGACCCAACGCTGGATAACTGGATTAGGTGACACACTATTCCATTTATGCCTCTAATTCTACTAATCTCCATATTGAGGAGAAGAAATTCACGTCGGGTTCACCATTTATGTTTCTGACGCTTTTTCCAGGGTGCACACATCTGTCTATGGGGGATGCACAGCTGTTGCCCTGTATTCCCGCTTTCCAAAGGTGGGAAACATCCATTTCTTGTTCAAGGATGTTTGCTCCTTGATCGAAATGGGATGATGGGATGTTGACTCTTCCTCCCATGGATTCTTCCACAGAACTCGTCACCTAGTCCAGGTCTCCCGTGTAGATTTAATATGTTGTTCGTGAAACTCTTCATAGTGAAATATCTTCATGGACACCATTTAATTACACTGCTTCTATCGGGACATTCCAAAGCATCCAGTCAGGGAAGCAACCTTCAGTCAGGCGAGTAGTCACGTTGGATATCACTGGAATGTCTGGATGCTGGAAAATTGGTGCATCTGGGTTTTTCCCCTTATTATATATCTTTCTCGAGGGCATGAAAGCCCAAGTAATCCCATATCAAACATGAGGAATCATATGCCATGGACATGTATCTGAGGTTTTCCTCATCTTCCTATGTTTAACACAGGGTATGACACAAGTTTAATATCTAGTGGAGATGGATCAGACTGATTAGAACACTAACTAGAGTGGATCAGATGAGTACAACCTCTGGAGGGAGAAATGATGTTGGGGACAACATGTGGTTGGCTTTCCGATTGTTGTTAAGGGGAATGGGTAATGAAGTGTCATGATCCCACTAGGATGTGGTGACCCAGATAAGAATTAGGGTGGATGGTGGAAGGTTTAAAGAAGTGGATTGAGAATGAGATGGATTCATCTTGAGGGCGATGGTGATGTTGGGATTGAGTCTCAAAGATACTTCCTACGTATCCCCGTGGCAGGGAATCAATGTCCTCGTAGTTCATCTGATGACGGCTTACCACCAATTGGGGGTTTCAACGGCTTACTGCTGAATGGAGACACAACAGCTTACTGCTAAATAGGTATGTCAATGACCTACTACTGAATGGGGTCATAACGGATTACCTCTAGATAGGGTTGACAACGGTTTACTGCTGGATGGGGTCACAACAGCATATCGATGGATAGGGTTGACAACAGCTTACCACTGGATAGGGTTGACAACGATTTACCGCTGGATGGGGTCACAACTACTTACCACTGGATAGGGTTGACAACGACTTACTGTTGGATGGGATCACAATGGCTTACCACTGGATAGGGTTGACAACAGCTTACCACTGGATGGGGTCACACTGACTTACCGCTGGATGGGGTCACAACGGTTTACCGCTAGATAGAGTTGACAACAGATTACCGTTGGATGGGGTCCACAGTTTATTGTTATGTGTGATGGGGGATGAACTGACATGAAGGGGGTCGGAACTGTTAGGTGTGGGTCTTGAACCTCATGGAGGCTTCCTATGTACCTTACCTTAGCAAGGATCAAAGTCCATATAGTTCGGGTATGGGTGTTGGTGAACCAACGTGAAGGGGGGTCAGAGTGACCAATGGGTGGTGGGATTAAACCTCAGGCAGGCTTCTACGTACCTTGACTTAGTACGGATCAAATTCCTCATAGTTCAGGTTGGGCGTGGGGATTACACTCTAGGCTACCCAAGGTGTTGGTGAATCTACATGAGGGGGGTCAGAGAGACCAATGGGTGGTGGGCTTGAACCTCAGGGAGGCTTCCTACATACCTTTCCTTGGAAAGAATCAAAGTCCAGGTAGTTTAAAAGTAGTGGGAACCAACGTGAATGATGGTCAGGACCAATGGGTGTTGGGCTTCATCCTCAGGAAGGATTTTTATGTACCTTTACATAGTAAGGATCAAAGCCCGTGTAGTTAGGGAGGAGTGGGAACCGACGTGAATGATGGTCAGGACCAATGGGTGTTGGGATTGAACCTCAGGGAGGCTTCCTATGTACCTTACACTAGCAAGGATGAAATCCCACATAGTTCAGGAGGGTGTGTGTGGCTTACACTCTAAGATAGCCCATAGAGGATCTCATGGTCGGTGCTTTCTCTAAGCCCATGTGAGTTATGCTCGGTGTGAGAAACAAGAGACAATAAAGACCTGACAATCATGTCGCAGAAGGTGAGTCCATGGGAAGTGAAGTAGGTATTACACGTAGTTAGCGACCTAAAGAGGATATAGGGAATTATGACTGGTTAGCAATCCAGGACTGGAGATTGGGACTTACTCCAGGGTGGAGGCCTAAATGGGGACAAATCCCAGTGGGAGGGGGACTTGGAACCCAGGAAGAGAGGAGGAGCAGGGATGCTACCTCTTGTAAGGAAAGCTAGGGGCTTACACCAAGGTGGTTTTCCTTTCCCCAGGGGCAGATGCCACTCTGATAAAGAGGATCTCATCCCATGTGAGGAATGATCTCACTCCTGTGGAGACCAATGTGTGTGCAGAATGTCCAAGGTGGGGGAACCCCATGTCTGACGCACGGGGCATGGTCACAGTTTAACGTCATGTGATAAGGATGATGGTGCTTGGTAGTTTAACGTCCTGTAGCTCAGACGAGGTGGGTTCACTCTACACCCATAGGACTTACATAACCGGTACCCTCTACACCTTGGTGAAGATAAGGGACAGGCAACACCGTGGCTAGGGGGTGTTATGTTGCGAACCATTGGGGGGTCCACATTAGCATGGCTATGTGAAGAATCAATAACTGTTAGTGTGCCTATGTATAGAAGCATGGGGAAAAGCAACACAATGGGCAGTATCATTCAAGGGACTTTGAAATTACTCCGTGAAAACCTGAGGGGTCGCTCGGTGAAAGAGAGTGTGATACATGTGTGTCGCACATAATAGTGGTTCGAACAAGGTGCCTTAAGGTGAGGGCCGCACATGGAGTGCATGTTAGAGAATGGGCTGGGGAAAAATAGGAATTCTGCGTGCAAGTGTAAAGACCGTAAAATTCAAGGGAAATTTTTTCTTAATTTTCTTTGGATTTTTACAAGAGCGCGGTTTCAGACGGCACCTGATTCCGAGGCCCGGAGTGCCCGGAATTAATTTCCGAAGTTTGGCTCGGGTACGTTCAGTGAACGAACGAGCGGGAATTCCTAACTTTTGATCCGGTGCTCGGAATTGAAATCCGAGGGCACCGATGAACTCGCAGTGCCGTTATTCGCTTAAAGAGACCCTTTCGGGAGTTGCGTATGTTGCGGGTTGAAAGTTAGTTTTGGGGATTAAAAGATAAGTAAAATAAAATTGTGTGTGAATTTTATTTTATTCAAGGTGGTTAGACTCTCTCATGGGAAGTTGTTGGTGGGGCCCGCAACCACCCAACTTCCCATGTGTGGTTATGAGGGAGGTGGGGCCCACACGAACCCCCCACCTTTTCAAATTCCCTAACCCCTCTAAACCCCCTCTTTAATTTGTGACTCTCCCCTACATTAAAACTTGCCAACTTATCTTTCCATTTAATTTCTTGACAACTCAAGATTTTAATTAATGTAATAAATTCAACTTTTGAATTTTTGAAAGGTGGGCAAAGTGAAAATAAAATAAGGGTAGCTTATTTTATTTTGGGGGGGTTGCTGTGTTGTGTGGAGATTTGAGAGAGGAAGAGTTCTACACTTTGAAGAACTTCTTTTTCCTCCTTGAAGAACGCGAAGAACCTTCGAACATCGACGAAGAACGCCACGTACTCGGGAATCGTCTTTCGCGACGCCATACCCGCGACACCGACGACGTCTTCTTCCGCGTCATCTTTTCCCGCGACGAAGTCGTCGTCAAAGAACTTCGAATCCTCGCTTCACGACATCGACGTCCTTCTTCCGTGACGCCGACCACCGCGACGCGTCTTCCGCGGGTCGTTGACGATCTTCGT
Organism: Viscum album; assembly: GCA_963277665.1. Classification (NCBI taxonomy): domain Eukaryota; kingdom Viridiplantae; phylum Streptophyta; class Magnoliopsida; order Santalales; family Viscaceae; genus Viscum; species Viscum album. Next base: position 764,499,381 of record OY728150.1, read on the forward strand.
TCTTGAAACCAGAGGTAGGGGATGATCTTTATTGATTATTTTCATTCCATTCTTGAATCGTGGATTTTAGCATGACTTAACGTGTGACTTATTTTTTATTTAAGTTCCGTTTTTATTTCTTTAACGTGAGGGGGACCGGACCGCACGAACACGGCCGAATCCCCCTCCATCGTTCATGTTGTTCATGCTGGAGGAAACAAGTAACGTGGTGCCGTCGCACCACGCGGATGAACGTTCAGATATTTTCCGCAACGCCGTCGCGCTTCGCCGAGGAGAGACTTCAAGACCGCGACGCCGACACGCCGCGTTGGGAGGATTCTTGGCACGGCGAAAGGGGCGCGGTGCCGTCGCACCGCGCCGGACGACGAACACCGCGGCCGGTTCCGGGCCGCGGTGAGACGAGGAGACCGCGGCCGGTTCCGGGCCGCGGCGGAAGGAAAGACCGGCGGCCGGGCCGCCGGCGTCGGAAGTCAAGGGCGGGACCGGAAATTCCGGTCCCGTTGGTAAAAACCGGCCGGCCAGCAGGCCGGCCGGATGTCATAAAAACCGGGGGTTTAAACCCCCGGCCGGTCCATCAAGACCCCCCTCTTAATGAGGGGGCGGTTCTTTTAAGGAGGGGGGGGGGGCAAAGCCCCCCCGGTTTTACTCAACCGGCCCCCATCTGCGGGGGCCGTTTTGTCTCAAACGGCGCGGCAAAGCCGCGCCGCCTTCGGAAGGGCGGGGACTTAGCCCCCCGCGTGAGTCGCGGCCACCGCCGCCAGCGCGGTCCGCCGCCGCCAGCGCGGCCCGCCGCCGCCGCCACGCGGCCCGCCGCCGCCACGTGGCCCGCCGCCGCCGCGCCACGCGGCCGCCGCCGCCACGCGGCCCGCCGCCGCCACGTGGCCCGCCGCCGCCGTGCGCCGCCGCCGGCCGCCGCCGCCGGCCGCCGCGCCACCCAAGGGGGGGGGGGGTCGGGCCGGGTCGTTCCGGACCCGGACCCCCCCGTTTCGGACCAGATTCGGTTTTTGGCTCATAACTTGAGCCTCGGACCTCCGAATGACGAACCGTCTGCGGCAACGCGATCCTTGGATCGAGACGGTCGTTTCGGTATATCGCACTCAAGGTTTCGGTTTACTTTGAGTTCGGCCGGGTTGGTTCGTTCACGAAACCAACCGGGCCTTCGGAGCGGAAACGCTCATATCTTGAGCTACGGACGTCTGATTGACGCGCCGTCAGTCGCGTAGTGTTCCTCTTAGTGAGACGGATCTTTTGGCATACTCCGCCCGAGGTTTGGACGCAGGTGGAGTACGGTCGGGTTGGTTTTGCCTTAAAAACCAACCGGGCCCCGGAGACAAAAATGCCAATAACTCTCGGACCAGGCGTCCGATCGACGCGCCGTCTGTTGCGTTGAGTTCCTGTTGACGATACGGAACTTTTGGATACATCAACTTCGGTCTTCGTGACAGTTGATGTATCAGCCTCTCGGCTCGTGGAGCGGACCCTCCGTACGAGCTTGCTGTGTGCGGGAACCCTAGTGCTGGCTGCGACTGTTCTACTGCGACGACGACAGTACAGAGATCCTGTGTGGATTCGACGACGACAGTACAGAGATCCTATGTGGATTCGACGACGACGACTACAGCACTCAGCGATCCTACGTGGATCAGTGCTTCAGGTTCTGTGTGAGCCCGATCCTGTGTGGGTCCTTGCGCTCAGCGGTTCTGTGTGAGCCAGCGCCTACAGGTTCTGTGTGAGCCCGATCCTGTGTGGGTCTTCTGCGGGGGTTAGTTACCTATCGATCCTTCGTGGGTCCGACGACTTAGATGGATCAGTGATCATCTTTATCGTCCTTGAAGAAGTATACCTGTGTGAGCTGAATCCTGTTACTTTCCTTTGTGGAATACGTATACTTTCCTGCGTGGACTGAGTTATACTTGATCTCGGAGGTTGGAGCGTATTTGAATTGATGACTTAGGTATATGTATGGGCATATACCTAAGCAGTGTTGGTTGTTACTTCGTGATTGTACTTTGCTTCGTGGTTTATCCTTTGTGGATTTTGAGAGACCTTCAGGGGTCTCGGGGTCCCTACTGAGTAGCTTATACTCACCCCTGCACGGGCTTCGCCCGCACTACGTTGTGTTGGTTGCAGACGATGGACAGCGTTGACCTTAGCTGAGGTTCGCGGAGCGGGACGGTACCCGGAGGTGGACCACTGGGCGGGACGAGCACGGAGCGGACGGTGGGACCCGTGGAGCAGAGGAGCTATCTGTACCCACCCTTCAGGTGGGATTTCCGGTGGACAGCTCGGAGTAGCGGCCTTTACTTTACAGTTGCTGTTTTTCCCTTTTCGAGTTGTACTTTACTTTCAGTTTGGGTTTGTATTCTGGCCCATTTACTTTTCCGCACTTTCAGTTGTTCTCTGCTTTCTTAGTGATTACCTTCCGCTTGTTTACTCTGTGGTGTGTGTTTTCTTTTCAAAGGCAATGCCTTCCCTTTTTACCGGGATTTACGCCTTGGTGCTAGTCGCCAGCCCCTGGCCTATGGAAGGCGGGCTTGGGGTAGTCACGGCTCGGACCCCGAGGGCGGGTCGTGACAAATTGGTATCAGAGGAGTTCGGTTCTACCGCGAACTCTGATCTTTTCTATGTGAAGCAATAATGTTTAGCGTATTGAGTGTGGTTATCAGTCCAGGGAGTCCAGTGTTGGTGCGGCGGCCGACGTATCCATACACCAGGACCCTGACGTCTGATTTCCGACTTAATGCACGAAAACATTGATTGCGTGTGTGTTTCAAGTTTTCTTTGTGATTACTTATATCAGCTCACCAGGTATACTGTTCTAACCGTGGCGCACCTGTTTCCTTTTCAGGATGGCCCCACGACGGCAGCCAGCTAGGGTTCCGATGGTCGAGCGAGACGACAGCCCACCGAGCGACGAGGCTTCGGTGCAGGGCCCTTTTCCAGTAGTGGCACCGGCGGTAGCTTTACCCGCCGAGCCCCCGATGCTTCCAGCAGCAGCCGCTGACGATGCACGTCGCCTCAGCGCACTGCATGAGTTTCAGCGACAGCGACCGCCCAGGTTTCGCGGGGAGACGGATCCCCAGGCAGCAGAGGACTGGCTGGAGGCAGTGGTTCGAGTGTTTAGGCTAGTGAGGACACCAGCAGACCTCATGGTGATCCTCGCTGCGAGCCTACTACACGCAGCAGCAGGACGATGGTGGAGCTTGATGCTCCAGGTGCACGACGAGGCATCTCTACTCTGGACGGACTTCGAGAGCCTCTTCCGCTCTGAGTTCGTCCCGGCCACCCTTCGAGCGGTGCGCATCCAGGAGCTTCTACAGCTGCGGCAGGGCAGCATGACGGTCGCCCAGTACTCGGCGAGATTTACCGATCTCTCGCGCTACTCGACCGACATGGTACGGGACCCATTCTTCCGGGCCCGGACCTTTGAGCAGGGTTTGAGACACGAGATCAGGGCATCGCTGATCTCCCTCAGCATACCGACTCAGACAGGAGTACTGGAGCGGGCTCTTCTGATCGAGAGCTTCCTTGCTGAGTCTACACCAGCACAGCGACCCACCGCAGGGCGGCACGTGGCAGAGTCATCTGCAGCAGGCAGTCGACGGATGACTCAGGGGTCCAGGCAGACCAGACCTTCAGGCCGACGATCTCAGGGCACTGGCTCAGCAGTGCGGGGCACACAGCGCGGAGCCAGTCTTCCGAGAGGCAGGCAGTGCTACTCGTGCGGCGGGCAGGGCCACATGGCTCGCGACTGCCCGACCCGCCGTGCCGAGGAGCAGCAGTCAGTTGATGGACCACCGAGGCAGAGGCAGAGGGTCGACCGTGGCGGTCCGCAGGGAGGAGGCGGACGAGGCAGAGGAGCTGGACGAGCAGCTGGTGGTGGCCGACGCTTTGAGGCTCTACCACCACCACCACCAGGAGGTCCACCCCGACCACAGGGAGATGGCGGGCAGCGACAAGCACAGCTCCAGGCAGCAGAGGCCTACGACCACGGCGCACCCGAGATGATTCGAGGTACTATCTGTGTCTATTCCACCCTTGCTGCAGTTCTTATAGACACAGGAGCGAGTCACTCTTTCATAGCCGCTGCCCTTGTTCGGAGCTCGGAGATTCCGACTGAGCCGTTGGCTCGATCCTTACGGCTAGAGACTCCTACGGGAGCAGACTCGACGATTACGCACTGGTGCCGGCAGTGTGAGCTTACTCTAGGAGGCGAGAGCTTCGGCTGGGATCTTCTTGTAGCAGCGTCGAGGCCTTACGACGTCATCTTGGGCATGGATTGGCTGTCTACGGTCCATGCACAGATTGACTGTTTTAGGCGCAAGGTGCGATGTGTACGCACCGACGGGAGCAGGTTCACCTTCACCGGCGAGAAGGGAGCCTTAGCAGCACAGGATGGATTTCCGCGGAGGAGAGGACAGCCCATCACTCATCAGTTGGCTAGCCTTATCCTTGGGGCAGTTGACGTGCGGAGTCCTGGTTTTCCTGCAGTGGTGGATCAGTATGCGGACGTTTTTCCCGACGATGTTCCAGGGCTACCTCCTCGCAGAGAGGTAGACTTTTATATTGACCTGTACCCCGGGACAGCCCCGATATCCACTCCAGCATATCGGATGGCCCCCGCCGAGCTTAGAGAGCTACGGGTACAGTTGGAGGACTTGCAGGGCAAGGGATTCATCCGACCCAGTGTTTCACCCTGGGCTTCCCCGATATTGTTCGCCAAGAAGGCGGACGGGAGCTTGCGACTTTGTGTTGACTTTCGTCGCCTGAACCAGGTGACAGTGAGGAACAAGTATCCGCTACCGAGGATTGATGACCTTTTTGATCAGCTCAAGGGAGCACGGTGGTTCTCGAAGATAGACCTCCGGTCAGGCTATCATCAGCTCAGAGTCAGAGACGAGGATGTGCAGAAGACGGCCTTCAGATGTCGGTATGGCCACTATGAGTTCTTGGTTATGCCTTTCGGTGTAACCAATGCTCCAGCAGTGTTCATGGCTCTCATGAACAGGATCTTTCAGCCATACCTCGATCGGTTTGTCGTGGTCTTCATCGACGACATTCTGATTTACTCTACGACAGAGGAGGAGCACGCCTATCACTTGCGAGTTGTCCTTGACACACTCCGAGAGCACCAGCTTTATGGTAAGCTCTCGAAGTGCCAGTTCTGGATACGTGAGGTCCACTTTTTGGGACACGTTATCTCTGAGGCGGGAGTTGCAGTAGATCCCGCGAAGATTGAGGCTGTGTTAGCATGGGAGCCACCCAGGAGCGTGACTGAGGTTCGGAGTTTCTTGGGACTAGCTGGATACTATCGGAGATTCGTTCCAGACTTCTCCAGAGTTGCGGCATCACTCACAGCGTTGACGAAGAAGGGGAAACCCTTCGTGTGGTCAGACAGTTGTCAGCAGAGCTTCGAGGAGCTGAGGCAGAGATTGACTAGCGCACCTATCTTGAGGTTGCCTGAGGAGGGAGTAGGGTACGTGGTCTACTGCGATGCATCAGGGACCGGACTCGGATGTGTTCTGATGCAGGAGCGGGCAGTGATCGCCTATGGATCACGACAGTTGAGACCGCATGAGCAGAACTACGCTACCCATGACCTGGAGTTAGCAGCAGTGGTCTTCGCTCTGAAGACATGGCGACACTATCTGATGGGCGAGCGCTTTACGGTCTTTTCCGATCATCAGAGCCTCAGGTATATCTTCTCGCAGAAGGACCTGAACCTGAGACAACGACGATGGCTCGAGTTCCTCCAGGACTATGACTTTGAGATAGTCTATACTCCTGGGAAGGGGAACGTAGTAGCTGATGCCCTCAGCAGGAGGACGGGCATTCAACTACTTGAGGAGGCGACAGAGCAGCTAGCCTCTTTGCAGATATCCTTCGTGGATAGAGATGGAGCAGCCTTTCTACAGTCTCTCACAGTCACTCCTCCACTACTGCAGCGAGTCAGGGAGGCACAGCATGGGGACGCTGACTGTGAGACACGGCGTGCACAGATATCCTCGGGACAGACACCTGATGGTTTCTCCCTTGGAGCAGAGCACGACATCCTTTTCAGAGGACGTACCATGGTACCAGTCGCCTTGCGAGAGGAAGTGCTGAGGGAGTTTCACACTTCTCCTTTAGCGGTACATCCAGGAGTGGCAAAGTTGTACCAGGACCTCAGACGACAGCACTGGTGGCCGGGCATGAAGAAAGCTGTAGCAGAGTTCGTTTCTCGATGCCTTACCTGTCAGCAGGTGAAGGCTGAGCATCAGGTACCAGCAGGCTTGGTACAGCCCTTGGAGGTTCCGGAGTGGAAGTGGGATGGCATATCTATGGACTTCGTGACTGGACTTCCACGCACTTCCAGAGGTCACGACTCCATCTGGGTGATTGTTGACCGACTCACCAAGTCGGCACACTTCTTACCCATCAGAGAGCAGGGCTCGGTGGAGAGCTTGGGACGTCTCTACGTTCAGGAGATTGTGCGGCTCCACGGCGTGCCATCATCTATCGTTTCCGATCGTGATGCCCGCTTTACTTCCCGGCTTTGGAAGGGGTTGCAGGAGGCGTTCGGGACGCAGCTACGTCTTAGCACAGCTTTTCACCCTCAGACGGATGGTCAGACGGAGAGGACCATTCAGACTCTCGAGGACATGCTCCGCGCATGTGTCCTCGACTTTGGTCGTAGCTGGGAGGACCACCTACCCTTGGTGGAGTTCGCATACAACAACAGCTACCACTCCACCATCGGGATGGCACCGTACGAGGCGTTGTACGGCCGACCATGTAGATCTCCTTTGTGCTGGACAGACCCAGGGGAGTCAGCACTAGTGGGACCGGAGATGGTCCAGGCCACGACAGAGAAGGTCCAGGTCATCCAGGAACGGATGAGGACAGCTCAGAGCCGGCAGAAGTCATATGCTGACAGGAGGCGGAGACCACTAGAGTTCGAGGATGGCGACCACGTCTTCTTGCGGGTCTCACCTCGACGTGGTATTCGGAGATTTGGCCGAGGCGGCAAGTTATCTCCGCGCTTCATCGGACCTTTCCAGATTCTCAGCAGGATTGGCGAGGTGGCTTATCGCCTGGCTCTACCACCTCAGTTGCACCGGGTGCACGACGTCTTTCACGTATTCCAGCTGAGGAGATACGTGCACGACCCGACGCACATCATTGACCATGGGGAGCTTGACGTTGACGATGGGGCGACTTTTACGGAGGTCCCGGTGGAGATAGAGGATCGACAGGAGCGGGTCCTACGTGGGCGATCGATTCCTCTTGTGCGCATCAGATGGCAGCACGGGAATCTCCAGGAGAGCACTTGGGAGCGGGAGGCTCAGATGCGTGCTCAGTACCCTCTTTTGTTCCCCTAGTTTTTGTTGTATCTTTACGGGGACGTAAAGCCCTGAGGTGGGAGTAATGTAAAGACCGTAAAATTCAAGGGAAATTTTTTCTTAATTTTCTTTGGATTTTTACAAGAGCGCGGTTTCAGACGGCACCTGATTCCGAGGCCCGGAGTGCCCGGAATTAATTTCCGAAGTTTGGCTCGGGTACGTTCAGTGAACGAACGAGCGGGAATTCCTAACTTTTGATCCGGTGCTCGGAATTGAAATCCGAGGGCACCGATGAACTCGCAGTGCCGTTATTCGCTTAAAGAGACCCTTTCGGGAGTTGCGTATGTTGCGGGTTGAAAGTTAGTTTTGGGGATTAAAAGATAAGTAAAATAAAATTGTGTGTGAATTTTATTTTATTCAAGGTGGTTAGACTCTCTCATGGGAAGTTGTTGGTGGGGCCCGCAACCACCCAACTTCCCATGTGTGGTTATGAGGGAGGTGGGGCCCACACGAACCCCCCACCTTTTCAAATTCCCTAACCCCTCTAAACCCCCTCTTTAATTTGTGACTCTCCCCTACATTAAAACTTGCCAACTTATATTTCCATTTAATTTCTTGACAACTCAAGATTTTAATTAATGTAATAAATTCAACTTTTGAATTTTTGAAAGGTGGGCAAAGTGAAAATAAAATAAGGGTAGCTTATTTTATTTTGGGGGGGTTGCTGTGTTGTGTGGAGATTTGAGAGAGGAAGAGTTCTACACTTTGAAGAACTTCTTTTTCCTCCTTGAAGAACGCGAAGAACCTTCGAACATCGACGAAGAACGCCACGTACTCGGGAATCGTCTTTCGCGACGCCATACCCGCGACACCGACGACGTCTTCTTCCGCGTCATCTTTTCCCGCGACGAAGTCGTCGTCAAAGAACTTCGAATCCTCGCTTCACGACATCGACGTCCTTCTTCCGTGACGCCGACCACCGCGACGCGTCTTCCGCGGGTCGTTGACGATCTTCGTTCTTGAAACCAGAGGTAGGGGATGATCTTTATTGATTATTTTCATTCCATTCTTGAATCGTGGATTTTAGCATGACTTAACGTGTGACTTATTTTTTATTTAAGTTCCGTTTTTATTTCTTTAACGTGAGGGGGACCGGACCGCACGAACACGGCCGAATCCCCCTCCATCGTTCATGTTGTTCATGCTGGAGGAAACAAGTAACGTGGTGCCGTCGCACCACGCGGATGAACGTTCAGATATTTTCCGCAACGCCGTCGCGCTTCGCCGAGGAGAGACTTCAAGACCGCGACGCCGACACGCCGCGTTGGGAGGATTCTTGGCACGGCGAAAGGGGCGCGGTGCCGTCGCACCGCGCCGGACGACGAACACCGCGGCCGGTTCCGGGCCGCGGTGAGACGAGGAGACCGCGGCCGGTTCCGGGCCGCGGCGGAAGGAAAGACCGGCGGCCGGGCCGCCGGCGTCGGAAGTCAAGGGCGGGACCGGAAATTCCGGTCCCGTTGGTAAAAACCGGCCGGCCAGCAGGCCGGCCGGATGTCATAAAAACCGGGGGTTTAAACCCCCGGCCGGTCCATCAAGACCCCCCTCTTAATGAGGGGGCGGTTCTTTTAAGGAGGGGGGGGCAAAGCCCCCCCGGTTTTACTCAACCGGCCCCCATCTGCGGGGGCCGTTTTGTCTCAAACGGCGCGGCAAAGCCGCGCCGCCTTCGGAAGGGCGGGGACTTAGCCCCCCGCGTGAGTCGCGGCCACCGCCGCCAGCGCGGTCCGCCGCCGCCAGCGCGGCCCGCCGCCGCCGCCACGCGGCCCGCCGCCGCCACGTGGCCCGCCGCCGCCGCGCCACGCGGCCGCCGCCGCCACGCGGCCCGCCGCCGCCACGTGGCCCGCCGCCGCCGTCCGCCGCCGCCGGCCGCCGCCGCCGGCCGCCGCGCCACCCAAGGGGGGGGGGGGGGTCGGGCCGGGTCGTTCCGGACCCGGACCCCCCCGTTTCGGACCAGATTCGGTTTTTGGCTCATAACTTGAGCCTCGGACCTCCGAATGACGAACCGTCTGCGGCAACGCGATCCTTGGATCGAGACGGTCGTTTCGGTATATCGCACTCAAGGTTTCGGTTTACTTTGAGTTCGGCCGGGTTGGTTCGTTCACGAAACCAACCGGGCCTTCGGAGCGGAAACGCTCATATCTTGAGCTACGGACGTCTGATTGACGCGCCGTCAGTCGCGTAGTGTTCCTCTTAGTGAGACGGATCTTTTGGCATACTCCGCCCGAGGTTTGGACGCAGGTGGAGTACGGTCGGGTTGGTTTTGCCTTAAAAACCAACCGGGCCCCGGAGACAAAAATGCCAATAACTCTCGGACCAGGCGTCCGATCGACGCGCCGTCTGTTGCGTTGAGTTCCTGTTGACGATACGGAACTTTTGGATACATCAACTTCGGTCTTCGTGACAGTTGATGTATCAGCCTCTCGGCTCGTGGAGCGGACCCTCCGTACGAGCTTGCTGTGTGCGGGAACCCTAGTGCTGGCTGCGACTGTTCTACTGCGACGACGACAGTACAGAGATCCTGTGTGGATTCGACGACGACAGTACAGAGATCCTGTGTGGATTCGACGACGACGACTACAGCACTCAGCGATCCTACGTGGATCAGTGCTTCAGGTTCTGTGTGAGCCCGATCCTGTGTGGGTCCTTGCGCTCAGCGGTTCTGTGTGAGCCAGCGCCTACAGGTTCTGTGTGAGCCCGATCCTGTGTGGGTCTTCTGCGGGGGTTAGTTACCTATCGATCCTTCGTGGGTCCGACGACTTAGATGGATCAGTGATCATCTTTATCGTCCTTGAAGAAGTATACCTGTGTGAGCTGAATCCTGTTACTTTCCTTTGTGGAATACGTATACTTTCCTGCGTGGACTGAGTTATACTTGATCTCGGAGGTTGGAGCGTATTTGAATTGATGACTTAGGTATATGTATGGGCATATACCTAAGCAGTGTTGGTTGTTACTTCGTGATTGTACTTTGCTTCGTGGTTTATCCTTTGTGGATTTTGAGAGACCTTCAGGGGTCTCGGGGTCCCTACTGAGTAGCTTATACTCACCCCTGCACGGGCTTCGCCCGCACTACGTTGTGTTGGTTGCAGACGATGGACAGCGTTGACCTTAGCTGAGGTTCGCGGAGCGGGACGGTACCCGGAGGTGGACCACTGGGCGGGACGAGCACGGAGCGGACGGTGGGACCCGTGGAGCAGAGGAGCTATCTGTACCCACCCTTCAGGTGGGATTTCCGGTGGACAGCTCGGAGTAGCGGCCTTTACTTTACAGTTGCTGTTTTTCCCTTTTCGAGTTGTACTTTACTTTCAGTTTGGGTTTGTATTCTGGCCCATTTACTTTTCCGCACTTTCAGTTGTTCTCTGCTTTCTTAGTGATTACCTTCCGCTTGTTTACTCTGTGGTGTGTGTTTTCTTTTCAAAGGCAATGCCTTCCCTTTTTACCGGGATTTACGCCTTGGTGCTAGTCGCCAGCCCCTGGCCTATGGAAGGCGGGCTTGGGGTAGTCACGGCTCGGACCCCGAGGGCGGGTCGTGACAGCAAGGGTAAGGGTTTGTGCGCAAGATGGACGATTGGCGTGCAAGTGGGACCAGTGGCGCGGAAGATGGAGGTGTTGTGCGCAAAATGATGGTTTGGGTGCAAGTAGGGGGTGTTGTGTGCAAGGAGAATCCTGGGCGCAAGTCGGACTGGTGGCGTGCAAGATGTAGGCTTGCGCACAAGTCAGAAAGGTGGCACGCAAGGATGATTGACACAGAGTGGACTTGCATGCAAGAGGATACCCCTTGCGCGCAAAGAATTTGGAAATTTACAAGGAACTGAGGGCCCGTCCGAAGGTGACCCTGGGGAACCTATTGCGCAACAACCATTACCTGAAGGCCATGGGTTTTTCACGCAGTCACAAAATATGAGGTTTTCTTTTAGTAGAGCATCTCTTCGTCTTTGGTTACCATCCCTGAAGAGCGGGGATACAGTTTGTTTTATAGCTGGAGTCCTTGGAGTGTCGCGTAAGGGACAGACACACAAGGAACCGGAACACAAAACCCGTTTGGTCATCAGCCTGGGCACGGAAATGGGGACTGCCTCGTAAATGGGTGTTCGATGTCGCATTCGACACAAAAATGGGGCCGCACGTGCAAATAGGTGTTTGACGTCAACTTCGGTGCAGAAATGGGGCCGCGCAAGCAAATGGGTGTTCGACATCGCCTTCAGCGTGGAAACAGGGCCGCGCGTGAAAATAGACATTCGACATCACCTTCGGCCTGGAAATGGGGACGGAGTGGCCATTCATGAATGGCGGCATTTTGGGAGCAGAATGGAAGGACGACACATAACGGTTTGTGCTCCAAAGGCCTCCTGCGTGCACATTTTCAATCTTGTGCACGCACACCCCCCAGGCCCTGAGATCTCATTTTTTGTGTCTTGGCTTCATTTAGTGCTCTTTGATCCACCCGATGTGCCCCTCCTCCGGATTTTTGCGTCAAAAGTAGTCTATGAAAAAAACCTACACTAGTAATCATGTTGAATTCTATTAGAGTTTTATTTGTTATAACCACTTTTTATGATAATTATATTGGGTAATTAGACATCAAGACCACCTTATTTGGTGGTAACCTTACAAAAGATGTCTAATGACACAAACAGAAGGGCTGGTAACACCAAAGAACTCCAATGAGGTATGCAAGTTTCATAAATCCATTTAAATATTAAAATAATTATAATAACCATAAAATATTCATATGGGATGAAAGTGATCCATGTGTTTAAAAGTGGCTAGTGAGAGCACTAGAGTTTTCAAGATTGGTATGTTGATAACATATGAAAAATGATGATTAGTCTAACATTTAATTAAAACTAAGGATAAATTTTCCTTGAATGAATTAAATTAGTGACCCAAGTTCTCAGAAACAAGATCTATAGACATAGATCTATGGTGTTTCTTAGATTTATTCACCATACATACATTTAAAAGGTATTCAAAATAATAAAAGGAGGAACAATTCAAGACCGAATAGCTGACTATGTCACATGGAATGAAATATCTCCAGGATGATGTGTGAAAACACAAGAGGAGATTTTTATGATGAATAGACTACATATGCCTAAGAATACTTTGGAATATATCTCATATTCCATGATATGTATTGAGGTTTGATATTGTTTATGGATAAAAAATATAGGGAGAATATCAAAAAGAACCAATAGAACTTGACAATAATATAGTTCTAACTATTTAACAATACTTGAGAAATTATAAATAGATGAGTTATTGGTTATTGGATAAGTGGGATTTCTAATATTAATGGGGTTGCAAAACTAGTCCTCATTCAGATCAATTTGATTAATTATAATAGTGAGGCTATGGTAATAAGGAAAACAAAATTATTATAGCCATTGGTTTTCATATCTATATAGATCAATTATTCTTACTTATAATTTAGATTAAGAAGGAATTTAGCAATGGTTTTTGTTTAAGTCTATGAAGTTAGCGAATATTTCATGGTTTTTAGAGAGGAAAAAAGGTAAATATTTGGTAAAATCCCATATTGAGGGATTTTATTAAAGGGATGAAGTTACAATAAGTAGAACTTCTACTAGAATGTGCTGGGACCAACATCTATAACCATAATCAGTAGAAGCATGTTTAACATGTGAGAGCTGACTAGTCAGTTAGCAGTTGGCTCAAGTGAAAGTGCGATTCTTTTGGAGTTGGTTCCTTATAACCTGCTGACATTATACTTTCAATTACCAGAATATTCAAATACATGAATATTTATAAATATATTATCACATGATGTGTGTTATTCAATGTAACATTAATGGTATATTGTCATAAGAGTATTTGTTGCATTGATAGGTTATAGAAGTTCCCTGATATAACAAGAACCTTAAAGTACTATGACAATATTCTTAAATATTTTTTCTCTAGTCGGATGAAATCTAACCGATGGTATACAGATGATGTTTAACTATTAGGGACTGGTGGATCATAAGACATCAATACTTCTTCTCATAAAGTTTTCACTTGTTAATCTTCAAGAGTGGAGGTTATGAGAAGAGACTCAACAATAGGAATTCCACATTTTATGTGTCATTGGTCATTCTTATTTATGGAAATGTGTATTGGTCATGAGACATGATTTTATTATTAATGTATATAATGACTATTGTAATATGATGTATTGATGAAATCTATGACAACATTTTCTCATAAAGAGGTAGGATACGTTTGGTGGGTCATAAGTGATGAAAAATTAATGAATAATTCAAGAAAGGATGTGTCATTTCCACATTAATAGAAGTGGATATCTCATGATCTTTATTTGGAATGAAACTATCTAATTATATCTATAGCCATAGTGGTAAATCGATGAGTTCATTTCAGGGAGTCATCGAAAGATCTATCAACCATATAGGTTGATAACACAAGTATGCAACTTAAGTGATGAAATATCGAGAGAAAGAGATCATATTACATAGTAATAATTTGTATGAGGTTGTTTTCAATTTAAAATTAACTTATTTATCTATAAGTTTCTTGATGTGTTGCTAGATGCTAATCTTGGACTTTATGAAATTTAGCCTAATGCCGCTGAGAAAGAAGCCAAGAGGGTCACACAATAAATGTATTCAAAATCTTAGTTATTTCCTGTTTGAATTTGATAGTTTGAATAAATATTATTCCTAACTTGTGGTTTAGTAATTATTCAGGTTTTTTATCACATAAATTCAATTGCAGCTATTTTAGTTTATAATATATGTGAGTTGAATGTTAAATAAATATTATTTTTCCAGTTTGAAAGTATTATATTTATTTATCTCTTATTTATTATTTATAGGTTAATAAATAATTATTTATTTAGTTACAAAAATATTAAAATAAATATTTATTCTACATATAGTTAATATAATGTTTATTTATTGTACAAATAAATAATGAAATTTATATTTTTTATACAAGGTTTGATAAATGTCGAGGAGAATTAATGAGATGAGTTAAGGGATTGATAGAAATAATATATTTTATTTAATTTTTTTTAAATATATTTTGATTTATTTATTTGAAAAATGGTATTTAAATATCTGTGAGTTAGCACATGTCATAGAATATAATAACAATAATAATAATATTGTATGAGATGGGGATTAATTAGGGTGAATAATTACATAAGGGCCTTTGTGTAATTAATAATTATCTAACCCTAAGTATATAACTCAACTTATATCATATCTAGGGTGTAAGAAGAAATGTTTTGCATAATGATATTATATCAAGAGTATTCTCTATAGACTGAAGAGAATCTTAGAAGAATGCTCTCAAGAACGAGAGATGATCATCCACCTCTTCCCTCTCAATATTGATAGAACAAGGAATAGTTTTTTACTCTGAAGGAATTCTCTTTATAATAAATGACGAACAACTCGAGATGATCATTACCATCATGATGGCACCTAAAATTTCATTAGTGACGTTCCAAGATTCATTGAGCACCTGTGGATACCACTAGAGGAATTCTATTTTGGATTCGGCACTGAAACAATGTTACTACAAGAATGCCAACCATATTTATCAATAGATAAAGAATTATCAAGATGGGGTAATTATTTTGTATATATTAATTACACATTATATGTGAAGATCCTCTCTTTGAATTGTCTAGGGTCATGTTCTTCTAGTTTTGAGGATTTATCTAATGAAACTAATTAAAGAACATTGTTGGCCACAAGCCCAACCACTTTCTCTATGCCTCAAACACTTCAAGTGATATCAAAGTAGTCACATATAAATTTATAATTTTTTTTTTCAATTATAAATTTGTTTCACAGAATTTTATTTCAATTTTTCTTTATTTAATCCAAAATTAGAGATTATATGATCATTCAATTTCATTTGACCACAAACAAGATAATAATAGATAAAGAATATTTAAAGATTTCATTTGGAGGTATTGAGAATGTTGGCCGATAGCCATGGTTAAGCGACGTGTAACTGAAAATTACACATCATGTACCCATAGTTAACCACACCACGATGACCCACACAAATCACGACACATCATATGTGGGATCAGTATGTGGTTTCATTACTTGCAACATATTGATCACCAGTAGGAACAAAACATGATAGGGTGTACATAGAGTGTAGATAGTGTACACATTGTGTAATCCTGCATGGTTTGTCCCCATGTAAATCATAGAAATCATATATTCAAATTACATTTCATGTAATTAATACATATCATTTAATGACTACCAACCATGTGACATGACATTACGTGAAGTACGTGATGTATAACAGGTTGTATAAACCATGTAATGCATAATAAACCATATTAAATACACACTGAGTCTCTGGGTGTATAATGCTGGTGGCCAGTAATGAATCCCACACCATGTGGCTTTACACACCATGTAATTCAGAACAAATCACACAAGGAACACACTGAGAGTAGCATGTCATGAGATTCAACACACAGATAAATTAGTTAATAAAAGAAAAACTAAACCACATGTTATATAACTAACTATACACATCATGTGATTTCTTGTAATTTAGTGTGATATAATAAATGTTTTATTAATTAATTTACACATTATTCCACAGATGAATGATGTTTATGGTTATCATACACACCGTGTACGTCATGGGAATTTCTAGTGTAACATGTTTTGTATATTCAAGGCATGTTGTGTAGTTATTCATGTTGGGTAAACTACATGTATTGACTCACGAAACAATATTCCATGTATGTTAGGACACATCATGTAGGCATATATGTCATGTAAGTACACTGTTCATGGCTAATACCACACATAAATTTAGTTGCACACTATGTCATGTGATCGAACATGTTTTGTAACAGTTATACTCTAGAAATGGGTTTAAACAGAAGTTGAAGGGTACATGACATACCACCTGTTGAATTGGTGTAGCCCGATCCTCTTTGGATGTTTTTGGACTGAATTCTTGTGGCCCGTACTATGCACTAGGCCACAACTCCATGGGTAGAGCTCTGAGGTGAGCTCATTGGGAGTTTCAAGGGGAAATGTGCTCCTATGTTGGGGGTACAGGGGCCAAATTCCTTCAACCCAAATTGTGGGACACTGTAGCAGTTTTGACTGAATATATCAGAGCTAACCAGGCGACACTGATAGAGCACTATAGTAGTATAGCCTTTGGCACGACTACTATAGCAGGGATGACCGACAACACCGATATGGCACTATAGCTCTGCGAACTTCCATCCATCAGCCACTGTAGCAGCTTGAACTTGGGTGGTCATGACACTGCAGCGATGTAGAATTTCATCCACCTTTTACTATAGCACAATATGATTTCTATGTGGTTGGTAGAATAGTGTTTCGTCATCATTATTAACCTATCCCAAACTAGGGTTTTGTGTGCTTGATAACTCTAAGATAATCCATGTAATTATGCTCCCAAATTATAGTGAAATTTATGCCTCTGTGGATTCAGGGATAATTTCTAAACCACATAAATCCCTGTGTTCGTGTTCTTAATATTTTGTTTAGACTTTTCTTCATCTGCAAACTTATTCTATCATTTTGACTCCTAGTGTTTCCTCAACACTTTTTCTAGGACAACTGTGTACTTAATCCATGTAGTTTACATGACGTACCTCCTCCAATACATTTGTGTACATAAGTATAACTATGTACTTAATACATGTAGTTTTAATGGTTCTTGGGACCTAAATAAGCGCATGATAGTAGGGTTGTTGGACTTTCTTCACATAATGATTTAGTTTGAGGTTGGAGAAGACATGTTTTCTGGGTCAAAGGACTAATAGTATATCATTTAAATTCAGTTATTACTCTCTAGATGGTCGTACGATTTTCATTTACATCAAGATACCCCATCTTCTCTCATCTATATTACTTTTATATGTTTTCCATTTACATTTCAAAATAAATCAATTCTGAATTTTTTTTGGAATCTTGTTGGTCGTTTTTAGGTTTTGATTATAGAACCATGGCTCTATACCATCCCATAGCTCTGAGAATCTATGTTGAAATTTGTGCCTCAAAGCCCTTGGATAATGCAGTATAGATTGAGGATAAGGAATATTTTCTATGTTATCAAGTGGTACATTATGAATCCAGGGTAAATTTCTATCCATGCCACAGATTGAACCAACTTCAACAGGTTAAAAGTCTAGGTCAACTAGTCATCAATAGAATGATTAAGTGAAACTCTATAGGAATATATAAGTGATAGAGGAAGGTAATGCGAATCCTATGTAGGAGCACTCTTCACCCTCTAGTGGTGATACTAGTATGCAGAAGATAAATTTATAAGTCATTCTATATAACAACTTCAAGATACTCAGTGAGGAAGCTAGTTGAAACACTAGTTCTGAAGGATGGATAGTGCTAATAATACAATGGAAAAAAATATTTATATAGCAAGGATCAAGTGGTTGGGAGAACAAAATAATTCTAAGAAGATTCTGTAAATGATATTTAAGGGGTAGAGTAAAAATTTTGGACTTCTTTTGATGATAATACAAATAATTAGGCAGCTAATTATTTCTATGCTGGTGTGAAAAATGGGAAGAGGGGTTTTGATTCGGGGTAATATACCGTTAAAAAAGGAAATAAAAGTAGAAATAGGATGGATTGTTCCAATTTACCCAAATCCTAGGGTAAAGACTTGGGATCAATATTGAGTGGAATATATCCAAACAATGGGTCTCCCATGACAAAGGATCTAACAACCAAAAAATAGTCTGGTATATTGGATGCAGCTCTAAGAAAAGAGGAAGATGCACCTGATAAAAAGGTGCCTGACAAGCCTATTTTTGTATCAAAAACATAAGTACCTATGGGAAATAAGGATCAATCATCTCTAGAAAAAGAATTAAAAATAATCAGATAATGTTATATAGGTATATATATACATATGTAATTAGATATGCAAAAAATATAGATATAATTACATAAATGTGTGATTATACATATAATAATACTACAACTAAATATTAACATAATTCTATAATAAAATAATAATATTAATAATACTATTATTAATATTATAAATATTTATAATGAAATACAATAAAATATAATACGAATATAGAAAATAAATATAAATACTAATAAATATTAATAAACTAATAATAAAACTAATATTAGTGAAAGTAATAAAAATAATAAAATAGTGCAAAAATTAAATAAAAAAAACAAAAAAAAACATTAATACTAAATTACTAAATATTAGTATATAATTAACTAAAAACTTTAAAAATTATGAAATACACCAAAAAAATACAAAAAAAAAACCTAAAAATAAAAAAAGGGGTAAAAAAAATAATTAAAAATAAATAAGAAAATTATTAAAATGCATGTAAATTCTAAGTGCATCAAATCCCCCATATTTCAAAATTTTCACTCCTGAGAAAAATAATCAGAATGAATACACAACTCGACCCGTAGAAAATTCAACACATCAAAATTACATGTTTAAAAAATTTCAATTTTCTTTACTGATAAAATATCATGTTTCATTTAAAATTCCTATTTTCAAAAATATTTTCCCTTTCACTCATATTATTTCCAAAACAAGTATCTGCACTCATGAATCGAAGTGACCTACCTCACTATCACCCATATTTCTCAATATAGTTCATTGAAAATGTTATGCTCAATTCTCATACACATGAAAGCTTACCATAGGTCTTCCATAAATTTCACATCTCTACTAATGGAATTCAAAAGAATGCATTAATATAGAGGGCTTCGTGTTAGGTTCAAATATACCTGAGGCTATGAGATGGTGGGTCATAATTCTTTTTTAAAATTTATTGTAAAATGAGGGTTGAATCTTGAAATAAATTCATGATAAGTGTCAATCCAAACGTCTCCCTCAAAATCTCACTCCCCCCCACACTTAAAACATTGCACGTCCTCAAGAATATGAAAATCCAAATGTCACACTATTACTCTTTTTTCTTTTGTTTAAAGACACATCTCACTCACACATATTGGATAGGTAAACAAGTGAGTACTAGCTCCCAAACCCCATGAAATATAGAAATGAAAATATCCTAAGAAAAAGTACACAAGTAGCTTATACTCGGTAGAATCTAAGTGAAAGTAGGATATATAGAAAACTATCTAGATTCTAGAGTAATGATTCATCAATTTTATAGTTATACCTAAATGTAAGTGTTACCACATAATGACCACATTAGTACTAATTGTTGGTACAAAAAAATAATCTATATTCTCATATCAAAATACATGCAATACATGTGGATAATGTGAAATACAACACATAAAATAATGATTAGATAATTTCAATACATGTGCATCAAATGTCTTATTACCCCTCAAATAACCCTTTCTATGAATAAATCTCTCCCCCACACTCAGATTGAAAACTATCATGAAAATATTCAAGAAATGGGTTGGGAAGGGTATCAACTTTGGGCTCATCCTAAAAGGGATTCTTCATGGATTCTAAGGGTAAAATGATAGATAAAATGTCCAAGTAACTTATTGGTTCAAAGGGGATAAATAAATAAATCAAATACCTTAGTTATTTTAGTAAAAATTTCGAAATTCCTATTGATTTTATGAAAATACATGGAGAGTTATAGAAGACATAACATGCCCAATATTCCATCAAGAAAAAAAGAAACAAGAGAAAATGTAAAATGGGCTAGAATCCTCATGGGTATGAAAATATAATGTTAGAAAACACAGATGAGAATGAATGAAAATAAGTGTCTCAAAAATAAATGAGTTTTAGGAATTTTTTTTCAAATCATGGATAATATTAACAATCATTTAAATTTGGGTATCAAGAATCAAATCATGTCAAATTGAAATCATGTACTCGAACTTCCCAGGGAGACATGTGGTATTACTCTGACCATGTTTCGACAAAAATGAAATAGCTTTCATGTGGGTTCAATAATGACATTAATGTTAGTTTTTTTTTTCAGTTTTTTATTATATTTATTATTTTTTTTTGTTTTTTGTTTTACATGGTGTTTTTGGAAGCATAAAATATGACAGAAAATAACACACTTCCTTGAGTAAGTGAAAATAGACATGAGAAGACTTCCTATATCAGATGAAGCTCTAGAAATGATGTACCTATAAAATATAGACATGGAAAACACAAATTCAAATCATATCATAAATATAACACCAAAGATCACATATATGAAAGTAGATACACAAGAGAATAACATGTGCACAAAAAACAATGGGAGTATCTGAAAATGTTCTATACATTCCATGTTTATTTTCTAAAAAAACTAGAACTAATAAATTAAAATAATGAAAAATATAAAAACATGGGTTGCCTCCCTAGAAGCACTAAGTTTTTACATGTTCACCCATATGTATAGAAAATGGTCAATCTTCTATTTCCATCAGCTCATAATTATGTGGACTCTTCTCTGTGCTAGAGGTAGTGTCTTCTAACTCCAAAGATATCATATCGAGGCTCAAACTATCCATGTTTACAACTAGGAACCAATCATGGGGTAATTTATTCATCATTATAGCTCTCACAGCTCTTGGGAATATCTCATGTTGTATCTTTTTCTAAATTTCTTCAATTTGAAACATCTCATGAGGCAATTTTCATTGAATTTCAAGAAGGTATTTGACCATCATATCTATTTCATTTAAGTTTGGAATTTCAAGAAGGGAGTCAACCATAATGTTAGATTAATTTAAGTAATCCATTATTTTTTATTCAACTACACCCACAAAGATAGAGAGTAAGAAAATAGAGACCAAGGAATATAAAAGCAGTCTGGTTGCCTCTTGACTAGCACTAAGTTTAACATCTTTAGTAATATGGATTGATTCTCATTTTAAATGAACTTATTCAATGAATCGTATTTTATCTAAAGTGTGATAATGTTTGAGTAATTGACCATTAAACTTAAATAAAATCATCTTACCATTTTGAATTTCAATGGAACTATGGGGATAAACAATTGTGATAGTGTAAGGACCTGACCACTTTAATTTGAGCTTTCATACCATGACCCAAAGTCTTGAGTTGAAGAGCACAACTTTGTTTCCCAATGATAAATTTATTTATTGTATACTTTCATCATGAAAATATCAAGTTTTCTATTTATATATAAAGTCTTTATCATACACTTACCTCATCATCGCATATAATTCATTCATCTATAGAAAACACTTTTCTTGTGCAGTCTTGAAATCAAAATTCAGCTTCCTCACAACCCATTAGGCTTTGTGTTCCAATTCTACTGGGAGGTGGAATGTTTTTCCAAATAATAAGAAATATGAAGACCTTCTAATAGGGTTTTTTATATATTCCCACAATACCAAAGTGTGTAATCAAGTTTGGTGGCACAATATTCCCGAGACATACTCACATTTTTCTCCAAAATGAGCTTAATCTCTCTATTTGAAACCTCATCTTGGCCATTAGTCTATGGATGGTATGGAGTGACCATGTAATGGTGACATACATGGTGAGTCATTTTCTTTTAAAATAGATCATTATTGATGTAGGTACCATGTTCACTGATGATGAGCCTTGGAATTTTTAACTAGGTAAAAAAGTTTTACTTAAAAAAGTTAATGAAAACTCAAGAATTATTTTCCACAAACACATTAGATTCCACCCACTTTGATACATAGTCAAAACAGATAAGGGTTTATTATTTTATAAATAATTTAGGAAAAGGACCCATTAATTTAATTCCCTATATGTCAAAAATTTCAACAACCATGATGGGATGTTGTGTAATCTCATGGTTCCAACTTATGCCCCCCGGTACTTTGGAATTTATCACAATTAATAGAAAACTCACAAATATCCTTATTCATGGTATGCCAGTACAAACCACATTATAATACTTTTCTAATTTTATGATTAATTACATATCATCTACCAAATTTTATTGAATTACAAAAATTCAAAACACTATCAACTTCATCTTATGGGATACACCTTCTAATCATTCCATCTGTATAGTCATTGAAAAGTAATGGATCATCCTAGTGGTAATGGTGTGCTTCATTAAAAAATATTTTTCTCTCTACCCTTGATAAATATGGATGTACCACACATCTAGATAATTGATTCAAGAAATTGGTATACTAAAGTGTGATTTCCTCAGTGTAATGGAGTTGTTAATTGAGAAATGTTTTATTGATTAATTCCACATTTATTTCACTTGTTTCATAGTCTAGGTGTGATAAATGATCAAAAATTACATTCTCAATGTCCTTTTTTTCCTTGAATTAAATGTAAAATTCCTAAAGTAACAATATTCATCAAATGAGTCTAGGCTTCAAGTATTTTTGGGTCATCAGATACTACAGGGTAGAATGATATATATACCTAGTGAATTTGGAGAAGAACATGTATGATTAGAATTTTTCGAATGCAATGACAACTACGAGTCGAAAATTTTTAGTTGTTGTGTAATTGTGTTGATCCCCATTCAATGTGAGGCTATCATAATATATCAGTTTAAATATCCTTTCTTTCCTTTGGCCTAATGCAACACCAAATGACCAATAATTGGAATCATACATTAACTCTAATGGTTTCTACCAGTATGGTTAAATCCATATTGATGCCTCATCCAAGAATTTCATTAATAATTGATATGTGTCTTAATAGTCAGGTCCAAAGTGTAATGTGACATCTTTTCCTAATAGGGTGGTAAGGGGGTGGTAAATAATAGAAAAATACTTAATAAAATGTTAGTAGAATCCAAATTTTCCAAGAAAACCATGAATTTAATGAACCAAAGAAGGAATGGGTAGCTCAGAGATTATACTGGTCTTGGAAGCATTAACTTAAATTCCTTTATTTAAAATTTTGTTACTTAAAACTATCCCACATTGTACCATGAAGTGTAATTTTCCTAATGGATCACCATATTATTTTCTTTATATCTCACCAAAACCTAATCCAAGTGATCTTAACATTCATCAAAAGAATTACCAAAATAGAAAAGTCATCCATGAATATTTTCAAAAACTTTTCAATCATGTCAAAGAATATTTCCATCATGCATCACTAAAAAGTGGTTGGTTCATTTCAAATTACAAAATTTATTCATCAGAAATTCAATGTAACATATGGATAAGTGAACATGTTTTTCTATTAATCATCTCTTGCAATAACTATTTGATTATAACCTGAGTATCCATACAAAAAACAATCTCTTCCTACCAGTTTTTCAAGGATTTGATCAATAAAGGGTAATGAGAATCAATCATTTCTAGTGGAATAATTAAATTTTTGATAATTTATGAAAAGCCTCCATCCATTCATTATTCTAGTGGGTATCAATTCACCTTTATCATTCTCAACCATTGTGGAACCTCCCTTTTTAGTTACCACTTGAAATGCGATGATCCATAGAATATCAGAGATAAGAAATATTAAACTAGCAGCAAGAATTTTAATGACTTTTTTCTTGAAAAAAATTATCATCGAAGGTGTTAAACATCTTTTGGGTTTTCTGAAAATCTTTGAATTATCTTCCATATGTATTCCATGAGTGCAGATGGTAGGAATTATACCTTTTGAATTTTCTATCATCTAACTTATCACTAGATTCATTTATGAGAGGACATTGATCAATTTAATTTATTATTCACTCAAAATATTATCATTTATAATGATTGTCATGGTGTTTAAATCTTCCAAGTAACTATATCTTAGGTTTTGTGAAAGTGGTTTAAGCTCATGTGTTAAATTCTTTTCAAGTGATGGAGTCAATGAGGTGAATACTTGTCTATCAAAAGGATTGAATATGTTTCTGATGAATTATACTTCTTATATTGATTTCATTAACTCCTTTTCCTTTTTCAAATCCTCGATATTGAGAACATCCTTTTCCAACTCACCCCATTATTTAATCATATCTAAGAAATGATAGTTAGTTTAAGAGGGGTTTTCTATAGATTTCAGGACATCAAATGATATGTTTTCATCCCCAACTCTAAAAATTAATTTTCCCACATGGACATTAATAAGATCTCTTCATGTAACTAATAATGGTCTCCCAATAATAATTATAATGCCTAAAAAATGCCTACTATACATTTTTTAGGATACACTAGCATGTTCTCCCCAAAAACAACACAAAAAATATAGTACATGCTTTGTGGTGCATCCAATTTGAAAATTTTAATAACCCACTGACTACTACAAAAGTTATGAGAATGGTCAAATCATATAGAGAAGATGATTTAGTTCACTAAAAATATCTCTTTTGACAGTGTTTAGGTGAGCGATCTACAAAGGGAATTATTTTTCTAATTATTTTTATAAAACCAAAAAATAATAAAGATAACCAAACAAAGAAAAATGAAATAAAATAGGGATGATAAACGTTTATCAAGAAAATGTTTCTAGAATGCTGACGTTATAATCAAATTACCACACAACCATGCAAAATATTTTTTTTCAGGATTAAATATTTATTTTTCTTAATTATCGCCATTTCTAAAAAATTATAAATCCTTTTTTTGAGGCTAATATATATCTCCTAATTTATTTAAATTCTCATTCTCCAGTTTTATAAATAAATTAGTATAATAAATTAAAAACTAAATTCATTAATGAAATGACACAACTTGTTTCCCACAAAGCTGTGCCACATATTTTCACTACAATCAGTCAATACGGTTAACCTTCTCGGTGTCACTGAGTAGACTAAGAATCGAAATGGATAGTTTTAATTTTCCAAATTAATTTTAGTACAAATATAATTAAAGAATATAAAAACTCAACTAAAAAAATTCAATTAAAAAATTTACCACAAAATAAAAATATCATCATGGCATGAGAAACTAGTTCAATTCCTAGGTCAACATCCCCAAAAAATAATATTACCCAACATCATGAACAAAAAAAATAATGCTAAATAATTATAAATTATTAAAATTGTACCCGTGCTACCAAAAAATGATTGGATCAATTTTTTTATCTCACCATAAAACTTCAATCTTCAAACCCATCGTGAATTATCTCGACACGGTATGGGTAGGTACCATGCGAGGAGGAAAAGGAGATGCTGCCAAGTGTGCTGAAGGTGGAAGCGGAGGCATGGTCCTATGATGTACAACTAAGAGGTGGTGACACTAGTGCTATGTTTATTGATGCATGTAGGAGGAGGTAACCAACATAATTGTGGGATACAGTGGAGGAGGTGGCGATGTGAATGGTGTGAAGGAGGGGTGGTGGCACACTGATAGTGTAGTGGAGGTGAGGCGGTAACATGCATGTGGGTTACGGCCTGGTGCATTTTAGAGGGTAGGTGATGGGTGTGGTAATACTTGAAGGAGGTGGATGCCTGGTGATGAAGAGGTGGATGAGGCACTGGTGTGGTGTAGGGCTGGTGTCACTTCCTTCCTCTCCCCTACCAGGGTTTCTCCTATGATCCTTAGTTAAGATGTAGGCCTCCATAGATAAATGCATCGCACACCTCCTACATGAAAACCAGAAAGGAAATAAAAATAAAAAAATAAAAAAATATAAAACAAATATAATTATCTAATTGTTAAATAATAATAATAATAATATAATTAGAATTATATAATTATATATATCATACTAATTATAGAAAAATTAATAAAAATAATTCGATAATTTTATATAGGTATATATATACATATGTAATTAGGTATACTAAAATATAGATATAATTATATAACTGCATGATTATACATAAAATACTACTACTACTACTAAATACAAATATAATTATATAATAAACTAATAATATTAATACTGCTATTATTAATACTAAGAATATTTATAATGAAATACAATAAAATATACTAATAATATAGAAAAATAATCAAAATACTAATAAATATTAATAAACTAACTATAAAACTAATATTAGTGAAACTACTAAAAATAATAAAATAGTGAAAAAATTAAATAAAAATATTTAAAACAACATCGATAGTAAATTACTAATATTATTATATAATTATCTAAAAACTATAAAAAATATCAAAACACAAAAAAACTAAAAAAACATAAAATACTAAAAGCGGTTAGAAAAATAATTAAAACTAAATTAGAAAATTATTAAAATGTTAGTAAATTCTATTTGCATTACTCTACAATGCTTTATTATCTATTCTTACTTAGCGACTCATCTCGAAATTCATCTAGGAAATATCCAAAATGTCTTAACATTAAAAACTAGGTTTTCTGCACCTCATCATTGAGGGTACCTGAGAATTATTTACATCCATATTTCATCATTTTAAATGAAAACATAATATATTAAATAATAATTCATTCCCATAATCATAATGGTATGGTGTAATTGAAAACTAGATAAACAATCAAATTATTGCATGAATGGTCTTAAACATCTCCCACGAAGTTCTTTTCACATAGTACCCATCTTAGACATATCTTACTTAATACCTTTCTTTAGATCCTAAGGAAAATAGAAACATCGAAAAGGTGATATCAGATACTTAGTAAGGGTAAACATGAGATACATTAATAAAATATCATAAGTGAACATAAAATAAGGATAATAGTATGAGAGCATGATCATAACTTACATAATTCATACCTCATCAGTAATAGTGTAGGTTCTGGGTGCAGGAGAAGCATCCTGTAATAGTATGAACGACTCATATTTTGACATAAATAACATGTAATTGTTGATTTACATGATCAAAACATCATGTACAATGAAAATAGAAGATTACTTGACTATATTAAAACTTCTGAACCATGGGTGAAGGATCTTCAAATATAATTTATAATTAATTTACAATAAGATTTAGAATTACCTCAACTCGTAATTCTCTCTTTTTTAATGAGTGGTGGAATAGATCTCATCACACCATCGTTGCGCTGTAGGATGAAATTGTAGAATCCATATAGTGTTGATACATATGTGCACCATAATCTTTGAATGATATCTTATAATCACTGGGTTCTAGCACGGCTGGACCTGATCAATTGTGTTGTTCATGGTTGATTGCAGCAGAATTCTTCTTGAGATAGGAAGAAATCTTGATGATCTCTAATTGAATCGAGGGAGGTGGTAAGGAGAACACTCTAGATCTTTTTATCTCTCTCTAGGTCTTGAGATAGTCTCACTATATCTGTTGTGCTCACTAATTTTGTTTTATGAATGATATATAATCATATATTCATTTTGGTAGGTTTAGGGTTGGAAAATCGCAAAGAATCCCTTTCCCAATTCCATAATTCTTAATTAAACCATGTCTAATAATAATAATATAAATAATATTATTAAATTATTTACATGCTCAATGCATAAATAATATTATTAAATATCATTTATACCATTTCAAATTAAACCATTAAACTCAGTCCTCTTTCTCTTATACACGTTTACCTATCCTTGAATAATGACTATTTATTTAATAAATAAATATCACTTAATTATTCATCGATAAATATAGTAAATACTATATTCACCAAACTTTTAAACAAATATTTATTATTATTATTTAACTCACTTATTCCTTAAAATAATTTGTTATTAAATTATAGCGATCAACCAAACCCGAATAAATATTATTTATTCTAGGTTGTAAAATTAAATACTAGAATTTAACTAATACTACTGATACACTTAGTGTGTGACCTTCTAGGCCACTTTCTCAATGGAATTGGTCATAACCAACTAAATTCCATGGTTAACATCTACAAAAATGCTAGTACATCCATAAAGAATGAAGTTAATGGCATAATGACATCCAACCTCTTGCTAATGTTTACCATATAATATAATCCTTTTATCATAATATCTCAAATCAAGTAGATTACATGACAATAAAATCAACCTACACACTTGATATTATTTTATTTGAATTTATAGAAATTAACTTTCCCATTGGACACCATGTCCATGGATTTATTCAGGTGGTTCCATTCCCATCAAAGGGCCTAAGATATTAACTTTCATCAAGAGAAAAAAGGGATAAATCCTTTCTTTCATGATCCATTAATGATATATCATTCATGATGCACCCAATATATCTTACATTTCCAAGAACACATGTCATCATGGTTTTCATCAATACATCAAAGTATGCAAGTCATGATATCCATTAATGATAATATTAAATTCTAAGGATTAATACACATGTCCCTAGATAGGAATATCCAATGACACATAGAAATATGGATTTCCTATTGATGGGTATGTTATCATAACCTCATATCGTGGAGATTACCAAGGGGGGACTCTATGAGAAGGTGTCTCAATGTCTTATAATACTTATAACCCTGATAACATTAATTTTTTGTGTCTTATCAGACAATATAATTCAGTTGTAGAAATATGTTTTAAGAATAATTCCATGGAAACTTTAGGTTCTCATCATATCAAGGAACTACCTGACCTTTTAGCGTAACAAATATTATAAAGAAATTATCACATACAAGCATTATATAGAAGAACAATCATGATATTATAAGAAAACTTATTTAATAATAAAAACTTTTAATTAAGTGATAAATAAGTTTGTTATAGGGACCAAACTCTATAAAACTCTCACTTACTCTAAATCCAAATAATAACATATTTCATTTTACTATCTCTCACATGATATTCATGATTCTGTGAGATAAATCCTTTATTAAGGGGTCTTCCATGTTTTCCTCCATGGATACTCTATTCACCACAACTTCAACTCATTGAGAATAATCCATCAAGATATAAAACTTCAAAAGTATGTTATTTTTCCTTTTTTTCGACTTTGGATCTTTGGAAAGAGCCATTGCTATAGTGTTATCATAGTAAACTGTGATAGGAACTTTACTTCTAGGTACCACGTTAATACCTTATACAAATTTGAGAATCTAAACTACATCCCTGTAAGTATAGAAAGCCAAAATATACTCTAAATATAATATATAATCGATGAGAACTGGTTTCTTTGAACTCTTCCAGCTCACATCTCCTTAGTTGATACAAAAGACATATCCATAATGTGACTTCAGATCATTATGATCTATCTAAAAACTATAATCTATATAATCCATGATGACTAGTTCTTTATATCCTCCATACACTATGAAAATATCCTTAGTATGCCTCATATACCTAAGGATATCCTTAAAAGTAGTCCAATATTGTTCACCTCGATCTTCTTGATATCTTCATACCATGCTCAAAGTAAAGGAAACATCAAACCTTATACACAACATGGAATACCTGATTGATCATATCACATAAGTGTATGGGATCCTACTCATTCTATCTCTTTCCTCTTATGTAAAAGGACATATTTTCTTGGAAAGATGTATAATATATGAAACTTGAACTAATAATTTATTGTATTGTTTCATACTAAAACTCTTTAGTATTTGGTCAATATATGTACTTTAACTTAGTCCGAGCATACTCTAAGATCTATCATGCATGATATTGATCCATATAATATAGACTGCTTCACCTATGCCCTTCATGAAGAATCACTTTCTCAAACATGCCTTAACCTCTTTTAATATTGGTATATCATTTGCAATTAATAATATGTGTTCAATATATACTACTATGAAAACAACTATACTACCAATAAACCACTTTTAAAAACATGGATCACATTTGTTCTTCATGAAACAAAATTATTTTATGGATTCTTCAAATCAAATGTTCCATGTTCTAGATGCTTTCATTAATCCATAGATGGATCTATATAACTTTTATACCTTCTTAGTATTTCCTGGAGTTACTAACCCTTCAAGTTTTGTCATATACACATCCTTCTGAACATTACCATTAAGTAAAGCTATTTTGAAATCCATTTTTCAAATCTCAAAGTCTCGGTAAGATTTTATTTCTAATTGGATTCTAATTGATATAAACATGGAAATTAGAGAAAATGTTTCATTGTAGTCAATGAATTGACATTTTTTAAGCCCTTTATAAACGATCCATTCTTTATAGGTATTTACTTTACCTTCTATGTCCAATTCCCTCTTGAATACCAATTTAAACCCAATGAGTTTTACATCAACTGGTGGATCAATAAAAACCCAAACTTGGTTTCTAATACATGGAATCCATTTTAGAATTCATGGATTCTTTCCATATTGAAGTTTCTAATGTATCTACTACCCCCTTTTAGGATAGAGGATCATTATTATCAACCAAAAACAATTCACCATCACCAGTGACTAGAAAACCATATTTATATGATTCTGTCACCTCTCTTGTTCCCCTACACAACACTTGTGTTTAAGGAACACCTTCTTCCATGGGAACCTATGAAATAAATTCATGTAAAAACTCTTATGTATCTTGAGTATCAACTTCATCAAAGTCAACATTTCTCCCACTATCCTCCTCAAGGATGTGCTCCCTCCCAAAAAATATGGAATTTATTGTGACAATTACTTCATTGTCTGAAGTATTGTATAAATATTATCCCCTTATCTCATTGGGTTACCAAATAAAGATATAATTCATGGCTTAGGGTTCTAGTTTTTTTCATGATATAGCCTTTACAATCTTTTTTCAACTTTATGAATAAACATGTGATAAAACAAGTTTCTTTTAACTCCATAACTTAAAGGGAATATCACTTTCTACTTTGGTTGGTACTCAGTTCAGAAAGTATTATACTATCTATAATGCATATCCACAAAATGATAATGGAAGGATTTCATATCTAATCATCGACCTTACCATGTGCAATAAGGTACGATTCCTCATTTCATTGACCCCATTCCACTATGGTTTATAAGTTGGAGTGAGTTGAGATAAAATACCATACTTCGATATAATTTTGATAAAGTCTTGGTTAATATATTCACAACCACAACTAAATCATAGTTTCTTTATATTTTTACCAAGATGATTCTCAACCTTATTCTTGTACTCTCTGAAATTCTCAAAGGATTCATACTTGTACCTCATTAAGTAGATAAAACTATACCCACTCAAGTCATCGGTAAAAGTAATAATGTATGAGCATCCACCTCTAGATTATACTTAAAAAGGTCTACACACATCAGTTTGCACCAATTTCAGAAGCTCTGTGACCCTTTCACCTTGTCCACCGAATGGTTGTTTGGTCATCTTTCTTTGTAAACAAGCATGAAACATTTCAAGTGGATTATCTCAAAAGAGTCTAAATAACCATCTTGATAGAGTTTTGTCAAATGATTTTCATTTACATGACCAATATGATGATGCCACAATTGGGTGTCATATGAGTCACACATATTAGTTTTGTATCAATTTCCGATATTTGGTTTTTTAATTTAATACATAAATACCATTATTTAGTTGTTACATAGCATAAAATATGATATCTTTATAAAAGTAACAACCCTTATTTACAAAGATAAAAATAAACCCATCCATATCTAGGAAAGAAATGGACATAATGTTCTTAGTAACACCTGTAACATAATAAAAATTATTTAAAACCAAAATAAATCATATTATAGATGTGAGAGGGTAGTCTCCAATTACTAGAGCAACAAACCTCACTCCATTGGTATCCCACAGATCCATCTCACCTCTTTCAACCTTCTGAAACCTAATTGCTTCCTATATTTGGATATAAATGTGAGCACCACATGAAGTATATAATACCCAACTTGTAGATATAGAACGATTACACTTGATAATGATCACACCTGAAGCTTCCCCTTGCTTCTTTGGACGGGTTCAATTCCTCTTCTAGTGGACCTACTTTCCACATGCAAAACATAATGCATCATATTCCTTTCCTTGTCTCCATATTTTTTTGGAGAGACAATGCTATGAATCCTTAGACTTGGAATGAGTCTTCAAAAACTTTGACCTTTTCCTCCTCTTCATATTCTATATATATATAATGTTTTTGTCATGACCCATGTCTTAATCAAATTGGAAGATAAGATTAAGAAGTTCTAATAGTGACTTCTCGCTATTTCTCATATTATAATTCAAAATAAAACTGGAGAAGTTTTTGGGTGGTGAGGATGGAATGAGATCCATGCATAGCTCATCATGTATCTTAAAAACCAAGATGTACATGCTCTCAATGTACCCAATCATATTAACTACACGTGCCCCAACTGGTGCCAACTCTCCAAGATTGCATGTGAATAGTGCATTAGTGATCTCATATCTCTTTGATGTCTCCTTCACTTGATAAAGGTTTTGAAGGTGAGAAACTATGTTATACACATCCATATCCCCATGTTTATTTAAAAGTTCATTGGATATGATGGATAACATAAAACACTGGACATACATTTTTTTGTCCACATGCTTCAGATAGAGAGATACCTCTTCCTCACTAGCCTCTTTGAGAAGCGACTCATGAAGTTGGGTTTCTATCACACACAATTTTCATTCATGGCATAGTATAATGTGAAACAACCAATACCATTCATAAAAATTCATACTGGTGAGAAGGTTATCCTTCTCTAGTATAGATGATAGTTATATTTTGGAAGTTTTTTGATTTTCCATTTTCTACAAATTAAGAGCAGATAATTAGTACTTGTTTTGATTACAAAAATAGATTAATAAATTTAAAATTAATTAAATTATTATTAATATCGTACTATTTTTTGAAAATTAACACCACTACAAAAGAGAAATTTAACAACACTGATAAAGGGTAACCATTATCAACACTTTTATTTAGCGATGATAAAAGGTACCATTTATCAGCACTTTCTTTTTAGCGTTGATAAAGGTCTAGAATAAAATTAAATAAATAAAAAAATAAAAAAATATTACCAATTTTATTAATTAAATAGGTATTGATAAAAATGAATAAAATGAATATATATATATATATATATATATATATAAATTATAAAAATTAATAAATAGCACATATTAAATATATAGATATGAAAAATGAATAAAATGAAATAATTAAAGGAATAAAAATTAAAAAATGAGTAAATTCAGAAAAATATTTAACATTTTATTAATTAAATAATTATTGATAAAAATGAATAAATTTAATATACATATATATAGATTATAAATATTAATAAATAGTATATATTAAATATAGATATATAAAATGAATAAATTATAAGAATTAAACAAAAAAATTAAAAATGAATAAAATACAAAATTATTTAAAAAATTATTAATGAAAAAATTATTAATAAAAATAAATAAGTATTATATATATTAATTAATTATAAATAGTAATAAATAATATATATTAAATATAAATATATAGAAAATGAATAAAATGTAATAATTAAAAACATATTAATGACTTATTTATTTTTAATGTTGTTTGATTTTTCAATTTAACATACATCAAACATCGTGAGTTACATTGATTTCACATACATATACCTAATTAATGAATTTTTGTATACAACACAAATACACAAATATTTGCGCAATTAATTAAATCTTATATATAAATACATACACCTAGTATGTATGTAATTCATTCAAAATTAGTATATTTTAGAATTTCATTATAACATGATACATGTAATATATTATGATTTTAATCGATCAATTTTATTTAATTATTTTTAATATTATTATAGTTATTTATTATTTATTCATTTTTAATATTTTTAATTTTTAATTTTTTAACTTATTTGTGAATTTAATCATTTTATATTATTTATTTATATATATATATATTTAATATGTCTTAGTATTTTCAACATGGATTTATCTTTACTTCAATATATATATATATATCCATATTTTTTTAATAATTTATATTTAATTAATAAAACTTATCCATTTTTCAATATTTTTAAAGTGTACTCGTTTTTAATTATTCAATTCCACTCATTTTTAAAATGCATGTATTTAAGATTATATATTCATTAATAATGTTAAAAATATATTTTTAAATAAATATTTATAAATAAATATATTTATAAATGTATATCTATTATATTTATGAATTTATAAATCTTAATTGTTATAAAAAAAATATTTTTAAAAAAGTATTCATATAATTATAAATAAATAATTATATATATTTAAATAATTATAAAAATATAATAAATTTATTTAAATAATAAATATATATATAAGTTGAGTTTTAAACCTAAATTTATTTAGAAAAGGGGCTGCATTGCATAGAAAAGAAGACAACATACAATGTAGGGATGTACTCGGCGAGACTCGAACTCGAGACCTTGCCGAGACCTATAGGGGCAGCTATCACTGAGTTGCACCTTACAGGATATATATATATAAAACTATATAATTATATAATTATTATTTTTTAAAAATTATTATTTATAAATTTATAATTAAATAATTATATATTTAAATAATTATAAAATTATAATAAATATATTTAAATAATGAATATATTTATATTTATATATATTTAGATTTATATATATTTATTATGTATATAATTATATAAATTTATATAATGAAATAAATATATTTAAATAATGAATATATTTACTATATTTATATTTATATATATTTATTATTATATATAAATATAAATATACAATGATATAAATATATTTATAATTATAAATAAATATTTAGAAATATATTTATAAAATTATATTTAATATATTTATAAAATTTTATATTTGTAATTATAAATATATTTTTTATACAGTATTAATGTAATTATAAATAAATAGTTATATATTTCAATAATTATAAAATTATAATAAAAAATATATAATTGTATAAATATATTTACATCTTTTTAATTTATTGTTATAATTATAAAACATTTATTAGTGCTTTTTTGCAAGCACTAATAAAAGTATCCCCGATTTATTTGAAAGAACCCCAACCACGACTCAATATTTGCGATTTTCAAGATCTCATAGAACTCCCCTGCTGCTGATGATACTTCTCTATATTCTCACAGACGAATCAAGGTAAGAATCCAAGGTATGTTATTTTATACCTTTCCTCTCTCGTTGATTGCTTGTTTGGGTTCCACAGTTTGTGTTTTTGTACTGTTCTTAACCATGACGAACCCTACATCACATCTCTCTCTCTCTCGATCACTTACCTATACCTACACAATGCCGCCACTACTCTGTAAACTCATACTAGCTTCATACGATACAACTACAAACTGCATCTCCATATGCTATTACAATTTATGGGGATTTTCTTGAAGTTTTTATTATTATTTCTTATTACCTTTTACATAATGTGGATTTTCAATGTTTGAATCTTTTTTTCACAGTATGGCATGCACATAAAGATGAAAAATGTTTAAGATAATAAGAAAAATTATGAATATATGTGTATCTATTGAGAAAATCATCTTCATAAAATTTAATAGTATGAAAGGTGCAGATTTTCACTTAATTAATATTGGATTATTAGCATTGCATAAGTTATGTAGTTGAATGAATAAATGGAGTTTGTTCCTATTTTATAAAATGATCGAATTTTATGGCAGTTCATGTATATTTTCTTTTATTTGATTATTTTTTGTTGTTCATACACAATTTAAATATAAATCTGAATATAATTTCACATGATGAATATATTATTGAGTAATGAAATAATGATATACCGCATGAAAGAATTATTAACGTTTTTAAGTTAAACTTTTGTGAAATATTAGAGAATTTAGCACTACTTAGCACTATTATATTATATTTATGATTGTGATAATTATTACCATAAATGAACTGTTAAATTCAATCCAATTAAATGGAAAAGTGTTTTCTAGGATTACATTGTGGTTGGTGGTATATTTTGATGGAAAGTGAATTATATTTTTGAAATGTAATATGTTAGAATTCATAATTAAAATTTCTTTCAGTTACTTTTTAATATGAGTGTGTTTAGAGTGTACATGGGATAAACATATTTTTTAAAATTTATAGGTATTAATTATGTTATATGTTAAAAAACATGGGTTATATATAATCTTTATCAATTATTATTTTTTTCACATTCTATAATAGAAATATTTAAGTGATTATCATTTTTTATTATTCAATTATGAAATTTGATGTTTACGATACTAGATTAGTTATAGTTATTATATTTGTATTTGATAATTTATTTTTTCAGATGAAATGGTTTATAATATATATATTTTTAGGATAAATATATTATTAAAATTTATTTATCATAATCATACACAAATATGGTTTCAATAATCTTTATATTGTAAAATGAACCAATACACATTTATAAATAATTTTTTTCTAGACATTATAATTTTAGGAAATGGAAAATTTTTGTGAATTTTATTTAGTAAGTCTTCATTTTTATCTTTGTGTACATTTCTATTGATCATTTAACTAATGTTTTTTGTTTACATGTCTAATAATTTTTTTCAATAGATTATTTTTTTTAAAATTATTGTATTAAACATAATATGTAACTAATATTTTTTTTGTTAAATTTTGATAAATATTTCATTATAATATTTTCTTTGAATAATCACTTGATATTATTTAAAATGATTTTTAATATTCCTATCAATGTATAAATACAATATTTTTCTAGAAGAATTACATGTTTGTATATGATAAAAATAATTGTTATCATATATTAGAGTATGATGGGTATTATGGGAGGGATAGGTATGGTATGTTATAATGTGAGTTAATATAGACATGTTAGTGATTCATCGAGAGAAAATGTGTGGGAGATGTGACATTTCTGTTTTTTTTGTTCTTCTTTATGGTTTTTCAAAAGTTAGGTTTAACTAATGTATTTAGGCAACCATTGTGAGGTTCTTTCCTAAGGGAACCAATTATGTTAAGAATTCCACTTATTTCTAATTAATTTCCTAAAAAAATGGCTTTGTTATACCCAGTTCATGACTCAGATGCAATAAGTACATGTGATGGTTATCTCTGAGGGATAATATTTTATGCTAGGGGTATGGGGTCGAATCTCATGGTACCTATGATGTGGTTATTTCCATAGGGAGATAAATATTTTTTTCTCCTCCTATGATTCAAATGTTAACCTATTATCAGTGAAATGATTTTAATGTTAGGGAACAACCATGGTATAAAATTATGTTGTGATTAGTATAATTCACTGGTATGAAATGAATTCAGTACATTTGATTATCATGGTATCCTAGTTAGTAAACAATGACTTGAATTACATGTGTATTTTGAGTGTTACTATTTTTAACATGTACTCAAATATACACGTTGTTGTATATTTTAGGGGATCTATTAGTATTTACTTGTTTATTTTTATAATCACACCCTACATATGAACCTCAATGGATATTGAGCTATTATATTTGATATATATGTGAGATAAAAGGACTTGTAACATATATTAGAGTTAGTGTATCTTAGGGGATCTATTAGCTTTTTTTTCTTGTGAATCATCCCCTATATCTTCTATGTTGTTTGAACTACTCAGAGAAATAATCATCCAAAATGATCATTAGTACCTATTATGGGATGAATTTTGGTTATATTAGTTCAATAAACATAGGTGGATGTCCAAAAGATATGAGGGTGATTATCAAGTAAAAAAATTACATAATAACTATTTGGGAGATGAAGTTGATGAAGATGAAATTTGTCAATAACTTTCACCTCTGGATGAATTTAGAGGATAAAAACTACCATAGTGGGGTAATTATTTTCTTAAATTCAATTACCCATTTCCTTAAAATTTAATGTACTCTAATCATTTTACAAAAGAGTATTGTGATGGAGTTAAAGAGTTCATCAAGTTTGAAATAGAGAATGCATGAAACCCATATCAAATCCTTTCTCCTTGTTTACGTTATTGTTATTCAAGACAAATTAAATGTTTGACTACTCAGGTAGAAAATGTCTTTGGCACATGATAATGTTACCAATCCTGAGGAAGAACATACTGTTGATGATGAAACTATAGAATTATTAGGCGATCAATAACATGTTAATGAAAAAAACAAGAACGATGCAACATCACAATGTTGAATAAAATTATCTAGGCAAGTATTCAGGGTATAAAATTTGAGGTTGGTTGGAATAAACGTGTCTAACCTCTTGACCCCAATAATTCAATGGTAATTAGTTATCTTGGGGTAACAAAAAAGATGAATGTTCTGATTAATATTGATTCATGGTTCCACATCAAACATGTAATAAAGAAAATAATTTGGAAAGATATAATGATAATGTTAAGATATAATTTATCTATTTTACTTAAAAAATATATAATATAATGTTGATTTAATTTTCATTATTCCTTGTAGATTTTATTTATTTTATAATATTTTCATAATAAATTTGTCTTAATGGATTCTGGAAAACCCCATAGAGGCTTATGGAATCTTATTACAAAGTTACATCTTAGGTATATTGAGGGGAGAGTAAATCCCCACCCACCAGTTAATTATGAACACATTATAAAGTAGGAAACATGGACTGATTTCATCAATCATCACAATGAGAAATTATTTTAGGTTCATTGGAGTTGATAATATAATATTTTACATTATTTGTTTTATCCAACTTGATTCAAAACTGTTAATTTATGAAATAGAAAAAGAGTGCTGAAAATAAATTATGTGCTTCAAAACCAATGTACCCATATATATCACAAAGAAAGGATGGGGTGCACGTCATTAGAGAAAAAATTGGTATATATTTTAAATAAAAAATAAAATTTTAATTATGTGATATAAAACAATATATGTTCCTTTGTTTATATACATATTGATGAATCAAAATTTGAATCCACTTCCATCCCACATAATATGTTATTGAAGGAGGTCCGTGTAAATAAGGAGGGTAAACTAGTTGTTGAAAAAAACAGTATGGGAAACATGTGTAAGTATGACATAATTGTAAATTTTTATTCTTTATAATAGTATAATTTAAAAATATCTATTTATGTTCATATTTTTTAATATGGTTTTGACAAAAAATCGGTAGCAAACGTACTAGAAGAATAGTTACTTTCAGTAGCTTTGAAGCATCCAAAACAATATAGTCATGTTAGAGGATTATGTTTTGGAGTCTATCCTTAAATATATTTGGAGAAGATAAAACCACATCAAGATATATATAATATGGTGAGATGATTGTAGAAAAAAATAGAATCATTACAAGATATTATAATTCAGTCTAATTTGGAATACAAATGTATGAGAAAGGATCAAAGTGAACCAGTGGTTAAAAAAAGATCTTCACATGAACCAAATGATCCCACTATCTTTGAGTCTAGTCATTCCCCCAACCACATACCTTACCTGAGGTAATTAATTTTTTCATGAATCTCTCTTCTAAATGTGAATCAAACAACTTCTAATAACTTTATACTACTAAAATTATATAGGGTACATTTGTATGTGATTTGTATCTAACAACACCCATGTGCTTCCTTGTTGCGATGAGTAAAATGTATAATATCCTTGGAGATAAGATACAACATAAAGACCTCCAAAAAGATCACATGAGAGTGGTAATTAGGATATCTTATGATCCGAATGCTGATTTTTCTGTTCTATTTGATGATCCAGATATTACAATGGTCAATGACATTATTGGAGATTTCATAACATGGTCATATAATTTTATAAAGATACATGAGGTATATCTTTAAAAACACTTCATATGAAAAACCAATAATAGTTGATGATAAAAGGTGTGAAGTTAGGTATGATATTATAAATGTATAAAGAAATAGGGAAACCGAAGGCCAAATCAAGAAAATCTAGTGAATTGACCAAGAAATCAAAACGATATCCTGAGGGTAACTTCTCCCTACCAGTTCTAGAGAAACATTTATTATAATTACAACTTCATGAAGAGACTAAATTTAAAGATGTAAATATGTCTTACATTCCACATGAAAAAGAAATACATGGAGCTTTTATGATAGATTTAATTGGTCTTGAGACTATAAATGAAATTCTCAAGCATGAATGAATGGGAATCTCAATTATTAATACTTACATAAGGTATATTTTCATAATATATATGACCAAATAGTGAGATAATATGTTTATTAAAGTTAATAAATATTCATATTTTATATAGGTGTTTATATTACTACTATATAAAGGGAAAATCATGGGAAGCATGATTTGGATTCATTAATCGCTATATAATTTCTACAGAAAAAATTACTTCGGATAATGAATAAATTGAGAAGAAACAAGATGAGTTACTCAAAGAGTTTTATAAAAAAACATATGAAGACAGACTCTTTTTGATGCCTAAAACACATAAGTAAAACTCTACACTCTAATCACATAAAATATATATTTAAATTTTTGCATTACTTATTTTTTTAGGCAACACTAGATGCTAATCTCAATCAATATGGATACCCCAAATATTTATCTTTTGTATCCAATGCATGTATATCCAACCAACCAACCAAACATGATGTGTATTATGAAATTTTAATACAATATAATTAAAATTTTATAGATAAAATTCAAATTATATGTTTCAGTTAGTGTTTTAACAAAAAAAAATTTATGATAGGTCCGTTTATAAATATAAGATAAATCATGGAATGAAGTTAGTGTATGAATAGATAAATCATTTAGATTAATAAAAATAGAAACAAATTAGGGTATATATATAAATATTTAACTATCAAAATATTTCAAAAAAAGTTACTTATTTTGGTCAATTTTTCTGCAGTGTCCGAAGCAAGAAAATGGAATTGATTTTAGATATTATGTTTGCAAATTTATGAGAGATATCATAAAGCATGAAAAGACCAGCATCCCCCAAGATGTAATTTCTTAACGTAATTGAAATTTCAATAAATATATTTCATAATCATCTATTTTTCTATATTTTCTTAGAACTATCGAGATTTATAACAACCGTCATACTCAAAAGAAGAGGTAAATTTCTTTAGAGATGGGTGAGAAATATACATGTTGTCAGAATGTATGCCGACAACAAATTTAGGTGATTACCTACTATGTTAGTGATCTATTATGAGTTATAAACTTAAAAATATATTTGGGGTGTAAAACATTAGTGTTAGAATGATTATATATTATTTTTATCTATTTATCAAAGAAAAGTATAATGGATGAAATCAATTTGTTCAGAAGAGATGACCTACAAACAATAAAATTTTTGGACAATGGTGGAGGTGGAGGTGGAGGCATAGTACGAGTCAGAAACTGAGGTGTAGGAGGATGCAGAGGGGGAGACTGAGGTGGAGACCAAGGCAGAGGAGGAGATGAAGAACTGGCTTGAAAACAATAAAATTGTTGTGAAATAGAGTATAATGAGGATCATAACAAGATTGTGATTGAGAACAATTGTTGAAAAATGTGCACAACACTTGTCACTTAAGATAAAATCCACTGTGAATGTGTTTGAGGTGGATTATTGAAAAAATGTTTTCACCAATTATTTAAGATATTTTATATAGAAATTTAAGCGGAGGAATTTTTTTCAGAAATAAAACAAACACCATTTATTTTTTCAAAATGATTATCATAGTCTAAAATTTCTATGAGCACATTCTAATTACTATAAAATATTACTTAAGTGTGAAAGAAACCACTCACCAAGAATAAACTGAAAAAAATAGATGTGGTTTCTTTTCCATGACTTCTCTTAACAGAAAAAAGGGTATTAATAGTGGAGATAATAGTCTATTGAGAGTCATAAAACCCCAATCCAATCATAAAATAGGTATATAATCCCACTTAAATGGTTGAATAAATATGTGTGTAATCAACCACTAAAGCCACTATGTGTATGAGATAACTATTTAAGTAAACCCATCATTGAGAGATCTTGGTCATTGAGGAGGGATAATGTTAAAGGAAACATGAAATAAAATGAAAATAAACCGCCTTATAAAGAAATCCCTGAAAATGAAAAACCCACTTCAAATGAAATAATGAAGCACTGAAAGTCCAAATAAACACCCCTTTGAAAAAGAAGCTAGTAGATTGATCCAAAACCTTTAAAAAAATAAATAAATACAAAAATTCATCAACCGAATCATGAAATTTTAGAAAAGAAAAATACAGAGGTTTCACTTTGGTGGGTGGTGGAATTATTTGGGATATTAAATAATCAATTAAATTCATGATATAATATCAAAAATGATTTTAAAATCCATACAAGTAACATTCATTATATAAAACGATACATGTTCACAAGATAATTAATAAAAAACTAATCATCATTATCAATAAAAAATAAATAAGAATAGGGATATTCTCATTTTTATGAGCAAATAATTATGATTTTATGTTAGAGTTTATCATCATAAATAAAAAAAATTCAGACTATTTTTAAAATTGACATTAATTTTAGTTTAAAAGGAAACTAACATACTCAAAACTAAGAAAACGCATTCCAATTATTTTTAAACTTTAGTAAAAATACCCATAATTCATTTTTGACATGTAGGAATTAGTATCACCTCGATCTAATAAACAATGTTACCGGTATGACTCAAAGTGTCCGTTATCAGTTTGAAATTGACATTTTAATACAAAAAATGGTCACTCAATGAAAACCAAGAAAACACACTATAATTTTATTTATAATTTAATACAAAGATTTAAAATTCAATTTTGATATGTAGGAATCAATCTCATGTCAAACCCATGCATGATGTTACATGTATCACTCAAAGTGCGTGTTTCCAGTTTAAAATGACATTTTAGTAAAAAACATAAGTGGCATACTCAAAACTGAGGAAACAAATTCATATTGTTTCTATAATTTTGAAAAAATATCTATAAGTAATTTAGGACATGTAGTAATATTTGAAACCACAATATGATGTGTGGTGTGATCAGTATGACTCCAAGTGCGTATTTTTATTCAAAATTGACATTAATTTTAGAAAAAAAGAAAACTGAAATACTCAAAACTGATAAAACACATTAGTATTGTTTTATTACTTTAGTAAAAAAATAAATAATTCATTTTTGATGTGTAGGAATTAGTTTCACCTCAATCTGATGCATGGTGTGATCGTTATGACTCCAAGTGGGGTTTTTTATTCAAAATTGATATCAATTTTAGTAAAAAAGATAACTAACATTCTCAAAACTAATAAAAAACATTCATATTGTTTTATTAATTTATTAAAATTAACTATAAGTCATTTTTTATATGTAGGAATCATACACACCTCAATATGATACATGATGTTCCCAGTTTGACTCAAAGTGTCCATTATTAGATTAAAATTGACCTTTTATTACAAAAAGTGTCACTTAATGAAAAATAAGAAAACATGCTTGGATTGAATTAATAATTTATTAAAATGATTCATAATTAATTGTCAACGTCTAGGAATTAGTCTCACATCAAACCCACAAATTATGTGACCTGTATGACTTAAAGTGAATGTTTAAAAGTTTAAAATGACATTTTAGTAAAAAACATAAGTGGCATACTCAAAACTAAGAAAACATGGTTAGATTGTTTTGATACTTTAGTAAAATGATACAGAGTCATTTGGGATGTGTAATAATCATTCTCACCTCAATATAAATCAGGGTGTGATCGAGATGACTCCAAGTGCATCTTTTTATTCAAAATTGGCATTAATTTTAGTAAAAATGAAAACTCACACACTCAATACTGAGAAAACTTATTTGTATTGTTTTGGTACTTTAGTAAAGTGATTAATAGGTCATTTTTTACATGTATTAATTAGTTTCACCTTAATCCAATACAAAATGTTCTCAGTATGACTCAAAGTGTCTGTTATCAGTATAGAATTGACATTTTAATACAAAAAAGTTTCACTATCTAAAAATTAATAAAACATCCTCAAATTGTCTTGATAAGTTAGGAATGATTCATAATTTTTTTGTGATGTATAAAAATCAATATCATGTCAAACCCACACATGATGTGACCTGTATGACTCAAAGTGCGTGTTTTCAATTTTAAAATGGATCTTTAGTAAAAAACATAACTGGCATACTCAAAACTGAGGAAACACATTCAGATTGTTTTGATACTTTAAGAATGTGATCTATAATTAATTTGGAACAAATAGGAATCATCCACATATCTATCGAACACACAGTGTGACCAATATGA
Source organism: Viscum album (assembly GCA_963277665.1). Lineage (NCBI taxonomy): Eukaryota > Viridiplantae > Streptophyta > Magnoliopsida > Santalales > Viscaceae > Viscum > Viscum album. The sequence continues at coordinate 764,543,726 of OY728150.1, forward strand.
CTATAAGTTCATCTTTTCAATATATAAGTGTCATTTTAGTTTAAAACATGCATCTTATCACCCAAATCGAGAAAACAAGCCTTGATTGTTTTCTCATCATTTTATCTTCTATTAATTAATTATTTTCCTTTTAATTTTTATCTTATACTTATTTTGTTAATTTTAAAAGAGACAATTCTTGAATATAAACAATAAATGACATGTGATGTGAAAAAATCAACCACAACACAATATGATACATAGTATTATTAATATAACTCAAGGTTTAGTTTAAAATTAACAATTTATACTTTATTTATTTACTTATATTATTAAAAAATAATATTTTTTTCTTATATAGGTTCATTATTTTTCTCAAGTAGGGGTGGCTTTTTATTTTATATAGGCGAGTTATTTTTCTCTATAATAGTGTTTTTTTCTATTTGTGTTGGAAATTTTATTTCATTTAAATTCTGTATTTCTATTGGATTTTTCTATTTTATGGTATCATTTCTAGTGCTGAAGTGTGATGTGAAATCACACTGTAGTATTCTCTTTCATTAGTTCCACTAAATACGCTAATAAAGGGCCCTTTATCAGTGCATTTAGTAGAAAAGATAAAGGTTTCCTTTATCAGTGAATTTAGTAGCTCAGATAAAGTTTTCCTTTACCGGTTCTTATAGAAGTGCTGATAAAGGGTCCCTTTATCAGTGCTAAATAAATGTGATGATAAATAGTATCTTCTATCAGTACTCCTAAAATCACTGATAAAAGTGTACTTTATTAGTGATTTTTTACACTGATAAAACACCCCTTTATCAATGGTTTTCTAGCCCTAATGAAAGCCTATGACTTTTAAGCATGTTGTGGTAGTCAACACTTTTTTAGCACTGATAAAGGCCTATTATGGCATGGTTAAAGGCCTATTTTTTGTAGTTTAATATCCATCACCATCAATTTAAAAATATATTATCACTTAGATATTCTAGTAGTAACGATATATATTCACTTATCATAACTCAGACTTGTGATTGAAAATCTATTTGAAGGGTTTTTGGTAGGCATAAATTTCCAACTACATTAACTTGTAGTTCCTTGATATGTTGAGTGGAATCCAAAATCTTGAAATCCTACTTGAATGGCCCGAAGGCCTTCATTTTTATTGATTTTTGATAACCCCCCTTTCAAGGGATGAGGGGGAACCCTTACAAGGCCCGTAGGCTCAGAGATTACATGGCCCGTAGGCTTAGAAGATTACATGACCTGAAGGTCTTAGGGAATTCAACCAGACTATCTACAAGGAACTACCCCTCCCCAGCATCTGCATCTTAATAGTAGTTCTCCACCTTTGCATGACCGTCTTGCTAGGCTTCCCGTGCGAGCATAGGCTGGTACCGATGGCATAGCCATACCCTCTCATTATGACAATCCATTTGGATCTGTTCTGGTGAGTGCACCTGCTCTGAATCCTCATCTGAGGCTTCTCCTTTTTTGTAGTGTGTTTGGGGCCTGGATTCATGTGGCCCGAAGGCCTTGGGGTGGCCTGAAGGCCTTAAGGTGGCCTGAAGGCCTTAAGGTGGCTTGAAGGCCTTGAGAATCAACTGGCCCAAAGGCCTTGGGTGGCCCGAAAGACTTAGAGGTCCCGAGGACCAAACCGGTGGCCTGAAGGCCCAGATGGATGAATAGTTCCGGCTACTACAGTACCGAACAGTGCCTGCTACAGTAATGCTATAGTAACCCAGAAATATGCCTCCACCTGGATTTGATCTCGGGTCTCTTGGATGCACCTAGTGAGTCCTCACCAACAGGACTGAGGCTCTTGTGCCCAAATCATGAAATCGTATTTCAATATTTTCTCAATCTTTTACTCTTAGTTACACCAAGTTCTATTGGGTCATTAATGTAAGAACCCAGACCTTATTTTCAGGTACGTTTTTCCTTTTCTGGTCGTTTTTGGGAAAAAGAAGAAAATCTGGAAATTTTCTAAGTACACACCATGTACTTTATAAGTGCACGCTGTGTACTTTGATGCTTCTTGAGGCCATGTGCTGGCTGTGTCATGTCCACACACATGATAATGTATGGGTGACATGGAGGCCACCTAAACCAGAGTATAGAAAATCCTAGTACACACCATGTACTTTATTTTTTTCATTAAACGCACCGGGATCGTGTCTAATGGCCATAAACACCTCATTTTAGGTCTCGTTCAACCAAGAGCTCTCGAACAGCTGCAGATATTCGACGAACCTCTGGGCGATCATTCATCCTCCGAATCGAACTCCGTCGATTGCATTGGAACCACATCAGTGAGTTCTCTCTTCAGCTGGAATCTTATTTTCGAATTCCTCCGCTTTTCCCATGCATGTTTTCTTTTTTATGATCGTTTGGTCTAGTTTTTCTTGTAAGGATTTTTCCAGTTCCATTCCTAATTATAGGATGGTGTGACTGTTCTTCCATGCTGAGATGCTGTAGACTTATATCCAAGTAGTTCTTGAGAATACTTTGGTCGTTATATGATGCGAAACTTGCTGACTTTACACAGGGCTGTGGGAACCTAGTATAGTAGACCATAGGGAGAATGGACGTAAGGGCTTCTCTAGAGTGTCTTTAATTTACAATGCAAGACAACAAGGGGAATTGACATTGAGTGCTTCCTCCGAGTGTATGTAGTTCCTCGACGTGGGACACATGGGGAGTGAGATGTTGAGTGCTTCCCTAGAGCACCTTTAGTACGATATGAGACTATAGGGGGAATTAACGGTGATTGATTCCCTAGAGAGTCTATTCCTTCTTTAGCTAAACCAGAGGGGTGAGACTGTGTGTGCCTCGCAGAGGGTTGCTTGTACTTGTAGGTTGAACCATAAAGGTTAGGCTGTGAGAACTGAAGTTCCCAGTCAGGATCTAAGTATCACTGAGAGGGGGAGGGGGCGAATCAGTGATATGTTTTTCTTTTTAAGTTTCCCCTTTTTGAAACAACCTTCGCCTCCTGTTAAGGAGTTTCTTCCCTTATGAACACACACAACCACAGAAACACAAGATTTACAAGGTTCACTACTCAACAAGAGTGGCTACGTCCTCTGTATGGTACAGAAACAATCCAGTGCCACACAATCCACTAGAAAATAATCATTTGATGTGGAATACAATGAGTAGGATATACCCTTGCACTCGTGTAGCACTTTAAAAACAATAAAATAGTGTGTGTGCTCCCTCTTAGCACAAATATGGTAATACAATGGATCAATTATTCTTAACGAGCTTACACAAATCAAATCTTTCAAATCAATTCTTCACTTTCCTACCCAGAAGCTGGCAGGAACCCCTGGAGAAAAACAACTTGCGCACCTACTTCCACTTGCGTGACCTATACTTGCGCCCCTACAACTTTTGTGCCACCTTTGGATTATAAACAAGCCACTTCTTGAAATCACCTCACAGCTTGCGCACCTCTGTCAACTTTCGCGACAAGACTTGCGCAGCAAAACTTGTGCAGCAAAACTTGCTTGACACACCCTACTTGCGCGCCTTATAAATAACTCTCTGCATGCACACCAATTCCACTTGCGCGCCGCCCTCTAGTAATTTTGCGATCAGATCACCCTCTACTACTTGCGCGGTCAGAGCTATAATTTTCTCTTAAGTGTTGAACTCATAAAAAATGAGGAGGCAAGTCATCTATTTATAGGCATTTTGGTGACTTGCACGACCTAGACTTGCGCGCCAATACTTGCACGCCGCTTCATCACTTGCACGCCAATTCATCACTTGTGTTCCCTTCCATCACTAGAACGACACTTTCTTTCCTTTGTCATATTTTGATATGATGATGTTGGAATATGACTTGCACGCCAAGACTTGCGTGCCAATACTTGAGCGACACTCTTGACTTGCGCGACACTTTCTAACTTGCATGCCACTTTATTTCCTTTATCATATTTTGATTGGATGATCCTTGAAATAGGACTTGCATGCCACTTATACTTGCATTCCACCACTTGCACACCACCACTTGCGCGCTGCCACTTGCGTTCTTTCTTCTTGCCTTTGTCATTTTTGGATAGTATGATACTTGAAATGTGTTTTTCCATAAACACTTCTTTACTCTCTCTATCCTTCATATGGCTTGCACCACAAGTTCTCCAAACTTGTGATGATTGTAAAATACAAATCAGCAAAGCATCGTCTGATTTTCAAATCCTTTACAAAGTGAATTGAATTAGCTTCTATGACAACAAAAGACAACACTCTATAACAACAAACTTTTCTAACTTCCTTATCCATCCAACTTGGTCCCAACAATCTCCACATTTGGATTTTGTTGTAAACCATGATTCGTAAATCACTGAACTTTTTAACCTTAATAAATGGATTACTTATCAACAATTCTAAGCCTACGTGATCTAACTCATTGTAGGAAACAAGAAGTACTAACAGCCAAAACCATGCTGTCCAAAAGCAGTGACTATGAAATCTCATGAGCGTACCTCCTCAGACTTCTTCAGAACATCTTTCAAGCTTATACTTCAGCATTTTTTAACATCATTCAGGCTTCTACTTCAGCATTCTTCACTTCTTCAACTTTCCTAGAAAACAACATTGTTTCCTACAACCACTCCAACAACTATTTAGAATAGTTCACACACATACATGCTGGATTCACAACTTACCCACAACTCCCCCTTTATGCATGCATCTATAAGGATAGATTTATGAAACAATTCTCCCCCTTGAAAACACTATCCAAAGACAAGATGAGAGTGGGGACAAAAACACGTACCTTAACCTTGATGAGAAGTAGGTTGGACACCCATGTTCAACCTCAATTTTTGCAAATGGTTCCTTCGGTAACAGTTTTGTGAATATATCAGCAACTTGTTCAGATACTCCAGCCTCAATTCATTCTTCTCCACATGATATTTGATGAAGTGGTACTTTATATCAATGTGTTTTGAACGAGAATGTTGTACTGGATTTCTTGTAAGATTGATTGCACTCTGATTATCACAACCCAAGAGCAATGGTAGCTTTACTTCAACAAGTAGATCTTCCAGCTGAATCTTCATCCACATTAGTTGAGTTGCAACTTGAGTAGCAACAATATAATCAGCTTCATCTTTTCTAAGAGTTACTGAATTATGTTTCTTGGTATGCAAACTAACACAACTTTTCCCCAGAAAGAAAACTCCACCCGATATGGATCTTTTATCATCAACATTTCCTACCCAATCAGCATTAGAATACCCAAATAGATCAATATTTCCTGATCCATTATACCTGATTCCAAAATTTATTGTGTCTTTGATATATCTGAGAATTCTTTTTCCAGAAATAAAATGTGATTATTTAAGATCACTATAAAATCTTGCACATAAAGTGACAACATAGATGATGTCGGGTCTTGAGGAAATCAAATACAACATACTTCCAATCAGCTTTCAAAACTCTTTCTGATCAACTTCCTTGCCTTTTACATCTTTATACAACTTGGTTCCCATTGAAATCAGTGTGGAAATTGGTTTCGAATTTTCCATTCCAAACTTCTTCAGATGTTCCTTAGCATACTTTTCTTGAGACAGAAAAATGTGATTCTTATTCTGTGAAATTTGTAGTCCAAGAAAGTACTTAATTTCTCCCAGCATGGACATCTCAAATAACTTCTTCATCTCCTCAGCAAAATTTTCACATGATATTTCATCATTTATAGAAAATATAATATCATTGACATAAACAATAATGATCAGTGAAAACTCCTGACATTACTTAATGTAGATATTGTTGTCAACTATCCCTTTCTTAAATTTCATCTTCTTTAAGCAAGTATCTAATTTAGAATACCATGCTCTCGGAGCCTGTTTTAGCCCATACAGATCCTTCTTCAACCTAAACACATAACTTTCATCTTTTCCAATAATAAATCCACAAGGTTGATCAATGTAGACTTCCTCGTCAAGGTCACCATTCAAGAATTCTGATTTTACATCCATTTGAAAGATTTTGTAACCTCATTGTGCAGCAATAACAAGAATGATTTTGATTGTTTCTAATCTTCCCACCGAAGAAAAGGTTTCATCAAAATCAATGACTTCAATTTGTGAATACCATTTTCAAACCAATCTTTCTTTGTTTCTTATTACTTTACCTTCTTCATTCTGCTTGTTTCGGAAAACCCACTTTGTACCAATAATGTTCTTGTTGTCCATCTTGGGTATAGGTTCCCAAGTATCATTATTATCTATCTGATAAAGCTCTTCATTCATTGCATGAACCCATTATGGATGCTCAAATACTTCATTTACATCATTTGGTTTAACTTTCGAATAAAGAGAAGTATGTGATATAGCATATGTTGTTCTTCTTGTTTGAACCCTATGATGTTTATCTCCAATAATATTCTGAGTGTCCACTTGTTTCCTCAACCTAGGATGAGTTATTCAAACTTCATCCTCATCACTCGATATTTCTGAGTCAGATTCCTCTTCAAAGGTAGGATTAGCACAGTCTGTAGCATTATCAGAATCATTAACAAAAGCTTTTCCATCCTGCTCAACTTCCACATCAACATATGATTGATTTTATTTCTCAAAATTTTCAATAACTTTTACATCTGAAGAATCAATAATTCTTCCTGTTTCTTTGTTGATACTTCTATATCCTCTTCCTTCTGGAGCATAACCAAGAAAAATTCCATCATCTCTTCTTTGCTCAAACTTTCCAAGGTCTCCACCCTTCTTCTTTATAATGCATGGACTCCCAAAAACTTTAAAATGTTTCAGACTTGGAGTTTTTACATAGAACATTTCATATGGAGTCATATCTAAGTTTGGCCTATAGAAGAATCGTTTCTGAATATAAATATTAGTGCTCATGGATTTCCTCCAATAATAATGAGAAATAATATGTTCAAGTAAGATAGTTCTACCCATTTCCACCAGACTTGGATTCTTTCTTTCAGCAACCCCATTTTGTTGAGGTGTGTATGGTGAACTAAACTCATGCTAAATTCCATGTTTCTCAAGGTAAATTTCAAACTCTTAATTCTTATACTCACCACCATTATCAGTTCTCAACTTCTTCATTGAATACTCACATTCCTTTTTTGATTTCCTCCTGAAACTCTTAAACATTTTCAGAGCATTTGAATTATGTCTCATGTACATAACACAAGTAATGCGAGTAAAATCATCAATGAAAGTAATGATGACTTATCTCCATTTTTTGATTTCTGTCTCATTGTTCCACATATATCAGAATGTATAAGTTCCAAAGGTTGTTTTGAAAGAATTTCAACTCTCTTATGAAAAGAGTTTTTAATCTTCCCTTTTTCAGAAATAATGCAGCACCAATCTCTTCTTATTGTTAAATCAGGCATATCTCGAACACTGTCTCATGTTTATAACTTGAACATATTTATCTGACACATATGTCCCAACCTTTTATGCCATAACTGATTTTCATCCACTACACCCATGTAACAAGAGTTCCACACTTCACCAACTTGGAACAAATTCTCTCTTGTACGTTGGACCCTTGTAACTATATTTCCATCATTTTCACTTTTCACAAAAAATCCATCTTTTCTGAATATAACTTTGTTTCCCTCATCACAGAGTTGTAAAACACTCAGAAGATTATGTTTCAACCCATCAACATATAATGTTTTCTTAGATTTCATTTTTTATTTTCTGATGATGGCTGATCCAACACCTTTGATTCTCAGATATTCATCATTTCCAAATGTAATGGTTACTTCTTTGAAGTCTTTCACATTCTTCAGCAACTTTAAGTCTCCTGTCATATGATAAGAACACCCACTATCAAGAATCCATGGATGTTCTCATTTTGTGCTTTTCAAAGTAGTTTCGACAACAAGATCTTTTTGTTCTTCCTTTTCCTTCACTTGCTGTTGTGATTCCTCCAATTTCCTAGCTAGGTCAATGTGTTCTGGACAGAAAACCATGAACTCTTTATTTTCAGACTTATAAGACCTGTCCCTTTTAGCTTTTAAAAACTCTATATTTTAGGAATTATTAAGAATATTTTGTTGCTCTGGTAACACACTAAGGCAGTCCTTGGTTAGGTGCCCAGGTCGATCACATCTTTCACAGATAGTTTCCAGTGGTTGGAACCTATTCTCAACTTTCACATCAGTATTCTCAGATATCTTCTAAAATTTATTTGGAGACTTTCTATTTTGAAAGGATTTACTCCCCCTTAATACTTGTCTTTCAAAACTTGTGAAATATTTGTAATGTTGTTGGTTGAACCAACACATATTTTTCATGTTTCCGAATCTACCAAAATACCAGTAATAACTATAGAAAGAATATTTGGCTCTGAAACTTCTATACTGACTAGATTTGTGAACACGCTTCTCAACAAACTTCTTAATAGAACTATGCTGACCATCAAACTTCATGTTTTCATTTGTAACTCCCTTTCTTAGTTCAGATTTAACATCACCAGAAGTATTAGAAGTCTTTCTTGAATCGTGATTTTTATGCACTTCTGATTTTTCATCATTGTTGACTTTGACCACATACCTGGTCTTTCCATCCTTGTTCTTATCAGAACCATTTCTGTCTTTCATTTCAACCTTTGAAGGTAAATTTTGTGACTTCTTGTTTGGTTCATTATTACTAGAACATTCACCAACTTCTGAGATAGAATTTTTGAAACTGATATTCATTTCTTGAGCTTTATAAAGTTTCTATTGGACAAGTTCCAACTCTTCTTCTTTTTCCATCAGCTTTACTTCAAGATGATCATTATGATTCTATGAATTATCAAGAGAATTTTTCAGATCATCAATCTTCTTTTCCATCTTGATTTTCTCATCAGTAAAACCTTCTTGATTGCTTAATGTGGAATTTTCATTTATGAGCTTGTTGTTTTCCTTCTCAAGCCTTATGATATTCCTCAAGCATTCTTTCAATTATTATTTCAGATGATATTCAAGTTGAGTTTCTTCTTCTTCTAAACTGTTGCTCTCACAATCTTCATTATTTACAACTACAATAAAGGCATTCTCTCTATCTTTCTCAGCAAATGATTCTCATATTCAACTTCTCTATCTTCTTCTTCTTCATCTTTAGATAAAAAGCTTCTTTATTTTGATTTGAAGAACTTTTTATCCTTACCCTTTGAATAATATTTGTCTTTATCAGTTTGATTCTTCCATGACCTTCTTGGCCTTCTTTCATCATCATCATTGTCTTATTTATTCTTTTGAGGACAATTAGCCGCAAGGTGACCAACCACTCTACACTCAAAACATTTCAAGGGAAGTTTCCCCTTGTATTTCCCTATACCTCTTTTCACATTTTTAGAAAACAAGGATAAAATTTCATAATTTTTTTGCATACCTCATCTTTAGAATCATATTTACCAGCATCATCTTCAATATGGGTATTCTTTTACTTCTCTCTCTTTGTAGCCTTGAATGAAATTTATCTATCAGATTTTGTTTTTCTCTTCATAGTCTTCTCCCTTCTCATTTCATATGTAATGAGAGTACTATGAAAATCATCCAGATATAATGTTTTAGATTCTCTATCTTCTAATGAAGACACTTTAGCATCAAACTTGTCGGGTATAATTCTCAAGATCTTTTCAACAACCGTATAATCCTATAACTTTTCACCAAGACATCTGATTGTACTGACAATGTCATTAATCCTGGTAAATAATTCCCCAACAGATTCAGATTCTCTCATTTTCAAGTCTTCATACTTCAGCCTCTAGATTTGTAGTTTTGTCTTCTTCACTTTTGTATTTCCTTCATAGATGTTCTTCAACTTATCCCAGATGCCTTTAGCTATAGAAAAACCTTTCACTCTTAAAAATTCACTCTCATAAAGAGATGAGAGTAATTCATTTTTAGATCTTCCATCATTCTCAAGGTTCTTCTTATTGACAGGAGTAAGAGGAACCTTGTCATCAATAGCAGGAAATCCATCCGTTGTAGTTTCAAGAACTTCATATCTGAGAAACATAAGATAAGGAATCATTTTGTCCTTCCATATGTGATAGTTCTTTCTATCAAAAATCAGAATCCCCTTACTGTTCACGCAATTTAGATTCTCCATCAAAATTTCTCTTCAACCACTTCAGCAAAGAATAAATGAAGGGAACCAACCCTTTGATACTAATTGAAGTTCCCAGTCAGGATCTAAGTATTACTGAGAGGAGGAGGGGGTGAATCAGTGATATCTTTTTCTTTTTAAGTTTCCCCATTTTGAAACAACCTTAACCTCCTGTTAAGGAGTTTCTTCCCTACTGAACACACACAACCACAAGAACACAAGATTTAGAAGGTTCACTACTCAACAAGAGTAGCTATGTCCTTGGTATGGTACAGAAACAATACAGTACCACGAAATCCATTAGAAAACAATCGTTTGATGTGGAATACAAGGAGTATGATATACCCTTACACTCAGGTTGAACATTAAAAACAATCCAATAGTGCATGTGCTCCCTCTTAGCACAAATAGGGTAATACAATGGATCAATGCTTCTTAATGAGCTTACATAAATCAAATCTTTCAAAGCAATTCTTCACTTTCCTACCCAAAAGCTATCATGAACCCCTGGAGAAAAACAACTTGCGCTCCCAATTCCACTTCTGTGACCTATACTTGCACCCCTACAACTTGCGCACCACCTTTGTCTTATAACCATGACACTTCTTGAAAGCACCTCACAACTTGCACACCTCTGTCAACTTTCGCGACAAGACTTGCGCGGAAAAACTGGCACGAAAAAACTTACGCGCCACTCCCTAATTCTGTGCCTTATAAATAACTCTCAGCTTGTGTGCCACTTCCACTTGCGTGCCACCCTCTAGTACTTGTGAAATCAATGTAACCTCTACTACTTGCATGGTCAGAGCTTGAATTTTCTTTAAGTGTTGAACTCATAAAAAATGAGGAGGCAAGTCGTCTATTTATAGGAATTTTGGTGACTTCTGTGACCTAGACTTGCGCGCCACTTCATCACTTGCACACCGATTCATCACTTGCGCGCCATTCCATAACTAGCACACAAATTTCTCTCCTTTGTCATATTTTGATATGATGATGTTGGAATATGACTTGCACGCCAAGACTTGCACGCCAATACTTTCATGACACTCTTGAATTGCACGACACTTTCTAACTTGCGCGCCACTTTATTTCCTTTTTCATATTTTGATTGGATGATCCTTGAAATAGGACTTGCACGCCACTTATACTTGTGTGCCACCACTTGCGCGCCACTACTTGCGCGCCGCCACTTGCGCGCCGCCACTTGCACGCCTTCTTCTTACCTTTGTCATTTTTGGATAGTATGATATTTGAAATGTGTTTTTCCATAAACACTTATTTATTCTCTCTATCCTTCATACAGATTGCACCACAAGTTCTCCAAACTTGTGATGATTGTAAAATACAAATCAGCAAAGCATTGTCTGATTTTCAAATCCTTTACAAAGTGAATTGAATTAGCTTCTGTGGCAACAAAAGACAACATTATGTAACAAACAACTTTTATAACTTCCTTATCCATACTACTTGGTCCCAACATGAGAAATACCTAGAGGTTAACTTTTTGTTCTACTTGCTTGAGTGGCTTCTTTTTTGTTTGTACATTAAATGCTAGAAATTGTGGATTGCTTACTACTGTGTAATATCCTATTTACTGCTTACTGTTCAATGATTACTGTACTATACCTACCATATACTCACTAACTATTAGACACAGGTCTTCGGGTTGTTTTCTACTAGGATTTTTATCTCACACCCTGTTTGGGTCATGATTTTGGGCCCAAACAGACTATATTGTTGCAGGTTTACAAAAGGGAAAGCGCCCTTCTACTTTAGGTCCTTGATTGCACTGGAGGGACCAAGATATGGATTGCGATGCTGAGGAGTTTATCTATTTTTCTTTTGTATTTTGGTTTAGTACTATTTTCATCATTGTGACTTGTTTGGATATTTTCCTATACATATATGTATCATGAATCATTTTTATATATATTCTGCTCCAGTTTTTTATTTATCAGTCTTCTGCTATTTTATGTGTTGTTACTTCCACTGTGTACTTTTCCAATGAGGGCATAGTTTCCCCACTATCACACCCAATACCCTCACTGCTAGTCAGCAGCCTCTGGCATTCGGGGAAATGCACTTGAGGCCATGTAACCTACCGGGTACGGGGCGCCTCTGGGTGGATTTCAGAACCGGGATGTTACAAAGTGGTATCATAGGATTTATTTCTCCTGACTTACTATTTGGAGCCTTTATCCAGGGATAGGATAGAATAGGTACTTGGTAATAAGCTATGCTCAGGAGTAGCTAACCCATGTACAGGGAAAAGCCATACTACCTCATTTATTTAAATTTTACTGGTTTTCAATTTTATAGTTGATTTGATTTCACCTTGAGTGACTCACATGATGTGTGTTGTTACTGTTGATATTATTGAGGTTCTATTTCTGTTGCAACCCGATTTGATGTGGGTATTCCATCTCATGTATCATATAGGAACTTGCTAGAAATCACATTTCATGCATTTTTTCCATTCCATCTAGGATGCATTAGTGATTGCATGTTGTTGTGATAAATTATGTGTAAAATATGCATGCTGTTGGATTGTTTCCTTGATAGAAATACCTGCTATTTGATAGGAATTTTTTTGTGTAGAGATTTACTAGAATGAACGCCAAATTCTGATTCTTGAGGTGTTATAGGCCCTCTTGAATCAGAACTTGGTGGATCATTGACTTGTTTTCCTTGTATATGATATGTATGAGATGAAAAACTTTGATTCATGGGGAGTATGGGCCCTCACGGATTGGAATTTGGCACCTTAAATTGTGTTTTCTGTGTTTTCTGGGCTTTAGAGCAGTTTCTGAGCTATTACTCAGAAAAACCTAGAATACACGGCGTGTACTATTTTTATACACGCTGTGTAGTTTTCAAACCATGTTGCTGGCTATGTGGGTGAAAATACGGGGTTGTGGAAAAATCTTCAGGAACACGCCGTGTATGGTAAGTCCACGCTGTGTTGTAGTGACCGTGTGTCTAACTATGTGACTAACGACACGGTTGGATAAACTTTGACCTTACATGTTGTGTCTTGTTTTTACACATTGTGCCTTGTAATATAAGTACCTGGCCATGTCACTAACAACACAGGTCAGGGAAAGTCCTTCAAGTACACACCGTGTTTCCATGGAGCACGCAGTGAGACATGTAGTCGGCTGTGTAACTAGCAACACAGGACGGTTTCATCCTTTCTCATACATGCCGTGTCCGCCTGGAACACACCATGTAGTGTCAGCCATGTGTCAGGCTGTGTTGCTAACAACATGGGCCAGGTAAGGCATGTCTAGTACATGCTGTGTCTGCCTTGAGCACGCCGTGTAGTGTTGGATTAGAGGAGCCATGTGACCTAGCCGTGTAAGGAGACCCGGGTAGGGGAATAGAGTTCAAGTGAACGTTGTGTGTTAGGACAACACATTGTGTAATTGGGGTGTTACATGACCATTTGTGATAGAAGTAAAAGCCCATGTAAATGACTTAAGAGAACATGCCGTGTAGTTTTTATACACGCTGTGTAGTCATGTTTTATAAAACATGAATGTTTCTTCCTCTTATTACCCTCTTGTACTCTTGTGTTCAGTCTTTTTTAATCCTTATCTAAGGTGTGCTTTTGAACTTTCAGTGTTTTGGCACCGAGACATCCTCCAGTTATCCGTCAGTTGTAGAGTAGTGATCAGATACCAGATATGGCTGATCAGGGACCTCCTACAGATCCTCCTGCTATGCCAGTCTTGGCACCAGTAGTTATACTAGTCACATGCACCGATGCGCAGTTCAGAGAAGGTTTAATGAGGATGATGCATACCTTCTAGGGAGCACCGCCTCCTACCTCAACTTTGGAAGACTTGACACGGGGTTTCCAACAGCAGCATCCTCCCACCTTTTCAGGGGAAGGAGGACCTCAGGCTGCAGAGTCATGGCTAGATACCATGATGAAAATATTCGAGGATCTGGAGATGCCTCTAGAAATGAGGGTCAAGCTCGCTAACTACATGCTACGAGACTTCACCAAGAGGTGGTGGGACATGATCTCATAGGCGGGTCATCGATAGGTTATGGTGTGGGCAGAGTTTCAGTGCATCTTTTACGACTACTTCTATCCAGATACCCTGAGGGCCGACTGCACCTGGGAGTTCATGATCCTAGAGTAGGGTACTCTTTCTTTCATGGAGTATTCCTCTCATTTCACTGAGCTTAAACATTTCACACCCCTCCAGGGTGGAGATGGGTTGTTATTGGAAAATAAGTTTTAGGATGGTCTCATACGGGAGATCCAATCACATGTGAATATCTTCAGGCTGACTTCCATCACTTCTATCATCAATCAGGAACTGATTATAAAGCGCAATATGAGAGATTCTGTAGCTGAGAGACAGGGTAGTTCCACTTCCAAAGTTAGTGCTTCACCAGTTGACAGTAGGAAGTGCCTTATGGAGTCTATGCACGGTGATTCAAGGCAGTGAGACACATCTTCAGGTATCCAGGTGGTATGCTACCAGTGTGGAATGGCTGGACATACGAGGCTGTAGTGCCAGAGAGACCCAGTGGAGTACTGATCTTGCAGAAAGATGAGTCACCTCCAACACTTTTGTCTGGTTTTCTCACCAGCAGCTGGTGACAGGGGTTTATCCATGACTCCTCATTCAGAAGCAGCACCACCGGTTTCTCACTAGTATGGGAACTGGAGTTCTTCCAGCCGTTCGGGCCGAGGTGGAGGTCGAGGCCGTGGTGGTCTATCACCGATCTTTCAACTATATCAGGGTGGATCAGCTCAGAGCGGTCAGGTAGGGCCATAGGGTCGTGGTATAGGTCATGCTTTTGCAGTGGAGCAGACCCAACAGGAGCAGGATCCCATACCCTCTACAGTTAGATGTATGATCTTAGTAGCCTCAATTTTATCTGCTGCTCTTTTCAATACAAGGGCTTCCCATAGATTTATCTCTGTTTCTATTGTGGAGATCCTTGGTCTCTGTAACTTTTCTTCTACCGACATCTTGACTCTAGACACACCATTGGGGACTAGAGAGGTTAGTGTACGTTAGTGAAGAGAGTTCCCTCTTGAGGTTGCAGGGTGTCACTTTTTATGGGACCTCTATGTCCTAGAGATAACGAGCTATGATGTCATTCTCAGAATGGACTGGCTAGTTCCCTTACAGGTATTTGTCTACTGTTATCGTCGTAGAGTGGGATTCATATCACCAGAGAGTGGATCCTTTCTTTATAAGGGCGAGTGGGATTTCTGGGTGAGTAGAGCAGGTCCAAAGCATCATGGGTTGGGAGCAGTTACTGACCATATTGCTAGTCTTTATCTGGATGACCAGGGGACTTCACATTTATACTTTCCTCTAGTGGTGGATTGTTTTAGGGATGTATTTATAGAGGAATTTTCAAGTTTTCCTCTGGAGTGTGAGGTAGAATTTTCTATCGAGCTTATGCTAGGATCAGCACCGGTGTCCATTCCTCCTTATAGGATGGCTACACCTGAGCTACAGGAGCTTAAGAAGCAGTTTGAGGAGTTACCAGAAAAGGGTTTCATCCAACCCAGTACTTCTTCTTGGGGTTCACCTATCCTGTTTTCAAAGAAGGTAGATGGTACCCTCAGCCTTTGTGTGGACTATCGGAAGTTGAACCAGTTGACGATCAAGAACCGATATCCCTTACTGAGGATCGATGATCTCTTTGATCAGCTTCGAGGAGCCTGAGTGTTCTCGAAGATTGATTTGAGGTCTGGTTATCATCAGTTGTGCATTAGACCATCTGATATACCTCTTACAGCTTTCTGAAGTAGGTATGGTCTATACGAGTATATGGTTATGTCGTTCGGTCTCACAAACACGCCTGTAGTTTTCATGGCACCGATGAACTGAGTGTTCCATCCATACTTGGATTCTTTCATGGTGGTCTTCGTGGATGATATCTTAGTGTACTCTCACACTCGACACGACCATGCTACCCATCTTGAGATCGTTTTGAGTACACTGAGAGAGCATCAGTTATATGCTAAGATCTCAAAAATGACACTTTTGGATGGATCAGATTCAATTTTTGGGCCATGTTATCTCAGAGACAGGAGTATTAGTGGAACTAGAGAAAGTGAGAGCAGTATTTTCCTAGGAGCATCTGAAGAATGTATTTGAGGTGTGGAGTTTTCTAGGGCTGGATGGACACTACATACTCTTTATACAGGACTTCTCACGCTTAGCAGCACTGCTGACAGGTCTGACCAAGAAGGGTACGAAGTTCGTATGGTCAGATTATTGTGAGTCAGCCTTTCAGGAGCTGAAAGGGAGGTTGACCTCTGCACTGATACTAATTTTTCCAGATCTAGGAAAGATATACACTATTTATTGTGATGCTTCAGGTATCGGGCTGAGAGGTTTTCTTATGCAGGGAGATGGAGTTGTTGCGTACGAGTCTCGGCAATTGAGGCCACAAGAGAGGAATTACCTGACACACGATCTGGAGCTGACGGCTGTTGTTCATGCCTTACGCTATTGGAGACATTATCTTCTAGGATAACACTTTATGGTTTTCACTGACCAAAAAATTATTAAATACATCTTCACTCAGCATGATCTAAATCTGAGACAGCATAGGTGGGTCGAGTATCTTCAATACTTTGACTTTGAGCTTTTCTATACACTTGGGAAGGGCAACGCAGTAGTTGATGCGTTGAGCAGGAGAACTAAGATACATGCAATTCATGAGGCCATCAGTGAGTGGAAACTTATGGCTCTATTCTCTGAGATGCATTTAGAGGTGCATTCCAGACAGGGGAAGACGTTTATTTCTTCTATAGCTGTTACCTCTACTCTTCTTGATCGGTTACGAATGAAGAAGCTATCAGATTCTGAAGGCCTAGTCCTACAGGGAAGCATGTTAGGAGAGGACCCTATTCCTAGTGGACCATAGGCGAGGATGAGATCTTGCGTTTCCAGGGATGTGTATGGGTGACAACAGACATACGCGAGGATATGATGTATGACTTTCATTCCTCAGTTTGGGCAGTTCATCCAGGCATCACCAAGATGTATTGTGATCTTCACCATTAGTATTGGTGGCCTGGTATGAAGAGGGATGTTTCTGGTTTTGTCATGAGGTGTTCCACTTGTCATTAGGTGAAGGCGGAGCATCAACGACCAGCAGGGATTTTATAGTAGTTACCAATTCCTGAGTGGAAGTGGAACGACATCGTGATGGACTTCGTGACCGATTTGCTGAGGTCTCCTTGGGGGAACGATGCAGTATGGGTTGTCATATACAGACTCACGAAGGTTTCTCACTTCTTGAAGATCAAGGAGACCTTAAGTGTTGATGAGCTGGGATGGTTGTACCTCTGAGAGATTTTAAATCTGTATGGAGTTCCGCATTCCTTTGTTTCAGATAGAGATGCATGTTTTACTTCTCGGTTCTGATAGGGGCTTCAGAAGGCTTTGGGTACATAGGTACTTTTGAGTACAGTATACCATCCCCAGACTGATGACCAATCCGATCATACGATTTAGGTGCTTGAGGATATGCTCTGAGCTTGCATTCTGGACTTTGGAGGTTCTTGGGAGAAGCATATACCTCTTGTAGAGTTTTCCTACAAAAAACGTTTTCAGGAAACTATTCAGATGGCACTTTACAAGGCTTTGTATGGTAGGCCATGCCGATCACCTTTATACTTGCTGGAGGTAGGAGAGGCATCTTCTCCAGGACCTCGTCTTGTTTAGGAGACCTCGGAGCAAATAGAGTTGATTCGGAAGAGGAATACTACAACACAGTCTCGACAAAAGTCCTATGCTGATCAACGGAGATGACCTCTGGAGTTCGAGGTCGGGGATCAGGTTTTCCTATGTGTCACACCGAGGTTGGGAAACAAGAGGATTTGGAGACATGGTAAGCTTTCACCATGGTATATCGGACTTTTTGAGGTGTTAGAGAGAGTTGAACCAGTTTCCTATCGGTTGCAGTTACCTCAGAGGTACCAGACTATGCACAACGTCTTCCACATTTCTCATCTCGGACATTACTTTTCAGACCCATCTCATGTCCTTAAACCTAAGGAGGTTGAGCTCGAAGTGGATTCATCATTTGAGGGGAATCCTATCTGTATTTTCGATCGTAGTACGAAATTTCTCCATAGCCGGTCTGTTCCTCTAGTATGGGTGATGTGGCAGCACTGGCGGGTATAGGAAGAGACTTGGGAGAGGGAGGACGATGTATGATCGTAGTGGCCGGAGATGTTCGGGTTTTCTTCCTCTACGTCTCTCTAGAGAAATTCAAGGATGAATTTCTTTAAGGGGGGAAGTTTGTAAGAACCTGGACCTTCTTTTCAGGTACATTTTTCCTTTTTTGGTCATTTTTGGGAAAAAGAGGAAAATCTGGAAATTTTCTAAGTACACATCGTGTACTTTATAATTACATGCCATGTACTTTGATGCCACTCGAGACCATGTGTCGACCATGTCATGGACATACACACGACCATGTAGGGGTGACATGGAGGCCACCTAAAGCGAAGTATGGAAAAGCCTAGTACACTTCGTGTACTCCAAAATTATACGCCACATACTTTGTTTTTTTTCATTAAATGCACTGGGGTCGCGTCTAATCTCCATAAACACCTCTTTTTAGGTCTCATTTGGACGAGAGCTCCCGAACGGCTACGGATATTCGACGAATCCCCGGGCGATCGTCCGTCCTCCGAATGGAACTTTGTAGATTGCGTTGGAACCGCATCAGTGAGTTCTCTCTTCTGCTGGAACCTTCTTTTCCAATTCATCCTCTTTCTCAAGTTATTGTGGGTTGAATGTGTTGTGCATTTGTTTAGATCTATGACATTATAAGGATATTAAAGCCCCATGGATCAAGTATATCAATCTCCTAGAATCCAGGTAGGTGGTTTGTGCCTTTCAGTAGAAAGACTTTGATTATTTTGTGCAAATTCCACCAATACCCTTGAACAGGGTATTGTGTGTTTCCTGTTTTGCCCTTGTTGTTTTCATTCTTTTCTTATATGCATGACTAGAGGATATTTCTTCTGAATAGGGTATTTTTCTGTGCTTTGGATGTTTTTACCATGCATTTTTTCCTGTTTATGACCGTTTGGTCTAGTTTTTCCTGTTAGGATTTTGCCAATTCCATGCCTAGTTATAGGATGATGTGACTGTTCTTCCATGCTGAGATGCTGTAGACTGATAGCCAAGTAGTTCTTGAGGATACTTTGGCCATTACGTGATGTGATACTTTCTGAATTTACACAGGGCTATGGGAACCTAGTGTAGTAGATCATAGGGAGAATGGACGTAAGGGCTTCTCTAGAGTGTCTTTAATTTACGATGCGAGACCACAGGGGGGATTAATGTTGACTGCTTACTCATAGTGTCTGTAGTTCCTCAAAGTGGGCCACAAGGGGAATGAGGCGTTGAGTGCTTCCCCAGAGTGCCTTTAGTACGATATGAGACTATAAGGGGAATTGACAGTGAGTGCTTCCCTAGAGAGTCTATTCCTTCTTTAGCTAAACCAGAGGGGTGAGACTGTGTGTGCCTCCCAGAGGGTTTCCAATACTTGTAGGTTGAACCATAATGGTTAGATTGTGAGAACTACCCATAGGTTACCTTTTTTGTTCTACTTGATTGAGTGGATGCTTTCTTATTTGTACATTAAATGCTAGAAACTATGGATTTCTTACTGCTATGTAATATCCTATTTACTGCTTACTGTTTACTGCTTACTGTTTATTGCTTACTGTACTATACCTTCCATATACTCACTGACTGTTAGGAACAGAGATTCAGGTGGTTTCCTAATGGGATTTTTATCTCACACCCAATTTGGGTCATGCTTTTGGGACCAAACAGACTATATTGTTGCAGGTATAGATAAGGGCAAGTGGCCTTCTACTTCAGGTTCTTGATTTCACTGGAGCTAGAGAGCATGGGACCAAGCTATGGCTTGTGATGCTGAAGAGTTTATCTGTTTTTCTTTTGTACTTTGGTTTAGTACTTTTTTCAGCATTGTGACTTGTTTGGCTATTTTCCTAGACATATATGTATCATGCATCATTTTTATATATATTCTGTTTCAGTTGTTTATTTATCTGTATTCCGCTGTTGTATGTGTTGTTACTTCCATTGTGTACTCTGCCAATGAGGGCATAGTTTCCCTGCTATCACACCCAAGGCCCTCGCTGCTA
This sequence comes from Viscum album, assembly GCA_963277665.1. Classification (NCBI taxonomy): domain Eukaryota; kingdom Viridiplantae; phylum Streptophyta; class Magnoliopsida; order Santalales; family Viscaceae; genus Viscum; species Viscum album. The sequence continues at coordinate 764,563,973 of OY728150.1, forward strand.
GTCGGCAACCTCTGGCATTTGGGGAAATGCACTTGAGTCCATGTCACCTATCGGGTACAGGGCGCCTCTAGGTGGCTTCCGGAACCGAGACATTACAATTCAACCCTTGATGCTAACTAAGTTAAGTTAACCCAAGACTTCAAGATAAAATTTCCATGATTATTGAAATCACCCTAACTTGGGTTGGTTAAGTACTTTGATCCATGAGGTCAATTCTAACTTATGTAGTGGAAGGATAATGTGACTTAATATTTTAATTGATGGATTTTTATCCTTATCCATAAATCCCTTTTTATCCTTTTACATGCCTTATTAATATTAAGTGGATTTTACTTTAGTGATTAACTAAGTCTAATAAAACGTTTACACATAATATGTTTATATTTTATTACATATTATAATATTTTTAATTCATTTATTAGGTGATCACAGAACATTCACAAACATAAATAATTAAATATGAATCTGTTATAAATAAAATATAAGTGGCATGATCATGATATTCTCCAATGGTTAGTTTATCTAACATATGATAAACTAACCCTCAAACTTGAATAAAACACATTTAATTGTATCTTTTTTCTTATTTCAACCTTGGATCTTATACATAACCTCTATTGGTTTCACCTCATCTCCTTAATTTAGACCTTCTCCACTAGCTTGGGATCTCTATACTTACATAATCTTTTACTCACATGCAGGTGAGTGGATCCAATGGATTGGATAAGTGGAGTTTACATAAATGAAACCATAGGCACACATTACCATACATAATAAGAAGGAGGAGATGACTTATAGGCCATCATAAACAATTTAACTATAATAAATTAAAAGAAAATAATCACAAAAAAGGGATGGTCTAATCTCATGATCATACACACATCAGGAAATGATAATACATTTGCAATCTTATCATCAATTAATTTGATTATTTATTTAATTTATATTATATTCCTTGAATTAAACCAATTAATTAAATTTATCTTAATTAAATCCAAATATCCTTAACTCACCATAATCTATAATTTTAAACAAAAAAAAATTCATTTACAATTAATGTAGTACACAAGTGTTTTTAGAGGAAACCTCATGTGTTTGTTGAAATTTTAACATAAAAATTAATTTAATATATAATTTTTAATCCTATGAAATATCATGTACTATTGAATGAATGAAACATGAAACCCATAATTAATAGTTTTAATTATAAATTAAATTGTTCTTTCCAAAAAAATTAGAAACACTATTGGAAGAAGACTAAATAGCAGCTAAAAAAGTACATGGCATGTACTTGTCTTCTTCCCATGTCCACATCACACACCTTGGTCTTGTTGTGTTTCCTTTTGTAAACGTTTTCAAGGTAAATGGAATGTACTAAGAATACATCATTTGTAACATCAAATTTCTTGAAATGATAGTCCTCATGCTGTGTATTTGATACATGGAATGCTTGGGACACCTCGTGTACTCGGATATGACATAACATGGACTACACATTGTGTAAAATGGTTAAACAATGTGTTATTCTTTATGCAGTGTAATTGTATATAAGAATCTAGATGAAATAATGATATATTCAGATATTATATCTTATTTTCTCAAATCTAACCCAATAAAAATAGACACATTTGAGAAAACAAAAGTACACAAAATGAACTAAGGATATACATGTTGTGTACTCTAATTTTTTACAGGCAGAGTCTTTATCAACTCTTGATATTGTGAATTGATTTCTTCTTCATTATTAATCATTAACTGATTACTAGTTATGTTTTTGAGAATAAAGAAAGATAATATTGGATGATGTCATAAATTAAAAAAAATCAATTTTAAGTAAAAGAAAATGAAAACACATGAAACTAATAAATTAATAAGAAATAATTATAAATTAAACATGTGATTGCTCTGAAATCACTTGTAGGTTCTAGGAGCAGGGAAATAATCCTATGCTGGTATGACCAAATTGGATTTTAGTTGTAAATAACATGTAATTGTATCTATACATGATCAAAATGTTATGTCCAATAAAAACAGTAGATTACTTGATGATATTAAAATGAAAAAACCACGGGCAAAGGATCTTCATTTGTAATTTATAATTAATTTATAAGAATATATATAATTAAATTAACTCATAATTCTCTCTTTGTTGATAATCGATGAAATATATCTCATTGCAACATCATTGTGCTATAGGATCCAAGTTCATAATCCCTTTAGTGGTGATATAAATATGAACCAAAATCTCTGAATGATGGTATATAATCACCGAGTGCTAGCACGACTGATCCCGATCACTTTTGTTGTTCATGGTTAACCATAACAAAATTCTTCTCAAGAGAAGAAAAAATCTTGATGATCTCTCGTTGTCTTGAGAAATGTGGATATGAGAGCACTCTATATATATTGATCTATCTCTAGGGATTAAGAGAGTCTCACTCTATCTATTATGCACACCAATTTTATTTTTAGACAGATATATAATTAGGTATTTATTTTTTCATGTTTAGGGTTGGAAAATTGCACATAATCCCTTTTCTAATTTCATAATTATTAATTAACCCCATGTACAATAATAATGTTAAAAATGTTATTATTAAATTATTAACATGTGAAACACATAAAAAATATTAATAAATATCATTTATACCATTTCAAATCAGACCATTAAACTCAATCCTGTTTCACTCATCCACATTTACCAGTCCTTGAATAAGGACTATTTATTTAATAAATAAATATCACTTCATTAATCATCAATAAATTTAATAAATATCATATTAACCAAATTTGAAAACAAATTTTTATTATTATTTAACTCACTTATTATTTCTAATAACATATGATTAAATTTCAATGATCAACCAAACCCCAATAAATATTATTTATTCCATCTAGTTAAATTCAATACAATAATTTAACTGAGATTGTGGATACACTTACTGTGTGAACCTATATGACTCTTTCTCTGTAGTATTAGGAATAATTGCCAATGTCCAAGGTCAACATCTACCAACATTACAAGACATCCATAGAGAAAAAATTTAATATTACAATGACATCTAACATCCTATGAACATTTACCATGTAATATAATCCTTTTATCAAAATATATAAAATCAACTAGGTTGCATACCGGTGCCATCAACCCATACACTTGATGTATCTTTCTTTGAATTTTTTGAAATAAACTCACCCATTTAACATTATGCCCATGTATTTATTCTGGTGGTTCCATTCCCATCAAAGGGTTTGAGATATTAACTTTCATCAAGGGACAAAAGGGATAAATCCTTTCTCTCATTATCCATTAATGATACATAATTCATGGCACACCCAACATATCATACTTCCCCACAAACATATGAAATCATAGTTTTCATTAATATAAAAAATTACGTGAGTCAAAATATCCATTAATGAAAATATTAATGTCTAAGGATCCATACATAGATTCATAGATAAGAAAATCCAATGAAACATGGAAATACAGATTTCCTATTTACGAGAATGTTCTCATAACCTCCTATCTTAGAGATTACCGAGGGAAAATACCATGAGAAGGTGCCTCAATGTCTTATGAGCCTCCTGACCTGATATCCTGTATTGTTTGTGTCCTATCAGACAATATCATCCAACTATAGAATAAGGTTTAAGAATAATATCATGGAACCTCTAGGTTCTCATCAGAGTAGGGAAAGACTATGACCAACCATCATGAAATATATTATAAAGACATTCTCATATAAAAATATTATGTAGAAGGATAATCATGTTGTGATAAGAAAATTGATTTAATAAGAAAAACATGTAATCAAGTACTAAACAATTTGGTTCCAGAGTACTAACTTCCACACATAGATCATAAGTCATGTGTCAGGGAATAATTTTTTTTCATAGAAAATACATGAATCATAAGAGTGAAAAATCATCAATAATCAATCATAAGCTATGAGAGAATATCGTAAGCAAAATAACATATCACACAAGTATGAAAAAATCATAAGGATAGACAATAATTTCATTCATTACTACAGAACCCACGATAAACACTTCTAACCTTTATTAGTGCTAGATAAAAGCACTGAAAAAGGTACCCCTTTATCAGTGTTTTTAGCACTGATAAAAGGTATATTTATAAAAAAATATTATATCATTAAATATAATATATTAATATATGTATATATATATATATTGATAAAAATACAATATATTTTATTAAATTTTATTTATATATGACTAAATATGCATTTACACTTAATATATAAGATATTTAGTAAAAATGGAATAAAAAATAAAAAATATATATTATTAAAAATATTTTTCATGTAGAAATATATTTACACTGATATATATATATATATATATATTTATATATAATTTTCTTAAATATTATTTATATAATACTAAATATGTATTATAAATTATATTTAAATTTTATATATTTAATATTATTTATTCATTAATAATGTTAAGTGTTTTTTACCATTTTTATATTTTATTTCTTTTTAATATTTATCTGTTTTATATTTTTATAATTTATTCATTTTAATGTTTTTATACATAATTATTCATTAATATATTTTATATTTTTAATAAAGAAATATATATATATATATATATATATATATTAGAACATATAATAATTCCTTAAATATAATTTTTATAATACAAAATATGTATTTACATCAAGTAAGAAATATATTTAGAGGAAAATGGTTTATAATAAGAAATTAATATTAATTAAAAATATTAACGAATTTATATTGAGTAATGGATGCTTAATAAATTGTAACTTGTTTTTTTTCAATTTAATATACGTCAAACTTGTGTTACATTAATTTCACACACACACACATAATTATTATAAAAAACACAAATAATATTTCTATAATTTATTCAATTTTTAATATTCATTTTATAATTTTATTTATTAACATAAAATATATATTTTTATATATATTATTATATTTTTAATTAGTAAATTTTATTCATTTTTTATATTTTTATTCAATATATTATATTTATTACTTTTTAATATTTTTTCAAATTTTTTCATTTGTAATATTACATAATTATTAATTATCTCAATTATTTTTAAATTTTTTTTAATAATCTATATAATTAATAACACTCATTCATTTTTTAATTTCTTAATTTCTATTATTAATTATTTATTAATATTAATATTTTTTATTGTTTTATAATTTACTCATTATTTATTTTATTTTTTTTGTGATTTTGTTCATTTTTAAAATTTATTTATACATATTTATTGGTTAACTTTAATATTTTTAATAAAATTGTAATTTCCATAATTAATATTTGTCTTCATTTTCATTTTCAGTATTCATTTTTATTTTTTTTTAAATTTTATATAATTAATAACTCTTATTCATTATTTTTATAGTTGTTTTGATATATTAATTTTTTAATTAAAATTCACTCATTTTAACATTCATTCATTTAATATTATTGATTCATTAATAATGTTAAGTGTTTTTTTAATTTTTTTTATAATTTATTCATTTTTAATATTTACTCGTTTAATATTTTTGTAAATTATTCATTTTTATATTTTTTGTACATAATTATACATCAATATATTCAATATAGAAATATATTTATATTGATATATATATATATATCAATACATAATGTTTCCTTAAATATGATTTATATACATAATATGTTTATACATTAATAAGTTATATATCTAGTGAAAAATAATTTATAATTAAAAATTAATATTGATTAAAAATATTAACTAATTAGTATCAAGTAATAGATGTTACATATTATATAATTACATTATTTGTTTTTATAATTTAACATATATTAAACTTTCATTACACACACACACATTAACTTTACGCACACACAAACATATGTAATTAATGCAATTTTATATAGGAATACACACACACACACACACAATATATATATATATATATATATATAATTTATTCAATTTTAAATATTCATTTTATAATTTCATTTAGTAACACAATATATTTAATATATTATTTTTTAATCGATAAATTTTATTCATTTTTAATATTTTTATTTAATATATACTATTTATTAATTTGTTAATATTTTTTATAATTTATTCATTTTCAATATTATTTATTCATTAATAATATTAATTATTTTTTTTAATATGTTTTCAATTTATTCATTTTTTCAATTTATACATTTTTATTCATTACTATTTAATGTTTTTAAAATGATGTGTAATTTATATAAATAATATGTATTCATTTTCTTTTTCATAATTATTCATTTTTATTTTTTTAATAATCTATATATTCAATAACACTTATTAATTTTTTTAATACTTTCTCAATCTATTGATTTTTAATTATTAAATTTCACTCTTTTTTAACATTCATTAATTTAATATTATTTATTCACTTATAGCGTTAATTGTTTTTTGTAATTTATTCATTTTAAATATTTATTTATACTTATTTATTCATCAACATTTATTTTTTTAATATGTATTCATATTTATTTTAATATATATTTATTTTTAATTTTTTAATATCTTATATAATTAATATTTTTTTTAAATAGTTTTGAAGTCTATTCAATTTTAATTTTTCAACTTCACTCATTTTTAATAGTCATGCATTTAACCTTATATATTCATTAATAATTTTAAATATTTTTTACTTTTTTAAAAAATTTATTCATTTTTAATATATATTTATTTAATATTTTTTTTGTATTTTATTTTATAGAGTTTTTATCAACGCTTTCCAAAAAGTGCTGATAAAACCCTTATTGATCTTATAAATTCAACCATAATAGAACCCATTTATTTGCACCATTCAAGCTTTTGAGGAAGTCGACCTCTAACGCCAACCCCCCTCACACTTCTGAGATGAATCGACTCTCTCAAAACATATGGTATGCGATTATTTCCACTCCTATTTAGTTGATATTTCATTATTACACCATTTTACTTTTACTTTCACCATTTACCGTACCCCCATTCCCCTACCATAGTGGCTTTCCCTCATAGGATAGAGCCTATTTTCCTAGTCTTCGGCATTAGATGAAGGACTCAAACAACACGAATCATTTGCATGAACCTTCATAAAAGGAAATCTAGTTTGATTTCCCTTAAGATGTGGGTTGGATTTGATTTCTACCACTAGTATCTGGAGAACTCATAGCATGAAAATTTTCAAGTTGAATCAATTCATTTTCTTTTCCATTCCGAGTGCCCCAGTTCTATAAAGTTTTACACAGATTAGTTTCTTCCCCTTGTTGTCCCCATTGAGGATTCCTTTAACTTCCATTCCATCCTTAGTCCCAATTAGTAAGTTGGTTTTTATTTTTAGTAAACTCTTGCTCTTGGACCCAACTATATTAATTCCAACCACCCTTGGATTTATTTAAGTCATCATTTTGATATTTTTTTACAATTGAATTTATTGGATCATCCCATTGAGATATACCCATAGTTCTATTTAAAGCCTAGACCCAATTAGTAGGACTCCTAGAACCCTCTTTAAATCTTGGTCTAGTTGACTTTATCTATTTATCCTATTAAGAATTTCCACTAATCTAACTAGGATAGTTCTTCAACTTGTGTTGAAGTTGAATTTTCCTTCCATACCCAAGAATAATTTTCATTATTGTTCTTTGATCCTTCATCCCAACCAGGTGAATTATTTAAATTTTAATCATTCATAAAATCCTAATTAGATTTTTCTTCAGTTTTCCAGTAGCTTGAGAATCCCAACCTGATACTTTTGGTTCATTGGATTTAAATTCAATAGTTTCTTCAAACGTTATGTTCTCAAGACCCGGTGATCGAGCCCTATCAATAATTTCATCAACTAGTAAAATATAATCAAATTAAACTCCTAATAACCCTATAATTGAAACACCACCTAGATCGCTATGTACAAAGTAAAGAAATGGATAAACATCAGCTCCTCCCTCCAGTTGGTTTCCCACCCAGAAAATCTATAGAAACTATCCTTGAATAATCATATTTTTATACCACAAAACCTGAAATAGAGAACCTCAACCAACAACCACATGTTTACCCCAGGAATAAATTATTGTGTTTTCAATAACTCCAAATAATTTTCACTTCCTTGTATAACTTATAATTTAATGATCCTTTGAAATATGTTGATGTTATCCACCAATATTGAAACCAATAAATTTTCAATGTATAATGAATCTCTAATGAAGTAAATAAAAATTTATTAGATCCAATAGGTGTTATATACTTGAATAATATTTTATCATTTAGTTTCTAGAGGAAAATTGAATTCATTATACTCATAAAAAATTGATTTTTATAGTTATAGTAATCAAAAATCGATTGTATAGAAATAAAATAAATATTTAAAACATATAATGTTTTAAGGTTTCTCACCACATACATTATTATCCTTCACAATTACACCTTAATTGATTACCATTAATAATTTAGTGAGTGAACATTGTTGATCTCTGTGTTTTGGAACCAATGAAAATTTAACTAGATTTGTTGTAACTTTATAAAAATCATACATTCCCTTCCTTCAATAATTTCCTCCACTAAAAAACAATTTCAATACTCCTCATTCATCCAATACTTATTGCCACTTTTGGAGAACATATAACACTTAAACCACCATAGGTTGTTCTACTGTATATTACCCTTGTGTAGAATGATAACTTGTTAGGAATCATCAAAAATAATTTCTAAATTTTGGGTTCCCCTTATTGAAATTTAGCTTCATCCATGATCTATATGCTTTAAAATTTTCACCCATCATCAATTTCCAACAATAATTCTACTAAAAACCATCCTACTATGTTTTAGACACTCAAAATTCTTATTATATGAGGAGTTTATCAATGTGAAATATTCTCATAAGGATCCTGACATTATAATTTCAATAACTTCTATCCTTTTGGTCATTAATTTTTTATTTCTTATTTGAGTGTCCAAAGTGAGTATGGATTTTTTCATATGAAAATAATCAAATTTCTTATAAATATCTATAACTTCCTTCTCTGATTATGAATACCATATGGGTATTTATTATTATTTTTTTGTAAAAAATGAATATTTTTTTAAACTAATAAGATGGATATTAATCAAAAATGGATGTATGATAATCATATTACAAAAGAGGATAAAGATGGATTTAAAGAATTCAACAAATTTACAATATAACATGTATACAAAACTTCTCAAATATTTTATTTGTGTTTACATTATTTTTATTCTAGAAATTTTTTCCAAGAAGTGTTGGAAGAACATTTGATTTTTTACAAAATAGATTGAAGCTATAAATGCCAGACTAAACATGGGGAGAAAATAAATACACCAACTAATTGGAATGATACTATGCTTTATAAACCATTTGATATGGATACTACTATAAATGATTATGGAGATTGTATGGAAGAAATGAAACTGGAAGTTAAAGATTCCCTTTTTGATTATCCCATGTTGTTTGAGAAGTTAAATATTTGTGAAAAGAGACCATTGTATACCAATTGTACTAAAAAAAATTCAACTATATTGATGTTATATAATTTTAAATCTGGTAGAATATGGAGTGATAGAAACTTTACAGAACTACTTGGTATACTAAATGATATGATACCTTAAGAATGTTATCTTCCTTGTTAAACAGATGATGTTAAACAAATTTTATGGTCAATAGGTATGATCTATGAAAATATACATGTCTATCATAATTATTCTATATTATTTCACAAGGACCATGAATCACTCAAAAAATTCCTTAAGAGTGGTTCATATCAATTTAAGAAAGATGAATTAAGTCCTTAAAAAGTTTTATGGCACTTTCCTATCATTATAAGGTTTATAAAACTATATGGATATTAGTAAACTACTAGGAATTTGACATGGCATACAAATACAATAATTAAAGATGAGAAACCACATCACCCAACATACTATCCTCAGTGGAAGAAAAATGATTATGAGTATCCTGAATCTGGAAATTATTTGAGAAACCTCCATCTTACTAGGTATACAGATTATATAAATAATTTTTTTGTATAGAGTACTCATAGTACATAGCCAATTATATTGGTAAATTATAACTTGTCCTAGGGTTATGCATGGAGAAAAAATACATTATTTTTTATCTTCTTATCTTTGGATCAAAACAACTTTGTAATGATATTGATGTCAATTTGGATCCATTGATCAAAGATCCAAAATTTATGTGGGATACATGTGTTACATATTATGATGCTCATAAAAGTAAATAATTCATATTTATATCCATCTTATATAGTATGATAAAATACTTTCCATATTATGGAAATTTTTTAGGTTACAAAATTAATGGAATGTTGGGGTGTCCCATTTATGAAGAATATACACACTTAGTTAGGTTGAAACATTCCTCAATGACTATTTTTTAGGACATAATTTTTTTTACCCAAGTGACATATATACTAATCTAGGATAACTTCATTCGATGGAAATATTGTAAAAGGTACAACATCATCTCCACTAATGGGTGATCAACTATTTGAGAAAGTAAAATTTGTTGACACTATTTTTTGTAAAACTTTTTCAAAAAACCTTATGAAATTATGTTGGAAAAATCGATAAATTTTAATTGAATTAAAGAACTATAATTGCTTGTACATCAGATATTTTTTTGATTTCATGCATGTAAAAAAATTTATGTGATAGTATTATTATCACATTACTAAATATACCCAAAAAAATATGGCATCAAGGTTCTGTGGGACATGATTGACATGGAGATAAAGGAAAATTTGGCACTAGTAAAGGGTGAAAGATTAAATTTTCTTCCTCTAATAGCATGAATTATATCTAGACAAGAAAAATTTCAATTTTTAAACTTCCTGAATGGTGTAAAATTTTTACCGGGTTATTCATAAAATATCAATAATTTCATTTTAATGACTAATTTGAAGGTACATATCCTAAAATCACATGACTATAATGTTTTTATATAGGATTTGATGCATGTATATTTATGTTATATTCTTCCTAAAAATGTATAACATATGTTAATTATAATTTTCATCTTTTTCAAATCCATATGTAGTAAAGTTATAAATCTGATGAAGTTTCCAATCATAAATAAGGAAATTTATGTCATATTATGTGAATTAAAGATGTTATTTCCTCTATCATTCTTTGATATAATAGTCCACCTAATGGTTCACTTGGTTAAAGATATTCAACTATGTGGTACTATCCATTACAAATTGATACCACTCATTGAACGGTGTATGAAAAGTTTAAAATGTTATATCAAGAATTGAATTCATCCAGAAGGTTTTATTGTAAAGTGATATATTATTGTAGAAGCCATTGAATTATACACCGATTACCTATAAAATGTTGATCGAATTGGTATTCCAAAATCTCATCACAACATACACCATATGGATGAAGGTATTTCTATATGTGATTTTGTTACAATTACCTTTATAGAGTTGGAGCATGATCACCTTTATATTTTACATAATAGTGTAGAGGTTTCTCCATATATTGAATTCCACAAAGTAATTCATAGACATTTGAATACATCAAGGATTGAAAGATGGACATTAAATACACATAATCAATAGTTTATAGGATAGTTTCAATAACATATTTATAAGAATTTATCTATAAATTTGGATTCAATTGTCTAAAAACTCTGATGGATAGCTAGGGGACCAAATGACAATGTTATATCTTACAATAGTTTTATAATTAATGGTAATATATTTTATATGAAGGAATAATATGAACAAAGTATGATGAAAAATAATAGATTTAGGATTATATTAGAAGTCATTTATGTATTTGGTTCCAAGGATAGAAATATAATTTATGTGAATATATCATACTTAAATATCTTTTAACAAATATACAATTTGGATTATAAAATATTTAAAGTGTTTATTTTATATTATAAATGGGTTGACAATATATGTGTATTTAAAGTCATTGAATTGGGATTCATGATGGTAAATTTTAGTGTGTAAGGTAATAAGGATGATCTATTAATAATTGAATCAAAAGTAGTTAAATTCATTTATATCCCAGATCTGGAAAACAAGAATGGGTCAATTGTTCTATTGAAGACTAAAACAACTGCGAGATCAGATGAAAATTTAATTAAGGATGACCCTTTCATTGGGAGATCACAATCATTTAATTATGGTCCAAATGTAAAAAGTGTCTTGTACATAAAAGGGAACCCCACAGAGGGGATTTTTATACTTGATAGAGGATCCAAAACCATTCACTTTTTAAATAACAAAAAGACAGTTCAATGAAAATGTTGAAGTGTATTTTAATGTACTATGATGTTCATTATAATGTTACATGTTCTCTTACGAATTTATGTATTCTAAATTAAATGTTTAAATACTCAAGAGGATAATGAATTCTTCACAGAATGATGTTACCAATATTGTGTAAGAATAGACCATCGATGCTAAAACTATAGAATTATTTGAGGATCAACAACATATAGATGAAAAAAACAAGAGCGGCGTAACATCACCATGTTAACTAAAGTTATCAAGGAATTGAGAAAAGGAATAAAATTTGTGAAGAATCAATATAGACCACCAATTGAACCCAAAAAGTTAATTTTCCTTAGTTACATTGGGTGTATAACTCAAATGCACATTCTAAATGAAATAAATATGTGACATAATGTCACATCTGCATTGAAGATAACCATTTGGGATGATTTTTGGCATCTGAAAAAACATACCCAATGATAAGGAATCTGATACAAAATACTATCTTATTTCATAGGATTTTATTTTACTAGTCGTAAAGCCCTAATAGAGTTATGTATATGATGTTATGGTCGTTTGAAGTTAGACTGCTGAAAATGGATAGCTGGGTCGATTCAAGAGAAAATTATGGAATTGTGTGAAACTTTAAAAAAGTGTTCGAAACTTCTTCATAGTCATGAAACTATATTGTGAAATAAAGGTGATGTCAAACACACAATTAATTCAAATATATGATCCATCCTCCAAAAACAAAGGCATTTTTGCGCAACTCCATGCAGTTGCACAACACAACCAAAAGTTGTACGACAAAGGTTGAGTTTCATGACACAATAAAGATGCCTATAAATAAGGCTTCAACCCATAAATCATAAAGGGACACCTAGGATTTGAGTTCTAGATCTCTCTCTCATGAAACTCTGAGTTTTTTCACTTTGAGAAACCCCCAAGTCTCAAACTTGTGTGAAATTACCGTGGATAATTCGCATAAAATATGAGTTTCTACTAAGATGTTTTCATGAAATGTTGTTCAATAAGAGAATAGGTTCACAAAATTCCAATATTTCTCACAAATATATTTACATGCAGCAAAAAGTTTTTATGAAATAGTGTTTTCCAAACTCACATTTGTATTCCATGCCTCGTGAAAACTCCTCTTTTGCACGAAACAACAAAGTTACAGGACACAATCCATAGTTGTGTTCCCCAGTGCATAATTTCATGACACAATGTTTAAACATGCACGTACTAGTCCATATAGTGGGGGATGTGACCCTAAACCCCCACTTAGGATCAGTTTCGGGCTGTGGTCTCGGGCCTTCAACTTGTTCCCTTCACTTTGGTCCCTACCCCCATGAAAAATAGACAGTCACATCATGATATTTTGAGCCATGACGACAAAATTTTGGGTTTCACCCTATAAAACTCTAATATATACCCCAGTTAATACCATGAGTTGAGATGCTCCTATTATCTCTCTGAAATAACTTGACTCAATCTACTCCTCTTAGACCCTTTCCTATGCCATGAGGTGATATTATCATCTTGGATTACCTAAGTTTCTTGAGTCAAAACACTCATTAAGAAACTCCTAAAACCCCATCACCTGACTCTTATGCTAGGGTAAACTAGAGAGGCCCACTCTTGAATAAGTCCCACACTAGCCATTGCTAAGTATCTTTTTCCTAGTAGTCCTCAATACATGACATTAAACTGTAGTACACCATATATGATAAATTTAGGATACCTACTATAAAAAATATGAGATTCCTTATGTTTAAAGAATAAGATTACTCATTATATGATCATGAGATGAACCCCATAGGCCCCATTACATGAATTTAAACTATAGGATACCCTAGATGATGAGAATAGGATTACTCATTTGAAAATAAAGAGATGTATTATGTGTCAATTGTAATATGACTCATGTAATGAACATTAGGTGATCAAAAAATAGCTTTTATGAGACTCCTCATCAGGTATAATCCCTAATAATGTTCCTCAACCCCTTAGTGGATTAAGATTCCCTCATGACCTAACATGAAAAAGAAAAAATGGGAAGATTCTATGTGTAAGCCCCACACACTACATCCTTTCACATGACATTAAACTATAATATTACCCCATGAAATGGATATGGGATTCCCTCATGAACTGACATTAGAAAGAAAAGATGTGCAGCTTCCACTCATAATCCCCACAGACCACATCCTTTCACATGAAGTCAAACTGTAATATTTCCCCTTGAAATGAAAATGGTATACCCTCATGACCTAACATGAGGAAGACATAATAGAAAGATTCCACACATAATCCTCAAACACTATATCCTTTAACATGAGATTAAAATATAATATTACCAACAAACACATATTTCATGCATATTTTTAAGTAATTTTAAATTATTTTTAATCAATTAAAATTGATATTCTCCTATAATAAATTATTTTATTAAAAATGGGAAATTATGAAAATGGAATTAAATAGATTTATTTGAATAATATAATAGTGATTTTTGAATTTTAATTTTATTTATGAAACCTTGATTGATGTTTTACAAGTTTTATGAAATTTTCTAAGTGTTTATTATATTTTAAGTTAAAAAATTGGCCAAACTCAAGCTAGTCCATCAACCAAGACCAGCCCTCCACTTAGACATCCTACAAGGGGGAAGTTGGCTAGGCTAGCCCTGGGAGTGCCTGCTTGAGTCGGTGGCTGTACATGGAAACAATCCATACAGGAGAGTGGATAGTGGAGAGACTAGCCCATGAGGATTAGAGTTGGGACAAGGCCCTGCTTGGGCCGTTCAATTAATGCGACCCCTATCGTGTGAGTGTTTGTGTTTCTGGGAGACCAACCTGGTACAAGATTTTGAGCCGGTCATCACACAAATTTATTTATAATATAACAATCATCCACCATGTATTTTGATGCGGGACAGGCTTTAAACATTGTTACTATTCATTTTTAGTAGAGCAGTTCCATTCCACTTCAGCTTCACCTCAGCCTGCTCAGACATTTCCCGAGCCATGACGCCACCATCCTCTATTACTCTACCATCCTTGATTAATGTAACTGGCCCTTCTATTTACCATATATCACCATTTATACACACTAAAATCTCTTTATTGAGCTCATTTTACACTAAAATCACTAGGGATAATCTCTAAAGCCTTAAATGACTCCCACAAAGAATAATTCGAGCTCCCTCTAGCCACTATAAAGTCTAGAAGGGTTAAGGGACCAATATTATCTGCTGCCTACCAACCAGATCCACTACCGCTTTAAACATTCCAATCTACTACCATGTGGAACCACCACTATACCTTTCAAGAAACATACACATAGAAAAAATCCACATTGTCCACTAGTCCATGTTGCAGAACGAAAATCTCAATTCCATTGGGTGTTTCAAACTTCATACATCCAGGTTTCATGGAAGGCCTTCAAAAATATATATCTATATCCTAATTTAAAGGATATCTGAATATTGAGGAATAATTTTAATTAAGATTAAAAGTATTCTCACCTTTTCCTATAAAAGAAAAAGGGTTTCCCACTATATGAGGATGTTTTCACCCCACTGGAGGAGAAGACCTGTTCTCAGCCTCATTCTTTTTCTTTGTTAATTTTTTTATATATTTAATTTTTATTTTTATTTAGTTTATATTTTTATGTAATTTAATTTTATTATATCAATGAAATAATTCATTCATTTAATTATTCTTCTATTTAAGTGTTCCACCACCCATCTCCATCCTTCTTCTTCTTTTAATTTTCTTATTCTTTCAAATTTATTTTTTTATTTTGTTTTATTTTATTTTATTTTTCCCTCTCTCTCTTCCATTATTCTTATTTTTTTTATTTTATTTTCTCTTATTATTATTATCTCTCTTTTCCACTATTATGATATCTTACCCTCGACAATGAGGGGATGACCTGAGGCTTGGCCTGGGGGAGGTTAAGGTTTATTTAATTCTTTATAAATGTTTATTTTATGTTTGTGGTAGAAATGAGTGGCATGCATTGGTGTGGAGATTTTCCCCCAAAACATAAAACTCAAATATATTTCTATTATTTTATTTTTTTTACTTTTTTTATGTCCCTTTGATTATCTATTCACATGATGAAGTTAAGCCAATCAATGGATGAAACGACATATGATGGAGCTAGGTCTTGGAAGATGTTCCAATCTTGATTGAGGTGTTCTATTAACCTTGATTATAGGAGGAGGTGTAATTTAGATTTATTAAGTCATTCAAGATTTTAAAATCTTAAATAAAAGGATATCTATTCATGCATGAGATTTCATAGCTAAATTATCAAACTAAATTTAAAAAAATAAAGAAAAATAACGGTAGAACCCAAAACAAAACTTAAGACCAAGTGCTTTCTCTCTAATCATATTATTTTTATCATTTAATGTTAGTTTAGTTTAAATTTATCTATTATTATCATTTAAATATTTTATAAATTAATCAAAAACCCAATAATTTTTCATTATTTTTATAAAATAATAATAAAAAAAATATTTTTTAGGTTAATTATATTAAGTAAGTAAAAAAATTATGAAGCTACTTAAGTGAGATGACCTTGTTCATCCAATGTGATGAACTAGGAAAAATATTTATAAATTCTCTTTTTTCCACACCTCATGATATATTTGTCATCAAAACCAGTGTCATTGATGGGGATCTGATCTAAGTTTGCTTATTTTTTTATTTTTCACACTTAGTAGATTGATTTTCAATTGAAATTAAAAAAATGTTTAACTCACCCTAGCCTGTAAAATATAGTGTTGTTTTATTTTGTATATTGATTAAAAGAGATCATAGAAAAATTAGAAAATAAGTGGAATTCAAGGATCTCACCCATTATCTTAAATAAAACCCCAAACAACTAGTTATTGAAGGATTGGATAGAGAGTTAGCTGAATTATAGGAGTACTTCCTGGAATTTTATCAGAAAGTTTCTAAGAAACAAGTAGAGTCATCCTAGATTCCTCTCATAATTTATAAAAAGATTCTCCTAGATAAATTCTAGAATCATGTATCTAACAATAATCTCAAAAACTAAATTCAATGTTTGTAATAGAAGGTCAAAAATCTGTAAGGTAAAATGGATCAGATAACTGAGTACTTTAATGAAACCCTCAAGCAACCTGAACCTAAACCATAAGTAGTGACCTTAGTCTTCCATGATTTATCTAAGGGAATCTAAGAAGTTGAGTCCATGATTAAAGATTATACACATCCAAAACATCTTAAAGATCAAATATAAGATGAACATGATGGGTTATAATGTATTCATGATGAGGAAGACTTTCCTACTGAGATACGTGTGGGAGATAAAATTGATTTGGATGAATTATGAAATGAATTTGAGGTACAACTGGATCTCCAAAGTCCATACAAAGTATAATATCCAGAATCATTACATATATTTCTAGCCATGAAATAATAAAATGCCCAAGTGGTGGAATTTGAATAAAATACGGAGGAGCCTGACTGCCTACCTCTTCTTGCCACCATCCAAATACAAGAGGCACTAATCATTGAAGAAAATATTGATATTTAACCAAATAAGGGAGTTGATATTATATCAAAATATTTTTAATTTAATTATATTATATTTTAATTGAGAATTAATTCCCACTAGTTTGAATTTTTAGATTTATACAATCTTTTCTATTCCTTAAAAGAAGATAAAGAAACTGAAAATGAACCCACAAAGGAATGCATGGAGATCCCTGATTTTGATGAACATTAATTTGAGGATTTCAAAGTCAGCAAGCCTAAGGAAATCAATATCTAGGATTCTCATTATGGAAGGGAGAATTTTAATTTTAATTTTATTCAAGTAAAAATACCTGCTTACTTTCCCTTTGATCATTAAATTCATGCCACCCATATTTAGAAAGCACTGAACAAGATGGAGGAGGTTTCAGAAGTAACAAATTTGAATGAGGATGATCCATACTTCATCCTACCCCTACCATGAAATATAGAATTAATTGTTATGGGGATGGATCTGGTATACTCTATTCATGGATCATTCCTCACCAAGAAAGAAGAAGTGCAAGCTGGGAAACCCAAGTGTGTTGGTTCAAGTCCAAGAAGATCCACCCACCATCAGACTTTGAATAACAACCGGTACTTCCCTCTAGAGGAAGTAAAAATCTTGGTCCCACCTGGTGGATCATACCAAAATTTATCTTTATTTTCTTTCTAGTAATTTAGATTTTAATTTTAGTCTTAGGAATTAGTTTATGAAGTATCTAACTCTTATATTTTTGTGATTTAATGGAATGATCCTTGTATTTTAATTGATTAATTATCCTTTTTAGGTTCATGATGGCACAATGAAGCCTATAAATAGTGGAAAAAATGACTAAGCTTCATGGTAAATGGATTTCAGTCTTATATTCTTCATGTTTAAACTCCCTACAATTTTGTTTTCTAAAACATGTTTTGAGTTTTAAACTTAAATTGCATGCCCATACTTGAATTTATACTTTACATGATTTATCTAGGAGATACAAGTTTTTTAGGAATCCTATGATTCCATATTTTAGGTTTCAATGATAATGAAATTGAATGAGTAAAATGGAGAATTGAATTATTTAAGTGAAGCATGGATATTAAAATGAGGACTCATGATTTGAGGGAATTAGTTGATTCATGTAAATGAAATTTACTTATCATTTTTCATGATTTGAATTTTTTAAATTCATGTAATTTTTATTATTATTCATTACTTGAGTGATTGTACCAAATAAAATGTTTCATTACCATGAGGATTTACAGACCAAGTGCTTCATATTTATTCTTGAGTATATTTCTTGAGTGATCTTGGAACATTTCACCTCCTGGAGCCTATATTTGAATTTTCGAAAGCTATGTCTATAAAAAAACATTTACAATGATTGAGGAATCTTTGAAAAACCCTTATCCTTGAAAACATGTTTACATCAATCATTTTTAGCCCATATATACCATGAAATAACTTAATAGTGATGAGCCACATTTTAAGCTATTTTTATCTATTCCTACCATACTCTTAGTATTTTCAAGATATTTTAAAGATTAAGTGTGAGGGTGAAGAGATTCATGATGTAAGGGATAAAATAAATTTTAAGGAAAACTTTTGGGGATGATAATTTTGGGTTTTGATAAAGGTTGTTAATTCATTCATTATGCTTATAGTTTGACCTTCATAAAAAATGAAAAAAATGCGGGTTGTGACTTAGAAGAATAAAAAATCACCAGTACTGGACCAAGTATTTTTATCACATGTGGTTAAGTGGAAGATGTGAAATACATTCTAAGTATAACATTCAAAAAAATAAAAAAACATAAAAAGGTACTTTGTAAAAAAGTATAAAAGTAGAGAAAAATCAAGAGGGTAAATATCATTCATTATGTGTTCATTTCTCATAACCTTTACTTTGATCATGGAAAGTGATATTTTCTATATTGAATGGGAGAGATTCATTACAATTTTAATTTTCATATCATGAACTGTACTTTACGAGATAAACCTCTACTTTGAGCCTAAAATATTTAAATATCAATTCTTTAAACCCTTAAGCCTCAGAATAATTTGAACCTCTATTATAAGTCCCCATGATTTTATGTGTCTTTTTTCTTTACAAAGTGGATACAGTAGTTCCTTTACAAGATCATGGATAAAGAGTGTGTTATCATGATATGAGCATAAATCTACCTAAATTATATCATGAGTGATGAGAGAAAATATTAAAAAGTGAGGTAAATCATGAATTAACATGTTTAATAATAATGAATTGAAAATCATGAATGAGAGGAGAAGTTACATCATTTTTCAAAGGGATAAAATAAAATTCTTGAGTTTATTATTTCTTTGAAAATTGAGAAATTAATTTAATATTTTACATATATTTTTGAAAATTTTATTTAACACTAATAATTGTTTTATTTTAATAGTTTGAAATTTGAATAATGGTAACATTGGTTCCCTCAGAATTCAATGTTGAGATTTTATGCTTGAGGGAAAGAAAATTTTATATGTGGGGTTATTTTATACACACATTTTTCATGCATATTTTTAAGTAATTTTTCTATAATTTTTTTGTTGAATTTCAATGGATATTCCCATGTAATAAATTGTTTTATTAAACAATGGGAAATTATGAAAATAGAATTAAAATGAATTTATTTTAATAAAATAATGGTGATTTTTGATGTTAAATTTTATTTAAGAAACTTTCATTGATATTTTATAAGTGTTAAGAAATTTTATAAGTGTTTATTATGTTCTCCAGTAAAAAATTGGTCAGGCTCAAGATACCCCATCAACTAAGGCTAGCCCACCACTTATCCATAATATAAGGTGATATTCAACCATGAAACCCCTGGGAGGGCCTGTTCGATTAAATGGATGCATGAAAGAAGAGTCTATGTAGGAGAGGGGACTAATTTGAAGGAAGAGGACAATTATGCTCACCTTTTCCTATAAAATAAGTAGGTTTTCCAAATATATGAAGAGGTTTTCACCCCAATGTAGGATAAACCCTATTATCGGCCTCATACTTTGTCTTTTTTATTTTTTTTGTTTATTATATTTTTATTTCTGCTTTAGTTTATATTTTTATGTAATTTCAATTTAGTATATCAATTAAAAAATTCATCAATTTCATTATTCTTCTATTTAACTGCTTCACCACCCATATCTACTCTTCTTATTTTTATTATTTTATTCTTATTATACTTTTAATTTTCTAATTCTTTTAAATTTATTGAATTTCTTTTCTTATTTTATTTTATTTTATTATTATTTCCCCTCTCTCTCTTCCCTAATTCTTCTTTTATTATTTTATTTTATATTCTTATTTTCTTCTCTTTTATCCACCATAATGATCTCTTACCCTTTAAAATAAGGGGTTTACTGAAGGCTTATCCTGGGGGAGGTTAAGGTGTTATTGAATTCTTACTTAAATTTTATTTTACGATTGTGGTAGACATGAGTGGCATGAATGGTTGTGGAGATTTTCCACCATGAAATGAAACTCAAATATATTTCTATTATTCTATTTTATTTATTTTCCCGCTCTTCAATTGATTATCTCTTTAAATAATGAAGTTGAGACAATCAATTGATTAAATGGAATACAATGGATCTAGGTCCTAGAAGATGTCACACTCTTGAATGAGGTGTGCCATCAACCTTGATTACACAAGGTGGTGGAATTTATATTGCTTATAGAATTTGAGATTTCAAAAACACTAAATAAAAGGATAACAATTCATGAATGATATTTCATAACTAAATTATCAAACTAAATTTAAGTAAATAAAGAAGAATAATGATAGAACCCAAAACCAAATTGAGGACCATGAGATTTATCTCTAATTACATTCTTTTTAGTATTTATTTTAGTTTAGTTTAAAATTTCTCTCTTCTTTTCATTTAAATATTTTAGAAATTAATAAAAATCCTATAATTTCTCATTGTTTTCATAAAATAATAAAAACAAAAAATAAATAAATATTATTTGGTAAATTATATTAAGTAAACAAATTACGACGATTCTCATGTGAGATGACGCTGATCAACCACTGTACTAAACTAGGAAAAATATTTAGAATTTTTTTTACCACACCCAATGATTGGTGTGAGGTCACTTACCCCATGAAATGGACATGGTATTACCTCATGAACTAACATAAGGAATACATAATGGAAAGCTTACGCACTTAATCCCCACACACCATGTCCTTTCACGTGATGTTAAACTGTAATCTTACCCCATGAAATGGACATGGGATTCCCTCATGACTTGACATGAGGAAAAAAGAATGGGAAGCTTCCATGCATAATACCCCCACCACATCCTTTCACATGATGTTAAATTATAATATTACCACTTACAATGGACATGGGATTCCCTCATGACCAGACATGAGGAATACATAATGGGAAGCTTTCACACACAAGTTCTATACACCGAATCCTTTCACATGATGTTAAATTGTAATCTTACCCCATGAAATGGAAATGAGATTCTCTCATGACCTGACATAGGGAAGATAGAATGAGAAGATTCCATGTGTAAGCCCCAACTGAAACATTTCTCCTCCCAGTAAAGCTCAGGAAACTTCCATGTGTAATCCCCAACCAAACCATTTCTTCTCTATAGTGGCACCTCGGCAGCTTCCACATCTAAGTCCCATACCATCTCTTATAGAGTGATCCTATTGCAGTGGGAATATCCCATGCATAATCCCCAAACACATCATAAATTATCCCAGTATATCCTGAAGCATCTTCTACATGCAATACCCACACCATCCCTCATTGATGCCCCTTCTACGATGCGAGAATCCTTACTACATGATGTTAAAATTAATGGATCAGTCCTACCACACAAACATAAACTGCGACATCGAACTACATGGTTTTCGATCCATATATCTTAAACATGGTACATATGACACCTCCCTAAGGTTCAATCCCAACATTTGTAAACTAGGGGTGATATCTTCCCTCCTAGGGAAACACCTCCATTGATCTACCTCAAAAGGGCATCCTGATATACCAACTAGGTGTAAAATCTTTCCTACTAGTGGTGCACCTCCATTGATCCACCACAATTGGGCATCACAATCTACCATCTAGCTATGATATCTTCCTTCATAGAGAAAAACCTCTATGTATCTACCTCAATAGGGCATCTTGATCCACCATCCAGGTGTAAAATCTTCCCTCCCAGGGGCACACCTCCATGGATTCACCTCAATAAGATATCTTGATCCACAATCCATATGTGACATATTGTTTCAAGGGACATACCTCCATTGATCAACCTTAATAGGGAATCCTGATCTACCATCCAAGTGTGAAATCTTCACTCCTAGGGACATACATCTATGGATCCACCTCAATATGGCATCCTAATCCACTATCTAGGAGTGAAATATTCCTTCATAGGGACACTTCCCCATTTATCTTCCTGAATAGAGAATCCTAATATACCATCCGGGTGTGATGTCTTCCCTCCTAGGGACACACCTCCATTGATCCTCCTTAATAGGGAATCTTGATCAACCATCCAGGTGTGAAATTTTCCCTCCTAGGTACACACCTCCATGGATCCGCCTTAATTGTATGTCTTGATCCACTATAAAAGTGTTAATTCTTCCCTCCTAGGGATTCATCTCCACTCAATCTGCCTTAATAGGGTGTTCTAATCTATCCATCTTCTAGGTGTGAAATCATCCCTCCTAGAGACACACCCCCCTGATCCACCTTAATAGTACATTCTAATCCATCTCCACAAGATGTTAACTCACGGCTCGATCTTCCTCAATAGAGAATTATGATATTTAATCCTAGTGTAAAATATTACCTCCTAGGGATACACCCCATCGACCTGCCTCAATAGGGATTTATAATAATTCTAAAAAAGATATTAATCATATGACCTAATTTGTCTCACTAGGATGTTCTAATCTGTATCTACAAGATGTTAAACTCACACCTTGACCCAAAATACCTACCCCATTCAATAAGTTTAAGGTTCCTGAGGTAAAAATCCTCATAAGACTTATTCCCATAACATCATTACCTCATGTCCAACACATGATTCCTTGGGTTTCACACCTAAGATGCCTCATATGATATTATCTTTAAAATAAGAAGATTTATAGGTTCCCAATATACCCATTGTCTAGACATGCCCAGACATGTCCAACATGACTACTCACCCTGATCAAAGATTGATTCCTTTTCAAGAAATAAGCAATGCAATTAACCAGTTTTCAAATGAATATTGCACTAATAATGAGTTCCAAAAACATGAATTAATATAAGAGGGAGAAATAGACTAGGCAACAAGATCCAAAGAGGAATCAATGGAAGGAGGAAACAACATCAAAAAATATTGTTTCGATCAAGGAGAATACATCACCGATGAAAGTGATGAAAGCTTCCCACCTTTGGAAAGTGGGAATGTAAGGAAAAAATAAAGTAGCACATCAACCTCCTTGAAAAGGGATGAAACTACGACCTCAAAAAAAGCAATATAAATAAAGATATTAGGGTAATGTTATGATATAGTTTCAATATTTTACTAAAAAATTATACAATGAAATATTTATTTACTTTTCATTATACCTTGTAGATTTAATTTATTTTATATGATTATCATAAGTAATTTGTCTTAATAGTCCCCTGAAAAGCTCATAGAGGCTTCCAGACAATTCTGACAAAGTACCATCTCAATGATGTTGAGGGGAAAGTAAACCCTCACCAATCATCTACATATATACACATTATAGATTAGGAAATATGTAAATATTTAATTAGTCATTATGAAGAGGAATAATTTCAGGTGTATTGAAATCAATTATAATTTTTTTGAGAATATTTATTTTATCCACTTTGATTCAAAATTGTTGATTTATGAAACAATAAACTAGTGATGCAAATAAGAAACATGCATCAAAAACCATATACCCCTACTGTAAAGAAAGGATGAGGTATGCTTCACTTGAGAATAAAATGGTATGTATTTTAAAAAAAGTAATTTTTTTATACGATATGAAATATCTTATGTTCCTTTGATTATACAAAAATTGATGAATCAGAATCAAAATCCAATTCCATCCCATTTCAAGTGCTATAGAAGGAGGCTTGTGTAAGTAAAGAAGGTAAAATAGTAGATGAAAACACACAATCAGTATCAAAGTCATGCATAAATATAAGATAACAGTAATTTTTTATGATTCATAATAGTATTATATAAAAATATGTATTTATTTATATATGTTTTTATATAGTTTAGACTTAGGAATCAACATTGATTGTAACTGAAGAAAAAACTACCTTCAATAGTTTTTAAGTGGCCAAAACAATATGTCCACATTAGAGGTTTAGGTTTTGGAGTGTTACCTCGAAAATATTTCAAGAAGAAAAATACATAGGAGATACATATGAGATAATGAAATGAATGAAGGTGAATATAGATTCTATAAAAGATATTATTGTTAGATTTGGTTTGGAATACTATTATATGTGAAAGGATCAAAGTGAACTAGTAGTGGAACAATGATAAGTACATGAATAACCACATGAACCCACTATATTTGACTATCCTTTATCCTCAATTGCTTTCCTTACCCGAGGGAATAAAGTTTTTCATAACTCTTTATCTTAAATAAAAATCAAACAAATTATGGTAGCTTAATATTACTAAAATTATACAAGTTGAAATTGCATGTGATTTACATATATCAACACCCACACATTTCCTTGTTATTTGGGGTATGGTGTACAATATACTAGGGGATTTTATAAACCATAACAACTCCAAAAATATCATGTGAGAGTGGGGATTGAAGTATCACATGAGCTGAGCACTAAGTTTCATGTTCCGCATAATGATATGGATGTTACCAGAGTTGATAATGCTATTCTAACTATCATAACATGATCATATAATATTATAAAGATACATGATGTATGTCCTTAACATTTTTTTTCAATAAAAAAACCTTTAATAGTTAATGATTTTTTTGATATGATGTATGGTATTATAGAAGGATATAATGAAGGGTAAATGGAAGGTTGGATAAAGACAATCTTGTGGATCGACCAAGAAATCAAAAGGATCTTCCACGAGTACCTTTAACCCACAAATTCCACTACGTTATAAATTAAAATCACATGTTCATGAGGATAAAACATTTAAAGATGAAAATATATCCTACATTGAATATTAAGAATAAATATTTGGAGAGGTCATTATGAATATGGTTTGTCTAGAGAGTATAAATAAAATTATCATGTTTTAATGGATGAGATTATTAGTTTTTAATACATCAATATGGTGCATTTTCATAATCCAAATGTTCAAAAAATGACCTACTATATACATTAAATTTAATAACTATTCATATTTTTTATAGGCATATATATTACTACTATATAAAGGGAAAACCCTACAAAGCATGATTTGGACTCATTAATTCCTATATAAATTTTATAGAAATGATTACATTCGAAGTTGAAGAAATTGAAAATAAAAAATATAGACTAAGAAAGGAATTTGAAATGAAAATAATAGTGGATATACTTCTCCTGATTCCTATAATTCAGGGATAAAAATCTACAATCTAATCTTATAATATATATATATATATTTTTCATTATTTATTTATTTTTAAGAATAATTGGATTCTCATTGAAATCTATTTAGATACCTCAAATTTTTATTTTTTGGATCCAAATCATTGATTTCCATCAAATTGACCACACATGATGTTTATTGATAATTTTCAATGCATTAAAATCAATATTTTATAGTTAAACAAAGAATTATACATTTTAGTTTTTGTTTTAATGAGAATTTTATTATGATATGGTGATCTAAAAATATCAACTATATCATGGTATGAGTTCAGTGAATGAAAAAAAGGACCTTGCAAATTTCTTGAAATGGAAACTGATTAAGGTATATATAGAAAGATTTAACTATCAACAAATATTTCAAAACAATTTACTTATTTTGGTCAATATTTATGCATTGTTCATAGTAAAATAACTACAATGATTATGGATTTTAAATTTTTTAATTTATGAAATATATCATATATCATCAGTAGACTAGAATCCCCAAATAGGTAATTTTTGAAGGTAATTAAAATTTCATTTAAAATATTTGTTAATTATTTTTTTGTATATATTTTCTCATGGATTCGATATAGGAGGAACCCATGGAGGTTACATATAATTCTAAAACATGGGACCTTATCCTATAATCAGAGAAAGTTAGGTTAGAAGATGCACTCCTGATCAATGCCTCACAATAGGAAGTTGATAGGACGACTGAGAGTCTTTTACTTGTGGAAACCAATAAAGTGAATATGGAGTGGATCAAAAAGCAAGACCGTATTATGATAATAGGTTTTAATGTAGGAAAAATTCAACTGGAGTATTATATCCAAACATGGGAAAATATTTCTTACTGGCTTGAAGATCTTATCAAATATGATCTTTCTATAGAGGTACATAGTCTCTAATAGAAATTATTTAAGAATAATGTGTCGAATATGCTGAAATTAGACATTAATGTCTCGACCATATCATATGACACTTGATGCTTGTATACTGTCCTGTTTAGCTTCTCAATTTTATTTTAAGTTGTTTAAAAAAAAATAACTTTCAATCTATAATTTCTCAAAACTAATAAGATTTCAAAAAATCTTCATACTTAAAAAAAGAAGTAAATTTGTTTAGAGATGAGTGGGAGAGTACATGGTGAAAAACGTTTTTTGATATATTACAATCTATGACCTTATATATATATTTGGGATTTGAATCATTAATATTTTAATGATTTGATATTATTTTTCACAAAATAAAATCCATATAGTATTATAAATCTATTAGTTATATTTTTATTATAAGATTACATTTTCAATTTTCATTATTTTTTTAGATTTGATCCTCCCATCATTATAAATGAATTTTAACCACACTATAGAATTTATCCTCCCATAAATATAATACACGATGTGGTTAGTATTACTCTAAGTGCATGTTTTCAATATAAAAGCATCATTTTATTTTAAAATGCACATTACATAGCTAAAATCGAGAAACGAGCTTGTATTTTTTTCAATCATTATGAAAATGTTCCATAATTTATTTAAGACATATAGGAATATAATGAATTTCAATCCAACTCACAATGTGGTCGGTATGAATTAAAGTGCATGTTTTCAATATAAATGTGTTATTTTTTTTGTAAAATGCATGTTAGATAGCCAAAACTATAGAAACAAGATCAAATTATTTTCAAAATTTATAAAAAATATAAATAATTCATTTTTGATCTATATTAATTTACCACACATCAATCTAACACATGATGTGGTCTCCTTGACTCAAATTTCATATTTTCAATATAGAAGTGTCATTTTAGTTTAAAACACACATCACACATTCAAAGCCAAGAAAACAAGATCGAATTGTGTTCAAACATTAGGATAATGATCCACAATCCATTTATGATCTATTGTAATCAACCATGTGTCTATCCAACACATTATGTGGTTAGTATGATTTGAAGTGTGTGTTTTCAATATAAGTGTCCTTTTACTTTAAAATTTTAATCACATTTTAAAAACCCAGAATACATGTTTCAAACTTTATGAAAATTATCCAAAATTCATTTTTGATTTGTGTGAATTGAAAACATGTTAATCTGACAAAAAATGTGATTGATATGACTCAAAGTGTGTGTTTTCAATATAGAAGTGTCATTTTAGTTTAATGATATAATTATTAACAACTATATAATTAATTAAGATAATTAATAATTGATATTGTTTTTAATATATTTAGTTTGTAACAATATAATTTATATAAATTATTATTTAACAATGTAATTAATAATTCATAATATAATTATTAATTAATATTATAATTAATAATTAATAATTAACAATTAATATAAAATGAATAATATAATCATTAAAATATAATTAATAGTATAACCGATAATATCATTAAAATATTAAGTAATCAACAATATAATTTATCATATGTGGATTATAAAACATTAAAATCTTAATTTTATTATTTTTTGTGTACTATTACTTAAATAAACATTGGTTTTATTCTAGGGACAAACTTTTTTCATAGAGGTTGAATTTTGGGAAAAATCTATAAGAGTTTTGATTTTGTATATTGGGATGTTATTTTTTTATTAATATTAAATATTAAATCAATGTAAATATCTTTTTATGTAAATTTTGAATTGAAATGATGGTGCAATGTAATATTTTTATAACAATATGGTTTTTTAAAATTTTGTATTCCAATCTGTTTATGTTTTTGAATTTGGTTTGTTGTTATAGGGATACTGTAGGGATGCGACTTTGTAGCTAATACTATGGATTTTTTCAGTGGTAACTAAAGCAATGATAAAGTTATCTTTTATTATATATATAAGAATCATTAATAAAGGTCCCCTTTATCATCACTAAAATGAAGCACTGATAAAGGAACCCTTAATTAGCATTAAAAGAGAGATAATAAATACAACCTTTATTAGTGCTTTTGTTTTAACACTGATAAAGGGATCCTTTATCAGTGCTTTTTCTTATTCTGATAAAGGTCAAATGTTTTTAATGGTTTTGAGATTGAAAATGATTTTTAGAACTTAAAAATCCCTTTTATAGTGATACTAAAGGCTATTTGTGTTATAGTGATTAGTCAAGTCTCATTGCCAAGTCTATCATAACAAAATTGAAAGAGTCTCATAATGGATTGAGTTCACTCCCTATTAATTCTATATTCAGGGTGGATTGAGTCTTATATTGGATTGGTTTCACTACTAATTACCTTTTCATATTAACTAATGAGATATCAATAGTTACCCAATGCATTGGAGGGATATATAATTTTAGTCCCATAAGTAACATAATGAAAACCCTATGTATGTGTGCCATAAGATAAAAAAACATTCATCATTCCATCATATCTTAATTAGCCCACTGAAAGAAATGAGTTTCATTAGAACATCATTAAAATATCATCATTATAATCCATCCAAAGAAATAAAGTGGGTGGTATAATTAGATCATATCCCCAATGAAGTATAATATTCCTTAAAGGATGTTTACATAGATGAAAAATACTTTTATACAAGCTTTAGGAATATACTTTAAAAAATAATAGAAAACATTATTTTCATTTTTTAACTTTAAAAAAATAAAATTTTCTAGAAAAATTGGAATATTATTTTTTTATAAAAACATGGATACTTTTCAAGGAATATTGATAATGTATAACAATCATGATGGTAGGAAAAGGCAGTCATGCTGTAATGTTAAAAAACAATCGTTTTCACTTTTATAAAAATATTCAAAATTAATATATATAGAACAAGTTAAAAATATTACCTTTTAAACCGTTATAAAGATATTAAAATATTGTTTAAAAATTATTTACACAATATTTGGATAATATAAAAGAACATTCTTAAGAAATTTTAAATAATATGGACATGGAAGGAAATATTCCCATCCTAAAAGAAGAAATAAGGTCGACATTGCTTAAAAACATTCTTTTTGTCTTTTGAGTGCCAAAGAGGTAGAAAATGAAAATTATACTTTAAAAACATATAAATAAACTTAGTAAAAGAAAATATATGAGTTTTAAGAGAGAGATAACATAAAATTTCCCCAATGGATATTTAAACATGAATAATCCTAATTAAAAATGAGATTACGACATAACCCTTACCTCAAGTACCAACATGATTCATACACACTCTAACAACTTGTATAATAAATTTAGGTTTATTATAAATATGTATTAGATATATATTCATACTTATTTACCATATGTGATTAATCCATAAATTCCAATTACCCATTTATTAACAATTCTCTATTAAAATCAATATTCTAGGTGTTGATTTTTTTCATGCATGTTTAAGTTTGGCGATTAAAATCTCCATAAATTGGCCATGGTTTAATAATACATATAATCTTAATAATTTCATAAATATAAAATTTATTCATTAAATATAATTTTTTGAAAAATCCATGTAAGATGATGTCACTTTATGGATGCGGTTGTCCACACTTACACCTAGGTGATGCTTTCATTTTTCAATGAATTGAAATAAAGGGTAGAAAATAACAACTTAACTTTATCAAATCATAATTATATCATAAATATTATATATATTAATTAAATATATCAATATAACCTTCCATGTGGTTTAATGATGAAAAATAAAACACATATCTTCATGAGACGATAGTCCTTATGTACACAAAAGAAACACTATCATTATCTATTGAATGGAAAGTAATGATACTGATTTAATTATATTAATATGGTTATAGAATATTTATAGGAGGTGGAAGAAGAAATAAACATAAAAGTACTAGGTTAATATGATGACCTATTCTTTGATTATCTTTCTTTGGATTAAACCTTAAGCCTTCATAGGAAGATATTTTAGTTATACAATGACCTCTAGGGCATGAGGAGAAAATTTAGAAAGATAATTTAGAAAGGATTAACCAAGGTAGAGTTTTTAATGTGGGAAAATAAGTGATAAGAGGAGTTTACCTTTTATAAGTTCGAGGATTGAAACCACTATAAATATTAATAATATTAAAATATAATAAATTTCATACTCATGTCAAGTGGCACCAAAACATCCAATTTTCAAAGATAAGGATAGGGTGGTAGAAATATAGTTAACTAAAACTTTTTTTTTGAGAAATTTTAAGCCTTTCCCTTTATTTTTACCAACTTTTAACCCATTTACCCTTAACCTGTATTATCTTTTAATTTCCATGTAATTTTTTTAAAAAATTATATGGAATTATTTTGAGACCACACACTTTGATGACACGTGATTCTGAGGCTTGATGATCCCATAATGGAATTTTGAATTTTTTTAAGTTCACTTAAGTAAATGTATGATCAGGTTTTTATAACGTCTGAAATAGTGCTTAGATAAAAAATTTGAGGGAACCATTGAACTCGAAATGCTAGGGTTCACCTAGAATGGACTTAACTTTGATCGAAAAGGGTCGTATGGAAAAGTTAAATTTCAAACTTTTCAGAAAATAATAAAATAACTTAAAAAATTATTTTATTTTATTTTGCACCATTGAGTGGTGGACGACGGCGATGCAGTGCGGCAATGAGGCACAATAATGGAAGATACTTAATGGATCATAAATGGATCATAACAGATACTCTGTTTCATAAATGAAATAACTTAACGATGTGACATCACAGTATAACAAAAACACTCTGATGTGTTTTTCTTTTATTAGGATAACACATTGGAGAGATGGGAACTAAACCATGGAATTTACTCTGACAAACCTATGGAGAAATTTCTATCCTACGAAGAATGAGGAACACCGAAAGGAATCGCTAGCAACATCAACTCCTTACAAAGAACGGGATCAGGAAGTGATTAAGGCCAATGGATCTTCAACCTTTGAGGGAAGAGCACTTAAATGATGAACATCGATCAAGGTAAGGGGTTTTTTGGTTTATGTTTTCCCCGTTACTCAATTCTAAACGGTGAAAATAGATTAACCCATGAACAGGTTGATCTGATAATTTTCCATTCTTATGGGTGGGTGATTATTTCTTAAGATTTATATTTGATATTGATTTATTGTTGTCAAAACATCATCCCCAAACCTCCCATATTTTATACTTCTAATGCGAATGGAGTGGGCTGACACGAACAAGGCTGAACCCCCTTCTCCATGTGCATTCTTAGTTGATGAACGTTTGAAATGGTTGCAAGACAATTTCAAGGCCTTCGTAGGGAAGGCAGTACCCCATAGAGGCCAGAGGCACAATCAGTGTGAAGGAAGAACCACTGGTGTAGACCTAGTGGTCTGCAAAAGGGCCCTCCGGCTAGGCTGAAGACTTCCGATAGAGACGCGTCCCTCATCCACGTCAATGGAGTAGTCCGCAACCACGGTCCATAGGTTCCAGAGGCATGAGGTCTTTGACCACATGGGGAATATGGTCCGGATGGATTGGTTGGTCGGGTCACACTAGGGAACAATCATTTTTACCATGGTAGAGGAAACATCTCCACAGTAACCACAGGGTGAGTAGGGGTGCCAGACATGGCTTCCAGCCACGTCCCGACCAGGCGGACAAAAGAGTCCACCTTCGGCAGACCGGGCAGGGCGTGGGCTAGACCCGCCTAATAGGCTGAATCCACAGCCTAGCAGTCCGGACCCAGGATGGGCCGGGTCTGGTTTGGGTTAGTGGACCCAGGTTAGGTCGGTCCAACCGGCTCGGACTGGACCCAGACCCATCCAACCCCTTTTTTGAAAAATGCTAGCATCTTTCATGTTGGGCGTCTAATTAATGAGAAATTGGCAGTGTTGGAACCCTCATTACAAACAGATCTTTTGAAATAATCTATAGAGGATTTCATGGAAGTTTCAATTCAACAAATTGCTTGGGGAGCGGTTCTGCTAAGATTAAGTGTTCTATGTGTGGAAACCCTACAGTTGGCTGAGACCTAAAGACTACTGATGAGGAACCCTATGTGGATCGGATACTATAACCCAGTGGGAAGTGGATTCTACGTGATTCATCAAGCCCATGTTGGGGAGAATATTTTTTGTAACTCAACAGACCCATAGTACTCAATAGGAGGAGTACCTCAGTATGGCCATAGGTGGGAAGCGGCTTTTGTGTGAACCGACATGACCATGGTGGGGAGAAGCTTCTGTGTGACCCAACATACCCATGGTACTCATCAAGGATGAGTACCAAAAGAGTCTTAGGTTGGTGGGAAGTAGCTTTTGTGTGAACTAGTAGGCCCGCTGTACTCATTGAGGAGGAGTTCTCCAATATCCCATCATGTTTGATGATATGACTAATGATTCTACTTTTCTACTCTAGAATATACATGGTGTGAGCTGTCTTTTTTCATGATCATGCTTAGTGAAAATTCTTTGTGGTTTTTTGTGGATTTCTTTGTTGTATTTTCTTATTATTTTTTGGTCCCTATTGAGTATTTTGTTACTCACCCCTACATGGGCTTCACTCGCATGTGTTGTGTCCGGTGTAGATGACCACCGCCTTGATGAAAAACTTGGTGGCCCAGGACTCGGTGGTTCCTAGTGAGACGAGGAAGATAAAACATACTTCTAAAACTTCCAAAATCTACTCTATACTTACCCATCAGGTGGGGTTTTTAGTGGATGGTTATCTATAGTTTCTTATTTACCTTCATGTTTTCCAGTTAGTCTTTTATTGGGTTTATATTCTATCCCATTTGAATTTCAGTTGTACTTGTACTTAGAGGTTGTTTAGTGGCATGTTTGTTTGCTTTTACACTATTGGGACATGGTTGTGTGTGCGTACGTATAGGTACTCAGTCGAATGCCTACCACTTGAAGGTTGAAATCTTCCACAATACACACCAACCCCTAGCCTTCGGGAGGCAGGCTTGGGGTATGAGACGACACGGGCCCTGAGGGACGGGTCATGAAAAAGTGGTATCAGAGGTGGCTAGTTCTACCGTAGAGATTGAATGTTTTTTTATATAAACTGTGTTAAATGTATCTAGTTTGACTTTCAGATTCAGAAATTCCAGTGTTGGTGTGGTGGCCGGCGTATCCATACTCCAGGACCCTGAATTTTTCTTTTCAGCTCTATACAAGAAAACAATAGTTGCATAAGTGTCTACTTATGATTTTATTGAATAAGAGTAAGATCACTATGTATAAACTTTTAATCATGTTATATCTTGATCTATATCAAGATGTATCCACATAGATAACCAGATCAGATTCTGATTTGTGACTGTGAGGACATCCTGCCTAATGATGAGGCGTCTGTTTAGGGACCAGTGATAGAGAAGGCCCCACTTGGTGGTGTACTTGTGTTTCCACTACCTGTTGATCAAAAGTTACTACTGACATTACTGGTAGTGGACAAGCATAGGATTAGTGCCTTGCATGAGTTACAGAGACATAGACCTCCCTGGTTTAGGGGAGGGATAGATCCTCAGATCGCTAAGGACTAACTAGATGCAGTGATGTGGGTCTTCCTCTTAGTTAGTACATCGCTTTACCAAATGAAAATCTTGGTTATGAGACTTATGCAGGGATCAGTATGGAAATGTTGGAGCTTGATCATCCAGACACATGATGAGGCGACCCTCTCTTGGGAAGACTTCAATCAGATTTTTTGGGTGGAGTTTTCCCTGCGACCTTATGCTCTGTGTGCATACAAGAGCTTCTTCAACTGCAACAGGGCATCATGTTAGTGGATGAGTACTCTGCAAGGTTTACCGACCTCTCTCACTAAACCAAAGGCATGGTGCAGAACCCTTTCTTCAGGGACCGAACCTTTGAGTAGGAACTCATATGGGAGATCAAGGCATCCGTGGTGTCTCTCAACATCCTCAATCAGGATGGAGTGCTGGGGAAAGCCCTTATTGTGGAGAGATTCCTTGTATGGAAGGCACCGATAGCTGGAGCCACTATTAGACCTCAGGCGATAGAGTATTCAGTGGTGAGAATCGGGAAATAGAAGAGGGGACCCAAGCTGGCCACATCTTTTAGGGGATAAACCCAAGACTCGGGGTTGACAGTATATGACTCCCAGAGCAGAGGGAATTAGTAGGGAACTAGGATATGATTCATGTGTAGTAGACAAGGACACATGGATCTTGACTTCCCAACCCTCCACACAGATGATTAGTATACGGCCGAGGAACTGTCAAGGAAGAGGCATAGGTTCAAGTGAGGAGGTCCGCTGGGTGGTGGACATGGTAGGGGAGCAGGCTGAGCGATAGGTGGTGGATGACAGTTTTATGTGATACCACCACCACCCCCAGGTGGTCCACCATGGGTTCAGGGAGCTGGTTGACAGGGGTGAGGCCAGCTTCATCCAATGGAGGCCTATGACCATGGTTCTCCAGAGATGAATAGAGGTACAATATGTGACTTCTCCATCTTATATATAGTTCTTATAGACACATGTTCTAGTGACTCTTTCCTTGCCATAGACCTTGTTTGAGGTTTAGAGATTACTGTGGAGCTTTTGGCATGATCCTTATGAATAGAGACTCCTACTAAAGGGGATTTGATGATTAAATACTATTTCTAGTAATGCGATCTCACTCTCGGAGTCAAGAGATTAGGTTGAGTTCTCCTAGTAGTGAAGTTGAGGCCTTATGACGTCATCTTGGGTATGGATTGTTTATCCACAGTCTGTGCTCAGATCGAATGTTTTATGCACAAAGTGTGGTGTGTCCATGAGGATGGGACCAGTTTTTCCTTCTACGGTGAGAAGGGAACCTTTATAGAACAAAATGGACTTTATTAGATGAGGGTGAAGAAAATCAATCACATGTTGGATAGCCTCACTCTCGGTGCAGTGGATGAGAGGAGTCTAAGATTTCCTGTAGTGGTGGATGAGTACGAGGATGTATTTTCTAAAGATTTTTTGGGACTACCTCATCATAGAGAGGTAGACTTCTACATCGATCTGTACCCCAAGATGACACCAATATCCACACCAACATATCATATGACTCCTATAGAGCTTCATGAATTGAGGGTATAACTAGAGGAATTCCAGGAGAATGGTTTCATAAGGCCGAGTGTTTCACCATGGGAAGCCCCAATGTTGTTTTCCAAGAAGGTAGACAAGAGCTTGAGGCTATGCGTGGAATTTCGATTCCTGAACTAAGTGACTGTGAAGAAAAAGTATCCACTACTAAGGATTGATGAAATATTCCATCAACTGAAGGGATCGAGGTGTTTCTAGAAGATAGAACTCATTTCAGGCTATCATCATCTTTGAGTATGGGATGGGGATGCACTGAAGAAATACTTTAGATAACGGTATGACCACTACAAGTTCATGGTGATTCCCTTTAACATGAAAAATTCCCCAGCATTGTTCAAGGGACTCATGAACAAAATATTCCAGCCTTACCTCAATCGTTTCATAGTAGTCTTCATTAATGACATCTTGGTGTACTCGGCGTCAGAGGAGGATCATGCTACACACCTTTGAATAGTTCTAGATACACTCTGAGAGCACCAACTTTATGGTAAGATCTCGAAGTGATAGTTCTAGATTTGATAGGTCCACTTTCTAGGACATGTCATCTCATAGGCTGGAGTTGTAGTGGATCCAGTGAAGATAGAGGTAGTGCTTGCTTTGGAGCCACCCAAGATCATGAGTAAGGTGCAGAGTTTTTTGGCATTGGTTGAATAATACCAGTGGTTTGTGCATGAATTTTCTAGAGTAAAAGAAACTTTATCAACTTTTACATGGAAGGGACAACCCTTCATGTGGACAAAGAAGTGCCAACAGATTTTCCAGGAGCAGAGGCAGAGACTAACGAGGGCCCCCATCTTGATACTACTAGAAGAGGGAGTTGGGTATGTAGTTTTATGCGATGCATCAGAGACCAGACTAGGTTGTTTCTTGATGTAGGAGAAAGCAATGATCACATAAGGATCATGGCAGTTGAGGTAGTATGAGAAGAACTACACAACCCATGACCTGGAGTTAGCAAAAATGATATTTCCCTTGAAGATGTGGCATCAATACTTTATGGGTGAAATATTTACCATCTAATCCAACCAAAAGAGTATCATGTATATATTTTCACATAAGGACCTGAACTTGAGACAATGGTGAAGTTCCTCTAGGACAATGACTTTGAGATAGTCTGTACTCCTAGGAAGAGGAACGTGGTGGCAGACGTACTCGAAAGGAGGTCTGGTTTACAACTGCTGAGTGAGGTGACAGAGTAGCTAGCTACGATGTAGATATCCTTCGTGGATGGTGATGGATAAACTTAACTTTAGTTAATTAATTTCACTCCACCTCTCTTATAGAAATTTAGGGAGGCGCAAGTTGTGAATGTTGACTATAAGGCCCGACATGCTCAGATATTCTCAATATAGGATCTTGATGGATTTTCTATAGGTGGGGAGCACACCATTATTTTTAGAGGACACACCTTAATACCGGTGATGTTGCTGGAGAAGGTGTTGATGGAGTTCCATACATCCCCTTTGGAGGTACATCCTGGTGTGGTGAATATGTACTAGGACCTCTGACATTAGTATTGGTGTCCAGGTATGAAGAAAGCAGTGGAAGAGTTTGTTTCATGATTCCTCACTTGTCAACAAGTGAAGGTCGAGCATCTGGTACCAATAGGCTTGGCACAACCACTTGACGTACCGGAATGGAAGTGGGATGGTATCTCTATGGACTTCATGATGGGGTTACCACATACATCAAAGGGCCACAATTCTATCTGGGTGATCATTGACCGAATCACCATGTCATCTCACTTCCCACCCATCTGGGAGTAGGGATCAATTGTGGTCTTAAAACGCCTATACATTCAGAAGATAGTATGGCTTCACGGGGTGACTTCGATGACCATCTCAGACCGCGATGCACGCTTTACTTCTCGGTTGTGGAAGGGGTTATAAGAGGCATTCAGGACTCAGATGCACTTGAGAACAACCTTTCACCTTTAGACAGATGGTCATACGGAGTGGACCACACAGACCTTGGAGGACATGTTTTGTTATTATGTCATTGATTTTGGTTGCAGTTGGGAGGAAACCCTACCACTAGTGGAGTTTACATATAACAACAACTTTCACACCACCATTAGCATGGCACCATTTGAGGCCATATACGGGCAACCATGAAGATCAACTTTGTGCTGAATAGAACCAGGGGAATCAGCACTCATGGGTCCAAAGTTGGTATGGGATACCATTGAGAAGGTTCATACCATGCATGAGTGATAGAGGACTACAAAGAGTAGACAAAAATCCTATGATGATAGGATGAGGAGACCCTTGGAGTTTCAGGAGGGAGACCATGTGTTCCTTCAGGTCTCACCCCAACGAGGATTGCATAAATTTGGCCGAGACACAAGTTATCTCCGAGGTTCATTGGACCTTTTCACATCCTAAGCAGAGTTGGAGAGGCAGTGTACCACCTAGCTCTTCCCCCCCCCACAGATGCACCAAGTGTAATATGTTTTTCTTGTGTCGTAGATGAGGAGGTATGTGCCTGATCCATCACTCATCATAGACTGGGGAAAGCTGGGAATTGATAATGGGGCAATGTTTGTGGAGTTCCTGGTTGAGATAGAGGATATATAAGAGCAGTTCCTTCATGGATGGTCTATTCCTCTGGTGTGTATTCAGTGGTATCACATGAATCTATAGGAGAGTACATGGGAGCGGGAGGCTCAGATTTGTGCTGAGTAACCCCATTTGTTTGATTAGAATTTTTTATATTTCGTGGAGGTAAATCCCTAAAGTGGAGATAATGTAATATCTTGGAATTTCATGTAATTTTTTTAAATTATATATAATTATTTCAAGACCACACACTTTGATGGAACATGATTCCGAGGCCCGGTGAGCCCAAAACACAATTTTTATCTTTTTTTATGTTCACTTAAGTAAACATGTGAGCGGGTTTTTCTAACTATTAAACCGGTTCTTGGATCCAAAATCTAAGGGAACCATTGAACTTAGAATGTAGATATTTTCCTAGAATGAACTAAGCTTCGAATGTAAAGGGTTGGATGAAAAAGTTAATTTTAGGACATTTCAGAAAATAATAAAATAACATAAAAATATTATTTTATTTTCTTTTTCACCGTTGAGTGTTAGACAACGAAAATACAATGAGGAAATGAGGCATATTAATATAAGATACTTAATGGATCATAAATGGAGCGTAACTGATACTATATTTCATAAATGAAACAGCATAACGACACGATGTCGCAATGTAACAGAAATACAACGACATGTTTTCCTTTTATTTGGATAAATTGTAGGAGAGTTGGGAATTAAATTTTGGAATTTCATCTAATGAAACTATGGAGAAATTCCTATCCTCGATGAACAATGAATGACAAATGCTGGCAGGAATTTCTAGAGATGTCGATTCCTTACAAAGAACGGGATCGTGAAGCGATGAACGCCCAAGAGATCTTGAACCTTCGAGGGTGGAGCGCTTCAACGATGAATTTTGATCAAGATAAAGGTTTATTGTGGTTTAAATTTTATTTTTTCTTCCATTCTAGATGAAAAACTCAAATCAACCCACGAACAGGTTGATCCGTGGATCATCTGTTCTTGCGGGAGGGTGATTGTTTCTTGGGATTTCTATTTGGGACTGAATTATTATTGATAGAACATCATCCCCAAACCTCCCCGTATTTTAAACTTCTAATGCGAAGGGAGTAGGCCAACACGTACAAGGATCAACCCCCCATATTCCATGTGAATTCTTGGTTGATGAATATTTGAAATAGAGGCAAGACAATATCAAGGCCTTTGTTTGGAAGGAGGTACCATACGAAGGTCGGAGGCATAATTGCGGTGAAGAATAAACCACCGATGTGGAATTAGTGGTCCGCGAAAGGGCCCTACAGTGATCGCTGGTGGGGGCCCATGACGATGGCCATGGGTTGGAGGTGGTTCACCACAATGGTGCACCGAGAAGAGCCACTTGCTGGTGGTAGAGACGCAACCCTCGACCGCATCGATGGAGCTACCTAAAACTGTGGGCCGCGGGTCTCGGAAGCACATGGTCTTAGATTGTGTGCGGGAATCTAGGACAACTAGATTGGCTAGATACATCCCAGTAGGCCACAGATGTTTGACCGCGGTGAAGGAAACGGCCCTACGGTGACCGTAGGGGTACCGAACGAATTGGTTCGCCATTGGAGGACTGGACATGGTGCGTGCCAGACCCACCCCAGTGGGACGGACCTTCCTCATCAGGCTAGACCTGTGGCCCAACAGATCATACCCAGGCTTGGATGGTTTGGGTCTGGGTGTGGGTCGGGTCAACAAACTCAGGTCAGGTTGGTCTGACCGGGTCAAACCAGACCCAGACCCAACCGGACCCTTTTTGAAAAAAACACCAATATCTTTCAAATTGGGCATCCAATTGATGAACCTTTTGTGGTGTTGGAACCCTCATGATGAGTCAGATCTTTTGGAATACTCTATTGAGTATTTCATTGAAGTTAGAATTCAAAGAATGACTTGGGGAGTGGTTCTCTAGAGATTAAGCATGCTCCATGCGGAAACCCTATGGTGAGTTGAGACTTAAAGACTTCTGACGAGAGACCCTATGTAGATTGGATACTATGGACTAGTGGAAAGTAGCTTCTGTGTGACCCGGTAGGACCATGGTGGGGAGAAGCTTCTGTTTAACCCAACAGACACATGGTACTTGACAGGAGCAGTACCTCAGTATGGCCATAGGTGGGAAGTGGCTTCTGTGTGACCCGACATGCCCACAGTGGGAGCGACTTCTGTGTGACCTAGCATACCCACGGTACTAATCAAGGATGAGTACCACAGAAGCCCTAGGTTAGTGGGAAGATGAGTATTTTTGACTTGACATGCCCAATGTACTCCTTGATTATGAGTTCTTTAGCATCCCATAGTGTTCGATGATGTGACTAGGGGTTCTACTTTCCTTCTCTAGAATATAATTAGTATGAATTGTCTTTCTACATGATCATGTTTGGTGATCATGCTTTGTTATTTGTTTATGGATTTATTTGTGGTATTTCTTTGTTATTTTGTGGTTTTTACTGAGTATTTTTTTACTCACATCTGCATGGGCTTCGCCCGCACGTGGTGTGTCTAGTGAATAAAATTTCCTCCTTGATGAAGGACTTGGTGGCCTAGGACCTGGTGGTGCCCAGTGAGACCAGGCAGATGGGACGTACTTCTACAGATTCCAACATCTACTTTTTTACTTACCCATTAGGTGGGGTTTTTAGTAGA
Organism: Viscum album; assembly: GCA_963277665.1. NCBI lineage: Eukaryota > Viridiplantae > Streptophyta > Magnoliopsida > Santalales > Viscaceae > Viscum > Viscum album. Next base: position 764,605,630 of record OY728150.1, read on the forward strand.
TGGTTATCCAGAGATTCTTTTGTACTTTCCTGTTTTCCAGCATTAGGATGTGGTTGTGTGTGCATGTGTACAATTACTCGGTCTAATGCCTCCCACTTTCAGGTTGATGCCTTCCGTGCTAGATACCATGCCCTAGCCTTCAGAAGGCGGGCTTGGGGCATGTCACTGCACGTGCCCCAGGGGATGGGCTGTTGCATAACCGTGGTGATAAATTTTACCATGGTAACTAGTCATTATGGATAAAAATTAAGTTTTACTTATTAATAATATTTTAGAATTTTGATTCAAATTATGTAATCTATTTTAAAACATTCAATTCTTAAATTTGTTATAAATTAATTCTAATATTAGTGCACAAACATGTAAAAACCATTTTTGGGGGAAAATGTGTTTTAAGTAAAAATGGTTTTACAATCATTCCTTGAATATTAAAAACCATTATATGAATGTTAAAATATTTTATTGAATATATTATCTATTAATTTAATTAAAATAATTCATCAATAGTGATAGATTTAATTTATTATTATAAAAAATATAGAATGCATGAAAAAAGTTATATAAAAAACAACTTTTTTACCTCCAAATTATTTTATCTTTATTTATAACCAATTTATAATAATTTATTGAATGCTCATTTTTTTTATAAATATAAAAAAATTCAATAAGATTAATATTCCAAATAAAATAAATTAACATTTAAATAAAATATATGATAAAACCAATGTTTGTAAATAAAATGTTTTAGTTTGTATAAGAATTACTAGACTAACATTCCTTATCATTTATCTACTATTTAAGGAATGAAATTACATGATTTTATCAATAAATATCATTAACACTATTCTTTAAAAGTAATAAATTTTAAAAAAAATTACAATTAGATAAACAGTTCATAATAGTTTCTCTAGGATCAAAGGTATTTTTTAAGTGAATTTGTCTTTTATTTTATCAATTTCATTTAAGTATCTAATAGTGTCATTAATTTTATATTTTTAATAAGTAATTATTCAATTAAGCTCAATTTTGTGTGCATCATAAGCTATTGAACACATAAAATTTATTAAAGAGAAATATATTCAAAAATATCATGGTGTTTCATTCTATCCCCAATATAAGAATTTCACTCTCAAAATTCAATTACTTTATAAAAAACAAATGAGGGTAGTTATACCTCATCACATCCTTGGGTTACCACACTCCTTCCTCAAATTATTGATTCCCCTATATAAACTTAACCAGGTGAGTGGTCTTGTTCCACAGTACTTTTTATTTATGGTCTAATATTTCTACTAGTTCCTCCTCATAATATTGATCATACACCAGTGGTATGGAATATGAGTTAAGTACCTATGAAGGATAGAGTATATAATTCCTCAAAAGAGATACATGGAATACATCATGAAATTGGGAAAGGTTTTATAGAAGTGCTAAGTGATAAGCTACCATTATAATATAATCATGAATCTCACAAGGATACATATACTTGAGGCTCAACTTCCCATTATTTCTAAATCTCATAACCTTCTCCCAAGGTGATATCTTAATTCGCCATGAATATATGTCATCATGGTTTTTATCAATACATCAATGTACCTAACTCATAACACCCATTAAAAAAAATCTTAAAGTCTAATTACCAATGCACACATCCATATATAAGAACACTCAATGACACATATAAATATGGATTTCTTATTTGTGGGTATCCATAATAATATCTTCTATCTAACTTCAAACTCTATATCCCATCAATGTTTATCAATATAACTCTTCTATTGATTATGATCTACCCTAATGTTTTGTTGAATAAATATAACTTTTCGTACCATTTACTCAACTAGATTAGGTCCCAATAATTTTTTTTCTCCAACTTTATCATAATATATTAGGATTCTTTACTTATTTAAAAAAAGGAATTCATAAGAATCTATATAAATGCTTTAGTTAAATATATTTTTGTTAGAAAATTTAACTAGAAGAAGGTATTGATCCCAACCTACTTTTAAATCCATAAAGTAATCTCTTAGAATAAAACCTAGGGTTTTAATAGGTATCTTATAATGACCATATATTTTAGGATGATATGAAATGATAAAGATCAAATATGTATTAATTGCGTGCTGAATATTTCTCCCAAATTTTGAGTTAAACCTTAGATCTCAAATAGATATGATTTAGAGTCACACTCCATGTAACCTTAACACTTCCATAATATATTTCTTGGAAATTTGGTCAATTGACAAATATTATCTAATAGAATAAAATACACTAACTTCATATATTAATGAACTGTACACCAAATGGTGTTATGGCATTTAGATATATTTGGGATTAGTATGATGAAATCCATGGTGATGTTATACTATTTCCATACATGTATGGGTAATGGTTGTGTTATCCCCTTATAATTTTGATGTCCAGCCTTAAGTTGCTGATATACAAGACATCAAGATACATTCTCCACAATATCTCTTTTTATGTTGTCCCAACAGAGATTTTATTTGATATCTCTATACAACTTTATACTCCTAGGATGAATATAGAATGATTAGCTATGTGATTTTTCCAATATAATTTTATTTAACTCAAGAATTGATGAGAAACATACTTGGTTCCCGAACCTGATCATTACATAACTATAATAGTTGAAATCTGTAACATTTCTTACATTATTTTGTAGTTTTAAATCCTCATTTTTTATCTCTTTAATATTCACATGGATGGATGGTTGAACACTCATTTGATAAAGATACGTTTTCTCCCCTTCCACCATGATTTCAAGTTATACCCTCTACAAATCAATAAATATTTTATATATTTAAATCCTCATCATAGAAAGATTAAAAAATTATCCCCCTTATTTACCTTCCTAGGGTAGTAAAGAATTGAGTATTCTTAGTTTTTAATCAACTCAAACCACATCGTTTGGAACATATTAAAATTTTTATATGTGAATTTATAATTCAATATTTTATGATCAATATATATATCACACCTTTCATGATAAATATAATGCCTCTAAATTTTCAATTAAAAAATTACCACTACTAACTCTAAATCACGAGTTAGGTAATTTTTCTCATTAGAAATCAATTGGTGTTAGGTATACACCAACAACATGGAATTATATATAAGAACAAACCCCATTACTTTATTTTATGCATCAATATAGATCAAAAACCCTTAACCCCTACTAGGTTGTGTGAGCATAGGTTCACTGAACAACCTTCACTTCTATTCCTTGAAATTGTATTCACATTCATCAGTTAAAATGAACTTGACTCCCTTTAATTAAAAATTAGTTAGTTTATTTTATAACCGTGATAAATTTATCACAAAGTGTTGATAATATCAATATCATCCAAGAAAATTTTGGATCTTGGTTACCATGGGTATTCTAGGCCATTTTTAATAACTTCATACTTTTAAGGATCCATCGATATTACCTAACTTATAATTACATGACCTAAGAATGAAAATTTCTATAGACATAATTCAAAAATGATAAATATGGAATAAAAATTCTCATTCTTTAAGGTCTTAAACACAATCATAAAATAATATTAATTCTCCTCATTAATCTTAGAATATATGAGGATATCATTTATAAAGACTACCACAAATAGACCAAGGTAATCTCTAAAGATTCTATTCATTATATCCATGAAGTTAGAATAATAATTTATAATTACAATGAGCATAACTATAAATTCACAGTGTTCATAAATCATATAAATGGATTCTTGGGTTTGTCCTCTCTTTTGACCCTTAACTGATGATATTCATATCAAAGGTGAATTTTTTAAAAATATTGAGCTCCTTGTAGTTTCTCAAAAAAATAATAAACACGGGGTATATGGTACTTATTTTTTATCATGATATTATTTAGTTAAAAATAATAAATTAAGAGACACATTGAAACATATTTATTTTTAATTAAAATAATAGGTGAACCCCATGTAGAAGAACTCAACAAATTGAACACTCTATCGAAATTCTCATGCATTTTTTATTTAATTACTAGAACTCAATTGGGGACATTCTTTAAGGATTCTTTGAAATAGGCATATCACCGACTATGAGTTCTATTAAAAAATCAACATCATTATTCATATAAAGACTAGGAAACTCTTTAGAAAATACATCATAATTTCATAAAAAATATGGATATCATAAATTTTGAGTTTTTACCTAACCATTTGAGATATTACCCTATATGAATAGGTAATAATACACATAAAATGTATGTAATTTTAATTTAAAGTTAATATCCATCACTGCACTGATAAATTATCTTATGTTAATTTAGATGATCAAACGTGACTTCATATAGATAATGTTGAAAAATATTCCTTTTAAAAAAATGTAAATAAAGTTAAATATGGTTGAAAATGACTTCAAAAAATCATTTTGGAACATAAAATAAAATTCTTGAAACATTTTAAATAATATAGATGTGGAACAGTATATTCATGGCCTAAAAGAATAAATAAGGTTGACTTTGATTAAAAACATTCATTTAGTGTTTTGAGTACGAAAGAGGGGGAATAGAAAAAAATTCTTGAAAAAAATAGAAATAACTACAAGAGATGAAAATTTATGGGGTTTAATATAGATATAGGGAGATCATATAATTTATCCAATAGATATTTAAACCTGAAAATCCTTATTAAAAATGATATTGCAACATTAGCCATTACCTTAAGTCTCAAATTTCATCATACACACTCTAACATCATGCATAATAAATTTAAATTGATTATAAATATATACATAAAAATTATATTAAAACTTATTTTACTATATATGATTCTTTTATAATTTCCAATCACCCATTTATTAATTTTTATATTAAAACCAATATATTGGGTGTTAATTGTTTCATTTATCATGCATTTTTCAGTTTGGTGATTTAGATCCTCACACCCTGGTCATGGTTTAATCATCTCTATAATATTATTAATGTAATAAATATCATATTTATTAATTAAATACACTTAAAAAATCCATGTAATGAGGTGATGGAAAATAATTTACATCACTTTGTGGAGGTAGTAGTCCACATGTACACACACGTGATGATTTTATTTTTCAATGAATAGAAAAAGGGAGTTAAATAATAAATTATATTTTTAGAATCATAATTATATCATAAATATAATATATATTAATTAAATATATCAATATTTATATTTGTTTGAGGTGGTGATAAAAAATGAAGCTCGTATCTTCATGAAGATGATAATCTGTACGTACGTATGAGGAATAATTTCATTTTCTATTTTATAGAAAAGAGATAGAAAATGGTTGTACCATTAAACTAATATTTTATTATAAAAATATATTTATTTAAATATGTAATATGGTTATATAATATTTAGAGGAGGTATAAGAATTAATAAATTTTAAAGAATTCGGTTAAGACGATCACCTCTATTTTGAGTATCTTTCTTTGGCCTACACCTTAAGCCTTATTAGGTGGTATTTTGGTTATATAAGGACCTAAAAAACACTAGTATAATTTTTTAAGATGTTTTATTAGATATTTTTTGAGATAGAGTTCTCAAAGTATGTGAAGAAGCAAGAAGATGAGGTTCCCTTTTATAAGTGATAGGAGTGGGACCCTTATAAATATTAATGACAGTAAAATATAATAAATATCATACTCATGTAAATCAGCACAAAAACATAAATTGTTTTAATATAAGGCTATAGAGGATAAAATATAGTCATCCAATCAGGTAAAAAAAGGTTTTTGTGCGATTTTAAGCCATATCCTTTAGTTTTACCCCTTTTAACCCATTTTACCCATAACCGTGGTGATTAGCTTTTTACCACGATAACTATTAATTATGAATAAAAAATAAGTTGAACATAGTATATAATATTTATTATGATGATTAAAAAATTTTAATCTATTTTATATAATTAAATTCTTATAATTTTCAAAAATTAATTCTAATATCCACACACAAACATGTAAAAACCATTTCAGGAAAATGTGCTTTTATGCATAAAAATGTTTTTATTTTCATTCCTCGCCTATTAAAAACCATTATATGAATTTTAACATATTTTATTTAATATATTATCTATTAATTTCATTAAAATAAATCATCAATATTGTTAAATTTAATTTTTTAAGATAAAAACACATTGTATGCATAAAAATATTTTTTTTTGAAAAATATCACTTTTTACCTTCAAATTATCTTGTCTTCATTTCTAGGAAAATGATAATAAATTTATGAATAATAATAATTATTATACATGTTTAAATAATAATTTTAAATAAGTTTAATATTCAAAATAAAAGAATTTATTTTTAAATTAAAGATATATGATAAAAGAAATGTTTGTAAATAAAATATTTTGGTTTAGAAAAGAATTACTAGAATAAAAATTGTTATAATTTCTACAACATTTAATGAATTTAATACCTACTTTTATCAATAAATTTTATTTATAACATTCCTTAAAAGTGTTAAATTTAAAAATGTATAATTTAAAAAACTAGTTCACAATAGTTTCTATAGGATCAAAGGTATTTTCTTAGGTGAATTTGTCATTAATATTATTAAACCAATTTAAAAATATAATAGTATCTTTCATTTTATATTTTTAATAAGGAATTATTGAATTAATTTTAGTGTTTCTTTCATCACATGCTATCAAACACATATTATTATTAAAGATAAATATATTCCAAAATATTGGGATGTTATAATAAAGCTAGTGGGATACTTATTTATTTTAAAATAAATAAAAAATATATAATAAAACTTAAAAAGATCTAAATTCCACAAAAATTCACCCTCGGGGGTAAACACCAAACTTGAGATCAATAAGATCCTAAATTTTTTATGAGGTCATCAAATATGGTAAATTTACTATTTTACCCATAGGAATGTCTTGGGGATTTGAAAACTCAAAAAAATTGAGCTTAGTCCTGGTCGATAAATTTTTGAATCACTGTAAGACCTTTATATAAAACTTTTACAGTAAAATGTATTGAATTTTATAAACAACTGTATTATCCTCTAGATTCTCACAATACCTTTTATGGTTATCACAATTTCATTTACATTAGTGAATAATTCATCCACTATTTCATGTTCTACCATTTTTAGGACTTCATACTTCAACCACTAAACCTATAGTTCGACTAGCTTAACTTTCTTAAAACCTTTATAAATATTTTCTTACTTATCCTAGATGAATTTACTCTCTTTATTATTTATTCTTATTACTTTAAAAACTACTTTTTTAAAAGTGATGAAAAAATATCATTTTGGGCACATCCATCATTCTCCAAGTTCTTTCTATCTACTATTTTCATAAAATCACCCTCATCATAGAGAATAAAACCATATTTTTAGCCTAAAATAAATCCAATTTTTTTGATAATAAATATGAAAACATTTGATATTTCCAAAAATAATAGTTTTCTTAATAAAAATTGGGAGTTCTATTTCTATTCACTGAATTAATATTATCTGTATTCACTATATAAATCCAGTGACCAAATCTTCAAAAAAAGAGAAACTTTTTCTCTTAAAACATGAAATATAAGATCATAATTAAAGGGAAATTTATAGATCTAATACCATTTTAAAGGAAACTTCAAGATCAATGATAATTTAATGAAATTATATAGGGTGAATTAATTAATTCAATTCATTTTTAAGCTTCTTTTAGAAATAGTCATTTTCATCTTTTATAAGGCCCACTACTCAAAACGAGTATCCATTCCATAGTATTATCTAGTAATAATGATAGTTTATACAATATTCTAGTATTATCATCTGGATTAAGAACAATAAAGAAATATCCTCATACCCATGTTAAAAAAATGCCCCCAACTGTGTAAAGTGCCCTCACAGAAAAATGAAAGATACAGTTTTTTCCAATAATAAGAGAGTTTTCAACTATAAAAAACTTCCATCAAATTTTCTTTATGTTTATTATTCTTATAAATTCTATTATTCCAATTTATCTTCTCTTTATACATGAAAAATAATAATTACTCTCTTCTTACTAACTTCTTTTTCACAATATTTTCTATTTTTATCACATTCAATATATTTTCACAATTTTAGAAATTTTTTTTATATAGAAACATTAATAATGGACTTCATGTTCAAATATAAATTTCAAATTAAAATTTCAAATTAAAATTAAAAAATTTAACTTAATTATACAAATATTAACTTTACATCAACTTCTCCCACTTCTTATTCTTCAAATTATTAAATCTGTACCTATTACTATGGCGTGAATGCATGTATCGCGGTTTGTAAGATAATTTCTTCTCAAACTAAAAATCCATTATAAATTAATAAAAATACTTCATGGTATGAACTATATTTATTCCTAAAAGTAGAGAGAATATTATTTTTCACATATTCTCATCATGGAATGAGGATCCTCTTAGTCTATTTTAATATACATGATTGCAACACAACAATGTTTTCATGGGAAACAATTATAATCCGATTGAATGTATCAAAAATTCCATTTGTGATATTTAATGTATTCAAGGAAAAAATAAGGAATTTTTTATTTAAATACTTCTTCCAAATTCTCCCTAACATTGAGAAAACATTATTTTGAAAATTCCTTGGATAATTTCAAAAAACTCCCTCTAAAATTTTGGAGGTCTCATATTTTTGTCCAAGTAAAATATAATATGTACTATGTAAAAAATATTATGCATCCTTAAATATATTTTTTATCAGTAAATATTTATAAAATCTTATGCCTCAATTAAAAAAACATACATATCAAAAATATTTCTTATGTATCAGTTTAAAATCATACACTTTAGATAAATAGTTTATTCATCTCAAGGAGTCTTCTCTCTTTTCCACATTTCTATTCTCTAACTAAAACTTATGTAATGAATATAAAAAATGTACAAATAAATTCTTTTCCATTTCCTAATTATTCAACTCCTCATAATATAAACATATTTCTCATAGGATTATGTTCTTATCTTTGTGATTGTTTTTAGATATTCTACATAAAATTTTTATGCATCTAAGTAGGGAAAAACATAAACATTCTAGAATTCAGTAAAATTTCAGAGTTAATTCTACTTAACTCAAAAAACCTACAAAATACTTCTAGAAAATTTAAAATTCATTGAAACACCTTTAAAATTTTCCACTACCTTTATCTCAAATTAATTTTTATGCAAATTTGAATATGATTTATGTATTAAAAAAAATTCGACCCATGAACACATCAACTTATTAATTGAATTGGATTTTAATACCTTGAAAAATAACACATGATAGAGGATTCTTATTCCACTCCAAATCTCGGTAAACCCTCCTTGGATGTCAGAAAATACCTAAAAAACCCCTTTTACTCAACATTAGGTATAATTAACTATTAACCTTCTATAAAACCTTTTTTTTGATCGGAAACTTTGAATATTTTAAATAATATTTTTCGATCAATTCATGGATTTTTGGGGAATTTTCAGGGGCCACAGAGCCCCAATATCAATATATTAAAAATATTAAATATATTATTACTATTTATGTTCACTATTTAAGTAAATATTATTTTTATTTTAAATAGATTCTCATATTGAGAAGCTAATATCAAAATTTTATTAAGAATATGGTGTGAACCCTAGTAATGGGGTAAGTTCCATTCACATTGGGTCCCACTATAGTTTACAATCATGGAAGGATTTAGAGTAATGAATTAAATGGTTAATTAAATAGTTAATGAATTATTTGGCCTTAAAAATTCTCTATCGAATCATGTTTATGGTAAATATCTAGGGAAATCCAGATAACCTTGATATATTTTAGTGAGGTCAACATAGGTAGAGGCTTTAATGGACAACTAAGGAGAATTCATGCATCGATGAACAAAATTGATGGGAATTTCCATAAACTCTATCACATATTTCTTATTCCCCAATGATCAATCCATTGAAAAGGTATGGATTTATTATGTTTGTATTTTGTTCCCATTATTAATGATTTTTGGCCTGGATTACTTATCTTATTAGAACCTTTAATTAATTTTCCACATTACATGTCCCTTTCAAATTATTATTTTCTATTGGCCTCGAGATTATTTGTTGAAATAGTCATTTATTTGACTTTTTATTTCCATGTTTGGGATCAATATACTCATTATCAAAGTCCATTAAATGATTCTGACATTTCATTTTTTCTATATTTTTCTCCTCATTATTTTTATATTATTTTCCATCCTGTGATAGGCTGATGATTTAGTAATTGATTCAGTTTGAATCCAAATCAAATCTTGGACCAAGTATTGTGTTTTATTGTCAAAATAAGAGGATATGAAACATAAGAGTAATTATGTATAGTGAAGGATCATGTATGACCACTTGTGGGTATCATTTCCCATATCACAATTCACGAGTGATGGATATATGATAAATGATTCCTTTTTGGATGATCTATTGTTGGGAATTGATGATTGGTAGTTTTTCCTTTGATATTGGGAACTTGGATTAAGATTCAAATGTAATAAGTGGTAATATTGGTAGGAATAGTTATAATTTGTAGGATTAGTAAATTATGGTTAAAAAAACCAGAGTACACGACATATAGTTCAGAAGAACACACACCATGTAGCCTAGGTGTTGTGGCGGTTTGGGTCTCAGGTGGAGAAAAACATCACATGACATGAAACCTAACCTACACACCATATATCACTATATTAATATCTTATCACTTACTAGTGGTACATTTCTAGGAACTCAAGTTTCCTTACACACCATGTTCACCATGACCGCATGCTGTGTAGTTTCAATGGAACACAATGCGGGTGACAGGGTGCACACCATTTTCTATTTTCGCTCCTAAAAACAATGTACCTAAACTAACATTTCATGTATATAGATCTATAAATTTCATGTTTTATGGTAGTACATGTATAGATCTTTGAAATAGGCCTACACACCAAGTACCATAAAGGAAACACCTTAAACATTTTCCTAGATCCACCCACCCACCATATCTTCTTCCATGGTCATGGATTAGGATCTATGAGTAGTCCTTTATGAGTTAAATTCTATGTGGGATGTGATGGTAGAATTTATATTGATATAAAATATGTTTCATTAGATGGTATGACTGTATTTATCCCTTTAACAATATATTGGATGATTATAAGGTTCTGGTTTGATCTTTAGAGTGACATCGGGGTGGGTATCCCTCTGATAGTGTGGTTATGTTAGAGTATGGGTCCCCCACTTTCTTTGATGAATATATTATTGTTATCACATCATAATCACCAAGGATGTGAATAATCTATATATGGAGTTCATGTCCCACCATCCAATATAATTAATGGGATGTGGGTCCTCTTATGGGTTAGTATCCTCTCATCAGTGACATTCCATCCATGAGGTATGGGTCCCCCATTATTGACCTAGAGATGCTACATTGGGTTACTGGATTAGGAAAACACTGGTTTGTGGGGATATAGGAAACTTTTCATCTATATTTGGTTGTGAAGATAAAGATATTTTTCTATAACTTAGATTATTATATGATCATATATATATATATTTGGATAGATATCTCCCATTTTTCTAGTGTGTTGAGATGATTATTGTTTTAATTTTTCCTTTATAGTTTTTGATAATTCTATTAGGTGTATATATACTCACTCCTGTATAGAACTATTTCTCACACCTATCACATCATATAAAGATGAAAAAAAGGTTGACAATGAAATTTGTGGTCCTGGTGTTGGTGGATCATAGAGTTACATGGTGGCAGTGATCATAGGTGACAATTATATTGGAGATTGTGAGCGGGTCTCCCTCAACCTCATTATTTTTAGGTTGAGTTTCCTTTTTTTTTGGGAATTTACTTTCCCTTCACATACATAGATATGTATTTTTTCAATTTTCAAGATTTTAGAGGTTTCTATATGCATTTTTACTCTTAATTTAGTTCAGTTATTATTCATCTATATTGTTGTGGCATGCTTGGAGATGTGAGTTGTATATAGGCACTTAGTCTAAGGCCTCTCATTTTAGTGAAATTTATACTTAGTTTTTATCACCATCCCTAGGCCTATTAGATATGGTCTTGGGGTGTCACACCTAACTTATTATCCTAGGTGGGACCCCAGTGGTTCGGGTTATGTCAGATTGGTATCATATAAGTTTTCATAGGGTTGAAATTTAGAGATAGATGTGTTTTGAGGACTGGATTAGGATTTAGGTCAATACAGTTGAGTTGTCTTGAGTTTAGATCTTATTCCAAGGAACCTAGTGATGGGGTGGTGGAAAAAATATCCATAAATCATGACCCCTGATAAACTCTCCGTTGAATAAGTACACTAAGACATTAGTTGCAGATAAATAATGGTGAATGAATCATATAAGAATGGGTTTTTATTTTCATTTCCTTCTTGAGTAATCTTTCTATATATGATTTATTGAATTTATTTCATCTTATTAAATTTTTGGAATCTACCATGATAATAAAAATCTAGGATTCTAAAATAGGGTCATGATGATGACAATTTGAGTAATGAAACTTTATTACAGGGTCTTATTAATAATGTGTTTCCTTAAAGTGGTAATAAATAAGTGTCCCTACCTATTGATCAATGAGAATACATGCCTCCTGTATTTCAAGAATATTTCTCCCTTCATACCGAGTAGTCAATTTTTCAGGAAGGATAAGACAATGGTGCAGAAAAAATAAGTGCAATTCATGAGTTCCAATGGAACAGATATCTCAAGGTAATGTAGAATCACATGTGGATAAGTATTGGATTGAGTTATTGGATTGAATATTTTGACTCATGTGATTCCCATGTGATTATATAGTTACTCTTATGGACAACCATCTTCATAGTGTAGTAGGGAATTGGTTGGGGTATGGTCACCTAGACTCATGATAAGATGATACTCCCCTAGGTAGAGTTTTATCACTTATTCTATGAGGAATATTACCTAATAAAATTACATTAATTTCACATTCAATAGCTTCTTCAGTTGCATTATAATGACCTAATTATTATGAAGTATGCATCGAGATTCACTGACCTTACATAATACTCTCTTGATATGGTATAAAATGGATTATTTTGGGTACATAATTATTAGTGAGGCCTTTATAGGTACATTTGAGTTAGGGTTTCACCTATATGAATTCACACTTATACTAAGGTTCTAGAGTAGTATTTGGTGATAAAGAGTTCCCAAATAGAGGAGTTCCATGTAGCTAGAAAAGGTGATTTAAATCAAAAAGAAGATTCATTTTCCATAGGTGGAAAACATCATACATTAGACTCATGAAATAAGAGGCCTTTGTGTATGTGAGATTATAATCAGGGATTAATAGTGCATGGGTCCCATCGAGGATCCATCTAGTTTAGGGATATATGATTCTATTCTTGTGAGGGTTGAGGTCACCTGGAATCTGATTTTCCCAACCCGAAATGATTTAGAAGGTTCATAGATAGTGGATTAACCTCCAATTCAGAGGAATTGATGTGATCAATTATCTCCTAAGAGCGGTCTAGGTTGACCCCTAGGAGGTCTTGCTAATGGAAGGGTTGGTGAAGTCTTGATATGAGTAGATATATCCATGCAATGATTCTATGAATCGTTACCACCCCCAACACCCCTAAGAGGACCACTCTAGGACACTGGGGCCAGTGGAAAGGGGTATGGTCAACTATAATCTATATAGAAATATGATCAGGATACACATGATATGATTATAGGTATGATCTATTTCCTCTATACTTTATCACTAGTACTTATAAATAGAGATGCAAGACATTCTTACATTTCCCAATCGCTCTACCGATATCTTGAGATTTTAATGGAGCCTTTAGCCAAACCTATGTGACTGGAGATTCTTACTTAGAGTAATCCCACTATATTTAACATTGGTTGACAGTGTGAGATTGTGCTCATTAGAGAGAGTTTTATGTGGGATCTATTTATGTTTATGATGAAGTTTTATGGAATTATATTTGATATGGAATGGATATCCATAGTTCCTACCCAAAAATACTATCATCATAGGAGAGTTACGTGCTTATGGGAGGATGGGATGATATTACCTTTCATTGGAAAGAAGGATTTTATAGTAGAAAAGGTCAATATTTTTCATAGTAAACTACATCCTATTTCTTCTCAATTTAAAATCTTGTTCTTTAGTTCACCAATATCTTCAAACATATAACTTCATGTGGCAGTGGAGGAATATATAAATGTATTCCCCAAGTATGTTTTAGGATTAACACCTCCAAAAAATATTGATTCCTATTTTGAATTGGACCCAAGTACTACACTAATATCTTTTATAATATATCATATACCCCTTATAGATATTTTAGAGTCATGGGTACAGTTATAGGACCTTCAGAAGAGGGGATTTATCAGACCTAGCATGCCCCCAAGGTAGCTCTGGTATTGTTCTCTAAAATAGGGAAATGGGAGCCTATGGATGTGCATTGATTATTGTCACCTGAATCAGGTTATGATCAATAATAATTACCCAATTCAAAGGATTGATGACCTCTTTGACCAATTAAAATTTGGGAGATAGTTTTTGAAGATTGGACTCAGGTCGAACTATCCTTTGCTGTGGGTGAATGAACAGGATGTTCCATAGATAATATTTTGATATTTCTATGGGTATTATGGGTTCATGATAATAACCATTAGAATGAATAATGTCCATGATATGTTTATAAGGATTATAGAAACTATCTTATATCAATTTTTATACTGTTTTGTGGTTTTCTTCATTGATGAAATCCTACTTTGTTTCTCATTATAGGAGGAGAATGAAAAACATTAGAGGATAGTCTAGAAATTTCTTTGGGAGCACATGTTATATGGTAAGCTCTTGAATTTTTAGTTATGTATTATAAAGTTCCACTTCTAGAGTCATATTATATAATAGGATGTAGTATATATAATCCTATTTAAGATCAAGGTAGTGTTATCTAGGGAACCACCCAATTGAATTTTCATGTATCAAATTTTATTTGTTTGGATAGATACTATCAGTGGTTTTTGGAACAATTATCCTAGATTATGACCCCTTTAAATACACTGACTTGAAATGGAGATACTTTTACATAGTGTGATTAGTATCAGAGATCCTTTTAGGAGATAAGATATAGGTTGACCAATGTTACCATTTTGATACAACCAAAGCAGGGAGTTAAGTATGTAGTGTTATAAGATATCTCTAGAGATAACCTCAGTTGTGTGTCAATATAGTGGTAGAAAATGATTATTTATCGATCTAGGTAGTTGATACCCCACAAGAATAACTACACTACTCATGACTTGGATCTAGTATAGTTGTTGTTTTATTTGAATATATGGAGGTATTATCATTTGGGAGAGTGATTTATAGTTTACCTAGATAGCTAGAGTCACAAGTATATATTTTCATAGAGATATATCAACCCAAGGTACATATGTTTGATGGATTTCATACCGAATTATAACTTCTAGATAGTTAATACTTCAGAAAAAGGGAACATAGTGGTAGATTCCTTTAACAAGATGTCATTTTCTAGGTTAGTTGAGGAGCCGATAGTTCGATTGTCCTCATTATGGCTGACCTTGGTGGAAGAGAGAGGAGTGGCTTATCTTCAATCAATGGTGGTGAAACCACCTCTTATCTAGTGTAAGAGAGAGTCTCAATTTGGAGACATTGATTATGGGGTTATTCTCGACTAGATATCTTTAGATGATACACCAGATGGATTTTATGAAGGTGGGGATAATTTCATCATCTTTAGAGGATATACAATAGTACTGGTCATGTTTCTTAAAGAGGTACTGGAGGAGTTCAATACTCCCCTTTGGTTGTACATCATGGAGTGGAAAAGATATACCAATGCATTCAATAGTAGTTTTGGTGTGAATGTATGGAGCAGAGTGTTGTTGATCTTTTTTCTCAATTCCCCACTTGTCAATAGTTGAAGGTAAATCATTAGGTTACAATGGGCTTGGTCCAACCTCTTGAGTTTCCTAAATGGAAGTGGGATGGTATATCGATAGATTTTCTAATTGGGATGCTATGTATAGTGAGATTACATGATTCTATATAGATTATTATTGATATAATTACCAATCTAGCTCACTTCATTACCATCTAGGATTAAATTGAGGTTTACAGTTTGGGACACTTGTACATGAAAAAGATTATCTGACTTTATAGGGTGACCTCAACAACTATATCTGATTGTGATGCTTAATTTATGTATTATTTGTAGAGAGGTTTGTAAGATTATTTTGTTACCCAGTTATGGATAACCACTATGTTCCATCCTCAGATGGATGTCTATAAAAAATTAACCATTATTTTACTAGTGGACATACTGAGAGATTTCATACTAGACATCAACCAATGTTGAAAGGATCATTTTCACTTAGTCAAGATCATTTACAATAAAATTTATCACTCTAATATGAGAATAAAACTATTTGAGGAATTATATGGGAGACCTCACAGGTCACTATTTTTTGGATAAAGATGTGTATATTGTCACTTATGAGGATAAAACTGATGCAGGTGAAAAAAATAACTTTCATGGGATCTATGAGAAAATGAGGACCACTTAAAGTTGATAGAAATATTACATGGGATGAAATCAAGGACCATTGGAGTTTAGTCAGAAAGATCAAGTATTATTAAAATTCACACCATGATGGGGTTTACAGAAATTTGGATGGGGTAGAAAGATATCCTCAATATTCATTGGGCCATTCCATATCTTGAATAGGGTATGAAATACTGTATACCTATTTTATTTAACCCCATAATAAGACAAGGTGCACATCATTTATAATGTGTTATAGATAAGGAGGAACATGAATGACTTGTCACAAATTTTTTATTGGGGTGAGATAAACATCAAGGAAGAAGACAAATTTTTAGAGTACCTAGTGGAAATTGATGATTAGAAGGATATGTTTCATCATAGGTGATCCATTATATTGGCACAACATGGAAACATCCCTAAGATATCCTGGGAGAAAGAGATCCAAATACGGGCTCAGTACTCTCACCTTTTCAAGTAAGTTGTGCTTTTGAAGGTGAAAATAACTGATGGTGGGGATGTTCTAAGGAATCTAGTATTTTTGATTATACCCTTTGAATATTTTAAATAATATTTTTGGAGATATTCATAGAGTTGGTGTAGTGTTTTAGGTGCTACAATGCCCCAATATTGATATATTAAAAAATATAAAATATATTATTACCACACTTGTGCATTATTTTGTAAATGATGCATTTATTTCTAAATGTAGTCTCATATGGGGAAACCAAGACCTCTATTAGATATGAAAAAAGTGGTGAACCCTAATAGTGAAGTAAGTATTATTTGTAATATGTCTTTCATTAGTTCACAGTTGTGGGAATATTTAAAGTGATGAATAAAATAATTAATTAAATGGTTAATTAAATATTCTATCTAGATCACACCTTATTTAATACTCTTTATTGTAAATCTATACAGTTATCCACATAACTTTGAGATATTAGAGAGAGGTAAACGTGGGGATAGACATTAATCGATGATAATCCATGGATAAATGAATAGAATTAATTGTAATTTCCATGACTCAAGAGTCGATTGATTATTCCCCAAAAATTAATCCATTAATGAGGTATTGGTTTGTTATTTTCCAATTATTTCCCTATTATTAATGAATTTAGGCATGAATCAATTATCTTATTAGAACCTTGTCTTTGTTTTCCCCATTACATGGAACTATCAAATTATTATTTTATATTATACTAGAGATTATTTTTTACATCCATTGTTTTTGTACTTTTAGTTTTTCAATTTTTTATTAGGGTCCAGATTCATAGTGTAACTAATTATTCTCACTTTTTTTTATCTTCATCCCATAATTCTTTGTGTATTCATCATTTGTCTATGATAGGATAGTGATTTGATAATTGATCTAATTAAAATAATGATTGATTATTGGATATATACCTGGGTTTTGTTGTCAACATCAAACGAAACAACACATAATAGTAACTCTAGAGAGTGGTAGATCCCAAACAACCACTGATGTGTGTTGTTTTTTATATCATGACACATGGGTGATGGAGATACAATGGAGGATTATTTTTAGTAAATTGATTCTTAGGATTCAGTTATTTTTTTTCTTCTTCAAGATAAGGGCCTTGGTTAAAATTCACATTTGATCAGTAGTGATATCAGTGGGAATAGAACGAATTTTTAGCATGATTAGATTATAATTTAGAATGATAGACTACAAAATATATAGTCTGGAGGAACACACATCATATAACTTGGGTGATATGGTGTATAGGGTCTTGGGTGAAGATAAATATAACACATTGTGTATCCTAATATACATACCAAGTGTCACTAGGTAGCTAGACAAGAATGTACATTGGGGACATGCCCAGAAACCTGATTATCCTTACACACTGTGTGTACTAAGACCACACGCTATGTAGTTTCAGTGGAGCATGACTCGATTAGTATGGTATATTCAATGTGTCAATTAACAAACTACATGACATGTACCTTAACTAACACACTATGTATATGGATCTTTACAGGATGTACAGGATGGAAACATATGGAAAGGGATTAGAATTAGTCTTACATAGCTTGTACCCAAAATAACACACCATGTAATTTTTCCCAGAACTATCCACCAACCATATCTCATTCCGTGGGATTGGATTAGTATCTAAAAGTATTAATTTTGAGTAAAATTTCATATAGTATTAAATGGTAGCCTTTGGTTTGATATCATATATTAGAAATGAGATGTTCAAGAAGTTTTCTCCATTTAAAAACAGAATGGTTGGAGATATGGTTTGGGAGTGATCTATAGAGTGACATCAGGGTTGTTATCCCCCTAACAACATAGTTATTTTGGGGATGTGTCCCCAAATTACATGTTACATATAGGGTTATTATCCCTTTATATTCACTTGGGGTTTGAGTCCTCTATATGAAAAGTTGGTATACCCCTTCCAAAGAGCTCTAAAAGGAATTAGCCCTCCATTGGGTTATGTATCCCCTCTGATGTGACATTCAATCAATGAGGCATAGATTCCATATTATTTATCTAGAGATGTTGTTTTAGATTATTGAATTGGGAAAATATTGGTTCATGGAGCTGTAGGTAACTTTTCATCAATAACTGGATATGGATAATGATATCTTCCTCTATAACTCATATCATTACATGAGAATATCTATCTTGTTGAGTTTCTTTCTCCCATATCTTTTGGGTTGAGAAAAACATTGTTTTATTATTTACTCTATGGTTTTATAGGTTTCATTATAGTTATATATATGCTCACCCATTCATGGTAATATTTCCCACATGTGTCATGTATTAGGGAGATGATAGGCAGTTAGATGGAGTCCTTAAAAGACATAGTGCTGGTGGAGTAAAGCACTAATTGGGGGTTGTTATCATAGTTGGTGGTTAAATTGAAGGTTATGAGTGGGGATCACTCATCATCATTAGTTGATATGTTGGGTTTACTTTTTTTGGGAATGTATTTTTCCATCTCATATGTGGATATGTATTATTAAACTTTGCTAGATATTAGATGTCATTGCATGCATTATTACTCTTTCAGTTGGTTAAATTATTATTCATCTTCATTGTTTCTATGTGCTTAGATGTGTGAATTATGTATTGGTACTTAGGCCAAGGCCTCCCTTGAGTGATATTACTACTATGTGTTGGTCACCAACTCCTAGCCTATTGGAGGAAGGCTTAAGTTCATACACCCAAATTTCTATTATCCTGGGTAGGTCCCCAGTGGGTCAGGTCATGTCACTTTCCCTCTATATATATTTGGATTATGTGGTTAAAGGGGAGAAAATTCATAAATATATTATAGTTTGACATGAAACTATAATAGTATTTAGTGAAATTATTTTCTTATTATGTGCAAGGTATCTCATGTTTATCTAATGGTATTTCTATTTGAAAATGAAAATATAAAAAGGGATGCATAATAAATGAAAAAAATCCTATATTATATTAATTTTCAATGAATTAGGTATTTAAATTTGTTAAATATATTTCTGAATCCATAAATTAATTAAAATATCTATTTATGAGAATAGATTTTGGAAGGAAGGTGAAATTACTATTTTAAATGAAGTGGTGTTCTGATTAGTTCTATAAGAGGTTTCAGGGGGTCGAAAACAAATACAAAGAGGGTTATTAAGGAACTCATATATTTATGATTTTTTAATTACCATTAACCTTGAAAAACATTATAATAAAGTTGTTTATATTTTTTTATCAAACTAGTATATTGAAAAACTCATGGATTTGAAATATATAGAACATGTTATTTAGGAATAAATAGATTAGTTATCCATATATCATCTGATTTATAAATATAATAGTTAAATTAAGATGAATCTATAATAATATTGATGGTATATTCATTGGTACTTTTTTATTTTAGGATATTTGGGTTTAGTTTTGAGGGAATGGAATATGATTTGAAAGAATATTAAGGCATAAAATTTAAATGATGAATTTATAACTAAAATTTAAAAGTATTAAAGATTTTTGAGATATATTTCATTATCTAAGTGATTAGTGGTATATAATAAATATTTTTACTCAATGTGAATAGTTTTATTAAAAAAATGTATGAGTTATATTAGAAAAAGTAACATAGTCAATGATTGTGTGAAAAATATTTCATGTTACATTGAATAGACAAAAAATTAAATAAGATAGTCTCATAAGGATTAAAGAAGTATTATATATAATTATATATGTAATTAAATGTATTACCATAGGAGTTATATTACATATCCATTTTCACTAGATAGAAATACCCAACAACCAAATTTCATGACATAAAATAGTGAAATTTCATTCATGAAGTTACAGTGTTAATGTATGTATCACTAAAAAATTATACTCAAATAGGGAAATATTATTAGATTAATTTAACGATGAAGATTTATGAAAAAAATAGATATATAATAAGAAGAAGAAAAAACTTATAAAGAAATTATTTTAAAGGAATATTGCGGTGTTTGGTTTATTTCATAAATAGATGTTATTAGTTTTTTTATTGATTATAGGTTATTTAAAAAGATACAAGATAAAAAATAGTGTGTATAAGAGATCCATCCTATGAAAAAATGATGATAATAAGATATTATAAATTTTAAATCAATATACTAAAATAAAAAAAAATATAATAGAGCTTGTTGAATATATTGAATATATATATACTTTAATTATTGGGTTAATATAGTATCTTTTGGACAAAATGCTACCAAAATCTTGTAAAAACATCATTAATTTCACCAAAATAGTAGGATATCACTTATAGTCATGTGCATCTATCCTTTATATCAATGCTGATCTTATTTATCATGAGTTAATCAATTTTTTTATAATACAGTATGGTACATGTTCTTGGTTTGAGATCCAAGGATGATATATTATCAAATATACTTGTAATACCTATATGATATTAATTAATTCATTGTTAATTAGATTATATGTGATTCAAAACAAATATACAATCACCTATTCAGTTGTTGAATATGATATATAAATATTGTGTATGATTGTTGCATGTTATGATCCCGTGTTCTTTCATCAATTTGAGTGAAATAGAATACAAATAAGATCCATCATCTTAAAAAAAACATATTTTAATCAATATAATTTTAAAAATTCATAACCAATGATTAACCTACTATGGTATATTTAATTATTGAGAAACATTAAATTAGAATGGGAACCTTCAATCATAATTTCATATAAGTTAGAGAGAAAATGAAAGGTATTTATATGATCATATTCTATTTCTCTAACTGATAAAATTATACTAAATGAAATCTCAAAATTAAGATATAGATTGAGAGTTTTCTTTTCAATGAAGGTATATTCAATGGTAAGGATTTTGGGTTGAGTACATAGACACATATATATGATAATTTTAAAATAAATCCTATGGAATTTATTTTACAAATAAATGAAAATTAAATAAGATATTAAGAATTAAAAGTTTACATAGATTCTAGCTCATTGAAAAAGATAATATATTTAAGATATTAAGGGGATTTAAAAGGAAATAGAAAATTATATCTACTTCCATGTAAGAGTTAGTTGGAATAGAGGATCTTACTTCAAAACTATCAAAAATATGTTAGGATCTCTAAAAATTATTATATCTAAAAATAGAAAATGTTACTAGAATAGAAAATCAAACAAGTGACTTGAAAAATATTTCATAAAGGGATATATATCAACCCAAAGTGGTTACTCCTTGTCATGATTTCCTAATGGTACTCTAGGGAATGTGAGTGATCATTTTCATAAAAAATTATTTTAATGTAATTTATTAAAAATATCTTTTTTATCTTGAGACCTTTAATCTCTATGAAAACATAAAAAAAGAATTATTTAGTTCCAAAAAATCTCTTTTCATGAAAACTAGAAAAAAAATG
Source organism: Viscum album (assembly GCA_963277665.1). NCBI lineage: Eukaryota > Viridiplantae > Streptophyta > Magnoliopsida > Santalales > Viscaceae > Viscum > Viscum album. The sequence goes on from OY728150.1 coordinate 764,628,136, forward strand.
ACATAGGTCAGGAGTTATATGATATTATTACTTGGTATATGCATAAAAAGAATAAAATCCACGAAATGGTAAAATTAAAATGGAATTTCTAGTAATATAAAACAAGATTACTTAAAATTTTAATTCCATACTAAAATAGATAGTGAGTATATAATGTTTGGAGATAATTATGAAGTAAATATTTTTAGACTAATTTTTTCAATTCTTATAACTATACTATTATTTAAAATATATTATATTTTTATTGATTTAGGAATAATTTCTTTATTAATATTCATTTTTATGGTAGTTAATTTCATATAAAATTTTATAATTATTGTTGTAATGTTTTTACATTAGAAATACATTAGTTTTTTATTTTAAAGAGGATTGATAATATTTATACAATTTATTTTAGATATTTAATTTCTTAAAAAGGTTTCATGATTAAAATATATTTTTGAAAGGTTCTTATATTTTTCATATAGGGATATGTAATTTTAATGTTCACTCCATTAGGTATATTTGTGGAATGATATTAGTTAAAGTAATTTTTTATCATTAGAATTATTTATTCATTGATCATTGAACATTACTTAAAATATATATTTAATATTAATTCATTTATACATACCAAATAAGTATATTTTGAGGTCCAATTAGTAAAATACATAAACCTCACCAACCAATACTAATTATCCTCTCCAATTAACTTGATATTATTAGATAAACTCTCTTGTAGCATATGTACCTCTCGTTAATTTTATAAAATCATCAAGGTATTCATTCAATGTATTTGGAAATGTCATAAAAACCAATTATAAAAACATTTAGTGGAATTTGAGAGATAAGTTTCTGATTTTTTTCTCATTTATATTAAATAATTACTTAATAACACATAAAATGTTTGTTTCCTTCACCTCCAACCCGTTTGGTTTATATTCTTGATCCAAGAGTAGAAGCGACATAGAATCAAAGTTAAATGATGCAAAATTCACCAATAACCATTATAATAGATAATACTGATCATGTATAATTTCTCTATATAGAAGAATGATATGAAACTTGTATTGTGGTTCATTTTCATTAATAGAATTCAATATTATCCAAAAATTGTTTTGTCTTATTAGTGGATATTGTTGAGTTGTAGTAAAATATCCCATCATCAATTATTCTCCTTCATTATGGTCAATGTAATTCAATATAATAAATAATATTGGATCATTCTACCAAAATATAAATAAATTATTACCCTAATGATTAGTTAATTTCTAGATGATTACCTAAATTATCAATGAATTACATTCTAAATATGAATATCCTACCACATCATTACTTATAATGATAAAACTAATATAGAGTAATGAATAACTAATTACAAATGGGAATAATGATAGTAAAATATACATTAAAAAATTAATTAAATTCCATAAATCACACATATAACTATACATTTTCCATAGTTTATGCATTCACAGCTTAGTTAGAGACCTTACTAAGTTAAATGTTTCTATTAACAATTCATGAAAATCATGTAATGAAGGAAAAATAATAAAAATAATTAAAACTAAATAAATATTTTTTTACCTCTGAGTAATTTCTACCTATTTTTAATTATTTTTTTGACACGATTAACAATATCATATCAACAATAAAATACTATATTTATGTTATTTTTATAACTACTCTATATTTACATGTTTCCACTTCTTGGATAAAAAAGTGAACCCCAGTCTAATTTTATAATATTTTCCAATAATATTTATAACTAAAGATATTTTAATATTTGATTTATGAGAATTTAGAATGGAAGTGAGATTGAAAATATTGAATTTGATTCCTTTTACTCGATAACATGATGTTGTTAATTGGGGAATATAGATCTCAAAGTGATAAATCATGTCATGTTTGTGGATATTATTGGATAATATACTTTTGGGATGAATAAATAATAAAAATATCATTTTATGTAATTAATACAATTTTAGTAAAACCACTATAATATACAGTCATAAAGTATTATAAATTTCTAAACATGGAGTGCACAGAATTATATATAGTATTTTTCTTCTTGAAAATAAAAGGTAAAATATATAATTTTAACTAATATATGATATTATAATAGAATTGTGAGTATTTCATTAATCTTCTAATAAAGTGTTTACCCTAGTCTATGATTTTTTCTAGAATATATTATGGTTCTGTTTTTGAGCATATATGTGGTCTATTTTAAGTAATAGTGGAAAATTAAATAAGAGGAATATTTATAGGGTCAAATAATTTAGTTTAGTCAACCATGGGGAATTAAAAGGTGATAGAGAGATTATGAATCATTTGATGCATCATTATGCATGAATAATTAATGGTGGGGTTAGGGTATTTGTGAATATGTAATGGTATTAGAAACTCAATTGATATAATACTCAATCCCTTTATTTTATTTTCATAAATGTTCCATTTAGACTAGTTAGTGTATGGATTTTGAGTTAAAAATGAAATATAAATGAAGGATAATGATCAATTGATAAAATTAATTTACATTATTTTGTATCATAATATATTTAGACTATGTGATTAATTAAAGGTTTTGATTCTAAGATAAATAGTTAAATCAAGATAATATAGAAATAAGATAATTTTGATATCATAGAAAGGAAATTATGATTGAATATATTTTGTTTAATTAAAATCTATATTATATATATTTCCAGGTAAATTAAAAATAAATTCATGGGAAATTTTAATTTTGATTGATTACAAAGTGATTAGATCGATTTAGAATATATTGATTTTTTTGACCCTAATAAAGTTTTACAGTGGCATGTTGAATCCTACATGATGGTTTACCAATGATATATGTATTATTTTTATAAAATTTCATTTATTTTATTTTAAATCACAATTTTTATTAAATATCATAGGGTTATGGAATTTGACATGGTTATCATGGAACATTCTAGAGACCTATTTGGATATTAATTGGTGATTCTCAGGTTAAGGTGTTCAACACATGGGTTATTATAGATGATATGAATAACATTCCCTATAATATAATTAATAATATCATCATTCCAAGACTACCACAACTTCTATTCCAAAATATCATAAGGTCATGTTGAAATGGTATGAGTGTCAGGCAACATGTTTTTCTTCTCTTTTTTATCCTTTGGAATGTGGGAGCACTAGGTAGTACTTGGGTGTAACACAGTAAGTTATATTTTACTAAATGTATTTGATATCATTTTATTGTTTATATAATGGAAATAATGGTTCATTTTAATAAAGGTTGTATTTTCATGTATGGATGTATATAGAAGAAATATTTTGAAGGACAAAATTTTGGCTATTGTATGGTGTGGCTTGAGATTAATGAGTTCAAATTACTATATTGCAATAGCCAGGATAAGAGGAATATTTACAAAAATTTTTATTTACTTATCTCAAAGTCCTATATTGTTAGTGGTCTAGGTGAAGGGTAATTTGAATGCACAATTTGGGTATGTGTTTAGGATTCATAGGGACTCACTGAGGTGGGATATTGATAGTATAAGTATTGAGTAGTGATTTCACCTTAAATTATTTGATGAATAGTTATAATTATTGAATTGTATAAATAATATTTTTGGTATATAATATATTTTATATTTAATCAATTAATGTTTTTATATTTCATCAATCCTAATGTGTGATTTACTAACATCCTAAGAATATTGATGTGGTATGATTGATTTGTTGAGGATGAGAGTTTATTATCATTATGTTAATATATAATTTATTTTTTCATAGATGTTAATTAATTTTAATTGTGTTAACAAAATATTTTTTTTGATAGATGGATGGTCATTTTTTAAGGTTGCGGAGATTCAAAAATCATGTTAATTGAATTTGGGATTTTTAATGGATATTTCCATGAACTGGGGATTTGAAGTTGTGTAATGATTTTATTAATGATATAAATAACTTGATTTTTAGTATAGAGTTTAGTTTAAAAGACATATTTTACCATGTTTTAAATGATTGGTAAGAATATGAGTTTTTAATAAAAGTTGAGATATGTTTTGATAGTTTACATGGTTTTCATGCATTGTAACATGACTATTTATAAATCACAAATCTATAATTAGTGGATACCTTAGGGTCCATGCATAGTAATGAAATAAAACCTTAGATTTTAGATATTTTAGGGTAGTAAGGGATGAATTAGTGCTATATATATAAATAAAACTAAATATAAACCGAGAACATTAATTATAGAACAACATTTTATATTTAATCCACTATAAAACAATATTTTAACTGCACTAATCAACCCTAAAGTCCCAATTCCTCTAATGTTGTTTCTTAAGGGTGTATTTGGGTGACCACTAAGGATTTTATAGATCATTGTTTTTGAGGGATTGAATCAGCATGAATTCAAATGTGGTATCTCCAGATCCATTCTTCATTTAATCATTATCTTTCTATCTAATGTAAATATATAAATAAAGTATTGGTTCCCTGAAGATTCATATTTGAAATTTTATATATAGAATTTTTTTATTGGATACAGTTGATTCATTTTTATATTTTTTATTTTAAAAATATGAGGATCCAATCTAAGAGATCTATATTTTTTTTTTAAATTTTTATTTTTATTATAGGGATTTTAATAAAAAGTAATGGCTGGTGACTTGAAATTCCAACACTTTTATTTTCCTATATAGATTAATAATTCATTTTTTTATATGGGTGATTGAATTTGATTCTATAGTTAATATGTTTGATAAAATTAATTAAGGTTGGTGATGTAATTTTTACATCATATATAAAATTAAATAATAATTCAATGATTATTATAATATTTATTTTTCATGGGTTAATGTTGGATAATTTTTGAATAAGTGTGAATGGTCCGATGTTTTATTCTAAAGTAGATTATCAGATGTGGTATTATAAGATGAATAATCAGATATGGTCTCTATAATATAAAATTTGAATATGGTATTCCAATGTTGTTTAATTAATATAATCTTAGAAATATATGAATCAATTGTTGTACTTTGAGGTGGATCAACAATGGTGGTATCCTAAGAGATGGAAACCATAAAGATGTGATTATTGATAAATAATTTGATAAAAATATTTAGATACATTATATACCCATTAGTGTTTATAATGTCATTAAATTTCATTAATAATTGGTTATTATTAAATTTATTAGGGTGTATTTCTTAATTTATTTTCTAGATTCTAATTATTGAAGTGATGAGGAGGGTTATCATGTTATGAAGACTATGAGTATATTATTTTTTTATATTTTAATTTCAGTAATTAATTGATGAAATATTATTCATTCACTATGAACCCATTCCTTGAGATAGTTTATGTGCACTCTAATATCCATAGTGTATTAGTTTCTAGTGGAAGTTCAATATCCATGTTTTATTTGATGGTTGATTTCGAAGTCTCTATTACTGATGTGATTTTATATTCCCTTATGAGGATATCCTATACCACTATGGATATAGTATTCTAAAAATATTATGGGATACATAATTCTATTTAAAATTTATTATTCTGTTTCAATGATGGATTTGGAGGGAATTACCTGTTAAGAGAAATTCAATTGATATTATTTTATGGATTAAGAAAATTACTATATCCAAATAAATACCCTTGGGAGAGTGTGTATTTGGTGAGTAGTTATAGTTATATTATTATGCACTAAAATTGGATTATTTTTATTTCATTTTGATGAGTTTACATAGGATTAATTTTTGAAAAATTCCAAGGTTGATGCATTTTAAAATTTAAACATCATTTCTCATAATATGTGAAATTATTATTTAAAATGCATTAGTCCTATTCAATTTAAGAAAGGCCTTGAGGAAGACTCTAAGTTAATGAAATGTTTTTTAAATTCAATTATTAATTTGTTAAATTTAGAAGGAATATTTTTTCCTAATATAGAAATGGAATATTAACAATGGAAGATGGAAATTTCAGGCCTCAAATCCAAAAAATTCATATGCAAAGAAAACCAAACACCCATGTACTAAAATAGTTTTAGTACCCTTAATTAAATTTCAATGAAATAATTTTTTTTAACTATATATATATTACATCATAAGGAATATTTCATTAAACATTGGATCATGATGAATTAATATTTTTAATGGTGATCCAGACATCCCAAGTTTAACAGGAAATTATTGACCGTATTTTAAATCCTAAAAGACAACCCAAATTTCATGCATAACATATTCATGGGTAATCTAGTTAAGATGAAAAATGTTAAATTTTAATGAATAAATATTAATAAAAATAACCTTTCTAAATAAATTTCCCAAATTCACCCATCTTCATGTTTGTTCAAGAGAATTAATGGGGGAGAGAAATGCTTTCATGTAATCATTATATTGATAAAATTTAAATTATTCAACCACTTGTCAGGAACCCTTTTTCTATCCTAATATTTTGGAAGAATTTAAAATGGTGATTTTTTACCAATGCTAAAAATGTCCCTATATAAGGTGGATTTATGTGAGAAAATGAGATCCCTTTTGTTTCTTGTACTTCTTGTAATGTTATGCTTCCATTTTTTTAATCATAAGTAAATTATTCATTTATAAGTTATACAAACCCACTCTATTTTTCTAATTTAAATATTTATTTATTCTTAATTATTATTCTTCATATTATTATCTGTTTGATATAATTTGTATTAATTATTTGAAAATAATCACACAACAACAAGTAATAATTATTTGATTATTTTTCATCCCTTAATTCCACTTCTATAAGTAAAATTTTATCTTACATTGGGATATTTTCACAATGGAGGGCTAACCCTATTATGGGTTTATTTAAGGATTTTCATAGGATGTATTATGTGTTATTTATTGTTCTATAAACTCTAATAAATTATTTAATTTCATATTTCCATTGGATTAATTTTTTTTACATCATTACAAAATTTAAAGGCTATATTTTTTAAGAGATAATATTATTCAACAACTTGGAGTGACCATTAAAATGATTTTATAAGTGTTTTTAAATTTTGAGTTGAATAATATTTTTTATTGAAACAAATGAAATATTTTTTGGGTAGAGGATACCCATTCCATGTCCTTTTCTCCCATAGGGAATTAAAATCCAACACATGGCCCGAAGGCCCAAGTTTTTGGCCCAAATTCCCATTTAGTGAATAGAACTACTATAGTACATGAGCGGCTACAATACCTACTATAGTACCACCATCACTATAGTTCCTTTTATAGTACCCTCCACCACTAAAATGTCACCAGAGATACAGTTCCACCACTACTAAAATTATACTAAAGTAGCATTACAACACTGCTATAGTAACATACACCCAATAGGTTTTGTACCCCAACCTTGATGTAGTATTATGGGTCTCTTAACACTAAGACAAAACCCCCCAAAAAAAAAAATTGATTCTAAAATTTTTTTGGTGATTAAAATTAGAATTATGTAGGGATTAAATCAATGAATTAAGATGGGTGACTAATATTACTTAATTGATACATAATGAATTAAAAAACTAAAATATTTTAAAAAAATCCATCCAATCTATCCCTATACATAACCTAGGATTGAACCATCTTTATTAATAATTTTAATTTTATTATTAGGGTGTCTTATATTCTCTAATAAAAAAATCCAAAAATTTATTTAATTTATTGTGAAATCCCTCGACAAATCTATGTGTCTTAGTTTTACCCTTAATTTATTGTGGGATAAACAACCTTAGATTATTTTTAAGAGACCACTTTAACCCATGGGGTAAATATGGATGATTTCTTTGGTGTAGTTCCTAGGGACTAAATAATGTAATCTTAGACATTCACATTCTATTCTCACCCAACTTCTCTATTTTCACCGCCATATCTATTATATTTCCCCCATTTTCCTTTTTTGTATGCTATCTTATATCCAATTCCATTCTAACTGAATCCTTATGGAGGATGATATTAGGTTTAAGGAATCAAGTGAATCTATGGGTTGGTTATAGTTAGTTTAAAATTTTACTGATACTCTATAATATCAAATTGATTTCACTTATACAGTTGGTCTTTCAGATAACCCTATATTAAACCTGAGTGGGAATAAAATAGAGAATAAAAATATAAAAGCTCCCAAAATGGGATTTATAGTAGTTCATACCAAGAACTACTATCTCACACATGACTAGACCAATTTCCTTGCATGCATTAGACATATTACATAATGAGAACTATTTATTGAATCTATATATCCAAAAACACTATCCCACATTTCATAGGATGGAGTCAGATGCCTTAATTTTATGTCAAGGATTTTAATAAAATCATTGATACTATGTTCCTCCATCATCAAATCGAGTCATCCAAGATGAAAATCTTCCCTTTTTGCCTAATAGTTCAAGATACTAATTTCTTAAATAATTTTAGACCCATATTCATCTATTAATATAACCAATCACTATGGAATTTTTAAAAAAATATATTTTCTCCACTATATATTTTCCCCAATATATTTTCACCACTATATATGTAGTTCTAAACCCAAAAAATGACAATGACATTATTATTCTTGAGGATGAATTTAACAAAATTTAGAACAATAACACTCGATATGATTTCACCATTGTTTTGAATCATGAAATTAGCATTTTTATAAATTCCAACACTTTACTCACCTATAAAGATTACATGAAGAAACAATCTCTCAAATTAAAATGGTTATCATATGGTGACAGGAATACTATGTTATATAATTCTCAAAAAAGGGTTGAGAAATATTGTAGACTGTTAACCTTTTAAAAATAAGGGGAAAAACTTTTAGAAAATTAGGATGATATTGCTAATCATATTGTCTCTTACTTTGAAACCATTTTCAATGGACCTGACACTAACAAAGACCTCTTACCTGAGATTATTTCAGTGGTGGTCAATGAGGAAGATAACACCTTTCTTTTAAGTATTCCTCCCAATAATGAGACTAAAGAAACTATCTTTAGTTTGAACCCTGATAGTTCTCTGGGTCTTGATGGCTTTAACAATGGTTTCTATCAGGATTATTGGGAATTCATCCAATCTGATGTTTGAAAACTTTTCAAATATTTCTTTTGCAATGGTGTCATTCCCCATTATCTAAATTCTCAATTTCTCTAATTGATCCCCAAAGTGGAAAATGATTCTATGATTCATCTGTTTAGTCCCATTACTCTCATTAACACCCGTTATAAAATCATAACTAAACTCATTTCTAATAGGATTTCAACTATCATAGAAAAAATAGTCTCCTAGAATCAATTTGTGTTTGTTAGGGGTATATCTATTCAATAATGCATTTGTCTTTCCTATGAGTGCTTCAACGCCTTAAATAAAGATAATAGAGGTGGTAATATTTCCATTAAATTGACATTAGAAAAGATTTTGATATCATTGACTAGAGTTTTATTTTCAAGGTTCTTGAATGTTTTGGTTTTAATGATTCCTTTATCACTGCAATCAAAACCCAATTCAACTTGGCCTCTATTTTCATTCGTGGCAATGGCTCTCCCACAGGCTATTTCAAATGAACCAAAGGTGTTAGTCAAGGTTACCCCCCTCTTCTATTACATTTTTTATTGCATGAGACTATCTTAGTCTCTTGATCACTCATCTTCTGGACCAGAACAAGCTTAAGCCCACACATTTATCTAGGGATGTGAATTCTCCTACACACTTATTATACATAGATGACATCATCCATTTCTTACAAGGTGATAAATGGAATATACAAAACCTAAAAAGTTCTCTCTCTTGTAACACACCAAGATTTTGAAAATAAATTTAATATTGAATAAATGAAACACTAAGTCTCTAAAACACACCACTTTATTATAACCTAGAAAATAAACATAATTTTACCACTCCTATGATTTTAATTTTGAAAATATGACATACACAATTTCGATCAGTAAGTTATTTAGAGTATAACATGACCAACTCAATTTTTGGGGAATAGTAACATACCATTATGAATAGTAATTTTACCCTTATGAATAGTGACATACCATTATGAATAGTAACCTCACCTATGATAGTATATATATATATATATATATAGGATTTAAGTGAAAGTATGATGTGCCAATGTTTTGGAATAAGTAAATAAATGTTTTAAAAACTATATTTCACAAGTAATTTTTTATTTTAGTTAAAAATTAAATTAATCACATATAGAAAATTATTTTTGAAAAATGGACTTCATTTTTTAATTCTACATTTTGAAAAATGGTAAGGGTTTATTTTTGGTATTTTTTTGAAATACTTGAATTTTTAGTCAATAGTGAAATTTGATAATTTACAATATATGAAAAATAAGTGAATTTATGAATCATGCTTGAGTCATGGCTGATTAAAATGACCATTGGTTTGAAATCACATGCGCATGATAATATTCTTGGTCACACGAGTCAATACTATTGGATGTATTTGAAAAAACAATAAAATAATGAGTAAAATAATGGGAAACCCTCCTCTCCACCACTATAAAACCCCACCTCACTCTATCTTCTCTTCACTCCTCTCAAGCTTTGTTCCTTCTCTAAATTTTACTTAAATATCCTCCCAATATCTTCCCCCATGTGCATCATCCCTTGGTCTCATAAAAAGACCAAATCCTCTTCCCTTAAGAGGCTCTCAAGGAATGTTAATTCAAGAGGTAAAATTCCTATTCTCTTTTCTTTCATTTTCATGTTCCTTTATTATGTTTTCTTTTCTAGCCTCCCCTAATCAAAATGGAATGAAAACTCCAGTACCATAAATTTATTTTAATATTGTTATGATAATTTTATAATTCATCTTCTTCTCTCTTTCCCCCCCCATTTATGGAAAAAATGAAATATCATCCGAGATGTGTTGATTTATCACATTCAAAGACGATGATACTTTCAATTTGATTTACCTTCATCAACTCTAGTCATGAAACCATTTTTATGGTTGAACCAGACTATTATATATTTATTTTATCTTATTTAATTTTTTGTAATCCTTATTCACTCATGATGTAAAATAATAATACAAAACAAGGTAATTATGTGCAAAATCGCCAAATTAATCCAAGCGTTTATCATTACTAATTTATATAATGATTAAACTTCACTCAAAATTACCAAATTAATTTTATAACCAAGTATTATTCTTAATTTTAATTAATAAAATATAAAATAAATTCTGGACTTAAACTCCCATCTTATATGAACTACCATACTCTTTTACAAGTGATCCGATCAGGAATATTATGAAAATGAGCACTCATGAACAATGAAATTGAATCCCTCAACCCATATAAAAGGCCATTAATGAACTTAATAAAGTCATAATAAACCAAATAAATGTATAAATCGTTTTTTAATTGTTAATTTTTGAAACTTATTTGGTTATTTAGGTCATTATGATCAAGCAATAAACACCCTCAGATTTAAGGCAAGGGATTCTCTCTCTCACTTTTATTCAAGAATCCCCCCTACGTTGTGTCCTTTTATTTTTAATTCCCAATGATGAGGTATGTTTTATCACCTCCCCCATACTTAACTTATGATATATAAATTATGGTATACCCCTTTACCTCTCATTAATCCCTCACAATAACCCGTTACCATGCTGAAATGTTTGTACGAGTTTCTTCATATCACTTCCATTTTTGTGAGATATTCCATATTCAATACTACTAATTGTGTATGGTGTATGTATACTAAACATTGATGTTTAAAATATTTATTACATTTATTTTAATTATATTCAATTTATCATTATATGATTATTAATTTTGGGTCATTCAATTCAATTGAATACAATGTTTTAAGTATTTTCTACCTGAACCTCCATTTTTATTCAGGTTGCTTTTATTATCTACTCACCACAATGAAATTTCTATTTATTTTTATGTAATACTCATAAATTTTGTGTGAATGTTTTATATATGTGTATCAATAATAATCTATCTTTATTTTACGGGGAGTTACATGTTTTAAAATAATCTTTCAAAAAAATTGTTTCGAAATGCATGCCCGATTCAAGGAACTTCTCAAATTCTTACCTATTTTGAAGTTTACTCTATAATCTATTTTATTCCAGGTTTATCTTTCTAAAATCAAAGATTTTAACATTAAAAATATATTTTGCTTCATTTCTAGTTTTATTAAATAAATCATTATTTTGCACTTTTAAATTGTTTAATATTTTCCTTAAACCACACTAAAATGTTTTATTTCTAAAGATTATTTAAAATCACTTTTTAAATTATTTCACATCAATAAGAATTTATTTAAGCCTAAAATATAATTTCAATAACATTTTATTTTATTTTATGTTATATCCATGTTTACAATCTGATTTCATGACAAATACAAATGGTTTTCCAAAAGAACTATTCTTTCCAAAGTAAAAAGGATTTTTCTCATCTCACTTTAACTTTTATGAGATATATGCCTTGTTAAACACATATTTCATGATTTTTGTGTGTGTAATTACATTTTATACATCATATAAATAGTTTCCTTATTATCATGATATTCTAAGGGATTATGATTTGAATGTTTTAAGGTGGTATGGGACACTTTGGAATGTTTAAGGATTAGTTCCTCGAGGATTTTTCAATGGTCTCATTTAAAAGTATCTTCATCTATGTCAATGTCATTTTTTGAATATTACAATTCATTGAGGTTTATCTCTTATTATATCATCCACCATGTTTTATTGAATTTTTTATGATTAGTTTTACTATGGATGTCCTATCTTGAAGCCATTCACCATATTACTTCGAATGGTTAGTGTTTATGATTAATGATTGGGGAAAGTTATTTACATTTCATATGTCAGTCTCAATATGAATGTATATGTTGTCTATGTTTATCACCATTCATAAGAGGAATGAATTAGATTTATTATGTGTTGGGTGGGGCCCTCTAGAACCCCTTGGTTCATCGGTAGGTCTAATGAGGCAAACTATGGTCTTGGTATGAGGCCTTGACAAAATGGATATATATGGTCATGGAACGATGCCTTGACGATATGCTTTTGATGTCCACATTATTCATTATCTCATTATGAAAATAGTAATTGAATGTTCACGAGGTTATTAAATTAGTAGAATACCCTTGTTTAGGCTTTAATATGACATTATTTATTTAGCTCTTATTCCGGCCATAATGTGTTCAAGTTCATTTTTAAAGGCATGTGTTTTTAGTTATTCACTATGCATAATGTTTCTGTTTATGATATCTTACACTTCATTAATTACCCTTACTAAGAATTTGAGCTCACCACTTTCTTATGTTTTATCCTTCCATGTTACGAGGCTGATTATACTATGAATTTATTATAGGGTTAATCTAAGAGATTATGGTATTTTCTGTTGAAGTTATTATGTTGTTTATAGTTTCGAGTTATAATTTTGAAATCTTGTATGTGTGTTATTTCCAAAACTATTAAACTGATCAGTCCTTTGAGATTAAACTTCCTTGTATATATGAAAATATAATAAAGTAAGGCACTGACTCCAAGCTTCTAGGTTTAGGGCATTATAGTTGGTATCAAATAAAGTTTAGTAAAAATCATGAAAACTAGATATAGAAAAAGTAAATTACTGGACAAAAACCTAAGATAGAATTTGGGGATAAGAATACAAGGACTTCCTAGAATTTTGGTATGAAATAGATTTTGTGTTTTATCAATCAAATACATTTCTATCTGGATACTAACAACTAGAGGTGGCTCTAGCACAGAAGTATCTAGGGGTAAAACCCGGAAACACCACTTTGAGCTAAACTCAAATAGGAACTGGTGCATGAAAATGATCCTTACAACACTCTTGGTTTGAAACTCCTGGGGTATATTATTTGGTAAATTCATAATCTTATTACAAACCATTTTCATAGATTTATAACCCTAAAATAACCAAAGTATATGGTTCTATGATTTATGATGCATAAATTTATGTTATGTTTTATATCATGTTTAGATATATAGAGAGTTCATAATTTTATGAGCTAATATATTATATGGAATTTATTATAAATGGTTCCTACTAGAAGGACTGATAACTTCACCAATGCACATGATGAAATGAGTAAGAAAGATCATATATCTAATGGTTTTAAGACATTGTTTCAAAGAAATATAGTCTCCCAACTATCCTCATCATATGAAGAAACAATATCATGTGTTAATAAGGTATGTAAGGAATTATATGAGTCATATGGATTTGAAGGGAAGAAAATGAAGAAAATTATGGTAGAGAAAAACATGGATAAAGGGAAGAAGGTAAATAAGGGTTTTTCGACAAGTGATAACTGTGGAGAGAATCACACTGGTAAATGCTTGAAGGGAATGAGAGTTTGCTATCAGTGTGGTGAAAAAGGACACCATGTTCCTGATTACAAGGGTAAGAAAAAGGTTTCCAATGTACAATGCTATAACTACAAGGATATTGGGCAGTATGTGAATCAATGTCCCCAGCATCAAGGTAATATACCTCAAATGATGTTACTAGATAAATATCAAGTTATGATACTACCATAGATGAAGTTGAATGATTTATATGACTAGTCAATAAAAATTTCTTTTTAATATTTTATCAGGAATGCATTGGTTAGAAGAATTGTACTACATTAATTTTTCATTATGTATTTGAGGACGTTTGATTAATGGTTCTAATGAATATTGACTCTGTAGCAGGTAAAACTGTTGGAAAATATATGGTTGAGGGATAAACACCCCTTATTAAGTTCATAGTACTGAGATGTCAATTTCAGAATATATAGATGATATGTATGGACAAACTAAATTGTATAGTACTAATTACTGTGGGAATGATTCTAAAGTATTGGATATTGATCTTTTGGAATGTTAAACCATTTATGAAATGGTTTAAATTGATCACTGTATGAGGTTTTAATGGTTAATGACACCACATGATGCAACTTATGCTAAAGGATTAAGTATAGGCAGCTCAAGGTACAATCAAAGGATAAGATCATGTTTATGAAATATAAACGTATATTTATACACTTATAGAGTCGAGTAATCCCTCAACTCTATAAAAAGAATCTTAAATGTTGTTCTGTTATCATAATCTTTGATAACATTAATGAATTTTTTTCATAACTACAGTTTATGGTTTTGTGGTAATCTAATTTCATATAAACCTATTTTCTATCACTAGAAATTCATAGTTTGGTTTTTCTTCTATACCCATGTTTTTAAATCCAATAAATGTAACTTCATTCAAAAGGATAATTTATTTATTTATTATTAGTTTTTTGACCACCTATTTTCCCTTAAATTTTTTTAGGAGGATATTATATTAACCTTATTTCTAATATGGGTTTTTTAAAAGTAAATGTTCAAGTAACAACTAATAACTTTCAATGTGATATATCAAAATTTGAGGTTGAAGTTTTTGTAAGGAGGGGATAATGTAACACCCCAAGATTTTTCAAATAAATTTATTATTTAATGCATGAATCACTAAGTCTATAAAAAAACACTTTGTTATAAACTATCTAGTAAACATAACATTACCAATCTTATTATTTTAATTTCAAAAAACTGACATACAATACTGTGATCAGTATGTTATTTAGAGTCTGATATGACCAACTTAATTTTGAGTGAATAGTAACATACCCTTATGAATAGTAATGTTACCCTTATTAATAGTGACATATCCTTATAAATAGTAACCCCACCTAATATATATATATATATATAGTATTTAAGTGAAAGTATGACGTACCTATGTTTTGGAATAGGTAAATAAATGTTTTAAAAATTGTATATTTCAAATAAATTTTTATTTTCATTAGAAATTAAATTAATCATATACAGGAAGTTATTTTTTGAGAAATTGAATTCATTTTTGAATTATATATGTCAAAAAATGGTTAGAGTAGTTTTTTGTGATTTTTCTGAAATACTTGAATTTTTGGTGAATAGTAAAATTTGATAATTTACAAAATATGCTAAATAAGTGAATTTCTACATCATGTTTGAGTAATGGATGATGTAAATGACTATTTTTTCTAACTCACATGCACATATTACTATTCTTGGTCACAATAATTAATACTATTGGTTGTATTTGAAAAAATAAAAAAATAATGAGGAAAATAATGGGAAAACCCTCCTCTTCTCCACTATAACCCCCTCACTGCCTCTTCTATTAACTCCTATAAATCCATGTGAATTTTCTAAATTATTGCCAAAATATCCTACCAAGATCCTGAACCACGTCCAAAATCCCTTGGTCTCATAAAAAGACCAAATCCTCTTCACATAAGAGGCTCTCAAGGAAGGTTAATTCCAGAGGTAAATTCCTCTTTTCTCTTCTTTGATTTTCATGTTCCTTTGTTCTCTTTTAATTAATAACCTATACTCATCCAAATGGTATGAAAACTATAGTACCATACATGTACTGTAATTTTGTTATTCTAATGGGATAATTCATCTTCATATCTCATTTCCCATTCATTTATGAAAAAAATGAAATATCGTCCGAGATGTGTTGATTTATCACATTCCAAGACGACGATGCTTTCAATTTGATTTACATTCTTCAAATATGGTCATGAAACCATTTTTATGGTTGAAATAGACTATTATATATTTATTTTATCTTATGTAATGTTTTGTAATTTTTATTCACTAATTATGTAATATAATAATACAAAACAATGTAATTGTGAGTAAACTTGCCAAATTAATCCACACGTTTATCATTAATGTTTTATATAATGAGTCAAATTCACAAAAAATAACCAAATGAATTTTATAACCATTTAATATTATTAATTCTCATTAATAACATATAAAATTAATTCTATACTTCAACTCCCATCTTACATGAACTACCGTACTCTTTTATAAGTGAGCCGATCATGAATATTATGAAAATGAGCACTCATGAACAATGAAATTGAATCCATTAACCCATATAAAAGGCCATTAATGAACTTAATAAAGTCATAATAAACCAAATAAATGTATACAAGGTTATTTAATTGTTAATTAATGAACCTAATTTTGTTATTCATGTCATCAAGATCAAGTGAAGAACACCCCCAGATTTAAGGTAAGGGATCCTCTATCTCACTTTTATTCAAGAATCCCACTATGTTGTGTCCTTTTATTTTTAATTTCTAAGTATGGGGTATATTTTTGAAACTCCACCATACTAAACTTATGATATATAAATTATGTGATACCCCTTTACCTCTCATTAATCCCTCACAAGAATTCCCATTTCCATGCCGAAATATTTGTAAGGGTTTCTTCATTAAACTTCCCTTTTTGTGAGATATTCTATATTAACTAGTACTACTTGTGTATGATGTATTTATACTGCCAATTGATGTTTTATATCATTAACATATTTATTTTAATGATATTCAATGAATCATTTGATTACAATTAATTTTTGGTCATATAATTCAATTGAATACAAAGTTGTAAGTATTTTCTACCCGACCATCCATTTTTATTTAGGTTTCTTTTATTCTCTACTCTCCTCAATGAAATTATTATTCACTACAATTTAATCCTAAAACATTATATTATAATTTTATATATATATTTGTGTGTGTACCAACCATAATTTTTATTTACTTTATGGGGATTTACATGTTTTAATACAATCTTTGAAAAAAACTGTTCTGAAATGTAAGCCCGATGTAAGCCCGATTCAAGGAACTTCTCAAATTCTTACCTATTTTGAAGTTCAATATATAATCTATTTTATTCCATATTTATCTTTATAAAATCAAACATTTTAACATGAAAAATATATTTTGGTTCATTTCTAGTTTTATGAAATCCATCATGCCTTTGTGCTTTAAAATCGTTCAATATTTTCCTTAAATCACACTAAAATGTTTTATTTCTAAAACTTCTTTAAAAAAAAATTTTAAATGATTTCATCTCAATAAGACTTTAATTAATCCTAAAATATAATTTCAAGGAAATTAGCTTTTATTTTATGGGATATACATTTTTAGAATCTTATTTCATGACAAATACAAATGATTTTCAAAAAGAACTCTTCTTTCCAAAGTAAAAGTATTTTTCACATCTCACTTTAACTTTTATGAGATATATGCCTTGTTCACCACTTATTTATTACTTATGTTATATGTAATTCTCTTTGGTATATCATATCAAGAGTCCACGTATTATCATGATATTCTAAGGGATTATTATTTGAATGTTTCAAGGTATTATGGGACAGTTTGGAATGTTTAAGGATTATTTCCTCAAGGATTTTTCAATGGTCTCATTTAAAAGTATCTTCACCTATGTCAACGCCCTTTGTGAAATCTTGTAATTCATTGAGCTTTATCTCCTATGATATCATCCACCATTTTTATTGAATTATTTATTATTAGTTTGACTTTGGATGTTTTATCTTGAAACCATTCACCATAATACTTTTAATGGTTAGTGTTTATGATTAATGATTGGGAAAAGTTATTTACATTTCATATGTTAGTTTCAATATGAATGTGTATGATTTTTTGTTTAACCCTGATTATACACTGAATGAGGCTAATATTCATGGTTAATATATATAACATTCATGTTATTTATTATTCATAAACACCATTTTAGTGCATTTTACACTTTGAACATTATTTCATATTATAATTGTAATTCCTTCTTAAAATGAACTATTAAATGGTACATTTTTTAACATAATTTAAAGTACCTAGTGATCTAGATTTTATTTTCATATTTAATTTTTAGGTTTCTAATTACATTGGTAACAATTCATACTTTTTATGTACTTGAAGATTCATATTGGAAGACCACCAAAGTAGGCCTTGAACAAACAACATTCTGGGTGAAGTGAAATGGAAAATAGCCCAATAAAACTACAGTAGCGGCCAATATCCAAGACCCCAAATTCTGAAATAGGAAATCATGGAAAAAATTTCTTTACAAAGTGTATAGAGCTAGTTTTGATGTTTGAATAATGTTCCAGGCGGCCCAAGTTGGAGATAAAATTATGGGCCAAATTCTACAGCCCAAAACACAGCCCACCATTTTACACATTTCTCATAAACCATAAAATATTTTCTGATGAAACTTTAGAGAAGGTTAGGTGAAATAATGAGATTAATTTTATGGCCCACTCTAATTCAGCCATCTAGGAGCTCATTTAAGTGCTTCAGTTTGGTGGATACAAGCTGGCTGGCAACTCAGGTCAAGAGTGGAAAAGTCTTTGTTCCAAAATCTTTCCACCACCTAGAGCCAACCATAATCAAGTGGGATTACTTTCAATATTGGAGGATAGACCCATGGCTCCAAAAAATTCCTATTTAAGGTAGTGGTGTTGTAGTATTTATTCATCTTTTCAATTTTTTTTCTTTGTAATGTTATTATGCCGAACTGTATTTGTAACGTTCTTCTTTCTCATGTAAGTTGTTTTAATCACCTTAGTTATTAATAAAATTTCTTCCTTTTATCTTATTCTATCTTTCTATATATCACATTTATACTTTTTCCTTAAGGTGTGAATTTATTCACACCATACCTTGTGATATTCTTCACACAACGGTGGAGTGAACGTTATTTTCTTGTTTTTATGTTTTCAATTTCCCTCTTATGAGTCTACTTCCCACTTCTATTGAGAACAAGTCATAAATGGAGGGATTAGTATTTTATGGGTTTATCCAAGGGAGTATAAAAGGGATGAATTGGATGTTATTTCTCAATATCTAAATGTTATTTATTTCTTTTAATTGATTTTCTTTTATTCAAGGTTTTTTTCTCTTCCTCTTCATTATTGAATTATATCGCCCCACTTTTATGTGCTAATAAGATAATTTACCTTGGAGTGATCATGAAAATGATCTTACAGGTGTATAAGTGATTAGAATGTGTTTGTGAAGGTGTTTAACCAGTAAGTGATGATGTTAGTTTGAATTCATTAAACGAATCCTCTTTGAGTTAATGAAATTGAAATTGTTAAAAAAAGGAATTCATCCAATCCACCCCAAGTGATAACCTAGGATCTACTCATTTTTTTTAATTTGAATTCACTTAAGTCTCTTAGATTTAACTTAAACCCATCTAAAATACACCCAAGTTGGACACTTAATATCCAAAAACAATCCATAGAATATGCATGTCTATAGGTTTGTTCTTAGGTCTCTGAGGAATCGACAACCTAAGCTACTCTACAATTGACCGCTTAACCCTAAAAACTTGGGGAAATTTGGGCGAGACCAAATTTTGGCGCTATTTATGGGGACCCAAGTAAGTAATCTAAACACCCATTCTATTCTACCCCATTTCTTCTATTCTTATTCAAAATATATTATCTTTTCCCTTTTTCATTTTTTTCTTTTGGCGCATGTCCACCTAAACTCATGACCAATCAAACCGTTTAGTTAGGGTGGATTGTCCGATGGTTGGGGAGTCAAGTACACCAAGGGAACTCTTTAAATTAGATCCTAATCTTCCAAATACTCTAGAGTAAAAAATTGATCCCATTTAAATGTAAGGTTTTCAAACAAACTAACTCATAAACAAGGGTTTGAACCAAAATGGAAATCCAAATGAGGTAGCCCTAAACATGGGGAATTCAGTCGATCAAACCATGAATGACTACATAACACCTTCCTAGACCAATGACCCATAATTAATTAGAAATTATTCTCTAGGATATTCCAAATACATCTTTAAACCCCATGTCCTAAACCACCTTCCCACATTCCATGGAATGAAGTCCGAGATGCCCTACCTTCACGTTAAGGAGTTCAATGACATTGTAGAAACCATGTGCCCCACACATCAACTAGAATCAGATAAGATGATGATATTTAATTTTTTGTTAAAAGGATTGAGATAAAAATTGGATAAAAAATTTAATACCATCATCCATCAAATCTTGGGACCAATTACAAACAGAATTATAAAAAAGTACTTCCCCCATCACAAAACAATTGTGCTTGAAAAGAGCATCCAAACCTTTTTTGAAAAATTAGCGGAGTCATTTTATGAAACATGGGAAAGGTTAAAAGAAACACTAAACATGGTACCTCACCATAGATTTTCAATCCTAGAACAAGTTTTAATTTTTTATGAAGGGTTAGGCCTGGGAAACAAACAATTCATCGACATGATTTGTAATGGGACCTTTAAAAACAAATCCCCAAATGATGCTTACGAGTGTCTAGAAGGACTGTCCAAAAAAACTAAACACGGGGAACATCACCTTACTATGAAAAGCCACCCAAATATGGTAGAATATACACACTTAGGGAGGAGGAAATTCTTAGGACGAAACTTACTGCACTCACTAGGAAGGTCGAAGAGATCAATCTTAGGAAGGTCCATGAAATTCAAACTGTTTACCCTGTTTGCACAATCTGTGACAAACATGACCACAAGAATGAAAACTACCCAACCATACCTTCCATTAATGATGTTCATATAGGAGGACCACCAGTAGAGGTCAATTATCTGATCTTTTATAAGCCAAAATACCAAAACACTTTCTATCCAAGGTACAATGAACACCCAGGATTCTGCTTGATAGATAACCAACAAACTAGCCAACCACAAGGACCAAACACCCACCCTAAACAAAATTTACAAAACCATAACCAATTCCAACCACAATTAGACCAACACCAACATCCTCTTTTCCAATACCAACAACCCATCTAGAAGCCCATGCAACAACCAATCCAACAACGAAAGTATCCTCCTGGGATAAACCAACCAACACAAGCCCCTACTCAATCTGTCCCTCTACCAATCCTTGAATAGTTGTGTAAAAAATGGAGAAAATGAACTCATAAGTCCAATCACTTAAAGATGACCTAAAAACATAAAAACCGGGAAAAAACCCATGATTAATCAAGAGGTACCATCCTCAATTTTTAGGGGAGAGTCAAGTTTCACTCAAACAACTCATGAATAAATCAAAACAATAACTATTTTAAGAAGTGGTAAATCCATTGAAAAACCTGAACAATCCATTATAGAACAATTAAAATATTTAACAAAGCATAAAAATGATGAAGAACCACCAATAGATTCTAAAAACCTTAATGTAAATGTTAAGGAACTACAACCTCACCAAATAATCAAACAACCTACTCCCTTTAATCAACACATAAGAGGAATAACTAAACCATAATTGAGTGAAACTTTGAGGGAAATATTCTCTCAGGTTAAGTTGAATATTCCACTTCTCGATGAAATCCAAACCATTCATTCTTACTCAAATTACCTAAAGGACTTGTGTAATTTTAAAAAGAAATTTTCACATAAAAATCATGTCCTTTTGGATGATAATGTGAGTACCACCATTCAAGGGACCATTCCTCAAAAGTTGAAAGACCCAAGATGTCCATAAATCAATGTTGAGATAGGAGAGAACAAAGTTGTCAAAGACATTTGTGATCTGGGAGCCAATGTGAGCCTAATTCCTTATTCCATGTATTGTTAGTTACGGCTCGAATAACTCCAACCCACATCTATCACTCTTAAACTTGATAACCATAGTGTTCGAGTTTCTAAGGGGATATTAAAGGATGTTTTGGTGAATATAAAAATTTTAATTTACCCATATGACTTCATTATCCTTGAAAATCACCTAATCTTAGTTCCTTAGGAGAAAACCCCTATCATCCTTGGTCTTCACTTCTTAGCAATAATCAAATCAGTCATCCGAGTCTGAAATGGGAACATGAAAATAACTTTCAGTAACATGAGTCTAGAATTAAAAATCTACAATGGAAGCTCACAAATAGGGAATGATGAGGATATTCAAGAACTAAACATTATAAGAAGCATTGATAATGAATCCATAGAACATCAAAGAATATGTGGGAATGTCTAATTCTAGATGAGATTAATTTTTTTTTATTCACATGATGGAAGTTTATCTCCTTGGGTAGAATCACTTTTAGATTACTCCTATGATGAAATATTAATACCAAAAATCAGTGAAATCTTTCAGGAAACCACATTCATGGAGACCACTCCAACTCCCTTCCCTAACACTGATCAAACCAATCTAGTAGATGAAACTTCTACACGTGGGGAATCAATCCTATCTAAAAATAAAAAAAAAGATCTTGAGCCAATGTACCAATATTCTACTGAAATTTTGAACCAACCTAATCTTGAATTGAAAGAACTTCCTTATACACTTAATTATGCCTTATTAGGAGAAAATGGAACACATACTATTGTCATTTCTTCCTCTCTTGAATCTAATCAAGAGATGATGCTTCTGGATGTCCTAAGAAAGTATAAGAAAGAAATTGGATGGACCCTTTCTAATATTCTTGGGATTAGCCCACTCATTGGAACTCATTGGATTGTTCTAGAATCTGAATCCAAACCATGTCTTCAACCTCAAAGGAGACTCAATCCAAATCTTATGGATGTGGTAAGGAAAGAACTTCTTAAGTTGTTGAAAGTGGGTATCATCTACCCCATTACTAAGAGTGAGTGGGTAAGTCCAATTCAAGTTGTCCCAAAGAAAGTTGGAATTAATTTGATCACCAATGAGGATGGTGAGCTTCTCCCAACAAGGGTTTTTAGTGGATGGATAGTTTATATTGACTATAGGAAGCTCAACTCTTCCACCAAGAAGGACCATTTCCCCTTTCCCTTTATTGATAAAGTCCTCAAGCGAGTGGATGGTCATCAATTCTATTGCTTCCAAGATGGATTCTCGGGGGTATAATCAAATCGAGGTCTCCTTAGAGGATCATGGTAAAACAACCTTCACTTGTGCATTCGACACTCTTTCCTTCAAACTCATGCCCTTTGGGTTATGTAATTCCCCTGGTACCTTCCTGTTGTGAATGATGGGGATCTTCTCAAAAATGGTGGATGATTGTTTAGAGGTATTCATGGATGACTTATCTATCTTTGGGGATGATTTTTAGGGATGAATTCTGAATTTTGAATGGTTTTTGTCAAGATACAAGGATAAGAATCTCATCCTAAATTGAGAAAAATTCCATTTCATGGTAAAGGATAAACTTGTTCTAGGACATCTGATATTTGGTAGAGGTATTGAAGTTGATAAAGCTAAGGTCGACATCATTCATCACCTTCCCTATCCTAAAACTATTATGGAAGTGAGGTCCTTCTTAGGACATGCTGGTTTCTATAGAAGATTCATTAGGAATTTCATATCTATTTATGGACCAATTTGTGATCTATTAGTGAAAGATGCTCCATTTTTATGGACATAAAGCTGTGAGGACTCATTACCTATACTCAAGTCAACTCTTATATCTCCACCTATTAATCAATCTCTAAATTGGAAACTTTCTTTTGAGATCATGTGTGATTCCAGTGAATTCACTGTAGGACCAGTCTTAGGACAATAGTGTGAGAAAACTCAATGTGTCATTGCTTATACAAGAAAATCTTTAAATGATGCACAAATAAACTACACCACCACTAAGAAAGAGTTTCTTGATGTTGTCTATGAATTAGTGAAATTCAGGTCCTATCTCTTAGGATCACCCATCATTGTCTTCACTGACCATTTAGACCTAAAATACCTTTTCCAAAAACAAAATTCCGAGGCTATATTGATTAGGTGGATCCTTAATCTTCAAGAGTTTGATTTAACCATTAAGGATAAAAAGGGTGTTGAAAATGTTGTATCTAATCACCTCTCTAGGATGGAATTCAAAGGCAACTCAAATCACATTTCTATGTTTGATTCATTTCCCGATGAGCACCTATACTCTGTGAGTGACTACCCTTGGTATGCCAACTTAGAAAAATTCTTAGTTACAAGAGTCATTCCAAAATTCCTAGGGAATCAATATTGAAGGAAATTACTTTCTGATGTTAGGAACTATGTGTTTTATGATCCATACCTCTATAAGTTTTCCCTGACCAAGTTATCAAAAGGTGTTTCCTAGAATCTGAATAAGAGTCCATCCTTAAATTTTGTCATAGTGAGGTGTGTGGAGGTCACTTTTCCTACAAGAAAAATTATGCTAAGGTTCTTCAGTGTGGTTTCTACTGGACCAACCTCACTGAGTATTCCTTCAAATTCTACAAAAGTTGTCCTCAGTATCATAAATTAGGATCCATTACTAAAAGGAGTCAAATTCCCATCACTCCCATTTTGGTTGTTGAAATATTTGATTGTTGGGGAATTGATTTCATGGGACCCTTACAAAACTCTATGGGATACCTCTATATCCTCTTAGCTATTGATTATGTCTCAAAATGGGTTTAGGCCATTCCCAACAACTCCAATGACCATCATGTTGTGATTCGATTTCTGAAAGAGCACATATTTTATCGATTTGTAATTCATAGGTCTATAATTATTGATCGAGGAACTCATTTTTGAAACCTACCTTTCTCTTCACTCATGTATAAGTATGGGGTTTATTATAATGTTTCCACTTCTTACCACCCATAGAACAATGGTCAAACTGAGTTCACTAATCGAGAAATCAAAAAAATTCTTGATAAAATGGTAAATCCATCTAGGAAAGATTGGTTGAGAAAACCCTTATATGCTCTTTGGACATATCATACAACATTAAAAACCATACTATGAATGTCACCATATAGGTTGGTTTATGGAAAATAATTCCATTTACCTATTTAAATTGATCATAAGGCATTTTGGGCAATAAAAAAAATGAATTTCGACATTTATTTGGCCAAATAAAAGAGGAAATTAGATCTTCATGAACTTGAGGAACTAAGGATGGAGGCTTATGGAAATTCAAGGATAAATAATGATAGAGTTCAAGCCTACCAATCCATGAATATCAAAGTAAAACATTTTGAACTAGGAAAATTCATGCTCTTTTATAGTTCAAAACTTCATTTACACCCGGGAATGTTAAGGTTTAGATGGTCATGTCCTTTCATAGTGCATCATGTGTACCCCCATGGGGTAGTAGAGATTCAAGATCCCACAAGTGGTAAAATTTTCACGGTAAATGGTCATAGGTTAAAACCATTAATTGAATCATTCAATAAATAGGAAACAGAGGTTGAGTTAACTAATCCAACCTATAGACTAGAACAAAATTGATAGATTTAGGATCCATGTCAGGCTAACGACGTTAAAAAAAGCACTGCACAGGTGGAAACCCATGGTTTTAATGTTTCCAATATTTTTGAATCATCTTTATTTATCAAATAGGATTAATGAATAATTTTGATATTTAAAAAATAATATTAAAAAATAGACTACTGACCTATTCTTCTATTATGAGTATGGATGGGTATGAAATGGGAGCTCCATATTCATTTGTGTCACATGGTGTGATCCCCGAGTAATACCTTACCCAGAAATTTAAAAAGAAGAAAATGTATCATTAGTTCATTTTATTTTTATGTGTTTTTAAAATAAAATAAAACAAATTTTAAAAAAAATATTAAAAGGACACATCGTAGGTTGGGGGAAAACCCCGTCACAACCAGAAAAGCCACGGGGACTCGAACACAGGACCAAAGGGAGACAGGGGCATGCGCTTACCACTGAACTACATCTTATAGTTCTTCCTTAATCTATAATTTTTGTATATATACTTTTTTATTATATGAATATATATATATATATTGTTTTGTTTTGTTTTTTTGTTTTTTTCCTTTTCATACTAGGAAACTCTGCATGTGACATGGATATCAAAATACTAAATTGGAGCAACAAGAAATTTAACTTCAACCACCAGGTGACTTTGTTCCATATTTATTATTTAAAATTACATTTATAACTCCTCTCCTCTACCACTACCACCTTCTAAATTTTATTTTCATTAAACACTGGGGACAATGTTATTCTAAGTTGGGGGGGGGGGTGAAAAGAATAAAAAAATTAATTAGTTTTTTATGAATACAAAATTTGTGGAAGGAAATATTTCTTTAACCTTGAACATGATAATACACATTGTACACTTTGAAACTAAATATCAAATAATTAGCATTCCCTGATTCTAATTTTAAGCCATGTATAATTTCATGAGAATATATTTTGGAAAGTGTGGCTTTCTAATGTGAAATTTCATCATTTATATTTTCATCCAAATAGAAAAAAAGAGATCACAATGCATTCCCTTTAGATATTGGGGTATTAATTTGAGTTCATGGAGTCCCCCAAATAAGTATCATAGGTTTGGTGATCATTTTTGTTTTAATTTGAGTATTCAATAAAAAATAAAAATAAAAAATTTGCATGTAGAGCAATGAAATGACCTAATACATGGATTTCGACACTTGGGGATTATGAATCTATAGTTGTCTGGCCCAAATTTACTAATTTTATCTCTATTTGTGGTAATTTTACTTTATTTTTGACTGAGTTAACTCGAGATGATACCCGAGTATGTGGAATTCATTTGATGCCCTAAGGTCTTTGAGATTGGGAGTCATCGGCAATGTCTTGCTACATGGGTTGACACTTTTGAGTATAATTTCAATTACCATGGAAATATTGAAAAAAATGAATACTCATCTTAATTTTGAAATGTGATTCCACCTAGTGATTTCATAATTTCCCCCTTGAATAAAGATGAACCCCCCATGTCGATTTTGATACACAAAAAATCCTCATACTTAATTGATATTGGATGAAATATAGCGATAAATTTGAACAAAGGAATGGGCATGGGATTGGGATATTCTTATGAAACTATCTTTTATTAAAACATTTTTATGGGTTTCATAGTTTTTTGATATACGGGTTTTTTGTGATCATTGTTTATTAAAATGTTTTTGGAAAAGGGAATTCAAATTTAACATTTTTGAGATATATTTTGTTCTGGAATAGAAAAAATAAAGTTGGTGGGTGTGATTAGAAACTAAATTAGGCTAATATTCATTTATAATATATATTATATTCATGTGATTTATTATTCATAAACACCATTTTAGTGTATTTTACACTTTGAACATTATTTCATATTATAATTGTAATTCCTTTTTAAAATTCAATTTTACATAGTACATTTTTTAACATCATTTAAAGTATACAATGATCTGAATGTTATTTTCATATTTAATTTTCAGGTTTCTCATTACATTGGTAACAATTAATAATTTTGGAGTACTTGAAGATTCATATTGGAAGAACACCAAAGATGGCCTTGAACAAACAACATTCTGGGTGATGTGAACTAGACAATAGCCCAATAAAACTACTGTAGAGGCCAATAACTTAGCCCAATAATTCTGAAACTTTATCTGAAGATAGAGGACATCATGGAGAACATTTCATTAAAATGTGGACAAAGCTAATTCTTCGGTTTGAATAGAGTTCCAAGCGGACCAAGACGGAGATAAAATTCCATGCCAGATTCTGCGACCCAGAAAAATATCCCACCATTTTACACATATCTCATAAACCTTAAACTATTTTAGGATGAAACTTTACAAAAAGTTAGGGGATATCTTGAGATTAATTTTCTTGCCCACTATAATTCGGCCATCTAGAAGCTCATTTAGGCTCTTCTGTTCGGTGGATGCAAGCTGGCTGCCACCATGGGTCAAGAGTAAAAATGTCCAAGTTCCAAAATATTTCAACCACCCTAAGCCTACCATAATCAAGTAGAATGAATATCACTATTGGATTCTCGACCCAAGGCTCCCAAAATTACTATTTAAGTTAGTGGTGTTGGAGGATTTATTCATCTTTAAGATTTGTTTTCATTGTAATGTTATTATGCCAAATTTTCTTTGTAACATTCTTCTTTCTCATGTATGTTGTTTGAATCACCTTAGTTCCTAATAAAATTTCTTAATTTCCTCTTATTATGTTATTCTCTATATCACATTGATACCATTTCCTTAAGTAGTGAATTTATTCACACCATACCTTGTGATATTCTGCACACAATGGTGTAGTGAACGTTATTTTGTTGTTTTTACTTCTTCAATTTCACCCTTATAAGTCTAATTCCTGCTTCTGCTGAGAACATGTTATCAATGGAGGGATAACTCTTTTATTGGTCAATGTAAGGGACTATCAAGGGGATGAATTGGATATTATTTCTCATTCTCTAATTTTTATTGATTTATTTTACTTGAGTTTATTTTATTCAAGGATTTTATCTCTTCCTCTTCTATATTGAATTTTATCACCCCACTTTTTATGTGATAATAAGATCCTTTACCTTGTAGTGCTCATGAAAATTATCCTACAATTTTATAGGTGATTATTATGTGTTAGTGAAAATTTTTAACCAGTAAGTGATGAGGTTATTTTGAATTCATTAAATGAATCGTTCTTGAGTTAATGAAATTGAAATTGTAAAAAAGGGAATTCATCAAATCCACCCCAAGTGATATCCTATGATCAAATCATTATTTTAATTTGAATTCACTTATGTATATTAGAGTTAACATAAACCCATATAAAATCTACCCAATTTGGCCACTTCATAGCCAAAAAAATCCATAGAATGTGCGTGTTTATAGGTTTCTTCTTAGGTTTCTGAGGAATCGACAACCCAAGCTACTCAACAATTGACCGCTTAACCCTAAAAACTTGGGTAAATTTGGATGAGGCAAATCCCCCTTCATAATAGGATTTAATTTGACTTATTAAGTGTTGGGTGGGGCTTGCTATAGCCCCTCATTGCATCAGTTGGTCTCATGAGACAAACTATGGTCTTGGCACGAGGCCTTGACAAAATGGATATATATAGTCATGGAATGAGGCCTTGAAGATATGGTTATGATTTCCCACATTATGCATTCCCTTATTATGAAACTAGTAATTTAAAGTTCATAAAGTTATTAGAATAGTAGAATACCCATGTTTATGCTTTAATATGGTATTATTTATTCATCTCTTATTCCTACCATAATGTGTTCAGGTTCATTTTTAAAGGAATGTGTTTTTTGTTATTAACAATAACTAATGTTTATGTTTACGATATATTCCGCTGTATTACTTATCATTACTGATCATTTTAGATCACCACTTTCTTATGTTTGATCCTTACGGGTTATGAGGGTGATTATACTATGAATGTATTGTAGGGTTAATATAAGAGATTATGGGATTTTCGGTTGAAGTTATTATGTTGTTTTTAGTTTCGAGTTTTAATTTTGAACTCTTGTATGTATCTTGTTTCCAAAACTACTAAACTGATCGGTCCATTATGATGCATATTCATTTTATCTATTCTAATGTTATAAAATAAGGCACCAACTCTAAGCTTATAGGGTTAGGTCATTACATCTCTCATTATGAAGATGTTTCAGGTTAAGGAAATAGTTGGAACAAATCATTTATTTTCTTTGTGAGAAACTTTACTACAAATAAGAAATGTAATATTATGAGAAATTTAGGTATAAAAGATAGTTATTTTTCTTTTAATTATCTTGATGTTACCATCTTTTGGGGCAGACCCAAGTCTTGTTACTTTTCTACAATAGTTGACTATGTTCTTAATCAACTCTCCTCTTAGAAAGGTAAATCTCTCTCTATGGTAGGAAGAATCTGTCTTGTGAAATCTTCTATTGTTTCTAAAACGGTTTATTCTATGATGGTTTCTAAATGGACTACTAGTCTTATAAAAAAATGAATACGTCAACTAAAAAATATTTATGGACAGGAATCAATCTAGAAATGAAACTTGTGACCATACCTTGGTTGAAATGTTATAAACCTATCAATAAAGGTGGTCTCGACATTAAAAATCTTATGTTTTTTAATGAGTCCCTTCAAGCCATACTCACTTAGAATCTTTTTTATAATGAATCCGACTCTATCAATTTTCTCAAAAATAGATTTTTTGATAAAATAAAGAAAGGAAACTCAAATTTCCTCATCTCTTCTATCTGTACATACATTAAACAATCACACTCCAATATTATAACCAACTCTAGATGGATGGTTTTTAGATATTCCTCAATGAATTTCTACTTGTATAACTGGACTGGTACTCCCTTAATATCTATAATTCCTTCTAATAAAATTCTGGAGATTACCAATTATTGAATTAGACATATAATAAATTCTAAAAATGATCATCTCCCTGACACAGTTATGCATGTCATTGAAAACTATCCCTTTTCTAACACATATGATTTTTTAATCTGGGAGCCTACTCACAATGGTATGATTAATTCAAAAAAAATTATGAACAAAATTTTCATAACACTAAAAATGATTTTGGTTGGATAATTTTTTTTTGACAAAACATAGATAAATCTTTCAAGATTAAATCTTAATTGCCATATTTCTCACAATAGAGTTCCCATATATAGGTGCCTTAAATCTTTTAGAATTCAAATCTACTCTAAATGTCGCCCTTGTAATCTACACAGAGAAGATTCAAATAATCTATTCCTTTCTTGTACTATTGATTCTACTATTTGGAACTATATTTTTGACATTTTTTATTACAGATGGTTTATTCTTGACTCTGTCAACTCTCAACTAAAGCGGTATGTGGATATGGAAAACTCTCAGCAAATTAAGAACCTTTTACTTTATACTATTTCTAACCATCATCATGTGTTCTGGTATGATAAAAATGCTTTTCTTCATAATAATTTCTCATCCAGCCTTAATGTAGGTTATATGAAGATCCTTATTTCCATACGTGAAGTTGCATCATTGAAAATGAGACATTGTAGAAACACTGTTAATGACTTTGGGATTCTGTGGTGTCTTCAGATTGATGTATTTTTTTTCTAACCTTAACAAACTTTTGAAGTGTTCTGGAAAGCTTTATTTTTTGGTTGGATTAAAATAAATGTGGATGGTACCTCCAAAGGCAATCTATATCACTTGGGTGGTAGCACTATCTTCAGTAATAATCTTGTTTATATCCTTAGATGATTTTTGTAAGTTATGGAATCTCATCTTCTCTAGAATCCGAAATGATTATTATGATTCATGTTATTTATTTCAAAAAACACTATGTTTGGAACAATATCTAGATTGAAAGTGATTAAAATAGCATTGTTCAAGAAATTTGGAATGGTGTGACTCATCTTGTGTGGCTTATTACTACCCGTTGGATAGATTTCCTCTGATTGCTTCTCGACATCAAATACATCATCACACATATTTTTCATGAAGAAAATATAGTTGCAGATGGACTCACTAATAAGGGATTAAATCAAAATATTACATGGATAGTTGATCTCCTCACTGATTTAATTTCTATTCATGATAAGTATTGTCATATGATTCCTTATTTTAGATTCATGTATCCACTTTTCTTTTAATAATAATTGTACATTGGTCTTTGGAAAAAAAATTATGTGCAATGGGACCCTAAAAAACAGAGCCCCAAATAATGTGTATGGGTATCTAAAAGGTCTTATTAGAAAAAAACAAATCATGGATAACTTCTACCTATTATGATAATAATCTGAAATATAGTGGTATTCACGCCCATAGAGGTAATGATATCCTAAGTTCTGAACCTATATCCCTCTTTAGGAAGCTCAAGGAGAAAGATCTTACATTAGTATGTGAAGATAAATATGTTGACCCTATTTGTACATTTTGTAAAAAACATGACCATATAAATGATAACCTCTCAACCATTCCTTCTCTAAAAGAGGTGGTTATAGGAAGACCATTTATGGTGGTAAATTCACTAAATTTTCAGAATCTATAGTACCAAAACAATTTCAATCCAAGGTACAATGTCTCTCATATCTTTTTAGAGGGATAATCAACAACCCAATCATCCAAAGACTCTAAATCTATACCATACATAAAACATTCAAACCCATAACCAGTTTTAAAATCATTAATACTAATTCTAACATTCTATAGTGTAATGAAAATAGACCAAATATCCTCTCTGGATAAAAAACTAGCTTAAACCCTATTCAATATATTCCTCTTCCATTACTTGAGAAACTGTGCAAAAAAATTAAGGAAATAAATTATGAGTTCCGCCCTTAAAATTTTAATTACAAACTATTAAAAGTATCAAGGACTGAATTCTCACTCAATTTGTCCATTTATTAACTTTAATAGTAGAAAATAGTTTGCTCATAACCCTCTTTTGAATAACTCAAACCTATGACTGTCTTGAGAAGTTGTAAACCAATTGAGAAACCCAAACCCGAGTTGAGTGAAACTTTGAGGAAAATATTTTCTCTTAGTAAAATAAATATAAACCTTATTAATGAAACTTATTCTCATATTTTACATGTACTCTGAGTACTTTTGTATCCTAAACCGGAAGTTATCTCACTAGAAGAAATCCATTTTGGTGGATAATGTGAGAACCATTATCTAAGGAACCATACCGACCAAGTTAAAAGACCTTGGTTTTTTATTCATCAATGTTGAACTAGGAGATAAAATAGGTCTCACAGAAAAATATAATCTATGAGGTGGTGTCAAACACATTTAATTTTTAAAGTATCTTCATTTTTTTCTTAAGATATACAACCCACATTTGGAACTCTCCAAATCAGTGATCGTAGTGTTTCGTTACCTAAGAGTCTCTTAAAGGATGTCCTAGTAAAATTTTAAATTTTCATTTACCCAGACAACTTCACTAACTTTGAAATCCATAAAAACTTAAGTCTAAGGGAATATAATCCTATAATATTTGGTCATAGTTTCCAATAAATAATTAATTCATACATTTTGGTTAGGAATTAGAACATGACCATAAAATTTGGGAATATGAGACTCAATCTCAACATCTATAATGTGAGCTCTCAAAGTAGGGATAATAAGGAGGTTCATGAGGTGAATTAGATAATTAGTTTTTAATGTAGACCTAAATAAAATAAATGAATTATTAAAGGATTATTACATTAAGTAGAGATTAATTTAATTCATTAACACAAGTTAAATATGTTTATATGGATTGAATCTTTTACATATAGCTCCTGTAATGACTTTTTGGGATACAAAATTAGTAAATCCTTGGTGTAAATCATAAAATTATAATATGTACCCATTTATAGTTCTGATCCATCTATTTTAGTGATTGAAAAACTAATCTAATAGAATAAATTCTTCTAATAATTTTGAAAAAGGAATCAAAAATTGATTCCAACTCCTAATCTATCCTAGGTATTTTTTACCAATCCAAGATTGAACTCAAGGTCCTACCTTATTCACTTATGTATGATTTCTTATATAATAACTAAAACCTTTCTTCTTCACACAAATCCTACTAGGAGATAATGATTGTTTATGTCTTAATTAAGAATATGAAAGTAATTGGGTGGTCCCTTTTTAACATTATTGGGATTATCCCACTCATTAGGACCTATAGGATTGTTCTTGAAACAAATTATAAAAATTTATGATAATGCCAATGGAGAATAAATCCCAATATAATGGAAATAATATAAAAGTAAATCCTTATGTTATTAAAATACAGTATTATCTACCCCATTGTTGAGAGTGATCTGGTAATCCCAATTCAAGTGGTTTCTATGTAATTTGGAATTACTGTGATAACCAATGAGGATTGAGACCTCCACTATACAAGGATGAGTATTTAATAGAGGGTATGTATTTTCCATAATAACTTGAACTAATTTTCTAAGAAATATCATTTTCCTTTTCCCTTTAGTTTTCAATAACTTAATCGAGTGATGAGATATGAATGATACTACTTTCTATATGGGTATTCATGGTATAATCAAACTGAGTTTTCCTAAAAATATATGTTAAAAAAACATTCTTTACTTTTCATAACATCTTCCTTTAAACACATACCCTTTGAATTGTGTAATAACCCTGGTAGCTTCCAGTGGTGCATGATGGGAATTTTCTCTGACATATTTTGGGAGTGTCTAAAATTATATATGGATTAATTATCTATTTTGGGGATATATTTTATATATGTTTTAGTAATGATGAGTGGGTTCTTCCATGGTGCGAGGATAATTTTTTTCCTTAATTTGGGAAAATAATATTTCATGGTAAAGTAAGGATTATTACATAGGAATATTACCTTTAATAAATGGATATATATTAATAAATATACTTAAGGTATCAATTTTTACCTTACCTATTTAGAAACTATCTAAGAAATAAGTTTATTTTTAGGATATACTATATTCTATAGATGTTTCACTGGGAATTTTATCTCTATCAAACAACCTTTTAGGGAATCACTTGTAAAATATAATTCTTTTGATTTCATGAAAATATATGATTAATCATTCTCAACTCTCAAGTCATGTCTTATGTCCCCACCCATAATGAAAGATCCTAATTGGGACCTTCCATTTGAAATCATTGATGATGCACGTGAATTTTCTATAGGAGATGTATTGGAACAAGGATATGATAAAAATCCATTTTTCATTTCATATGATAGAAAATAATTGAATAATTATCAAATAAATTAAAAAACCACTAAAAAAGAATTTCATATTATTTTATTATTCTTATAGATGTTTAGATCCTATCTTTTAGTATCACCTATCACCATTTTCTCTGATAATTTAGAGTCTAAATACCTTTTACAAAGATATGATGCTAAAGAAAGATTAATTAGGTGGGTCCCACTCTTATAATAATTTTACATAATGATAAAGGATATAAGGGTGTAGAGAATGTAGTTCTTGGTCCCTTTTATGGGTTAGAATTCAAGGATAATTCATCCCATGTTTTTGTTACCTATTCATTTCCTTATGAGAATCTATATTTTTTAAGTGATTTCACATGGTTTGATTATATAATAAACTACTTGGTAATGGGTGTCATTATAAAATTTATAGGAACTAAAGATAATTGATTCATGATGTAATACACTATTTGTTTAATGATCCCTACCTCTAAAAGTTTTGTCTTTATTTGGTCATGAGGAGATGTTTTACGAAGGTCAAGTAAGAGGTTATTCAAAATTTCTACCATGGAGAGTCATGTGTGGACCCTTATTCTATAATAAAAACAGTACAAAGGTTATTAAAAGTTTTTTATTTTGGTCTATCCTCTTCATGAATTCATAAAACTTATATAAAAGGTTTCACTCAGTGTTAATAAATAGGTTCCATTACAAAATGGATCCAAATGAAACTTAATCCCAGTATAATAGTAGAGCTATTTGACTGTTAGGGAATTTATTTAATGCAACCCATCCCAAATTCTAGGGTATATATCTGCATCCATCTGAATATTGATTATATGTCTATATAAGTTGAGTAAAATATTACAAATTCCAAAGATCATAAGTTTGTGATTAATTTCCTTACATAAAATATGTTTAATAGATTAATAAATCATAGGGAAATCATTAATGAATATAGAACCCATTTCTTTAATTTTATATTCTTTGAATTCATGTAAAATTATGGGATATCATATAATGTGTCCACATCCTACCACCCAAAAATAAATGTTCAAATGGAGTTAGATAATATAGAAACAAAGAAAATTATAGAATGATCTGTCAACCCCTATAATAAATATTTGTCCATAAAGCAACTGGGTACCCTTTGGGCATATTGGATAACATAAAAAATCATCCTAGGTATGTCACCATATTGGATAGTTTATATAAAAATTTTCTATATACCAATTTAGGATGATCATACATCTTTTTTAGAAATCAAAAAACTAAATTATATCATTTCCTTAGCTAGAAGAAAGAATAAATTAGATCATAATTACTTGATGAAATTAGGATGAAGGTTTATTAAAATTAAAGGATCAATAAATATATATTTCAAGCCTATCAATCTAGAAATTTTAAACCCAAAATTTTTGATCTAGAAAAATATATTCAATTTTACAATTCAAAAAATAGTTATCCCTAGGGAAGTTGATGTCAAGGTAGTCAGGGATCTATGTCGCGCATCATGGCTACCCTCATTAGTTCATTAATATTCAAGTTCCCACAAGTGGTATTAAATTTATAGTCAATGATCACAAGATGTATCCATTAATATAATCATAACATAATCGTGAAATTTAAGATGGTTAAAATGATGTAATCTATTCAGGATAAAAATTTTATAAGTTAGGGGGTTTATAACGAGCTAATGACTTTAAAACAAGTTCTTTACTGGAGGAAACCTAGCCTCTTTTTAGATTATATATATTTTTTGTTTTGTTTTTTTCTCTATATTTAATAAAATGATTAAGTAGATGTTTTTTGTAATATATGTTTTGGTTTTTGATTATTTTTGTTTAAGGAAATACCTTGGGGTTCCAATGGTTCTCTAATAATATTTTTGTGAAGGATTCAAAATATGATAAATTTTTATAATTTTCAATTGAACAACATACTTTATTGAGTTAAAACCCAATCTTAAATAATCCACTATGGGATTACTTGTGACATGTAACGACCCAAAATTTTGAATAAATCATGTTTCCTAATTTTATGTGTTATTTTATTTTATTTTTATACTCAACAAAAATGTTTCATTTGATAAAATGATTATAATTAAAATGAGACTGTTGAGTTTAGACGGTTATATGACCATTGGTCAATATGACCGTTGGAAAACTAAACATTTTTATTATTGTCTCTAAATAGAAGTAATATTGGTTAATTATTATAGAAAGAAGATTCGATGGCCTCACCCAGTAGTCTTGGACCGATCAAAGTCCATCTAACAGAACTTGGGAAGGAGGTAGCACCACTGGGCTTTGCTCTTGACCAAACCCAAGATGAACTTCATCGTGTGAAGCTTGAACGGAATCGCTTTTGCGAGAATTTCAAACTGATAGAAATTACTACTTGTGCGATGTTAGCCGAGCCTCCCTCAGATTATCTCACCTTAGCACACCTTACACTTAGGTCATATGCTGGTGTGATAAGGGGCTATGTAAGGAGACCGTAACTACCTTGTGTAATCCTTTGTTTTAAATAAAAATTGGGATTTCTTCTTATGATGAAGTTTATGAATTTTTAAATGACTGGATAAATATAGTGTGCATATTTTTGATGAATTTTAGAAAAAGGATATTTTAAAAATGTTTATGTAAACCTTAAATTATTAAAAATGTGTAATGATTTTCAAAAAATGGTCTTCTACAATTATGTTCAGTACGAAATTTATAGTCTAATAAGATCAACTTGATTTTTGATGAATAGTAAATTATGAATAGTGATTTTATGATTAGGATTAGTAATGTGTCCAAATAGATTAGTAATCTCACTTAAAGAAAGTATTAATATAATACAGGCACCTTGATTAAGTAATGTGATTCAATAAAATGGTTAAATAACGGTTTCATAAATTATTATTCAAGTATTAGTTTTTTCGAGTGAATAGTGTTTTTTAATTAAAAATTAAATTAAAAGTATTTAAAAAAATTATTTCTATAAAATGGATTTCATTTTTGAACTCAGAGCACCGATATTATGTTATGGTAATTTTTGGGGGTTTTTCTGAAAAAATAAATTTTCAGTGAATAGTGTATTTATTTAAAAAATAAATTAAAAATATTTAGAAACTTATTTTTATAAAATGGAGTTCATTTTTGAAATCAGAGAATTGATATTTGGTTAAGGTGAAATTTTGGGATTATTCTGAGAAAGTTGAATTTTCGATGAATAGTGAAAATACAGTTTTTAAGTTACGGGTGTTTAATGACATCATTAAATGATGTATTAAGTTTGTAATCAATATGTTAGACTTATGAATAGTAAGATAAGGTATGAGGTGTCCCAAGTGGCCAATACCATGGGCAAATACCATGGGCAAGCCCATGGTTTTGCCAAAACCACTAATGAGGTGTTCCTTGGCCATTAATGCCTTGTCCCCTCACTTTCCCTATAAATACCAAGCCATCCTCTCATCCATTCGACTCCCCACTCTCCCCCAACGAAGTGAGGGTCTCATTACCTCCCAATGAGTCCTCTTAAGGTGCCCCCAAGCCCTCAAGGTCCCATCCTTTGAGTTTTAAGAGTTACGTTTTAAGGTAAGGGATCCGATCTCTCTCTCTCTTTTCAAGAAATCTCTTTTATGTAATTTCTTTTATGCTCCATGTTCTTTTGTTAAAGGGTGTTCTTTTATACTCCTCTTACATCCCTTTTCATGTTCACATAATTAGAGATCCCCTCTTACTCTCATTATTTCGTTTTATGATGTTTTAAGTGGCGCCGTTAGGCTGTCGAAATTTTTGTAACAGATTCTTTCTCCCTTCTCATTTTTCAAGATCTATTATCATCTAAAGTATTTCAAGTTCCTTTTTATTATGTTGGGTTATGATCTCTAAATTTATCATACTGATATTTTATGATCATATGATGATAGACCCCATTTGATCTCTTTAATTCAGTATTTTTAATTTTTAAGTGGCGCAGTTAGGCTGCCGAATTTTTAAGTGGTTCTTCACCCTTCTCGTTTTGAAGTTCTACTTTCATGTCAATTCTTTCAAGTTCCTTTTTGTTATGTTGGGGTATGATCACTATATCTATAATAATGGACTCTTATGTTCATATTATGAGAGACCCTATTTGATCTCATCAATTCATTTTTTTGAAGTTTAAGTGATGCCGTTAGGCTGCCGAATTTTTAAGGGATTCTTTCACCCTTCTCCTTTTCAAAGTTCTAATTTCATGTCAAGTCTTGAAAGTTCCTTTTTATTATGTTGGGGTATGATCTCTATATCTATCATACTGATATTTTATGTTCATTATATGAGAGACCCTATTTGACATCATCAATTCATTTTTGGTTGAAGTTTATGTAACGCTGTTAGGCTGCCGAATTTTCATAAGAGAAATCTTATTTTTGTCTTCCTTTCATGTTCTTCATTTCATATGGTATATTTTCAAATTTCATTACCATGTTCTTAAATACCTTATATTATGTCCCTCTACTGTTTTATGGGTCATTTATGATTGTTTGACCCATGTCCCATCTCTTTTCAACGTTTTCTAAAACCCTGTAACGTAGCCGTTGTGCTGCAGAATTTTCGTCTCAAAATGCCCCTCTCTTTTTCTCAAAATTACTTCATGTTATTAAGTGAATACTGAATGATCTTATTTCTACAGGGTTATTCACATATGTACAAAAAAGTTTTATTTTAAATTCTGGGATTTACATACATGAAACCCGCTCTCCCCTTCCGTGGGTTTAAAGTGACGAAAAGATCATGTCTTTAAAGCAGTTTTTAAAACGTTATGATTATGAAATGAAACCCATTTATTTTATGATATATGGGTAATTTATGAAATTTTTGATGATGATATATGTGGCTCACATGATTATAAAGGCAAATTTAAGGGTGTGCCCTGATATCGCTCCAATGCATTGGGTAATGATGTAACCACTAGAGATTACAATTTTCACAATACCTTGGTGAATAACCTTGGTAATTTTCAAATGACACCTTGGGGATGGAACTTGGTGATATGTTCATGATTGTATATGTTAAATTATGTAGGCACATCTTCAAGTTATGAAAATTTTATTTTTATTATGATATGCCTCATGATTTCATTTTCATGCCTTAAAGTTCTTTTCATGATCTTATTGAAGTATCTAAAGTTAACATGTAAAATGTTTCTATTGTTTCCCTTACTGGGCCTTTTTCTCACCCTTTCTTTTGATTTATGTCCCCAGGTTATGTGATGGAGTAATGAACCTAGGATGAACATGAGGAGAAGCCTTTCAAGTGTTTTAGAGGAATGTTTTATGTTTTCATGTTTAAAGTTCCTGGTTTCCAAGACACTAAACCTTAAAGATCCTCGGTTTTGTAAAATGTAATGAAAGTTTATGTGATAAAAGGTGGGATTCTATAGTTGGTATCAAAGGATGGTTTAGTTATTTGTGGAAATTAGGATATGAAAACTTTAGGAAGAAGCCTATAGAAAAGTTAAAAAATAGGAAATCTTCCTGGTATTTTGGTGAGTATTGAGTAAGGGGTTGCCAAGCAAATACATCCCTGTCTGGATACGAGCAGGTAGAGGTGGATCTAGCACAGATGTACATAGGGGTAAAACCTGAAAGCACCGATTTGAGCTAGACTCGAACGGGAACTGGTACATGACAACGGGCCTTGCTTCACTCTTGGTTATGACACTCCCGAGGGATATACTTTGGTAAATTCATAATCTTAGTATGAACCATTATTAAAGGAACAAAGATAAAATAAAATAAAGATTCACATAAGAATATATGATCATGGATAACCTAGATGGGAACCTAGGGGATCACAATTTAGGGTATACTTTTCTTCTAAAAGTTATCCTTATATGCTTTTGTTTCCTTTTCATGATTATTGGCTAAGTATTTAAGCCCCTAATTATGGTTTCTTTTCTTAGTTAATGGCGGGAAATGGAAGAACATGTCCCAACAACCAATGTGATAGGAAATGAGATGATTGTCGTATTAATATGACAGGGATTATTAGGGGATTAAAATATGATTATTATTTTGGAAGACATTCACTATTTTGGGGACCCTATATGATCGAGGAAAATAGATTACTACAGTATTTTCATTGAGGGGTAAGGTTGACTTATATTTTGAAGAATCGATGAATTTAAGGTTGACTTATAGTAATTTAGGTTACTTATGGAAATTATTAACCTATCTTGGGTAAAATATGTTTAGGTTAGCTACTTTTGTTATAAGATGTTAGGAGTGGTTGATGTTGTTTGGAGATGAACAATGAAGTTTATTTTGGAAGACTATGTTATCAAATCCTTCTTGTATTTGGGTTTCAATATTAGCTTGGTTTATTTTGAGGAATCTTAATGACCGTTATTTATGGAATGGTCAATGATGAACTATGGGTAGTACCATGGAACTTTGAAGATTTAAAAGTAGTTTCCATTCCTATGGGATTATTTCTTTTTGAAGAGGTGTTTTACCTTACCCTTTCTGTTTTTGGGATAATGTTTAAAGATAGAAGAAATAGATAGTTAATCTTTTGTGGATTATGAAGATGATTCTTGTGTTTTGATGAGACCAAGTAGTTTTGAATGCTCATAGTTTAAAGAAAAGATTAGTTTTGGGTAGAAACTTATTAAAGGATGAAACTCTACATGAAGATAGGTATATTTTCTTATGTTTTTGTTTTATATTGTAAATTAATTCCTAAAAATTATGAAAAGGAACGTAAAACAAAAACGTTGTTGGTTTACGTTTCCTACTAGGTAATCAAAGACCGTTTAAACACATCATAAGTTTGGGATTTTCTTTTGGTTAACTTTCTCCTAATCATGTTTTCTATCACTCTCCCCCAGAACTTGACCCTTTGTTTTTATTCCATGTCCATGTTTTCCTACATGGAATCCTAGTGTGGGTTAACTCGGGTGACCTTTGTACTTCCCTTTCATTCTTTTAAAGTAATAATTTTACTGACTCCTTTTCCGATGTGGGAC
Organism: Viscum album; assembly: GCA_963277665.1. Lineage (NCBI taxonomy): Eukaryota > Viridiplantae > Streptophyta > Magnoliopsida > Santalales > Viscaceae > Viscum > Viscum album. The sequence continues at coordinate 764,670,398 of OY728150.1, forward strand.
TTTCAGTGAAATTTCAAAACCCAATTTTAAAAATTGCGAGGACGCAATTTCTTAAGGGGGGAAGAATGTAACGACCCGAAATTTTGAATATATCTTGTTTACTAATTTTCTGTGTTATTTTATTTTATATTTATACTCAAGAAAAATGTTTCATTTGATAACATGATTATAATTAAAATGATACTGCTGGGTTTAGACGGTTATATGACCATTGGTCAATATGACCGCCGGAAAACTAAACGTTTTGATTATTGTCTCTAAATATAAGTAATCTTGGTTAATTATTATAGAAAGAAGATTCGATGGCCTTACCCAGTAGTCTTGGACCGATCGAAGCCCATCTAACAGAACTTGGGAAGGAGGTAGCACCACTGGGCTTTGCTCTGGACCCAACCCAAGCTGAACTTCATCGTGTGAAGCCGGAATGGAATCGCCTTTGAGAAAAGTTCAAACTGATAAAAATTACTACTCGTGCGATGTTAGCCGAGCCTCCCTCAGATTCTCTCACCTTAGCACACCTTACACTTAGGTCCTATGCTGGTGTGATAAGGGGCTATGTAAGGAGACCGTAACTGCCTTGTGTAATCCTTTGTTTTAAATAAAAATTGGGATTTCTTCTTATGATGATGTTTATGAATTTTTAAATGACCGGATAAATATAGTATGCATATTTTTGATGAATTTTAGAAAAAGGATATTTTAAAAATGTTTATGTAAACCTTAAATTATTAAAAATGTGTAATGATTTTCAAAAAATGGTCTTCTACAATTATGTTCGGTACGAAATTTAGAGTCTAATAAGATCAACTTGATTTTTGATGAATAGTAAATTATGAATAGTGATTTTATGATTAGGATTAGTAATGTGTCCAAATGGATTAGTACTATCACTTAAAGAAAGTATTAATATAATCTAGGCACCTTGATTAAGTAATTTTATTCAATAAAATGGTTAAATAACGGTTTCATAAATTATTATTCAAGTATTAGTTTTTTCGGGTGAATAGTATTTTTTAAATAAAAATTAAATTAAAAGTATTTAAAAAAATTATTTTTATAAAATGGATTTTATTTTTGAACTCAGAGCACCGATATTATGTTATGGTAATTTTGGGGGTTTTTTCTGAAAAAATGAATTTTCGCTGAATAGTGTATTTATTTAAAAAATAAATTAAAAATATTTAGAAAATTATTTTTATAAAATGTAGTTCATTTTTGAAATCAGAGCATTGATATTTGGTTAAGGAGAAATTTTGGGATTATTCTGAGAAAGTTGAATTTTCGATGAATAGTGAAAATACAGTTTTTAAGTTACGGGTGTTTAATGACATCATTAAATGATGTATTAATTTTGTAATAAATATGTTCAAATTATGAATAGTAAGATAAGGTATGAGGTGTCCCAAGTGGCCAATACCATGGGAAATCCCATGGTTTTGCCAAAACCACTAATGAGGTGTTCCTTGACCATTAATGCCTTGTCCCCTCACTTTCCCGATAAATACCAAGAAATCCTCTCATCCATTCGACTCCCCACTCTCCCCCAACGAAGTTCTGGTCTCATTACCTCCCAAGGAGTCCTCCCAAGGTTCCACCAAGCCCTCAAGGTCCCAACCTTTGAGTTTTAAGAGTTACGTTTTAAGGTAAGGGATCCGATCTCTCTCTTTCTTTTCAAGAAATCTTTTTTATGTAATTTCTTTTATGCTCCATGTTCTTATGTTAAAGGGTGTTCTTTTATACTCATATTACTCCCATTTTCATGTTCACATAATGAGAGATCCCCTCTTACTCTCATTATTTCGTTTTATGAAGTTTTAAGTGGCGCCGTTAGGCTGCTGAAATTTTTGTAACAGATTCTTTCTCCCTTCTCATTTTTCAAGATCTATTATCATGTAAAGTATTTAAATTTCCTTTTTATTATGTTGGGGTATGATCTCTAAATTTATCATACTGAACTTTTATGATCATATGATGAGAGACCCCATTTGATCTCTTCAATTCAGTATTTTTATGTTTTAAGTGGCGCAGTTAGACTGTCGAATTTTTAAGTGGTTTTTCACCCTTCTCGTTTTGAAGTTCTACTTTCATGTCAATTCTTTCAAGTTACTTTTTGTTATGTTGGGGTATGATCTCTATATCTATCATACTGGACTCTTATGTTCATATTATGAGAGACCCTATTTGATCTCATCAATTCATTTTTTGTTGAAGTTTAAGTGAAGCCGTTAGGCTGCCGAATTTTTAAGGGATTCTTTCACCCTTCTCCTATTCAAAGTTCTAATTCCATGTCAAGTCTTGCAAGTTCATTTTTATTATCTTGGGGTATGATCTCTATATCTATCATACTGATATTTTATTTTCATATGATGAGAGACCCTATTTTACATCATCAATTCATTTTTGGTTGAATTTTATGTAACGTTGTTAGGCTGCCGAATTTTCATAAGAGAAATCTTATTTTTGTCTTCCTTTCATGTTCTTCATTTCATATAGTATATTTTCAAATTTCATTACCATGTTCTTAAATCCCTTATATTCTGTCCCTCTACTGTTTTATGGGTCATTTATTATTGTTTGACCCATGTCCCCTCTCTTTTCAACATTTTCTAAAACCCTGTAACGTAGCCGTTGTGTTGCAGAATTTTCGTCTAAAAATGCCTCTCTCTTTTTCTCAAAATTAATTAATGTTATTAAGTGAATACTCAAAGCTCTTATTTCTATAGGGTTATTCACATATATACAAAAAATGTTTATTTTAAATTCTGGGATTTACATACATGAAACCCGCTCTCCCCTTCCGTGGGTTTAAAGTGACGCAAAGATCATTTCTTTTAAAGCAGTTTTTAAAACGTTGTGATTATGAAATGAAACCCATTTATTTTATGCTATATGGGTTATTTATGAAATGTTTGATGATGATATATGTGGCTCACATGATAATAAAGGAAAATTTAAGGGTGTGCCCTGATATCACTCCAATGCATTGGGTAATGATGTAACCACTAGAGATTACAATTTTCACGATACCTTGGTGAATAACCTTGGTAATTTTCAAATGACACCTTGGGGATGGACCTTGGTGATATGTTCATGATTGTCTATGTTAAATTATGTAGCCACATCTTCAAGTTATGAAAATGTTATTTTTATTATGATATGCCTCATGATTTCATTTTCATGCCTTAAAGTTCTTTTCATGACCTTATTGATGTATCTCAAGTTCACATGTAAAATGTTTCTCTTGTTTCCCTTATTGGGCTTTTTGCTCACCCTTTCTTTTGATGTATGTCCCCAGGTTATGTGATGCAGTAATGAACCTAGGATGAACATGAGGAGAATCCTTTCAAGTGTTTTAGAAGAATGTTTTATGTTTTCATGTTTAAAGTTCCTGGTTTCCAAGACACCAATCCTTAAAGATCCTCGGTTTTGTAAAATGTAATGAAACTTTATGTGATAAAAAGGCGGGATGCTATATGACATGGAGCCCGAATGATTAATTTATTAATATTGAGTCTTTATAATTAAACCAGGTAATTTTGTTCCATGAATTCCTTTTAATTTTCATTCTTGAATTTCTATCCTCCACTTACTTCAACCTTTAATATTTTTTTATTACAACATATAGTGTAGTGTCACTCTAAGTTAAGGGTGAAATATGATATTTGTTTTGATTTTTTTGGGGAATCAATGGAAAAATTAATTATTTATCACTACATGTGATACTATAATTTTGGGATATTAAAAAAAATAGAATTTTTTTTCAAGCCTTGATTATGTTCTTTAAGAAAGTTTAATATACAGAGAATGTTTTTTTGTATGCATGGTTATCAAATGTTATTTTTCACCATATTTATTTTCAATAATTTAATCAAAATTCACAATTCATGTACATTATATTTTTTGGGGTTAATTGGAGTTATTTGGTGTTTATAAATTTATAGAAAATATTTTTTGATCATCTTATGTTTAATTTGAGTGTCTAAAAAATTGAAAAAATGAAATAAACAATAAAATGACTATGTTGAGAAATATATTTACATAATTTTTTGCCTCAATATATTAGGGATAGGGACTCCATAGTTCTATTTCCTAGATCTAGGCTTTAAAAATATATTTTAGAGTATTGGATTGACCAAATATAGGGTGTTTTAAACTTAAGGATAGTGATTCTGTATTTTTCTTACCTAGAGTAAGGCTATTCATATCCTCTATAATAAAATAAAAAACTATAAAATATAGATACTCATCTTAATGTTATAATTTCTTTCCTACCCAATGATTCTATATTTTACCACTAGAAAAAATTTAAACCCCATTTATGTTTTTCGATACACTATTCCACCTCCAAGGTTTCATGTTTTCAGGTGATTAGGAAACGGTCCAACAAGAATCGTCACCCGTCTCTTTTTCTAGAGAGGATTTCTTGTCAAATTCACCATTTCTTTTGTTTCAACCCATTATTCATCATTATAATTCAAGGGAAGGTTGTATTAACCCTGCAGGGACTAGGAAATTTTTCCCCTATGTATTGTGAGGGAGACACCATCGTCAAATGGTCCCAGCGGGTGATTTCATGTGGTCAAGTACTAGTGAAATTGGTCATTCTCAGATATAAATTCCTCGGATGGTCTCTAACGAGTTTTTTCATGGATCCAAAAACATCCAATGACCCTGGTATCAAGGATTCATGGACCTGCTTTCCAAAGACAGGCGCTTGTTAGACAATTATTCATCCAATGAAACTTAAGGACTCCATTGGTATAGAGGATGGGAAGCCCATCTCAACAAACCCTTTTGGGAGAGGATTATTGCCTATTTCAGGACTCTCTTATAGATTTAATTCGTGTTCATATGTTCATGAATCCATGGTTCATTTCAAAATAGTGTGTCCATGAGCTACCCCTAGTTTGTAAGATCGTCGTAAGAATACATATATTTGATGTCATGTTGCATGGACTAAAACCATACAGTTTAATGTCATATATCTTGGACAATGGAATCACAATTTAATATCGTTTAGCTTGGACAATGGAATCAAAATTTAATATCTTGTAGCATAGACTAATACCATATAGTTTAGCGTCATGTGGTCAGGATGAAAACTCATAGTTTAGGGTCATAGAGTTTGGACCGTTTGTTGTGGAATCCATGATTAGATATAGGATAATTGGGATGGGATGTTCTGACATGTCTCGAACATGAGAGAGAAGAAAAGTGTAAACCATGACTTTAAGGATTCTCAGATGAGGAGAAATGATATGGGGCATGGAAGCCATTGAGGGGTATAAAGGTAGAAATTGACTCTCCCAAGGATGAATTTGCCTTTGGTTGATGACTGTTTTTGGGTCAACATATGTAGAGACACTAGGGCATGATGTGTATATTCAAACAAAGGTTTCTACCAGATATTATCCTTCTGCTTCTGAAGACCATGGGGGTTTATGAGGATCCAGAATCACCAGAGACACATATTTTGATAGATATAAAGGATGTGTTCAGGAATTTAATGTAGAGACCCAAAGCTTGACAAACATGTACATTACATTTATTTTGCAGAATACTTAATACATAACAAAAACGGACACACAAGGACCGTAATAGTTTAGTGTCTTTGGAAACTCGGAATATAATCTTCTAATCATGGTGAAAGATCTTCAAAATATCCCATAAAGATCTTCCCCTTTTGTTTTCTTACCTAAAAAAATTCTATAAATCCTAGGGAAATGAAAACACATAAAGGGTGAGCTCAAATGCTCAGTAAGTGTAAGAATGGAGAACTTAAAACAAATCATATACATTTGAACTAAAAAAACATGAACATAATGTTTAAACATCAAGATCTTGAGAAATGACATAAAACATGTCAGTACGTAAGGCATAGATCATAATGGGACATCAATAATGATAAAATAGCATGGGAATAAAACATGTAATTGTGGAAACCATTAAGCACATGTTATGATATCCATAGTAGCCAAGGAATTACTGCCAAGACCATCTTAGTGGACAAAGTCCCTTTCTGAATCGAGTTCACTCCTCGTTTCAGTCCTGTAACACTAAACCAAATTAACTTACCATTCTAGCCATATCTATCTCATGAGATATAAATCTTAACCTAATGCATTGGAGATAGATATAGGTCCCACACATCTCATAATGAAATCATTCTTACTTGTGCCAACACATAAACATAAATCATTCATCATAACCCAAAGATTAAAATGGGTTTTATATGTATCATTCCATCCAAAAATAATCCATATAAAACAAATGGATATTTCATCATAAGAAAATTTAAACCATGTAAATCATAGATAAATTATACTGGAAACATACACATATGTAATAATGTCATATTATATGGAAAATGGTTTTGATAAAACACTTGAAATGAATTCTTGAGGAAAATATCCTTTCTTCTTCCAAATCATTTTCATTTCACAAAATGCCATAAAATTTTAAAAGAAAAATATTTTATTGATAACCATGAAATCTTATAGAGTAAGCTTCATGAAAATAAGGTGTTATGAAACAGTAAAAATCCATTCACGCCATATAAGTTAAAAATAACATTGTTCTTGTACTTTTGTTGGAAAAGTCAAAGAGTTCCTCGTGTGGAAAACAAAAGTAAGATTAATTTCATAAAATGTGGTAAATTTCAAAAATGGGTAAAAAGGAATTTAAAAATACATGAATTTTTTTTAGAAAACATGGGTATGGATGATAACAATAACCCCAATAAATACTTATGAATAACAATCTCGGATAAGAACAAGATTGGAATAGTTATCCCTTACAAATATCTTTTTGTAAATAAAATAGATCACTTATGTGTATTCCCTATAAGTTCACATAAATAAATTATAAATACATGATAAGATATAAAAAATCATTTCTCACATAATCAAAGAATGACATAAACAAGAAAGAGAAGATCAACCCAAAGAATGGAAATTGGGTTAAGAAGTTCCCTTATATCATGTCCGACTTGACTCGCTCATTCTTTAATCTCCTGAATAATAAATCAAAGTTAATTTATACTTTATTACAAAACTTTTTCAAGTTTATTATTCCTTTTATATCACTTATTACCATTTTATAAATATTATGTAACCATTTTTGTTAATAATGTTCGTTTTGTCGATATTTGGTACTTGAGTAAAAAATGGACTTCTTATAATTACATGTTGTTCATGTGGTCAAAGGTTCACTATATCAAGAATTATATTCATGATTTATATATCATATATATAATATATATCCAGTATATACATGTATTTATAATAGTACATAACATATGGAGGTAATAAATCAAATGCACCGTTTATGGAGACGGTAAGCCGTACGTACGCATGAACGCTAGTTTCATTTCTATTTCTTATTTTAATGGAATTGAAACATAATGATACATAATTATATTATAATTCCAGTATAATATTATATATAATATCATTAATTCTATCCTTTACACATCCCACATAAGGCATTAACGAATCACATCACTTTGAGGGGGCGGTAGTCCGCACTTCCTCAAATGAGATTATCATATTTACCCACTATGGAAACCATAAAGGATTGATATAATTGGGAATTAAATAAGAATAAGGAAATAATAAACATAATATATATCATATCTAAATACAGTTCCATCATAATGGCCACCATGATAGGCGGTAGGAGAAAATCGAACAATCATCGTTTCGTGAGGCGTTAGTTTTCCATCCACAAGAACATTATGTTCTTCATCCATTAGATGGAGGTGTGTGTATGTTTTGTTAGAATACTTATCATAAAAACATCCTAGTATATTTAGGATACTGTTTTTGTTACACAGGAAAGTATTAAAAAGAGTTTAGGGGTGGGAGAAGTAGAATAGAAAAACAATTTATGATAAACCATTACCTTTAATTTGGGTAACTTCCTTTGGTTTGAACCAAAAGGACTTCTTGGAGTGCCTTCTGCCTAAGGTAAGGCTTCTAGGGGGAGAATAGGGATGTAGGGAGCTTAATTGGGCAGAGGTTGGATGATCCAAATGGCTTTAGAGGTATGAGGAATTGTATAGAAATGGTCTCCTTTTATAAGGGGGAGGAGGGGCTCTTTTGGGAAGTGTGAAAATATTATTTTATTATAAACTTATCTTCAGTTTCAAAAGGTCCAAAAATCATTAAAGAGGAAGATAAGATGACTCATGGTCGAAATAAAATCATCCAATCAGAATTTGTCATGTTTTTCATTATATTTCAATCATTATAATCTTATTTATTTAAATCATTTATTAATGAGGTAAATACTGCATCATTATTGTGTCAAACAAAATTTAATTTATTTGATGTCTAAAAATTATAAAAAAATTCCATCATGTAGGAAATTCCTTTAGATTTCTAATGAATATTTATAGTCGAAATGATAATTTATATAACCCCTTATAAAAATTAATTACTAAAATATTTTTTTAATGTCAATTTTGTCTTTACATTAAATTAATTAATCCAAATAGTCATTATCACTACCAAGTGGCTCCATGGGGTCACAAAATCGACCAAAGGATTCCCATGTTCGGACAATACTCATAAAATAACATTAGGATAAGTGTTAAGGTAATTTTGAATTATTATAATATCCTTTTAACCTTAAATTACCCTATTTACCTTTAACCGCGGTAAATAAAAGTCAAAAGTTACTATTCACCAAAAATTATTTTCATCTTATTGAACCACATTTTACTTCTTGATAACAACCATGTCTGTTTGATTTTTTAAATTCAATTCACAGAAGTGGTAAAATTTCATTTAAATAAAAAAGTCAGTTTTTTTAACTACCACTAAGTGGTGTCACTATTCATAAAAAATTGAAGTTTTTCAGAAAAATACCTAAAATTCAGCCTAAGGTATATTTGATATTCCAAATTCAAAAATGATTTCTATTTATCCAAATTCAAAACATAGAAGTGGAATTAATTAATTTTAAAATTAATTCCTATTATCAAAACAAATAGTGTGTTTTTAAGAAGCAATAACTATCAAAAGATTGATACTTGTTTATATCCAATTTCAATGTTAAATTAATTACAATGAACAAAATTGCATTAAATGGTAAAAATATATTCTAATTACAATTTAAAACCAATTAAAAATATAATCTAACCATATAAATTATTGCGATAATTTTTTTAATTAAAATATACCATGTTTTTACAATTCATTAAAATATGAATTTTATCAGAATAATATGAAAACTTTATCCAGAGTAAATTTTTATATCCTGATTCCAAAGAAGAATTTTATTTTGTAAAATTTTAATTATATACATGTCAAAAACTATATTTAAAGTGGGTGCACCATCAAAAGGCGGCAAACCTTAATTTTTTGAAAAATACTTATTTTACCCAAAAAATTTATTTTATTCTCATACCATGTTCTAGAAAATGTGTAAGATGAATAATAATGTTATAAAATTCAAAATTTAGTTAATAATCTTCATAACTAATAGTCCATAATAATATTATAACCATATGTCATTGTTTAGTGAAACCCGGTATTGCATACAACACACGCTGTCATGGAAGGTCGCGATTGCGTGTAATGAAAGCCAAGTCAAAGTTGCGTGTTGTGCAAGACTCCTACATTGTTTTTTATAACATAATCCAACAATATTTCATTTATATGCATATATATATATATATATATATATAAATACACTCAATGTTGCGTAGAATAACTACTATCAAACGAACTTGAAATTGTGTGTAACACAATCCAAGAATAGTGTTGTGTATACTACAAGCTAATACGGTGTTTCGTATAGTGGAAGATAATCTTGGTGTAGCGTACAACACAAGACATCAATGAATTTAAAAAGAATAATTCTCATAAAATCTCTGGTTGTTACATTCTACCCACCTTAAAATGAATTTCTCCCTCGAAATTCGTTGGGGTTATAAATGGTTTACTACTTAAAAGTTTCTTTCATAGAAAACCACATCGTAAAAAGGAATACTAAAACTTACTTTAAAAAAATCAACATTAGAAACAAAACAGATAACCAAAGTAACTCATCACTTGGGTTCCCACATAGTAGATCATAGGTGAAAATATGGATATGGAAGAGAAATCTAACCATCAAGTTCTAATGGAGAGTGGTAGAGAACAGGGCTATGAAAAATCCAACAGTCACATAGCCATAAAATTGTGATGATATAAGGTACCGTATGATTCATCAGATATGAGAGCACTAGGAAAATATTTTTGGTTTTCAAGATCATTTCCCTAAAGTTGGAGAATTTTTGAATTAAAAGAAACACTTACTTGATTTTGGTACAATCTCAACGTTGCTCGTGCCTCGAAAAATTTCCACTTCATCTCTTAAAGAATTGATGTTGAATTTACCTTTCGCGAAGTGTTAGCAGATCATGTGATAGAATGATAGGACATTCTATCAATCTCAAAAATAAAGTTAGCAATAATTATATACATAATTCCATCTATGGTGAGATTAATAGGATATGGTTCCAAAATTGACTTATACTTCATCTATCATCCTTCTTAATAAAATAAAAAAAATAGTTTCTACTAACCAGCGACTTCCTGTAGGCCAGTGGTAGGCGATAAAGGCCTGTCGCACTTCGATTGTGAGTTCGATTCCCACAACCTTGTCGGACACGACGGGTTGTCGCCCATCCTACGGGTTGTCCTTTTTCTAAAACTACATTATTATAACATTCCTGCAATAATATAGAAAAAAGTTCTAGCCATAAACAATACTAACTTATGTCCAATATAATCCTTTCAATCTTTTGGATTATCCAAAATAATTTTGTCCAATATCATAGTATAAAGAAATCAATTACTAGAAATTTCATATGTCGAGCATGTGAATAACATCATTTATCCCCCATAGATGACATGATATATCTTGTTGGTCACATTCAAAACATGTGAATACCTTAATCAAGTATTCTATTGCAACATGAATAACCATAAAACCTTAGTTGAAAACATGAATGCTGTCAAAAGTTGTCTCTTTCCACATTCCAAAATCCCAAAAATGCTTTATGCTCAAACCATGATATCACTTTGTCCTTATATTAGTCATGATCTCATTAATACTATAAAAAATCTCATTATCTCCTTAACCCTTCATTATGCGCATATCATCTACTTTCCAAAAAATATCTGAATAAACTTTCATGGTTACCGGTACCATTCAAAATATTTTTTCAAATACTTTAGGAAAAACAATAGTGTAACAATACTTATATGTGTCTTTATTCCATAGTACCATTACCTATACAACATAACTCTTGATAAATGTAAATCATTCCACTACCTTTTTAAACCATTGACTGGGCTTCAACAATTATTTCATCTCACAGATCATTTCTAGTCTCTTCGTCATCATCAACATAAATACTACCCGTACATCCATGATTATTCTCTTCATGAGACTTTCCCTTAGGGAATTGGTTTGCATAATGCCCACACATTCCACATTTAAAACATTTAACCATTGTTGATGTCTTCTAAATACCACCATCCTTGTCCATGGTGTTCACTGATCCTTTTCTTTTGCAATTACTGGCTTTGTGTCCTTCTTTTCCACAACCAAAACATCTTCCAGTTCCTTTGAAGAATTCCCCTTGATGCCTCTTCCCACATGACTTACATGAGGGAAATTATACTTTCTTTCCTCTATGATCATCATGAAACTCCATCTTTCTCCTATTAGCTGAGTCAGTAATCTTACCAAAGTTGAGATTATTGATCATATTATGAGATTTCCGATTAGGCATAATAATGATGTTTCACCTTCCAAATTCCATTTCATTTGGTAGCTCATGAATAATATCATTCCATTGTCCATAATATCCTTCATTATCGTGAATCCTCCTGTTTCCATCCATTTTCTAAAACCCAAAAAGAATAGAGTGAGAGGCAAAAATCATGCTAGGAAAACAACAAAATAAAGAGGGTGTACCTTCAATATCTTACATCTTAGTTTTAATTCTAATATGGTTTCCGTAATTCTAGGACTATAACCTATACTTATACATAACCATAGGGACATCCCTAGACATACCTTAGAAATATCTCTAGGGATCTCACTAAAGATTTTGCATCCTAGTTTCCAAAGGTTAACTAAACCTTTTCTCTGATACCAACTGTATAGACCCAAATCTTGATGTACATGTAAATTACATTTCTTTTGCAGAATACTTAATACATAACAAAAACAGAAACATAAGGACCGTAATAGTTTAGTGTCTTTGGAAACTCAGAATATAATCTTCTTATCATGGTGAAAGATCTTCAACATCTCATATAAAGATCTTCCCCTTTTGGTTTCTTACCTAAATCATTTCTTTAAATCCTGGGGAAAAGAAAACATATAAATGGTGAGATCAAATGCTCATTATTGGTAAGCATGGAGAAAATAAAACAAATCATATACACTTGAACTAAAAAAAACATGAACATAATGTTTAAACATCAAGATCTTGAGAAATGACTAAAACATGTCAGTACTTAAGACATAGATCATAATGGGACATCAATCATGATAAAATATCATGGGAATAAAACATGTAATTGTGGAAACCATTAAGCACATGTTATGATTTCCATAGTAGCCAGGCATTACTGCCAAGACCATCTTAGTGGACAAAGTACCTTTCTGAATCGAGTTCACTCCTCGTTTCAGTCCTGTAACACTGAACCAGATTAACTTACCATTCCAGCCATGTCTATATCATGAGATATAAATCCTGACCCAATGCATTGGAGGGAGATATAGGTCCCACCCATCTACTAATGAAATCATTCTTACTTGTGCCACAACATAAACATAAATCATTCATCATAACCCAAAGATTAAAATGGGTTTCATAAACATCATTCCATCCTAAAATAATCCATATAAAACAAATGGATATTTCATCATAAGAAAAGAGAAACCATGTAAATCATAGATACATTATAATGGAAACATACACATATGTAATAATGTCATCTTATATGGAAAATGGTTTTGATAAAACACTTGAAATGAATTCTTGAGGAAAAAATCATTTCTTCTTCAAAATCATTTTCTTTTCAAAAATGTCATGAAATTTTAAAAGAAAAACATTTTATTGAAAATAAACATGAAATATTGTAGAGTAAGATTCATGAAAATAATGCGTTATGAAACCATAAAAATACATTCAAACCGTATAAGTTGAAAATAACATCCATCTCGTACTTTTGTCAGAAAAGTCAAAGAGTTCCTCGTGTGGTAAAAAAAAGAAAGATCACTTTCATAAAATGTGGTAAATTTCAAAAATGGGTAAAAAGTACTTTAAAAATACATGAAAACATTTTTATAAAACATGGTCATTGTCGATAACAATAACCCCAGTAAATACTAATGAATAACAATCTCGGATAAGAATGAGATTGGAATAGTTATCCCTTACAAAGATCTTTTTTTAAATAAAATAGACCACTTATGTGTATTCACTATAAGGTCACATAAAGAAAGTATAAATACATGATAAGATATAAAAATTCATTTCTCACATAATCAAAGAACGACATAAACAAGAAAGAGAAGATCAACCCAAAGAACGGAAATAGGGTTAAGAAGTTCCCTTACCTTGTGTCCGACTTGACTCGATTGTTCTTTAATATCCAGAATAATAAATCAAAGTTAATTTATAATTTATTAAGAACCATTTTAAAGTTTATTATTCATTTTATATCAGTTATTACCATATTATAAATATTATGTAACCATTTAAGTTAATAACGTTCTTTTTGTCGATATTTGGTACTTGAGTCAAAAATGGACTTCTTATAATTACATGTTGTTCACGTGGTGAAAGGTTCATTATACACAGAATGATATTCATGATTTATATATCATATATATCATTTATATCCAGTATATAAATGTATTTATAATAGTACATAACATATGGAGGTAAGAAATGAAATGCACCGTTCTTGGAGACGGTAAGCCGTACGTACGCATGAACGCTACTTTCATTTCTATTTCTTATTTTAATGGAATTGAAAAATAATTATACATAGGTATATTATAATTAAAGTATAATATCATATATAATTGCATTAAATCCATTCTTTACACATCCCATATAGGGCATTAACGAATCACATCACTTTGAGGGGGCGGTAGTCCGCACTTCCTCAAATGAGATTATCATATTTACCCACTCTAGAAACCATAAAGGCATGATATAATTGGGAATTAAAGAATCATAAGGAAATACTAAACATAATATATATCATATATAAATACATTTCCATCATAATGGCCACCATGAGAGGCGGTAGGAGAAAATCGAACAATCATCGTTTCGTGAGACGTTAGTTTTCCATCCACAGAAACATTATGTTCTTCATCAATTAGATGGAGGTGTGTGTAAGTGTAGTTATAATACATCACATAACAACATACTAGTATATTTAGGATACTGGTTTTGTTACAAAATAAAGGATTAAAAAGAGTTTAGGGGTTGGAGAAGTAGAATAAAAGAAAACAATTTAAGAGAAACCGTTACCCTTAATTTTGGTAACTTCTTTTGGTTTGAACCCAAAATACTTCTTGGAGTGCCTTCTGCCTAAGGTAAGGCTTCTAGGGGGAGGAGAGGGATGTAGGGAGATTAATTGGGCAGAGGTTGGATGTACCAAATATATTTATATGTGTGAGGAATTGGATAGAAATGGTCTCCTTTTATAAGGGGGAGGAGGGGCTCTTTTGGAAAGTGTGAAAATATTATTTTATTATAAACTTATCTTCGGGTTCAAAAGGTCCAAAAATCATTAAAGAGGACGATATGATGACTAATGGTCGAAATAAAATCATCCAATCATAATTGGACATTTTTTGGATTATATTTTAATCATTATAATCTTATTTATTTAAATAATTTATTAATGTGGTAAATACTGCATCATTATTGTGTCATAAATAATTTAATTTATTTGATGTCTAAAAATTATATAAAAAATAACATCATGTAGGAAATCGTTTTATATTTCCAATTAATATTTATAGTAGAAAATATAATTTATATAAAACCTTACAAAAAATAATTACTAAAATATTTTTGTTAATGTCAATTTTGTCTTTACATTAAATTAATTAATCCAAATTCTCATTATCACTACCAAGTGGCTAAATGGGGTCACAAAATCAACCGAAGGATTCCCATGGTCGGAAACTAATCATCCAATAACGTTAGGACAAGTGTTAAGGTAATTTTAAATTATTATAATATTCTTTTGACCTTAAATTACCCTATTTACCTTTAACCATGGTAAATAAAAGGTAAACGTTACTATTCACCAAAAATTATTTTCATCTTATTGAACCCAATTTTACTTTTGATAACAACCATGTCTGTCGTATTTTAGATATTCAATTCACAGAAGTGGTAAAATTTCATTTAAATGAAAAATTCAGTTTTTTTAACTACTACTAAGTGGTGTCACTATTCATCAAAAATTGATGTTTTTCAGAAAAATACCAAAAATTCAGCCTAAGCTATATTTGATATTCCGAATTCAAAAATTATGTCTATTTTTTCATATTCAAAACCTAGAAGTGTCATTAATTAATTTTAAAATTAATTACCGTTATCAAAACAAATAGCGTGTTTTTAAGAAACAATAACTATCAAAAGATTGATACTTGTTTATGTCCAATTTGAAAGTGAAATTAATTCCAATGACCAAAATTGGATTAAATGGTAAAAATATATTCTAATTACACTTTAAAACCAATTAAAAAGTTAACTTAACTATATAAATTATTTCGATAAAAAAAGTTGTTTTTAATTAAAATATAGCGTGTTTTTACAATTCATTAAAATATGAATGTTATCAGAATAATATGAAAAATTTATCTAAAGTAAATTTTTATATCCTGATTCTAAATAAGAATTTATTTTGTCAAATTGGACTTATAGGCATGTCAAAAACTATATTTAAAGTGGGTGCGCTATCAAAAGGCGACAAAACTACATTTTTTGACAAATAATTATTTTACAGGAAAAATTTATTTTGTTCTCATACCATGTTCTAGAAAATGTGTAAGATGAATAATAATTTTATAAAATTCAAAGTGTAGTTAATACTATTCATAACGGCTAGTCCATAATAATATTATAACCATATGTCATTGTTTAGTGAATCCTGGTATTGCGTACAACACACACTATCGAGGAAGGTCGCGATTGCGTGTAATGTAAGCCAAGTCAAAGTTGCGTGTTGTGAAAAACTCCTCCATTGTTTCGTATAACAGAATCCAACCATATTTCATTTATATGCATATATATATATATACATACAATCAATGTTGCGTAGAATAACTACTATCAAACGAACTTGAAATTGTGTGTAACACAATCCAAGAATAGTGTTACGTATACTACAAGCTAATACGGTGTTGCGTATAGCACAAGATAATCTTGGTGTAGCATACAACACAAGACATCAATGAAATTAAAAAGAATAATTCTCATAAAATCTCGGGATGTTACATTCTACCCCCCTTAAAATGAATTTCACCCTCGAAATTCGTTGGGGTTATAAATGGTTTACTACTTGAAAGTTTCTTTCATAGAAACCCACATCGTAAAAAGGAATATTAAAACTTAATTTTAAAAAAATGAACGTTAGAAACAAAAACGGATAACCAAAGGAACCCATCACTTGGGTTCCCACATAGTAGATCATAGGTGAAAATATGGATATAGAATAGAAATATAACCGTCAAGTTCTAATGGGGAGTGGTAGAGAACATGGCTATGAAAAATCCAACAGTCAAAAAGCCATAAAATTGTGATGATCTAAGGTACCATTGGATTCATCATATATGAGAGCACTAGGACAAAATTTTTGGTTTTCAAGATAATTTCCCTAAAGTTGAATAAATTTTGAATTAAAATAAATACTTACTTGACTTTGATACAATCTCAACGTTGCTCATGCCTCAAAAAATTTCCACTTCATCTCTTAAAGAAATGAAGTTTAATTTGCCTTTCGCGACGTGTTAGCAGATCATGTGATAGAATGATAGGTCATTCCATCTATCTCAAACATAAAGTTAGCAATAATTATATACATAAGTTCATCTATGGTGATATTAATCAGATATGGTTCCAAAATTGACTTACACTTCATCTATAATCCTTCTTAATAAAATAAAAAAAATAGTTTGTACTAACCAGCAACTTCCTGTAGGTCAGTGGTAGGCAATAAAGGCCTGTCGCACTTCAGTTGTGGGTTCGATTCCCACAACCTTGTCCGACATGACAGGTTGTCACCCGTCCTACGGGTTGTCCTTTTTCTAATACTACATTATTATAACATTCCTACAATAATATAGAAAAAAGTTCTAGCCATAAACAATACTAACTTATGTCCAATATAATCCTTTCCAATCTTTTGGCTTCTCCAAAATACTTTTGTCCAAGATCAAAGTATAAAGAAAAATAATTACTAGAAACTTCATCTATCGAGCATGTGAATACCATCATTTATCCCCCATAGATCATACGATATATCCTATTGGTCACATTCCAAACATGTGAATACCTTAATCATGTATTCTATTGCAACATGAATAACCATAGAACCTTTGTTGAAAACATGAATGCTATCAAAAGTTGTCTCTTTCCACAATCCAAAATCCCAAAAATTCTTTATGCTCAAACCATGATATCACTTTGTCCTTATATTAGTCATGAGCTCATTAATACTATCAAAAATCTCATTATCTCCTTATCCCTTCATTATGCGCATATCATATAATTTCCAAAAATATATGAATAACCTTTCATGGTTACCTGTACCATTCAAAATATTCTTTCAAATACTTCAGTAAAAACAATAGTGTAACAATCCTTATATGTGTCTTTATTCCATAGTACCATTACCTATACAACATAACTCTCGGTAAACGTAAATCATTCCACTACCTTCTTAAACCATTGACCGAGCTTCAATAATTCTTTCATCTCACAGATCATTTGTAGTCTCTTCATCATCATCAACATAAATACTACTCATACATCCATGTTGATTCTCTTCATGGGACTTTCCCTTAAAGAATTGGTTTGTATAATTCCTCTACATTCCACATTTAAAACATTTAACCATTGTTGATGTCTTAGAAATAACATTATCATTGTCTATGGTGTTAAATGATCCTTTTTCTTTGCAATTACTGGCTTTGTGTCCTTTTTTTCTACAACCAATCCATCTTCTAGTTTCATTGAATCATTCCCCTTTATTCCTCTTGGCACATGACTTACATGAGGGAAATTGAACTTTCTTTCCTCTATGATTATCATGAAACTCCATCTTTCTCTTATTAGCTGAGTCAGGAAACTTACCAAAGTTGAGATTGTTGATCATATTATGAGATTGATGATTAGGAATAATAATGATGTTTCGCCTTCCAAATTCCATTTCATTTGGTATCTCATGAATAATATCATTCCATTTTCCATCATATCCTCCATTATAATGAATCCTCCTGTTTCCATCCATTTTCTAAAACCCAAAAAGAATAGCGCGAGAGGAAAAAATCATGCAAGGAAAACAGCAAAATAAAGAGGGTGTACCTTAAATATCTAACATCTTAGTTTTAATTCTAATATGGTTTCCTTAATTCTAGGACTATAACCTATACTTATACTTAACCTTAGGGATATCCCTAGACAAACCTTAGAAGTATCTCTAGGGATCTCACTAATGGTTTCGTATCCTAGTTTCCAAAGGTTAACTAAACCTTTCCACTGATACCAACTGTAGCGACCCAAAGCTTGACGTACATGTACATTACATTTCTTTTTCGTAATACTTAATACATTACAAAAACAGACACACAAGGACCGTAATAGTTTAGTGGTTTTGGAAACTCGGAATATAATCTTCTAATCGTGGTGAAAGATCTTCAACATCTCCCATAAAGATCTTCCCCTTTTGTTTTCTTACCTAAAACCTTTATTTAAATCCTGGGGAAAAGAAAACATATAAAGTGTGATCTCAAATGCTCAGTATGGGTAAGTATGGAGAAAATAAAACAAATCATATACATTTGAACTAAAAAAACATGAACATAATGTTTAAACATCAAGATCTTGAGAAAACATGTCAGTAAATAAGGCATAGATCATAATGGGACATCAATAATGATAAAATAGAATAGGAATAAAACATGTAATTGTGGAAACCATTAATCACATGTTATGATTTATGTAGTATCCAAGGCATTACTTCCAAGACCATCTTAGTTGACAAGGTCCCTTTCTGAATCGAGTTCACTCCTCGTTTCAGTCCTATAACAATGAACCTGATTAACTTACTGTTCCATCCATGTCTATCTCATTAGATATAAATCTTGACCCAATGCATTGGAGGGAGATATAGGTCCCACCCATCTCATAATGAAATCATTCTTACTTGTACCACAACATAAACATAAATCATTCATCATAACCCAAAGATTAAAATGGGTTTCATAAACATCATTCCATCCTAAAATAATCCATATAAAACAAATCGATATTTCATCATAAGAAAATTGAAACCATTTAAATCATAGATACATTATACTGGATACATACACATATGTAATAATGTCATCTTAGATGGAAAATGGTTTTGATAAAACTCTTGAAATGAATTCTTGAGGAAAATATCCTTTATTCTTAAAAATAATTTTCTTTTCACAAAATGAAATGAAATTTTAAAAGAAAAAGATTTTATTGAAAATAACCATGAAATCTTGTAGAGTAAGCTTCATGAAAATAAGGCATTATGAAATCGTAAAAATCCATTCACACCGTATAAGTTAAAAATAACATTCTTCTCGTACTTTTGTCGGAAGAGTCAAAGATTTCCTCGTGTGGTAAACAAAAGTAAGATTCATTTCATAAAATGTGGTAAATTTCAAAAATGGTTAAAAATTAATTTAAAAATAAATGATTTTTTTAGAAAACATGGGCATGGATGATAACAATAACCCCAGTAAATACTTATGAATAATAATCTCGGATAAGAATGAGATTGGAATAGTTATCCCTTACAAATATATTTTGGTAAATAAAATAGATCACTTATGTGTATTCACTATAAGGTCACATAAAGAAATTATAAATACATGATAAGATATAAAAAATCATTTCCCACATAATCAAAGAACGACATAAACAAGAAAGAGAAGATCAACCCAAAGAACAGAAATTGGGTTAAGAAGTTACCTTACATCGTGTCTGACTTGAATCGATCATTATTTAATCTCCTGAATAATAAACCAAAGTTAATTTCTACTTTCTTAATAAACTTTTTCAATTTTATTATTCCTTTTATACCACTTATTACCATTTTATAAAATTATATAACCATTTAATTTAATAACGTTTGTTTTGTCGATATTTGGTACTTGAGTCAAAAATGGACTTCTTATAATTGCATATTGTTCATGTGGTCAAAGGTTAATTATATCCAGAATGATATTCATGAATTATATATCATATATATTGTATATATCCAGTATATACATGTATTTATAATAGTACATAACATATGGAGGTAAGAAATGAAATGCACCGTTCATGGAGACGGTAAGCCGTACGTAAGCATGAACGCTACTTTCATTTCTATTTCTTATTTTAATGGAATTGAAACATAATTATAAATAGGTATATTATAATTCCAGTATAATATCGTATATAATATCATTAAATCCATCCTTTAAAAATCCCACATAAGGCATTAACGAATCACATCACTTTGAGGGGGCGGTAGTCCGCACCTCCTCAAATGAGATTATTGTATTTACCCACTATGGAAACCATAAAGGCTTGATAAAATTAGGAAGTAAATAAGTATAAGGAAATCATAAACATAATATATATCATATATAAATACAATTCCATCATAATGGACACCATGAGAGGCGGTAGGAGAAAATCGAATAATCATCGTTTCGTGAGGCGTTAGTTTGCCATCCACAGAAACATTATGTTCTTCATCCATTAGATGGAGGTGTGTGTAAGTTTAGTTAGAATAATTATCATAAAAACATCCTAGTATATTTAGGATACTAGTGTTGTTACAAAATAAAGTATTAATGAGAGTTTAGGGGTTGGAGAAGTAGAATAAAAGAAAACAATTTAAGAGAAACCGTTAACTTTAATTTGGGTAACTTTCTTTGGTTTGAACCAAAAGGACTTCTTGGAGTTCCTTCTGCCTAAGTTAAGGCTTCTAGGGGGAGGATAGGGATGTAGGGAGCTTAATTGGGCAGAGGGTGGATGATCCAAATGGCTTGATAGGTGTGAGGTATTGGATTGAAATGGTCTCCTTTTATAAGGGGGAGGAGGGACTCTTTTGGAAAGTGTGAAAATATTATTTTATTATAAACTTATATTCGGTTTTAAAATGTCCAAAAATAATTAAAGAGGAATATAACATGACTCATGGTAGAAATAAAATCATCCAATCAGAATTGTAAATTTTTTGGATTATATTTTAATCATTATAATCTTATTTATTTAAATCATTTATTAATGAGGTAAATACTGCATCATTATTGTGTCATAAATAATTTAATTTATTTGATGTCTAAAAATTATAAAAAAATAAAATCATGTAGGAAATATTTTTAGCTTTCTAATGAATATTTAAAGTTGAAAAGATAATTTATATAACCCCTTATAAAAATTAACTACCAAAATAGTTTTGTTAATGTCTATTTCGTCTTTACATTAAATTAATTAATCTAAATTGTCATTATCACTACCAAGTGTCTCAATGGGGTCACAAAATCGACCCAAGGATTCTCATGGTCTGCCACTACTCATAAAATAATGTTAGGACAAGTGTTAAGGTAATTTTTAATTATTATAATATTCTTTTAACTTTGCATTACCCTATTTACCTTTAACCGCGGTAAATAAAAGTCAAAAGTTACTATTCACCAAAAAATATTTTCATCTTATTGAACCACATGTTACTTCTTGATAACAACCATGTTTATCAGATTTTTGAAATTAAATTCACAGATGTGGTAAAATTTCATTTAAATGAAAAAGTCAGTTTTTTTAACTACCACCAAGTGGTGTCACTATTCATCAAAAATTGATGTTTTTCAGGAAAATACCGAGAATTCAGCCTAAGCTATATTTGATATTCCGAATTCAAAAATGATGTCTATTTTTCCAAATTCAAAACATAGAAGTGGAATTAACTAATTTTAAAATTAATTCCCATTATCAAAACAAATAGCGTGTTTTTTAGAAACAATAACTATCAAAAGATTGATACTTGTTTATGTCCAATTTCAAAGTGAAATTAATTCCAATGACCAACATTGGATTAAATGGTAAAAATATATTCTAATTACACTTTAAAACTAATTAAAAATTTAATCTAACCATATAAATTATTGCGATAAAAAAGTTGTTTTTAATTAAAATATAGAGTGTTTTTACTATTCATTAAAATATGAATGTTATCAGAATAATATGAAAAAATTATCCAAAGTAAATTTTTAGATCCTGATTCCAAAGAAGAATTTTATTTTTTCAAATTGGACTTATATACATTCCCAAAACTATATTTAATGTGGGTGCGCCATCAAAAGGCGGCAAAACTGCATTTTTTGAAAAATATTTATTTTACCCGAAAAATTTATTTTGTTCTCATACAATGTTTTCGAAAATGTGTAAGATGAATAATTATTTTATTAAATTAAAAATGTAGTTAATACTATTCATAACGGCTAGTCCATAATAATATTATAACAATATGTTGTTGTTTAGTGAAACCTAGTATTTCATACAACACACGCTATCGAGGAAGGTCGCGATTGCGTGTAATGCAAGCCAAGTCAAAGTTGCGTGTTGTACAAGACTCCTCCATTGTTTCGTATAACATAATCCAACCATATTTCATTTATACGCATATATATATATACATACACTCAATGTTGCGTAGAATAACTACTATCAAACGAACTTGAAATTGTGTGTAACACAATCTAAGAATAGTGTTGCATATACTAAAAGCTAATACGGTGTTGCGTATAGCGCAAGATAATCTTGGTGTAGCGTACAACACAAGACATAAATGAAATTAAAAAGAATAATTCTAATAAAATCTCGGGTTGTTACATTTAAGAAACATTCAGGCTATGATTTTCCATGGATTTATGGATCAACCTGGCATATGAGGTAGGTGATAGGGTTTTCAGGTGGTGCATGGCGAATGTATATTTTCACGATATTTAAGGGATAAATGTTTGGGTGAAACAAGGGTGAATTGGAAAATGTTTTTCACCTGACTCAAAAAGTTCTCAGTGTGACCCTCCATTTTCAACGGGGTCAGTGACGGGCTGCAGCCCCGATGTGAGGGTACGGGGGAACAACCCCCATGGTATGGACTGGTGGGTGAAAACTATTTTCTGCATAGACCTAGCCATGTAGGAGCTGTACACATATGGACATAGTCATGGGAGATGGCTACAAATTGTCTGTCCATGTATGATGGTATGCAGACTATTTTCGTCATAGGAGCTTCTGCGAACCGTTGGCTGGATATGAGTTGGCCACAAACAGTTTTCCACAAATGGGTTTCCGCATACTAAATTCCACATAGGGAGTATGAGAACCATTATTATTATTATTTATCAATTTTCTAGTTGGATGCATAGATTCTTCTTAATACAGTTCATAGGGAGGACTTCCATGAACTTCTTTCTTTATATAGATTGCGATATAGATTCTGCGAACTGTTTTGGATGGAGGATGGAGTCCCACGAACTGCTTTGGGTGCGAGTGAAATTCCTCCCACACCCACTATGTTCTTCATTCCATTTTTTCCTATACTAGAGACCTCTCTATTCCTTCTTCCACACTTTCTTTTGTTCCCCTGGTGGTACTTTTATATAGCACCAGTGGAAGCTGTATCTACAATTCATTCAACACTTTTTGTGGAAGCCAATAGAGGAAATCAGGCCTGCAGATGACTTGGTCAACCACAGTTTGTGGAGGTGCATAATGCCTCTAGCTTCTCTTAATCTGTGAACCACATCGTTCATGGGAATGGTGTGCGGGGCATATCTCTATCAGATTCTTTCCAGCGAAAATGGTTCGTGACAACTTCGGTTCATGGGTAGAAATTCACTGTGAACACCTTTTTTCACTGGCCAACACCTCATGGTCCAGTGCATCATAGTCTATCCACATACTAGTGGTTCAAGGTTTATGAATTCTGCGATCCTTTCCTAGAAATCGGTACATGGCTAGGCCAAATTCCATTGAAAAATTTTATTTCTTCAAATTTATTCCCATATTTTCAAT
The DNA here is from genome assembly GCA_963277665.1 of Viscum album. Lineage (NCBI taxonomy): Eukaryota > Viridiplantae > Streptophyta > Magnoliopsida > Santalales > Viscaceae > Viscum > Viscum album. The sequence continues at coordinate 764,694,768 of OY728150.1, forward strand.
TCAATTTTCATTTATTTTCCTCTCCCAACTTGCATAAGCATTTTCCTTCCCTTTGTTGAATTTTCTGAACCCTATATACACACCACATATTTATTCTTAATTAGAATTAGATGAAGGGTGGATGTGAAATTTAACAAAGTAATGGTCTTCGGATTGGGATATGATTATGTACATGGATTTTAATGGATTTTTTTGATCCCCATGATTTTTGGATGTATGTTCTTAATATTAAACATTTTATGTTAAAATGTTTTTAGAGTGTGGAATTTAAATTTGATCTTTGTGAGATAGTAATTTTTTAGGGAATAGAAAAACTCAATTTTAGGGGTGAAATTAGCCACTTCTAGTGAATTATTTTAATTTTATTTTGAATAGTTTTCATGTGTTTCATTTTTCAAAAGACCAAGGTTATGAAATTTTAAAATGTAAACTTAATTTCTCATTATATGTTCATTTTTTTAAAATTCACTAATATCAGCTAATTTGAACATAAAATATGGAAATCAATCTGGTACTAATTTGAATTATCAATTTCAAGAGCAATATATAATAATTCTTATTTTAAATTTCTATATAAATTTATCACAATTATGAGGAATATTTATTTTTTTCAGAGAAATTAAAAATTTATAATTTAATATGTAATGAATCGACCCAAATTACCCTAAAAAAATAGAATCCAGACCGATCTATAACCATCCGGAAGTATGTTCATAATCTCGATGGGTTCGAAAATCATTCAAGGGAATCATATAGACACAGTTTAGAATGAGTTCTCCCATAAACTGAAAATTAATAAAGATAAACTATGGAATAAAAATCTAAACACGAAATAAACATAGATATTCATTAAAAAAACCATGAAAGTACAATAGTTTGGATAACAAAGTCGATGGGTGATACACCTGACACCAAGGATAACAAACAAAAACATATCTATGTATAAGTGAAGCAACATCAAATTCATATCCATGAAATATTGAACCCATATATTCAAGAATATCCACTGTAAAAAGAAACATGTTAAACCTGTAATATTTATAGGCATGACCTAAAATCCCAATAGGTCTCCACCAACCAAACCAAATAATAAAACTTTATAAGATAATCTATTTCACACAAGTTAGAAAATAAGAATAAAAATAGGGGTTTTAGGTTTTATTAAATCAAAAAGTAACAACAATTTAATTGAAAACACCCATTTTCCAAAAACCAAGTCTTTTTCAAAATAAAACCACAATTTATTTTCCCAAATAAATTAATCCATAAATTGAAGTTTAAAACTATTTTAAAGTTTCATTAAAAGAAAAAAGGATATAATTTCACATATTTCTAGAATAAACATACCTTGGAAAATATAAAAAAATTCTTTATAGAATCTAAAATTTCTAAAGGTAAAAAGTCCAAGAAAGATTCAAAATGGTTATCCTTGAAGCAAAGTCCATGTGCCTGAATATAATCAACACCTAAATTGACCTTATCCTAACACCCAGTCATGCCCTATCCTCATATAAATGAAGGAAAAATCCATTAGGTTGACCAAAGTCCCACATAAGGTCACTAGAAAGAGCATGATTCTAAACTAGTGCACATTTGTACCTAGACTTCCACCTAACAAATTAGGTATTCTAATGAAATTCAAATAGAGGTGATAATTTTAAAGAAAGTATATTAACACATATCATATAATATAATCACATTTACAAATGAATCAAAAATATTTCTCACACCTCCAAACACCCACATATGAATATTACCCTCTATAAAGTATACCAATTCAATTCAATTTTTCACCCTAATAAAGGACATATCATTATACTCATTTAAACAATCATTATTTCCATATTATATAAAGGAGAATGTTCTAGGGGTTTTACATCTTCCAATAAATCATTTAAACTACCAATCGACCCTTTTCATAATCAATATGGATTACCAATCCATTCAAAAAAATCAAGGGAATTTATAAAATAATTTATAGACCACTACACTTGTAAATTATAGTTTTCAAAAAATTCTCTCAAAAAGGATGGAACACACCTAAAATTTTAAAACCATATTTTTCTCATCATTTTGGAAATCATTATTATAAACAACTTCAAGGAAAATATCAAGATACAACCTTACATTTCAATTTCCAAAATAATGGTACATTTACTTAAAAACCATTTTCACATTAAAACTTATAAAAATACCATTTTACACTTTTATGAAAATATCAAGAAATCCTCAATACGTGATATAACTATTATATATATGAATAAACATTTGAATCAACACTCAAGTTTAAAGAGATAGAAATCACACATTCAATTCTAAAGGGATATGATTGGGACACCAACCTTGAATTTCTTGGAATATAAATTTTCGAAGGGAAACCAAAATCTAAAGAGAGGAATAACTTAAAGAATCAATAAGGTGATCCCTAGAGGCACAAATCACAATTATAAAACATTGATCAAACCAACATACATGGTTTCCAAAGCCCTTAATTTTGAAAAACATGAAATAAAGAGGATATATGATCAAAATGGAGAAACATTTAATTATAAGGAACCACTACGATGAACGCCACTTATATACACAAAACAATGGGATTGGGGAAGCCAAAATAACCTATAGAGATCCTATAGATTCATAATGATTAAGGAAATGTAAAGAGAGAATATTAAAATAACAAAATGAGGGTTCCATATAAAATGAAATAAAATACCCTACCAGATATTATGTCCAGTGGTGCCACAAAATACCTAGTATAAACCACTAGATAACTAATGCTTACAATAGATTCTATTGTAGCCACATACATCCCCCCATATGTCCATTCGATTCCCAAAAAATGAATGGTGGCTACATAAAATTTTATGCACCACTAGCTGGACCACTCACTCGCCAGTGACCCTCACTAGATAGAGGATGGACCTTCTATAGCTATTTAATTACAAAAATATGTTCACACTCATTCTAGACATTCGAGTGGTCCTTCGACCCCTTGAGTTTCAAAAACCAATACAAAAGTCCATCCAAGGTTAAGAGACAAATTTGTATCTGAAAATTCTATCAACCATAAGTATTTCTTCCCTTAGAATGCTTTATGGACATTGGTCTATCAATAAGAAATGGAAAATTGATAGCTTAAGAAAAAGACCACCCAAGATATAACAATGAACCTAAAACATCAAATTGACTCCAAATTTTTAGCCCTCTTAGATGATAATAAGAAGGAATTCTAACAAAAACCATAGAAGAAATCAATATCAACGAACAACATCTTAAAGACCTTAGTCCACCAAATGAGACTTCTAAAAAACAAAAAAACTAGTTTATACAATGATGTGAAAATCTCTATATCATATTTACCAAGATATTCAGCTTCATAAACCATATTCCATTACCTTAAAAACTCCAAAATAAGGAACAAAGCTTCCAAACTCTGAGACAACCTCAAAAGAACCTCACCTAGAAACCTCCGACACTACACTGAAATAAGAGACCTGAGAATATTAAATTTTTGAAAGAAACTTCCCAAAATATCATGAAAGATAAAAATAAATAAAAATTAGAAATGCATCAAGAAGAAACAACCCTCATCAAAGTTATAAATTATATCCTTAGGTTAATTGAGGGTAACCTGAGACCACACTCCCAAAAAACTGGCTTCCTATAATTCCAAATCAAAATTTTAGATCAACATTAACATTGTCTCTTGATCACCCCAAAACTTACCAAAGATTTAATACGTAAAAATATCAATCATGACCTTTTTCAATCACATAGTCCGCATCATGACAAAAACGAGAAGATACAAACCCACTAATGTACAATAATTTACAAAGTAACCACTATCCCATAAGGGATAGTCAAAATGACCAAGAAAGAAAAAACCTATAGATCACCTCCAAAGAACCCAAACCAAGCCAAATGAAAACTCATTCTTGGATCACTCGTTGAGAAAAACATACATCCTACCATAAGGAATTTTTTCCAGGAATACTCAAAAAACCACATTTGAGAATAATTCACTATCCAAAAATACCAAAAATAAATCATCAAACTTTCCTTTTTTCTAATTTTCAATAAATCCACTTTATGGTGGAGTGGGAACCATACAAGAAATCCAACATAAAAAAAGATCAAAAACAAACAAAAAATCCTAGATACATTAGTGACTAATACATCTTACAATATCAATATGGAAACCTCCATAATATTTTGAAGTCCAAGCACACTTTCATGATATACATTTCTTGAAAAGACACCATCGATAAATCAATATAACCTTTAATAAATAAGAATATAGTCAACCATCACTGAACAATCCACACCAAGTAATTCTACACAAAATTAATCTTCCAATCTCTACATTTTAATCTCCTAATCTTGTATTTGGGGTTGATTTTAATGTTCTGATCAATTATAGTAGTAATGAAGTCCATGAGAGCTAGTTAGTCATCATAAGAGAACCACTTGTCCAGTTTCTCTAGGGTAAAATCAACTAGAATTTCACACCATTATTTAGTGTCAAACTTGAGGCCCTGAGGATGCTTTAGTTTTACCATTTTAATTTTTTCTTCCAGAAATAGGATGATATGATTTTCCTTTCTTTGACATATTATTCATATGTTTCCTTTCCAAAGTTGTTGAAAATGTTCTTCATAAATTATGAGAAATGAGAATATAATTAAAAGTATCTAAAGGCTTGTTCAACTTGGACCTCTAAATCTTCATTTGGGTTCTAAAGGTATTGGTTAACCATGTTATCAAATTCCTCTGAAACATCCAATTTACATGGTTGTGTAATTTCTGTCTCGATTAGTCCCTTATAGTGGGATAGGAATCCCTGGTTTTCCTCCAATGTTGGTATCAGAGCTCAAGGATTAGATTTACTAACTAATAATTCTCAATTAAAAGTTTTTTATCTCTATTATCTCTCACCTTTATAGCCCCTATACAAGGAGAGCATCCATGAACCTTGAAGCCACTGAATTTTATGACTGATATACTGATCATTTGTTTTGGAATAATTGAGTAATATTTTCATTGTTTTTATTTTATCCCATTGTTGTAAGGATATTCCCCAGGTCCAATTCCATTGTTTTTACGATTATTTATTCCTGAGATAATTAAATAACCTAATTATGAATCCTCCTTACATTATAAAGGATCTTTAATTTGAGTGGTACCTTTTATATCTTTAGAGGAACCCTATTAATCCCCTTAAAGATCCTCCATCTCAAGTATAACTTCAAAGGTATTAGCTTTCTCAAAATTTATCTTCCACTTAGGCACTATATCCTACCATCCTTCACTTTATTTGTTCCTAATTGCATCTTCACATAAAATATCAAAACAATTTACAATCTTGACACTGACATAGTTCTTTTGTGAAGCATCATAACTGTCTCTAAGTCTTGAGATAACTTGTATTTATCCCTATGCCAATAAAAAATCTGTTGACACACCAATCCTATAAGCGATTCATAAATGATCATTGGATCCTTCCTATTCCACCTCCTATATCATCTTGGGGAGCAGTTGGACACTCTGGTTTAATCTAATCCTATAGGGAACATCAAGTCCATGATGAAAAGGATCAGCATTGGCCTTGGGGAAACTAGTACAAGAAATGTGTTCATAAGATGACAAAGGACCTTCATATAGATTAGGGGGAAGAGATATTCCAATAATCTTAAGAGAGCTATATCCAGAGCCCTAGGGATCTAGAATACTGAAATCCATAAAGGTACCTAAAGGCTTCTTGTCCCCTTCAATTGGATGAGATCTATCGACCAAAGGAACACTCGAATCCATCTAATGAAAATCAAGATAATAGTGACCCTACCTATTACAGATATAACAATGATCCATCAAAGATTCAAAAGGGATAGGTTGGAAATACTTGTATTCTCCCCCATTCATGATCCATAAAACTTCTGTATGGGGCTAGGAGAGTTCCATTTCATCCCAAATGCATTATACAAAAGGATGTTTTAATGTCAATGTCCTAAGATCAATACAAAATAAGTGACTGATGGAGTTTCTTATTGAACAAAGGAGAGATGACTTTTGGAATGGCATTGGTAGACTAGGAATTTGAATCCAAAGAGTCATAGTACACAAGTCTCGATTCATATGGAGGTCAAATGACTAGCAGAGAAGATGAAAATAAAAGATGAGGATAGATCTTTTATACCTAGACCTAGCCCATGCTGGATCTTCCTCATAAAGAAACAAAAAACGATCTATCCAAACCCTAGGATAATAAAAATCATGTGCTACGTTAAACGCCATTCTTCATTCATAAGCCTATATAAAATATCAATTGGTGGCCAACACCAAACAAACCTGACAAAAAAATATGAAGAGAGAAATGAAGAATTCTCATGGAATTATTGCGGAGAAATTGGAACTAATGGTTGATCATGATAGGCCCTAGGGACCTTTGGAGAAACATTGATCTTGGGAAAGTTTGAGAGTATCTTGACTAGAGAAAAAAGAATGAAGACCCTTCCCCCACCCCTAAAACCCTGATGCAAAGTGACGTGAGTTAGGGGTTGAGGCCTCTCCCCCACTAAAGGAGGATGGGACATCGAATCCACTATCTTTTATAGAGAATCACCCATATATTAGAGAAGAGCCTCCTTTTTTACCAAAAAAAAACCAAATATCCACTACAATAACATAAAAAGTCACTAAAGAAAGAAAATAATTATTTTATTATAGAAAAATAGGAAATTTCAGGATCTTGAGACCACAAAAATCTTTCTTGAGTATGCAAAGACACATGAAATAATTACCAAAGAAGAGAATGGAAACATTTTAAATCTAAGAAATTCAATAATTGTGGTATCACCACCATATTTGAATTTCCCTTAGATTCAAAATCCCTCAACTCAACCCATTAAATCTAGGAATTCAAACAAGTTAAAGATAACACAAAAGTTCATAAAACCATATTCTTATAACACCAAGTTATAATGAAAAAACGAGACTAGAAAAAAAAATCATTACCATAGGAACACCAAGTTAACTGGAAAAGAAACTTTAAATGTTAAAAGTCTACTATAGGAAAATATTAAATGAAGGAAAATACAAATTTTCTTTACTATAGCATTGGGATCAACAAGTTATACTTGTATCAACTTCCACCAACAACTCCTCCACTATTCGAAAATGATTCACTCCAAGGCCTATGGATAGAGGCCTATTGTATTGAATCTTATTTTGTGTTATAGTTACCTTAGGATATGATTAATCCTGATTGTGCTGTGATGAAAACAAATTCTAATAGAACCTTTCCATATGACATCAATAGACACAATCAAAATATAATTTAGGAGGCTTTAGACAAGCTTGATTTGTATGACCTGAATTTCTACATTGTTATCAAAATAAGTGATTCATTCTAGAGGAATCTATTAATAAAAAACATGAATACACTTTGATAATACTAGTTGTAAGGTTTTACTCATAACACATAATTTTTCTCTTACTAGAGCTTCTTCTATCAAACTCAGGAATATGAGAAATATCCAATGCCTATGGTGAACATACCATGCTTGCTTCAACCATGACATAATACATTAACAACAATCCATAGTGGTGTTTCATTAGAAAATAAATATCCTAGGCACCCTCATGATATGAAAATATGGTCAGATGTGAACTGGACAATATAGCCTTTTTATCTTGTGAAAAATATTTCATGGTTAAATGAGTTCACATCAAGTTCACCATTTTTGTTTTGTTGGAAAAGAAACAACATGACAAGTATTTGGTTTGGAATGAAAGTTTATTGGGGGGGGGGGTTCAATGGCTTGTAAAATCATTTACGTTAGGTTTACAATTATATTTCTTTAATGGAAACTCCCAATAGTTTCTACATCCATAACTGGGTACAATCTTGCATTCCAATGGTAGGAAGTCAATTAGGGTTTTAGAACAACTGGCACTTAGGAACTCACATTATTCAAGAGGATGGGAGGTTTGTCTCATCACACCCTTTTAGGGGGAATTTCTTCATACTCCAAGACTGTTATATATTTAAGATATGTTCATGAATATCTTCATAATCCTGATATGTAATTGGTTACCCTAACAAAATGATCACAAGTTAAACCCTTTTATATGTGAAGTGGAATATTTTAGTGAGTCCATATACATATATATATGAATTTATTCATCCATATCCACTAATGGGTAGATTCTTGTATATTGAATCTGTATAACTAGACACTATGGATTTAATTTCATCTAAGGAGGTAATTAATATGTTGTGGATGGGATTGAACCTCTATGAGGTGTCTTACATATCCTGTTTATAACAGAAATAAAAACCCACATAGTTTGTTAAACCCATTCATTTTAACATCACATGGAAGGGAAATATATGAGGGATCTTAGGTACAAGGTACTTGACTTAGAACCTCAAGGGGGTGTCCTATGTGTCACAATTATATCCGGAATCAGAGTCATCATAGTTATATTACACCCTTAGGACTTACCCTGAGTTGGATGACCTTGTATGGGGATAGTAATGTCATTCCACTAATCAGGGATTATATAGTGAGGTTTCCTTGGCTGGTGGAGACTCATTATGAAAATGATATGACCATTGCAACTCTCTTAGCCCACATGAAACATTAATGGTGTGAGAAAAGAGGGATAAAAAGTAATTAGTATCACTGCATATAGGTGTCAGAATTATGTACTAAGATATACCTTTGGATGTCTAATATGGATCTCGATCCTTAGAAAGGAATACTATGTATCCTGGTTGTTATAGGAATTAGAGTTCTCTTAGTTTAGTTAACTCTTTAGTCCACTGATAGATGAGGTAGAATGATCAACCTGTGGGAGATATTGGGTCATAATGGGTGGAATGTCAGAGACATGGGGGAACCTACACTAAAGTGGATGCCTATTTTTTCTCTAGCCTTAGGAAGGAATCCTACATATCCAAGTTATTATAAGAATTAGAGTTCTCATAGTTCTATTACCTTCTCAGTATATTGATAGATGAGGAAGAATGATCAACCCATGGGAATGATTGGTTCTTGATGGTTGAAATATTGAACACGTAGGGAAATTACACAAATGTGGATATATATTTGATCTCGGTACTTAAGAAAAAATCCTACATATCCTCATTATTATAGGAATTAGAGTTCGTGTAGTTTAGTGCATCAGGGATTACACTATGAGGTTTCCCTAGTATGTGGGACATATCATATTATGTCATTGATCGAGGCTTACACACTGTGGTTTACCTGGTATGTGGGACATATCATATTATTCTACTGATCTGGGCTTACTCACTGAGGCTTCCCTGGTATGTAGGATATATAATATTATGCATTTTATTAGGGCATACAGACATTGAGGTTGCCCTGGTATATGATATATATATCATATTATGCTGTTGATCGAGGATTACACATTGAGGTTTCCCTGGTATGTGCACTGGATAGGGTTATCATATCTAAGGACACCTTCTTAACTAAGCCTAGTTGTCTTCATAACCTACTTTATTGTCTGAATTAAATGCCTTGATTTTCTGATTGACATGTAGAAATATTTTTATACATGTCTGGTTCTATTTTCAGCATGCCCATAGATAATCTCATGACCCTGTTGACTTTTCTGAAGGGAATCACATATTCATAATGTCATGTCTGAAGTTTATCACATGATCAAGGATGACTTATCTATGGGACATCGCAAGACCAAGATGAATTGCCTTGGAGTCCATCACATGATCTGAATAACATGTCCCAATGTCATCGTGAAACCTTCCTAACATTCTTGGAGGGTGTTGCATGACCTGGATGGTAAGTCCGGAGGACTTCATGAGACCTAGATGATACACACTATTGCCATCACATAACATGGGAGTCCTATCTGGGGACAATGAAAGATCTAGACGGTGAACCCAAATGGATTCATAAGACTCTAGTATCAGGACCAGGGAGTACCTTGTTTCTTTATCTAACATTCCTGAGGGGAATCACATGACCCAAATAGCATTTCAAGGGAGAATATCATGATTTAATAGACATATCTCAGTGTTTTCACATGGTCTGGATGCATTATGTGAAGTTCATAAGGATCAGTGTATATGTTCTTCATGTGAGTCTCCAATATTTTAGTCTTTTCTTACATATATTATTATATATGTGCATTATATTTGTTTAGTGATTTAGCTTGTTTAGGTTTCATGTGACCTAGACGACATGAGGTATGTCCTTAGAATAATCCAAATGAAAATACAGAAGTTATTCACGAGATCTTAAGTGATCATGTGAAGTGGAAATGCATTATTTTTTATCAATTAGGTTGTTTCCAATATTTTAACTAGTAGAAAAATTTTTCGATTGCGATATTGGTTGCTCCGATAAGTATGCTCTGATGTTTGGATAATAGTGCGTGGATCCCAGGATGCATTTGTTTTTTTGAGGGGAGGATTTATAGGCCTCTCCACCCCTGTTATTTTCTACCATGTTCATTACATATCTCATATATTTAGGTTGTAGTTTATGGAAGATTTTAGTGTTATGAACTCCGCATGATCGATTCGTGGGTTATTCGTGGGGGGGGGGGGGGGTTGTCACATGTTTTTCAGTGACCACAATACCATCCTATAAACACCCCATTTATTGGATTTTGGCCAATAAAAGGGGTCTTTCCTATTAAGGTGGACATGCCAAGGGGCCTTTAAAAGGCCAATCCAACATGTCCAATTACCTTAGTGAAATCATGAGGTCTATTTAAAAGCTTTTTCATGATCTAAGATTCTTTTTCCAAGACCTTCTATGAGACAAAGGTGTATTTCCGATGGGTCTTTACAAGATCAAGCTATCTTGCCAAGGGATCTTGTAAGATCATGGTGAATTATAAAGTGGAATTCTTATGATCAATAATGATCTCTCAGGGCATATTATTACATTCTCATAAAATCATCATATCTTCCCCTTACAATAATATCCCATTATTTCCCTTTTTACCTTATTTTTTTCACAAAGTTTAGCTGTCTCATGAATTTATACAAGTGTTATTGAAGATAATTACTCTCCCCATTAGGGATGCATTGCATAACCAACAAAGTGCCCTGTGATGTGGTATGATCACTATCATGGACAACCATTCTGTTTTTCTTTGGAGATGGAGGGGGAGGCCATGACTTCCTAGACATGTTCGAAGCCCTTAAAATGACGAGGGTGTCGTGCCATCAGGCCCTTACATGATAATGGGGGCATGTCTCCAGGGCTTCCACGATTTCTTGGAAACTAAATGGGAACATTGTGTAAATATTTATGACTATGAAAGGCTTCTTACATTTTCATATTATTCTCTTAATTTTAATAGTATTTTTGGATGGTTTTTATGGATTCCACTAACTGACAAGTTGTTTGATCCGAAGGAACTCATTTAACAGCTTCCACATGATCAACGACTATCTCAGATGCCTTCACAATAATAGAACGGATTATTGAAAGGGATCTTCTTGATTTCCTATAGGTCATGTGCTATGCATGTCCCATTTTCATGACCTTCCAAATTTAATGCGGTCACATGTTTTTTAGATGTTCACATGATCCATAAAGTTTGTACACCTTATTATTCCTTTGATTTGTAGAGGAAATAATACCCATGTTTTGGTTATTTCTTTCCTTGAATATTTTCCAATTTTCATTTGGCATGTGTCAACAAATTACCCCCTCAAGAGGAACATCTTCAAGGATAAGAACACAAATATGAGGAAAGTAAATGCATACCTGAGTCCTTAAGGGTGTCGCCAATCGATGTCTTGGGTTATGCTTGGTCTTCTGAGTGATGTTCACTATTCTATGGATGAACCATTAAATATGGGAACCAAGGGTGGATCATTCATTGGATACCCAATTATCAGAGCTAATTCCACCTACCTTCATTGTGTGACCCCCTCACAAGACCTTTTATAAGAAAGGATCACAAGATCCATCCACAACACAATTTTTCATGAACTTCTTCACAAGATATTATTTTCCCAAGAATTTATTCTAACGACCTATGAATCTATATTCAGTAATTGGTTGAACCATGGACATATTAATTAAAAAAATGGTCATATTGAAGGTTTAAAAATACATACTAGCATGATCTCATGACCACTTGACTATTATGTGCATCACGTGACCATGTCAGGGTCACACGATTATGAGTCTCATGACTGATCTTGAAGTTGTACGATGTTCGACAGGTTTATGCAGTCCAAGATATATTTGTGATCTAGGAAATTCATGATTCCTTTATGTGATTTTAGATCCATTAATGATTTATGTGATGCACATGAGGCTGGCAGAATTATGCTCTTTGGATGTTCTTTTCACTTGTTTGACACATGCTTTTTTACTTTTGCGCATATGGATTCCATATCCTGTCATAGTTTCCACAATACTTCAAATAAAGAGTCTAGAGTAATGATGGATCACCATGATACTATTATAGCATGTGTGTATGATACTTGTATTCATGATATTGGGTCATTTTATATGATTCTGATAAGCCTAATAGGGGAGAACCTTAGGAAAAATCCCCTTTCAGACTTCCTACCCCTCCACGGGTTTTGTCTTACTAATGGTGTTCACATCCCTTCACCATAGTCATCAATAATACGTATTGGCTACATTCTAAAAACCCATAATATGTTTCAGGTGTAAATCTCTGAAGTAGGCCAATTCATTACTGAGGGGGAACACACATATGAGTATCTACTAATGTTAATGCCCACAAACGTCGATAAGAAGCGTCATGAACCTGATTTAGATATCCATATGTATCATTAAATAACATGGAAGTGAACCACTGGCCAGAAGTTTGGGTTGTTTCCTATCTGATATTTTCAATCAGTAGAAGTTTCAGAATAGACTGAGGCTGGGCCTTCTGGGTATAGTATATTACCTTTGAATTTTCTGAGGAGGTAAAGAAGACCGGGATGTATGACGCCATCTGAATCTCATATAATTTTTCCTATTATAACATGGGCTTGATGTTGGACCAATTTAGTCATTGGAGTCCAGAAATGAACAATTTCCAACTTATGCATAGAGAGGTGGGTGTAGTCTCTAGGATGTTGAGTAGATCTGCAGTGCACCCATATTGGGAGGGATGTATGATGAGTTTTTACTCCATCATCCATGTGGGAAAATATGGAGAGGAAACCGATATTTCCTGAGAGCTGATCAGGTTGTCCCAAGATACCCTCAAACATGACCCAATTCCTTGGGAAGATATATTTTTCATGAAAAGGGAGAAAAAATTCATTAGGAAATCCCATGATGAGCCATAAGTCAAGAGGCCAAAGTCCTTCCCTACGAAGGACTCTTATAGTGTAGAGGGAACTTACTGGACCACAGTTGGAGAATAGAATTTTACCAACTAGGGATGGGTGGTTATCTTTGACAATGATTGGGATTTACAGCAAGCTAGTTTCCTTAATATATACCAGAGCATGTACTTACTTCCAACAAAGGAAAAGGGTGGAGTTAGATTCTCCACTTTAATTATGGAGACCTCCATCGACGGAGGGAATTATAATGGGTTATCCTTACGTATGTTGGACAAATTGTATTAGATACTATGCCATATTTATAGGGGAAAAGGCCCACACTAAATATCTGGTCCCTTAAAGTTGTTATGGGGTTTGATGGGGGATTATTTATAAGTTCACGAGTACCTAAGTATCAAGAATATCACCAACATCCATTTCAAACCATTTTTAGTACTTTTTCCGAGTAATACTTGTTACACTAAAGGATTAAGAGGTCAAGGACTTCATGGGTTGTCATGAATATTTATCATTTAAACCCTATGGTCCATTTCCCATGGGTAATATGGTTGATAATGGTGAGTCTATTCTTGAGGATTGGACCTACATGTTGTCTCTTCATGAGGGCATCCTTTCCACCCATATATATGGGATCCTCCTTTGTGAACAGTACACACCTTTTTGGTTTATCCATCAATTTCAGTGGGTTCAGAAGAGATGTACTTCCCCCATTCATGTTCGTTTTAAGAATCATCCAGTGGTGTTTTCTAATTTTGGATAATGTTTACTGGGGAGGAAACTCATGTCAAGATAGACCTTCCTCCCCTACATAAAAATATTGGTTTTCCCTTAGTTATTCTAACATTTAGGTTTTCTCATATCCCAATGGGCAGTTCTCCCCATTGTCAAGTGAGGCTACCCAATTTTCACCAACCATAGAAGACAATCCAAGTCCTAAAAAATAGTTGATCTTGAGAGGTCCAACAGCCTTAAAATCTCCTCACAAGGAAGTGATGCATTTACCATTTCTCTCATTTCTAGTAGAAGTTCCGACCATCATAGCCATAATGGTTGTGGATTAGGTGAGTAAAGTTGTTCTAGAATTATTATTTCCAAATTTATTTCTAAAATGGATTATTTGGAGAATACTATGCTCATAGGATGAGCTTGAGGACATATTACTCTAGGAAGAATTACCATTGTAAGGTTTCACTCATGTCACCACCCCTTTGGGAATTAATTTTAAAGATAGAAATATAGAGGTCAGATATTTATTCCAATACCGTGAATTAATGCTAGAAAGTGTCAAGGTTTAACTATGATATTTCCCTTTGGTTCACTAAATGTTGTATTGGGGATTGTTGAAGATTTTCATGGATTAACAGGGGTATCCCATGATTGAGGAAATGGTAAGGCTAGTCTTGCTGTTGTGTTCAAAGGTTCATGGTGTTGTTGTAACCTTTCTAGCGTCATTTTTGTTTTTGTTTTTGATACTTCATAAAGACATAGAATACTGGAAAATCCTTCTCCCCACTATGTATTCTCCCTAGGGTACGACTATTAGAGGTGATTTGAGTAGTGATCAGGGGACTGTTAATGAGGGATCATATGGCCAATTGGCTCTGATGAGGTTGGTGACCTCCATTCCTAGTGTAGTTACTTTTTAACCAACATCTCGTGGGGTTCCTTCCTTGATTATCTCAACATTTATTCCTTATAGAGATCTGGCCTCAAAGGGGAATGGGAAAAAGAATCATTCTGAATCATCATAGGCTTCTCCATCAGAATCCTTAAGTGGAAAATTTTACTCTTTCATTATTTTGTATTATTCTGGTAACCCATACTGATCTTTTCAAAAATATAAAGGTCCTTATTGAGCCCATTAATAAAATCACATATCTTCTCTTGAGGAAGAATGTGAGTATTTGGTTCCTTTAAAAGAACCTTCTCTATTAGACCTGTCCCATTGAAAAGTAGAGATGGTAATGTTCCGACCAGATTAATCCTATTTCCCACTGAATATGTTTTAGCAATCACATCACATGATCCGACTCGGGAGAATGTGATTTTGGAGGATACTGATCCACGTATCTATTCTACTGCTGATTTATCCTTAATAGAATAATGTTTTGGATAATTTGAATAATTCTTCATAAACTGAAAACTTTTTTAACTTTGTTTCCTTTCACCCAACATTTTCATTGGTTATTGCATCCCTCATGGGTGGATAGAAAAGAATATCTTTGGGAAAAGCACCAGAGGTTCCGCTAAGCTTCTCATCAAAAGAGTGTGTCACCTCTTCTCTAGATGATGGGGTTAGGGAAACAAATGCTGCTAGTGATAAAATAGATAAAGGTATGTTTCTACAATAGGTCATATTCATTGGTTACTTAGAGATACCACATCATTTATCCTTCAACAGATAAACCTTTGTGCCCCTTTTCATAGTGCCATCACCCTAGAGAATGGAATTCAAAATCCCTACTCCATTGGGGATTACTTTGACTGAGTCGACCAATGTAGAGGTTTAATTCCTTCCTCCTTCAAATACCATAAGAAAACTCCTTATATTAGTAAAATAGTCCCATAATATGTTCTTATAATTTTCATAGTCTTAGATAAAGTCTTGGTGTCTGCGTCATTTTACCAGTTGATGCAGGAAAAAATATAAAGGGAGATTTGGAACTTAGTTTTGGAGAAACCTTTGGGTTGAACGACTATTTGGCTCAACATCAATATATGTTTACCACCCTTGGTGATGATGGTTTTTACTATACCATCCTTCATGGCTGGGAGAAGGAGGTGATCACTCTGAGAGAGAATAATATGGACCTTTAATTGAGGGTGGAAGCTACCAAGGCTTTCTATTTAGTAAAGAAATGCTTGTATGAGGCCTTAAATGAAAATTCCTAGTGTGCAGTGGAAGAGGCTGCTCAATGGGATGTGGTCAGTACTGGGTAGGTTGAAATTGATAGGATGTAGTCTATAATTATCCATCTTCATGCATATCTATCCTAGTTTCAACATGTATTTTAGATATCATAGAAAACTATACTAGAGAAACATGGACTCTCTTACATGGTGGAGAAGGCCTGGCTTGATGTTGTTACTAGGGTAAAGGAGTTACATCAGATTGTAAAGGTGTAAATCAAATCTGTTGATTAGTTATGAAAATTTATTACCTCCATGGAGTAGAGGTTTATAGATCTCAAGGACTCCCCCAAAAACATGATTCGAAGGACTTGTAATTTTATAAATCTTCTTTGGATTGTATATTCATGGGAGAGACTCCAATATGTGGATATTACTCCTTTTGTATGCTATCATTGAATAAATCTTAAAAACTTTATATATTTTTGTCCATTTTCTTTTATTCATGTTGTGCATGACATTTTTTTGATATGAAATAGTATGGAGCATCAATGATACCCACCATTTTCATAATATCAAGTAAACCTAAAGTCCTGAATTTTAATATTTAAATCATAACAGATTCTTCTTGATAAATGAATATGAATGCCCACAAACATAAGATTCCTCACTGATGCATCTTCTCAAGTTATCTTGAGATTACCTGATCCAAAAAAGGTTAATTCGGGTAAAATATATGCCTAGAAGGGAGAGTGATCTATATATTTATAAACTCATTATTTATTGTGAGAAAAAATTGATTTTTTCTAAGTCCATATGATGGGCCTTACAAGCTTCATATATTTTTATTCATATTTCCCTAATTCTTTTCTAAGATTCATATAAGGGAATACTTAGTGGGCATGGACTTGGATTTTTTTATTTAGCAACCCTTTTATTGGGTTTTGACCAGAAAATATTTAAAAACTATCAACCTTTATAGACTAAATCATTGTTGTGATTAAGTTTAGGGTATTATAGATTGAACCTTATATTTCCGTTAGTTTAGGGTCTTTTACCTATGACCATCTATTGCTGTAGTTTAGGGTCTTTTTTTCTTGGACCTTCTATTACTATAGTTTAGGGTCTTTTGACTCGAACCTTCTAGTGATGTAGTTTAGGTTCTTTTAGCTCGGACCGTATGATTCCATGTAGTTTAAATTCTTACCACTAGGACTTGAATATGAAATATGGGGAATACATGCTAGGGATGAATCAAAACACTCTTGGGTGTTGAGTTCCACCACAGTGTTTCAGGGTATTATGAGGATTAGAGTTCCTTTTCTATAAGGAGGATATGCCTCTGATTGGTAGGTAAAAGCCCTTATGTGTCAGTATAATTGTGAAATAGTGGTGTCTTTAATCTTTTCAAAGGGTCATGAAAGATTTTTGTGGGTAATTTTGGTTGAGGGTGAAATACTAGGGAAGCCGATTCCACCTAGACAGTTGGAATGTGGGTGATGTGAGTCATAACCCAAAAGATCAAAGTAATTAATATGGGATGGGGTGGATGTACTAGGGATAACCCATAACACCCTAAGGTTCTTGATTCTTCCATGACATTACCAGGGCTCATAAGGATTAGTATTCCTTTCATGCAATTAATATACAACTCTGGTTGGTAGTTCAAATCCCTTATGTGTTGATATCATGGTTAAAAAAAGGTTTCCCAACCATTTTCCAATGGTCATGAAAGATTATAAAAGACTCAAATGGTTGTATGATGAAGTTGGATATAGAGAGAAATCCATAGAGGAAGGGTTCTAGAACCCTAGGGCATTTTATCTCTTTAATTGTTGAGATCAGGCCCTACACCATATGATTTTGAGTCAAGAGGTGTGGGCTGTCAAGATTTTTGGGAAAGGATCCCCACATTAATACTTTGTAAAAGGGTACAAAACATAGTGATGTTACATTAAGGATGTTTAATCATCTTGAATATCCTGGTTATGAGGATTTTAAATCATGGTTCAAAGTTCTCGGGTCAGGAGGATGATATGAGACAATCATGATGGGAATGGACCAAAACACTCTATAGTGTTGAGTTCTTCCATAGTGACATTAGGGCTCACAAGGATTAGAAAACCCTTTTTGAAAAGTGATATATTTGGTTGACGACTATAGGCGCACATGGAGTAGACATAAGAATACATGCGTGTTCAAACAAATAGTCTCTTGAAGATGGGTATCTTTTTATAAGGTCCATGTAAGGTCTACTATGATCTAAGGCACTCAAATCATGAATTATTATTTATGGAAAGAGTAATATTGAAGAAGGGTTTGAGCACCCTAAAATTTGTGTTGTCTCCTTTTGAACACATTATCATAGTGAAGAGATGTGAAAAACCATTAATCTAATTTTTTCTTGAATAAGGGGGTCGATCCAACTTGACTCAAATTTTACTAGGGCCATAAAATAGACCCTATGCAATTTATGCCTCATTTATTTTCACCTTAACTTTTTACTAAAATATGGAGATGAAAAGTATAGCGAGTGAACACTTAAATTCTTCTCAGGACTCTCTTTGTGGGTTTTAAACCTGAAAAGGTCTTTGTCTCTTTCTCTAGTAGTTTAATGTCTTGTGATTTGGACCATAAAATGATAAAGTTTAAGGTAATATAGCTTTGAAGAAAGTGTCAATAGTTTAAGGTCCGAATTCTCATAGACCTGATACGAAGGGAATGTTACACAAGAGCCTAATTAGGATGCCCAGGGTCAAGAGTTTTATAACATATTTCAAATATGGATATGAAAATATTGTAAATCATGACTTGAGGTTATCATATCATTAGTAATGATATGGGAAAATCATACTAGGGATGAAATAGAACTCCCCAAGGTTATTAATTCTACCATGGTGATGTTAGGATCACAAGGATCAAAAGGACCAAATGTCTCTAGTTGGTTGGTATGATCCCTTATTCACCAATATCATGGTCAAATAGAGAGATCAAATTTTCATTCCAGGGGCCATGGAAGGTTTGTGGCGACCTAAGTCTCTCAAGACATGAAGAATGATTAATGGATTGAGGGGCTTAAAATATAGAGGAACCCCGTAATCTAGCTAGTTGGAGTTAGTTTCTTGTGATCCTTTGATAAGTAATAATAATGGGTGATTTCATGATCCTTTTAACATCATTTAGTGGGGATGTATGTGTCATGTAGTTTAAATTTCATCTAACCATGACATTTTCCTTACAGTTTAAAGATATACAGTAAGTATGATTTCTTTGCAGTTTAATGTCAGGAAGTTAGGAAATTTACTGTATTGTTCTATCCCATATATAGTTGCAGTACATTTTTTTATCTTTTATAGGTTATGGATAAACCTAAGATTTGGGAACTAGGTGTTTCTATATATCCTGTGATTTCATGAATCAAGCCATACATAGTCCTTGTATATAATCTCCCTCCACAGGTCTGACTCATGTATACGGATAGGGGAATATTTTGTTTTATCACATATAAAATCATGAACCAGATTTATGAGAATTTCTAAATATCTTGTGAGGGCAGGAATCAAACCACATATAGTTCTTGAATGGGAAACACTCTACACAGGTGTGACCCATACAGAGAGGGGGGAATTATTCTCATTGATTTTTGTACCTGGGCCTAGGATTGGAGATCCATGTGTCACTACACATCCTATGATGAATGAAATACAAACACACATAGTTCTTTAATAGAAGTGTGGTGGGAGACCAACACCAAGGGTAGTGGTCCTCTCTGGTGAAGTCCATAGTAATGTTCATATTTATGTCATGCATGGGACACAAACTGTTTAGTTTAACGTCATGTGGTGAGGACTCAGGGTGTTCCTTTTAAGCTCTTGAATCAAGGACCATGATAAAATAGTCTTGATATGATAATACTTGATCATGTAAGGGATACATTACTAAAAATTAATAAGATCGCATGAGCTATGATTAGTGTGAGAAACAAGGAAAGAAAAAGGTTCCTCAAAACTTAGAGGAAATTGGAGAAAGGATAATGGAATTTCATATTGTGCAGTAGTTTATCCAGGATATCATCTCTAGATGTCCCTATGTATCTCATTATAATGAGAATAAATCCATATGTAGTTCATTAAACCCTTATAGTTTAACATCATGAAGTAAGAACATAGGCTCCCTGATGTGAAAAGGGAATATTGTATCTGGACCCAAGACCAGAGATCAAGGTGTAACTATGTATCCTGTAATGATAGGAATCAATACATACATAGTTATTGAATGAAAGATCCCTATGTAGGTATGACCCATACATAGGTACAGGTAATTCATAGGTTTATTTATTGTGTCTAGTCCCAAGATTAGAAATATGAGTGTCACTACATATCATGCGATGATTAGAATCAATCCACACATAGTTCTTGAATTGAGCTATGGTGGGAGACCAAAACCAAGAGTAGTGGTCCTCTAAATGGTGGCCTATAGTAATGAATAGTTTTGTGCTAGGAAAGGGACATCTATCATGCATTTTAACTTCATGCGGTGAGGAATCATAGTGTTCATTTTAAGGTCTCGCATTCAGGACCATGAAAAACTTGTTGTGAGCTGATATTCCATGATGATGTGTGGAATCCCGTACCCAAAATTCCTAAGATTACATGATCTATGCTCAGTGTGAGAAATAATGAATGGAAAAGTTTCTTCACAACATGGAGGAAATTAGAGAAAGGAAAATTGTGTTTCATATAATGCGGTGGTTGGGCCAGGATATAGGATATAGGAATCCCTATATATCTCATTGAAATAATAATAAAGCTGTATATAGTTCTTGAAAACCCATCTATTCTAGTGTCATGTAGCAAAGACATCAGTTGTGAAATTAAATATCTTACATTAAGGATGTGGGTGACTCAATGGAAATTAAGATGAATTTTGTTATTGAGCCAAATAATAGAGGTATCAGTGTCACTACATATCCTGTGAGGGAAAGAATCATGCTACACATAGTTCTTGGAAACCATGTAGTTTAGTGTCACACAAAAAAGACATCAGCCATGCAGTTTAACATCTTGTAGTAAGGATGTGGGTGACCCAATGTGGAATAAAAGTAATAATGTGGTTGGGTCTAAGAATAGAGGTTTGGTTTTCACTATGTATCTTGTTATGGAAATAATCAAGAAACACATAGTTCTTGGATGAAGATATTCCCTATGTGAATCTTACTCTCACGTAGGGACTGGGGAATTTCATATTTCTTTCACACAGATACAGCTTGTGTGTAGTGAATCTTAGATGAGATGAAAATCCCCATACATTTTTAATATCATCTGGTGAGGAAATTTTCTGTGAAGTTTAATTTAATGTGGTAAGGACATCTTTTGTGTAGTTTAGCATCTTTAAGTAAGTACACATTTTCATAGTTTAACATCATGTAGCCAGGATGAGTAACACTGTGTAGTTTAATGTCTGGCTGCTAAGACTTATTCTGTATTGTTTAACATCATGTGATCAGGATGAGAGATATTTTATAGTTTGACATATTGCCTCTAGGAAGAGAGACACTTCATGGAAGCTAAAAAAATTATTTCTTAAGAAACATCCCATTGGTGGGGGGTGTTACATGATCCCCTTCCATTATTTCCGATGAGTAAGATTCATTATGATAGACCTTATGTATGATATAAGAACCTTACTATTTGGGTTCAACCTTTATAGGTTTCTTTCCTAGTATCATTATGATTTTGGGAGCCAACAGTAGTTCTCCTTAGAGGAATGAATAGTGGAAAACCTTTTTATTTATGGATTGTGTGATCCAATTCTGATGAATTTCAAGGTTGTGTAATGTACGCAACATGTTCTTATTAGGTAACTCCAATTCATCCAACCACATTTTTAATTTCTCATTATCCAAGAGTTGTCCAGAAATGGGTATTTAGAGTGAAGGCAGCTAGTCTGCAATGGGTAACACTACCTCAGTCCTGTATACTAATGAATATGGGGTTTATTAGGTTACAATATGTGTGGTAGTATGGTAGACCCATAAATAATGGAGGAGATTTTCCATCCAATAATTATTATCTTTATTAACCATCTTCTAGATTATATTTGAAAAAGTATTATTGATGGACTTTATCTATTTCTTTCACTGCATGATAGCGAGATGAGTTATTGGACTCAATTCTATACTCCTGGTATAGATTATTTAACTCCTTAGAATATATGTTGGTTCCACCAATATTGTGTGAGGGAATTTAAAATTGGTTATGATAAGGGACTTTATAAAGTTACTAATGTTCTTCATCCCGAATTCTTTGAGGGGTATTGCCTCATCCCATTTAGAGAAGAAGTCGGTAGTAGTAATAATGTACTTGAATTACATAGTGGTGGCTGAGGGATATGGCCCCACAACATTAACTCCCCATATGATAAATAACCAAAAACATTTACATTTATGTTTCAATTTTGAGGGTTTATGGATGAAGTTTTCATGAATTTTTCATTCATGAAATTTCTTGGTTAATTACACGTAGTATTGTATCATGATTTTCCAATAGTAACCCATTTTTTTATTTGAAGGGAGTGCCTAGTCCCAGGCTGATGAGTGCCAAAGGATCCTATGTGGACTTGTTCCCTAGTAACAAGAATCTCTCTTTCTGATGTGCATCTAAGAAGGATTCAGTCAGAGACTCACTTTTATAGGAATTTATTCTAATTCAGGTAGTCCTATAGAGTAAATTTCACCATTGAAATTGAATACGTTCCCTTTAGACTCATTCTTCTAGGAAAGTATCATTTCAGATATAGACAATAATGGGTTCTATCCATCCTTGGGTAGACATTGGTTCATCATGCTCAGGGGTGGTGTTGACCTGATTTATTTCTTACAAGTTGTAGATGGTGATCGATGAGACCATTCTTTAGTACGAGACATGGAATATCATTTCCTCTTGATCAGGTTCATCCTAGAATCTTGTTGCATTATCCAATTTGTCATCATGATCATTCTTTGATTGGGTAAAATGATGAAATGTGGTCTCAAAAGGGAACTCTACCATTAGTCTCTTAACATAGAGAGAGCCCAATTATTTATTTTTGATAGAATATTCACCATTAATCTACTTTATCACTATCTATGAATCCCATTTGATGCTTAGGTAGGATATTTGCAGCTGTAAGGATAGTTACAAGTTAGTGATAAGGGTGTGGTACTTAGCCTCATTATTCATGAAGGCTTTAGATAGTGGGAAAGAGTAGGGAAAACTTTCATTTTCTAGAAAAACAAATAAAATCCCTAATCTAACCCGATTGAGTCTTGGGGTTTTCTGTCTCTTATCAATAGGACTCCTAAAGTCTACATCAATATACATCTCCCTTGTTTGGGGAGTTCCATGGGTGTAGAAAACCCCTTTTTCCAAAAGATTACTATCTACTGGTGTACTTTATAGCTCAGGATGTCTCGTGAGGAAATCAACTAAGACTTTCCATTTCATTAACATATATGACATAAAATAGATGTCTTATTTTTGTAGAATGACCACCCTTTAGTCCAAGTTCCTAGTTTTCATGGGATAAACAAGGATGTACTTGAGTGGATCAATATGATAGACCAGGTGGACTTCATGTTGCTACAAGTAATGCCTCAACTTCTGCACTACAAAGAAGAGTGTGAGGAAATTTTTTCTTGACATCCGAGTATTGGGTATTAGTACCTGGAATATTTTGGTTGAGGTATTAAAGACTATTATCATTCTCTATATCATTTTTATATGTTAGGAGAGTACCAAGTGATCATTCCATGAAGATCACATATAAGTTGAGTGGATGTTTTTTCCACTGATGACATTATAATTGATGGGTGTATCAGATACTCCTTGAGACTCTTGAAGGATTTTTGAAAGTCATCATCTCATTGATAAGAGATCCTATACTTCATTAGCTTGGTGGTGGGGAGAGAATTTCCAAATAGGTTTGCTATGAAATGATGAATGTTGGGGAGGTTCCCTTGGAACCCCCTCATTTTTCTAAGATTTGGGGGAGGGTTTACAATTATAGAGTAACACTAGTAATTTCCAGGTCAACCTCAATGCGAGGGTGGAATAACAAAAATCCAAGGAACTTCCCTGATGTTACCCAAATGCTCATTTCAATGGAATCATCTTTATACTGTGCTTCCACATCTTGTTGAAGACTATTTGAAGATTCTTGAAGTGATCACATCACTGTCGAGATTTGAAAACCAGGTCATCAACATAACATTTAGCTATTCATCCAAATAAGGGATTAAATATATGATTCATTAAACACTAGTATGTAGTTATAGAATAATTTAATCCAAAGGGAATTACATGATAACAAAAGATCCCTTGAGGTTCCATGAAGGTAGTGGTTTCCTCATCTTCAGGGGCCATCTTTATTTAACTATACCTTGAATACCCATCCATGAAGTAAAGGACTTGGAAGCCAGTAGTTGCACAGATAAAGAGTTTTGTGATCTAAAATGTGAATTCAACTTTTAAGAAATGTCGATTACGGTCTCTATAATTGGTGAAAGCCCTAATATTTCAATTATTTTTCTTAACATATATGATTTTGGTGAGCCATATTGAGTATTTCATTTCTCATACAAAGTTGGATTCGATCAATTTGTCAAATTTCTCCTCTGCATTTGTTTCATGAGAGGCTTAAATGCTCTTGGATTTCTACTTGATGCCTCACTAGTCATCAGATAAGGTGAGATGATGTGTAGCAACATATGGATTTAGTCCGATCATTTCTGTATAGTTCCAAGAGAACACTTATTAGTTTTTCCTTGGAAATTCAATATAATTGTCTTTCTTTTCAAGAGGCATGGTGAAAATATTCAATATAGGTTGCAAGTCTTCTTATATTCCTAGATTTACCACCATATTCTCATTAATGGTGGTGGATATGACTTCCTTGAATTCGGGAGGGGTGTTCCTAAGGCCATCCCTATCTTATTCCAATTCTATGTTTATAGAGGCATTTTTCGAAGAATTTGGAAGTCTGAGGGCCTCTCCATCACCATCAGGGTGAGAGAGGACATGAGAAAAGATAAAATACATTGTCATCTCCTACTACTTGAGTCATTTTAGAGAAATTTCAGAGTTAATTTTATTTTACACTATCACTAGGGAAAAATAGAGCTTGGGCATCTAGGATTGAGTCCACTACCTAAAAATATTTACAGGTAACACATAATCACTGTCAAGCATACTCCAAGGATTTGTAGGGGTGGTCCTAAATACCTTTGGGGATTCAATATATGTATTTTCATCCACCATTGGTTGTGTTCCTTCTATTTTATAGAAGCCTTTCTCAACATATGTGGCCTTGAAATAATCGTAGGGGGCACTATCACCATGTGGTTTGCTAAAAATTCCATTGATGAGGTATTTCAAACAGTGATGTAATGTTGAATGTATAACCACATGGTTGTAAAGACATTTCCTTATAATAAGTACATTATATACAATGTCTTTATAAATAAACATGAACTAAATGTTATATGTGAGATCCCCAAATTGAACTTGGAGCTTGATATTCTCAAGGGGTATTTTCTCATCCTTATCATACCCTTGAATGATCATACTTGTGGGAGTTAAGTCCCTTTATCTATATCACAAACATTGAAGGGTTAGAACAAAGATAAGGTTGATCCCAAAACCATTTTCAGTCAGATCCATTCAAACATCAAAATTATTGAGTCTGGATGAAACATATAGGGTCCTTGATGTGTCCTTAGATGAACTCTTCCTGATCATAGTCTATGAACAAGTGGTGAAATGGAATTATAATGACATGGTCTCCACTTTATAAACCTAGATTTTAGAGACTTATATCTATAACTCTTGTGTGATCTAGAATGATTTTACAAGTTCCTCCCTGTGTTCTTTTCAAATATGGAGTTCATCAAAAATTCAAATCTTGGATAATATAGCCACTAGCTTCTTCAGAATGTTGTATTTTTTTCGGAGGTTAGTGATTCTTGAGTAAGGGTTTCTTCTTATTATGTGATTTTGGAGATGAATAATTTGAGTTAGATGAGAATAGTTCCTATGTAGAGGTTGAGTAAGAATATTCTTTTTATAGATTAGGTTATGCCGACCTTCCCCATTGTCTGAGATAATCAGATAATCTCACCCTAGATAGGAATTAATGTAGGACAACTAGGTATGGAAGACTATGAGAGGATTATAAGATACCTCCATGTATCTGTTGGGATTGCTAGAGTGATTTACCTTGGTTCTCAGTTTCATATATTTCTTCTATGGGGATGTGACCAAAATATTGGGTCTGACCATGCCCTCTCTATCCTCTATATCCTCGGCTCCTTCTCCTTCAGCCTTTGACTCCCCAATCAGGTATGAGGAACACATAATCAGAGTAATATTAATTATTAGATAAGGGATGTACCATGTGAATCCCATTAATAGGTCTGAATATTATATGTTCAACTGATGAGGGTTTCATATGGTTGGGTGGTGCCCATGCTTCAGAAGCTATAGGGAAGAAATCTGCAAGAGTCAGAGCTTGTGTCAGAGCTAAAAATGACTATTTCTCTTCTGTCTCTTCTTATATATGATGGATACGTTCAACTATGGGAGGCATATATTATGTAACCTCCCGAGGTTATGTATTAGTTATGGGTCTATGAAGAAATTACCTCAGGGTAGCATGAGCCTAGAAAACTCTCATTCGATTCATCCAGTTGTTGAACTTTTGGTCGTGCTCGGTTGAAAGTTTTTTACAATCACCATATTCATCTTATGGGGTGATGGTTATGCATGTCACCTTCTCTAGAGATTTATCCAACATCACCTATACAAAATCAAACATGCTTTGGAGTATGTTATTGAAGATTAATCAATCCTATATGTTGTGACCCAACCTTCTACGAAAACGGTAGTAGTCAGGAATATTGGTGAGGTTGACCTCACTTGGATTCTTGTGATATAGTATTTTGAGTAGGTTATTTTCGATGGATGTAAGAAAATAATCTAGGTCTTGTTAATTTCATAAGATGTAGGTTTTATTCAATTTTTCCCCAAATACCAAGAAACCATAATCTCTTTTTTACTTCCAATCGAGGGTGATTCTATTATTTTTAACGCTCGATAGGAGGAACTAGGTGGTTTAGGACCTTCCTAGGTGCTTGAATGGGTACTAATAGTAGTTATAGGGTAACAATGGTAGTTTATGTCTTGATTATATTTTCTCCCTATGATGAGGGAATGAGTAAATAATTATCTTAGGCCTGATGAATTGCATCTTCCAGATGCTGTAAAATTTATATACACTCATGGAATCTGCCTAGATATTTCATTGGGATAGAAGGTGTCTTCAACTCATCTTAGAGATTTTCAGCACAAAGATCTAGAAATTTATCCTATGATATAGGGATGTTGAGAGAATAAGTTAAACCATTTCATCTGGATATAAAGGCAGACACCCTCTCATTCTCATATTGATTGCAGTTTGTTTGGTCCACAATTTTAATTTTACTTATTGTGGAGCTAAACTGGTAAAGGAATTAATGACAAAGGTCTTCCCATACTATAACTGACACCTCATCTTGGTTGCCTCCTTTTGATCTTGATGATCCATCATCAGACCACACTGGGATACGAAGTGTGTGAGATGATGTTCTGGGTCTCCCATGTCATCAAAGGTGGATAAGGTAGGGTTGTTAATTTTGGGTGGAGGAAAAGTTCCACCAACCATTCGGGATACAGATATTTCTCAAGATACATAGGTGCACTTCTCCCTTCCATGGATTCCATTCAAGTAGACAGGGATTAGATGACATTGAGAAGTTCTGAAGGTACTTTTATCTGAGATGCCTCCCATATACAAGGAGCAAGTGGGATTTGTTGATGGGGACCCATTTTTATCTCCCACTGATTCTCAATCCATCTTAAGACTGAATGATCACATTAGAGAGGGAGAGGTTATTTCCATAATGAAGGGAAGTCCAGATCATTTTCAAATTTCTCATTTATGTAGATTGACTTCCTAGATCCAGAGCTTGTCCGACGCTTAGATGCTACTCTTGTAGGAGGATCAGCTCTGGGAGGGAGAATATTTATCTCTTCTTGAAGACAATATATAGTGGGAATGTTTTCCATGAGTATATCCTCAATGAATTATCTGAGAGTTTGTATCTCATTCTTATATCATGACAACTGTTCTTCTGTAGAATTATTTTCAGTTCTTATGGGTAGTGATTGGGATATAAAAACATTTTCCCTTTATCTTTTGTAGTGTTTTTCTATATAGGTGGAAAATTGATATTTTTAAGTTCCATATTTTGGACATTTTTTTGGTTTCAGGTACAAGAAGTCTCAGTGGGGGCATCTAGATCCTCCTCTTGGGTATATTTTCCATGTTGTGTCCCTCTAAAATTGCATTTTGATCCACATTATCTATTGTGTTAGTGGTCAAAATATTCACAGAGTTGTATCAAACAATGTTATTTTTCCCATTTCTCTTAACACAAGGGGATTATTCTAAACTTCAAGCATTAGGTTCCTTTCTTGAACCCTTTTCCATATTGGACCTTTTTGGATTATGACACCAGCGGGGATTGACTGCCTTCATCATACGATCCTCGCATCTTGGCCTATTAATAGTGACCTTGAGGGAATTCCTATACATATTTTTTTGAGTGGAACCTAAATAGTATAGTTTCATATTGTGTTGGGTGGAATATATGGGATTCAAAAAATTGATATTTACCTCCCATCCTGGAGAAGTCTGATTCCCTCTATGGTGATGATGATGATGGAAATTCCCCTAAACTTGTGGGATGGGGACTATTTGGGTCCACGATTAGCATTGATTGATCTTGTTGTTGAGGATCCAATGATTCGAGTCTAGGATTTGATGATTACTGGGATGAAAATTGAGATATAAATTCCCCCATCCTAGTGGGATGGGGTTGATCTAGAACCATTATTTATTTCCTTAGGACCCACTTGGGGGATGATGAACCTAGTAATTACGATTGAGATAAAAATTCACCTAGCCTAGTGGGATGTGGATTATTGGCCTATGCAGCCACTGTGTCTTGGATCATCTTGGAAATTGATGATCTAGGGGGTGGAGATAGTGGTGGATATTCCCCTGGTCCAGTGGGCTAGGTTTTCTCCTAGATGGCTTGTATAGAACTTTCAATTGAAACCTATTCGATATGGAAAAACTGTACTCATTTATAAGTTGGGTTCAATGGCATCCCATGATGGGATTCATTCTTGATGGGATGTTTTTTTTTCTGGATTTCAAATTCAGATTCTATGTCTGAAATGTGTTCTCATTACTTCAAATGGCCTAGTTCAAATAAATTTTGGATATATTGTTACTATATTTGTGATTTCTTACTACCGTTGAAGTAGGATAATTCATTTGTAGTGACCAATTGTCTCACACATTACCTGGTCCCTTGATTTCACTAGAGGCTATGAAATTACAAGATGTTGTATCTAAGGGGCTCTATTATTCTAGGATTACAATGAATTAAAACACTCCATAATATCCCCATACTCAAATATGGATGCATGAATAATATTATGAGATCATCTACCAAAAATTTACAATGAAATGGCAGTAAGTGTGATGTAGATTTTTCCTATTCTTTTTTGGTTTTGGGTCTCGGGCTATTATGATAGTAGTAAGGTCTAGGTGACAATAGATCATCTTGATAGTCTGAAGGTAACCCTCATATCCTAGATAAGGTAGGTTTATAGCCTTCAATTGATAATGAGTATCCCATATATTATATCATAGAAAAGGTATGCACTCATTCTCTAGATCCTCTGGGATATCATAGTCATAAGTGGCGTGGGGCCCGAACAAGGTGGGGAGGTTGTTTCTAGATAACTCTCTCCAAATGTAAATGTTATCTCCCTCCTCATCAGACTTACATGCCTCTATTTGGTTAGACCATAGAAGGTGATTTTTGGGGTCACCTACTGACTAGAGTGGAGTGTTACATGAAATGGATGGGGAACTATATACTGCCAACCCTGATGTTTTGATCACCTCTATATACGATGGCATCTGAGTTTTGATCACTCCTCTATTTGAAGGTGTCTGAGAAAGGGGAGTATTTTCATATCCATTAGATATATCACCATGGGGAGGTTGAACATGATATATGTCCGGAGTAGAGTCATTGTAATCCATATCTACACTATCAAGAAGAGGAATATCATTGTAATGATCACTGTATTCTGTGGTTGAAGAGTCTACAGAACCTTAGGGTGTTAATAAAGGACACTATAATTGAGAACCTTATGGATATAATCCTCTCTCTGCATCATAGTCAGAATATGTCGACTTTCCTTTTGGATGTTTGAATGGATATGAGCTTACTATATGATGGATGATAGAATATACTCATAACCATCTAGTTATGCGGGAATATGATCCAACTGTAGAGAAGATACTAGAATATTCCAATTATATTCTTCATTATTTGAAAGAATATGATCTTTACCCAAGGCATGTTCCATACCCACTAGGTGAGCCTAGGACAAAACAGAGATATGAGCTTGATACTGAGCCTTTGTAGTATATCGTTGGTTTTTTTGACATGAATATGATCTTGTACCGAGGAATTTTCCAGTCTCACTTGGTGATCCTCAGTTGGAGAGGGAATATGATCCAAATAAAAATATTCATTCCACATTAGAATATATTTTTAGACATTTGGAATGGGATAAGGGATATGATCCAGCTCCTGTATATCCTTGAAAGGATGCTGATGCAGTTATTCTTCAGTGGAGGTAGGGATATGAGTTCGATTTCTATGATCTACTATAATATGCATGTTAGATCCAGTAATAGGAATATTAGCCTACTCCAAGGCATGTTACATTCTCACTTGGTGATCCTCATAAATAATTGGGATATGAGCCTGATCCTGGGACATTGAAGTATGCCACTAGTTATTTTTGATAGGAATATGAGCTTTTCCCAAAGCATGTTACACCCTTAATTAGTGATCCCTAACTAGAATGGAGATATGATCCCTATCCAACGCCTTTGTAATATATATTTGATCTTATTCAAAAGGAATTATCCTTTTTCTTGAGGCGTGCATGACTCCAACTTGGTGAGCCTAAACTAAAACAAGGATATAATCCCAATACTAGGCCCTTAGAGTATGATGATGGTCTTTTCCAATAATAATATGAGCCTATCCTAAGGAATTTTCCACTCTCACTTGGTGAAACCTAGTTGGAATAAGAATATGATACTGGTATGGTGTCTCTCCTATTATTGGATTATAAAAATAATCCTCCTGGATGGGAGCAAGAATGTGAAATTTCTCCAGAGAAACCACTTGTTCAAACTGATCAGAGTGTTTTTCTACCCTGGCTATAGGTAGAGGAATATGCATCTATCCCTATATTTTCACCAGTTTTAGAATATGATGGAAAATTTATTTAGCTATTTCTAAGATCTAATGAAACTTTAGAAAAGTGTTCACATGAATGTTATCCTGGACATTTTTAATCTCCCTTATATACTGTAAGATATCTTCGATTTAACTAGGAATATGAGCCCACTTTTTTCCTCCTTATTACATTGGAATATGATGAAAAAATTCCTGCATGAGGGTAGGGATATGTTCCACCATGCATACTATAAGAATATTACCACATACTTATTCCGAGTGAGCAGGGATATAAGCCTTATCTATAATGACCCATACTTTACATACATTGTTATCACTTCATAATTGAATCATACTTATTACAACATATAACAAAACCACAATAGGACCATAGAGGTATAGTGTCTTTATAAACTGGGAAACATAAACAACTGGTTCATAAAGCATCTATATTGTCTCCCATTTATTTCATCATATCTAGAATCCCTTTTTGTCATATCCTACTAAATACCCTTCTTCGTGACCCGAGGAAAAGAAAACATACAAAAGGGTGAGCTCAAATGCTCAGTAACGGTAAACAAAAGAAATATCAATCACATCATATTCATAAGAACATAACATTTTGGAAATCTTAACCTGCAAAAGAGATCATAATTTCATAAATGGGATAAATCATAGTAGTGAAATGTAATCCCAATAACCATAACTTGAAACATTGTGGCATACACACATAATCATAGAGAATCATTTCTTAGTAGTCAAGACTCATTTCCAAGACTATCTTAGCAGACAAAGTCCATTTCTGAACCGAGTTCACTCCTCGTTTAAGTCCTGTATCACTGAACCGGATTAACCTGCTCTTCCAGCCATGTCTATCTCATGAGATATAAATATTTACTCAATTCATTGGAAGGAGATATAGGTCCCACCCATCTCATAATGAAACCATTCTTATGTGTGCCACAAAATCATAAATCATACATCATAGCATAACCCATGTAATAAAAATGGGAATCTTAAACAGTATGCCATCATAACATAATCTATATAAGATAAAAGGACATCATAAAAAAATAATTCCATCATAACATAATCAAATCAATGTAAAAATTAGTATAGAAATAGATCCCTATATTATCTTAGATGGAAAATAATTTTGATAAAACACTTCAACTCCATTCTTGAGTAAAATATCTTTTCTACTTCAAAAACTTTTTTCCTTTCTTAACATGTCATCAAATTTTAAACTAAAAGAAGTTGATTAAAAATAAACTTGAAAACTTGTAAAGTAAGATTCATGGAAATAATTTTCTAAAAATCAATTCATGCCGTATAAGTTAAAGAAAAACATTGTTCTCGTGATTTGGTTGGAAAAGTAAAAAAGCACCTTGTACTAAAAACAAAAAAGGATTCCTTTCATATATTTTACTAAAAACTTACCAATGGGTAAAATTGGATTTAAAAAATTTTAGGAGGATAGAAATAATATTACATATTGAGGAAACATGGATGTTGATGATAAATATTCCCCAGTAAATTCTAAAGTATAAACAATCTCGGATAAAAATGAGATTGTGAGATTTTCCCTTACATTAGGTATGATTTGCTTCGTATGTGTCCGAACCTCCTTTATAATGATTTAAATAATGTGGTTGACTTATTCCAGAATTGTACTCATTGTTATGATATCATTTATGGTCATATTCTTAGCTTCTCATTAGTAATATTTCATTGCTACTTGTTATTCGGGTGTTTATTGCTTTTTGTTCTTATGTGTGTTCTGTTGAATAAATTCTTATTATTATTTTTAGGTTATATATAACTCATTTATAGAATTTTATTAGTGTAATGTATATCATATTTATTCATTCAATTCATTTATATAATCATTATTCATTTAAGATCATGTAGAACGAGTCACATCACATCGTGGAGACGGTAGGCCGTACGTACGCACGAGCTATTATATCATTCCCATGATTGTGGAATTGTATTTAAGTGTATGTATACTATTTAAGAATCAATATCACTTTAAAATAATCATATATAGTTATTCTTTGCACCATTATACCTATCCAAGTAAGGTGGTGGTGGAAAACAGATTACACCATGGCGTGGAGATGGTATTCCATATGTACGCACGCACAGTCATTTTGTTTTTTGTAGGATGGATAAAAGGTGAAATAGGGCTGTTTCATATTTTTAATAACATATCAGTATATTAGTGATACTGATGTTATTACTTTATAATGAAACAACTAAATAAGAAGAAGTAGAAGAAGAAATAAAGTTGAAAGAATCGGTAACATGCATTACCTCTTCTTTGAAGCGCCCCTTCTTAACCACCTCTTAGGGAACTAAATATGGTATTTGAAGAATCCCAGGACCTCTAGGATTTTTATAGGGAAGTGGAGAAGAGAAATGGTCAGGGTTTGGCCGAGCTTGAAGTCTCAAAGTGGTGTGAGGAGGAGAGGGATGAGGTACCCTTTTATAAGGGAGGAGAGGGGCACCTTAGGAAAAACTTAAAATATTATTTTATAATAAAGTCATATTCGGTTTTTAATAGTTCCAAATTGATTTATTTCTAAGATAATGTAAGGATGGGTATAAATAATATCAACCAATATATTTTAGACAAGTTTAGGTCACTATTTTAACCTTATCATTTAGATTTAACTCTAAGTTAAATAATTTAACTTTTACCGTGTCTTCTTGTTTTCTTACACTATATGGTTAATAAACTTACTATAACAAGCCAAAATAACCCCATGTGGTTCACTATTAATATATATAACCTTATATAAGTCATTTGGCCGATCCTTATATTTTTAGGAATAAAATAACAATTAATAATATAATTTTTGTTTTAAAAACTATTTTATGTCAATTTTGAGACTATTTGGTAATTGATTTTTGTGAAAATTATAAAAGCCTTATTATTTAGAAAAAAGTTAATTAAATCAATAATAATATGTCATATTAACCTATAAAATTAGTGTAATTCTTAAAAAGCCTCAAATTACATTTATTTGGGTATTTATTATATCAATTATGTTAATATTTCCTTAATAAGGTAATTACTGCATCATCATTGTGTCATAAATAAATTAAATTATCTAAAGTCTAAAAATTATAAATAAAATTCCATTATGTAGGAAATCTTTTTACCTTTATAATTAAAAATTATTGGTGAATTTATCTTATTTATAACCCTACATTAAAAATGTTTTAGTTATTAAACTTTGAATTTAACTATTTTAACTCTTCTTTAAATAAAATAATATTAAATTTTCTAATCTAATCCAAGTGGACCTAAATGGTCATATTTTAATACTAAGGTTGTTTTTGGTCGAATTAAACTTTTACAATAGAATTAGGACATGTGTTAGGGTAATAATAATATAATATTTACCCTTAATTACCATATTTACTTTTAACTGTGGTAAATAAAAGTAAAAAGTTACTATTCACCAAAAATTATTTTTATCTTATTGAACCACATTTTACTCCTTGATATTAACCGTGTCTCTCGGTTATTCGAAATTCCACTCACAGAAGCGGTAAAATTATGTTTTATGTAAATTTTCAAACTCTCCTGGGAGGTGGGTAAAAGACGGTGAAAAGTTCGATAGAATTTTTATATATTTAAAATTATTGTAAAATGACTCCAATGAATTACTTTGAACTTATATAGGTATTATGTATCAATTTTGACATAAAATAAATTTAAATAAATAATTATTTAAATAAAAAGTTGGGTTTTAAATAGTAACTCAGTGTTTTCACTATTCATCAAAAATCGAAAGTTTTCAGAAAAATAAAAAAAAATCACCCTAGGCTAATTTCAATATTCCAAATCCAAAAATAAATTCCATTTTGAAAGATAAAATTTATAAAATTTCAACAATTGGGTATTACTATTCATAATGGCTAGTTTATATAATATTTTAATAACATATAATTGTTTAGTGAAACTCAGTATTGCGTACAATGCAAGCTATCGAGGATGGTTGCTCTTGTGTGTAGCGAAAGACAAGACAATGTTGTGTGTAGTGAAATATTCCTTTACATTACATTATACATAAAAACAAAATATTTCTCATAAAATCTCAGGTGTTACATTTTACCCCCCTTAAAATGAATTTCACCCTCAAAATTCATCACTTTGTAACAAAAAAAATGAGGATACCTCTCCCTCATAATATCCTCAAGTTCCCATGTAGCTTCTTCTAATTGGCGGTTCCTCCATAAAACTTTCACCAATCGAGTGGTCTTGTTCCGTAGGACTTTTTTGCTACAATCCAAAATCTCTATCGGTTGTTCTTCATAAGAAACATCTTGCTCTAGTGGTACAACTTCTGAGCTGGGTACATGTGAAGGATAAGGTATGTACATTCTCAGGAGAGATACATGGAACACATCGTGAACTTGAGAGCGATTCGGTGGAAGCGCCAATTGGTAAGCTACCTTCCCAACATGATCCAGTATTTCGAAAGGGCCGATATACCTAGGGCTCACCTTTCCCTGTTTTCCAAATATCATTACTCTCTTCCAAGGAGATATTCATAAGAACACTTTATCACCCACTTCAAACTCTAGGTCTTTTCTTCCATTATCGGCATAACTTTTTTTTCGACTCTGAGCTGCTCTTATGTGTTGTTGAATAGATCCGACCTTTTCTGCCATCTCATCAACAAGATCAGGTCTTAATAGCTTTCTTTCCCCAACTTCATCCCAACAAGTTGGAGTTCGGAATTTCTTTC
This sequence comes from Viscum album, assembly GCA_963277665.1. Classification (NCBI taxonomy): domain Eukaryota; kingdom Viridiplantae; phylum Streptophyta; class Magnoliopsida; order Santalales; family Viscaceae; genus Viscum; species Viscum album. The sequence continues at coordinate 764,731,120 of OY728150.1, forward strand.
AATAGAGAGCTTCATAAGTAGACATCTGAATACTGGAGTGAATGCTATTGTTATAAGAAAATTCCACCAAAGGTAGGTGTTGATCCTAACCACCTTTTAAATCCATAGAGAAAGCTCTTAACATATCTTCAGGAGTTTTAATTGTTCTCTCAGACTGACCGTCTGTCTGAGGATGATAAGCAGTGCTGAAACTCAACTCTGTATCTAAGGTATGCTGAAGACTTCTCCAAAACTTCGAGGTAAACCTCAGATCCCAATCAGATATAATGGAAGGTGGCACTTCATGAAATCTTACCACTTCCTTTACATATATCCTAGAAAGCTGATCAAGATAGAAATCTTTTCTAATAGCAATGAAGTGTACCGACTTCGTAAGTAGATCAACTATGACCCAGATAACATTATTGCCTTAGGATGTTTTAGGAAGTCCTGTGACAAAGTCCATAGTGTTGTTTTCCCATTTCCATTCAGGTATGGATAATGGTTGTAACATCCCCTTAGACTTCTGTCTCTCAGCTTTAACTTGTTGACAAACCGAGCATCGAGAGACATATTCAACAACATCTCTTTTCATGCAATCCCACCAGAAGTACTCTTTCAGGTCCCTATACATCTTCGTAATTCCAAGATGAATAGAGAATGAAGAACTATGAGCATCATCCTACAACGCCTTCTTTAATTCTGGGATGGGAGGAACACAAACCGGATTCTTGAACCTTATTATCCCATCACAATTAAGGTTGAATTCAGGGGCATTTCTCACCTTATTTTGTAACTCTACATCTTCCTTTTGTTCCTCTTCAATTATCACATGTATAGATGGTTGGACATTCATTTTATAAAGATAATATTTTCCCCCTTCCATTATAATTCCAAGATCCATCCTATGTAAATCCATAAATATTGGATCTTTTTTGATCCTCATCATGGATAAGCTGGCATGGTCTTATCGACTTAATGCATCTTCCACCTTTTTTGATTTCCCAGGGTGATAATGAATTGAGCAGTCGTAATACTTAATCAGTTCCAACTATATTCTTTGGCGCATATTCATCTCCTTTTGTGTGAAAATATACTTTAAACCTTTATGATCAGTATAAATATCACACCTTTCACCATAAAGATAATCCCTCCATATTTTTAATGCAAAGATTACCGCAGCTAACTCCAAATCATGAGTTGGGTAATTTTGCTCATGGATTTTCAACTTTTGTGAGGCATAAGCTATCACCATATCGTTTTTCATGAGAATAAACCCCAATACCTTCTTGGATGCATCACTATAGATCACAAAACTTTCCCCACTACAAGGCAGTGTGAGCACAGGTGCACTGGATAACCTTCTTTTTAATTCCTTGAATTCGTCTTCACACTCCTCTGTACAAGCAAACTTAACCCCTTTTCGAGTCAACCTGGTGATTGGATTAGATAATCGTGAAAAATCTTTCACAAAACATCGATAATATCCATCCAAACCAAGAAAACTTCAGATCTCAGTTACCGTTGTTGGTCTCGACCATCTTTCAATAACCTCTGTTTTTTCTGGATCCATAGATATCCCCTATTTTGAGATTATGTGACCCGAAAAATGCAACTTTTTGAAGCCAAAATTCACACTTGGTAAATTTAGCATAAAGCTTCTCCTTTCTCAGGGTCGTCAATACAATTCTCAAGTGATCTTCATGTTTTTCCTTGCTCTTTGAATAGACAAGAATATCGTCTATAATGACTACCACAAACTGATCAAGATAGTCTCTAAAGACTCTATTCATTAGATCCATGAATATAGTAGGGGAATTAGTAAGACCAAATGGCATCACTATAAATTCATAGTGTCCATACCTTGTACGGAAAGACGTATTTGGTATATCCTCCCTTTTGACCATTAATTTATGATACCCTGGATGAAGATCAATCTTGGAAAAGTATTGAGCTCCGCATAGTTGGTCAAATAATTCATCAATGCATAGGAGAGGATATTTTTTCTTGATCATGATCTTGTTAAGTTATCAATAATCAATGCAGAGTCTCATTGATCCATCTTTATTCTTAAGAAACAGAACATGTGCCCCCCAAGGTGACACACTAGGGCGTATGAATCCTTTATCAAGATTCTCTTGGAGTTGCTTCTTCAATTCTTACAACTCAATTGGGGCCATTCTATAAGGTGTCTTTGAAATGGGCATAGCACCCGGTATGAGTTCTATTGAAAAATCAACTTCACGATTTGTTGGAAGACCTAGAAATTTCTCCAGAAAGACATCATCAAATTCCTGTACAATGGGAATATTATTAATCGCGAGTTTCTCTCCAACCATTTGAGATAAATAACCTTAATTTAGTGGAATCAAGACCCATAGGATGGATGGAATTTCTTCTGGAAGGTTATGTTCATCCTTGCATCGATAGACGATCATAGATTGATCTGTAATATGAAATGTGACTTCCCTTCTTTGGCAATTGATATGAGCTCCATATAAAGAAAGTCAATCCATTCCAAGAATCACATAAAATTCCACTATAGGAAGGATCACAAGATTTGCAGGAATCACTTTCCCACAAACTTCAAACGGAGAAGAATTATAAACTTTTGATGCGACTATTGTGCCATTAGGGGTTGTCACAACCAACTCAACATCTAATTATTGAAGTAATACGGTGATACCCTTAGAAATGTTTTCATAAATAAAAGAGTGGGTGGATCCAGAATAAAATAAAACATTTTCTACTTTAGAGTGGATGGTAAGTGTACCTTTCACCACTTCATTATCGTACTCCACATCGCTGATAGAAATTGCATGTTACATTCCTTTGTCTTTAGCCTTAAGAGTTTTTTGACATTGATCATCATCAATAACCCTTGGATTAGGGCATTGATTATAATAATTCCCCATTTCCTTGCACTTGTAACATTTAAGTGTAGAAGGTGCACTCTGTGTAGCCTTTTCTTTGTTCGCATCACTAGACATATTCTTCCCATCATTGTAGCATTCAAATGCTCGATGAACTTCTTTTCCACATTTGAAACGTTTACTTGTCCCTTTAAGACAACTCCCTCCATGTTTCTTTCCACACTTTGATCATAAGGGAAAACTCATCTTCTTTTCAATGTGGTCTTTATATTTCCCTTTGAATTCCATTTTCCTCTTCTTATCAAATGTATATGACTTATGGGTTACTCCAATCTCCATCTCAACCTTGAGAGCACATCGAACGATTTCCTCATAGCTATTGAAGTCCCTTATGGCTAACGCCCTTTAAAGACTTGGTTTTAAGCCACTAAAGAATCAATTGATCTTACTCTCAGGTTGGATTATAATCACATAAGCATATCTTGCAGGTCTTGTAAAATTTTCTTCGTAGGTACCAACCGATTCATCACCCTTTTGCTTCAGTTCAAGAAACTCCTTCTCCATATTTGTTCAAAGAATACGAGGGAAGTACGTATTGAAAAATAAGTTCTTGAACTCGTCTCATTCCATGTACTCAATTTAATCTCTTAGCCTCATATTCTTGATAAGATTCCACCATTGATCAGTGGTACTGATCCATTGTTCAGCCACTAATGGATCATTAGACCCACTGAATGAAGGTGGATGCTGCCTCATGAAGGATTCAACAGAATGTGGCTCCTTACTTTGATCGTTTGGAAGTCCTTAATGATTCAAATATTGAGAAAGTTGTGTGAGAATGGCTAAAATATTTTTCGTTCTAGCTCCCATAACGTTTGGTTTCTCAGGGGGACAATCATTGCATTGCCCATCGCATTCTGCATTAACACAGTTCTTTCAGGTTCCAGCCATTGACTAAAACCAATAAGAATAGTGTGAGAAAAATTAATTATAATAGGAAAACCACATAATCAAGAATAAAATTTCACACATAAGGTCTTATCATAGGTTGTTCATGGACATTTCTAAAACACTAAGATTGTTCTATGCTTAGATATATCCTCCGGGTTCTTACTAAGGCTTTCACATCCTAGTTTCCAAAGGTTGACTATACCTTTCCTCGGATACCGACTATAACAACCCATACTTTACATACATTGTTATCACATCATAATTGAATCATATTTATTACAACATATAAAAAACCACAATAGGACCGTATAGGTATAGTCTCTTTAGAAACTGGGAAACATAAACAACTGGTTCATAAAGCATCTGCATTGTCTCCCATTTATTTCATCATATCTAGAATCACTTTTTTGGAATATCATACTTAATACCCTTCTTCCTGACCCGGGGAAAAGAAAACATACAAAAGGGTGAGCTCAAATGCTCAGTAAGGGTAAACAAAAGAAATATCAATCACATCATATTCATAAGAACATAACATTTTGGAAATCCTAACCTAAAAAGGAGATCATAATATAATAACATGGGATACATCATAGTAGTGAAATGTAATACCAATAATCATAACTTTAATTTTTTTGGAATACACACATAATCATATAGAATCATTTCTTAGTAGTCAAGACTCATTTCCAAGACTATCTTAGCAGACAAAGTCCATTTCTGAATCGAGTTCACTCCTCGTTTCAGTCCTGTATCACTGAACCAGATTAACCGGCTCTTCCAGCCATGTCTATCTCATGAGATATAAATCTTTACCCAATGCATTTGAGGGAGATATAGGTACCACCCATCTCATAATTAAACCATTATTATGTGTGCCACAAAATCATAAATCATACATCATACCATAACAATTGTAATAAAAATGGGAATCTTAAACATTATGCCATCATAACATAATCTATATATAATAAAAGGATATCATAAAAAAATAATTCCATCATAACATAATAAAATCAATGTAAAAATAGGGATATAAATAGAACCATATATTATCTTAGATGGAAAATAATTTTGATAAAACACTTGAACTCCATTCTTGAGGAAAATATCATTTCTACTTTAAAAACATATTTCCTTTCTTAACATGTCATAAAATTTTAAACTAAAAGAATTTTATTAAAAATAAACTTGAAAAATTGTAAAGTAAGCTTCATGGAAATAATGTCCTAAAAATCCATTCATGCCGTATAAGTTAAAGAAAAACATTTTTCTCGTACTTTGGCCGGAAAAGTCAAAAAAAGCACCTCATACTAAAAACAAAAAAAGATTCCTTTCATATCTTTTACTAAAAACTAACCCATGGGTAAAATTGTATTTAAACAATTTTAGGAGGACAAAAATAATATTACATATTTAGTAAATATGGATGTGTATGATAAATATTCCCTAGTAAATTCTGAAGTATAAACAATCTCAGATAAAAATGAGATTGCGAGATTTTCCATTACCTTAGGTCCAATTTGCTTCGTACATGTCTGAAACTCCTGTATAATGATTTAAATAATGTTATTGACTTATTACAGAATCATAATAATTTTTATTATATCATATATGGTCATATTCTTAGCTTCTTATTAGTAATATTTCATTGCTATTTGTTATTCAGGTGTTCATTGCTTTTTGTTCTTATGCATGTTCTATCGAATAAATTCTTATTATTATTTTTAGGTAATAGATACCTCATTTCCAGAATTTTATTAGTTTAATATATATCATATTTATCCATTAAATTCATTTATATAATCATTATGCATTGAATATCATGTAGAATGAGTCACATCACATCGTGGAGACGGTAGGCCGTGCGTACGCACGAGCGATGATATCGTTCCCATGATCATGGAATTGTATTTAAGTGTATGTATACTATTTAAGAATAAATATCACTTTAAAATAATCATATATAGTTATTATTTACACCATTATACCCATCCAAGTAAGGTGGTGGTGGAAAATTGATTACACCACGGCGTGGAGACGGTATTCCGTACGTACGTACGCACGCGCGGTGATTTCGTTTTTCGTAGGATGGATAGAAGGTGAAATATGGTTCATTAATATTTATAATAACATATAAGTATATGAGTGATACTTATGTTATTACTTCATAATGAAACAACTAAATAAGAATACTTAGAATAAGAAATAAAGTTGAAATAATCGGTAACGGACATTACCTCTTCTTTGAAGCGCCTATTCTTAACCTCCTCTTAGGGAACTAAAGATGATATTTGAAGAAAACCAGGACCTATAGGATGTTTCTAGGGAAGTGGAGAAGAGAAATGGGCATGGGGTGACCGATCTTCAAGGATCAAAGTGGTGTGAGGAGGAGAGGGAGGAGGTTCCCTTTTATAAGGGAGGAGAGGGGCACCTTAGGAAAAACCTAAAATATTATTTTATAATAAAGTCATATTCGGTTTTTAATAGATAAAAATTGATTTATTTCTAATATAATGTAAGGATGGGTAGAAATACTATCAAACAATATATTTTAGACAAGTTTAGGTTACTATTTTAACCTTATCATTTAGATTTAACTCTAAGTTAAATAATTTAACTTTTACCGTGTCTTCTTGTTTTCTTACACTATATGGTTAATAAACTTACTATAACAAGCCAAAATAACCCCATGTGGTTCCATATTAATATATATAACCTTATATAAGTCATTTGGTCGATCCTTAGATTTTTAGGAATAAAATAACAATTAATAATATAATATTTGTTTTCAAACCTATTTTATGTCAATTTTGACACTATTTGCTAATTGATTTTTGTGAAACTCATAACAACATAATTAGTTCAAAAACGGTTACTTAAATCAATAATAATATGTCATATTAACCTATAAAATTAGTTTAATTCTTAAAAAGTCTCAAATTACATTTATTTGGGTACTTATAATATCAATTATGTTAATATTTCATTAATAATGTAATTACTGCATCATCATTGTGTCATAAATAAATTAAATTATCTAAAGTCTAAAAATTATAAATAAAATTACATTCAATAGGAAATATTTTTATCTTTATAATGAATATTTATAGTCTAATTTATCTTATTAATAACCCTATATTAAAAATGTTTTAGTTATTAAACTTTGATTTTAACTATTTTGACTCTTCTTTAAATAAAATAATATTAAATGTCCAAATCTAATATAAGTGGACCTAAATGGTAATATTTTATTCCTAAGGTTGTTTCTGGTCGAATTAAACTTTTCCAATAGAATTAGGACATGTGTTAGGGTAATAATAATATCATTTTTACCCTTAATTAGCCTATTTACTTTTAACCATGGTAAATAAAAGTAAGAAGTTACTATTCAACAAAAAATATTTTTATCTTATTGAACCACATTTTACTCCTTGATATTAAACGTGCCTCTCAGATTTTTGAAATTCCACTCACAAAATCGATAAAATTATGTTTTATGTAAATTTTCAAACTCTCCAAGGAGATGGGTAAAAGACGGTGAAAAGTTCAATAAAATTTGTATATATCTAATATTATTATAAAATGACTCCAATGAATTACTTTGAAATTATACAGGTATTATGTTTCAATTTTTACCTAAAATAAATTTAAATAAATAATTATTTAAATAAAAAGTCAGTTTTTAAATAGTAACCCAGTGTTTTCACTATTCATCAAAAATTGAATGTTTTCAGAAAAATACAAAAAGTTCACCCTATGCTAATTTTGATATTCTGAATCCAAAAATGAAGTCCATTTTGAATGATAAAATTTATAGAATTTCAAAAATTGGGTATTACTATTCATAATGGCTAGTTTATATAATATTTTAATAACATATCGTTGTTTAGTGAAACTCGGTATTGCGTACAACGCAAGCTATCGAGGAAGGTTGCTCTTGCGTGTAACGCAATCCAAGACAGTGTTGTGTGTAGTGAAATATACCTTTATATAATATTATACATAAAAACAAAATATTTCTCATAAAATCTCAGGTGTTACATTATCACTGGTTGCTTCCAAAATAAACTAGTATATATTGTAAGTGAGAGTGGGGATATGAGCCCACTCACAATTATCCAGAACCTTCTCTTCCTAATGTGTCTTTATTATTTCCCATGAATGGGTATTATAGGTGGTAGTGTGATAGGAGGTACCCTCAAAAGGTAACTGAAGCATACCAATGGGATGGTGCTAGTGATAGTGGTTAACTGGAGTCATCCTCAGTGGCCCTTGAACCAAAAGGGAGTCGTAGTTGAATCCTTGATCCACCATCATGAGATATTAGAGGTGGTGATTGTTGTGCTCTAAGGACAATGTCTTGAAAAGTTTGGCGGTGGTGACAAGTTCCATTGTATATGCTACATGTTTCTTTGGATGATGCGGACTCATTGAATTCATCACCCAGAGACCCTCACAACCATCCTCAAGGTTTGGGATCATACCATGTCAATGGTATTACTATACCATTGAATTTTCCACCCTACAATGAAGATATCAGGTGGGTGAGATTATTTTGAGGACCGTAGGGGTTGCATCCATAACCAATTTTCTAGAACGACCGCTAGATGAAGACATTTCAGATTAGGATTTTGTTTTTTAGGGAAGTATCTCAACTCATGAATACAATGAGGAAAAATGTCTCTGATAAGTGCATTATCATAAGTATGATTTTTGATCAATCAGATATTCGTGGGTAACATAATTTTCCTTTATTATCCATGGTACGTACATTCCACTCACGTGGAATTTTCAAATTGAGGATGGACTTATTTCATGAGAACCCCAACTACTGAGGAAAATTAATAAGATTCATAATAGGTTTTCCATGATTTCTTAGGATATGAAAACAACATGGATTAACACATGGTAAAAAAATCATTTCATTATTCAAGAGATTCACATCAGGTTCACCATTTTTGTTTCTTCAGAAAAGACATAACTTGGTGTAACATCCCGGTTCCAAAAGCCACCCAAAGGCGCTCCGTACCCAGTTGGTCATATGGTCTCAAGCACATTTCCCCAAATTCCAGAGGATTCCGAATAGCAGCGAGGGGCTTGGGTGTGATAATGGGGAAACTATGCCCTCATTGGAAGAGTAACATAGCAGAAGAGAACCAAATATACAATAGAGGAAGCAGTAAATATCCAACAACAATAAACAATAGAAGACTGTTAAATAAAAAACTGGAGAAAAATATATAAATGATGCATGATACAAATGTGTCTAGGAAAGAATCCAAACAAGTAACAATACTGAATATAGTACTAAACTAAAGTAAAAAAGAAAAACAGATAAGAAACTCCTCAGCATCGCAAGCCTTGGCTTCGTCCCACGCTCTCCAGCTCCAATGCAAGTCAAGTACCTGATGTAGAAGGGCTCTTACCCTTATCTATACCTACAACAATATAATCTATTTGGGCCCAAAAGCATGACCCAAACAGGGTGTGAGACTAAATACTAGTAGGATAGCACCCAAAGATCTGTGCCTAACAGTAAGTGAGTTTATGGCATGTAAAAGTATAGTAAATAGTAAATAGTAAACTTGAAAGTACTCAGCAGCCAACAATCCATACTTTCTAGCATTTAAATTAAAAACAAGTAAGAAACCACTCAATCAAGTAGAAAAAACATGTAACCTATGGGTAGTTCTCACAGCCTAACTCCTATGGTTCAACCTACAAGTACTAGAAACCCTCTGGGAGGCACACACAGTTTCACCCCTCTAATTTAGCTAAAGAATAGACTCTCTAGGGAAGCACTTGCCGTAAATTCCCCCTATAGTCTCGTATCGTACTAAAGGATCTCTAGGGAAGCACTAAACATCTCATTCCCCCTATGGACCATGTTTAGGAACTACATACACTATGAGTAAGCACTCAACCTCAATTCCCCCTATGGTCTCTCATCGTGAAATTAAAGACACTCTGGAGAAGACCTTACGTCCATTCTCCCTATGTTCTACTACACTAGGTTCTCACAACCCTGTGAAAAGTTAGCAAGTATTGCATCACATAATGGCCAAAGTGAACCTCAAGAACTACTTGGCTAATAGTCTATAACATAACATCAAGGAGGAACAATAGTCACACCACCCTTCAAACGGGGCATGGAACTGGCAATAGCCTAACCAGAAAAACTAGACCAAAAGGTCATAATAGGAAAACTTGCGAGGGTAAAACATCCAAAGCATAGTAAAATTACCCTATTCACAAACAATAACCTCTACTCAGGCATATAAGAAAAGCAGAAAGACAACAGGGGAAAAACAAAAAACACACAATACCCTGTTCAAGGGTATTGGTGGAAGTTGCACAAAATACTCAAAGACTTCCTACAGAAAGGCACGAACCACCTACCTGGATGTTAGGATATCGATATACTTGAACCACGGGGATTGAATCTCCCTAGAACGTCATAGATCTACGAAAACATATAAGACGTTCAACCCATGAAAACTTGGAAAAGAGAAGGAATTGGATAACGATGTTCTAGAAGAAGGAAGAGCTTACTACTGTGGTTCCAACGCAATCGACAACGGTTGATTCAGAGAACAGATAGAGGCCCGGGGGCTTGGAGGAGATTCATGGCCGTATGGGATGCTCTCAGTTGAACAAGCTGGAGAAGAAGCGTGTTCTAGCGATTAGACGCGACCCGGACCCATTTAATGAAAAAGAGTACACGATGTGTACTTTTGGAGAACACGATGGGTACTAGGATTTTTTATACTCTGCTTTAAGAGGCCTCTACATCACCCCTACATGGCCATGTGTGCGGCCTAGACACAGACAGCACACGACCTTGAGCTTCAAGGGAGTACATGGCGTGTACTCATAAAGTACATGGCATGTACTTCAAAAATTGCTAGAAACACCAGTTTTCTAAAAAACTCCAGAAAAAGGAAAAATATACCTAAAAAGAAGGTAAAGGTTCTTACAAACTTCCCCCCTTAAAGAAATTCATCCCCGAATTTCCTTATCGAGGCATAGAGGAAGAAATCCTGAACAGCTCCGACCACTGTGATCAGACATCGACCTCCGTCTCCCAAGCCTCGTCCTATACTCGCCCGTGCTGCCAAAGCACCCGTACTAGAGGAACAGACCGACCACAGAGAACCTTCGTATTGTGATTGACAATCTGGATAGGATGCTCCTCAAATGATGCATCCTCAACCTCATCAGGTTGAAAGATATAAGATGGCTCTGAAAAGTAAAGCCATTGCTGATAAACGTGTAAGACATCGTGCATAGCCCGATACCTCTGAGGTAACTGCAACTGATAGGCAACTGTCCCAACTCTCTCCAACACCTCATACGGACCGACGTACCTCGGTGAAAGATTAACCTGTCTCTGAATCCTCTTGTGTCCCATCCTCGGTATGACACGCAGGAAAACTTGATCCCCAGACTCGAACTCCAGAGATCATCTCTACTGATCGGCATAAGACTTCTGTCGAGAATGTGCCATATCCATCCTCTTCTGAATCAACTCTATCTACTCTGAGGTCTCCTAGAAAAGATGAGGTCCCAGAAAAGCTGCCTCTTCTGCCTCCAGTCAGGATAAAGGTGATCAGTATGGCATGCCGTACAAAGCCTCGTATGGTGCCATATGAATAGTTTCTTGAAAACTATTATTGTAGGAAAACTACAAAAGAGGTATATGATTCTCCCAAGAACCTCCAAAATCCAGAATGCATACTCGGAGCATGTCCTCAAGCAACTAAATCATATGCTCAGACATGCCATCTGTTTGGGGACGGTATGCTGTACTCAAAAGTACCTGTATAACCAAAGCCTTCTGAATCCCCTGCCAGAACCGAGAAGTAAAATGTGCATCCTTGTAAAAAATGATGGAGTGCGAAACTCCATGCAGATGTACAATCTCTTGGATGTACAACCACCCCATCTCATCAACACCAAAGGTCTACTTGATCGGCAAGAAGTGAGCAACCTTTGTGAGTCTGTCAATGACAACCCATACTGCGTCGTTCCCTCGAGGAGACCTTGGGAACCCAATCACGAATTCTATCACAATTTCATTCCACTTCCACTCAGGAATGGGTAACTGCTGCGAAAGACCTGTTGGTCGCTGATGTTCCACCTTCACCTACTGACAAGTAGAACGTCTCATGCTGAAACCAGCAACATCTCTCTTCATACCTGGCCACCAATACTAGTGGTGTAGATCACGATACATCTTGGTGATGCCAGGATGAACTTCCCAAACTAAGGAATGAAATTCCCACATCAGCTTCTCACGTATGTCTGCGGGTACCCATACACGTCCCTGGAAATGCAATATCTCATCCTCTCCTATGGTCCACCCAGGAATAGGGTGCTCTCCTGACATGCTTTCCTATAATACTAGGCCTTAAGAATCTGATAGTTGCCTCATTATTACCCGATCAAGAAGATTAGAGGTAAAAACCATAGAAGAAAGAAACGTCTGCCCCATACTATCGTGAACCTCCAAATGTATCTCAGAGAACAGAGCCATAAGCTGCCACTCACTCCTGGCCTCCTGAAATATCTGTATCTGAGTCCTCTTGATCAACACATCAGCCACTGTGTTGCCTTTACCAGGTGTATAGGCAAGATCAAAGTCAAAGGACTGAATATACTCGACCCACCTACACTATCTCAGATTCAGATCATGCTGAGTGAAGAAGTACATGAGACTCTTGTGGGCAGTAAAAACCACAAAGTGCTCTCCCAGAAGGCAGTGTCTCCAACAGTGTAATAAATGAACAAAAACTTCCAATTTCAGATCATTTGTCGGGTAATTCCTCTCACGTGGCCTTAGCTGTCGAGACCCATAAGCAACGACTCCATCTCCCTACATAAGCACAGATCCCAGCCTGATACCTAAAGCATCACAATAAATGGTATAGCTCTTTCCTGACTCTAGTAGGACTAGTATAGGTGCTGAGGTCAACCTCCCTTTCATCTCCTGAAAGGATGAATCACAAGAATATGACCATAAGAACTTAACCCCTTTCTTGGTCAGACCTATCGGTGGTGCTTCCAGGCATGAAAAGTTCTATATGAATCATCTATAGTATCTAGCCATACCGAGAAGACTTTGCACCTAAAAGGAGTTCTTCGACTGCTCCAAGGAAACTACTAATCTCACTTTCTCTAGGTCTACTGATACTCTTGTCTCTGAGATAAATGGATGAAAAAGTGAATCTGATCCATCCAAAAGTGGCATTTTTAGAGCTTGGAATGTAACTGATGGTCTCTTAGTGTACTCAAAACGATATCAAGATGAGTAGCATGTTCGTGTCGAGTGTTAGAGTACACCAAGATATCGTCCACGAAGACCACCATGAAAGAGTCTAAGTATGGGTGGAACACTCAGTTCATCAGTGCCATGAAAACTGCAAGTGCATTCATAATACCGAACGGAATAACCATATACTCGTATAGACCATACCTACTTCTAAAGGCTGTAAGAGGTATATCAGATGGTCTAACGCGCAACAGATGATAACCGGATCTCAAATAAATCTTCGAGAACACCCGGGCTCCTCGAATATGATCAAAGAGATCATCAATCCTTGGCAAGGGATATCAGTTCTTGACCGTCAACTGGTTCAGCTTACATTAATCCACACAAATCCTAAGGGTGTCATCTGACTTCTTCACAAAATGGATAGGAAAACCCCAAGGAGAAGTATTGGGTTGGATGAAACCCTTTTCCTATAACTCCTCCAACTACTTCTTGAGCTCATGTAGCTCAGGTGTAGCCATCCTATAAGGAGGAATGGAAACTGGTGCCGCTCCTGGAACGAGCTCAATTGAAAAGTCTACCTCACATTCCAGAGGAAAACTTGAAAACTCCTTTGGAAAGACATCTTTGAAACGATCCACCATTGGAGTAAAGTCTAACTGTGAAGTCTCCGGGTCATCTAGATAAAAACTAGCAATCTGGGCTATAACTGCTCCCAACCCATGATGCTCTGGACCCACTCTACTCGCCTAGACATCCCACTCACCCTTATTAATAAAAGATCCACCCTATGGTGATATGAAACTCACCTTGCGGCAATAACAGTCGATGACTTCCTGGAAGGGGACTAACCAATCCATTCTGAGAATGATATCATAGTTCTTCATCTCTAGGACATAGAGGTCCCATAAGAAGTGAAACCATGCAACCTTAAGAAGTCACTCTCTTCACTAACGTACACTAACCGCTCTAGTCCCCAATGATGTATCTAGAGTCAAAGTATCAGCTGATGAAAAAATAATGACACCAAGGCTCTCCAAAATAGAAATAGAGATAAATCTATGGGAAGACCCTGTATCGAAAAGATCAGAAGCTAAAACTGAGGATACTAAGATCATACCTCGAACTGTGGACGGTCCGGGATCCTTCTCCTGCTGGGTCTACTCCACCGCCAAAGCCTGACCCATACCACAACCCTGTGACCCTACCTGCCCACTCTCAGATGATCCACCCTTCTGTCACTGAAAGAAAAGTGATTGAACACCACAACCTTGACCTCCACCTCAGCCCGAACGGCTGAAAGAACTCCAGTTCCTATACTGGTGAGAAATTAGTGGCACTGCTCCTGAACGAGGAGTCATGTATGAACCCCTGTCACCAGCTTCTGGTGAGAAAACATGACAGAAGCACTGAAGGTGACCCATCTGGCTGCAAGATTCTCACTCCACTGGGTCTCTCTGGCACTACAGCCTTATATGACCAGCCCTTCCACACTGGTAGCATACCACCTGGCTACTTGAAGATGTGTCTCGAAGCCTCGGATCACTGCATGTATACTCCCTACGACGCTTCCTGCTGTCTGCTGGTGAAGCACTAACTCTGGAAGCGGAACCGCTCTGGCTCTTAGCTCCGAAATCTCTTAGGTTATGCTCTGAAATCAGTGCCTGGTTGAGGATGGAAGAGAAGGAAGTCAACCTGAAGATATTCACCTATGAGCGGATCTCCCGTCCGAGACCATCCTCAAACTTGCTTGCCAAGAACAACCCATCTCCTCCATCGAGGGGTGTGAAACACTGAATCTCAGTGAAACAAGAGGAATAATCCATAACATAAAGAGTACCCTACTCTAGGATCATTAACTCCTGTGATCGGTCATACCTTAGGGTATCCGGATAGAAGTAGTCATAAAAGACACACTGAAACTCCTCCCACATCATAACCTGATGATGACCCACCTATGAGATCACGTCCCACCACCTATTGGCGGAGTCTCATGCCATGTAGGTAGCAAGCTTGACCCTCCTTTATAGAGGCATCTTGAGATGCTCAAAGATCGTCATCATGGCTTCTATCCATGACTCTGAAGCTTGAGGCCCTCCTTCCCCTGAGAAGGTGGGAGGATGCTTCTACTGGAAAACCCGCGTCAAGTCTGCCATAGTCGAGGCAGGAGGCGGTGCTCCATGGAAGGTCTGAATAATACTCATAAATCCTTCCCTAAACTGCACATTGGCTCCTGTAACCGATATCACTACTAGTGATAAGGCTGGAACATCCGGAGGATCTGCGGGAAGTCCTTTATCAGCCATATCTGACGTCTGATCACTGCCTGGCAGCTGGCGTGCAATCGGAGGACGTCTCGGTGCCATAACTCTGAAAGGTCCAAATCAAACCATAGATCAGGATTACCAAAGACTGAGAACATAGAAGTACAAGAGGGGAACAAGAGAAAGAAACATTCAAGTTTTAAAAAACAAGACTACACGACGTGTATAAAGACTACACGGTGTGTTCATTTAATCCATTCACATGGGCATGTACTTCTGTTCTAATTGGTCGTGTAATGACCAAACGATGTGGCGTGTTGTCCCCACATACGACGTGTACTTGAACTCTATTCCCCTGCCTGAGTCTCCTTACACGGCTAACCCACACGGTCCTCTTAATCCTAGACTACACGGTGTGTTCATGAAGGACACGATGTGTACTAGATAAGTTTCAATGACCCATTTTGTTAGTTACATGGTCGGCTACATGGTTCACACTACATGGAATGCTCCAAGGGAACACAACATGTACTTGAAGGTTTTTCCCTAACCCATGTTGTTCGTGACATGGTTGGGTACTTAAGTTACAGGGCACGATGTGTGAAAAGAAGAACACGGCGTGTAAAGTCAAAGTTTCATCCATCCATGTTGTTAGTCACACGGGTAGAGACACGGTTAATACAACACGGTGTGTACTTACCGTACACAACATGTTCCTCAATATTTTTCACAACCCTATGTTTCTGCGCACATAGTCATCAACACGGTTTGAAAACTACATGTCATGTATTCATAAAGTACACACTGTGTATTCTAGGTTTTTCCAGGTAGTAGCCACATAAACTGCTCCGGATCCCAGAAAACATAGAAAAAAGAGTTAATGTGCCAAATTATAATCCGTGAGGGCCCATACCCCCCATGAATCAAAGCTTGGAATCTCATACATATCATATATAAGGAAAACGAAACAATGATCCACCAATTTCCAATTCACGAGGGCCCATAACACCTCAAGAATCGAAATTTGGCATTCATTTTAGTAAATCTCTACACAAAGAGTACCCTATTAAACAACATGTACTTCTATCAAGGAAAATATCAGAACAACATGCATATTTTACACATCATCTATCACAAAAACATGCAATTACTAATGCATCCTAGATGGAATGGAAAAAATGCATTACAAGTGATTTATAACAAGTGACTATATGATGCATGAGATGGCATACCCTCATCTCATCGGTTTGTGACAGAAATAGAACCTCAATGATATCAATAGTAACAACACAAATCATGTAAGTCACTCGACGTGAAATCATATCAACTGTAAAAATTGAAAAACCAGAAAAAATTGCAATAAACGAGGTAGATTGTCTTTTCCTTGTACACGAGTTAGCTACTCCTTGGCACAACTTATTACCAAGTACCAATTCCATACTATACCTGAATATAGGCTCCAAACAGTAAATCAAGAGAAAATAATTCCTCTGATACCACTTTATAACATCCCGGTTCTGGAAGCCACCTAGAGGTGCTTCGTACCCGGTTGGTCACATGGCATCAATCGCATTTCCCTGAATGCCAGAGGCTGCCGACTAGCAGTAAGGTCCTTGAGTGTGATAATGGGGAAACTATTCCATCATTGGTAGATTAACACAGTGGAAGTAAGAAACACATGCAAGGGAAAAACATCCAAAGCATAGTAAAATTACCCTACTCAAAAACAATAACCTCTACTCAGGCATATAAGCAAAGCAGCAAACAACAAGAGAAAAACAAGAAACACGCAATACCTCATTCAAGGGTATTGGTGGAATTTTCACAAAATACTCAAAGATTTTATATAGAAAGAAACAAACCACCTACCTGGATGTAAGAATATTGATATACTGGAACCATGAGGGTTGAATCTTATTAGAACGTCGTAGATCTAGGAAAATGCATAAGATGTTCAACCGAAGATAACTTTCAAAAGAGGAGGAATTGGGAAACGAATCTCTAGAAGAAGGAAGAGATTACCGCTGCGGTTTCAACACAATCGGCGGAGGTCGATTCGGAGAAAGGACGGAGGCTCAGGGGCTCAGAGGAGATCCGTGGTCATACGAGACACTCTCGGTCAAAGAAGCTGGAGAATAAGCATGTTC
Organism: Viscum album; assembly: GCA_963277665.1. Lineage (NCBI taxonomy): Eukaryota > Viridiplantae > Streptophyta > Magnoliopsida > Santalales > Viscaceae > Viscum > Viscum album. Next base: position 764,748,608 of record OY728150.1, read on the forward strand.
TGGTGATTAGACATGACCCCGACCTGTTTAATGAAAAAAAAGAAATTACACAGCGTGTAATTTTGGAGTACATGGCATGTACTAGGATTTTACATACTCTGCTTTAAGTGGCCTCCACATCACCCCTATATGGCCGTGTGCGCAGCCCGGACACGGCCAGCAGACGGCCTCGAGCGACAAGGGAGTACACGACATGTACTCATAAAGTACACGTCGTGTACTTCAAAAATTTCCAGAAACTCTACTTTTCTCAAAAACTCCAGAAAAAGGAAAAACGTACCTAAAAAGAAGGTCCAAGTTCTTACATATGGGCTCCCTCATGATAAGAAAAAATGGTCTGATTAGAACTAGGAAGTTTATCCTTTTTATCTTCTAAATAATATTCCATAGTTAAATGAGTTGATATAGAGTTCACCGTTTTTCTTTCATTTGAAAATACACAACCTGAGGTGCATTCAGTTTGGTTTGACATTTGATTATGGGGGGTTTAGTGTCTTGAAAAAACATTTATATCAGTTTTACCATTATCGTTCTTTAACAAAAACTCCCAATGGTTCCCACATCCATAACTAGGTGTAGTCTTTCTTTCCAAATGTAGGTGGTCAACTGGGGTTTTAGACCCACTAGAACTTAGTAACTCTCATTGGCTTAGAGGATGGGAGGTTGGGTTCATCGCACCCTTTTGGGTGGAATTGTTGCCTACTTCAGGACTCTATTATAGATATAATATATGTTCATAAATCTACTCCTAATCCAGATTCATAATCTGGTAATCAAACAAAATTACCATATGTTAAACACTTTTATATGTAAAGAGTAATCTTTTAGTGATTCCATCTGTATATATCTGAGGTTATTCATCCACATTACCTAATGGTTAGATGATTGTATATTGAATCCGTATAACCAGGAACTCTAGATTTTTCTATCATCTAAGGGGGTGATTAATATGTCAATGATGAGATTGAACCTTTATGGGATGTCCTATGTATCCTGTTGATAACAGAAATAAAAACCCATGTAGTTTGTTAAACACATATAGTTTAACACCATGTAGAAATGACATATATGAGGGAACTTATATACTGTACACATAAGCTCGAACCTTGAGGAGGCATCCTATGTTTCCTAGTTATAGTAGGAATCAGTGTCATCATTGTTATATCAAACCCCTGGGACTTACCCCGAGTTGGATGCCCTTGTATGGGGGTAGTCATGTCATGCCACCAATCATGGATTATAAATTGAGGTTTCCTTGGATGGTGGAGACTCATGATGCAAATGATATGACCATTGCAACTCTCTAATCCCACATGATCCATGCCCAGTGTAAGAAATAAGGGATACCAAGTAATTAGTCTCACTACATATGGGTGTGAGACTTATGTACTGAGATAGCTGTTTGGATTTCTAATATGAATCTTGAACCTTAAGAAGGTGTCCAACGTATCTTGGTTATTTTAGGAATCAGAATTTTTGTAGTATAATTAACTCCTCAGTAAACTAATGGATGAGGTATAATGATCAACCCAGGGGAGAGATTGGGTCCCTAAGGTTGGAATGTTGGAGACATGGGGGGACTTACACTAAAGTGGATGTCTATTTGAGCTTCCGCCATAGGAAGACGTACTATGTATCCTGGTTATTATAAGAATCAAATTTTTAGTTCTATCACATTATTACTCTTTTGATAGATAAAGAATAATGATTATCCTAAGGGAATGATTGGTTCCTAATGTTTGAAATGTCTGATACATGGGGTACTTACACCAAAGTGGATGCCTATTTGAGTATGGGACTTAGGAATGAATCCTCCATATCCTAATTATTGTTGGAATATGATTTCTCATAGTTCAATTCATCAAGGTTAACACTATGAGGTTTCCCTGGTATGTGGTACATATCATATTATGCCACTGATCAGGGATTACACACTATGATTTCCCTAGTATGTGAGATATATCATATTATTCCACTGATTGGGGCTTACATGATGAGGTTTCCATGGTATGTGGGAAATATGGTATTATTCCACTAATTGGGTCTTACATAATGAGGTTTCCCTAACATGTGTGACATATCATATTATACCATGACTAGGGCTTACACACTGAGGTTTCCCTGGTGTGTGGGACATGTCATATTATGCCACTGATCAGGGATTAAACACTGAGGTTTACTTGGTATATGGGATATATCATATTATGTTGATTATTGGGGCTTACACACTAAGGCTTCTCTGGTATGTGTACTGGAAAAGGTTATTATGTCTTGGGACACCTGCTTGACCTAGCATGGTTATCTTCCTGACATGCCTCGATTGTCTTACTAACATGTACGAAGATGTCTGGGCATGTATGGTTATATTATGAGCCTACCTAAAGATAATTTCATGACCCCATTTACATGCATGAAGGAAATGTTTAATTTAAATGGAATGTCTCAAGGCCATAACATCACTACGAGAAAACAGTGTTTTAGCGGCAGTTTTTTGCGGCGTTTTTAAAAACTACCACTAAATTTTTTTCGATCAAAAATTTAGTCGCAGTTTTTAAAACCGCCGCGAAAAAACTGCCGTTAATTTTTTTTTAATTTTTTTAAATTAGTGGTGGTTTTTTAGCGGTGGTTTAAACCGTCGCTAAATCATTTTTAATTTTTTTTAAATTTTTTAAATTTTTTAAATTAGTAATTTATTTATTTGTTTATTTAATATTTTAATTAATTAATTAATTAATTATTTATTTATTTATTTATTATTTATTATTTATTATTTATTATTTATTTATTTATTTATTTTCATAATTTATTTATTTAATTTAAAAAAAACATCATCTAAAAAAATTAAAATTTATTAAGGGCAGTTTTTTTAAAAACCGCCGTGAAATAGCATCGATTTTTTGAAAACCGCTGCAAAATTTAACAAAAATACTTCGAAATTTTTTTAAAAATTATTTATTATTTATTTTTTATTTAAAATTAAATATAGTTTATTATTTATAATTTTATATATTTATAATGTGTCAATTAATTAATATTTATGATTATTAGTTAATACTACTTTTAAACGGAAAGAAAATCTTAAATAAGTAGAAGAACAGACTTCGACATCAAAAGACCATAATTTCTAATCCGAGAGTCCTTTTCAGCTCTACAACCAGTCAAATCAAAGTTTATCAAATGAGAAACACCAAGTGAGAATTAAATTGTGTGATAATCAATGGATAAAATATATTCAAAATTCAAAAGTTGAAAATCGAACTCGAACTTCAAACGACCATTACTTTTAATCCGAGTGTCCGTTTGGGCTCTACCACATATCAAATCGAAGACTGTGTTGAGCTCTACACCACTAAGTTCTGGTACCAAAGGTTTGAGTATTTTACCCATTTTTATTCTACCATAAAGGTCTAGAAGGCCTTTGAAACAGAGGTTTAGTTGCAGACACCGATTTCATAAAATTCAAACGGTTATAACTTTCAATCCATGTCTCCATTCAGCCAGTACCACATATCATATCGATGCTCATTTCACGATCTTCAATTTGACTAGTTGTGGCACTTGAAAATGAGTATCAGATCATATTTTTTTTGACCATTTTAGTGTTTTTAGGGTTTACAGAGGTCCTTAACATTTTATGATTTATTTAATTAATTTTTTATTTATTTATTGTATATTAATAAAATAATTAATTAGTTAATTAATTAATAATTAGGTATTATTTATTTAAAAATTATTTATTATTAGGTATTTATTTATTTATTTATTTATTATTTAGTTATTATGTACACATTATTTATTAAAATATTTTTAATTTATTTATTAATTATTAATTATTTATTATTATCTTATTATTCATTATTTATTTATTTATTATTCATTTATTTATTCGTTATTCATTATTCATTAATTAATTATTAATTATTAACTGATTAATTATTAATTATTAATTATAATTTATTAATTATTAGTTATTAGTTATTATTAATTATTAATTAATTATTAACTATTTATCTATTTATTTAGTTATGTATTTATTTCTTCATTATTTATTATTTATTTTATATTTTTTAATTTTTATTCTTTATTGTTTATTCTTTATTCTTTATTCCTTATTATTTATTTTTAATTTACTAAATATTAATTTATTATTAGTTTATTATTCATTTATTAATTATTAACTATTAATTAATTATGGATTATTTATTTATTAATAATTATTGAATAAATTATTATTTATTAAATATAAAATATTGAAAATTGCATATTAAATATAAGAATTAAAATATTAATTATTAATTAAGAATTATTAATTTTATAATTATCAATTATTAATTATTTGTTATTATTAGTTATCAGTTATTTATTAATTAATATTTATTTATCTATTTATTTATGTATTTATGTATTATTCATTATTTATTGATTATTTATTAATTAAATATTAATTATTTATTAAATATTAAATATTGAATATTACATATTAAATATTACAATTAAAATATTAATTATTAATTATGAATTATTCATCTTATAATTATCAATTATTAATTATTAATTATTAATAATTAATAATTATTAATTAATTATTATTTATCTATCTATTTATTTATGTATTTATGTATTTATTATTTATTTATTAGTTATTCTTTCTTATTTAATATTTAATATTTAATATTTATTAATTTATTTTTAGTTTACTATATATTAATTTATTAATAGTTGATTATTTATTTATTATTTATTATTTATTTATTCATTATTCAATATTTATTTATTTATTATTATGTATTTATTAATAATTTATTAATAATTTATACGTTATTTATAAATTTTTGAATATAAATTATAAATTATAAATTCTTAATTCTTAATGATCAATTATTAATGATTAGTTATTATCAATTATTAATTATTAATTATTAATTATTAATTATTTACTATTTATTATTTATTATTTATTATTTATTATTTATTATTTATTATTTATTATTTATAATTTTTTTATTTGTTTATTTATCTATTATTTATTAATTTATTATTTATTATTTATTTATTTATTAAATATTAAATTATTTTTTAATTAATTTATTATTTATACATTACTTATATATATATTATGTTAAATATTTTATATTATATATTATCTATTATATATTATCGATTATATATTATGTATTATCTATTATCTATTATATAATACCTAATACCTAATATATAATATATAATATATATTATATATAATATATAATACATTATATATTAGATATTAGATATTAGATATTATGTATTATGTATTATGTATTATATATTATCTATGATTAATTATTTATTATTTATTATTGATTAATAATTATTGATTAATAATTATTTAGTTTGTATCTATTTGTTGTGTATTACTTGTTTTCCAATTAATATATATATATATATATATATATATATATATATAAGTATATTAAATTTGATTTATTGACCACATGAAGAGCATGCTGGAGTGGTAAAGTCTTTGGAGAATAAACAAGAGGTAAGGGGTTCAAATCTCACCCAACGCAGAATTTATATATATTGCATGAGTATGTGCATGGGCATGTGTATGGACATAGAATTATGCATAGAGATGGATGTGCATGTGCGTGGTAATAATAAATTAATAAATAATAAATAAATAATACTCAAATAAATTATGAAAATGAATAAATAAATTACTAATATAAATAAAATAAAGAAATAAAAAATTAAAAAAATTACAAAAATTACAAAAATTACAAAAATAAAAAAAATAAAAATAAAATAAAAACGATTTAGTGAAGGTTTAAACTACCGATAAAAACCACAACTAATTAAAAAATTAAAAAAAATAAAAAAAATTAAAAATGATTTAGAGGCGGTTTAAACCGCCGCTAATTAAAAATTTAAAAAAAATTAAAAACGATTTAGCGGCAGTTTAAACCGCCGCTAAAAAACCAACGCTAATTATTTTCTGATGCACGATTTAGCGGCAGTTTTCCAAAACCGTCGTAGAACAATTTTGTGGTGGTTTAAACTGCTGCTTAATGAACAAAAAACTACCGATAAATATAAATTTTGGCGTAGTGCATGATCAAGGATGACTTTTCTATGGGACATCTAAGGACCTGGATGACTTACTTTAGAGGAAATCTTGTGATCCAGATAACATGTCCCTATGTTATCACGAAATCTTTCGAACATGCTTGGAGGGTGTGACATGACCTGGCTGGTAAGTTTGGAGGAATACACAAGACCAAGATGATACACACTGGAACCATCGTATAATTTGGGAGACCTGTTTGAGGGCATAATACGATCTAGATGGTGAGCCCAGAGGGATTCAAGAGACGTGGGTGGCATGCTCAGGGAGAACCATGTGACTTTCTCTGACATTATCAAGGGGCATCACATGATCCAAGTAGTATGTCAAGGGAGATTCTCCTGATTTGATCGATACATCTCAGTGCTGTTGCAAGATATGGATGTGTCATGAGAAGTGTATGAGGATCAACATATATGTTCTTCATGTGAGTCTCACATCTTTTATCCTTTTCTTTGGGATTTTATTGCAGATGTTCCTTATATTTGTTTAGTGTATTATCCTGTTTAGGTTTTTTCTGATCCAACCATCATGCAAGATGTTCTTCTTATAACCTGACCGACACACCATAAGTTCTTCAAGTGATCTTAAGTGATCACACGAAATTCCTATGCATGATTCATGATCACTTAGTTTTTTCACTAAATTTTAGCTTGAATAAAACCTTTGTTTTCATGTGATTGTTCACTCCGAGAATCCACTATGATTCATAGATACCGATGATTGTATCCAATGATGCATTTTGTGTGTGTTGGGGGGGGGGGATTTATAGGCTTCACCACTCCAATTATTCACCTCCTTGTGCGGCATGTATCTCGCAGATTTGTGCTAGATTAAGTGGAGGGTTTTGGTGTTACATTCTCCACATGATCCAACTACGGGTTATTTGGGGAGGGGTGTCATATGATTTTGAATGATCATAGGGAAATCCCAGTATTTACTTATTTATTGTATTTTGGTCAATAATAGGGGTGTTTCCTATTCATGTTGATATGATAAGGGTCCACTATAAGGTCAGGATGGCATGTCCAAGGGCCTTTGTGAGATTAGGACGACTGATGAAAGGCTTTTGTGTGATCTGAGATGCTTTGTCTAGGACCCGCTACGAGACAAATGCGGCTTTCCAGGGGTCTTCATGAGACCAAGTTTTCATGCCAAGGGGTCTTTTAGGATAATGATTACTTATCAAGGGGGCTCTGTATGATCAATGGTGATCACCCATGGAATATAATTCCATTTAATAAATTTAGAATATCTTTCCTTCATAAGAAGCTCCCATTATTTCCCTTTTTATTTCCTTCTTTATTTGAAAAAGGCTAGTGGTCTTGTCAATTTATATGAGTGTTGTCAAAGAAAATCACTCTCCACATCAGTGATGCATTGTGTGACCAAAAAAGGGTTCTGTGGTGATGTCAGAACATTATCATAGATATCCACTCTATTTGTCTTTAGATCCGAAGTGGGAGTGTAGAACCACATAGACATATTCAAATCCATTCACGTGATGAGGGTGAAATGACAGTAAACCCTTGAACGATAAGGTAGGGATGTCTCTAAGGATTCTGTAGTGTCTTATGAACCGCATGGGCATGTCACATGAAGATTTAAAACCATGAAAGGATTCCGCATTTTTCATATTATTCATGTTATTTTACAAGTATTTTTTAGATGGTTTGTTAGGTTCCCATCGACTAACAAGTCGTATGATCTGGAGGAACTCATCTGGAAGCTGTTTCATGAAAAATGATTTTCTCAGATGCCTTTATAAGAATTGAAGGGATTATTGAAGGGGTTCACATGATATCTTATTAGACATGAACTATGCATGTACTATTCGCATGACCTTCTAAAGGTCATGTGATTTCCTGTTCTTTGGAGGTTAATGTGATCTGTATATTTTGGCCACATTATTCTTCCTTTTCTATACATAGGAAATAATACCCTTGTTTTGGATATTTATTCCCTTAATGAATTTTTGATACTCATTTGGTGGGTTTCAACAAGTGTTCAAGGTTGATAGAAAAGAAAACCTACAAAAAATTTGGTTGAATTCATTCTAGGAATCACCAAGATATTTTAGAATTATATATTTCTATATAAGTAAGATACAACACTAAAACAATAAAACTATGAGCATAATCCAACACCAATTTATCTTTTGTTGGAGAGAAATAAAATATATATATTTTGGAATATTCACTAAATTGGGAAAGAATTTTTGAATAGATTGTACCTTCAAAAATGCCCAAGAATGGACCGTCTGTGGTTCATCTTGATTAATAGACTTCCACCACTTCAAATAAAACTCTTGACCATGAAGGTCACAAAATTAATAGTAAATGATTATTGAAGCTCAAGTTGGGTGAATATTTCCTCATCCTTCTGCAGAAACTTCACTGCTTCTTAAAAATCCCATTTTCCAAATAAGTGAAAAGGATTTAGGATTTGGAACCCTCAAACATAATTATCATGATGGGGTAAGATTAGGAGGATATAGGGTTCTAAGTCTTGAGTTAATGGGAAAATCGCCTAAATAGAATATTGATCAACCAAAGAGCTCATTAAATCTGGATAGGGGTGTACTATATAAATAAGAAGAATAACCCATATTAATACACATTATAAGGAAAGTCTCACAAGACAAAAATAAAATTAGTAAGTGATCTTAAAACACCATATAAAAAAGAATCCAATTCTAGTAAAAATCAAAACCAACAAACCAAAGTCTTAATTTCTTTATGAATTTAAATTAACCTCTTTAACCTAAGATGGTTTTACCAAAATTCCATTTCAAAAATAATTTTTATTATTTAAACCAATGTTTACACCTACTTGAAATAATATAAAGAAAAAGGTCTTATCATTTAAATCTTTTAGGAACCCAAGTTTTAAAACATTTCACACATGAATCTTTAAAGGATCCCAATGAGAGTTTAGTAACACCACATAAAAACTTTGGAAATAATTCAGACTCTAACCATTTCCCCAAATGTTTCAACCAGATTTTTTGAAAACCTTTAATCATTTTAAATTCATGATATTATAGAAACTTCAAAAAACCAATCACTACTTTGAATTTAAAACATTTTCAAAACTCTAATAAATTTCTAAAACTTTTCCAAATAACAAAAAATTAACACGAACCGAAATATAGAGGAAGGAAAATAAAAAAAAATCTATATGGAATAAAACTCAACATTTATAAAGAAATAATATCTACAAATAGTTTAGCTCTAAAAATTGTTAAATCATTCTCCAATTGTGAAAAGTCCACTATAATCCATCTATATTCATCTACAAGGACTGTGAATGGTTTTATAAGTCATGCATAATTAATGTTTATCCTTTGTATTCTTTCCATGATCTAATTCAGAACATATATGTTATCAAAATATGCCAAGAACATTCAAATACATAAAGAATAAATCTGAAAATATCCAAAAAGGTCTTAAATTTTTTGAGGATTAAGGTTGAACTCAAGACATGATTCTCTTGGAAAACCCTGGTAACCCAAGCATTGTCTCAGATGAGTGGTGATAAAGAACCCTCTAGTGATAGACTAATTGAATTATAACAACCCTACCTCTTAACTACCATAAATCCAAGAAAAAATAGGAAAAACCTCCCTCTAATACCAATTGTAATGAACCAATCCAGACTACCATAAAAAAATGGCATCCAGACCGATCTTTCATTGGGATGAAGGTCATTACCAATCCCTATGGGCTGGAAATTAGTGCATGGGAATCACAAGAACAAACTTGGGAATGATTTCTCCCATCAAATGAAAATTATTAAAGATAAAAAATAGAAATAAAACCCAAACATAGTATAATATGAGACATCCAATAGAAAAGGAACCACAAAAGTAAAACATATTGGATAAAAAGGTAGATGGATGATACTACTAAAATTAAATAAAAAATATACCAAACACCAACGTCTCTATGTTCGAGTTTGGAAATTCCACAGACACATCCATCAATTCTCAAATCCACATATATAATAATATCCACTACACCAAGAAACCTTCTAAACCTATAATATCAATATGTGCGAGGTAAAATCCAATTTTGTTTCCACCAGCTGACCCAAAGCATAAAACTATAGAAGAGAATTAATATCTTTCAAGTTTTTAAATAAGAATATAAAATAGGTTTTTAGGTTTTCTTCAATAAAACAAGTATAAACAATTTCCTTGAAAATGACCATTTTCACAAAACTAACCCTTTTATAAATGAAAAAATATTTTTTTTCTCATAGATAAAAAATCCACAAATTGGAATTGAAAATAATTTTAAATCTACATTAAAATAAAATAAGATATAATTTCTCAAATTTCTAAAATAACCATAATTTTGAAACTATACACAGAACATTGTCATAGAATACAATGGTACTAAAAGGAAACCATCTAGAATAGAGTCAACATGGTCATCAATGAAGAAAATTACACATACTGTAATATACTCAACACATTAATTGACCTCATACAAAACACACATTTTTACCCTATCATGGCCTAACCAAGGAGAAAATCCCTAAGGTTTACCTAAGTCTCCCCTAATTCCACTATCCAAAGCATTATTCTAAACTATTTAACATTTGTACTTAGACATCCACCTAGAAACCTAGGTCTTTTCATGACATTGAAATGGAGGTGAAACTTTAAATGTTAGAATCTTACCATCTATCATATCATATCCTTACATTTACAAATAAATCATAAATCTTTCTCACACAATTTAAATCCAACATATGAACATTACCATTTATCAATCATATAAAATCAATTCAATTAATTACCCTAATAAGGGATATCTCATTAAAAACATTCAAACACTCGTTATTTCCATATTATATAAAGGGGAATGTACTATGGGTTTTATTTTTTCTAATAAATCATATAAAGTGCTTATAAAGAATTTCACAATACACATGGATTTTCAAGACATTCAAAACAAATAAATTCCATTTATAAAATAATTTATAAAGAACAACACTTTTATAAATAACATTTCTAAAAAACATCCTCTTAATAAGGGTGGAATATTCCCAAGATTTGGAAACCATATTTTCCTCATCAATTTGGAAATAATTTTCATAAACAAGTTCAATGAAAATAGAAAGTTCCAACTAGAAATTTCAATTTCCAAAACAATGATATATTTCCCTAAAATAAATTTTCACATCAAACCATATAAAAATCCAATTTTCCACTTTTATCAAAATCTCAAGAAATCATAATTCCATGATATAACAACTAGATATAATATAAAACATTCATAGAAATCAAAAAACAATTTGAAATAGAAATTAATCATAGATTCAATTCTAAATGGAAATTATTGGGTTACATACCTTGATATACTCATAATCTTAATCACCTGAAGGAAACCACAATCCTAAGAGTGGAATGAAATGAAAAAGTAATAAAGATATCCCAAGTGTAACAAAATCACAATAAATAAATATGGACTCAATGAACATCCATTTCTTTCATATCCCTCAATAAATAAGAACATGAGGAAGATTAAGATCCATGATCAAAAAGGTGAAGTACTTATCGATTAGGTACCATCGAAACAAAAAAAAACTTATATACATAAATAATTTATGTAGGGAATTAAAAATAATCCAAGGAGTGAATATAGGTTTACAGAGGCCTAGGAAAGGTCAAGGTATAATATTAAAGTAGAAAAACACAAGTTTTGGATAAAATGACATAAAATCCCCTCTAGAATCTCATGTCTAATGAAACCATTAGCTATCTGTTGTCTATATAAGATTATGATATATACCATACCAACATTACAACTATTTAATAGATACCAACTAGCTAACCAATGGTTACATCATATTTTTTTCATCATTTCTGGGCCCATTGAATGACTGGTGGCCCTCAAAGGCAAGATAGAAAACCATCTATATATATTTTAGTTACAGACCAAGGCACATACCCCCAATAGAATTCTGAGTAGTACCCTGATGGCTTAAGTATCTCAAAATAAAAATCCAAAGGCAACCCAAGGTTGAGAGATAAGTAAATATGTGAAAAAACATGGACAGTTTGGGCTTTGAATATGGAAGTTTTTAAGAAAATAAAACCAAATAACCATGCACTAAAATAAATGTGATGCTCACAATTAAAGTCCAATGAATAATAAATTTTAATTTTAGATATAGGAAATCATTAGAAACATTTAATATGTTTCTAATTATAATTATATCATTTTTAAGGTTATCCAAACATACCAAGATAAAGATGAAATTTTGGGAAAGAATTGGGAAACCATTAAGTCTTCCCACCATTTTATACAAAAATTATTTATGGAGAATCCAATTAGGATAAAAGTTTATGATATTATAAAATATATATCGAGAAAATATTCATTTTGAATCATCATCAAAAAATTTCCCATCTTTACAGTTGTTCAAGTAAACTAAATATGAGATAGAAATGCTTTCATGCATTATTGAGAATGATGGAAATTAAATTCTCCAACTAATTTTCAACCACCATTTTCCAAACTTCATAATTAGGATTAATTTCAAATGGTGTGATTCACCCAAGTTTATAAAAATATCTATACAAGGTTAATTTTAGGGAAGAAATTAGGGTTATTTTATCACTTGATATTTTTGTAATGTCATGTTTCCGATTTATTTTTAAAAGCATGATTTTCATTTCTAAGTTATCTAATCCCACTATAGTTTTATAATTAAAAGATAACCTTATTATTAATTATTCTTCATCATCATATTATATTTGTGTTAACATTTTTTCCATGTTTTAAACTTTTCCCACAACCATGAAGTGCTCGTTATTTGATTATTTTTCTTTCATCAATGTTTCGTACATGAGTCAACTACTATCTTCTTTTGGGAGAATTATATCAATATAGGGATACCCATATTATAAGTTAATTTTTATTATAAGAATTAATTGGATCAGATGTTATTTTATGTGATTTAAAAATATAATAAGTTTATTAATTTGATATTTTCATTCAATGACTCATTTTCTTCTTTATCTTTAAATAATTTAAAGGATATATATTGTGAGTGATTATATGATAAAATAACTTAGAGTGATAATAAAAATTATTCTATAATTATTTAGGTTATTATAATTTGAATTTTTTAGTAACTAAAATAGTAATCAGTTATGGGTGACTTAACCTGGTTAATGGATGCATCATGGATTAATGAAACTAAAATATTTTAAAAAAACATCCATTCAATCTAGCCCTTGTAAAAAACTAGGATCAAACCATCTATATTAATGACCTTATTTTGAATCATAGTGTGTTTGATCCCCTCAAATCAATAAATCCAAAAAAAATTCCACTATAGAGCCAAATCTTCTAATAAATCTATGTGTCCTAGTTCTCTTCATAGGTCTATATGGAATTGAAAAACCTTACTATGATATAGGGGACCCCATCAATTTATATGGTAAATTTGGGGAATAAATTGTACATTAACTTTACATGAGTAGGATTATCATGTTTTTTATTCATTAAAACATTAGTATGATTCATCCACATTGACAAATGAATGATTTATATGAAGAACCATCATAGTATAGTGTACCCTTACCCTTACTTTTATACATTATTTTTCAGATTCATAGGACCACTTTGGAGGTCTGGTTGTGATATAATAATTTAAAATATGTGGTGGATAGCTGCTGCCACATCCTAAAAATACCAAGAATCTTCTTAAATATGAAATAATATTGAAAATGAACCTCAAATTTCATATTTAATAGGGTTTAGGGTGGAAAATAACACTAAGGATATAAAATCAACATTATGGGATTAATTACCCTCAATTTTCTAAAAACCAACAATTATATTCATGAAAACTCAGTGAAACCTTTTCTAACTTCAATAAATGAACATAAAACTCAGTATGAAAAAAATTAAATAATAAATAACTGTAAAATTACAAGAAAAACACTAACACATGACTCATCATACTTCTCACTAGATTACCATGTGCTGAAACTAACATCACCTGATACAACCATCAAGTCAATACTTGTAGTCTAAAATACAATACATATTAATAATATGAATATGAAATTATACGCACTAGGTTCAACCTATACCCTCTCATGTGTCATGTGAATAGGTAATGTAATTATTTATTGAGAGACATATATTTAATTGATTAATTTAAACACAATAATAAGGAAGAGTGACTAAAGTTCAAGAAAACATCTATCATATGTATTCCACCATATCACCAATAATCCCATATCTATATCAACACATTTTATTCACAACATATTAACCACTAAAAAAATATTTATCAACCATGTTGTCACATTATTTAAACCTTTAACTATAGTATAAATACAACAAAAAAACTACTCATCATTGTATCTACATGTAAAATTACTACACATGAGAAGCAGAATACATCATGTATAATAAATGTATAGTGGCATGATTTCAATAAAAAAATCATACCTATGGTGGGAATTTAGCATCCCAGACTACCTAATCATTATTTATAAATATCACATCCCTTTATTCTATATTATCATTACATGAAAAACAACATTATGAAAATTCATATCATAGAAATCAATAACCATCATTAAATACATATATAAAATCACAATATTAATCTCACCAAATTACCATATGTCACAACACATTAAGAAACATATAACATTAACCAAACTAACCTCTATTATTTCTATTCCACTCATATCATCACCTACTCTAACATAAACATGGCATTTGGGAAATATGCCACAACTATCAAATGACAAACCATATTTCCCCATAAATTATCATTGCTACATAATAACATAGACCCATTTATGTTCCATCAAATTATTACTAAAAATTTAATAAGCTTGAAAAAATCAACAATTAAAGATTCATATACGACAAAATATTATTTCATTTATAAACACAAAATAATCATTCCTCTTATCCTTTACTAATTATTTTCATTAAGCCTATTTATATACTTTTAATTTATATCATTACTTTATATAAATCAATTACCATTTTATTTAACATATTTACAATATTAACCAATTATTAAATGTTATTTCATTGTTTATATTCCATATATAATTGCATAAAATATGTTATCTATCATTAATTCCATTTTAATATTATATTTACTTACAACCATATCAATGAGCTTATAAAAATTTATTAAAAACACAAAATATAGAAATTAAAATCCATTAACTCATCATTGATTTTAATACCACAATGTATGTTATTTAAAATCATAAATTTAATACTCAATTATCATTAATCCATGTTTTGATCCATGAAATAGAATAAATAATTATTTCAATCGATGTCAATGAACCTTAAAATATCCTCATAATTTATAAAATTCCATCCCAAGAGAAAAGGAGAAGTTATAAGTGAAAAAATAAATTTTTTATTTTTTTAATTATTTATCTCAATTTTATCCAAAACCCAATAATGTATCCACATAAAACACTTTTGGAATTCACTAATCAATGATAAAATTAAAATTTAAGTCACGTTTCATCTTATTTTTTTAAAATTTAGGATTTTTTAAAAATTAAATTAGCACATAATTAATCATTAGTTCACATAATTTTAATAAACCATGAAGTGTTTAGTTACCTATCTCAAAATAATGATATAAAACTATGATATTCCACCTTCCCCACACATCCTAGAAGAAACAAAAACACCTTAATATAACATACCAAAATATATTTAAAATAACCATGAAATTTTCACCATGATATTTTAACTAAGTACCAAAAAAATCAACATATCCTCTATAACATAAAATATTTTATCCAATCATCATCCCTTGAAACATACCATGATGTTGTATATAGTCAACATGGAATGGTTTTTGTGTTAGGGTGAATTTATATAAAAACTAAACTTTTCATGTTCTCCTATATTTTCCAACACCCATGAAACTCTTAATGTAAAAAAATAATAATTCTCTTACCTCCACATTAGGCACCCGTAAAAAAATTTAAACCCAAAAATCTAAAATATATAGATTAAATGAATAAATTAATCATATGGGAAACCAATCCTTCAAATTTAACTCTCAAATACTTTTAATCCTTGAAAAGATCAACTATATCACCACAATAAAATATATAACAACTAATTCATTTAAATTCAAACATTTAATGTGTATTATATGGAAAACGTTTCAAAAAAATTTAAGGCATTGATAATTAATTTTCAAAAATCTACCTTACATACTTTAATTTAAACCACCATGATTTCAAAAAATTATCACTAATTGAATGACATATCCCAAAAATTAATTCTCTCAAAGATCTTGAGTTTTCACCAGATAATAATTTTTTTATTTTTATCAAAATCAAGATCACCATAATCTAATATGTTAAAATTAATATAAAGGTACATACAAAGATATAAAACATGTAATACCGCATGAAACAAATATATCCTAGGTGGAAGTGATAACTAATATTCCACTTCACTATAAATTCCAAAACCAAAAAAGGTTTAAAGAATCTCAGTGAAATATTTACAATCTTACCAAAACTATAATTCTTATACAAGGTGGTGCATTAAAAACCTCATGGACACTAAAATAATACACTAATGGTATCCTTATTTGATCAGTATTCGACTCATGATAAATTTTCACCATATCCATTCAATATTAATGTATTGACAAACATTATATCAATTATATAATGAATTTGGTATAATAATAACTACTCTACCAAAATTAACCCAAAAGATGGATGATTTACAAGGTTTTATATACATCACTTCATAAGGATATATTCTAATATATTATTTATCATTATTATTATAATAAAACACAACCAATGATAGATTCTCCACCCATTATCCACTGAAATCCAAAGTACATGACATAAATATGTCCTCAAATTTCTGAATCATGCACTCAATTTGATAAATAATATATGGTTAGAATATAGTTTTATGGTATAACTGACACCAAATTAAGGTTTTCATACCTTATAATTTTATGATGTAAACCCAAGGACACTATCTATAACAATCATCATAACAACCCTATGAATATTCTTTGTCTACTTTATATAGAGTCTTTTCAAACTATCCATTGAAAAAAATTCCCTGATAAAAAAGAAATGTTGAAATATCATCAATATATCATTAGTGTTCCAAATAGAATCATATCCTATTAATGAAATTTGTAATGAAATAATATAATATATGGATACATTGTCACACCCTGACCTTTATTTTATATTTTAGTATACCTATTTATTGATTTTTGTCTAAATTTTCAAACCTCCATTTTTTCTATATTTTTTTAGCATTCTAATGTTTTGAAATATAGTAGGTCTCCTCATAAATAAGGGAGTGAAAGCTGTTATAGGTCCTTGGGTATTGAATATTTTGGGCCTAAATTTGATATTCAGTGATGATGTTGGTTGTACCACAACACGACCCTAAGAAGTGAGTCTCTGACTTCTTGGAGTAATTCATTCCATAATGACATGGTTCATACCATGACTTGACCATAAGAAGGGAGGTTTTGACTCTGATAAGCTTTGGGGGAGTTGATATGGAACCTAACATAGTGGTAACTTCAGGGTACATCTTTGAATATATTTTATTATTATGATTTTCTCATTATTCGCTCCCTAAGTTAAGGTCCCATGTTTCCTATTTCCTCTACATTAATGTGAGGTAGTCTGAGAAGAGACCTAGGAGACTCCCCTATCTTCCTCCTTGTATTCCTATATTCCCACCTTTGATTATAATTAGATCTTAAAGGTTAGGTATATTTTCTCCCTTCTTTATACCTTATTATCCTTTCTTGTTCTTCTCACCAAGTGGGCCATAGTGGTTGAACCCTAAGTCATGGGTGTTATTTAACTTGAGATTGTTTTCTGTATAGGGCTCATAAATCTCCTTTTGAGACATAGGCTAGTTTTTTCATCAAATATATATATTTTTACTTAAGTTTAAGGTATGTGTTTTTATGTGATTAGATTAATTTTTTATACCATGAGATATTAGGTTTTCTAAACCCTTATTTTATTTAAATTCTATTAAATTGTGATATTTTTAAATGATAACATAGTTTTTTTCTTAAACATAGTGATTTTAATGAATTAACATAAAATATATTTTAATTTTAAGAAGTTGGAAATACATTCTAATTTGAACTAAGTGTTTGTGCTAATTATTTAAAGGCCTTTCTAGGTAAAAATAATGTTTTAAAGGGGTGTTTAAGGAACCTAATGAACTTGGAATGTTTTATAAAAGTGATAATTTAATAATTTCAATTCATTTTCTAATAAAATGATGTATTTTCAATGGTTTTTTATTTTTATTAATATTTGGTGATGATTTTTTTATTTTATTACACATACATATAGATTGGATTTTATGATATGTATTGATATCTTAAATTATGTTTGGTTATATATTATGTGTGTTAAATATTTTTATCATGGAATTAAGTTCCATTTTTTTGGAAGATTTGTTTTCCAAGTAATGATCCATATTTTTTTTATAAGTTGATTTTATATTTATGGTTTTTTTTGAAAATATTTAATGGAAATTACTTTTTTAGTTATCAATGAGGCATCAAAGACGCAGTTAGAATTTTTTGAAAATTCAGTTGGATTGAGAACCTTAATTTGTATATTAATTTAAGAATAATAGTTTTTGGTACTAAGAAATATGTTCCCTTAAATTTTCTATAGAATCCATGAGATGGTCCTCACTTAGACAACACAATTTTATCTTTATTAGAAAAAGATATACTTGAAAAATGAAAAGGTAAATGTGATTTTCATGTACTATAGGAATACTCAGACACTAACATATATAGATTCATGAAAAATGTTTACCAATCCAATGATGTGGTCATGAGAACATCCTTATGGGAGTATGTCATGGATTTCACAAATTTCTAAAAAATTGGTGTTGATAATATAAAAACCATTTTAAGGGACTTAAGCAATTTTTGTCCTTAAAAGAAACCTATTAAGGGGGAAACTAGTATCTTTGATCATAGATTATTTTTTAGGATTTGATTTATCTATTCGTAGATCTAATGTAAACACTTGGATCAAAAGTTATGGTAATTTAAATTTTTATGTATATGAAACTTTTTTGGAGCCCATTATTGCACTCAGGTCTTTGCACCTAGGTCTACCAACACACTAATATCACATGCCCATCATGCTTTCCTCGCCTATTCACATGACTAGATTATGTCTTTGTAGGTCTGTGTGAACAAGTCCACACAACCTAGTTTGAAAACCTTTCTAGATATACTTGCATGAAACACCATATTCTCTATAGGGACCCAATACTTTTACAAATATCATTACAAAATTTTTAATATAAACATATATTAATTACAACCCAAATATCATGATTCCTAGTTTATTTTGAAGACTAGGTTGATAATACATCCAAGTGAGGCTAAAATAAAACTTTTTTATTTTATTCTTAATAATGAGGTCAAAAAACCTTTCAAGCTCTAAAAAATGTATATGACAACTAGGTGAATCCAAAGAAAAAAGGTGTGAGCTAAAAAGAACATTAATGAAATAAATATAATAAAGAAGCATAACATGTGATTCAAAGGTATAACATAATATCATAATAGAGAAGGTACATGAGTAATCACATTGATGAATAATGTAAAGAACATGGTATCATGACATCATATAAATATAGGAATTATGTTAGAAACATATAACATGACATGAACATGTGTTAAGGATAAATTACTAGATAATATCAAATGGGGTAAAAATCCCCACAATGGATTTTGTTTACTCCCTAATCCCATCCATGACATATCATGAAACTATAAAAATAAAAAATTAATTAAAGGGATATGTAATTCCAGGCCCACCCATCACATTAATTTTATTTATACGCATATTTTTTCCATATAAGAAAATAAATCATAAGGAATAAACATAAGAATTAACCATAGAACAAAATGGGTTACATAATCTTTCTTCATATCATAATCAAATAAAATTTCATAATGAAGGCATTTAAGAAATTAGCATAAGGCATGCATTACCCAATAAAATGAAGGGGTAGTGAGAAATTAATATATTTAAGAGACTTATATACATATTCTAGAACCATTACATAACATTAATGTTTTTTCATTGATGAATAAAAATTATTTAAAAAAAATAAAAAAACATTTTGAGGAAAATTACCTTTCCAATTTAAAGGCCATTTTTGAAAAACTAAAATTTACAAAATATTTTTGGAATGTTTTTCTTTAAAAATATAAATTGAAACATATAAATTAATATTAAAATAAAATTATGGTGGGTAATTATTTACATTCCATATAGGTTGAAAAACATTACTTTCACATTTTGTAAGAAAAGTCTTAAAGTGCCTCGTTCATAAAATTATAGGAAGATTAATTTTTAACTATTTTAAAGGAAAAACAGGTAAATATTATTTAATAAATCACTTTATAATTAAAACAAGTTATTAAAACATTTTTATAAATGTTGTATTTGGAATAAAAATTATTTTATAGCGAAGAGAGAAAAAAAGGCAGATTTTCTTAAAAAAATTCTCAATCATTTTAACTAACTAAGAGAGGAAAATGGTACGATTAACTGAAAAATTCATAAATAGATATATGATAATAATATTTAATGGGTTTATTATAAAAATATCAAATAATTTCCTTCAATGAAAATTCAAGCATAAACAATCCCGATTAAAATGAGATTGAAGGAAAAACCTTTTCCGCATTATTAACATTTGAATTATAACCCCCATGAATAAAGTAATTTAATTATAACATAAAAAACATAAAGCTTGAAATATTTATGATATAATATTTATATGTTTATTATATTAATCATATAGAAAAATTTATGTGTATAAATGAACATGTATCTCAAGGAAGGACGTTTTGAGATAGAAACCCTCACCACAAGTCCAGGCTTGTCGTGTATGTCTTTTGTCTCATATATAATAAAATTATATCAATTATTTTTTTATTAAGGAAAATTTATAGTTTTAATCACTTATAATTAAACCTTTTATTTCATTTATTTTAATGACATTTTAAATTGCTTAATTACTTATGTCCACAACTAGTGTTTTGGGGATGCTCTGTTCATTATCTCAAAATAGTGTTAGTGTGTTATCCATGGTCAAATGATTCATTGTTAAATAATATCAAGAATAATAATCATAAAATAATTATTATTTTTACACAAGAATTTTTATTTTAATAATAACCTTGAACTATGGTTATAAAAAATGAACTATATTGTAATCATGAAGATCATAGGTTTTATATACACATGTGAAACATTTCCATTTTTTCAATGATCATTATAGAAATAAGGTAAGTGTTATTTTATATTTACTGAATTATAATAATATAATTAATATCAAATTATTTATTTAAACGCACTTATATATACCATCCATGTGATATAGTAAAAAAATGAATCACATCACTTCGCAAGTTGGTAGTACGTCATACACATGAACATTATTATCACTTTTCAGTGGATGGTTATGTAATAAATTATATAATATATTAATTTTAATGAATTATTATTATGTCATTAATATCATATATAAACATTAAATCTATATTTATGAACAACCATGAAAGAAAATTATGGAAAAATATTTACATCGGTTCGCGGTGTGATAGTCTGCTGTACACATGAATGGTGGTTTCATTTCCCATTTAACGTAGGAGGAGATGAATGAATATAATGAAATAAACCTAATAAAATATAATAATATATAATATACCAATTATATTATATTGTAATTTTTAATACTTAATTAAAGGAGGAAATAATAAGAAAAAAGGAGGATCTCGTTGAAGACTATTAGCTCTTCTTCAGACCACCTCATTAGGATTATACCTAAAACCATCCTCGATTGGATTTTTGATCAAAAAAGGATTAAAAGATGAGGATAAGGAATTAATTAAGTTATTTGGTTAGGTATTTACAAATCCACTATGTTTTGGAAGTGTGTAAAGGAGAGGAGTGGGGGTGACCTTTTATAAGGGAGGATGTTTTTATAAACACCCAAAACTATTCAGTAATGGAAAGTCAATCTCAACCCAAGTGCCTATAAATTTGAAAAATAAAGGAGTGGAGGATATATAATTATTATAAAAACCTCTAAACTACAAAACAAACATTTTTTAAACATGTTATCCACTTTACCCCTATGGGTACTCACTTTTACCCTTTTAATTTTATTACCATTGTAACTATTTTTTTACAGTTTTTAATGTTGATTATGGAAAAAATTAATTTTACCTTATTATATAATATAAATCATGATGATTAAAATAATTTAATCTATTTTACCAAATTAAATTTACAAAATTGATATAATTTAATTTAAAATTAAACCTGCAATCATGTCGATAGAACTATTTTTCAAGAAATATATTTTTCAAGCATTAGATGATTTTATAATAAATATATGAAAAGTAATTAAAAAAAAAATACAAATTAATATTTACATATATAATATATAAATTTATTTTTAAATCATTCCTCAATAGGGGTTATTTTAAATAGTTAAAATAGAGAAACATTATGCACTTTAAAATAGTTTTCAGAAACAAAGTGTTTTGAAGGCTCAACATAAACTTATATTAAAATCAAGTATATAGTTGAATTAAATGTAATTAATTGTATTAAATATAAATAAATAATACATGTTAATTTTAAATAATATTAAATAATAATGGGACTTTTATATAACTTAATTTATTAAAAATAAATGACACTTTTACTAGAAATTGATATTTTTCACTATACACAAAAAAATAAATATTTTCTAAAAAATACAAAAAATTAAACCTAAGATAATATAAATGTATTGATTAAAAAAACTTATGTTCATTTTATTAATTTTTTTTTCAAAAATATCAAAAAATTAATTATAATATTTTCTTATAAAAAGAAAAAAATCATTTTTGAAGGAAATATTTTTTTGTAGAATAAAATATCATTATTAATATTGAGTGATTATTTATTATGAATTTTTAAATAAATTTATATTGATTAGTAAATTTATACATATTTTATAATTTAATTAATACTATTTATACTTTCAAATTCAATGACTAGGTTATATCGGTCATGTTTAAATAATAATATTTTAAATTTCATGATTCAATTAAATTTAGTGTTGCATGTATTACAAGATATCAAAGAAATAAAATTTATTTAAAGATAAATATATTATAAATTATCCAGATGTTACATGAAATTAACCTACTTATGAAACTAATTCTACCTTAGTCTATAAATAGATCCCCTATCAACCTCGAATTTTTAGCACACATAGAAGGATACCCAGAAGATGAATAAAAGCGAGAGATTCCTTTTCCCTAGTCATTACAGATCACCCTCACTAGGGTGAAAAGTTCCATATTTATATCAATAATTTCATACTATAGATTCAATAAACCTATGCGTCCCCAATGAATCAAACTAGGGTGATAATTTACTAAGAAACCCTCAAATTTGGTGAAACATTTGGGAAAATATTCTTCTTTTTGAGTTAAACAATGCCCATACCTCCACAAGGGTGAAACATTTAATAAAATATTTACTCAAGGACCATATCTAGGGTGACCCTTAACCCATATCTACTACTTGGTTGAACCCATTTTCTCTACCCTCACACCTAGGATCCCATACTATGGTTTACTCATATACCCATGTCTCACACCTAGGTACCCCTACTAGGTAAAACCCATATACACAAGTCTCACAATTGGACATCCCTACTAGGGAGAACCCACACACCTTGGTATCAAATCTGATATCCATCACTAGTGTGAGCCCATATTCCTAGGTTTTACACTTGGGAATTTATAATAGGTTGAACCCATATTCCAATCTATAACACCTGGGGTACCTCACTAGGGTGAATCCATATGCTTAGGAGTCACACTTTGGAATCTAGTCAGGGGAGAACCCATTAACCCACGGTCTCACACCTGGGATCCAATTCAACCAGGTATTGTAAAACTGGGTTCTCTAGACCCATCTTTACCAGTAATTTTAGATTAATATATCACACATATAGTGTGTTATGTATAATTTACTCTTACTATAATAGTGTTGATATTTCTACATTGACTATTTAAATAGTAAATTCTATAGATTAGTAATAGTATCAAAAGGTTATAATAGTTTCTAGGCTATAATGATAACCTTTAAATACTATGAAATTAATCTTAAACATGTCTCTCATGGTTTAGATACATCATACTGATGGGACAGAGTTGATGTTTGACTATCAAGTGTTGGAGGATCATAATCATTAATACTTATTCTCATTAAGTTTACACATGGTGATATCTAGTAGGTGATATCATGAGGATAAACCTATCAATAAGAACACTGTATGTCTTGGATGTCATTGGTTATTACTATCTATGAACATGTGTATTGGTATCTAAAATTTAGATCATTATCAATGTGTACCATTTAATCACTTACTTTGATGCAAGAAAAAAACATGACATTTAAGTCATAGAAAGGTATATTTTTTTTGGGTGAGTCATTAGTTGGATGATATTGGTTGAATGTTAAATATAGAATATTTAGCTTCTAAGTTGAGGAAGTGATACCTCAGGCCTATTTTATCTGGAAGTTAATAACATAAAAAACCATGAAAAAGGTAGTCAAAGGTAAGACTATCTAGTTATATCAACAAATAATGAATCAATAATGGATGAAGAAATAATATATGCATTTTTATTTATGAAATATCATGATACAAAAATATTATATCACAAATTTTGTGTTCACAGTAAAGGTTGTTATTTCTATTGGTCTTCTTTATCACTTTAGTGGCCTTGACGAGTTACTATACTTCATTCTTTGTTTATGAATAATATTCATGGAAATTGATATTAGGCCGTAGAGGGCCCCGCAAAATATCATATTCAAGATTATTCCCTATTCCAGTGTATAAGGATACTGAACATAGTTGGAGCCACCAAAGAGTCTAAGGTTTTCCCCAGTAATCAATCACTAAAAAATAAATAAATTCATTATTATTCAAGTATTGAATAAGTGGGTTGAATTTATTTATTAAAAGTATTCACAAGTTATTAAGTGAATTTGTGGAATATATTATACAAATGAATATTATTTTAGTATTCAAGGTTCATTTAGTATTAGAGAGAATTATGGGTTGAGTTAATGACTTGGGTTTATCTTGTAATGTATTTATAATACATTAAAAGTATGTGATAAAAATAAAAATAAAAATATGATGTAGTTAGTTCATCAGAATGTGTCATTTTCAAATTATTTAGTGGGTGTTTTTCTTCTAGGGGCCAATGAACCATTTTTGGGTATTTGAACCTCCCAAAATACAAGCATAAGGGAGAGAATAATTCCATGATTATTCATTCCATTGGATTGATAGAATCTATCTCTCCTACTACATCCTAGATAGATAAAGTCACCATCCGAGCATTCGATCCAAGGTCACAGATCGATGGGATGAGATTGTGGTGATCATCGTGACATCAAAAGAATTTTCGGAGCTCTAAGATAGAACCTTGGATACGATGATTAGTGTATATGTGGATTCTTTAAGAATGTTTGGATGAATTATAGGGGTTCAATCTCATATCCTTTAGGAAATGATCACTAAGTATGAGCTAGAATCGAACGCGCTACCAATTCTAATGAGGTGCCTATTTATTTATTTTTCTATTTGAAATATTCATATGATATCCTCAGACCTTACCGGGTTTCATATTATAAGATATGATGAAGTTTTATTGGTATGATGATGAAATTTTTTGAATCCTTAGCCCACCAGTTTCTACTACGCACCCCGATACAAGAATTTTTTATTTTTTAAAAAATTATTTAAATTTTGGTATAAAATTAAATTAAATTAACAAATTAAATTAATGGATTAAAATTAATTTATTTAGGGAACCAAATGAAATTAAATTATTTGAATTTAAATAAATCATTTAATTTATCAGTTGGCCTTGAACTTAAATTTATTGAAAATTTAATTTTTATCACACATTTATTTTACTTATTAACTGGTCTTGAGTAGTGACTGACCCTTGTATTTGTTTGGGTTGTATTATTTAATTATTTATTACCTGTGTGAGATGATTGTAATTTTTAATTATTTTTTTATTCAATATATATAAGGTTTTGTGCATCTATTCTTATATGTATGTATATTTCACTTCCCAAAACCCCATCTCCTACATGTGAGTACATTTTTATTATTAATGATTATGATGAAAGATGTAGACCATGAGAAGACAAAGAAATTTACTTGATCAGAAGAAAAAATATTAGAGAGGAGATTTGATATGATTCAAGACAGACTCAGGCATAATACCCCTAGGTCATGTCCAATCCATTTAATTTAAAAGAATCAACCAATATTATATAATCAATACCATTTGAGTAATTTATTTCCATTATACATTGTTTATTATTTTATTTATGTTATTGATTCCTAAGGGAAGCACAGAAAAAATAAATAAAAGAATGACTAAAGAATTGGTGAATTGTTATCTATTAATACACATTATATTATGAGAGTGGAAATATTGTATGAATATATTTAATTGAAATGGATTATATTCATCTATAAATATTAAAAACATCTCAATGAAATATTATGTCATGAATTCCTTCCTTCTCTTAAATTTGAATAAAAATGGGTGTATAGGGTGATCGATCATCTTATGATGATGGTGACTCATACGATCAGGGATTTATTATGAGAGTGATGGATTGAATTCTCTAAATATGGTATAAAAGGAGTATCCAAAGATAGATTTTTACCACCTTAGAGTCAAAGAATTGAGGTAATCAAGGTTACAATTCTGATAAGTTGGGGCTTTTCCCCATAGTTTAAGGAATCGTGAGTCAATAAGGTTGCCCATTCTAGTTCCTACCTTGAAACTCCCCAAGTAGCGGTGTAGCCAAAGTTCTATACTATAAAGAGTGGTTTCAAGGATACTTGTAACTATAATACTCAATTAATAGATTATTCCAAATCTAGTAGAGAAGGATACTAGAGTTTAATAAAATAGTGTGAGAAATTTAATGATTTAAATATTTAGTAATTTCTAATTGGTAATCAAGATAAAAATACTAATATAAGAGTCTTTTTGTTATATAAAATGGAAACAATAACACATGTACAATGCGATAACTATGGGATAAATTCCATGTAAAAAATATAATGAATTTACATGATTAATATAGGCTCTTTCATAAAGTAATATGTTATTAGAAATTCTAGTTGTCGGTGTTCTCAATACCTATTAATCCTCCTAAGTAATTGATGATGAAAAAAATACTTACAGGATACTCATGTATGATGCAAATGATGGTTATGTCATAATGTTATCAACAACATATGATGTGATTTTTGGATAAAACATAAGGACATTGATGTTTTAACATGTTGTCTCATCTCCAAGAAACTTATGAGGAGAAAGAGAGTCAAGATATGATTAAAATGATGTTTTCACAAGATATTTCTAAAATTAAAAATAGATCATGTTCTTTTAATACATCACATTATTATATCTTTTTCACTCATTTTATTTAGCTTTTTTAAGATTACAATAAGAACAATAAAATGATAAAACACTTCGTTACATATTGGGTAATATTTTCTAAGTAAATAAGAACCTAAATAATGTTTAATAATTGGTTCTTATGGTGAAAAATTTGAGAGATAATTTGAAAAATCCAATGGAAAGTGTGATTCCAAAGTCACATTCACAACATAATTCAAATAAAATATGTTGTTCACCATACAAGAGGTTATTTTCTTCCCATTTCATGAGATAAATCCTTGAATGTTTAAATTCAATGATCGGAATTGAAGAAGAAAGAACTCTCTTCTTCTTTAGGTCTATTAAACAATTGTAAGTAATGTTTGTGATTTACTTATTTGGAATTGAGTACAATATTACTATCACATATTTGTATTTAAACCTGGTATCCAAGTATGTATAGAAGCATTTCAATAAGTAAGGTGTATTCTCTAAGTGATTAAGAAAGCATTGTTCCTAATTCAAGAGTGAGAAGTACACAACTTATAATTTACAAGTAAATGGTTCTAATTGATCTTTTGTTAAGTTTTACTAAAACATTAATCTCTTATTTCCATTGGAAAAAGGGAGACAATATTCTAGTTTTGAAAGGAATGTTGTTTTTTGTGTTTAACACTAAACCAATAGTTCAGTAATGATTGAATCATTTGCAATACCTAATGAATATAAAATGAAAGAATGAATTATACCAAGTTGTGGAAAGATAATATTTTTTGAAAAAAATTATGTAGTTTCAAAGGATATACCCAGTATGTTTTTATACTCTTTAGAGTTAAATACCTATGGTGTTATCAGCATGATTGTATACTTAGTTTTGAAAAAATAAAAATTTATAAATGAAGGTTAGTCACAAAGATTTCTTAATTAGTTCAAATACAGAGCATGCACTATCTCAAGGGTAATATAGTAGGAAATATAATTCATTATATTTATTAATAGTTTATTAAGGAATGTAAACATGAAGTATGAAATATTAATGTTCATATGTAATGTGTTTCTTTGGGACAGTATGCTGAATAATATCCTGACCAAGCATTCATCGATAAATTTAATGTAGCATGGAGTAATTCCTAAACATACTTTTCCTTATTCACATTATAGTTATGATGTTACTAAGGAGGATAAATTTTGAGCCTTACATGTTAACATTCATCAATTTTTTTCATGGAGTAATTCCAAAAAACCCATTTCTTTATACAAATTAGAGTCATGATGTAAGTAAAAGGGGAATCATTGTTGAGACTTATATTCATTGCATAAGAATCTATTATGTTTCAGGACATGCATTGAAAATTGCAGTGTTATACCATAATTTTAAGACAATTATAATGATAGATGGATATTATATGAGTTATAGTATGATATAAATCCATCATATCATAACAACATGTGTTTAGTTGCAAATAGTTTGTTATGGATATAAAAAACTTTAATCAATAAAAACACATTGTGCATCTGAAGTAATTATCCAAAATATTTCTAATGATATTACTAAAATCCTTGATATAGAAAATTTATAGTCAATTGATAGACTATATTTCTATGAAAAGGTACACACCACTATTTGAGATAGTGAGATCAATATGGCCTTATGTTAATCCAAGAATATAGATGCACAAGTAGCTAGAATAGTAATAATCTCCACAAGATCATGTTAAAATATTTTATTCTAGAGACATATACTATATAGTATTGTTAAAATAGTGGTAATGGTTTTATATTCACTATGGATGGTGATAAATTATTTATTGAATATAATGAATCAAATAAGTAAGAAATATATGTAAATTATCTAAGATTTACAATTTCAATTAAAATTCAATAATGGATTCCATGTATAAATTTACAGGGGTGTATTATTTTGAATACTATGGTGGGTATTCAAGTGGGACTATAGATGGGTGTTACAAACATGGTACCAATGAGGATTTATTGGTAATACCAAGTCCTTATTATTAAATCTATTAGAATTTTAATGGTCATATCTATATTCTATGATCATTAAATTATACATCCTCTCCCAAGACCACCAATATTAGAATGCGTATATAAGACAAAAAAAATGTTGGTGACACTGTAAAATTTCAATAAGGTGTAAAACTTACTGAAATCCATTTTTGGATTGAAGTAAGCAACAAGATCATAAAATATTCATTTGGAATGATTTTTTTCATCTTTCTATAAGATGTTAGTGGGAGTTCCACTATTTTTAAGAAAAATATGTTTGATAACATATGGAAACCAATTATTGGTCTTAAAGTTACTAAAGACCAGAATGAAAAAATTTCATCAAATATTTACTTGAAGTAGAAAACTATGTTCTAGGGAAAAATATATATTGATATATGTATATAATGGTTTCATAGACTTTGTAAATAGTATTTATATTAACAAGTTATTTTAAATAAATATATGTTAGAACAAATTGAGATTGAATTGTTACCAATGCCACATGGAATAAATTTCTCCAAGATGAAACACATGTGACAAAGGTGGACATTAATGTAGTGAGTTGAACTCCATATGCTTCTATGCTAGAGAAATCACAAATTCCATGATATATATAGGAAATGATATTTATATTGTATATTATATGTTATTAAAATATTATCAGTGTCCAGGAAAACTACATAGGAAGAAGTAAAAAATATCTAATTATACTTGAGGAAGTATAATATATATTTAACATGGTATATCAAGAGGAAATAATGATATTTATAAGGGAAAACCCTAGTCTTCATCTAGATCAATATAATCTGATATTGTATTAAGGACAAGGTAATGAGTGAGATAAGCTCATACAAGATATTAATATCCATATCAAAAAATAATGAGGTCATTATAACTTCTAAGGTAGCTAAAGAAGCATTTTAAACTACATAATGATTTTTTATAGCTCTTGGATTATCACATAGTAAGTTATGTTTTACCACATTCTGATAATTCTATTACCAGTACTATCCATGATTTAAAGCTTTTACAGTGTAAAAAATGGATAAATACTCAAGGATTACATCTCTTGAGGAGTATTACTCAAAGAGGTAAAGCTATGGATACTAGAATATCCACAAATCAAAAACATGAAAGGCCCATGAATCGAGCCATTACTCAGTAGATTCATGATTTTATCACATGATAACTAACAAGGATGGTTATAAAATTGTATCTAGTGAAAATACGAGTGTTGTAAAAGTGTGTTCCATAGACCGAACTTTATTATTACTTTTATATTACCTAATCATGCATACAATGAGTTATTTATGATGTACTCATACAATAATAGTGTTAATATTTTCATGAATAATATTTAAATAGTAATTTCCATATATTTTTTAATGTCAAAAGGTTATAATAGATACCAAGATACAATTAGAACCTCAAGATATTAAAATGTAATCGTAAAAATATGTCTTATGGTATAGATACATCATACTGAATAGACACAATTGATGTTTGACTATTCGGTTTTTGGTGCTCCTAATAATTGAGATTTCTTCTCATTAATTTGGAACTTGAAGATCTCTAGTATATGATATCATGAAGAAAAACCTGTCAATAAGAACACCACATGTTTTAGGTTCCATTGGTTATTCCTATCTATGAACATGTGTAATGGTCCTCTAAATTGAGATCATTATCAATGTGTAACATTTGATCTCACACATTGATGCAAGTAAAAAACCATAACATTGAAGTCATGGAGAGGTATATTTTGTTGTGTGCATCATTAGTGGCATGGAGTTGGTTGAATGATTAAGATAGAATTTGACACTTCTGAGTTGAGGAAGTGATATCTCAGGCCCAGTTGATCATGATGACAGTACGTTCATGAATCCTTGGATAGGGGAGTCGAATGTAAGTATGTCTTGTTAGATCAAATAATAATAAATAAATAATGGATAATGACACAAGTGGTTCATATTTCTTTATGAGATATCACTAGACAAAGAGATTATATCACAAAGCGCATGTTCATAGGAAAGGGTGTCATTTCAATGTCTTTTCCTTATCTCCTCGAGGTCCTTGATGGGTTTCTAGACTCTACTCTGGGTTTACAAATGACATTCACTACTATCAAGATTATGTTCTATAGGGTCTCATGCAATAGAGTATTCAAAACATTTCACTATTCTGGTGAATATGATTATTGGACATGGTGGGACCCACCACAAGTTTTGGGAGTCTTCCTAGTAACCAATCATCAAAAAATAAATAAATTCATTATTATTAAAGTATAGAATAAGTGTGTTGAATTTATTTATTAAAATTATTCACATGGTATTAAGTGAATACATGAAAGTATTATACGAATGGATATTACATTAATAGTCAAGGTTATTTAATATTAGTAGGAATTATGAGTCAAGTTAATGACTCACGTTAATCATGAAATATATTTATAATATATTGAAACTACGTGATACAAATATAAATGAATTTATAACACATTTAGTTCATCATAATGTGTCATTTACTACTTATTTAGTGGGAATTTTATTTCCAAGGTCTGGGGAACCCTTTCAATGTATTTGAACATCGAACTATATAAGCAGAAGAAAGATAATCATTCCATGATTATTAATTCTAATGGACTGAGATACTATCCTTCCTCCTACTTCCTAGATATGAAAGTCACCATCCAAGTGTTTTATCCAAGAATTCCTTTAAGGATCAATAGGGAATGATCGAGGTGATCATTATGACATAGAAGGAATTATTAGAGCTCCATGATAGCAACCATAATTTCAAAAACCAGCCCAAGTTGACCCCGAATCGGGAACCCGAACCGATTCGTGACATGGCTCGAAGGGCATTCCCAATCCCCATAGGCTGGAAACTAGTTTCATGAATCATTATAGTATAAAATGTAATGATTTCTCCCAAATATATACAATAAAACAAACATTTGAAAGAAATGGAAATCCTAATACACATTTATAAAAACTGAACTGATCATCATGTATATAACAAAACATGAAGTACAACTGAATGATACAACTAAAATGACCAGACCTGATGACTAAATAAATCCATGTGACCCCATTGGTAACTCTTCAACACAACTATCACATGTTGATAAAGGTGATAAAACTCAAGTTAAAACCTGCACAAGGTCTAAAAATAGAAAATAACTATAGGTGGGAGTATTGAAACTCAGTAGGATAGCCCGATAATCTATTCCCAATGAACATTCCTTAAAATAAAAAGACATAATTTTCTTGTTTTAACTACAATATATAAAAGTGAGGTCTTCTTCATGATTACTCAAAACAAAGTACAACCCATTTCCCTTATTCATTTCCAAAAATAGATTCGTTCAACTAGTGTGCCAATAAAATTTTCATGAGGAAAGTGATGTTTACATTTTCCGATTTTTACAAAGAGGATAAAAAAATTTCATTTTGAAAAATTTTTCATAAACCTTATAAAAACCATCCCCCCACTTTCCATGAAAAACAATACACAATAAGGCATGGCAATAATCACACAACAAGGGAAACATAAATGTACATACAAGCATCGTATTCATCACTGCATGAAACTGAAAGCTAAATAGACATGGGTAAACCTAAGAGATCAAGAATAATCCAGAAGACACCAATACATGAGACCTCATCTATATTAACATTCCACACATTATGAAATTAAAATTATCAATATTCTCTCCATCCTTTCTTAGGCAGGTTGAGGGAAAATACCATAGTAATAAACCCAATATATCTACCTACTATAGGCCACTCGCCAATACCATAACCTACCAGTACAATAATCATTATTAGAATATTCTCTAAATATTTTAGGTTCACATGTCTCAAGTATCTAATGGGGGTGATCCAATCAATTCAATCCGAGCATCCAATCACAATATATATATATATATAATTCACAATAGACATCACCCCGAGTCGCTCAAAGGACCGATCTCATGCCATTAATAAAAAAGAACATAAAGAGTCCAACCCGAGGAACTCTCATAATGGATCAAAAGGATTCCTTAGTAATGACATCCCATCCATTATATACATACAAGCATATCATGATAAACATCTACATGAGGTTTTAATAAAAAAAAAATTCACCATTTTCACAAAGTTTCCAAATGGGCCTCTAAGCGTTTCTCAAAACTAACTTTTTCCAAAGGTAAAAATTTAAAATTTAATAATGAAGTTTATACAAAAAATTTACAACATCAAACCAATTTCATAAATCCCTTAAAACATTTAGGTTAACCAACAAATGCACAACGATATTTTATAAGGATGCCAAACATGCCATTTTATTGCCACTCGGGCCAAAACATGTTATTAAAAAAACCATTTAGTTTTTAAAACAAAAGACACATTGGAAATACATAGAAGGAATAAAAATATCATTTTTCAGGATTCCCATGAATTTAGAAATCCAAAAATATCATTTTAAATCACACTTAACATATACAAGCCAACCTGAAAATTTACCGAACACATGGCATGCACTCTATAACAACATAGTTCATTTTAACAACTTAAAAAGGAATAAAAATATCAATTTCATGCTATAAATTTATTCAAGAAACTGAACCATGTTAAAAAATACCCTAAAAAGGTTCTAAGAAACACAAACTAGGTGCTAAAGATAACAAAACATTTAATCAAACACTTGGTGTGTACTTTTATAACAAAACAACACTACTTTTCCCAAAACAAGGCATAAAAACCACTTTGTACACCAAATAAAGTTATTAAAGGCTTATAAAGAAATACTCAGAATAAGTAGAGGGTGAAAATAACATGAAAATGATTAATATTAAATAAAAAGGATATATTTAATGGGAAAACAACCTCAAATCTTTGGTGGAATGGAAATGCAGACCTGATATAACCATCTGTGGGTTTATAAACACTAAAACTATGATGAAAAACCCCAAAATAAAAAACCCCATAAAAAAAATGTTATAACAGAACCCTTTGTCGATCATGACTAGGGGAGAAGATAAAACCAAGAAATAATGAAAGGAGGAGGAAGAGGGATGAGAAAGGAGAAAAAATATCACATTGGAAACTAGAAAACTATTCTTATTCCATTAGATATACACCCTGAGAGAAAAGGGAATGGCTTGTAACATCTTGTAGAGGCTAATAAGGTTAGGAAGAACCTTTTCATGAATATTTGTAAAAAAGAGTACTAATTGAATGATATAAAAATGAGACAAATTACATTTTTCAAATCTGGATGATTTGAGAAACATTGAGAAGTGTTTCTCTAATACGCGACTAAGATGAGCTCCAAAGAGGTAAAATTGAACATTGGGGTTCTCATAGGGTTCTTGGTCTCGAGTGGGATGTATAATCACAAAAAATTATTAAAAAATGAATATCATATAAAAGAAAAAATTATTTTTTTAAAACTAGAAATGGGCCCACGGTCCAGACCAATACCTGAATAAATAACCCAAATTCACCATGCTTATGAATTCCTAATGGGTCTAAAAGGATATGGTGGTTAGAATATGTAATGTCAAGATAAGTTGGAAGTGTAATGGGTTAAAATAATTGAATAATATAGGATTAATAAATGAAACATTTTTTTAAAATTTGGAAATGGGATCACAGTTTGGCCCAAAACATGAAGTAACCACCCTTTCTCCAAAAACTCCAAAACAGGAAATGGGGAACCTAAATTAGGATTATTAGAAATAGTTGGAACTTAAAAAATAATCATTTATCTCACCAAAAACCCATGAAAATGATCATTATTTTCAATGAAACAGATCAAAACAAAGACATGAAAAACTATGTGTGACACAAAATTTAATGATCAGTATATGCAAGGATTATTGAAGCATGTGTGGATGATATAAAGGGGTTAAAGCTTGGATCCTACATGAAATGATCACTGGTGAAAAGATATAGTCTAACATGATTCCAATTAAAATTAGGTACTCTTTAATTTAAATTTTGTGCATTGAAATATTCATTCGAGATCCACATACCTTACTAGGGATTGGATTTCCAAAAATGATGAAGTTTAGTCTCTTATGTGTGATTACAATTTTAAATCCTCAACCCACCGTATTATGCTACCCACTCCGATACCAGCACTAGGCACTCTAATTGATAACCTAATGTAACTAAACACATCAATTAGAGATAATACTTTTGGTTTCCTCATATACCTAGAGTAAAGATAAACATATTAGTTTCCCAAAATTCATAGCATTGAGATACAAATCTTGGAACCCAAATATACATTCAATCATATCACCTACTAGGTTAGGTATATAAGGGAATCCTTAGTGCATAAGACCCTCTCAATAAACTTTTATTCCCTTTTCAAAACAAGAAAATACTCTATGGGACTCCTTATATGAGTAATCCCTAAAAATATCTTTTCCTGTCTGGTTTCCAATATAAAGTTCAAACCAATAGGGTGGCCCATTGCACAATACCCATTCAATATCATGTTTTGTTCACTTATGTGATATGGTAAAACACTATAATCCATCATTTCTCACACTAATAATAACTCACATGGGCATAGAGGTTTTAATTGATCACTTCATTAACATGATTAAGGCACATCATTTTCCAAATTAAGGAGAACCTAGTTGCCCTAACAATACGACTGTAAAATGTATTGCACCAATCTTTAACAAATGATGATAAATTGAATGAAAATTTTTAAATTTATGACCTTAAAATATGAAAATTTGAACTACATGGTTTTGATTCATGTTAACCATGATATGTTTGATACCTCTCTGAGGTTCAATCTCAAAATTTCTAAAACATACCTTTTATCTTATGTGATGAGCATAAAATGACTCATTATAACTTGAGTTGAGATACGCCTCTAGGTCTATCAAGTATACCTTCAGTTGAGATACTCACCTTGGTTCCCTCATATATAACATAAATTGATATTTTTTTTATTTGTTTCCAAAATACCTTGAGTTGAGATACTTCTCTTGGTTTACCTATATCTTGGTATCCAACTAGGTCTATGTACTAACCATATCATCTGCCTTACACATCTAGTTTTCAATAGATAGAAATAAAACATCCATATATGGTCATCACCCTATGTGTAATCCCCGAACATACATTCTCCTATTTAGTTTCCAAAAAACTGGATAACTAGAAATTGATACTAATGTGTAAGTCCCACAAAAACCATTTATAGAAAACTTTAACCTATTAGTTCATTCTCCATGACTTTAAAATTATTGGAATTGGTAATGGATTCATAACCATAAAAGGAACCACTATGTTCCTTATCATATGAAAGAATACAGTGACCCTTACTTTTCATACATAAACTTTACATCATTTTAGAAGAATATTCAATACATTTAACACTAATTCAAGACTGAGAACCATATATGTTTAGTGTCATTGAAAACTATTACATGTAAACAAATGGTACATAAAATATCTACATCATTTCTGATTAATTTCTTCATGAATAGAACCCTTATTAGACATATCATACTTAAAAGCTTTGTTCATAACCTGGAGAAGGGAAAAATAATAAAGGGTGCGATCAAATGATCAGATAGGGTAAACATAAGCACTATCAATCAATGATCATAAGTGAGAAAAATATAAGCATAATGGTATAATAACATGATATAATAATTATAAAATCATACCCAAAAATTCATATATCATAATAATGAAAGATGACATAATGTTTTATCAATCAAAATACATAATACTAAGAGTACATACTCATCAATAATCAACCATGAGCCATGAAAACATATCATAAGCATAAATTATAAGTTTTTGGCATGAAGACAATCATAGACAATACTTTCCTTAGTTAGGAATTGCTATAAAGACTATCCTAGAAGATTTGGTTCACTCCTCATTACATAATTCCATTGTCAAGGTTCACCCCTAAGAATATCTTATTGGAAAAAGTTCTTTACTGAACTTGATTCAATCCCCTTTAATTTACTTATTATCTCATGATATATCCATCTTTACCAAAATTCATTAGAGGGATATATAATTCCCAGAACACCCATAACATAATGAAAACCATATATATGTGTGCCATAAGATCATAAAAAATTCATCATATCATAAAATCAAAAATCATGGAAAGGATATGGGTTTCGTAAAAAATTCATCATAATATTCATGTAAAATATAGAGAAATAATAAATATGGTAACATTGGATTATATCCCTAGTAAATTATAAGGAACATTTAATGATGATTATATAGATGGAAATGAATTTTAAAGATTACTAGAACATTTCTTAATGAAAAACCATTTCATTTTAAATTACTTATTTAAAATATAAAAATTTATAAAATACTAAGGGAAGTTTTTTTGTTTCAAATAAAAAAGGAAACTCATAAATTAAAATTTAAATAAAATATAATTCATGAAAGTGGGGGATGACATTCATGCAGTGTATATTAAAATAAAAATTCTTATCAAATTTTCTGTAAAATGTGAAAAGTACCACATTTGGATACAAGATAAAAAAAGAAATAGTACTTTGTAGAGATGGATCATAAAATTCCATTTAAAAAAATTTAAGCATAAACTATCCCGGTAAAAATGAGATTGAAACATAAAACCCCTACCTCAAGTCAATCTTGTTTAGTAAGAACTATAACCTCCTATATAATAAATTTAAATTTATTATAATTATATAGAAAACCATAACAATTACTAAAATAACATTTATTGTTTTCTTATAACATATTAACACACATTCATTAACAATATTTCATTATTATCATTATTTAGGGAATTAAATACTTCATTTTTCATGCATGTTTTTGTTTAGAGGTTATGTTACTTGCAATTTGATCTTGGTTAATTCATATTAATAAGGTTAATAATGATATAAATATCATATATATTCATTATATATATATTTATAACCACTCATATAAATTACTGATGAAAAATTAATTTTGCCACTATATAGAGATGGTAGTCCCTACATATGCATGAGCGTGGTTTTCATTTTTTGATGGAAGAAATAAATTAAACTTATAAATTAATTCAAAATTATAGAATAATTATTTTTATATAAATATAATACATAAAAATTAAATCTATAATAATATTAAAGCATGAATTATGGTGGTGTAAAATGATTCATATCACTGTGTGGAGCCAATTGTCCACACGTATGCACAAGCGATACATACATCTACCATTATATAGAGAAGTGGTGATAAATGGTTGTTCCGTAAACATAATAAAATATTATTATATTTATTATAATATATTCATCATTTTTTTATGGATATAACACTCTTATAGGGAGTATAAGAAGAAATAAAATCGAAAGAGTTTGGTTAATATCTATACCTTGTCTTTGAGAGACCTCCTTTAACTTACTGCTTAAGAATTGAAGGGCTGGTATTAGGAGAATTACATAAGATATAAGATGAATTTAAGGATAATATTATGGATTTAAATATTAATTTTATGAGATATAGGGCTAAAATAATGTGAATAAGGGAGGAGGATATGTTTCCTTTTATAAGTGAGGGGAGAGACGTATATGGAATCTCTTTAAATATTTCATTGATTTAAGGACAATTTTATGGGAAAGTGGATCCAAATGGAACATAATTTAAATTTAAGATAATTTAACGTTTAAATATCTTAAAAAATAATAATTTTAATGGTTTTGGTGTAAATCCTACTCTTATCTCATGGTTTAGCCGCATGGTAAACTCATTCTATCGCTACCGTGCTAACAAAAATTTTCAATTTATACTATTCACTATGAAAAAATATTAAGTTGAATATATTAATATATTTTAATTATTTTGATTAAAAATATCTAATTTATTTTACCATATTCAATTTTTGCAAGTGTCCAAATTTAATTTATATTAAGCGCACTAACCACAATGAAAACCCGTTTTCGAAAAATGAATTTTTAAGCATAGAACTTATCTTACTTCCACTCCAGTCCTTATACAAAGATTCAAATGAAGATATATTATTATTAAAATATATATTATATACATTTTATTAAAAAATATTAAATATATATTAAATTAATTTATTAAGATAAATACACATTTTTTCACATAAAAACAGTTTTTTTAGAAAAATGTGTTTTAACTCCAAATATAAACTTATATCATAATATAATATAATGATGATAACTATGTAATTAATTAGATTATATATAATAAAGTATAATTAGGTCAATATAATATGAAATTAAAAACATAATGAGACATTTATTTTGGAATTAATGACAACGTATACAAAAATGGTATTTTTCACTATTTACTGAAAAAGAAATCTTTTTAAAAAAATCCTAAATATTCACCCTAAGAGAATATTGAAAGGATAATTTTAAAAATTATATTAATTTCTTAAATTTTTTTTTAAAATTTTAG
Source organism: Viscum album (assembly GCA_963277665.1). Lineage (NCBI taxonomy): Eukaryota > Viridiplantae > Streptophyta > Magnoliopsida > Santalales > Viscaceae > Viscum > Viscum album. Next base: position 764,788,730 of record OY728150.1, read on the forward strand.
AAATTAATTATAATGTTATCATTAAAAAATGAAATAAAACCCATTTTTGAATAAAACATATTTTTATGCATAAAATGATATGACTGAAAACTGAGTAATTATTGATTATGAATTAATTAATTAATTTTGATTACTAAAATAATTTATAATTTTTTTATAAATTGTTTATTAATATTAATAAATTCCTATTTAAATACCTGGTTATAATAGTTTACTATATCATGGTTGATATAGACTTGGGGTTTCATGTAAGACAAGCTATCAAATACTTCAAGTTATAATTCAAAGGAAATACAAATAAAATATTGCAGTGTTACCTAATAAAAACCTTAAAATAAATTGATAAATTTAAATTTCACCACTGTAGTATAAATAAAGGAGGATGTGTCTTCTTCATCACATCCTCGGTTTGAAATGTAGCTTCCTTGAATTTTGAATTCATCCAAAAAACTTTAACTTCATGAGTTTTCTTGTTATGTAGAAATTTATCTCTATGATTAACGATTTATACCATAGGAAAGATCATGTTTCATTTTTAGAACCTATATATTTAGTAAATGTGATATATCATGTGTATACTTACTCATGAGAGATACATGAAACATGTCGTTTACTTGAGAGATGTTAGGTGGGAGTGACAAGTGATAAACTACAATCCTTAATCGATTAAGAATATAAAAAGAACCAATATACCTAGGTCTAAGATTCTTAATATTTTTTAATCTCTTAAAATTATTACATGTGAAAATTCACAAGGAAACATTCTCACCAAAATCAAATTTTAGATCTCACTGAAAATTATCATCATAACTCTTCTATTGACATTGATCTTCCTGGATATGATATTGAATAGTTATAACAATATATTTTATTTCCTCAGCTATATCAGGTCCAAATTACTTCATTTATCCATCTTAATCAAAGAATGTTGGAGTTTTTCACGTCTATCCTTATAGGTCATCAAAAGGAGCCATCTAAAGGCTCAAGTGAAAGCTATTGTTGTAAGAAAAATCGACTAGAGAAAGGTATTTATCCCAAACACCTTTGATATATGTGTAATATGATATAAATATATACTAAATTGATTGAGTGGTCCTATTATACTGGCCATATTTATATGGATGATAAGAAGTATTTAAACACAACTATATATCTAGATCTTACGGAAGACTTCATCAAAAATTGAGGTAACCCTTGAATCCTGATCAGATAAAGTAGAATGTGTGAATCCCATACGACCTTACTGCTTCCTTAATGTATATCATAGAAATTTGATCAATATAGAACTTTTATATGATAATAATAAAGTGTGATGAATTTGTAAGGAAATTAACTGGAACCCAAATAACATTATGGCCTTTATATGTTTTTGGGAGTCCAAAAAAAATATATGGTTTTGTTTTCCAATTTCTATTATGGTATGAGAAAGTTTTGTAAAATCCCCTTATAATTATGTCCCTCAACCATAACTTTCTGACATACCAATCACCATTATACATACTCTGAAATATCCCACTTCATTTTTTCTCACTGGATATGCTATTTTAGATCTCTATATATCTTCATACTTCCAAGATGAATAGAGAATGATGATCAATGAGATTTTTCCAATAGTTCCTTCTATAGGTATACAATTAATGGGACAAATTCTTAGTTATTTAAAATTATCATTCTATCCCAATCTTCATTGAATATTGGAACATTTGTCACTATATTTTATATCTACACATCCTTATTTTTCACATCTTAAATATTTTCATGGATAGATGGTTGAACAATCATTTGAGAAGGGAAATATTTTTCCACTTCCTTCAATATTTCAAGGTCTTTCCCCTCCAAATCTATAAATATTGGATATTTCATAATCATTATCATAGACAATCTAGCATTATTTTTTTGACTCAAAGCATCACCCACCTTTTTATCTTTCCCAATGTTGTATAGTATCGAGTAGTGTTAATATCCAGTCATCTACAACCATCTTCTTTAGTTCATATTAAAATATTTATGGGTGTATATATACTTTAAACTTTTATGATCAATATATATTTTGATCATTTATCTTTAAAGACAATTTCTCAATATCTTTAATGAAAATATTACCACTTCTAACTCCAAATAACGGGTTATGTAATTTTTGTCACGAACCATTAATTGGTAAATTTTATAATCTATCACCATTTTTTATATGATAACACATCCTAGGCCTTTATTTGATGAATCACTATAAATCACAAATCCTTCTATACTATAGGGTAATGTGAGCACTTGTGTACTAACCAACCTTTTCTTTATTTCATTAGAATTTTATTCACACTCATTATTCCAAAGAACTTTACTCCCTCCTAAGATAACACGGTTAGTGGATTAGTAGGACATGATAAATCATTCAAAAAGCATTGATATATTCATATAATCCAAGAAAACTATGGATTTTAGAAACAATGGTTGGTCTAGACTAATGTTTAGTAACTTTTATATTTTATGGATCCACAAATATACCATCACATGAGATTATATAAGAAAACAATGAAACTTTATATAGCCAAAATCGATACTTGGTAAATTTTTTATAGAACAAATTCTTCCTTAGGGTCTTAAGTACAATCCTAATGTGATCTTAATACACTTATTTACTCTTGGAATATATTAAAATATCATCTATAAAGACTACAATAAACAAATAAAGGTATTCTATAAATACCATATTCATTAAATCCCTGAATATAATGGGGGAATTTGTATGGAAAAATGAAATCACAATAAAATCATAGTTTTCACACCCTGAAAAAAAAAAGCAATCTTGGGTACATATTCACTTTTGAACCTAAACTAGTAATATCAAAATGGATAATAAATCTTGAAAAAATATTGAGCTCCTTATAATGGATCAAAAAATTCATCAATATAGGATAGAGGAAACTTATTATTGATTGGGATATTTTCAATTTCATGATAATCAATATAGAGAAACATTAATACATCTTTCTTCTTAACAAAAAGTACAGGTGCACCCCATGGTTACACACTTTCCAAAATAATCCCTTATTAAAATTATCCTAGAATCTATTATTTAATCTTTATAACTAAATGAGGTTCATTATATATAGATTCTTTGAAATAGGTGTAGCATTGGGTATGATTTCTATTGAAAAATCAACTTCATGATTTAGAGGAAGACCGGGAAACTATTTTGTAAAAACATGAAAAAACTCCCATAAAAAATAATATAATTAATATTGTGTTTCTCCCAAACCATATAAGATAAATATGATTTTTTAATAGGAATAAATACCCAAGCAATGAATTTAATTTCCATGTGAAGTTCAAATTTATCCTTGCACGGATAGACAATCATAGTTTGGTTAAAAAATATCAAATGTGACTTCCCTTACTCAGAAATTGATACAGGATTTATATAAATAAATACAATGCATTTCCAAAATAACATGAAATTCAAATAAAGTATGAATAAAAAGATTTATAATAAGAACATTCCCATGAACTTGAATTCGGGAAGATTCATAGACATGATATGTGATCATCATACCATTAGGACTTTTTACTACAATTTCATTATCTAGTCATTGATGTGGTAATGTGATACCCTCTGAAAAAAATTAAGATATAAAAAGTGGGTTTATCCAGAATGAAATAAGATATTAACAATTGTATAGGGGATAATAAGTGTAACTTTCACCACTTCATTATCATAACTTACATCAGTAATAACAATCACATGGGATTAAACTTTGTGTCTTGTATTAAGAGATTAATAACATAGATCATCATTATTAACCCCCGTGTTTGAGAACTATTTAGAATAATCTATATACTTCTTATAATTAAATCATTGGGGTGTGGGTGGTTAATTATTCAGATATTCTTTCCATTTTCATCATTATCTAACTACTTCCAAATAATTTGGTATTTGATTGCTTGATAGCCAACTTTTCTACATTTAAAAAATTTAACATTACCCTTATGAAAATTTCTTCCATACTTCTTCCTACAATTTTGGCATAAAGGAAGACACATGTAATTCCTTCCATGGGTTGTTATTAGAATTTCCTTTGAATACCATCTTTCATTTTTTATAAAAACCATGAGATTGATGGGTGAATCAAATATCCATTTCCACCTTCATAGTACATTGAAAAATTTATTCACATATACTTAAGTACTTTATGGATAAAGACCTTAAAATACTTGGTTTTAAGACACTAAATAATTAATAAATCATAATTTCGGTTCAATAATAATACTATAAACATTCCTGGAAAGTCTTGTAAAATTCTCCTCATAGGTACGAATAGATTCACCATCCTTCTACTTAAGCTCAAGAAATTAATTCACCATATTCATAATAAGATTATAAAAAAGTATTTATTGAAATATAAGATCTTAAACTCATCCAACTCCATGGAGTCAATTTCTTCCCATTTTATTTTATTCTTAATAAGTTTCCACCATTAATATGCTTCACCTTCCAAATGATAAACAACTAAGAAAAAATTTTCATGTTATAATCACCAGAGAATAGAAATATCTTATCAGTGGTACTGATCTATTACTTAGTAATTAATAGATCATAGGAGAAACTAAAATAAGGTTGTTATTTTTTCATGAAGCACTAAATAATATTTTGTTCCTTTATTTTTTCATTTGGAAGCTCAACATGATCCATTAAAACATAATGAAAACCATACATATTTGTGCCACAAGATCTTAACAATGTCATGATATCATTAAATAAAAAATCATTGAAAGTATATGAGTTTTATAAATATTTCATCATCATAATCATGAACCATCTAATGAAATAATTAATATTAAAACATTGAATCATATCTGAAATATATCATAAGAAACATTAAATGGAATTATTATAGATGAAAATAATTTTAAAATATTACTAGAGAATGTTGTAATAGTGGGTTCCCTAAACCCAACTTGAATAGTACTTTTAGATTACTATTTCATGTATATAGTTAGATGTGCATGATCTGCACTTACTATTATAGTGTAGAATTTTCTGCATCCACTATTTAATAGTAATTTCCATAGTTTAATTGTTGTAAAAAATGGTTATAGAAGATCGCAGGCTATAATTATAACATCAAGATATTATGAAATTAATCTTAAACATATGTCCTATGGTATAAATACACCATATTGACTGGACATAATTGATGTCTAACTATCAGGTATTGGGGGAACATAAGCATTGAGAATTCTTCTCAGGAAGTTCACACTTGGTGATCTTTGGTAGGCGATCTTTTGTAGGTGATCTTTGATAGGTTATATAATGAGGAAAAAACAACCAATTGGAACACCACATGTTTCAAGTGTCATGGGTTGTTACTATATCCAGACATGTGTATTGATCTCTTGAGTTGAGATCATTTTTAATGTGTTACATTTGATCATGTACTTTGATGCAAGGAAAAACCATGATAATGAAATTGTGGCGAGGTAGATTGTGTTGGGTGTTCTATTGGGGGTATGTCATTGGTTGGATGGAAAATATTGGATTTGTCTGTTCCAGTTTGAGGAAGTAATATCATTGTCCTGGTTGATCAGGATGGTAGTGCCTTAATTAGTCCTTTGCCAAGGTAGTAGATGGTAAATCTGACCTGATAGATCAACAAAAAATAAATCAAGAATGGATGATGACATAAGCGTGCAACCTTCTTTATGAAATATCTAAATTCAAAGAGATTATATTACATAATGGTTGTTTGTAGGTTGGTTGCAGTTGCTATGAAAAATACTTATCTATTTAGGGGGCTTGATGGGTTTCTATACCCCTCTCTTGGTCTGTGAGTATTATTCACTCCTGTCAAGATAATTTCATAGAGTGTTAAATGAAATAATGTAGTCATGAATCCACCCTATTATGATGAATATGGAAATAGGACATGGTGGTCCCAACCTTTGGGTCTGATAGTTGTCTGGTTTTATCGATCACTGATAAATAAATAAATTCAACATTATTAAAGTAAAGAATAATTAGGTTAAATTTATTTATTAAAAGAATTCATAAGTTATTTAGTTAATACCTAAAAAATATTATGTGAATGATTATTATTTTAATATTCCAAGTTCATTTAATATTAGTGAGGAATTACAAGTCGACTTAAATGACTCAATTTTATCACGTAATATATTTAATATATATTATAGGTATGTGATAAAATATAAATAATATTTGTAATGAAAATTAGTTCATAATAATTATTATTTATTACTTATTTAGTGGATGTTAAATATATGGGGGTCGGGGAACACAATCCAGGTATTTTAGAATCCGCAATATATAGGAATAGAGAGGCTCTGACACTACAACTATTCACTACAAGTTTGTTAGAGCCTCTCTCTCCTCTACTACATTCTAAAGATAGAAAAACTTAATCCAAGTGTCCAAATCAAGCTCAGATCCTTGCATCGATGTGGTGATTCTTGAGACATTGAAGGAATCATCAGATTTTTGTGCTAGCATCTCAAATTCAATGATCGACGCACCTGTGGATTTTTGAATCGTGTGGGGATGATCTAGAGGGTTTTTTATTTGGATCCTTTGAGAAACGGTCACCAGAAACAAACAACATATGAGATATCTTATATTCTAAATGAGTTACATATTCAATATGTTTTATGCTATGTTTAATCAACATGAGATCCTCAGGATCATGCTGGGGCCTAGATCACCAGAGATGAACAGTTACATTTTCCCAGTGATGAAATATTTTAAATCTCTGGCCTACTGACTTACTCTACATGCCCTGATACGTTCAATTGGTATCATAATGATGGAACAAATTATCAAATCCAAGAAAAAACTAAGTCTCATTATCGATCCCAACAGATATGACCACAAATAGACCCGATCTCAGAGGTATGAGTTATGGTCATCTGAAAAAAAATTATGAATTATTTTTAGTTTGATTTTGGGTATTAAAATTTTATAAACTACTGTTTATATGTTTTATCTTATCCATTTTCAAAATTTGGTACCAATTTTGGCGAGGATTCCAGTTACCAAAATTTTCCCTTCAACTAGTGGGGTCAATTCCATTATTGATGGAATAATAATAATAAAAATAATAATAATAATATTTGGTTTTTCAAAAATCTATGTTTAGGATTAAGGAAAATTTATATAAAACTATATTTTAATTCGATGCAGGTGATTTTTTTTTATCTTTTTTTCTTAGCTGGAAAGAAAACAAAAACCTATTTATAAAAAAAAGAAAGGTGGCATGGTCAGCTTGACCCGCACAATCAGCCAATCAATAAATATTTTTGTGGGCCCACAACACTTATTTACTGGGGAAGCCTCCCATAAAACTGGACCCCCTGGGATGTATTCCTCCTCAGAGAGGTTTCCTCCTTGAACACCAAATAAGAGCACCACCGTCCTTTGGTAGCGTGAGCTGACCAGCACCTCAAAGCTTCATCGATTTGCCAGAGCACCTCCCACTGTGTCCGACTACAATCCTGTGTGCTGTAGTTTACCATGGGGAGCCCTGGTTAGATGCCCCAAATCAGACCACACTTCCACTTCCTTTGCTGATTCAAGTTTCATCTCTTCCATTTGAAAGATATAGAGAGCCTAAGGATCAGCATCCGCACCCAGACACCATTTTCCTCCCACGTGTTCCAACCACATTCGACCACTCCATGCTGGATAGAACCATTCATAACCACCTTGTTCATCCAATCTAAGTTGATCCGATCCTTTCCAGCTAGCACTATATCTGGCTAATACTATTGTTGTCCAGTGCTAAATGCTGAGCGCACCACCCCAAACTTGGATGATCCTCTCCCCTTGGGCTTGCAGCCATGTCTCCATCGGCACTCCAAGATCCTAGAGCTGACATGAGCTATGGAAACCCTGAGTCACAGGCTCCCCCTCCATAGCTGCTGAGACCCCGAAACTGAGCCCCTACATCACGAACCCTAGCTCAAAGCATCCCCTTCCTTCTATTATCGGTTATATGTGAGTGGAGAGGGAACCCCTGCCTTGTGATTCCATGGTTCCAGGATCCTATTGGATTGAAATGACCCTATAATGGGATTGAGTGTGTTCAATCGATCTGATAGAGGTTCGGGCGTGAATTTCTAGCAAAAAACACCACCGTATAGGGACAATATGGCTAGAAATAATCTGTGGGGGTTACCACTTAGCCAAAAATGGACTAGGGTAGGGATTTAGGGCTCGAGAATAATTTATATAATGAAAATAAATTAAATTAATTAATTTAATTTCAATATTAAAGTTAAATTAATTTAGATTAAATTAATTTAAAAATATAATTTTTAATACCCTGGGAAAGATTAATTTAATTTTGGTATTAAATTTAATTAATTAATTAATTATTTTTAGAATTAAAATAAAATTAATCACAGAACCAGAAATAATTAAATTAAATTAAATTAATTAATTCATTTAATTTAATTAAATACCATCTCAATTTAATTTATTGAAATTTAGTTTTTTTATGCTTTTATTTTACCTGCTGGCCAGTCTTGAGCATCAACTGAATATGAGTATGTCTACATTATTTTATTTAATTATTTAATTGTGTGAAATTATTGTAATTAAATAACATGGTCTACACATAATCATTTTTTCTTTTAATATATATAACAGTCTACAATTCAAATTTACTAGTCTATATTTTGAACTCCTGAGACCCCCTGACCTATGTGCGAGTATACATGTATAGTTGACAAGGATTATATAAGCCATAAACCCCTCCATGTCAAGGAAAAATCCATATGAGAAGTGGAAACAATGGATGTAGATGAGGTGCATTAAGAATCAAGCAACGAATTAGTTATGATACACTTAGGTTGTGGTTATTCCATTGATATTAAATGGATTGACCAGTTTATGATGCTCCAGACCAGTCAGGTAGTTTATGTCCTTTATGCATTTTTTTATTATTTTATGAAATTTCATGGTAGTGGAAAAAAATAAAATAATAAACATTAAAATGTATAAAGAAGCAATAGATGTTTTTCTATTAATGTTTAGTTATGAGCTTGAAAATATTGAATGAATAAGATTAATATAAATGGATTTCATTCTTTAAGGAAAAATATAAAAAACCCCTCAAAGAAATATTAACTCACAAAACACATTTCAAAATTTGAAATCAAACACAACCTAGTGTTTGGGGGTGCTCGGTCAGCCATATTTTAGGGTGCATACTACAAATAGAGAGTTCTTATGAGAATGATGAGTTGAATTAATAGAAGTTTCCATCAAATAAGTACTTATTTCTATATTTCTAAAACGTTAGAGGAAAGTGTTGAGTAAATAATATTTATGATTTTAGATGCTGGGACTTCACCTAATATATCAATGATCTGTGAGTTAATGTGTTTGTCCATGAAAAAACCTACATTGAACTCTTTGAGTAGTGGAGTAGACACATCTTGTAGACCATGATGGGAAGTTCAACGATCCTTTCCACTTGAATACTCAAGTGATAGAGTCTTCTAATTCTAGTATATGGGGTTCTTAGAATTTGATAAAATAGTGGGAGTAAATTGAATGATTTTATAATTGGTAATGTGAAAATTGGTAATCAAGATAAAAATACTAATATGATAGATTTATTTTTACAGAAAATGGAATGTAATACCACAAATACTCTACGATAATAATGGAAAAATTAAGTATCTAAAATAGCCCGAATTTCCAAGTGTAGTAGAGGCCCTTGAACATAATACCATGATATTGGAAATTCTAGGTGCTGGAGTCCCCAATAACATTCAACCCACCACAAGAATCAAGGGTGTAAAAACTTCTTATAGGAGACTCATAAAGGAAGCATATAATGTTTATGTCATAATGCTTTCATCAACATCCTATGTGAGTTGTGGATATTACATCAAGACATTGATGAATTCATGCAATGTCACATCTTCAAGAAGCTTTCAAGGAGAAATTGAAGCAAGATATGAATCATTGATAAATACAATGGATATATGAAAAGTGAAATATGGAGAAAAATATTTCAATGGGTACATTTATCATTTCATTTTCACCCATTTACTTCAGTTTTGTTGATGATTTCAAAACAAATAGTATAGAGTAAAATTCTTCGTAACCTTTTGGGTAATGTTTTCCAAGAAATAAGAATAGTAAAGATAGATTAATATTTATTTCTTATGGTGAAAAAGCTGAAATAAAAGGTAAAAAGGGGAAATGGAAAGTGTAATTACAAAGTATCCTTCATAATATACTTCAAATAAAGAGGTATTAAACATGAGTTTATTTGATTCACATATCAAGATATAAATTCTAAGGAAGATAAATGCAATAAACTGAATTGAATAAGCATGTACCTGCTTATTCTTTAATTAATATTCATCATTATATATAATGTTTCTATTGTACTTATGGGGTATTGAATACAATATTCTTATCACATATGCTTATCAAAATACAATAAACAAGAAAGTAGAGAAACATTATAATAATGAAGGTGTATTCTCTAAGAAGTTGGGAATGGGAGATTCTAAAGTCAGTAATGAGAAACACATAACATCTAATTGCAATGTAAATGATTATAGTTGAATTTTTTTAAGTATTAGCAAAATAATAATCTCATATGTCCTTTGGAAATAGGGAGAAGTTATTCCAATTCTATAATGAATGTTGTGTATCGTGTCTAATACTCAACTAATAGTTTATTAATAGTTGAATAATTGTCAATAACTGATGAATATAAATTTTAAGATTTATATACCCAGTTGTGGAAAGACAATTCCTAATTAAGTACAACTAAGTGTATGTAAATGATATAACAATTGTAGTATTTAGAATCTTTGGAGTTAAACACCATAGGTATTATCAACATATTTAGTTTTGAGAAAAGAAATCATTAGAAATAAAGGTAAGCTTCAATGTTTTCTTAATTAGTTCATCAAGAGAGCATAAAATATTCCAAGGGTAAGCTAGTGGTAAATATACTTCAAAAGATTCCTTTATGTAGTTAAGGAATATGAAAGTGAATTATGATATATTCATGGCTAGAATATATAGTTTTCATGGGGATTTAATGCCAAATAATATCTTGACCAAGCATTTATTGATCAAAATAATATAGCCTGGAGTAATTCCTAAATGCACATTAGCTTATCCACATCACGACTATAATGATAATAAGAATGATCAATGATGAGTATTATATGTTAACATTGATCAAATTTTTTTATTATGGAGTAATTTCTAAACACACATTTCCTTATATACATTAGATTCATGATGTAAGTTAAATGAGAATCAATATTATTACATATATCCATTGCAGAAACTTCCATTATTTCAATACATGCATAGAAAATAACAAAATGATCCCAAATGAAAGGCCAACTATCACAAAAATTAATATCGTTTGAGTTATAATATGATTTACATCCATTATGTCATAAGAACATGTGTTTAGATGTAAAGATATTTTTAAGGATAAAACAAACTTGCATCAATGAAAAACATAGTGTGCATCTATATTAATAATTCTAAATGTTTCTTAGGATATTATAGAAACACATATGATAGAAAAGATATAGTCAATCTATAGACTATATTTCTATAAAATGGTGCAAATATCTATTTGAGATAGTGGGTGTAGGATTTACTTAGGTTAAATTAATCTTATAGATGTTCAAGAAGTTGGCATTGGAACCTCTTTCACATGAGATCATGGAAGCATAATGTTCCAGAGACACATACTATATTGGAAGGATAAAATCAAGGTGATAATTTTATATTCACCATGGTCGGTGATACATTATTCATTAAGAATAGTAATTTCAACCGGTAGGAAGTATATGAAAATTAGCTGAGATTGAAAAGGGAAATTAAAACTCAATAAGGGATTCAATCTCTCAAATTAAAAAGGAGATTATTTTTTTGAATACTACGGTGGGTATTCAAGTGAGAAAATACATAGATGTTACAAGAAAGGTACCAATAATGAAAGACTGGTAATACAAATTCTTTATGAACAAATCCATTATAATTTTACTTTTCGTAGCTAATTTCTATGATTATTTTATTGAGAATTGGATGTGAAGACCACCAATCGTGGAATGTGTCTATACGACACTACCAGAAAGGGATGATGACATCACATAATTCCAATAGGGGTTGAGAGTTACTCAAATATAGTTCAGTATTAATGTAATAAACATGATCATATAATATTCATTTGGAACAAATTTTTACAACGTGTCTACTAAAGGTTAGTGGGAGTTTCACTATTTTCTACGTGAAATATGTTTGGTAACATATGTAAAATAACTACTATTATTACAATTAGATAATACCAAGATGAAAGTAATTATATAGTGATTGAATTAAAGTGACAATCGAAGTTCTATGGAACAATATCTTCTAAGTAAGAACTAATGTTTTCTTAGAACTAATCAATCATACATATACTGAAAAGGTATTAAAAATACATTTTGGAACACTTCAAGTTAGAATTGTTTCTAGTGTCAGATGGAATAAATCTCTCCAAGTTTACATGCATGAGAATTGGTAGAGATTATTATGATCAATTTTATTTTATAAAATTCATTGATGGATCAATCATGTATGTCATGATATGTAAAATAAATTATATTTCCAACATATACTTTTTGGTAAAAAAATATCAGTTATATCGAGGATAACTACAAGAGAAGAAGTTAGAACTATCCAATAGTAATAGAGAGAGTACAAAAGATATCTACTTAGTATGTAGAGAAGAAGGGACACTAGTTTTAAGAGGATACAAAATAGTTTTACTTAAATCAATGTGGTCTAATATCTTAGTCAAAATATGGGAATGAGTGGGACAAGATCATATAATCCGGTGGTATCCATACTTACAAATATCGAGTATGTTGCATCTTATAGGACAACTAGGAAGTAGTTTAACATAACTATATGTTACAGTTCTTGGGATCTCACCTAGTATGTTAAATTTTATCATTATGATAACTATATTATTAGTGCAAGAAAATATGTCATGTCTAGACAGTGGAAAAAAAGGAATACACTCAGGGTTTGCATCTCTTGAGAATATTTACTTAAGGAGGTGAGGTTGCACTAAGAAAAATAACCATGAAATAGAGACATGAAATACCCATAAACTAATGATGTGGATAATTAGAAACATGATCTTAATCATGTGAGTGATAATAAGTATGGTTAACATGTTGGATCTAGTTCAAGTGGGAGTGTTGTAATAGTGGGTTCCCCAGACCCAAATCGAACAATAATTTTCGATTACCATTTCTTGTATATAGTATGATATGTATGATGTATACTTACCATTATAGTATAGAATTTTTTCATCATCTATTTAATGGTAACTTCCACAGATCAATTTTCATATCAATATTTTATATCATATTCCAAGATACAATGAGAACATCATTATACTAAAACAATAATATTAAACATATGTTATATGGTTTAAATACACCATAATGACTGGAAATAGTTGATGTATGAATATCAGGTGTTGGGGGATCATAATCCTTGAGACTTATTCTCATGAATTTCCCACTTGGTGATCTCTGGTAGGTGATATCATGAGGATATACCCTTCAATAGGAACACCATATGTTTTAAGTGTCAATGATTGTTCCTATCTACAAACATGTGTTTTGGTATCTTGACTTAAGATCATTATCAATGTGTGCCATTTGATCTATTAAATTTATTAAAGGAAAAAACCATGATAATAAAACCTTGTAAAGTTATCATGTGTTGGGTGTATCATTGGTGGTATAACATTGGTTGAATTGTCAAGAGAGGATTTTCTGCTTCTAGGTTGACGAAGTAACATCTTGGGTCTAGTTTATGAGGATGTTAGTGCATTCATAAGTCCTTATCCAAGGAAGTGGAGACTAATTCCATCTAGATAGATCAAAAAATGATAAATCAGGAAAGGATGATGACATAAATTTATTCCATTCTTTATGAGATATCTAAAGAAAAAGCTATTTTATTACATAGTTCATTTTCGTAGGTTGGTTTTCATTGTTATGACTATTACTTATCTCTTTAGGGCCCATAATGGGTTGCTAAAATCCTCTCATAGTCTATGAATATTATTCACTATTATCGATATAATATATTAGAGGGTCACAAACAATATCTTATTCAAGAATCTGTCATATTATGATGAATAAGAAAATAGGACATGGTGGGCCACACCACAACGTCTGGGAGTAGTCTAGTTTTATCAATAAGCAATAAAGAAATAAATATATTATTATTATAGTAAATAATAATTGGATTGAATTTATTTATTAAAATTATTCACAAGGTATTTAGTGAATACAGGGAAAATATTATATGAATTAATATTATTTTAATATTCCTGGTCTGTTTAATATTAGTAGGAAATTAAAAGTCGAGTTAAATGACTTGGTTTTATCATGTAATATATTTGATATATATTACAGGTTTGTCATAAAATATAAATAATATTTATGATGCAGTTTAGTCCTTCATACTTATTATTTATTACTTATTTAGTGGATGTTAAATATATGGGGGTCGGGAAACCCAGTCCTGGTATTTGAGAATCCATGATAAATAGTATGATAGAGGCTCTTGCACTATGAATATTCATTGTGAGTTCATCAGAGACTATCTATCCTCTCTCACTTTCTAGATATATAAGAACTTGATCAATGTGATTAGATCAAGATCATATCCTTGCATTGAAGGAACATTGACATTGTGATCATTTGGATGCCAAAGGCATCATCAGATTATCGAGATAGCACCTGGAATTCAACAATTGATGCAACTTTGGATTTTTCAAGTGGTTTTGGATGATCTAGAGGGATTATTCTTTTTATACTTCAAGAAACGTTCATCGATGATGAGTGATGTATGAACACACATTTATTTGGAACAAAGTACATTTTCAATATATTTTCGTGCTATGTTAAATTCACATGATATCCTCAGGATTGTATCATGGTTCATATCACTAGATATGAAAAGTTCCATCATCCTAGTGATAATAAATATTAAATCCATGTCCCACTAGCTTCCTCTACACACCTAAGTACCTTTAAAATATTTCTTGAGGAAAATACGATTTCATTTTGAAATCACTTATTTTAAATCATAAAAACTAAAAAATTTAGAAGAAAAATTTTCCCTATAAATAAAAAATTAAACATATAGTGAAATATTTAAATAAAATAGTATTCATTATGGAAGAGGAATTTGTTCATGCATTGTATGTTATAATAAAATTCCTTTCACATATTCAATAAAAATTAAAAATTACCACATTTTAAAAATGATAACAAGGTTACTTTTAATCCTTGGTAATGAAAGTAAAATATTAAAAAAATGACTTTAAATAATATTTTTATAATATTAAAAAGATTCTTGATTTTGTTAAAAATATAGACAAGGAAGAAAAGATTCCCAATCGACAGGAAAAACAAGGTTGGGTTTCCTTAAAATAATTCTTTCTGTCTCTTGAGTACTTAAAGAGTGGAAAATAAAATGAAAATATGAAATATAAAAAACAGCTAGAGGATAAAAAAATAAATAATATTTTGGATAGATATACCATATAATTTCATCATAAATAAATTTAACCATAAACAATCTTAGTGAAAATGATATTATAAAAAAAATCCTAACCTTAAGTCCATACTATTTTGTAAGTGCACTAAGTTACTATATAATAAATTTAAATTTATTTTAACTATATAATAAAACCATAATAATACCTTCAATTCCATACATGGTTTATTTATAACACATCATCACCCATTCATTAACAATATTTAATTATCATCATCATTTTTGGAGTAAACTGCTTAATTTTTCAAGTATATTTGGGTTCAGAGGTTATGTTCCCTACACTTTGATCATGGTTACATAATATAAAAAATGTTAAAAAATGGAAGATATATCATATATATTCATTATATATTTATTATATGCATTATATACATATTTATAACCATTCGAATCTGAAGCAGACCTCATCAGGGCTTGGTCGAGCACTCTGCGCAACATCAATGGATCCGGATTTTTCCTCCTCCGATGGTCATTCAACTTTCATTTGAATCGCGATTCTCATTATACGAAGGTTTGGGTATGTTTTCCCAACCTCTCTTTGCTATTTCAGAATCCTTCTATTATTTTCATGCTAGGTAATCTTGTAGGTAGATTTTTGTGCTCAGACAGTCGCGTATAAGCTGTGTGCCACCCGATTAATCCAAGGGTTTGTGTGGAATTAGACGCATCTCAAACACCTTTTGATTATGTTTTTATTACGATTGGAGAGGAGTATAGGTTCAGGAAACAAGTCATCTATGAGAGCTGGACCGATTTCTGCTCCTCATGAAGTCGTTTGGGGCATGCTTCAAAGGTTTGTTGTAAGGGTCTGCCAACCCAGGACGTCCATCGTTGGGAAACACAGTCTACAAAAAGGATGGAGGTTAGAGGGAAGGGTAAAGATCCTAAAGTTAGATTTGAAGTCGGCCCAACACAAATGATTACAGGTGAAGGAAGTGGTAGGGATTTTAATTCACAACGGCTCATGGAGAAGGTTCAACCAAAAGGCGATGATAACAGGGCTGTTGAGGGCACTCAGGGGCCAGAATTGGGGAGGCACATTATGTCTTCCCAAGCCAATTTTTTAAGGGGGGGCACCCATTTGTATGGATCAGCTGCGGACACAAAGGAACAGGAGCCTGGGGAACCTGGTGTTAAGGATAGTCAGGAAAATCCGAAGGATTCAGAAGTTTTTCAAAGACTAAGACATGACTTAGAAATATCTGCTTCTTCCATGGTTAGTCAGGATATAGAGCATATTGGGGAAGGAAGGTTTTCTAGAATTGCGGAGGTGGTCATCAAGGCACGTGCTAAGGATCCTAAAAGTCTTGATCCTCTGGATAAACCTTTTATATCACTGAGTAATAGGTTTGAAGGGATGTTTGAGGATATATTGGCCGCGAAACTAGAGGAGGATGTCTTTGTGGGAGGTTTTGGTGGTGCAGAGACCTTAGAGGGTCAGCAGGCTGAAGGTAGGGGCATTCAGATTACTTCAAAGGGAAGGGAAGTGTTGGTATGATTGAGGGAAATGTTGCAATGATGGTCGGTGGTAAGAAAAACCAGGAGGGTATACAGGTTGAAGGCATGGGGAAGTAGTCCCATTCTATGGTTGTGGAAAATGCTACAATTGAAGACAAACATCTCCCTTTGATGGAGAGAAACACTCTAGAACAGAGGCCGGGGATCAATTCTGGGTGTACTGATTCTATTTTGAGGGTGTGAGCCAGAATAGGAAGGGAGAGTTCTAGGGGAGGGAAAGAAAATTTGAGCGGCCTAGTTGGCCATTCATTAAGTGATGTGGTTCAAAGTGGGATCCAGATGTTGACTACATCTAAAGGATCATTATCCTCTACACTAAGAAGAAGAACAAGGAAGGATTACTCATATATTATGTGACCGATGCAGACTAGATCAGACTCAAAGTGTAATAATGAGGTGAATTTGGCTTTTAAAAAAGGAAGTGTGGTCAAGGAGGCATCCCCAGACCATTACATTCTTGATCAGCTTAGGAGTCAGGTTCAAAACACAAGCTTTTGGAGACATCCTAATTGGGAATCATCTACTGGATAAGATGACTCATGCAAGGGATGCAGAGATGAGTCTGGTTATTATGATGTGTAATGCTATGTCGGTTTGTGGTGTATGATGTTTATGTTTCCTTATTTGTGTTTTTGGTTGTATGTTGGGGTACCCGATACCCATAAACTGGCTTTTTAAAATGGAAAAAATTATTTTCTGCATTATTTTATTGATACTATAATATTATAGGTATTGGAAGAAGAAATAAAATTGAAAGGGCTTGTTTAAGATATATACCTCTTCTTTGAGAGGCCTCCTTTTTATTACTCTTTAATCATTGAAGGATTAGTATTATGAGAATAAAATAATCTCTATAATTGTGGGAATTATTACATTAATTCATTTGGGTAGGCCTTGGAAAATATATAAAGATAAAATGGAATGAATAATGGAGGAGGAGAAGTGCCCTTTTATAAGTGTGGGGAGGGACAAAATGGAATTTCTTAAAATATATCAATGATTTAAGGAATCTTTCAGGGAAAAGTGTATCCAAATGGATATAGATTAAAAATTAGGATGTTATAAGGTTGAAATATCTTAAAAAAATAATAATATGATTGGTGTTTCTGGTAATCTTACCCATACCTCATGGTTTAACCCACACAGTAAACCCATTTTAACCTTAATCATTGTAAAAAAAGTCTTCTCCTTTTACTATAAAATATCAACAAAAATAAAACATATCCTATTATATTATTTTAAATTTTATTATTAAAAATACTAAATCTATTTTTTCAGATTGAATTTCTATAAGTGGCAGAAGTTATTTTTAATTAATCTTTAGGATTAAAACACAATTTACTTCCATTCCATTCATTTTTTAAACTATAAAATGAATTTTAAAATTGTATTTTCAATATATAATATATAAAATTTATTAAAACCATTAATAAATAGATATGAAATTAATTTATTAAGATAAAAACACATTGTGTGCATAAAAATACTTTTTTAGAAAAAATGTGTTTTTAAGCCGAAAAATTATATTATACCAAAATAAAGTATAATAATGATTATTATATAATAAATTATATTATTTAAAATTAAAGGAGACTTAGGATAATTTATGATCAAATTCAAAACATAATGGGGCATTTACTTGAAAATAAATAATAATTTTTACAAAAATCAATATTTTTCATTATTCATAGAAAAATAATTTTTTTAAAGAAATCATAAACATTCACTATAAAATAACATTGAACTAATGATTTTAAAAATGATATTAATTTTATAAAATAAAATTTCTAAAAATGGTATAAACTATTTATAACGTTCATGTACATAAATGGGATAAATTCCATTTTTAAAGAAAACATATTTTTGAAGTGTAAAATGACTTTACTGAAAGTTGAGTATTTATTTATTATGAATTAATCAACACATTTTAATTAATAAAAAACTTTATACATATTTTTCATAAGGTGGTTATTAACATTTATACCTTCTAATTTAATATATTGGTTATAATGGTTTACTATATCACAATTCATATATAATCCGAGTTGTGTGTAAAGAAAGATATCAAATACTTCAAGTTTTATTCAAAATGAAATACATATAAAATCATGGGGTGTTACAATAAAAGGTATAAAGTTTCCTATTATGAATAATCAAACTACAAGATTTCTAATTCACCCCATAAGGATACATATAAAGCCCATATCATGGGCCTGATCAAAACTAAACGACACCTACTACCATCCAAGATGGTGATAAAATATAAAATTTCATTTTATATGAATCTAAACTATAGAGTACCCCAATTAATTTTATTAATTAGGAGTATTATGATCCCCGCATTCATGATTTCTATTTTATTTATGAAACATGGGTAACTATTGCCACACCGGTATTTGGTAAGGAATCATGAAAACATCCTAAACCTATATGAGAGTCTTAGTGTAGGTGATAACCCCCCCTAAAAAGGCAAGGAAGATCCAAAACTATAATAATATAAACTAATATGCATTAAAAGGTGTTACTGTGAAACTCCCAATGACCAATTACCTTTGGAAATTTGGCCTACAATTACTCAAAATGGAATGGTAGGCCACATCATATTTTCTATCAGAAATAATGGTTATGTGGGAAATGTTTTGTCCATGTTAGATTATTTATGTTTTGAAAAATGGGGATATTTCTTTTAAGGATGTTTATAGTGAAATGGGGAGTGTTTTTATATAATCATTAATGTTTTATGTGATTGATTTCATGATTTGAATTACTCACCTCCACTTGAAAAATCATGGGAAATTTAGGTACTTAGGTATAAAAGACTAGGAAAAGTGATTCTAGGAATCTAGATTTTATTTAACTAGAGTTAGATTAAACTAAACTAAATAAAAGATACTATGATGTGACTTACCAATAGGATTTGATGTATTTCTCCCCAAAGTCCCATATATGAAAGGTTATGGATGGATATGATTGGTTATGCTCATAATAAATTATGAGGATCTTATGGTACATTGAACTTTATTCTATAGGGGTTCTCTTATTATTTTTTGTATCCTTAGTTACCTCAGTGGATGTTATTAGCGGTTAATCTCATTTCATGTATTATTATATTTAATTTAGAATGGTTTATATGTTTATTATATATGGTATATTTTTTTATCCAATAAATATGTGGTATAATTTATTTAAAAAAGATAACAAATTTAAATGTTTTGGAAGTGAATTGGAAAATAATGGTTTTAAACTAAGTTATTTATCTTCTCAATTTTAAGGGAATTTATATGTTTTCTTTAAATAGGGGTTTAAATACTTTTTTTTAAATTTTCAATTTACCTTAAATAAATAAAATTGGTTTTAAAATGTGAAATTTGGGATTTAGTTATGTGGGTTGTATTTCTTAAAATTTTAAAAGGTGTTAATTTTAAAAAATGTAATCTAAACTAGCATTAATGTAATGGATTATAAAAGGAATCACATGGAAAATTTTACTAGTGAAATGATACTGCATTTTTTTTCATAAAACCTACTTATTCCCCTTGGTGTTTATAGACTGGGTAAATATTATAGGTTTATGTTCTTTAGAAGCTCATTTTTATGGATTTTTTCTCTTGGGTCACTCCTGGATTGTGTTTTAGAGATGTGGCCAAATAGAGAACTCAAGTTCTGAGGGGATTATCAGTTTTATGTTTGGGTTTTATTCACCTCCCATTGTACTATGTATTTATTTTCTATTTTTTCCTTCATATATTTTTGGATCTTTACTCATCCTTATTGCATATCTTTTAATTTTTATGCATGTGTATGTTTGGTAATTCTTTATTTGGTAGTTTTATGTTTCAAAACTGTTTATTTAGTTTTCATGGAATACCAAATTATGGAAAAGTCATGATGGATTTTTAGAAACTTTATATTACGTTTTTATTCATGTTTATTATGAAAACAAGTTCCAATTAGTATTACCTTTATTTATAGGAACTAGTTTTTATCCCTTGGTAACTGGAAACACCCTTCAAGCCTTTCCATAGACCATATTAGTTATCCAATAAGGATAACCCATGTTGTTTCCTAATATACATCCACACACTTTTAAGGAAATAAATAAAATACTGTAATATAATATATGGGAAGAAAATATTTATCTTTAGCATAATTAAGATTAATTCATACAATTATAAGATCATCCACCTACTTCTCTATCACTGGCCAATAAAACTATTCATTTCATGGTGTATCTTCCCCACAACTAGATTCAAAACTATAGATGTTTTACGGAAGTCACTTAAAATTAGTTCCAAATTTTTTTGAGGAACATATAACTTACCTTGGAACAATATTTGATGTTTCACATCATCTTGAAAATCTTCAATAACATTATAATTAACTACTCACACACTTTATATTTAACCTTAAGTTTTCACAAATAATAATCATACACTTGTCCATAAAAATTATAATATATCATAATTTGTTATTGGTGACAAAAAAATCTAATATCGCTACGGTATAAATATAATTTCATGTGATACTAAATTATCTTCCATTAATGACTCATTTCTCATGAAAAATCACTATTGTTCTTCCTTCTCAATTCATTTTCTATCACATTACCTTTTCACTAAATATATAAAATCATAATATCATAATCCTATAGGTGCTTCACCTACCTCCACAGATAAAGATTCAAATATATCAATGATAATAGTAAGCTTAAAAACTTATAGTTCATAAATTCCATAATGAATTCTTTATCTAGGTAATTCATCACCAAATTAAAAATTTACATAACATCTAAAATTTCAATGGAAGGTATATAATAGTTATACTCCTGAGTCTAAAACTATATACATTAATAATACATAACTTCCCTCTCTAGAATAAATACTATAATGAACCAATCTATTTGGTGCTAGTGAAACTGGGAGATAATGCATCTGGTGGAGTTGAATTAAGAAAAAAATTATAACTTTTTAATTGGATCAAGTGGGAGATTGTTTTATATTTTCTAGAGATATTAAATCGATGTTTTAGACATGGTTAATTTTTTTAAAAAACCAATATTATAATTCTATATATTTTTTGAGAAATATTATTTTTGGTAAGAGGTTACAAAGACCACTCAGTATGGTGTTGTAGAGTACCTTGTGACTAAAATAGTGGGGTTACATTTATAGTTTAGCCATTGAGTGTCCACTAGTCTTTCACTAGGAACCTGGAGGACCAAAGAGAAGTATTTGGTTTTCAACCAAGTAACTAATCATTCCCAACATCTATTTTATTAAAATGGTTAAAAGAATATTTTGAGGGATTTTATAAAAAAATTATAATTAAGCTTCTTTATTGGGGGATGAATTATAGAGGTGGGTGTCCATCTCACCCAAAAAACCCTCCACTACACTTTATTCATATGATCATGGTGGTTCATTCATGGTTATTCATACTAATATGATGTAGGATATTCATTATACCATTCTAGTTTCCTAAAAATTTTGGTCTAATGGGATGAGAGATTCTTGTGGTCTCATTACAATTCTTTTTGTTGGGGCTATGCACCATCCCTCCACCTGAAAATAATTTTCCCTAATTTTTGCCCCACATTCCTACATTCCAAGGGTGGGTGACTTACATCACTTTTATTAGTGATGTCGGATCCTTGATCAAAATAGGATGCTGGGATGTCGATTCCTCCACCCATGGATTTCTCTATGGAGCTAGTCAACTAGTCTAGGTCTCCTTCATAGATTAAATTAATGTTCATGAAACTTGTTCTCGATCCCATCTGGAGGTGGATGATGCTTAATTACGCCACTAATTTATTGACAGGTAATAATCCTTTGGTCAATGTAGATAGTAATGTTCTGAATGGTTGGGAATTTATTGATATTGGTCTTGTTAGAAACTTATAAAGTCTCCCTATATTGATGTTTGAGTCATATCATATGAGATATCATAGGTGAGTAACCTAAGGAATATTGTGTCGGGAACAAGTTAGATGACTCTAGGGGAATTATTCTTCTGAGGGTTTTTACCTCAGTAATACCCTGTGTATTATATGGGGCATAGAGTCATGGAAAGGTTACAAGTTTAATGTATTGTTGGGATAGGTGGTTTATTGGTTTAACATAATTTACATCTAAAGCGAAGGTTAAGTGTTTTCATAGGGGATAGATTTCACACTTAGGATTTGGTGGATTGTGTCCCTAGGGAGGGAGTGGGATTTCATACTTAGGATTTGGTTGAGTGAGTCCCTAGGGAGGATATTTCACACATAATATTTGGTTAAGTGTGTCCCCATGGAAAGGATTTCACACTTGGGATTCTATGTAGTGTGCTGTTAGGGTGAAAAATTTGAAACATAGGAGTTGGTGGAATGTGTCCCTTGGAGGGATGATTTCAATCATGGGATTTGGTTAAGTGTTTCCCCATGGGAGAAGATTTTACACTTGGTATTTGGTGGATCATGTCCCTAGAGAGAAGATTTCACACTTAGGATTTGGTGGAGGGTGACCTCAAGGAGGAATAATTCACATGTGGGATTTGATAAAGTGTGTGGCCATGGGGGAATATTTCACACATGGTATTGGGTAGAGTGTATCCATAGGGGGAAGATTTCTATAACACCCCAAGATTCTACGGTACGCTTCTCTTTGAATAATGAGATAGCGTGTGTTGTATGCAACATCGAGTTCTAACACACCACAACCAATCAAACTAGCCGTTATGAATAGTAATACCCACTTTCTGAAAATTATAAATTTTATTTTTCAAAATGGACTTCATTTTTGGATTCGGAATATTGAAATTAGCCTATGGTGAATTTTTTGTATTTTTCTAAAAAACATCATTTTTTGATGAATAGTGAAACCACTAAGTGGTAGTTAAAAATCTGAATTTTTCATAAAACTTAATTTTACTGATTCTGTGAGTGGAATTTCGAAAATCCAAGAGACATGGTTAATATCAAGGAGTAAAATGTGGTTTAATGAGATGAAAATAATTTTTGGTGAATAGTAACTTTTTACTTTTATTTACCACGGTTAAAAGTAAATAGAGTAATTAAGGGTAAAAATGATATTAATATTATCCTAAAACATGTCCTAATTCTATTGGAAAAGTGTATCTCGACCAAAAACAACCTTAGGAATAAAATATTATCATTTAGGTCCACTTGGATTAGATTAGGACATTTATTATTATTTAATTCAAAGAAATGTTAAAAGAGCTAAAATCAAAGTTTATTTACTGAAACATTTTCAATATAGGGTTATACATAAGATAAATTAGATTTTAAATATTAATTAGAAATATAAAAATATTCCCTACATAATGGTATTTTATTTATAATTTTAGACATTAAATAATTTAATTTATTTCTGACACAATGGTCATGCAGTAATTACCTAATTAATGAAATACTAAACTGATTGATAACATAAATATCAAAAGAAATATAATTTGATACTTTTTATAAATTAAACTAATTTTATAGGTTAATATGACATATTACGATTGATTATATAAATTTTTTTCGAATTAATAATGTTGTTATGAGTTTATCAAAAACAAAATACCCAATAGTGTCAAAATTTAAATAAAAGAGTTTTTAAAAGAAATATTATATTATTAATTTATATTAAATTTTTAAAAATCTACGGTTTGGCCAAGAGACTTATATCATGACAGGTGTATCATTAATGTACCAGTTGGGGGTTTCTTGGAGGTATATAGTAAGTTTATTAACTATATAATATAAAAATACAAAGTGACATAGTAAGTGTCAAACTAATTAACTAAGAGTTAAAACTAAAAGATAAGGTTAATATAATGACCCTAACCTATCTAAATTATATTGGTTGAGTGGTTTTAAACCCATCCCCACCTTAAACTTTAAATAATCCACTTTGGATCCATTAGAAACCGAATATGAATTTATTATAAAATAATATTTCTAGATTTTCCAAAGGTGCCCCTCACCCCTCTTATAAAAGGGAACTCCCCCTTCTCACTAATTCACACATTAAAAGCCTTTTGGATCGGCCAAACCCTGCCCAAATACTCTATCAACTTCCCTAAATTCAACCTAGAGGCCTTAGTTTGATCATAAAGCCAACCTAAGGAGCCCTTTTGATCAAATCAACAGGAAGAACCGGAATAAGAGGTAATGTTTTCACCACCTTCTTTCAAGTTCCTTTATTCTTCAACTTCTTCTTTCTTTGTTATTCCCATTCTCAAATAATAACTCCAGTATCTTATATATACTGTGATGTTATTATAAATATGGTACAACTATATTCAGTGTTCTATCCATCCTTTGAATGACATGTCACCATACGTGCGTACGTACGGCTTACCGTCTCCACGTCGTGGTGTAATTGTTATTCAATAAATTATTATTTGGATGGGTATAATAATGGTGTGTAATTCATTTAAATAATAAATATAACATTATAATGATTCTGTATATATGATATAGCATCCAATTATATATTATTTTAATATCAAAAGAATGATATTGTCGCTCGTGCGTACGTACGGACAACCGTCTCCACGAACGTGATGAGAATCATTCTCCAAGTATAATTATCATTTTATGACTTAAAAATAATGTTTAAGGACTTGATATCATCCTGGATTTGAATAAGATACAACCTATCCATTACAAACACGGCTTACGTAACAAAACATATAAAATAAAACGAGTAAGTTAACACCCGAAACGATGATAATACTAAGATATTATTAACAAAGCAATGTTAAAAGATCATATATGATATCATATTATTGTATATGATTCTTTTATAATTTAACAACAATTATTTCACCATTATACAGGAGTTCAAACTACCCCCAACCAAGGAAAAGTACAATGTAAGGTTTTATTTCGCAATCTCTTCATTATCCGAGGTTGTTTATACGTAATAATCTACTGGGACTTCTTTATCATCAACATCCATGTTTTTTAAAAGCGTATTTCAAATCAATTTTACTATTTACTAGAATACGGGTGAAAGTCATTTATACCCTTGTTTGAATTTTTTAAGAGGTTTATAAAGGAATCTTTTCGTTGTTTTCCAAACAAGGTCCTTTTTAACCTTTTTGACAGAATTAAGGTAAGAATATTTGTTTAACTTATACGGCGGGTGCAGCTATTTTCAGCCGTTATAAAATCTTCAAAGCATACCTTTCAAGCTTATAAGAAAATTTTCAATGTAAATGTTTTATTTTATTATTATTTTACTTTTAAATGATTAAAAAAAAGAGATATTTCTCTCAAATAGTTTTGATTTCATCTATGTCAACATCCTTTGATGGATTTTTATCTTATTTGAAGTTGATTTATTGTGATAAAAAACTTCCATATTGTATTTATGGTTTTGTGATATGTTTGACTGTGGATGTGTTATTTTTATACCATTCATGGTTTATGGATAATGTATTGAAATTTCGTATGCTAGTTTTAATATGAATATTTATGTTATGTTTAAACCTGTTCATATGAGGAATGCATTAGACTTAATAAGTGACGGGTGGAGCCCGCTATAGCTCCTCGATGCATCGGTAGGTCTCATGAGACAAACTAGTGTCTTGACACAAGGCCTTGACAAAATATTATTTGTAGTCCTGGCATGAGGCCTTGGCTATGTGGTTATGATAGTCTGACATTATGCATTCCATCATTATGAAAGTGGTTATTGATATTTCATGTGTTTATTCAACTAGTAGAATATCCATGTGAATAAGTATATGGAATTATTTCATTTTATTTCTGCCATATTATGCTGAATTTCATGTTTTAAAAGGCTTTTGTTTATTTATACATTGCCTTAAATGTTTATTCTTATTTATGAAAGTTTCCGCTATATTGTTATCCTTACTGGGCATTCGAGCTCACCCCTTTTCTATGTTTTATTTTTTCCAGGATGTGAAGAAGTAATTTATGAATGACATGTAGGGATAGTTTGAGGGGATAAGAGTGTGGACTATGGAGACTATATTGTTGTAGTTTTCATTTTATGATGTAATGTAAACTTTATTAATGTATCTAGTTATTCCAAGGCTACTAAACTAATCGGTCTTTTGAGACTTGATCTTTCTTGTGATCATGCCAATGTTATGTAATAATGCACCGAATCTGGGTATCTAAGGTCAGAGCATTACAGTTGGTATCAGAGTAAGTTTAGTACAAACCATGGAAGCTAGATTTAGATAAACTCTGATTATAGCACATAGATTTAAGATGGAATTTGAGGATTAGTATAGAAGAACTTCCTAGAATTTTGGTATTGTAGAGATTTTGTGAGTTTTCCGAGAAATAAATCCCTGTCTGGATACGAGCAGGTAGAGGCGGCTCTGGCACAAATGTAACTAGGGCTAAAACTTGAAAACACCACTTTGATCTAGACTCGAATGAGAACTGTTGCACAACAACGGGCCTTGCTGCACTCTTGGTTACGACACTCCCGGGGTATATTCTTAGGATAACTCTCATTTTCTTTACAAATCATTATGAAGGGTTTATAAGTATATACGTCCTCAAAGAAAACATTTTTAGATTATGGATTTTACCCATAAATAGTTCAATTTATGTTAAGTGTTTTATAGGTATGGAATTATGTATTTTCATTCATAAACTGATCTAGTTTATGCCATTGTTTATAAATGGATCCTAGTGGAAGAAATGGAAACCGTATCAATGCTTGCACTCCGTGTAGGGATTTCATGCCTGCTCAAGATAATTATTGTGGAGCTGGTGATGCAACTGGTGCTGATCAGCTATTCATCATACTGGGACAACTCACTCAGGTTATGAATAATAACCTTACCCATATGGAGCACCCTAATCTGAAGCATGGAGGATCAATGTTAGATCGCTTCATGAGGCAGAAACCACCAACATTCAATGAGAGTACAAATCCATTAGTAGATGAGCAATGGATAAGTTCCCTAGAGAAAATATTTCAGGAATTGGGTGTCACGACCCGTCCTCGGGGACCGTGCCGTGACTACCCCAAGCCCGCCTTCCATAGGCCAGGGGCTGGCGACTAGCACCAAGGCGTAAAATCCCGGTAAACAGGGAAGGCATTGCCTTTATAAGTAACAACCACCACAGAGTCAGCAAGCGGAAAGTAAAGTGCAGGAAAGTAAAGGGGGCCGGAATACAAGCCCAACTGAAAGTACAACTGAAAAAGTAAAGAACAACAACTGAAGAAAAGACGGCGGCCTCGTGTCGTCCACTGGCAATCCCACCTGAAGGGTGGGTACAGATAGCCTCCAGGCTCCTCGGGTCCCGCGTCCGCTCCGAGCACGTCCCGCCCAGTGGTCCACCTCCAGGTACCGTCCTGCTCCACGCCCCAACCGTGATCAGCGCTGTCCGTCGTCTGTAACCAACACAACAAGGTGCGGGCATAGCCCGTGCAGGGGTGAGTACAAGCTACTCAGTAAGGACCCCGAGACCCCCGAAGGTCTCCCGAAATCCACAAAGGATATAGCACAAAAGAAAGATGCAATCACGAAGTAACATCTGACTCGACTTAGGTATATGCCCATACATATACCTAAGTCCCCAATTCTAGCTCTGCTCACGAGCTCAAGAACAACTCAATCCACAAAGGAAAGAAAGACTCAAATCCACAAGGAGAGTAAACAGTAAATCCACATAGGATAGTTCAACAGAAGTTTATGAAATCAACGGATAACAATTACCCAGGTATATGCCCATACATATACCTAAGTTATCAAGCGACCCATCTCAATCATGAGGAATCACAAAGATCAATGACTCAGCTCAAACCAGGATTTTCATTATCGAAACCGAAAATGTTGAAGAGCCCCATCTCTGAAGTGTACAGTGGTCCTGTCACGACTCCGAGGTACTGCTCACTAACCTAAGACTGCTGAAGTACTCCTCCTGTCGAGTACCGCGGGTCTGCTGCCAACTACCGGGCGCTCCGTCCGCTGAGGGTCTGCTGCCAAATACCGGGCGCTCACCCAGATAACCTACTGAGGTACTCCTCTTGTCGAGTACCGCGGGTTTTCCGCCAACTACCAGGCGCTCCGTCCGCCGTGGGTCTGCTGCCAACTACTGGGCGCTCCGTCCACTGGGCTAGTCGACTCACTCCAAGTCGAGTCGGTCAAGCAGTCGTCAGGTCTCAGTCATCTACACGGTCTCCGTACTCCGCACGCATGCCTCCACCGTCGCGGGTCTGTCACTACAACCAAGCGCACACACTCCGTAGAGTATCGCGGGTCCGCCGCTACAACCAAGCGCTCCACCACCAAGGGTCTGCTGCTGCATCCAAGCGCACCACCACTGTCAAGTACCACGGGTCCGCCGCTACACCCAAGCGCTCCACCGCCAAGGTAAACAGAAGATTCAGCTCACACAGGTTTGGTAGCACTGTTCCACGTAGGATCGCTGAGTGCTGTAGTCGTCGTCGTCGAATCCACACAGGATCTCTGTACTGTCGTCGTCGAAGTCACAGTAGCAGTCGTAGCAGTAGAACAGTCGCAGCCAGCACTAGGGTTCCCGCACAAAGCAAGCTCGTTCAGAGGGTCCGCTCCACGAGCCGAGAGGCTGATACATCAACTGTCACAAAGACCAGAGTTGATGTATCCAAAAGTTCCGTATCGACAATAGGAACTCAACGCAACAGACGGCGCGTCGATCGGACGCCCGGTCTGAGAGTTATTGGCATTTTCGTCTCCGGGGCCCGGTTGGTTTTTAAGGCAAAACCAACCCGACCGTACTCCACCTGCGTCCAAACCTCGGGCGGAGTATGCCAAAAGATCCGTCTCACTAATAGGAACACAACGCGGCTGACGGCACGTCAATCAGACGTCCGTAGCTCAAGATATGAGCGTTTCCACTCCGAAGGCCCGGTTGGTTCCGTGAACGAACCAACCCGGCCGAACTCAAAGTAATCCGAAACCTTGAGTGCGATATACCGAAACGACCGTCTCGATCCAAGGATCGCGTTGCCGCAGACGGTTCGTCATTCGGAGGTCCGAGGATCAAGTTATGGGCCAAAAACCGAATCTGGTTCGAAACGGGGGCGTCCGGGTCCGGGCCGACCCGGCCCGACCCCCCCCTAGGGCGGCGCGGCGGCGCGGCGGGCCGCGGCAGGCGCCGCACGTGGTCAGCACGCGGGGGGCAACCCCCCGCTGATTTGGAGCGGCGCGACACAAAGGCCGCGCCTTTGCAACAAATGGCCCCCACGTGGGGGCCTGGTTTTATTTAAAGGAACCGGGGGGCTGCTGCCCCCCTTTCATGGAACCGCCCCCCTCATTAAGAGGGGGGTTTTGCTGAACCGTCCGGGGGATTTATTCCCCCGGTTTTCTGTCATCCGGCCGGCCAGCTGGCCGGCCGGTTTTTACCAACGGGACCGGAAATTCCGGTCCCGCCTTCGACTTCCGACGCCGGCGGCCCGACCGCCGGTCTTCTCTTCCGCCGCGGCCCGGAACCGGCCGCGGTCTCCTCGTCCCGCCGCGGCCCGGAACCGGCCGCGACGTTCGTCGTCCGGCGCGGTGCGACGGCACCGCGCCCCTTCGCCGTGCTTTGATATTCATTCAACGCGGCGCGACGGCGTCACGTTCTTGTTGTTTCTTCCAAGGTGCGCGCGCGACGGCATCGCGTAAGTTAAACGTACAATTATCCGCGTGGTGCGACGGCACCACGCCACCTTGCTTCCGCCCGCAAGATTAAACAACACGATGGAGGGGGTTTCGGCCGTGTTCGTGCGGTCCGGCCCCCTCACGTTAAAATAATAACGCAACTTTAAAATAATCAAGTGTCTCACGTTAGACGTGCTAGATCCACGATCAAGAACGAAATAAATAAAATTTGAATCAACAACCCCTACCTTGGTATAAGGTTCGAAGATTCGTCTACGTTCCGCGGAAGACGGCGTCGCGGAGGTCGGGCGTCGCGGTCGTCGTTCGTCAAATCCGTTGACGAAGAGTTATGCCCGAAGAGATACGTCGTTGGCGAAACTTCGTATGCCGACGAAGAAGGTCCGAGGAGGAAGCGATGTTCTCTTTCGTTGACACCGAGGACGAAGAAGAGAGGCGTCGTTCTTCGTCGGAGTTTGAGCGTTCTTCGTTCTTCGTCAGAGCATGAAGATGAAGAAGAAGCTCTCCAAAAGCTCTCAAGGAGACAAACAAACAACCCATAATAAAATAAGACAACATCTTATATTATTATTACAAAACACATTAGAATTTCAAAAGTTTGAAATTCAAAAAGGGTTTAACTCCCATAATTAAAAGGGTAACTTAAGCCAATAAATGAGGCGTTAAGGGAGTTGGAAGAATTTGAAAGGTTTAGGGTTTCGTGTGGGCCCCACCACACTTAATCCTCCCAAGGGAGGTTAAGTGGGTGTGGGTCCCACTTCCAACCCCCTTTGGTCGGTTTTTCAACAAGTTAAAATAAAATTTGTTCTATACAAAATTTATTTAACTCAAACTAAAAACCCCTAAAATTAACTTTCAACCCGCAACAAACGCAACTCCCGAAAAGGTCTCTTTAAGCGAATATCGGCGCTGCGAGTTCATCGGTGCCCTCGGATTTCAATTCCGAGCACCGGATCAAAAGTTAGGAAATCCCGCTCGTTCGTTCACTGAACGTACCCGAGCCAAACTTCAGAAATTAATTCCGGGCACTCCGGGCCTCGGAATCAGGTTCCGTCTGAAACCGCGCTCTTGTAAAATTCTAAATAAAATTAAGAAAAAAATTTCCTTGAATTTTACGGGTCTTTACATAACTCCCACCTCAGGGCTTTACGTCCCCGTAAAGATACATCAAAAACTAGGGAAAAAAATGAGGGTACTGAGCACGCATCTGAGCCTCCCGCTCCCAAGTGCTCTCCTGGAGATTCCCGTGCTGCCATCTGATGCGCACAAGAGGAATCGATCGCCCACGCAGGACCCGCTCTTGTCGATCCTCTATCTCCACCGGGACCTCCGTAAAAGTCGCCCCATTGTCAACGTCAAGCTCCCCATGGTCAATGATGTGCGTCGGGTCGTGCACGTATCTCCTCAGCTGGAATACGTGGAAGACGTCGTGCACCCGGTGAAACTGAGGTGGTAAAGCCAGGCGATAAGCCACCTCGCCAATCCTGCTGAGAATCTGGAAGGGTCCGATGAAGCGCGGAGATAACTTGCCGCCTCGGCCAAATCTCCGAATACCACGTTGAGGTGAGACCCGCAAGAAGACGTGGTCGCCATCCTCGAACTCCAGTGGCCTCCGCCTCCTGTCAGCATATGACTTCTGCCGGCTCTGTGTTGTCCTCATCCGCTCCTGGATGACCTGGGCCTTCTCTGTCGTGGCCTGGACCATCTCCGGTCCCACCAGAGCTGTAAGATTTCTTCTTTGACGAAATGAGAAATCTGGTCTCATCCCCTGGGTGAACCACATTCTTTGCCTAAAACAGTCAATCCTAACATGGATGATACTAATCCATACCAAGGATGACGTCGTAAGGCCTCGACGCTACTACTAAGAGATTCAACCGTTACTCTCGCCTCCAAGGGTTGAGTCATACTGTCGGCATCAGTGTGTGGTAACTGGGTCTCCTCCAGTAGATGTCTCACAAGTGAGGGTCAAGTCAACAGTCAAAACTGGAACCTCTTAGTAACATCACGAAAGAGGACAGGAACGAAAAATCACAAAGGTATGCGTCTTTTATTATTGTAGCTCATAATACAAGACGCTACACAAATGCAACAAGGAACCAGGAGTACAAAGGATGTATCCACTAGTTCAGCTCCTGTCCATCGGCTCCCAGAGCTCCATGATCGAAGGCCTCGGCTGCCTGAAGTTGAGCTCTCGCATGTTCACCTACTCCCTGTGGTCGGGGTGGACCTCCTGGTGGTGGTGGTGGAAGAGCCTCAAAGCGTCGCCCACCACCGGCTGCTCGTCCAGCTCCTCTGCCTCGTCTGCCTCCTCCCTGCGGACCGCCACGGTCGAACCTCTGCCTCTGCCTAGGAGGTTCTTCACTTAACTGTTGATCATCAGCATGGCGGGTCGGACAGTCACGAGCCATGTGACCAATCCCGCCACAGGAGTAACACTGCCCACTCTCGGCACGCCTGGCTCTGACTCCACCCCGGCTTCCCCGTACAACTGAGCCTGAGTCGTGCAGTCGACCACCGGTAGGTCTGGTCTGCCTGGAACCCTGAGTCATCCGTCGGCTACCTGCTGCAGATGACTCTGCCACGTGCCGCCCTGCGGTGAGTTGCTGTGCTGGTGTAGACTCAGCAAGGAAACTCTCGATCAGAAGTGCCCGCTCCAGTACTCCTGTCTGAGTCGGTATGCTGAGGGAGATCAGCGATGCCCTGATCTCGTGTCTCAAACCCTGCTCGAAGGTCC
The DNA here is from genome assembly GCA_963277665.1 of Viscum album. Lineage (NCBI taxonomy): Eukaryota > Viridiplantae > Streptophyta > Magnoliopsida > Santalales > Viscaceae > Viscum > Viscum album. The sequence goes on from OY728150.1 coordinate 764,822,242, forward strand.
GGGCCCGGAAGAAGGGGTCCCGTACCATGTCTGTCGAGTACCGAGAAAGGTCGGTGAACCTCGCCGCGTACTGAGCGACCGTCATGCTGCCCTGCCGCAGCTGTAGAAGCTCATGGATATGCACCGCACGAAGGGTGGCTGGGACGAACTCCGAGCGGAAGATGCTCTCAAAGTCCGTCCAAAGTAGAGATGCCTAATCGTGCACCTGGAGCATCAAGCTCCACCATCGTCCTGCTGCTGCGTGTAGTAGGCTCGCAGCGAGGATCACCATGAGGTCTGCTGGTGTCCTCACTAGCCTAAACACTCGAACTACTGCCTCCAGCCAGTCCTCTGCTGCCTGGGGATCCGTCTCCCCGCGAAACCTGGGCGGTCGCTGGCGCTGAAACTCATGCAGTGCGCTGAGGCGACGTGTATCGTCAGCGGATGCTGCTGGAAGCATCGGGGGCTCGGCGGGTAAAGCTACCGCCGGTGCCACTACTGGAAAAGGGCCCTGCACCGAGGCCTCGTCGCTCGGTGGGCTGTCGTCTCGCTCGACTCTCGGAACCCTAGCTGGCTGCCGTCGTGGGGCCATCCTGAAAGGAGACAGGTGCGCCACGGTCAAATAGTATACCTGATGAACTGACACAAAGAAATCACAAAGAAAACTTTGAAACACACACGCAATCAATGTTTTCGTGTATTAATTCGGAAATCAGAAGTCAGGGTCCTGGTGTACGGATACGTCGGCCGCCGCACCAACACTGGACTCCCTGGACTGATAACCACACTCAATACGCTAAACATTATTGCTTCACATAGAAAAGATCAGAGTTTGCGGTAGAACCGAACTCCTCTGATACCAATTTGTCACGACCCGTCCTCGGGGCCCGTGCCGTGACTACCCCAAGCCCGCCTTCCATAGGCCAGGGGCTGGCGACTAGCACCAAGGTGTAAAATCCCGGTAAACAGGGAAGGCATTGCCTTTATAAGTAACAACCACCACAGAGTCAGCAAGCGGAAAGTAAAGTGCAGGAAAGTAAAGGGGGCCGGAATACAAGCCCAACTGAAAGTACAACTGAAAAAGTAAAGAACAGAAACTGAAGAAAAGACGGCGGCCTCGTGTCGTCCACTGGCAATCCCACCTGAAGGGTGGGTACAGATAGCCTCCAGGCTCCTCGGGTCCCGCGTCCGCTCCGAGCACGTCCCGCCCAGTGGTCCACCTCCAGGTACCGTCCTGCTCCACGCCCCAACCGTGATCAGCGCTGTCCGTCGTCTGCAACCAACACAACAAGGTGCGGGCATAGCCCGTGCAGGGGTGAGTACAAGCTACTCAGTAAGGACCCCGAGACCCCCGAAGGTCTCCCGAAATCCACAAAGGATATAGTACAAAAGAAAGATGCAATCACGAAGTAACATCTGTCTCGACTTAGGTATATGCCCATACATATACCAAAGTCCCCAATTCTAGCTCTGCTCACGAGCTCAAGAACAACTCAATCCACAAAGGAAAGCAAGACTCAAATCCACAAGGAGAGTAAACAGTAAATCCACATAGGATAGTTCAACACAAGTTTATGAAATCAACGGATAACAATTACCCAGGTATATGCCCATACATATACCTAAGTTATCAAGCGACCCATCTCAATCATGAGGAATCACAAAGATCAATGACTCAGCTCAAACCAGGATTTTCATTATCGAAACCGAAAATGTTGAAGAGCCCCATCTCTGAAGTGTACAGTGGTCATGTCACGACTCCGAGGTACTGCTCACTAACCTAAGACTGCTGAAGTACTCCTCCTGTCGAGTACCGCGGGTCTGCTGCCAACTACCGGGCGCTCCGTCCGCTGAGGGTCTGCTGCCAAATACCGGGCGCTCACCCAGATAGCCTACTGAGGTACTCCTCCTGTCGAGTACCGCGGGTTTGCCGCCAACTACCAGGCGCTCCGTCCGCCGTGGGTCTGCTGCCAACTACTGGGCGCTCCGTCCACTGGGCTAGTCGACTCACTCCAAGTCGAGTCGGTCAAGCAGTCGTCAGGTCTCAGTCATCTACACGGTCTCCGTACTCCGCACGCACGCCTCCACCGTCGCGGGTCTGTCGCTACAACCAAGCGCACACACTCCGTAGAGTATCGCGGGTCCGCCGCTACAACCAAGCGCTCCACCGCCAAGGGTCTGCTGCTGCATCCAAGCGCACCACCACTGTCAAGTACCACGGGTCCGCCGCTACACCCAAGCGCTCCACCGCCAAGGTAAACAGAAGATTCAGCTCACACAGGTTTGGTAGCACTGTTCCACGTAGGATCGCTGAGTGCTGTAGTCGTCGTCGTCGAATCCACACAGGATCTCTGTACTGTCGTCGTCGAAGTCACAGTAGCAGTCGTAGCAGTAGAACAGTCGCAGCCAACACTAGGGTTCCCGCACAAAGCAAGCTCGTTCGGAGGGTCCGCTCCACGAGCCGAGAGGCTGATACATCAACTGTCACAAAGACCAAAGTTGATGTATCCAAAAGTTCCGTATCGACAACAGGAACTCAACGCAACAGACGGCGCGTCGATCGGACGCCCGGTCTGAGAGTTATTGGCATTTTTGTCTCCGGGGCCCGGTTGGTTTTTAAGGCAAAACCAACCCGACCGTACTCCACCTGCGTCCAAACCTCGGGCGGAGTATGCCAAAAGATCCGTCTCACTAAGAGGAACACAACGCGGCTGACGGCACGTCAATCGGACGTCCGTAGCTCAAGATATGAGCGTTTCCGCTCCGAAGGCCCGGTTGGTTCCGTGAACGAACCAACCCGGCTGAACTCAAAGTAATCCGAAACCTTGAGTTCGATATACCAAAACGACCGTCTCGATCCAAGGATCGCGTTGCCGCAGACGGTTCGTCATTCGGAGGTCCGAGGCTCATGTTATGGGCCAAAAACCGAATCTGGTTCGAAACGGGGGGGTCCGGGTCCGGGCCGACCCGGCCCGACCCCCCCCTGGGGCGGCGCGGCGGGCCGTGGCAGGCGCCGCACGTGGTCGGCACGCGGGGGGCAACCCCCCGCTGATTTGGAGCGGCGTGGCACAAAGGCCGCGCCTTTGCAACAAATGGCCCCCACGTGGGGGCCTGGTTTTATTTAAAGGAACCGGGGGGCTGCTGCCCCCCTTTCATGGAACCGCCCCCCTCATTAAGAGGGGGGTTTTGCTGAACCGTCCGGGGGATTTATTCCCCCGGTTTTCTGTCATCCGGCCGGCCATCTGGCCGGCCGGTTTTTACCAACGGGACCGGAAATTCCGGTCCCGCCTTCGACTTCCGACGCCGGCGGCCCGGCCGCCGGTCTTCTCTTCCGCCGCGGCCCGGAACCGGCCGCGGTCTCCTCGTCCCGCCGCGGCCCGGAACCGGCCGCGACGTTCGTCGTCCGACGCGGTGCGACGGCACCGCGCCCCTTCGTCGTGCTTTGATATTCATTCAACGCGGCGCGACGGCGTCGCGTTCTTGTTGTTTCTTCCAAGGTGCGCGCGCGACGGCATCGCGTAAGTTAAACGTACAATTATCCGCGTGGTGCGATGGCACCACGCCACCTTGCTTCCGCCCGCAAGATTAAACAACACGATGGAGGGGGTTTCGGCCGTGTTCGTGCGGTCCGGCCCCCTCACGTTAAAATAATAACGCAACTTTAAAATAATCAAGTGTCTCACGTTAGACGTGCTAGATCCACGATCAAGAACGAAATAAATAAAATTTGAATCAACAACCCCTACCTTGGTATAATGTTCGAAGATTCGTCTACGTTCCGCGGAAGACGGCGTCGCGGAGGTCGGGCGTCGCGGTCGTCGTTCGTCAAATCCGTTGATGAAGAGTTATGCCCGAAGAGATACGTCGTTGGCGAAACTTCGTATGCCGACGAAGAAGGTCCGAGGAGGAAGCAGTGTTCTCTTTCGTTGACACCGAGGACGAAGAAGAGAGGCGTCATTCTTCGTCGGAGTTTGAGCGTTCTTCGTTCTTCGTCAGAGCTTGAAGATGAAGAAGAAGCTCTCCAAAAGCTCTCAAGGAGACAAACAAACAACCCATAATAAAATAAGACAACATCTTATTTTATTATTACAAAACACATTAGAATTTCAAAAGTTTGAAATTCAAAAAGGGTTTAACTCCCATAATTAAAAGGGTAACTTAAGCCAATAAATGAGGCGTTAAGGGAGTTGGAAGAATTTGAAAGGTTTAGGGTTTCGTGTGGGCCCCACCACACTTAATCCTCCCAAGGGAGGTTAAGTGGGTGTGGGTCCCACTTCCAACCCCCTTTGGTAGGTTTTTCAACAAGTTAAAATAAAATTTGTTCTATACAAAATTTATTTAACTCAAACTAAAAACCCCTAAAATTAACTTTCAACCCGCAACAAACGCAACTCCCGAAAAGGTCTCTTTAAGCGAATATCGGCGCTGCGAGTTCATCGGTGCCCTCGGATTTCAATTCCGAGCACCGGATCAAAAGTTAGGAAATCCCGCTCGTTCGTTCACTGAACGTACCCGAGCCAAACTTCAGAAATTAATTCCGGGCACTCCGGGCCTCGGAATCAGGTGCCGTCTGAAACCGCGCTCTTGTAAAATTCTAAAGAAAATTAAGAAAAAAATTTCCTTGAATTTTACGGGTCTTTACATTGGGGAGTAGTAAAAGGGAAAATGTTGTCATGGCAGTTTATCGCCTCACTGCAGATGCTGAACAATGGTGGTCATTGATTCAAAACACGAAGGAAGATGATGAAGTATCAAATATGGAATGGAGGGAGTTCAAAGATCTATTTTTATAAAAATACTTTCCTCGCGACCATCGAAAAGATATGGAAAGGCAATTTCTGAGTCTGAGACAAAAGGAGGATGAGAATGTCGCAAAGTATGAGGCTAACTTTACAAGGTTAGAAATGTATGATAGAGATTATATACGTAACCCAATAAGTAAGATTGATCGTTTCTTTGAGGGGTTAAACCCATTTCTCCGTCAAGCATTAGTCTCACAATCCTTCTCGTCATACGAAGACATTGTCTCATGTGCTATCAAGATAGAAAAGGAATTATCTAAGTCTTATGACTTTAAAGAAAAGAAAGAGAATAAGAGATATGCTAATCAATCTGGGAATGGAAATAAGGGGAAGAAGGGAAAAGTTGAATATCCATCCTGCAGTAAATGTGGGAAGAAACACCCCGGTACTTGCTTAAAAGGAATGGGAGTCTATTACAAGTGTGGTGAAAAAGGCCACCAAGCTCGTGGTTGCAAGGAGAAGAAGGAAGCTACCGATGTCCAATGCTACAATTGCAGGGAGATGGGACATTATGCAAATGAATTCCCTAATAGTCAGGGGAACTTACATCAGAAAAGGCCAAGGGATCAAGGCCAAGCTTATGCTATCACTACTGCTGAGGTAGAAGCTCCGAAATACATGGTAGCAGGTAATTTAATGGTTTCCTCAAGTTTAGCAAATGCATTATTTGATTCTGGATCATCGCATTGTTTCATATCATCCCAGTATGCTAAGAAAATAAGATATTTCCAATTTGATTTAACAGGGGAGTTGTCAGTTAAAACTCTTAAGGGAAGTATCATTGAAACAATGTTCTGTGAATCAGTCCCCATTAGAGCACATAAATGTTCTTTATCCGCTAATATCATCATCATAACTATGATTGAGTTTTATATAATCCTCGGTATGGATTGTCTTTTGGACCATGATGCGAAGATTTATTGTAAGAAGAAGGAGGTTAGGATTTTTGATAATGATGATAAGGAACACCTTATCTTTAGAGCAGAATCGTCACCACCTAATTCTTATCTAGATCCACCCCCAGAAGCTCAACTAAATTCAATTATTGGGGAGGAAGAGAATGAAATGACTGTGTGTGAGTAAAGGAATGTTCAAATATAGGATGTACCTATTGTGAATGAATATGTAGATGTGTTTCCAGAAGATTTGCCTGGACATCCTCCAGAATGAGAAGTTGAGTTTTACATTGATTTAATTCCTATATCAAGACATATATAGAAGACCCCTTATAGAATAGCCACTGTGGAATTAGTTGAACTAAAGAAACAACTAGAGAAATTGAGTAATAAGGGATTTATTCACCCTAGTTTTTCTCCATGGGGAGCCCCTGTTCTTTTTGTTAAAAAGAAAGATAGATCTATGAGGTTATGTATCGACTACAGAAATATCAATGCTATACCTACAAAGAACAAGTATCCCCTACCTCGCATTGATGATTTATTTGAACAAATGCATAGAGATCTATACTTTTCAAAGATTTACCTTCAATCTGGATACCATCAGTTGTGTGTGAAGAAGGAAGACATTCCGAAGACAACATTCCGAACAAGGTACGGGTATTATGAGTTTACGGTAATGCCTTTTGGGATGACTAATGCACCCTCTGTATTCATGGATCTAATGAATAGAGTTTTGAAGGAATATCTCGATGATTTTGAGGTGGTATTTATTGATGATATCTTGGTATACTCCAAAAGCTACGAAGATCATGAGAATCACTTGCGCATTATCCTGAAGTCTCTGAGAAGACATGAATTATATGGGATGTTTAGCAAGTGTGAATTTTGGCTTCATGAAATTTCTTTTCTTGGCCATATTGTCTCCAAAGATGGAATCTCTGTTGATCCTTCTAAGACCAAGGCAATCCATGAATGTCCAACACCTACTAGTATACCTGAGGTACGCAGTTTTATTGGTTTAGCAGGTTATTATCCACGTTTTGTCCAGAATTTTTCCCGATTGGATAACCCATTAACAAAGCTCACACGTAAGGGGGTTAAATTTTTTTGGACAAAAGAGTGTGAAGAATGATTTGCAGAGCTGAAGAGAAGATTAGTCAATGATACTATATTTACTCTACCATCAGGGAATGATGGGTTCGTTATTTATAGTGATGCATCGAAGAAAGGACTTTGTTGTGTCCTTATGCAGAATTATAGGGTTATTGCCTATACATCACGATAGTTGAAAATTCATGAGAAAAACTATCCTACTCATGATCTCGAGTTAGAAACTGTGATCTTTTCTTTGAAGATATAGAGGCACTACCTCTATGGTAAAAAATGTGAGATTTATACTGATCACAAGAGTTTGAAGTATATTTTCTCACAAAAATAACTCAACATGAGGCAAAGTAGATGGCTTGAATTACTCAAGGATTATGATTGTATGATACACTACCACCCGGGGAAGGCAAATAAGGTGGCATATTCTTTGAGCAGAACAAATCATGGAGTTTTGAAAAATATGAGAATTTAAAGGGATCCAATTTTCATGGATCTAATAAAGATGGACATGGGAATAAGCATGGAAGGTGAAACATCAGTGATTTTTTAAATGGTTGCCAAACCATCTTTACTAGAAAGGATTGAGAGTTCTCATACCGATGATGAAGAATTTTAAAAGAAGATTAAATCTGTGAATGATAGGAGATTGAATGACTTTGGGTATGAAGATGGAATTTTGAAATTTGGGAAGAGACTTTGTGTTACCAATATACCTGATCTAAAAAGGGAATTGTTTGATGATGCTCATAGTTCTAATTTCTCTATACACCCTGGGAGCACCAAAATGTATAGAGACTTGAAGAAACATTTTTGGTGGGACAACATGAAGAGGGATATTGCTGATTTTGTGTAGATATGTGTGGTTTGTCAACAAGTGAAAGAAGGAAGGCAACAACCTGAAGGTGTCATGCAACCTCTTCCCATACCGGAGTGGAAATGGGACAATATTACGATGGACTTTGTCATGGGGCTACCAAAGACTCCTAGAAGGAACGATGCAATATGGGTTATTGTTGATCGTCTTACCAAATCAGCACATTTTCTTGCTATAAGAGAAGATCTACCACTGGAACGTCTAGAAGGACTATATATTAATGAAGTGGTGAGACTTCATGGAGTACCCCTATCGATTGTTTCAGATCGTGATCCCCGTTTTAGTTCAATATTCTGGAAGAGTCTTCAGAAATCCCTGGATAATGAACTTTAATTGAGCACTGCCTACCACCCTCAAACAGATGGACAATCAAAATGAACTATTCAAACCTTAGAAGACATGTTGAGATCCTGCTCTCTTGACTTTCAGGGTATGTGAGATCAATATTTTCCTCTGGTAGAATTTTCCTATAACAATAGCTTCCATTTGAGTATTCAGATGGAACCATATGAATCATTATACAGAAAGAGATGTCGCACACCAACCTGTTGGGATGCCATTGGTGAACAAAAACTTGTAGGCCCAGAACTGGTGGAGGAAACAATGGAAAAGTTAAAGGTAATCCAAAACCACATCAAAGCAGCTCAAAGTAGGCAGAAGAGCTATGCCGATAACCGAAGGAAGGATTTGGAATTTCAGGTAGGAGATCATGTTTTCATGAAGGTATCTCCATGGAAGGTAGTTATACGTTTTGGTAAGAAGGGTCAATTTAGTCCTAGGTACATCAGGCCTTTCAAAATTCTAGAACGAATTGGGGCTGTATCTTACCGTTTGGCAATGCCGCCAAGTCTCTTCAAAGTTGACGATGTGTTCCACGTATCACTGTTGAGGAAATACATGCCTGACCCAACGCATGTACTCACCTATGAGGAATTAGAACTGGAACCCAATCTCTCTTATTGCGAAGAGCCCATCAGGATTCTTTCTATAAGAGAACAAGTACTGAGAAACCGAATGACTCGTCTGGTAAAAGTTTTGTGGAGAAACCATAAGATGGAAGAGGCAACTTGGGAACCCAAGGAACTTATGATGAAGAACCATCCGAGTCTTCTCATGCGGTATTATTCTAGAAATTTTGAGGACGAAATTATTTGAAGGAGGGGAGAATGTAACACCCCAAGCTTCTACGGTACGCTCCTCTTTGAATAATGCGATAGTGTGTGTTGTACGCAACATCAAGTTCTAACACACCACAACCAATCAAACTAGCCGTTATGAATAGTAATACCCACTTTTTGAAATTTCTAAATTTTATTTTTCAAAATGTACATCATTTTTGGATTCAAAATATCAAAATTAGCCTATGGTGAATTTTTGGTATTTTTCTGAAAAACATCATTTTTTGATGAATAGTGAAACCACTAAGTGGTAGTTAAAAAACTGAATTTTTCACAAAACTTAATTTTACCGCTTATGTGAGTGGAATTTCGAAAATCCAAGAGACACGGTTAATATCAAGGAGTAAAATGTGGTTCAATGAGATGAAAATAATTATTGGTGAATAGTAACTTTTTACTTTTATTTACCACGGTTAAAAGTAAATAGGGTAATTAAGGGTAAAAATGATATTAATATTAGCCTAACACATGTCCTAATTCTATTGGACAAGTTTATCTCGAACAAAAACAACCTTAGGAATAAAATATTATCATTTAGGTCTACTTGGATTAGATTAGGACATTTATTATTATTTAATTCAAAGAAGAGTTAAAAGAGTTAAAATCAAAGATTATTTACTAAACCATTTTCAATATAGGGTTATACATAAGATAAATTAGATTTTAAATATTCATTAAAAAGATAAAAATATTTCCAACATAATGGTATTTTATTTATAATTTTTAGACTTTAAATAATTTAATTTATTTTTGACAGATTAGTGATGCAGTAATTACCTAATTAATGAAATATTAAAATAATTGATAATATAAATACCAAAATAAATGTAATTTGATACTTTTTATGAATTAAACTACTTTTCTAGGTTAATATGACATATTATGATTGATTATATAAATTTGTTTCGAAGTAATAATGATGTTATGAATTTATCAAAAACAAAATACCCAATAGTGTCAAAATTGACATAAATAAGTTTTTAAAACAAATATTATATTATTAATTTATATTCAATTCCTAAAAATCTAAGGTTCATAAATGAGACTTATATAATGATATTTGTATCATTAATGGACCACTTGGGGGTCGCTTGGAGGTATATAGTATGCTTATTAACTATATAATATAAAAATACAAAGTGACATGGTAAGTGTCAAACTAATTAACTAAGAGTTAAAACTAAATGATAAGGTTAATATAATGACCCTAACCTGTCTAAATTATATTGTTTGAGTGGTGTTCGACCCATACCCACCTTAACCTTTAAATAATCCACTTTGGAGCCATTATAAATCGAATATGAATTTATTATAAAATAATATTTCTAGATTTTCCAAAGGTGTCCCTCACCCCTCTTAAAAAAGGTCACTCCCCCTTCTCACTAATTCACACATTCAATGACTTTTGGCTTGACCAACCCCTGCCCAAATACTCTCTCAACTTTCCTCAATTCAAACTAGCGGGCTTAGTTTTATTATAAAGTCAACTTAAGGATCCCTTTTGATCAAATCAAAAGGAAGAACCCGAAGAAGAGGTAATGTTTTCACCACACTCTTTCAAATTCCTTTCTTCTTCAACTTCATCTTTCTTTGTTATTCCCATTATGAAATAATAAATCCAGGATCTTATATATACTGTGATGTTATTATAAATATGGTACAACCATATTCAGTATTCTATCCATCATTTGAATGACATGTCACCATACGTGCGTAGGTACGGCTTACCGTCTCCACGTCGTGGTGTAATTGTTATTCAATAAATTATTATTTGGATGGGTATAATAATGATGTTTAATTAATGTAAATAATAAATATAACATGATAATGATTCTGTATATATGATATACCATCCAATTATATATTATTTTAAAATCAAGAGAATGATATTGTCGCTCGTGCGTACGTACGGACTACCGTCACCACAAACGCGATGAGATTCATTATCCAAGTATAATTATCATTTGATGATTTAAAAATAATGTTTAAGGACTTGATATCATTCTGGATATGAATAAGATACAACATTTACATGACAAACACGACTTATGTAACAAAACATATAAAAGAAAATGAGTAAGTTAACACCCGAAACGACGATAATACTAAGATATTATTAACAAAGCCATGTTAAAAGATCATATATGATATCATATTAATGCATATGATTCTTGTATAATTTAATAACAATTATTTCACCGTTATACCAGAGGTTAACCTACCCCCAACCAAGGAAAAGTACAAAGTAAGGGTTTATTTTGCAATCTCTTCATTATCTGAGGTTGTTTATACATAATAATCTACTGGGACTTCTTTATCATCGACATCCATGTTTCTTAAAAACATATTTCAAATCATTTTTAATATTTACTAGAATATGGGTTAAAGTCATTTATACCCTTGTTTGAATTTTTATAAGATTTTTATAAAGGAATCTTTCCGTCATTTTCCAAACAAGGTCCTTTTTATCCTTTTCGGCAGAATTAATGTAAGAATGTTTTTTTAACTTATACGGCAGGTGCTGCTATTTTCTACCGTTATAAAATCTACGAAGCTTACCTTACAATATTATAAGAAAATTTTCAAAGTAAATGTTTTATTTTATAATTATGGGACTTTTAAATGATTTTTAAAAAAAGAGATATTTCTCTCAAATAGTTTTGATTTCATCCATGTCAACATCATTTGATGGATTTTAAGCTTATTTGAAGTTGATTTATTATGATACAAAACTTATATATTATATTGAAGGTTTTGTGATATGTTTGACTGTAGATGTGTTATTTTTATACCATTCATGGTTTATAGAGAATGTATTGACATTTCGTATGCTAGTTTTAATACGAATATTTATGTTATGTTTAAACCTGTTCATATGAGGAATGCATTGGACTTAATAAGTGATGAGTGGAGCCCGCTATATCTCCTCGATGCATCGGTAGGTATCATGAGACAAACTAGTGTCTTGGCACAAGGCCTTGACAAAATCTTATTTGTAGTCATGGCATGATGCCTTGGCAATGTGGTTATGATAGTCTGACATTATGCATTCAATCATTATGAAAGTGGTTATTGATATTTCATGTGATTATTAGACTAGTAGAATATCCATGTGAATAAGTATATGGAATTATTTCATTTTATTTCTGCCATATTATGCTAAAGTTCAAGTTTTAAAAGGCTTTTGTTTTAGTTATACATTGCCTTAAATGTTTATTCTTATTTATGAAAGTTTCCGCTATATTGTTATCCTTACTGGGAATTTGAGCTCACCCCTTTTCTATGTTTTATTTATCCCAAGATGTGAAGAAGTAATTTATGAATGACCTGAAGGGATAGTATGAGGGGATAAGAGTGTGGACTATGGAGACTATATTGTTGTAGTTTTCATTTTATGATGTAATGTAAACTTTATTAATGTATCTAGTTATTCCAAGGATACTAAACTAATCGGTCTTTTGAGACTTGATATTTCTTGTGATCATGCCAATATTATGTAATAATGCACCAACTATGGGTATCTAGGGTTGGGGAATTAGAATTTCACTCCTAGTATTTGGAGGAATCTATCCCTAAGGGGGATATTTCACAATTGGGATGTGGTTAAGTGTGTCCCAAGAGGAGAAGATTTCAGAAATTTTATTTAGTAGAGTGTTTCCCCATGGGGGATATTCCACAATTATTATTTGGTTAAGTGTGCCACCCAAGGGGGGATTTCACACTTAGTATTTGGCGGTGATTTCATGGGTGGTAGGATTTAACCTCATAGAGGCACTGAAGATTTATTGCATTGTTAGGATTAAACCTCACAGATGTATCCTACAGAACCAATCAATAAACATGGATCAAAATACATGTAGTTAGATATAACAATTTAAGATCATGTAATAGGGACGATTCATGTAGTTTAATGTAATTATGTAAAGATGATCATGTCACAAAGGGAGTTTCAATGGGAGATGGTGTGGGGCATATTCATAATAGCTGCCCAGTGTCGGGGTTTCCACCCATGATAGGGGAGGATGTGGATTTCCAGGATGATCGTATATAGGGAATTATATATTCATTACATGGTTTAATGATTCAATTTAATGTCATGTGATAAGGATGTTGAACTGAAATTTCATAGAGTACAACCAGGATGCAGAGTTAGGAAATTTTACATCATGAAGCTCAGATGTTTATGGGGTTTACACCCAAAAGGACACCATGTTAAGTAAATATGAATATCTATAAAATGATTTTCTACCATGATAGGTAAGTCATTTCCCTTGACAATTCCACCTTGAGGGATTATGTGTCTATTTCTCATGTGCCTCTGGGGATGGAATGGCATAAACACTACCATAGAGGAGTCACAATGAAGAGGCTCAATGTTATGATTCCTTTTATTAGAATAAAAATGAATTAGGGTAAATATTCTTTGGATAATAAGGTATGTTAATGGACCTAAACTCACTTAAAAAATAATTGGTGGACATAATGGTTAGTGGTACCAGTCACATAGAGATTTGGGGTGTGGTTGAACTAGTTTTGGATTGGTATAGGGGCCCTGGGCACTCAAATTTCTAGAATTGGTATTGGATAGAAGGAGGAACCCTAGATAGTCTTTGAGGATGGGTTTCATGAAAGTTGTGTATTCGTGAAATTCAAGGGATTTGTGAGGTCTATGGGTCTTGTGAAGGATCATGTTTCATGAAACTAGGTGACCCTGCCTCTGGGTGATGTCTTGGTTCCCATGAGGTTAGTTTCATGAAAGATAATTATCTTGAAAAAACCCCAATAATAGAAAAGGACTTTGTTATTTCATTAAGGTTATGGACCATAATTGAAGGTATATCCACCATGGGTTGAGGTTCTAAAAAACCCATGTGAGAAGGTTTCATGAAGGATTAATACCATTGGAAATTCATATCCTCTCTTGTTCATGAAGCTTCTATATTTTGAGAATTCCAAGATTTTCTGGGACGATAAAAGGCCGATTAATATTAAAATTTAGACATGGGGAGGTATTATAAGACTATAAGTGGAAAGGGAATAAATTTAGTTAAAGATATAGTCTTTCATAGAATATTATAATCTTTGTGAAGTGATACGGTTCCATGAACCAGAGTTTCACTACACTGTGGTTACATCCTCAAGCTCTGTGCAGCTACATACATTCATGAAATAGAGTTACACTATACAGAGGGTAACACCAAAATATTTGTGTTGATAGGGACTTACAAAAATTATATCCATTTCAAAATATTTTGAACCTAGTGAACTAGTCTCTTAAGTGGATTTTAGATCCTTTTTGGCTGGAACTTTATTCAAACTATAAATACCTTCCTCAACCTCTCCCATGACACACATATTTTAACATCAAAATATCCCCCCTTGAAATTGGATCTAATGATATAGGAGTGGGTTTGATTCCGAGGGAAAACCTCCAAAAATAGGTGATTGTAAATCCCTATTCAAGAAACTCAATATGGCCCTATGCATATAAATAAGGGTGAGTGTCCCTGAGGGGACCACCATATTTTCATGAATGATAGGACAATGCCATATTTTCATTAAATCCATGAATTTCACAAGTATTTTGTGTTCTAAATCCTCACTAATAAAAAAACTCTATTTTTTCGAACTGAATTTCTACCAACAAGCTTCCACGAACATCAGAACTTCCACAAACACGAACTTCACAAAAAGTACTATGTGAACCAATTTCAGAAATTTTCTATGTCTTTGATAAAATGATTTACAAAAGTTATAATGATTTCATTGATTAATGAAGAGATATGGTCAATAAACTCATGATTGGAGAGAGTGTTCAGATCATTTTTTATAATGATACACTCATGACATTGTTGAAAATGGATCAACATGACTACCCATTTTGAAAGAGGCTGCCACTATACGGTTTCATGATGAGGGATGATGCGTTCATCCTTAGTGTCGATCAAGATTATCCCACCAACTAGTTCAGGATCACACCTAGATAGTACGAGTGGAACATGGATGTTAGAGGCTACATTATGAATTAATACGCGTATCTTCCCACTGACACTATATGGAATCACATGAAAGATGTCAATGAGGAGGAATTGGAGGAGGATTTGTCTCCACCTCAATATGAGAACATCCTTAAGGAGGGCGTGATAGACCACCTAAAAGGGTGGATAGTGGAATGGGAACCGCACCAAGGTGGTAACATTATAGAATAATAGGCTTGTACATACTATGTATGCCAATTTTGTCATGAATTTGTGGTGGAGTTGAAGCGGTTCAGGCTTTACAAAGTTTCATATTTATTGTAACCTGGACATTAGCCTAGAGTAGCTAAGAAGGTGGTCAGTGGGGACCAAAAAAATTCATAAACATCACAGGGAGGTAGAAATTAGATTATGGGACCTTTGCGACATTAAAAGGATCCCCATACAAGGGGAGATGTGTGATGATTTTCTCTTAGGTGAGGACATCTAGTATAACCAAGAGCATATGTCAGTGACCCCAACAATGCTACTATGCTTGGTTCAGGGAGAGAGTGAAAAAAAATCAGGGATGAAGGAAAAAAATTATAAGAAATCATTTGAGTGCTTTTTTAATGAACTAATTGAATGACTTCTAGGTAGGCTATGTTAGTGTCCAAAGGAAATTTAATGAGGAATGTGGAATTAGTATTAGAGAATCCTAGAGTTGAGGTATGGGAAATTGTGGGGATACACTGTGAAGCCCAATGCTCTTGTGGCCATTCTGGAAATATTTATTTCCACAATAATATAAAGGTGGATTATCCCAATATGGTATTCACACATAGGGGTGAGGCTGAACACCCTCATCATGGAGGAGATGATCGAGATGAGTTAACACATCAACCTAGTGTTCTTGGTCTTCGTGAAGATGTACAAAGTGTTGCAACACATCATCCAGGGGTGGAATCCCCTCTATATGTGTGGGAACCTCCATTTTCTGTATGAAAATATTACTACACACATGGGGAGATATGAGTATTTATGATTTATATATCCTCCCAAAACAAATGTTCAGTCCTCAATCATTAATATCATCGGGAGTCGACCTCTTGGATTGGGATCAGTGGAAATATTATCAAGGATTGGTCTGGTGGACCACATTATTTCCCATCCATCTCCCCTTATCATGGTAAAAATGAACAATAATGGCATGGGGTACATTGAGTAGTGGTCATACTTCCTGGCCTTTTAGCTGGGGTATTGGTGGAAATGGAGGACTGAAAAGAAATTTGTGATCCATACAACCCACACCACTTTGAATGAATGTTTGGGTTCCTCCAAAGGTTGTAACTCAAGGTGTATATGGGGGTATAGTGTGAAACCCAAAACTTGGACATCTAGAAGATGTGGTTCATGTTTTCATGTGAAAATTACAAGGGGAGAAATGAGTTTATTCCACTCACCGCTGCTTATGGGATCATCTTTTAATATGTGCTAGGATGAAAGATCACATATCTTAGGGACATCCTGTGGTGATGAGTCACTAAAAAAGAAAGGAATAAAAGGTCCCATGACCGTGGTGTTGATGGTGAGTTGTGGGTAGGGCATGTCCCATAGGTAGAGTAACTTAGATGGGTGGAGAAGTAGCTGTAGAGATATCAATTATGATCCTTGTGAAGGTGGGAACCAGAGGACGGGGAGTAGTAGTTGGTCTGATGATCCCGAGTAAGCTTCATCAGGAGGAAGGCACTATATATAGAGTAGTTATATGGGATCATGTAAAAGGTACTAGGAAGTGGATTTACCACCTAGAAGTTCCCATAGATTTTTTATTTTCTAATGGATGGTAGAGTTAGGGGATCTACAAATATATCACCTCTCTTCATGGTATATGGAAACATCTTCACTCTGAGTGAATATTCCTCAATGGGTTGGGTAACGTGGGGGAAGGTTTCCATGTTACTCATGCAGAGGAAATGCGATACATGGTGGAGTTTGGATACATGATCTACTCTCAGGTCATCATGTATCCCTTGACCAACCATGTAAAGGTGCTGCTAGGCACACCTTCTCGTCTAGGTCTTCTTGTGGGTTGCATAGCTATTGGTGTAGCCAAGGAATAAGAATCAGAGGATTATTATGGAACATATTCCTATAAATACTCCCCTATGAATGAAAATACTACCATTTATTAGGTAAATATTCTGATCTTGTTTGTCTTGGATACTATCAAATTGCTATGATTTCTTCCAAAATACTCTATTACATGTGTAGGAATTAGAGACCATAGAGGAGGGGGAGGTTCTTGATGAACCTTTGATAGAGGATAAGGGCACCCAAACCTTTATGGGTGAATCACAAGTCCCCTCCTTAATGCTTTGTTCATAGGATTCCAACCACTGGTTAAGGTGGTTCTTGCAACCGGGGTGATGACTAGAGGGGGGACATTGTCTCCAAGTGGATTTCCCATGGATCTTTCCAAGTTTCTCATTGGGATATACCTCTATTATAATCTCGTTCCCCTTTTCACCTTTTTCTTTCATGTTTTTCCTCTCATAATTCATTATTGGATAAACTTATACATTATATGACTATTCAAACCGTGTTTGGAGCTCATCTAGTTGTGACGATACTCAGTCCTGGAGCAGTGATGGCGGATGAAGTTATGCCTTTGATGAAGGTGGTCAAGGATTTTGTGGTGGTTGGAACTACCATATAAGTTCCATAAAAGGTAAATATTTTAGACAAATACTCAATGGAATAGGTATAAATCATTTAGAAAACCAAGATGATCGATAAAACGATGGAAACAACTATCCCAAAAGTACCGTAAATAGTGGCTTATAGAGACGAGGCCTCAATGAAGGTGGTCAAGATCATGAAATTGATGAAAGAAATCATAGAGTTTGTGATGGATGAGCCTAACTCATAGGTTAAATGGGAGGTAGGTGGGGATCCTGCTATAGTTTACTGGTCTGGAGGGGATGGGTTTCTCCTCGAATTGGGGCTTAGAACACCCGAGTACTTTCCAAAAGATGAACTGACCACTAATTTTTTAGAATTATTCCCTCAGTACAAGTCTGTGTGGCCTGAGGAATTTTAGTATTTTAGATTGGATATTGTCAAGGCACATAAATTTGTTTGATTCAAGGCATGGAGTTTGTATAATGTCACCACTCACACTCCACTAGCCGATCTTCCAAACCAGGTGGGATCTCTCCACCATTGGTTAGACACCCTGGGGACTAGTGGGGTGGATCTAGTGGCCTCCATACACCATTTTTGAAATTTATCATTGAACATGGAAAAATAGAGTGGTATGAGTTCTAAATCACATATCATTAGAAGAAGGTCATGGGCACTCAGGCTCTGCATGTGGCTGAAGATGTGATCACTGCCTAGAAGGGTAGCGCGAGAGCATACAACCATTATCACTACTCAGGTAGGGATCATCGACCAATTGAGGTATCAATTAGTGGTGGATAAATATATATAAATGTAGTTATATTCTTTGGTGTCTTAGTTATAGGACAAGTAATATTGGGTGGGAATCATGGTTAAATAATTTTTCTTTACCACCAAGGAGAATTCATACGATCTAGAGTTTTGGTAGAGGACTCTAGTGACTACCCAATAGAGTCTGGTTGAGCTTGGATTCATAATCGCTGGGGTTAATCCCTATGGAGTTTTACATTTTCCTAAAATAAAGGGGTGGCTTCCACATGTGTATGAAACTATTGAACATTTGTATTTTTTTAATCTTCTAATATGCTTCAATGTATTCTTTTTTTCAATATTGATA
Organism: Viscum album; assembly: GCA_963277665.1. Classification (NCBI taxonomy): domain Eukaryota; kingdom Viridiplantae; phylum Streptophyta; class Magnoliopsida; order Santalales; family Viscaceae; genus Viscum; species Viscum album. The sequence goes on from OY728150.1 coordinate 764,840,840, forward strand.
TTATTGACAAGACAACCAACAATGAATCTCTAAGACAACAAGAGTCATGATCGTTGTGGTAAACATGAGAAAAAAATAAGATTGACCATTTTATATGATATTACTAAATGATTGTTGAACACTTGAAGCCTGGAAATTTTTATTAACCACTAAGAGTCTCCTAACTAGAAAATATATGGCTAGAGGATATGGCCCTATATAGAGCTGAATTTCTTTCCTAATGTGTTCTAGCACACAAATGGGTAACACCAGGGGTTTATAATCTTTTCCCAATCAGGGGGGGATAAAGATCATGAGTCGAGAAACTCATTATTGGGAACACAAAAGGGCTGGTGCGATGATAGAGGATGACTTATAACCATGTTCAAAACAAAACATCCATTATCAATTTTCTATGGATGGGTACAAAAAAATGAGGATTGTATATTGAACATGTTTAAAACAAAGAAAATATATAAAAATGTCATTATAAGTATTTTAGAGTGTGTAACCAAAATATTAGATGAGACAGTGTGCCCAATCACCATTTCCATTAGGGGGGCCATTAAAATGTGAAAGGTTGATGAGGATCTAGGTCTAGGATATGCAAAGCATGGAGATGAATTGAGGGAATCTTCACATAGAGTTCAACACTCCTGGAATTACACCATTATGGGTTTGAGAAAATTGGGTGGGGGTATCAGTCTATATAAGGGTTAGAATTTCCTTTCAAGGGGAGTGTGGTATAGGATTATAAGTGATCATTGAGGAAAATCAATGATGTTGTAAGTGACTGGAACCAAAGGGGGAATGTGGATTCTCAGTTGGGGGCATAAGATGCTTCACACTTTTACATCACACAATGAGAATGATGCACACATAGTTTACTATCATATTTTGAGGAAAATGTGCACATAGTTTAAATTTATATAGTGAGGATGATGTACCCACAATTTAATGTTATACAGTGAAGATGATGTGTCACACAATTTATCATCGTGTGATTATAATATTCATGGAATAGTTTGGAATGTTTTGGAAATGATATGTGAACCAACACGAATAATACCCACCCATTCAAACTGAATGGGGGTGTAAGAGGTTAATAAAATGTGGTTACCCACTAGAGGATTTCATGAGGAAAACGAAGATTAATATTTGGATCTATTTTTTTTTGAACTGATGGGTTCAACAAGCACAACTGGTTTTTTTCTAGGGTCCATAGTGGGTCCCTATTGGATATGACCATATTTCTTTTTTATCCCTTTATTTTTTACCACGTTGAGGGAGTGACCTAGTTGGGGAGTTTGACTACTTATTTGGTTTCCCCTATGTTTTTTCAACCTGACAGAAATTTTTTCCTCTTACCTTTGGTATTTAATGCTCATACAAGTTTGACTAAGAAATTAAAAATAGTTTAGGTTCTTAATTATTCGACCATGGGGTTGAAAAGAGTTTTGGGTCATAATTATTATACCAAGAATCATAGTTTAAGTTCATTGATCTTGTATCATTGAACTACAAATAGTTTAATGTCATGATACTTAAACCTAAAGGGGATTTTTCTAGAAATTTTCTTCTAATATTGAAGGGTTCGCAACCAAGGGGAATGGTGTGACCTTGAGGCCCTAAACCAATAAAAAGAATCTAGAAAAAGTCACACATAGTTTAAGGTTATGATTCTAGGAAAATGGGTTATGTTTCTCAAAGAATTGCATATGGAATAGAGGAGATGTAAGCTAACATGAATAAGGAACCTTGGAGGCCATGTGACATGGAACATATCCGAGACAACTTGCCCATAGTTTAAGGTCATGATGTATAGACTAGAGATCCTTGTTTAAGGATGTAGAGCTTGAAATAATAGGTGAATTCCCCAAAAGAGAATGTGTAGTATGTAATAGTAAATAAATTATGTGAATTGAGGTCCAAGGAGGCCCATTTCTGTATTGCACATTCCTTGGCTGTCCTACACATAGTTTAAAGTCAAGATTCTTGGACTTCGGCTCTTAGTTTAAGGTTGTAGAGTTTGGACCACAGATAAACCCAAGAATATCAAAATTACTTGAGTAAAACTCCCTCCCAATTCATAATCCCATGTAAACCATGCTTGATATGAGAAACAAGTAGTGGTATAAAGTTTCCATTTCCTTCAAGGGAGAAAACAATAATGGGAAAAAGTGACCAACTTACAGACGTCCTATGAGGGTACATCATGAATTTCAAGACCAGGATTGTAAAAGGGTGATAGAAGATAGGTTGGGAACAACTATTGACCATATTTTAAACAAAGATTCTACACCCACATTAGTCAGGGATGGGGTGAAAAAATGCGGGACTAACCATTGACCGAGTTTGAAACATGAGAGCCGCCATCTATTACCAAGGATCCTTAAAGGAATGATCCTAAGATGGTAGATGAGCTAGTGTGTCCAAAAACCATTTTCATTATGGAGCGATGAAAAATGAAAGTGTAATTGGGGAATGTCCAAGAGGAAATGTTGTGTTCCTTGGGAGCTATTTTTCCATGCACTCTAATGAGATGGATGATCATGTCGGTAGGTGTGGGTCAAGACTGGATCGTAGGGGGGACCCTAAAATCAGATGATGGTAAGTCTAGAAATAGGATAAGAGATACATGCATCACTACATATCCCATGATAATGGTAATTAAGAAACATATAGTTATAGAATGTGGTTAGATAAGAGACTGATGTTGGAGGGGAAATGCACTCTCTGGTGAAGACATCAAATCCTATTATATTGGTCATATAGGGTATCCTATGTTAATTGAATTGGTTATGACCACAGTTCAACATTGTGTGCTGAGAATGTTTTCATCACATAGTTTTCATATGAGGTATCCCTTTTTTATAAATATTAGGGCTAAAATTTCATATCATTTTCTCTAGACGTTGTTTTTTGTCATCCCCTAATTTTAATATGAGGCATCCTGATCTAATAAGAAGTAAGGCTACAATTTAATTTCATACAATGAGGATGTTTTTTTGTTCATCCCATAATTTTCATATGAGGCAAAACAAATTTATATGATGAAAGGCTACAGTTTAACATCATGTCCTGAGGGTGTTGGTTTTTGGTCATCCCATACTTCTCATATGAGGCATCCCAATTTTTTACAATTTAAAGATGAGTTTTAAAGTCATATTCTAAAGAAGTGTGTTTTTTTCATCCCATACTTTTCATACGAGGCATCCCAATTTTATAAAAGGCCAGGTTATAGTTTAAAATCATGTGAAAAGTATATTAGGCTATACTGTTTATTGTTTTACAACATAGACTATGTTTTCTTCTAGTTTAGTGTCATAAAGCTCATAACAAAGGGTGTAGTTTTTTTAATGAAGATTATGTGGAAATTAAGATTGATTACTCGACATGAGAGGGGGGATACAAATTAACTTTTCCACACAAAATCCCAAGATGAATTTCATACAAGTTTACATCTTGCTGTTGAGGGAGGATATACCATGTAATGATTTGATTATGGGGATTGGACCCAAGTTATAAGATCTGGTCATCACTACATATCCCATGAGAATGAGAACCAAGAAAAATTAATGATGTGGAAGAATAGTAATTTTGGGGGGTGGGGTGATGTACTATCTGGTGAGGAAATATAATTATCTCAAACTTGATATAGGATGCATCCAACATTTATTTCATAGGGTAAGATTGTAGTTTAATATCATGTGCTGAGCACATTTGTTTTTGGTTCATCTTGTTTTTACAATATGAGGCATACCAGTTTTATACTTGTTAAATATAGAGTTTGACATTGTGTTCTAAGGATTTTAGGCTTGGTAGTTTATATTCATAATGCTCAGAATCTGGATACAGCTAGTTTATGTTCATGGAGCTTGGAACAAAGGGGTAGTCTCTAGTTTAAGGTCATAAATATTGGAACCTAGGGTGTGGGTATTTTAAGTATTCTTGTGTGGCATGAGAGAGTGATACCTTAATGTGAAAGTATGGACAAAGAGACCCTTTGCCACACACAATTCAATAAATGTTACCAAATTCTACATCATGATGTAGAAGGATGAAATAATCACAACGAGTTGATGACGGGGGATGGATTGAGAATATGAGTTCGGGGTATCACTATGTATCGAATAGAAATGTGAATCAATCCACACATAGTTATGTAGCATGACACTGTAGTAGAAAAATTTTGGTAGGGCTATGTCCTCTCTAGTGAGGACACTAAACGATCTCATATTTGCGATATGACGTATCATATATTTATTTTATAGGGTAAGGATATATTTTAACATTGTGTGATAATTATGTGTGCTAGTATTATGTGTTGATCTTTCTATTCTTTACTTATTCAAGTGGGATCATGATGGCATCATGATTCATTGGTGAGCCAAGGAATATGATTGGGGATTATGCCTGAAGAGGAGGCCCATAAAGGAATTTAGTGGAAATAGTTTCATAGTTAATGAGTGGTTTTGTGATTAATTTTTGAATAGATCCAAATAAAGGAGGTCTATACATGACTAAGTTTCCCATGGGAATGGGAATCAAGCCACATATAGTTCTGGAACACAGTGTGGTCAAAGACCAATGATGGAGGGGTGGCATTCTCTCTTGAGAGGATGTGGTGAAAAAGAGATGATGAAATTGGTTTTTTGAAACACCAAATATTAAGAAAAACATGTGAATGAGGGGAACCACAAAGGGTTAAATGAACATAATTTAAGGTCATAGTGATTGGACCAGGGAAATCTAGAAAACAATTTAATTCATGATACTCGGGATGGGGAATTTTTTAAGGATGTTTTCACAGCATGGAGGAAATAAATACTAGAGTGAAATAAAGACTATATTGGACCATGTGCCACATAAATATACAAAAAAAAATTTATATTGATTAAGTTCATAATTCGTGGACTGAAAGTAGGGTAAAAGGGACAAATATTGGAGAACATAATTCCACCCAGTTAGGGGAAGGGTTTTTGATGATTTTTTTGTATAGGCCCAAAGATAGGGGTCTTGGCATCACTATGTATTCCATGGGAATGAGAATATATCCACACATAGTTTTGGATGTTATCCTCTCTGCTGAGGTCATTGGGGGCATCCAACGGTTTCCATGGGGCATCCCATTCTTATGAAATGAGGTGAGGCTATAGGTTAATGACATGTGCTAATGAAGTTGGTTTTTTTTTCATTTCACACTTAGTATGCGAGGAATAACAATTTAATTTCAGTGGTTAAGGATACAGTTTAAAATCATGTGTTGGGACATTAGGATCTATAGTATAATGTTTTACAACACAGACTGTGACTGCTACTAGTTTAAGGTCATGGATCTCGAACCAAAGGGACTCTAAATAGTTTAATGTCATAATTATTAGACTATATAGTCTACTATTAGTTTATGGTCATATAATTCAGACATTGTTTTCTACATTTTATGGTCATATACCTCTAACTATGGTTACTATAGTTTAAGGTCACGTAGAATTGACCATAGTTCTTGTAGTTTAAGGTAACCTATCTTTGACCATAGTTTTCACATGAAGAGCCTATTGAGAAACTTGGTATTGGTTGTATTTTTTATATTATCTCCATCCATGATGATTAAGGATTATGATCCATTAGAATATAACTTATGGATAATTTATGTTCCTTCCCATTTAGGCTCTAACTTTAGTATATTTTAAATGGGTATCATTAATGCTCTGAGATCTAGTACCATGTCACCCTGGAGGAAGGAGCGAACTTAGAAATTCTTGGTGAACACTCTCATTATCCTGTTATGGTGCCTCTCTAAGTTATAAAATGTTAATACCTAATTTAATTTAGGGATTCCAACATAGTTAAACATACTTCTACCATTTTTTATGGAAATGTTTGGTCATAAACAGTCCTTCTGAGTTATAGAAACCTAACCTCAATGGATAATTCTTATTATTTTCCATACACTAGGGATTATGGGGTAGCCTTAGTGGAATTTTGAGTTTTAATATGTTAGGACCAAAGAGAAATATGTATATTTTGAAGCCAACTATTTTTTATTCTATCCCACTATTATCTACAATTTATTAGAGAGGGACTTGTTGAATGCCACAATCTACCCATTTTTATTCACATGGAAGTGGGAAGTATGGTTGAACAAGATGTTTTATTAGTGTATAGTTTCTTTAGATCATTATCTCAAAAGTTGGCATCGTTGTCTGTGAGTGTAGTGTGAGGCACACTAAATTGATGGATGATGTGAGAGCTCAAAAAATAAATAATGAAACGAGTTCTGAATTTCACGAGGGGAACCAATTATGCTCATTTGGAAAAGAAGTCTATTGTAGTTAAAATGAACATGTACTATTGAATTTTCACTATTGGGTAGGGTCCCCCAACATCGATTACCCATACTAGTGGGGTCAATTATAATTAGTAGTATAGAGAATATGTAGAGGTTGATTCACAATGTTAGCATGGATTCAACATTTCTGAAACCTCTTGGTGTAATCAATGTAATCATGTGGTCAGACAAAAGTTGCATAACCTATAAATTTGGTGGGGGTGACTCAGTCCTTCTTGATGAGAGATACAGAAACCGACATGAATCTCCTTCATAACAAAGGTATCTTGTCACCATGAATGTAACAGAGGATAATTCCATCAAAACCTCACATGTAGAGAGTCTTCTAAAGGTTATGACCATTTTGTAAGACACAATATATTACATTATTGTCAATTCACTCATACTTAACTCGGTCTAGATAGAGGATTAACTGTTGGAGATACTCAATAAAGGGAGTATTCCATTCAAGAATTTCCTTAGTTGTGGAGTGATCTTAGGGTCCCGAAACATAAGTACTGACAGTAAACTAACTTATCTATTAGTTTACATCATATAATATAGCACAGGTGATGACTCTCTTATGTACCACATGAATGAATAAGTCATACTAGTCTGGTTCTACCAGATACATTGCCAAAATTTCCAAATTACTAGATTGACCATTTTGTATCTAAGAAACCTCAATCACCTTTGGCTTGGAAGGGAATAGGTTCATCAACTGATGGGTGCATACCTGCCGGGGTGAAAGATCTTTATTTATGATTATGTAGTCACCCTTTATCTTCTTGATGAATATCTTGGAGTATCCCTTCATATTTAAATAGGGGTCATTAATCTCAAGGGAAAACTCGGGACCAGTAATGAGAGCCTGATATTATGCCTTTTTGTTAGTGAAGCCTTCTTATAATAGGAATGAGTATGTAAATATGGCCTATGTTGGTGTGATGAAAATGATCCCTAGCCCTACCCTATTAAGCTTGGGTTTGTTAAGCCATAAAATGATTGGACTATAAGTGGTACCATCGAAATGAAGATTCCAACAAGGTATGACCTAGTTCACAGATAAAATATATTTGTTCAAAAAATCAACAAATTAGGGTAGTTATTTAGGGGCCAGATGTATCACCAAGAAGACTTCCAATGCATATAATTTGAAACAATTTTATAGGATAATCTAAATATAAAATTTTTGTAGGATTACAATCTAGTGAGCCAATAATCCCATCATTATGGTGAGATTGAGTATGTACTTTAGAAAGTCTACACATGACAACATTTGTATCTCTTGGTGTTGAAAAGAATTCTACAACTTCTTCACTAAAAATACCAATGTGAGTAAACTCTTCATGATGCAGGGGGTATCTATTCTCCATGATGAGGAGAATTTAGATGATATATTATAGGTTTTTCCATACCCTTATTATTATTATTTTCTAGAAGTGTGCCGGGGACAGTTCCAGAGTGGTCACATAAAGGACTAAAGGCTTTTCTATGACGACTGAAATCAGAACTAGAGGCTATAGTAGGTACTTCTTAATATCTACAAAGGTAGTTTTGCAGTCTTCATCCCACATGTAAATAGTGACTTTTTTTATAAACCCCAAAAGGGATTACACTTTCCATCCAAATTTACAAAAAATCAGTGTATGTAGTCTAAGTGGCCTTGGAGGATTTTAACTCCAAGAATTACTTGGGGGAGGAATTTAATTGATAGAAATGATTTTCTATGTGTAAATCTTTATGTTTATATATCTTATAAAAAATCATTCAAATTTTCCAAAGGTAACCCTAAATACACACTTCAGGGGGTTCATCTTCAAATTTCTAGAGTGGAGGAAGTTGAACACTTTCTCAAGATCCTTGATATGGTTTTCATTCTAGTGGTATTTTACCACTAGATCATCCACATAACATTCCACAAACATCTTGATAATTGGAAAACATATATGGTTCATGTACCACTAATAAGTGGCTCTATAATTATTCAAGTAAAAAAGGCATCACCTGGTAGAAAAAAGATCCTTAGGGAACCCTTAAGGTGGTGGAATACTTATAACTAGTAGCCATCTAGATATGATTATATCCAAAGTATCAATAAATGAATAAGAGGGCATGGAACCTATCCATAAGATCAATCAACATCTTTGTTACCAGAACGAGAAAACCATCTTCCAAAAAATTGAGGTTGAGGTCCCTAAAGTTGATATAGATTCTAATATTCCCATTATTCTTCTTGAATTATGCAATATTGTCTTAAAACCTAAGGTACTGGACCACTATGAGAAATTTTTCTTTAATAATCTTGTAAACCTGAGCCTCAACCATTACACTGTAAAAGGGGTGCATCTTTTTGGGAGGACGTTTAAACCCAAGATGACTCACTGGGAGGCCAAGGTGATGGAAAAAACCTAAGGGTCTATCCCAATCATCTTGTCATTGCTCTAGGAAAATAAATCCTGGGGTAGTTCAATAAGTCTCTATATTATTATTGTTCCTCTAGGGACATGGTTGTGATGATCAGTGTCTTCCTCATATCTTCCTTATTACTAATTTTCATCTCTGTTAACCCATCAAAAGTGGTTGAGATACCCTCATTAAATTTAGGAGGATTGTATTCCCAATAATCTTCATTATCTAAGATATGGGGATCAAAGGGAGGAGGTAGCTCTTCCAGGCTAGCTGACCTGGTGGGAGAAGTAGTGTTTGATTTAGAAGATACATAATCCTTGACAAGGTGTTCTCATTTTGTAGAGACTATAGTGAAAAAAATTGTTGATAGAATTCTATTCAGTTTCTTTCTATGAGGTCCAATATTAATATTGAAGAAATAAAAAATAAGTTGATATTGTTCAAGTCATACCGTCTTTGTGGAACATGATGTAAAGTCATGGATCAATGGAGAGGGAGAAATTCCCAATACTTCATAGGAGTAGGGTCTTATATCATCAGTCGGGTCTATTCTATGTAGGAGTATGAGGTAATCTACAAGCACTAATTTTTCTTAAATATGATGAAGTAACCCCCTAGGTTTGGAATCGTGGTCTCTAACTGATGAATTGGGAGAAAAAATATGTCTTTTAGGTCTACCCATGGAATGATTGAAGTGGTCGTTAGATCATTATAAGAATAAATATTCTCAACCTTTTTAGTCACAAATTCATTTACTTACCTTTTATAGTGATAAAAATATTGATAACAAGCCTCACAAGAGTCAAAGTGGGACACATCACCCTAGAGTACCCCTACTTTACCATCCAAGGAGTATTTGTGGAACTGTTGGTATGGAGAGGAGATTGATGCATGAAAATAAATATAGATCCTTCCCAGAAGTGGATTGTAGGTGGTATCACATGAGAATACCATAAATTCAATGCTTAATATTATGCCACCAAGCTAATAATTTATCCAAATCTTTCCACATGTTTTATACTCCCTCTTATCATACACTTGAATTTTTAGGTTAGAGGAAGCCAAATATTCTTCTATTAGTCCCAACTTATAGAGTGCTTGTGAAAGGATGAGGTTGATATCAGAGCTAGTATCCACTAGGAAAGTGTGAATATATATTCCATTGAACTAACATGTGATATACAACAATTATATGCACCCTTTAATTGAAACAACCTCATATTCTACAGAAAATTAGATAATGTCTCAACATTCCTCTTGCTCTGCGTCCTCTTCATAGTAAGACTCAGCACCAGCTTTCTTGGATTTTAGTTGAAGAGGGGGGGGGGGGTTCAAGGTTTCTAAAAAGGCCTCAAACTTTTTTTTTGACATGCAGAGTGCCTCAATAATTGAGATCCTTGTGGTTATTCCATCAAGGTTATTCATAACATCATATTCCATGCCAGGGGGATATTTTTTTCTAAGGAGGGTCGTTCTATAGCATGGGTTGAGTGTATGTCATTGGATGAACTACTAGGGATTAGATAGTACTAGAAATATTATATGAAAAGATATATTATCTACTCTGAACAATTGACTGTTGGATACCTATCAACTGAGGTTTGGACCTATCTAGGTGTGGTTGATCGTATCATGCTTGTGGATAATCTGCACGGTCAACCAATAAAATTGGTTATGAGGGTTCACTAGATGGACCAGGCAGTGGGGACTAGGATTGATAATCTCTACACAAAGATTTTAGAAGAAATTTAGTGGAATTAATATCCTGGTTTTAAGTTCAATCCTAATAATTTTGACTTCTTGTATGCACCCTACGTCTCCTTTATCAAAATTAGCCAAAGATGACTAAAGGGTTCACATGGAAGTACTCATTGTTGGGTTTTGTGAGGTAGTCCAATAGTTCAACAACATTCAAAGATGTATATTCTAGCTCCCCATCAGTGAAATATTCTAGGTATGGGAGGAACTTGGGTACATCTTCCAATTCAAGAGGTATGAAGTCACCAAGGGTGTGAGAAGGTTTTGGAACCATTGGAGGACTCTGATTTCCCATACACTTTCTACATCAGATCTTCCCAGACCTAGAAGGCTACAATACTGATGTAGATCCAATGGTCAGAGGAGGCATGGTAACCAAAGGATGCTCTAGCTTGGTTAAGAGGTAATAGATGATACCATTGGAAAGAGTGAGTATCTTATGAGACAACTATTCATTATAATTCTGAGTCCTATGGCTAGGAACCTTTTTCCACAAACTAGAGTCTTCACTATCAATATCAGGGCCAACAGAGAATTGTTCCACCTATGTTATAATTTTTTCAAGTTTTAATAGGCCATGATCTACTTGGTACTAGAGCTAATCCTTCAAGAAAAATAATTATTGAATAGTGTGTCCAAGGATTCTATGATACACGAAATGATCGAAGCATCAAGTGATTTTGTCCTCCTATGGTCTCTTGTAACTCGACTAATTTAAGATTCCCTTTTCTAGGGAATAAATGAAATATTCGAGGACATGCAAATAATTAAAGGAATAGGTCTTTTTTCTATTATTTTTTAAAGGAACCCTAGGACAATGTCCCTAATGGGGGGCTGGAACCACTTTCACTCATTGAAGAGGTTATCCTGTGTGGGGTTTTTCCTGGCGAGGCTACATTAGGATAGGTTGAACTTGGTGAGACTCATCCAAAAAAGGGGATAGTAGGTGCACTAGATCAGGAACCTTTTCATGTACAATGTTATTTATCCATACCTTTATTAACCTCCTTATGAGATATGGAATGGGAAATGGGTGTTACTATTGTTTATTCCACTGCAAGGCTTCTTCCAAACACTAAGACTTTTTAAAAAACACCCATAATCTACTTGGGTAGTTGAGGGAGACAAGGGAAGGGACCAGATTATTTCTAAAATTATTGATGCACATCATAACCAATAATTAATATAAAAGGGTAATGTTGAGTTAATATATTAGTCCTTTCCATTGGGTGTTGAATTTGGTGACTTGATCACCGAGCCTCTGTTTTCATTTGAAGAGGTCTGTGATGCTTTTATTATGTGTGGTGGAGCTGAATTAGTAGAGGAACTATGTTTAGAGGTCCTCTCAACTATAATTGGACAAATGGGTAGCTGACTGTACTAGTAAAATAAAATTACATCCAATTTTGGAAAAATAATTGAATCATAGAGACTACCTACTATTCTATAGTCCCAAAAATTGGACCACACCTTGAGGGAAAATAGTCCAAATGATATAGGAAATCACCCATCCTATTAAATAGGGAGAATCTTGGATTACTAAACAATAGGGGCACTTGAACATGGTTCACCCATACTAGGTATGACATTACATTAAGAATAATTTCCACCTATCATGTTTCTAGAGTCTCAATACTGGTAATGAGAGAGACTATCACGTCATCTTGGTGAGGATTTTTGGACACCATTGCATTGAAAGTATCTTTAACTCAGGGAGAAACATGAACTTTATACCAAGGTATATAATCACACTACTCAAGTGTGTTGGGTGAATCATATCTCAGTCATTTTCAATAGCCCCATCCTTTTACCTAAATAGGTGTACGAGGCCACCAAGTTCAAATTGGGGTGCTTGTCTAAGGGGGATTGGTTTCCCTACTGGAGGAGATATGGGGTCCATTTTTATGTTTTTAGTGTCTTGTCACTACTTGAAAATAAGCTCAATGGTTATATTTTTATATTCCTCATGCTCATAAATCAAGAAAACTAATATGGGTCTAACTTGACTTTTAGTGCAACATCAGATGGGTCACTGGGCACATAAGTTCCCTTTATTTTTTTAATATATTGATTATAAGATGGAAATATCTCATTGGAGGACTATTGAAGCCCAATTTTTGTCTCTTATAATGAATAAAGGCACATACTCAGGGTTATCTTTGTACTGTGTCACCCCTTGAGGTGATTTTTCCCTACCATTCCCTGTGTCAGCAACCCGGTTTCTTTTATCCTTTGGTGGGTTAATAGTGATAACATTAATCATGGATGATTTCAAAGGGTATACTTCACTTTCAGTGGATAGAATGAATTTATTGATTTATTATTGTCGTATGATAGGGATTAAGTGGATGGTATCTTATGGACCCCAACATCTAATTTTCGTGTGTCAAGATACCTATTACATGAATCACTAGAGCATAGAGAGGCTCTTAATTTAGGATTTATAGAGATTATAGTGGTATCAATATGATTCAGGATACTGATATTCTATGATCACTATGATATCAACCCTCCTATATAGTTGGTGAATTACATCAGGGTGCTCATAGATCCTTGGGTAGGCTAGATGATGATCCCGGAGGTGGTGGAACGTACCCCAGACATTCTGGTGAAAACAAACTAATTGGTCCTCAACTAGGGACTCTGGGATGAAAAAACATGGGGAAACATGTGTCCAAAACATGATCATAGCTGGTTTATAGCCAGGATTTCTCACAAGTCTTCTTGTTCACTATTAGGGAGAGGTTACTTCTCTTGGTCGACCCAATATCCTATTGGTGTAGGCTGAGATAAGAGTGGTGGCATCAACATAGGTCTTTTTGTTGATGATCTACCAGGAGAGGTGGCAACACATGAGTCAAACATCCACTGCATACCCGAATTTCTCTCAGACGTGGATACATCTTCAAGATCATATCCATGTATGATGGGGTGTTTACTACTTTTTGTTGCATGAGGGTTGATGAATCCATTTAAGGCTCAGTGTAGTGATCACCACTATTTGATGGTGTTAAACTAGACCCTGACATGTATCTAAAGTCATGTGTGGAGGTAGAGAGGAGGAAAAATAATGGTAATAGAGATAGTTGCACTGTGATTCCTTAGAAGGAGGCCACGACATGCTCTACCTAAAGGTAACTATAGTGGGATTTTGAAATCTTATGGAACCCAACTTATAGGATTTTCATCCTAGATCTAACGGCTTATACCACTAGATCTCCAATTTGTTGTGAAGGTTATCTCATCAGGTCATCTATTATGTAAGAGTTTGATAGGTCAATGGTAACATTATATATCTCATGGTCTAGCCTATGATTGAATGAGATTTTCCCAAGAGTGAGTTTTTGAGAGCATCTTAGGTTCCTCCCATGTGTGTTGTGATGTATTGCATGGGTGTGACCCCCATAATCAGTGTTTTACCTTCTAAACCATGATAGTTATTCAGAGTAGTGCATGTTACAGGAATGGGGAGGACGTCCATGCTGGTTTTTGGTGGTGTAGGGAGGACCTCCTCACTAGTTTATAGTGGGCTAGGGAGGACTTCCACACTTGTATTACTCATCAAAATATGTACCTTAATTCTTTTTTTTGTAGATCAAGCGACTGAGAGTGTCAACCTAGCCAACCAGGGAGGCAATTGTGGTCTCAATCCTAGTAACCTATTCAAGGTATATGATGGGATATTCTGGTTGGGGAAGGGGGTAATAGAGGTGCATAAGATGCCTCTAATCAAGAAATGTTCTGAGTCTACCCCCAATGTCGACATAAAGTGTTTTGGACTAGGGTCAGTGGAGTGTGAATGGATTCATCCCGCTCATCGACCTGTGGGAAGAGTCATTTTTGGAATTGATGTGTCCATGTGGGATATGTCAAGGTTGTCTCCCTAGAATTTTTCTTGATGGTTACAACTTGAAAATCCAATACCTCATCAATATAGGGGTATGAGCTTTCAGAGTGCTCTGGGGAGAGGCACAAGAAGTTGTTTTCCATTAGAACAAGGGAAGGTTTACCACTACACGGACCTCAGGGGTGGTAGTGTCATTGAGGAGCCTATGCCTTGGGATATTGGAAGGCCATATCCATGGTGAGAATATCCTCTATCTGCTCGTATCTATGAATGATGGCATCAACCACACACTTATGAATGAGAATGGAAGGTGAAACTAGGTGTGGGTGCCCAATAGTTGAAGGAACATTATATATTGTGGTAGGAATATTTTCACAAGGAATTATCACACCAACACTTTCCATACCCATGGACCTATTGGAATTAGGTCACTAGTATCCAGTATCATGATTCCTATAGAGTACATGGAATCAATCTTTAGTAAAAATATAGTGAATGTGATCCCTAATTCCCCAACATCATCCATTCTTCTAGAAATAGAGGAGTGATCCACACTAATGATCTTGCCGACCGAGGATTCCCAATGTTATCTTCCTTAATTCATAGGAGAGTTTCATATTAGGCCAATCACTTTCATAGTGTTATGTAGCACTAAATTTATGGATCTAGGGATATGTAAATCCAATGGTTCCTCAATGTTACTAGCCCCCATAGTTTTAGGATAATATTTTCATTTAGATTTCACCATTTTTGTTTCTGATACTTTCCACTGGGGATGTATGAAATCCCTCTACCTAGTGGTGATGTGCTTGACTTTGTTTCCATTCATTCCTACTTTCCAATAATGGGAAAATTCTATCACTTTTATCTACGATGTTGGCTCTTTGATCGAAAAGGGATAATGGGATGTCAATTCCTCCATCCATGGATTCCTCAATGGAGCTCTCCATATATTCTAGGACTCCCTTGTAATTTAAAGTCATGTTCTTGAAACTTGTTCTTGGTGAAATCTTGAAGTGGACACTGGTTAATTAAGTTAATTCTTTCTTTATAGGGAAACAAAATTTAGATAGATTAAATAGTAATGTTGGGTATGTTTGGGAATTTTCAAACATTGGGGTTTTTTGGGATCATGTAAAGTCTCTCACTTTTGATGCCATATTCATATTTTATGAGGCATATTAGGTTTACAAAATAAGGTATCCTATGTCAACCACAATGTAGTTGATTTCATGGGAATAAGTATTCTATGGTTTTTTACCTTAGGTATCCCATGTTCATTTTATGGCATAGAGAATCATGGTTGGGTTATAGGTCAATAACTTTTAGGTACATGTGGGTCACAGGTTTAACATATTACCCTAGTGGATGAGTGGTTATGTGTTTCCCCAATGGGTAATATTTCACACTTTGTATTTGGATTATTGCCTCCCAATGGTGGAAGAACTCATACTTGGGATTCGGTGGAATGTGTTCTTAGGGGGAAGATTTCACACTTAGGATTTGGTTAGGTGTGTCATCAGGGGTGGGGGAGATCTCACACTTTAGATTTAGTGGAGTGTGTGCCTAGGGGGGAAGATTTCAAAATTATTATTTGGTGGAGTGTGTCCCCCAGGGGGAATATTTATCACTTGGTATTTGGTGGAGTGTTTCCCCAGGGGGATATTTTACAAATGGGATTTGGTGGAGTGTGTCCCCAGGGGGGAATATTTCATACTTAGGAATTGGTGGAGTTTGTCCCCAAGGGGGAATATTTCAGACATGGGATTTGGTTAAGTGTTTCTCAGTGGGAGAATATTTCAAACTTGGTATTTTATAGAGTATGTCCCTAGGGGGGGGGGAGATTTCACACATAGGATTTGGTGGAGTGTATCCCCAGGGGAGAGGATTTCACACTTGGGATTTTGTCATGTTTGTCCCCAGGGGGAAAGATTTAACACATGGGATTTGGTGGAGTGTGTCCCCATGGGGGAAGATTTGAAATATAGGATTTAGTTAAGTGTGTCCCCATGGGGGAATATTTCACACATAGGATTTGGTGATGATGTCAGGGGTGCTACAATTGACCTCCTAGAGGTACCCTAGGTTTGTTGTGTTGTCAGGATTTAACCTTATAAAGGCATCCTATGTACCCTGTTAGTAAACAGGGATAAAAGAACACATAATTAGATGGTATGGTCTAAGTTCATGTGAAAAGACCAGTCCATATAGTTTAATTTCATGTGGTAAGGATGATCATGTCATGAAAGGATCTTTAGTGAGACATGGTGTTCAACTTACACATATGGAATTCTTGATGTAGTAGTTTTATCCCATGGTAAGGGAGGAGATGTCATCCCATGATAATCATACATGGGGTATCCAATGATCATCAAACTAGGTAAGGTTATAGTTTAACATCTTGTTTTAAGGATTTTATCATGTAGTTTAACGTCATAAAAATAGGACACATAGAAAGATAGTTTTGTTTCATGTAGCTTAGATGTGGACGGGGCTGACACCCTGAGGGGGACCATGTTAAGGCGAGATAAATATCCCAAAAAAACTACTCTCTACTGATACAATTAATAAATTTCTCCCAGTGAGGCCACCTATTGGGATTACATGTCTATTTCTCATGCACCTTTGGAGGAGGCATGTTTTAAACACTAATATAGAGGATTGGAAATCAGGAGGCCTGATGTTTGGGTGAATATAATTTGGATAAAGATGTATTAGGGTACCTATGATTAGATTCATAAGGTAATATAGTTTCCCTGTCCACACTTAAATAAATATTGACAGACACATGGGTTAGTAGTACCAGTTACATGAAGATTTGGGGGTAGTTAAACTAGTTATGGATTAGTATAGGGGTCTCAGGAATTCAAACTTTGAAAAAGGGTATTTGATTAAAGGAGAAACCATGGAGAGTCTAGGGGTATGGGTTTCGTGAAATTTGTGGCTTCACAAAAGATAGGGGCTTCACAGAGGCTAGGGGTCTTGTAAAGGAGCATGTTTTACAAAATAGAGTGACCCTACCATGGGGTGAAGTCGTGGTTTCCTAAAATACAATGATCTCATGAAACCCAAAAATCCAAAAATGTATTTCTTATTATGTGATAATTATGTAATTTCTTGAAAGGTATCTACACCACAGGTTAAGGTTATAAAAAACTAATGGGAGTTTTGTTTGTTAAGTATAAACAATTTTTTTTAAATATATCTTCTCTCTTACTCGTGAAGCTTCCAAGTTCCATCAATTTAGGTCTTTTCTAGGAATCTGAAAGGTCACTTACTCTTAAAATTTAGAGATTTGGTGGTATTTATCAGACCATAATAGGTATGGAAATTGGTTCTAGGGAATATATAGGTTTTCATGGAAGATTATGAGCTTCATGAAGTTATATGGTTCCTTGAACTAGAGTCACACTACACTAAGGTAACCACCTTAAGCTCTACATGGATGAAAAATTCTGAAAACCAGAGTTATGTTGCATAGAGGTTATCACCTGAAGATTAGAATGTCTAGAAACATTTGTGAACTGGATCCATTTGTGAAGCTTTTGACCTTGACAAACCAGTTCCTAAAGTGGATTTTGGGTTGCTTTTTCCTAAATTTGATTCGAACTAGTCATTCCATCCTTGACATCTCCCATGACACACATATTTTAGAATTAACATGGTTTATTAATAATATTTTTGTTGGATATTTATAGATTATTTGAGAGTATTGTATCATATAACTTTACAAAGGCCTTTTCTAGTATTTGGTAGCATCTATCATATGGGGAGGTTCATTTACATCATTTTAATGTATCATTTTGAAACTATTAAAGAAAACTAGGTTATGGATGTTACAACATCATATTAGATCATTTTTTGGGAGTGATATAGAGTTATCTAGAGGGGGAGATAATATTTCAAGATAAGGGAGAAAGATAATGAGCATACCTGGTCAATATTACTTTAGTTGAAACCAATGTTTCTAAGAGGATATCCTATTTTGAAAAAAAAAACTATAGGTTGAGTGATGTGTTTGGTCAAGGATACTAGTATTTTATATATGTTACTCATTAAAATGAATATGTCTCAACAAGGATTTGGATTCTTCAAATATCATGTATCATCTGTGGGACAAGATTGGTGTATTCAATACATGTCAATGGATTCTGTAAAGTAAAATACTTCCTTGGGTGGATTTAATATAAGTTAAAAGAAACAAATAATGAATTTTATGCTTAATTAATTAGTATACTTTATTATATGCTAAAGGGTTAATAAATTAACAAAGAATTTGAATTTTCATTTTGGTGGATGGTTCATTTCAAGAACTAGGTCTCAAAACGAGGTTATGAGATCTTTGACATCCTAAATATATTACTTTGGACATGGTTTAAGATTTAATGGAAGGATCAAGGGTTTGGGCGAGCATCCAGGGGGGAACAAGTGACAGAGGGTACTGAAAATAGCTTCAGAAGGTCATTCATAGCATGAAAAGTGATTCAAAATGGGAATGGAATTCATGGGGTATTTTAGGATGTAAAGGAGGGTTGTTCAAGGGATTCAAGGAAATTGCTCAAAAAATATTGGTGTGACCCCTAAGTTCACACTATTCCACATAACTACTGTAGTTTTTTAAGAGGAGTCATGGACCCCTTCTTTCATCAGATGAACGACTCATATAGGGTGGCTTTGGTCAGACTCACCCCCTTTCCCTCTAATTCAGGTGGCTTTGGGTGTGCATTGATAGCATCAACGATAATGTTCTACATCCTCACTCCATCCTCATTGTTTTCTTTATATCTTTTTTTCCTGATTTTCATGTGAACTAGTTTAAGGTTTTTGGATATTTCCACTGCACCATGTTAGAAATTTGATCCATCAATAGGGATTACATGTAACATAGCTAGAGGATGTATAAAGACAATGTCTAGTTTCCACCATTCATTGTTTTTTCAAAGGTACATCTTGTCACATATTTATTTAAGGATTAGATTTTTATTTAATTAAATTAAATTAATTGAAAAAATGGTTCTGGTGGTTAGGGATTGGGATCAAATTGGTAATATATGTTTGTTGTGGACCTTCCATAGTAGAGTGGACTTGGTTCTGGTGCGACGTGGTGAACCGATGTGTTTTTTGGTTGTTATGATAATTTTGTTAAATTATATAATTAATTATAATTGTTTATAATTAATTATTTGTGGTATGTGACATGAGGCATGATCTCGAATGAAGATTCAAGCTTGATTGGAACCAAGACAAGCATAGATAGGCTTGGGAAGTAGTTTTCTACCTTTTTAATTATTCAGAGACATCTTTAAATGGTGTTTGTTGTCTTGCGTATGAGCCCTTGGTATTTATGTTTTTGATATATGGATAGTGAGATATGGAAACATGAATATAGGAAGTTCACTTATGACTATTTGAGTTTATTTATCTAAACTAAAATTTAATTTAATTTTAAATGGTTATTTAATTCAATACTGTCAGATATATGAGACCCTCCTCAAAAGTGTGACCCAAATGAATGTAATATACTATCCCTAGTATAGAATCCTCATACATCTACTTGTATAGGAGAATGGAGAAGTGAAATATTTGTCTTGAATGGGCCATGTGGTAACCTTGAGTTGCCTTAGAACAATTGGGATCATAGTACTGACTGAGGGTGAGTGTCCCTCTCTTGTTTGATGTGACCAGTCCAAGGTGGATGAACCTTAGGTAAAATAGGATTGGGTTTCATGAGAGCATCGATTGAGTGAAACCTTGGAACATATATGGTTCATGATACATGACCGTAGAATGATGCTTATATAGATTCCCCTTAAAGGTTAATAGGATGTTTTTGTGTTGACATTATCAGAAAGTGTATATTACCTGAGTAATGGACATTCTATTGAGTGAATAATTGAGGCCAATGACCCCACAAGGGAAGAATCTGTATAGATTCTAACTCGGATTATCCTAAGTGTGATGAACCTACTTTCATATAGATTATAAGGATCCCAAGAGGTATTTCTCTCCTTATATGTTGACTTCGAGGACTTAAGTTGGTGTCTATTGATAGATCGTCGTTGAGCGGATGTTTGTGTTGGGTAGTTATGGTTGTGGGTGCAACCTTAGAACCCAAAACAACAAGTAAGACTGATAGGGATGAGATGATGATAAGGGGGCTGGCTGATCAAACATCCCTTATTGTATTTGTACTTATGTTTACGATTAATGATATGTCATTTCCTAGGATTCAAGGGAATCATTTGTTGGGCCTCACACTAATGTGATTTATTGGGATGATCGAGAATCACTTGTTGATATGGATAAGACACTAGGATGTGCAGTATGTTTGGGATCTGGTATCATATTATATTGGGGACATATATATAGAACTACTAGTATCAAATGCAATGGTTAATATTAGAGCGGATTCCTAGAGGAGGTACTTAGGATCCATAATTAGAGTTATGTGATATCACATATATTGGAATAATCATTATGTGTGGGATTCCATTGATATTTTAAGACCATTTTGAATTATTGGGAAGACTAGGATTTGAATGGAATTGCCATTAAACTATTAGAATTGACTAGTATTCCTAAGATTTAAATGGAGAAATGAGGTCATGGGTGGTTTTATATATCTGAGTATTAATATTGTACATCAGGAGTCCGACTATTGGATTCCCTTGATAAATGACTAAAATACACCCTAGGATTGGGTGGACACACTCGTGATGGTTCTACTAAGGATCCACGAGATATTAGATGCCCAAGAGACTGTATTTGGGGTCTAAGAGGGTAGTTTCCATTAAATTTTCTTGGTAACCTATGAATCAGTCATGTTTCGACATATAGGATTATATTGGGCCTCCCCCTCACAGGAATCATACATTTTCTTGACACCGAGAACACCAATGTGCTATCCTGGGGTTCATCCTAAGTAATTGAGGATGAGGGATGGCTAGTGACACACTTGGATCCACTACTCATTAGTAGAGGTGTGAGTGTGGGATCCCTAATGAGTAGACTAAATTTCCATTGAGGTGATCCCATACTTAGAGAAAATCAGGTACTAGTTGAAGTAGGTATGATTGATCAGGGTTGAATACATGAGGATCAATGTTGTTAATTGGTCTTGTCCTAAAATATATGAGTATGCTGGTGTGGTGGAAGAGATAATATGGTGGCACAATCATCGTGACATGATCAAATTCATACCCACATCTGGATAAATAGGTATTGACGGTGGTGAATTTATTTTCCACTTCCTACTATTTACTTATTGATTATTATTTGATCTTGTTACTTGAACATATCATAACATTTCTAGTTATGTATGATACCATGTTTTTGGTTCCCTGCTGAGTTAAGTAATCACACCCTTCTTAGTCCACCATTACACATGGGTACCTAAAAAACTTTGATATGGTTATTACATACATGGGTAGGGATGAGTCCTGATATCATGCTTAGCATGTTTGAGTGGGTCAACTCGAATAAGATTAGGAGATCAGGATGAGGTACATTTCAGAGTTGTAGTAGAGCCCCAAGTATTTGTTCTTTCATTTTGTATTCTATATATATGATTATCCCAGTGGATGATGGCTCTTTATTTTCATTTTTTATCATAAAAGTTCAATTTTTATGTTGTATATCATTTTGTTATATCATTACCTACTTTTATAAAAAATGTTGTATTGTCTATTTTATATTGGGTGTGATAGTTAGTTATTTTTCCCATAATTTAGACTCTGATAAAAGGAGTATAAACTCTTCACAATACATCCTTCATCCCACAATATAGGTTAGAAGCCTCTTTCATTCATGGAGGTTCTCCTAAGGTCACATGGATCTCTGGTACAACTATTTTCTATAGTGAATCTGGACAAAGAATTAGAAAGTGGTATCATATCTTGGTTAATTAATTTCTTACTATTTTGGGAGATGGTAGACATGATACATAAGAATGTTTCAGATCTTATGATGGAATCTAGAATGGTGAATCATAAACACCTATTCTAGTGGAATTCCTGGTTACCAGGGGTATGTGATGTCTATTTTCAGCTTACACTATTATAGTTATTGTGATTTTAACATAGCATAACACACCTAAGGCTTTAGATTTACAATTTATGATTTATTTGGTTCTTGGATCTTGTCTCATTGGAAAGAGGCTGGTCATTAGGATTTTTAATCTTTTCTTATAGATGAAATAGGCATCTCATGCATTATAATTTAGCACATATGATTCACATGGCATTTTGGGGTCCACTATTGTGATTTTTTGATCACTAAGAACTAAATCTCAACTATTTAAATTGTCAAAAACTACTCATTTGGTGTTTTCCCATGTAAGTACATAGTGTAATTATACTTAGTTGGGATGAATTTTGTATATATTTTATTCAGGTAGTAGTTCATATGGATTCTACGAAGGGACACACATTGGAGATGAAGGTGCAATCCCTTAGTGTATAAGACATGTAGCGACCCTAGTGGGCCGTCCTAGAATTGGATGCCTAATGATAAACCCCTTGTGGGATTTAATTATTTAGGCTTAGTAATTAAAAATTCCAATAAAAATATATATTATGTTTTCCCATGTAGTTTGGAATGACATTCTACTTAACCGAGAATGTGATTTCGGTTCAATTAATAGGTATCGTATAGGATGGGATGAAGATACATACATACATACATACATACATACGTACATACATACGTACGTACATATATACGTACGTACATACATACATACATACATACATACAGACATACATACATACATACATACATACATACATACATACCTACATACATACCTACATACACACCTACATACATACATGCTTGTGATTTTGGGAAATTCCTTTGTTTTCTTGAGTAAGGAACCCTGAGAACTATTATTTTGGTATTGAGGTTTAGTTTTTGAGGGCAAGATCAGTAGGATACTTTCCCATATGTATTTTGGATGTGTTCCTGAGTGGTGAAATGATAGATCATGGATAAATGCTTGTGATTTTGGGAATAACTGCAAGAACCCGGTTCTTATTCTTGAGGTACGAGTTTCTTCCTTTCACTTTTCCTTAAGTGTTTCTGAGAAAATATGGAAAATTGGAGAAAATCCTATGTTTTGTGACTACACGCCGTGTACTTTTCAACACGCCATGTACTTTGGCCGTGTGGAATTAATACATAGGGCGTGTAGGCCTGTCGACGATGATGGGTGTAAAAACTGACTACACACTGTGTATAGGGTATTTACACGTCGTGTATTCTGTCGGAAGGTGAGTTGAAAGGCAGTGAAGGCAGCTACTAGCTGAGCGACAGTACACACCGTGTACTCATGGATTACATGTCGTGTACTCATGTCGACTGATAAACAGTGCCGCGGTGGAAAGAATCCGCCGAAGGAACAATGAAAAATCGAAAGTACAAACCGTGTACTCAATAGTACATGCCGTGTAGTCTGTTTTTTTTCCGCTTAAAATGGGTTATAGCCTCCTCTGTTCACAGAGAAGGCTTTGAACTGAAGGAGAGATTTGGAGAGATGACCGGAGCTTGTAGGACCTCCTTACCGCACACTGGGAACCCATTTTCTGCACCGTCAATCTCCTTGGAACCGCACGGGTTCGTTCTTCCTCCTCCTTGTGTAGTTCTTGCCAATTTTTCTTCTAAAGGAAGTTATTTGAGTTTGAATGAGGATATTTTCACCTTAGATCTATGCCATTATTGGGCGATTCGAGCAGCGTCATTCGTGTATACTGATCAGGGGTGATCGATGTAGGTGGTATGGTGTTTAAATTTCCAACTGCTGTGCGTTTGTGTATACCATTATGCTACGAACCCATGTTGGGGTGTCATGTGGCTGAGGCCTTGTATGTTTTTAATACCTAGAATTGTAGAGGTGAATAAATGTAATATTGAACTGTTGTTTGGGATCACTGCTTGGATCTAGGACCACCCCATGGGTGAGTTCCTCTGTTTAGCTATTTGGCCAGGTTACCCGAGGGTATACCATAAAATTTAACATGCCTTTTAAATCGCCTTGAGAGGAATTTTATATAATTGATTTCTTATCTATTGGGCTTTGCCCGATTACTTTAGCTTGAGGGAAGTGTTTTATTTATCCTGAGGGCAGTGTTATATTTAGCCGAAGGGAAAAGTTCTATTTTTCCTGAGGTAAACACATCTTATTCCTGAGGGTGAAACTTCAAACACCTGAGGGAAATATCTGTTATGCCAGAGGGAAATTACCGGTGCGTTTTGATTCTGATTACCTGAGGGTAAGGGTTAGCGTGTCTGAGGACACAGACTGTTTACTTAGAACATTCACTGTGGTGATTTATCATATTGAACTGTTAAATTAATATTAAAATGGAAATATAACTGGTAGTTTGTTACTTTTGAGTACTGCTTAGTTTATTGCATATACTATTGCACACTCTCGTTGCACATTTTCACTGACAGTTGGGCACGAGCCTTTGGTGGGTGCCTACTGGGATTTATTTCTCACACCCTATTTGGGTCATGTCTGCGGCCCAAATATACTATGTTGCAGAAGGTGTGGATAAGGGTAGGGGTCCTTATACAGGTACTTGATTGTTGATGAGGAGTAGGGGAGCATGGGACCGAGCTTAGGCACACGATGCTGCCGACTGTTCTGTTTTGTTCTACTATACCTGTACTTTCTATTACATTGTATTGTAGTACTGTGTAACATGTTTTGGCTGTTTTATTAAAACTAGAGAAATGTTGCATAATTATCTATATAAACTGTTGGTTATCTTTTACTATAGTTGTTCATTGTAAATGAGTATGGTTTATTGCTTCTGCTGTTGTTGTATGCAATTTATCTTCTTTCCAATGCGCTACAATTTGAAAAATGAGGGCATAGTTTCCCCACTATCAGACCTGGGCCCTCGCTGCTAGTTGGAAGCCTCTGGCATTTGGGGAAATGCGCTTGAGGCCATGTGACCAACTGAGTCTGGGGCACCTGTTGAGTAGCTTTCAAAACCGGGATGTTACTATAACACCAATTTATGGGTGAATGCATATTCTCACCTAGACATGTGAGGGGTGTTACATTGTTAGAAAATAGAATAGGGGTGATTCTGGTATTGGTAAAAATAACGTGTTGTGGAATATGTTTAGTTATTTAGATGCATGAGAATGGTTGTGACAAGATTCAACACATGGGAATGTGAGTCGGGTTAAGTGACTGGGTGGTATGGGAGTGTACTCCTTTTTCATTTATATGAGATCAATGTTGGGCGCACTGGATACACATGGAACTATTTAATTTGGAATCATGAAAGTTTGTGTGTGAAATGAGGAACTATAGAACAAATGATATGTTTTCGATCTTGGTTTGCTAAAAGTTATGATGAAAATGGGAAATGTCCCTCTATAGTAGAGAAGATATCATATGTGGATCAAGTACAATGGAATGAATGATCTAAGATGATCCTTGATAGTTGTATCTTGAGATAGATTAGCATGGATTAGGAGATATTAAATTCAAGAAATGATGGAACCATTTTAGTTAGAACTCGAGGAGTAGAATAAGGTAACACATATTATGAGGAGTGGAACTTTAGTTATTTGAGGTTTTGACCCTCATTATGGTTGAAATTTTAGTGGTTTTCAAGGATGAAATTCTAGTGAGTCAGGAAGGGTTGTTGGTTGATGTTTTATGCTAGCAGTTATGTTTGAGTGAGATGGTCATGTCTATCAATTTCATGTTGTAGTGGATAGAGAACGAACCATGGTCGAATGAACTCATGTTGGCCGGGTTGGGGGTGTTTCAAGAACGATCGTGGGATGATCAATATAGAATTGGGATTCTAGTGAGTAAGTGAACCTGTTTTTATCTTATCCTAAGGTAAATACCATATTTGAAACTCAGAAGAGATTTTGGATGATTGAATGTGTTGGAATCGAGCTCAGGATGTTTCCAGTGTTATCTAAAGGTAATCAATGAGGTGAAGCCTAGTTCATGACATGGTTCTGGGGTGAACATGTTTCATCACATGGTTCATGGTGTGAAATCTCAATTTGTTACATGTTTTAGGTGGTAAAATAGTTATTTTGGTATAGTTCCAGGGGTGAACCCATTTTGTCAAGTGATATAGGGTTTGAATCATGTGATGATACAAAATAATGGTATTTATTGGTTTACAAATCATGGTAAATATTTGGAATCTAGTATAGTGGTTCAGGAATGTCATATAAAGTACGATAAGTGTATTTTGAGGGTTAGTTGGGAGTTTTTGATAAAAGGTTGACATATGCGAGCCATGTGTTTATCCAGTCGATACTCATCTAATTCAGTATATAATATGATATTGGAGTTAGCATTGGCTTATATAGAGTGTTTTTATATGTGTTTGGGTTTAGTGAGATGGAAGTTACTCTAGAAACATTTTTAGAATATGAGAACTGCAGTTTGACAGGTGATTCTGATGGTGTGGAGCACTGTGTATCAGAATTTGATGTTATGAGTTGAGTTCTATAGTGGGGGGGGGGGGGGGTGACTATGATTATATTGATTAGGTTGATGACACAATGTTTTTTAGGATGGATTAGTTCCATAGTGTGAAATCTATAGTTTATAGTTATGGTTATGATTAGTGGATCAAATTTTGATAAATGATGCACCCCCAATTTAGAGTTGTCCATTGAGTGCTTGTTCATCATTATAGAGTGGAGCACAATGAACTAAGCATGGTTTGGTGACATGAGTACAAGGGTGTATTATTGAATGATTTATGGGACTTATTGATAATTAGAATCATTATAGTGGAGAGGTTGTAATACCTCCTACCTGTATGGGTTAAGAAATTAATTGAGAATTTTTTTTGCATTTTGCTAAATTATTTATTTTAAGAACTTTGACTTGGAATGAGTTTAAAAGAATTTTTTCATCCTAAATATTTGTTTTTAGATATGTTTTAAGCTTTAGTAGATGTCATTGGATTTTGAGAAAGTATCCAAGGGTTAATAAGTGATCAGTGCTTTTAAAAACAGCGACAACATACCATTCACCCCATGAATAGTAATTCACAAGATGAATGGATTTCATAGGGTACTTCGAGATGTGAATGATGGATAATAGAGAGAATTAGGGGAAATACCTAAATATTCATGGTGTGACCCCTATTATCCCATCACTACACATGCACAATGGTGTTTTATTTATTTTTAGAGGGGGATCAACTCCACTTATACTATCGGATGAAAGACGTATATGGCATGGCTCTGACTAGAACCACCATATTTTTCCCTATATTTTGGGTGGATTTAGGTGTGTTTTGAAAATATCATAGGTAATTTTGTTCCTCCTCCTTCCCTTATTTTAATTTTCCCTTCTTTATTTCTGATTTCAGTGTGATATGGTTTTGGGTTTTTGGTTATTTCCACCATAGCATGGTTGAAATTGCCTTGATCATTGGTGCTTACATACAACCTAGCTAGAGGACATCCGGAAAAAAATTCCTATTTTATTTAATTTTTTTGAAAGGTATGTGGAGTTATAGATTTATTTAAGGCTTCTAGTGGAATTTAATAAAATTAATTATGGAAATGATTCTGATTCTTAGGTCTTGGACCTGGATTGGAACTAGGTATCTGGTGTGGACTTCCTAAAGCTATTTAGACTTTGTAATAAAATGATGTGATGACCCAAAGAGTTTTTTAATTATTATACCACTTTGGTTTAAATTAAATAATTAATTATATTTGTTTACAATTAATTATTTATGATGTGTGGTATGAGGTGGGAACTCGGGTAATGAGTTAGGCTTGAGTGGAGCTAGGATGATCCTGGACATTCCTGGGTAGCAATTATCAGCCATTAGAATTATTTGGGGAAAGATTTAATTGAGTTATGTGGTCTAACATATGATCCCTTATTATTTATGTTATTCATATGTGGGTCATGAGGTGAAAGAACACCACTATAGGAAGTCCCCTTATGATTACTTAAGTTTCTTGAGTAAAAAAAATTAATTTACGTTGAAATGGTTAATTAATTCAATGCATTGAGATGTTTGAACCCCTCTTGTGGGGTGAAAAACAAATTAATATAATGTACTAGACCTAGTATAGAATCCTTAGATATATCCTTAAAGAGGAGAGTGGGTAATTATGATATTTGGTCCATATGGGATGTGTGGGAACATTATGATGTCTTTGAGCCATTGAGATCACAATACTGAACTGAGGTGAGTTTCCCTCACTCGTATGATCTGAACAAGCCTAGGTGGGTAGACCATAGGTAGTCCATGATTAGTATTTTTGAGAGTATTATCGGAATGAAACCTTGTAATTGAGATGTACAACAGTCCATCTCCCAATATTGATACTTACGTGGTTTTCAATTTTATACTAAGAGGAAATTTCTGTGTTGATGATTCAAGAAATAATATTTTCCATTATTAATGGGAGTTGGATCGATATGCCAGTTGTGACCCAGAATACCATGAGGTATGATTCCACATACATGTTGAATCAAAGTATCCTAAGAGATATTCCCCTTCTTTTGTATAGATTCTGAGGATCCCAAGAGGGATTATTCCACTTATGTGTTGAACAGAGAACCCAAGTGGATTCCCATTTATAGACCAACCCAAAGCAGGTGTGTGTGTTGGGTAGTGATGGTTGTAGGTTTCACCTTGGAATTAATATCAACATGGAATCCTTATGGGGATGAGATGATGATTATGATGAGTGTGGGTGATCATCAAGAACTTTTTTTTATGTTTATTTTTGTTTATTCTTGATGATATGTGATTACCCAAGATGCCTAGGAATTGATTGCTGGTCTTGACATTGATGAAATTTCTCAGGATTCCCGAGACTCAATTATTGTGATAGATAATACCCTGAGATGCACAATATATTTTTTATTGAGTACCATATCATATCTTGGGAAGATTCTTTTACCGACTACCATCCAATGATATGGTTGATTAAGGAGTATATTATTAGATTCCCAACTTTCTTTCCTTCTAAGTAACTAAATCTAAGGCCCACATGTCTTCAAGCGCACCTCCCCATAAGCTAGAGGCTATTGAATATTAGTGAGGGTCTAATGATGGTATGGTGGGAGAATATTTCTTCGGGATTATTACTAAATATAGTGAAAAAATAATTACATGAGCTACAGGAGAATAATAACAAATTGGAAACATAGAAAGTGATGATAAAAAAACCATGAAAAAGGTAAGATTCTATTTGTACTAGGTAGTCAATACATATAACATGTGATACATATACAAGAAGTTTAGTTGAGAATAAATAAATAATTTAGACTACCCAAATCATGTTGGAAATTGGAGTACGTGATTGGTCCACAACTACCCTGCTAAGTCCTATCCCAAGATAAGTAAAAATAGAGAAGAACCAGCCAAATTATTGTCCTTCAAACAAGATATATTCTTGGGTACAAAGTAATTACCTATATAGGGTGTGAGTAAAACTCACTGGGCCACCAATAATGGTGTCTAATGGAGTTCTAGTATTTGAGTATAAAACATACTGGTGTGAAATATTTAATTAATAAAGTAGTAAAGTGAAAATAGATCATGGAATATCACATGATTCTACCTAAGAAATATATATCTAATTAGGTGACCAAATAAATGGGTTCATATGACCCATGGAAAATAGACTAGGTATCTAAGAAAAATAGAAAAGGGTGAATCCACAAATCATGTTTGAGAATTAAAAAACAAATAAACCACAAAAATCCAAGTAAAACATTAAATAATTATATGTGTGGAACTATAGAGACAACCCGTGGTGATAAATCCATTGTTTTTGGATCTAGAGTAGAATCTAGGGGATGAAACCTCAATATTTCAATTTCTAAAAGGGTTTTCACCAAATGAAATTTGTAATTCCTTATTAATTTTTAGAAGGGTATTGATTGGGATCTAAGGAGGTAATCTAAGGAATTCCTTGATGAAGGAAATCAAATTGAATTTGGGAGTTTATCCCATGAATTATAATGATTTTATATTTCTAAATTGAATCAATTAAATCAAGGAAATACATAAAAAAATGTGAAACACTGAAAAAATACAATGAGGACATTACCCGATTATTCACATTAATGAATCATGTGGCATCCACTTGGATCATTATTTGATGTTGAATATAGAACCCATGGAATTCCTCACATTTAATTCTATCCCATTTAATTATGTAACCATGTCTTAAGGATTTCAATAAAAGTGGGAAAGAAATTCAATTATGTAATTCACTCAGGCTCAAGGACATCCATTTGAAAAAACAACCAATAATTCCATTGGTCATTAACCCATTAGTTTCTATATCTTTGTTTCAAAATTTACCATGTTAAACTAATGGAATCACAACCCACAAACTCTATTACTTAATTCATTTAATTTTAAAAATCCCAAATCATTTACATCACTTCATTAATTTTATTACTTAAATAAGGAATTTTAGGAACTATCATTAAATTAAACTATATCTGATCACACCAAAGATCCTAAGGGAGATAAGGTTTTGAGGTCTATACACTAGGTCAAGGAGAAACAAATAAAGATAGGTTAAAATAATAAAAAAAGTATCTCATGGTAATCTCTTACTCACAGGTTTTTCATATAATATATTCAACTAATTAAATAATGAGTTTATTAAAAAATGGAGTTCACGATCTTGGGAATGACCTTGGTTATTTTTAGGTTCATTAGAGTAGTTACCTAGGTCAAGTTCTCCTAAAGTCACTATTTAAATTAACTAAATATTAATGATAGGGGGAACCTCATGGGTGAATCATTAAAATAAGGTAAGAAACTTCCATGAACCTCATTTGGTCCCAGGTGTGAGTTGAAATAATTAAATCACCTAACCTAGAATGCAATTCTTTATTAAGGATTATAAATTAAGCCCAAAATTTCCTAACACCAAGGTTAGGTCGTAAATCCCACAAGGAACATACATAGTACTTAGGCTAAATTGATAATTTTAGTACATACCTAAGGAGTATGATTTCAATTAAATGATCTAAATTCAGAAAAATAAATTTTGAATTCAAAACTAGGTCAATGGATGGAAGTCGGTGTGACACACAACTAGTATGATTTATAAAATAATGAGACTTTAAGGAAAAAACTATACCACCTACCTCTTGATTAAGAAGCTTCAATCATCTTATAATGACCATTTTTTTGAGCTAGAATAGAAGAAAAAAAGAACCAAACAATATCCTTAAAAATAGGGAATATGATCTCCCACAATGATAACAATTTCAAAATCAAATAAAATAAATGAAGGAATGGGAGTTGACACCTTACCTTTAGTCTTACTTTACATCAAATGGATAAATAAATAGAGTGGGATTGAGGGAGTTCCACCATGGATATAAGTGGAGAAATGTGGCACCTCCCACTTCTAAAACATGGCTAGAAATGATCCCCAGATTATGTGAGGTTTTTAAAGGGCTGAGGGTAAAATGGGCATTTGACCCCTAATAAGAAAAACCTTCCCAGTGGCCACCCGCTAGCTACTGAGTATCCACCAAATTTTTAATGGATCCAATAGCATCATCATGATATTGGAGACTCCACCAACTAGTCGATGGGACTGAAAAAATATGATGCAGTCACATCTTTAGCCCAAATGCCTCCAATTCTCTTTTAAGGTCTCCCCAAACCCTTTTACACTTCATGCATCACATACTTGAGGTGTCATCACCCTTGCAATTACCTTATGCATACCGAATACACTTCCAACCCTTCCATATATGAGAGTCAAAAGGTCATGTTAAACCACATTGAAACTAATAAACACTTTCACAAAGGAATGAAAAGGGGTTGCATGAAATTTAAGATGAGACAGACCTCTGCTATATATACTATACCTCATTTAATAAAAATTCAAAACCATCCAAAAAATGTGGGTTGTAATATCTTACCCACTATAGGATAACTCTTACCCAAGATACACCCATATTGAAATGGAACTTTAAACCATGCTTACAACCAAAACTAAGGATAAACCAAGACTCATAATTACATTTTGAGGGTCGATTTAAAACCCAACTCCTCCCCAAAGTTAGAATTTGAAATTCCATGAATTTAAATTTGAACTAAAAAAATAGAGGGGTATGATTTCTAATGATAAAAAAACAAAACCTACCTTGGTAATTAATTCATGATCATCCCTCAATATTCTCCTAAAAAATCTGAATATAATTTAACAATAAAAAACCAACAATGACTAATTACATTGGCATATTTTCAACTATAAATGTTATAATTTCCAAACTCTCATTGCATGAATCAAACCAAATTTTCTAAATTATTTACAATTAATTTTGTTTTTTTCCTATATAGGATTACATGTTTGTTTATCCCAATTTTATTTTCAAAATGAATGATCGAATATACCCGTCAATGTGTTACTAACTATTTGACCACAACGCTCCACTCCCAAGACATTCTAAATTTATTGTCCCTTTTAACATCAAGCCTTACAAGATGATGTCATAGGTATGAAACAAAAAATTTCATCCCAAAAATATTTATAAGTGACCATACTTTTAATCCTAAGATTATGTTTTTGGATATGTATATCTATAATACTAATTATGATCATAATATATGATCTTTATATCTTGTGAAATATATTTTTATAGGGGTTAAATTTTTATTTTAAAAACATAGTTTAAAATAATTAAACTAAAAAAAATCAAAACCTATTTTAGTGATTTATTAGATCAAATTCATCCCTATGTCTTATTAACAAAGTTATATAATCAATATCAGATACAATTTTATTAAATTGGAGTTACACAATTGGTATCATAAAGGATTCGATTAATCAGGTTATAAATTATAAGCACAGTTAATACTATAATACAAACTAAAAATAGAAAGTTAAATACTATGATACACTTTTATATTAAATGTAGTGGAATAAAAATGATGTAAGTAATAAGTAATAAAATAGATATAATAAATTAATAATGACTTGAAACTATTAAAAGAATAATCTCTTTTAACCTTAAGAGTATGGTAGTCAATAAACCTGACTAATGGTATCCCTTGTTTTGTACATTCAAGAAATCACGGCTTTCAATAGCAAGAAAAACCCTCGATACAATGATTGGAATGGATCTATCTTCATATCCTTAGAATCCCTCGATATGATGATCAGATTCTCTTTTTTCCTAGCCTAGGAAGCCCTTGATTAGATGGATCAGATTCATTGTCTTCCAATCCTCAGAATCTATCAATTGTTATGATGATCAGACATAGTCATAATTACAAAAATATTCTTAAGGAGAAAACCAGACACGATTTACTTAGAACAACTATCTCAAAATAATTACATGATACTAGGAACAATTTGTTCATGCTAGGTAAACTTTATTAAAATCGAGAGAGAATGCAATCAACAACAAAGCTCCAAACTCTTCAAATGACTGGGTATTTATAAGAATCCATCAAACTATCATCTTGATCTCCAAATCGTCATATTTATCTGAGTTTTTCATAATGACTTGGACACCTAGCACTTGACAACTCAAAATGCTCTGACATAACTGAATGTCTGACTTCACACTAGTTTACACCATTATAGTGTAAAAAGTTTTCTTTATATTAGAAACATGTATTCTGAATACGATTATAAACATAATTTGGTCTGTTGGACTTCCTTAACTACGTAAACATGATGATTTTTATGAGGACTAGTACAATTTTATTGGTACCGGTATTATTCCTACTATTAATATTTCTTTAGTACGATAGTCATGAGAAAAAATATAACTTTTGGTTCTGATAAAGGTGAGTCTGATTTTATCAGAAAAATACTTATTACAATAATCGTAATAAAAAAATATGTGTTTATTTTTTTAATCCTTTATAACTTATTTTAAGTATGATAAAAGATTATATTTTCTACAAAAACATTCTAAAACACTTGGGACATAAAATAGTTAGTAAAATTGTATTACCAAAGGGTTCAGGATTTTTATAACTAATGGAATGGAAAAGTCATATGTAGAACATATGACACAAAAATATCCCCCTTTTTGGAAATCAAAAACCCCAAAACTTACATCCCTTCGATTTACACATTTACATTCCCATGCTATGCTCACTTTATCTTTTAAAGAACTTTCACTCAAGTCTTCTTGAAACCTCCTTATACAACGGTGTCACAGGCAACTCAATACCTCCCTTTAGTAACCAACAGAAACTATTCACCAAGTCTCTATGGTTCAAATTTAAGGTTAATACCCTAAAACTCAATTTTTTACATAATATGACATTACAAAGTAGTCTTAGATCACATCATTCACTTTTGGAAATATAGAATTTGGAACACTTCTATCTGGCCAGTTTAAGGGACATCTGGTTTGGCAGTTGATGCCTTATCTATAAACATGATCACATTATCTTAAATTCCAAAGGTACCCTAAAATAATAAGTATATAATTTATTATAACAAAATTAAACACACAATGAGATTTAATGGTTTTATATTCCACCAACCATTTCACCATCATGTTGTATTGCAGGAACTGATCAATCATGATCTATCACTATTACCAGACTACCTATGCACTCTAATCTTGAATATAAAATTTAGACATGATAAAAATAACACTAGAAACAAATCATTAACATATTATTTGAGTATAAAAAACATTAATTCATTATCATAGTGCTTTTAAAATCCATTCACACCATTTAGGACTGGTCTTTCCATAACTGTGATCCTTCCCTCTTAATGGTCATGCTTTCTATGACCAATATGAAACTCAATCATTGGAACATGTTGGAACCTCCATCACAAATAAGGTCCCTTCCTTAAATAGCCATTGGTTTATATCCCTCTACATGTATATACTCCATCTCCTTATAAAAGTATCTAGAATACGTATGTTCAAAAATGAATGTGTGATGCTCTTCCCATGAAACGCTTACACGCACCATAAGAACTTAATAGAATCCAAAACCAACTCAGGTAAGAGTGTTATAAAACATAATCCTTTTATATTTTCATCCTTAGAACAAGTTTAACTCAGTTTTCTACTAAAAACTTATAGTTGCATCGGCTATGAAATAGCTCATAATTCATAAGTCACCTCCCACCAGGAGTGACCCATTAATGCAACCAGATAAGACCCTACAACCCTTTACCAAGTAGTCATGAAACATAACATTTCAATGTGTTACCTATGATTTCATCAATCAAATTTCTATGAGACTTGAACGATCTCCATGGAACCAAAAAAGGATCAATCATTAATAGTTAATTCAATGACAGCCATACATGACAATGCATACCACCTTGATATTACTTCAATGCAACAAGCACACCTATTTGATATGATTCACAAGCCCAATGAAACCATTTATTCTATGTGTTAGCTAGCCTACTAAAAATGTAAACTCCATGGTCACATTATCCAACATAACTATTTAACTTTTTTGATGACTTATTGAGTCGCACGTCACCAAAATTAAAACCACAAAACTAACTAAATGGTTGAAATTGTCCTTTTCTTGATAAACCTATTAAACTCCAACATCCATGATTCTCTTAATAGACACAAAAATTTAATTACCACATGAACACATACCTACCTAGGTTTTTTTTCATAACCTCAGAGATCTAAACATTTTTAAATGGTAGGAAAAAAACACCTTATATTCCTAAAAACTGGATGCAAACATCCCCTAATGATTCTTATCTACAAGGATTATTCTAAATAGGCTAAACCCCCACTTATCATGAGGAAAAAATATAAATCTAGGGTCATGAATAATGGTCACTTGGCTTGTTCATCTAACCTCCCTACCTAATCTAAATAAAAGGAAACAAATATGAATCATGGAAAAAGTCCATGTTTTCATCCAAGACATCTCCCAAGGAAACTCTTGAACTAACTCCCACTTTAGGTTCCTTTATAACCACATTTTTATGTATTTTTATTTAAGCAATTTCATTAGTTAACTTTTATTATAAGCAATACTGATGATTCTTAGGCCACAACACCAAAAAAAGTTAAAATACAATAATTTTGGTACTATGAAATTTATTTAGCCATCAAATATTTATTTATATAATTAGAGTGGCATCACTTAGGATGATCTATACCACGTATGTGATGTTATAAGATCCTACTAAGTGTAATTCCACTAAGAATATATATATATAAACACCATTTAGATTATTATTTATGCATTAAAAAAATTTAATCCATTTAATACATATACCCCCATGGGGTTGATTTACGAGGGATGTAAATATAGTATCATACAACAAGGTTCATGTCATGCCAACATGGGTTCAGTGATACAAGATTCTATTTTCCAAGTTATGGAGTTAAATTCTCTATAAGTTTAAATTATAATCCCATTTAATTGTAATCCATTATCAGTTGATTGATATAATCAAAGAGTTTTCCATACACTCCCTCAAGGGGTTTACCATATACATATGATTAAAATATCAACATATAAGGCTCGATTCTAGAATATAGGGATTTAGTAATATAGGTTACAATTCCCAAGTTATAATGGTAAATGAATTATTAGTTGCAATAGACACACCATTTAACTAAAATACATCATCAACCACTTGTATTTAAAAAAAATAAAATCCAATTACTTTAATATTTTAAGATTATAATTAAAGTTAATTCCTTGAATATTTTAAAACTACTCAATTTCTTTAATTAATTATAGTATATTTAGATAGAGTTCCACCAACAATATATATGAAAAAATACCATTTAGGATGATGTAAACACCTTATTTAACCAACACTATACCATAACTATAAACAAGGAAAACATTAGTATAATAAATGAATTCAAAAAAAAATTCAAGCATGCTAATGGTATGTAAATCCTATGTTCTTGAATGATGCTTGAACTCAAACCCTCTTTCTATATTGGACAATGAATAGAAATCCTATAAATCACTAACTATAAGAATAAAGACCATTCACTCAAGGTGATGTAATAATATAATATAGTAACAAAGAACATGAACAATAGTCCAATCCCTAGAAACCTAGTATTTACACCATGAATCGGTTGTCCATTCCTAGAAACAAGCTATTTACCAACATTTGACACATCAATAGTAACCTGTTTATTAGACCAAAACTATAAGATAACGGAAAAAGGTATATAGGATAAAACTTTGTGATGTCTTCAAATTGGTTCACTCTTAAGAAACTAAATTAGAGGAAAAAATGGACTCAAGTGTTCCTTCTCATGTTCCTGAATATTCCACCTAGGATTGAGGTTATAACAGTGGTATGATGAGGAGAATGTACCCTTTGTGTTAGTACTAAATATAGTATAAATACAAGAAAATGAACTCTAATTAGATGTTAAAAAGTATAAAACCCGACAAGTGATGATAAAAACCAACCAAACAAAAGGCATAATGATACATGTATAAGGTAGTCAATATGTAATATAAGTGATACAAACATATCATGTTTATCTGAGAATAAATAAATAAATAAGATGACCCAAATCTATAGGCTTTATAAGTACATGCTCAGTCCACAACTCTCATGCCAATTCCTAGCCCAAAACAAGTAACAAAAAAGAGGCATCAGTTAATTTCCCATCTTGGAGTCATGAAATAAGCTCAGGTACCAAGTGGTAGTCCAAACAGGGTGTGATTAAAACCAAGTAGGCCACTACCAGTACTATTTAATATACTTCCAGTCTATGATTATAAAATGTAATAGTGCATAGTATGTAATTATTAAAGTATTAATGTGAAGAGATATTAAGGAAGACTACCGGATTATGCCTAAGCCAACTATATTTGATCATGTGACCCAATAAGGGGGGTCATAAGAGCCATGGAATATATCCCAGTATCCAAGAGAATAAAATAAAGCTGAATTCATGGAGAGGGTCTGAGAATTACCATGAAACAAAATCATGTGAATCCAAGGAAAACATTAAGGTATTATATGTGTGGAACTAGTGAGCCAACCCGTGGTGTACAATACATGGTGTTTATATATAGAGTAGAGTCTATGGGATGAACCATCAACATTCCACTTTCTTGTTTGGATCTTACCAAACCCATGGTGGATGTCCTTGGTAATTTCAAGAAGGCACTTGAAGGGGATCGAAGGAGGTAATTTGAGGAAATCTATATCCAAGTACATCAAGATAATTTTTCATTCTTATACTAGTCATTGTAATGTTTTTATTTTATAAATGTGAATAAAATAGTTCATTCTGAGGCATTCACAAATAAAATACATGGACCGAATTGAAGGTGGAATTTCCCCAGTAATTCACATCAATGAATCATGTGACATCTAATGGGATAGTTCTTGGAATTAAAATATGGAATATAAGGCTTAACCTTGGAATTAATAAGTTTTATTTCTATCCCATTTCATTATGTAACCAAGTCATAAGTATTAAAATGAAGGTGAAATAACAATTCAAACAAGTAATTCACCAAGTCTTAATGCCATCCATTTGAAACATACCGAGTACTTCAATTAATTATTAACCCATTAGTCTCCATATCCTTGTTTTATAATTTTAAATGTTTAACTAAGTGTATAAAAACTCACCAACACTATTACATAATATATTTAATTCAAGGAAACTAAAATTGTCAACATCCCTTTGTTAATTTTATTACTTAAATGGGAGATTTTATGAGTTATAATTATATTAACTAGTATCTGATCACAACATTGATCCTAAAGGACATATAGTTACTAGGTCCATTCACTAGGGTTAGGTACTCTAACTCAAGATAGGTTGAAAATAATAAAACATGTACTTCATGGTTATCTCTTACTTTCATGTTATTCACACACTAGATTCAACTAATTAATTATGATTTTATTAAATAAAGGGATTTTCTGATCTTTGGAATGAAATTGGTTCTTCATAGATTCATTTGAGTAGTTACCTTGGATGTATCATTGTATATTTTTAAATTATCACAATATTAAGAAAATGGGAACCTCATGGGAGACTCATTCAAATAGGGTAAGACTCTTCCATGGACCCTACTTGGTCCTTAGAGTGAGTTTTATTAATTACATCACCTCACCTAGGATAGGATAGTTTATTAAGGTTCATAAATTAGGTCAAAATATTACAAGTGTCATGGTTAGGATTTAAATCACCCAAGGATCATACCTAGTACTTTGGATATATTATTAATTGAAGGATACTACTTAAGAAGTACGAGTTCAATTAAGGGATCTAAATTAAGACAAAGACATGTAAAATTCAAAACTAGGTTGATTTTGGGACATAAACATGATGCACATATATAATGATTTATAAAATAATTAGAACTTAATTGAAAGGAAAATTTACCACCTACCTAAATATTAGGAATTTTCACTTGTCTAGTAATGGACCTCAGTTCGAGTTATAAGGGTTGAAAATAAAGAACCAAAAAAATCATTGAAAATCAGGAATATGATATTGCACAAAGATTTTTTTGGAAGTAAAATAAATATAGGAAGGAGAGAAGATGATTTTAATCCTTGTTTATAACATTCCCTTACATTTAATGATTGAGGAAATAAAGGAGGATTATGATAGTTCAGCCAATTAGAGAAGATGAGTAGTGAGGCATATCCCACTGCTACAAAGAGGATATAAATAACCCAAAAATATAGTGAATAGGGTTTAAAGGGATTGAGGGGGTTCATATGACTATTTTTATCCCCTTATAAAACCTTCCTAGTAGCTATCTACTGGTCAGTTACTTTAGTAGCCTCAGTTGGCTACCCGAGCCTCTAGGGGATAACTGGTGAGACTCCAACAGAATAGCGCGGTCTCAGATTTGAACACCCAAGCATAAATTATATTAAGTGAAGATAATATTTTAATACAAATATAATTTAATAAACATTTTAATAATTTATGGAACAAAAATTCTAATTTTATAGGATGAATATTGATTTTGAACTCACTTGGTGAGAATAATCCTATAATGATTTTTTGAAAATTTTCCTTATAAATAAGATTTTAGGAATAATAAAAAAGTTGATATTTACCTATTCATTATTTTATTTATAAAAATGTTTTATAATATTTATAATTAAAAATTTATTGACTATAAATTTCATAGTAATAAATATAGTATCAATTATAGGTAAAAATAGATATGTTTCAAGAAATTTTTTATATGGAATAATGACTTTCATTTTAATTTTTTAAAATAATATTTAATGATGAATGATTTAAATTAACCATATAAATTATATATA
Organism: Viscum album; assembly: GCA_963277665.1. NCBI lineage: Eukaryota > Viridiplantae > Streptophyta > Magnoliopsida > Santalales > Viscaceae > Viscum > Viscum album. The sequence goes on from OY728150.1 coordinate 764,881,426, forward strand.
TAAATAAATTAATTTAAATCCATATTATTATTATGCCTATTATTATATTTAATATAATAACATATTATGTTTGAAAAATAAATTTCTTGAAAAACCCATATTTTGACACGTTTTCCAGGTTTATGTTTAAATTAAATTATATAAATTATATAAATTTAATTTGATAAAATGGATTCTATATTTTAAATCCCAATAATAAAAATTATTTAATATGTAAAACTTAATTTTCGGTAATAATTAATAGTAAAAATAGTAAAAATTAATTACTACGGTTAAGGTTAAAACAGATTTACTGGGGGTTGATCTAAAAAGAAAATGGTAAAAATGACCCAAAAAATCTATTGAACCAAATTGGTTGATTTTATTTCAAACTTATACTTTTTAGATTCTAATACAACCCATTTTGGATACACATGTCTATGAAAGTGACATGATATTATTGAAAACATTAAAAAAAATTACAAGTGCACCACTCACCATAATTATAAAAGGGAACCTCCTCCCCCTATATATTCACACCTATAAAGCCATTTATCTCGAAAAAACACTAAAATTTATCTACCTAAAATCCTTATCCACATTCTATAAATTATATTATTCCAAAAATACAAACCCTAGTTTCCTTAATAGAAGATCCAAAAGAGGTTCTTTTAAACAAAGGAAATTTTCTTCACCAAATTCTTTATTTTTACTTCTTATTTTACAATACTAAATTATTTGTTAAAAAAATATGATATAATAAAACCTATATCTACCTTATAATTATATTTTATTATAATATTTATCCATAAACTTCTCCATAAAATGGGAAACAAAACCATCGCTCCTGTGTACGGTGGACTACTACCTCGCAAACTGATGTAAATTGTTTTCTATCACCGACTCACATGGATAGTAATAATTATATAAATAATGAATATATATTATAATTATGACATAATATTTATCCTTTAAAATTAATATAGCATCCACTTGCTTACCATTTCATACATTAATGTAATGATATCGTCGCTCGTGTGTATGTATATCCTATCATCTCCACAAAACGATGCAATTCATTTTCCATGTCCAACTTTCAAAAATAATTCTAAAAATGTATCTAATGAGTAAATATGATATTATTAAATTAATATAATTATGGTAATGATGTAACTATATCCTATTCTCAATAACTAGAACTTCCATAAAAATCATGCATGATAAAAAGAGAAAGTTAACACCCGAAACAATGATAATAATGAAATATTAATAACGAATGAGAGATAAGATGATATAATAGGATAGTATAGAAAATTATAATTATGAATATGGTTCTAGTATAAATTAATAACTTGTTTAATACCGTTATATATGAGTTTAAATCACTTTGAATTGACAGAAATCATGATGTAATAGATTTCATCTCAATTTATAGACCATTGAGACATATTTGTTATTATGTACCTATTTACTCTTATGTGGTGTGTATATGGACACTTTTATGTATTTAAAATGAATACATATTTATTCACTATGATTATGTTTCTAATTAAATTTTATTCTTTTAAGGGGTTATAATTTAAAAGTTATCAACGAGGTAATGATTATTTTTCAATCTTATTTTTTTTGATTGCCTTAATTTTCATTGAATGAATATTATAATAAATTATTCATAAAATAACTATATTTTTTCATCATATGTATATTTAAGGAGGTTCCATGTTTTTTTCTAATTTTTATTCTATTTTTTCACTTTAACAAAGAAAATATTTTTTTAAAAGAAATACTGATTTTATTTATATTTTAATCAGATATATTTTTTTAAATATCCATATCTTTCAAAATTATCCTCAAAAAGTACTTTTATTTAATAAAATTACTTATTAATGAAATTTTAAGTTATCCTTGATTTTTTAATACGTATTAAAGTAATTTATATTATTTTTTCTAAAAGTTTCATTTTGGACTTTCTTTATAAAAAATTATAAGGATTTTTTTATAATATATGGTGATAAAAGACCTCCCATCCACGATAACCATTTTATGATATTTAGATTATTTTACATGTTTTAAATTATTTTAAAAATTAAAATCTTTAATTGAATATTATTTTAATATTTTACTTCCATTTTCATTATTTTTCCAAAGTAAATTATTTTATTACAAATTCTACATTTCTAAGGAATTGATGATCACCACTTTTAAATTTTGTGGTTGTAAACTTTATCTTGAAACAATCACTTTATTATGATAATTGGAAATTAAATTTTTATTAAATATCCATATTAATTGTATTATAGATATTATTATAGCGTAAACCTTATACCACTTTTATAATTGGTGCTTTAAAATGGAAGTTATTTGGTCGTCTAGGGAATTTTTTGATAAATTTGTATTTTGTAATAAATATTAATATTTATTAAAAAGAAATATTGGATATAATTGAATTTATCATTCAATAGATGAGGAATTCATTAGACTTGTAGTGATAGGTTGGGCATGGTTATTGATAGACCCTTGATGCATCGATTAATATCATGAGACAAATTAGGTATCCAAAATTAATTTGGTTTTTAGTGTATACCAACCCACAATTTTAAACTATCTTAGAACAAGGTCTTTATGGTATATATATCATGATTTAGGACATTAGGACATCTAATATTAAGAATTTTCAAAACTGAGATTTTAGTTATTATGATCCGTGCGATTATTTCATTGATATTATCCATGGATGTATTACATGCTCAAGTTATTGATTAAATGGAATGTTTTTTCATTTATTAACCTCAAAATTTTGATTATGTCTTACTTACCCATGATATATTCTATTGTACATAACAATTAATGAGTGTTTGAGGTCACCATTATTATTTTTTCATTCGCCTAGTTATGAATTAGTATTCTCTGAATGACTTTATAGGTTACAAAATATTTTATTTAGTTATTTGTTATATTTTATTCCCAATATTAAATGGGTATCATGTATTTATATTTATCTTTAGTACTTCTAAAATGATTAGTCGATTTAGATTATAACCCTTGTATCTATGCCAATGTAATAAAGTAGACACCAGCTCTGGGTTACTAAAATCGGGATAGTAATAGTTGGTATCAAAAGAATTTTAGTATAAACCTTCAGAACTAGATATAGAACACATATATTAGGGAGAATAAACCTATTATAGACTTTCAGGATATGTAAAATTATATAATAAAATCCTAATTTTTGGATAAGTTATATATTATATTTATTTAACTAGAAATACATTTCTTTCTAGATACTACAAGTGTTTATGGTTTTGGAACATATTAAATTAGGGTTAATAACCTCAAAAAATTTTGGTTTGATTATATCTAATATATCATTCTATTTCATGGTTAGTGTTTCCTTACTATGCATGTAATGCCCCGACCCTAGATACCCAGAGTCGGTGCATTATTACATAACATTGACATGATCACAAGAAAGATCAAGTCTCAAAAGACCGATTAGTTTAGTAGCCTTGGAATAACTAGATACATTAATAAAGTTTACATTACATCCTAAAATTAAAACTACAACAATATAGTCTCCATAGTCCACAATCTTATCCCCTCATACTATCCCTGCAGGTCATTCATAAATTACTTCTTCACATCCTGGGAAAAATAAAACATAGAAAAGGGGTGAGCTCAAATGCCCAGTAAGGATAACAATATAGAAGTAACTTTCATAAATAAGAATAAACATTTAAGGCAATGTATAAATAAAAAAACCCATTTAATACTTGAACTTGAGCATAATATGGCAGAAATAAAATGAAATAATTCCATATACTTATTCACATGGATATTCTACTAGTCGAATAATCACATGCAATATCAATAACCACTTCTATAATGATGGAATACATAATACCAGACTATCATAACCACATAGCCAAGGAATCATGCCAAGACTACAAATAATATTTTGTCAAGGCCTTGTGCCAAGACACTAGTTTGTCTCATTAGACCTACCGATGCATTGAGGAGCTATAGCGGGCTCCACCTGTCACTTATTAAGTCCAATTCATTCCCCATATGAACATGTTTAAACATAACATAAATATTCGTATTAAAACTAGCATATGAAATGTCAATACATTCTCTATAAACCATGAATGGTATAAAAATAACACATCCACATTCAAACATATCACAAAACCTTCAATACAATATGTAAGTTTTGTATCACAATATATCAACTTCAAATAAGCTTAAAATCCATCAAAGGATGTTGACATAGATGAAATCAAAACTATTTAAGAGAAATATCTCTTTTTTTTGAAATCATTTATAAGTCACATAATTATAAAATAAAACATTTAATTTAAAAATTTTCATATAAGCTTGTAAGGTATGCTTCAAAGATTTTATAATAGCGGAAAATAGCCGCACCCGCCGTATAAGTTAAAAAAAACATTCTTACCTTAATTCTGTCGAAAAGGTTAAGAAAGACCTTGTTTGGAAAACGATGGAAAGATTCCTTTATAAACATCTTATAAAAAGTAAAAAAAGGTTATAAATGACTTTAACACATATTCTAGTAAATAGTAAAAATTATTTGAAATACGTTTTTAAGAAACATGGATGTGGATGATAAAGAAGTCCCAGTAGATTATTACGTATAAACAACCTCGGATAATGAAGAGATTGTGAAATAAACCCTTACCTTGTACTTTTCCATGGTTGGGGGTAGGTTAACCTCCTGTATAATGGTGAAATAATTCTTATTAAATTATAAAAGAATCATATACATTAATATTATATCATATATGATCTTTTAACATTGCCTTGTTAATAATATCTTAGTATTATCGTCGATTCAGGTGTTAACTTACTAGTTTTATTTTTTATGTTTTGTTACGTAAGATGTGTTTGTCATGTATAGGTTTTATCTTATTCATATCTAGAATGATATCAAGTCCATAAACATTATTTTTAAATCATCAAATGATAATTATACTTGGAGAATGAATCTCATCGTGTTCGTGGAGACGATAGTCCGTACGTACGCACTGGCGACAATATCATTCTTTTGATATTCAAATAATATATAATTGGATGGTATATAATATATACAGAATCATTATCATTTTATATTTATTATTTACATGAATTACACATCATTATTATACCCATCTGAATAATAATTTATTGAATAACAATTACACCACGACGTGATGACGATAAGCCGTACGTACGCACGTATGGTGACATGTCATTCAAAGGATGGATAGAATACTGAATATGGTTGTACCATATTTATAATAACATCAAAGTATATATAAGATACTGGAGTTATTATTTTAGAATGGGAATAACAAAGAAATGAGAATTTGAAAAAGAAAGGAACTTGAAAGAGGGTGGTGAAAACATTACCTCTTTTTTGGGTTCTTCCTTTTGATTTGATCAAAAGGGCTCCTTAGGTTGGCTTTTTGATAAAACTAAGGCCTCTAGGTTAAAGTGAGGTATGTTGAGAGAGTATTTGGGAAGGTTTTGGCCAATCCAAAAGGCTTTGAATCTGTGAATTAGTGAGAAGGCAGAGTTCCCTTTTATAAGAGGGGTGAGGGGCAGCTTTGGAAAATCTAGAAATATTATTTTCTAATAAATTCATATTCGGTTTTTAATGGCTCCAAAGTGGATTAGTTAAATGTTAAGGTGGGTATGTGTCAAAAACCACTCAACCAATAGAATTTAGACAGGTTAGGGTCATTATATTAACCTTATCGTTTAGTTTTATCTCTTAGTTAATTAGTTTGACACTTACCATGACACTTTGTATTTTTATATTATATATTTAATAAACATACTATATCTAACACACCGAGCTTCCACGATACGCTTCTCTTTGAAAAATATAGTAGTGTGTGTTGTACGCAACTTCGAGTTCTAACACACCACAACCAATCAAACTAGCCATTATGAATAGTAATACCTACTTTTTGAAATTTTATGAATTTTATCTCTCAAAATGGACTTCATTTTTGGATTCGGAGTATTGAATTTATCCTAAGGTGAAATTTTGGTACTTTTCGAATAACTTTAATATTTTGATGAATAGTAAAAATTACTAAATTTTAATTAAAAACAACTTTTTTAATAAAAATAATTAATAGTGATAAATTATGAATTTTAGTGGTTTTAAGGTATATTTAGAATATATTTCTACCATTTAATAAAATGTTAGTCATTGGATATAATTTCAAAATTAAACCGAACATAAACAAGTATCAATCTTTTGATAGTTATTATATCTTAAAAACACGCTTTTTGTTTTGACAGCGGGAATTAATTTTCAATGAATTTCTTCCACTTCTGTATTTTGAATTTGGAAAAATGGATTCCATATTTGGAATCAGGATGTACAAATTGTGTAAATAGGTAACTTTTATTTTTAGACATTTTGAATAATTACTTCGGTAAATATTTTATTTACCATGGTTAAAGGGTAAATATGGTAAATAAGGGTTCCAAAATAATATTATAATAATACTAAATTACCCTAAAATGTGTCTTAACCTTATTGGTGGATACATGTCTGACCATGGGCATCTTTGGGTCTATTTTGGGACCCCATGGTGCCATTTGTAAGTGATAGGGACACTTTATTTTAATTAAGTTAAAATGAATACAAAAATGACACAAGCAAATATCTTTTAGAAAACAAATTTTTACATAGGGTTATATATGTTGGAATTTCGACTATAAAAATTCATTAGAAATCTAAAAAAATTTCCTAGACAATGGTATTTTATTTATAATTTTTAGACATTATATAATTTAATTTATTTATGAAACAATGGTGATGTAGTAATTACCATAATAGTGAAAAATTAGAATAATTGTTATTATAAATACCCAAATAAATATAATTTGAGACTTTAAATGAATTAAACTAATTTTATAGTATAATATGAGATATTAGTATTGATTTAATTAACTCTGTTTGAAGTAATAATTCTGTTATAATTTTTATAAAAATCAATTATTGAATAGTGTCAAAATTGACATAAAAGAGTTTTTAAAACAAATATTATATTATTAATTGATATTAAATTCATAAAAATATAAGGTTAGGCCAAGAGACTTATATAATGATGGGTATATTATTAATGGACCACTTGGGGGTCTCTTGGATGTATATAGTATGTTTATTAACCATATAATATAAAAAATACAAAGAGACATTGTAAAAGTGAAACTAATTAACAAAGAGTTAATACTTAATGATAAGGTTAATATAATAACCCAAACCTGTCTAAATTCTATTAGTTGAGTGGTTTTAGACCCATACCCACCTTAAACTTTAAATAATCTACTTTCTATCCATTAGAAACTGAATATGAATTTATTATAAATTAATACTTTATGTTTTTCCTAAAGAGGCCCTCACCCCTCTTATAAAAGGACACTCACTCTTCTCATTAATTCACACCTTCAAAGCCTTTTGGTTCAGCTAAACCCTGCCCAAATACTCTCTCGATTTCCCTCACTTCATCTTAGAGGCCTTCCTTTAGTCAGAAAGCCATCCTAAGGAGCCCTTTTGATCAAATCAAAAGGAAGAACCCGAAGAAGAGGTAATGATTTCACCACCCTTTGTAAAGTTCCTTTCTTCTTCCACTTCTTATTTCATTGTTATTACCATTATAAAATAATGAATCCAATATATCCTATATAATGTAATATTATTATAAAAATGGTACAACCATATTCAGTGTTCTATCCATCATTTGAATGACATGTCACCATACGTGCGTACGTACGGCTTACCGTCTCCACGTTGTGGTGTAATTGTTATTCAATATATTAATATTTGGATGGGTATAATAAAGTTTTTAATTCATGTAAATAATAAATATAACATGATAATTATTCTATATATATGATATAACATCCAATTATATATTATTTTAATATCAAAAGAATGATATTTTCGCTCGTGCGTACGTACGGATTACTGTCTCCATGACGCGATGAGATTCATTTCCAAGTTCACTATTCATCGACGATTATAAAAATATATATTACTAATAAGTAAGTAATATATGACATAATAATTCTACTGGAGATATATATATATATATATATATATATATATATAAGGATTTATGTACTTACATATATCTTATTCACCTACTTCCGTTCAATACTATATGAAAACAGAAACAGCGTTTATGCGTACGTACGGACTACCGTCTCCATAAACGGTGTTTTCCATTTCATATATATGTCTATTATAAATATTTATATTATAAATATATATTATATATTTATCATGTTTTATATTCTGGATGTATTTAAATCATTATCTATGTGATACAACCACGAGTGAGAAGTTAAAACACGTACGATAAAGAAAGTGATGATTACCCGAAATGTTAACTTAACATGGAAATTATTATTAAATGGGTAATATAAAGTCATAAATGAATCATGTCTGATATCATAAATATTAATATGGTTCTAGTATAAATTAATAAAATGCTATGATCTTCGTACAAGAGGTTAAACATACCCTCGACTAAAGGAAAGTGCAAGGTAAGGGGTTTTCATCTCACTCCTTATTTCCGTGAGATTCCTGCCATATTGCCACCATTACCATTTTTGTGGTGTATGTACTGCCCATAATTATATTTTTTTTGTAATACACTTTAATTTATGTCTATTTACATATTCATTGTATGATACCTCTTTCATGGGTTGTACATTTCGTAAGTTACCAAATTGGTAAGGGTTTATTTTGCAATCTCTTCATTATCCGAGGTTGTATATACGTAATAATATATTGGGATATCTTTATCATCCACATCCATGTTTCTTAAAAATTTATTTCAAAACATTTTTACTATTTACATGAATATGGGTTAAAGACATTTATAACCTTGTTTGACTTTTTATAAGAGGTTTATAAAGGAATATTTCCATCATTTTCCAAACAAGGTCCTTTTTAACCTTTTTGACAAAATTAAGGTAAGAATGTTTTTTTAACTTATACGGCAGGTGATGTTATTCTCCGCCATTATTATACCTTTTAATCTTCCTTCACAAGCTTATAAAGATATTTTCAAAATAAAGGTTTTCTCTATAATTATATGACTTTTAAATGATTAAAAAAAAGAGATATTTCACTCAAATAGTATTGACATAATCTATGTCAACATCCTTTGATAAAATTTTAAACTTGTTTCAAGTTGATTTATTATGATAGAAATCATCCATACTGTATTTAAGGTTTTGTGATATTTTTTACTATGGATGAGTTATTTTTATGACATTAATGGTTTATGATTAAATTTTTGACATTTTGTATGTTAGTTTTAATACTAATGTTTATGTTATATTTCATCCTCTTCTTAAGATGAATGTGTTGGACTAGTTTGTTATGGGTGGGGGTTCGGTAAAAGTAAGCCCACCAGGTTGGTATCCGGTTATTAGAGGCACTCCGGGTTGGTGTCTGGTTATTAGAGGCACTCCGGGTTGGTGTCCAGTTATTAGAGGCACTCTAGGATGGAGTCCGGTTACAGAGGCTCTCCGGGTTGGGTTCCGGTTACAGTTATCCCTTAGGTCTTGACATGAGGCCTTAAAACAGAAATTGAAGTTCGACATCATGAATTCCATCATTATGAAAGTGGTTAGTGATATTTCATGTGATTATTCGATTAGTAGAATATCCATGTGAATAAGTAAATGGATTTATTTCATTTTATTTCTGCCATATTATGCTGAAGTTCAAGTTTAAAAGGCTTTTATTTTAGTTTTATACATTGCCTTAAATGTTTATGCTTATTTTTGAGAGTTTTCGCTGTATTGCATACCCTTACTGAGCATTTGAGCTCACCCCTTTCTATGTTTTATTTTTCCCAGGATTCCAAGAAGTGTAATGTGATTGATATGAGGGGTTAAGACAAGGGGATAATGGGGTTCATAATGATTATTTATGTTGTTTTGTACGTCTTAATGTGCAAATGTAACATTCATGTATGTGCTATATTTTTCCAAGACTGCTAAACTGATCGGTCCTTTGGGACATGATTCCTTGTAATTAGGCCAATGTATTAAAATAATGCACCGACTCTGGGTAACTGGGGTCGGGGTGTTACAGTTGATATCAGATGAAGTTTAGCAATAACCATGGAAACTAGATTTAGATAAACTCTAATTAGAGCACATAGCCCTAAGATAGACTTTGAGGATTAGTATAGAAGAACTTCCTAGAATTTTGGTATTGTAGAGATTTTTTGAGTTTTCCGAGCAATACATTCCTATCTGGATACGAGCAGGTAGAGGCGGCTCTGGCACATATTTACCTAGGGGTAAAACCCAAAAACACCGCTTTGAGCTAGACTCGAACGGGAACTGGTGCATGACAACGTGCCTTGCTGCACTCCTGGTTACGACACTCCCGGGGGATATGCTTAGGATAATTATTATTTTCTTTACAAACCATTATAAAGGGCTTATGAGTATATACTTAGTCAAAGAAAATATTTTTATGATTATGGATTATATCCATAAACTATTCAATTTGTGTTAGGTATTTTACAAGTTTGGTAATTATTCATTGCAATTCATAAACTAAACTAGTTTATGTTCTTGTAAAGAAATGGTGCCCAGTTGAAGGAATGTGAACTCCCGTAATACGTATGATCCAAAGAGTAAGAAGGATCATATCTTTCATGGTCCAAAGCCAGAATTTAGTAGGGAAATAGTTTCCCACGTATTATCATCATATGAAGAAATAGTATCATGTGTTGATAAGATGAGTAAAGAATTCTTGGAGTCCTATGGCTTTGAAGGGAAGCAAGAGAAGAAAAGTATAGAAGAGAGAAAGAATGATAAAGGGAAGAGGGAAAAGAATAATTTTCCCATATGTGATAATTGTGGGAAGAAACACCCTGGAACATGCCTGAAAGGAATGTGAGTTTGTTATAAGTGTGGAGGAAAAGGGTCACAAAGTACGTGACTGCAAGGGTAAGAAAAAGGTTTCAAATATACAATGCTTCATTTGCAAGGAGTTTGGACACTACACGAACCAATGTCCCAGTCATTAGACTATGATGCAAATGATGCCATTGGATAATAATCAAGTTATGATACTACCACAGATGAAGAGTAATGACTAGTGTTCATATGTTGTTATTTTAGAATTATTTCATTTAAGTGTTGTATCAATGATGTTCTGGAAATAAATAAGGATTGTACTGCAGTACTATTTAATTAAGGATTTAAGATTTTATGGTACTAAGAAAAGTGACTCTACAGCGAGTTAATTTTTTTTTGAAATTTACATGGTTGAAGGAAAGATAAACCTTAATATGGTCTTAATATTGAGGTAGTGATTTTGGAATAAGAGATGGTTGATTTTGGTAATTCAGGATGTTGTGATGTTTTAAAATAATATATGAGGAAGGTGTTCACATGTTATTACCTGGAAAAAAGGATCCTCATTATGTTTAACTTCCTTGTAAATTTTGGACTGTGAGTTTGGATAATATTATTGTGGATAAGTCTAATGGTTGGAATGGATTAAGTTTGAAAGGTTAGTTTTTTGGATTTTTATAAAAGGACAACACGCAGACCGTGTGAAGACCCGTCGTGTCAGACAATGCTGCGGGAATCGAACCCACAACCATAGTGCAATTGGGATTTATCGCCTACCATTGTGCTACATGAAGTTCCTGGATGGTATAATGTAGTTTCTTTACATAAAGGTTCTGATATGTGAAATATAAAGTCATTATATATGGAACCCAATACGATTAGGATCAATAGAGTATTTTTGAGTTGTATTATGTTTTGGGGTGAAAGATGAGTTTGTGGTAGAAATTTATTAATGGATAAAACTCTAATTATAAAGTAAGTATATCTCCTTATTATCTTAGCCAATCTCATAAATAAATTCCTCAACATTAATTAAAGGAACTTAGAACAAAAATGTTGTCTTAGATGGTAACTTAGATCTTAACAAATTTATGGATTTGGGATTTTTGGCCTTTTCATAGCCATGTTCTCTACCACTCTCCATCAGATAATTGATGGTAAGATTTCTCTTCCATATCCATTTTTTCTACATTGAACCCTAGTATGTGTTATTTTAGGTAATCTTTATACTTTCCACTCTTTATTTTAAATAGATGCCTCATTAATTCATTCTTCAATATGGGATTTCAACTAAGACATTTTGAAACGTCAAAAATGTGTTATCCAAATACCTTATGTTTTGTTGAACCGATGGTATTTTAAATCATCATAGATTGATGAATTTAAGGACCTCAAGTTTAAACTTGTTTGTGATTGATGACCTCAATCACTACCTATAAATATTTATGTTTTTCCTCCAGTTACTTGTCTATAATTTCCACCAATGTCCTCCTAATCGAGATCATAATTTTGTGGTGACACTTTCATTTCTCTTTTCATCTTGTTAAGACTAAATTTTATTAACCAAATTTCCGATGTGGGTTTTTTTCCACAAAGATATTTTCTATTTTCAACCTTTATTTTCAAAGAACAATATCAAATTGTGAGGACGAAATTTGTTAAAGGAGGGGATAATGTAACACTCCGAGCTTCCACGTTACACTTCTCTTTGAAAAACACAGTAGCGTGTGTTGTATGCAACTTCGAGATCTAACACACCACAACCAATCAAACTAGCCGTAGTGAATAGTAATACCTACTTTTTAAAATTTTATAAATTTTATCTCTCAAAATGGACTTCATTATTGGATTCGTAGTATTGAATTTAGCCTAAGGTGAAATTTTGGTACTTTTCGGATAACTTTAATAATTTGATGAATAGTAAAAATTACTAAATTTTAATTAAAAACAACTTTTTTAATAAAAATAATTAATAGTGATAAATTATGAATTTGAGTGGTTTTAAAGTATATTTAGAATATATTTTTACCATTTAATACAATTTTGGCCATTGGACATAATTTCACAATTAAACCGAACATAAACAAGTATCAATCTTTTGATAGTTATTATATCTTAAAAACACGCTTTTTGTTTTGACAGTGAGAATTAATTTTAAATTAATTTCTTCCACTTATGTGTTTTGAATTTGGAAAAATGGATTCCATATTTGGAATCAGGATTTCCAAATTGTGTAAATAGGTAACTTTTATTTTTAGACATTTTGAATAATTACTTTGGTAAATATTTTATTTACCATGGTTAAAGGGTAAATCTGGTAATAAGGGTTAACAAATAATATTATAATAATACTAAATTACCCTAAAACGTGTCCTAACCTTATTGGTGGATACATTTCCGACCATGGGTATATTTTGGTCTATTTTGGTACCCCATGGTGCCACTTGTAAGTGATAGGGACACTTTATTTTAAATAAGTTAAAATGAATACAAAAATGACAGAAGCATATATCTTTTAGAAAAAATTTTTTTACATAGGGTTAAATATGTTGGATATTCGACTATAAATATTAATTAGAAATATAAAAGGATTTACTAGATAATGGTATTTTATTTATAATTTTTAGACATTAAATAATTTAATTTATTTATGACACAATGGTGATGTAGTAATTATCATAATAGTGAAAAATTAAAATAATTGATATTATAAATACCAAAATAAATATAATTTGAGACTTAAAATGAATTAAAGAAATTTTTTAGGATAATATGACATATTAGTATTTATTTAATTAACTTTTTTCGAAGTAATCATTCTGTTATGATTTTTACAAAAATCAATTATTGAATAGTGTCAAAATTGACAGAAAAGAGTTTTTAAAACAAATATTAAATTATTAATTGATATTAAATTTGTAAGAACCTAAGGATCGGCCAAGAAACTTATATAATGATGGGTATATAATTAATGAACCACTTGGGGGTCGCTTGGATGTATATAGTAAGTTTATTAACCATATAATATAAAAATACAAAGAGACATTGTAAAAGTGAAACTAATTAACAAAGAGTTAATACTTAAAGATAAGGTTAATATAATAACCCAAACCTGTCTAAATTCTATTTTTTGAGTGGTTTTAGACCCATACCCACCTTAACCTTTAAATAATATACTTTGGAGCCATTAGAAACCGAATATGAATTTATTATAAATTAATACTTTAAATTTTTCAGAAAGAGCCCCTCACCCCTCTTATAAAAGGACACTCCCTATTCTCATTAATTCACACCTTCAAAGACTTTTGGTTCGGCCAAATACTGCCTAAATACTCTCTCAAATTCCTTCACTTCATCCTAGAGGCATTCCTTTATTTATAAAGCCATCATATGGAGCCCTTTTGATCAAATCAAAAGGAAGAACCCGAAGAAGAGGTAATGATTTCACCACCCTTTTTCATGTTCCTTTCTTATTCCACTTCCTATTTCTTTGTTATTACCATTCTAAAATAATTAATCCAGTATCTCCAATATAATTTAATATTATTATAAAAATGATACAACCATATTCAGTATTCTATCCATCCTTTGAATGACATGTCACCATACGTGCGTACGTACGACTTACCATCTCCACGTCGTGGTGTAATTGTTATTCAATATATTATTATTTGGATGGGTATAATAATGATTTGTAATTCATGTAAATAATAAATATAACATGATAATGAATCTGTATGTATGATATAACATCCAATTATATATTATTTTAATATCAAAAGAATGATATTTTTGCTTGTGCGTACGTACGAATTACTGTCTCCACGACGCGATGAGATTCATTTCCAAGTTCACCATTCATCGACGATTATAAAAATATATATTAAAAATAAGTATGTAATATATGACATAATAATGCTACTGGATATATATATATATATAAGGATTTATGTACTTACATATATCTTATTCACCTACTTCTGTTCAATACTATATGAAAACAGAAACAACGTTTATGCGTACGTACGGACTACAGTCTCCATAAACGGTGTTTTCCATTTCATATATATGTCTATTATACATATTTATATTATAAATATATATGATATATTTATCATGTTTTATATTCTGGATTTATTTAAATCATGATCTATGTGATACAACCAAGAGTGACAAGTTAAAACACGTACGATAAAGAAAGTGATTATCACCTGAAATGTTAACTTAACATGGAAATTATTATTAAATGGGTAATATAAAGTCATAAATGAATCATGTATGATATCATAAATATTAATATGGTTCTAATATAATTTAATAACATACTACGATCTTCGTACAGGAGGTTAAACATACCCTCGACTAATGTAAAGTGCAAGGTAAGGGGTTTTCATCTCACTCCTTATTCTCGTGAGATTCATGCCATATTGCCACCATTACCTTTTGTACGGTGTATGTACTGCTCATAATTATATTCTTTGTGTAATACACTTTAATTTATGTGTATTTACATATTCATTGTATGATACCTCTTTCATGGGTTGTACGTTTCGTAAGTTACCAAATTGGTAAGGGTTTATTTCGCAATCTCTTCATTATCCGAGGTTGTATATACGTAATAATCTATTGGGATCTCTTTATCATCCACATACATGTTTCATAAAAATGTATTTAAAAACATTTTTACTATTTACAGTAATATGTGTTAAAGAAATTTATACCCTTGTTTGACTTTTTATAAGAGGTTTATAAAGGAATATTTCCGTCGTTTTCCAAACAAGGTCCTTTTTAACCTTTTTGACAAAATTAAGGTAAGAATGTTTTTTAACTTATACGGTGGGTGCGGTTATTCTCCACCGTTATTACACATTTTATGGTTCCTTCACAAGATTATAAAGATATTTTAAAAATTAAGGTTTTCTCTATAATTATACAACTTTTAAATGATTTCAAAAAAAGAGATATTTCTCTCAAATAGTATTGATTTAATCTATGTCAACATCCTTTGATAAAATTTTAAACTTGTTTCAAGTTGATTTATTATGATACAAATCATCCATATTTTATTTAAGGTTTTGTGATATTTTTTACTATGGATGAGTTATTTTTATGCCATTAATGGTTTATGATTAAAGTTTTGACATTTTGTATGTTAGTTTTAATACGAATGTTTATGTTATATTTCATCCTCTTCTTAAGATGAATGTGTTGGAATAGTATGTTCCGGGTTGGGGACCGTTAAAAGTAAGCCCTTCGGGTTGGCGTCCAGTTAATAGAGGCACTCCGGGTTGGTGTCCGGTTATTAGAGGCACTCCGGGTTGGGGTCCGGTTATTAGAGGCACTCTAGGATGGAGTTCGGTTACAGAGGCTCTCTGGGTTGGGTTCCAGTTACAGTTATCCCTTAGGTCTTGGCACGGGGCCTTGAAATAGAAATTAAAGTTCAACATCATGAATTCCATCATTATGAAAGTGGTTAGTGATATTGCATGTGATTATTCGATTAGTAGAATATCCATGTGAATAAGTAAATGGAATTATTTCTTTTTATTTCTACCATATTATGCTGAATTTCATGTTTAAAAGGATTTTGTGTTAGTTTTATACATTGCTTTAAATGTTTATGCTTATTTTTAAGAGTTTCCACTGTATTGCTTACCCTTACCGAGCATTTGAGCTCACCCCTTTCTATGTTTTATTTTTCCAAGGATTCCAAGAAGTGTAATGTGATTGATATGTAGGGTTAAGACAAGGGAATAATGGCTTTCATAAAGATTATTTATGTTGTTTTGTATGTCTTAAAGTGCAAATGTAACATTCATGTATGTGATCTATTTTTCCAAGACTGCTAAACTGATTGGTCCTTCGAGACTTGATTCCTTTTAATCATGCCAATGTATTAAAATAATGCACCGACTCTGGGTAACTGGGGTCGGGGTGTTACACTATATACCTCCAAGAGACCCCCATGTGGTCCATTAATGATACACCTATCATGATATAATTCTCTTGGACGAACCTTAGATTTGTATGAATTGAATATAAATTAATAATATACTATTTTTTTTAAAAACTCTTTTATGTCAATTTTGACACTATTGGGTATTTTGTTTTTGATAAATTCACAACAGCATTATTACTTTGGATAAAATTTATATAATCAATCCTAATATATCATATTTACCTTTAAAATTAGTTTAATTCATAAAAATTATCAAATTACATTTATTTTGATATTTAGATTATCACTTTTTTTTAATATTTCATTAATTAGGTATTTACTGCATCACCATTGTGTCATAAATAAATTAAATTATTTAATGTCTACAAATTATAAATAAAATACCATTATGTATAAAATAGTTTTATATTTCTAATGAATATTTACAATCTAATTTATCTTATGTATAACCCTATATTGAAAATGTTTACTAAATAAACTTTGATTTTAACTCTTTTAACTCTTCTTTGAATTAAATAATAATAAATGTACTAATCTAATCCAAGTGGACCTAAATGATAATATTTTATTCATAAGGTTGTTTTTGGTTGAGATAAACTTGTCCAATAGAATTAGGACATGTGTTAGGGTAATATTAATATCATTTTTACCCTTAATTACCATATTCACTTTTAACCGTGGTAAATAAAAGTAAAAAGTTACTATTGACCAAAAATTATTTTCATTTAATTGAACCACATTTTACTCCTTGATATTAACTGTGTCTCTCAAATTTTCGAAATTCCACTCACAGAAGTGGTAAAATTAAGTTTTATGAAAAATTCAGTTTTTTAACTACCACTTAGTGGTTTCACTATTCATAAAAAAATAATTTTTTTCAGAAAAATACAAAAAATTCACACTCGGCTAATTTCAATATTCCGAATCCAAAAATAAAGTCCATTTTGAAAAATAAAATTTATAAATTTCAAAAAGTGGGTATTACTATTCATAATGACTAGTTTGATTGGTTGTGGTGTGTTAGAACTCGATGTTGCGTACAACACACACTATCACAATATTCAAAGAGAACCGTACCATAGAAGCTTGGGGTGTTACATTATCCCCTCCTTGAAATAATTTCATTCTCGAAATTTCTAGAATACTACCGCATGAAAAGACTCGGGTGGTTCTTCATCATAAGTTCCTTGGGTTCCCACGTTGCCTCTTCCATATTATGGTTTCTCCACAAAAGTTTTACCAGACGAGTCGTCCAGTTTCTCAGTACTTGTTCTCTCGTATCAATAATCCTAACGGGATCTTCGCAATAATAGTGATTGGGTTCCAGTTCTAATTCCTCATAGGTGAGTACATGTGTTGGGTCAGGCATGTATTTCCTCAATAGTGATACGTGGAACACATCGTGAACTTTCAATAGACTTGGCGGCATTTCCCAACGGTAAGCTACAACCCCAATTCATTCTAGAATTTCGAAAGGTCTGATGTACCTAGGACTCAATTTACCCTTCTTACCGAAATGTATAACTCCCTTACATGGAGATACATTCAAGAAAACATGATCTCCTACCTAAAATTTCAAATCCTTCTTTCGGTTATCAGCATAGCTCTTCTACCTACTTTGAGCTGCTTTGATGTGGTTTTGGATTACCTTTACCTTTTCCATTGTTTCCTCCACCAGTTATGGGCCTACAAGTTTTCGTTCACCAATGTCATCCCAACAGGTTGGTGTGCGACATCTCTTTCCGTATAATGCCTCATATGGTGCCATCTGAATACTCGAATGGAAGCTATTGTTATAGGAAAATTCTAACAGAGGTAAATATTGATCCCACATACCCTGAAAGTCAAGCGATCAGGATCTCAACATGACTTCTAAGGTTTGAATAGTCCATTCTAATAGTCCATCTGTTTGAGGGTGGTAGGCAGTGCTCAATTGAAGATCAGTATCCAGGGATTTCTGAAGACTCTTCCAGAATCTTGAAGTAAAACAGGGATTAAAATCAGAAACAATCGACAGGGGTACACCATGAAGTCTCACCCCTTCATTAATATATAGTCTTTCTAGACGTTCCAGTTGTAGATCTTATCTTACAGCAAGAAAATGTGCTGATTTGGTAAGATGATCAACAATAACCCATATTGCATCGTTCCTTCTAGGAGTCTGGTAGCCCCATGACAAAGTCCATCGTAATACTATCCCATTTACAATCCTGTACGGGAAGAGGTTGAATGACTCCTCCAGGCTGTTGCCTTCCAGCTTTCACTTGTTGACAAACCATACATTTTGACATAAAATCAAAAATATCCCTCTTCATGTTGTCCCACCAAAAATGTTCCTTCAAGTCTATATACATTTTGGTGCTCCCATGGTGCATAGAGAAATTGGAACTGTGAGCATCGTCCAAAAATTTCCTTTTTATATTAGTTATATTGGGAACACAAAATCTCTTCCCAAATTTTAAAATTCCATCTTCATACCCAAAGTCATTCAATCTCCCATCATTCACAGCTTTAATCTTCTTTTGAAATTCTTTATCATCAGTTTGAGAAATCTTAATCCTTTTTAGTAAATATGGTTTGGCAACCATTTGAAAAAGCACTGATGTTTCACCTTCCATGGTTATTCCCATGTCCATCTTTACTAGATCTATGAAAATTGGATCCCTTTCAATTCTCATATTGTTCAAAACTCCTTGATCTTTTCTGCTCAAATCATCTACCACCTTATTTTCTTTCCCCGGGTGGTAGTGTATCGTACAATCATAATCCTTGAGTAATTCAAGCCGTCTCCTTTTCCTCATGTTGAGTTCTTTCTGTGGGAAAATATACTTCAAACTCTTGTGATCAGTATAAATCTCACATTTTTCACCATAGATGTAGTGCCTCCATATCTTCAAAGCAAATATCACAACTACTAACTTGAGATCATGAGTAGGATAGTTTTGCTCATGAATTTTTAACTGTCGGGATGCATAGGCAATAACCCTATTATTCTGCATAAGGATACAACCAAGTCCTTTCTTTGATGCATCACTATAAATAACGAACCCATCATTCCCCGATGGTAGAGTCAATATAGGAGCATTGACTAATCTTATCTTTAATTCTTCGAAACATTCTTCACACTCTTTTTTCCAAACAAATTTATACCCCTTACGTGTGAGCTTTGTTAATGGGTTACCAAATCGGGAAAAATTATGGATGAAACGTCGATAATAACCTGCTAAACCAATAAAACTACGTACCTCAGTTATACTCGTAGGTGCTGGCCATTCTTGGATTTCCATGGTCTTATAAGGATCAATAGAGATTACATATTTAGAGACAATATGGACATGAAAAGAAATCTCCTGAAGCCAGAATTCACACTTGTTAAACTTCCCATATAATTCATGTCTTCTCAGAGTCTTCAGGATAATGCGCAAGTGATTCTCATGATCTTCGTAGCTTTTGGAGTAAACCAAGATATCATCAATAAATACCACAACAAAATCATCGATATATTCCTTGAAAACTCTATTCATTAGATCCATGAATACAGAGGGTGCATTTGTGGGCCCAAAAGGCATTACCGTAAACTCGTAATGCCCGTACCTTGTTCAAAATACTGCCTTGAGAATTTCTTCCTTCTTCACACACAACTAATGGTATCCAGATTGAAGGTCAATCTTTGAAAAGTGTTGATCTCCATGAAGTTGGACAAATAAATCATCAATGTGTGGTAGGGGATACTTGTTCTTTATTGTTATAGAATTGATCTCCCTGTAGTCGATACATAACCTCATAGATCCATCTTTCTTTTTAACAAAAAGAACAAGGGATCACCATGGAGAATTACTAGGGCGAATAAATCATTTATTACTCAATTCCTCTAGTTGTTTCTTTAGTTCAACTAATTCCACAGTGGCCATTCTATAAGGGGTCTTCGATATAGGCCTTGATCCAGGAATTAAATCAATGGACAAATCAACTTCTCGTTCTGGAGGATGTCCTGGTAAATCTTCCAGAAACACCTCTACAAGTTCTTTCACAATAGGTACATCCTCTATTTGAACATTCCTTTCCTCACCCATATTCATTTCATTCTCTTCCTCCCCAATAATTAAATTAAGTTGAGCTACTGGGGGAGGATCTAGATAAGAATTAGGTGGTGACGAATCTACTCTAAAGATAAGGTGTTCCTTATCATCATCATCAAAAATCGTAACCTCCTTCTTCTTAAAATAAATATTCACATCATGGTACAAAATAAAATCCATACCGAGGATTATATCAAACTCAATCATAGGTATGGCGATGAGATCAGCGGATAAAGAAAATTTATGTGCTCTAATGGGGACTAATTCACAAAACTTTGTTTCCATGATACTTCCCTTAGGAGTTTTAACTGACAACTCCCTTGTTAAATCAAAATGGAAATATAAAATTTTCTTAGAAAACATGGAAGATATGAAACAATGCGATGATCTAGAATCAAATAATGCATTTTCTAAACATGAGGAAATTATTAAATTACCTGCCACCACGTCTTTCGGAGCTTCTACCTCAACAGTAGTGATGGCATAATCTTGGCCTTGATACCTTAGCCTTTTATAAGGTAAGTTCCCCTGATTCTTAGGACATTCATTTTCATAATGTCCCATATCCCTGCAATTGTAGCATTGGACATCAGTAGCTTCCTTCTTCCCCTTAAAATCACGAGCTTGGTGGCCTTTTTCCCCACACTTGTAACAGACTCCCATTACTTTTAAGCAAGTACCGGGGTGTTTCTTCCCACATTTACTACAGGATGGATATTAAAGTTTTCCTTTCTTCCCCTTATTTCCATTCCCATATTGATCAGTAGATCTCTTCTTCTCTTTCTTTGCTTTAAAGTCATAAGACTTAGAGAATTCCTTTTCTATCTTGATAGCACATGAGACAATGTCTTCGTACGACGAGAAGGATTGTGAGACTAATTCTCGACGGAGAAATGGATTTAACCCATCAAAGAAACGATCAATATTTATTCTTGGGTTACATATATAATCTCTAGCATACCTTTCTAACCATGTAAAGTTAGCCTCATACTTTGCGACATTCTCATCCTCCTTCTGTCTCAGACTCAGAAATTTCCTTTCCATATCTGCTCGATGGTCACGAGGAAAATAGTTTTCTAAAAATAGATATTTGAACTCTCTCCATTCCATATTTGATACTTAATCATATTCCTTCGTGTTTTTAATCAATGACCACCATTTATCAGCATCTCCAGTGAGACGATAAACTGCCATGAAAACTTTTTTCCTTTCCCTACTCCCCAAAGCCTAAAATATTTTCTCCAGGGAACTTATCCATTGCTCAGCTACTAAGGGATTTGTACTCCCATTGAATGTTGGTGGTTGATGCCTCATAAAGCAATTCTGAAATTGATCCACCACGCTGCGGATCAGGGTGCTCCATACGAGTAAGTTTATTTTTATAACCTGAGTGAGTTGTCCCAGTATGATGATTAGCTGATCAGCACTAGTTGTATCTCCATCTCCACTATAATTATCTTGAGCAAGTGGGAAATCTCTACACGGAGTGCGTGCATTGATACGGTTTCCATTTCTTCCAATAGGCACCATTTCTAAACAATGGGATAAACTAGATCAGTTTATGAATCAAAATACATAATTCTATACTTATAAAGAACTTAACAAAAATTGAACTATTTATAGATATAATCCATAATAATAAAAATGTTTTCTTTGAGGACGTATATACTCATAAACCATTCATAATGATTTATAAAGAAAATGAGAGTTATCCTAAGAATATCCCCCAGGAGTGTCGTAACCAAGAGTGCAGCAAGGCCCGTTGTCGTGCACTAGTTCCCGTTCGAGTCTAGCTCAAAGCAGTGTTTTCGGGCATTACCCCTAGGTACATCTGTGCCAGATCCACCTCTACCTGCTCGTATCTGGACAGAGACGTATTGCTCGGAAAACTTACAAAATCTCTTCAATACCAAAATTCTAGGAAGTTATTCTATACTAATCCTCAATGTCCATCTTAAATCTATGTGCTATAATCAGATTTTATCTAAATCTAGCTTCCAAGGTTTGTACTAAACTTCCTATGATACCAACTGTAACACCCATACCCAAGATACCCAAAGTCAGTGCATTATTACATAACATTGGAATGATCACAAGAAAGATCATGTCTCAAAAGACCGATTAGTTTAGTAGCTTTAGAATAACTAGATACATTAATAAAGTTTACATTACATCATAAAATGAAAACTACAACAATATAGTCTCCATAGTCCACACTCTTATCCCCTCATACTATACCTGCAAGTCATTCATAAATTACTTCTTCACATCCTTGAAAAAATAAAACATAGAAAAGGGGTGAGCTCAAATGCCCAGTAAGGATAACAATATAGTGGAAACTTTCATAAATAAGAATAAACAGTTAAGGAAATGTATAACTAAAACAAAAGCCTTTTAAAACTTGAAATTCAGCATTATATGGCAGAAATAAAATGAAATAATGCCGTATACTTATTCTCATGGATATTCTACTAGTAGAATAATCACTAGCAATATCAATAACAACTTTCATAATGATGGAATGCATAATGCCAGACTATCATAACCACATAGCCAAGGCCTCGTTCCAAGACTACAAATAAGATTTTGTCAAGTCCTTATGCCAAGACACTAGTTTGTCTCATGAGACCTACCGATGCATCGATGAGCTATAGCGGGCTCCAACCGTCACTTATTAAGTCCAATGCATTCTTCATATGAATAGGTTTAAACATAACATAAATATTTGTATTAAAACTAGTATAGGAAATGTCAATACATTCTCCATAAACCATGAATGGTATAAAAATAACACGTCCACAGTCAAACATATCACAAAACCTTCAATACAATATGGAAGTTTTGTATCACAATAAATCAACTTCAAATAAGCTTAAAATCCATCAAAGGACGTTGACATAGATGAAATCAAAACTGTTTGAGAGAAATATCTCATTTTTTTTGAAATAATTTAAATGTCACATAATTATAAAATAAAACATTTACTATGAAAATTTTCTTATAATCTTGTAAGGTAAGCTTCGAAGATTTTATAATGGCGTAAAATAGCCGCACCCGTCGTATAAGTTAAAAAAACATTCTTACCTCAATTCTGTCGAAAATGTTAAAAAAGACCTTGTTTGGAAAACGACAGAAAGGTTCCTTTATAAACCTCTTATAAAAAGTCAAACAAGGGTATAAATGACTTTAACCCATATTCTATTAAATAGTAAAAGTTATTTGAAATACGTTTTTAAGAAACATGGATGTGGATGATAAAGAAGTCCCTGTAAATTATTACGTATAAACAACCTCATATAATGAAGAGATTGCAAAATAAACCCTTACCTTGTAATTTTCCTTTAGTGGGGGTAGGTTAACCTCCTTTATAATGGTGAAATAATTTTTATTAAATTATACAAGAATCATATACATTAATATGATACCATATATGATCTTTTAACCTCTCTTTGTTAATAATATCTTAGTATTATCTACATTTCGGGTGTTAACTTACTCATTTTCTTTTATATGTTTTGTTATGTAAGTTGTGTTTTTCAGGGATAGGTTGTATCTTATTCATATCTAGAATGATATCCAGTTCTTAAAAAATATTTTTAAATCATAAAATGATAATTATACTTGGAGAATGAATCTCATCGCGTTCGTGGAGACGGTAGTCCATACGTATGCATGAGCGAAAATATCATTCTTTTGATATTAAAATAATATATAATTGGATGATATATCATATATACAGAATTATTATCATGTTACATTTATTATTTACATGAATTACACATCATTGTTATGCCCATCCAAAGAATAATTTATTGAATAACAATTACACCATGACGTGGAGACGGTAAGCCGTACGTACGCACCTATGGTGACATGTCATTCAAAGGATGGATAGAATACTGAATATGGTTATACCATATTTATAATAACATCACAGTATATATAAGATGAAAGTGTTATTATTTTATAATGGGAATAACAAATAATTAATAAGTTGAAGAAGAAAGGAACTTGAAAGAGGGTGGTGAAAACATTACCTCTTCCTCTAGCTCTTCCTTTTGATTTGATCAAAAGGGCTCCTTAGATTGAATTTCTGATCAAACTAAGGCCTATATGTTGAAGTGAGGGAAGTTTAGAGAGTATTTGGGTAGGGTTTGGCCGGGCCAAAAGGGTTTTAATGTGTGAATTAGTGAGAAGGGGGAGTTCCCTTTTATAAGAGGGGTGAGGGACACCTTTGGAAAATCTAGAAATATTATTTTATAATAACTTAATATTCGGTTTCTAATGGATCCAAAGTGGATTATGTAAAAGTTAAGGTGGGTATGGGTCGAAAACCACTCAACCAATATAATTTAAATAGGTTAGGGTCATTATATTTACCTTATCATTTAGTTTTAACTCTTAGTTAATTAGTTTGACACTTACCATGTCACTTTGTATTTTTATATTTTATAGTTAATATACATACTATATACCTACAAGAGACCCCAATGTGGTCCATTAATGATACAACTATCATGATAAAAGTATCTTGGACGAAAATTATATTTTTAGGAATTGAATATAAATTAATAATATAATATTTTTTTTAGAACTCTTTTATGTCAATTTTGACACTATTGGGTATTTTGTTTTTGATAAATTCATAGCAGCATTATTACTTCAAAAAATTTTTATATAATCAATAATAATATGTAATATTAACCTAGAAAATTAGTGTAATTCATAAAAAGTACAAAATGACATTTATTTTGATATTTATATTATCAATTATTTTAATATTTCATTAATTAGGTAATTACTGCATCACCATTGTGTCATAAATAAATTAAATTATTTAATGTTTAAAAATTATAAATAAAATACCGTTATGTAGGAAATATATTTATCTTTCTAATTAATACTTAAAATCTAATTTATCTTATGTATAACTCTATATTGAAAATGTTTTAGTAAATAAACTTTGATTTTAATTCTTTTAACTCTTCATTGAATTAAATAATAATAAATGTCCTAATCTAATCCAAGTGGACCTAAATGATAATATTTTATTCCTAAGGTTCCTTTTGGTCGATATACACTTGTACAATAGAATTAGGACATGTTTTAGGGTAATATTAATATCATTTTTACCCTTAATTACCCTATTTACTTTTAACCGTGGTAAATAAAAGTATAAAGTTACTATTCACCCAAAATTATTTTCGTCTCATTGAACCACATTTTACTCCATGATATTAACCGTGTCTCTCGGATTTTTGAAATTAAAATCACAGAAGCGGTAAAATTAAGTTTTATGAAAAATTCAGTTTTTTAACTACCACTTAGTGGTTTCACTATTCATAAAAAAAATGAAGCTTTTCAGAAAAATACAAAAAATTCACCCTAGGCTAATTTCGATATTCCGAATCCAAAAATGAAGTCCATTTTGAAAAATAAAATTTATAAATTTCAAAAAGTGGGTATTACTATTCCTAACGGCTAGTTTGATTGGTTGTGGTGTGTTAGAACATGATGTTGCGTACAACACATGCGATCACATTATTCAAAGATAAGCGTACCGTAGAAGCTTTGGGTGGTACAATGCATCTAGTTTGACACTACTGGGGTATATTATTTTGTTAATTCTCATTTTCTTTTCAAACCATTATGAAATATTTGAAGATATTTTTATGAGTATGACAATTCATAAATTTTCAATTAATTTTAAGTGTAATTCCACATTTAGAATTATATATTATGATATAAAATTAATAATTTAAAGAAATAATTATATATATACTATTGTTTAAAAATGGTTGTAGAAATAATGGTATCATCACTCATGGTCAGTTTAGAAATTTCCTTGATGAGTAAGCCAATACAACTGGTGTTGGTGTTGAGAAGATCATGGATATGATAAGGTATTTGACCCAAATTATGAAAAATAAACTTTCACATATGGAGAAACATGATTTTTTATGTATTGATTGATCTATATTTTATTATTTCATGCGACATAAGCCCCCCTAATTTAGTTGAACTACTAATCTAGTTGTGGGTTAGAAATGGATTATTTCCCTTAAAAAAATATTTCAAGACTTATGATGTGATGAAAAGTAAAAATATATAATGGTATTGTATTGTCTCAAGGGTGAATATAACCAATATTGGTAATTTATATAGAATACTAGAGATAAAAATTTATTAGAACACATGGAATTAAAAGCTTTTATAGTAACATTCTTCGATAAATATTTCTCTTTTGAGAAACAAACAAAAATGAAGAGAGAGTTTCCCACCTTAAAGAAAAAGGAATAATAATGTGTTGGGGAGTATGAGTAAAGATTTACATTACATGATAGGTATTATATAAATTATATATTTAATATGTAATTTAAGATTGACCATTTCTGTAATGTTCTTAAGGCAACTCTCTAAATAGAACTGGTTTCTCAAAAATTTTCATCATATGATGAAATACTTTTGTGCACCACAAAAATGAAAAAGTGATTTTCAAGATAATATATATTAAGTGGAATAAAGTTAAAAAGTAATTTTTTGAACACCCTTAAAATGGTAACACATCCAAATATAAGAATAAAATGAAGTAATTTCCCTCACGTGAAAATTATAGAAAGAAATATCCTAGAAAATTCCAAAAGGAAACAGGACTGTGTTACAAGTGTGGTGAAAAGGGTCCTCTAGCTTATTAATGTAAGTTAACGAAATATAAAACTATTATATATTGCTTAAAATATAAATAAATTGTCCATTATTCAAACAAATTTCCCACTCATCAATAGAATATTCCATAGAAGAGGTCATGTAGAGAAGTCCAAGCATATGCGATCTCTCTAGATAAGGTTAAAGTTACCAAATATGTGGTGAATGGTGATTCAATAATACCCTCACAATTTTCAAACTATTTATTTTATTATATATTTTCACACTCTATTTATGGCATCTTAAGTTTTTATAACATAACTTTACATAGAATTTTACAAATAGAGGACATTTAAAGGATTAATGTCTTGAACAAAAGGTAGATAATACATGAAATAAAAAGCATTCTTCTATTACACGTGAAAGTATTATTTATGGTTAATCCTAATTAATTTTCTTACATATCAGAACCTTGGGAAATACATCAAATAAAAGGATGATCTCAAGGCCCATTAAGGGATACAAACAGAAATACTTTACTTTTGATCTTGAGTAATATCAATAAGAACATGGGGAATATCATATGGGAATGATAAAGAGGAATATAATAAATAATTTAACATAAATAATATATTTTTAATGTTTCTAAAAAACTTAATTTAGTCATTAATAATCATATCACCAAGGTTTATCACTAAGGTGTTATAAAAATTACAAAGGTTATTCACCAATATATCATTCAATTTTTCATCTCTAAAGATTAAATTATTTACCCAAGGAATTCGAGAGAAATAAAGAAACAAACAAAATGTCTTAATTAATATGATCCAAAAATATAATAATAAAAAATGTCATAAATAACCAAAGGAGAATAAAAGAAATAGGTTTCATTTTAGAATGATGGTGTTTTAGAAGGTGCCTAAAAACAAGATTCTTTTGTCATTTTAAAACCACGAAGAAGGAAAGGGAGATTCATGTATGTTAATAAAATAATTAAATAGATAATTTTTAAATATATTTTGATACCCCATGATAAGAAATAGGGTTGGGTATTCATCAAATAAAATAAAACAATTTCCTGGTAAAAAGAGATAAAATTTGATGGAAAAATCCGGCAGCATAATAGGTATGAAACATGGTTTAGAACACAATAAAAAGAGAGGGGAACATGTATACTATTCATAAAAGACTCTTAATATAGTAAAGGGATAGGAAAAAATGAATAAAATGAAATGATATGGATATTTTAAAGACATACCACATAAAAATTGAACTTGAAATGAAAATTTGAGATTTCTCTTACCTCGAATAGTGACTACTAAAACATGAAGATAAAGACCTTGTGAATTTTATAAAACCTTGGTTGGACACCTTGGGAGGTAATAATACCAGATATTCTTTGGTAATCAATTGGGAATGAAATAAAATAATGTAATATGTGGGTATTTATATCAAAATAGATGGAGTTTATTATTAATTTTTGAGGACACCTCTGTAGTGGTATTTGTAACACCATTGGCTTGACCATGGTATTTGTGCCTGGTATTGGCCACTTGGGAAACCTATTATCATTTTTTAATCCACATGAGTTGACCAAAATTTTTAAATCATTATTAAATCCTTAATGACATCATTAAACATACTCACAAGCTAAGAACTGCATATTTAGTATTCACAAAAAATTCAACTATCTCTGAAAAATCCAAAAAATTCACCCGAACCATTTTTTGACATTTAGAATTCAAAAATGAATTCTATTTTATGAAAATTAATTATATTTTAAATAATTATATTATTTTTAAATTTGTAAATATAAATTTATGTTTTATAAAAATACTAATACATAACCAATAATTTCAAATACATTTATTTACTTACACTATGATATAATTATGTCACATTACCATTTAAGATGCCTAAATATATTTAAACTTCATTAGATAAGGTTAGTATTCCATTATTCACATTACTATTCATAATGTTAAAATTTATATTCCAAAGGGTCAAGTTACAATCCACAAAAAAAATTAAGTCAATATTATTAGACTCTATATCGTACTGATCCCAACCATGTATGTCTGTTTTTCAAAAATATTTCATAGAATAAATTATTTAAAGTATAATAATTATTTTATAAAATGAATTGATTATTTTTCATTATTGATCAAAAAAAATTAAACTTCTTAGGGAAATACTAAAAACTTTCCCTGGATTAATTATGATATTTGAAATTGTAAAATGATGATTATTTTAAGATAATAATTCTCTAAGTATGAGAAATATTAGAAAAGTAAATTTTTTACTAGTAAAATCAATCTATCAAATTTGTCTCAATTAAAAATATATTTTATTAATAAAAAATATTCTTAAAATGGAAGTGAAGAAATCAAAAATTTTATTAAAACAAAGGTATTATATTTTACGTAACTAGGGTCTTGACACAAAAACCCTTAAAAAATATGCATATGACCTAAGGGAAGGTGTGTGATGTTGATAGAATCTTGGGGTGGCTTAGATAACATAACCTGATTGGTAATCTACACAAACTCAATCTTATCCAGTAAGCAATTTCATTCCAGATTAACATGTTTAAGCTCTAATTGGGATTTTTCAATGGCAAATCTCAATGATGCTACCTCTTTCCCAAAATACAAAAGATGGCATTCGTATGGCCAGATTCTATTGGATGAGGACATCGAAACTTTTTTCTGCATTAATTAACCATTTTCATTTCTATTTATAAGAAATAATCATAAAATTATGTGTATAGTTTCCAACAGTCATATTGACCAACCAACATATAACATTTCAGACCCAATGATCACATTAAAATATACTCACTTCATTATTAATTATACATAGTTCAGTTGTGTAACAATATATCACACATTTTTTTAGTAAATATATATCATTCAAAAATTATGAGTCACTACAATATTCCCCCTTTAAGAAGTTTCATCCCTGAAATTTCAATATGTTCTCTCAGTTTGAGAAAAGGTGAGGGTACTTTTGCTTCATTTTTTCCTCTAGTTCCCACGTCACTTCTTCATATTTGTAGTTTCTCCACAAAAAATTAATGAGTTTCGTAGTCTTGTTGTGTAGAACCTTATCTATGTAGTCCATGATCTCCACTGGTTTCTCCTCATAAGAGAGGTCATGTTCCAGTTGTACCACCTATGGATTCACTACTTTTGATTTTTTAGGTTTGTACTTCCTCAAGAGAGATATGTTAAAAAATCATGAACCTGTTCTAGATTTAGAGGATGTGAAAGCCGATAGGCCACTACTCCTATGCGATAAAAAAAATCATAGGGCCCAATTTTCCTAGGGATGAGCTTCACTTTAACCCCAAACCTCATGAATCTCTTACATGGAAAAATTAAAAGTAAGACTTTGTCACCAACATCAAACTCCAAGTCCCTTTAATGGTTGTCTGTATAAATATTTTTCTAACTGTAAGAAGCCTTTATGCATTGTTGGATGTAATTAATCTTTTCTATGATCTCATGCCCAAGATTAGGCCCAATAATCTTCCTCTCACTAGCTTCTTCACAACAAGTTGGAGTTCTACATGACTTCTAATATATAGATTTATAGGGTTCCATTTGAATGCTCTGATAAAAGGTGTTGTTGTAAAAGAACTCAACTAATGGGAGTTGTTGATCCCCTCATCCTTTAAATTCCGTTGATTATTTTCATAGAATGTTATAGAGTATCTGAATAGTCTTTCTAGATTGATCATTAGTTTAGGGATGATAGACCATAATGAAATTCAATTCAATACTCAGATCAGGTTGAATACTACTACAGAGTTTTGATGTGAACCTTGTTCCATGATCAGATATGATAGAAAGTGGAACTCCATACAACATTACCACTTCCTTTATTTATATCATAGAATGTTTTCCAAGAGAGAAATCTTCATGAATAGAGATAAAATGGGCTGTCTTGGTGAGATGGACCACTATAACCCATATAACATTGTCTCCTTCAGATGTTTATGAGATACTGATGAAAAATTTCATAGTGATATTATCCCACTTCTATGGTGGTATGGGTAGTGGTTCTAATCCCCCTTTTAGAAGTTTTCTCTCTACCTTCACTTATTTACACACCAGACACATTATAGTGTATTCGGAAATCTCCCTTTTTAGTTTATCCCACCAATAATGATCATGAAGGTACCTATACATTTTTTTCTTCCAGGATATATGGATAAAGTAGACCTTTTAGATTTATCCATCCACTCCTTCTTAATTTCTGGAATATATGGAACACACAGCCTTGTATGTATTTTCAATACACCTTCATGAACAATATTAAACTTAGAAAACTTTCAATTATTCACATCCTCTATATTCTTATGTAAAAAGGATATTGTCTTTGATATTTATAGATCTTCTATAGTAATGAAGGTTGAAAATTTCTTTAGGATAGGGTTAATGATGTCACTTACCTTAAAATTCCAATTTTCAGTTTGACTAGGTCTTTAATCAAAGGATATATTTGAATTCACATCATTTCAAAAAAAAAACTAGTTATTTCTTACTTAATGCATCAGTGACTTTGTTTTCTATTATGGGATGATAAATAATTGAATAGTAATAGTATTTAAGAAGTTCCAACCTTCTCCTCTATCTCATGTTCTATTCCATTTGTGTGAAAATATACTTCAAATTTTTATAGTCTGTGTATATATCAAATTTATCCCCATAAAAATAGTGCATCCATATCTTTAGAGAAACAATAACTACAGCTATCTCTAGATCATGTGTAGGATAGTTATAATCATAAGGTTTCAACTGTCAAGATGCATAAGTAGTCACCTTTTCATTTTTCTTGAGGACACACCCAAGACATTTAGATATGAATCACTAAAAATAATGAATCCTTCTCCAGTAGAGGGTAGAGTTAACATGAGTGTATTAACTTATATATTCTTCATCTATTGGAAGCTTTCTACACACTCCTTTTTCCAGATAAACTAGATCCCATTTTCAAGATAACATGGTAAATGGATTTGAAATTCATGAAACCTTTTTCACAAACCTCATATAATATCCTACTAAACCAAGTAAACTAAGAATCATAGTTATTGTTATAGGCTGAGGCCACTCCTCCACAACCCTTTTCTTGGAAGGGAAAACTGAGATTCCTTCATTAGTTACAATGTTCCCCAAGAAAGAAACTTGTTGCAACTAAAACTCACACTTGTCTAACTTTCAAAATAACCTCTCCTTCCTCATAGTTTTAAATATAACCCTTATATGATCCTCATGATCCTCTAAAATTTTGTGATATATTATAATATTATCAATAAACACTACTACAAAGTTATCAAGGTAGTCCTTAAAGACTCTATTAATCAAATCCATAAAAAATATTTGGAGAATTAGTCAATCCAAATGGAATAAAAAAACTCATAATGCCCATATGTTGATTTGAAGGCAGTATTTCGAATATATTTTTTCTACACCCTCAATTGATGATAACCATATCGACTATCAATCTTGGAGAAGAATTGAGCCCCAAAAAGCTGGTTAAATAAATAATCAATTCTTGGAAGAAGGCACTTGTTCTTTATCGTGATCCCATTAAGTTATCTATAATAAATGAATAATAAAGTTGATCCATACTAATTATTCATGAAGATAACAATTTCACCCAAGGAGACACATTTGGATGGGTAAATCCCTTATTCAAAAGATATTGATGTTTTTTTATTTAATTCCTAAAACTCTACATTTTCTATTCTATATTGTGTTTTTTGATATTGTCTTGGATGCATACATAAGATCAATGGGTAACTCTACCAACCTTTTTGGGGTAGTCCCAAGGTACTCCTCAGGAAAGAATCCAATGTATTCCTGAATTATGGGGACATTTTCTATTCCTATACTTTTATTTACTTCTTCAAATTCACCGATCATTTCCACAAAGAAGGCTACCGATGGTACTTCTAGAAAAATATCAGGTTGAAATATCTTCCCTTTAAAGATATTTGTAGGTTTTCAATTCAAGACCAGTAGGACTTCTTTTCTTCTACAATTGACTTTACCATTATACTTTAAGATCTAGTCCATCCCTAGTATAATGTTGAATTCTATCACTGGAATGAATACTATATTTTCGATGATATTCTACTTACCAAAGTAAATAATAGAGTTTCTATAAAAGTTTGATACTTAGATAATCCCTCCAAGAGTCTTGAATGATCACTATACTTATTGAAGTTTAGTGATTGATTATATATTCTTTTTAAACTTGGTGGAAATAAAGGAATACATAGAACCATAATCAAACAAAGTACTTTCTTTATATAAGAAAAAAATAAGAGTACATGCTACCACATAATTTGGAGATTAAACTTCAGCATTAATTATTTAAAAAAGAATAGCCTTACTCCCTTGGCCTATGATGAGGTTGTTGGTGATTCCCCTCAACTTCCCAGATATTTTGATAGTGATTGGAAATGCGTCCTAACTATCTACACATGATGATCAATAATTTAGGTAGAGACTACACCATCTTCATATTGTCATTAGTTTTGTAAAGTTTATGATTCACCTCACTGTGACAGTTCCTAGAAATATGGTCTTCTCTTCCACACTTTTCACACTTACTGATTCTAAGAAGGTAGTTCAATAAATTATTTTTTGTACATTTGTTTCATGTGCAACGTTGAACCTGTTTTCCTCCTCTTACTAGGTCAAATATCCTTCCCATGTTTGGATCCAAATATCTATTCTTCTCATTCTATTTTTGAGACCACTACATCTCACCAGACTCTTGTTCGACCTTTATAACACTCTATATGATTTTCTCATAGCTATTAAGGTCTTAGTTGGCTAAATTATTTCCTAGACGAGGTCTTAGTACACAAAAAAATCTATAATCATTCCCATTAAGTTCCATGAAAAAACTAGAAGTGTAATGGGAAAGTCTTGTGAATTTCATCTCATAGTGGCCAATAGATGTATTCTCCTTCTACTTCAGTTTGGAGAATTCCTTCCCCATATTCGTTCTCATTGAATGAAGGGAATACTTATTAAAGAAGTTCCTCTAAACATTTCCCACTATATATCTTAAATCTCCCCTCCTGGACTCATGTTTTTAATCAGTTCCCATCACTGATTAGCTTCTCCCTTTATATGATACATAACAAAGTGACATTCTCTTATTTTGAATGACTAAATACAAAAATATATATTATATATAGGTTATACACTATTTATCAATCATTGGGTTGGTAGATGCAATGAATGTTGGTGGTCATTGAGGAATAAATGACTCAAAGGAAAGTTATTCCCTTCATAGTGAAACATATCTCTTAGCTTGATTGACGTTATTACCTATAACGTGAGTTAGTTTATTCATCATTCTCGATTCCATTAGAATGATGTCAACACCTTGTCCATTGTGCTCTCCATTTATGTCGATTCTATTATTTCCCACCATTTTCTAAAAGAATAGAACCTTAGTGAGAAACATTTTTCATTAAATAATATTATAATTTCACTGGAATTTTTGTGATATATAATGTCATGCATAAATATGATATTCCTTAAAAACAATTAATTTTTCAATAAATCCTTCATAATGATTCCTAACTAATCTTTCGATTAACTAAAAATATCCCATGGGAGTGTAAAAATAGGAGTGTAGTAAGGAAGATTTTCATGCACCAGTTCCTATTAGAGTCTAGCTTAAAGTGGGGTTTTAGGTTTTAATCCTAGATACATTTGTGCTAGAGCCACACCAACTTTTTCATATCCAAACATGAATTTATTTGTTTCGAAACCACTTACTTAATATTTCACTAAAATACTCTGATGTTTTCCTATATTTAAATTTTTTTCTAGGTTTCTTCATAAAGTTTTAAAATCCTAATTTTCACAAATAACTAAATTGTTCTTTGATACCAACTATGGCATCCTTCATTTTTATTACATAACTTTACATAGAAGTTTACAAAAAGAGGACCTTTTGAGTATTAGTGTCTTGGAAAAAAGCTACATAATACATAAAAAAAAGAAAACAATTATTATATTCCACATGATATGATTCATAAAGGTTTATCCTACGTTAATTTATTTCATCTCATAACCTAGGGATATACATATAATAAAAGGGTGAGCTTAAGTCCCAAAAAGGGAAAACAACAATAATCTTTTACTTGTAATCCTGAAGAATATCAATAAGAACATGAGGAATATCATAAAATAATGATAAATCACACATCATAAATACATGAGAATTAATAATAATTTTTAAATGTGGCTAAAACATTTATTTTAGTCAATAAAAATCATATCACCAAGGTTTATCACTGAGTTGTCATAAAAATTACCAAGTATATTCACTAAGGTTTCATAAAACTTGTCATCTCTAGAGATTAAATTATTTTCCCAATGAATTGGAGAATTATCAGGGAGAACCTGGAATATATATTAATTAATTTTAGCCACAAACATAATAATAAAACAATTCATAAGTGACCCATGGATAACAAAATAATTGGGTTTCATTTCAAATTCATGGTGTTTCAGAAGGTTTTTAAAAACAAGATCATTTTTTCATTTTAAACCCATGGAAAAGGAAGGTAGGTTTCATGTATGTTAATAAAAAAATTAAATAGGTAACTTTTAAATACATTTTAATACCCTTATATAATAAATAGGATTGGGAATTCACAAAAGAAGATAAAATATTTTTTTGAAAAAAGAGAGAAATTTTCAGATGAAAATTTGACATCATAACGATTATGAAACATAGTTTTTGAAAAAATTAAAAAGAGAGGGGAAAAGGGTATCCCATTAATAAAATAATATTAATACATTAAATTTATATATTTTTTTTCATAAGAACATTATATGAAAATTTTAAAGACATACAACATAAAAAGATAACTTGAAAGGAAAAGTGCAATTGAGATTTCCCTTACCTTGAATAGTGACTCCTAAAACTCCCAGATTGGGACCTTTTGAGCTTGAGGAAACCTTGGGAGGAATCCTCTAGAAGCCATACTATTAGAGTTTTATTTTTGAACAAATTTTGAATGTAATAAAATTAATGGATGAGTGGGTATTTATTAAAAAAGAGAGAGATTTTGTTTTATTAATTTCCAAGGATACCTTAGTTGTGCTAGTTGAAAAACCAAGGGCTTTACCATGGTATTGGCCACTTGGAACACCTATTATCATATTTTAGTCCAAAATGGTCAACCAAAATTATTACATCAGTATTACATCATTAATGATGTCATTAAACAAACTAAAAAACTCTAAATTGTATGTGTACTATTCACTGAAAATTCAACTATTTTTGAAAAATCCAAAAATTTCACCCTAACCATTTTTCAATGTATAGAATTAAAAAAGAATTCTATTTTATGAAAATTAATTTATATTTCAATAATTATACTAATTATTAATTTGTAAATAAATATTTATGTTTTATACAAATACTAATACTTAACTGATAATTTCAAAAACTTTTATTTACTTATACTATGATATAATTTTATCACATTACCATTTAAGATGAATAAATATATTTATTCTTCCTTAGGTGATGTTGTTATTCCATTGTCCATATTACTATTCATAAGGGTATAATTACTATTCCAATGGGTCAAGTTACTATCGACCAAAAAATTGAGTTGATCCGATCTGCCTCTAAATAACTTAATGATCGAAACCATGTATGTCTATTTTTATAAATTAATTTCAATGAATTAATTATTTAAATTATAATAATTATTTAAAAAAATGTAGTATTTTCACTATTAATAAAAAATATAAGACTTATTAGAAAAATACTAATAATTCTTCTTGGATTAATTTGGACATTTAAAATTAAAAAATGATGTTTATTTTACCATAATAATTCTATAACTATGAGAAATCTCTTAAAAGTCCAATTTTTACCCGAAAAATAAATTTATCAATTTTTTCATAATTATAAATATATTTTATTAAGGAATAAAATTCTTAAAATAGAAATAATGAAATAAATTTTTTTATTAAAATAATGGTATTACAATTTAATTAACTAGGTCCCTGACACATATCCCCTTAAAACATCCTAATACGACCTAAGGGTAAGGTTTGTGATGGTGATGGACTCTTGGGGAGACTTAGATAACATTTCCTAAGTGGTAATCTCCACTCCCTTGAACTTCTCCTGTATGTGATTTTTTTTCATGATTAAAATTTTGAAGCTCAATTTGGGCTTGGTCAAGAGTGAATACCAATGATGCTACCTCCTTTTTAAGCTATGATAGATGGGCTTTGTATGGCCTAATTCTACTAGAATAGGCCATCAAATATTCTTTGTATATAAATTATCCATTATCATTTTGGTTTAAAAACAATAATCATAACTTTATGATTATAGTTTCCAATGGTCGTATTGACCAACTTTAATAATTTACCAACGATCATATAATGGTTGAATCCAGATGGTCACATTAAAATATGCTTCCTTAATTATTAAAGTGATATAGTTCTATTGTGTAATAATATAGAACACATTTTTTACGAAACAAATATCCTTCAAAATGGATGGGTTGTTACACTT
Organism: Viscum album; assembly: GCA_963277665.1. Taxonomy (NCBI): domain Eukaryota; kingdom Viridiplantae; phylum Streptophyta; class Magnoliopsida; order Santalales; family Viscaceae; genus Viscum; species Viscum album. The sequence continues at coordinate 764,919,577 of OY728150.1, forward strand.
TTATATCTCCTAGGGTTTCAATGAAAATTAGACATTTCCCTATCACCTTAATACGAGAGTTCTTAGTGAAAACTCTGGGAAATATCAGTATGAAAATGATTTTTCAGGATATTGTCATTATGAAACATAATTGTGCTCAATTTTATGAGTTTAATATTATAAACATGTTTTAATTTTATATAATTCCTAGTACACACTATCATTAAAAATATTATGCAAAAAATTTATTGAAAAGAGAATAGAATTTTGATTCACGATGAAGATGTGGAATTATTTATCTTTAGAGAGGCGACTTTAACATATGAGTCATGTATAGATCAACCCCCAGGAGCATTTATGAATGATATTATTGTGGAAGGATAGAAAATATAATCTATATATGGAAAATGTAATATAAAAATCAAGGATGTACCAATTATATAGGAATATATTTATGTATTTCCTGACGAATTACCTAGACATCCACTAGAGCATGATGTTGAGTTTTTTATTGATTTACTCTTTGATGCAAGAAAAATATCCAATACTCTGAAAAGAATGAACACTATATAATTAGTGGACATGAAGAAATAACTAGAGGATTTTTGTGATAAAGAATTTATTTTCCCAAGTGTTTCACCTTGGTGAGCCCCTATTCTCATTGTTTAGAAGAAGGATGGATCCATAATACTGTGCATTGATTATAGAGAAATCAATGAAATTATGATTAATAAAATGTATCTTATACCTTTAATTGATGACTTATTTGGTAAAATTCATGGAGTTAAATATTTTTCAAAGATTTTCCTTCAGTTTAGGTGTCATCAATTGCAAGTAAATAATAGAGATATTCAAAATACATCATTTTGAACAATGTATGAACATTATGAGTTTACAGTAATTCCTTTGGTATTAAATATTGAAAGATATATTTTTATGGATCTAATTAAATGATTATTCAAGAAATAACTTAATAATTTTATTTTTTTTATTCATTGATAATATCTTAGTATCTTCTAAAAGATATGAGGACCCTGAGAATCACTTGTAAATCATTCTTAGGACTCCTAAAGAAAAATTGTTATATAAGATATTTAGAAAGTGTGAATTATGGATTTATGATGTTTCTTTTCATAGAAATATTATCTCAAAGGATGAAATCTGATTTGATCTAGTGAAGAAAAATGCAATAAATGTATGGCCTACACCAACAAACATAACTGACGTACATAGTCTTAATGGTTTAGAGAGCTACTATTAGTGACTTGTTTAAATTTTTTTCTAATTGGATAACCCATTTACCAATATTACTTGTTAATGAGATAAGTTCGTATGAATAAAAGAATGTGTATAATTTTCAGAATAACTGATTAGTATATTGATTGATGCTATAATTTTGAATCTACCATTATGAAATTATAGATTTGTGATATATAGTGATACATAGAATAAGGGAAATGGTTGTTTCCTAATATGTAATGACAATTTTATTGCCTATTCATAAAGGATGTTAAAGAATAATGAACAAAACTATCTATCTCATGATCTTGAATTGTTATCCATAATATTTTCTTTGAATACATGGAGAAAATATCTCTATAGTGAAAGATGTGAGATATACACAGACTATAAAACAATAAAATATATATTTTCACAGAAAGATATCTATATGTGGAAAATTACAGGGCTCTAATTATTCAATTATTATGATTTCTTAATACACTACCAACCAAGGATGACAAATTAGGTAGTATATGCAGTCATAAGTAATGATTATGGAGTTATAACCAAAATAATGATTAAAAGGAATCCCATGTTCATGGATTTAGTGAAAATGTATATTATTAAAGAAGGGGATACATCAATCATTTTTAAAATTATAACTAAACTAAATTTATTGGAAAAGATAATAATTTACCAAACCAATGAGTGAATTTTTAGTAGAAAATTAAATCCTTGAATGATGGGAAATTAGAAGACTTTGTTTGTGAATATGGTGTTCGGAAATTTGAAAGAGACTTTGTGTTCCATATATTCTTAAGATAAAAATGTAATTGTATGATAGTTATCACATATAAAATTTCTCTGTTCACCCTTGTTACACTAATATACATTGGGTTTGACAAAATATTTTTTTGGGATAACATTAACTGGGAAATTGTTGATTATGTATCAAGATTATTTTTTTATCACTTGGTTAAGACTTATAGATAACATCATAGAGGAGTCATGAAACCTATAAGTATTCTTATATGTAAATGGGATGAAATTACTATGTAAATTTTCACTGGATTACCAAATATTTCTATAAAGAGTGATTTGATATGGATTATTGTTGATCACCTAACAAAATCATCACATTTACTTTATTTTGTGAAGACATACCTCTTGAGAAACTTATATGAACCTATATTAATGAATTTTTAATACTTTAGGGTATACCTATTTTAATTGTTTCATATCATGATCCCTGATTCACATCAAAATTACCCTTGATACAAATCTTCATTTGAGCACCACCTACCATCCTCAAACCATTGGATATTCTAAAAGTACTATTTGAATAATAGAAGACATGTTGAGATCATTCTAACTTAACATTAATTGTATCTGGGATCAGTATTTACCTTTGGAATAGTTTTTCTATATAATAGTTTCCATTCAAGTATTCAAATGGCGTCGTATGAAGAATTATATTTCAAGAGATTTCATAATCTAACTTCATGGGATGAAGTTGGTGAAAAAACATAAGGGGCCAAAACCTGTTGAGGAGAAAAAAACAAAGGTAATTTCAATTCATACTCATGTTAATGTAACTCAAAGTATTAGAAATATTTATATTGATAACTGGGGTAAATATTTTCAATTTAAAGTGGGGGATCATGTTTTCTTGAAGGTACCTTAATGTAAGGGTGTTATATGGTCCAATAATAAATGGAAACTGTGCCCTAGGTGCATCAAAAAATTGTAAAATATAGAAAGTGTTAGAGTTGGGGCTTAGCATTTGTAAATTATAATGATCCTCTCTAAATTACATGATGTGTTCCATATGTCATTGTTATGTATGTACATTCCATTTCCAATGAATGTGCACACCTCTAAATATATAGTATTGAAACATAACCTATCATATTGTGAAGTGCCTATCCAGATTATTAACACTAGAGAGAAAGTATTTAGGAATCATATGACAAGAAAAGTGAAGGAACTTTTGAGAAATCATAAAATGGAGGAAGAAATGTGGGAACTATAGGATGTTATAAAGAAGAACCGCCCTATTTTTTAGATAGTAATATCTATGAAACTTTTAGGGATGAAATATTTATAAGAGAGAATAATTTTGAACCAAAGACTCAATTATACTAAGTGACCATTATGTTTTAATAAAAAAATAATAAAATTTTAATATTAATATTTCATGTAAAAAAATTATAATTTGATTGAATGAAAAATGATTTGTATCTTACTCAGTCAAAATAATCCTTAAATTTTTTTTTGAAAATTTCCCTTAAAAATATGATTTTATGAATAATTAAAAATGTTGTCTTAAAAAATTCCACCAATTATTCATAATATTGTGTTTTAATATTTATATTTAAAAATTTATTGACTATAAATTTTATATAAATAAACATAGTATCATTTGGAGGTAAACGCGACATTTTTTAGAAAACTATTTTTTAAGGAAAAATGTCTTCCCATTTTAATTAATTAAAATAATTTTTAATGTTGAATGATTTAAATATATATATATATATATTATATAAATATATTAATTTAAATCCACCTAATTATTATTGATATTCTTGTAGTTAATACAATATCATCTTATGCTTGATAAATGCAAATCTTGAAAAACCATTTTTTCAACACATTTTGCATGTTCATTTGTATATTAAATTATATCAACTATAAGAATTGAATTTTATAAAATTGGTTAAATATTATAAATAATAATAAATAATATTATTTTATAATTTTAACTTAATATTTACTCATAATAAATAGTGAAAATATTACAAATTAATTACTGTGGTTATGGTTAAAATGGGTTTACCGGGGGTGAATCCAAAAAGATAATGAAAAAATGACCTAAAAACATATGAAAACCCCATTGGTTTGTTTTATTTTGACATTATACTTTTTACCTTCAAATATGATCAATTGTTGAGATATATTTCTATGAAAGGGACATAAAAGTATTGAAAAACATTGAAAAAGTTCAAATGTGCACCACAACTCAATTATAAGAGAGCACCTCTTCCCCTCAATTCTTCACACCTATCAAGCCATTTAGATCAAAATATCGCTAAAAAAATATCCCCCTAGAATACTTATATATATTGTATATGTTTTTTCTTCCAAAAATAAAACCCTAGGTTCCTTAATAAAAGATCTAAAAGAGGTTCTTCTAAGAAGAAGTAATTGTGTTCACCAAACTATTTATTTTTTTACTTGTACTTTTACCACATTCAAATACGTATATAAAAATAAAATATAAAAACCAAAATATCTACCATATAATAAGATATTATTATAATATTTATCCATCTCCTTATCCATCAAATGTGGAACAAAACCATCAGTCATGTGTTTGGAGGACCACTACCGCACAAACCGATGTAATTTATTTTTCCTCATTGACTCACATGGATAAAAATAATGATAGAAAAAAAAATGAATATATAGGATATTTATAAATAATATTTAATTTTTAAAATTAATATATCATCCAATTCCTTACCATTTCAGCCATTAACGAGACTATATCATCGCTCATGCGTACATACCTCCCACCATCTCCATGAAGTGTTGCATTCATTTTCCATGTCCAACTTTGAACAATGATTATAAAATTATATGTAATGAGTAAATATGATGTTTATTAAATTGATATCATTATTTAGATGATGGAACTATATCTTATTCATAATAATGAGAACTTCCATGATAAAACATGCATGATAAAATGAAGCAGTTATCACCCAAAACAATTTTAATAATGAAATGTTTCAAATAAATTTGTGATGAGATATTATAAGAGGATCATATGTGATAATATAAATATAAATAATGTTATTTAATAAATTAATAACATTTTTAAAACCATTATAAATGAGTTTAAATCATGTTCAACTTAAGGTAAGTGTGATGTAAGGGATTCGTCTCATTTTACACTCCATTGAGAAATTTTTGTTATTTGGACTTATTCACTCTTATATGGTGTATAGACTACCAAATTGATGTATTTAACAAAAAATAAATATTTATTCATGATTATTAATTATTAAATTAAATTTTATTCTTTCAATGGTTTTCAATTTAAAAGTTACCAAAGAGGGAATGATTTATTTTACAATCTAATTTTTTGGGATTTCCTAAACTTTTATTGAAGGAATATTATAATCCATCCTTCATAAAATACATCTACTTTGTTATCCTATGGATTTTTATGGATTTTAGTTAATTTCATAAAACTTTTACTCTATTTGGAACATGAAATAATCAAATTAAATTTTAAAATAAAAAATGATTTTATTTCTCTTTAAATTGGATATATTTTTCTTCCATGTACATGTTTTTCAAAATTATCATTCAAAAGTAATTTTATTTACTAAAATGATTTATTAAGGATATTTTAATTTATCCTTGAGTTTTTGAGAGGAAATAAAATAATATTTATAATGTTTTCTAAAAGGGTTGTTTTCAACTTTCTTTATAAAAATTCAAAATGATTATTTTTTGATGTATGCGGCGATGACAGACTTCTACACCGCCGTAACCATTTTATGATATTTAGATTATTATACACATTTTAAATTGTTTAAAAAATAATTATCTTTAATGAGATATCATTTTAATATTTCACATTGATTTTCTTTATTTTTTAAAAGGGCTTGATTTTATTACAAAACCTATAATTCTGATGAATTTATGATCATCTCTTATCAATTTTTTGGCCATTAAATTTGTCTTGAAAATTTTAATTTATTGTAATCATTAGAAATTAAATTAAACTTAAATATAAATATTATTTATATCATAGATATGATTATTTCCTAAACCATATACTATTTTTACATACACTATTTTACTATGAATGTTATTTTATTGACTAGGAACAATATTGATAAATACATATTCATTTCTAGATATGAATATTTAATGATATGGAATATTATTTATGAATTAAATTGACCATTAAATATGTGAGAAAATAATTGGTAATTCAGTAAGGGGTTGGGTTTGGTTATAGATATCCCTTTAAATAATCAATGAGTCTCATGAGAAAAATTGGTTTGCCAAATTAAATGGGTGTTTGGTGTATACCTACAAAAAGTTTTACACCATCTTAGTGAAAGGACTTGATAGTATAAATATCATGATGTATGAGATCTTGAAATAAAATATTAATCAGTTTAATTCTTTTAAATTTAGTTATTATTATCAATGATATTACCTTATTGATTTTATATATGGATTCTTATTAAGCTTAAGTTATTCATTAAACAAAAATTATTTTCATGTATTTACCTTGACATATTGATTTTTCCTTATTTACTCATGATATATTCTCTTCCATGCAACCATTACTGATAATTTGAGCTTAACCTTATTTTTTCCCTTTCCCAGGTCAGGAAGAATAGTTATTTAAATGAGTTTCAAGGATGTAGAATATTTCACTTTGTTATGTTTTATATTTTATATCCAATGTAAAATGAGTATCATGTATTTATCTATCCCTTGAAAATTATTCAACTGATTTTTTATTCAGGATTAAAACACTTTTATATATTACAATATAATAATGTATAAACCATCTATAAGTTATTGGATTTAGTGTCATTACATGGGTGTAGCCCGAACCCCTAAATGTTGCATTCTAGACCCCCCGAAACCCTAATACACTTTTAGAAGAACCTACTTGAGGTGTCCCATCCCTCATAATTCCATTCTCAATAAAAAAGAAACTTAATAACCTCCCATGAATGATATTTAAAAAAGAAAATTTCAAACCACATTGAAACTAAGAAAAACCATTTCCATGGAATAACCATAGTGTACTGGGAAACATAATATGAGATATACATACTCACCACACAATAACCGGTTTATGAAAAAATTAAAATCAACCAAAAATTGTGTTTTTTTAAAGTATTATCATAGGTGATAATTATTATCCAAAATTAATGATTTAATACCCTAATCTTCTATGGTACACTTTTTTTTAAACAATTATATTGCTTGTTTTACACACAACTCTGAGTTTGAGCGCATCATGATCTACCAAACTAACCATTTAAAAAGAATTTATGAATAATATTAACAAAATTATGAAATATATAAACTTTATTTTTCATAATAGACTTTATTTTTGAATTAATAATATCAAAATTATCTTAGGGTGAGATTTTGATATTTTGTTTTCTAAAAAGTTTCACTTTATGAGGAATAGTGGAAAATACAACATAATTATTAAAAAATGACTTTTTGTATAAATAATTATTATAATTGAAATTTATTTTAATGTCACAATAGATAAATGATATATATATTAATTAAATTTAGGTTATTATAATATTTGTTTAAATTAATTATATATAAAAAACATACTGAACTTTTAAACGTCTCTTTTACCCACCATTTTTCCACATTAGTTCCAAACTGAGTTTAGATACTTAAGTGAATTGAATTTGAAAAAATAGACAGAAATGGTTGTAATTATTATGAAATTTTTAATCTAATAGGATCAACTTACCTTTTTGGTGAATAGTAACTTTAGTAATATTTTATTTATTTACCACGGTTAAATGTAAATCAGGTAATTAAAGGTAAAGAAATAACATTACCCTAACACTTGTACTAATTTCATTGGATAAATAGTTTTCGAAAACGATCAACCTTATGATTTAAATATGATCCTTTTTATGACACATGTTCTATATTATGACATTTTTTATATTTTATTTAAAGAGTTAAAATTTTCAAATTCAAAATTTCAAAATTATATCAATTTTAATATGAGGTTATATAAGTGATACGGTGGACTGTAAATAGTATTTAAAAAGCTAAAATTTTTATATATTTCATTTTAATCTATTTATAATTTTATAAAATAAATAATTAAATTAAATTGTGACACAATAATGATGCTGTAATTGAATCATTGAAGGAAGAATCGATTAAATGATATTAATAATATCATAATGGATATAATTTGAAATATTTGGTGCCATAAACAATTTTTATGGATTACATTGACATATTAGGGATGATTTAAATTCAGTTTTTTGAAAGAATGATGTTTTTTATGTGTTTTTAAAAATTCATGTAATAAATAGTGTCAAAATTGACATAAATGAGATTATAAAATAAATAATATTTTATTAAATGATATAAGATTCATAAAAATATGTATTTTATCCAAATTACTAGTATAATGTTGCATATGTCATAAATGAAAAAAACCTGGGTTCGTTTTCCTTCTCATAGTAACAATAATAATCTTATAGTTTAAAAAGAAAATTTTTCACCATAAGAGTTAAATTACTTAACTAATGTTTAAATCCAAAATATAACATTATGTTCATGAAATAAACACGTCTAAAAATCCTTTTTTTGTGTGTATTTATACCCATTCTCATCTTATATTCTAAATAACCCACTTTGGAGCTATTTTAAATCAGGAATAAATTTATATTAAATTAATAGTTTTGTTGTTTCAAAATATGCCCCTCCCCTCTTTTATAAAAGGGTGCCTCTCATTATCTTTTATTCACAACTCCAAGTATTTTCGGATCAACCAAACCCTGTCCATTTATCCTTCCAAATTCTCTCACTTTATCCAAGAGGACATATTTTTGTAGTAAATACAACCTATGGAGTCCTTTTGTACAAATCGAATGGAGACACTTGAAGAAAAGGAAACTATTTTACCAACTCTTTCAAAGTTCTTTTCTTCTTCTACTTCCTTTTAAAAATTTGTTTCCATAATAATGTAATAAAAAAAGAATCTAATATGTTTTCAGATGTTGTTATGATTATGATACAACTATATTAGTCATTTTATCCATCCTACAAAAAAAAACAATATCACCATACGCGCATACATAGGACTTAATTTCTCCACGTCGTGGCATAAAATATTTCTCATCTATAATTTATTTCAATGGGTATAATTATTAATATAATGGATTTAAATTATAAATATGAAATGACATTTTTTTCTTTATAATTAATATTCCATCCAATTCCTAACCCATTATCATTACAAAATGATACCATCACTTGTGTGTACGTACAACCTATCGTCTCCACAATGCGATGAGATTAATCCTCCATGTTAACCCTTAAAGAAAGATTAGAAAAATAAATAATTAATAAATATGAAATATATGGAATAATAATTCTAATGGAATAATATATATATATATATATATATATGTCATTTACTTGCTTCCATTTAATATGATATGAAAACAGAAATGACATTCATGCGTACATATAACTTACCATCTCCATGAATGACGTATTCCATTTCATATATCTATCTATTATATATATTTATATATAGAATATATATGATATATAAATCATGTGTTTCATTTTTGAACTATGTAAATAATGATATAATGAATTGGATCAGGAATAATAATTCAAAACACATATGATAATACAAAGCGATTATTACCTGAAACATTGATTTATCTTGAAAATTATTAATAAAAAGATAATATAAAGTCATAAATGAATCATAAATGATATTATAAATATTTTTATTATTCTTTAATAAGTTAATAATATGTTTAAAACCGTTATATAAGAGTTTCATACACATATAGAGAGTATCATACCTAAGGTAAGGGAAATTCTCTCTCACTTTTAAATTTCATGGGATATAAGCCATGTTAACCAACTATTTATTATGTGTGGTTTATGTAATTACCCTATTATATTTCATATAATGAATAAATTTATCCTCATGGTTTTTAAATATTCATTTGAAAAAACTGTCCTTTTGATTTAAATATTGAATTTTCCATGGGATGCTTTAAATGTTTAAAGGATCAATCCTTTCTCCATTTCAATATCCTTGATATTATTTTACACAATATTTACAAAGATATAAAATGATTATTAAATTTTTTTTTTATTTTAAATTTCATTCAAATGTTTTAAAAAATAAATCTTTTAAGGTTTTATGTAATGGTTAATTTCACAATCTCTTTATTATCTAGAATTTCATTTATGTAAGAATTTAATAGTAAATATTTATTATCCATGTAAATGATTCTGAAAAATGTATTTCCAAAAACTCTTAATATTATTTATGAGGTACTTTGTTTTAATTTTTTGAAAAAATATAAGAAGAATGAATTTTTAAATTATATATCATGAGAATATTTTTCCACCGTCATGACGCCTTATCATTTTCAAGATTTCTTTATAGGATTATAAAGATTATTTTCAATGAAAATATTTTTTTAAATTTTATGGAATTTTAAATAAAATCTATATTTCTCTAAAGAAGTTTCTCATGATGTTATTAAAAACATATTCATCTATACCAATATCCTTTATTGAATATTATGATTAATTTATGTTGATTTATTATGATACAACCTATCATATTTCATTGAAGGGTTTATTAATAATTTGATTTTGGATGTGTTATTTTTATACCATTCACAGATTATAAATAATTTATTATGATTTCTAATGCTAGTATTAATATGAATTTTTATGTTGGTCATGTTTTAATTCTTTTCTTAGAGGAATAAATTTGACTTAGTAAGTGATAGATGTGGCCCACTCTAGCCCCTCGATGCATTGGTAAGTCTCAAGAGATAAGCTGATTTGGGTTTTTATCCATTTATGTATGGTCTTGGCATGAGGCCTTGATAGTATGGTTATCTTGTCCGATATTATGAATTACCTCATTAAGATATTAGTTGTTTATATTATATGTGAATATTCATCTAGTAGAATATCAATGTGAATGATTAAATTACATTATTTGATTAAATATTTCCATATTATGCTAATTATTATGTTTAAAAGGCTTGTGTTTTAGTTTGATATCTTTCCTCAAATTGTTATACTTATTTATGATAGATTCTACTATATTTTTTATCCTTATAGAGCATCTGAGCTCAACCCTTTATTATGATTCATTTTCCCTAAGTTATGAAGAGGTAAATTATGGTTGACCTATAGGTATAATATAAGGGATATGATTTTTTTCAATGGAAATACTATTTTATTTTTCATTTCATAATGTAATATAAAACTTACGTATGTATCTAATTTTTCTAAGGCTACTAAACAAACCAGTCCTTTGGGATTTGACTTCATGTGATCATTCCAATGTAATAAAATAATGCACCAGCTAAGGGCATTTGGGGTTAAAGAATTACAGTTAGTATCAAAATAATTTTAGTAGAAACCGAGGAAACTAGATTTATAAATTGGGTGATTAGGGAACATTACCCTAATATTGAATTTTAGGATAATTTTAGAAGGACATCCTAAAATTTTGGTAATGTAGAGAATATGTGGGTATTCCTAGAAAATACATCACTTTCTAGATACAACAAGGGGACGTGGTTCTGGCATAAATGTAAATAGGGGTAATAACACTGACATGGTGTTTTGGGCTTGAATTGGGGTAACTTGATAAATGATTATGGGCCTTACTGTGCACTTATTTTGACACTCATAGTGGCTATGCTTAGGATAATTCAAATTTTCTTTGAAAACCATTATGAAGGATTTAAATATAAATATAACCCAAAAGAAACAATGTTTCTGATTATGAGATTATATATGCATAATTTTTTCAATTTATGTTATGAATTTTGAAATTATGAATTTTGATTCATAACCTAATCTAATAAATTTCATTGTTTAGAAATGAATCCTTGTGGAAGAAATGGAAATCATATCAAAACACTTAATTCATGTAGGGATTTTCCATCCTATGTGATATAATGATATTGGATTAGGAGCCACAATTAGTGCTAAAAGAATTATAACTATACTGGGATAAATGAATCAGGTTATCAATAATAACCTTACCCATATAGAGAATCTTGATCCACACCACATAGGATCAATGTTAGACCGCTTAATGAGACAACAGCCTCTAACATTATAGGGGACTAAAATCTATTTTTATTTTAGAAATAGATAAGTTTCTTAGAGAAAATATTTCTTGCTTTGGGGAGTAATGAAAGGGAAAAATTTGTCATGGAAGTTTATCGTCTCTAAAGAGATGAAGATAAATAGTGGTCATTAATTCAAAACATAAAGGAGGATGAAAAAGTAGAAACTATGGAATAGAGGGAATTTAAAGAAATATTCATAGAAAAATAATTCCCCCCTGATCAGTAAGTGGATATGGGAAGAAAATTTATAAGTATGAGGCATAAGGAGGATGATTATTTTGGAAAGTATGATGCTACCTTCCAAACGTTAGCAAAGAATGTTGCCGACTGCATACATAACCCAATAAGTAGGATTCATCAATTCTTTTATTGTTTAAAACCATTACTCCAATGGGAAATTCTCTCAAAACTTTTCTCATTGTACAAAGATATAGTCTCATGTGCTATCTATATAAAAAAGGAATTATTTATGTCTTATGAATTTAATGGAAATCAAGAGAATAAGAGTGAGGTTTAACAATGTGAAAATGGAAATAAGGAAAAGGAGAATAAGAGAAGAATTTACTTACCATTATGTAATAAATGTAGAAAGAACCACTTTGGAAGATGCCTATTAATGATGGGAGTTTGTTACAAGTGTGGAGAAAAAGGCCACCAAGCCCGCGATTGAAAGGGAAAGAAAGAAGATACCACTGTTAAACTGTATAATTGTAAAGAGATGATAAATTATGAAAATGATTTTCCTAATCATCAAGGAAATATTTCCCAGAAAAGGAAAAGGGATAAAGGCCAAATTTTGTGATCGCAACTACAGAGGTTTATGTTTCTAATGATGTTGTGGCAGGAAATTTAATAATTTCCTCAAATTTATCCAAATATTTATTTGATTATTGATCCTCACATTCCTTTTTTATCTTCCTATTTTTTATTTAAAAATTTGATATTTATAATTCACATTAACAAGGGAGTTGTCAGTCAAAACCCCAAATTGAAGTCTCATTGAAACAAAGATGCATTAAGGAGTCCTCATTATGGAATATAAATACGATTTATCTTCTAAATTTATCATCATACCTGGGGTAAACTTTGATAAAATCCTTAGTATTCATTGGATATCAAAATATGATTTGAAAATTTAATAGAGGAATAATTATGTTTTGATTTGTGAGGAAGACGTATAATCCATTATCTTTAGAGTAGAAAATTTGTCATCAGATTCTTATCTAGATCCACCTCTTAAATATCTTCTAAATTAAATTATTAGTAATGAAGATATGATAAAACCTATTTATCTTAAAATTTAGGATGTATCAATCATACAAGAAAACATTTATGTTTTTTCGGTGGACTTACCTGTACATCCTCCAGAGCAGAAAGTTGAGTTTTATATTGAATTAATCCCTAATGAAAGTCTAATATCAAATAAATCCATACATAATAGCCATTGTGGAATTACTAGATTTGAAGATAAATATAGAGGTGTTGAGTAATAAGGGATTTATTCTCCCTAGTGTTTCTCCATGGGATGCCCCAATTATTTTTCTTAGGAAGATATACGAATCCATGAGGCCATGCATTGACTATAAAGAAATAAATGCTATTATATTGTGGAAAAGGTATACTCCACCTGTCATTGATGAGTTTTTTGATCAAATTCATACAGATCAATATTTTTTGAATATTTAACTTTGTTCTAGATAAAATAAATTGTGTTTAAAGAAGGAAGATTTTCCATAGACAACATTTTGAACTAGGTGTAGAAACTATGATTTTACTGTATTGCTACTAGTACTGACTAATGCACCCTATATCTTCATGGATATAATGAATAGAGTGTTCATGGAATATATTGATGATTTTTTTGTAGTTTTTATTGATGATATCTTGGTACAATCTAAAATCAATGAAGATCATGAGAACCACTAATAGTTTTTTCTGATGACTCTTAGAAGAAATGAGCTCTATGTGATATTTAGAAAGTGTGAATTATAGCTTTAAGAAATTTATTTTCTTGGATATTTTTTATCAAAAGATATAATCTATGTTAATACTAAAAAGAATAAGGAAATACAAGAATTTTTGGAACTGATGAGCATAACCGAGGTCCTCAATTTTATTTGTTTATCAGGTTACTATCGGAATTTCATCCACATGTTTTGCCTATTGGATAACTGATTAACAAAGATCACACATAAAAGGATTAATTTATTTAAAAAAATTGTGTGATGAATGTTTTGAATAATTGAAGAGAAGATTATTCAATTCTCTCATATTGAATTTACCATATGTAAATAAACGGTTTTTGATTTATAGTGATGCATCAAGTAAAGGACTCAGTTGTGTTCTTACACAGAATGATAGAGTTATTGCTCATGAATCAAGGCAATTAAAAATTCTTGAACAAAACTACCCAACTCACGATCGTGAGTTATCTATAGTAGAATTTTATCTAATGATATGAAGACACTATCTATATGGAGAAAGATGTGAGATATATACTGATCACAAGTGTTTGAAATATATTTTCTCCTCAAAATAATTCCACACTAGACAAAGGAGATGGCTTGAGAAACTCAAGGATTATGATTTCACAATACAATACCATATACGGAGGGAAAATAAGGTGGTTGACGCTTAATTTAAAGGACCCAGGAGTTCAGAACAAAATTAAATTTGAAAGGGATCCTATCTTCATAGATATAATAATGAAAAAAATGGGAATTATCCATGAAGGGGAAACATCACTACTTTTTCAAATGGTTTCCAAACCATATTTACTAGAAATGATTTGAAGTTCTCAATCTTATGATGATGATTTTCAAAATAAAATAAAATCTGTTAATGAGGGAAGATTGATTGACCTTGTATATGAAGATGACATTCTGAAATTTCAGAAGAGGATTTGTGTTCACTCTATACCTGATATAAAAAGGGAATTATTGGATGATGAACATAGATCCAATTTCTATGTACAACCTAGTAGTAGTATGATTTATAGATATTTAAAGGGAAATTTTCTTGGGGGGGGGGACATGAAGAGAGAAATTGCTGATAGTGTGTCAAAATATTTGATTTTCCAACAGGTGAAGAATGAGAAACAACGTCCTAAAGTAATCATGCAACCTCTTCCTATACTTATGTGAAAATGGGATGACATTACAATGGACTTGGTTACTATATTACCAAATACTCTGAGAAAGAATGATGCGATATGGGTTATTGTTGATCGCCATACCAAATCATCACATTTTCTTTCGATAAGAGAATATTTACCTCCTGAACACCAAGAATGACTCTGTACTACTGAAGTTTTAAGACTTCATGGTGCACCACTACCGATCGTGTCTAATCATGATCCCCATTTTATATCAAAATTCTGGAAAATTCTTCAAAAGGCTCTTGATATTAAGCTTCATTTTTAACACCCCAAGCTTCCACGATACGTTTCTCATTGAATAATGCAATATCTTGTGATGTATACAACTCTGAGTTCTAGCACAACAAGACTAATCAAACTAGCCATTATGAATAGTAATACCCACTTTTTTAAATTTTAAAAATTTTATTTTTCAAAATGGAATTCATTTTTTGATGCAAAATATCAAAATTATCTTTGGGTGATTTTTTGGTTAATTTGAAAAAATTCAATTTTTGATGAATAGTAAAAAACACCGCGTTATTGTTTAAAACTGAATTTTTATTTAAATAATTATTTATTTTATTTAAATTTATTTTATGTAAAAATATATACATAATTACTATATTAGTTCAATGAAATTCATTGGAGTCATTTTATAATAAAATTAGATGTATAAAATTTTATTGAATTTTTGAATATCTTTCACCCACCTTCTAGGCACATTAAAAATTTTGCATAAAACATAATTTTACTATTTTTGAGAATTTAATTTAAAAAATACAAGATACATGGCTGATATAAGTAAGTAAAATGTGGTTTAATATGAAGAAAATATTTTTTGATGAATAGTAACTTTTGAATTGTATTTACCCCAATTAAAAGTATTTTGGGTAATTAAAGGTAAAAATGAAATTATAATTACAGTAACACATGTCCCAATTCTATTGGATAAGTGTTTTTCGACCAAAAACATCCTTATAAAGAAAATATGGTCATATTTTTATCAACTTGGATTAGATTAGGACATTTATTTTTATTTTATTCAACAAAGAGTAAAAAGTGTTAAATTCAAATTTTCATAACTAAATATTTTTTAATATAGGGTTATACATAAGATAAATTAGACTATAAATATTAATTATAAAGATAAAATTATTTCCTACATAATGGTATTTTATTTAAAAAATTTAGACTTTAAATAATTAAATTTATTTATGAAAAAATGATGATGCATTAATTACCTTATTAATGAATTATTAAAATAATTGATATTATAAATATAAAATAAATGTAAATTGAGACTTTTGATGAATTTCACTAATTTTATAGGTTAATATGACATTTTATGATTAATTTAATTTATTTTTTTCAAAGTAATCATGTTTTGTTTACTTTCATGAAAAAAATACTAAATAGTGTCAAAAATGACATAAATGAGTTTTTAAAACAAATCTTATTTTTATTGATTGATATAATATTCCAAAAAATATAAGGATCATCCAAAGGGCTTATATAAGGTTATATATATCAATTATGAACCACTTGGGGTTCTCTTGACTTTTTTATAGTATTTTTATTAACCATTTATTTTAATAATACAAGAATACATGGTAAAAGTTAAAATATTTATCTAAGAGTTAAATCTAAAAGATACGGTTAATATGGTGAATAAACATATCTAAAACCTATTAGTTGAGAGGTTTTAGACCTAGAACCACCTTATACTCGAAATAAATCTTTTTGGAGCCATTATAAAATGAATATGATTGTATGATAAATTAATATTTCAATCATTTCCTAAAGTGACCCTCACCTCTCTTATAAAAGGATACTTCCCATTATCTCAAAATAACACCTCCAAATCCATTTAGCTCGGTCAAAACCTACTCAAATATCCTACCAACTACCCTAAATTAAACCTATAGGAAATAATTTGATCATAGAGCCGACCTAATGATCCCTTTTGATTAAATCAAAAGGAAGAACCCGAAGAAGAAGTAATAATTTCATCACCTTTTTCAAAGTTATTTTCTTCTTCCACTTTATATTTCATTGTTGTTTCCATAAAAATATAATAACTACAATACCTTCCACATAGTTTGATGTTATTATAAATATGGTACAACAATATTCATTATCTTATCCATCCTATGAATGATAAAGTCACCGTATGTGCGTATGTATGGATAACCGTCTCCACATCGTGGTGTAGTTTTTCATCCAACACTTCATTAATTAGATGAGTATAATAATGCGTATAATTGATGTAAATAATAAATATCACATGTTAATTATTCTTTATATATGATATACCATCCAATTACATACTCTTTTACCATCAATAGAATGGTATTGTCACTCGTGCGTACAAACAG
This sequence comes from Viscum album, assembly GCA_963277665.1. NCBI lineage: Eukaryota > Viridiplantae > Streptophyta > Magnoliopsida > Santalales > Viscaceae > Viscum > Viscum album. The sequence goes on from OY728150.1 coordinate 764,937,237, forward strand.
ATTACCGTCTCCATGAACACGATGAGATTCATTCCCCATCACAACCATTCAAGAGTAAAATTAATATTATGATTAAAAAAATAAGTATTAAGGACTTACTATCATTATGGATATGAATCAAATACATCCTATCTATAACGAACATGACTTATGTAACAAAACATATAAAGTTAAATGAATCAGTTAACACATGAAACAATGATACTACTGAAATATCATTAACTAAACAATATTATAAGATCATATATGATATAATATTTATGTATTTGGTTAATTAATAATTTAATAACAATGATTTCACCATTATAAAGAAGGTTAATGTACCCTAAATCAAGTAAAATTACAAGGTAAGGTTTAATTTTAGATTCTCTTTATTATCAGAGGTTGTTTTTATGAAAGTATCTACTCAGACATCTTTATCATCCACATCTGTGTTTATTAAAAATGTATTTCAAAACATTTTTACTATTTTCTAGAATATGAATTAATGTCATTCATACCCTTTTTTTATTATTTATATAATGTATATAAAGTAATCTTTCCTCCCTTTTCCAAATAAGGTCCTTTACGAAATTTTTGTAAAAATTAAGGAAGGAATGTTTTTTTAACATATACAGTGAGTGCAATTATTTTCTTCCATTATAACACCTTTGAAGCTTCCCTTAAAATATTATAAGAATATTTTCAAAATAAATGTTTTCTTTCATAATTTTGTGACTTTTAGATGATTTCAAAATAGAATGATATATTTTTCTCAAATAGTTTTGAGTTCATCTATTTCTACATCCTTTGATGGATTTATCACTTTTTTTGATGTTGATTTATTATGATACAATATTCCATATTTACTTTATGGTTTTGTGATTTCTTTGATTATGGATGTGTAATTTTTTTACCATTAATGGTTTACAGTTACTGTATTATCATTTTGTATGCTAGTTTTAACACGAATGTTTATGTTAGGTTTAAACCATTTCATATGAGGAATGCATTGGACTTAGTAAGTGAAAGGTGGATCCCGCTATAGCTCCTCGATGCATCGGTACGTCTCATGAGACAAAATAGTGTCTAGGAACAAGGCATTGAAAAGATATTATTTGTAGTCTTGGCACGAGGCCTTGACTATATGGCTATGATGTCCGAAATTTTTCATTCCATCATTATGAAATTAGCTATTGGTATTACATGTGATTATTCGTCTAGTAGAATATCAATGTGAATAAGTAAATGGAATTATTTCATTTATCTTTTTCATATTATACTGAAGTTTAATTTTAAAAGGCTTGTGTTTTAGACTTATACATTTCCTTAAATGTTTATACTTATTTATGATAGTTTGTGCTATATTGTTATCCTTACTGAGCATCTGAGGTCCCCCCTTTATATGTTTTATTTTTCCCAGGATGCAAAGAAGTATATTAAAATTAAACTATAAGAATATGATAAAGTTTATGAGTGTGTTAAAAGGGGACACAATTTTGTTGTTTTTCCATTTCATAATGTAATGTAAAACTTATGTATATATCTATTACTTCAAAGGCTACTAAAAAAATCAGTCTTTCAAGACTTGATCTCTTATGATCATGCCAATTTTATGTAATAATGCACCAACTCTGGGTAACTAGGGCCGGGGTGTTATAGTTGGTATCAGAGGAAGTTTAGTACAAGCCTTGGAATCTGGATTTAGAAAAACTCTAATTAGAGAACATTACCCTAAGATGAACTTTGAGGATTAATATAGAAGCAATTATAGAATTTTGGTAATGTAGAGATTTTGTGTGTTTTCCATGAAATACATACCTGTTTGGATATGAGTAGATAGAGGAGGCTCTGTAAGAGATGAACATATGAATGAAAACATCGACATGGAGTTTCAGACTTGATCTGGGGTATCCTGGTACACGAAAATGGGCCTTGTTGTACTATTGGTTACGACACTCCCGGGGGATATGCTTATGATAATTCTCATTTTCATTACAAACCATTATGAAGGATTTATGAGTAAATTATTCATCTAAGAAAACATTTTTTTTACGATTATAGGTTATATGAATAAACGGTTTAATTTATTTTAGGTATTTTACTAGTTTGGAATTATGTATTGCGATTCATAAACTAATCTTGTGTATGCCATTGTTTAGAAATGGTGCCTAGTGGAAGGAATGAAAACTGTATCAATGCACGTATTCCATATAGGGATTTACCTCCTACTCAAGATAATTATAGTGGATATGGAGATAAAATCAGAGTTGAACAAATTATTACCATTATGGGACAACTCACTCAGGTTATAAATAATAACCTTAACCTTACGGAGCACCCTGATCCACAACGCGGAGGATCAATGTTAGAAAGCTTCATAAAAAAACAACCAACATTCAATGGGATTATAAATCCATTTTTAGGTGAGCAATGGATATGTTCCTTAGATAAAATATTTCATGCTTTAGGGAGTAGGAAAAGGGAAAAAATTTCATGGCAGTTTATTGCCTCACGGGAGATGCAGATCAATGGTGGTCATTAATTCAAAACACAAAGGAAGATGAAGAAGTATCAAATACGGAATAGAGGGAGTATAAAGAGATTTTCTTAGAAAAATACTTTCCTCATGACCATCGAGTGGATATGGAAATACAATTTCTGAGTCTAAGGAAAAAGGAGGATGAGAATGTCACAATGTTTGAGGCTAACTTTAAAAGGTTAGTAAGGAATTCAACATATTATATACATAACATAAGGAGTAATATTGATCAAATATTTGATGGGTTAAAACCATTTCTCAATCGAGCACTAATTTCACAATCCTTCTCATCGTATGAATATATTGTCTCATGTGCTATCAAGACAGAAAATGGATTCTCAAAGTATTACGACCTTAAAGAAAATCAAGAGAAGAAGAGATCTACTAAACACTCTGGAAATGGAAATAAGGGTAAGAAGGGAAAAATTTATTTTCCATCCTATAGTAAACATGGGAAGAAACACTTTGATACTTTCTTTATAGGAATGAGAGTCTATTACAAGTGTGGTGAAAAAGGCCACCAAGATAATTATTGTAATGGAAAGAAAGAGGCTGCCAATGTTGAATGCTATAATTGTAGAGAAATGGGGCATTATGCAAATGAATTTCTTAAGCGCCAAGGAAAATTACCTCAAAAAAGTACATGGGAGTAAGTCCAAGATTATGCAATCACTACTGCTGAGGTTAAAGCTCTAAATGTTGTGGTGGGAGGTAATTTAATAGGTTCTTAAAATTTAGTCAATACATTATTTGATTCTGAATCATCGCATTGTTTCATATCTTCCCAGTTTGATAAGAATATTAGATATTTCCAATTTGATTTAACAAGGTAGTTTACAATAAAAACTACAACGGGAAGTATCATTGCAATAATGTTTTGTGAATTAGTTCCCATTAGAGTATATAAATGTGCTTTATCTACTGATCTCATCATCATACCCATGATTGAATTCGATATAATCCTCAGTATGGATTGGATTCCAGACCACGATGCAAAAATTTATTGTAAGAAGAAGTAGGTTACAATTTTTGATGATGATAAAGAGTACCTTATATTTAGAGTATAAACATCACTATCTAATTCTTATTTAGATCCACTCCAAATAGCTCTACTAAATCCAATTATTGGAGAGGAAGAGAATGAAATAACTATGGGCGAGGAATGGAATGTTCCAATAGAGGATGTACCTATTGTGCAAGAACATGTTGATGTGTTTCTAATGGATTTACTTCGTAATCCTCTATAATGATAAATTGAGTTTTCCATTGATTTAATTCCCAGTTCAAGACCCATATCGAAAAAACCTTATAGAAGGCCACTGTGGAATTAGAGGAACTAAAGAAACAACTAGAAGAATTTAGTAATAAAGGATTTATTCTCCCTAGTGTTTCTCCATGGGGAGCCCCTGTTATTGTTGGTAAGAAGAAATATGGATCTATGAGGTTGTGCATTGAATACAGGGAGATCAATGCTATAAAAATAAAGAACAAATATCCCCTACCTTGCATTGATAATTTATTTGATCAAAACCATGGAGCTCAATATTTTTCAAATATTGGCCTTCCATCTGGATATCATCAATTGTGTGTGAAGAAGTAAGACATTCTAAAGACAACATTTCGTACAAGGTATGAGCATTATGAGTTTATAGTAATGTCTTTTTGACTGACTAAAGAACCCCCTATCTTCATGGAATATATTGATGACTTTGTAGTGATATTTATCAATGATATCTTGGTTTACTACAAAATCTATAAAGATCCTGAAAATAAATTGTGCACTATTCTAAAGACTCTTAGAATAAATGAATTATATGAAAAGTTTAGCAAGTGTGAATTCTAGATTTAAGAGATTTATTTTCTTGGCCATATTGTCTCTATAGATGGAATCTCTATTGATCCTTATAATACAAGGGCTATAAGAAATGGTCTACAATGATGAGTATAACTGAGGTACATAGTTTTATTGGTTTAGCAGGTTATTATCAGCATTTCGTCCAAGATTTTTCCTGATTGGATAACCCATTAACAAAGCTCACACATAAAGGAGTAAAATTGGATTGGACAAAAGAGTGTAAAGAATGTTTTTAGGAATTGAAGAAAATATTATTCAATGATACTATATTGACTCTACCATCGGGGAATGATGGGTTTTTTATTTATAGTGATTCTTCAAAGAAAGGACTTGGTTGTTTCCTTATGAAGAATGATAGAGTTATTACCTATGTATAACTAGAGCTAAAAATTCATGAAAAAATTATACCACTCATGATCTTATGTTAGCATATGTAATATTTTCTTTGAAGATATGGAGACACTATCTCTATGGTGAAAAATTTGAGGTATATACTGATCACAAGAGTTTGAAGTATATTTTCTCATATAAAGAACTCAACATGAGGCAAAGATGATGGCTTGAACTACTCAAGGATTATTATTGCACTATACACAACCACCCTGGGAAGGAAAATAAGGTGGAATATGCTTTGAGAAGAAATGGTCATGGAGTTTTGAATAAGATGAGAGTTGAAAGGGATCCAATGTTTATGGATCTAGTAAAGATGGATATAGGAATAATCATAGAAGGTGAAACATCAATACTTTTTCAAATGGTTTCCAAAACATATTTACTATATAGGATAAAAAGTTCTCAGACTGATGACGAGGAGTTTCAAAAGAAAATGAAATCTATGAACGATGACAGATTGATCCACTTCATATATGAAGATGGGATTTTGTAATTTGGAAAGAGGCTTTGTGTTACTAACATACCAGATCTAAAAAGGTAATTGGTGCATGATGCTAATATCCCTAATTTCTATATGAACCCTGGTAGAACTAAGATGTATAGATATTTGATGGAACCATTTTGGTGGGGAAAAATGAAGAGAGATATTGTATTTATGTGTTAAGATGTATGGTTTGTCAACCTATGAAGGCTAGAAGACAACATCCTAGAAAAGTCATGCATCCTCTTCCTATACCTGTGTGGAAATGAGATGATATTATGATGGGATATGTCATGAGGATACTAAAGACTCCTAGAAGGAAGGATACAATATGGGTCATTGTTGATCATCTTACCAAGTCATCACATTTTCTTTCTATAAGTGAAGATTTACCACTTTAACGTTTATCAAGACTATATATTAATGATGTTATAAGACTTCATGGGGTACCCCTATTTATTATTTCTGATTGTGATCCCCATTTTACATCAAGATTTTGGAAAAGTTTTTAGAATGCCGTAGATACTGAACTATATTTGAGCACTGCCTACCACCCTCAAACTGATGGAAAATCAGAACGAACTATTCAAACCTTTAAAGACACGTTGAGATCTTGATCACTTGACTTTCATGGTTTGTGGGATCAATATTTACTTCCGGTAGAATTTTCCTACAATAATAGATTTCATTCAAGTATTCAGATGACACCATATGAAGCGTTATATTGAAACAGATTTCTCACACCCACTTGATGGGATGATGTTGGTGAAAGAAAAATCTTTGGCCTAGAACTTGTTTATGAAACAATGGAAAAGGTGATGATTATCCAAAAACACATCAAAGTAGCTGAAAGTAGGAAAAAGAGATATACCAATAACCAAAGAAAGGATTTGTAATTTCAAGTAGGAGATCATGTTTTAATGAAGGTATCCACATGGAAGGGTGTTAAACATTTCAGTAAGAAAGGTAAATTAAGTCCTAAGTATATCGAACCTTCTGAAATTCTAGAATAAATTGGAGTTGTAGCTTACCATTTTGAAATACCTCCCAGTATCTCCAATGTTTCTGTTGTGTTCCAGATATCACTGTTGAGAAAATATGTGCCTGGACCAATGCATGTACTCACTTTTGAAGAAATTGAACTGGAACCTGATCTATCTTATTGCGAAGAGTCTATCAGAATTCTTGATAGCAGAGAACAAGTGTTGAGAAAATGAACAACTCGTTTGGTAAAAGTTTTATGGAGAAACCATAAAATGAAAGAGGAAACGTGGGAAACTAAGGAACTAATGATAAATAACAACCCAAATCTTTTTATGCATTAGTATTCTATAAATTTAGAGGATGAAATTATTTGAAGGAGGTAAGAATGTAACACCCCAAGCTTCCATGATATGGTTCTCTTTGAATAATGCAATAGTTTGCACTGTATGCAACTTCGAGTTCAAGCACACCACGCCCAATCAAACTAGCCTTTATAAATATTAATACCCACTTTCTGAAATTTTATAGATTTTACTTTTCAAAAAAAACTTCATTTTTGGATTTGGAATATCAAAATTAGCTTATGGTGAATTTTTGGTATTTTTCTGAAAACATTCAATTTTTTTATGAATAGTAAAAAATACTACATTATTGTTTAAAACTGAATTTTTTATTTAAGTAATTTTTTATTTTATTTAAATTAATTTTATGTAAAAAAAGATACATAATACCTATATTAGTTCAATGCAATTCATTGGAGTCATTTAATAATAAAATTAGATGTATAAAATTTTGCTGAATTTTTTAACGTCTTTTACCCACCTTCTAGACACGTTAGAAAATTTTCATAAAACGTAATTTTACCGCTTTTGTAAATTTCATTTCAAAAATTGAAGAGACACGGTTGACAACAGTAAGTAAAAAGTGATTCAATAAGATGAAAATAATTTTTGGTGAATAGTAACTTTTGAATTTTATTTACCACAATTAAAAGAAAATAGAGTAATTAAATGTAAAAATGATAATATAATTAACCTAACACATGTCCTAATTATATTGGATAAGTGTGTTTTGACCAAAATAAACCTTATGAATAAAAAATGACCCTCTTTGTTCCACTTGGATTAGATTAGGACATTTATTACTATTTAATTTAAAGAAGAGTTGAAAGTGTTAAATTCAAATTTTCAAAACTAAGACATTTTTCATATAGGTTTATGCATAAGATATATTTGACTATAAATATTCATTAGAAATATAATATATTTCCTACATAATGGTATTTTATTTATAATTTTAAGACATTAAATAATTAAATTTATTTATGACACAATGATGATGTTGCAATTTCCTTATTAATGAAAGATTAAAATAATTGATATTATGAATATACAAATAAATGTAAATTGTGACTTTTTATGCATTAAAATATTTTTATATGTTAATAGTACATGTTAGGATTGATTTAATTTATTTTTTTCTAAGTAATAATGTTTTTTACTTTAACAAAAACCAAAAACCAAATAGTGTCAAAATTTTCATAAATGAGTTTTTAAAACAAATACTATATTAGTGATTGATATAATATTCATAAAAATATAATATTTGGAAAAAAGACTTAGATAAGGTTATATATGTATATAATTAACCACTTGGTGTTCTATTGTATTTTTATAGTAAGTTTATTAACCATTTATTATAAGAATACAAGAATACATTGTAAAAGTTAAACTATTTAAATAAGAATTAAATCTAAATGATAAGGTTAATATGGTGACCTAGACCTATCTAAAACCTATTGGTTAATAGGTTTTCTACCCACCCCCACCTTATCCACTAAATAAATCTTTTTTAGCCATTATGAACCGAATATTATTTTATAATAAATTAATATTTGATGCTTTTCATAAAGTGACCCACACCTCTCTTATAAAAGGGTACTTCCCCTTCTCTCAAAAAGCACACCTCCAATTCCATTTGTATATTCCAAAACCTACTCAAATATCCTCCAAAACACCCTCAATTCAATTTATAGGACTTAATTTGATCCGGAATCCTACCTAAGGAGCCCTTTTATCAAATCAAAATGAAGCACCCGAAGAAGAGCTAATAATTTCATCATCTCTTTCAAAGTTCTTTTCTTCTTCCACTTCTTCTTTCATTGTTTTTTCCATACCAAAATAATAAATCTAGTACATTATACATACTGTGATTTTATTATAAATATGATACAACCATATTCATTATCTTATCCACCCTATGAATGACAAAGTCACCATACGTGTGTACGTACGACTTACCGTCCCCACATCATGGTGTAGTTTGCATTCAACACTTAATTATTTAGATGAGTATAATAATGAGTATAATTGATGTAAATAATAAAAATAACATGTTAATAATTCATTATATTTGATATACCATCCAATTACAAAGTATTTCATCATCAATAAAATGGTATTGTCAATCGTGCGTACGTACGGATTGTCGTATCCACGAACGTAGTGGGATTCATTCTCCATTGTAACCATTCAAGAATAAATTTTATTTTATGATTAAAAAAATAATGTTTAAGAACATATTATCATTATGGATATTAATCAAATACGTTCTATCAATAACAAACATGACTTACGTAACAAAACATATAAAGGAAAATTAATCAGTTAACACCCAAAACAAGGATAATACTGAAATATAATTGAAAAATAAATATTAGAAAATCATATATGATATCATATTTATGTATGTTTTTCATGTGTAATTAAATAAAAAATTTTCAACATTATACAAAATGTAAACATACCCTAGATCAAGGAAAAGTATGACATAATGGTTAATTTTATAATCTCTTTATTATCCGAGGTTGTTTTTACGAATGTATCTACTGGGACTTCTTTATCATTCACATAATTGTTTCTTAAAAATGTATTTCAAAACATTTTTACTACTATACTATGGGTTAAATTCATTTATACCCTTGTTTGAATTTTTATAAAATATTTATAAAGGAATCTTTCCGTCGTTTTCCAAACAAGGTCCTTTACAACCTTTTCAACAAAAATATGGAAAGAATGTTTTTTTAACTTATACAGTGAGTGCAACTATTTTTTGTTGTTATAACAAATTCAAATATTCCCTTACAATATTATAATAATATTTTCAAAATAAATGTTTTCTTTTATAATTATTTTACTTTAAAATGATTTCAAAGTAGAAAGAAACATTTCTGTCAAATAGTTTTGATTTCATCTTTGTCGACATCCTTTGATAGATTTTACACTTGTTTGAAGTTGATATATTATGATACAATATTACATATTGTAATGAATTATTTGTGATATGTTTGACTATGGATGTCATATTTTTGTACCATTCATGGTTTATGGTTAAAGTATTTACATTTCACATGCTAGTTTTAATACAAATATTTATGTTATGTTTCAAACATTTCATATGAGTAATGCATTGGACTGAGTAAGTGATGGGTGGAGCCCACTATAGCTCCTCTATGCATCGATAGGTCTCATGAGGCAAACTATTTTCTTGGAATAAGGCCTTGAAAAAAAAATTATTTGTAGTCTTAACATGAGGCCTTGACTATGTGGTTATGATGTCCGATATTATGCATTCCATCATTATGAAATTAACTATTGATATGACATGTGATTATTAGACTAGTATAATATCCATGTGAATAAGTAAATTGAATTATTTGATTTATCTTTTCCATATTATACTGATGTATAATTTTAAAAGGCTTGTGTTTTAGTCCTATACAATGCCTTAAATGTTTATTCTTATTTATGATAGTTTCTGCTATATTGTTATCTTTACTGAGCATATGAGCTTACCCCTTTCTATGTTTTATTTTTTCCCAGGATGCAAAGAAGTATATTATGATTAAACTACAAAAATAGTCTAGGGGATAAGAGTGTGTTCAAAAGGGACAAAATGTTGTTGTTTTTCTATTTCATAATATAATGTAAAATTTATGTATGTATCTTGTACTTCCATGGATACTAAACTAATTGATCATTCGAGATATGATATCTTGTGATCATTCCAATGTTATGTAATAATGCACTGACTCTAGTAAACTAGGGTCAGGGTGTTACATCATTTGAGAAATACCTACCACCATAAAATTGATGGGTTATCAAAAAGGACTATGTAAAATATGTAAGACATGTTGATATCTTACTGACATGACTTTCAAGGTATGTGAGATCAATATTTACCTATGGTAGAATTTTCCTATAAAAATAGCTTCCATTCAAGTATTTAAATGGCACCGCATGAAGTGTTATTTTGAAAGAGATGTTGTACACTAGCTTATTGGGAGGCAGTTGGTGAAAGGAAACTTGTAAGACCAGAACATGTGGAAGAAACAACATAAAAACTAAAGACTATTCAAACTTATATTAAAATAGCTCAATGTAGGAAAAAGAGCTATGCTAATAACCAAAGGAAGGATTTGGAATTTAAAGTAGGAGATTATGTTTTATTAAAGGTATCTCTATGAAAGGGTATTATAATATTCTAAAAGAAAGGAAAAATGACTAAAAGATACATTGGACCTTTTGAGATTCTAGAAAAAATTAGAGTTTTATCTTACCATTTAGCAATGCTACCAAGTCTCTCCAAAGTTCATGATGTGTTCCAAGTATCAATGTTAAGTAAGTACATGCGAGATCCAACACATGTAATAAACTATTATGAAATAAATCATGAAACAGATATGTATTATTGTGAAGATCCTATCAAGATTCTTGATACTATGGAACAAGTGTTGAGGAATCAGATGACTTGATTGGTAAAGGTTAATTGAAGAAATCATATAATTGAATTCGAAACATGGGAATATAAAGAACCTATGATGAAGAACTACACAAATATATTTATGAAGTGATATTCTGGAAATTTAGATGACGGAATGTTTGAAGGAGAGAAGAATGTAACACCCCAAGATTCCAAAATGTGCTTCTTTTTAAAAAATTCAATATCTTGCACTGCATGCAACACTGAGTTTGAGTGCACCATAATCTATCAAACCAGTGGTTTAATAATTAGTTATGAATAATATTAACCAAATTATGAAATTTATAAATTTTATTTTTCAAAATAGTCTTTATTTTTGAATTCAGAATATCAAAATTAGTTTAGGGGAAAATTTTCGTATTTTTTTTGAAAAGTTTCAATTTTTGATGAATAATGGAAAATACAACATTGTAATTAAAAAAACAACTTTTCATATAAATAATTATTACATGTTAATTTTATTATAAAGTAAAAATCGATTAATAATGGAAATATTAATCCAATTTAGGTTATTATAATCATTTCTATAATATAATTAGATATAAAAACTTTCTGAACTTTTAAAAATCTCTTTTACCTACCCTCTCACCACATTAGCGTTAAACTGAATTTTTCAACTTCTATGAATCAAATTTGAAAAATATACATATATGGTTGTAAATAGTATGAAATTGTAGATATTATAGGATCAATTTAATTTTTTTTTTCAATAGTGACTTTAGTAAATCTTTATTTATTTATCACGGTTAAGAGTAAATTGGGAAATTAAATGTTAAAAAATAATTTAATATTACCCTAAAATTTGAACTCATTTTATTGAATAAGTGTTTTTAGATTAAAATAAACCTTAGTCAGAAAATATGACCCATTTAAGCCACTTTATCAAGATTATGACTTTTATTATATTTTATTTAATGAAGAGTTAAAAATGTCATTTTAAAATTTTAATAATTATATAATTTTCAATATGATGTTATATGAGTAATATGGTAGACTATAATTAGTATTTTGAAAGATAAAATGTTTCTATATTTCATGGTAATTTATTTATAATTTTATAAAAAAAATTAAATTAAATGGGGACAAAATAATGGTGCTGTTATTGAATTAGTAAATGAAGAATTGATTAAATGATATTAATAATATTAAACTAAAAAAATTTAAATTATTTGATGACATAAAATATTTTAAAGGATTAATTTGATATGTTAGGGATTATTTAATGTATATTTGTTGAAGTAATAAAGATTTTATGATTTTTGAAAAAGATAAGTAATAAAAAGTGTCAAAATTGACACACATGAGATTTTAGAATTAATAATATTTTATTAAATGATATAAAATTTAGAAAAATATGTATTTTAGAAAAATAACTATTATAATATTAAATTTATTCTAAATGATCTAGTTTGGGTACTTTTTTATTTTTATTGTAACTATATTAACCATATAGTGTAAAAGGACAAGTTGTTATGGTAATAGTTAAATTATTTAACAAAGGGTTAATGACAAAAGATAAGGTTGCTTTTGTGACCTAAAAATCTAAAAAAAATATTTATTTAGAGGATTTAGACTCACCCTCATATTATATTCTAAAAAACACACTTTTTATCTACTTGAAATCAAAATTCAATTTATATTATATTAATAGTTTTGGAGTTTCCAAAAGCACGCCTCCCCTCTCTTATAAAAGGGCACATGTCCTTCACTTTTATTAAAACCTCTAATGTCCTTGGTATCACTGAATAACTATCTATTTTTTCTAAAACATTCCCAAAATTCATCTAATAGGACATACATTGGGAATAAATCCAACCTATGTAGTCTTTTTGTGCAAATAAAAAGGAGACACTCGGAGAAGAGGTAATTGTTTTACCAACTATTCCAAAGTTTTTTTTATTTTAAAATTAATTTTCATTTTTTTCAATAATAAAGTAATAAATAAAGAATATAATATATTTTTATATTTTTATTATTATTGGACAATCACATTATCCCTTTTACTTGTCCTATGAAAAACATTATCACCATGCGTGCATACGTACGACTTATCGTCTCCACATCGTAGTGTAAACTGTTTTTCATCTATAATTTATTTAGATGGGTATAAAGATTAATATAAAAATTTTTAGTAATAAATATGAATTGAAAATGTTTATTTATAATTAATATTCCTTCTAATTTCTTACCCTTTACCATTACAGAATGATACAATCGCTCGTGCGTACGTACGGCCTACCATCGCCACAACAAGATGAGATTCGTCCTCTACATTAACCACTCAAGAATGATTATAAAAACATATATAATGAATAATATGAAGTATTTTACATAATAATTTTAATTAAATAATATATACATATATATAATTTACTTTCATCCATTCAATATGAGAAGAAAATGGAAACAACGTTCATGCGTACGTATGACCTACCGTCTCTATGAACAGTGTATTCCATTTCATATATCTATCTATTATATATATTTATAAACTAAATATATATGATATATATATATATTGTTTTACATTATTTAAGTAATTAAATAATGATATAAGTAATAGGATCAAGAATAAAAAGTCAAAACATGTTTGATAAAACAAAGCGACTCTTACCCAAAACATTGCTTTAACGTGGAAATTATTAATAAACTGATAATATAAATTCATAAATGAATCATATATGATATCCTAAATATTATTTTTATTATATTATAAGTTAATAATATGTTTGAAACCATTATACAAGAGTTTCAAACAAGTATATAGAGTGTCATACCTAACTTAAGGGAATTTCCATCTAACTTTTAATTCTCATCGGATATAAGCCATGTTCACCACCTATTTATTGTCTGTGGTTTATATACTGACCCTATTATATTTCACATTATGAATAAATTTATATTCATGGTATTTTAGTATTCATTTGATGATATTAGACTTAGGATTTAAATGTTCAATGTTTTATGAGATGCTTTGAATGTTTAAATAATCAATCCTTTCTCCATTTCAATATTCATGATATTATTTTACATAAATATTAATACGAATATAAATGGATTATAAAATAAATTTTATGTCTATTTTTAATTTAATTCAAATTTTTTAAAGAAGGAATATTTAATGGTTTTATTTAAGGGTTAATTTTTCAATCTCTTTATTATTTGAGATTACGTTTACGAAAGAATTTACTGAGAAATATTTATCACCCAAGTCGTTACTATATGCAACCTCATCAATCGGCCCAAAAACCTAAATAGTATGAGTAGTAATTGGGTTAGATTTAATCTCCCATCAGTGTATTGAAGCATAATGTGGATGGTTCTTGCATGAAGGGGGTTATGAGGGGTGGTGGGGTTCTTCGGGACTCCCGGGGTTCGGTCCATCTTGGATTCTGTGCCTTCTATGGTCCGAGAAACTCTCTGGGTGTAGAAGTGCAGACCATTCTATACAGTCTGATGGTTTGTAGGAGGAAGGGATTTTAGGTGGCTGAGATTGAATATGACTCCGAAGTACTTGTGAGGGATTTACATGGAAGACATGCGGTACCTTGTGAGTTGACTTATATTACTCGCAGATGCAAGAGAGAGACCAATAATGGGAGGATGGTTCACCATAGTTGGAGAGAGGATAACATCATGGAGGACTCCTTGGATCATATGGGTAGGTAGGGTGAGGAGCTTAAAATTTATGCTAGTTAAGACTGTCTTCCTTCTGAGAGCAAGGGTGTAGTGTAAGGGGATGCCCTGGGTCTACACCACTTTTTCCCTCCTTGAAGGGTGGGCTGAGTGTAACTTTCTTTTATCAATAAAAAATAACTTTCCATCATATTTATCATCCATGTCCATACTTCTTAAAAATTTATTTCAAAAGATTCTTAATATTATTATACAAATTTTTAAATATATTACTACCCTTGTTCGATTATATAAAAGGAATATTTTTCTCGTTTTCCTTATGAGTTAATTTCTTTGACTTTTTCAACAAAGTATGAGAAAAATATTTTTTTAACTTATACTGAATGATCAGATTTTTATACCATCATGAAGCCTTAATGTTTCAAAGCATCCTTTTCCAACATACAAGATTCTTCTAAATGAAAGTATTTTCTTTTTAAATTGTACAGAATTTGAAATTACTATTTTCAATAAAAGGGGTATTTATTTAAATAAGATTATCAATATTTTATTATGAACATTTTAATCTATGTTAACATCCTTTATTATATCTTATGTTTAATTGAGGTTTATTTATTATGATATAACCTATAATATTTAATTGAAGGGTTTATGAATAGTTTGAATGTAGATGTTCTATTTTTATAACATTCATGGTTTATGGATAATTTATTAGTATTTCATATGCTAGTTATAATAATAATGTTTATTTTGGTTATGTTTTACAACTTTCATAAGAGGAATGAATTGGACTTGATAAGTGATGGGTAGGGCCCGTTATAGTCTCTCGATGTATCGATAAGTCTCATGAGATAAACTAGTTTTTGTTTTTACTTGTTTATGTATGGTCTTGGCATGAGGCCTTTTCGGTACGGTTATGATGTCAGGAATTATGAATTCCATCATTATGAGATTAGTTAATGATATTTCATATGATTATTCAGTTAGTAGAACATCCATGTGAATTTTTAAATGAAATTATTCGATTAATTGTTTCCATATTATGCAGAATATTATATTTAAAAGGCTTCTATTTTAGTATGATACTTTACCTTAAATGTTTGTGCTTATTAATAATAGCTTATACTATATTTTTTATCCTCACTGAGCATCTGATCTCACCCCTTTCTTATGTTTCATTCTCCCATGGATGTGAAGAGGTATATTTTGACTGACTTGCAGGGATATTCTTAGAGATATGATGGTTTTAAATGTAAATACTATGTTATTTTCCATTTCATTATGTAATGTAAAACATATATTTTAATCTAGTTATTCCATAGCTAATAAACTAATCAGTCCTTCGGGATTTTATTTCTTGTGATCATGACAATGTTCCAAACAGATGCACTAGATCCAGGAATCTGGGGTTAGGGAGTTACAAAATCTATGTGACTAAATGAATATTGAAATACATAGATGTATGGGATTACTTTGATATTGTTATAAAATCGTGAATACCCAAGATGCCTAGGATTCAAATGGAATTTATATTTGACCATTGTGAATGCTTGGGATTCATAATAATCTAATAGTGGAATGGGGTGTTGGGAGGTTGTATATTCCTGAGCAGGGATCTTTTAAATCCCTAGGGTGATTGTTGGAACACATTTATTTATGCCTAGGATACCCCCTAGGATCGAGTGACATGTCAGTGATGGTTTTGTAGAGGATTCACACAATATTGGATGCCCAATAGACTGAAAATGGGATCCAAGGAGGTATTTTACATTCAAGTTACTAGGATGCCTAGGAATCATTCACACCTAGACATATAGGATTGGCTAGGGCCTCCATATATTTCTAATTAGTCATCATTATAACTTTAATAATGCCCAAGTACTACCATAAGGTTCAGACAGAAGGATTGAGGATGATGGATGCATGGTGACTCCCTTGAATCTGCTATTTGTCAGTGGATGTGAAATCATGGGAGCCTCTATGAGTAGAATAATGTTCCCCTAATGTGATGATCATGATCAGAGACACTTTGAGATTGGTGGGAGTAGTTAAGGTTGATTTGGGTCACTAACACGAGGATTGATAATGGTTATTGGTATTGGATTAGGATATATGAGTATTCCCAAGGGGTGGTCAGGACACTAAGGAGGAATAATTATCATGATGTACTTAGAGACCAAATGATATCAGGTTGAATAAAGTATTGATGGAAGTGTATTTATTTGTTATGTATTTTTTTTAATTATTGATTATTAGTTGATATATTCACATGAACATGTTACAACATTTTCAATTTTTTATGGGATCACATTGGTGGTTCCCAACAAAGTTCTACACTCACACACTACTTGAGTTTCCATTGCACATGGGTACCCATGTGTAAGTACCTAATCAAGATCAAGTATCACTAAGAGAGGGATTGGTTGAATTAGTGATATTTTTTTATTTTATGTTTCCTTATTTATGGGATAACCTTAACCTTCTATTAAAATGTTATAACTTTTATTGAAAAAACAATCACACATACATGGGAAAAAGTATCTTCTAATCACGATGTTGTGTCTAATCTTTATGCCGATGGTTGTGGATCCAATTAAAAATATTGTACACACATCGTTCTTCTATATGGATTTTACATTACCTTCTTAACATACTTAATTTCTTAA
Organism: Viscum album; assembly: GCA_963277665.1. Taxonomy (NCBI): domain Eukaryota; kingdom Viridiplantae; phylum Streptophyta; class Magnoliopsida; order Santalales; family Viscaceae; genus Viscum; species Viscum album. The sequence goes on from OY728150.1 coordinate 764,954,594, forward strand.
ATATACCCATCATATTGATCTATTTCCAACAAATACAATCAAAATAAAAATTGGGCCAAACAATCTTCCCCTTTGGGTTTGTTGTCAATACCCACTTCGACCAGTTCAAATATAATACCACTTGTGTTATATTTTCTCACTTTTTGTTCTTCTCATTCCTTTCTTTCTCCCCCTATTTATTTTCCTCCTTTATTGATAATAAAATTCAAAGGGTTCATTATGAATAGTTTCCCATTTATTGAAAAATGATTTCATTTCCAAAGATTAGAACTTTTTATCTCAAAATCCTAAAACTCTCTTTAAGGAGAACAAGAGTATCACATGTGTTTCTTAACAAATAGGATTTAACAAAACAAATATAAGTATACGTGGGTGAACCCAATGTGGATAACTTGATTTTATATTCATGGTTATAAATTTTTTTCCATAACACAACTTTCATGTAATACATTTTCATATTTCTTTCAACATTCTCATTTCTAAGGAAATCTTGAAAGGATAAAAGTAACCTACACCCATCTCAAAAAATATATCCGAAAGTTCTTGTGTATAAACACAACATTAAAAAACTCCAATTTTGTAACCTCATTACTTTATTTTTATAGAATAAAAAGAGACTCAACAACATTATCTTCATTATTTTTACTCCTTTAATTCCCTGAATGTTAGTATATGTATCAAAAAATTGGGAATAAAGAGGAACCTTATTTGTTCCTTATAATTAGGAGTCGAACCGAGAGTCTTCTATCAATATTTTATTTTTCTTCTTTCTCTTGGATTTCACATTGGATGTGTTTTCTTCCCACTATTCATCCTTATTAGATTTTATAAAAACTTTCTTCTCATATTTAGAATCTTCTGATGAGGCTCTCAACTTATACTCTACTTTAGTAATAACTTTGTTACAATTAGTTCGTAAAATATTATTCATGTATTCTCTTATTTTGGAAAATTATAAAAAAAATTTCGTAACTTACCCATCTTTCTCCCAACTCTTACATCTTTTCTGATTGATTAAATCAAAAAAATTTCAAATATTTTTATTAATTTTTTCACATTTTTAGAAATATTTTTCTTTCCATTTGATTCAGCTGATTTTTTTTGTTATTCTACCTTTTTATCAATTTTTACTTGTTCTTTAAAAATAACTAAGAACACTTTCTTTTCAAATATATTATGTTTTTTTCTCAGGTTTCAAAATACCTTTCTTAGCTTTCTTCCTTTGATAGGATTGAATCCCCCTCAAAATTTTCCATATATATCTTATATAATATTTTCAATGTTGTTTATTGAACCAACATGTGTTAGCCATATTCCCTAATCATCTATAATGCCAGCAATACCCAAAGAAGGAATACCTTCCTCTATAAATTCTTAACTATCCAGAATTATTGAAATGTTTTCTAGAAACTTTCTTAACTTTCACATCAGAACTTTTTTGACCAACAACCTTTATAATATTACCAGAAGTCAGATTCATCAATTAAAATTTATTTCTAGCATTATTGGAACTAGAAGTAATATAATTTTTTTCAGACTTAGATTTTTTAGAAAATTTTAACTTCACTACTTTGTTGCTATGAACCACATACATAACCTTCCCAACATTCTTCTTCTCGAAAACAATCTCATATTTCTTTTGAACCTTTGAAGATAAATATTGTTCTTTCTCAGGTTTACCCTATATAGATCTTTCACCAACATCAGAGAGAGAATTATTGAAACTTGTAACCCTATATAGATATTTTGAATTTTTTTTTTGAGAAGTTCCAAATATTCTTATTTTTCCATCAACTTTCCATCGAGATATTCATTATGATTATTTTATTTCTCAATATATTTCTTCAAATCATGAATCTCTTCTAGTATATTGAATTTATCTTCAGGAAAACATTATTTATTATTTGTTCAAGAGTTATTACTTTTCAACTTCCAGATTTCTTTCTCAATCCTCCCAACATGTCTCAAAAAATATTTCAAATCATATTTTTGATGAAATTCTAATTGACTTTCTTTTTATTCAGAACTGCTAATTCAGAACTCTTCATTGATAAATTTTGCAATAAAATGTTTTTCTTCATAATTCTCAAAATATTTTTTGGATTCAACTTCACTCTCTTCATCTTATTTAGAACACATACCTTCACTGTTAACAAAATTTTTCTCATCAAATGTTGTAGTAAAATGATTTTTTTAAGAAAAATTTGTAAACTCTTCATTATTATCATCATTAGACAAAACTCTTCCCCTTTTATATTTGGGTAACTTTTTATCTTTCCCATTGTAATTGAATTTTTTATCATCATCCATTTTCTTCCAAGATATTCATGGACTGGTTTCTTCTGAATCACTTTCTTATTTATCACCTTTTTAAAGAAAAATTGGAAACAAAGATCCCAATATATTCACATACAAAGCATTTTAAGGGAGGTTTTCCTTTATAATTTCCTATACCTATTTTATCATTTTTAGAAAACACGGTTAAAATTTCTTAAATATTTTTACATACCTTATTTTTATAATGAAATTTACAATCTTCATCTTCATCAAGTATCTTATTAATATTTTATTTATTATCAACCTTGAATGACTTTTACTGATCATATTTTGTTTTTACCTTTATATCTTTCTCCCTTCTCATCTCATAGGTAATGTTAGTTCTATGAAAATCATTCAGAGATAATGTTTATAGATCTATATATTTCAATGAAGAAACTTTGGAATCAAATTCTTTAGGAAGAATTCTCAAGATATATTCAACAATGATAGAATCTTCCATCTTTTCACCAAGACATATAATAGTTCTGACAATATCATTTATCTTAGTAATGAAGTAACCAACAAATTCATACTCACCCATCTTGTGATATTCATACTCCAATCTCTATATTTTTATGTTTTCATTATTTACTTTTTTTTGCCTTTATAAATTTTGATCATCAATCCCAAATACCATTAAAAGTTTCACAAACTTTTACTCCCAGAAATTTACATTTAAAAAGTGATGAGTGTAAATAATTCTTAGCTCTTCCACCATTCTCAAGATTTTCCTTATCATAGTTTGTAAGCATACCATTCTTTGCATGAGGAGAAAATCATCTTTAGTATATTTTGAAACATAATCCACAAGAGACATAAGATATGGAAGTATTATAATTTTCCAAATATGATAATTCCCATCATTTAAGATTGGAATCCACTTACTATTCACACAACTAAAATTGTCCATCATAACTTCTTCTTGAAAAATTCAACAAGGAAAAAAAATGGAACCTTCACCTTTAATACCACTTGTAAGAGCCCAGCCAATATCAAATATTACTGAGAGGGGGAGGGGTGAATCAGTAAAATCTTTTACTTTTAATTTTACTTCCTTTTGAAACAACCTTTTCCACCTATTAAAGAGTTATCACTTTTGATGATAACAAAAAAATCACACATCCACAATAACATAATAATTTTTAAGGTTCACTACTCAAAAAGAGTAGTTATGTCCTTGGTATGGTATATAAACAATTTGATACCACACAATACACTAGAAAAAAAATCCATTTCTATGGAATATAATGATTAGGATATTTGAATTCAATCACGTAGAACTATGTTCAATAGAATAGTTAATGTGCTTATTATATCTTAAATTATGTAAAACAAAATGTGTAATAAGTTAAGAATCTTTTACCCTGAGCTTCCCATCATTTCATTATTTTGCCTTATCAAATTTCAAAAATATGTTCTTTAAAAATAATTCTTCACTTTCATACCCAGCAATAGGAAAGATCTTCCTAGAATTTGTAATGATACTCATTCCAATTTTGAAATATTATTTCCAAATCTGATTACTCAATACGGAAATATAATTATCTTAGTATATTGTTGAAAAAATATTGAACTATTTCTATATGAATCCGTAAATCCTCATATAATTTATCAATATGATGATCCAGTCCCAATTTAGCGATCAACCAAATATGATATTCTTATTCCTCTTCCTCTCTATCTAGAGAACCATGATCAAGAAAGCCTAATCTCGAAAATAATTCTATCTAAAATTCTTCAGTACTCTACCTCTCTCTTTTATTTGAGAACAGTTCCAGTGTTAGAATGTACAAATTACTTTCTCCTTTTATAGATAGTCTAAATATGCTTTGTTCAGGATTCTAAAAAACATTCCTAGTCTACCAAATCTCTTGAAACATAAATTCTCATTTAATTTTAGATACATCTTTAATTCCTAAATGCTCATTAACTCTTCTTGAAACTTCTCAAATCTTTTCACAACATCATCTTTCTTCAGAATTTATTTAAAAACTTCAACAATATTTTGATTCCCCATTTCGATTAGTTAATTTTGATTAAGACAAAGTATTCTTCATTATAGTGCTCCACACTAATTGAAAAACAATCATATGTCTTCTCATTACTATTCACTCAACCAACTCATCTTTCCGATTTATTAACCATGATCGGGTAAAATAATTATTCATTACGTTGCTCTGAACCAAAAGAAACATATTAAAACATTGAATCTATTATATGATCCCCTTTATAGAACTTTAAAAAGCATCATAAATTCTCCTTTTCTTCTACTCCCATACTGATGATCTTGTGTTCTATGAATTCATCGGTGTCATATCAAATCTTAAATATCATGACCCAATTATTATGAAAAATCTTATTTCCCCTATTCCACTTTAAAAAAAATAAAAAATTCATCTTGATGGAAAATGGTTGACTAAATTTTTTATTTGTCTCTAACAATCTTCATAAACACCAGTCTTAACAACTTCAAACTTTTATTTTTCATTGGTACCAACATCTTCCAACAAAAACAATTATGCATCCGATGATCGGTGGCACACCACGTCTGATGGATGTGTAGAAGAATATTTGGCTTTAATAACTTTTTCTTTTTCTGATTACAATTATTTCCAACATCTTTATTAAAATATTTAAATCTTTTAGATTATTTTTATGTCTAAATACCAACATCTTCATCATGTTATATTTACAAAAACCCTTAATATCCTTCAAATATTTTTTTATATGATGATCTCATAGTGATAGACTTGAGACCAAAAAGATTCATCCCTAGAAACTTCTTTCATTGAAAAACTTTTTCTTGTAATCATGACTTACACATGTCTTTTAATCCATTGATGATACATATAAAATTTTATGACTTTCATTGGGAATTATTTGTAACTTCCCATTATTTCATCATACTTATGTCTTTTCAAACAATTATTAATATGATTGGAAAAATAGTTTCTCCTATTTTCCTTCATAATGAATTCATCATATGTTTCTAGAAAACTTATGAATTTTTTTAATTACAAAATAGAAAAGAATCATCATATTTTCATTTGGGTCATTTAGACTCTGATTCTCAATACAATCTTTATTTTATTTTGGACCCAAGGTGAGTCTGATAAACATTTTCTTCCAAAAAAATATTTTCAATAGGATGAAATTTCTTAAGAAATGTGTGTCCAATATTCTAAATATGATTTTAAGTCTGATCAACACCAAATAAAAAGTGTTATGATTTCTTTTCATTGAAAAAGTCAAAACCTATAAAACAAACTTTTTATTGATTACGATGGTTTTTTTGATCTTCATATTTTTGGTTCTAGATCTGATTAATAACATTATACACACAAACTTATTCTATCTGTATTTTCCACTACCTTCTCAAAATAATTACTTTTTCTATATACCCATCATATTGATCTATTTAAAACAAAAAAAAACAGACAAAAAAACTCTGGCCTAGCACCAAGTAGCGATCACATGGTTATTGTAGTCATATTTATGTCTGGTGCTCAAGATCTAGGTTAGAGTGGTCAAGCGGGTTAGCTAAGATTAGATTAAAAAGATTGGGATGAGGTATGGATCATTGTTGTAGTGGAGCCCAAGGTCCATGTTCATTCATTTTATATTCCATATATGTGATCAGACTAGTGAGATGATGGTCTGTATTTATATTTCTTAGCATGACTATTCAATTTATATGTTTCATATTAATTTTTTATAGAATTCCATATTTTTATAGCTTCCATTGTACTATTTATATATTCCATGTCCATATTTTTCGAAATTTCATAGAAAATTACTTTTTTTATATATGTAATTGTTCATTTATCAAGTGAATTTTAAAGGCAACATAACTTTGTAATGGAAACATATTTTAAAATTTTCCTTTTATTCTATTTCATAACCTGTGTAATAATTATTTTGTGAACTGGTGGTTTAGAAAATATCCAGCATGGCCAATGGTTTTGAGATTACCTTTTAGATATAGTTGAGTAAATTGATTTTAAAGTTCATTTCAATATGGTTTCTTATAAACACAACATATAATTTATAATAGAATTTTGAGTCTTGAAGTTTTTCTGATTTATAGTTCTAGTATGAATAACCCTTTGGGTTCTAAAGTGGTTTTCTTTTTTTTATGAGTCATGTGAGTTTTAGTTTAAATAAAATGATTTTATGGGTTTTGAAATATCAAAATTATAAATATTTAACTCAAATTATGAATATTTAAGATTGGATCTAGATTAACTAGGGTATCTCAAATGTAATATTTTGAGATTTATCATGTGGATAATGTGATAGAATTTTGTGATTTATGATTAAATAAATAGTTTTTTGAGTAATTATTGAGAAACCAAGTATGATATTAGATAGATTTATAGTTTTAACTATGTTGGGTTTGATGAAGAAGGTTAATATAGTAATGGGTAAAACTCTTAGGTGGAATTGGTTTGGAGTAGGGATTATTTATTGTAGACAGTTCCTTTTGGTTGGGAATTTATTGATAATTTGTGAGTTCGAAACAAAGGTTCTTCTTATGTATTGTCTCAAAATTGTATTGGTGGATGCGATTCAGGTGCTTAGATAATCAAAATTTTATCAAAAGTATATATATGGATAACACAAAGTAGGATTGTTTTAGTGACGTGATATTGACTGGGGACAATTATAGGGAATATCTATAATAAGGTGATTTTAAATTTTATTAAGTATCATGGTCTATGTTGAAGAAACGAAATGGATGTGAGATGATATATTTCAGAAATAATTCAATAATTCAATGATTAATTAGTGACTAAGATAGTTTAATGGTAAAAAACAACTCAGAATAATCATGATTGTTTCGGGAGAAGTTTTTATTAATGCTGATTTTTAGGACTTGGTGCACTATTAGAGTCAGTTTCAGTCCTCTCATAAAATATAGAAACTCAACCCAAGACTACCATCATGCTAGTTTGATTCTTTGGTCTAGGTTGGTCTTGGTCGGTTGGTCCATAGGCTCAGGGTAATCAACCTACCAAATTTTTATATTTATTTATTATATAAAATTAAAACCATTATATTATTTCAAAAATATATATTATTTTTCATATATTTCATTTATTTTTATATAAAAACTATTATATGATATTTTTATTTTAATATTATTAATAAAATATGAAAAAAAATTATATTTTTTATCCTTTAGCATTGTATAGGATCATTAGAATTGTTTTTTATCATATAGAAAATAAATAATCCTGAACATGAGTTATTCAAATTAAAAAAATTAAAAGTTGGATTATAATTCATTTAAAATAACATTTATGAATTCCAGATCATCAAAAACATATATTAAATAGTTGATATGTTCAGTAAGAATATAAATAAATATACCACTATCAAGAAATGTTCCTTCAAACCCATATTATGTATTTTTTTTTAAAATTTCATGGATATATAATTAAAACTTATAATTTATATCAATGCTGCAAAAATTCTTGTAGTTGTTTATTTTTTTTTTAAATTAGAATCATAACTATGATTAGGGATGAGGTAGTTAGATTTGGCATTTGTCCAGGCCTTTCATGCCATGTTTTTGGTATGTCCTATAATGAAATGTATCAAATAAATATAATATCACATCATTATTATCATAAGTATCTGTTAACATACCTAGAAATCAAGAGGTTCAGATTCTTTAATAGATTATATAAATAATATAACATTTAAAAATAACTACATAAAATTTTATTTATATCTTTATATTATTCTCTATGAGTTCATCAAACCCAATTTATTTCATGGGAAAGGGTGAGCTAAATAGACCATTAAGGGGATAAAACAAGATATCTATAGAGTGAGGTAATTTAAGAGTTAATAATCATATCACGAAATCATAGCTAATAAAAATATTAAACCATTAAACAGAAACATTGAATAAGAGATCAAATATTATAGGATAATTTTAATCTTTATAATCCTAACAATATGGAAAAAAATATAAAACATTTCATCCCAAACATATGTTGAGGATCACTTCCAAGACATCCTAACATAATCGAAATAACTATTCACATCATTTTAAAATATAGCATAGTATATAAATCTAACTATATCATGTACACACATAATGATCACATCAAATTCAATGTAATAACCAATCTATTTGGGGGATATATAATTTTTTTTCATGACCTGCCTTCTTCAAGATGAGGGAATGGACAAAAACGTGTCATGCCCTTCCTTCTTCAAGATGAAGGAGGGATAATGACCCTTGAGTACTGCCTTCAATTGGCCCCATATTGGAGAATAGATCCATGTTTATAGAATATCACATAATATAGAAGGAATTTCCATTTTTATAGAACAAGATCGGGGGATTAGATGGTAAATCACAAGAAACTCCAAATACAAAAAGTAAAAGTAACGCCAAAATCCATACCAACATGAATGTTCAAAATTGACGATGATATAAGGTAAAATAAAAATCCAATGTAATGTACCAAAATAAAAGGGACTAAGTAGAAATAGTAACTAATCTTGACACCCATACTAGTAAAGTTTGGTACGATCCTCAAAGTCCTCCTGGAAACCTGAAACAGTTGTTATACACGTAGGGTGAGCATAGAAGTATACTCAATAGGGAATCTAAAGCTACCCATGAATAATAGGGGGAATATACTAATGTTCCTATGAGAAAATAGTAGAACCTCAAAGCACCTACCTAGAAATACTAACCAACCCAGCCCCACTAAGGAACACTCACTAAATAATGCAATTCATGTAAGGTAGTAGTATAAGAACATCTAAATTTGGGTACCCCACACCCCTTTCCCACTGGTTAACTACTCATCCATAATGAATAACGTCTTAACGCTACAAATATTCCTATATTAAGTACCACTACCACAAACTTCCCACACACACCTGGCCTCTAAACAACACACAATCCCACTCACAGACACCTAGGCCACAACAACCACACCGCTCACCTGAAGACACCTGGACCTCTTCCTGAAGACACTTGGGAAAATGATCCTAGCCCAGAAACACTAAGAACTATCATCAACAACAAACCTACCCAGGGAAATTGGGACTATGGTAATCCTCAAGTCATTACAGCCGGCCTTGATATGCTTGAGCGGTAAGAACCTAGAAGAGGGTGTGAGGAAGAAAGTCAGTAATCAACCATCCATTCTCCCACCAAGATGCAGGGAAATAAACCCTTCCACAGAAAATAATGGGGTTTGAAAAACAGTTCTCAACAAGGGTGGAGTCCATATTGAAATCACAAGGAACTAAAATTTTTATATATAGGTAACCAAGCACTCCGCCCAATCTATGGGTTTCAAATAACCAAACAAATGAGCTCACTAGTACCAGTTTTGCTACTAACCCTATATGTACAACCACACAAACAACCACTTCCAAAGAATAAACCCTACACTTCTTCATTAGACACTTCCTAGTTATTAATTATTGGATTCACTCTAATTTATTATAGAACTATTAGGTACTACCAACCATAACCATATCAGAACAACAAACAAAACCAAGCTGCAGCCCCACTGTATAACAGCAGAAAACCAAATTTGCAGTCCCACTACATACCGTCATTCAACCACTTCAAACTATAATTATTAAAAGTTATAACACAAAATCCTTATCTCACAACCTGGTCCTATATCCCCAGTACCCAAACAATTCCTAGATGCAGTCCCACTGCATAACAACTTCATAACTACCCTGCTGTCCCACTGCCCAACATCACTCAATAACTATTCTCCCAACATTAGCAGAAAACAACTCAAATAAGGGCACAAAACCCATGAAAACATTGCAATCATCCACAACTATCAAAAAGTGATATATTAAGATTTTTTAAACAAGATTATTTAAGGACACTTGATAAAAAAGGTGGATCTAACAAGAATTTTCATCCCGGGGAATCTGTTTCAATTAACTAAGTGTATGCAATTAAGAAGATTTCATGTTACAAACTTTTATCAAGAATCTCAACAAAACATAACATCACTATTCTGTAAGAAAAGACCACCAATTACCATGATTTTCCAATGGAATACAACCATAAAAACCTTAATAGAAATAAAGATAACAAAAGAAAATGGGTGATCAAACATCAAACTACTACTAGCCCGTTATTTCATTGAACTAGTTATCTTTTGATAATATTACTTTCCCCATTATTTATTACTTGTTAAGAAAATAATTAAACTGTTATTCATGAATTAACACCAGTATACTAACCCCACATGATGCATAATTAAATATATGTAGAAGAAATACCTACTTGGGAGAACATGCGACCAAAGATCCTCTTTGGGTTAAGAACAAGGGATCACATGAGTAGTAGGAAAATCCATGAAAAATGAGGAGGTGGGGATCTAGCATAGGATAATGACTCATCTAGAGAGGAACACTTTCGGTTCACCTAGAGGGAATATAATACACCCTAGGAAGGGATGATCCTAAGTTCAAGAGCCAGATCCTATTTTAAAGGAAGAATGGTTTCAAAAGCCATTAATCGTGGGATCGAGGTCAAGATCACACAGTTTGAGTATCTCAAATACCCCAAACCCTTGAGATATTAAATATTTATTTAATATCCATTTAAATTCCCTTAAAAATACCCAAGGAAGTCTTGAATCTTGGGTTATCTCAAATAAGATGTTAGTGAGGTTAAACTGGAAAACTGGGAAAAACTAGGAAGGATTCCCTGATGGGTGAGTCCCCGATGATGATCCACCAATTGGTGAGGTACCAAAATCAACTAACGATGTTGAGCCACCAATTCTGAGATACCAACACAATAAACCATCGATGCCATGACTTACTGATTCCCTGACACCTATGCCACGTAAATGAGGCCCTAAACTCATTGACGCCCCAACCTACTGATTCTGTGACCTCCCGACACCTCGAGTCACCAACTCTGACTCCCCTGACTTTTTGATACTGACATCCCTGACTCCCCAATGACGACACCCCTGTCCCACCAATGTATTTACATGCTGAAAAAATGATATGCCGACACACTAACATGTCAACACAATGACAGTTGAAAATAGATTTTGGTAAACTCTCGAAATGAGTCATAGACAGCCCCCAGAACACCATAAACACAGTATTTTCACAATAGAATGGCCCGACAAAATCTGGGTCACTAATTTTTTTTTCAACCCATCCCATCATAATATATCAAACATATGTGCCCCAGAGAAATGAAGTCATAAAGAAAGTAATTGTAAGAGATAACCTAAGAGAATGAAATGGATTCAATATAATATTAAAAATTTTAATCTATCATGGTATCATGTATTATACTGTGAAAATAATTTTTAAATTAATAATTTTTCATAAATTAATAAAAAATCATATGAGATCTGTATAGTGCTCATGTTTAAAAAAATCCATGGGAATTCATGAATAAAAAGATATGGAAATGAACCAATTTATTAAAATTTAAATATATTTTTAAAAAATAAATCAAAATAAATAAATATATAATTATTTCCCAAAAATTATAAATGATCCATAATATTTTATGAACAACAGTAGATGTTTTAAATTCATAGCTGAAAATAATTATTAGTGGAAAAATAAATGGAAAAAATGATTTATGTATATACCTGGAAATAATTTGACTTGAAAGGAATTACTCAAGAGTGAAGAAGAAAAACACATATATACCATGAAAAATAAATTAAAAAGGTGTATAAAATAAAAAAATAGAGTATATTACAAATTTTTAAGTAGGAATAAAGAAAGATAAAAATTAGGATAGGATAAAACCAAAAAGGAAGTAATAGAGTGGAGGACTCTCCCTACCTCAAGTCCAAATCTCTCATATATTCCCCTGAAATAGCAAATAGTTAAATTATATATGTTTATTTTATAATTTATAACTGTATTAATTTTTTTTATTATATTATAATGAATTTATAAATAAATTATATTAATTTATGGGAATAATATTCTTGTGTTGGTCATTTGGGTTTGTCCAGTCGACAACTCTAAAACTACTATTGTAATATGATAATGGTCAATGGTATTATAAAATTGTTTCATAAAAATTTTATGTTAAAAGGTTGTTATTCCATATAATTATAGTGTAATTGAAATTTCATAGTCCAATATATAGTCCAAATGGGTGTAAAACATGAAATTTTCCTTGATATGCTTATTTTGAGATGTTTAAAAACCTATAATTGTTTACTTATAATATCATTAGTTTCAGGCTATATTACCATTCAAAAACCCTAAAATTACATAAATTGATTATCAATTTCATAATTATATATTATTTTTATTTTTTAAATCCATTTATAATATATGTTAATGAAAACAGCATCACTCACATAGTTGGTATGAACCTACCATAGTGTGAATGGTATTTTTGAAAATTATTATAAGAGATGGAAAGTAATAAATATTTTGTTTTCATAATTATATTTTAAAATATTTGTGATTTCAATTTAGTGTTATTATAATTATAACTTTGATTTATATGTTTTAAGATAAGGATGAAAATTAGAATCATTGGGATAAGATATTCTTACATTCTTTTTGGAATTACACCTTTAAAATGCACCATATGTTTTTGAATGATGGTATTTTGTTTAGACTAAAACATCCCAAATATAGTAAGAAATATTTAGGGATATAATTTTTTAGATTTTTAGAAAAGGAGTTTTAGAAGTGATATGAAACAGGTGAAGTAGGGGTGTATTTATGGGCGTAGGGGATGGTTTTTTAGAATAAATCAATAATTGAATTATTATTTTTTCTAAAGTCTATAAATAATATTTATTATTGTGAAAAGTATATTATTTTTTTCATTTGAAGCAAATTTTTTTCCTACCTCATCTATACATCATGGATTAGGTTTTTTTCAATTTATTTACCTTTTTGTAAAATTCCATATTTCACCATTCACCTATGTATTTTAATATTTATGATCAAAACCAAAAATTAACCATACATAATTTTTATTTAATAATTATATGAATTGATTAAATTTTACCGAAATAAAATTTTAAAATAGTTATTTATAATATTTATTTCAAGTATATTTTTTTTATTTAATAATGAATTACATGTTTCACTAAAAATTTATACCTATAGTTGAACTAAATTACATTAATTAAATAATTATTTTATAGTATTTTGTTATTTTTATTTACTTATTTTATTCATGGTACACATTAATTATATTCTTATTTCATCAAGTACCCTAATATTAAACTTACAATTCCAAAATTTTGATTATTATTCAAACAATTAACTTACTATTCAAATGGTAATATTCCGAATGTTCATATTCACACATAAAATAAATAAATCTAATTTCCATCATTCACAATTCTATCAATTTTATTTCATGTTTATCTATACTTATTTTACCAAATTATAATCATATTTATAATTTTTTTTTCTTTTCACAATGTTATTCAGAACATTAGTATTTCTAAGGTACCATGGATAAATGGATTTACATATTTTTTTAATGTTTTTTACATGTTTCATTAAGATTTATTTAATATTCTAGTGATAAAATAATTTTTGATGTTTTTTTATTTCAATACCTATATGGATAATGGTTTCATCATCCCTTTTGAATTTGTTCATTATCTTTAACTTATTGGTATGAAGAGAACATTGATTTATATTTAGTAACATTCCTATTTATATTTTACTAATAGATTATATCTTATATATCCCAATAAAATAATTCATCCTGGGTGGATAAATAAAGTTTATCTATTGGAATATTTTATTAATTCTATTATATTAGGTTTTAATGGTATAAATAATCATGTCCAATGTCTTATAAATCAATTTTTATACATTCCAAACATTGATATTTTTTCCTTCCTTATTGATTCAGACTTATTTTATATCTCAACATCAAATCTTTGAGTTTCCCTAATCAACTATAGGATATATATTTGATCAATATATTGAGCGAGGTAGGATTTCATACTTTACTTTGTAATTATACATCCACTCTTTTCATATTTAATAATATTGTAAGCCTTCAAATCATTATTATATATAAATTTTAAATAACTTTTCAACTTAGGGAACCTACCAATTTATTCTCCTTTCTATAATGGTATTGGATTAAGAATTCATAGTCTTTGATTATATTTAGCAATCATTAATGGTGAATATTGATCTCTATCTATGAGAATAAACATTAAAGACTTTTATGATTTGTATATATGTCACACTTTTATACATAGAGATAATTCCTTGGAATATTTAAATTTATGCAAATTTTAACCCACTCTAAATCACATGTAATTCAATATTTCTCACATACCCTAAACTACCTTGTTGAATATGTTTTCAAATTATCATTTTCTTGAGTAAATAATCAAAGAACTTCTTTAAATCATTAATATATATCACAAAACTCCCCCCACTTGATGATAGTGTGGCCAAAATTGTTATAGAATATTATTTAGTTTCTTTATGATCTATTGAAATTCATCTATTTAAAAATAATTTAATTATTTTAATATTGATTTGTTGGTGGTTTTTATAATCATTACATGTTCTATACAAATAATTGATATTACCCATCTAATTTGAGAAAACTGTGGTTCTATGTCAGAAGTATTTATATTGGACATTAGTCTATCTCCATTATATTTTAAGGATTTGGAGATATCCATTTACATGCGATTAAATTCCCCTAGAATGTAAATTTATCTATCCAAAAGTTACATTGTTTTACTTTTCATACAAATTATCCTTGTATAATTTCTTTAGCACAACACTAAAATAATCATTGATTTCTTTCTTTATTATAGATTATATAAGAATTTAATATTTAATGAAAACACAAAACAATTCCTGGAAATCCTTAAAGATTCTAATTAGCAAGCCCATGAAGATTTCAGGAGTATTAGTGAGTCTAAAATGTATCACTATAAACTCATAGTGTCCATATCTTATATGAAATAATGTCTTCAAAATAACATACTTTTCGACTCTAATTGATAATATCATAATTGAATATACACAATTTATAATTAATGATACCTAATTATATTCTATTACAGTTTATTTTCAAATAATCATATTCAATGGGGATAATTATATATGTAATCTTTTATATGAGATGAAATATAAGTATAATCTATATTGATAACTCAACCTCTCAATTAGAAAGAAGGATAAACAATTCTATAGGGAATACACTTCTGTATTCTCTTATAATGGAAATGTTCTTAATGACGATCATTTAATTTAATTAAATTATTTTATCTATATATTATTTTTCATAATAATAAAATATCTATATTTTTGAAGGATTTTCCATTTCATATAAATAAATATCCTTACACCTGCAAAAAATAGAATAATGGTTTGTTATATGAAATAAGATTTCTATCTATCTATAATTTATGTTGTCTCTTTATAAAAAAAAATAATACATTCCTAACCTAGCATAAAATTACATTCAAAATATTATATGAACATTTTTAGATATATGATTCCTATAAATTTTAATTATATAAGAGTTACATAACTGAAATGTATTGATTTAACCATATGATATTTTAATTGTCAACACAACCTTCCATGTCTTGTAGTAGTGTTCTATATTTAAACTAAACTTATATTATATTGAATAATGAATATAAATATTATTAAATATTAAATTTGTATTCATGAATGTATAATAAGTTTCCCCATCAGCAAATCATTTCTATGATCCACTTCTGTAGTAGTGGTAGATTAATCTCATCATTACTCCTTAAGTGTTAGGGGTTGTTTTCAATGGTTATCCTCTATGAACCTTGGATTGGGGTAATGGTTGGTATATTTTCTATTTTTATTATATATGAAACATTAGACAATTGTTGGAGGATCATATCCTTACTATATTCTATAATATTTATTTTCTTCTTTATACCCCTTTGGTAATCTGATACCCAATTCCCTTATTTTCCATAGTTGAATCATTTATCCATTCCTTTAATGAAATTTCTAAGGACCTTCTTCCCATACCTTTGGATTATGTATAGTTTAATCTTTGTTCTAGTATGCCCCATTTTATAAATATTTCTATAATTAAACTCCATTATTCTCTTATTATCATCAATACCATAAAACCATTGAGATTAAACATTCCATATCTATACCATAAGTCCACATAAAACTTTTTTTATTAATATTAATGTTCTAATTTTAAAAAGGTATTAAAAGACATGGTTTTAATTCAGTAATGTAATATAAAACCTTGATATTTCAGTCAGTAATAAATCTAGAGGCTTTCCTTATAATCCTTGTCTTCATATAAACCAATTGGTTCATCCTCCCTTTACTTTAGTAAAAGGAAT
This sequence comes from Viscum album, assembly GCA_963277665.1. Taxonomy (NCBI): domain Eukaryota; kingdom Viridiplantae; phylum Streptophyta; class Magnoliopsida; order Santalales; family Viscaceae; genus Viscum; species Viscum album. Next base: position 764,971,267 of record OY728150.1, read on the forward strand.
TTCCTTTCTATTTTATTAATGAGAGTGTGGGGAAAATACATGTTCAAAATTTTTTTCTTGAATACTTCTCATTCAAAGGAGTCTATTTTATATTTGGTATTTGTATTATTAATCAGTTTCCACAAATAATCATTTTTTTCTTCAAAGTTATAAATGTCCAAGTTGATTTTCTATTACAAAAAAACATTAGAGGATGGAAACTATATTCTTAATAGAATAATTCATTTCTTAGGGAATAATGGATTGGATGACCCAATAATATAAGGAGATTTTTATCACAAAAAACTCAAAATAATGTTTTTTCTCTATTGATATTTTGTGATATTCTCAGGATTCATGTTACTATTCAAAATTTGACTAAATTAAAAAGTATATCTATGAGGTTTTTGACTCCCACTTACCTCATATTATGAATCTAATTTACCATATAACTAAACTACCCATTATATTAGTTGTTGACATGGTTTCTCATATTTCAATACATTTACTAAAATAATGAAAATTTACTTCTAAGAATACTCTAATTATTAAAAATATAAAAATAAAATTATGGAGTTATAAAAAATAACTCATAGATCACTTGTATATCTAACTTATGAGTTCTTCAATATATAACTATATTGTTTATGGTATGTGTTGTAATTAATTTTCTCATGAATTCCTTTAATTTTTTTATCGCCATGGAATTATGTATAATAGTTCCCAATGTTTTCTCGTAGGGAGGTTAAAACTAATCTCATATTGTTACTTTTTAATTTTTTTCCTATTTAATGGTTGAAAAGAATAAATGAGGAGTATTATTGAGTTAGTTCATCAATAAAGAAAAAATCAATATATTTATATAAAATTGGTAGGTAGGTTTTTGAAGAAACATATTTTATATGAAGTAAAGTGAGAAAAAAGATTTAAGATAATAGTCATAAACTAGTTTTTAACTTTGGATGAACCATACTTCATTATTAATGAGTTTATCCTATTAAATTCATAAATTTACATTCTAAACGCTTTTAATTCACATATAATTATATATTAAAGTCATATAAATCCTTAGAATGAGTGTTTTACCTCTTATGAAAGTTATTTAATTACTAAATTACCATCATGTAATTGAATATAATCAAATATGTTGTACTTTGAAATAAGACATTGATTGAGAAATTAAAATAGAAAATATAATGGATTTACTTCTATAGATTAAACAATAATTCATAAAAGAATAAGAAGAAATATCTAATTCTAGAACAAACCACTATTTATATTCAAGAAAAATATTTCTATAAGAATTCGTAAAGATACATAGGGAAATCAAAACGTATAAGGAATTTTGTATGTCTTCTCCAATTCACTACTTCATTGGACTTTTTCTAAATATTTATATAGATGAAAAGAACTAAATTTTTTTCATAATAATTAAATCTTATGTTTTTTGTGGCTTTATTTCAACTATTCTACCTTATAACATGCTAATTCATCCCCTTTTCCCTGATATCATCCCTTTCTAAAAATCTCTCAAGCCCCTTTTCAAATTCAATTCAATTTCCCCTTTTCTTGAAAAACCCAGCTTTGAATTTTACTCTTCATCCATTATCCTCGATCCACCTTCATTATTACTCCTTTTTAAATTTTTTTTCACTTTTTATATTGAACAAATTCCTGAGATCATATCTAATGGATGAGATCCATGTAATTTTATTATTTCACATATAGGATTTGAATCCATCACGATGTGAAGAAGGAACTGGACATGGTATAGATCTTAAAAGTTTAACTGTCCCAGTAGTCTTCAACATCTCATGGTGAAACTACTATCTCCAAAGTGAAATATTTTGTAAGTTCTAAAAAAAATTATTTTTCCATAGAACTATCATATTGTAACTCACCCCTTTATGGCATGACAATATTCTACTTTTCCTTGACAAAGTATAAATTCTATTAAATTATATCAAGATGAAATTTCTCTAAGTATCAACCTTTACCCATCAACTATGTGATCATGAATAAATTTTTCATATCCTTTTAGGGGATCTTATAAATTTCATACTTTAGGAAATTATTTATTTTAAAGTTAAAATGACTCTTACAAATTGTTCAATTTGAACCATACATATCTCAAGGAATCATGGATCTGAAATTCCAATAATAAAGGCATGACCGTTAGGCATATATGGTGGTTGAGGAAATAACTTTTACATATAAATAGAGTGATTTTTTCATATCATAAAATGAATATTTTGTATCCAAATGTGAGAGTCTTTTAATTTCATAGGTAAATTAAATGACTTTTACAAATATTTATAGTACTTTTAAACATTCTATCGTTTTTTCCAAATTCTCAATACTACTTCAGTAAGTATTAACATATTGACCAATTTACTTTTACGTATTAAGGTAATTTGATAGATTTATTATTCAATTTTATTATTTTTCTTAATACCAACTTTAACCATATTCATTCCTTTCCTTCTAGTACCATAGGTAACTTCCAGATTCTATTTCTAGTTAACTTTTGAAAATTTGAATTCTTCCTATATTACATTTCAATCTACCAAAACTTACATGAAAATTGTGAAAATCAAATATTCCATGTTTTTTATTGAAATAACATGAAAAATGGATAAACTTTTAAAATAAATGAAATAATACATTTTGAAATTATATTCCATATTCCCCATATGTATAAATAATGAATTAATTATAATAAAATAAATAAAATAATGGGAGTAAAATAATTAAATTACAAATTACAATCAATGAAAATATTTACTCTCTCACTATGTATACTAACCTAATCCCCTAAAATAATTATACCTTTTTCTGATACTAACTATAATGACCCACATTCTAAACCCATAGTATTATATTATTTTAATCATAAATATCCTTAAAAATAACTTGAAATTTAGAGGTCTGATGTCTTTGGGAAATTATGTACATATTAATTTTTTTAATAAAATATGTTATTTTTTATTTCCATATTAATAATATGATCATATATCAAATTATTCTCATATTACTACATGGGATATCCTAGATGCATACATGAAATAAGTGATTATCTAAAAATAATAGTATGGGGATAAACTAAGATAATCATATATCGAGATAAATTAAGAGTCAATAATCATATCATGGAATCATAAGAGATATGAATCATAAACTATCACATGAAAACAAGGCAAAAGATAAAAATATCATAAAATATTGGTAATCATTATAATAAAAATAATGGGATATAATCATGACACATGTCATTATAAATATATGTCAATGATTGATGATAATACATCATAACAAAAAGGATAATGTTATCCACACCATGTGCATGAATAACTTAGTGAACAAAGATGACTCCATCATTCCTATGTATCACAATATCAAGAGATGTAAATCATTCCCTGATCAATTATGGGGATACATAATTTTTTCCACCTATCCCATTATAATATGACATTAATATTTATGTAACATATAAATGAATTCATATATAAAGCATAAGTATCAGATAACAAAGATATGGAAACAAGTTCATAATAGTAAAAAAATGATAAAATGTATATGTATCATGTAGGTTACCCTAAAATGAAAGGATTAATTCATATTATACTTTTATATGTGAATAAATAAGTTTAGTCAATGAATATAGTTATCAACGTGAAAAACGTAATGACAAAGGATGAAGAAGAAGTAATTGAAATGAACCCCTTTATCTAAATTTTAATTGATTTGTAAAAAATATTTCGATGAAAATAAAGGAATAAGCTTAACCCAAAAACTATAAAAGAACAAACATATTGTAGGAATAATAGTAGGGTTATGAAAATAGTATATTAAAATAATGATTATAATAGAACTAAATGATAAATAATTTTTTTCATATATAATTAGATAAGGTTTGACCTAAAGATACTATTCAAAATGGGGGTAGAAAAGCATGAATAAAATTTAAAAATGAAAGGAAAATAATTTTTAAATAACATAATTAAAGTATACAAAAAATAAAATATTTAGGAATTATGGATAAAGAGAGAGAGAGTGATAGAGAAAGTAACCAAAAAAGGATGAAAGATAATGGAAGAGCCCCTACCATGACCCAGAATCACAAGGATGATCGCCTAAACTTATAAATAGATAAATGATATATGTTAATTTCATAATATAAAACATTAAAATTTTCTATTTTATATATTATAATCCATTTACTATCACATATTATTCATTTATTAGATTAATTTTCTTATTTTGATCATTTTTTGTTGTCTAATTCTCATCACTAAAACTACTTAGGTAATATTAAAATGATAAATGGTGTTTGAAAATGGTTTAATGTTATCCAAAATTGTAGAGTTATGGATTCAAAATAATTTTAATATCATAGAAGTTTTACAATGTAATATATTATTCAAAATGGTTTCAAAACATAAAACATGTCATGGTATAATTGGTTTAGATGGTATCAGTGCCCACAAATTGTTATTTATAATATTATTATTGTTAGGATATATTATCATGATAGATAAATAAAAATGACTTATATTGATTATATAAGGCCCCATCCTTAAACCTTACTTAATATTGAATTAAATGAGTAATTCACATTGAGGATCTTTTCAGGTTTAGAGTTTTAGAGAATTAGGAAATAACTATTACATCTCAAAAGATTACAAAGTAGTCGCTTATACTAAATTTCCATAAAATAAAAAAACTCTTTAAAAGAAACATGTATAGTTCCATGTTTTAGGTAGCATGACTTTCCCTTGATCCCATCCTTGACCCTATTCCACGCTAAGTACTGTGAAAAACATTTCAAAAACTTGGGATGAGCATAAGGAGCTCAGTAAGGGATACACAAAGAATGAAAACTGTTAGTTTTTCAAAACAAATAGTAAACCATGTATACTTTATCAAGGTAATACTTTTCACCTTTATGAAGTAGTAAAAACTCTTCACTGAAAAAAAGTATCATTACTTACCTTTTTGTAACCAAAGGATTACCATAAATCCCATATAAAGAACACATAACATATATAAAGGTGACTTGGGACATAAACATACTTAAGTGGAATAACCATACGGTCGACTTCCACACATATCACTTAATGGAATATCCATACGGCCAATTTCCATACATACTTAATGGAATATCCATACGGCCGACTTCCATACCCAATGCATTGGAGGTTATAACGTAACCACCAGTCCTGGTATTCACGACACCACCCGTCATATGGTTTATAACGTAACCACCCGTTAAAATGTACAAGTACCAATATAAAATCATAAAACATAAAACCAATATAAAGGAATGATAACATTTCTACATCACAATATATCATAATAAAATCCTTTATCAAAACCATTTTCAATACCATTTAAAACATTTAATAAAGAGATTTTTGAATCCAAGTGTCCCATACCACCTTGATGATTAAAATTTTAAACCATTAATATCCATATAAATAAATCCTTAAAACCATTTTGAAAACATGGATATTAATAAGAACAAATAATTAAAACTTTTAAAATGATATTTTGGTTAAAGGGGTTTTACCAAAATTAGAGACACTTGAATACAATAATTGAGGAATAACATTTAGTCAGAACTTTATAATATCATGAGAATAAATGGATTCATGATATAATACTCCAAAGGACAGTATATACACCATATAAGAGTGAATTGGTGCATAACAACAATGAACCCTCAATAGAAATGTCAAATGTGATGAAATCCCTTATAAAGAAGGTATCCTTAAATTAAGGACAAATCAATCTCAAAAATATGTGTGAAAAATATAAATACACCCAATATAAGTTTATATTAAGTGTAAAACAATAAAAGGTCATTCACACATATTCAATGGATGACATATTCAATGACTACATGTTGAACCCAAAGAAATCGAAATTGGGTTAAAAAGTTCCCTTGACAGCCTAACGGCATCACATAAAAATGATTTGATGAGAGATAAAAAGTGTATCTCATCACTTGGACATAAAATTTACATCAATAAGGATATATGAGAACATATCCCAACATAACAATATGTAAATTAAAAGACCCAACAAAGAAGTCTTTAAAAAAAGAGGAGGGTGAAAGGTTCCCTTACCGACTTGGGTATCTTTCAAAACATACACCCCATGAAAGAAGGACAATAGATCATTGATGTAAATAATCATAAACGAAAGTATATTACACAAAGAGTAGAATAATGGGCAGTACATACACCACTCAATGGAATTTGTGGCAAATGTATCATAAATATCACGGGAATAAAAGTGAGATGAAAAATCGCTTACGAAAACTCGGCAGCCTAACGACGCCACATAAAACATCCGAATATGGATTAATGAGATCAAATAGGGTATCAAATCACATTAAAATAAAATGTACAAAAATAGGGATATAAAAGAACATCCCCCCAACATTACAAAGAGGAGCCTAAAAGAAGTGACATAAATGAGAGTACTTAAAAAGAAAGAGAGAGGTTAGATCTCTTACGAACGTTCGGCAGCCTAACGGCGCCACTCAAAACATCCAAAATGGATTAATGAGAAAGAATAGGGTCTCTCATCACATGAACATAAAAATTACAGTAAGTTTAATATAAAATATCATCCCAATAACAAGAAATATGAGCTTTAAAAAGAATGGCATAAAAGTGTATACTTAAAAAGAAAGAGAGGAGTAGGATCCCTTACCTCGGGTCCGACTTGACTCGATCGTTCTTTAATCTCCTGAATAATAAACATGAGTTAATTTATACTTCCTTAAGAACCTTTTTAAAGTTCATTATTCCTTTTATATCACTTATTACCATGTTATAAACATTATTTAATCATTTAAGTTAATCATGTTTATTTTGTCGGTATTTGGTTCTAAAGTCGAAAGTGGACTTCTTACAATTACATGTTGTTCGTGTGGTCAAAGGTTCTTTATATCCAGAAATGACATTCCTGATTTGGATATCATATATATCATATATATCCATCATATACATGTATTTATAAAATCACATAATCATTTAGAGGAAATAAATGAAATGCACCGTTCATGGAGACGGTAAGCCGTACGTACGCATGAACGCTACTATCATTTCTATATCGTATTAATGGAATTAAAACTATATGAGAGGTATGTATATTTTAATTACAGAATTATATTAATCATTTATATGTATCATACATCATATATATCCATTATATATATGTACTTATAATAGTACATTACATTTGGGGATAAGAAATGAAATGCACCGTTCATGGATACGGTAAGCCGTACGTACGCATGAACGCTACTTTCATTTCTATCTCATACTTTAATGGAAAGAAATAATAATTATATAGAGGTATATAATAATTCCAGTATAACATCATATATAATAACATTAAATCCATCCTTTATACGTCCCACGTATGGCATTTACGAGTCAAATCACTTTGAGGGGGCGGTAGTCCGCACTTCCTAAAATGAAGATATCGCGTATACCCATAATGGAAGCCATAAAGGTAAGACAAAAATGAAAAATAAAGAAGCATAAGTAAAACATAAACATATTATATATCATATATAAAAATAGTGACATCAAAATGGCCACCTTTGAAGGTGTTAAATGAGTATTGAACAATCATCGTTTCGGGAGGCACAATTTCGCCATCCACGGAAACCGTATGTTCTTTAACCATTTTATGTAGTTGTGTGAGATTTTAGATCGAATAAATCTTATAACAACATCCTAGTATATTGAAGATACTGGTGTTGTTACAAAAGAAGTAAATAAAAAGAGTTTAGAGGGTTGGAGAAGCAAAATAAAACAAATGAACAAGAGAGAATGAATTACCTTTAAAAGTGTAACTCCTTTTGATTTGAGCCTAAAGGATTCCTTTGAAAGGATTCTGCCCAAAGGGAATCCTCTAGGATGAGGAGAGGGATGTGGAGAGAGTAAATGGGCAGGGGTTGGCCGAGCCAAAGGCTTGAGGAGTGTGTGAAATGAGGTAGAGGTGGGGGCCTTTTATAAGAGGAGAGGAGGGGCACTTTTGGAAAGTAAAGAAATATTACTTTATTTGAAAATGTGTTTCGGTTTTAAAAGGACCCACACTGATAGAATTCGTGGCTAAGGTGATAAGGGTTCGAAATCTACTCATCCAATTGGTTTTGGACATGTGTATTTCATATATTTTACATTATCTTTCCATTTTATTTAAATCGTCAGATAATGATGTCATCGCTGCATCATTATGATGTCAAAAATAATTTAATTTATTTAATGTCTAAAAATTATAACAAAAATACTATGATGTAGTAAATCTTTTTAGCTGTCCAATGACTATTTATAATCAAAAATCGGATCTTTATAACCCCATGTAAAAATTGTTTTCGTAAAACATATTATGTTTGTGTCATTTTTACTTTTACATTAAATAAAAAGTTATTTATGTCATTTCCCAACCAAAGTGTCTCCATGGGGTCCCCAAGTTGACACATGGCTTGTCTTGGTCGGCCATGACACAACAAATAAGGTTGGGACATGTGTCTAGGTCATTTCATATTATTAAAGCATTATTTATACCTTAAACTATCCAAATTACCACTAATCGCGATTAAGAACTTAATAAGTTACTATTCACCAAAAAATTATTTTTATCCCATTGAACCACATTTTACTTCTTAATGACAACCATGTATGTCGGATTTTTGAAATTCAAAACACAAAGATGGCAAAATTTCATTTAAACGGAAAATCAGTCTTTATAAGTACCACTTAGTGGTTTCACTATTCATCAAAAATTGAAGTTTTTCAGAAAATTACCAAAAACTCACCCTAAGCTATATTTGATATTCCGAATTCAAAAATGAAGTCTGTTTTACAAAATTCAAAACATATAAGTCACATTAATTAATTTAATAATTAATTCCCGCTGTCAGAGCAAATAGCGTGTTTTTATGAAACAATAAGTATCAAAAGATTGACACTGGTTTAAGTCTGATTTCAAAGTGAAATTGATTCCAACGACCACCATTGGATTTAATGGTAAAAATATTTTCTTATTTCACTTTAAAACCAATTCAAAATATAATCTAATCATATAAATAAATTATATTTAAAAGAGGTTTTGAATTAAAAAACAACATTTTACACTATTCATTAAAAAAAATGAACATTATCGGAAAGATACCAAAAATTTACACAAAGTAAATTTTGATGTCCCGATTCTTAAAAAGAGTTTTATTTGGTCCAATAGAATGTATAAGAGTGAACAAAACTATATTTAATGACGGTTCGCCATCAAAAGGCGATAAGTGAACCTTTAGTGAAAACTAGGGCATATATGCCTAAAATTGAATTCTTTCCGTATTTTAAGCCTCTATCCTTTATTGGAAAAATGTAAAAACATTTAAAAACATATATAATCATATTTTAGTTATCTCTATCCATTCCTGCCATTACAAAGGTTACATGTTAACTACCATTTAAAATAATATTATTTTATTATTAGAGTGCAACGTAAGATTCCCAAGAAACTCGTTGTTGCGTGTTGGGTACGCCATCGAGCATAGCGTCCCCTTTAAAGTCATTTAAATATTTTATTCACAAATATGGATAAATATGAAATGTCATATTCTTTATTTACCTGGGGTGTTACATCCTTCCCCCCTTTTCGGAATTGCGTCCTCACAATTTTAAAATTGCGCTTGGAAACATCCTTGAAAGTCCCACATCGGAACAAGAGTCGGTAAAACAATCACTTTAAAATAAAGAAAGATAAGTACAGAGGTCACCCGAGTTAACCCATACTAGGACTCCATGTAGGAAAACATGGACATGGAGGAGAAAACGTAGGGTCATGTTCTGATGGAGAGTGATAGAAAACATGTTTAGGAGAAAGTTAACAATAAGAAAATCACAAACTTATGATGGGTTAAACGGTGTTGGGTTCCCCAGTAGGAAAAGTTAATAGACAACATTTTTGTTTTAAGTTACTTTTTATTGAGGAATTTATTTATAAGGAAACATAATCACTTATCATGTTGACTTTCAACTTTTACTAGATTCCTTAATCAAACTCATATTTTTTTTCAAAAGATGAGTATTTAGGGAGACTTGTTCGCATTAAGAGTACTATAATCAACTTCTAGAGAATCACCTAATCCACAAAAGATAACTATATACATCCCATGTATTTTGGCTTTAACCAAAACCAAAACCAAAAAGGTTAGTACAAGGTCAGATAATCCAGAAAAGGATAACCCTTTATAAAAAGAAAATCTATTCTAAATCTCCAAAATTTGTCCAAAAAACCCAAAGTTCAACGAGGACCATTCTATAATCAATTTGTCCATAAAATTCTTCAAAGTAAAAAAAAACTAAGATTGAAACCCAAATATTTGAAGGATTTAGTCACATAGTCTTCCAAGTTAAATCGTAACATTTATCTCCAAACAACATCAGTTGCTCCTAAAGTCTCGTATTGAAAAGTAATTAACCTAATCACATATCCTCCATGATAGGTTAAAGATTTTCATAAATAACCCAAAATCATCTTACTCATAATTAATAAAATCATATAACTAGAAAGAATCAGTCAAACTAACCAGGGACTTCACGTAGTCTAGTGGTAGGCGATAAATAGCAGTCTCACTTTGGTTGTGGGTTCGATTCCCGCAGCTTTGTCCGACGCGACGGGATGTCACACGGTCTGTGTGTTGTCCTTTTTCCAAAACTATATAATTCTTAAAAAATTCCCCAAAATGAGATAAAATCTTCAAGAATAATCATAACATATTTTAACCTCAAGTTTATCTCATGCCCTTCATTTTCCATCATATCATATAATAACACATAATTACCTCAAAAGTAAGGATCATATAAACTCTAATGGTTACCTTTATTATTATTACCTGAACTTCCACATGGATTGGTCATCTCGTACATGATGCATTAAAGATCATACCAAGGTTCAAGTTGTTGATCATGACTCCTTGATATTTGGTTTAGAACAACCATGAGTTTCCTCATTGAATCCTCCATTTTATCTAGTATCTTAATCATAGAACCACCACAGTTTCCTTCAAACCTGTTGTCTCTTTGGTGCCTGCTAGATCCATCCATTCACTAAAAATAGAAATGTCAGTGTGAGTATATCAACAAAACCATCATGTACTAATGAGGAAGGTAAACACTAAGATACACTTACTCATTCACTTTATCTAAAACTAGGACTCTTTCTGAAATCCTAACCATTATAGTAATGTCACTTGTGATTAGAGAATACCCTAACCTCTAAAGTTATCTAAACCAACCTTTGATACCAACTATAAGGCCCCATCCTTAAACCTTACTTAATATTGAATTAAATGAGTAATTTACATTGAGGATCTTTTCAGGTTTAGAGTTTTAGAGAATTAGGACATAACTATTACATCTCAAAAGATTACAAAGTAGTCTCTTCTACTAAATTTCCATAAAATAAAAAAACTCTTTAAAAGAAACATGTATAGTTCCATGTTTTAGGTAGCATGACTTTCCCTTGATCCCATCCTTGACCCTATTCCACGCTAAGTCCTCTGAAAAACATTTTAAAAACTTGGGATGAGCATAAGGAGCTCAGTAAGGGATACACAAAGAATGAAAACTGTTAGTTTTTCAAAACAAATAGTAAACCATGTATACTTTATCAAGGTAATACTTTTCACCTTTATGAAGTAGTAAAAAATCTTCACTGAAAAAAAAGTATCATTACTTACCTTTTTGTAACCAAAGGATTACCATAAATCCCATATAAAGAACACATAACATATATAAAGGTGACTTGGGACATAAACATACTTAAGTGGAATAACCATACGGTCGAATTCCACACATATAACTTAATGGAATAGCCATGCAGCCAATTTCCATACATACTTAATGGAATAGACATACGGCCGACTTCCATACCCAATGCATTGGAGGTTATAACGTAACCACCCGTCCTTGTATTCACGGCACCACCCGTCATATGGTTTATAACGCAACCACCCGTTAAAATGTCCAAGTACCAATATAAAATCATAAAACATAAAACCAATATAAAGGAATGATAACATTTCCACATCACAATATATCATAATAGAATCCTTTATCAAAACCATTTTCAAAACCATTTAAAACATTTAATAAAGAGATTTTTGAATCAAAGAGTCCCATACCACCTTGAAGCTTAAAATTTTAAACCATTAATATCCATATAAATAAATCCTTAAAACCATTTTGAAAACATGGATATTAATAAGAACAAATAATTAAAACATTTAAAATGATATTTTGGTTAAAGGGGTTTTACAAAAATTAGAGACACTTAAATACAATAATTGAGGAATAACATTTAGTTAGAACATTATAATATCATGAGAATAAATGGATTCATGATATAATACTCCAAAGGACAGTATATACACCATATAAGAGTGAATTGGTGCATAAAAACAATGAACCCTCAATAGAAATGTCAAATGTGATGAAATCCCTTATAAAGAAGGTATCCTTAAATTAAGGACAAATCAATCTCAAAAATATGTGTGAAAAATATAAATACACCCAATATAAGTTGATATTAAGTGTAAAACAATAAAAGGTCATTCACACATATTCAATGGATGACATATTCAATGACTACATGTTGAACCCAAAGAAATCGAAATTGGGTTAAAAAGTTCCCTTGACAGCCTAACGGCATCACATCAAAATGAGTTGATGAGAGATAAAAAGTGTATCTCATCACTTGGACATAAAATTTAAATCAATAAGGATATATGAGAACATATCCCAACATAACAATATGTAAATTAAAAGACCCAACAAAGAAGTCTTTAAAAAAAGAGGAGGGTGAAAGGTTCCCTTACCGACTTGGGTATCTTTCAAAACATACACCCCATGAAAGAAGGACAGTAGATCATTGATGTAAATACTCATAAACGAAAGTATATTACACAAAGAGTAGAATAATGGGCAGTAAATACACCACTCAATGGAATTTGTGGAAAATGTAGCATAAATCTCACTGGAATAAAAGTGAGATTAAAAATCCCTTACGAAAACTCGGCAGCCTAACGGCGCCACATAAAACATCCGAATATGGATTAATGAGATCAAATAGGGTATCTCATCACATTACAATAAAATTTACAGAAATAGGGATATAAAAGAACATCCCCCAACATTACAAAGAGGAGCCTAAAAGAAGTGACATAAAGGAGAGTACTTAAAAAGAAAGAGAGAGGTTAGATCTCTTACGAAAGTTCGGCAGCCTAACGGCGCCACTCAAAACTTCCAAAATGGATTGATGAGAAAGAATAGGGTCTCTCATCACATTAACATAAAAATTACAGTAAGTGTAATATAAAATATCATCCCAATAACAAGAAATATGAGCTTTAAAAGGAATGGCATAAAAGTGTATACTTAAAAAGAAAGAGAGGAGTAGGATCCCTTACCTCGGGTCCGACTTGACTCGATCGTTCTTTAATATCCTGAATAATAAACTTGAGTTAATTTATACTTCCTTAAGAACCTTTTTAAAGTTCATTATTCCTTTTATATCACTTATTACCATGTTATAAACATTATTTAATCATTTAAGTTAATCATGTTTATTTTGTCGGTATTTGGTTCTAAAGTCGAAAGTGGACTTCTTACAATTACATGTTGTTCGTGTGGTCAAAGGTTATTTATATCCAGAAATGACATTCCTGATTTGGATATCATATATATCATATATATCCATCATATACATGTATTTATAAAATCACATAATCATTTAGAGGAAATAAATGAAATGCACCGTTCATGGAGACGGTAAGCCGTACGTACGCATGAACGCTATATTCATTTCTATGTCATATTAATGGAATTAAAACTATATGAGAGTTATGTATATTTTAATTCCAGAATTATATTAATCATTTAGATGTATCATACATCATATATATCCATTATATATATGTACTTATAATAGTACATTACATTTGGGGATAAGAAATGAAATGCACCGTTCATGGAGACGGTAAGCCGTACGTACGCATGAACGCTACATTCATTTCTATCTCATACTTTAATGGAAAGAAATAATAATGATATAGAGGTATATAATAATTACAGTATAACATAATATATAATAACATTAAATCCATCCTTTATACGTCCCACGTATGGCATTTACGAATCAAATCACTTTGAGGGGGAGGTAGTCCGCACTTCCTAAAATGAAGATATCGCATATACCCATAATGGAATCCATAAAGGTAAGACACAAATGAAAAATAAAGAAGCATAAGTAAAACATAAACATATTATATATCATATATAAAAATAGTGACATCATAATGGCCACCTTTGAAGGTGTTAAATGAGTATTGAACAATCATCGTTTCGGGAGGCACAATTTCGCCATCCACGGAAACCGTATGTTCTTTAACCATTTGATGTATTTGTGTGAGAGTGTAGCTCGAATAAATCTTATAACAACATCCTAGTATATTTAATATACTGGTGTTGTTACAAAATAAGTAAATAAAAAGATTTTAGAGGGTTGGAGAAGCAAAATAAAACAAATGAACAAGAGAGAATGAATTACCTTTAAAAGTGTAACTCCTTTTGATTTGAGCCTAAAGGCTTCCTTTGAAAGGATTCTGCCCAAAGGGAATCCTCTAGGATGAGGAGAGGGATGTGGAGAGAGTAAATGGGCAGGGGTTGGCCGAGCCAAAGGATTGAGGAGTGTGTGAAATGAGGTAGAGGTGGGGGCCTTTTATAAGAGGAGAGGAGGGGCACTTTTGGAAAGTAAAGAAATATTACTTTATTTGAAAATGTGTTTCGGTTTTAAAAGGTCCCAAACTGATAGAATTCGTGGATAAGGTGATAAGGGTTCGAAATCTCTTCATCCAATTGGTTTTGGACATGTGTAGTTCATATATTTTACATTATCTTTCCATTTTATTTAAATCGTCAGATAATGATGTCATCGCTGCATCATTATGATGTCATAAATAATTTGATTTATTTAATGTCTAAAAATTATAAAAAAAATACTATGATGTCGGAAATCGTTTTAGCTTTCCAATGACTATTTATAATAAAAAAACGGATCTTTATAACCCCATGTAAAAATTGGTTTCGTAAAACATATTATGTTTGTGTCATTTTTACTTTTACATTAAATAAAAAGTTATTTATGTCATTTCCCAACCAAAGTGTCTCCATGGGGTCCCCAAGTTGACCCATGGCTTGTCTTGGTCGGCAATGACACAACAAATAAGGTTGGGACATGTGTCTAGGTCATTTCATATTATTAAAGCATTATTTATACCTTAAACTATCCTAATTACCACTAATCGCGATTAAGAACTTAATAAGTTACTATTCACCAAAAAATTATTTTTATCCCATTGAACCACATTTTACGTCTTAATGACAACCATGTATGTCGGATTTTTGAAATTAAAAACACAAAGATGGCAAAATTTCATTTAAACGGAAAATCAGTCTTTATAAGTACCACTTAGTGGTTTCACTATTAATCAAAAATTGAAGTTTTTCAGAAAATTACCAAAAATTCACCCTAAGCTATATTTGATATTCCGAATTCAAAAATGAAGTCTGTTTTACAAAATTCAAAACATATAAGTCACATTAATTAATTTAATAATTAATTCCCACTGTCAGAGAAAATAGCGTGTTTTTATGAAACAATAAGTATCAAAAGATTGACACTGGTTTAAGTCTGATTTCAAAGTGAAATTGATTCCAACGACCACCATTGGATTTAATGGTAAAAATATTTTATTATTTCACTTTAAAACCAATTCAAAAGAAAATCTAATCATATAAATAAATTAGATTAAAAAGAGGTTTTGAATTAAAATACAACATTTTACACTATTCATTAAAAAAAATGAACATTATCGGAAAGATACCAAAAATTTACACAAAGTAAATTTTGATGTCCCGATTCTTAAGAAGAGTTTTATTTGGTCCAATAGAATGTATAAGAGTGAAAAAAACTATATTTAATGACGGTTCGCCATCAAAAGGTGATAAGTGAACCTTTAGTGAAAACTAGGGCATATATGCCTAAAATTGAATTCTTTCCGTATTTTAAGACTCTATCCTTTATTGGACAAATGTAAAAACATTTAAAAACATATATAATCATATTTTAGTTATTTCTATCCATTCCCGCCATTACAACGGCTACATGTTAACTACCATTTAAAATAATATTATTTTATTATTAGAGTGCAACGTAAGATTCCCAAGAAACTCGTTGTTGCGTGTTGGGTACGCCATCGAGCATAGCATCCCCTTTAAAGTCATTTAAATATTTTATTCACAAATATGGATAAATATGAAATGTCATATTCTTTATTTACCTGGGGTGTTACAGATTAAAACATTAAAAATTGTACATTAATTATTTTTTTAAACCATTTATAAAATACAGTAATGAATAATCATCGTTCACATATGGGGTATGAACATACCATAACATAAATGATGATTTTACAATTGATTAAGATACATGAAAATTAATGAAGATTTGGATTTAATAATTATATTGTAAGAAAATTAACCCACTTATTTATTTATATTATAAATATTACTTATATTTTTATAAGTTTTGATAAGAAAAAAACAAAAGCACAGGGATAAGATATTGTTACCTTCCCTTTGAGATATGTTAATTAAAACAACCCTGAAGGCTTTGAATGACTGTTTACTGGTTAGACCAATAATCCCCAAAATTTTAAAATAAATTTAAGGAAATACTTTTATAAAGGTATATCTATTGAAGTATTTTTATGAGTGGGGAGAAACTGGAAATAAAGGGGTGTATTTAGATTTAATGGGGAGGGGGTTTTGAATAATAAATTGATTAAATTATTATTTTTATCAAGACTATGAATAGTATTAATTATTATAACTGTTGATAGTAAATTTTTTAGGTAATGTTAAACCAAATGTTTATTAACTAATCTATATTTCATGGATTATATTTTTCCATATATTTACCTTGTTATAATATATTGTATTTTAACATATTTCATTAAAGATGAAAATTATAAAAAATCCACCCATGCCTAATTTTGATGTTCTAATTCCAAAAATTGAAATCAAATTTACTAAAATATATTTTTAAATTAATTTTTATAAATATTTAATTCTAGAATAATTTTTTTTTATCAAATAATGAATAAAATGTTTTTCTAAAAATGTATACTAATACATTCATTATCTTACATTGATTGAGTAAATATTTTATGATATTTTTATACTTTTTTTTTATTATTTATTGTATAAATTAACTATAATCTTATTTCATAAGTCAAAAAAAATTAATTTTGATATTCCAATAACTAAGTTATTATTCTAACAACTAGGTTATTTTTTTTGATGATTATATTCCCAATGATAAAATAATATTTATAAATATTATAAACTAAAAATGTTTTAACCATTATCGATTCACTAAATTTTATTTCATGATATATATTCTTATTTAACAAAATTTAAATCATAGTTTTAATTAATTTCTTCCTTTTATTGTGTTTTATATTGTTGTTGTATTATATGGAGACTAGTAACCATTTAATTTATAAATTTTAATAATTATTTTTACCCATTTCTATTATCCCATAAATCATTTATTTATTACATAGAATATATTAATCCATTCTTTATAATGTTATGTTGTGAAATGAAATTATTCTTACAATGCTTCATAGTGGACATGATTCACTTATAATAAACTAATTATTTCCTTGTTTAATTATTTAACAATTAATAACAAATATTTAAGGAAGTAATTTTTTTTATAAAATCTTAGTATGTTGAAAATATAGACCAAACTCTAGTGGCCCATGATTTTATAAGATAAATATCATGCTTGGTCCTGGCCATGTCTAAAATATATCTTCTAATGTTGGACCTAATTAGGATTTAGCTTAGTTTCAATCCATACGACCATAATTATTCTCTTAGGATAATTCAGGTATATGTGTGAATAATTATTGGGGATTGTTTTAGGGATAAATTATTCTAGTAGAGTGAAATAAAGTAAAAAAAGAAATCACTGGGAATTATATTGAGTGGGATATAATTTTAATGACTCTCTAGTGGTTAAATAAAAGTTTTACACATGGATTAATTCATTTAAAATCTTATAGTATTTTTTATGTAATTTATTTATAATTTTAACCGTTAAAAAATTATATAATCCACTAGGTACTCATTATGGTTCCACAAGGTATTAAATTAAGAGACCAATGGGGCTTAAAAAGTAGTTTAGATACATGGTTGAAAGTGTTTATTCACTCAGCTCTTAGGGGGCCAATAGATAGTGGGTAGATGCCCATCATGAATCTAATAGATTACTTATTCCTTTTTGAAAAGTGGCAATGATTATTTTGAGAGTTTGAATTAAAATACCAATAAAGGTTTCCTGTTTTGGGGAAGACACACATATAGGGGTGGATACCTCCCCCACCCCTCCTCTCCTTTATCATGTCATTTAGGTTATTTAAACATGATTCCTCTCCTTGATTTGAGGTAAGATACTCAACTAACTTATATTTACTATCCTCTTTATTTTCCACTGATCATGTTGTGATAGGATTTAGGATTTGAGAGGTTATATCATTGGTGTTGGAGTTGGTTCCCTAAAACTAACTATCTTTGTGATTTCAATTAGAAAAATATAAAAAAACCTGAATATTTATAAATATATTAAAACATGATGATTGTTCTTCTATATAACATTAATGTGATAATATTATATTAATATTTGTCACATTGAAAGGTTATATAAGTTCCCAAATATAATTAGAACATTTAATTTCTATGACAGTACTCTTAAATATATATTCTATGGTCCTATGAAATCTATATAAGAGGTAAAAAATGTTTTTTGACTATTATGTGTTAAAGGATTATAAGATATTAAGAATTTTTCTCATGAAGTTCACTCATGTTCATATCTAAGACTAGAAATTATGATAATAGACCCACCGATTTTAATTCCATAAGTTATGTTTCATTGGATATTCCCATCTGAAAACATGTAGATTAGTCCTTAGGGTTAGGATTTTTATTAATGTATATCATTAATCACATACTTTGATGCATTTATAAAAAACATAATAGAACATGATCATTGTGTGGTAGGATATATTGGGTGCATCAAAAGTGATATAAAATTAATGAATATATCAAAAAAGAAATTTCATTTCTATGTTAATGGAATTAAATATCATATACCCTTTTATTGGAATAGAACTCCTTGATTAAATCCATTGTAATGGTGGCACATCAATAAGTTAATTTTACAATTTCAAATAAATATATATCAAGAATATATATTCATGACCCTGTATGAAACCTCTTTGATGAGATATAATTACAAAGGGTTTATACTACATGGTAAGAATTCATTTGATGTTGTTGTCATTAAGACATTAACTTCATTATATATGGGTTCCTTGATGAATTTCAAGGTACTAATCTTGGACTTTAAGACAAGTAGAATAATGCTATTTAGAAAAAGGCCTGGAGGGTCACACACTAAGTATTTTTGAAATCTCAATTATGTTATTCTAGAATTAAATATTTTGAATAAATTTTATTCCTAATTTGTGACTTTATAACTACTTAGGTTTTTTTGATTTCATAAATTCAATCTCTAGTTAATTAATGTTTGAATATATGTGAGTTGAATGTTAAAAAAATATTATTTTGTAGTTATAAGATATAATAATTATTTATGTCTTGTTTATTAATCACTTCGTAATAAATTATTATTTATTGAGTTACATTAAAATTAAAATAATTATTTAATTTCTAATATATTGAATATAAGTTTTTTATTTATTGAACAAATAATATAATGATATTTATATTTATTATTCAAGGTTTGATAAATGTTGGGGAGTATTGGTTGGTTGAGTTATGGGCCTAATAAAAAGGATATATTTTATTTAATATCAATTATATAAATATTGATCTATTAATTTAACAAATGATATTTAAATATTCATGACTTATCATATTTCATGAAATATAACATTAATATTATTATTATTTTAAATGAGGATTATTTAAAGTTAACAATTAGATAAGGGCTTCTATGCAGTTATTAATTATAAAAACCTAAGTATGTAACCTAGATTATATCATTTACAGGGTATAACAAGAATTATTATGCACAACAATATACTCTCAACAGTATTCTATCAGAACCAAAGATAATCTATAAATAAAATCCTCAAGAACAAGATACACTCATCTTTTTCGTCCTTATTAATACTAAGTTAATAATAAACCACTATTCCAGTTTGAAGGAATTATTGTCGCAATCAATGGAGAAAAATTCGTGATGATCATTACCATTGTGTGGGAACCAAGAGTTCCATAAAAACATTTCTTTATTCATTGAGAACATGTGGATACTACTATAGGAATTCAATTGTGGATTCTTTTTAGTAGCAATAGTGCGATAAGAAGGTGAAAAATATTAATCAATAAATAAAGAATTACCAGGTGAGGAAATTATTTTTTATAAATTAATTATAAATTATACATGATAGGATACTCTCTATGAATATTTATGGGGTGTTTTCATCTAGTTTTGAAGATTTATTTGAATAAATAAATGAAAATAATTATTGGGAATGTGACCAAACTCTTCCATTGTGCCCTTGACATGATAACATCTCACACATTTCATACATAGATACTATATATAAATAGATAAATATTACTCACATAACACAACAAAACCATTCCTAAATCAAATGTTTTTAGTGTCTTTAGAAACATGGGAAAATAAAAAAATAACTGGTTCATAAAACACCTACATCATCTCCTGCTTATTCCTTCATAAATAAAACCCTTTTTGACTTATCATATTTATAACTTTCAAAATATCTTGTGGAAAATTCACATAGGAAAAGGCTGATCTCAGATGCTCGATAGGGGTAAATAAGAAGGATATCAATCAGGACATTAGAATAAGGGCATACGAACATAAATAAAACATTTAAAAACAATACATCACATATAAAATGTTATAATCATGGGTCAAGGAAAAAATCACAAAAGTTCATAATACATGAATCATACAATAATCAAAGAATATAATCTATAATATTGTAATATTAAACATTAAATTTTGGCCGAAACATAAAATTATATCATTGTGAACATGTATAAATAGAAACAAGTCCACTCATTAAGTTAAGTACATGAAACCAGAACCATGAATAAAACTTAAGGACATGAAACTAGGTTCATGCATAATCTTATAGGAATGAAATCTAGGTCTACACATATAATTGTGAACAGGAAATTAAGTTAATGTATAACATATTAACCTCATGAGTTATCTATCTTTATGCAATGGATTGGTAGGAGATACATGTCCCAACTATCACATAATAAAATGTATTCATATGTGTTCCATGAGAATATAAATCATTCATCATATCAATAACCATGTAATGAAATGAGTTTCATAAACTTTTCATTTCAACATAAATCATGGAAAACAACTGGGTTTCATATACATCATGCCATCATAAACATAAACCATCCATAAAAAGAATAAGGATACTATCCTTGAATAAAATACCCAATAAAACACAATTAACATCCAATAATATTAACTTAGATGGAAAATGGTTTTTAAAATTCACTTGACACATTTATTGGAAAAATAAAATTTCCATTTAAAAATCATTCAGTTTCAAAGATCCACACAATTATAAAAAAAATTTATTTTAAAATAACCATATAATATTATAAAGTAATTTTCAATACATTAAGGTATCATGAAAGTGGGAAATTCCATTCATGTTGTATAAGTTAAAAAATTATTATTTTTACAATTTCATAAGAAAAATTATAAAATATATTTTTATAAAAGGAAAATTATATTTATTTAAAACATTTATTAAATTTTTTAAAAAAGTGTAAAATTAATTTAAAGAATCATTAAAGAATAGTAAAAATGTTTTTGAAAACATTTTAGAAAACATGTATACTAAAGAGAAATATTACCCAATAGGTATTTAAACGTAATCAATGTCAAATAATAATAAGATTGTGGAATAAACCCTTACCTCATGTCTTGGATTTCTTTGTTCAAGTAGAAACCTCCTCTTTTTTGAAACATCACCTTTAGATCTCCTCTAAATGTCTCTAGGGTTAGTCTTTTAAGAATACTAGAACCATTAAAACATAACTAAGGATGTTTAAAAGATAAATGGTGAGAGGTGTTTCAAGTTAGATGTAATAATGTAGTGTAAAGAAGTGATGGAAGGAGTTCCATTTTATAATTGAGGTGAGGGTCCCCTTTTGATATTCTCAAAATATTAAATAAATATAAATTAATATTCAATTCTAAAATGCATAAAAGTAATTTATTTTGAATAAAAGATGAGTATGGATCTAAATAATCTCATCCAATAATTGTTAGAAATTTTTATGTCACATTATTACCCTTCTCGTTTAGTTTTAACTTTTATTTGACCCCTTTAACTCTTACTATGACAACTTGGATTGTACTGCTTAAGGGTCAATATTGTCATTATAAAATTAAACAATACTCATAATAGATCATTGATGAAATTTTAAACTTTATACCAATCAATTTGATGAATTTAAGATTCATAATAATTTTATATAATTTAATAAAATATTATTTATTTTAAAATACCATTATTGTTAATTATGACACTATTCATTACCTTGACTTTAAAAAATAACAATTAATCAATATATCTTTGATTTTTTAATAAATATTTATTATATATATTTAATCTTGAAAATTCATGGATGACATTAATTATATAAAATTACATTTATTTTAATATTTTTATTATGATTTATTTTATTTTTTAAAAAATTGAATATTTACTACATCGTTTTTGAATAATTATTTAAGGTATTTATTTAATCATTAAAAAATAAAAATAAAATACCATGATGTATATAAACCTTATATATTCCATAATAATATTTATAGTCGAACATTAATTTTGGAAAACCATATATTAAAAATTTTATATTATTGAAAACACGAATGTAGAATCTTTGTATTTTAATTAAATAAAATATTTTAAACATCACAATCTTATCCAAGTGGCCTCTAAAAGTCAAAATAAAATTTATATCATAAAAAAAGTTTATTAAGGTTAAAACAGACACTTTTATCTATTCATAACATAATTTTTTTCCCATGTTAACCCACAAAAGATATTTAAAACAATGAAAGTGACATTTTGTGGCTTTAATTGATTAAAATAATATATAAGTAATATTCATTGAAAAATGTGCATTAAACAACTAAATTTATAACCTTATGTGTTAAGGATCAAAATAAATGAATCCAATAATTTTTTTGAAAATGATAGGGAAATTTTATATTCCTGACAATTAATTATTATAAATTACTCAAGTAACCCATTACCATGATAACAAAAATTACTAAGGTTACAATTCATATTGGAAAAAACTAAAATGGAAATATTTACTAAGTTTGGATATTATAAATCCAAATATATTTCCATTTTTCTAAAATTAAAAACATAGAATTTTCAGAATATAATTTAAACTTAATCCCACAAACCACAATGAAAAATAGTTTTATTGAAAAATGCATTTTTATGCCTAAAAATGTACTTATACTAAAATAAGGTACAAATATGATTAAAATATAATTAAATAGATTAAATATAACAAAATATATATTAATTTAATTAAATATAAAATTAAAATCATAAATATATTTTTAATATAAATAAATTGACAGTTTTATAAAAATCAGCATTTTTTACTTTTCACTAGAAAATAAATATAATTAAAAATACAGAAAAAATTCACCCTAAGATTATTTTTATATTTCAATTTTAAAAATGAAGTTTATTTTTAAAAATATAATTTATAAAAGTGTCAAAATTTAGTTTTAAGATAATTCCACAATTAAAAGTTGAAAAAAATTCTATTAGAAAAATATAGCTTTTTATGCGTCAAAATGGATTTTCTTTTATCATATGCCAATCAAATCTATTAAATTAATTTCCAAAAATTTGATGGAATATATATAGATTATTTTAATATAATTTTATAATATTAAATAATTTAATTTATTTGGATGAATGCCTTTTGGGTGTATAAAAAGTACTTTTCTTATAAAAACATTTCCTTTATATTCAATTGAGTTTTTAAATTCATTTCTAATCATTTGGCCACAAATGATTTATAAAAAAATGTTTAAATTTTTTTCATAATTTATTTAATGATATCTATATTTTCCATTAAAATGGCTAGTTGATAACTATAATATTAAATAATAACAACAATAGTATATTGTAGTTTAGTAAGACTTGGTCTTGCATGCAATGAAGGATATTGAATAGATTAAATTATAAAGAGTCATAACATAAAATAAAGGGGTATTAAATTCTACCCCTTTAAAATTAATTTCA
The DNA here is from genome assembly GCA_963277665.1 of Viscum album. Taxonomy (NCBI): domain Eukaryota; kingdom Viridiplantae; phylum Streptophyta; class Magnoliopsida; order Santalales; family Viscaceae; genus Viscum; species Viscum album. Next base: position 764,995,778 of record OY728150.1, read on the forward strand.
CCATCAAATGTTTTTACTCAAATACAAATATATTAGGATACCTCTACCTCATCACATCCTCAGGTTCGCACATGGTTTCCTCAAATTGGTTGTTTCTCCATAAATCGTTAACCAGGTGAGTGGTCTTGTTTTGTAATACTTTATCTTCATGAACCAAAATCTATACCCGCTATTCTTCATAAGAAATATCTTAATTCAGGGGGAAAACCTTTGAGTTTATTACATGTTAATGATCAGGTATGTACTTTTTAAAAAGTGATTTATGGAACACATCATGAACTAGAGATAGATTCAGTGGAAGTGTCAATCAACATGCTACCATCCTTATATGATCAAGAATTTCAAAAAAAAAACTTCCTTAAAATTATAAACAGTACTTCAAAAATCAATGGTAGATACTTGAAAATTCCTTTGTGGGAAACCCACATCATGAAAAGGGCTAATACAACTTACTCTTTAAAAGTGGAAAAGTAAAATTCAAAGATCACCACATAACTAGGATTCGGATTAAGAGAATATTAGTTTAAATTGAAAATATTTAAATAGAAGATAATAATAACTATCTAGTTCTGATGGAAAATCATATAGAACATGGTTATTATAATAATAATGACCTTAACACGATTGACTAAATAGGTATGAAAAAGGTTTTTTATATAAAAATAATTTATGATAATAGGATAAACTTTTATATCAAAATCATTTGAGAAGATATACTTAATTTATTTTATCTTATAAGTATAGTCTCACTCTATAAAAATCTGAACTGTTATAAATAAAATTCCACTCTTGATTCAAATAAAAGTATAATTAAGTAATATTGTAATAGAAAACACTTGCATTCCTTTTATTTTATTATATCCAATTAGATTTATATGATTGTTATTTATCATTACCATTGATAATATATTTTTTGAATAGTGATCACATGAATAATATATATATATATGGTCTTAACAAATCCAATTGAATTTGAAAACTGATGTTATATCCTTAACCAATAGGATCGTACCCTATAAAGCCCATTTATCAGATATTTTTAAGGAGATAGAATTTCTAGGATTTGTCATTGACCAATCCCAAGAAGATATCCAAGAAATTAATCCTATGAAAAACGTTTTATCAGAGAAGTTTAAACTCATTCTGATCACATCCCAAAGCATGTTTGTCGAACCATCCCATGAATGACCCACCATTGCGGACCTTACCCTTATGGTGTTTTATAGTGTATTAATGTGATACGTTTCAATATATTTTCAGTATGATTATGTACATTATTTTTTATAGGCTAATGAATATATTTTCATTATATTATTGTTACTTTTTAAATGATTTAAATTTTGATACAATAAAGAAAAAATTGTATTTTTGGTTAATATTCAAATTCAATTAATGAATTAATGAATTAATAATTTTTTGAAATAAATTATATTTTAATAATATATTATTATTAAATTTTTTTTATCAAATATAGATGATCATATAATTTTTATGAAGTCAAATGTAATTTTTATAGTGGTTCAAAAACTGTTATTATCAAAAAACCCAACATTTATTAGAAAATGAAAATTTTTCTTTAAAATTAAATATTCACTTATTTAGGAAATTATATATATATAATTTATATTAATTTTTGAATCATAATTTTGAAATTATCCAATGGGTATTTTTCATAATATTCTGAGGTAGTCAAATTTTCATGGATAAATTAAATACCGTATAAATATACTTTGTGTATTATGACCCCATAACGACCCAAAAATGATGTAATAATTACTATAAATAGGATACATGAACAAATATATTCTTTCCATTTAATATACTTTAATTTTAATGTTTATTTTATTTATATCATATATACATTCTTAATCCTCGAAGACTTATAATATATTTTTAGGTATTAAAATCCTTTTTTAAGAGTCTGACTCACCTCCACATAAGGAGGGGAATTATTTTATTAATTTAGGCCCTTGCACTTATAAAATAATTAGAAGCACCCAAATCTTTAAGAAACCATGTGAAAAATCCATGGGATGGTTTATGTGTTTGTTTATTTTATTATTTAGAGTCCAAAATCTAAAAAATATAGAATGACCCCTCATTTCTTATATAAACCAACAAAAGCTGTAACACCCCAAGATTTCATAGTACGTTATCTCATTAAAGCAATTAAATAGCTTGCGCTACACGCAACACTAAGTTTGAGTGCACCAAAACGTAAAAAACTAACCATTCCAAAACTGGTTATGAATAGTATTAACTTCATTTTGAATCTTATATACTCTATATAATTTTAACATCCATATTTTGTGTTTCTTAGTCATAATATAAATAAATTTACCTTTTTCAGATAAAAGAAGTGTTTTTCGAAAAATGCAATTTTATCGCCTTTGAAAGGAGAACCCTTTTTAAAACCAATATTTGATACTTTTATATATTAAATTTAATGAAATTTAATTCTTCTTTAGAAGTGGACATAAAAATTTTGTTTGGATAAATTTTTGGTACATTTCTGATAACATTTCTATTTAGATGAATAGTGAAAATACAATGTTTTAATTGAAAATAAATTTTTTAATAGAAATAATTTATAGTGTTAAATTATTCATTTGAATGGTTTTGAAGTATAATTAGATTATTTTTTATCATTTCATACAATTTAGGTCATTATAATTAATTTCACATTTAAATTTGATATAAACACATGTCAATCTTTTGATAGTTTTTACTTTTTAAAAACCTGGTTTTTGGTTTTGACAGCGGGAATTAATTTTAAATTAATAAATTCAACTTCTATGTTTGGAGTTTGATAAAATAGACTTCATTTTTGAATTGGTAATATCAAAATTATCTTAGGATAAAGTTTTGGTATTTTTCTGAAAGCTTTCATTATTTGGATGAATAGTGAAAAACACTATATTATTATTTTAAACCGACATTTTATTTAATTAATTTGTTATTTAATTTTAATTTATTTTAATTAAAACTAGATATATAATACCTATATAAGTTCATTTTAATTCATTGGAGTCATTATATAATAAGTTTAGATATATAAAATTTTATTGATCTTTTTACAGTCTTTTACCCACCTCCTTGGAGCATTTACAAATCTGGATAAAACATAATTTTACCGCTTCCATGAGTTGAATTTAAAGAATCTGAGAGATAGTGTTAATATAAATATGTAAAATCTTTTTCAATAAGATGAAAATAATTTTTGGTTAATAGTAACCTTTGGCTTTTATTTACCACAATTAAAAGTAAATAAGGTAATTAAGGGTAAAAATGATATCATAATTACACTAAAACATGTCCTAATTCTATTGGATAAGTATAATTCGACCAAAAACAACCTTAGTAATAAATATTACCCCTTTGGTCCACTTGTATAAGATTAGGACAATTTTTATTATTTTATCCAAAGAAGAGTTAAAAGAGTTAAATTCAATATTTAATAAGTAAAACATTTTTAATATAAGGTTATACATAAGATATATTCGACTATAAATATTCATTAGAAATATAACAAAATTTCATACATAATTATATTTTATTTATAATTTTTAGAGATTTAATATTTTAATTTAATTATGACTCAATGATGATGAAATAATTACCATATTAATGAAAGATTAAAATAATTGATATTATAAATATCCAAATAAATGTAAATTGAGACTTATGAGGAATTTAAATAATTTTCTAGGTTAATATTACATGTTATGATTGGTTAAATAAATTTTATTAAAAGTTATAATGTTTTTATGTCTTTCGAAAAAATTAAATACTAAATAGTGTCAAAATTGACATAATTGGGTTTTTAAAACAAATATTAAATTATTAATTGATATATTTTTTCTAAAATTATAAGGATTATATAAAGTACTTATATAAGATTATATATATTAATAATGAACTAAATAGGGTTCTATTTTCTTCTTATATTAAGTTTATTAACCATATAATATAAAAATAAAAAGAGACATGGTAAATGTCAAACTATTTAACTAAGAGTTAAATCTAAAGGATAAGCTTAATATGATGACCTAAACCTGTCTAAAACCTATAGTTTGAGAGGTTTTATACCCATACCCACATTGGTCTTTAAATAATTCATTTTTAAGCTATTAAAAACTGAAAATTATTTTATTATAAAATAATATTTCATGCTTTTCCTAATGTGACCCTCACCTCTCTTATAAAAGGGAACTTTCCCTTATCTTAATTTCACACATCCAAAGCCTTTTTTCTCAGCCAAAATCTGCCAAAATATCCTCCTAGAATTTATCCCTTAATCCTAGAGGTTTTAATTTGGTCAGAAGGCCAACCTAAGAGACCCTTTTGATCAAATCAAAAGGAAGAACCCGAAGAAGAGGTAAATATTTCATCACCTATTTCAAGTTCTTTTGTTCTTCCACTTCCTATTTATTTGTTGTTTTCATTCTAAAATAATAGATCCAGTATATTCTATATAATATGATGTTATTATAAAATTGGTACAACCATATTCATTATTCTATCCATCCTAAAAAAGACCATGTCCCCATAAGTGCGTACGTACGGATTACCGTCTCCACGTCATGGGGTAGTTTGTTATTCAAACACTTTATTATTTGAATGGTATAATAATGAGTATAACTAATGTAAATAACAAATATAGCATGGTAATTATTATTTATATATGATATACCGTCCAATTACATTCTATTTCTTCATCAATATAATGATATTGTCGCTCGTGCGTATGTACGGATTACCGTCTCCACCACGCGATGAGATTCATTTACACATTCACCATTGAACGATGATTATAAAAAATATATCATTAATAAGTATGAAATATAGGACATAATAATTCTAATGGATATATATATATGCTCTTACTTATATCTTATTCACTTAGTTCCGTTCAATACGATATGAAAACGGAAATAGCGTTTATGCGTACGTACGGCTTACCATCTCCATAAACGGTGTTTTACATTTCATATATATGTCTACTATACATATTTATATTCTAAATATATATGATATATAAATCATGTTTTATATTCTAGAAGTATTTAAATCACAATCATTTTGATACAATCAAGTGTAACAAGTTAAAACACGTACGATAAAGAAAGTGATTATTACCCGAAATGTTAATTCAACCATGAAATTATTATTAAATGGGTAGTATAAAGTCATAAATGAATCATTAATGATATAATAAATATTAATATTTTTCATCTATAATTTAATAACATACTATGGTCTTTATATAGTAAGTTAAACATACCCTCGACTAAAGGAAAGTGTAAGGTGAGGGATAATTTCACAATCTCTTTATTATCTGAGGTTATTTTCACGTATGTATCTACTGGGAAATATTTATTTTCCATGTCCATGATTCAAAAATAAATTTTAAAGGGATTATTTTTAAGAGACTTTTTTAATAAAACATCATTTTAATTTTTTTAAATATTTATTCTTCTAAATCATTCTTTTTAATGTCATTGTCTTAAAAATGGGTTTTAATGATTTTTTTATATGGACATGAATGTTTTTGAAATGTTAATTATTTCAGAAAGTTTCAAAGTGGTATGAGACACTTTGATTCCAAAATGTCTTTAAATGTATTCCTCCTTAAATTTCATGAATTTTAAATGATTTCATGAAAATGTGATATTTCTCTCAAATAGTTTTACAAATCATTATCATCTATGTCAACACCATTTGATTGTTTTTAAACTTGTTTGAAGTTGATTTATTTTGATAAAAATCATCCATATTGTATTAAAGGTTTTGTGATATGTTTGACTATGTATGTGTTATTTTTATATGATTCATGGTTTATGGATAATGTATTGACATTTCGTATGCTAGTTTTAATATGAATGCTTATGTTATGTTTAAACCTTTTCATATGAGGAATTAATTGGACTTTGTAAGTGACGGGCGGAGCCTGCTATAACTGCTCAATGCATTGGTAGGTCTCATGAGACAAACTAGTGTCTTGGCATAAGGCCTTGACAAAATATTATTTGTAGTCTTGGAACATGGCCTTGGCTATGTGGTTATGAAGTCTGGCATTATGCGTTCCATCATTATGAAAGTGGATATTGATATTTAATGTGATTGTTCGACTAATAGAATATCCATGTGAATATGTAAATGGAATTATTTTATTTTATATTTTCCATATTATGCTGAAGCATAAGTTTAAAAAAATTTAGTTTTAGTCTTATACATTCCTTAAATGTTTAGGCTTATTTAGGAAAGTTTCTTCTATATTATTATCCTTACTGAGCATCTATGCTCACCCCTTTATATGTTTTAATTTTCCATGATTCTTAGACATGTATTATGAATGATAAATAAGGTTATTATAGGGTATTAATTTCACTCTCAAAGGATTGTTGTGTTTTATTTTCTAATGTGTAGTGTAACATTCATGCATGTAATTTATTTTTTCAAGACTTCTAAACTGATCGGTTTTTCAGGACTCGATTCCTTGTAATCATGCCAATTCATTAAAATAATTCACTGACTCAGGGATTCTAGGGTCAGCGAGTTATAATTGGTATCAGAGAAATTTTAGAAACAACCTTGTAAATATATTTAGATAAACTCTTATTAGAAAACATTATCCAAAGATAGACATTGAGGATTAGTATAGAAGAACTTCCCAAATTTTGGTAATGTAGATATTTTCTGTATTTTTCATGTAATACATCCCTGTCTGGAAACAAGATGGTATAGGTGGCTCTCGCACAGATGTAACTTGGAGTGAAAACTCCTACAAGGAGTTTTAGTCTTGACCCGAGGTATCCCGGTGTACGAAAATGGGCCTTGTTGTACTCTTGGTTACGACACTCCTGGGGGATATTCTTAGGATAATTCATAATTTCATTACAATCTATTATGAAGGATTTCTAAGTAAATATTTCTTGAAAGAAAACATTTTTATGATTATGCATTATATGCATAGACATTTCAATTTACGTTAGGTAATTTACAATATTGGAAATATGAATTTCGATTCATAAACTAACCTTGTGTATGTCATTATTTTGAAATGGTGCCTAGTTTATTGAATGAGAACTCCAACAATATGCATGATACAGAGAATAATAAAGATCATATCTTTTATAGTATTAAGCCAATATTTAGAATGGAAGTAGTCGCCCACGTATTATCATCGTAGGAAGAAATAATATCATGTGTTAATAAGATATGTAAAGAATTTTCTGAGTCATATAGATTTGAAGGGAAGCCAGAGAAAAAAAGGATGGTAGAGAGAAAGATGGATAAATGGAATAAGGGAAATAAGGATTTTACCATGTGTGATAACTGTGGAAAGAATCCCCTTGGTAAATTTTTTAAGGGAATGTGAGTTTGTTAAAAGTGTGGAGAAAAGGTACCCCAATAATGTGATTATAAGTGTAATAAAAAGGTTTCAAATGTACAATTCTTCATCTTCAAGGAATTGGGACACTACGCGAATCAATGTTTAAATCATCAGAGTATACCCCAAACACTGCTATTGGATAATAATCATGTTATGATACTACCGAAGGAGAATAGGAATGATTAAGAGTTCTTATGTTGTTATTAAAGTATTGTTCCATTTGAGTATAGTATTAATTATGTACATGTTATAATAATTATAGAGTATATAAGGGTTGTACTACAGTACTATTTCATTTAGGGCTTGAGATTGTGTGGAACCAAGAAAAGTGACTCAATGGCAGGTTAAATTTTTGGAAAATATATGTTTGAGAAAAAGATAAACATTAATATGATTCAGGTATTGAAGTAGTGATTTTGGAATAAGATATGATTTTATTTGGATAAATTATAATGGATATTATTGACATCATTAGAACTGATTAATGATTTGTATATTCCATCATTGTTGGAGTTTATAATATTTTTGGATAGAAGGACTATATCTAGTATTCTATAAGGAATAAGGGAGCACGAATGTAATTAATAAGGTTTTATGGCAACTCAGGGTGTCACAATGTTTTAAAATAAAACACGATGGAGATATTCACATGTTATTACATGGAAAAAAGGTTCTTCATTGTGTTTACCTTCTTTATAAATTTTCGACTATGAGTTTGGATAGAAGTATTTTGGATAAGTATAAAGGTTGGAATTGATTAAGTTTGACATTGGATACTATTGTTAAGGTTAAATGATTTCTTGACATTATTTTTGGATTTTCATAAAAAGGAAAACCCGTATGTTGGGTAAAAACCCATCGCTTCCGGAATGGCTGCAAGACTTGAACCCTCAACCGAAGGGCGAAAAGTGTGGATCACATACCACTGGAATACGTGATGTACTTTTTTTATAATGTAGATTTTAAAATTGTCTTAAAAATAAATTATAAATTCATTATTTTTGGAACCCTATAAGATTTGGATAAATAAAATATTTTTGAATTCTATTATCTTTTGGAGTGAAAGATGAGTTTGTGGTAAGAATTAGTTGAAGGATGAAACTCTACTTGTAAATTATACATATATATATCCTCTTATTATATGAATAAATTAATTCTTAAACATTAGGGAAGGGATCGTAAAACCCAAAATGTGTTATCCTAACACAATATGTTCTTTTTAACCGATGATATTTTACACCATCATTGATTGATGGCTTTGAAGCCCTCAATTTTACACATGTTTGTGATTGATGAACTCAATAACTCCGCATAAATATTTCTGTTTTTAATCCAATTATGTGTCTCTATTATCCACCATTGTATTTCTAATCGAGATAATAATTTGGTTGTGACTTTTTCATTTCCCTTTCCCTCTTATTAAGACTAAATTTTATTAACCCAATTTCTGATGTGGGTTTTCCACAAAAGTATTTTTGTATGTTTAACCATTTATTTTCGAAGAACAATTTCAAATTGTGAGGACATAATTAATTGAATGAGGGGAGAATGTAACACCCCAATATTTTAAAGTACGTTATCTCATTAAAGTGGTTCAATATCTTGCGCTACATGCAATACTGAGTTCAAGCGCACCACAACTTACTAAACCAACTGTTCAAAAAGAGGTTATGAATAGTATTAACTATATTTTGAATCTTATATACTCTATATAATTTTATCATCCATATTATGTGTTTCTTTGAAATAATATAAGAAAAAATTCATTTTTTTAGATAAAAAAGAATTTTTCAAAAAATGCAATTTTACCTTCTTTTAATGGAGAGCCCTTTTAAAAAAAATATTTAACACTTTTATATATTAAATTTAAATAAATTAAATTATTTTTTAGAAGCGGGACATAAAAATTTAGTTTGGATAAATTTTCCGTACTTTTCAGATAACTTTCTTATTTTGATGAATAGTGAAAAATATGATGTTTTAATTGAAAAAAACATTTTAAATATAAATAATTTATAGTGATACATTATGAATTTGAATGGTTTTGAAGTATAATTATATTATATTTTTATAATTTAATGAAATTTTGGTCATTAGAAGTAATTTAACATTCAAATTTAACATAAACATATGTCAATATTTTGCTAATTTTTACTTTTTAATAACCTGATTTTTAGTTTTGACAATGGGAATTAATTTTAAATTAATAAATTAAACGTCTATGTTTTGAATTTGGTAAAATAGAATTTATTTTTTAATTCATTATATCAAAATTATCTTAGGGTAAATTTTTGGTATTTTTATTAAAACATTCAATATTTGATGAATAGTGAAAAACACTACATTATTATTTAAAAAGACATTTTATTTAAATAATTAGTTATTTTATTTTTATTTATTTTATGTCAAAAAATATATATAATACTTATGTATGTTCAATTTAATTCATTGGAGTCATTTTATAATAATTTTAGATATATAAAATTTTATAGTGTTGTTTTCTGTCTTTTACCCACCTCTTAGGAGAATTTGCAAACCACATAAATTTTTTTTACTTCTTTTGTGAGTTGAATTTCAAAAATCGTAGAGACATAGTTAATATCAATAAGTAATATTTTGTTCAATCTGATCAAAATAATTTTTGGTGAATAGTAACTTTTGACTTTTATTTACCACGGTTAAAAGTAAATAGGGGAATTAAGGGTAAAAATGATATCATAATTACCCTAACACATGTCCTAATTCCACTAGATAAGTATAATTAGACCAAAAAAAACCTTATGCATAAAATATGACCCCCTTTGGTACACTTGAGTAAGATTTGGACATTTATTTTATTTTATTTAAAGAAGAGTTAAAAGAGTTAAATTCAATGTTTAATAAATAAAACATTTTTACATAAGATAAATTCGACTATAAATATTCATTATAAATTTAACAAAATTTCCTACATAATTGTATTTTTAGACATTAAATAATTATTTTATTTATGATACAATGATGATGCAGTAATAACCTTATTAATGAAAGATTTAAATAATTGATATTATAATTATGAAAATAAATTTAAATTGAGAGTTCTAATGAATTAGAATAATTTTCTAAGTTAATATGACAAGTTATAATTTTTTAAATAAATTTTATTCCAAGTGATACAATTTTTATGCCTTTCAAAAAAATCAAATACTATGTAGTTTCAAAATTGACCTAATTAGTGTTTTAAAACAAATATTATATTATTAATTGATAGAATATTTCTAAAAATCTAAGGTTCAGACAAAGGACTTATATAAAGATATATATATTAATAATGAACCACATGGGGTTCTCTTGTCTTGTCATAGTATGTTAATTAACCATATAATATAAAAATACAATAAGACATAGTAAATGTCAAATAATTTAACTAAGAGATAAATCTATAATAAAAGTATAATATGATGACATAAACCTATCTAAAACCTATTTTTTGTGTGGTTTTAGACCCATCCCCACCTTATCCTTTAAATAATTCATTTTTGAGCCATCAGAAACTGAAAATGATTTTATTATAAAATAAAATTTCAAGCTTTTTCTAATGAGACCCTCACTTCTCTTATAAAAATGGCACTTCTCCTTCTCTTTATTTCCCACCTCCAAATCCTTTGGTCTCGGAAAAACCCTAACCAAATATCCTCCCAAAATTCCTCCCTTCATTTTAGAGGCATTACTTCGGTCAGAAATCGATCCTTGGGGGCCCTTTTGGTCAAATCAAAAGGAAGAACCCGAAGATGAGGTAAATATTTCATCACCGCTTTCAAGTTGTTTTCTTCTTCCAATTCCTCTTTATTTGTTTTTTGCATTCTAAAATAATATCTCCATTTTCTTCTATATACTATGATGTTATTATTAAAATGTTACAACCATATTCACTATTATATCCATCCTATAATTGACAATGTTACTATACGTGTGTACATACGAATTACTATCTCCAGGTCGTGGTGTTGTTTGTTATTCAAACACTTTATTATTTGGATGGGTATAATAATTAGTATAACTATTGTAAATAATAAATATAACATGTTAATTATTATGTATATATGATATAACATCCAATTACATATGATTTCTCCATCAATATAATGATATTATCGCTCGGGCGTACGTACAGATTACCGTCTCCATGATGCAATGAGATTCATTTCCATGTTCTCCATTCAACAATGATTATAAAATATATATCAATAATAAGTATGTAATATATTACATAATAATTATACTGGATATATATATATATGTACTTACATATATCTTATTCACTTAGTTCTGTTCAATACGATATGAAACAGAAACAGTGTTTATGCGTATGTACGACCTACCTTCTCCATAAATTGTGTTTTCCATTTCATATATATGTCTATTATAAATTTTTATATTATATATATATATATATGATATATAAATCACTTTTAATATTATGAAATTATTTAAATCATGATCTATGTGATACTATCAAGAGTAACAAATTATAACACACATGATAAAGAAAGCAATTATTACCCGAAATGTTAATTTAATATTGAAATTATTATTAAATGGGTAGTATAGAGTCATAAATTAATCATGTATGATATAATAAATATTAATATGGTTATGTTATAATTTAATAACATACTATGGTATTTATACATGAGGTTAAATGTACCCTCGACTAAAGGAAAGTGAAAGGTAAGAGTTAATTTCACAATCTCTTTATTATCTGAGGATGTTTTAATATAAGTATCTACAAGGACATATTTTTTATCCATGTACATGTTTCATAAAATAGTTTTCAAAGGGATTATTTTTAAGGGACTTCTTTTAAGAAAATAATTATTTTAAATGTTTTAAATATTTATTATTCTAAATCATTCTCATTGATGTTCATGTTTTCAAAATGGGTTTTAAGGATTTATTTATATATATATAAATGTTTTTAAAATGTTAATTCCTTTCAAAAGTTTCAAAGTGGTATGGGAAACTTTGATTCAAAAATTTATTTAAATGTATTCCTTTCTAAATTGTGTGACTAATGTTTTCATGAAAAAGAGATATTTCTCTCAAAGAGTTTTACAAATCATTTTCATCTATGTAAACATCAATTTATTGATTTTAAACTTGTTTGAAGTTGATTTATTATGATACAAATCTTTAATATTGTATTGAAGGTTTTGTGATATGTTTGACTGTGGATGTGTTATTTTTATACCATTCATAGTTTATAGATAAATTATTGTCATTTTTTATGCTAGTTTTAATACAAATGTTTATGTTATGTTTAAACCTTTTCATATGAGGAATGCATTGGACTTAGTAAGTGATGGGTGGAGCCTGCTATAGCTCTTCGATGCATCAGTAGGTCTCATGAGACAAACTAGTGTCTTGGCACAAGGCCTTGAAAAAATATTATTTGTATTCTTCGCCCAAGACCTTGAATATGTGGTTATTAAGTTTCGCATTATGCATTCCATCATTATGAAAGTGGCAATTGATATTTTATGTTATTATTTGACTATTATAATATCCATGTGAATAAGTAAATAGAATTATTTTATTGTATCTTTACCATATTATGATGAATTTTAATTTCAAAAGGCTTTTGTTTTAGTCTTATACATTTCCTTAAATGTTTATGCTTATTTAGGAAAGTTTCTGCTATATTGTTATCCTTACTAAGCATCTGAGCTCACCCCTTTCTATGTTTTAATTTTCATAGGATTCCGAGAAGGGTATTTTGATTGATAAGAAGGGTTAAGATATGGGATTAATTGAATTCTCAAAGGATCATTTATTTTGTGTTTTATTTTTTAATGTGTAATGAAACATTCATATATGAAATATATTTTTCCAAGAATGCTAAACTGATTGGTCTTTTGAGACTTGATTCTTTGTAATCATGAAAATATATTAAAATAATGCACCGACTCTGGGCTTCTAGGGTTAGGGCGTTACACAAGATCCCATTTCTCTTCACTAAAACTCCTTGGAGCGAATCCATATTATTCTCTATAATCTATAGATTCCTACAAATGTTTCACCAAGCTCTCAATTAGCCGCTCTCGAGATTTTGGTGTCACACACCCAAGTGAAGGACCTTACTCTCCTCCTTTCAAATTCAAACACCTTAGAAATTAGTTATTTTAATTTTATTTGGTTATTTGATAATTAATTTATAATAATTTACCTTATTGTTAAAATGATGTTATTTTAATTATTTATCATTTATACTCCCTTATTTGAATCCTTACTTAAGTCATTACTATATCAAAATTCCATAAAGGATCCCCACCTTCTCATCTTTATTCCGGTTTCTTTGAGAAATTATACATTCTATTTCCATTTCCTAATGTTGTGACATGTATATAAATTTCTCTATTACCACCCATTTTATTTAAAAATTATGATAGAACCCTTTCACTAACATAAACCATTTTATTAGTTTTTAAGTAAAACCTTTGTTGGAATCCTCGTGTGTTAATCATGTTTTAATGATCAGAAATTTTATAAATTCTATAAAACTTGTCAATACTATGTAATATCTCTCAAATCGTGTATATAAATGATTGGTTTCTTCATGATTTAAATAAACCTATCAAAGATGTTAAGTGAAATATTGAATTATTGTAAACTATTTGTAATTTGTGTTGTAATGAATTTCCTTGATAAATGATGGAGTGAAATCCATTCTATGAATATAACTGATTAATTCTGTATGAAGATATTTGGCTCAGTCTAAGAAACCTTGACCAGACACCACGACCAGACACCGTGACCCAGACACCATGACCAGACACCGTGACCCAGACACCGTAAAAAGACATCGTGGCCAAGACACTGTGACCAGACACTGTGACCAAGACACCGTCACCCAGATACCTTGACCAGACACCGTGGATCATATATCATGACCAGAAACTGGGATCTTGACACCACATCTTTGCTAATAGTTCTTGATCTCTATAAAACTATGCCATCATAGCTTTATCACTGCTCAAAGTCAAACAAGGAGACACCGTTTCAAGGAGACACCATTTCCAGACAAACTATGATAATATTTCTTAATCTGTTTTATGGTTTTTAAATTTTATCTCCAATGGTCATATTTAAAGCTTTTAAATGCACTGACATAATTAATGTTTCATTATAGACATGTAACCCAATAGTACGAGGTACGAGGTGAAGAATACATGCATCCTATCACCTCACACACATGCATTCATAGAATAAAAAGAACAGCGTGGCCAAAAGAAATATGTGACAACAATGGCAACAAAGAAACAAGTGTGTGCAGGATAATGAGGAAGCATGAGAATTCTTGAAAGAAGAACCCACACATGAAACCTGATACTGCAAAAGAAAACTCGAAGCATGCTTGGATCCAATAGTCAAGAAAGTTTTTTCACTATAAACTCTAGAAGAACACGAGCCATATCTAACTGACTTACGAAAATCTATTTTCCGTAAGAGGACTCAAATTTTGCATATGCTTCATCCTAGAAGTCTAGAGATGCATAGCTTGACACTCAAAGAATTTTTATCCTTATCTCATCATTTATGCTCTATTGTGTATTATTTTTATCTTTTGAGTAGTGTGTGTGTGTCAGTATAAAAACACACACTATCTCATGCATTAAATAGAAGGATACTAGATATCCTTTCTTATATATCTTTTAGCACCTATTTCATCCCACAAGTAAGTGTGGAAGAGGTCCCTGTGTGACCTGACAGTTCATACCCATGAAGAACTGTGGAAGAGGTTGTGTGACCTGGACAGTCCAATGTATTGTTGTTAACCCCGATCCAGTGTTTGGATCAAGTTTCGTTATATAAAGTTCTTGGTGGTAGGTGATCACCAAGTGGAGTGGATTAGGTCTCAGCTTGCGACTAAACCACTTGTTTTATATCCGCTGTGTTATCTAATTTAGTTTTCTCTATTTTACTGTATAATTTAGAAATCACTAAATTTACATTGATAGTTAATCTTGGAAAGAAGTTATATATGCTTTTTTTATTAGAATAGCTTCAAAAGTAATGTCAATAATTGATATTAAGATTACCGAGAATTAATTAATCTTATGAGAAGTTATTTAAATAGTCAATCATTCATAACTGTATTACTTTGATTACCTGGGTTGTATTTAAATTTACTAGGGAACCTTTTTATGAATCCATTTTAAACTGTAATTTTTATAGATACTCAATTCCCCCCATCTTGTATCTCTACTCCGACCAAAATTTGGTATCAAAGGTTAGTTCGGTATTCCTATTAAGACTCGGTTTTGACCCTATTTAATTGGGATTTTAGTTGTGCATTAAAGATCTGTAAATTTCAATTACTTATAAATTTATCACTCTTTCAATATATGATAAATAATATATTAGAAGGTGCTGCAAAAAACAGACCACCATTCTTTAATGGAACAAATTATGCTCAATGGAAAATTAAAATGAAAATGCTTTTAGAAAGTATGAGTTTTGAAATATGGTCTTCAATTATAGATGAACATAAGATTCATTCTACTGACAGAATCACTTGGGATGACCCTAACAAGACTCCCTACCATAAAAATTGTAAATAAATTAATTATTTATATTTCTATTTAGGAGATGAGGAATTTAACATATTTTCTAGATGTAAAACTGCCCATGAAATTTGGGATACTTTGTTTATTTCAAATGTAGGTACTTCTAGTGTGAATGAAATAAGACTTAATACTTAAAATATTAAATATGATATCTTTAAAATGAAACCTGGTGAGCCTATTTCTGGCATGTATAATAGGTTCAATGAAACTATCAGCATAATTATTTCTCTTGGAAGAGAAGTCACTACTAAAGAACAAATCATGAGGATTCTTAGATGCCTACTTGACATATAGAGAGGAACCACTATTCATATTTGAGAATCATGTGACATCATAAAATTAACTATAAATGAATTCATTGAAGAACTGATGATTTTTGAAGAAGAGATGAAAGTCATCATGGATGAGGAGGATGAACCCACAAGAAAATGAGTTGCGGTCAAGACTGCCACCTATATACAAAAGGAGAAAGGAAATTTGGAAGTCTCTGTAAACTTTTCCAGTAGTGAACAATCATCACATGACAGTGATGAGGAGATGGATCAATTAGGTAGAAGGTTTAAAAGTGTTTACATGAATAAATCTTTCAGAAAGCCTAACTTCAAGAAAAGATATGATCAAAAAGTAATCTAGAAGAAATATTGGAAAAGAAATAACATTTTTGATGAGATAGTATGCTATGTATGTAAGTGAAATGGACATATAATGTGTGACTATCTCAATATCAAGTAAAAAAAGAAATATGAGGACAAAGAATGAAAGTATAAAAAGGTAATGAAAGTAACATGGAGTGCTTCTGAGGACAGTTCATGTAACTCAGAATCATCACATGATAAAAAGGTTAACAAAGACAATATTTGTTTTATGACGAACACATCTGAGGTAACATTGGAACATCTTGTACAGAATTACTATTATTCTAGAAATGAGAGTTACTCTAAAAATATGCCTAATGATAAAATCTTTGAATACTGTAATATGCTTGAAGAAACATTCAATAAATTAAAAGATAAATACTATTCTTTAAAGAAACAAAATTCTCTTACCTCAACTGTTAAAACTGAACATAGTATAGAAAGGTAAAAATGCTCAATTAATCGAAGAAAAAAATTAACTAAAACTATCTAATGAGAAATTGAAAAAGGATCTTGAAAGGTTTAATAATGGTAAAGATACCATGGTACAAATTCTAGATAAACATATTTCTCTTAAATATACTACTGGAGTTGGCTATAAACTTGGTAAAATAAATTTTGGAAGAACTAATTTTGTTTCTAAGTTTATGGCATGAAAATTTACTTATAGTTCTAGAAAACATTCATCTAGTTCATGTTATGATACACGATTTATAGTTTCAATATTTTTGGACCGAATAGAGTTTATTTATTTAAGTACTATACATAATTCTTATAGGAAACCTATGAGGAAGATATGGTTTCCTAAATCACTAGTCACTAATATTACCAGACCCAAACAAGTATGGGTACAAAAATATATTTTCATTTGACCATTTTTTAGGAAAGCTAATTATAGATTTCTTGTAATATCTTATGGTACTCAGACAGTGGGTGTTCAAGACACATGACAAGAGACTATTCATGCTTCCAGAATTTAATAAAGATTTATGGTGGACATTTCACCTTGGGTGAAAATGCCAAAGGAAAGATTATTGGCCTTTTCCAAATCAGAAACTCTAAGTCAGTTTTGATTTCCAAAGTACTTTTTTTGACAGATTGAAATATAATATGCTTAGTATTTCACAACTATGTGATGATGGATTTCATTTTAAATTTAAAAATAATACTTGAAATGTTTTCAATTATAAAAATGAATTAGTATTTTCTACTTTAAAAAATGAAAATGTATATTTTATTAACATAGATTCTTTAGTCTCTCAAAATGTTTCATGATTAAGTGTATTTCACAAATAATCTTGGATTTGGAATTGGAGACTAGGACACTATAATACTCACTTCCTTTGAAATTAAACTAGAAAAAGCTTAGTCAAAGACCTACCCAAACATGAGTTTATAAATGATAAAGTGTGTAATCCTTTTCAAAAGGGAAAGCTACACAAAATTTCCTTCAAACCAAATAAATAAGTGTCAACTTATCAACCTCTCAAATTGGTTCCCATGGATTTGTTTGGACCATCTAGAGTTTCTAGTTTAAATGGGAAGCACTATGTTTATGTTCTTGTAGATGGATTTTCTAGATATACTTGTACTCTTTTTTGGCTCACAAAAGTGAATCCTGATCTCATTTTACCAAATATGCCAAAAATGTAGAAACTCTTACTGGAATTATAATCAAATCATTTTAAAGTGATCATGGCCATGAGTTTTAAAATCAAGAGTTTGAATCATTTTTCTCACAAAATGGCTATATTCATAATTTTTCTTCCCCTAGAACAGCTCAAAAGAATAGAGTTGTGGGAAGAAGAAATTGAACCCTACAAGAGATTTATCTAACCATGATTAGTGAATATGACTTACCTATTTATTTTTGGGCTGAAGCTATAAATACAACATGCTATATTATCAATATAGTGTTGATTAGACCTATTCTTAGAAAAAATCCATATGAGTTTTGGAATAATAGAAAACAGAAAGTTAGCTACTTCAATGTTTTTAGTTGCAAATCCTATATCCTTAATACTAAGGACAATCTTGAAAAATTTTCATCCAACAATGATGAAAGAATATTTTTAGTATATTCAATATCTAGTAAATCCTATAGAGTTTTCTATAAAAGAACTAAATTTGTTGAAGAATCTATCAATGTCCAATTTGATGAAACAGATCCATATAAGCCTAAAACCACTCTGGAGAACCTAGAGGATGATGTATCAAATCTGATCATTAATTCAAAATCCTATAACCATCCTGTGAACGAATCAGTGAAAACTTCTAGTTCTAGAAATTCTTTAGATTCAAGTCACAATGAACCTGAACCTGTTGAAGATCTTTAAATTAGTAGTCCGTCTTTTTCTAGAGCTGTTAGTACTCTTAAGAACAATCCATTAGATGCTGTTGCTGGAGACTTAGATAAAAGATCTCAAACTAGAGATTCTCTTAGGAATCAGGTTGAACATAAAGTCTTATTATCACAACTTGAACCTAAAAACATTAATAATGCTATCAATGATGAATTTTGGGGGATGGTTATGCAAGAAGAACTTAATCAATTTGGAAGGTACAAAGTTTGGAAACATGTTGAAGGACCCAAAGACTCATTCACCATAGGAACTAAATGGGTGTTTAAAAATGAGGTAGATGGAGTTGGTAATATAGTTATAAATAAGGATAGATTGGTTGTACAAGGCTATAGTCAAGAATATGGAATTGACTATGAAGAGACCTTTGTACTAGTATCTAGACATGAAAATATCAGAATTCTACTTGTTTATGCTGAACATTTTAATTTCAAAATATATCAAATGGATGGTAAAAGAAAATTTCTAAATGGGTATATATCTGAGGATATCTTTTTTGAGAAACCCCCTAGTTTTACAAATCCTCATTTTCCAAATCATATTTTTAAATTATTAAAGATTTATATGGTTTAAAACAAGCTCCAAGAGCCTAAAATGATAGTTTAAGTACTTTTTGTATTTAAAAAGGTTTTATAAAAGGAATAGTTGATCCTACCCTCTTTATAAAACAAATTTTCAATGCTGTTTTAGTAGTTCAAATTTATGTAGATGACATTATCTTTGGATCTTTAAAAAATTATTTATGTATTGAATTTTATAAAATTATGCAAAATGAATTTGAAATTATTTTAATGGGTGAACAAAAATTCTTTATTGGATTTCAAATCTTTAAAAATAGTGATGTAATTACTTTAAATCAATGTAAATATACTAGAGATATTGTAAAACATTTTGGTTTGGATAGCACTAAAAGTAGTGACACTCCAATGAGTAATACTTGTAAGTTAGATCTTTATGAAGATGGAAAATATGTATATCAAACCACTTACAGAGGAATGATTGGAAGTCTACTATACCTAACTAATAGCAGACCAGACATTATGTTTAGTGTGTGTATGTGTGCCCATTTTCAATAAAATTCTAAGGAATCTCATTTAAATGCTATTTAAATGATTTTCAAATACCTTAAACATACAACCAATCTAGGACTGTTCTATCCCAGAGGAAAATAATTTGAGTTAGTTAGTTATTATGATGCTGTATTGGCTGGTTTCAAGTTTGATAGAAAAATCACCTTTGGAACATGTCACTTTTTAGGAAATTCACTTGTATCATGGTGTAGTAAGATACAAAATTATGTTTCATTATCTATTTGCAGAAGATGAATACATAGCTGCTGGTAGTTGTTGTGCACAAATTTTGTGGATGAAACACACATTACTAGATTATGGATATCAATTCAGGCATGTACCTATAAATTGTGACAATAAAAGTGCTATTAACATCTCAAAAAATCCCATTTCACACTCTAGGACAAAACATATTGATGTAAGACATCCCTTTTTGAGAGATTATTATCAAAAAGTTGACAACACTTTGGAATTCATTGGAACTGAATATCAACTTGCTAATATATTCACCAAACTATTAAATTATGAAGGAATAGATTACATCATAAATGAGTTAGGAATGATAAATATTAAGTAGTAAGTTTACTTTTTCACAGTTTATGGTTTCACAAGTAATGATCTAATAGTTCTATAATTTTACTATCTTACGAATTACTATTTCATGTTTAAGGTCTCACTGTTAATGTTTGGAACTTACGGTCTCAAAAAATATGGTCACATAGTTTATAAATCACATAGTTATGGTCTCAGCATGAAATCCTGTTATGGTCTCACCGTGAATTGCAATTATGGTCTCACTATGAAATCCGGTTATGGTCTCACCGTGAAATCCTTGATTACAGTCTCACTGTAATAATGCTTTAATGTTTTATTTATTCATTATAACCTGTATTACAGTAATTAATTATTTTTCACTTTTACTTTCCCATGTTTTTGATCCTGCAATGCTTGATATCTTTAAATGATAAAAATAAAAGATGTTTCAATCATTTCTTCACTTGATATCTCTTCTCTCAAACTGTAACCCCTATCTCAACCCTTTAGTTTTCATTCTTTCTCTCTCTCTATCGAACCTTAGTTGAATTACCAAGATAAAAATCCCATCATCATCAACTCCTAAGAAGTTCAGTTCAAAGAATAAGTTTAAAATAACACCAAAGTTTGTGCCTGAAGGTCCTCTTAATCTGAATATGGTAGATAAAATAGTGGTACCCAAAAAAGTGTTATGCCCTAAGTGACTTCTTTCATGTAAGTATTTGGTATTTAAAGGACATAGAGAGTAAGTATAGATTGATTGGTTCATAAAGGAGGATAGACCTATTTACCTGAAATTAGTTTCATAGTTTTATTAGTACGTTCAATTCTCTTTTGATACAAAAGATGGCTATGTTGTGTGAAGTTGGATTAATGGCCAGAGTTGTACCTTTTCTTTGTGGTTATGGGATGCATGCTTTAGAAAACCTCATGAGGGTATTTGTGACGACTACCATAGAGGTCCTCCACCTCTAAGTGAGTTCTTTGTTTTGGATGAAATGTTGGTAATTTTAATTGGGAATGAAAGAAAGTAAAAAAGCCATAGCTGCTGAGCTAGATGGTGAAACCAAACATCTGTTTAAATTTGTTCAGAATCTGATTATCCCCAGAAAATGTGATTTTTCTACACTCAAGTATCAGAGTGTATTTTTGATACATCTCATGAAAAATGGACATAAGATCAACCTATAAAAATATGTTATAATCCATATGTGTGAGTAATCAAGACAACCTCCAAGTCAACCTCATTGTTCAATTCAAGGATTATCTCATCTTTACTTCATGAAAAAGGGTTGGTTGGACCAGATGAATAATCTATTATGGACTATGAGTTTTTTCTTTCAAAAGTTACAGTAAATAGAATGAAAATTAGATGGAATACATGGATAAAATCATGGGTGGAATATAATGACAAGGTTAATGAAAGGTTTAATCCAGTGGAAAACTCATTAAGACCGTAGGATATTTCTGATCCTGGTTTGGAGCTAGATGATATTGTTGAGTATTCTGATGAGGAAAAAGTGGAAGAGGCTATTGTACCTATAAGAGAAACTGTTCTGGATGGGAAAGACAGTTAAAATGATATCCAAGACTTAACTGAGAAGGAAATAACTATTCCTAAAGAAATTGTTGATCTGGAAGAACAAACTTCCACTAAAAAAGAATATATTTATAATATAAATGAAAAATATTTTGTATAATACCATATAGAATAATATATTTCTGTTGTGAAAGAATATTCTATTGAGGAACACCCAAAGGAACAAGTTGTTCCTAAAATTATTCCATCTGCTGAAGAGGGAATGGTGCAAGTCGTTCAGTTGGCTAAAAAGGAAATGGGTGAGGATATCATGGATGAAAATGGGAATTAGATCATGGATCTAAATCTCTCATTCTTGAGAATTATGCTCCTATTTAGGGGGAGAAACTCCCAAATTTGGAACCTATTGAAGTCCATAATCCTTTTGATCCAATCTCAATGGATACATTGTATAAATTTCCTAGTTATTTTGATGTGACTGATTCCCAAGAAGCCTCAGTGAAAGGTATATATATGCCTACTATATTTAAATTGAAATCATTATCTTATCTAGATTTTATAGCAGTAAATAAAAATAGGACTGTCTCAGCTCCTATTTCTGAACCTTCACAAGAACCTACAAACATGGTAAGTAAGTGTGATTTGAATTCTTTTGACGCTACCCTATTAGAAGGGGTTGCAAAGTTAATGAATACCCAACCAACTCCTATAACCAATTTATGTGAAAGAGATGCAGATCTATTTTTGTAAAAGATCATATGGTAGATTCAAACCAAGATGCTTCATGAGATTCATGAAGTCAGAGATAATAACAAACAGTTAAGTGTTGAAGTAAAGACTCTCAGAGGTATGTTTGAAGAAATGCAAAGAGTGATGAACTCAAAATCAGAACATGTTTCTCATCCAATTGAGGATATTGTTAGTGAAATTCCATAGGAATTAGACTCCCCAATTTAACCTAATCTAGACTCCTTGGCTGAAAAGGTAGCTTAAAGAAACAAGAATATTCTTCAATAGATGTGTGAACTTGTTATTGGTCTTAACAAGTTAACTAATGAGTATATGGAATGTCTCCAGAATGTTTTAAATGAATTCAAATAACTGACATCACTTTTTACTACTTCTTGTGCCTCTGGACAATCCTCTCTACCCTCTTTAGATAGTGATCTACTCAGATCCGTTGTCAATGAATAACTTCAAGATGTTCGTATTGGTTTTGACAAAGAGTCTCTATCTGAAGTTGTCAAGAATAGTGAAAAAGATCTTGATTTGGTGATAATTCATTCCAAAATAGCAAATGATGATCAATAAGAGATTACTAAGAAGGTGGAATTCTACTTCAATAAGAACTTCTCAAATCATGACATGACCAACCACTTCAAGTACCTTGTAGAGAATCTGATAATCCCTCCTATCACTCAAGCATTAAAAAATCAATTCCAAAAGCTCAAATATTTCACTCCATTATTGGATAAGTTTATATAGAACAAGGATGACATTGAGAAATCCATGCAGTATGGTGTTGAGATCATTGCTAACTTCATCACGATTTTGCGGCCTTATCTTCATGTCCAAAGTACTTCCATTGTCGCTCCTGCATATGCACCCCTAAGATCTGGTTTTCCTACATTCTCATCCTCTGCCCTTGCCTCTACATCTATGTATTTCTCTTAGGCTTTGAGTAATATTAGCCCGGTTATCCTTGATAAATAGTTGGCTCGACCTTCCACTGCACCAACCATGACCCCTTCTGTTTTTAAGGACTCCCATTACCTTCCCGGTCAACTGGTTCACACCTTTCTCCCACTTATACCTCTGCTCCTATGGCTTCCACTTCTGATGCTGCTGCCAAGGGAAAATAAAAGAAAAGACAATGTTGAAGAAAAGTGACTTCTACATTTTGATCGGGATGTTTTCTATATTCTTATTACTTATTGTTTGTAATGACACTTTTATCCATCTAATGAATTATGAGCTTTTATTTTCTATTTCTTATTTACACTTTTTGATTACTCCAAATGGGGGATAAATATGTATTATATATGAAAAATAAAGAAGAGACACATTACCTAAGAATAGATATCTAACTAACATGATTTTTGATCATAAAAAAGGTGGAGATTTCTAGAATCCTCATGTGTTAATAATATTTTAATGATCACCAATCCTATACATTCTGTAACACTTGTTTATTCTGTATAATCGGTCTCAAAACGTGTATATAGATTATTGGTTTCTTCATTATTTAAATAAACCTATCCAAGATCATAAGTTCTATATTTTATTATTGTAACCTATTTTTAATTAGTGCTATAATGTAATACATTGATAAATGATTGAGTCAAATACATTCTATGAATATAACTTTTTAAGTCTGTATATAGATATTTGGCCAAGTGAGAGAAACCGCGACCAGAAACCATGACCCAGACACCGTGACCAGACACCGTGACCCAGACACCATGACCAGACACCGTGACCTAGAAACTGTGACCAGACAATGTGACCCAGATACCGTGACCCAGACACCATGACCAGACATCGTGATGAGACACTGTGGATCAGATACTTTGACTATACATAGTGATCCTAACACTAAATTTGTGCTACTAGTTCTTGATATCTATACAACTGTGCCATCATAGATGCCCGACCTCTCAAAGGAAAACAAGGAGACACCATTTCAAGGAGACACTGTTTCAAGGAGACACAATTTCCAAATAGAATGTGACACTATTTCCTAATTTTTTTTGTCATTTTCAATGTAATCTCTAACAGTCAAATTTGATGTTCTTAAATGCACTAACATAATTAATGTTTCTTTGTAGAAATTTAACCGGATAGTATGAGGTATGAGGTGTAGAATACATTCATCTTGTCGGCTACCACACATGAATTATTACAATAAAAAGAACATTGTGGCCAGTAGAAAAGTGAAACAACAATAGAAACAAAGAAACAAGTGTGTGCGTGATAATGAAGAAGCACAAGAATTATTGAAAGAATAACCAACACATTAAACCCAACACTACAAAAGAACACACAAAGCATACTTAAATCCTAGAGTAAAAAACATTTTCACACTATCAACTCCATGAGGAACACGAGCCAGATCTAGCTGACTTGCAATAATTTTTTTTTCACAAGAGGACTCAATTTCTTCATCTGCTTCATCCTAGAAGTCTAGAGTTTCATAGAATAAAACTTAGATCACTTCAAACCTAATCTAATCATTTTTTATCTATTGCATATTATATTTATATTTCGAGTAGTGTGTGTGTGTTTGTATAAAAAATGCACTATCTCCTACATTAAACTTAAGGATACAATATATCCTTTCTCATATATCTTTTTACACTTGTGTATTCCCACCGATAAGTGTGGAAGAGGTCCCTATGGGATGTGACAATTCATGTCTACAATGAACTGTGGAAGAGGTCATGTGACCTAGATATTACTATGTACTATTGTTAACCCCAATCCAGAGTGTGGATCATGTTTAGTTTTATAAACTGATTTGTGGCAGGTGATCACCAAGTGGAGTGGATTAGGTATCTACTTGAGACTGAACCACTTGTTTTATATCCGTTGTGTTTTCTAATTTATTTTTCTCTATTTCACTATATAATTCAGAAATCAATAAATTTACCTTGATAGTTAATCTTGAAAATAAGTTATAATTGTTTTTTCTTATTAGAAAATCATCAAAAGTAATGTTAACAACTAATATTAAGATTACTAAGAATTAATCAATATTCTGAGAAGTTATTTAAATAGTCAATCTCTCATAACCGTATTACTCTGATTAATTGGGATGTATTTAAATTTATTGGGGAACCTTTTTAAGAATGTTTTTTAAATAGAAATTTTAATAGATAATCAATTCACCCCCTCATGAGTACTCTACTCCGACTAACAATAGTTATGATGCCAAAATTTCCCTGTGATTTTCCATGCCAAAACAATTGTGTAGTTAATAACATACCCATTTTTCTATCAAGGTCAGTCACATTTATGAACATATACTTATTACTTAGGGAAATAAATTTATTTATTCCTCATTCCATTATCACAGAATAAATTATTATTATTAATTGATTCATGTTGTATGATCTATATGGTACACTAAAGCATGATAATGAAATGAATATGATGGGTGCATCCATAATTATATAGCACTCCAATGGATTGGTTAATGTTAAGTATCATGATATGTCATGTTGGGATAAGGAGTGAACCTGATTACATTATGAAAATTCTTCCACCCAGATGTTTGGAGTGTTTAGACTTGTCCAATATTTATGATTTAGTGTTTTAAGTAGTTTCCAAATTTCTAATGTTATGATTATAATTCTATCTAATGTCTTATTATTCATGTTCATTTTATTCATCATTGATGTAACAATTTCATAACATGTCATATCTTTTTCATGTTATTACTTGTTTATTCTCTTACCAGGATTTATAACTCATCCCATTCTTATGTTTGTCCCCAATCTAACCACATAGATAGTTCGCTGTGAAATAGTAAAATGTGGCTAGAAGTCCACATCAATACAGTGTCATGTTAGTGTCACCATTCAGCCCTATTATAGTATCTATGCCAAAGTCCATACTATTACAGTACTCAATCAATGTCATTTGTTTATGTCTGATATAGTCAGTTAGATCATCTATAGTGTCCCAAAATTTGGTCGAACGTCCTTCTTCTCTCAGACCACCAGTTGTTTCCCTTGCAACCCCCAATGTTCTCTTTAATGAGCTCAACCTATAGAGTTGCAGTTTGGTGCACAGTATAGGCCACAAGCATTTGGCCTAAAAATATCCAAAGAGGATCAAGCTACACCAAAGAAACACCTCTCTATGAAGGTAATTATAAAAACTCTTTTAGAAACCCCATCACTCATAAGGAATCTGTGGTGAAAAGTCTCTGGGAGACTGATGCTTTCAACATCAGATAGGTAATCCATAATAAATTCAATAGCTTCTTCAATAATATATCATTATGCAATACCACATTCGGAACATCTTTGATTCATGAAATAAACTTTAAAAATAATTATATACCATTCAATGGGGTATATCCATTTACAATGGACCTATCCAAGTAGTTAAACCTATCTAACAAAGTGAACCCTCATGTGGACCATTATATCAAAGAATTATGGTGGAAAAACATCTCTAATTCACATAATATGACTACTACCTCATTACTCCTAATTGAAAACTTCATCAGGTAAATAACATTACTACATAAAACTTTGAAAAAGAAGTAGTGTATGGTTAATGTATGATGTAAATTTTTAGGCCTAATGAAATAGAAAGAAGAATACATTAATTATTCCATCAAAACATGAATTCTATTTGAAATTAGCCCCTATAACATAAAATTAGTCATTCACATGACATTATAGATATTTTATGAATACCACTATAGAACATTTACACTATTAAGTAAAAGGTAAAAATGAATTTATTTATTTTTGGATAGAGTTTGAGCTGTTGGAGGATGAAAAGTCCACCCTTTACCCTTCACTGATGCCATCTCTTCCCTTATCTCCATATCAACCATGACCAACCTAGACTTGATGTCAAATTTTTATTATAGGAATATTTAGTAACGTGCCAATAAAACTATCAAATAAATATTTTTCTACAGGCATGGAATTAAGAAAATCTCTAATGTACAAACAATTAAAATACAGTAATTTAAAGAAAATTGATCTCTCCTTCAAACATCACATCACAATGTTTTTCAAAAATGGTTTATTAAAAATAGTGTTAATATATTTTATCTTATTGAATAGTTCATCACATTTTAGTGGAGATATTGTGGTACCTAGGTTAATATTCCCATCAAATACAGTCATCCAAGATCAGAATTTATGACATTTATGTAATAAATTATGATTTTCTAAAAACATAGTCTTCAAAGAATGTTTCAACCATATTTAGTGTGTGCATTCTTCAAAAATTGGACTCCCGGACATTCCATTAATGCTATAGCCTAATAAATTTTCATAAGTAGGAAAGTCATTTATTGTACCATACAATATGGTCCTCATTTTAAATTCACATCTTTTATGAGCATCATACATTTTAAAACCTATATCGCACATCAATTTCAGATCATTGATTAATGTGGACAAATAGACATCAATATCATTACAAGGTTCTTTTGGTACAAATATAAGTAGAGGGAACATAATATAGTTGCGCTTCGGCCATAACCATGGAGGAAAGTTATAATTTACTATATGAAAGTACATGTACTATGAGTTATTATTTTTACACAAGAAGGATTGATTCAACATATAGATAATTCTAGATGAATGTTTCTCTGATCATTTCCAAATTCAGGATACTCATAATCAGTATTATTTTACTAAGGAGAATCTATTGGGTAATGTAGGATTCCATATTTAATTCTTTTATCTGGATGCCATGTTAATTTTATGGTGGTTTCTTGAAGTGAATATAGTCTTCCAAACCAAGTAATGATCGAAAAGTACCATAAAACATTTGGAGGACTTGATTAACTTTTCTTGTATTGATCTACGCCACACTGTAGGAATTTTATGAGTGATTAATGGTCCCTGTGGAACAATATGATATCATTTGTAAAATCATGTATATTTTAGAGATCTTTACAATTGAACATATCATTTATTTAGTGTCATATTTTCAACATGGAACTTCATTTTCTTTTGGAATCATATCATTCAGGAGACCAAGTATTTCTGCAAAGCTGGTGTCACTCCATCTACAGTCAGCGTTCAAATTATATAACTTCAATAAAACTAAAAATGTTCTGTATTTAGTAAAACCAATATATAATGGTCTTTAAGAAAATCTATTTAACTTCTCAAAAAACTTTTTTAAATAAAAAATGTCATCTTGAATTTCCATTTTCATGTCTTCCATGTGATCTCCATCACCATTTACACTAGTATTCATATCAAATGATATAGAAACTAATGTATCATACCTATTGGTTTTCATGTTCAGTTTATCCCACTGTATAGTCTAATATTTATAGCTCAAATCTATTTCTTAAAAAATTTAATGTTTTTCAACTCTTCTTGATTAAGTTTTCTTGAATAAAAACAACATAAACATGAATAACGAATTTGAGAAGGTTCATATTCATTCTATATTGTAAACTTGATGAACTCTTTAACTCGATCTTTATAATCTTGATACAAATTATTATAATGCATCAATTTTATAATCATATCTATCCTATTAGGTTCATAAAATATTCATGTTTTATAATAAATAAATAAATACACAAAAGATATTCATTATCAAAGGTGAATGTGGTAGATACTTATAACAAGGAGAACCCAACATTTTATTATTTCAAATAATTTGAGTGTGCTTGAATGTAAATGGATAATTGAATTTTATAAAAGAATCACTCCACTATAGTAGGTGTTATCCTTTTAATTTAGTAAAAGGTGAAAGTTATAAACAACTGTCATCCTCATCATCTTCATCCCCAGAATAGTTATTATTAAATTTTTCTTCTTGAGACTCATCCCCCTAGTCTTGTATCCACATATGTTTCTTGAACCAATATAACAAAAATTAATCCCATACTGGGTATTGATGATAATTTTTGATGGTTTCTACTAATACTAGTTCAAGTAACATAAAATTAATGGGGTATGAATCTCAAGAAAAAAATTGAAATAATAACTATTTGTAAGATGAAGTTGATGAGGACAAAACTAAAACTTTATTATCTTATATAAAGGGGGTGTTTATATTTTTTAACAGTTTCTATTTCTAAATGAACTAAACCGTAAACATAAAAAATTAAATGAGTTTTTTACTATGGAAAATATCAATAAATCATATATTATAATGCTCATAGAAGCTAATGTAATATTTGAATCTAGAGTTTTATACCATTTTAGAATAAATTTTATAAAGATAATTTTAATAAAACTATTCGTCATAGCCATAGATTTTGTTTTTTATATAGTTAAGATTTAATCGAATTTAATAATGATGATCCTTGAGTTGATCCTAATTGAAGTACAAGAACTAGAAAGAAGAAACATCCATATCATGAATTAATATTTTTCAAATCCTTCATTTCTCTCATTGATAGAGATCAAACTAATAATATTCTAAACAACATCTTATGGGGATAACCATATATGATGATCTCCAATTATATAAAAAAACTTTATTAAAAATATATTGTGTTATATAAAGATTCATTTGATGATGAAATATATTCTATTATGATAAATTTTAATTTCATTTTTACAATTTTTCTAAAATATTCCAATCATAGTAGTTGTTAATGTGTGTTTATATGAATGTATGACTCCAATGACAAAATTCATGTTTTGAATGTTATATTAGTATTCAAGGGATTTAAAAAATGGAATGGATTGGTTATTTTGATACTTATAGTCATTGATTTCAAAATAAAACAATAAGGATATTATTTACCATTAAATTCGATAAATCATTTGTTTTTTCATTAATCATATGTCAAAACTATATTTTAAGTGGATATTTAAATAAATAAATTTACATTGAATAATATGAAGATTCTCAGACATATTTTATGAAGACCCTAAATAACATTTACAATTAAATAGTGACAAATATTATTTGAATTTTTAGAAATATT
This sequence comes from Viscum album, assembly GCA_963277665.1. Taxonomy (NCBI): domain Eukaryota; kingdom Viridiplantae; phylum Streptophyta; class Magnoliopsida; order Santalales; family Viscaceae; genus Viscum; species Viscum album. The sequence continues at coordinate 765,026,572 of OY728150.1, forward strand.
ATGAGGAGATCAATGACTATGTTGACAAAAAAATGAATTTAGAAGGTTTTAAAAGAAAGGGTATAAATCTACTTTAATATCTCTAAACAAGTAGGAAAAAATACAATGATTTTAGAATTCAAATAATAATGCAGCAATTTTAAAAAGGGGTGTCTCAATACAATTAATGAAAGGGAATGTGAGAAAAGGGATTGATGAGATATCCCAAAAATTAAAATAATTAATTTTCATCAAAGATGATCAATTAGAGATCAGAGGAAAAATAATTACAGAGATTGAAAATATACTAAAAGAAAACAAAGAAATGCATGAATATATAATTATAAATATAAGAATATCGTATAATGTAAAAATAAAAATAGTAGGGAGTGATAAAATAATTCTAAATATGAAATGATTTGAGATTTATACTAAATTAGATAATCTAGATTCAATACAATAAATGTATTATCAAAAATTTAAAAATAATAATCATAACCCATAATATTTCATGGATGTTTTTTACAGTGTAAGAACTCTATATGGGGTAATGAAAATCCTCACATCATCTAATCATTTTGATATATCTATATCAAAAATGTAAATCTACCATCTATTTTTGAATATAATTTTTGTGATAAAATTGTTTTTATGGGTACTACAAGTTTGAAACATAAATTAATGATCAAAAGGTTGGTGAAAACTTATCAAATACCCTCTACTATATCTAAGGTAGCTGATAGACAGTTTATAATTAGTTTTTACCAAATAAAGGTCAACCAATTGATATAATCAATTGAAAACTACAAACTTATAATTCTAGAAAAACAAGACATCATGTGGTTGAAAACCTTGGTTTTTGATTCATTGAATTTTTTAAAATAAATTTTGACACAGTACATTGGATATGTTGTAAAATTTATGAATTATAAAGGTATAACGGAACACTATTTTTTGGTGGAAATTGACTCATGTGAAGAAATATTTATTAAGTGTAGTGTATTTTTTCCCTTGTACATATCTGAATGATTTCTACACATATTTTCAACGATATAAACTGGGACGATGTGAAATTCCAAGGTCATATGTGCTTCTAATTAATTTTATAAAAATATTAAATATATTTCTTATTACACACACATAATTTATTAAAGAAAATGAGATAAATATTAAACAGAAATCTAAGAGCATAGTTGATTTCAGAATGTGATGTTTCTCCTAGGCGTGACATAAAATAAGTTAGTGTGGGGAATTCAGATACCTCGCCCATTAGTGGTATTTTCAATGGATTAATTAATTAATTTATTTATTAAATTCATTTAACCAAATAATTTTACTATAAAGTGGGTATATAATATGAATAGATCTAGGACCATCAAGAGCTCATCCTTCCTCTTTCTCTTGGCAAATCACCATAAACGATGATGAAACTACAGATTATAGTAGATCAGAGTGTAGTGAAAGCAATGAAATCCTTAAATCATCGGCAAGAACATTTTTCAAAGATGTACAATCCAATCTATAGGTTAGAATAATCAATTTGTGGTTTACACACTTTTTGATTAAATTTATTGAGAAAATCAATCCCCTTAATTGATATGATCTAATTGTGGATCCTTGACATGCTTATATGTTCCTATTTAAATATTTATAAAAATGTCTCCTAACCTAGGTTATCCCCATTCGTCATTGTTGAAAATGAATTCTTGTAAAATATTGATTAAAAATCCATTCTTGTGATTTTATACCTTTATTTCTTCACATTCTTCACTAAGAGGATCCCAGAATCATAGTTTGACATTGTCGGGCAGTACAAAGTCTTATCAGACCCCCAAAATCTTTACAGACCGATGAATAAAGCATGGATCAATGAAAAAAGATTAGATCTGGGATGTTTGTGGGATGTGTGTGATTGTTTTAATTATTAGAGTCTGAATCTATAGTGATGGGAGGAACTGAGGCTTGTGACACGTACAAAAACCCCCCATGGGTCAATGAAATTGGATTTCCAGCCAAAAGATGTCAAAAAATGATGAACGATGGCTAAATACTCTAATTTCAGGAGGAAATGAGGCCATAATCGAAAAAGAAAGGTCAAATTTGGAGCATAGATCACATATCTATATTTCTATGAAAAACCCAACTACAGACCATGTATCTTGAAGAACACACAACATGTAGCCCATTGGATATGACAGCTAGGGTTTTGGAAATTTATAAAGACATCATACCTTGTTGACTCTCTACATTTCATGTACCTTATCACTAGGTGGATGATCCATGTGGTCGATGACACGGGAAGAACCCCATGTGGGAGTACACATCCAGGCACACAATCATGTACCAAAGTACACAAATATGGGGTAAAGTAGAAAGACATAGTGTGGTTATATGGACATGGAAAATCATACGAGCGAGACTCCATGTGGAATGGAAATTTTGTTTATATCCCTAAGACACTATATACTCCTACAAGATTTGTGATCCATGTACCTCCATTGACATGGCCAAATGAAAGAGTGGGACCAAAATCTATGTGGTTCCCCTCACACATAGTGTACCTCTTGGTTCTATTTGAGAAAACTTCAAGCTTCTGTATATCCTTTTTTGGACACAAATTTTGTCTCATGAGTAGCCTAGCCTAATTTGTTTTCCACAAAGAGAATGATGGTTCTCTTAGTAGTGACATTTCAGATATGATGCTGAATTTTCTGGGGATGACACTTGGTTAGGCACTGCATGACAACATTAGTGAACATACGTGATCACTAGATACATCTTGAGTGGAACCCTCCAGCTGGGATATGCATGGGTTCTCAATGACTAAAAAATTGGAACCCTGAAACTGGGTTGTTCTTGTTTTTTAACTCCCTAATTTTTCAAAAGATAATTCTATGTCTGATAGCGTATGAGAAACACAACATCGAACCCAAAAAATAGTGATTATTTAAATATGACCATTTTACCCATTCCCTTAAATTTTCATACATGAGAATTATTAACTACTTAATTATATAAATATGTATTTCAAAAATATATTGATAAATGAATATTAAATAAAAAATTAAATCTTGGCATGACCTTTTTATTCTTCGAAGTATGTTTTTTAGAAAAATGATTTTTATATCATTTTATAAAAGAAATATTATATTTATTTTGTAGAGAATTTGGAAAATTTATATTTAAAAAAATAACTCCATTTTTGATATTATAAAATCAAATATAACTTAGGGTGAAAATTGTGGATTTTTCAGAAAATATTGTTTTTCAACGAATAGTGAAAACAACTATTTTTATGTAGAATTTTCATTAATTAGTATAAAATTAAAATTGTTGTTTTAATTTTAATTAAATGTAAAATATGAATTATTTAGTAATATATAAATAATTTTATTACATTTAAATGATTTTTATTTTGGATTTTAATATATGTTGATTTTTAGAATTAAAAACACATTTTTCTTAAAACTGTTTTAAAAAATGGATAATGATTATCCAATATAATTAAATGAAATAACCACTACTAAAAAATAATATAAAGAAAATTTTAATATTATATATCCAGATTTATGAATTTAAATTCATCTAATGAAGATTACTTGTTAAGCGTTAAAGTAAAACCATATTTTCTTTAAAGAAAGTATTTTTCAGAAAACTACTTTCCATCATGCTTGTAGGTTTTATATTAAATTATATTATTCAACCTCTAAGAATTTATTTTGATAAAATGTAATTAATATTATAAATCATAATAACTAATATTAGGTAATAGGATAAACATAAATTTCGAACAAAAAGAATAGTTACAATAGTAAATATTAATGGCCACATTTAAAGGAAAATAAGTTAATTAATAGAAAAAATATTTTATCAAAGAATATAAAAAAATTAACCATAATATTAAAAATATTTAAATTTTATTTTTCATTGAAATTATGATTATATTTATTCCTTATTGTTTTTACTATATAAATAATTATGTAATCTATTTGATAAAAATTATATTTTTATTCAATGAAATTGAAATTGTATTTTCAATTAGTCTTAAATTTCAATTAAGATGATTTTTTTTGAATTAATATAATTTTGACATAAATTTGTTTTTTAAAAACATTATAATTAAATAAATTTTTTTAAATATAAACTGTCATATAATTTGTATGAAGTCAAATTTAGTTTTTAAAATGGTTCAAAAACGTTTATTACAAAAAAATCCCAGCAATTCTCAATAAATATTGATTATTATTTTAAATGTGAAAATAAAAATATTTAGAATATTATTTTAAAGAAAATTAATATTATTATGGAATTAGAACCATAACATTATCCAATGGTAAATTTTTCTTAATTTCCCGTGGCAGTAAAATTTTTGAGAAGAATTAAATATATTATAAATATACGGTGTGTTTTATGACATCAAAAAACCCAAAAGTGGTTGAATAAATACTATAATGGGTATATATGAAATAATATTTTTTTTAAATTTCAAATAATGTGATTTTATTTCTATTTTATTAATTTTATAAAGACTTTACGAATCCTCGAAAACCATTAATATATATTAATGTTTTAAATTCATTTCATTAAGTGTATGACAGACCTTTACATAATGAAGGGTATTTTTTTATTATGTTTAGTACTTAGTCATATAAAATAATGAAAACCAATACCATTTGGAAAAAATCAAGGGTAAAAACCAAAGTAAGGATTTTGGGTTTGGTTATTTTATTATATAGAGTCCAAAACCTATGTTTTAGAAGTAATAAAGAAATTTCCACTCATTTTCTATATAAACCCAACCATACTCCCACGTATCATGACTATAAATTCATTGAACATTTACTTACTCTAATATACCCTCTTTATAATCCTCCCAAGGTTCCCCAAATCTCTCAAGAAGCCCCCCAAGCATTTAGAGTCACACACTCAAGTAGGGGTTCTTTTCCTTCACATATTTATTTATATTTATTTATTATCTTATACCTTCTATTTACAATTACTTATTTTGGAAAATGTATTTTGATGTACTAGTTTATACAAATTTGGTTTAAAAATTATGATAAACCACTTTATCTCTCATCAAACATTTTTATGAATTATTAAATGATGTCGTTATACTGCCCAAATTTCACCATGATTTTCAATGCCAAAACAATTGTGCAGTGAATACCAAACTCATTTCCTATCATGGGTGTTCACCTTTATACACTCATAACTATTTTACTTGGGGATTAGATGTATATATTACACACTCCTTGATCATGACATAAAATACGATGATGAATGAATCCATGTTGTATGATCTATGTGCCACACTTAAGCATGAGAATGAAATGATAGTGACGAGTGCTCCTGAAATTATATAGTGGTCCAACACATTGGGTAATGTTTAGTCTCATGATACATAATGATTGTATATGAAGTGAACCAGATTTCATTATGATGCTTTTTTAGTCATGATTCCTGGGAATTTATCCTTGACCTATGTTTGTGAAGACATGTTTTAATTTGTCGCTACATTTCCTATACTACCTTTATGATTATCATGTTATATCATGTGTCATTGTTCATGTTTATGATTCTCACTCCTTTTATGATTCATTAATATTACTATTGTCTAACATATATTAAATTATTCATTTTATTCCATGTTTATTTCCCTTACTAGGCTTCATAGCTCACCCCATTGTTATGTTTGTCCCCATGTTATCTCATGTAGTTTTAAGTGAGAACATGTTAAAAAGTTTTCAAAAAAATATTGTTTTCCTATTTTTAATTGTTATATAATGTATAAAATTCCCAATGACACTAGAATTATCTATCTTCCAAGTTGAATAATGTGTAACATTATGTAATAAATCATGTATTAAAATTAAATAAAGAGAAGAGTTTTTATAGTTGGTATTAAAGGAAAAGTTTAGTTATTTTTGGGATTAGGATTAGAAAACTATAGTGAATGTCTTAGGGACAAGGCTGAGTAAAAGAAAACATCCCTAAATTTTTCTAAGTATAGAGTAAGTTATTTATCAAGAAAATACCTCCCTATTTGGATTCTATAAGTGGATGTAGATCTGTCATAGATGTTCATAGGTGTAAAATTAGAATACATCGTGTTGAGTTAGACTCAATCGGGAACTGGTGCATGACAACATGCCTTTTCTAAAACCTTTTTTTGACACTCCCAGGGGGTATGATTTGGTAAATTCACAATCTCATTAAGAAAAACTATTAGGGAAACAAAAAATTATGATAATAATAGAGGATATAAAATAAATCCTTGATAATTTATATTAAAAACTAGAAATTAATAAGGTAATAAATAAATTCATCTATAAGTTACCCCTTTAATGTTAATTGACTATTTTTATTTGTTTAATATTTTAAAAGAACTCATAGTTTGTATAAAAGACAATATAATATTATAAAGTTTTTAAATGATGAAATTATACTTGTCAAGAAATTATATTTCCATATTTTTTAGTCTAGATGATAAAGTAATTACTTAACTAAATGAAAATAATATTGAATAAAAAATGTTATCAAATTATGACCATTTATGATGAATTGACAGTCATTTTATACATTACAGATTTATGGTATCATAGTCATTGACATTCTCCTAACCATATTCTCTATCACACTTAATTAGTTCATTGGTGTTATTTTTATCTTCTATGTGAATGTTTTCACTTACCAATAATGTTCTCATACTTGGAAACCTATTTATGTGATGACATTTGTACATCCCTTTCTCTCTTTTCAAAATAAGGTTTTATTAACCCTTTATAAGAATTTTTCATTCAATAAATATATTTTAATGTATCAGAAAAAATTTCTTATTGAGTTCAATTTTAAATTGTGAGGACATAATTTTTTAATGGAGGTAATAATTTTACACCTCAAGTATTTACAATATAGAACTCTGTTCAATTTCATATGCGAAACACAACATCGAACCTAAAAAAATCATTATTTAAATAGGAAAATTTTAACCACTCCATTAAATTTTCATATATGAGTATTATTAACAATTTTATGGATCATATATTTATTTCATAAATTATCGATAAATTTATAGTAAATAATTAATCAATTTTTGGTAATGCTTTTTTGTTCTTCAAAATATGTTTTCATCAAAAATGCTTTTTATTTATTTTTATGAAAAGATATTATAATTATTTTTTTTAGCATTTATAAAATATATTGGATAATAAGAAACCCATTTTTTATATAGGAATATCAAAATAAACATAGTTTGAAAATTTTGGATTTTCGGAATACATAGTTTTTTAAGTGAATAGTGAAAATTACCATTTTTTAAATTGTTCATTAATTAATTATAAATTCCAATTATTATTTTACTTTTAATTAAATGTTACAAAAATATTATTTATTTATATTTAATTAAATTTTTTACATTTAAATATTCTTTATAATTGATTTTAGTATATCTTGATTTTTCGGATTAAAAACACATTTATATAAAAACATTTTTAAAAATTCAAAATGTTTCTCTATTTTAATAAATTTAAATAAAATATAATGGGAAATTATATAAATTAAAATTTTATATTATATATTTATATTTATGAATTTAAATTCATATATTGATGATTACTAGGTAATATTTAAACTAAATTCATTTTTTCCTTAAAAAATGTATTTTTCAAAAAACCACTTTCCATCATGCTGGCAAGTTTTATATTAAATTATATTATTCCAACTATATTTATTTAATTTGATAAAATGGATTTAATATTTTAAATCATAATATTTGATTTTAGCTAATAAGGTCAACATAATTTTTGAACAAAATGAATAGTAACTGTAGTAAATATTTATTACCATGGTAAAAAGAAAATAGGTTAATTAATGGAAGTTTTTTAACAAAAAATAAAAATAAATAATCCCTAATAATATGAATATTTCTATTTAATTCTCATTTAAATTATGATTATATTTATTCCTTATTGTTTTTACTTTATAAATGATTAGGTAACGAGTTTGACAAAAAAATATTTTTATACAATAAAATAAAAATTGAATTTTTAATCAGTATTAAATTTAAATTTAGAGATTTTTTTCATGAATTGATGGTTTTTTAAATAAATGTTTTTTGAATGAAATAAAATAATAAAAAAATTTATTAAATATAAATGATCATATAAATTTTAGGAAGAAAAATGTAATTTTTATAATGGTTTGAAAACTGTTAATGTCAAAAACCCATAATTTATCAATAAATATTGATTCTCATTTTAAAAGTTAAAATAAACAAATTTAAAAAAAATTATTTTTATAAAAATAATATTATTATGTAATTAGAATGTCAAATTATCCAATAGTGAAATCTTCAAAATTTTCTGAGACAATCAAATTTTTGGGAAACAATTAAATACAATATAAATATATAGTGTGTATTATGACATCATAATTACCCAAAAGTGATGTAATACATACTATACGTTGTATCCCAGACCAAATACATGTTTTAAATCTAAAATAATGTGATTTTTTGTTTATTTTTATTAATTTTATAATGCCTTTACGAATCCTCAAAACCATTAATATATTTTAATGTTTTAAAGTAACTTTTTTTAGAGTACGACTCACCGATCCATAAAAAAGTGTATTATTTTATTACTTTAGACTATTTTCCTTAAAAAATAATTAAAACAAATCCCATTTTGAGGAATCAATGGGAAAAACATGAGATGGTTTGTATTTTTGATTATTTAATTATATAGTATCCAAAATATAATCCTGAGAAATAATAAATAAATCCCCACTCAGTTTCTATATAAACCCACTATAGATCCCACTTAAATTCATTAAAAATTCATAGATCCTGTTATTACTCTAGCCTACCCTCTCTAGAGTCCTACTATGGTTCCCCAGGCTCTCACTAATCCCTTCCGAAGCATTTGGAGTCACACACTCATGTAAGGGTTCTTTTTCTTCTTATCATTGTTCAAGTTTCTTCATTATTTTAGGTCTTATATTTCTAATTACTAATGTTGGGATATATATTTTCATGTCACTATTTATAAAAATTTTATTTCCAAATGATTATAGACCCCTTTTTCTCTCATCAACACATTTTATGAATTTTTATGTGATGTCGTTATACTGCGAAATTTCATTGTGTTTTTCAATGCCAAAACAATTATCTAGTGAATAAACTATTTATTTACTATCAAGGGTGTTCACCTCTATAAAATGATAAATATTTTACTTGGTACTTAAATATATTTATTCCACACTCCTTTATTGTGGAATACAATATTATGACGAATGAATCCATGTTGTACGATCCGTGTTGCACTCTTAGGCATGAGAATGAAATGAAAGAGACATGTGCAATTGAAATTATATAGTGGTCTAATGAATTGGGTAATGTTTAGTCTCAAGACACATAATTTTTGCGTAAATATTGAACCTGATTCATTTATTATACTTTTTCTATCATTCTTTATTTAATTTTATCCTTGAACTATGTTTATCATGCAGTGTTTTAGGTTATTTCCACATTTCCCATGTTGCCTTCATGATTATCATGCTATTTCATGTGTCATTGTTCATGATTAGGATTCTCACTATTTTTATGCTCAATTGATATTCCTATTGTCTAAAATTTATTATGTTCTTCATGTTATTCTATGTATATTTTCCGTACTAGGCAATATAGCTGACCCTTTTCTAATGTATGTCCCCAGGTCATCCCATGATGTTTTATGTGTGAGAATGTTAAAAATGTTTTCAACAAATAAGTTGTTTTTCCTATTTTAAATTATTATGTAATGTACTTAATTCCATAAGACACTATAATTATCGATGTTATGGGATTTATTAATTGTAAGAAAATGTAATAAATCATGTATTAATGAGTAATAAAGAGTAGGGTTGTTTTATGGGTCCTCTACCGCTAGAGTGGAACCCTCCTATCAGCATAAGGCTTGAGTCCTTTATAGAATTTTTAGTGGAACCCTCTAGATGATATGGGAATGGTTCATTAATGAATTTTATAGTGTAACCCTCCTATCAGAATAAGGAATGAGTCCAACATAGAATTCCATGTGGAACCCTCTAACTAGGATGGGCATGAGACCTCAATGAATTTTAGAGGGGAACCCTTATGTTGGAACAAGTAATGAGTACTCGATAGACTTCTAAGTGGAACCATGCAGCTTGATTGGGCATCTTTCCTCGATGACTATTATGGAAAACTCCATTTAGATAGGGTATGGGTCCTCCAAAAACAATTAGAGTTGGAAGATCCTATTGTATAATGTAATGAGTCCTTTACCTAGAGATTGTGACACCTAGACTATGTGACACTAAAACGAGGTGTGGATTGAAATGGGAAAATACTTCTAGGAAGAAGTGTGACAAGTTTGGCATCATTGATGGACTTTTTTCAATTTTGGATAATCTTCTTCTTGGGTTGAGCTGTGAGGTAGAGATCCCCTCACTATTTCATTTGATATTAGTTTAACTGAGAATATATATACACACACACACACACATCTGTATGAATACCTTAGTATTTGATTACTCTAATTCCAGGAGATGTGAAGACACATGAGGTATACCCCATACTTTTCTTGTTTAGATTATCATGGTTGGATGATTTTTCTCACCTAATATAGGTGGAAAATACTTTATGTTTAGTTTATCTACTCACCATGTTGAGACCATTCTGTTTGGATGGGGTTACTCCCTCTCTTGGTTAGGGTTGAGTTGTTTTCCTTCACTAAATCATATTTAATATCTATTATATTTCTATTCCTATTGAATCTATTATTACTCCTCCTGAAACTTTTGGGGAATCCTACTTGATATATATATACTCACCCCTATATGGTATTTTTCCACACATGAAATGTCAAATGCAGATGAAGGATATCTAGATAGTGACTTCAGAGGAGATTACAGATAACATATAATTTGGACTACATAAGGTGGTCACATCTTGGATAACAATAGTTAGGCTCTCTCAATGTTATACATTTCTATTTTTTCCAGTTGGGAAATATTTCATGAGGGGAGTGTTTTCCCCTTCACTTTTCTATTTACACTACTGTACTCTAGTACTGTCTAGAGGTTTTTCATTCATGGTTGTTCTATTAGTTTTTTTAAATATTTTACTTTTACTTCCTATTCACATATACATTAATATGGTTGTATGTGTGCATACAAGTACTTAGTCAAAGGATTGCATGTTTTAGTTATTCATTCGATGCTGGTCTCCAGCCCCAGGCCTATGGAGGCAGGCTTTGTCTAGTTATGAATTGATCCCCAACTTGGGTTGGGTCATTATAGATTGGTATCAGCAGCGATTTTATCATTGGGATAGTGTTTGGAGTAGTTACCTTATGAGGATTTAGTTGGGATTAGGGAAAAATTTCAAATTATTTCAAGTGTGGATCTCAGGCCAAGGAATCCAGTGATGGTGTGGGTGGCCGATGTATCCATTCACTATTACCTTGATTATCTACCTGAAAACACGGAATACTGAGACATTAGTTGCATGGATTAATAGTAAATTCATCATATAGGATTTAGTCTTTGACCGTCCTTTATGAGTTAACTCCGCATCATTGTTATATATATATATGATAATCTGACCATGGTACACCTTGATAATCTTTTAGGATACCTCTATAATGATAAACAACCATGATACCAGTTCTGGATCGTGAAAATGATCCATTGAGTGATGGGGCATGATTTTAGGGTAGTCCCCATGAGATTCTTCCCCCAGGTGGGAAGGTAGTAGCACAAACACTTGTCATGTAGTATATCATCTTAGAAAAGTAGGATTATGATGCACATGGACTTAGCTCACTCCATGAGTTATAGCACCAGTGGTCATTGAGTATCCACAGTGATCTAGATCCTCTAGTAGTAGACGATTGGATAGAGTTAGTGGTACATATATTCAATATTTTTTAGATTCTGATGTTTTAGGTGGTTTTATAGGAAAATAGCCTTTTCCACAGAGCAGCTAGATGCTGGTGGAGTCTTATTACCCAAATGCATGATGAGTAAACACTCTCATGGTCTGACTTCTAGTAGCTATTTCATGAGGAGTAATACCCCTCATATTTGTGATCAGTTTAGATTTAGGAGATTATATATCGACAATTGTGAGTGATGATAGTGATTGAGTATTCAGGAAGGTTCACAGACCTTACTCAGAACTCTCATGACATGATACATGATGGATACTTATGACAAATAAATTTGGAGCTAGGAATCTCCAGGGAGATCAATTAAATAAGGGTTCCCTTATTCATCCCCACATATTCAAGAGTGTAAGAGATTTAATAATTACAATGATATTTATTTAAGAGGGATACCATACAGCTGAATCTAGGAGTGGGCGTCACATAGTTGAGATGTTTGCAATAGCTAGTAGGCAGTAGTCGATAGGATATCAGTGTAAGAGATCCTTTCACAATTATATATAGAAACTTGGTTATGCAGTACATGTAAATCACATAGAACCAAATAATACAATAGATGGTATGTTCTATTCTTGTTATGGAAAAGTTCACATAGTGTGTGACTGCCTAACCCTACATGTTGAGGACCATAGGTAGGTAGCTGAAAGACCACCATGACAGAGGTTGTGCTGTGATAAGAGATATTCTAGGTAAGGGAAGGGTGGTCCCTAGGGAGGAGGAGCATGAAAAGGATCAATAGGAGTTATGGGTGGGATTTTATGTTATGATATCCTTCCACCAACACCCAAAGCAACCCAAGTCAGGCATTGGGAGCTAGTGGTTGGGGTTGCATACATATGGAGTATTTAGAGGATTAGGACCCTATAGTGCCCTTGATGATTAGAGGTATGATATGTGTTTATTCTACACTTTATTAAGTATTAATACACACTTTTTCTAGTTATTACTTTATCTCTATAATTCTAGAGTGAGTGCTAGAGATCCCAGTTGAGCTGCTAGCTCAACTACTTCGTCTTGAAATTCTTACTGGGAACACTTCATGTATATCTTTTTTCTCTAATGGTAGGGAAATCTATTTATTGGTAGAGACAGGTTAAGATTATACCTTTTGGTCATAATTATGGAATTATATGAAATCATATTGTTTATGAACTAGTTGTCCAAGGTCACGGGCCAGATTGACTTTCACTGCAGATGAGTTAGATGCCAACACATTGATGGGATGAAATTTACCTCTATGGGTGAGAGATATCTCATGGTGTGATGGGTATGTTCTATGATTACGAGGCAGCATCCCATCACCCATAAGATTATGAGTATAAAACTGGATGTTGTTGTCTCCTCAATAATTTATATTTCTTTATTCATTGAGGATAATATGGATATCTTCCCTGAGGATGTTCCTAGAATACGTTTGAGGAGGGAGATAGAGTTTTGTATTTAATTAAATCCTAGAATAGCTCTGATATATTCTACAAAATATCATATGGCACATAGTAATCTATAGAAGTTGTAATTATAGTTGGAGTACCTTCTAGAGAAGGGTTTCATCAGACACAATGTGTCCCCTTTGTAGATCCAGGGTTGTTCATATAATAGGTGGATGAGCGCTTCGGGATTTTTTTGCATTATCATCACCTAAACCAAACCATGATAAAGAACGAGTACCTGTTACTTAGGATTGGAAACTACTTTTACTAGTTGTTTGGAATGAGATGGTTCTGAAAGATCAATCTTCAATCTGGATACCACCAATTGAGGGTTTGTGAGGTTGATATTCCAAGTCTAGAATTACAATGTCTCTACAGACACTATGAGTTCCTAGTGATTCCCTTTGGTGTGATTAATTCCCCCACCATGTTTGTAGCATTGATGAACCAAGTCTTCCATCCATACTTGGTTCAGTATTTGATTATATTAATCTATGGAATACCAATCTACTTTGCATAATTCGAGGAACATACGTAGCACTTGATGATGAATCTAGATTTTCTTCAAGAGAACAAGATTTATGGAAAGCACTCAAAGTGATAGTTCTAAATACATGAGGTTCATTTTCATTGGAATGCCATTTCTAAGCATGGTTTAGCTATATACCCAGCAAATATAGATGCATTACTTTCTTTGGATCCATCCAAGAATGTTTTAGATGTGAGAATCTTTCTTAGAATAGAGGGGTACTATGGGAGGATTGTGGAAGAGATATCAAGAATTGATGTGACTTTGACATCATTGATGTGGAAAGGGAATACCTTTACCTCGAATCAGATGTTCCATTGGTCCTTCTAGGAGTTGAGGATGAGGTTGATGTGTGATACTATATTTAGACTTCCAAGGGAAGGCGTGGAGTTCTTAATGTATTGTTATGCCTCAAGAGGCAGGCCTCGATGCATGTTGATGCCGGGACATACATTTATCACATACAATTTGATGATTTTAATACCCTATGAGAAGAACTATGTGACATGACCTAGATATGGAAATGATATTCTTCGCCCAGAGGATGTGGAGGCACTACCTTCTAGGAGAGTATTTTTTTGGTTTACTCGGACCATCAAAGTTTCAAGTACATCTTCACACAGAGAGACATGAATATGAAATAGTGATTATGGATGTGGTTTATGTAGGATTATGAATTCAAGATAATCTATAATCTAGAAATGGGTAACATTGTAGAATATCCCCTTAACAGGATGTCCCAATCCCAGCAGTTGGCTTCCATAAAACTAACCCTAGGGGAGAAGGAGGGTAATTTTTCAACATTCGATGGTGTTTAATCCTATACTTATTGGGAATGTGAGTGTCCTATCTGGGAGACATCGACTGTGAGGTCATACATGACTAGACATCCATAGGTTATTCACCAGATGAATATTATTAAGGAGGGAATCACATAATTTTTTCTAGGGTCACACCTTGGATCCAGTAATGACATGGGAGGAGGCACTGAAAGAGTTTTACAATTCTACCCTATCTATACATGATAGTGTGGGGAAGATTTATAGAGACATTCAACAATAGTTTTGGTAGTCTAGAATGAGATGGAGAACAAGTTAGTTCATGTCTCACTACCTCACCTATCAACATGTGAAGGCTGAGCACCATGTTTCAGCCAGTTTGTTGCATCCCCTTTAGATATAAGAGTGGAAGTGGGATATATATCAATAGAAATTATGTTTGGGATTCCATGAACAATGAAGGTCCATGATTCCATCTAGGTGATTGTTGTCCAACTCACAAAGTAGGCACACTTCTTTACTGTTATGGAGCAGAGTTCGGTGGGGAGTTTGGGGCAGTTCTACATATGGTAGATCATTCTTCTTCTTGTGGTGACATTCATAATTGTATCTAATAATGAAGCGTTATTTATGTAATGATTGTAAAGAGGCCTGTAGGAGGAATTTGGGTCCCAAATGAGAAAGAGTACAACCTTTTACCCCCAGACTGATGGTCCGACTGAGCGCGCTATCTAGGTGTTGGAGGATATGATGAGGGCTTGCATTTTTAGAGTTTGGACATAGATGGGATTATCACTTACCCTTGTTATTGTTTTCATACAAAAACATATACCATTATACCGTCAACATGAAATATTTTTAGGCTATATATGGGAACCTTTCAAGTCTCCCTTTTGTTGGAATGAGATTTGAGGGACTTATCTTGTGGGTATAGAGATGGTGTAAGTGATGAAAATTAAGGAATAGGTCATATGTGAGTGGATGAGGATGGCTCAGAGTACAAAAAAAGCTTATACAGATCGTCATCATAGGCTCTTGGAGTTTGAGAAGGGAAATGATGTTTTCTTGAGAGTCTCACCACAATGTGAATTGTGGAGGTCAATCTAGGGGGGGAAGATATCCCTAAGGTTCATCAAGACATTGGAGATCATACATAGGGTTGGTGTGGTTTCTCAATTCCTCTCCCTACAACCCACTACTGTAGCAGGTGCGCAACGTTTTCAATTTATCAATGTTGAGGAGATACATGCATGACCCTATGAACATCATCGAATGGGGTGATATGGAAATCAATGATCCATCCACAATTGAAGATAACCTAGTGGTGATTGAGGATCCAAAATATAGAAACCTATGTGGATGGAACATACCCTTGGTTCATGTGTTGTGGAAAAACATGAATGTGCGAGATATTTCCTCGAAGGGTGAGATCCAGATGTTGGATTAGTACCCCAAGTTGTTTTATTTGTTTTTAATTTCATGAAAAAAATATTAAAGAGAAAATAATGTAGTGACACTATTTATTCCTTTTAAGACTTTGAATCAATTATATATATATTTCCAAAGCTAGGCACTAAGACGACGTAAAATTCCAAGGCCTGGTGTGCCAAGAATTAATTTTATAAAAATATTAAATATATTTTATATTACCCACTTTCATTTTATTAAATATAATAGTCTAAATATTACACAGAATCTCATATCATAAATGTGAGACCATGATTGAGTCTAGAGTGTGATGTTCACCCTAATGAGACCTAAAATAGGTCAGCGTAAGGCTTTAGGATAACTCCACTATTGGTGGTATGTTCAATGGAAGAATTAATTCATTAATTTATAAATTAATTAAATTCATTTAACCTAACAATTTTACAATAAATCTATTATTATGGTGAATATAATAGGCTTAACCTTATAACCTTAGGACCGTCAATAAATTCTCTTTCCTCCTTTCATTGGTGAATCACCTTGGACAACGATGAAACTTCGAATTTGAGAAGATCAGAATGAAATGAAAGCAATGACATCCTTTAAAAAATTTTGACCACATTATTTTACTAAGAATGCTCCAATATCTAGTTTGGAATCATCAATTTGTGGTTTACTCCTTTTTTTATTTCATTGATTGAGCATATCAATACCCTCTATTGATATTCACTAATTACTGATCCTTGGAATGCTCTTATGTACTAATTTAATTGGTTATTAAATTGTTTTGTAACCCTGGTTATCCTAGTTCTTCATCTTTGGTAAATAAAAGTTGAAAAAATTGATTAATATTTGGTTTTTAGGCTTTTCTTCCACAATTACTTCACGTTCTTCACAGGTAGGACCCCACGGGCCCGGTTCGATGTTTCTAGGTGGTATCAAGCTTGATCAAACCCCCAGAATTGCAATATATCAAAAACATAATCACAGATCAATGAAGGAAGGAATGATCTGGGATTTTTGTTGGATGTGGGTGATTGTTTCAATGAACAGAGATTGAATCCCTGGAGACTATAGGAACCGAGGAATGTGATGTGTACAGAAAACCCCTATGGGTCAATGGAATCAAATATTTAGTCAAAGGATGGCAAAAAATGATGTAAGATGGATAGATACTCCAATTTTGGGTGCAAACAAATCCATAATCAAAGTATAGAGTCCGTATTTTGAGTTCGGATCACATGCTTATATTTTTGTGAAACAATGAACTACATTCCATGTACCATGAAGAACACACAATGTTTATCCCTATGGCTATGGTGGATAGGGTTTCTATAATTCAAAATAATGACACATAATTTAGAATCTCTACACACCAAGTAACTCATCACTGGGTGAATGAGACATGTGGTGGAGCACCTGGGAAGGACCTTGTTTGGGAGTTAACGGCTGTGTACCAGATTTCACAGACACATGGTAATGTACACAAACATGATATGGTTACACAGACACAACCAAGCACATTGGTGGGACCCCAAGTTTTAGGGACACACCATGTATATCCCTTACAAATCATGTAGTCCTACCATGTAACTCCCAGGACACAACTAGTTGATGGAGCATGACCAGATGTCGTGTGGGTCCCCTCACATGTCGTGTGCCCCTTGGTTCCTTTTCAGGAAAATTTTTGTATATACTTCTTTTGGCCATGGATTGTTTCTTAAAAGTAGCATATCCGGAGTGTTTTTTCCATGTAGTACATGATGGTCACCTCAGTTATGGATTTTGTGATACTATGTTGTATTATACAGGAATGACTATTGATTAGCTGATGCTTGATGAAGGCAATGGTTACACATGATCACTAGAGACATCTCAAGGGGAACCCTCTAGTTAGGCTGGGAATGAGTCCGTGATGATTATTAAAGTGTAACCCAACAGATGGATTTAGAATTATTCATATTCCACTAGAGTGGTACATAACTGTCATCACAAGGCATGGTTCCTCTACAGAATTCCAAGTGGAACCCTCGAACTGGTTTGGGCATGGGCCCTTGATGAACTTTATAGTGGAACCATCCTATTGACATATGGAATGGGTCCTCTAAAATAATACAAGTGGAAACCTCCAATAGGATTGGGAATGGGTCCATAATTACATTTAGAGTGGATCCTCCTATCGACACATGGGATGGGTCCCCTACAGACTTCTGAGTGGATCCCTCTAGCTGGGTTGAGCATGGATTGTCGATGACCAGAGTGGAATCATCCTACTGGGTAGGACATGGGTCCTCCATTTACCATTAGAGTGTAACCCTATTATCATACTAGGTCATGATTACTATACCTAAAGATTGTGGCTCCTCAATTTTGCAACATAATGAAGAGGCATGGTTTGACATTGATGGATAATTTTGGGCAGACAAGTGAAATGTTGCGCATCGTTGATGGACTTTTGGAACTATTGGAAGAACTTATTATTGGGATGAGCTGTGAGGTAGCGATACCCTTAATATACCATTTTATATTATTTTAACTAATCATATATATATATATACCTATGTATCCATACCTTTTGATTTGGTTACTGTTTTTCTATGAGATGCGAAGAAGCATGGGGTATAACATCTGCTTTCCATGTTACGATTCTCATGGATGGATGAGTTTTTTATCCTACTCTTGTTGGAATGGAATTGATGTGTAGATCATATACTCACTTTTTTGATTCCCTTATTTATGGATGAGGTTACTCCCTCTCTTGGTTTGGGTTAAGATTTTCTCTTTCACTACTTTATGTTTACTATCTGTTATCTTTCTATTCCTATTTTATATCTTACTGATCCTCCTCCAAATTTTGGGGCATACTACTAGGTGTGTATATAATCACCACTATATGGGATTTTCATACATGTTTTATGTCTTATATAGATGATGGATTGGACACCAATAACTTTAGAAAAGGTACAAGATACCTGGTACTTGGGACCACGTAAGGTGGTTGCATCTTAGAGATCTGAAGATGGGATCTCTCAATGTTCTACATTCTTATTTTTTAGGTTGGGACATATTTTTGATTGTGAGTGTATTTTTTTATTTACTTTTCAGTTTATAGTACCATACTCCAGTACTGTCAAAATGTTTTGTATGAATGGCTGTTCTTTTAGCGTTTTTGTGTCATTTACTTTTACTTCCTATACCCTTCTACATCAAGATGGTTGTGTGTGTGCGCACAGAAACTTAGGTAATGGGGTCCCCACGTTAGTTATGCCTTTGGTGCTGGTCCTCAACCCCTAGCCTATTGAGGCAGGCTAGGGTTGTTCTGGCTCGATCCCTAGATTGGGTCAGTTCTTGACATAGACATTGGAAACACATAGTTAAACTCAATTAGAGAAGAAATGAATAGAAATATTGGCAGTATTTTCAATGGAAGTAGTAACAATGAAGCCGTATGAAATTAAAAATCATTCAAACATAAAAGAAAAGTTGGATGATGAATATAATGAGATAATGAACCAAAAAATGAAAAAAAAAGATATCTCCAAACAAGAAAACCGAGTGAGGAAAAGTATAAAAATTAACATACTTTGGATTGGACATTTGATTCATTCGAGAGAAATACTGATATCATGTGTGAAATCCAAGATTCGTTTGATCCTTGTATTATTCAACCCTTGATTCATCTGAGCCTTGGCTTCGACCCTTTTATTTGTTATAGACTTGATTCAAGGTTGGATTTGTTGAGGAGGAGTGATGGTGGGAGGTGGCTTCCCCTGATAGCTTGAGAAACCGTGATAGAGTCATTTATGGTTAGGGTTTTCAAATTGATCGGAGACACTTTTTTTAGCGCTTCTAAAAAAGAGATGATAAATATTTATTTTATTAGTGATAAATTGATAAGTGCTGATAATGAAAGATATTTATCAGTGCCAATGTTTTAGGGATGATAAAGATTCCTTTTATCAGTAGTCTTTTAGTGCTGATAAAATTGCATCTTTATTAGTACTAAAGAAGCATATATAAAAGGTATATTTATCAGTGCTAAAAAAGTATCTATAATAAAGGATTTATAATTATTAATAAAATTTTATGCAATTATATTTGTATAATTATATATATATTTATTATAATTTTATATTTATTTAGATATGTAATTATTTATTTATAATTATATAGATATTTTTTAAAATAATTATAATTATTTATTTCTAATTATAAATATATTTATACCATTATATATATTTAAAAAATGGAAAAAATATTAATATAGTAAATATATTTATTATTTAATTATATTTATTATAATTATATAATTATAAATATATTTGTGTCATTTTATCTCTTTATATAAATATAAATATAAATATAGCAACTATATTCATTATTTGGATATATTTATTCAAATTTTATAATTATTTAAATATATAATTTTATATATACTTAAAAAAATAATATTTATATATTTATATATTTATATCATTATATATATTTATTTCATTATAGATATATTTAATAAATATATATAAATAATAATAATAATAATAATAATATAAATATAGTAAATATATTCATTACTTAAATAATTTTTTTATAATTTATAATTATCTAAATATATATAATAAATTATTTATAATTATATAAATAATTTTTAAAAAATAATATATTATTATTTATAATAATAGAAATATAAATTCATAAATATATTAAATACACATTTATAAAAATATTTAATTATAAATATTTATAAATATAATTTTAACATTGTTAATGGATATAAAATCATAAATGCATTGTTGTTAAAAATAAATGAAATTGAATAATTAAAAATGAGTACACTTTTAAAATATTGAAAATATGGGTAGGTTTTATTAATTAAATATAAATTAGTAAAATAATATGGCTATATATTGAAATAAAGACGATTACATATTTAAAATATTAAAACATTGTATATATATATAATAAAAATGATTAAATTCCCGAAAAATAAGAAGTAAAAAATATTAAAATTGAAATAATACCTAACTCTAATAAAATTAAAAATAAATAAATAAAATTTATTGATTAAATACATAATATATTAAATGTATGTTGTTATAATGAAATTCTAAAATGGATACATAAATTTGAATAAATTACATAAATATTAGGTGTATGTGTTTTAATACAAGATTTCATTAATTATGTAAATATTTGTGTGTACAATGTATATAAAAATACATTATATATATATATGAAATCAATATAAAACACATTTTCACATGAGCCTCATCCTAGTTGTTGAGGACTCTTCATGTAAATCCTAGAGACGCAAGATCAAATTTGGGTAGAGGAATATTTCCGGGTTATTGTAGAAGGTAATATAGTATTTACAGTAGTATATACTATAGAAGGCATTGTTCGACACTATAGCAATCGAAACAATTCATCTGTTTTGGCCTTCGGGCCACCAGTTGGGTCCTCGAGTCCTTCACGGCCTTCAGACCAGTAAGGCTTTCGAGCCACCTCGAGGCATTCAGGACACCTCAAGGATTCTAGGGAACCTCAAGTCCTTCAAGCCACATGTAATATAGATGAAACCAAAAAGACCGAAATAGAGTTCTAGATGTGGATTTAGAGTAGGGGCATTCACCAGAGTAGAGATAATAAGAATTTGATGAATTAAAGGACATGCCAATGCCATCAGTACCAGACCTTTACATCTCTACACATGAAATATTTCCAACCAGCCTTTAGATGTTTGAGAGCTATCATCTGGATATGTGTTGGGGAGGGGCAGTTCCAAGTATTCTTTTTTGGTAATAAATCTCTTAAGGCCTTCACGTCATGAAATGTGTCACTAAGCCAACAGGCTATGTTAGGGTTCCCCCTCAACCCTTAAGGGGGGGGGGGGGGTAATCAAAAACAATTAAAAATTAATCGCCTTTGGTCCATTCAGTAAATATAACACATGTTTGATATATGTTAAATTTAAAAAACAAACAAAATAAAGTTATGTCCACTACTAATTTTAATTAGTCAATATTTTTAATTGATATTGATTTTTTACTTATAAAAATTTTCACTAAATATATGACTTATTTAATATAATGTATAATTATTTTGTATTATATAAATAATATTTAGAAAATATTATATACATTCATATTTATCTATATATATAATATTTATTAATATTTTATATTCTATATATATGTATATTAAATTTCTTCATTTTTATCAATAATTATTTAATTAATAAAATGTTTAATATTTTTCCTAGATTTCTAATTTTTGTAGTATTATTTGTTTAATTATAAAATTTTACATATCTATATATTTAATATATACTATTTATTAGTATTTAATTTTTGTATATAGTACGTTAAATTTATTCATTTTTATCAATAATTATTTAATTAATAATAATAATAATTTTTTTTTAATTTATACATTTATAATTTATAATTTTTTAATAATTTCATTTTATTTGAGACCTTTATCATTGACTAAAAAATGTGGATAATGGATACACTTTATCAGTGTGGATAAATAGTTCACATAATCAACCATAAAAATAAAGCGCTGATAAAGGGCCCCTTTATCAGTGCTTTTTCCAGCACTGTTGAAGGCCTGTTTTGTAGTAGTGCCATCTCATATAACATGATAAGTACTGATGTTTCACATTTTTTACAAATAAAACATATAATGAGAATATCATAAAAAACTAATAGAAATGTATAGATATACAGTTTGAACTATCTAATAATACTCGAGAAATTATAGATGGATGAATTCTTGGTTATTAGCGAAGTCGAATATCTAACTTAAAAGGGGTCACAAAACTAGTTTTCAATCAAATCAATTTTAAAAGTATGATAGTGAGTCTATGGTAATAAGAAAGACAGAATTATTATAGCCAGTGGTTTTCAGATGTACATAGATCGATTATGATGAAACTTATGATGTTTCTTAAGAAGAAATTTTGTAACGATTTTTTGTTTCTGTCCATGAAGTTTTTCAAGATGACAATTTTTTGACAGAGGAAAAAAGTCGATACTTGGTGAGGCCACAAATTGAGTTATTTTATCAAAGGGATGAGGTTATATTAAGTAGAACTTTTTGCAGAATGTGGTGGCCCCAACAACTATAACCATACTTAGTAGAAACATATTTAACATGTGGGAGCTAACTAGTCAGTTAGCAGTTGGTTCAAGTTCAAGCGAGAGTCTTTTGGAGATGGTTCCCTAGAACCAACTATTTTTTTACTTTAAATCACTGGAATATTTGAAGGCAGAAATATTTATAACTATCTTATCACATGATGAATATTCTTCTATGTAACATTAATGGTATATTATCTTAAGAGTATTTGTTTCATTGATAGGTTATATAAGTTCCCTGCTATAATGAGAACCCTGATGTACCATGAAATTATTGTTAAATATTTGTTCTCTAGTTGGATGAAATCTTACCAATGGTACACAAATGATGTTTGACGATCAGGGGTTGGTGGCTCCTAAGACATCGAGACTTCTTCTCATAAAGTTTTCATTTGGTAATCTGTAAGAGAGGAGGTTATGAGAATGGGCACACCAATTTGAATTCCACATGTTATGTTTCATTTTATATTATTATCTTGGGACATGTGTATTGGTCATAAAACATGATATTATTATTAATGTATATAATGAATCTTTTACTTAGATGTATTGATGAAAACTATTCCATCATTTTATCATGATGATATAGGATATGTAAGGTGTGTCATAAGTGATAGAAATTTAATGAATAAGTAAAGAAATGATGTTCACTTTCCACATTAATAGAAGTTAGTATCTTAGGCCCTTTGATTGGAATGGAACCCTTTGATTAAATCTATAGACTTTTTCGTTAATTGATGAGTGCATTTCAGGGAGTCATTGAAAGATATATCAACCATAAAGGTTGATGACACAAGTATGCAACCTAATTGATGAGATTTCGAGAGAAAGATATCATATTACCATGTAAGCATTTGTATTCGGGTTTTTTTCAATGTAACATTAAATTCATTTTCAGTAGGTTCCTTTATGTAATGCTAGATTCTCATCTTGCACTTTATGCTAGTTAGCCTAATTCCACTAATAAAGAAGCCTAGTGGGACACATAATAAATGTATTCAGAATATTAATTATGTCATGTTTGAATTTTATAGTGTGAATAAATTTTATTTCTAACTTCTGGTTTAATAATTATTCATGTTTTATCACATAAATTCTATCATAGTTATTTCAGTATAGAATATACATGAGATGAATGGTAAATAAATTTTCTCCTTCCAGATTTCCTGTATAATATTTATTTCCCTTATTTATTATTTTCATGGTAGTAACTAATTTTTATTTAGTTATTAAAACATAAAATAAATATTTATTCTCTATATAGTTAATATACTGTTTTTTATTTATTGAACAAATAAATAATAAAATTTATATCTTTATATGAGATTCGATTAATGACAAGGAGGATTGAGGAGATGAGTTAATGGATTTATAGAAATAATATATTTTATTTAATATTATTTAAATAAATATCTATTTATTTATTTGAAAAAGTATATTTAAATATCTTTGAGTTAGTTCATTTCATGGAATATAATAATAATAATAATAATAACAATAAGAATAATAATAATAACAATAATATTATTATATGAGATGAAAATTATTTAGAGTCAATAATTAGATAAGGGACTATGTGTAATTATTAATTGTCTAACACTAAGTATATAACATAGATTATATCTTATCTAGGATGTAACTATAAATTTTGACCATAATGATTTTATCTCAAGAGTATTCTATTTAAACTAAAGTGAAACTTTGGAGAATTCTCTCAAGAACGGGAGATGATCATCCACCTATTCCCTCTAAATGCAAATATGGGAAGAAATAATTTTTTTTTATTCAGAAGGAATTCTTGTTGAAATCAATAATAAATGGCTCATGGTGATTGGTACTTCATAGTAGCACCTAAAATTTCATTAGTGATGTTTCAAGATTCATAGAGAACCTGTGGATATGACTAGAGGAATTCTATTTTTGATTCCGTACCACAAAAGTAGTAATATAAGAAGGTCAACCATATTTATCAGCAGAGAAAGAATTTACAAGATTTGGTAATTAATTTTTATATAATTATTATACATTTTATGTTAAAGGATCATCTCTATGAATATTTTGGTGTTTTATTTTTCTAGTTTTGATGATTTATCCAAAGAAATTAAGGAAAAAACATTGTTGGCCACATGCTCAAACACTTTCTCTATGAATCAAACACTTCATGTGATATCAATGTATTCCCAAATTAATTTATAATAATTTATTATTTTTTTTATCAATTATGTATTTTTTAGTATAATATAAATTAAATTTTTATTTCTTTAATCCAAAATTTATGGTAGTACATCAATTCAATTTCATATAATCATGAAAAATATAAGAACAAATAAATAATATTCAATGATATAATTTAGAGGTGTCGAAAATGATGAATGATAGTCATGGTTACATGACATGTAACTCCAAAGTACACATCATGTACGCATAGTAAGAAACACCATGATGAACCACACAAATCATGGAACATCATATAAGGGATTAGTATGCAGTGTTATTACATGCAATAAATTGATTGCAAGTAGGGAAAAAATATGATATGGTGTACATTGTGTATAGAAAGTGTACACATTGTGTAATCACACATGGTTTGTCCCCATGTAAATCATGGAAACTATGTGTTCAAAGTAAATGACATGTAATTAATACAAATCATTTAATGAATACCAACTGTGTGACACGACATTATGTGAAGTACATAATGTATTTCAGGATGTACATACTATGTAACATGTACTAATCCATTTTAAATACACAATGAGTACCTGACCATATAATGTGGGTGACCAGTAATGATTCACACACCGTGTAGTAGGTTTTACACACCGTGTAATTGTGGAAAACTC
Source organism: Viscum album (assembly GCA_963277665.1). Taxonomy (NCBI): domain Eukaryota; kingdom Viridiplantae; phylum Streptophyta; class Magnoliopsida; order Santalales; family Viscaceae; genus Viscum; species Viscum album. The sequence goes on from OY728150.1 coordinate 765,052,668, forward strand.
ACACAAGTAACACATCGATACTAGCATGTCGTGTGAGTCAACACACATATAAATTAGTCAATTAAAGAAAAACTAAACTACATGACACAAATATAGTTTTATATATCACATGATATCTTGGCATGTATTGTTCTATAATAAATTTTATATTAATTATTTTACACAATATTCCATAGATGCATGATGTGTATGGTTGTAATACACACCATGCACTTCATGATAATTTCCAGTGGTGTACACCATGAATATTTAAGGCATGCCCTGTAATTATTAATATTGTCAAAACTCCATGGATTGACACATGAAAAAACAATCCATGTATGTTGGGACACGTTGTGTAGGCATATATGTCATGTACGTACACTATACATGACTAAGACCATGCATAAATTGAGTTATACACCATGTCATGTGGTGGAACATGTTTTGTAACAATCATACTACAGAAACTGGTTTAAACATAAGCAGAAGGGTGCATGCCATACCACCTCTAATACACTCGGTGTACTTAATTATTATTCATTAAAATTAATTTATTACATTTTTTAAAATGACAGTGGATGAGAATATTGATGACTATTTGGATTGATAATTATTGTAAAATAATTAGTTAATTAACAGGATAATTAATCTTCTAATTCAAGAGATTTATCTTAATAAAGAATGGACTGAAGTGAATTCTAGTTAATTTGAATTCATATTCATTACATGCATGAATGATAATGAGCTGAACCGACCTATGTATGTGTTGTGTTTATATTTAATTTAATTATTTATAACACAACTTCTGATGATAAATTTATTATTAAATTAAATAATATGAAATGTATATCATTCCTTATACATATTATGTGTGGTCATCTATTTCCTTGGTTTCTTTTGTGTAACCTCAAACCCCAGATTCCCCTCACCTATGTGTGAGTAAGAATATGTAAATAAATGAGATCTTAGGTGTAAAGAGATGGTTCCAGACCTTACCAAGGTGAAACCATCAAAATTGATACACAAGTTAATGATAGAATAATGAAACTCGAGCTCATCCCAACTCAATGATTTATTAACCTAGGGAATATAAACCATTACGTAAAGATCATGACCATACCATATGTCTATTTTTTTAGTGCAGGGATATTTATTTATATATGTGATTAATTCTTTATTTGATGACTAACTGCAATAATGTAAATTAAATGAATTAAAAATAATGATAAGATATAATAAAATAAACAGATTATTCCTAAATTATTTTTCCAGACATGGTAAATCTGTTATGTAAAATCCATATATTTTTAAAATTTGTGTAAAGGAAAAAATGAAGAATATTTATACATAAGATAAATAAAACCCTCAAGAAAATATTAGGTTAGAAAATCCTTCCATTACTTGAGTTAAGGATGCGACTATAGTTAAATAAAATTTTATGTCCTCAATCAAGGAGCTTTCAATTATTAGGGGATTCTTATGAATGTTTTGAGATGTCCTAACCTAGTTAGCATCATGGGTTGGTTGTGTTTACATGAATTGGTACAAATTGGTGGCATGTTCTTATAAATCAATGATTTGATTTCCATATTGGGTAGTCCCCTCAATGGAATAATGAATATCCAATTAATTCCACTAGAAATAACCTATATATAAATACCTTCATATAATTTGAAAAGGACTCTATCTGAGTAATTTGAGGTGGGGGGGGGGGGGGACATGGATCATTTCTACAAGAATATCCATGAGACAAGATATTAAGAATCTAATGGTGAGAGTTATTTAGGTTTAATGAAATAGTTGGAGACTAATAAAATTTCTTACATTACAATTTTGGTATCAAAGATAATGTATTAAAATCTTATTTTATTTAATATATAGAATGGATAGAAAAAACACACTAAAACTATGATAATTCTTGGATTCAAACCATGTTCTTACCATCACACACTTCTATGAGTGGTTCTTTGTTCAAATGTGAGTATTTCATTTGATGTCAATATGTTAAATATGTGTTTAGTGTGGAGATGATGATACTTGGAGGAATGTTATGGATTGATGAAAATGAATTTATCTTAGAAGGAGTAGAAGTTTAATATTTGTCAAAGGTATTTATATTATGACAACTAGATCATAAGTAAAATAACTTATGTGGACCATACCATAAGATAATAAAGTTAATTGGAAATGAAATTTATCTTACGAATATCCACATATAAAAAATTGAGATATCGTATGATAAATGAGTTCTACATCAAAAGATAGAGGTCACTCTGTAAAAGATACATGAGGCCCTGCATATGTATATCTCAAACGAGTTTAATGAAGAAAGTTTTCTAGAGGATTTATAAGAAGGAAACACTTTTTTTGTGTTTTTTGAATGAAGAGAGTTGACTGAAAATCAATGATGTTTGAGTGAGTATTCCAAAGAAAGAAACACCTGATTATTTTGTTTATTTTAATGAGGATCCATGAATGAATAACAAGGATGTTTTAATGATATGATTGTTCTTTAAAGATACTAACCAGTTTCTATATATGAATGAAATCATTGTATGAGAAATATTTTCCATTAATAAATATATAAGAATTAACAAAAGGTTATGGTGTGAAAAGCTTGAGTGAACATGTAAACATTGTACAAGAGAGTTCTGAGGACCTGGTAAAAATCAATTATCATGGAGAGAAGGGTGTGAGATGAAATTAAGATTCCTTGAAGGAGACATACCTGGGTATTTGAAGAAGATGAGGAGAATATATATCACACTAGACATAGAAGGTGTCTTGAGACCAACACTACTAATGATGTTCTTAAGAGATTAAATGAACAATAATGATCCTATGTTATCACGTAGAATGATCACTCTAAGGATAAAAAGAAGACATTCTACCATTGGATCTATAGAGAAAGTAAATGAGTTTTTAAATAGACAAATAACTAGCTTCTAAAGAGGCATGGGACCAAGGAGTATGAATAGTCAAGGAAGATAATGTGATTTTATGTATAAACAATCACACCCCAGTGGTCTCTAGAGACAGTTGAAATTGATAATAACATTATAATAGGGAATCCCTATTTATGGGAATAACCATCCTAGAAAGAACTATTCCTTTCAGCCGAACATTGTAAATTTTTTGTGATACTCTCTTCCATTATTACAACACAAAAAGGTGAGTTTGTAATAAATCAATGAGTTGATTGAGAACATTAAATTTTTCAAGATTTAGGTAGAAAAGGATAAAAAAAATAAATGAAAATAGATCACTAATTCACCCCCATTCTTAGTGATCCAAAGGATCTAGGGAAGGCAATTAGTATCAAAGTGTATGTTCCCTATAAAGATACAAGCGTGGATTATGAGAGATAGAGAATCAAAAATATTTCAATAGATTATCGGTTCCCACATTTAATAAGAAAAATTACCATAGATAGAAAAACATGATTATTTCTTTCCTCTAGTAACTTGTTCTATAAGTGAGAGTTTCTGTAATATTTGGGTTTGAACCCATTATTAATGGTGAGATTCTAACTCTAGAAGTTAAGTGGAATATAATGATATATGTAAAGGCTTAAAATTCCACCCCAATGTCTATATCTTTGAATGTATACCGAAATATTATGGGTCTTCAGACTACCTACGAGACCTAATAGAAATTGAGAAGCAACTATAAAGGTATTTTCAAAGTCAAGGAAGCCAAACATCAAGTTTGGAGGAGTCTATTTGAAAATATAAAAATGGATGATGATGAAGACATTGAAACTTATTTCACTTGGGTAAATGAAAGTGTGATAAACATATGAGGGTTTTTTGAAAATGTATATGATTTCACTATTGAATGAAATCCAATGAATAATTTTCATGATCAATTTGATTAACAAATTTCATCCATAGAAGAAAGATAATACTTGAAAATTTATAAGCTAAAAAATATACTCAGATATTATGAGATGAGAATGAAAAATTAATTGAAAGACTAGGTAAAATATTAAATAGATTTTTAAGGAATTAGAAAATAAAAATTTATAGAAGAAGAGGCCATGAAATCTGAATACTTATAAATTTAGGAGGAACAATAACTCAACAAATTTTTTCACTTTTATCAATGAGATTGATGAAGGGTAAATGAAAATTTGAAGGTAATAATCTACCAAGACATTATAATTTTAATAATTTAGTCATATTGAAATTTAATTTCTATATAACATCATCCTACATCACTTGACTGGGTTTGAATCTAGATTTAGATTTCGGCATTTAAATATAAAATAATTTTTATAAAAGCAAAAAAAAAATTAATAACTCATACCATAATTATAGCAGACTTTGGATTCATTACTATGGATTCATATTTATACCAGAATTTATTAAAGTAAAAATATAAATTGAAGCTCTATTTATTCCATGGAATCAAGATTTATCCCTATCAATAATCAATAATTGATGCTTTCATGCAACAAAGAAATTTTTAATGAGGATATAGGGGATTATCTGACTTCATAAAATCATTGGAATCCTTTTTTGGAGATTCCTAATTCTTAACTACCTTATTTTATTCCCTCTCCTTATTATATATGATTGATAATGGATTATATTCATTAACTTGTGATGATGATGGAGAAGAAAGGACATAACTTGAGTGAGAGTTGAAAGAAAAGTCAGAATTCTGCATGAGACAAATACAATATCTTAAAGAATAAAAGATTTAACTTGATAAAGAAATCAAAAAGGATACTAATAATAAGGAAGAATATATTAATAAGTATTTGAAATGTATTTATGAGATAAATGGTCACAATCTTAGGGAATATAAAAATAAAAATATTATAATAGATCTCAAGGATGAACTAACTATAGAGGAAGAGGAACTTGATGAGACACAATCCATATGTCTCACACAACAACATGAGTTTAAAAAGGATAGAAATGGATTTAATAAGGATATTTGGGTTAGTAGATAATATACTTATTCCAATTAAAATATTATTTTACCTAATGAAGGTCAATATTCTTATAACTAGTTTGAAAATAGAATGGTTTTATATAATAGTATAGATGTGAAAACCAAATATTAGGATATTTGGGTGAGGAAAACCAAGGGGAAATAAAACACATGAAAGGAAGTGAATAATATACCAAGGATTACATGACATCTTACTAAAAGAAAATATTGGATATCAACAGGATAATAACACTACAGATTTAGAATGATTTAGAACTAATATGGAAAGAAAAAGTTTCATGTTTTTTACTAGTTTTGTTGTAATAATTTCCATAATACCTATTCTTTATACATTAATATATATTTAATATGAATTTTTAAAGAAAAAAGGGTGAGTGTTAGTGATCAAATTAAGAAAACGTCTCATAAGAAACAACATATGAACTGATTTACACCACAAAATTCTACTCAATTTTCTAATATTATTGAGAAATTATGTAGAAGATGTAGTTTGGATGGTAACAAGGATGAGGTATGCAAGAAACTGTTTCAAGGAGGGGATCCTTATATTATTATAGGTAATATATTTTAAAATAATATAGTGGTAAGTCATTTAAATATTATGAAAATATCAGACATTTTAAGAAATAATTCATAGTTTCTTTGCTAAATAAATTGAAATTGGCTTAAAAAATTGAGGAAATTGGAAAAATTATTAATAATAATGTAAAAGAAGTGGAATTAGAATATTATGTAAAAAATGGAAAGATGTTATCTGAAAATAGAATCATGATAATCTAGAAGATAGAAGGGTAAAAAATAAGTTCACAAAAAAATAATTTTATAAGAAGAAATAATATAATACAACAGAGAAGACTCAAAAGAGAAAAGTGTCCAATGAAATATTCCCATGATGAGATTATAAGAAAATAATAGAACAATTTTAGAGGAATATCTTATACTAAACATTGTATCGGATAGAAAAATTGTTCTCCAATTATTTTTATTATATATTGTGTTTAACACTAAAATGCATAGAATTGAAAGAGAATCTTGAGATCTATTCAGACTATACAATAAAGATGATGATATTCTGATGAAGTACTACAAAAAATAAGTCTTTATTATAAAGGAAAATAGTGCATACCTTTAAGGGGAGAAAAACTGAGGATGTAGCTACCAATCCTAGAACTTCAAGACTAATATGGAAACATAAATGTTAAGGTATAAGAATCACACTTATGTCCCATTTCTATGAATATATTAAATGAACTTATTGAGGGGGTGCGTTAGTTATTAAAACATGAATAAGGGAAGTTAGAAGACATGTAAATGAAATTTTCTAATGGTTTGTTAATGATGTGGGTAGGTTAAATGTTTCATTTAAAAGAATATACTATATATGGACACATATTTTAGTAATAAGTGGATTTTGAGTGTGATATCACATATATAGTAGTGTATAGAAAACATGGATAACCATGATTAATCCTCCTTTTTTCATCCTATGGCTACCACATGTAGACTATGAGTTGAATAATAAAAGTATATTTTTATAAGACAACCATGTGGTATCATCATTCTCTCACGTTTGAAAATAAGAAAAGACAATGAGAGAACCTTGACAGAAATAAGTAGAGATGAGAAGAATCTTACACTAAACCTTGTATTTATTTTTTCATAATAGGGATACCAAATAATTCATCAAATAACACATATTATTATTTGGGAATTATGGTCTTTCTAACAAATTAAAATGGGGATATTATTGTTCCTATGTGATTATTGATTTTTGTTGTCAATATGTTCAATATGGTTTGTGGATATGATGATTCTTTGTGAACTATTATGGATTCATTAAAATAAATTTATATTATGAGGATTAGAAGTATAATATGTTGAAATGTAATTTATCTTATGTAGAATAGCTCATAAGATAATTCACTTATGTAGAATATCCCACAAGATAATTGAAGAATTTGGAAAAGAATTTTATCTTATACAAACTAGTCCATAAGATTTTTGAGAGATCATATGATAATTTATATCCACATCACAAGTTAGAGGTCTACATTGAAAAGGAATATGAGTCCCTTCATGTATATATCTCTAATGAGTTTAGAAAAGTGGTTTTTTTAAGGGATTTCAAGGAAGAAAAAACTCAATTGATAGGGTGATTTGAATAAGGAGTCTTGACTAAAAATAAAGAATGTTTTAATGAGTACATAAAATAAGGAAACACCCAATTGTTTGAGTGATTTTAATTAGGAACCCTGATCTATAATCATGTAAGATTGAATGAGAAGATATAGGTAAGTGAAGAATATATAGGTAAGTGAAGAATATTGTGGTGTGAAAATATTAGTATAACATGAATATACTATGTAAGAGAGTTATGAGAACTTTATTCACATATATTATGATGGAGAGAAGAAGGTGATCCAAAGTTAGGAGTCCTTATAAAAGACATGCCCAAGTATTCGATGAAGTTGAGGATAATCTAGATCACACAAGATCTAAAAGGATTATCACAAATATTGAACTATTCACATTCTTGAGGGATTATGTAACCAAGAATGATCCTATTAGATCATGGAGAAATAAAAATATTTGTAATAAAGAGTACTTTCTACTATTATATCAACAAAAAAATTGAAGGAGTTTGTATTTGGTGGGTATAACCAGTTATTAAAGAGGCTTGGGGATATGGAATATAAAATGTAGATAAATAAAAGATGATTGTGGTGGAGGTATAAAAAATCAAGATCTTGTAGACTTTTGATACCAATGTAATTGATAATATTATCATAGTGGATAATCCATGTTTGTGGGAATAAACAATGAAGACATGTGTAAGCCTTTTAGTCAAACCTTGAAAATACCAAGTGCTACTCTCTTTATTCATTAATTCTCATAAAGGTGAGGTTGTGAGAAATTATTTAGTGGATCAATAAATTTAAATAGTTCAAGGGGATGGATTAAAATAGGTATAACTCATAAAAGAAAATAGATCACCTATTCACCCTTCCCCCTCTCAGTGATCCAAAAACTTTGGGACTAATAGGTATAGCTGTTTATATACTACCCTAATATAAGAGAATTTATAATATGTGATGGAGTACCCTATTTATAATCACCCAACTCACTAAGTGATCATAGGTGAAAAGTATTACTATAAGGGTTATATAAAAGTTTCTTCAAATATACATTGCATCAGGCTATAATCTATTTCCAAAGATCTATAGATGTAGTACAAAGTCCTAAATACATACATGATCATGTCTCATCTCCTATATCTTGAGAATGAAAAAATAAAACATAAGATAAATTATATTAACACTTAATTTTACTAGTTCACTCTAGAATATAGGTACTAAGGTATTTATATTACCACAAAATGATGAATTATATTGATTGGTTAGAAGCGTGAGGCTTCTATATTGATAAAAGATTATCTATTAATTTTATATTATATCCATTATCACTAAAAGAATACATATTTATCAAGGTCCTATGGAAGAATATTATGGATAGTACACTCAAGAGTCATTTTAAAATGCTTTACCAAGAAGATTGACAATAGTTGAAAATGGTTTCTTATCCCTTATGTTGAACGAAATGAAATACCATGCTGAAAATCTAATCCGTATTCCAAATTCAATGGTGTCATTAAAAAAATTTTGAAAGTGAAAAAAGATTCAAGGGTAATACATTGAACACGAATCTATCATCTTCTCATATGTAAATAATGATTATTTGAGTTGGATCTATAATGAGTTGAAGAACAAGTTAGTATAAGCTTCTACATTAATTATTTTCATCACAGAATGTAAAATTACCATTTCTCTACTTGGTTTTAAATACAATGTAAAACATACACATTTGTATTATGGAAAAAAGTTTATAAATATTATAAGAAGGTAATAAAACTCTCTATGTCGTTGAGAAATAGTTATTCCAGATTTACCTAAGAGGACCATAAAAATTCAGATTTCCCAACAAATTATTTCTTTCTATTTTTTATTTAGTATTTCAAAAAAAATTCTTAGGGTATATACTTACATAATAAGATATATTTTCATGTTTTAAATGAATGTTGTTGTTGTATTTGATACTTAAATAATAGTTTAACATCACTTGAATCACATGCAACAAATATCAAAAATGAATTATGAAAATAAAATATAATAATTCTACCAATTTGTGGAAAGATAATTCTTAGTTAAGTTAAACTAAAAGTAGTAGTCAGGCATACATTGGAATGTTTTTAGAATATTAGGAACTAAAAAACTTAGGAGACTAGACAGACTTTTTATGTTTCAGTTAATAAATCATTTATAAATAAATTTAATCCACAAAATCTTATAGAGTTAGGTCAATGAGACAATATAAACTACTTTAAGGATAAAATAGTGGTAAATTAATATACTCCATGATATTCCCTTAAGAGATTCTAGGAATGGTTAGTTGGTAAATGAATATAGTTGGTAAAATATATAAGATCCGATGAAAATTATTTTTTAATATTATCTTAGAAAATTATTCATCAACAAATAAATATTTAGGGGAGACTCTCCTATAATCCTGTTAACTTATACACATCAAAGACTCAACGGTAGTGAAAAGAGGATGTATGAGTAGTATTATATGTATTTAATGACTTATATAATTCCATTCAAGAAATGTTTTTAAAATAGAAACTTAACAACTAAACTTATGTGAACCATATTGATTAACGGTGTTATATATTCCATTATATGAAAGAAATCCATTATATCACCAATTTATGTATTTTAATGAGAAATATTTTTGAAAAGATGTATTTAGATACAAACATATATTAATAAAATCACTAATTTAATATCACTTATTTATACAATATATATTTAGGATATTAACATACATATGATAGAAAGGTATTAGTATAGACTTACTAAGATTCTATAAGAGGGAATAAATTCACTTTTGGGATAGTGGGTGTAGACTTGAATTAAAAGAGGTTATGGATATTTATGAACATGATTTGGAATAGGAACACTAGATATCACTAGGCTCGGTGGGAGGTGTTTCTCCAGACATTCATATTTTATAGAAAATTTAATTCCAAACAGGTGGTTTTATATTCACCAAGTAAACTGATATATTATTTAATAATAAAAATGAATCTTATAGGAATAAATAAATGGAAATAGGATAATAATGAATGTTCATACGAATTTAGATATGGATCCATATACCAATACCATGTTTATATTTTTATAGTTTCTCCATTTCTTGTAATGTCATTGGTGGGTATTGAACAGAAACTGTACAAGGAAGGTAAAAGAAGGTACCAATAAGACTTGTTTGGTTATTAAATGTTTTGAGTAATGTTTATAGATAGTCTATGAAAACATATTACACTAGGTATCATTCTGGAATCTATTAGTGTTCTATTGGTCATATTACCCTTCTATAGTCATTATATTCGGTGATTGCAAGTCAAGACCACCTTCCTTGGAGGAAATATTATGGAATATGTATATATGACACAACCAGAATGGTTGAATATACCAACAAATTCCAATAATGCATTCATATTTCATATACCTATATATGGATGTAATATTTATAAGGATCATAGAATATTTGCAGGGAATGAAAGTGGAACATGAATCTACAAGAGTTTTGTGGGAGTACTATTGTTTTCAACATATATATATATATATTGATAATATAAGGAAAATATATGGTTTGTATTAAGTTAATAATGACTTAGGATAATTTCTCCATGATTGATTAAAATTAGAGACCTAGGTTCTATGAAATAATATATAAAAGGCATATATCCTTGGGGTTGAATAGATTAACTAATAGTAGAAATTTTGACAATGTGTTGAAAAAATATAATCAAGAACAATTTAAAACCGAATCATTTCCCACATCACATGGAATAAAATATATTCAGGATGATATGTAAAAACATATAAGGATATTTTTATGATAAATAGACTATATATTCCTAATATTACTAACAAATAGGTATCAGGGGGTGTGGAAAAAAAATTATCTTCCCTATGGGTGTATTATTATTAGTAACTGAAAGTCATATCCATAGATAAGTGATTTAATCAAGTTTTCATTAATGAAAATGTAAATAAAATAAAATATTGAAAATGTTAGAAAATAAAGGAACTCAGTGTTTTGAAATTTAGATGAGTGAAAAGTGATTGGGTTTAGGTTTTGTTTACCTATTTTGTAATTCAATCATGGTCTTCAATAAAAATGAATATTTTTTTTTATTAAAATGATTTAATGAATGGAGTAACCCTCATTTCAATTTTATTCACATTTGAGTTAAGATTTATCAAAGTGTGAAATTCATAGTGTTCCTTATTTAAATTATTCAGGATATACAATATCTTTTATTGACATTCTTCCAATATTAAAATTAGTCCACCATTCCTTCCTCACCAATTTATCAGTCACAAAAACACTTCTCAACTTAATTTTACATCAACCAATCAGTATGACCCAAAACCAAGAAGATGAAGGATAATAATTTTAATCAAATCAATTAAAAATTTATTAATTAAATAATTTTTTTTTAATTTGAAATAATAAATTATTAAATTGAAAACCATTAAATAAAGAAGAAAATAATTTTAATTTTGATTATAATTGTAACTTAAGAATCAAAAATGGGGTCTCATTTCCTTCACCCAACCATAAGGGATTTTACCCCTCTATTAAAGTGGGATCTTTGAAACAATTGGGGAAGAAGACATGGTAGAGTTGAAATTAAATAAAGGAAGAGAATAAAGTATGGATGGGAAAAAGCTTCCCCTTGCGCACATGATACTTTTTTTAAGGGATTGGTTCATTCCTTCCAAAAAAATGGTCTAAAATCCTTCCAAAATAATGGTCTAAAAAACCAAAGCCTCTCACGACACACCTACCTATCTTCAAAAAGGCATGTCCATTACCTTGAACTACCTCTTAAACACTCCATTATAAGTCTTGAGTGTTAAAAATCATCGAGAAATATTGATCCCCCATGAGACCCATGGTGGTTATAGCTCAAATAGAAAATCCCAGATTTATTGGGTGTTCATAAATAAGATCTTCCCTGTATGGTGGATTCATAGTGGAAAACCTAGAGGATGGCCTTAAATAGTGCATGAACTTTCATGGAGTATAGCTATTCATGGCATCACAATAACTCCATGTGCACAAGGTGCGTTCATGTGATGGGGAAACGTGGGATATGGACCTCACTGGTGAGAAAAGGGAGACCACTTTCATTCAGCCTTTGATGTGGATAAATAAACCTTGAAATAATAATCACGAAGCTTTGATGAGTCCCTAAGAGTAATTAATAGTGACCAAGATAGCGATAGTGGTGATATCTCATGACCGATCTTGTTTAGCTCTACCATATTGGTTCTTTTGATTTTGTAGTGGCGGTGGGGAATGAGTGGTGCTAGTGGAGTGGGGGTTCATGGATTGTACGTATCAAGCTAGAAGTTGTGCCCAAGCAGTTGTAGTGGAGATAATACTACATGGAACTAATATGAAAAGGGCCATCCTCCTTTATCTATCCTTCAAAGTGTTCTGATGATCCTTAAGGTGATCATCATGGGGGTTGATTGAGGTGACGAAGATGATCTATGGTGTCCCCGAGATTCGATTATGGCGTAATGTTTTGATATCATGCATTATAGAGAAGTACTTGACATTTATTAGTGGTTATAGGAAGCATAAAATGACATCAGGTGGTAATGTGCAATGAAGGAGGGTGGCGTAATGTGTCTTAGGTGAAGAACACAAGAATGTAAGTGAAACGGATCCACAATTCTTAAAATTTGAACCATAACCTTGGAAAATTAATGTCCCACATTGAAATGGTTGTGCTGGGTGGGGGAGGGGGGTTATTTATAATGAAAGTTATTGGACTCCCACTATAATGAAGTCATTTGAATCCAATGGACTCCCGCCCACTGTCATGCATTTCCCTGTGCTGACGACACCATCCTTCCACCACCACATGGATATTCCCTCTATGATGGCACTCTAAGAATTAAAACTATATATGTATCATAGATTTTAATCCCCTGGTCCATATATGGGACTGATCCTCCTGTGAATCCCCATACTCGAGGGGGACCTCCCAGGGGATGGCCTAGCTGGCTACCCCTCATGGGATGACTATGAGGCAGAATGACTTTGGATAATGAGCTATCTCAATATTAGCCTATTTTTTTGCTAACTCCACCTGAAAAGACATTCAAATGAGAACATAAAATAAAGATATTATTATAATTAATACCAGAATAGAGGTTTAAAACAAAATAATTCATTTCTACTTCTTTTAATTGCACTTTTACAATTTCCCACCTTCCAGTAAAACATCAAAATATAAGGGAAGAAACATTAAAATTCATCAAAAAATAATTAGAAACTATTTAAAAACATTTATCAAAATTTAGTGTGTCAAATACCCCCACACTTAAACCATGATTTTCCTCATTCATAACATCTCACCATTGAATTTAGAGGGAACCAATGAAACCCTTATTCAAATTACAAAAAAAAAATGATTATTAATTTTAAATTGAAATTTATAATATCTCATAAAATATCAATTCGACATCTCAATTATTAAATAAATAACCAAATCCAATATTTTACTTTTCTTCCTTTTGAAAATGGTTTAAATTCTTCTCTTATATATTCAAGTTCCTCAATTTATTGTTATTAAACATTCTCAAATCATGATATGACTAAAAATTTAATCCTTTCACTCATATATCATAATATAAATTCATGTATATCTATGATCCTATCATGAGAAAATTATCCTTATCCATAGGCTTGAAAAATAACATTTTTCTCTACTCTGTAAAGACAAAAATCACATAAAATCATGAGAGATTACAATAGTGATTCATATGAATATGAGGCTTAATGATGATTTTTTAATGTGTTAAAAATAAGGTTCAAGTAAATGGTTTGTATCATAATTATATGTTATGATATCAAAAGATATAGCTCGATGAAAATACCCTCTTCAAATTGTAGAAACTCCAACTTATATGCTCAATGAAAGGTCATGGTAAAAGTAAATCATAGTGAATGAATTATGCATCCTCTTGATTTTATTTATATTTTTATACATTTTTTAAAAGTTATTATTAGAATAAACCTCAAATCCACCACCTAACCAAATATGATAAAAAACATTAGTCTAGTAATGGTGATTTTTTATTCTTCTTAATCATAACCCATTCTTTCATTTTTTAGAACTTTTTTTTCATTTTCCCAATTTTTTTCGGAAGGGGAAAACAATAATGTGTTTAATGAATGAATCAAATAACCTTTATGTATTAACACAATTTAAAACCCCCACTTTCCCCTTACAATGTATTTCATTTCTTCGACCATGAATCCATTCACCCCATATACCATCTTTAAAATATAATGAAATTATTAAGAGGAGGGTATGAATTGATAAAAATGGAGTAAAACAAGGATCATTACAAAAAAGGTAATTATTGGTGTCAATGGGATAAATAAGGCAAAATTTAATGGTGGTTATCAATGATAATGGATTTTTAAAATATGGATCAATCATTATCAATGTGTTTTTGTATAGTCATTATTTTTATAAGTTTAAATGCATGTTTTAGTGGGTGGAATATCCTGTTATCACTCAATAAATATGATTAATAATTTAAATTAAGTACTAGGTATAGAAATAATCTAAGGAATGAAACATTTGATAATGGAAATCCAATCCAGTAATGATTAATAATGAAAATTCCATTCCCATAAATTTTTGAAATTCAACCATGAAAAATTTTGTGAAATTAAATTTACATGAATCAATTAATTCACTCTAATCATGATTCCTCATTTTAATATTCATGTTCAATTTAATCATCCAATTATCTATTTTAATCATTCAATATCATTATCATTGAACTATAAATCATGCAATAGTAGTATTATTAATAATCTCATGTCTCCTAGAGAAGTCAAGTAAATCATAAATCAAGCATTGTCATGAAACATCATTTTAAATCTCAAATCATGTTTTGGAAAAAACGTAGATATTTTAAATATATGAATTAAAAGTGAATTCCCTTTTTAAATAACTCTTTGTTATTATCATTCCAATAATTGGGGTTATATTGTTGTTTACTTCAATGATAGTCTTTATAAAATCAAAAAAACTCATACCAATGTAATAACAATTCCATTAAAGCTCAAAAGGGTGAAGTAAGAGGTATCAGAATCCTAAATCATAAGAAAAATAATAATAAAACATGGGTTTCCTCCTACATGTGCCTTTGGTTAATATCATTATATAGATCTAACCTCATTACAAGTTATCTATTGATGTATTTGAGAAGTTTTAGCTCCATTATCAATTCTATAAGTAAACGTCCATGGTATTGTTTCGGCCTTTACCACTTTATAGTGAATGGGTTTCCTTTATCTTATTTATTGATCTGAATAGAACCAAAATGATAGAAATTAGTAAAAATAAAAGGTCCTTCCAACCTAAAATGAAGATTATAAATCCTTAAAACGAATATGTAATAATAGAGTAGGATTCGGTCTCTAGGTTGAAAGGTATTTCGATGAATCAGTTAGTAATGTTGCACTCGAGTTAATTCATTTTAAATTTTGGAATTGTATAAATATTCTCTTCTGATACCTTCCAAAACATGTAACTGATGTTTTCTCTCAATTACAAAACTCTCTAAATCCAAATTCACCTTTTTAACAACATAATATTCTGGGTTATCCAATTCCACTGGTAGTTGAAAACCTTTGTCTTACATCAAATAATAGGGAATCATACCTATAGGTAAATTTTATGTTGTCCAGTATGCCCATAAAGTGTGTTCAAGTCTTTAGATCTAGTCCTCTCAGTTTAGTCTGACTATTTTCTCCAAAGTTCTTGTAGTCTTCTAGTCGAACACTTCATCTTAGCGATTTGTTTATGGATAGTAAGGTGCATATGTTTGGTCATGCACCCCATAAGTTTTAAGAATATCCTCCATTATTATATTTTAAAAACGTTTCCATTGGTTACAAATGGTAGATCATGGCATTCAAAACTTGAAAAAGATTCTATCCAAAAAAAATCACACACAACTTTGGAATCATCATTTTTGGTGGCCTTGGCTTCTACCCATTTAGAGGCATAATAAAAAAAATTAAATTATAATATTTCCCAAAAGTCATCGGAAGGAGTCCAATAAAATCAATTACAAATATTTAAAATATTTTTCAGAAAATGATGGGATTCTGGGCCATCTAATTTTAATTAAAAAAATTTCATGAAAATTGACACTTTTCACATTTTTACAACAATAATGAGCATCTTTAACAAATTTGGAAAAATAAATACTAGATTCCAATACTTTTCTAACAATTATTTGAAGTCCAACGTGGCTGTATAGGAATGTGTATAAAAAACTGAAAAAACAAATTCTATTTCACTTTCCAGTAAACATATTCTTTTGGCGTCGTCATTACAAATTTTCCCATGAAATAAATATTCTTATATATAGAATCTAGATTCAGCCCTAAGTTTATGCTTCTTATGGGAGTTAAGGGACGAAGGCACCTGGGATGCGGTCAAATAATTTACTATGTCAACATACCATGGTACTCAACCTTCGATGATAAAGAACGATTCTTTGGGTAAGTGATAATTGAGCCAGCTTAGTTCTAGAATATCTATTTCAGTATTTTTGGGCAGCCTACAGAGCTCATCTTCAACATTATTTTCAGCCTCTTTTTATCTTTAATCTATATATTAAACTCATTCAGGATTAGTATCAATAATGCTATCCTTGGTTTGGGATCCTCCTTCCTCATCAATTACCAATGTGCATCCTAATTAGAAAATACAACCACTTTAGATATAAGAAATTATGACTTGAATATATATAATTTAAATACAACACTAATAGAATACTTTTCAGTGGTTGTGTAATTGATCTAAGTGGAATCCATGGTTCATGGTGAATATATTATTAATTGGGGTTTCCCTTCAATTCGTTGGGAAATAATTTCTCTAACAGCTTCATTTGATGCATCACAATGCAACAAAAATGGATATTCAAAATTTTTTGGATGCATTATTTGTGGGGTAATCAACTTCTATTTCAGATCATAATATTTCTTCTTACTATTTTCAATAAAAAATGCCTTTTTCTTTTAAAATTAATCATGAAATAGGAAGATAATTATTACCAAAGTCCTTGATGAATCTTCTATAAAATCCCACATGACCCAAAAACGATCGAACATGCCTCACATAGGTAGTATAGAAAAACAATTATCACATAATCCTTAAAATAATCCAAATAAATTCATTTCTGTGAAATTATATGACCTATAAATAGTCTATTTTCAACCATAAAGTGTCACTTTTTAAGGTTCAAAAATATATTTTTTTCTATACTTTTATTCAAATCATTCTTCAGATTCCCTAAGCAATGATCAAAGGAGTTTCCAAAAATAATAAAGCCATCAAGAATTACCTCTAGATAGTCCTCAACGTGATATGATAAATTTATCACCATACACTTCTAAAATTTACATGGGGTATTTAATAATACTAATGGAACCCAATTTAATGAAAGGTTCCCAAATGGATTGGTGAATTTTGTATTCTCTTGGTCTTATGGGGATATTGGTTCTTGAAAATGACCAAAAAAATCATACAAAAATTATTAATGTGTCAAACATGATAGCATTTTGATCATTTAATTGATGAATGGAATTGGGAAGTGAACTTTTTGGGTTTATTGGTTCATCTTTCTATAATAAATATATACTCTCCAACTATTTTGGACTCTCATTGGAATTAATTCCTTATTATTATTTTCCAAAATAGTCAATCCTATTTTCATGGGTACCACATAGATGGGGATGCCCCATTGGGATTCAAAAATGGGGTGAATGTTATTAGCTACCAAAAAATTTCCAATTCCCATATTTACAACCACCATGATGGTGGGTTTAGGTCTTCAATGGGGCTACCTAAAAGTTTGAGAGTCCTCTTCTAAAAATATTCTATAAGAGGATACCTTGGGTTTTATTCTGGATATATATCTTAGAACCCATCCACTAGATCCATCATTTATTTTTTAAAGGTTAATAATAGTTTTCCCTCGGTTATCAAATTGATTTTTGGAAATTATCACTAATATCTTTTCACCCTCCCAAGGATACACATATTTTATGTCAAATGGGAGGGGTTTTCATTCAATATTTGGGGGGTATTCTATGACTACCCTACAATTTATTACACATTAATACATGATTTTTAAGATTACATCTCACTTCATACAACCCAAAACGATCAATAAGTATAGTATATTTGTTAATTGGTTACATTAAATAACAACTTATAAGATGGAATACAACAACATTATTGAAAACATCCTTTCCATGATCATAATAATCCATCAAACATAAAACTGAATGGGATATCCTATCGACATACATAAAAAGGGGTGATATATGAAGCAAAAAAATGGAATAAATAATTCATTACATTTATAATACAATAAATGTTAGACAGTAGAAATATCCAAGGGGCAAAAAAGTAACATGGATAATAAGGCATGACATGGGAAATGTGGAAAAAACATAAAACATTGAATCATAATAATAGGTCAAAGATAAGCCTTTTAAGATATCATGGTGGACCAATTCCTGCAAAATAATTAGATAAAACCTCTATCCCTATGTGACATGTCATTATACTAACCACTACCCAATGCATTAGAGTGCTATCAAGGCGCACCCTTCACAATAATTTTATTCTCATGCTTATGTGTACAACATAGATCATATAACACGGAGTCATTCAACATAATAGTATATTAAACAATCAAGGAATGTGTAAAAAATACATTAAAATCTATAATAAATAATTATATGATAATAAAGTGTAATACAATGGATATAAAAATTTGTATGGTATTCACTACACAATTATTTTGGAATGAAAAATCACGGTGCAATTTCGACCGCATAACGATGTCATAAAATTTTTTATAAAATGTTTTAATGAGAGATAAATGGGTATCTAATTCTTTTATACCTGAAATATACAGTAAAAGTTTCATGTAAATACATTATCCAACATAAATAATTGGAAATAAAAGGTGTAACATAATAAAGAAACTTCAACAAAAGTGGAGAAAGGAAATAACCCTTATGAAATTTAGGCATGGTAACACGTGTAAATGGGTGGGATTAATGAGACATAAAGGGGTATATATTCATTTAAATAACATAATTGAAGTATGTAAGAGGTTCAAAAACATACCTCTTTATTAGGAAATAAAGATAAAAGGGTATAACATAGAGGAGATTCTTGAATAAAAGTGAGAAGGAGACGATCCCCAACTTGAATGTGTGGCCCCAACGGCTTGGGAGAGGGTTCTTGGGAGCTTGGGGGAGCCTTGGTAGGACTCTAGGGAGTATATGAATGATTTTGTTCAGGATAAAAGTGTTTTAAATGAAGATTAATGGGATTTTTTTGGTATTATATAGAAAAAAGGGGGATTTCTTTATAATTTCGGTTTTGGACACTACATAATAAAATATTCAAAACCATAAACCATCCCAAGGTTTTTCCCATGGTTTCTACAAAATGGGAGTGGATTAAATTATTTTATAAGTCAAATGGTAGAATATAATAGAATAATTCACTTCTTTATGTCGAGGTGAGTCACACTATCAAAGAACTGATTTTAGAATTTTAAAATATATTATAAGTATATGAGGATTCATTAAGGTTTTATAAAATAAATAAAATAAACATAAAATTAAATTATATTAAATAAAAACAAACATTTGGACAATTATACAATTTATATTATTTATTACATCACTATTGTGTCATTATGATGTTATAAAACACCCAATATATTTATATGGTATTTAATTTTTAACCAAAAAAATGGAATGTATTTGAAAATAATGAAAAATTCACCAATATATAATTTCAACATCATAATTACAAAAAAATACACATTTAATATAAATATATTTTTAAATATGTGAATCTTCACTATTATAATAAAAACCAACATTTATTGAAAATGGGTAGGTTTTTGACAATAAGAGTTTCCGAACCCTAATAAAAATTACATTTGACATCATAAAAATTACATAATCATTTATATTTAATAAAATTAATTTATTAATAATATTTTACGAATTTATTATTTATTTAAAAAATCCATTAATTAATCAAAATAGATTTCTTAATTTAATTTCAATATAAACGAAAAATACTATTTGTGATTTAAAAATCATTTACAACGTAAAAGTAAGAAGATGAAAATATATTCATTATTCTATGAAAAATAATTTACATATTCATATTTCTAGGGTCTTGACACAGAAAAATTTAATACATTGGCATACACTCAAAGTGTAAGGTGCACAATGAGGGGGCTTTTATAGGGCCGTTTGGTGAAAGTGTTTTGGGCCGTGATCTCTATAAGCTTGAAATCCTCTTGTAAATGGTTTCTCTCATAATTAAGTTGTTGGATCTCATCTTGGGATTAGTCTAGGGAAAGAACAAAAATTATATCTCTCTTGAAATCTCTAATAAACGGGCTTCATAGGGTACAATCCTACTAGTTGAGGCCATCACTTCCTTTGTCTATGTAAAATGGATTTGTTAAAACACTATATTTATACTAGTCATGTGATCACTATTCTAGGACTATATTATCAATGGTAAGGATACATTACAATAATTTAAATGTAAATGGATAAAATAATGCAAAATAAGTTCATGAGTTTTCTATAACCACTTTAAATTTAACTAAATCAAAAATGGGATCTTTATTCATAAAAATTTGGTTCGTTAAAATCTTCCCCCTTTATTAAATTCATGAAAAAAATATCATTTTCTAATAATAAAAACATAGTAACTCTACTTTATCACTTACTATGATTCTGACATTTCTTCTTCAAACTTTTGGTTTCTCCACAATACTTTGATGAGGGGCATTATATTATTTTGTCGAAATTTTTCTCTAAAATATAAGGTCTTCACTGGATGTTGCTCATTGGAAACATGATTATAAATTGGTACCAACTATGGATTGAGTACATGTTAGGGTTTTGGTATGTACTTTATCAAGAGTGATAGATGGAATACATCATATACTTGAGATATGTTCGATGGGAGTTCTAGTCGATTGGCCACTACTCGGATGTGATCAAGGATCTCAAAAGGGCCGATGTATATTGGACTAAGCTTAATATTATTCCATAATATCATAGATATCTTACATGGAGATATTCATTGTAATAACATGTCTCCAACATCAAACTATAGGTCACATCGACAATTGTCAGTATGACACTTTTATTGACTCTGAGCAGCTTCGATGTGCTACTGAATGGTCTTAACGTTATCCACCATTTCGATAACAATTTTAGGACATAAAGTTTTTCATTCCCCAACCTCATCTCAAAAGGCCATTGTTCTTCACCACTTCCTATAAAAGGATTTATAAAGTTCCATTATTATGCTCGAGTGGAAACTATTTTTTTAAGATAATGACACCAAAAAAATATATTGTTCCCATCCAACTTTTAAGTCAATTGGATAAGATATAAACATGTTATAAAGTGTTTGGATAGTCCAATCAATTTGACCATTAGTTTGAGGGTGATCATCTGTAAAAATGTTCATCTCAGTGTTTAGAGCATGCTAGAGACTTTTCCAAAACTCAGGGGTAAATCTTGGATCTCAATCGGAGAAAATAGATAGTTGTACTCCATTCATCCTTACCAATTATCTGATGTATATCCATTCCATTTTATCAAGTGATAAATCCTCTTGAGTTTCAATAAACTATGTAGTCATTTAATGATTGTCCAAGAAAACAGAGATATCTTTGTTACTATTTGATGTCTTCAGAAGTCTGGTGACATAGTCCATGGTGATGTTTCCCATTTCCATGTTGGTATGTGTAGTGGTTTCATAACCCCATTAAGCTTATACCTTTTAACCTTAACTTGTTAATGCACTGGTCCCTTTTATGTTTTTTTAGCATATCCTTCTTCATGTTATCCCACCAATAGTATTGTCAAAGATCTTGATACATCTTTGTGTTTCTTGGGTGAATGTAGAATATAAAAATATTTGAATCATCCAATAGATCCTTCTTTAACCCTGGATTTGATGGAACACATAGTCTTGACACAAAAATCACAATTCCTTCTTCATTAACATATAACATCAAGGATTACCCTTTTATTATAGTTTCCACTTACTTTTTAATTCCCAGATCATATTTTTGAGAATACATTAACCTTTCCAAAAGGTAAGGCTATGAAATCATTTAAGAAATGATTAATGATGTTCCTTTATTTATCATTCCAATGTCCATCCTATTCAAACCCATGAATGTTGGTCCATTTTATAGTTGCATCAATGATAGAATTGTTGGATCCTTTATACTTAGAGCATCCACCACCTTATTTACTTTACAAGGATGGGAGTGGATTGAGAATTATTAATCCTTGATAAGATCTATCCATCTTAGCTAGTTCATATTAATCTCTTTATGTGTGAATACATATATTAAGCTCTTTTGATTGGTATATATCTCACACTTCTCAACATATAGATTATTCCTCTAGATTTCAACACAATGGTCACTATTGATAACTCTAGATCATGTATGGGATAGTTTTAATCATTAATTGTTAGTCACATTGAGTTGTGGGTAATTAATTTTTCATTTTGCATTAACACACATCCCAATACCTTCTATAAATAAGTGCTAAAAATTATTTAAAATGATCCACTCATGGGTAGTGTGAGAACAGGGGCAATGATAAGCCTCATTTTCAACTTCATGAAGCTTTGTTTCCATTCATTAGTCCAGGAAAACTAGAATCCCATATGAGTTAGTTTGTTAAGAGGGTTTACCAATTTTATTTATGAAAAATTAGTGATAATATCTAGTTTATACAAGAAAGATGTGGATATCTATCACATATTTTGGCCTCATCCATCCCTCAATTGAATTTGTCTTTGAAGGATCCACAGATATCCCGTTACTTGTGATGATATGCCTCAATAATGATAATTCTTTGAACTAGTTCCCACACTTGATTTACATTTCATAGATCTTATCCTTTCATAATGTCTTTAGAATAGTGCTAAAATTCTCCTCATTCTCCTCCTTAGTTTTGGATTATATTAGAATATTTTCTATATAGACTAACACAAATTTTCCGATGTAACCTCTAAATACAATTAATAAAGTTCATAAAGATTTATAGGGAATTAGTTAGTCCTAATGGAATCACTATGAACACATAGTGCCCATACCTTGTAGCAAAATCAATATTCTTGGGGATGTCTTTCTTTTTCAACCTTACATGGGAATATCTGAACCATAGATCCACCTTGGATAAGTATTGTGATCCTTGTAGCTGATTGAAAAATTCATCAATTCATGGAAAAAGATACTTGTTCTTTATCTCAATCTTGTTGAGCTCATGATAATCAATTCAAAGGTATAGTTACCCATCATTCTTCTTGATGAAGAGGACTAGTGAACCTCAAGGGGAAGCAAATGAGCTTATAAAACCTTTATCCATATTCTCTTATAGTTGTTTTTTATCTCCTCAAGTTTCACAAAATCCAAAATATATAGAGTCTTGGATATTGGAGACACCCCTAGTATAAGATTGATTGAAAATTAAGCCTCCCTGCTTGGAGGAAGACCATGAAAATCCTTGAGAAACACATCATCGAATTCCCTCACAATATGCATGTCTTGAAGGATGGTTATTTCCTTTGACTCAGTCATTCGAGAATGATATGCCTACTCATAGGGTATTAATATCCATGATTTAGATGATGGTTCCAAAGATGATTCATCCTCCTCCTTGCACTTGTATATAATTGGGGCTTGATTCACAATACTAAGAGTGATTTCCTTGTTGTAGAAATTTATTTTTGTCTTTATATAGTGAAAACCAATCCATACCCATAATTGCATCAAATTACACCAAAGGAAGTAAAATAAGGTTCACTAGGATATTCAATCCAAAAATTGTGATAGGGGATGAGTTATATACATGGAATTCAATAATTTCCCGATTTTCTATTTCAATGACATCTATATTTCCATTCTTATTAGTTGTGTATGAATTATTCTTGTAAAATTTCAGGATATAAAGGAATGTGTAGAACCGGAATAAAAATGTAGGTATGCTATTATTGAATGAATAACTTGTGTACCTATCCACACTTCTTTTTCAGGATTCACCTTAGTAGTAGTGATGGGAAAATCTCTCCCTTTCTACCGTGGTTGTTGTTGGTTGCCTCGAAAAACATTGGCATATTGAACTTGTTTATAAAGTTCCTCGGTTACATACAATTGAAGCAATGAACAATTCATTGAGGATTGACCTGAGCATTTATTTCTTCAATCACAATGCTGGGTTTCTTCTATTACAAATCAATGTCCAAGTTCCCTTCTCTTCCAAACTTAAAGTATTTACATATCCCCCTTAGGCAATATTTGGGGTGCTTCTTTCTGCCATTGAAAAGTGCTATCTTGAAATTTATTAGAACCATTGGATTTATCCATTAGAATACCAATATTAAACTCCACATTCTACTTATTATCCACATTATACCCATGATATTCCCCTATATCCATTTCAACTATTAGAGAACATCATAAAATTTTATCATGCCTATCAAAGTAACATATTCCCAATCCCTTTTATAAACTAGGATTTAGCCCACCAATTTAGTGGTCAACCTTGCATTTTAGGATAATGACAAAACTGGAGGTGTATCATGCATGTATTTTGATGTTTTCCTTGTACCCCCAATAGATTCTTCATTATGTTTCTTAAGTGTAAGGAAATAACTTTCCATCTAAAGATTGAGGGAGAGGAGAAAATATTAATCGAATAACATTTTCCGGAATTCAATCATCTCCATTTCTTTTATATCTTCCTCAAGCTATGTATTCTTGATCAATATCCACAACTGATCAGATTAACCTTTCATTCAATAAATATACATAAAAACCCTCTCTTCTTTGGAACATTGAATGATAGAGAAGATCTTTTAAATAGAGTTGATCCATTGCTCTGCAATTGAGGGATTAGATGATCCATTAAAATTAGGAGTCCATTGTTGCATATCGATCTTGATTGTGGGTTAATATATATTAGGGGTGTTTGGTTAGTCCTCTTAGTCTAGGTTTTTATTAAGAAGATGAGTTATCTGAGAGAGTATCCTAACATATTATGTGATTCTTGCTCCCTTCAGGTTGACCATCTCATTGGATAAATCATCACACTTCCCTTCGCATCGGTTGTTAGCATGATTCATACAATTCATGTTTATTGAATAGAATAAAAGGAAAATTATGGATGAGTATCTTATAATTTTAAACACATAAAGGTAAATCCAATGACATTAAATGAGTAACTTGTAAATTTCTTTTATCTTCCTAACTCATGTGATTCAAGGCTTCAGTCTGTGTTATCCATGATCTATTTTCTGACCTATATTCTTATTGTAAATTTTTTGTCCCCTAATAATGGTTTGTAATGAGATTATTAATTTATCAAATCATATCCCTTGGTAGTGTCAAAAAAGTTGTGCAGTAAGGCCCTTTTTTATGAATGAGATTACCTAGATTCAAGCCCGAAATATCTTGTTGGAGTTGTTACTCCTAGGTACATCTGTGCCAGAACAACGTCCACCTGTAATATCCAGACATGGATGAATTTTTTGATAAACAACTTAATCTAAACATACCTAAATTTAGGGATGTATTCTTACACTTAGTCTCATCCCTAAGGTTTTTCACTAGGGTTTTCTAATCATAATCACAAAAATAACTGTACCTTTATCTAATATCTATTATAACAAACATGCTCTTTATAACACATTAATACTTGATTTTTACATGAAATTTCACTGAATAAAACTCTAAAATACCGAAAATTATAGAAATTGGGATTTAGGTACATTATATAACAACTTATAACAAGGGATACAACCACATTATTGAAAACTTCCTTGACATGATCATAATAACCCATCAAACTTAAAACATCAATAGATATCCTATGGACATACATAAAAAGGGTGAGATATAAAGCCCAGTAAGGGAATAAACAAGGCATGAAATGAATAAGACAATACATATTAGGCAATAGGAATATCTATGGGGAACAAAAGAAACATGGATAATAAGGATTGATATAACATTATAATCACAAAATGGAAAATGATCAAACAACTTAAAACAATACATCATAAACATAGGTCAAGGATAAAGCTTCCAATACATCATGGTGAAAAACATCACATAAAGGAATCATGAAAAACCAATATCCCAATGTGACATATCATGATACAAACCATTACCCAATGCATTAGAGTGCTATCATGTAGCACCCTTTATAATATTTTCATTATAATTCTTATGTGTACCACATAGATAAACTAACATGGGTTCATGAAACATCATAATTTATTCCATTATCAAGGAATGTGGAAGAAATACATAAAATTATCCAATTATAATTATATGTTCATAAAATTTAATAGGACAAATAGAAAAATGTCTATAGGATTCACTACTAAATTATTTTTGCATGAAAAAACGTGGTGCAATTTCGGTAGCATAATGATGTCATATATAAATTCATAAAATGGTTTTATGAGAGAGAAACGGGTATGTCATCATATAGAAATAAAATTTATAGTAATAGGGACACAGAAATAAATCCCCCAACATAATTAATTGAAAATATAAGGCATATAATAATATATAAACTTGAATAAAATAAGAGTAAGGAAAGAACACATACAAAATTTTGGTTTGGTAACTGGTGTATTTGGAGGAATTAAAAAGATAGAAATGGGTATATAATCATTTAATAAACATAATGGAATTATGGGAGAGGTTACAAAACATACCCTATCATCAGGAATTAAAAATAAAAGGGCATAACATAGAAGAGATTTTAGAATAAAAGTGAGAAAGAGAGGATATGTTACCTGAATGTGTGATATCAAAGGCTTGGGAGAGGCTTCATGGGAGCCTGGGGTTGCCTTTGTAGGACTCTAGGGAGTATATCAAAGAATATGTTAATGATAAAATGAGTTTTAGTGAACTAAAATGGGATCAAGGTATGGTTTATATATCAAAGGAGGTGAATTTATTTATTATTTTGGTTTTGGACACAACCTAATAAAGTATTCAAAGCCACAAGCCATCCCATGGGGTTTCCCATGGTTTCTAAATAAGGGAAGTGATTTACATTATTTTATAAGGATAGGGGTAAAGATAATAAAATAATTCCCTTTCTTATGTAGAGGTGTGTCATACTCTCAAATAAATGATTTTAAAATGTTAAAATATATTATAAGTCTTGGAGGATTCATTAAGGAAATAGAAAATAATTAAATTAAACATAAAATTATATTATTTTATGAAACAAAATATTTTTGGCTGAGGATAAATTTTATTTTATATATCTCATCAATATTAAGTCATTATTATGACATAAAACACATCGTATATTTATACAATATTTAATTTTTACCAAAAAATTTGATTATCTCAGATAATTATGAAAAATTCGTTTTTGATAATTTCTATGTCCTGATTCCAAGAAAAATATTGTTTTTATCTAAATAATTTTATATATTTTTGAATTTTCAATTTTAAAATAAAAACTGACATTTTTTGAAAATTGACTTGTTTTTTACAACAAGAATTTTTAAACCCTAATAAAAATTGAATTTGACATCATGAAAATCATATGAAAATTTATATTCAACAAAATTAATTTAATAATTATTTTTTATTAAAATATTTTATATTTCAACAATACATTAATTCAAAAAATAATATTACTTAATTGAATTTGAATATTAATTTAAAATACAATTTGTTCTTTAAAAATCATATAAAAAGTAATAATAACAGGATGGAAATACATTAACTATTATATAAAAATTAATGTACATATTCTTTTTATGGTTTTGTTACATATCAATTTAATACAAAAGTATACTCCCTATGAGTAGGGTGTGTGATTGTGGGGATTTCATGTGGCCATTCAATGAACATGGTTTTGGATGTGATCTTAATGAGCTTTAAATTTTCCCATAAATCGTTTCAATCATTCTTAAGTTGTTGGATATCATATTAGTGTTGGTCTAGTTTAAATACTAGAAATGCTATCTCTCATGGAAGATATGATAAATGGGGTTCATAGGGTATGATTCTCCTGGTTGAGGCCATTAATTCCTTTTTCTATGTTAAATGGATTTGGTAAAACACTCTATTTATACTAGTAATGTGATCACTATTCAATGGATATATTATTAACAGTAAAGATACTTAATGATCATTTAAATCAAATTAATATAATAAAACAAAATAAGGGCATGCATTTTCTATAACCACAATACATTAAACTAAATCCAAAAGGGGAATATATTCATAAATTTTCATACCTTTAAATTTTCTTTGGATAATAATTAATTCAAAATTTTCTACATCAAAAGCTTGAATTTCTTTGGTAAAGGGTATCATATCTGTTTATTCTAAAAAATTATCTATTAATTGGGATTTTTTAAGGAAGAGTTTTCATAATTTTGAACACCCTATCCTTCCATAGTGTTTCAATAGAAATAAAATATCCTATGGCTAATAATTATTGATGAATACTTGAATCGTAAATGGGATCAATACCATCTTAATGAAAAATTGCAAACAATGAATTTTTTTGAAGGGTTCCTTTTGGATTCAAGTACATGAATATCACCTTGTTGTCCCTAAAATCCATGGTGAGAGTTCTTTGATGCACATTAATGATTGTTTTGGCTATTTTTAGAAATTTTATTTCCTAAATAATGGAATAATTACCTATTTACTTATATTCTTCCATGATAAGGATATAAATATCTACTATAGAAATCATTCCATCAACTCCAACTTGAACATCCTCCACAACTGCATCTGAAAAATTAGTGGATCAGTTTGTGAGTTGGATGAACACTCTTATGTGATTCAGTTAACCTATTTTAAAATATGAAAAGATATTTTTTAAAATGAAATTAATGGAATAATAAATATCAAACAAAGAAATATAATATTTCATAGAACCCATAGTATAGGGAATAAAAAATGTCCCTAGATATTGAAATTTTTTGGGAAGTGGAGGTGTGATTATGGTTGCAACACTCCTTCCAAAGTCGATTCATTCATCCTCATCAAGAATCCTTCTCTTAGTGAAAATATCTTTGATAAATTTAACATATTTTTTTTATTTTCATATTTTCTCAAGAAGTGGAATATTTATTTCAACTTTATAGAATGTCTCATAGGTTTCTATTTGAAGCTACTCTTCTTCAACTTTTGCTGATATAATTATCATAGAAGGGAATGATTCCTTACTATCATTCTTCTTCCCTTTTTTACTATTTAAATTTTAATAGAAAATATTTTGGTTTGATGGTTTGAGATTTAAAACTTTTCATATAATAAACAAACACACTTGGTTTAGTGGTGGAATATCTTTCCTTATTTCTGTTGTGATTACACTGATATTTTCCTTAGGATTCAGAACTAATTGTGTGGAAATATTTCCTGGATTATTTTTCAGAATTTCCTTAAAACATTTTAATTGGTCTTTTATTTTATCAATATTATTTTAAAATCATGTAACTTTTATCTCCGGTTTCTTCTCTCTAGTCATGGGTGCACTTTTGGAAGGGTGACCATAAGTCTTTCTCTAGAAAGGTGGTTATTGGTAGGCCTGTTGCTGCTGGAAGGTAGGTTTTTATGATTATTGGAATGATGTTGAGTTTTGATTTTGTTGTTAGAAATTTAAATGATTAGAAAAATTGGGTATGGACTAGTTTTTATTCTCAAAATCATTATTAGTTTTTCCCTTATATCCATTTCTATTTTTTAGTATTTACTTGGATGGAATGTGGCCATGTAACTCACCATACCCTATATCTCATCACATTATATAGTGTAATGATTGGGTGTGAACATAATCCACATACATGAGGTGGGGATAGTTGTTAACTTACTTTTATTTTGAGAAAAATATCCTACTAAATTGGTTAATTCATCATGTTTGGTTATAACTAGAAGTGTATTTTGTACCTCGTATATTCTTCTGGTGCCTGTACCTCTAGAGCTAAATTGGTGTGAGTTCTGAGCAATATTTTCAATCAATATTTTGACACCTACTCATGAATTCTCAATCAAGTATTCTCCATGTGAGGAATTAAAAAAATTCAACTATTATTGAGTATCCATTTGTAGAAGAACACTAGGAATTGATTCTACTCTATTTCCTAATGTGTGTAGCTAGTGAAGTGTTTCTTGAAAAATTCCAAGTACGTATAGAGAGTCTATCCAGTTGATTGGTGTATGTCCTTAATATCGTTTATGATTACCATTATCCTAGATATGGGGATAAATATTTGTATGAATCACCTTTTGAGATCTTTCCATTCATTGAGTTCACCTGGTTATAGATTATACGACCATACATTACCTACTGTTTTATGTGAATAGGGGAATTACCCCCATTAAAATTTGTTTTCAGGTGCTCCTATAGGATAGGAACATGAGCAACTGAACCTAAATGCTTTAATTGTGTGATTTAGATCTTCACCTAAAAGACCATAGACTTTAGGTAGTACATGAATCATCTTTACAAAAAATTCAAAAAAATTTTCTATGCTGATATTTTTATCATTTTTGTTGTTTGGAAAATTGGGGTGCACAAAGGCCCCTTATAGTCTACTGTGGAGTAATTTCAATTACTGGTGACATAGAGTGAGCACTTGAACTTCCAATCATGTTTTATAAATAGATTTCCAAAAAAATGTTCTCAATATTCAGTGTCCTAATCCTATTTAGAAAATATATTTCTATCTTTAGGTCAACACAAATTCCCCATTGGAGGTCATAGTTAGGATAAATTTTGGTTTCCAGATTAACACTCTCTCCCCGACAGCGGTTCCAATTTTAATGAACACATATCCTGGGGTGTGGAAAAGGAAATTTATTTCTTCTCTTGTGGTATAGTGTAATTAGTAACCAAAATCATGATCAAGATATTTTTGTTTTAGTCTAGTTGTTAAAAATGTGAAAATAAATAAAAGAACAAGATTCTAATGTCAAGAATGTGAAGGAAAATGGAGCTTTAAAATTTAGATGATAGTTTAGTGACTAGAATTAGTTTAGGCTTAACCCTTTTGTAATTCTATTATGGTATTTAATATAATTGTATCAAATTTTATTAAAATTATTAAATGAATGAAGTTATAATCATTTCTATTTAATTCAACTATGATTTAATATTTTTTTATATGTGAATGTCATAGTGTTACTTTGTTAAATTATTTAGGAAATAAAAAATCTGGTATTTAATTTACCCAAATAATAAAATCATTACACTATTCCTTTCTCACATGTTTAGAAATCACTAAAACACTTCTCAACTTTATTTTAGAACAACTAATCGGTATGAACCAAAACCAAGAAGAGGGAGAATAATTTTTTTAGTCATAGAAATTAAAAAATTCACAATTAAATAAAAAAACATAGTTGTATTTCATTTGAATTAAAAAATTATTAAATTGAAAACAGTTAAATAAATAAGAAAATACTTTTTTTATGATTAAAATTGGTTATAAAACATCAGAAATAGGGTCCCCTTTCACTCACCCTACCATAAGGTCCTCTACCCCTCACAGGAATGGGGGATCATTTAAACAAGGGGTGGAAAATACATGATTGAGATGAAATAAAATAAAGAGTAGAAAGAATGAAGTGGAAAAATATGACACTTCGATGGTGGGTGATTTCCATCAAAGATTTGTTCTTTGATTCCAAAATCATGGTTTGAAAACTATTTCCACCAAAACCATGCCTACCTCACTTTAAATAGGAATAAGAATTTCCTTAACTTACCTCTTAAAATCTCCAGATTGAGTATCAGGTGTTAAATATCCTTGAGAAAGATTCCCCCTGTGAGACCTGCAGTGGTCATATGTCAAATTGAAACACCCAGATATAAAGGTTGTTCATAAATAAGTACTTCTGTGGATGGTGGCTTCGGTGTAGAAATCCTAGAGGATTTCCTTTCACGGTGATTATATTTTAATGCGATCGCAATAAATCCATGTTTATAGGGTATGAGAATATAATTTGGAATCATTGGATGTAGATCTCGGTGATGAGAAGTAGGAATCCTCCTTAATATGACCTTTTAAGTGACCAAATGATCCTTGTAATAATGATCATCAATCTTGGACATGGCCCTAGGAGTGAGTCATGGTGACCGAGGTGTCGATAGTTGTGATAGATCATGAGTGAGCTCATCCGATGCTCCCATGGTGGTTCTCTAGTGTTTGAAGTGGTGGAGGGCGAATAGTGTAGGTTGCACAACATGGGTGCATGACATTAAGGAAACAAGGTGGAAGTTATGTTTGAGCATATGAAATACAGAGGATGGTGCATGGAACTAGTGAGAAGTGGGGCTGCCTCCTTCATCCGACCTTCAAGGTGGTTAGATGAACATTAAAGAGATCATCATGGGGGGTCGGCTGGGGAGACGAAGTTGATCGATGATGTCCCCATGCATCGACAGTGGTAGAAGGTACCAAGATCATGCTTTCTCGGGGGATCACATTGAATTTCTCAGTTGTTGAAAGTGGTGGATGGAAAAATCAGGTGGCAGAGAGTGGAAGTAGAGGGAAGATTAGTGTTTCCGAGCTGAGGTACGTAAGAGTGAGTGATAAATGGTTCCAAATTTTTAAAAATTCGAATATTAACCTTAGACCGTTCTCATCCCACACATAAATAGTGGTATGGAGGGATTCTTTTTTTATAGTGAAATCCATGGGAATACCACAAGAATGAGGTTGTGTGGGAGAATAAGGACCCCCACCCACCATTGTGTACTACGTCATGCTGGTGATGTCTTCCTACTACCCCCAATGAGATATTTCTGATTGTACAACACTCTAGTCATTCATCTTAGAAATGTACAACATATTTGAACCCCAATGTCCCTACATGGTATTGATCCACCACGTGCAGCCCCTAACTCAAGTGGGACCTCCTAGGGCTGGCGTGGCCAGCTTCCCCCCATGGGCTGGTCTTGGATGATGGTCTAGCTCGAGCTCAACCTAAATTTTTTGTTAAATCCCCTGAAAAAATATTCAAAATAAAATGTAAAAAAAGTATTTAATAGAATGAAAACAGAAATATAAGTTCATAATAAAATAATTCATTTTCATTCCTTTTAATTCCAATTTTATAATTTCCCACTTTCTAATAAAACTATGAAATATATGGGAATAAAAATTGAAATTCAACAAAAAAACATTATAAACCATTTAAAAATACTCATAATAACCAATTATTTCAATTAATTTAGAATCTATCTCATATTTTAGGATATGTACTATGGTTCGATATTGATTATGCATAAATCATAGATTGAGAATATAAAACAAAAATAATAGAAATTCATATACCTGGATATAGAACTATCCGAAAATACTTGAGAAAGTGTAAATGGAAGATTTATTAGTTATTAGAGAATTTTATTTCTAGTTCCAAGTCAAAACAACACTATAATTTCTTATGTTCATTTTGATAAAGTAATATAGTAAGGAGAAGGTCATAACGAAGACAAGATTATTATAGTTATTGGTTTCTATATCTATATAGACTGAGTATGTTGTGGCTTCTACTTCATCTTAATATGTGTATTAGAAAGGGTTTTTATTCTAGGTTATAGTGTTTTCTAGGATGTCAAGATTTTCACATCGGATAAAATGTAGATACCCAATAAGATAACCTCTTTAAGGATATTCTCTTAAGTTAGATGTCATAATAATAAGAACAACCACCAAAATGTGGTAGGAACAGTACATATAACCATACTTAGTAAAATCCTGTTTAACATGTGAGACCTAATTAATCTGTTAGAAATTGAAAAAATTTAAAGAGTGAGTCTATTGGAGTTGTTTCAATAGAAATAACTAAACTTTTACTTCAAATTACTAGAATATTCAAAGACCAAAATATTTATAAATATCTTATCACATGGTGAGTGTTATTTTTCATCACATTAATGTGATAATATCGAAATATTTTTTGTGGAATCAAAATTTTATTGTAGTTCCTTGCTATAATAAGTACCTTAAGGTGCTATAAGAATATTCTTATGTATATACTATATTGTTTGATAAAATTAATCTGATGGGACACAAATGATTTTTTATTATCATGTTCTTGTGTCTCATAAGACATTGACACTTATTATCATGAAGTTCACCCATGGTAATCTTCATGAGTTCATATAAAGATAACATACCCTCCAATAGAAAATCCATATGTTATATGTCATTATATATTCCTATCAATATAAAAGAACATTGTTCCTTAGACTTGATATTACTATTAATATATATCATGAATCATCTAATTTTATGTATTGAGCAATTCAATGATGACATATGTTCATAGTGAGGTAGGATATACTGGGTGAATCTTAAGTGATATGACATTAATTAATAAGTTATGAAAACTTTTTCTCATTATTTATTAATTAATGTTGATATCTCTTTCCCTTTTATTAGAATGGAACCATATAATTAATTCCATGGACACGGTGGTTCATCGATGAGATCATTTCAGGGAGACAATAAAAGATACATTAAACATATAGGTTGATCAAACAAGTTTAGAACCTCCTTCATGAGATATTATGACAAAGATATTATATTACATAGTAAATATATTTATGATGTTTTGTCCTTGAGACATTGAAATATTTCTACAAGAGTGTCCTGATATATTTTTTAATGGGTTGTTCCTCCCCATTCTATTTCTCTATTGATATTGGGTGTTGGATTTGTTTTGGAGGAATAATGGGGAGGTTCCTTGGTGGTTGGAGGTGCAAAAGATCTACTATAGATAATACATGCCATGTATTATTTACATGATGTGAATTGCTGGTTCACTGCTTGTGAATTCGGCTGGTTCACAAATTGTTTGTGGAAAGAGGTATAACCATGATATAGATTAAGGTTGTTAAAGAGGAATTAACAATTTTTAATTAATTTAGGGCTAGACCGTGGAATGTTTTATGAAAATTTAAATTTTCAAGAATATATTTAATTACACATCATGAATGTATTATCTAACATGAAAACAAAAATATCTAGAATTTAAATCCCTTTTGATTATCCAACTTCAATTTTTGGCCATTTATTCTTCCACTAACATTCTAGAAGAAGCATTGGAACCCCAGAGAGATATTCTAGACCTCTTTCCCCTCTTTTTATCTTTTCATTCTGGTGGTTTATTATTGTATATCCACAGTGAGTTCTTCACTTTCCTTAAGGTTTCATTTTATTTGCCTCATGGGGATTCACTATGGAAATTATTTTTTTGGGATGTGTGTTGGGTTTAATTTTCATGATCATTAGGTGTTATCTAGGTTGATCCATGGTTTCTTCTGCGTTTCTATGGTTTGTGGGAAATATTTTTTCACCATTCGATGAACAGTGAGTTGGTAATGCTTTATTGAGGTAGAGAATACATTATTTTTCATTATTTTGTCTCATGCGGGAAGTGTTTACTCTTATTTATCTATGGGGGATTGTAGTTATATAATAAATTAAAGACAAATAATTGGATAATTTATATTTAAAAGGAATGGTGAATGATTCACACAATTTTATTTCTTTCATATGATCATGATATAGTGATTGTACGAGATTGATGCCCCACTGAAAATTGTAGATACTATGTGATTTGTTTACATAGGTTGATATGTTTTGTGACTACTATGTATGTTTTGATTGTTGTAATGTCCCCAAAAAAATGGAAATTGGATTACCACTTATAATTGGTTAATAAAATGATTTCCCCTAGATTTATGGATTATTTGATAACAACCTTAACATAATGTGAAATTTTATAAAAGAACCTTGGTTAAATATGTAAAATGATTTGTGATGTATGATTTTTTATGCTTTTTTGGTAGTGGGGGATGGTTTTTTGGATGTTATTTTTGGGAAGTGAGGTGTTGGTTTGTTTAGCCTTGCTTTTCGGGCTGCAGGGTGAGAGTTTGTTTGACTTCTCTTGTGTAATGGTGAGGTGATGGTACGATGGGGATGATGAGATTCTTGTGATGTGTGGTTTCATTGTGGTACATTCCTTGGTAGTGATTAAATATTTAAATATTTTATATTTATTTGAAATTTTGGGGGATTCGTTTGGTTAATGGGATGTAAATGATTAATGGAAAAAAAATGAGTGGTTATGTGGTTAAAAGTGGTTCATTATTAATAATGAAACTAATTTTCTAGATAATGGGTTCAGATGGAAATGTAAAATGTGACTTGTAGTTTATGTGGGGATAGGCATTTAGATGTGGCAATGAATGTGGGGATATTTTGATTTGATTAGTGATTTTTGTGGACCCATAGGTTGGGATTATGTGCAACTATATGTATATACTTATACATTTTTTTGTGATTTCTATACACACCCCAACAATGTCAAGAACTATATACCGACACCCATATTTTTACACGATTGGTGTTATTATAAACATCTTTTTGTTTATAATGGATGGATGGCTACATGATCCTTCCACCTCTCTCTTCCATGTGAGTTTATATTCATAGTATATGGTAGGTGTAGGACTGTTAGTGCACTAGGTGATGAACCAAGTGTTTTTGAGTGATATGTAACATGACCATGCTGTGGAGAGGTGGCCTAGGAATTTTCAGTCCTAATTTGATATTACTATGCTATGGGAAGGCTTATGGAGGGGGTCATATATAGTAGGAGGAGGGAATTAGGTTGATGTACTTCATGTTCATTGTACCCTACGACTCTGGTTATGGTAGTGGTTGTTTTGTGGTAGACTATGTGTTTTTAGGTGAGATGAGATATGCCTGGGTGGTGGGGCGGTGGTCCAGGTGTCTGCCAGAATGATATGATGTGATTGTATTTTGGGTGGGGGTATATGTTATTTTAAATATATGGTAGAGACATGACATATGATGTTGGGGTGTGAGAGAGAAAAATTGTTGGGAAAGTGGTGCAGATACCCTTTATCGATATGCTTCATATTATGTTACTATACATGGTTTGTGTTATTTAGTGAGCATGCCTTGATGAGGTTGGTTTTAGTTTGGTACCTAAAGAGGTTTTGTTTGTGTCTACTATTTTGTCATGGGCACATTAGTATGTTTCATTCACATGTTCATGAGAGACTTTGGTTTTCCTACTGAGTATACTTGTATTCTCACCATATAAAGATAAACTAAATTTTAGGATCTAAGAGAACTATGTGGAATGTACTATAAAATATTAACTATTCTATTTAGATGGTTGTTGTGCCCTTAATTTAGATTTACCTTTGGGAATTTACTTTTAGACACTTTTCGCATACCAATTTTATTTATACATACATTGTGGGGTGGTTTTGGTTTCTCTTTAAAAATATGTCACGGATTTTTTTGCGGCTGATTCTTATTATAATTTATTCTTATTTCATTATAGAGGTTAATTTCTCCAATATCTTGATATTTTAATACCCTTAGTTCTAGTCTCCAACTTGAGGCCTGTGAGAGGCAAGACTCATGGGTCATTATCTGTCTCCCCTAATTGCGGTATCTTTAGAGGGAGGGGGTCCTGACTGAGTGGTGTAAAAGGGGAGGTTTGAGTTATATAATTAAGTTTAGAGTTAGACAAAATGATTATTTCATGGTATAGTATATAATTAGTGCTATTTTACCTAGGTAGAAGCTTCACTCTCTTCAGTAGGAGAGTATTCCAGTGAGGGAGTTGGGAATTAATTTCAAGGACTTTATTCATTTGCCTAGATCCTTTTCAAGATGAGACATCCTGAGAATGATGTTTTGATGAGGTGATCCATACTTATATCTACTATGAAATTACTCATTTTATTTTCCCAATGTAACATGAAGTTCAAAAGAAGGGGGAGGTGATCGAGAACATGAACTGAAAAGGAGGTTTATTGAGAGAGGGAAACCATAAGGGTTCCTAGAGGAGTAGAGTTGTATGTGGTAGGTCCTAGGCATCGGGACATTCATGGTTTCAAACAATGGGGAGTTTACCCTAGTATTTACCCTTCTAGAATTATTGGGAAAATATTTTATGTTCTTTTCTTGGGGACTTCAGGATAGTGATTTTTCAACGTGGGTTTATGGACATCACTAAAACTAGTGCCCAATGGTTCTTTAAGAACAGATTGGTGGAGGAAGACATATTCAGTGTCAAACTCAATAGATGTTACTAGTGAGACCGTTTTAGTAGCTATAGTAGCAGGATTATGCTTCACCGAGGGTAGAAGAAGCATGTTCAGGCTGAACTCAGGATTTCCTTGAGTTCAGAGATCTCAACCTGATTGTGGTTATAGAGGTGGATGTCAATATAGATGTGGATGATATGGGCATATACAGTTGCTTGAGGTTGTGGAAATAATTCTAGATAGACCAGATATTGTTTTGGGTATTCTCAATTTTTCATATATGCTTGTTAGTACCATTTTTGGTTTAAGAGATCTGAACTCCTTTATTATAATAACTATAGTATGTACTCAAGGAATAGATGTAGAGAGGATTACCATTCCCTTGGTATTGACTATGCAATTCAGAGTCCAGAATTGCATGTTTGATATATTTTGGAGGTGCATACTAATAATGGGACAACATTAATCCAATGGGGATCTTTTCTTAGTACAGATATAGCCATGCAATGTCATACTAGGAATCGGTTGGTAATATTCCATGTGTTTTATTATCGACTACTTATAGAGGGGAGTCGTGTATTCATATTTAGATTTCCAACATGTGGTTTTCCTTGGTGAGTGTGGTTATCAAGTAAGAAATCATCCAGTAGAGCCCCGTATTTATTATATGGTTTAATTTTCTATGGAATTAGTGGATGATGGGATAGTGGGGGTCGCCAGGGTTATTAGTGATTTCCTAGTTGTTTTCCATAAGGAAGTTGTGGCACTACCTCCAAAATGTGATATAAAGTTTCTGATAGATCTACAGCCTAATTCTTTACTGATATTTATGGATCCTTATTAGATATAACACTTTGAGTTATAGGAAACGAGGATTTAGTTAGAATATCTGATACATAAAGGTTTGTTCTATCCTATTGTATTGGGAACTCCATTGTTATTTGCTAATGAAACTCCCTAACCACAAAAGCCTAGAGATGATTAATATGTTATTACATTGACATGATTACAATAAATTAAATCCTGAATGAATGATTAGTTTAGTAGTCTTGAAGAAACTAGATACATACATGTAACTCATATTACATTGTGTAAGGTAACAAACTACAATGCATAACAAAAAATAATAAAATGCATCCATGAGAACATAATAAATGGTCTCCTATTCCGAACCTATTGAAGGTAAAAAATTGAAGGGGTGAGATTAAATTATCAGCAAGGTTTAAAAAATATGAATCTTGAATCAATAATAATTGAATTATAATCAAACTACTATAGTCAATATGTCTGGGTGAATAAATGTAAAACACATGCCATTAATAAATTGAGAATGAAACTGTATCCCTAGATTTTGACATAGTGAAAGACTCATGGATAGTAATAACTGAAAATGAATAATGATAATTCTTATTAATTGGACATCATTTATCTGGAACATGATACCACTATACTATTGAAATGGTTTTGGTTTGTGGGTAAAACCCCATCTGATTTTTGGAAATAAACTCGAAGGTTTGTAGCCAAATGATTTGTCTCATGAGACATGTCGAAGCCTCGAGTGGATATAATGGCCCCCACCCATCACTAAAATTCCAAATCATTATTTATACATAGATTTAATACATGTAAAATATTCTTTCTCAATATCCATATAGAGTAGGGTATATAGATTCATCAATATTTCCATAGTAAAGACAACATTTAGAATAAAAACTGAATGTAAAAGGGTATACAGATTAAGAAAATAATCATATCCATGATACTATAATATGGAATATAATATATATACAATTTAAAATGAAAAATTATTTCAAATGGGTAGTATGTACACCACATAAGAATAATTAGGTTCACAATACCAAGTAAATCCCAATAAATGTAAACTGAAACAAAGTCCCTCACAACATTGTAATCAATGGAGTTAATAATCATCAATTGAATCACTGAATACGATTAATATAAAAATAATCATGATATTATATGTCAAATGGCAGAAAAAATTTACCACATAGAGGAAATCAGTGGCGAACAATGGAAATCTCACAGAAATAAAAGTGAAATGAGTAACCCCTTACCTTATGCCCAAATATGTTCTTCCATTGATATTAATAACCCGAATTATCAATTTTTTATTCATTAATTAATAATTATATAACCTCATATATATGTAATTGATTTATTTTAACATTATTAGGTTCATTAATGGTCTCTTTTATGGGTTTAAGAGGTTCAATTTTATTTTTTTCGAAAGCATTTTCTTTCGTTGTTTTCATGATCGGTTTACTTGTATTCGTGAATGGAAGTTCATTTGTAATGTGGTAATGAATCCAGAATTTATAATATATATTATTAGTACCAATAAAAGGGTATAAATTAACTTATTATTATTTTGGTTATATACCATTAGGATGAATCATTACATAAAAGTTAATGATAAACTCTTGGATTAACTTGGCGGTTTTGTTCACAATAAACCGATTTTTTATTATTATTTTATGTCATGACTGTGTAAGGATTATAAAAAAAATTAAATAGAATATATTAAAAATGTAATTATCTAGTTAATCCATCAAAATGGTTTCATGAGAAGAATTGAATGTGGTAAAAGAAATTGAAAACCCGTCTTCCTTGAATGGGATAAATTAACACATCTCAGATGGTTTTTTTGTTTTTAGTATAAGACGAGGGGATATTGAGATGAAGATGAAATATTCTATCAGAAAAATAAAATTCCAGTTCATGTAAGGTAATATAAATATTATGGAATTTAGATTAAGGGAGGTGATGATAGAGAAAAAAAATAATGGAACTTGTAAATGATGTTGAATGAAAAAGGAAGAGTGGTTCACGACTTGAGTACTCCCCCTTGAGAATATCTTTAAGGCCTTTGTTTTTGCCCTTTTGGTGAGACAAGAAGGTCTATAATGTGGGGAATATATATAGAAGTTTATTTAGAAGAACTTAGGTATCTTGCAAATCATGAGTTTTCTAGGAGGAAGAGGGAAATGAGGGTGGTATTAATATTGGAGGAGAGGAGGAATTTTACATTATTTTAATTATTATTTTCATATTTTTTCTTAGGACTATGAATGGTCTTGATTCATGTGACCCAAAATAGTAGTAATTTCATGTCAGTTCTAAAAAGGTGGGATCACATCATCATTTAATCACCTATGATGCAGTAAAACAAGTATTTCACATTTATTGTAATTTATCATATTTTACTATTCATCAAAAATTCAAGAATTTCAGAAAAATCCCAAAAAATTTACTTTAAACATTTTTCAATGTGTAGAATTCAAAAAAGAACTCCAATTTTTGAAAATAATTCTCTAAATATTATAAATTTAGTTTTTAAATAAAATGACAATTTATTAAAAAATAACAATTTTAAATCTATAACTCTTTTTTAACACATTGAAAAATTAATCGGCGTCTCATTTCCTTTTAATTGTATGAAAATAAAATAATAATATAATTTATTATTCATAATAGTTATACTAATATCTTTATTAATATTTATATGGGTATGTTACTATTCCCCAAAAAAACAAGTTGGTTCTATCAGAATCCAAATAACATTCTAATCACAACTATAGATGACCTTTTCTTGAAATTCAGAACAAAAAAGTGGAAAATTTAAGCTTAATAGCTAGGTAACGACTTTATCCTATAAATAACCAAGTTCTGTTTCACATAGACTAAGTTCTTCATTCAATATAGGCTATATAATGAATAGAAAATATTTAAGATAAATATACCATAAAATGTCTGGGGTGTTATATTATGCCCACGTTTAGAAATTTCTCCCATCAAAATTTTCATGTATAAATACATTAAAAAGATGTTGGTAGTTCTCCTTTATAATGTCCCCATATTTCCACATCGCTTCCCCCATTTTATGGATTCTCCAAAAAACCATTATAAGTTGAGTCATCAATTTTTCAATATCTGCTCCCTTGTGTCAAGAATATCGATAGGCTCTTCAGAGTATGGAAAATTTGGTTTGAGTTCTATTTCATCATAGGTGTGTACATTAATTGATTTTTGAATGTATTTCTTCAAAAATTATGCATTAAAAACAATATAATCTTTGGAGAGAGATGATGGCATTACTAAACGGTATACTACAACTCCAATGCATTCACAAATTTTAAATGGTCCGATGTACCTGGGGCGTAGATTCCATTTATTATAGAAACTTAAGACACCATTATCTAGAGAAACTTTTATAAATAAAAGATCTACTACTTGAAATTACAAATCCTTTCTTCGGTTTTCAGCATAAATAATTTTCCCACTTTGGGATTCTTTAATATGGGCCTGAATTTTCATTACCTTTGCAGTTGTCTCTTCGATAAGTTCTGGGCCCATTAGATTCCTCTCACTAACTTCGTCCCAACAAGTTGTATTTCAAAACCTCTTACCGTATAATGATTCATATGGTTCCATTTTAATGATATAATGAAAACTATAATTGTATTCAAATTCTACTAAAGGATAGTATTGATCCCACATACATTGAAAGTCATGAGAGCATGACCTCAACATGTCTTCTAGTGTTTCAATTGTCCTTTTAGACTATATGTCAGTTTGTGGGTGATAAACGTAACTCATATGAAGCTCAGTATCCAAATCTGTTTGGAGACTTTTCTATAATTTTTATGTAAACTGAGGATCTCGATCAGACATAATCTATAGAGGTGCACCATAAAGTTTTATAACTTCATTAATATAATTCCTTTACAGATCCTCAAGTGGTAAATCCTCTGTAAAGTAAAAAAATATGCTGATTTTGTGAGAAGATCAACAATTACCCATATTGTATCATTCCTTCTAGATGTCCTTGGTAGTCCTATGAAATAATCCATCATAATTTCATCCCACTTACACTGATTAAGGAAGTATCCTTGATGAAATCTAGAGGAAGTTCTCATCATGGTCGAATAAATTTATTTCCCTTTATATTTCACTGTCTTCGATTTGTAAGAAGATAAGGACATCCCACTTATTCTTGGGAGACCATTAATAGATACATGAATATATATTATTAATTTCATTATGGGAAATATATTTTTTAGAGTTGGGTATGAAAACATATCATTTGATTTCCTAGAATCTATAGAAAAATTCTCTACTGATGACTGTCATTTCTTACATATGATTAAATAATGGGATGAGTTGGATAAGGATGTTCTCAATAAAGAGGATTTACATAAGGAAGATGAGGTGTTAACTAAATCAATAGAAGAATTAGAATTCCTCATAAACATGTTCAATCATTTGGATGGACAACATTTCACCTCATTGACTCTATCACTTGAAAAGCATTCAACTCATGAGCTTACACCACTTTCACCAAACCTAAGATACAGTTACTTGGTAGATTGAAACACCCTGAAAATCATTATAAATGATAAAATTTTGAGTGAGTAAGAATGAAAATTGTTAAATTTCTTCTTGCAAAGGAATCCAACGATAAGTTAGAAAATAGTTAATTCAAAAGGTATAAGTTCTACTATCTGCACTAATAGAATACACATGGAATATAATTCAATGCATTACAGGAAACCAAAAAGATTATTAACACCTCCAATAAAATAAGTGGTCATGAAAAAATTCATTAAACATCTCAATTCAAGTTTAATTTATCCGATCTCTGATAATTGGTGGGTCATCCCATTGCAAGTGGTACCTAAAAAGGGGGGGGGGACCACAGTGATTGAGAATGATAAAGGTGGATTGATACCCACTAGAAAAGTGACTGGATGGAGAGTTTTCATCAATTATCAAAAATTAAATTATTTCACCAAAAATGATTGATTCCCATTACCCTTTATTAAACAAGTCCTTGAACTACTGGTAGGAAGATATTTTTTTTGTATGGATACTCAGGTTATAATCAAATAGTGGTTACACCAGAAGATCAAGAGAAAAACACATTCACTTGTCTATATGGTACATTTACTTACCGATGAATACCTTTTGGAATGTGTAATGCACCAACCACATTTTAGTGATGCATTATGGAAATATTCTATGATGTGATTGATTTTTTTTGGGAATATCAATGGATGACTTTTCTATTTATGAGAATTATTTTGATGAATGTCAAGAGAACTTGGATTAGGTTTTGGGGTGATTTAATGAAAATAATATGGTGCTCAATTGGGAAAATCACACTTTATGGTACAACGTGAGATATTTTTAGGTCACAAAATTTCAGAAGAAAGGAATTGAAGTTAATTCTTCCAAGATCAGTACAATTTTACTGAGCTACCCATGCCTACTTTGGTTCATTCAATTCATGGTTTTCTTGGGAAATATGGATTCTATTCACATATTTTTAATTATTTTTCTGTTATTTCCCACCCCCTTACCACCCTATTAGGAAAAGACGTCACATTCCACTTTAGGCTTGATTCTTAATACAGACTCAATGATTA
Source organism: Viscum album (assembly GCA_963277665.1). NCBI lineage: Eukaryota > Viridiplantae > Streptophyta > Magnoliopsida > Santalales > Viscaceae > Viscum > Viscum album. Next base: position 765,097,415 of record OY728150.1, read on the forward strand.
TGGAAATTATTGGTTGAGGCCTTGATAATGATTTCACCTGACATGTTATGATTGGGTAGTTGGTGTTGCATTGGGCCCATGGAAATAATGGATCTTTAGACTGATCTATTAAGTTAGCCTCACATGGAATTAGGCTCAACATAATTACACAACAACTAAAAAAGTTTCGGTAGTAGTTTTCATTGCGTTCAATAAATTCTGATCACATGTTGTTCTCTAAAGTCACTATATATACAGATCACTCCACCCTGTGGTATCTGATGACCCAGAAAGACGTGAATCCTAGACTCATTCGATGAATATTGTTAATTTAGGATTTTTGACATTTAATTTAAGTAAAAAGGGGCTTTTAAAATGTTGCTTCTAGTCAATTATCGCACCTAGACCATAAAATAACTGAAATCAATGCAGAATTAATCAATGAAACATTTCCCAATGGACAACTCTATGCCACTAAGGCAATCACACATTAGTATAACAATTTCATGAATTACTTATCTTCATGTGTGGTACATCCATATTTATCAAGGGTTAAGAGAGAATGATTTTTTGAATGAAGCACACCATTACCACTGGGATGATCCATTACTTTTCAAGGACTGTATAGATCGAATGATTAGAAGGTGTATCCTAGAAGATTAATTTGATAGTGTTTTGAATTTGTGTAATTCTGGATAAGTCAGTAGATACTATGAAATTCATCATAAAATTAGCAAATTATTATAATGTGGTTTGTACTATCCTTACATGAATAAGGATATTTGTGAGTTTTCTATTAATTGTGATAAATTCCAAATAACCTAGGGGTATAAGTTAAAAGTGTGAGATTACACAACATCCCATCATGGGTGTTGACATTTTTGACATACGGGGAATTAAATTCATGGGTCCTTTTCTAAAATTATTTATAAAATCATAAATCTATGTTTATGTTGACTATATATCAATGTGGCTGGAAGCTAATGTGTTTGTATAAAATAATTCTTGAGTTTTCATTAACTTTTTTAAGCAACACTTTTTTACCAAGCTTGAAATTCCAAGGCTCGTCATCAGTGAAGATGGTACCTACTTCAATAATGATTTGTTTCAGATGAAAATGACTCACCATGGATTTCACCACTACATGAGCCCCCATACAATAACGCCTCGACCTTAGTTACCAAGAGTTGATGTACTATTACATAACATTGACATGATCACAAGGGATCAAATCGTGAAAGACCAATCGGTTTAGTTGCCTTGGAAGTACTAGATACAAACATAAATTTTTCATTACATTATGAAATGAAAAACAACAACACTGTGTCTCTTTTTAACACATTCATCTCCCTTAGACTATCCCTGTAGTCCAGTCGTAACATACTTCTTCTCATCTTGGGGAAAAAAAAACATAGAAAGTGGTGAGTTCATATTCTCAGAAAGGATAACATTATAGTGGTAACTTTCATAAATTAGCATAAGCATTTAAGGCAATGTACAAGACTAAAACACAAGAATTTTAAACATAAAAATCTGCGTAATATGGAAAAGATAAATCAAATAATTTCATTTACTTATTCACATGGATATTCTACAAGTCAAATAATCACATGTAATATTAATATCCAATTTCATAATGATGCAATGCATAATGTCAGACATCATAAACACTTTGTCAAGGCCTTGTGCCAAGACTACCAATAAGTTTTTGTCAAGGACTTATTCCAAGACACTAGTTTGTCTCATGAGACCTAATGATGCATCGAGGAGCTATATCAAGATCCACAAGTTACTTACTAAGTCCAACACATTCCTCATATGAAAAGATTGAAACATAACATAAAAATTCCTATTAAAACATGCATATGAAATGTTAATACTTCAACCATAAACCAAAAATGGTATAAAAATAACACATCCATAGTAAAACATATCATAAAACCTTTAATATAATATGGAAGATTTTATCATAAAAAATCAGCTTCAAAAAAATGTAAAATCTATCAAAGGATGTTGACATAGATGAAATCAAAACTATTTGAGAGAAATTTCTCTTTCTATTTTAAAATCATTTAAAAGTCACATAATTATAAAAGGAAACATTTATTTTGAAAATATAATAATAATATTTTAAGTGTCACAACCCGCCTTCACCAAAAGGAGGGAAGGGTCAGCAGGTTGCGAAGACCTTTCTTCTTTATGTTTAAGGAGAGATAATGACCCCTGAAACCCGCCTTCTATAGGTCCCGGAGTGGTGACTAGAACAAAGGGTATAGGAATTTCACACAAATGGAAGGAATTACCCTTTTTGTTTTATAGGATTGGGAGATAAGATGATGAAACCCAACTACACCAAGGTAAAAGAAAAGTAAATCCAAAAGTAAACCATTCCCACGTGCATGTTCTAAAAGTAAAAGCCACAAATTACAAAAGTGACTACAAGGGTAAGTACCAAAGAAAGAAAACAACAACTACGACTGGCCCAAAGGTCCAAGCTAGTATGGTCTCGCGCGATCCCCGAAGTCCTCCTGGAAACCTGAAAGCAGTTTTATATACGTAGGGTGAGCATACAAGTACACTCAGTAGGGAAAACCAAAGACTCTCGTGCACAAGTGGGGGAACGTACTAAAGTCCCGTGAGAAAAGGAGTAAACCAAACACCTATGAAGGTAAACTATCCACCCAAGTCTCACCAAGTCACACTCCCCAAATAACGCAAGTCAAGTGAAATATAAGATAAGATCACATCGATGTTTGGGTACCCCGCCCCACTTTCCCACTGGTTATTGAGACATCCGACGCATCGAACCAATCATGCCATTCTCACCGTAGTCCCACTGCCATACCCGCCCGCACACACCTGGGCCACAACCACATGCAGTCCCACTGCCGAATCCCGTCCGCAAACACCTAGGCCACAACTGTCACACGTAACCATGCCTGCAAACAGCTAGGCCAGGACAACCACCACCTCGCCCGAGGACACCTGGGCTAGAAGATCCACTGCCACGCCCGAAGACACCTGGGCCTCATCCAGAAGATACTTGGGAAACCACCTTCCCACACACACCTGGGCCACAACCACCACACTACCCCACCCGAAGTTTCTTGGACTAATAATGGAGCTCAGGCCATCACAGCCTACCCGAAGATACTTGGTCTATCCGGGAAAGGGAGCAGAAAAAGAGCTAATAACCATCCACTAATAATAGTGTTGGGAAAACACCCTCCCCTATGAAATGGGGGTGTTCTCCACTAAGTGATCAACATGGGTGGGGTGCGAATAAGAAACACAAAACTACAAGAATGTATATATAGGTAACAAGAACTCACCCATGTTAGGTTTTTCTTCATCCAGCCTAAAGGACACAAACAACACTCAAGTCCGAGTCATGACTCTCACCAACAAACCCATCGCCCCTTTCATGTTTTCATGTTCAATAATAATGTTCAAATAAGTTTATGCACTACTGGGAAACTAACACCATAAGAATAACCAAGGAAAGGTAACCAGCCAAACGTCAATTTAAGTATCCACACCCGGTTCTCTTGTAAAGTCACAACAACAAAGGAATAAGTGAGATCCCTCGATGTACTGGAACCAAAGACAACCCCAAGACACTGCCCCGTGTCCCCTCCCCCAAAAAGGTTTTTCATCAACAGAGGATCCCACCACAATTCATGATATAAACAAGGTAACCACCCAATCTTAAAACTCAGAACCATCGAATCCATAATAACAGGGGATCCCATCCCCAATTTCATAACCACCGAAAGTATAAAAACAGGGGATCCTATCCCCTCCCACATCTCTAGAAATCAGCCCGTAAAAGAAAACAACCAAACCACTACCACTGACACAAAGCAGGGTCGTGCCAGTATTTTCATATTTATAAGACTTAACACACTCCATCATTTCAATTTCCATGTGCTTTAACCGGGGTTATCATAGAAAAGGATTTATCCTGATGCATCCAATTCATTTAGCCGAATATACGTGATTAAACAAAATTCCATTACACATCAAGGGTTATCCACCAAAACACGATCCATTTAAACATCACCAGAGGTAAGGGTTTGTTAGTGCACAGACATCGACCACCAACGACCTAAATTTTCAGTAGGTGTAAGCCGCACAATTCAGAAAGAAGATCATAATATAAAACAGCATCAACGATCACAACCCCCTTCTTTTTTTATTGAAACGAGTTCATTATCTTTATTTAGGTCTGGTTTATCCAATTATACAGAATCAAAATCATGCCCACCCTGCATGAGACACTAAAGAGAGAGGCGAAAGAGAAATTCCCCACCTATTGATCAACGATCAATGCTTAGGCACGGCGTGGAACTTCACACATAGCAATGCGGCTCACCTGAACGGAAATCGCCTCGTCTGAACGAAGGGTACTCCTCAAAGAGGGTGATGAGAAAAGAAGATCCCACGGAGAACCCCTTAGTTTATAAGGGCGGTGACAGTTGATATTAGAACGCGAAACCGCATAACGCACAGGGTCATGGGTTGACTATGCGGTCCCACACGTTATTAAAATGTTCGGGCGGTTTAAACCATCACACACCAGGCTTAATTCATTAAATATTTAATTAAAACATTTATGGTAGTTACCGGGATTTAAAACATGCTTAAAGGATTCATAGTAGGGTTTAAAACCCTAATGCGCATTAGTGCCACTAGAAAGAACCCACGGGGTAGGCCAGAGCCGCTAGTAGCTGGGAGCTACCAACGGGTGGCAGCTACCGGTAGCCGAGAAACCGGTAGGCTGCAGCTATCGGTAGGCTGTAGCACCCGGTAGGCTGAGCTACCAGTAGGATGCAGATACCGGTAGGCCGAGCTACCTGTAGGCTGCAGCTACCGGTAGGCCGAGCTACGGGTAGGATGTAGCTACCGGTAGACCGAGCTACCCGGCTGCAGCTACCAGTAGGCCGAGCTACTGGTAGGCTGTGGCTACCGGTAGGCCAAGATACCAATAATATGTAGCTACCGGTAGACTGAGCTACAGGTAGGCCTGCTACCGGTAGGCTAAGGCTACCGGTAGGCCTACCGTTGGCCAAACATTCACCGAGATTCCTAAAAAACCCAACATGAGATTTTCACAAAGTAATGGACCCCAAAAACCAAGGCCATTACTTCACATACCTCTTAAATGATTCTATTCCTCGAGAATCAAAAACATACTAGAAGGAAAGAAAGGGTCTGAACAACCACCTCGAAAGATACTTCTTAGGAGTGAACCCATGCTAACTAAAAACACTTTTCTATCTAGAACAAAGAAACATACCATGTCAAACTACCCAGGCATGTGGGTTGAGGAGTATCCTCCCCCATGTCAAGATATTATCCACTTTGGGCGGCAATGACTCGCCCGCACAGGTTTAATCGCATCCACCTTAATGCGTCTTGATTAGGGGTTGGGTTCTCTCCTCCCCCATAGCCAGGGATTTTCACACACATTCAGATGAAGGAAAAACAGTACATTTCATAGCCAAAAAGACAAAACATTCTACCACAACACGTACAAAAAGAACAAAACTCAAAACAACTCTGGGTAATGGGTACGCATCTGTGCTTCCCTCTCCCACGTACTCTCCTCAAGCCCACCATGTCTCCACAACACACGAACCAAGGGGATTGTTCGCCCATGAAGCACCTTCTCCCTGCGATCCTCGATCATCAATAGTCTCTCCACAAAAATCACGTCATCCTCGATGTCCATATCACCCCAATAAAGGATGTGTGAATCGTCGTACAGATACTGACGGAGCTGGGAAACATGGAAGACATCATGTATCCTCAGTAGCAGCGGTGGTAACGCTAGCTAATAAGCCACTTCTCCAACCTGCTGCAACACTTTCAAGGGTCCGATGAACCAGAGAGAGAGCGTACTCCCCTTGCCGAACCTCCGCTACCCACGCGAAAGGGAGACCTTCAAGAACACGTGGTCTCCAACCTCAAAATCCACCGGCCTCCTCATGGTATCAACATACATCTTCTGTCGGTCCTGGGCCGCCTTCATCCTTTCCCGTATGAGCTGAACCTTCTCTGTCGTGCTCTGCACCACCTCCGGGCCAAGGATGCATGCCTCTCCTACTTCGGTCCAACACACAGGTGAACGACATGGCCTCTTGTACAAGGCTTCAAATGGGGCCATACCAATGGTAGAGTGGTAGCTATTATTGTAGGCAAACTCTACCAGGGGAAAGTATCACACCCATGATCCCACTGAGTCCGGAACACATGCCCGTAGCATATCCTCCAAGGTCTGGATGGTGCGCTCTGTTTTTCCATCTGTCTAGGGATGGAAAGCAGTGCTAAGATGTAGCTGGGTGCCAAAAGCATGTTGAAATCCTCTCCAGACTCGCGAGGTAAACCGTGAATCCCTATCCGAGACTATAGACCTCGAAATCCCATGTAATCTCACCACCTCGTCCATGTACCTTCGCGCCAAAGCACCCACTGCACTCGACTCCCGGATTGCTAGAAATCGAGCCGATTTCGTCAACCAGTCCACTTCAACCCAGATGGCATCGTATCCCCCTCGGACCTTGGGTAGTCCCATGACAAAATCCCTCGAGATGTCATCCCACTTCCACTCGGGGACATCTAGAGGCTGTAGTAGGCCTCCTGGAACTCAGTGTTTAGCCTTCACTTCCTGACACACTAAGCACTTGGACACAAACTCTCCCACCACTCGCTTAACTCCGGGCCACCAAAAATGCCTCTTCAGTCCCTGGTACATCTTGGAAACTCCTGGGTGTACCGCCAGGGGTGAGTTGTGGAACTCACTGAGAACCTTTCCACACATCGCCTCCGGAAAAAAACAGCTTTCCCTGGAAAAGCATCCGGTTTTGGCCATCCTACGTCCATCCTTCCGGAGCATTTCCCTGGTCAACTCGGTCACACATCACTTCACACTCTGGGTCTCCCCACTGAGACTCCTCCACTTGCTGAAACAGAGATGACTGCACTGTCATCGGATACAGCCAGCCTCTACCACTATCCATCCTCGCATCCAGGTGTAATGCAGCCAACTCCTCCAATGCCTTCCAGGCGCCCGCCGACTCTCGGACCACATCCTTCTGCATCCTCTTGCTCAAGGCATCGACCACTACATTGACCTTTCCCTCAGTATAAGAGATCTCAAAGTTGTAATCCTAGAGGAACTCCACCCACCTCCACTGTCGCAAGTTTAGGTCCCACTGGGAGAAGATATACCTCAAGCTTTTTTGATCTGTGAGGACCACAAATCATTCTCCGATAAGGTAGTGTCGACATAACTTCAGCGCAAAAACGACCGATGCAAGCTCTAGGTCGTGGGTGGCATAATTACGCTCGTGAGGGTGTAGCTTCCCGAACCCATAAGAGATCACACCTTGTCACTACATCAACATACATCCCATGCCCTATCCTAAAGCATCACATAACACCTCATAGGCCACCCATTCTTCCGGTAATCTCAGCACTAAGGCACTAACCAACTTCTCATTCAGATAGCTGAAGGGTGACTCGCACTGTTCACTCCACACGAAAACCTGGTCTTTCTTGGTCAGGTATGAAAAATGGGCTGCTACTCGGGAGAAGTTGGGTATGAAACTCCGATAGTAAACTTCAATCCTAAGGAAACTACAGACCTCTGCCACATTCTTGGGTGCTTCCCAAGAAACAACTGCCACAACCTTTGACAGGTCCACCGCTACCCCCTGCTCGGACACCACGTGCCCGAGGAAGTGCACTTCTCGTGTCCAGAACATGCATTTCGACAATTTCCCATAGAGCTGGTGCTGTCGGAGGACCTCCAAAACCATCCTCATGTGCTCTGCATGGTCCTCCTCTGATCTTGAATAGATCAGGATATCCTCAATGAACACAACCACGAACCGATCCAAGTACTCCTGGAATATGGAGTTCATAAGCCCCATGAACATAGCTGGGGAATTCGTAACGCCGAAGAGCATAACTACGAACTCGAAGTGTGCATATCTTCACCTGAAAGCCATCTTGGGGATGTCACTTTCCTTCACACTTAGCTGGTGATACCCAGACCATAGGTCGATCTTTGAGAACCATCCTGCCCCTTTCAACTAGTCCAAAAGATCATCTATCCTCGGAAGAGGGTAGCGATTCTTGATCTTCACCTAATTCAGCCTCCTGTAGTCTATGCACAACCAAATACCACCATATGCCTTCTTTGCGAACAAGACTGGAGCACCCCACGGTGACGCACTCGGCCGAACATAACCCCTCTTCATCAGATCATCAATTTGGGTCCGCAACTCCCGTAGCTCTGAAGGTGCCATCCGGTAAGGATCCATCGAGATCGGACGAGTGTCGGGCTGCAGGACTATCCCGAACTCGATATCACGTCGAGGGGGTAGAGTCGTCACCACCTCAGGGAAGATGTCCATAAACCCACAGAAGATCTCTAGCACTTCCACCATTTCAGCATCTACTGACCCTACTGACAGCTCAATTAATAAGGAGAGGAGGGGTTCCTCTCGCCTGTTTCCCTTCTGACTACTCCGCTCGCTGGTGAAAACAACACACCGGCCGCCCATGTCTGAGAACACGAACCTTCTTCGGAAGTAGTCGATGACGGTACACATAGAGAATAGCTAGTCTATATCTACGATGACATCGTATGGATGTATCTGTAGCAGAAGTAGATCCCTAACTGACTAATGTGGCTCTATCATCAGTCTGCATCCTCGAAAAACAAACAACAAGTCGGTCTGACCCCCGAATGGTGTGCTCAACACCAGGGGAACTGGGATTCCCTCGGCATCTAGACCCAAGGCATGGGATAGACTGCAAGAAACAAAGGAGTGAAAAGCTCCGGTATCAAACAAGGCATAAGAAAGAGTACTAAACAAACTGATCGTAACTTGAACAACCTCCGGCCCTAATGGAATTGCTGCCTCTACAGGGTGTAACTATCCACGCCCAGCTCCTCTGCCCATCGGCAGTCGGACACCTCCCCGACCATGCCCCGGTCGATGTCCCTGAGGAGAGCCCTGAGGATGGCCTCCTCCTCCTACGTCTGACCTCGGAGGAGCGGGAGCTCGCTGTCCCTACTATTGCTGCTGGAAAGGCCCGGCTGGAAGCTACTGATGGGGCGGGTGGAGGGGCTGTCCGACAGCGGCATACTGTACCCAGTCCGGGAACTGACTCCAGAGATGTCCAGGTCTCCCACAGACGAAGAAACGCGGTCTCGGGCCCGAAAGAAAAGAGAGAGGACCTGGGGATCAAAACTGAAACTGCTGCAGCCTGCTCCCTACCGGTCGGAACCTGGAGGGTCCTGACGCTGGAGGCCTAGTGCTGACGGCCTTCCCCTTCGATGGCCTCAGATGAATCCCCTCTCGTCATACACCTCCTAGAGCGTGCATCCTCTCCACCACTTCGGCCTTCTTCTGGACCTCCATGTACATCGGAAGGGTAAAGGGGGTAACAACATACTGGAGGGAGGGTCGGAGCGCCTCCCCCAAATGTCTTGCCCGAGACTCCTCGTCGGGAAAGAGGACCAGAGAAAAATGTAGGAGGTCCTTGAACTTGATCCCTAGCTCCCTCACTAACATACTCCCCTGTTAGAGGGAGAGTAGCTCCTGTCTCTATTCTTCCTTCATCGTCGAAGAGGGGAATTCCGTCCGGAACTCCCTCTTGAAATCATCCCATGCCACCTCAGCCTCTCTCCTCTCCCCCAGGTAAAGTGTCCACCACTGACGTGCCACTCCCCGCATCTGGATAACGGCCAGAGGCACCCAGTACTCGATCGGGTCCCGAATCAGGCCGAAGGCTATCACCATCTCCTCTAGCCAGCTCTCTATCATCATGTCAGAGGTGCTTCCCTCATACATCTCAAGGGTCTATCGCTAGAAGGCCTGAAGAGTCCTCTGCCACTGGTCATCCTCCTCTTCCCAGTCAACTCTCTGCCGATCGGCCAAGGTAGTCTGCGGGGCCTCGATCTCCTGTACCACACACGGTCGCCTTCCAGGTTCCATAGCTGCAAGGTAAACAAGGAATGCCTAAGCCCAAGTAGTGCAGAATATTGTCTTTAAAACTTCTTAAAATTTTAGTTTATTCATAATTCCCAGAACACCCCAGAAACACGAGAACAGAAGTCATTATGATGCATGTAACTTTCGTAGGGTCTCTACCTTGCAATCAGCGTGGCATCACTTGGTCGCTCGGTAGGTCCAGAGTCCTTGCGTCGGATCACGGGGGCCCTAAAATCCCGTGTCCTAGATAGTCTTCCCTGGCCTAACTCATAGACCGAGGTCACCCAACACTGTTGCCCTACCATCCCATGCAATCCTCACTATGCCTAACTCCAGACTCCATGCTATCTCTCAACCATCAGCTCTGATACCATTCTGTAACGACTCGCCTTCACCAAAAGGAGGGAAGGGTCAGCAGGTTGCCAAGCCCTTCCATCTTTATGTTGAAGGAGAGATAATGACCCCCGAAACCCACCTTCTATAGGTCCCGGAGTGGCGACTAGCACAAAGGGTATGAGAGTTTCAAACAAATGGAATGCATTAACCTTTTTGTTTTATAGGATCGGGAGATCAGATGATGAAACCCAACAACACCAAGGTAAAAGAAAAGTAAATCCAAAAGTAAACCATTCCCACATGCATGTTCCAAAAATAAAAGCCACAAAGTACAAAAGTGACTACAAGGGTAAGTACCAAAGAAAGAAAATAGCAACGACGACTACCCCAATGGTCCGAGCTAGTATGGTCCCACGCGATCCCCGAAGTCCTCCTAGAAACCTGAAATCAGTCTTATATACGTAGGGTGAGCATACAAGTACACTCAGAAGGGAAAACCAAATACTCTTGTGCACAAGTGGGGGAATGTACTAAAGTCCCGTGATAAAAGGATTAAACCAAACACCTATCAAGGTAAAATATCCACCCAAGCCTCACCAAGGGACACTCCCCAAATAATTCAAGTCAAGTGAAATATAAGATAAGAGCACATCGATGTTTGGGTACCCCACACCACTTTCCCACTGTTTATTGAGACATCCTACGCATCGAACCAATCCCGCCATTATCACCACAGTCCCACTTCCACACTCGCCCGCACACACATGGGCCACAACCACATGCAGTCCCAGTACCGAATCCTGCCCGAAAACACCTGGGCCACAACAATCACACGTAACCATGCCTGCAAACACCTAGGCCAGGACAACCACCACCTCGTCCGAAGACACCTGGGCTAGAAGATCCACTGCCACGCCCGGAGACACATGGGAATCATCCCGAAGATACATGGGAAACCACCTGCCCACACACACCTGGGCCACAACCACCAAAATACCCCACCCGAAGGCTCTTGGGATAGTAATGGACCTCAGGCCATCACAGCCTACCCGATGATACTTCTGCTATCCGTGAAAGGGAGCAGAAAAGGAGCTAATAACCATCCACAAATAATAGTGTTGGAAAAAACACCCGCCCCCATAAAATATGGGTGTTTGGAACTAAGTGATGAACTTGGGTGGGGCGCAAATAAGAAACAAAAAACTACAAGTATGTATATATAGGTAACAAGAAATCACCCAAGTTAGGATTTTCTTCAGCCTGCCTAAAGGACACAAACATCACTCAAGTCCGAGTCACGACTCTCGCCAATAAACCCATCATCCCTTTCTTGTTTTCATGTTCAGTAATAATGTTCAAATAATTTTATACACTACTGGGCTACTAACACCATAAGCATAACCAAGGAAAGGTAACCATCCTAACGTCAATTTTTGTATCCACACCCGGTTTTCTTGTAAAGTCGCAACAACAAAGGAATAAGTGAGATCCCTCGAAGTACTGGAATCAGAGACAACCCTGAGACACTGCCCCGTGTCCCCTCCCCCAAAAAGGATTTTCATCAACAGAGTATCCCACCCCAATTCGTGATATAAAAAAGGTAAACACCTGGTATTAAAACTCACATCCACTAAATCCATAACAACAGGGGATCCCATCCATCATTTCATAACCGCCGAAAGTATAAAAATAGGGGATCCCATCCCCTCCCACATCTCCAGGAATCGGCTCGTAAAAGAAAACAACCAAACCCCTACCACCGACACAAAGCAGGGACATGCTGGTATTTTGAAATTTATAAGATATAACACACTCCATGATTTCAATTTCCATGTTCTTTAACCTGGGTTATCATAGAAAAGGATTTATCCTAGTGCTACCAATTAATTTATCTGAATATACGTGATTAAACAAAATTACATTACACAGCAAGGGTTATCCACCACAACACGATCCATTTAAACATCACCAGAGGTAAGGTTTCATTAGTGCACAGACATCGACCTCCAACGGTTTCAATTTTCAGTAGTCGTAAGCTGCACAATTTAGAAAGATCATAATATAAAACAGCATCAATGATCACAGCCCCCCCTTCTTTCTTTATAGAACTGAGTTCATTTTCTTTATTTAGGTTTGGTTTATCTAATTATACAGAATCAAAATCATCCCCACCCAGAATGATACACAAAAGAGAGAGGCGAAGGAGAAACTCCCTACCTGTTGATCAATGATCGATGCTTAGGCCCGGCGAGGAACTTCACGCATATCGATGAGGCTCGCCTCAATGGAAATCGCATCGTATGAACGAAGGGTACTCCTCGCAGAGGGTGATGAGAAAAGAAGAACCCATGGTGAACCCCTTAGTTTATATGGGCGGGGACGGTTGAGATGAGAATGCGAAACCGCGTAACGCATGGGGTCGTGGGTTGACTACGTGGCCCCACACGTTATTAAAAAGTTCGGGCAGTTTAAACCATCACACACCAGGCTTTATTCATTAAATATTTTATTACAACTTTTATGGGCGTTCACGAGATTTAAAACACACTTAAAGGAGTCAAAATAGGGTTTAAAACCCTAATGCGCAAGGTGCGCCATTGGAAAGAACCCGCGGGGTAGGCCAGAGCCACCGGTAGCAGGGAGCTACCGGCGGGTGACAGCTACCGGTATACCGAGCTACCGGTAGACCGAGCTACCGGTAGGCTGCAGCTACCGGTAGGCCGAACTACCGGTAGGCTGCAGATACCGGTAGGCTGGGATACCAGTAGGCTGCAGCTACCGGTAGACTGAGCTACCGGTAGGCCTGCTACCGGTAGGCTAAGGCTACTGGTAGGCCTACCGTTGGACAAACATTCACCGAGATTCCCTGAAAACCCAACATGAGATTTTCACAAAGTAATGGACCCCAAAAACCCATGCCATTACATTAAGGTAAGATTCAAAGGTGTTATAACAACGAAAAATAGCCACACCCACCGTATAAGTTAAAAACAACATTCTTTCCTTAATTTTGTCGAAAAGGTTATAAAGTACCTTGTTTGGAAAATGACAGAAATATTACATTATAAAAGTTTTTTAAAAAATAAAATAATGGTATAAATGAATTTAACCCATAATGTAGGAAATAGTAAAATGTTTTTGAAATACATTTTTATGAAACACAGATATGGATGATAAAGAGGTCCTAGTAGATACCCACGTATAAACAACCTCAGATAATGAAGAGATTGTAGAATTAACCCTTACATTGTAATTTTACTTGGTCAAGGGTATGTTAAAATTCTATATAATAGTTAAATAATTGTTATTGAATTATACAAGAACCACATACATAAATATAATATCATATATGATCTTCTAATATTTCTCTGTTAATAATATTTTAGTATTACCATCGTTTCAGGTGTTAACTGATTCATTTCCCTTTATATATTTTGTTACGTAAGTCCTGTTTGTTATGGAAAAGATGTATTTAATTCATATACAAAATGATATTATGTTCTAAAAATTATTTTTTAATCATAAAATTTAATTTATTCTCAAATGGTTATGATGGGGAATGAATCTCATCGTGTTCGAGGAGACAGTAATCCGTACGTATGCACGAGCAACAATACAATTATATTGGTGGTGATATCATATGTAATTGGATGGTATATCATATATACAGAATACATAACATGTTATATTTATTATTTACATTATTTATACTCATTATTATATACATCAAAATAATTAAGTGTTTGAATAATAAACTACACCATGACGTCGAGACGGTATGCCATACGTACGCACGTATGGTGACTTTTTCATTCATACGATGGATAGAGTAATGAACATGGTTGTACCATGTTTATAAAAATATAACATTATGAATGAGGTAATTCAGTTATTATTTTTGTTTGGTAATAACCAATAATTAAGAAGTGGAGGAAGAAAATAACTTGAAAGAGGTGGTGAAATAATTACCTCTTCTTTAGGTGCTTCCTTTTGATTTGATCAAAAGGGCTCCATAGATTGGATTTATGATCAAAGTATATACTCTATGATTAATTGAGGGTAGTTGGAAGGATATTTGGGTAGGCTTTAGGGAATCCAAATGGCTTTGGAGGTGTGATTTTGAGAGAATGGGAAGTTCCCTTTTATAAGATAGGTGATGGTCACTTTTGGAAAAGATTGTAATATTATTTTATAATAAAATAATTTTTGGTTTATAATGGCTCCAAAAAAATTTATTTAGAGGATAATGTGGGTATGGGTAGAAAATTTCCCAACCAATATGTTTTAGACAGGTTTAGGTCACCATATTAACCATATCTTTAAGATTTAACTCTAAGTTAAATAGTTTGACATTTACTATGTCTCCTTGTATTTGTATATTTAATGGTTAATAAATTTACTATAAAATACCTAGAAAACCAAAATTTGTTAATTATTTATATATTAAACATTATCAAAGTCCTTTGGATAAACCTCATAATTTGAGAAATATTATATCAATTAATAATATAGGATTTGTTTTAAAAACTCATTTATGTCAATTATGACACTATTTACTATTTAATTTTTGTTAAAGTCCTAAAAACCTTTTTACTTTGAAAAAAATCATTGAATCAACAATAAAATGTCTTATTAAGATATAAAATTCGTTGAATTCATCAAAAGTCTCAATTTACATTTATTTGAATATTTATAATTTAAATTATTTTTATCTTTCAGGAATAAGGTAATTATTTCATCATCATTGTGTCAAAAATGATTTTCATTATTTAATGTCTAAAATTATAAATAAAATACCATTATTTAGGAAATATTTTTATCTTTATAGTGAATATTTATAGTCAAATTTATATTATGTATAAACCAATATTTAAAATGGTTTAGTTATTAAACTTTGAATATAACATTTTTAACTCTTCTTGAAATAAACTAATAATAAATGTCCTAATCTAAACCAAGTGGACCAAAAGAATCATATATTATTACAAAGGATGCTTTTTCTCAAAATACACTTATTCAATAGAATTAGGACATGTTTTAGGATAATTATAATATCATTTGATCTTTAATTACCCTATTTACTTTTAACCATGGTAAATAAAAGTCAAAAGTTACTATTCACTAAAAATGATTTTCATATTATTGAACCTCATTTTACTTACTGATACCAATCGTGTCTCTTGGATTTTTGAAATTCAATTCATAGACGTGGTTCAACTACATTTAATCCAAATTTGCAAATGCGGCTAGAATGTGGACAAAAGACGGTAAAAAGTTCAATAAAATTTTTTGTATCTAATATTATTATAAAATTACTCCAATGAATTACATTGAATATTTATAGGTATTATGTATCTATTTTTACCTAATATAAATTTAAATAACATAACTAATTATTTAAATAAAAATTTGATTTTAACCAATTGCACAGTGTTTTTCACTATTCATCAAAAATTGAATGTTTTAAGAAAAAATGCCAAAAATTCACCCTAAGCTATTTTTGATATTTTGAATCCAAAAATGAAGTCCATTTTGAAAAATAAAAATTTATAAAAGTTCAAAAATTGGGTATTACTATTTATAACGACTAGTTTGATTGGTCATGGTGTGTTAAAACACCATGTTGCACACAACGCAAGCTATTGCATCATTCAAAGGGAAATGTACCATGGATGCTTGGGGTGTTAAATTCTTCCATAATTCAAATAATTTCAATCTAAAAATTTCTAGAAAACTATTGTACAAAAATTTTTGGGTGGTTCATCATCAAAAGTTCTCAGGTTCCCACATTACCTCTTCCATCTTACAGTTTCTCCATAGAACATTCACCAAATGTGTCATCCAATTGTTTCAATAATTGTTCTTAGGTATGAAGAATTCTGATAGGATCTTCACAATAAGACTGGTCGGGTTCCAGATCAATTTCTTCAGTGGTGGGTACATGTGTTGGGTCAGGCCTATATTTTCTTAATAGTGAAATGTGGAACACATCATGAACTTTGGAGAGACATAGCGGAATTTACAAATGATAAGCTACAACACCAATTCATTCTAGAATTTCGAAAGGTCCGATGTACCTGAGACTCAATTTACCCTTCTTACCAAAACGTATAACACCCTTCCATAGAGATACCTTCATGAAAAAACGATCTCTTACTTGAAAACCCAAATCCTTCCTTCAGTTATCGGTATAGCTCTTTTTTCTAATTTGAGATGCTTTGATGTGGGTTTGGATAACCTTAACCTTTTCTATTGTTTCCTCAACAAGTTCTAGAAATATGTGTTTTCGTTCACCAACATCATCCCAACAAGTTGGTATGCAAAATCTCTTTCCATATAATGCTTCATATGGTTCCATTTGAATACTTGAATTGAATTTATTGTTATAGGAAAATTCTAACAGAGGTAAATACTAATCCAACATACCATTAAAATCAAGTGACCAAGATATTAACATGTCTTCTAAGTTTTGAATAGTTCAGTCTAATTTTCAATCGGTTTGAGGGTGGTAGGCATTGCTTAAACAAAGTTTCGTATTTAAAGACTTCTCAAGACTTTTCCAGAATCATGAGGTAAAACAGGGATCATAACCCGAAACAATAGATAGGGGTACTCCATGTAGTCTTAAAACTTCATTAATATATAGAATTGCTAAACATTGAAGTGGTAAATCTTCTCTTATAAAATAAAAATGTGCTGACTTAGTAAGATGATCAACAATGACCTATATTGCATCATTCCTTCTACGAGTCTAGTAGTCCCATGACAAAGTCTATTGTAATATACTCCCATTTCCACTCAGGTATGGGAATAGGTTTCATGACACCTCTAGTATGTTTTCTTCTAGATTTTATTTGTTAAGAAAGAATACATCTTGACACATAATCAGCAATTTCCATATTTATGTTTTCCCACAAAAAATGTTCCTTTAGATATCTATATATCTTAGTGCAACCAGGGTGTATAGAGAGCAATGAGCATCATATAATAGTTCCCCTTTTAGCTAAGGTACAGATTTAATACATGACATCTTCTAAATTTCAGAACTCCATCCACATATAAAAAGTCTTCCAACACCCCATCCTTAACAAATTTAATTTTATTTTGTAGATTATCTTCATTAGATTGAGAGTTTTTTATCTTATATAGTAAATATGGTTTAACAATCATTTTTAAGAGAAAAGATATTTCCATTTCATTAATAATTCCAATATCCATATTTTGATGATCCACGGATATAAGATCTCTCTCAATCCTCATTTGAGTCATAAGTCCATGATCTTTCCTACATAATGCATATACCACCTTATTTGCCTTTCCGGGGTGGTAGTGTATTGAAAAATAATAATATTTGAATAACTAGAGAGATCTCCTTTTCCTTTTATTGAGTTATTTTTTGGTAAAAATGTATTTCAAACTATTCTGATCCATATATATCTCATATATTTCACTGTAGATATAATATATCCATATTTTTGGAGCCAAGATTACAGTTGATAACTCAAGATCATGATTCAGATAATTTTTCTTATGAGTGTTCAATTGCATTGATGCATATGCAATAACTTTATCATTTTTCATAAAGATACAACCTAGTTTATTCTTTGATGAAGAACCATATATCAAACTTCCATCAGTTACAAATTGAAGAGTAAAAATTGGATCATTAGACAATATTATTTTCAATTCATCAAATCATTCCGTACATTCTTTATTCCAAAAAAAACATTACCCCACTATGTGTGATCTTGGTTAGCAGATTAGCCAGTCAAGCGAAATTATAAAAGAAATTCTAATAGTAACCTTCTAATCCAATAAAACTACATATCTTGGTTATCTTAATTGGTATGGTCCACTCTTTGATTGCCTTTTTATTCACCGAATCAACTAATATTCTATCCTTAGAGACAATATTGACAAGAAAAGAAACTTACTGAATCAAAAATTATAACTTTCTAGACTTCTCATAAAATTCATTTCTTCTAAGAGTTTTTAGAATAGTGCACAAGTGATTCTCATGGTATTTATATCTTGTAGAGTATACTAGGATATCATCAATAAATACAAAAAAAATTCATCATGATATTCCTTGAAAACTATACTCATTAGATCCCTGAAAATAGTGGGTGCATTAGTTAGTCCAAATAGAATTATTGTAAACTCGTAATGCTCATACCTGGTTCAAAATGTTTTCTTTGGAATATCTTCCTTTCTTAAACACAATTGATGATATCTAGGCCAAAGTAAAATCTTTAAAAAATATTGGGATCCTTCAATTTGATCAAATAAATCATCAATTAATGGTAGAGGATACTTTTTCATTATTATAATAGCATTGATTCCACTTTAATCAATTCATAGTCCCATGGATCCATCTTTCTTCTTGACAAAGAGAATGTGGGATACCCATGGAGAGACACTAGGTTAAATAAATACCTTTCACTCAATTAATCATGTTTTTTCTTAATATCTAATAAATCCATAATGGAAATTCTATAGAGAGTACTAGATATAGGTCTTTCACAAGGAATTAAATCAATAGATAACTCAACTTCCCACTCTATAGGATGTCTAGGTAAATCCTCTGGAAATACATCAATATATTCTTGCATAATAGTTATGTCTTCAATTTGAAAATTTCTTTCCTCACCCATATATATTGTGTTCTCTTCCTCCCCACAAATTTAATTCATTAGAGCTATTGGGGGTGGATCTTGATAAGAATAAGATGGTGATGTTTTAGATCTAAAGATAAAGGATTGTATGATATTCTCAAAAATTGAAACTTTCTTCTTCTTACAATAGATCTTCGTATCATAATTTGACATCCAATTCATATCAATAAATATATCAAATTAAATCATTGTTATGATGATAGGTTTAGAAACTATAGCATGTTTATGTGTCATGAGGGGAACTAATCAACACATCTTTGTTGCAATGATACATCACCTAGGAGTTTTGACTCACTTCTCCTTTATTAAATCAAATTGGAAATGTCTAATATTATTGGAAAACTAGTATGATATAAAAGAATGAAATTATCTAGAATAAAATAATGCATTGGATAAGATTGAGGAAACAATTAAATTACCTACCACCACATCATTAGACACATCAACCTCTACAGTTGTAGTCGCATAATATTTCTATTTCTCTCATGGCCTTTTCTATGGAAAGATTAATTGGCACTTAGGAAACTCATTCTAATAATGCCCCATCTCTCTATAATTGTAGCATTTAACATCATTCACTTTTCAATTACCCTTTCATTCACTAGATCGATGAACCTTTTCTCCACACTTATATAAAAGTCTCATGCCCTACAAGCATTCCCCATGATGATTCTTTCTACAGTTCTTGCATAATGGAAATGGATTAATTATATTCTTCTTCATTGGAACTTTAGCTTTTCCATGGTTATTGTAATTCTTCCACTTATCTTGATTTCCCCTGAATAGATGTTATCAAGAAAATTCGTTCTCTATTTTAATGGAACTTAATAAAATATCATTATATAATGAAAATGTTTGAGAATCCTGTACCCTTTGAAGACATGGCTTAAGAACTTCAAATAAATGATAAATATCATCTCCCAAATCACATACGTAATCTACAACATACCCGGATATTCTTGTGAAGGTAGTCTCAAAATCTACAATACTCTCTTCTTCCATTTTCTTTAGGAGAATTAATTTTATCTTCATTTCAGTTTGTTGTTAATGAGGGAAATATTTGTTGAAGAATTTTTACTTAAAAGTTCTCAATTCCATATATTCTATTTCTTATTCCTCTGTGGAAATCTAGATTACTGACAACCAATGATCAGCACCTCCCTTGAGGCAATATACAGCCAGTACTACCATTTCATTTTCATTGAAACTTAATTTTAGAAATATATTTTCTAGGGACATGATCCAGTACTCAGATACAACCAAATTAGTAGTCCCACTAAAAAATGGGGGCCTCTACTATATTAAATGAACCAATAGAGGTGTATCATGGTTACTCAATACATATCGTGTATGTTGTCCCAATATGGTCATCATCTAAATCGCTCGAACACTAACAGAGTTGACCTGCTCAGCGGGGAAATCCCAACATTTTCCGTGGGTATTGATTCACCTTATTCCATTAGGCTCCATCACTAAACAATAAAATACACTAAATCAGGTCATATTTCATAATTTATAATTAGAAAACTCTTAAGATATATGAAAATTTAAGCACAACTAATCTCATAATCATAAAAATTATTTATATTTAATTTTAAATACATCATAATACTTTGTAAAGAAAATGTGAATTATCCTAAGAATATCCCCCAGGTGTGTCAAACCAGGTGAATAATAAGTCTTATATTTGTATACTAGGATACCATCGGACAAGCCCCCTGAAACTCCATGTTTGAGTTGTCACTCCTAGGTACATCATTTCTTGAACAACATCCACTTATAATATAAAAAATGAATGTATTTTCTAGAAAGATCCACAAAATCTATTCCTTACCAAAATACCATGATGTTCTTGAACGTTTATCCTCAAAGACTCTCTTAGGGGTCTGTTCCCTAATCTATGTTTTCTAAATCTAGTTTCCATGTTTTCTACTAAACTTTCTCTCATAACAACTCTAACGACCTACCCCCCGAAGCCTAGAGCTGTTGAATTAGTTATTACATTAGAATGATTACAAGAAATGAAATACCAAAGGCATGATCAATTTAGTAGTATTGATTAAACAATATACATACATGTAACTCATATTACACTGTGGAAGGATAAAAAATACAACACATAACAAAAACTAATAAATTTTATCCATGAGAACATAATAAATGGTCCCCTATTCATAACCAGTTTAAGGTAAAAAATTAAATTAGTGATTTGAAATGTTTAGTACGGGTTTAAATAGTAGTATCTTAAATAAACAATAATTGATTCATAATGAAATTGGCATAGTCAATATGACATGAGTAATAAATGTAAAACACACGCCATTAATAATTTGAGAATGAAACTATATCCATAGATTTATTCATAGTAAAAACCACATGGATAATGATAAATGAAAATGAATTAATAGAATAGTTATTAATTATAAGTCATGTATCTGGAACATGATACCACTATAACATCACAATGGTTTATGTTTGTTGGTAGAAACCCATATGTTTTTTGGAAGTAAACTCGATGGATTTGTCGCCAACTGATTTGTCTCATGAGGCATTTCGATGCATCCAGGGGATATATCTAGCCTCGACCATCTCTATAATTACAAATAATTATTTATAAATAGATTAAATAAATGTAAAATATTCCATCTCAATATCCAGATAGAGTAGATGATAATGATTCATCAATATTTCTATAGTTAAAACAACATTTCAAATAATCACTGTATATAAAAGGGTTTATGGATTAAGAAAATAATCATATACATGAAACAGAAATATGGATATATAATATATATACAATTTAAAATGAAAAATTATCTCAATGCGGTAGTAGTTACACCACATAATAATTATTAAGTTCACAATACCAAGTGAATCCCAATGAAATGTAAACCAAAACAAAGTCCCTTACAAAATTCAAATAAATCATGTTAATAACCATAAAGTGAATCAATGAAAACCATGAATATGATGATAATAATGATATTATATATCTAATAGAAGTTAACATACACCACATTAAAGAAATAAGTGGAGAATAGTGGAAACCTCAAGGAAATAAAAGAGATATGAGAAACCCCTTACATTATGCTTAAATGTGTTCTTCGATTAATCTTAATAACTTGAATAATCAAACTTTAATTCATTAATTAATAATTACTGAACCTCATATAAATTTAATATTTTTTATTTTAACCTTATTAGGTTCATTAATGGCCTATTTTGTGGGTTTAGGAGGTTTAATTTTATTGTTTTGGAAGCATTTTGTTCCTTGGTTTTAATGGTCACTTTACTAGTAATCATGAATGGAAGTTCTTTTATAATTTGGATAAGCATCTAGAATTTTTAATATATATTATTAGTGAAAATAAATAAATAAATATTATCTTATAATTTTTTTTTATACCATGAGGATGATTCATTAGATTAATATTAATGACAAACGCTTTGAATAACTTGGTGGTTTTGTGCACAATGAACTTGTTTTTTATTATTGTTGCATATTATGTGTGTGTATGGATTCCAGAACATTAAATAGGATATATTACATATATAATGATATGGTTCAACTATTAAAATGGTTTCATGAATAGAATTGAATATTGTAACAAAAATTGAAAACCGGTCATCCTTGAATGCGATAAATTAAAACATCTCATACAATGTTTTCATTTTTAGTATAAGAGGAGGGGAAAAGAGGGATGATGAGGAAATATTCCATTAGCACAATAAAATTATATTTAATTTAAGGTAATATACTTATCATATAATTTTTATTATTGGAGGTGAGGATATAGAAACAAATTAATGGAACTTGCAAAAGAAGTTGAATGAAAAAGGATGAGAGGTTCACCTCTTGAGTACACCTCCTTGAGAATCTCCTTAAGGCCTTTGTTTTTTACCTTTTGAAGAGAACATTAGGTCTTGGAAGTGGCGTTAGGGCTTGAGAAGTTTATTTGGAAAAACATATTTAAGGCTCAAAGCTTGAGTGGTGTGAGAGGAAGAGGGGAATGAGGGTGTTATTTATAGCGGGTGATAGAAGGGATGTTACATTATTTTAATATTTTTTCTCAGGACTGTGAATATTATTGATTAATGTGACCCTAGATAATAATAATTTCATGTGATTTTGAACCATGTGGGATTATATTATCCTTTCATTCAGTAAAAAATATTTATCATTTATTATAATTTATCATATTTTACTATTCATCAAAAATTCAAAAAATTCAAAAAAATACCAAAAATTCACCCTAACAAATTTTTGACATGTAGAATTCAAAAATGAACTCGATTTCTTGAAAAAAAAAATCAGAAATATTATTAATTTAATTTTGAAATAAAATCATAATTTATTCAAAAGTAATAATTTTAAATCTATAACTCTTTTTATAACAACTTCAAAAATTAATCATCATCTCATTACCATATAACCATAAGGATGTAAATTAATAATATTAATTACAATTCATAAGGGTAATATTAATATTCATATTACTATTGAATAAGTAATGTTACTATTCATTAAAAAACATGTTGGTTCAATCTGAATCCAAATTACATACTAATCACAACCATAAATGACCATTTTTTGAAATTAAAAACATAGAAATGGAAAACAATATTTTAATGGTTGGTTTATGAATTTATCCAATAAATAAACAACTTTTGTTTCATATATATTCATTGGTTCATGCAATATAGGCTATCTAATGAATAGAATGTATTTAAGATAAACATACCCCCAAATTTATGGGGCGTTATAGAAAAAAATCCAGATGGTAGTATGAGGTTGTGCATAGGGAACTAAATGTTGAATCAGGTGAAAGTGAAGAACTATTGCACTCTTCCAAGGAAAGAATATCTTTTTTACTAACTGAGTGAAGGTTCTGGGTGCAACAGAATTATAGTTTGGTTGTTCCAAACTTTTCTTTTTCATGATCGATAATCAATTCTATATTTATATAATAACGAATGACTTAACAAATGGAATTGAATAATAGAAAATAAGAAATGGACAGTGCATCATAAAAAAGTGTAGGATCATCACATTTTATTTATAATTAAGATAATTAATTAAAAAATTACCATTAAAAAATTATTTCATTATTGGTGGACCCTATAATAGAGATGCATTTCAACATTGTTTCTTGGTTGGAATCAAGAGAAGCCCCCCTCTAGCGGGGATCCACACATGTTCTACATAACTCCAAACTCTTCCATAAGAATCTATGGGTTCTAGCAAGATAGATCATATCAATTGTATCATTCCCCTTTGATATCCATGAGAACCACTTCTAAATCATTCTTTTTGAGCTCTATAGACTCGATAGTGGGAGTGGGAGGAATATTTCTATCAGTTCTTGGGAGTGTTCTTGGAGATGGGGTTCTCTAGGAATTAAAAGGATTCTCTCCAACTATCATTGTAAAGAACACAATTGAATCAAATCTATAAGAAAATATATTAGAAAGTTTAAATACCACTATGTTTTGAAAATAAATATCATTAGAAGTTCCCTTTAATATTTATTTAACCCCTTATAAAACCCCATGTCTAAATTAATCAAAATTATATTATTTCCTTTACATGCACTAAACATGGGAATTAAATTAAATATTATTTTATAAAATAATATTTAATATATATTATTTCTCACTGGACTTAGAAACTCGGTTCAGAATTCCTCTATAATATTTATTAGGCCTTAAATAATGACTCTCTATTTAATAAATAAATATCATTTCATTTTCACTAATAAGTAGATAAATATTATATTCAGTAAATAAAAATTAAATATTTAGTAAATATTCCAATCCCATAATGCTATCTCTAATAATTGGGGCAAAAATATTTTTGATCCTGAATACATGAATAATTATTAAAACATGTGATGGAATAATATTTACTCAAAATATTAAATAATAAATAATAACATATTATTCAACCAAGGATACACTTTGCATGTGACTATCTAGTCCTCTTTCTCAGTGGCATTTGGTGAAGCCACCTAAAGTCCAAGGATAACATATATAAACATTCCAAGGAACCCATAGAGAAAGAATTTAATTCCTCATTGACATAATACTTCATAAAAGTTATTATTATACACTAGAACACCTTTTTTGGGACATCTCTAATCTAGAAGGTTGCATGATGGTACCATAAACCTATGTGATCGATGTATCTTTCATTGAATTTACAAAAGTCAAACTTTCCAATAGAACCCCATGGACATGAATTTATTTGTTCTATATCATTTCTATTAAAGGTCATGACATATCAAATTCCATTATAGAATATAAGGGATAATTCCTTTCTCTCATTTTCCATTAATGCAATGGCATACAATTCAGAAAACCTACTCATATATGATCCAGATGATAAGGATACCGTTCATCAATGGAGTCTTTATATAAATAAAAACAATAAAGGATTAAATTTAAAATGTTAGATTCATCTATGATGTATGGTTGCGCCCAAATTTACCCTACTGGTAAAAGAGATCAATGTAGTACATGTAGGGGTCCAATCCACAGGGATCGAAGAAGTAACCTTGAGACACTATGATTGTGTGAAGGATGGGCTATGAAGTAGCTGACTTTGGGTTTGATTTTGGATGGTTTTTAAAGAACCCTAATAAACCTAATTGAAATCAATTAAATTGAACTGGTTTGATCTTAGGATTATGCTTGGGGTGGATTGAAGGAATTTTACTTCATTAGACAATTTTGGTTTTATTAATTTTTGATGAATCCATTCTTCAAAAATAACATTACATTCATCATTTTCTGGTTTGGTGCTTACTAAACACAATTACTAATATCATATACACTTAGAGAACCAAATTCATGATCTCCCCGAGGTATATGGTCATTTAGTAATTTAATTTAGTTTGCTCAAACACAGTAAAGATGAATAGTAGAAATAATTGAAGAATGGATGTCTTAAATTAATTATCCAATTAACAAAAATTCGTTCATAAAATAACATTCAATCCAGCCTTTGAATCCTCCTAAGATCATCCCATTAAGGGTTTAGCCCTCCATTGATGGTATAATCTCAATGGTGGGTGGAAGATGGCTAACAAGAATTGGATTGAAAAAATTAAAACCGCGGTAATAACAAGCACTCCTCCGTGTGTGTGAATGAAATTCACACCTATGTGTGAACTAATTCACAAAAACACAGATATATCACTGTGATTTGGGATAATAATGTTTTAATAAAAGAAATGGAAAATATAAAAGTGAATTAAGTTGATTAAGAACATAAAGATACAAGAAAGAAACTTACATGGAAATGGAAAACATTACAAAGGAAATTTGGAGGCATAACCTTACAATGAAACAAGCAACAAAAGATGATATGAAAAATATCCACACATTATTCCCTTCATCAATAGCTCCTTATATAGTCATATTATGAGCCTTAGGTATATCCCCAAACAATTAATTCACCCCCCAACAATTAATAGAGTCAAATGGAGGGTGAATAATCAAAAGGAAATTGATGTTTTGAATTTGACCTGGAAAACTGTCCAGATTCATCCACCATATTGACGTGTGAATTAGAAATTTAAGAAGGCCAAATCCGGAGGGGTTGTATAAGAGAAATATCTTCGTCCATGTGTCCTCTATAAGCTTTAAAAATTTCAGGAAATTTGGATAATCCTTTTGGATGTTATGGTCGAAATGGTGGGACGGCATTCTGTGCATTAATGTCGAGTCCACCATTTAAATCTCAACTTCAGATCCCTTTATTATCATGAAAACATCAGAATTAGCTCCGGACACAGTTTAATAAAATGATCCTCATATTTTTATCTTTATACTTTATAAATTTGAGGTTCATTTGGCTTGGTTTCAGAGCCCCACATTTGTTTGATGGGCCTTAGGCCCATTATGCTTTTTCCAGCAAGTTTCTGCCTTCAGGCGCAAAATTCTCCATCTTCATTTGGGATTCATCCAGCGGACCTAAAAGATAAAATGTTCCAAAAAAAGTGGTCAATCAAATCCCAAAATTTCAAATTCATAAAATTAATATGATATTTTCAAAAAACAAATGAATGATTGGGCCCAAATTTGCATTTTAAACCTGAATTGCATTTTTGATGAGAAATGAAGTTCTATTTATGTAATGCACTAAAAACAATGTTTATGGACTTTGGAACAATGAATATATATATATTAACAATTAATATTAGCCACTTTCAGTGACTAATCATACCCCAACTTGATTTTTGCTTGTCCCGAGCAAAATAAATTACAAATATGAAATTCAAATCCCCTTTTCCAAAAACATTTTAATACACATTGCTCACCCAAATATCTAATACCAAAAAATAATTATGAAAACCCATCAAAATCATTAAAAACAAGCTAGGTCCTTAAGCATATCCCAAGCCCAAGCCCATTTCCTTTGTTCAAATTCATCGCCACATTTCATCCAATTCCAATTAAGCATGATAAAGTGTTGTGCATCATAAAAGATATGGGGCCCATTTTATTGTTCAAGGGGAAAAAATGGAAGCGCTAGGTGGGAATCACATTAAACCTTAAGATGAGTATCATTTTTTTTGATTTTTTTTTGATTTGTATTAACCACAATAGATATGAAAAGACTAACTCTGGGCAAGACAACTATGGAGTCACGATCCCCAAGTGCCGGAAGCCACACATATTGTAAATTTCATGCTCTACAATAGAGATATAAAGCCTAACTCTGGGCAAGACAACTATGGAGTCACGATCCCCAAGTGCCGGACGCCACACATTTGGACAAAACATTACTCTATGTGGTCTTTTGTTTTTTTTTTTTTGTTTTTTTTGGATACTCAAATTAAACTAAAAGTGACCCTAGAACCCTATGCTATAAAGAAAGGGACCCACGAACTCAAATTTACACCCACAATCCAGTAGATGTGCATTGTGGCATTTTTATTAAGAGGATGAAATTTTAAACATTGAAAAATCACATCGGACAACCGCACTTTCCAAAAACTATGCTCATGAACTTAAACTTGCATTAAAATCAGAATCAAGGCATGAAAAATTTATTTGATATCCAATTTTAGAGTTTGCAATGTGTGTTTATCATGTTTATGGTTAATGGAATTTTTCTTTTCATGCATGTTTTAAAAAAAAATCATTTTTTATCTCCCCCCAACTTAGAATGACACTGTCCCAAGTGTTTAAAGAAAAGAAAAGTTAGAAGTGGGTAGGAGAGGAGTTCAAAGATGAAATTGAAAATGATAAACATGGAACAAATTCACCTAGTTTTTAAAGTTGAGGTTCATGATGCTCCAAATTACTCCTTTGATCTCTTTGGGGATGTAGGCACCTCCTTGATTGAACATTTATCACCCAAAATAGTTCCTGAACCATAAAAAGAAGGAAAAAGTAGACAAAACAAACAACACAATGATTTATTTAATTCCAAGTACCATCATTTTCATGTTTTTTTAAATTCAAACTAATGATACATTGTCTTCTTTTCAATTTCTGGATAAGGTATTACTCAGGGATCACACCGCGTGACATGGATGAATACGGTGCTCCCCTTTCATACCCATCCATACTCATAAAAGAAGAACATGTCAGGAGTCTAATTTTTTTAACCTACAGAAACATAAATAAAATAAACTGATGATACATTGTATTCTTTAAATTTCTGGGTAAGGTATTACTCAGGGATCACACCGCGTGACACGGATGAATACGGTGCTCCCCTTTCATACCCATCCTTACTCATAAAAGAAGAATAGGTCAACAGTCTATATATAAAAAAACTAACAAAATTAAGCAGAAGGAAACAAAAGATGATTCACAGTGATTGGAAACATGAAAACCACGGGTTACCTCCCGTGCAACGCTTTTTTTAACATCGTTAGCCCGACTTGTACCCTAAATATATCTTTTTTTCTCTGGTTCATATGTTAGCTAAGTTAACTCCTCCTTGGTTTCTTGTTTATTGAATGATTCAATGAATGTTTTTAACCTATGGCCATTGAATTTGAAGACATGACCACTTGTGGGATCCTGAATCTCTATTGACCCATGAGGGTACACATGATGCACTAGGTATGGACCAGACCATCTAGACCTTAGCTTTCCTGGGTGTAGATGAATTTTTGAACTATACAAGATCAAAAATTTTCCTAGTTCAATGTGTTTGAATTTGAGATTCCTAGATTGGTAGGCTTGAACTTTAGATTTATTGATCCTTGAATTTTCATAAGCCTCCATCCTAAGTTCCTCGAGTTCATTAAGATCTAATTTCCTTTTTGTTCCAGCCAAAGAAATGTCAAAGTTCATTCTTTTATTTCCCAAAAGGCCTTATGTTCAATTTCAACAGGTAAATGAAATTCTTTTCCATAAACCAATCTATACGGTGACATGCCTAGGATAGTTTTGAAAGCAGTTCGATATGCCCAAAGGGAATCTAAGAGTTTCTCAGACTAATCTTTCCTAGAGGGATTGACAGTTTTTTCAAGAATTTTCTTAATTTCTCTATTTGCCAACTCAGCTTGACCGTTGGTTTGAGGATGGTATGCAGTGGAAACTTTATGAGTAATACCATACTTAGACATGAGTGAAGATAATGGGCGGTTGCAAAAATGGGTTCCACGATCACTGATTATGGCCCCAGGAATTCCAAATCAAGAAAATATATGCTCTTTCAGAAATCGGATCACAACGTGGTGGTCATTGGACTTGGTGGGAATGGATTCAACCCATTTTGAGACATAATCAATAGCTAAGAGGATGTAGAGGTATCCATTAGAGTTTGGAAAGGGTCCCATGAAATCAATTCCCCAACAATCAAAGATTTCAACGACCATAATGGGAGTGAGGGGCATTTGATTCATTTTGGTAATGGATCCTAATTTCTGACACTGAGGACAACTTTTGCAAAATTGGAAGGAATCCTTAGTGAGGTTCGGCCAGTATAAACTACTTTGGAGGACCATTGCAGTGGTTTTCTTTGTCGAAAAGTGGCCTCCACATGCCTCCCCATGACAAAATTTTAGAATGGACTCTTGCTCAGACTCGGGAATACATCTCCTGATGATTTGATCAGGACAGAACATGAAGAGGTAAGGATCATCAAACACATAATGTTTTACATCAGAAGGGAATTTCCTCTTATCTTGGGTCCCCATGAATTTTGGAATGTCACCCGTCACCAAATGGTTTTCTATGTCAGCATACCAAGGGCAATCACTCACTGAATAGAGGTGCTCATCGGGAAATGAATCAGACACAGAGAGGTGGTGTGAGTTGTCTTTGAATTCTATCCTAGAGAGGTGATCAGCTACAATATTTTCAACACCCTTTTTATCCTTAATGTTTAAATCGAACTATTGAAGAAGAAGGAACCACCTAATCAATCTATCCTTGGCATCTTGTTTTTGGAAAAGGCATTGTAGGGCTGAATGATCAGTGAAGACAATGATGGGTGATCCTAAGAGATAAGACCTGAATTTCTCTAAGGCAAAGACAATAGCAAGAAACTCTTTCTCAGTGGTGGTGTAGTTTATTTGTGCATCATTTAAAGATTTTCTTGCATAAGAAATGACATGTGGAGTTTTCTCACACCGTTGTCCTAAGACTACTCCTACATCAAAATCACTTGCATCACACATGAGCTCGAAAGGAAGTTTCCAATTTAGAGATTGCATGATAGGTGGAGATATAAGAGTTGACTTGAGTGTAGATAATGATTCCTCACAGCTTTCTGTCCATAAAAATGGAGTATCTTTTACCAATATATCACAAAGTGGTCAAGAAATAGAGCTAAAATTCCTAATGAACCTTCTATAAAAACCAGCATGTCCTAAGAAGGACCTCACTTCCTTAACAGTTTTAGGAGAGGGAAGGTGACGAATGATATCAACCTTAGCTTTATCAACTGAAATCCCTCTACCAGATACCAGATGACCTAGAACAAGTCCTTCCCTTACCATGAAATGGCATTTTTCCCAATTTAGTATGAGATTCTTATCCTCGTACCTTGACAAAACCTTTTCAACATTTATAAGGCATCCCTCAAAAGTATCCCCAAAGATGGAGAAGTCATCAATGAAGTCCTCTAAAAAATACCCCACCATATTCGAGAATATTCCCATCATGCACCACTGGAAGGTACCAGGGGCATTACATAACCCAAAGGGCATGCGCTTGAAGGCAAAAGTGCCAAATGGACAAGTGAAGGTTGTTCTTCCTTGATCCTCTATGGAGACTTCGATTTGATTATACCCTGAGAATCCATCTAGGAAGCAATAGAATTGATGACCCGCCACTCACTCGAGGACTGGATCAATAAAGGGTAAGGGGAAATGGACTTTCTTAGTACAAGAGTTGAGCTTCCTATTGTCAATACAAACTCTCCATCCACTACTGACCCTTGTTGGAAGCATCTCTCCATCCTTGTTGGTTATTACTGTGATTCCAGCCTTCTTTGGAACCACATGGATTGGTCTAACCCACTCACTCTCAGCTATAGGATAGATGATACTAGCTTTTAACAATTTCAAAAGTTCTTTTCTCACTACATCCATGAGATTAGGATTGAGTCGCCTCTGAGGTTGACGACATGGCTTTGACTTAGATTCAAGAATAATTCTATGAGTCCCGATAAGTGGGATAATCCCATGGATATCAGATAGGGTCCATCCAATGGCTTTCTTGTGTCTCCTAAGAACATCTAGAAGCATCCTCTCATGATTGGCTTCAAGGGAGGAAGAAATGACAACATGAAAAGATTGATTGTCCCCTAAGAAAACATACTTTAGTGATGAAGGTAAGAGTTTATATTCATGATCAGATTGGTCATGACTTTCCATGAATGGATGATACTTTGTATTGAACTTAGTTTCTTTGTTCAGATTTCTTGACAAAATTGGTTCCTTGTGAACAGAATTTTCATCCACTAAATTTTCCAGAGTAGTGTCATGAATGGATATGGACTCAATGTTATTGATTTCAACCATGGTATCATTGATTGGTGATTCTAGAAATTCATCAATAGAGCTATCTGAAAGAGATTCAATCCAAGGAGGCAAATTTCCCTCATGTGAATAAAGAAAATCAAACTCTTCTTGACTTAACCATCCTTCGGTAACTCCTTGATGT
The DNA here is from genome assembly GCA_963277665.1 of Viscum album. Classification (NCBI taxonomy): domain Eukaryota; kingdom Viridiplantae; phylum Streptophyta; class Magnoliopsida; order Santalales; family Viscaceae; genus Viscum; species Viscum album. Next base: position 765,129,549 of record OY728150.1, read on the forward strand.
TCATTGAGTTCATTATCAACACTTCCAATCCAATTAACCTCATGGATCTCTTCATCATCCCCAATTTGAGAGTTTTCATTGTAGATGTTCAAGTCTAGACTCATGTTCCCAAAGGTGATGGTCATGTTCCCATTTCGGACTCGGATTATAGAGTTGATTATCGCAAGGAAGGGAAGACCAAGTATGATTGGGGTTTGCTCCCAAGGACCTAAGCTTGGGTGATTGTCCAGAACAATGAATTCAGCTGGGTAAATGAAATTTTCATCTTTCACCAAAACATCTTTTAAGATCCCCTTTGGAACTCGATCACTACGATCAGCAAGTTGAAGAGTGACAGATGTGGGTTGGAGTTCTTCGAGCCCTAACTGACAGTACATGGCATAAAGAATGAGGTTCACACTAGCACCTAGATCACACAAGGCTTTGACAACTTTGTTCTCTCCTAGTTCAACATTTATGTAAGGGCATCCTGGGTCTTTCATCTTAGGAGGAATGGTCCCTTGAATAGTGGTACTCACATTAGCAGCCAAAAGGACTTGGTTTTTATGTGAAAATTTTCTTTTAAAAGTGCACAAGTCCTTAAGGTATTTTGAGTAGGAAGGTATGGTTTGGATGGCATCGAGAAGGGGAATGTTCAACTTGACTTGTGAGAAGATTTCCCTCAATGTTTCACTCAATTCAGGCTTGGTTTTCCCCCTCATGCGTTGAGGAAATGGTGCAGATTGTGGAGTTGTTTGTTGAAGTGTTGTTTCATTCACATTATTATCAGTTTCTTCAGTTTGATCTTGTAGTTCATTTGAATTTTCATTAGATTTTGAAGCTTCACATGGTTTCTGACTTATCTGTTCAGGTTTTTCAATTGATTTCCCACTTCATAAAACTTTCACAGCCATTAGTTGTTCGTGAGTTGTTTGAGTGAAACTTGTATCTCCCCTTGATGTTTGTTGTGGAATGGCCTGTGTGGGAATGGGTTCCTTTCCAGTTTTTATGGTTTCAATTTCTTGTTTAATGGATGAGAATTCTGAGTTCATTTTGTCCATTTGTTTGAAGAGTTGTTCTAGTAGGCTTTGTGGAACATTTTGGGTTGGTTCTTGAGCTTGTGGGTTAATTCCAAGAGGATACTTTGGTTGTTGGATAGGTTGTTGAATGGGTTGTTGGATAGGTTGTTGATATTGGACTTGAGGATGTTGGAATTGGACCGGTTGTGGTTGGAACTGATTATGAGGTTGAAATTTTTGTTAAGGGTATGAGTTGATACATTGTTGTTGTGTTGGTTGTTGATTGTCCTTCCAAAAAAAGCCCGGATGGTCATTATACCTTGGATTGAAGGTGTTCTTGAATTGTGGCTTTTGAAAGTTCATTGCATTAACTTCGTCTGGTGGTCCTCCTAAAAGAACATCCTTGATGGAAGGAATGGTTGTGCAATTATCATTCTTGTGGTAATTCTTGTCACAAATTCTACAAACAAGCTCAACAGTTTGGGTTTTGTGGACCTTCCTAAGATCAATCTCCTAAACATTCCTCGTGAGTGCAGCAAGTTTTGATCTAAGGTTTTCTTCTTCTCAAATATTGTACATTCCACCAGATTTGGGTGGCTTCTCATAGTATTGAGATGTTCCCCATGTTTGGTTTTGTTCAGCAAGATTTTCTAGACACTCGTAAGCATCATTTGGGGCTTTGTTTTTGAAGGTTCCATTACACATCATATCAATGAATTGTTTGTTTCCGGGACCCAACCCTTCATAGAAAATTCTCAGTTGTTCTGGGATTAAGAAACCATGGTGCGGTACCATGTTTAATGTGTCCTTGAACCTTTCCCATGTTCCATAGAATATTTCTCCCTCTCATTCAAAAAAGTTTGTATGCTCTTTTTAAGTGCAATTGTTTTGTGATGGGGGAAGTATTTTTTATAAAATTCTCGTTGAAGTTGGTCCCAAGAGTGAATGGATGCTGGTCTAAAATTATTTAACCAATTATTTGCTCGGTCCTTATGGAAAAAAGGGAAATGTTTCATTTTAGCAGATTCAATTTGATTTGTTGGGCACATGGTTTCGACAATGTCATTAAATTCTTTAACATGAAGGTAAGGCATCTCAGACTCCATCCCATGAGAGGTTGGAAGGTGGTTCAGGACATGGGGTGTGAAAACATATTGGGAATATCCTATGTTATCATGCCTAATACATGAGGGTGAATTGGTCTAGGTTGGTGTGAGGTAGTCATTCATGATCAGGTCTGCAACAATTCCCAAGTTAGGGTCTTGCCCGTTATTTTGGGTTCCCTCCTCGGTTTATGATTTGGTTTTGTGAGAGATTCTCCATTGTATTGAACTCAACGTCTGAATTTGGAGTATTAGGAAGATTTGGATCTAAAGGAAATAGACCTCTTTTAGTGCTTGACTCCCCAGCCCTAGGATTATCCACCCTAACTAATCTGTTTGAGTTATCGCGGGTGTAGGCGGACATGCGCCAAAAGAAAAAAAAATGGAGAAAGGGAAAAGATAAGAGAATTGGGATGAGAATAGAAGAATGGTGGTAAGAAAAGAAGGTTTTTGGTCTAAGGAACTTACTTGGTCCCTCGAAACGGCGCCAAAATTTGGTTATGACCAAATTTACCCTACTGGTAAAAGCGATCGATGTAGTACATGTAGGGGTCGAATCCACAGGGACCGAAGAAGTAAACCTTGAGACGCTATGATTGTGTGAAGGATGGGCTATGAAGTAGCCGACTTTGGGTTTGATTTTGGATGGTTTTTAAAGAACACTAATAAACGTAAGTGATATGAATTAAATGGAACTGGGTTGATCTTAAGATTATGCTCGGGGTGGATTGAATGAATTTTACTTCATTAGACAATTTTGGTTTTATTAATTTTTGATGAATACATTCTTCAAAAATAACATTACATTCATCATTTTCTGGTTTGGTGCTTACTAAACACAATTACTAATCCCGTATACACTTAGAGAACCAAATTCATGATCTCCCCGAGGTATATGGTCATTTAGTAATTTAATTTAATTTGCTCAAACACAATAAAGATGAATAGTAGAAATAATTGAAGAATGGATGTCTTAAATTAATTATCCAATTAACAACAATTCATTCATAAAATAACATTAAATCTAGCCTTTGCATCCTCCTAAGATCATCCCATTAAGGGTTTAGCCCTCCATTGATGGTATACTCTCAATGGTGGGCGGAATATGGCTAACAAGAATTGGATTGATAAAATTAAAACCGCGGAAATAACGAGCACTCCTCCGCGTGTGTGAATGAAATTCACACCTATGTGTGAACTAATTCACAACAACACAGAGATATCACTGTGCTTTGTGATAATAATGTTTTAATAAAAGAAATGGAAAATATAGAAGTGAATGAAGTTTATTAAGAACATAAAGATACAAGAAAGAAACTTACATGGAAATGGAAAACATTACAAAGGAAATTTGGAAGCATAACCTTACAATGAAACAAGAAACAAAAGACGATATGAAAAATATCCACACTTTATTCCCTTCACCAATTGCTCCTTATATAGTCATATTAGGAGCCTTAGGTACATACTAGAACAATTAATTCACCCCCCAACAATTAATACAGTCAAATGGAGGGTGAATAATCAAAAGGAAATTGATGTTTTGAATTTGACCTGGAAAAATGTCCAGATTCGTCCACCATATTGATGTGTGAATTCGAAATTGAATAAGGACGAATACGGAGGGGTTGCAGAAGATATATATCTTCGTCCATGTGTCTTCTAGAAGCTCTCAAAATTTAAGGAACTTTGGATCCTCAGTTTGGATGTTATGGTCGAAATGGTGGGACGGATTTCTATGCATTAATGTCGAGTCCACCATTTAAATCTCTACATCAGATCCCTTTATCATCATGAAAAAATCAGAATTAGCTCCGGACACAGTTGAATAAAATGATCCTCATATTTTTATCTTTCCACTGTATAATTATGAGCTTCATTGGGATTGGTTTCTGAGCCCCACATTTGTTTGATGGGCCTTAGGCCCATTATGCTTTTTCCAGCAAGTTTCTGCCTTCAGGTGCAAAATTCTCCATCTTCTTTTGGGATTCATCCATCAGACCTAATAGATAAAATGTTCCAAAAAACGTGATCAATAAAATCCCGAAATTTCAAATTCAGAAAATGAATATAATATTGTCAACAAACAAATGAATGATTGGGCCCAAATTTTCATTTTAAACACGAATTACATTTTTGATGAGAAATGAAGTTCTATTTATGTAATGCACTAAAAACAATGTTTATGGACTTTGGAACAATGAATATATAGATATTAACAATTAATTTTAGCCACTTTCAGTGACTAATCAATGTACCATGATGATTGATTTTATTTGTGTAATTAAAGTGTTTCCCACTTTTCCTTAAAAAGATTTTTCTTAATAAGAAAAAAATATTTTGAGATATTACCCATGAAACACTGAACTTATTCCACCTCACCATGAATATATATCATTATAGTTTTCATAAATACATCAATTTAACTAAATTATAATACTTATTAAAAATAATATTAATGTCTAGGGATAAATTCAAACATATTCATATAGGGACATCCAATGTCACATATAAATTTGGACTTTCAATTGGCGGGTCTCATTCTCATAATACACTACAGAAGATATTACTAAGGGAATACATCATGAGAAGGTGACTCAAAGTCCTATGATTCTCTACCGTTGATAGCCTGTATATTTGTGTCACTAAAATCATATCATCCATCTATAGAACATGTATTTAATAATAGATTCACATCACTTTTGGGATCTCATCATAACTAGGAACTATTATGACCTTTTAGTGTGACAACTACTCTTTGAAAATTATGACATACTATGTTACGTATAAGAACAATCATGATGTGATAATAATATTGTTAATATTCAAAAATATGAATTTAGGATATCATAAAGTAAATATAATGTTGTTCTAGGGATGAAACTCTAACAAACTCCCACATTCACTAGAGCCAACTGCTAACAAACTTCAGTCCACTAGATCTCACATAATACACACACTTAAACTGATATAGGATTTTAGTCATGTGGTGCCCCATATTCTCTTATATCGGTACTATTCATTTTAGAAATTTATCCCTTTGATAAAAATCCCTCAATAGGTGATACTCCCAGAGAAATGTTTTTTCTATTTGTGGGACCTTGTCTCTTTTTCCAGATCCACCACTGTCATATTTTCAAAATATAATGTGATAGGTTTTTTACTACCAGGTAACTCACCAATCTCCAAGAAAAATTATTATATACAAATAGATTCTTTTATTGAAACAGAAGACAATATATACTTGGAATCCACTATTGAATCTATTTCCACTAGCTACTTTTCACTCTTCCAGCATATAGCTCATCTATTTAGATATATTACGTATCATGAATGCAACTTGAGATCATTCTGATCTTTCTCAAAACTAGCATCAATATAACCCTTAATGACCAGCTCCCTGTCTACTCCATACACTAGAAACATGCACTTAGTTCTTCTCAGATATATAAGGATAACCTTAACAACAAACCAATGTTGTTCTCTTGGATCAGCTTGATATCACCCTTCAATGGTCAATTAGTAGGAATCATTAAGTCTAGTATATTACAAGGAATACATGATTGATCCTATCATTGATGAATATCAGGTCTTACTCATTCTCTCTTTCTCTTATCTTGTTCGATGACACATTTTATTTGAAATATGTAAACCAGATGACATTGAAACCAATCATCTCTTTGATTGTTTGATACTATTTCTATTTAATATTTTTTCAATATAAGTACTTATACTCAGTCCAAGAATCATCTTGAAGATATCATCAATAATATTTATCCCTAGAATATATGTATCTTCACCTAAGTCCAATATAGAGAAGAATTTGTTTAACTATTACTTAATATAATCTAAGATAGGTATTCCATTTCCAATATGAAATATTTCATCAATGTATAACACTAGGGTAACAATTTCATTTCCACTAAACCTATTGTAAACACATGGATCCAATTCTTCTATAATGATGAAAATTCTTTTGTAGCTTCATTTAATTTAATGTTACATGGACTGGATGCTTACTTCAATCTATACATGGATCTCTACAACATGAAAATATTTTTGGGATAACCTGGAGTCACAAACCCCTATGGTTGTGTCATATAGAAATGTTCATGAATGTCACCATTATGGAAGGCATTTTTGACATCCATATTCCAAATTTTATAATCACGGTGAAGGACTATAGCACGTAATATTTTGATGTATTTAAACATGCATAATTGATAAAAGGCTTCATTGTAGTTAATTAATTGGAACTATTTAAACCATTTAGCCGCAAGAATTGCTTTATAGGTATTTAATTAACATTCCATGTCCATTTTTCTCGTGAATACCCATTTACAACCTCTAAGAATTACATCAACTGGAACATCGACCCAAACCCAAACATGGTTCAGATACATGGAATCCATTTTAGAATTCATGGATTCTTTCTATCTTTCGTATTCTCAGATCTATACTACCTCTATGTAAGATATAATTTCATCTTTTTCAACCAATAATGAGTCCCAATATTTGGTGACTAGAAAACTATATCTCTCAAATTCTCTTAGTTCTCTTGAACTCATATGTAGTACATGTATTTTCAGAACCACTTCTTCTATTGGGACTTGTGGAATTTGTTCCTCTAAAAAATCATGTGTATATTGATCATCATCTTTATCAAAGTAAATATTTCTCCCACTGTCCTTTTTTAGGATTTTCTCCTCTAATAAAAAATTGCTCTTATGGAAATGGTCACTTTCTTGTCTGAGGTGTTGTATAGGTAGTATCCATTTTTCAATGGGATAACCTATAAGGATATGCTTTGTGCCCTAGGGTGCTAGTTTGATACTTGATAAGGCCTTAACAAACACTAGGTAACCCCGTACACTTTTATGTGACAAAATGAGTTTTTTTTTCACTCCATAACTCGATGGTAATTCCAGTTTCTTCTTTATTTGGTGCTCATTTTAATGTGTATGTTCCAGTTTGTAATGTATATCTCAAAAAGGATAAATAAAATATACACATGACACATTATCAACCATACCATGTCTAACAAGTTACAACTCCTCCTTTCACTAACACCATTCTAATGTGGTGTCTAAGGTGGAGTGAGTTGAGATAAAATCTAAGACTCCCATAGAAAGTCAATAAACTATTCGTAAAGATATTCAATAACTCGATATGATAAAATATTTTTTATATTCTTTATAAGTTGATTCGGTACTTAATTATTGAATTCCTAAAAATTTTCAATAGACACTAACTTATTCCTCATTAATTAGACATAACCATATAATCTCAAGTCATCAGTAAAAATTATTATGTATGAATACCCTCCTATAGATTCTACTGGAAATAGTCTGAATACATTAGTATATACCAATCCAAGAAGCTCTATAACCCTTTCACCCTGTCTATCAAATGGAGGTTTGGTCTTTTTTTTTATAAAAAATAAAATCAAATTTCATGTGGGATTATCTCATTTGAGTCTAAATAACCATCTTAAATAATATTTTTCAAACGCTTCTTGTTTACATGACCAATATTGTGATACCATAACTAAGTCACTTTTTTCATAATTTAAAACAAAATTATTTTATTTAAATGCACCATACCATAACATATGTTGTCTTTATAAAAGAAAAAACTTTTATTTGAAAACATGAAAATAAACCTATACGCATCTAGGCATGAAACATAAATTATGTTCTTGATAAAATTTGGTACATTATAATGATCCTTTAAAACCAAAATCATTCTCATTGGAGAGTAAAGGTTGCATTCAACAATGGCTAGAGAATACAACCTCAAACCATTGATAGCTTACAAAATCCACATCTACTTTAGTAATCTTTCAAAATCTACTTGGTGCCTACATTTTTATATAGATGCGAGCACCAAAAGATTTTCTAATACCCAATATATATTTATTAAAATATTGGACTTGATAAAGAACACACCTTTAGCTACCAATTTATATTGGGTGTTATTATTCTTCCAGTGTCCTTTCTTTCAACATGAACAACATTCTACCTCCTTACCTTTCCCCACCTCTAGATCGTACTCTTCTTGGAAGGATGGTTCTCAAGATATTTATACTTGTTATGAGTCTTGGACCCCTTCACCTTTTTGTTCATTTTCTTATCCACCATATGGACCATATATTTATCACGAACCATGTCTTTATCCACTTGGAGAATCATAGTAAAATATTCAAAATACTATTCACATTAATTCTCATATTTTAATTAACAATAAAACAAGAGAAGGTCTTGGGAAGTGATAAAAGTATGAGATCTATACGAAAATCTTCCTCGAATTTAATACTCAATATGTATAAGCATTAGATGAATCCAATAAGCTTGTCTATATGAGGCATTGCTCACATAGACTCTCTAATATTAGTTGTAAAAATAATAACTGGAGTTCTAATATCTCTCTTGTCTCACATTCTCTAGATATGGGTCCTAATGGTTATACATCATGATATATTCATCAGAGTCCTCATTTTTCTTGAAAATATCATTGGTCATGAATTATAAAATTAAAAACCGAAGATATGTTGCATCATACAAATGCTTCTTATCGAGAGAAAACTATTCACCACTAGCATCATTTCTTGGAAAAATAAGAATTGGTTCTTATAGGACATACAATTTCCTTTCATGGAGAAGGATAATGCAAAAGTGCCATTTAAATCTTGAATGTTTGTGTTGGTGAGACAGTAATCCTTCTCAAGTATGGATCATAGTGATATGTTTGAATTAATTTCTTTAACTATTTTCAAAAATAATATGATAAGAATTTTGGTATTTTATCTGATAAAATTTATCCAAATACAAAATATTATATTTATTATTCTCTTACTATTTTACCAAAACCCAATAGCCCTCATCATTGGCTTTGGAATCTCTTATTTCTTGGAATTTTAGTGGCACATATTCATATTAACCATCACATTACCCAAACATTAACTGGTCAAGCAACTTGAATGGCTTTAGGTAGGCATTCCAAATTCCAACTATAGTAACTCACAGTTCCTTTATTTGTTGAGTGGACTCCCCAATCATAAAATCCTTAAATTGGATTTCATCAACCCTTACCTCTCAATTACACCCAGTCCTACTATTGAAGTCAACCCCTGATGGGATCTATGTTATTTCAACCCAAAAATTATAGTTAAAATTCCCTAATAATTGAAAGTACCCCAACTTTGGATGGTTAAGCACTTTGAACTACGATTTTGACTGAGTTAGTGGAAAGATATACTAACTTAATATATATTATTGAGGGTTTTATCTTTTATTCATAAATTTAAAATTATTATCTTTATTACATTACTGATAATATTATTTGGATTTATTTATGTGACTAACCATGTCTTAAATAATATTTATGCATAAACCAGTTTATTTTAGTTCAATATTATATGCTTGTTAATTTAGCAATTTATCTGATCATGACGAATCATCCATAATGAAATAACCATGATACATAAAAGAAATAAAATAATAAGGCATTTTGATCATGATAATCTACTAATGGTCGGTTTTTTTACCAGATAATAATCCCACTGTTGACATAGGTGAAAAACAACTGGAACAAATTATGTTTGGGTTACTGCTTTCCACCCATCCACCTATGCACCTTTCTTGGATTTATTTCTCCTCAGCACCAAACTTGAACCACCTCCACTAGCTTGGGACCTCCATCCATTACATATGATTTTACTCACACACAGGTGAGGGAAAAAATGTGTTTATATAAAAGAAACCCTGATAATGTAGGCCCACACATAATGAGATGAGAGATAAAATACTTTACAAAAATTTAATTTCTTAATAAATTAAATAAAACCAATCACATAAAAATGTATTTTCTATGCTCATGATCATCCACATGCATTTAATGAAATTTGAATTTAATAAAACTAAAATTCAATTGTTAATCATTCTTATTTAAGATAAATCGTTCTAGAATCAATTAATTATATTATTTAATTAATAAATATCTTTATGTTAATTATCATCTGAATTTCATTGAGATTATCATAAATAATAATTTAAAAAATTAAATAAATTTACATAAAATTAACATTGTATTGAAATATAACTTGGAGGAAACACAGTGAATACCCGTCCGAATCTACCCAACATGTATTATAATCATATATTATTTACCATTGTGACATATGGAATACATGACTTATCATGTACTTTCATGGAATATACTATCAACATAATGATTACATTAATTACATTATTTTTTGTGTCATATGTCTTGATATAATGCATGTAGGGTAATAACTATAATATGAATCATACATGATATGAGGATCTTATCATTACAGAGAACATAATTAAGCACACACATATATATATATTAATACCCATCACATGTCTTGTCCTATCAACTTAATAACCACACACATGCACATGTAAACATGTTTAACATATTATACTAAATTAATTTTAATTTTATGTAATTTGGTATAAGTACACGATATATAAATGTGAGCTAAACAACATATAGATATCTCACCATCAAACTAAGGAACCTAGCTTGGGACTCAACCTATAAATAGATCCTAATAAAATTAGAGTAAACGATTTGTACAAAGGGATACACGGTGTGTGGTCTCTAAGTTACATGGTTACCAGTTTGGTATGCCATGTATGAAAATACACATCATGTTTGTGACTTGATGGAATACATGTTGTGTATGTGGTCTACACGACGTGTAATCTAGATGACTATGTTCCATGCTATCCTAGTCAATATGTGATGTAATAAATTAATTGCACTATGTGAATTCAATGGACATGGTTTGAATTAATAATGAATTAATTTTTAGTGCATTAGAAACTAGTACCTGACGTGTAACTATGGTAACCTAGCATATACTCTTTTGTTATTCAAACAGAATCCCCAGAACCTCTGGATGAGATATTTTTTTTCATTCATAAAATTGTTATTTTGTTTAGATCTATAATTAATGAAAGAGGAAGAAGAAGATCTTTCTATTCAGAATAAAGGAATAATTAAACATGAATTGAAGACAAAATAAAAAATATGTAAATCAATCAAATATTTTTAAATAATAAAAAATAAATATGTGAGCCATTTGATACCCCATGAAGGACTCAGGCATAGTGGACGCGTGCTTTGGGTAATTTCCAACTATTGTTTTTGTCATGATCGATAATAAACCTTAAATTTACATGACCATGAATGACATAATCAAAGTAATCAATTAAAGAAAAAAAGGGATAGAACACTGGAACCTAGTGCCTAATCATCACATGTTATTTATAATTAATTTAACGAATTAAATAATTATCATAGGTTAATTCTTTCATCATTGTTAGATCTGACAACTGATCTTTATTGAACCATAATTTTATTGTAGGAAATAAGAGCATATTCCCTCTAGTGGTGATATAAATGTGTTCCACAAATATTGAAACATCACTATATGAATCTCTGCGTTCTAGAAAGATAGATCCTATATGTTGAATCATTCCCTTTTTACAGCCATGAGAATCTCTTCTGAATAACTCTCCTTGATATCTCTTGACTCTATGGTGGGAGATAGAGGAATATTGTTACCCATTCATGGGAGTGTTTTTTAAGAGTAATCTCTTTAGGGCTTGAGATGATTATCTTAGGAAATTATCAAGCACAAAAAACATTAATTGGAGCTATAAAAAATAATATAATTGGGTTCAAATACTATTAGGGTTTAGAAATAAATATTTTCACAAGTTCCCTTTAATATTTATTTAATCTCTTGAAGAACCCCATGTCTAAAATAATAATAATATTATCATTTCCTTGACATATGATTAACCCAGGAATTAAATTATATATTAGTTAATCAAATAATATTCAATATATAGAATTTCTCACCAGAACTAAAAAATATCCCACCATTCCTCCAAAATATTTATAAGGATTTAATGATATTTCATTATTAAATAAATATCGTAGAATTATTCCATAATAAAAAAATATTGTATTCACTAAATAATATTAAATACTTATTAAATAATTCGATCACATAATAATCTATAATAAAATTTGTGCCAAAATATATATGATCTAGAATATCTGAATAATTATTAAATCATGTGTGGGAATATTATTTATTAAACATGTTAAATAATAAATAATAATATATTATTTAAATAAGATCTAGGATACACTTAGTGTGTGACCCCCTATTCCTCTTTCTCAGTTGAATTAGGAAAAGCAGCCTCAATTCCAAGGTTAGCATCTAGAAACACACCAATGCATCCATAAGGAAAGAAGTTAATCATACATCAATAGTTTAACTCATAAAAATACATCCTATGTAATATAAAACCCTTATCATGACATCTCCAATCATGAAGGTTGCATGCGGGTGCCATAAACCTACGTGTTTGATGTATCATGAAATGAATTTTTAGAAATAAAACTTTCTTATAGATCACCATGTCTTGGGATTTATTTATTCTATATCATTTCCATCAAAGGGCCCGATGTATCAAATTTTGTTTAAGACAAAAATTACAAATTCCTTCTCTTAATATTCATTAAATCGATATTACTCATGACACACCCAACGTATCCTACCTCACCCCGAACATATGTTGTCATGGTTTTCATCAATATATCAATATACATAACTTATAAGACTCATTAATAATAATATTAATGTTTAAGGATCAATACACATGCCTGAGGATGGGAACATCCAATGAGACTTATAAATGTGGATTTCCTACTAGTGGGTCTCTTTCTCATAATATCCTACACTAGATATTACCAAGGCCACACGCTAGGAGACGGTGTTTCAATTTCCTATTAATCTCCATCCATAATATCCTATATCATTTGTGTACATTAAATGACATCATCCATATATAGAACATATTTTCATTAATAGTTTCATAGAACATATGGGTTCTCATCATAGTGGTCAATAGTAGTTACCTTTTAGTGTGATAACTACTCTTAATAAATTAAAACATTCTATGTTACGTAGAAAAAAATCAGGATGTTATTAGGATTTTATTAATATTAAAAATTATGGATACATGCTATCATAATGTAAATAAAAGATTGTTCTAGGGAACCAAATCCAAAACTAAGAGGGGTGAGTTGGTTTAATAAGATCAATCTGTGGTTTGGATATCACAAGTTGAGGGTGAAGGATGAGAGTGTTAAAAATACTACCTTCAGATATAGTTATAGGAACTTTGAGTTTCTAGTCATGTTGTTCTATATCACAAGAACACCAGCGATGTTAATGGGAATTATGAACTCCATGTTCCATGAGTTACTTAACTATTTAATCTTTGTATTCATCAATAACATATTGATATACTCAAAGATAGAGGAGGAGCATGCTGATTATATTATAACTACATTTCAAGTTATCGATGTCACTGAATCCATGGAAATTTTTCCATTGGAATGTTTTGGACATTAGAGGATCATTTACATGGACATGTGGTGTCTTAAACGGGTGAGGTAGTCAACTCATCAAAGGTATAAGTAGTTTTGTATTAGGAATCATCCACGAACACATCATAGGTTCATAGCTTCCTTGGTATCAAGTGTTATTATTGATGTTTTGTGCATAATTTATCTTGAGTTTTATCCCAATTTATAGGATTGACTATGAAGGAATATGTTTTTGTGTGTACTGATCAATGATAGGCATAGTTCGGTTACCTGAAGGGATGTTGGTTAGTTCTCTAAGGATTTAGTTTCCTAAGGAGATCATGATGTTTGAGGTGATCTATGTTGCTTCTCATATGGTATTGGGAAGCATGTTGATGCATTAAAGGGATGTAATCTTTTATTGGTCTAAGAATTTGTGTCCCTACAAGTCTAACAATGACGTACATGATTTGGATCTAGTAGCGGTTTTGTATGAGATGTGGTTATGGTGGCATTACCTCATTGGAGAGTGCTTTGTGGTCTTCATGAATCAAAATAATTTTAGGTGCATATTTTTTCACCATGATATTAATTTATTATTTTGCAGGTAGATGGTGTTTCTTCAATATTATGATTTTTATAGCTTATACAACTTAAGAAAAAATTAATGTTGTGGTTAATGCATTGAAAAGAAAGTTCTGGAAGTATGTTTTTCATGAGTTTGGGGATTCTTAGATAGGAATTGAGGTGTTGTAATCCTTGGACATAGATTAAAGGGAGGATTATGCTTGAGGTTTTTTTGTTTCAAATGATAGTGAAATATTCCCTAATGTGGTAGGTGGATGAGTCTTAGTGCAGAGACTAATAGGAAGAGGTGGTGCGCGATCATGATGGAAATGGGGATGCTCTAGAGGGATGGTCAGAGGATGGTCAGGATTGAATTTTGTTTCATGGGAGGTTGTTTGTTCTGGTAGTTATACATGATGCATTTTTTCATGAGTTTAATAGATTACTTTTGGATGTAAACCTAGGATTTTTTGATATATACTATGGTTGAAGATACAATTTTGGTGGCCTTGAATGAAACGAGCTATGTCAAAGTTCATGGTGAGGTTATTGGTTGAGCTGTAGGTAAAGTATAGTCATCGTGTTTCTAGAGGTTTTTTTATAGCCTTAAGATTTTACTGAGTGGAAATGGGATAAAATATTGATGGATTTCATCAAATGGATACCCCTCATCAATGGGTCTTTGTGATGCTATCAAGGTGATCATGAATCAGTTGAATAAATCATCCCACTTCTTAAAAATCCAGGAGTTGCACTTAGTGGAATCTTTGGATAAGTGGTTTATGGATGAGATGGTGTGGTTTCATGGAGTTAAAAGATCTATTGTCTCAGATCATGATACACATTTTACCTCATAGTTCTATAGGGGATTACAACATGATTTTGGAAGGAAATTATGCCACAACATCACTTTTCACCCTCATATGGATTGAAAGATGGAGAATACCATCCAGAACCAAAAGGATATTTTGTAAGAATTCATCAAAAACTTTGGTGTATCTTGGAAATGACACTTATCCTTGGTCATTATTATGTATAATAATAAATATCAATCATCCTTTGGTATGGATTCGTTTATGGTGTTGAATAAGAAATCGAGTCGTTCCCCATTACCTTGGATATAGGTGGGGTAGCCAATAGCTCTTGGCCCCAATGTGGTGTTGACAACAATTGAAATTGTTCAGTTGGTTTGAGATAGGATGAAAGTAGCACCAGACTGAAATAAGTCTTATGTTGATACTAATAGGAGGCCCTTATAGTTTGATGTTGGAGACCACAAGTTCTTGAAGGTTTCCCATCAACATGAGTAGTGGTGGTCTGAGAAGGGGAATAAGATATATCCCATTTTTTGGGGCCCCTTGAGGTTCAAGAGTTGGTTGATGAGGTGGAGTATCAATAGGAATTTCCACCACAACTAGAGTGGATCCCTAATGTGTTCCATGTATCTCATATTTTTGGGTATCTTCATGATGAATTGCATTTCATTAACTGGGAGAGTTGTATATCAATGATGATGTGACTTTTATTGATCTACTAGTAGAGATCCAGTATTTCTATAAGACAGAACTGTATGGATGAACCATTACCTGGGTTTATGTTTTTTTGGAGTCATAGTGGCCTAGAGGAGAGTACTTGTGAGTGAAGGATGTAGATGTTTTCATATTACCAAGATTTTTTTGAGTTTTGTATTTATTTGTTTGCTTTTCATGGATGACGTGATGTTTGAAACCATTTTGGGTTATGAGATTTGTTTCTTTTCCTGATGTTTGGATGTTTGAAGTGTGACAATGTTCTAACATATGAAAAGGGAATTACCAGATTCCTAATTGAGATTCATTATACTATGATGTGATTAAACCCATATAGGTGAGTCATTGCTCCATATATTGGATAATATCATGACATGGAGGATGTATTTTCCAAATTTTTATGTTTTAGGTTGTGTGGTTTGATGGTTGTGATAGTTTTTGGTTTGGGATTTGTGGTATGCAGTTGTTTATGGCTGGCATCGGATTTTGTGATGATGTGGCTGTGTAGTGATGAGATTATGGAGAAGTTTGTGGCCATTTTGTTTGACCTATTTATTTGGTGGTAGCATTTAGTGGTAACATGATCATTAAAGGGTATCCCGTGAGGTGGTTGTTTGTACGTCATTCCTTTTGAGATTGGTTTATGAATCTCAAAGGTGAGAATTGTAAGAGAGGTATCTAATGTAATGTTCCATGATTTCTTGATCCACTACTTTTCCTATTTCGAGTGATAGTGGTTTTTCAGAGGAGGCATGAGGTTGTTCTATGGTTTTTGGATGTAAAATAGAGATGCTATAGGAAATACTTTTCACGTATTGTTTACAGGAAATGAATTGTTGGTACACGACTTATGAAGATGGCTGGTCCACAGCTTGTATAAAGGTAAAGTGGGAACCTGTGAAATGAATTCACATTGTGAAAGTGGAATTCAAGATGTAAAATCAATTTAGACTAAGGTGATGTAATTTCCATAAAATGTTTTAATTTTCTATAATACCATGAATTACACATTTTGAATGTATTTCTAGTTGTGAAAATTGTGGGATCTAGGATTTGAAGTCATTTTTTTCATCCTATTCCATTTATTCAGACATGGATTCTTCCCCTCTTGTTCCATATTAACCACAGGACCGTAGTGTATATTTCAAGCCCTCTTTATCCTCCTTTGATACATTAGATCTAGTTGTTTTTTATTGGTGATCTATGGTGAGTGATTATCCTTTCCCCAAGGATCCTTTCATTATTATCTTAGGGATTCTCTATGGAGATATTTTTTGGATTAAGATGCATGATGGGCTATATTTTGATTATCTTAGGGTGCGATGTAGGTTGATTCATAGTTTCCCATCCGAGTTTGTGGTTTTTGGGCCTTTCTTCATTGCCCTGCGGTGAAAAAGAGTTGGAAGATCTTATTTGAAGTGGGGAATCCCTCATTTTTTATTATTTTGTATCATTCGGGAGTTTTTTACTCATGTTTATCTACGTGGTATAGATTTATGGTTTAAATTAATGATAAATATTTGCTAATTGAAATTGAAATTGAAAGAGGTATAATTCACATGATTTTATAGCTTTGATATGATTGTGATATTTTGATTATATTGCATTGTTAGCACATTAAAAATTGTGTCCATTGGGGGATTTGTTTACAATGGATTATATGTGTTCTTACTATTTTCTTTGTTGGAATTTTTGTGACATCTCCCTAATATAGGAGTTGGATAAACTCATATATTAGGTGAAGTAAATGGTTTCCCCTAGATTTATGGATTGTGTGACAACACACCAAAAATAAAGTGAAATGTTATAAAATCCACCATTTTAAATGTATAAAAATATTTGGTGTTGTGTGGGCTGTTTGGTAATGATTTTTGGGTGGTGGGGGTAATAGTTGTTTGGACATGATTTTGTGGTGTTGAGATGGTGGTTTTTTTGGAAGTAATTTTGGGAGGACAGGTGGATGGTTTTCTCTATTGTGCTTTTGGGACAACGAGGCAATGATACAGTGGGGTTAATGAGATGATTGTGATGTGTGGTTATGTAGTGATAAATGCTCGAGTAGTGATGAAATAATTAATAATCTTATAATGATTTGAAGTAGCTAGGTATCAGTTTGGTAAATGTTATAGAAAGGATTAATGGAAAAATAAATTATGGATTTTCTAGATAAATGTGTTTGATTCTTAATAATGAAACAAATTGACTGGATAGTGGGTTTGGTGTAGCACCCCAAGATTTCATAGTGTGTTATTTCTTCAAAATAATTCAATAACTTGCACTACACGCAACACCGAGTTCAATCACACCATGACTTAACAAAAAAAACTCCATTCAAAAGAGGTTATGAATAGTATTAACTAAATTTTAAACTTTATATAATCCTTATAATTTTAGAATCCATATTATGAGTTTCTTAGACATAATGCAAGAACATATTCATTTTCAGTATTGCACTTTTATCAAATTTTAATAGTGAAACCTTTTTAAATACAATATTTTAATCTTTTTGACTAAATGGGGACATCAAAAAATTTAAAATGAAACATCCCAAGCTTCCACGGTACGCTTTCCCTTGAATAATACAGTAGCGTGTGTTGTACGCAACTTCGAGTTCTAGCACACCACAACCAATCAAACTAGCTGTTATGTATAATAATACCTACCTTTTAAAATTTTAGAAATTTTATCTCTCAAAATGGACTTCATTTTTGGATTCGGAGTATCTAATTTAGCCTAAGGTGAAATTTTGGTACTTTTCGGATAACTTTTATATTTTGATGAATAGTGAAAATTACTAAAGTTTAATTAAAAACAACCTTTTCAATCAAAATAATTAATAGTGATAAATTATGAATTTGAGTGGTTTTAAAGTATATTTAGAATATATTTTTACCATTTAATATAATGTTGGTCATTGGACATAATTTTACAATTTAACCAAACATAAACAAGTGTCAATCTTTTGATAGTTATTATCTCTTAAAAACACGTTTTTTGTTTTGACCGCGGGAATTAATTTTAAATTTATTTCTGCCACTTCTGTGTTTTTAATTTAGAAAAATGGATTCCATATTTGGAATCAGGATGTTAAAATTGTGTAAAAAGGTAACTTTTATTTTTAGACATTTTGAATAATTACTGCGGTAAATATTTTATTTACCATGGTTAAGGGTAAATTCGGTAAATGAGGGTTAAAAAATAATATTATAATAATACTAAATTACCCTAAAACGTGTCCTAGACTTATTTTTTGATACATGTTCGACCATAGGCATATTTGGGTCGATTTTGGGACCCCATGGTGCCACTTGTAGGTGATAGGGACACTTTATTTTAATTAAGTTAAAATGAATACAAAAATGACACAAGCATATATCTTTTAGAAAAACAATTTTTACATAGGGTTATATATGTTGGATTTTAGATTATAAATATTCATTAGAAAGATAAAACGATTCACTACATAATGATATTTTATTTATAATTCTTAGACATTAAATAATTTTATTTATTTATGACACAATGATGATGAATTAATTACTATAATAGTGAAAAATTAAAATAATTGATATTATAAATACCCAAATAAATATAATATGAAACTTTTAATGAATTAAACAAATTTTCTAGGATAATATGATATATTAGGATTGATTTAATTTACTTTTTTAGAAGTAATAAATCTGTTATGAGTTTCACAAAAATCAACTATTGAATAGTGTCAAAATTGACATAAAAGAGTTCTTAAAACAAATATCATATTATTAATTGATATTAAATTCCAAAAAATATAAGGTTCGTCCAAGAGACTTATATCATGATAGGTTAATCATTAATGGACCTCTTTGTGGTCTCTTGGACGTATATAGGATCTTTATTAACCATATTATATAAAAATACAAAGAGACATTGTAAAAGTGAAACTAATTGTCTTAGAGTTAATACTTAAAGATAAGGTTAATATAAGTACCCAAACTAGTCTAAATTCTATTTGTTGAGTTGTTTTCGACCCATACCCACCTTAAAAGTTAAATAATCAACTTTGGCGCCATTAGAAACCGAATATGAATTTATTATAAACTAATATTTCTAGATTTTCCAAAGGTGCCCCTCACCCATCTTTTAAAAGGGAACTCCTCATTCTCATTTATTCACACCTTCAAAACCTTTTGGTTCGGAAAAACTCTGCCCCAATACTCTCCCAACTTTCCTCACTACAACCTGGAGGCCTTAGTTAGATCAGAAAGCCAACCAAAGATCCCTTTTGATCAAATCAAAAGGAAGAACCCGAAGAAGAGGTAATGATTTCACCACCCTTTTCCAAGTTCCTTTCTTCTTCCACTTCTTCTTACTTTGTTATTACCATTATAAAATAATAACTCCAGTATCATATATATACTGTGATGTTATTATAAATATGTTACAACCATATTCAGTATTCTATCCACCCTTTGAATAACATGTCACCATACGTGCGTACGTACAGCTTTCCGTCTCCACGTCGTGGTGTAATTATTATTCAATATATTATTATTTGGATGGGTATAATAATGATATGTAACTCATGTAAATAATAAATAAACATGTTAATGATTCTGTATATATGATATAACAACCATTTATATACTATTTCAAAAGAATCATATTGTCGCTCGTGCATACGTACGGACTACCGTCTCCACGAACGCGATGAGATTCATTCTCCATCGTATCCATTCAAGTATAATTATAATTTGATGATTTAAAAATGATGTTTAAGGACATGATATCATTCTGAATATTAATAATATAAAACCTATACATTACAAACATGGCTTACGTAACAAAAAAAATAAAAGAAAACAAGTAAGTTAACACCCGAAACAACTATAATACTAAGATATTATTATCAAATCAATATTAAAAGATCATATATGATATCATATTAATGTATATGATTATTTTATAATTTAATAACAATTATTTCACCATTATACAGGAGTTTAACCTACTCCATCCAAGGAAAAGTACAAGGTAAGGGGTTTTCATCTCACTCCTTATTCCCGTGAGATTCATGCCATATTGCCACCATCACCTTTTGTGTGGTGTATGTACTGCCCATAGTTATATTCTTTGTGTAATACACTCTAATTTATGTGTATTTACATATTCATTTTATGATACCTCTTTCATGGGTTGTATGTTTCATAAGTTACCAAATTGGTAAGGGTTATTTCGCAATCTCTTCATTATCCGAGGTTGTTTATACGTAATAATCTACTCGGATCTCTTTATCATCCACATCCATGTTTCTTAAAAATGAATTTCAAAAAATTTTCACTATTTACTAGAATATGAGTTAAAGTCATTTATACCCTTGTTTGAATTTTTATAGGAGGTTTATAAAGGAATAATTTCGTCGTTTTCCAAACAAGGTGCTTTTTAACCTTTTCGACAAAATTAAGGTAAGAATGTTTTTTTTTAACTTATACGGCGGGTGTGGCTATTTTCCGCCGTTATAAAATCGCTGAAGCTTCCCTTAAAAGATAATAAGAATATTTTCAAAAAAAATGTTTTATTTCATAAATATAAGACTCTTAAATGATTTCAAAATAGAAAGAGATATTTTTCTAAAATAGTCTTTATTTCATCTATGTCAACATCCTTTGATGGATTTTAAGATTATATGAAGTTGATTTATTATGATACAAAACATCCATATTTTATTGAAGGTTTTTTGATATTTTTGACTGTGGATATGTTATTCTTATGTCACTCATGGTTTTTGTTTAGAGTATTGACATTTCATAAGTTATTTGTAATCCGAATGTTTATGTTATGTTTCAACCTTTCATTCATATGAATGTGTTAGACAAGTATGTTCTGGGTTTGGGACCGGTAAAAGTAAGCCCTCCGGTTTGGCCTCCGGTTATTAGAGGAACTCTGGTTTGGTCTCCGGATATTAGAGGAACTCCGGGTTTGTGTCCGGTTATTAGAGGCACTCTGGGTTGGTGTCCGGTTATTAGAGGCACTCCGGGTTGGGTTCCAGTTACAGTTATCTCCTAGGTCTTGGGACGAGGCCTTGAAAAAGAAATTAAAGTTCAACATTATGCATTCCGACATTATGAAAGTGGTTATTGATATTGCATGTGATTATTAGATTAGTAGAATATCCATATGAATAAGTAAATGGAATTATTTCATTTTCCTTTTTCCATACTATGTTGAAGTTAAAGTTTAAAAGGCTTTTGTTTTAGTTATACATTGCCTTAAATGTTTATGCTTATTTTTGAAAGTTTGTGCTATATTGTTATCCTTACTGGGAATTTGAGCTCACCCCTTTTCTATGTTTTATTTTTCCCAGGATGTTAAGAAGTAAGTTGTGAATGACCTGCAGGGATAGTATGTGGGGATATGAGTGTGGAATATGGAGACTATGTTGTTGTAGTATTTTTTCACTTTGTAATGTAATGTAAAACTTTATGAATATATCTAGTGTTTCCAAGGCTACTAAACCAATCGGTCTTTCGAGATTTGATCTTTCTTTTGATCATGCCAATGTAATGTAATAATGCACCGACTCTGGGTAACTAGGGTCGGGGCGTTACAGTTGGTATCAGAGGAAGTTTAGTACAAACCTTGGAAACTAGATTTAGATAAAATCTGATTAGAGAACATAAATTTAAGATTAATTTTGAGGATTAGTATAGAAGAACATCCTAGAATTTTGGTATTGTTGAGATTTTGTGAGTTTTCCGAGCAATACATCCCTGTCTAGATACGAGCAGGTAGAGGTGGCTCTGGCACAGATGTACCTAGGGGTAAAACCCGAAAACACCGCTTTGAGCTAGACTCGAACGGGAACTGGTGCACGACATAGAGCTTTGCTGCACTCTGGGTTACGAAACTCTCAGGGGATATGCTTAGGATAACTCTCATTTTCATTAAAAATCATTATGAAGGGTTTATGAGTATATACTTCCTCAAAGGAGACATTTTTATGATTATGGATTATATCCATAAACTATTTAATTTATGTTATGTGTTTTACAAGTTTGGGATTAGGTATTGTTATTCATAAACTAATCTAATGTATGCCATTGTTTAGAAATGGTTCCTAGTAGAAGGAATGAGAACTCTAGAAATGCACACGATACAAAGAGAAAGAATGATCAAATATTTTATGGTATTAAGCCAGAATTTACAAGAGAAATAGTCTCGCATGTATTATCATCATATGAAGAAATAATATCATGTGTTGATAAGATAAGTAAAGAATTTACTGAGTCCTATGGCTTTGAAGGGAAGCAAGAGAAGAAAAGAATGGAAGAGAGAAATATGGATAAATGGAAGAGGGAAAAGAAGAATTTTCCCATATGTGATAACTGTGGAAAGAAACACCCTGGAACTTGCCTGAAAGGAATGGGAGATTGTTATAAGTGTGGAGGAAAGGGGCACAAAGTATGTGACTACAAGGGTAAGAAAATGGTTTCAAATGTACAATGCTTCATTTTCAAGGAGTTTGGACACTATGCGAACCTATGTCCCAGTCATCAGACTATGCCGCAAATGATGCTATTAGATAATAATCAAGTTTTGATACTACCACAGATGAAGAGGAATGATTAGAGTTCTTATGTTGATTATATCAATTGAGTGTTGTATCAACAATGTACTTGTTATAATAATTATGGAGTATAAAAGGATTGTACTATAGTACTATTTCATTAAGTACTTGAGATTGTGTGGAACAAAGAAAAGTGACTCAATAGCAGGATAAATTTTTGGGAAATATATGGTTGATAGAATGATAAACCATAATATAGTTCTGATACCGAGATAGTGATTTTGGAATAATACATGATTGTTTTGGATAAATTATATTGGATATTCTTGACTACCTTGGAACTTATTAATGATTTGTATATTCCATCATTGTTGGGGTTTACAAAATTTTTGGATTGATGAAGTATATCAAGCATTCTATATGGAATAAGGGAGCATGAATGTAATCAATAAGGAATATGGTAATTCAGGATGTTTCAGTGTATTAAAAGAATACATGATGAAGGTATTCATATGCTATTACAGGGTAAAAAGGATCTACATTATGTTTACCTTCCTTATAAATGTTAGACTGCGAGTTTGGACAGAAGTATTATGGATAGTTCTAGTTTGGATTATTTTGTATTGCCATAAAAGGACAACACGGAGGTCGGGCGGCAACCCGTCGCGTCCGACAAGGCTGCGAGACTTGAACCTGAAACTGAAGGGCGACAAGGGTGTATCACCTACCACTGGCCCACGAGATGTCCTGGATTAAATAATGTAGTTTTTTTAATAGATCTGGTAGATGAATTATAAATTCATTTATTTTGGAACCCTGTACGAATAGTATAAATAGAAATTTTTTTTACGTTCTATTATCTTTTAGAGTGAAAGATGAGTTTGTGGTAGAAATGTATTAATGGATAAAACTATAATTATAAAGTAAGTATATCTTCTTATGATCTTATCCAATCTCATAAATAAATTCCTCAACATTAATAAAAGGAACTTAGAAAAAAAAATGTTGTCCTAGATGGTACTTTAAATCATAACTAATTTATGGCTTTGGGATTGTTGGCCTTTTCATATCCATGTTCTCTACCACTCTCCATCAGATAATTGATGGTTATATTTCTCTTCCATTTCTATATTTTCCTACATGGAACCCCAGTATGTGTTATTTTCTGTAACCTTCATACTTTCCACTCTTTATTTTAAATAGAGGCCTCATTAATTCATTTTTCGATGTGGGATTTCAACTAAGATATTTTGAAACGTCAAAAATGTGTTATCCCAATACCCTATGTTTTGTTGAACCGATGGTATTTCAAATCATCATAGATTGATGAGTTTAAGGACCTCAATTTTATACTTGTTTTTTATTGATGACCTCAATCACTACCTATAAATATTTACGTTTTTCCTCCAATTATATGTCTCTAATTGCCACCAATGTTCTCCTAATCGAGATCATAATTTGGTGGTGACCCATTCATTTCTCTTTTCCTCATATTAAGACTAAATTTTAGTAACCCAATTTCCGATGTGGGTTTTCCCATAAATATATTTTCTATTTTCAACATTTTATTTTCGAAGAACAATTTCAAATTGCGAGGACACAATATATTGAAGGAGGAGAGAATGTAACATCCCAAGATTTCATAGTGTGTTATTTCTTCAAAATAATTCAATAACTTGCACTACACGCAACATCGAGTTCAATCACACCATGACTTACCAAAAAAAAGCCATTCAAAAGAGGTTATGAATAGTATTAACTAAATTTTAAACTTTATATAATCCTTATAATTTTAGAATCCATATTATGAGTTTCTTAGACATAATGAAAGAACAGATTCATTTTCAGTATTGCACTTTTATCAACTTTTAATAATGAAACATTTTTAAATAAAATATTTTAAACTTTTTGACTAAATGGGGACATCAAAAAATTTAAAATGAAACATCCCAAGCTTCCACAGTACGCTTTCCTTTGAATAATACAGTAGCGTGTGTTGTACGCAACTTCGAGTTCTAACACACCACAACCAATCAAACTAGCCGTTATGAATAGTAATACCTACCTTTTAAAATTTTAGAAATTTTATCTCTCAAAATGGACTTCATTTTTGGATTCGCATTATCGAATTTAGCCTGAGGTGAAGTTTTGGTACTTTTCAGATAACTTTCATATTTTGATGAATAGTGAAAATTACTAAATTTTAATTAAAAACAACTTTATTAATCAAAATAATTAATAGTGATAAATTATGAATTTTAGTGGTTTTAAAGTATATTTAGAATATATTTTTACCATTTAATATAATGTTGGTCATTGGACATAATTTTACAATTAAACCGAACATAAACAAGTGTCAATCTTTTGATAGTTATTATCTCTTAAAAACATGCTTTTTGTTTTGACAGCGGGAATTAATTTTAAATTAATTTCTGCCACTTCTGTGTTTTGAATTTAGAAAAATGGATTCCATATTTGGAATCAGGATTTTCAAATTTTGTAAATAGGTTACTTTTATTTTTAGACATTTTGAATAATTACTGCGGTAAGTATTTTATTTACCATGGTTAAGGGTAAATCCGGTAAATAAGGGTTAAAAAATAATATTATAATAATACTAAATTACCCTAAAACGTGTACTAGCCTTATTGTTTGACACATGTTCGACCATAGTCATCTTTGGGTTGATTTTGGGACCCCATGGTGCCACTTGTAGGTGATAGGGACACTTTATTTTAATTAAGTTAAAATGAATACAAAAATTACACAGGCATATATCTTTTAGAAAAACAATTTTTACATAGGGTTATATATTTTGGATTTTAGATTATAAATATTCATTAGAAATATAAAAATATTTCCTACATAATGATATTTTATTTATAATTCTTAGACATTAAATAATTTAATTTATTTATGACACAATGATGATGAATTAATTACTATAATTGTGAAAATTAAAATAATTGATATTATAAATAACCAAATAAATATCATATGAATCTTTTAATGAATTAAAATAATTTTTTAGGATAATAAGATATATTAGGATTGATTTAATTGACTTTGTTATAAGTAATAAATCTTTTATGAGTTTCACAAAAATCAACTACTGAATAGTGTCAAAATTGACATAAAAGAGTTCTTAAAACAAATATTATATTATTAATTGATATTAAATTCCTAAAAATATAAGGTTCGGCCAAGAGACTTATATCATGATAGTTTTATCATTAATGGACCACTTGTGGGTCGCTTGGATGTATATAGTAATTTTATTAACCATATTATATAAAAATACAAAGAGACATTGTAAAAGTGAAACTAATTAACTTAGAGTTAATAATTAAAGATAAGGTTAATATAAGTACCCAAACCTGTCTAAATTCTATTGGTTGAGTTTTTTTCTACCCATCCCCACCTTAAGATTTAAATAATAAACTTTGGAGCCATTAGAAACCGAATATGAATTTATTATAAACTAATATTTCTAGCTTTTCCAAAGGTGCCCCTCACCCCTCTTATAAAAGGGCACTCCTCCTCATTTTTTCACATCTTCAAAACCTTTTGGTTCGGAACAACTCTACCCAAATACTCTCCCAACTTCCCTCACTACAACATAGAGGCCTTAGTTTGATCAGAAAGCCAACCTATGGAGACCTTTTGATCAAATCAATAGGAAGAAGCCGAAGAAGAGGTAATGATTTCACCACCCTTTTCCAAGTTCCTTTCTTCTTCCACTTCTTCTTCCTTTGTTATTACCATTATAAAATAATAACTCCAGTATCATATATATACTGTGATGTTATTATAAATATGGTACAACCATATTCATTATTCTATCCACCCTTTGAATAACATGTCACCATACGTGCGTACGTACGGCTTACCATCTCCACGTCGTGGTGTAATTGTTATTCAATATATTATTATTTGGATGGGTATAATAATGATATGTAACTCATGTAAATAATAAATATAACATGTTAATGATTCTGTATATATGATATAACAACCATTTATATATTATTTCAAAAGAATGATATTGTAGCTCGTGCGTACGGACGGACTACCGTCTCCACGAACGCGATGAGATTCATTCTCCATCGTATCCATTCAAGTATAATTATCATTTGATGATTTAAAAATGATGTTTAAGGACTTGATATCTTTCTGAATATGAATAATATACATCCTATCCATTACAAACATGGCTTACGTAACAAAACAAATAAAATAAAACAAGTAAGTTAACACCCGAAACAACTATAATACTAAGATATTATTATCAAATCACTATTAAAAGATCATATATGATATCATAATAATGTATATGATTATTTTATAATTTAATAACAATTATTTCACCATTATACAGGAGGTTAACCTGCCCCAACCAAGGAAAAGTACAAGGTAAGGGGTTTTCATCTCACTCCTTATTCCCGTGAGATTCATGCCATATTGCCACCATCACCTTTTGTGTGGTGTATGTACTGCCCATAATTATATTCTTTGTGTAATACACTCTAATTTATGTGTATTTACATATTATTTGTATGATACCTCTTTCATGGGTTGTATGTTTCATAAGTTACCAAATTCGTAAGGGTTATTTCGTAATCTCTTCATTATCCGAGGTTGTTTATACGTAATAATCTACTGGGATCTCTTTATCATCCACATCCATGTTTCTTAAAAATGAATTTCAAAACATTTTTACTATTTACTAGAATATGGGTTAAAGTCATTTATACCCTTGTTTGACATTTTATAAGAGTTTTATAAAGGAATATTTTCGTCGTTTTCCAAACAAGGTGCTTTTTAACCTTTTCGACAAAATTAAGGTAAGAATGTTTTTTTTAACTTATACGGCGGGTGTGGCTATTTTCCGCCATTATAAAATCGTCGAAGCTTCCCTTACAAGATAATAAGAATATTTTCAAATTTTTTTTATTTCATAAATATAAGACTCTTAAATGATTTCAAAATAGAAAGAGATATTTTTCTAAAATAGTCTTTATTTCATCTATGTCAACATCCTTTGATGGATTTTAAGCTTATTTGAAGTTGATTTATTATGATACAAAACATCCATATTTTATTGAAGGTTTTGTGATATTTTTGACTGTGGATATGTCATTCTTATGTCACTCATGGTTTTTGTTTAGAGTATTGACATTTCATAAGTTATTTGTAATCCGAATGTTTATGTTATGTTTCAACCTTTCATTCAGATGAATGTGTTAGAAAAGTATGTTCTGGGTTGGGGACCGGTAAAAGTAAGTCCTCCGGTTTGGTCTCCGGTTATTAGAGGAACTCCGGTTTGGTCTCCGGTTATTGGAGGAACTCTGGGTTGGTGTCCGGTTATTAGAGGCACTCCGGGTTGGTGTCCGGTTATTAGAGGCACTCCGGGTTGGGTTCCAGTTACAGTTAGCCCCTAGGTCTTGGGACGAGGCCTTGACAAAGAAATTAAAGTTCAGCATTATACATTTTGAAATTATGAAAGTGGTTATTGATATTGCATGTGATTATTCGATTAGTAGAATATCCATATGAATATGTAAATGGAATTATTTCATTTTTCTTTTGCCATACTATGTTGATGTTCAAGTTTAAAAGTATTTTGTTTTAGTTATACATTGCCTTAAATGTTTATGCTTATTTTTGAAAGTTTCCGCTATATTGTTATCCTTACTGGGCATTTGAGCTCACCGCTTTTCTATGTTTTATTTTTCCCAGGATGTGAAGAAGTAAGTTATGAATGACCTGCAGGGATTGTATGTGGGGATATGAGTGTGGAATATGGAGACTATGTTGTTGTAGTAGTTTTTCACTTTGTAATGTAATGTAAAACTTTATGAATATATCTAGTGTTTCTAAGGCTACTAAACCAATCGGTCTTTCGAGATTTGATCTTTCTTGTGATCATGCCAATGTAATTTAATAATGCACCGACTCTGGGTAACTAGGGTCAAGGAGTTACATTTGGATAGAAATGTGAAATGTTCCTTATGGTTTTTGTGGTGTCATTCATTTAGAGGTGGAAGAAAAAGTAGGGATGTTGTGTGTTGGTTAGTATTTTTTTAACAATAGTTTGTGCTTGTGTTGGGTATATGTATATAAATTTATATTATTTATTATTTCTCTATGCACCCCGCCCATAGTGAGAACAATCTGTTGACACCCATATTTTCACATAGGGGTTTTTTTTCTTGACATCTCGGGGATGAGGATGTATGGATCAATACCTACTTCTTCCCACGACCACTTCTAGGTGAGTATATACGCACAAATTATGATGGTCAGAGGTAAGTTAGTGAATTAGGTTATGGAATAGGTGTTCTTGGGAAAGACGTGACATGATCAGGCTGTGGGATAGTGGATGTTGTGTTTTTGAGTGACTTTTGATTTGATCAGGTTGTGTGGGGGGGGGGGCTTATTGAAGGGGTCAAGCATGGTAGGAGGATTGCACAAGTTTGTTTTCCTTAATGTTCATGATACCCTATTACTATGTTTATTGAAGTGGTTGTTATGTGATGTCCCATCTAGTTTCAGGTGAGATGAGACGTGACCATGTTGTGTGGCGGTGGACAAACTATCTGTGGGAGTGATGTGATGTAACTGTACTATGGGGAAGTGTAATATGTTATTCAGAAGATATTGGATCATACAGAAATATGATGTAGGGGTGTGAGAGTGTAAGGTAAAGTGCTGCAAGGTACCCTTTATCAATATGCTTCTTCTATATATTATTACAATTGGATTAAGTTATTTGGTGAACATTCATTGGTGAGGTTGGTTTTGGTTAGTATACCTGTATATGAGCAATCTAGATTTACTATTTCCACATAGGTAAATTAGTTTTCTACTTTCACATGTTCACATGATACATTAGTTTTAAAGGGGGACTATGTGGACCATGATGGACAATACTAGCTCAGATCTTTGGATAGTTTCTATGTCACAGTTTTAGATTTATCTTTGGGTTTTTTCTTTTGGAGACATTTACCTTTATCATCATTATTTATACATATATTATATGATGGTTTGGTTTCATTTTATATAATGTCAGGGAGTAACTTGTGGATGATTCCTCTCATCTCTTGATCCTACTTTATTATAGAGGGAAATTCCTTCCATATCATTAATTTTTTATACCCTTGGTTCTAGTCAACAACTCGGGGCCTACTATAAGTGGGACACAAGGGTCATTATTTCTCTCCCCTCATTGTGGAATATTTGGATGGAGGGGGTCATGACACATTTCTTTAGGGGAATTTTAGAAATTAGTCCAAATTTCTTAATTCCACTAATAAATATGCCGAAGGGCCACAAACTAGAGGTATACAAACTCTTAGTTATGTTATTCATGAATTTTTCATGTTGAATAAATTTGTTTCGCAATGTGTGGTTTAATTACTCTTCATGATTTTTTTGATCTTATAAATTTAATCACAAGCTATTCATGTTTAGAATATATTTATGATTTTAATATTAATTAATAATTATTTTATACATAGAAAATAAAACATTTATTTATGTCTTGTATATTATTTAGATGGTAAGAAATAATTTTTTATTTATTTATGTGAATATTAAAATAATTTTTATTTGTGAGATAGTGAATATAATATTTATATATTTATTGAATAAATTATATAATGATATTTATATTTTTTTAATCAAGGATTCATAAATTCCATTGAGAATTTATGGGATTAGTTAGGGGCTTGATGAAAAATTTATTTTATTTAATATCATTTAAATAAATAATTATTTATTTCCTTAACAAATGATATTTAAATATTTTTTAGTTAGCATATATCATGTAATATAATAATGGTAATAATAAAATTATTTTAAATAATGATTAATTGGAGTTAATAATTAGATAAGGTGCATATTGTAACTGTTTATGATCTGACCATAAGTATAGAACCAAAATTATATCATTTATAGGGTGTAATAAGAATTTTTGTGCATAAAAATATTCTCTCAAGACTATTATTTCCATGAAAAAGTTATTATTTGAAGGAAACCCTCAAGAATGAGAGATAATAAACCTCCCCTTCCCTTTTATGTTTGAGAAAACATGAAAGAAATATTCTATCCCAATGAAATAACTATTGTGGTCAATGGGGAATGATGCAAGATGATCGATACCTAGAAAATAACAACTAGAGTACCGTTGGTGATGTTCTGAGATTCAAAGAGCATGTGTGGGTACCACTTGATAAATTCTATTTTGGATTATTCATTGAAACAATAGTATGGAAATAAGTCCAACAGTATTTATCAAAAAATAATAATTATCAAGATAAATTAATTATTTTATTAAAAATAAATTATAAATTACATGTGAAAAGATATTCTCTAAAATATTAGAGCATTGAATGCATATAGTTTTGAAGATTTACTCTATGAAACATATGAAAAAAAAATTTGAGATAATTCCAAAGAACTTCTGATCCACCATATACAATTCAAGTTGTATAAAAATAGCCAAAAATTAATGTAAAATTATTAATTATTTTCTAATTAATTACTCAATTATTTAATATAATTTATTTTATAGTTTTTTTTCTTTCATAAAAACTTTTATATAATATGATCATTCAATTACATATTACCTAGAATAGGCTAATAAAAGATGAAAAATGTTTGATGATTCCCTATGGAGGTTTTGAGAATACAGGATAACAGACACAGTTACACGGTGTATAACTAAACCATGTAATCTTGGAAAACCACACAATAATGAGAGGAAGAAATCAAGACACAACATGTGTGTGTGTTTGGGGTCTCTATATGGATTCATTTCATTATACATATTGACCACTATATAGAGGCTGTCATGATGTAGAAGACATGATGTTTAATTAATGTATACACTCTATGACCCCACATGATTTTCCCCATGTAAATCATTGAAACCATGTGAAAAAGTATGAGATATGTAATTAACACATGTCATTTAATGACTATCATTTGAGACAAATGACATTAAATGAATCAAAAAATATGTAGTGGGAAATACACGCCATGTAACATGTAATAAACCACATTAAATACACACTACGCCATTAGACAATAATACAAGTAGTTAGTAACAAATCATACCCCATGTAGAAGGCTTTACACATTATGTTATTAAATAAAAATTATACAATAAACACACCAATATAAGAATGGTGTGTGATTCAGTACATAAATAAATCAAGTAATTTAGAAAATTTGAACATCATGGTATATAGGTGGTTGCGCACACCATGAGATATCTCTTTGTCTATTATAAAATAAATAATTATTTATAAATAAATTTTCTTATAATTCCATAGATATGTGATTTTTATTATTTTCATAAAAATTTTGTACTTCATGGAAATTACAGTAGTACATGATTCATATATTTAAGGCATTTTGTATTTTCATTAATGTTTCATAGTCAACACAATTGGACTCAAAGAACAACACGATTTGTATGACACTATGGTACCATTGATTTGAGGTACACCTTGTTATCTATCTATTTACCTTATGTACGAAAATCTTAGGTTTATTCAATTGAGGTTCTCATAGTAGGAAACAAATAGGGAACTAGAATTTTGTTATAACTATAATTCACACTGTGAATAGTTATTCACAATGTGAATGGGTTCTTTGTAAAACCCATGAATTCCATTCGGGGTGAGAAGGGTTTTCTAGTCATATGTTATATGTGGCCCCACATGCTGGGAAATTTATTTCATGTTTTCGAAATGTTATCAGATTTTAAATCTAAGAGGATATGATTTTCTATGTACCCGATATTCCGAATATTCATCATATAAATTCAAAATTCATCAGATGAATAAGTTTTTTTCAACAGATTTAATTAATTTTGGGCCCTTCAATCCTAATTAGATTCTTTCCATTTTCATTCAAATTCTATCCCTCCTTTTCATGATTTTTTAGGTTATATTTGATCTATAGGATGATTTCTTTAGATCGTCAAGCGTTAAATCATCTTAATCAAAATAATCTTGAATGATTGGAAATGGAAGCATGAATCAACCATTTGAGGTTGGTGGATTCTCTCCCTCTCCACTTTATTTTGAAAATTATGTCCTATATTTCTTTGTTATCACTTGTTTATATTTGGAAAATCTATATGTGTCCTTTTTTGAAGATCGATTTGGTTTGTATTTTGAATTGGGGATCTTAAGAAACACTATGATGTGTTCATGGAAATATTTTGGAAAATAAATATGGTTTTAAAGGAAAAAAATTTATTTTTTGGACTTGGAATACATAGTTGTAGTGTGTTTATACATTCATCTATAGTTCCCTATAGGGTTCGAACTTGGGGTTTGTGACGATGAGTTTCTTTGGTAAACAACCTAGTGATGAAATAGTATAAGAATGAAAAGTATTTTCTCATGATTTATGACTATTTGAAGATTCAATGAATGTATTGGGTGTGTGTGTGTTATAAAAATATTACTTTTAGTGGAATGGAATTTTTTTTTCACTTCTTCAAAACTATGAATTTTCTTAACTACTTTGATGATCTCTCCTTATGATTATATAAAATTATTTTCCAACTTGTTCTTATCCTAGTGCTGTGTGTGGAATGTCGAGAGGTTTTCTTACTAATTTGTTATACTCACCCCTTATATATATAGGTTTGTGTGTATGCAGATGATGTTGTTTCTGCAATATATGAAAGGAACACACGTCTTACTTTTCTAGAGGAATGTCAGGATGATACAAGAAGGTTTGATACCAGTTGGAGGATTGAGGTATTCTTGGAGCAGGATCATCATTGTACCACCTTAATGACGTATCCTCCTTCTTGTTTTGGGGTTTTAGACCCTGATTGTTTATTTTTATTTCCAATTTCACTTTTATTAATATCTGGTTTATATTATGAGAGATATTTTTTTATTTCATGTCATAGTTTTTTTCATGTTGTTTTCCTAAGGGAAAATCACTCATAAGGTTTGGAAAATCCCTTGACATTTATATCCAGCCATTAGTACCATGGGGGCATCACCAATGTTTATTAACACCTCAATATTTTCCCAACCCTATGGGATGGGATGACATGCTACAAGTGGTATCATTTTGGTTTTCCCATTGGTTGGGATAGTAGTAAGGAGATAAGATGTTTGGAACTTGGAATGTATGGAAAAAAATAATTAGCTATCCGATTGATGTTAAACATCAAGTTATAAGTGAGTTTCATGTATAAAAAGGTGTACTTAAACATGTATATGATTTTTATCACCACATCATCTGGGTATTATCCAATGGGTATAGAGTATCATGCATTACTATGGAGACTTCCCACTAGGATTTCATCATTCATATTGTTTTTATTGTTTCTTAGAAATAATTATAAAATATTTCTTATTATGATTTTAGATATACTAATCCTTAAATTAATTTATATATTGAGTCTAAGAGGTAATTATTTTATGGTTTAGAGAAAAATGGAACTAGTTAGATGACCTAAAAATCACCCATTGGTGGTCACTAAGAATGTCGTTCAACCTCGACCACATGTGAACCAAAAACAGATGTGAATCATTATACATGAATTTTAGGCTATGGATAAAGGAAATAAAAACGAGGAACCATGCCCTGTGGATCATTCCACAGTGTTTCAAAGGTAGAATACACCGATGTTTCATGGGGATTCAAGACCAAGACAAGCGGATGCACAACATGCTCATATAAAAATATATTTTATATTCATGGAATACCGGTTGATACCAAATTTATTCTAGGAGTATATAGGATGGATTATCGTGGAAAATAATGATGAGATTTTATCATTAAAAATTAATATAACAAAGACCATATATTGAAATGATTTGAACAATTTTTTAATAAAAAAATATATCCTTATACCTTTAAGGTAGCTAAAATGATGTATTTATTCATCCCAAAGAATTAAAACCTCTCCTTGATGAAGTATGAAACTAAATTAATAAACTTAGTATGATATTCAATGGATGAAAGATCATACTTTTTTTATTTTAGATAATCCCCTTTTTAATCGGCCGCTGTAGAATACCTGAATGTTTGTTTATTTAAGGGGGGAGTGCGAATAGATATTTTCTATTTGATCATTATTATATGTATTAATGATTATAAAGAAATGGTACATAGTGAATTAGTAGTGGAAAATGATCTCATTAGTAATTCTAAAGGAGGTAACACCATTTTCTACAAAGTAATAGATTGGAAATACAAATCTAGAAATAAGTGGAAGAGGGAGACATATTCCTAGGGAATCATGGTACTCGAGAATCATATAACAAGATTATTTTATTATCAACCTTGTCAAAATAATTTTGTAGGATGAGTCTAATGTGCTTTATTGGACCATGTAATGAAATATTGAGTGAAACTATAGTGAGAATGTTACTAATGTTGTTAGATGGCACACATTTCAAGTTATTTTAATAACGATTCAATGAAATATATTAGAAATAATTCTAATATGACACAAGTCTATCATTTCTAGAAAATTCAATCCCATATGAATAGTTATCGACCTTATAATTTAGCAAGTCATAGTGATTCCAATAACACCCAGACACTCCAAAAAAGGCAACCTCAGTAGAGAATCAAGGATTACATGGAAGGAGGTATAAACTGTTTTTATAGTACTTGGTAGACTATCAGGGAGGAACACTCAAGTTCATCGATAATGTGAGGTACCATTATTCTAAACTCTACTCTTATGAAATTATTGGTTAATATTTTCCCATCATATCATTTTATTTCTTATTGTTTGGTAAATCAAATGGGGTTTACCAGGGACATGATGACACATGTGATGGTGTCTAGAATACTCTTAGTTTATAAGAGTATTAGTGATTAGACTTTGTATCAATCTATATAAAAAATGATATAACCTTTTTTTGGTATTTTTCTATTATAGAAATGGACATATTTGATTTAATCCTAGAGGTATACTTGTAGTGACCATCAGGGTTCATATAAATTTTTATGTCTAACAAGTGATATTTACAACTCTTGATGGATCATTTCACCTCCTTAAGGTGGATAGGCATGTGAACAAAGGAAGATAAGGATCTTTAGAAATGATGTTTTCAACTTTAACTAATAAAATGATATTTTTATCCTTGGGAAATATTTATGAAACTCTGAACATATATTTTCTTTCCATTGGAGATCGATATCCTGATGTGTTTCCAGAAAATTTCTTTGGGTTTCTAGCTGAAATGGAAGTAGATTTTTTTATTGAAATGCTTAAATGGATGAAACTAATTTTACATCCATCATATATAATTATTCCATAATAATCACTTGAATTAATGGTCTAGATATTAGAGTTATATTTTAAGGTATTTTGAACACCAATTATATTTCTTTGGATTTATCTAGTTCTCTTTTTTAAAATTAAAATTGTTATGATTTTTTTATTATCACAACCTAAATAAATTTTTGATCAAGAATAATTATACTCTTTACCAAATTGATGTTTTTTTTCAGAATTTAAGGTAGACATGTGGTTATCAAGAGTCAATATATGAACAAGGTATCATCAACATTGAATTTTATGTGAGGACATTTCGAAAAATGATTTAGAATCCACTCAAATCATTTTAAATAACTGGTCATTCCCTTTAGCCTCACAAATACACTAATAGTTTTCATTGAATTAATGAATCAAATATTTCAAAGGTTCCTTGATTCTTTTTTGGTGGTATATATTTATAACATCATAGGGTATTATCGATCTATATATGATAATGAAATGACCTTGGGTATTATCTTAAACCCATTATTGGAAAAATGTATTTATGGTAAAATATCTATCTGTAACATTTGGGTGGAATAATTTTTCCTTATTTGGTATGTTATATATGAAAAAATAATATTGGTAGACACTGGAAAAATATATTTTTAATCACTGGTAAATTATTAAAAATGTTTTTGAGATGTGTAATTTTATATTCTTGGAAAGTTACTACTGTCACTTTGTTCATGATTTTTCATGCCTCACTTCTCTTATGAAAGTATTAACATAGAAGAAACTCAATTACAATAGAGAAATGGTTTTCCACAAATACATTTTAGGGATTAATTCTATATTCACTTCGACACCCAACCTATCCCTTCTTGATCTAGGGAATGATTCTGTTATTTATTGTGATGTTTCTGGATATTGTTTTGTCTATGTACTAATGAAAGGGGATCATGTTTTATATTATAGGTCATTAAATTTTTCATTACATGAAAATAATTACAGGATTCATAATATAGAATTATTTGTGATGGTCCATGTACTAATTATATTAAATAATTATCTTTTTGGTGAAAAGTTCACTGTGTTTAGTAATAATAAAAGTTTGAAACACATATTTTCACAAAGTGATCTAAACCTCTAAAAATGGATATGGATGAAGTATCTCCAAACATTTTAATATGAATTATTCTCTGCACTAGTTAATGGTATTTTCATGTCCAATTGTATAAAAAAGTAATTTTATAACTAATTTTATAGAGAATATTGTGATTAATGATAATTTATGAGTGTATTTTCTGATATGTGCCATGATTTTACAAAGCAAGATAATTAAGAGGTCTTTTTCCTAGTGAATCATATTCATGATCTGTTTGAGTAGGTTGGGGATACACAAATATCAATACTGGTTTCCTTACCTATGGTCAAACCTAATGGTGTGGAGACCTTTTATTGATGGAAAGAAGATGGGATCATGGTGTTGCATTTTTGAGATTGGATAGTGGTTCCACAGAAACATCAAGAACTTATTCTTATAGAAAATCACTATTTTAAATGGGAAATTCATACATGGATAATAAATATGTACAAGGTGTTGGGGACCCATTTTTTGTGGTTAGGAATTAGTTAAGATTGAATGATTATGATATGAAATAACTCCCCTATCAATAGGTCAAAGAAGGTCATGGACAATCATATCGATTATTGAAATCATTACCTTTACCTGTCTGGAAATTGGAACAAATTTCCATCAATTTTCCCTAGTTTATCGATAACGATTCAGAAGCATGACAAAAATTCGGTGATTGTGGAATGAATCACAAAAGTAGTTGTAATATCTTATTACACTTTAAAAAGTTAAACCATAACCTTTGTTTTGATTTTCCTTTTTTATTTTTTGAGTATGGATGATAAGGGATAGGGAGTATACATATAATACTATTTTCAGGGATTTTTTTGGAATTTTACAAATAAAACATAGTGGTTCTTCAGTTTTATATGGATTTATTGGTCGTGTAATGTGGTTACATGGCATATAATCATTGAATATAAGATAACATGAAGTCGGTACATAGAATGAATGGTTACAAATAGTGTATAGTTTATACAACATGTAAATATTAAAAAATTTATTTTTAATATAAGTCACAAGGTTTCCACTGTGTATGTGGGTCTCAACAATTACATGACGTTTAATGGGGTTATACACTGTGTAAAATCCCAAGTGCTGGTTCTAAATAGGAAGATAATATGAAAATATCATTTCATTCCTCCATTTTTCATTCCCTCTTGACCTAGAGCCATTCCTAGGAAATTTGGATCCCTAAAACCCTTTTATATCACTTTGTTCAATTATTGATCACTATCATTGGTGCGGTGCATTTCTCTATGTGAGAAGTAATCTTGTCTCATTCATCTCACTCTATTTTCCTCTTGGTATTTGATATATCATCTTGGGATTTAGGGATATAACCTCCTTGTTATTGAATATTGATTCTAGGTTGAGTTCCTAGATCTTATAGACCTTTAGTCTTATTGTGAGTTTCTTCTATAATTTTTACATTCCATGAAAAAGGTATGTGATTCCAATTAAGATTGGCCAGTTGAATAAATTTTTTTTCTTTCGGTTTAAAATTTTATTTCGATAGAATTGTGAAAAACCAATTTTATGTGTTGTGGGATTGAAATTGATATGGTATTGATTTTGCAAAAAACCCCCAATTCTAATGGAATTGGAGATTTGGGATGTATTTTTAAATATATTGAAATCGTGAAATTAATTTTGAATTGATTAAATTGAAATTATAAAATTTTATGATTGGTTTTGGATTCAAAATTCATAAAATAATGATGAATGTATGTATTGGTTTTATGAATTAAATTTGCATCTTGAAAATAGAAATAGGGAAATTTTATTTTAAACATATTTAAAATAATTTTCCCTTTATGGATTGATTTATTTAGAACAAGAGAGCCTAAATAGTTACTGTGTTATTTTGGAAAATTATGTTAGGATGGTAATTACCTAGAAATATATTTTCAATTACAAATATAACAAAAATATATTTTGGAATACCTTATCCCTGATGAGATATTTTTGGATCTTATTTAGTATGATCCCTAGGGATGAGTGTACACATATATACCATGATCATTGCTGTGAAATGTGTAAGGATCCTATAAATAGAAACAATCATAAAATGAGTTAAATGACCATTTTTATTTTTGTGATTATGTGATATATACATACAAATGATTTTGAAAACACTTTACTCACGTATATTTTTTATATAAATTATATTATATAAAATTAATAATTAAGAGATGTTTGAAATGTTTCCATAAATCTAAAATGAATATCATGTATTGTTTTAAATATGAATTTGTACTAGGTTTACTATTTTCATTACAAATGAAATCATGTGTGGGTTAATTTTGAGCTCACACCTTAGCTATTTTATAGATTTTATAGAGCTATTTTATAGATTTTATATAGCTAGTCCCGAGTAAAGGGAAAACAACTCTTGTAGGAGGTGGTTGATATGGATCCCTTGGGGATTGGAGTGAAATATTATCTTGTACATTGGGTTATCTTGTTTTTTTCTAGAATATTGATTATAACTATTTTAGTGTTTGATATACATTATTATTTTTTGGAACTATCTCCCTTTGTATTTTTTGAGCATACTAATATGTATCAATTTCCTGCCGCTATGTTTGTGGGAAATTAGTTCCCACATAAATTTTTTATGATACTAGGTGTTATTAAAAAACCCATGGGGATCAGGGACACCATTTGGTCTTTTGTCGACATTGCCTTGGGTATTAGGGTAATGAGGTATCTATGCTAATTCAGGACAAATTTATATCATAGTAACATGTTTAGCATCTTTCCTTGATGTAAGTATGTTTTTGAGAAATCATGTCAGGAATTAAAAGGTAGTTTTGAGTGATTTTCTAGCCAACTATCACCTTAATGACCCTTAATTCACTAGGGGTTGTTTGGGAAAGTAATCTTGAGGATTAGTTTTTTTATTTTCCCTATTTTTGATTTTGGATATGTTGAAATCCAATTTTTCTAGATATCTAATGGGATTAATTTTCCTTATATCTCTTGTTGGAGTGTTGATATGAGTAATATTATTATGTATTAAATGATATTTTTTTATGTTGTGTACCATCATGAATCCGAGAAGACATATGAATATGATCCATGATGGAGCTGATGATAAACCAAAGTGAGAAAATCCTCCTGTGGACAGGAATCTGATTGAGGTTGTTGTGCATTCTTTCCAAGCTATGGGATAGGTAGTTACA
Organism: Viscum album; assembly: GCA_963277665.1. Classification (NCBI taxonomy): domain Eukaryota; kingdom Viridiplantae; phylum Streptophyta; class Magnoliopsida; order Santalales; family Viscaceae; genus Viscum; species Viscum album. The sequence continues at coordinate 765,170,291 of OY728150.1, forward strand.
ATCATTCCTGTTTTGGCTCCCATTGTGGAACCTCAGAGGGACGAATCTTGGAATCATTATCAGGATTTACTTCACCATAATCTATATAATTTCCAAGGATCCAATGATCATTAATAGGATGATTATTTGTTGATAAAGATTGATTTTCTCTTTGATTTAATGAAAACTCACAATGCTATAAAGATAAATGGTTCTACCTTTAATGTTTAGGGACATAGTATGAGATTGTGGGACTTGATAGTGATGAAGAAGGGGCATTGGGGATTATTGTGTAAGAAATTTAAATTTCCCTCCACCAAATAGTTATATCTAGAGTCTATGGTGTTGGCTAAGGCTATAGAGTTTTTCAAACTTTAGTAACCTGATAAGACCGTGACTGAATATGAAAATTGATTGACTGAGCATGTGCAATTTTAACTAGAAATTTTATTTAATAATAATGAGAATAATTAACTTATATATGTGAGTTTTATCACATATTAATTCCCATGTTTTCTTAATTAATATCTCATCTTATAATTACATGCTAGACATGGAATTGATGGTCGAACTTGATCTAGCTAGTACGTCAGGTTTGACATGAGTTCCATTTTATCCTAGTGGTAGTTCTGTGAGTTACAATTAAGGGAAGATGTAGTGTAATAAGTATCATGGTGGATCTCAATATTAGGGTTCTTATAGACCACATGATGTTCTTGTAAAATTATGTTTAACAAGTATCCAATGTGGCATGTTTGGGAATTCAAAATGAGTTTGAACTAAGGAGCCCATGATATGTGGTTCCTATGGCCATTTCAGACACTTGCAGAAACTATGTTATATCAATTATATTCCAAAATGTTGTATGTGATCAATGACACTAAAAAGTACTATGGTGAAACTAGATTCATTAGGATATAAGGGCTTCCGGCCACAATAATTCACAACAAATCATCTTTATAGAGTGGAAGAGTCTCTATAGGAAGCAGATATGTGCCCAATGATTGTGAGAGGTACCATCACTATAGCTCTATATTTAGTGGCTGATTTATTTTATATTGGTTCATCTCACTCATTTATATAAACTCATGTTGTGAATATTATTTATATTTATATGAGGATTTTATCTTATGTGATGAATATTACTACACACGTCAGAACAAAGAGAGAGCATGGTCTCTTTTTTCATTCTTGTGTGTTCTCTTAATCAACGATTCGTCTTGATTGGGATTTTTTGGTTCTTTACATGAAACCTATTGATTTCATTTTTGGGAAGGATTGTATTATTTCTAATAAATACCCAATTGAATATTAAATTTTATGGGTATCCATAACTGTTCTGGATGTGATACGAGATATATTTTATGGAGTATAGGACCTGAGGCTGAGTAGATCCAAAAATATTTATCCGAAGATGGTAAAAGTAATATCAGTTTTTTATTTTGATCCAGATTTGGAATATTTTAGTGATAATATCCCTCTAGTTGTATCTAATTTTACCTATATTTTCTTTCTAAATTATCTGGTTTTCCACTGATAGGGGAGGGAAAGTTTTCTATTGATTTAGTGTTTGATACTCAGCTGGTATTAATTCATTTTTACCATATATTACTTGCTGAAATTAAAGGTTTGAAAATTTAAATGGATGACCTTCTAGAGAAAGGTTCTATATGTACATGTTTTCCACCTTGGGAAGCTTTTGTTCTCTTTACTAAGAAAGATAATAAAAGACTTCTCCTATGTGTTCATTACCAAAAACTATATAAATTCATAGTAATGAATATTTATCCATTAAAAAATATTAATGATATATTTGAGTAGTTAAAATGGGAGAAGTGTCTATCAAAGATTTATCTTCTATATGGTTATCATTAGTTGATATAAAAAATTGCATTTAGAAAACCACATTTAGAAGCAGGTACGGCCATTATTATTACATTTTCATTCCATTTGGTCTAACCAATGATCCTTTATTCTATTTGTCGTTGATGAACATGATATTCCATGGGTATCTTTATGCTTTCATTGTGGTATTTGTGGATGGAATTTTTGTATACTCTAAATCCAAAAAGGACTATGTGCATCATCGAAGAGAAGTTATGGAGTTGTTGAGAAATCCTTGAATTTATTACCAACTATAAAAATTTGAATTTTAGATTCATGATGTTATGTTCTTGGGACACATGGTGTTTAAATGGTGGTTAATTATATCATGAGAAAGTGAAATCTGTCCTGACATTAGATCATTCATGATTTTTTTTTTGAGATTTGAAGCTTTTTGGTGTTTTTGGGATATAATCTATGGTTTTTAAAATATTCTTTCATGTTGGATTATCTAATTAGAAATATACCTTAGAATGGGGTAATGTTTTCCTAGTATTAGAAATTTGAGAGTTATATTGTTGATATAAAACTTCCTTTTTTCGTCCTTCACCGATATTGAATATTCCAGAGGTTAAGCAAGGCTATGTGGTCTTTTGGGATGCACCAGGTTCGGGTTTGGGATGTGTTCTCATATAGGGTGATCACATCGTTACATATGGATCTTTAAAATGTAGGATACATGAGAAAAATTACCTAATCCATGATCTTGAACTTTTATTTGTGATTCTTAATAAAATTTCACGGTTTTACTTTTTCAGATAATGGATTACATTGTATTCATACAACAATATATTGAGATATATATTCTCTAAAAAATCATTGAATCTTAGCCAAAGAAATTAGGTGGAGTACATGTAATATTTTTATTTCGATATTTTATATACATTGAGTAAATGTAATTTCATTGCATATGTTTTGAGTAGGAAATTTCTAACCTAGGATACGAATTAATCCTTTGAAGAGTAGAAGTTGATTGCTCTTTTTGCACAGTTGCATATTGATGTTCATAAAATTGGGGTTGAGCTGTTATAGGCTAATGTTCCATTGTACTCCACTCTTCTCAATATTCTTCTTTAAGTAAAACATCTTGATGATGATTCCCATATAATTGAATACAATATTTATGGTGGGGAGATCATCTCTGAGTGTTCATCTTCTACATATGAAGTTATATGGTATTAAAATCTATTTTTCATGCCATTATCCATTAAAAAAGTCTTGGTGGGGGATTTCCATATTTCCCAGTGTCCAGTGTACTTAATATCCACACTGATTTTCTATGAATTGTGGTGATTATTCTGGTGGTCGGGTATGAGATGAGAAATCACTGACTTTGTTTTATATTTCTATAGTTTCTAACATGTTAAGGCCGAGCATCAAATACCTTCGTGTTTGCTTCATCCAATCTAGTGCTGACTTGGAAGTGGGGTGAGATATCTATGGACTTTGTTGTTATATTTCCATGTACCCAGATAAATAAGAATGTGATATGGGTTGTTATCAATAGGCTGAACAAATGGGATCAATTTATACCCATTCATGATTCAACCAAAGTTGTGGAGTTGGGAAATATTTATGCGATAGATTCTATTTGATTGCTTATAGTTCCGTCTACTATAGTCTAAGGTAGGGATCCCCATTTTACTTCATTCATTCTGAGATTCCTCACAGAGTAACTGATATCTTAGGTTTATTTGAGTATGAAATACCATCCATAGACAAATGGATAGATAGATAAATCTATATAGATTCTTCAATATATTCTTCATGTCAATGTCCCCAATTTTGGTGGAGCTAGGGATGAATATTTGGGATTGGTTGAGTATAAATGTAACAATAGTTACCATTCTGTAATCAGAAAGGTTTATTTTGATGTCTTGTATGGAAATCCATGTAAATCTATATTATGTTGGTCAGAGATATATGAATGCTTCTTAGTTGGACCAAGCATAGTTCAAGAGATGAAAATAAATATTCTAATAATTAGTGAATGGTTATTGATGGCACATAACTGATATAAATCTAATGTAGATCATCATCACATACAATTGGAATTTTTAGTTAGTGATCACATTTCTTGAAATGTTCACCTCATTTAGGCTGTTGATAGCTTGGAAGGAAATGGAAAATTTTACCTCATTTTGTGGGACCTTTATAAGGATGTTGATAAGGTGGAGAAAGTGGATTACCGTGTATAAATTCTTACATATTTGATGCCAATGCATAATTTTTTCCATGTATCACATTAGTTAAGGTATCTTTCTGATCCATATAATTTTTTAGCTATATAGGTCCTAATATTAAGCCAACTTTATTTGTGATTGAGAATCTGATAAACATAGTTTATTCTAAGACCATGGTACTTAGTGGGGGATTGCTACCTTAGGTCAATTTTCTATAAAAGAATTATTATAATTCTTGGGAGATGTTGGATCATGAGGGATTGATGAGAGAGTAGTGGCCTCACCGTTTTGATATGGAAGATTCTTGATGGGGTTTTTGGGGAAGAAAATTCATTTTTGGTGGTAGGTTTTAGCATCCCATTATGAATTTAAAAGGTTTTTCCTTTACTTTTATTCTGGTTTTCCATTTTTATTGGTTGAGTTAGACTAGAAAGGGATTGGGAGGATACCTATAATTGTGAGGTTATGGATTTTTATGAATTTTCAGTATAAAACCTATGAGATCTATAGTCTTTTATGCATTTTCACATAGTGTAATGTGGTAATATTACATGTAATCATCCCATAGAAGATGTCATGAAATCGGCACACTACGTCAAAGTTCACACAAAATTTAAATATTTAAAATTTTATTTTTAAAAAAATTCAATGGGATTTTTTTGTTTATTTACTCACTGTGTAAAATCCCGAGTTCTAGTTTTAAATAGGTGGATCAGCTGAAAATACCATTTCATTCTTCTAGGATTCCTACCCTATCGACCTAAAGCCATTTATAGGTGAATTTTGTGTCGTTAAACCCTTTTGAACCATTTTATAACAAATGATCATTGTTGAAGGTGTAGTGTGTCTCTCTTGGTAAGAAATCCTCCTACCTATTTCGTCTCACAACATTTTCATCTTGGGGTTTGATATATCATCTTAGGTTTGATGGATCTAAACTTCATCTTGTTGAGTCTTGATTATAGGTTGAGATCCTAGATCTTTGACACCTTCGTTCATGTTTCCATGTCCCATTTTATGTTTTTATTTTTTTTGAAAAAGGTAGGTTGTTCCATTCAATATTGGCCAATTGAATAAACCTTGAATTAATGTCTCTTTGAAATTTACTTCAATTTAATTGTAAAAACACAATCTATTGGAATGTTTCTTCAAAATTAAGATGATATGGATTTGGGTAGAAACCCCTAATTCTAATGGAATTAGTTATTTGAGGTGTATTTTGAAATTGGTATAAATTGTGAAATTAATTCTGAATTGAATTTAAAAATAGTGGATTAAATTGAAATTATAAAAACCTATGTTTGGTTTTGGTTTAAAAAAAATGAAATAATGAACAACCACTATTTTTATTTTTGGAAAGAAACTGGCATCTCCAAACTATAAATGGGAAAATTTTATTTTAAATTGATTTAAAATAATTTTCCCATTATTGACTGATTGATGGAGCATATACAAGTCTGGGAAGTTAGTGGGTTATTTGAATAAACACACAAATATGGAAATTCCGTGGAAATAGATTGATAATTAAAACTCAAAAAAACTTGTTTGGAATATCTTATTCATGATGGGATGTTTATCAATCTTATTTCACATGATCATAAGGGACATGTGTACACATATATGTTGTAATCACAAATATGAGATGTGTGAGGATCCTATAACTAGCAACTATCATACTATATGAAAGATGGACATGTTTCTTTTTTTAGATTATATATATGTATATATATATTTATTAAAATGATCATGAAACTAATTTAATCATCCCCATTGATTTATATAAAATATATTATACAAAATGTATATTTAATCCATTTTTTAGGTGATTTCCAACAATTTGAAATGAAAATCATGATTTTTATAAAATATTCAAATGTACTTCTCTACTTTTTTTAATTAAATTGAAAGAATATTGGGGTTAGTTATTATTTAATATTATTATCGATCAGTTGGTGAGACCTTACTGAGATTTTGAGATCACAGCCAACCTTTTCCTCTGTGAGTATAAGGATTTTTTGCCACTAGCTATGAGTAATGGGAAATCACCACTTGGAGGAGGTAGTTGATCTTTATCCATTGGGGAATAGAGTGATGTTTTCATTGGAATGTTTTCTTATATTATTATTTTTGGTACTTTGATGATGTAATATTTGGGTTTTTGATATACCTTTTTTAGTTTTTGGTACTATCTCCCTTTGGAGTTTTTGAGCATACTAATAGGTATTTGTTTTCTTCCGCTCTGTTTATGGAAAATTTGTTCCCACTTATATTTTGTACGATACTAGGTGCTAGTCTCCAACCTATAGGGATAAACAATTATCTATGGGTTACAAGGTTGTATTTTTGAGTATCTGAGTACTAGGTTATCCGAGATAGTTTGTGATAATATCTTACTTCATTCTGATACGATAGTCTATATAATGAAAGAATTATAAAATCAGTGTATCAGAGAATTGGTGAAATTTAATGAATGACCAATTTATATTTTTTGTGACATGGATTAAATATTCATATTACAGTTTTTGATCTCTTTAAAATAATCCCTTGGAACCAATTTCACCATGATTACAACATATCATCCTCAAATGAATAGGCATCCTAAACATACAATTCAGAATTTTTGAATAGATGTTTCAACCTTATGTTGTAGAATTTATTTTGTTATATGAGGTTAATTTACCTCTAGTAGAGTTATCATATAAATATAGTTATCAAGAGAAGATACATATGTCCCTATTCGAGGAATTTTAAAACTGTCAATGTTGATCTTCACTTTGCTGTATAGGTATTTGTGAAACATCATTAATCAGTCCTAGACTTGTTGAAGAAGTGACTAAGAAGATTTAGATGGTTAGGAAGTGAATGACTATAGCCCAGAGATACCATAAATATTATTATGATCATCATAATCTCCCATTATATTTTATAGTGGGTGAATATGTCATTTTGAAATCTACTCTTAGACTCAGGCATTATCATTTGGTTAAGAAAGGGATGTTTTCTCCTTGGTATATTAGAATATTTGAAATTTTTTAATATATTAGAGATGTTTATCATAATATCTCTCTACCTCAATGTTTAATTTTGGTTTATACCCTGTCCCATGACTACCAATTAAAGAAGTATCAACCAAGCACTAATCATGTGCTATGTTGGAATCTTGTAACTGTTGAAGATGATGTGACCCTTGTACACAACTGGTTTCAAATTATGGATGAAAAATACAAGGTATCCCATGTAAGATGAGTATTTTTCATGTGGGTTTTTTAGAAACATATTCAAATGAAAGAAGTGACCTTGGAATGTGGGATCCATATGAAAAATTAGTGGATATAATTTTTCTAAAGAACAGATGGACTTGTTCTTTTTAAGGATAGAAAGAATAATGGTAAATATAATGTGATACCCTTGGTTTTAGGTATGTGTTTTTTTATAGATATATGTTTTATTTGTGTATTTCATAGTTTAAACTGTTAGTGGTTCTTAGAGGTAATAACATCTGAGAAGCTATAATATGTTTATAGGAGTTGGTTCACAACATGAATAGTTATTCAATATGAGAATGGGTTTTGGGTTGATTCCATGAATTTTGTTTGGGGAATGAAGGGTTTTCTATGAATTTTAATTCGAGGTTTTCTATAGTGTGAAAAATATTTTAGTGTGTGAATAGGTTTCCAGATTTTAATGATTAAGAAATTTTTTTAGAATACATTTTTTCCCAACCATTTATTCCATGAATCCAAAATTCACACCATGAATGGGGTTATGTTCAGTAGATTTAATAAATTATGTGCCATTTGATCTTCGTTAGCTTCTTTCCCTTTTCTCTTAACCTACTACCCTCATATAAGTTATTTTGGTGGTTCACTTTGATTTAGAGGTAGAATATATCATATCTAAAAGAATTAAACATTTGATATCAAAGGTATGATTAAATACTAGGAAGGGAAACATGATTCAACTGTTATAGGTATGTATCTTATACCCTTCTAGTCATTGTATGGAACGTTAAGGATATGTTTTCTAAATTATTACTTGTATTTTATTTGGATATTATGGATGTGTTATTATTAGAGAATTCATTTGGTTTTGGTTTTGAATTGGTATTTATAGGAAACCCTATGAAGTGATTGTATAAATGTTTTAAAAAGGGGGTTTGATTTAAAAGAATCATTTATATTTGGACTTTCATAGTTGGTTGGTGTGTGTCCATACTTGCATTGCTGATGCATTAATGGGTTTAGACATGGGGAATTTTCCTGCAGGACACATTCTTTAATGGCCAGGTGATAAATTCATATCATAAGGTAAGGTATTGTACTCATGAGTTAGGACTGTTCAAAGTCTATATGCATGCATTGGGTATGTACATGGTGGAAAAGGCTAGGCCATGTGGAATTTAATTGTTCTTAAAATTCTATAAAACTATGAATTTATAAAATTAATTAAGGGTATATACTTCTATTTTAAATAAAACTATTAGATAACTTGTTCTTATGTTAGTGGCATGTGTCAGATATCTCAGGGTTTTTCTACTGAGTTTTCATACTCACCACTGCATAGGCACCTTGGTGAAAATGTAGATTTTATTTTCCATGATATAGGAAAGGGATAGTTTTTGTAATTATATAGTAGAGTACCATTATGTTTCTATAAGGTTTCAAAGGAGTTGGATCACCTAGGTATTATTATAGTGGAGTATTCATGTTGAGACCTTGGTGCCTTGAATTTATTCTTGTTTTGAGTTTTAAGTCCCTGATTATGTATTGTTACTTTCACTATCACTTTTATTAGCATCTAATTTATATTATGTGTGTTATTTTGGTTTTTTTTCATGAATTATATTATTTCATGTCATAGTATTTTTTTCACATTGTTTTATTCATGTAAAATAATCCCTCGTGTTTTGGTAAATCCCTTGGTATTTATTTCGACCATTTGGTGTCTTGGGGACGTCACTAATGGTTTGTACCACCTGCTTCTTTTCACAAGCCAATGGTTCAGGGTGGGATGTTATAGTAGTAACACATCATATATGTATATATATATCATATAAGTGCTATAAAATAGAATAATTGTTTTTAGCTACTCCTCAACACCTCTTTTGATCATGCATTGGTTTTTCCTTATTTACGGGTGCTTCTAAAGAAATTTTGATAATTTTGGAACGTTATGGGTTTGTGCATGGTTGGAACACAATTTTCCCAAAATACACACCCTGTTAGTATGAACCATGCCATGATAGATAGTGATGGGTTTTACTGTAGGGATGAGTTTTGGAAAATATGTTCCCACCTAGTAGAAACCATATACCCCATCATAGGGGTACACAATTATAGTGAAATGTTTGATAAACTGTGCAGCCCTTCCAAGATTACCATAAATGCGATAATTTTTTAGTTTTGAACAATTTTATAAATTCTTTAAAATACCATATGATCCCACATTTTACCCAAAATCAACCAAGAATGAATTCCCTTGTCTTGGAAGATCTCATGGGCCCCTTTTGGATCGTCAAAACCTATTCCATGTGAATCTATGTTGATACTGAGAAGGTGAAATATGTTATGGTGTGGCAGAAACCGCAAAATGTTTTCATTATTCAGACCTTCATGGAATTAGATGTATACTATCAATAGTTCATTAAGGATTTCTTGAAGATGGATTCATCAATGACTACCCAAACATGAAAAGGAGTAAATTTGGTTTCGATGATAAATGTCATAGTTCTTTTTTTGAGTTGAAAATTATTTTATTACTCCGCTAGTGTCCACTATTCGAGTGGTTGGGTAGGGTTATGTGGTCTTATATAATGCATTAGATTCAGGTCTAGGTTGTGTACTTATACAGGGTGATGATGTTTTTGCATATGATCTCAGAAGGTTAGGCTATAAGGGATGAGTTACCCAGCCCATGACCATGAACTTGTAGCTGTGATGCATTTACTTAAGAGTTTGAGGTATTATATTTTAATATAAAGGTTTACTATGTATTCTAAATACATTATCTTGAGTTATATATTCAATAAAAAATATTTTAATCTCTACCAGAGGTGTTGGGTGGAATACCTACAGTATTTTGACTTTTATATTACCTATACCCCTAGGAATGGAAATGTCATCACATATGATTTCAGTCGGAAGATTCCAACCCAGGACTTGAATGAATCATTTATAGAGTTTAATTGATTTCTTTTTTTTTCATAGTTGCATATTGGATCCTAGGAAACATGGGAAAAAGTTGAATTAGATAGTTTTCAATTGACCCCCACACTTCTAGAGATGGTTCTTCAGGAATAATAGCTTGATGATGAATTTCACTTCATTATGAACTCTCTTTATAGTAGTTAGACTATTTATGTGTATTTATTCTATATAATGGGTATTCTATGTTTCCAAAAATGGTATATTATACCTTTATTTATAAGTATATTTTTATGGGGGATTTTCATAATTCCCAGTAGACTGTGAACCTAGGATCTATGATGAATTTGTATGACATGAAACGTTGATTCATGTGGCCAGGTATGAGACAAGACATTGTTGGTCTTGTCTCTTCTTGTTATATGTGCCAATAGGTCAAAGATGAGGAATAGATACCATTGGGATTTCCCCAGACACCTCTAATGTCAACTAGGATGTGGGATTATATCTTTATTGATTTTGTTTGTATGTTTCCTTATACCCATAGAAAGAAAAATGTGGCATGGGATGTGATTAATAGTTTGAACAATTGGATCAGTTTAACCCCATTAATGATACAACCAAGGTTATGGATATTGGAAATCCATTTGTGAAAGATATTTTTTATTTTCATGAAGTTCTATCTACTACAGTCTTTGATAGGGATCCTTTTTTTACATATCGCTTTTAGATAGGCATTCAAAAGGAACTATGATCCCAGGTTTTTTTGAGTTTAGTATACCATTCACAGTCAGATGGAAAAAAATATATACATATTCTTGAGAATATGATTTCTTCATTGATTCTAACCTTGTTCATGCCTGTGATTACCATTTTGGGATGGTTTCATTTTCCTATAACAATAATTACCCACCCATGATCTGAATATCTTCTTTTGAGGCCTTATATGACCGAACCTGTTAATATCCAATTTATAGGTTGAAGATCGATGAAAGTTCCTTGGTTGAAAGGATTTTAGTCTAAGAGACAACATAAATGATTTATTTGATTTTTATAAAATTTTTATTACATTGAGACAATATAAAATCAAATGTTGATTGTCATCATATGTTGTTTGAATTTACAGTTGGTGATTTTGTGTTCTTCAATGTCTCACCTCTTTCAGGTCATTGACTGATTAGGTGGCAAAGAAAACATTCTCCTTGTTTGTTGGGACCTTTTTATATTATTGATAAGGTGGGAAAAGTGGGATTCCATTTTTCACTTCCACCCTAGTTGACTTTGATTCAAAATGTGTTCCATGTATCATAATTGTTGTAACACCCCAAGCTTCTACGGTACGTTTCCCTTCGAATAATGCAATAGCATGTGTTGTACGCAACCTCGAGCTCTAACGCACACCACAACTAATTAAACTAGCCGTTGTGAATAGTAATACCTACTTTTTGAAATTTTATAAATTTTATTTATCAAAATGGACTTCATTTTTGGATTTGGAATATCGAAGTTAGCCTATGTTGAATTTTTGGTATTTTTCTGAGAACTTCTATTTTTTATGAATAGTGAAAAATACTTAAAAACAACCTTTTTAATCAAAATAATTTATAGTGATAAATTATACTATTTAGTGGTTTTAAAGTATAAATCGAATATATTTTTACCATTTTATCCAATGGTGGTCATTAGAATTAATTTAACATTGAAATCGGACATAAACAATTGCCAATCTTTTGATATAAATTCTTTCTTAGAAACACGCCATTTTTTGTAACAACGGGAATTAATTATAAAATTAATTAATTCAACATATATGTTTGGAATTTCGTAAAATAGACATCATTTTTGAATTCGGAATATCAATTATAGCTTAGGGGGAAATTTTGGCCTTATTCTGAAAAACTTCAATTTTTGATGAATAGTGAAACCACTAAGTGGTTGTTAAAAACTGATTTTTTCGTTAAAATGAAATATTACCACTTCTGTGATTTGATTTTAAAAAATCCGACATACATGGTTGTCATTAAGAAGTAAAATGTGGTTCAATGAGATTAAAACAATTTTTGGTGTATAGTAACTTTTAAGTTCTTAATCGCGATTAGAGGTAATTAGTGTAGTTTAAGGTAAAAACAATGTTTTAATAATATGATATGAGCTTGACACTTGTCCTACTCCTATTGGATGAGTCATGGCCGACCAATACAACCCATGGGTCAACTTGGGGACCCCATGGAGCCACTTTGGTTGGAAAATGACATTAATATATATTTATTTAATGTTAAAATTAAATTGACACAAACATGAGTTGTTTTACTAAAACAGACTTTAAGTGGGGTTAAACAAGTCCAAATTTTGACTATAAATATTAATTAGAAATATAAAAATATTTCCTACATCATAGTATTTTGTTTATAATTTTTAGACATTATATAAATTAAATTATGTATGACATCATTATGATGCAGCGATGACCTCATTATTTAACGATTTTAATAAAATGAAAAGATAATGTAAAATCCAAAGCATACACTTGTCCAAAGACTATTGGATGGGTATATTTCGAACCCTTATCACCTTATCCACGAATTATATAATTGTGGGACCTTTAGAATCCGAAAATCATTGTGTAATAATGTAACATTTCAATCTTTCCAAAAGTACCCCTCCTCTCCACTTATAAAAGGCCCCCACCACTCCCAACTTATTCACACCTTCAAGCCATTTGGCTCGGCCAACCTCTACCCAAATACTCTCCCAACTTCCCCCTCTTACTCCTAGAAGCCTCACTTTGGGCAGAACTCTTCTCAAGGAAGCCTTTGGCTCAAATCAAAAAGAGTTACCCGATTTTGAGGTAATGTCTTCTCTAATGTTGTTTTGTTTTATTTTTCTTCTCCAACCCCCTAAAATATTTTTATTCATTTATTTTGTAACAACACTAGTATCCTCAATATATTAGGATTTTGTTATAATAAGTATTCGAGCTACACTTACACACACCTACATCTAATGGTTAAAGAACATACGGTTTCTGTGGATGGCGAATTTCTGCCTCACGAAACGAGGATTGTTCAACACTCATATAACACCTTCAAAGGTGGCCATTAAGATGTCAATATATTTATATATGATATATAATGTGTTTATGATTTACTTATGCTTATGTATTTCTCATTTATGGCATACTTTATGATTTCCATTATGGGTAAAACGCGATAATTTCATTTTAGGAAGTGCGGACTACCGCCCCCTCAAAGTGATTTGAATCGTTAATTCCATATGTGCGATGTATAAAGGATGGATTAAATGGTATTATACACTATATTATACTGTAATTATATTATAAATTTATATCATTATGATTCCGTTCCATTAAATACGAAATAGAAATGAATGTAGCGTTCATGCGTACGTACGGCTTACCGTCTCCATGAACGGTGCATTTCATTTCTTACCTCTAAATGTTACGTGACATTATGAATGAATGTATATACTGGATATATATAATATATATGATATCTATATCATGAATATAATTCTGGATATAATGGATATATCACCACATGAACAACTTGTAATTATAAGAATGTTATTTCTGACTCAAGTACCTAAGATCGACAAAATGACCGTTATAAACATAAATAATTACATAATGTTCGTAACATGGTAATAAGGGATATAAAAGGAATAATGAACATGAAAAAGGTTCTTAAGTAAATAGGAATTAACTCTTGTTTATTATTCAGGAGTTTAAAGAACGGTCGAGTCAGGACAGGACGCAAGGTAAGGGAATTTCTTAACCCAACTTCCATTCTTTGGGTTAATCTCCTACTTTCAAATTATGTCATGATATTATTATGTCCTATTTTGTATTTATACTTTCTTTATGTGTACATATAGTGAATACCCATAATAGATATATTTTATTTAAAAATGATCTTTTTAAGGGACTTCGTCTCAATCTCCATTCATTGAGGCATATTTTGTTTTATACACACATTTCTTTTATACAGTGTATAAACCCCTTTGACTTTTACGTTTATTCAAAAGGAATCTTTTTTTATATGAAGCGTTTTACTAAACGAATAAAAGGGAATGTTTTTCTTTCCGTACTTATGCGGCGACAACGACTTCTCCGCCGCCGTGACCATTATTTGAGTTTCGGCTTCCTCTACAAGCCATCACGTTTTTTTAATGAAAAATAAATACAAAGTTTTAACTATCTTTTATTCTGGTATTGAAAATAGTTTTGAAAGCATTTTTATTATATCAATGTGTTTTATTGATATCTTGTGATTGAAATGTGGAAATGTTATGTTTCCTTTATCCATGTTTTATGTGATACGATTATGTTATGGTTTATGATATGTTTAAACCTATTCATATGAGGAATGTATTGGACTTAATAAGTGACGTGTGGAGCCCGCTATAGCTCCTCGATGCATCGTTAGGTATCATGAGACAACTAGACGTGGAATTGGCTAAGGCCCTTTCCCAAATTGATTTATGGTTTTGGCCGAGGCCTTAATCATTTTAGATGTCTTGGCCGAGGCCTTGACAAAATGTTTCAGAATGTCTGGCATTATGCATTCCATCATTATGAAAGTTGTTATTGTTATTTAATGTGATTATTTGACCAGCATAATATCCATGTGAAGAAGTGAATGTCATTATATCATTTTACTTTTTCCATATTAAGTTGATGTTCAAGTTTAAAAGTCTTTTGTTTTAGTTATACATTGCCTTAAATTTTTATGTTTATTTATGAAAGCTTCCGCAATATTGTTATCCTTACTGAGCATCTGAGCTCTCCCCTTTCAATGTTTTAATATTTTCCAGGATGTGAAGAAGTATTTTATGAATGACCTGCAGGGATAGTCAGAAGAGGATATGAGTGTGGACTATGAAGACTTTGTTATTAGTTTTTCACTTTATGATGTAATGTAAGACTTATGAATGTATCTAGTGTTTCCAAGGCTACTAAACTAATCGGTCTTTCGAGACTTGATCTTTTGTGATCATGACAATGTTACGAAGTAATACGCCGACTCTGGGTAGCTGGGGTCGGGGTGTTACAGTTGGTATCAAAGGCAGTTTAGTACTAACCTTGGAAGCTAGATTTAGATAAACTCTGATTAGAGCACATAGCCCCAATATAGAATTTAAGGATTAGTATAGAAGAACTTCCTAGAATTTTGGTATTATAGAGATTTTGTGAGTTTTCCGAGCAATACATCCTGTCTGGATACGAGCAGGTAGGGGAGGCTCTGTCACAGATGTACCTAGGGGTAAAACCCGAAAACACCGCTTTGAGCTAGACTCGAACGGGAACTGGTGCACGACAACGAGCCTTGCTGCACACATGGTTACGACACTCCCAGGGGATATGCTTAGGATAATTCTCGTTTTCTTTACAAACCACTATGAATGGTTATGAGTATATACTTCCTCAAAGAAAACCTTTTTATGATTATGGATTATATCCATAAATAGTTCAATTTATGTTTAGTATTTTATAAGTATGGAATTATGTATTTTGATTCATAAACTAATCTAGTTTATGGCATTGTATAGAAATGGCGCCCAGTAGAAGGAATGTGAACTCCATCAATACGTATGATCCAAAGAGTAAGAAGGATCATATCTTTAATGGTATTAAGCCAACATTTAGAAGGGAAATATTCTCCCATGTGTTATCAACATATGAAGAAATAGTATCATGTGTTAATAAGATATGTAGAAAATTCTCTGAGTCTTATGGATTTGAAGGGATGAAAGAGAAGAAAAGGATGGAAGAGAGAATAATGGATAAAGGGACGAGGGAAAAGAAGAATTTTCCAATATGTGATAACTGTGGGAAGAAACACCTTGGAATTTTCCTGAAGGGAATGGGAGTTTGTTATAAGTGTGGAGAAAAAGGACACCAAGTGCGTGACTACAAGGGTAAGAAAAAGGATTCAAATGTACAATGCTTCATCTGCAAGGAGTGGGGACACTACGCAAACCAATGTTCAAATCATCAGAGTATGCCCCAAATGATGTTATTGGAAAATAATAAAGTTATGATACTACCACAGATGAGGAGGAATGATTAGAGTTCTTATGTTGTTATTAAAGAATTTTGTAATTTGAATGTTGTATCAATGATGTACTTGTTATAATAATTATGGAGTATATAAGGATTGTACTGTAGTACTATTTCATCTTGGACTTGAGATTGTGTGGAACCAAGAAAAGTGACTCCACAGTAGGTTAAATTTTTGGAAAATATATGGTTGAGAGAAAGATAAACCATAATATGGTTCTGATACCAATATAGTGATTTTGGAATAAGACATGATTGATTCGGATAAATTATATTGGATATTCTTAACATCCTTGAAACTGATTAATGATTTGTATACATTTTTGGATAGAAGGAGTATATCCAGTTTTCTATAAGGAATAAGGGATCATGAATGTAATCAATAATGATTTATGGTAATACAGTATGTTGCAGTGTTTTAAAAGAATAAATGATGAAGGTGTTCACATGTTGTTACGCAGAAAAAAAGGAGCTTCATTATGTTTACCTTCCTCATAAAATCTGGACTTTGAGTTGGACAAAAGTATTTTGGATAACTATAAAGGTTGGAATGGATTATATTTTACATTGGATACTATTGTTAAGGTTATTTTTGGATATTTATAAAAAGGAAAACACGCAGACTGAGTGACAACCCATCACGTCGGATAAAGCTGGGGGAATCGAACCCACAACCATAGTGCGATTGGGATTAATCGCCTACCACTAGACTACGTGAAGTCCCTAGTTTTTACAAAATAGTTTTTCTAATCTAAATGGTATGTGTTAAAATTTGGAACCTTATACAATTATGATAAGTATAATATTTTTGAGTTCTATTATCTTTTTGAGTGAAAGATGAGTTGAAGGTTGAAACTCTAATAGTCAAGCATAAATATATATATACCTATCTCTTATTCAATGAATAAATTAATTCTTAAACTTTAGTAAAGGGATATTAAATCAAAAAAATGTGTTATCCTGATACCTTATGTCTTGTTGAACTGATGATATTTTAAATCAACATAGATTGAAGGATTTGAGGCCCTCAATTTGACAGTTGATTGTGAATGATGACCTCAATCACTCCCTACAAATATTTAAGTTTTCCCTCCAATAATATGTCTCTAATTTCCACCAATGTTCTCCTTATGGAGATCATAATTTGGTGGTGACTTTCTTATTTCCATTTCCCTCTTATTAAGGCTAAATTTTATTAGTCTTAATTCCGATATGGGTTTTCCACAAAGGTATTTTCTCTTTTCAACCTTTTATTTTCAATGAAAAAAATTTCAAATTGCGAGGACGCAATTTATTGAAGGAGGGGAGAATGTAACACCCCAAGCTTCTACGGTACGTTTCCCTTCGAATAATGCAATAGCGTGTGTTGTACGCAACCTCGAGCTCTAACACACACCACAACTAATTAAACTAGCCGTTGTGAATAGTAATACCTACTTTTTGAAATTTTATAAATTTTATTTATCAAAATGGACTTCATTTTTGGATTAGGAATATCGAAATTAGCCTATGTTGAATTTTTGGTATTTTTCTGAGAACTTCTATTTTTTATGAATTGTGAAAAATACTTAAAAACAACTTTTTTAATCAAAATAATTTATAGTGATAGATTATACTATTTAGTGGTTTTAAAGTATAATTATAATATATTTTTACCATTTTATCCAATGGTGGTCATTAGAATTAATTTAACATTGAAATCGGGCATAAACAATTGCCAATCTTTTGATATAAAATGTTTCTTAGAAACACGCCATTTTTTGTAACAGTGGGAATTAATTATAAAATTAATTAATGCAACATATATGTTTGGAATTTCATAAAATAGACATCATTTTTGAATTCGGAATATCAATTATAGCTTAGGGTGAAATTTTGGCCTTATTCTGAAAAACTTCAATTTTTGATGAATAGTGAAACCACTAAGTGGTTGTTAAAAACTGATTTTTTCGTTAAAATGAAATATTACTACTTCTGTGATTTGATTTTAAAAAATCCGAAATACATGGTTGTCATTAAGAAGTAAAATGTGGTTCAATGAGATTAAAATAATTTTTGGTGAATAGTAAATTTTAAGTTCTTAATCTCGATTAGAGGTAATTAGTTTAGTTTAAGGTAAAAACAATGTTTTAATAATATGATATGAGCTTGAAACTTGTCCTACTCATATTGGATGAGTCATGTCCGACCAATACAACCCATGGGGCAACTTGGGGACCCCATGGAGCCACTTTGGTTGGAAAATGACATTAATATATATTTATTTAATGTTAAAATTAAATTGACACAAACATGAGTTGTTTTACTAAAACAGACTTTAAGTGGGGTTAAACAAGTCCAAATTTTGACTATAAATATTCATTAGAAAGATAAAAAGATTTACTACATCATAGTATTTTTTTTATAATTTTTAGACATTAAATAAATTAAATTATGTAAGACATCATTATGATGCAGCGATGACCTCCTTATTTAACGATTTTAATAAAATGAAAAGATAGTGTACAATCTATGGCGTAAACTTGTCCAAAGACTATTGGATGGGTATATTTCGAACCCTTATCACCTTATCCACGAATTATATAAGTTTGGGACATTTAGAATCCGAAATGAATTGTGTAATAATGTAACAATTCAATCTTTCCAAAAGTGCCCCTCCTCTCCACTTATAAAAGGCCCCCACCACTCCCACCTCATTCACACCTTCAAGCCATTTTGCTCGGCCAACATCTACCCAAATACTCTCCCAACTTCCCCCTCTTAATCCTAGAAGCCTCACTTTGGGAAGAACTCTTCTCAAGGAATCATTTGGCTCAAATCAAAAAGAGTTACCCGATTTTGAGGTAATGTCTTCTCTAATGTTGTTTTGTTTTATTTTTCTTCTCCAACCCCCTAAAATCTTTTTATTAATTTATTTTGTAACAAAACCAGTATCCTAAATATACTAGGATGTTTTTATAAGAAGGATTAGAGCTACACTTAGACACACCTATATCTAATGGTTAAAGAACATACGGTTTCTGTGGATGGCGAATTTCTGCCTCACGAAACGATGATTGTTCAACACTCATATAACACCTTCAAAGGTGGAAATTAAGATGTCACTATATTTATATATGATATATAATGTTTTTATGTTTTACTTATGCTTCTGTATTTCTCATTTATGGAATAATTTATGATTTCCATTATGGGTAAAACGCGATAATTTCATTTTAGGAAGTGCGGACTACCGCCCCCTCAAAGTGATTTGAATCGTTAATGCCATATGTGGGATGTATAAAGGATGGATTAAATGGTATTATACACTATATTATACTTTAATTATATTATAAATTTATATAATTATGATTTCGTTCCATTAAATACGAAATAGAAATGAAAGTAGCGTTCATGCGTACGTACGGCTTACCGTCTCCATGAACGGTGCATTTCATTTCTTACCTCTAAATGTTACGTGACATTATGAATGAATGTATATACTGGATATATATCATATATATGATATCTATATCATGAATATAATTCTGGATATAATGGATATATCACCACATGAACAACTTGTAATTATAAGAATGTTATTTCTGACTCAAGTACCTAAGATCGACAAAATGACCGTTATAAACATAAATAATTACATAATGTTCGTAACATGGTAATAAGGGATATAAAAGGAATAATGAACATGAAAAAGGTTCTTAAGTAAATATGAATTAACTCTAGTTTATTATTCAGGAGGTTAAAGAACGGTCGAGTCAGGACAGGACGCAAGGTAAGGGAATTTCTTAACCCAACTTCCATTCTTTGGGTTAATCTCCTACTTTCAAATTATGTCATGATATTATTATGTCCTATTTTGTATTTATACTTTCTTTATTTGTATATATAGTGAATACACATAATAGATATATTTTATTTAAAAATGATCTTTTTAAGGGACTTCGTCTCAATCTCCATTCATTGAGGCATATTTTGTTTTATACACAAATTTCTTTTATACATTGTATAAACCCCTTTGACTTTTACGTTTATTCAAAAGGAATATTTTTTTATACGAAGCATTTTACTAAACAACAAAAAGGGAATGTTTTTCTTTCCATACTTATGCGGCGACAATGACTTCTCCGCCACCGTGACCATTATTTGAGTTTCAGCTTCCTCTACAAGCCATCACGTTTTTTTAATGAAAAATAAATACAAAGTTTTAACTTTCTTTTATTCTAGTATTGAAAATAGTTTTGAAAGTATTTTTATTATATCAATGTGTTGTATTGATATCTTGTGATTGAAATGTGGAAATTTTATGTTTCCTTTATCCATGTTTTATGTGATACGATTATGTTATGGTTTATGATATGTTTAAACCTATTCATATGCGGAATGTATTGGACTTAATAAGTGACGGGTGGAGCCCGCTATAGCTCCTAGATGCATCTTTAGGTATCATGAGACAACTAGACGTGGAATTGGCCGAGGCCCTTTCCCAAATTGATTTATGGTTTTGGCCGAGGCCTTAATCATTTTAGATGTCTTGGCCGAGGCCTTGACAAAATGTTTCAGAATATCTGGCATTATGCATTCCATCATTATGAAAGTGGTTATTGTTATTTCATGTGATTATTCGACCAGTAGAATATCCATGTGAATAAGTGAATGGAATTATCTCATTTTACTTTCGCCATATTATGTTGATGTTCAAGTTTAAAAGGATTTTGTTTTAGTTATACATTACCTTAAATTTTTATGTTTATTTATGAAAGCTTCCGCAATATTGTTATCCTTACTGAGCATCTGAGCTCACCCCTTTCAATGTTTTAATATTTTCCAGGATATGAAGAAGTATTTTATGAATGACCTGCAGGGATAGTCAGAAGAGGATATGAGTGTGGACTATGAAGACTTTGTTATTAGTTTTTCACTTTATGATGTAATGTAAGACTTATGAATGTATCTAGTGTTTCCAAGGCTACTAAACTAATCGGTCTTTCGAGACTTGATCTTTTGTGATCATGCCAATGTTACGAAGTAATGAACCAACTCTGGGTAGCTGGGGTCGGGGCGTTACAATTGTGAAAGTATCTTTCAAAGCCATCTCGTGTTTTGAGTTGGAGGGATATTGATGTTGATCCTGATTTACCCTTTATTGAGTAACTAGTAAGGATTGTTGATTTTAAAACCAATGATATTTTGGGAATGATGATATATTTGGTTGTAGTGATATGGAATCACATTTCTAATACTCATGAGATGTAGGAGAGAGAGGCACTGATGAGAGAGTAGTGGAGTCATCTTTTTGACATAGGGACTTCTTGATGGAATTTATGGGGAAAAGTTCTTAGGGTGGGGAGGATATTACATCACTTTAATATTTTTAGGTACTCCTATACCCCTATTTTGATCCTTATTTAGTTTTGTATTTTTTAGCAGTGCTTCAGGAGACATTTTGAATGTTTGGGAAGGATATTTGGTTTTACACGGTTAGGGAATGGATTTCCCAGACCATGCGGCCTTCTAGTGAAAACCTTGCAAACCTAGATTGAGAGTGCTTACACGTTCAGTGAATAATTTGAAAAAACATGCATCCACCAAGTAGAAACCTTACACCCCATCATAGGGGAACCCATTAAGGGTACACATTTTGATAAACCATGCAGCCTTCCCATCTAATCATGAATGGGGTAATTTTTTAATTATGATTTTTTTAAAATTCATGAATTCCCATATGATCTCCCAATAAAACCTAACTAAAGCTAGAATGAATTACTATGTTCTAGGATCTTTCAATGACCCATATTGTCACCTCTAAAACTATTCTAAAGGTGATCGAAGCTTGGTGAACGTCGTATGATTCTTCTCCGATAAGAGTTCTTCTCCCTTTTTTTGTCCTCCTATCTTCCTCTCTTCGAATTAAGGTAAGTTATAACTTATTGTTTCAGAGAGATCTGAAATATTTTATTTTAGATCTCAAATCTAGGTTTTATTTTTGGATCTATGTTTCTGCTATTCCTTGTTATACCTTCCCATTAGTGGTTTTGAGTTATGTGATCCAATAATCTAAAGATGGTGGTTCCATACAAGTCTAGACAATTAATTTAACCTTGAATTTATTGATTTTTTTAAATTTATTTCATTAAAATAATTATAACCAAATTTAGTGTGTATTTGGATTTCAAATTGAATTGTTATGAGATTTGTTTTTGAAAAAACCTCAATTTCTAGAAAATTGGAAATTTGGTATGTAATTTGAAATTGAAGGAATTTTTAGAAGTTGATATTTTTAAATTGATTTTTATAAAATTGGATTAAAATGAGTTTATAAGAGCCTTGGAATTATTTTATCATGAAAAAGTCATAAAATCATTTAAAACCCATGTTTTTCTTTTTAAAGAGAAATTGGAATACTAAAAATGGAAATCGAGAAATAGTATTTTAAACAGTTTTGAAATAATTTTCCCATTATTGATTATTGTTTGAGCACATTTATGATTGGGTAGTTATTGAGGTATTTAGGAAAAACATGTTATGTTCGAATTTACATAGAAGTGGATTTATACTTTACAACTCTAAAATAAACCTATTAGTAGATCTTATCCCTAGTGGGTTGTTGGTTAGTTATCTTTAGCCAGTTTTTGAGGGACGTATGTGAACATGTACATTAACAATATATGAGTGTGTAAGGATCAAATAACCTGGGACTATCGTACATATTTTAATATGACCATGTTTCCCATTTTTTATTATTTTCATATATATTTAATTATTTTTAAAACATATTTACCCATGTCTTATGAATTTATATAAACTGTATTATATAAATTTTTTATTTAAGCATATATTTGAACAATTTCCATTAATTGAAATGAAAATAGTTATTTGATTTGAATAATATCTTGTACTTCTATGTCTATTTTATTTATAATTTAAGGCATTATTTGGTAAATTATTATGGAATCTTATTATAAAACACCTGGTGAGACACTACTAGGATTTTTTATCACACACTACCCATTCCTTAAGGAATTTGTAGATTTCTTACTCAAGCGTTTGGGAAAGGGGAAACCGGCCATAAGAGGTGGTGTTTGTTGATCATTGGGCTTGTATTTCCACCTCCAAGAGGAGTTGGGTTGTTTATCCAATTTTTATGGTACTTGTTGATGTACTTTTTGGTTTTGATATTCCTATTTGACTTATTTTATTGTTATTACTATGGATATTTCTTTTTATCATATTAATTTGTCTTGTTTATTCCATTGTGTTTATGGAAAATTTGTTCTCACTTTTATATTGTATGGTGCTGGGTGCTAGTCATAATCCTGTAGGGATCAGGAATTCCATTCAGGCTATGTCAGTGCCAGCTTATGTATTAGAGTACCAGCGTATCCGGTTTGGTTCATGAAAGGCACACTATACAAAATGTAAACCATGCATAATATTAGTCACATGATACTTATTCGGATGTAATACTTCATGTAATGGTTAAACTATATAAATGTGTTTAATCAAAAGTATAAGTTCATACAATGTTTTTCCTTTAATATATGAAATGTACTAAATTAATTATAATAAAAATTAATTTATTAATTTATTTAAAATTATAGTGAATGGGAATCTCACAGATTGATTGGTTGGATAAATAAGATAAGTTAATGAATTAATTAATGGCATCATTAATTTATTAATTTTTTAGATTTATCTTAATAAAGAATGTATTTATGTGAATTATATATAATTTAAATGAGTAGTCATTTCATGTGTGGGTGATCATAAGTTAATTTGACCTATATATTTGTTGAGATTCTTTTTAATCTAATTATTTAACACATTTTTTTGATATAATTGTTATTAATATAAATATGATGATCTACGTATCCTCCCTTCCTCATTATTATGTATTAGTCTATATGTCCACAGTTTCTTTTTTGTAATATAAAACCAATTGTTTCCCTCACCTATGTGTTAGAGGAAATATATAAAGGATTGATCCCTCAAGTATAAGGAGATGGATTTAGACTAATCCGAGGTGGAACCAATATAGTATATACAAAAGTTAATGGTGAAATTCTATAAATCTATATAATACTGGACTAAATTGTAATTCGCATAGGGTCAAATGTTTCTTTTCATCTGCTTGATAAATAATCTAGTAGTTAAATATCATAATCATACCACATGTGTATTTTTAATTTTCCAGTTCATGTTTTTTTATTTATTCACGTGATGTAATATTTATTTGATAATTAAACATAATCACATTGGGTAAATCAAATAACGATCATGCAAAGACCAAATAAAACAAATGAATTATTCATAAATTATTTTATCAAACATGATTAATTATTTATGTAAAATAAAAATAACATTAAAAACAATGTAAATGATAAAAAGGTACATATTTATGAATAATATACAAAAATAAATCATGAAAATATTACATTATAAAATCCTTTCATTATTTTCATTAAGGATGAAACCATAGTTCAAAGTAAATTTTAATGCCTATTTTCAGGGAGCGTTCAATTATCATGGATATGCAATGAATATTTTGGGTGGAATTAACCAATTTATCATCATTGATTGATATCGTTAAAAATTATTTGTGCAACATGGAGGAAAGTGTTTAGGAATGTGAGTCAAGATTTTAGGATTAGAGATTCCACTAAATAGATTATGTAATTGTGAGTAAATTTAGTTGGTGAGACCATATTCCTAAATACCTTCAAGTAATTTGATATGAAACCCATATAGGATATTTGAATGGGATTATAGATCCATTCCACTAGAATATCCATGAGTGATTAAATTTGTAATATAATAGAGCGTGATATTGGAATTTTATAAAATAGTGGGAGGGTAATAAATTTAATTAAATCACACTTATGTAAATCAAGATGGAGTGATAAAATATATTATTCTTTATTGAATAAATTATAATTTTAAATAATAGTAATGATAAAATAATTCTTGGAAAAAAACCATGAACATAATAGTATAAGTTCCAAATAGTGTTATAGTCAGTTATACACTACATTACTATAGGAAAATTTATACTCTGTGTTGGTTCCCTTTATTCTAAATAAATCACATTACCAAGAGAGCATATGCGAAATGGATGACTACAATAAATATATAGATAATACACGTACTGAATATTTCATCTTCTTATCAGCTATGTGTGTAGATATAAAATGCAACATAAAGACATGGATAAATACACCCTAATATTGCATCTCCTATCTTAGGAAAAGGAAAAAGAGAGGCTTAAGAAAAATGGGATTTTCACTACACTATACCATTGTAAATTTGAAAACAAGTTCTTAGATAGTGATATTTACTTAAAGATTATAATGAATATTAATCAATTAGAAAATATAGTATTCCATATTGATAATAAAATTTGCATTTAAACAAATACTATTATCATTATTACCCAAACACTTCATATTCATTAAAAACTAGAAGATGAAAATTATGTTGAAACGGACCAGGAATATTTTGATGACACTTCTCCAATAAGACATGTAAAGCTGGGAATATGGTTTTTCATCCATTATGGTGAATTAAGTGAAATACTTGTTTAAAAATCCAATGAGTTGTCAATAGTTAATTCAACCATTAAATTTTTTAAAGATACCAAAGATTCCTAGAAAATGTGGTGAATGGGAATATTTCAACTTATAATGTGGAAAAAATGGTCATTGGAATATGAACTATAGTAAGTTGAAGAATAAGTGAGAATAAGCATATAATTCAGGTAGATTAATCAAGGAATGTAATATTTTATTCACACTTCTTGTTTGTTAAATAAAATTTCAAGGTTTCAATTTATATCTAGTCAGAGGAAAAAGGAAGATCACAAACCTTAAATGAAGTTAAGATAACTATATAAGTTATTAGTAAATGATGATTACTAAGTTAACTAAGAGGAGGAAAAAATTTAGCTTTCACAGTGGATTGATTCTAGTCAAACTGTTATTTTGTATCAAGTATTTCCAAACCATTTATCACCGTGTCTAATTAGTCACAAAATACATAGTTTAACATTTAGAATTAATGTAATTATGGTATTTTGTACATAAAATAATATTTTTTAAATACTTGAATAGAAGACTTACAATAACAGAAATGAATGATAAATGTAAAAAATGTTACTTCTCCCCAGTTGTAGAAAGATAATTCTTAGTCAATTGTAAGATAAATTTAATAGTAAGAATTACACAATATAGTGTTTAGGATCTTAAGAGATAACATTATTTGGTTAATTGACATAACTACTTATTAATATATAGAAAAAGAAACCTTCACAAACAAAGTTATGACACAAAATTTTCTAGAGTTGGTTCATATGAGAAGATTGAAATATTATAAGGAGAAGATAAATACAAATTATTATACTATATGAGATTCATTTATGAAATTTTAAGAATAATTTATGTATAAATAAACAAAATTGATAACATATATAATATACATTGGGGGGGGGGGGGGGGGGGTTCATAGAATATATTAGCTATGTATTAAAAAATCCTTAAATATTTAATGGATCTTCTCTTAGACTTACATTAACTTATACCCATCAAAAACATAATTGTAGTATAAGGAGAATATATGAAGAGTGTTATATGTATTGAATTTCATCCATAATACCTTTTAAGAAATATATTGAAAATAAAAATATAACATAGAATCGTATTTTAATATATTCACTAATCATGCCATATATGTCATTATATAAATGAAATCCATTATATCATAGCTTCATAAGTTTTGGTTGTAACTATTTGCTGAATTATAGAATGAGATACAAATGTAAATCAAGAAAAACATTTAGTGAATGTCTATTAATTATCCTATAACTAAAAATTAGACACCACAAGATTTTATTTTATGAATACTATGGACAATATCACATGATACAATTAATAACATGCTTAAACGAGCCAAGATATAGTATAAAAATATTATTATCTAAATATGACCATTATAACCAAGAAATTAGGTAGGTTGGTATGAATATTAATAATAAAATTATGAAATATATTTATAAAATATTTATTTAAAAAAATAATTAATTAAATTAAAAATTCACTTTATTAAATTATTTTAATAAGAAATGTATAAAATTAATTAATTTTATCCATAAGAATAATTTCTTTATATAAATTGTTTTCATGTGTTTTATGTGTGAATAATTATAAATAATTTTTTTCATTTATAGAAATTTTATTTGAAAAAATCATATTGATTATTTAAACCAGTATTCGAAAATAAACCTAGATATAATTTTTGGGATTTTTCTGAAATAGTTGATTTTTGGGTGAATAGTGAAAAAAACAGATTTTTCAAATATTGTCACCTTTTTTTAAATTATAATGATATAAGAATTATATGAATGTTTATTAAAAAAATTTCTGGGAAAAGTATATATTTAATAATTATTATAACTCATATAAAAAACAAATTTGAACATAGAATTATATGCTTTACATTTTGGAAATCTGAGTAATGTTTTTTCTGAAATAAAAAATAATTTTAATTATTTTCATTAAATTAAGTATTTTCATGGTTAATCTGTGTTTTGGACATATTTTAAAGAAAAATAAGTCAATTTTTTAACATAATATATCTAATTCCATTTTATTCAATACCAATATTGTTTTTTGTACAATCATTCTAATTTTTAAAACAATCATTTTTTTTAAAATGGTTTTTGTTTCATTTTTTGAACATATGTCAAAATTAATTTTTAAAAATTATGGAAATCAAATCTTATTAAATGGATTCAAAATCTATAATAAAAATAGTGACTATTAATTAAAAAGGTTAACTTTATTTTTATTCATAATGAGTAGTAAAAAAATAAAAATTTTACGATGGTTAATGTTAAAGGAGTTTACTAGGGGGAGGGTGTAATAATAGATAAAAATATAAATTACACTTAAACATATCTAAATATTATTAGATTTATCTATTTAAGTATTATCTTATCTTTTTTTATAGTTAATTTCTATTTGGTTCCACTTGGAAAATAAAATGACTTAAAAATTATTTAATTATTTATTTAACTCCCTCGGTGTCTCAGCCATCACCTAAAAAATGGAACATCTCCTATACAATTATTCACAAAAAATTTATCGTTATATCTCATCCATGCACCACAAAAAATACTTCCTACATTAATTCCCTTCATTATTGATCAAATTTTCATTCCCAAAAAAACTATCCTAAGTAGGATTACAGTGTAATCCGAAGGAGGTCGCTCATTAAAGAGGTAATCGTCTTACCAGACACTTTGAATGTTTATTTATTCTTATAATACCATTAAATATATTGTTTAAATAATAACATAATGATTAAAATATCATAAATATATAATTATTATTTTTTATTATTGTTGGAAAACCATTGAAAGCATTCTTTCAATCATAATTCAAATAAAAGCATCGCTCGTGTGTATGTACAGACTACTACCTCCACACAGTGATGAAATTCATCTTCGAAAATTACCTCTTAGGGTAATTTATAATGATTTATTTACAAATTATATATTATATTTATTATATAATAGTTATTTTGGGATATTAAAATATTATCTTTTTAATTTTCATGTTTCTCATTAGAAAATTGAAGTATCATTCAAGCATACATATGGACTACCATCCCAATGAGCAATAAATTACTTTATCAATGTTTTAAATTTATATAAGGTTATAAAATTATATATAATGAATATATATAATAATTATGACAAGAATAGTAATCTTTATTCTTTATAATAATTTTATACAATGTCTTGTTCTTACTTATTTGGTGTTTATAATGGGATTTTATTTAGGTTAGTTTTACCACCTACATGAGTGATGTTATAATATTTATAACATGAATGATTATGGAATGATTAATACTGGTGATATTATCTAATAATATGATATAAATTATATGATAGCATTTTGGATGTGATGGAACCACGAACAAAGTGCAAGGTCCGAAATATCCGAACCGAAACATTCATGAAAAACAAAACAATAATCACCCAAAATAGTAATTTTACTAAATAATTATTAATAAGAAAGTTTTAAGATGTTATTAGGGGATAATATATGATATTATAATAATGAATATAGTTCTATAATAAAATTTTTAATAGTTTTAAATTTATGATAAAATATGTTTAAATCACTTATGAGAAAAGTCATACTTGAGTTGAGGGTTTATTATATAATCACATTTTTATTCAAGATTGTTTTTGATTCATTATGCATATAATGGAAATTATAAGATCATTCATATTTATAATGAAACTATTTTATTCTCCATTGGTTATATATGTATTTTAAATTTTTTTATTTTATTTTCTTCTCTTTGGAGCTTAAAATGATCAACACATATTTAAGAAAATCCAAACATATTTTATTTGTGGCGAAAAAACAATTATTCTATTTTCAGGTTCCTTAAAATAAATTAATGAATTTTATTTTATTTGATAAAATGGTTATTCAAATTCATTATCAACCATATTTTAGTTTATTTCCAATGTTTTAAAAAGAATATTATTATCGTTCTCCAAATGAGGTAGTTTTCACTTTTACAAAAAGTGTGAAATGAATGTTTGGTTTAATTTTTACCAAAAGACACATTCTATTTCCAAAATAAACATTTTTTATTAAATATTACATTACAAGATTCCATGTTTATTTTCAAAGAAAGACATATTTTAGATATTATGGAAATATTTATATAAAATGTTATCAAAGGAAAAAAGTTATTTTTGTCAAATTTCCAAATAAATGTTCGAATATTATTTTAAAATTATTTCATTTTTGTCAATATACTTTAATTAATCTTATGATTTACCAGGGATATAATTAGATGATACCATCTACCATATTACTCGGTATGGATTATGATCATATTTTTCTAGTTAATAACTTGGGAAAATATTAACATTTAGTATTCTAGAATTTCAATACGAATGTTTCCATTAATAATGTATAAATTTTTTACTCATTTAATTTATATGATGAATGAATTATGCTTAATAAGTGATGTGTGGAGCCTGTTATAGACCCAAATTCATCAGTAGTTATCATGAGAAAAACAAGTTTGTGTATTTGGTGTATGCCTAAACTATTTATAGAATATTCATTGTCATGAGGCCTTAGTGGTATGATTTTGATATTCGTCATTACACATTATCTAATTATGAAAATATTTATTGTTATGCATGGGATTATTTATATTTTTATGTCATTCATGGATATGTTCCCCTTTTATGATATTAACTAGATAAAGTATTTAATTGTTTTTTATCTATGCCATATTATTCATTCATTATTTAATAAATGATAGATTGTATAATATAATTTTCCTCAATAACCATATTATCTCAAACATTATTATGTTTTACATTCACTAGGATTCCAAGAAGGAATATATAAATTATTTGCTGGATATACTAGAAGAAATAAAAAATCTCTCACTAGAATTTTAAGAATTATTTCATGTTTTCAAATTTATTTTGAAAATACTAAATGTATCTAGTCTCTCAAGACTATAAAAATATTAAATAATTCAGGGTGATATATCTTGTATCTTGTTACACTATAATACGATAATCATGGGCTCAACATTATGGGAATTCAGATTCTATAGTTGGTATCAATGGGAGGTTTAGTATATCCCTAGGGGATTAGTTTTTTTAAAAAACCATAGATTAGATAAAATTATCATTTGATAAATTATAGGGACAAATATAATAAGAGGAAAACATTATAATGTTTTTGTAAAGTATATAGTTTTGGGTTTCATATAAATTAATTCCCTATTTGGATACATGAAAATGGATATGCCTATAGAATAGATGCGCCTAGGGGTAAACACCCTAAAAATTGATGATTGGGTATTAACTCAATTTTAACACAATAAATGATGAATGATTCTAAGACTAAACACATAGATAAATACCCCCACTGGATATTATTTGGTTGATTCAAAGGCACTTTATAAAATATTATGAAATATTTTATATATTATTTAAATATATACCAAAATACACTATACTCATAATTATGATAGCATCAATGAATAAAATTTCAATTTATTTTATCTATTGCAATAGATTTGGAATTATAAACTATGATTCATCACATTATTAACTAATATAGTTTATGTCATTATTTTGAAATAATTTTGATAGAAAAAATAGAAATTTCTTGAACATCCGTACTCAATGTTTGGATTTACCACGTGAGAATGTCAACATGGTTATTGTTTTAGATGATTAGGTTATTAATTTATTATGGAATATGACTTATGTTATGACCAATAAACATTATCATATTGAACACAATATTAACTGAATATATTAGTCAATTATCTTGGACCAATTAATATTGAAGAATCCGTCATCCATTAGTGGCTCTATTTATCCATTGATAACTAAATAGTGGATCAAGTCCCTTGAAAAGAAATTTATGTCTCTAAGATGTAAAAAATATAGAAGGTTATTTTGGAAATGAATATTTAATGGAATATGATGATAAATGGTGGCCATTTGTATGAACCCAGATCTTCGTTTCAGGTATGTTTTTCCTTTTCTGGTCATTTTTGAGAAAAATAGGAACATATGGAAATTTTATAAATACATGTTGTGTACTTTATGAGTACACATCGTGTACATTTCTTCCACATGAGGCTATGTGATGGCCGTGTCTGGGCCACGCACATGGTGTGTATCCGTGATGTGGAGGCCGCTTAATTCAATGTATGAAAAGGGAGAGTACATGTCCTGTACTCATGAAGTACATGCCCTGTACTTTCTTTTGTTTTTCATTAATCAGATGAGGGTCGCGTCTTAAACCTATTCTCATATTCATCTCCACCTAATTTCTTCCAGATCATTTGAGGATGCCGAATCTTCTTCGAGCCACCAATCCGTCACTGGTTATCCGAATCGAATGTCGTCGGATGCAATAGAATCACAGCGGTGAGTTCTTGGTTATTCTTCGGCCATGTTTCCTGATTCTTTCTCTTGTGATAGCTATCTGAGGTTGAAAATTTTAGACATTTTAGCAGATCTTCTCCGTTCTAGGTTGATTCATAGGCTGAGGTTCAAGTATATCGATCTCCAAGGATCAAGGTAGGTGGTTTGTTTCCCTATGTTGAATGTCTTTGAGTGTTTGGTAAAAAAGTGTAGGATACCCATGTATCAGGTATCTTAGGATATGGTTTTGAACCTATTTTGTTATCTTCACGAGATTTCATGTATTCTTGAGGTTATTAGATGATTAAAAATTTCTTGTTCGCATGTTAGAGGGTCACCCCTTGGGTGTTTCCCTTGTTTTGGCTGTTTATCTCAGTTTGGCATAGGTTGCCTGTGAGGCAGACCTTGTTGCATTGCCTGCTTGCCTTGAAATAGTTGATTGCATGTATTGCCTACTGTTTATATGATTTTTATGCATGGTAGCTATTAGCCAAGTATTTTATTGAGCTTACTTTGGGCTACTAACAGTTGATTACACATGACTTTTCTACTTAGGGCTGTGTGAACTTGGTTTGGTAGAATTAAGAGGGAATTGACAATTAAGGGCTTCCCTAGAGAGTCTGTTATAAATTATTATCGTTCGCAGGACCTATGGGAATGAGACTTTGTGCTTCCTTAGAGTGTCCTTAGTTACATATTGTGACTATAAGGGGAATTAGATGTAAGTGCTTCCTCAGAGATTCTATAGCTATCGTTGTTAGAACACTGGGGAATTGACGGTGAGAGCTTCCCAGAGTGTCTATGCCTTTGTATGTTTAATTGACTAGAGGGGTCTAATAGTGTGATCCACCCAGAGAGTAACCTTGAAAATTGTTTGGTTGGTTGTGATGAGTCCACAAATCCAAAGAACAATATTGGGTATTTTACTACTTGTTGTTTAGGTAGTCTATTGAGATACCTGTTGTGTTACATGATTTTACTTAGAAATATAGAGCTATTTGCTAGATTCCTCGGTTGATAATTAAATTATTGTATTAAATTAATAGATAAATGAGAATGGAGATTTTATAATTGTTTACTTTAGTGTACTTATGTTTCTCTACTGCATTTATTTACATTACTTTTGCTATAAAGCTAACTGATAGTAGGGCACACATCTTGTAGTGATTTCCTACTAGGATTAGTCTCACACCATGTTTGGGTCCTACTTTTTGGCCCAAATAGGTTATAGGGTTGCATGTGTGGATAGGGATTTTGGCCCTTCTACTTCAGGTATATGATTGCTGGTTGGAGCTGGACAGCATAAGACCAAGCTTAGTCTTGCGATGCTACAGGAGTTGCTGTTAACTTTTAGTGATTTGTTCTCAGTTTTATTTCAGAACGTTGTTGTGTTTTCTGCTTTCCTTAGATACATGTATCATGCTACATCGTTATTATATTATACATTGCTTCAACTGTTTAGTTCAGTTATTGTATGTTGTTTACTACTTCCACTATTGACTGTTATTTCTTGTAACTTTTATACCTTACCAAAAGAGGGCATATTTTCCCCAATAACTTAACAAGGCCCTCGCTGCTAGTTGGTAGCCTCTACAGTTTGTGTAAATTTACTTGAGGTCATGTGGCGAACTGGGAATAGGGCACTGGTTGAGGGGCTCCGGATTTGGGTCGTTACAAAGTTGTTTCTGACCTGTTTCTTTCCTTTTCTATTGACTAACTATTTTGTGACATGTAACAGGGATAAGATGGAATAGGTAAATGGTAAATAGATATGCCCAGGAGTTCTAGAACCCAGGTATAGGAAAAAATCCATATTACCTCAGATATTGCAATTTTCGAGTTTTTTCAAATGTTACAGTTTAATTTATTTCCCCACTGGGTGGTGCACTTGTTCTGTGATATTACTGTTTCTATGATTGTGGTTATATTTTATTGCAACCCGATGAGATGATGGTATTACATCTCATGCATCATATGGGAACTTGTTATAAAATCACATGTCATGCATTTTTCCATGCCATCTTGGTTGCATTAGAATTTTCATAATTTTGTGATAGAATATGTGATAGAAGATGCATGCTGTTGTGATAGCTGCTAGGATAGAATACCTGCTATGTTGATAGGGTATAGTTGATCATAGCTTCCTTATCATGGATGCCGAACTTTGGTCCTAGAGGTGTTATGGGCCTTCGACGATCAGAATTTGGTGGATCATGAGTTGTTATACTTTTTACTTTATATATCCATTGTTATGATGTCAATATTTTATTCGCGGGGAGTATGGGCCCCCATGAATCATAATTTGGCACCTTAACAGTTGTTTTCTATGTTTTCCAGGATATAGTACAGTTCTGAGGCTACTGTCCAGAAAAACCCAGAATACACACCCTGTAGTTTTTACATGTGTCCTTGATTGTGTTGGGCAGAGACACGGGGTTTTAATGTTTCATATAGGAACACGCCGTGTACTAGATTAGCAAACTGTGTTGCCTGGAATAGGTATACAGCCATGTCACGAACAACACGGGCCAAGGTTTTCCTTCAACTGAACGCTGTGTCCCCTAGGAATACGTTGTGTATAGTTGACCATGTAGTCGGCCGTGTAGCCAACAACACGGGTTGGTGTTATCCTTCCGAGTACATGCTGTGTCCGTATAGAACATGCCATGTAGGGTTGACCGCATGTCAGACCGTGTCACTAACAACACGGGATAGGTAAGGCATGTCATGTACACGTTGTTTCTCCTTTGACACATCATGTAGTAGTGGTCCATGTACCAGTCCGTTTGACTAACGACACAGACATGGGAGAGAACTTAAGGACATGTCGTGTAGTAGACAAGCATGCCGTGTTGTTTCCTATTGGGATAGTCAGTGTTCCCAGCCGTGTGGGAGTGAACGGGTAGGGAGGAAAAGGGTTAGTACATGCCATGTATTTTAAGAACATGCCATTTAGCTGGGTGGTTTACACAGTCATTTATGGCCAAGGTACACACTCAGGGTAAACTTTTACGAAACACATCGTGTTGTAGTACTACACGCCGTGTAGTCATGTTTCCCCAAAATTTAAAGCTCTTCTCTCTTGTTCTATTTTTCACTCTTATGTTTCATGTGTGTTCATCGTTAATGAAGGTTCGATTTTGAACTTTCAGAGCTATGGCACCATGACGTCCTCTCGTTGCATGTTAGGAACCAGGTAGTGACCGTATGCCTGCTATGACAGATCAGGTACTACCAGTAGTTCCAGCTATCATTCCGGACATGACACCCCCAGTGATCCCAGACACTGGTGCCGATGCTCAGTTCAAAGAGGGTTTCATGAGATTCATGCATACATTCCAAGGAGCTCAGCATCCTGCCCTACCTATGGCAGAGCTGACGCGGGTTTTTCAGCAGCAATACCCTCCCACGTTCACAGAGGATGGAGGACCTTAGGCTACGAAGTCATGGATGGAAGCCATGCTGACCATCTTCAAGAATCCGGAGACACCTCCAGAGAGGAGAGTGAAACTCGCGACTTATATGCCATGAGAATCCGCCACGATATTGTGGGATGTGGTTTCAGAGACAGGGCGCCAACATGCTATGGCTTGTGATGAGTTCTAGCGTACGTTCTATGACTACTTCTAACCAGTGATGCTGATGGATGACAAATCCAGAGAGTTTATGAACCTACAGCAGGGCACTCTCACAGTTATGGAGCATTCCTCCCACTTTACAGAGTTACAGCGTTTCACTCCCATTCTGGGGAATGACGAGCTGTTTTGGAGAGGATGTTTAAGGAAAGCCTCAGACCAGACATCAGGTTATAGGTGAACATATATCAGTTGACTTTTATCAATATGATAGTCAACCAGGCACTTATTACGGATAGAAACCTGAGGGATAATGGAGTTTTAGACCATGGCGGTTCAGTATCCTGGGCTGATTCTTCCCAGACAGATAGTAGGAAGCGCCACCGAATGTCTACACGAGGTGACTCGAGAAAGAGAGGTATTCCTTCTGGTATATAGGATCTTCCCTCTAGCAACCAAGTGGTGTGTTATCAGTGTGGAATAAGAGAGAATAAGAATCCCTAGTGCCTGAGAGACCCAGTGGAGTGCTGATCATGCAGAAAGTTGGGTCATGTACAACGCTTCTATAAGGTTCTTCTACCAGTGACAAGTGAAGGAGGATCAGTTTAAAATCCGCGTATAGGAGCATGATTACCAGTTCTACAGAAGACTGGGGGATGGAGTTCATCAAGTCGTTCAGGCCTGGGTAAAGGTTGTGAACGCAGGGGTTAGGCTCAGGGAGGAGTAGTATATGGATCACAGGCTGCTACGCAAGGCCACAGTACATGATGGACTTTTTCTATAGAGAAGATTCATTAGGAGTAGGATCCTGGATCTTCTACAGTCCGAGGTACAATTTTAGTGGACTCAGTTTTATCCTCTACACTTTTCGATACATGAGCTTCTCATAGCTTTATTTCTGTGCATACTATGGAATTCCTCAGACTTACTATTTATACTTCTGAGGATATGATGAAGCTAGACACTCCCTTAGAAATTAGAACTGCTAGCGTGTGTCAGTGCTTAGACTACCCCCTTGAGGTTGGTGGGTGTCATTTTTTGTGGTGTTTCTATGTTTTGGAGATGACATGCAACGATGTCATTATCGGGATGGACGGGTTAGTTCCCTTCTAGGCCTTTGTCGATTGCTATCACCGTAGGGTGAGTTTTACATCACCGGAGGGTAGATCATTTCTTCACAAGGGAGAATGGGATATCTAGGGGAGCAGAGCTGGACCAGAGCATCATGTGTTGAGTGGTATTATAGCCCAAATTTCTAGATTATATCTAGATGACCATGGGATATCTTAGAAATTTTTTCCTCCAGTGGTTGATCTCTTTCCAGATGTCTTTCCAGAAGACTTTTCAGTTTTTCCTCCGAAGCGAGAGGTAGAATTCCTTGTTGAACTTGTTCTAGGAGTGGCACCGGTGTCTATTCCTCCTTATAGGATGGCTACATGTGAGTTGCAGGAGCTCAAGAAGAAATTGGAGGAGTTGTAGACAAGGGGTTTCATCCGACCCTGTACTTATCAATGGGGTTCGCTAGTCCTATTTGCAAAGAAGGAAGACGACACCCTTAGGATTTGTGTGGATTATCAGAAGATGAATCAGTTGACAGTCAAGAACTGATATCCTTTACCACGGATAGATGATATATTTTATTAGCTTAGAGGATCCATAGTGTTCTTGAAGATCGACTAGAGATCCGGCTACCACTAGTTGCGTGTCAGACCATCTGATATCCCTCTTACAGCCTTCTGGAGCAGGTATGGTATGTATGAGTTTTTGGTTATACTATTCGTTCTCATGAACGCGCCAAAAATTTTCATGGGGTAGATGAACAGATTTTTCCTTCTTTACATGGATTCCTTCATGGTGGTTTTCGTGGAAGACATATTGGTGTACTCTCACACTCGACATGACCATGCTACCCATCTTGAGATAGTTTTGAGTACACTGAGAGAGCATCAGTTATATGATATGCTCTCAAAGTTCCACTTTTGTATGGATGAGATTCGCTTCCTGGGTCATGTCCTCTCAGAGACAGGAGGATTAGTAGACCCAGATAAGGTGAGTGGAGTAGTCACCTGGGAGCAACCGGAGAACGTTTATGAGGTACGAAGTTTCTTAAGGATAGATGGTTACTACAAGTGGTTTATACAAGAATTTAATTCCTAGCATCACCGTTGATAGGCCTGACTAAGAAGGGGGTGAAGTATGTTTGGTCAGAAGCCTGCGATTCAGCTTTCCAGGAGCTGAAGGGGAGATTGAATTCTGCACCGATTCTAGTCCTGCCGGATCCGGGAAATGGTTATACAGTTTTCTTTGATTCATCTGGCATCGGGATTGGAGCAGTGCTTATGAAGGAGGATCGTGTTGTTGTGTATGGATCTCATCAGTTGAGGCCACATTGGAGGAACTATCCAATGCACGACCTGGATTTGGATTCAATTGTTCATGCTTTGAATTTTTGGAGACATCATCTTCTAGGAGAGAATTTTGTGGTATATACTAACCACAAGAGCATCAATTATATCTTCACGTAGTGTGACATGAATCTGAGACAGTAGAGGTGGGTTGAGTACCTACAGTATTTCGATTTTGAGCTTGAATATATGCCTGGAAAAGGCAATGTAGTGGCTGATGCACTGAGAAGGAGGACTCAGATACATGCAGTTCAGGAGGCCAGTAGTGAGTGGAATCTTATGGATTTGTTCTCTGAAATGAATTTGGAGGGGCATGATAGACGGGGGTAGAATTTTCTTTCTTATATAGTTGTTACCTCTACCCTTCTTGACCGAGTCCAAATGAGGAAGCTATCAGATTCCGAAGGCCTAGTCCTACGGGAATGTGTGTCAGGAGATGACCCTCTTCCTAGATGGACCGTAGGCGAGGATGAGATCTTGCGTTTCCAGTGACACGTATGGGTTGCAGTAGACATACTTGAGGAGTTGATGCGTGACTTTCATTCCTCAGTTTGGGCAGTTCATCCTGGCGTCACCAAGATGTGTCATGATCTACACTGCCAGTATTGGTGGCGAGGTATGCAGAGAGATGCTTCCGGTTTTGACATGAGATTTTCCACCTGTTAGCAGGTGAAGGTAGAGCACCAGCGACTGGTAGGTCTTTTACAATAACTAACCATTTCTAATTGGAAGTGGAATGATGTCACGATGGCCTTCGTGACAGGGTTACCGAGATCGCCTCGATGGAATGACGTGGTATGGGTTATCATAGACTAGCTCACGATGGTTTCTCAATTCTTGCCGATTAAGGAGACCTTCAGTGTTGATGAGCTTGGACGGTTGTACATCCATGAGATTTTACTCTTTCACGGGATTTATAGTAGTATAATTTAATATAGGGATGCCCGATTCACGTAGAATTTCTAGCAAGGGCTATAGAGGGCTTTGGGTACACAGGTACTTCTGAGTGCAACTTACCATCCCCAGACAGATGGAGAGTCAGAGCACATGATTCAGATGCTAGAGGACATGCTACGGGCATGTGTCCTTGATTTTGGAGGTTCTTGGGAGAAACATATACCTCTCGTGAAGTTTGCCAACAATAATAGTTTTCATGAAACTACTCATAAGGCACCTTATGAGGCTTTGTACGGTAGGTTGTGCCGATCACCCTTGTGTTGGAGGGAGGCATGAGAGGCAACTATGCTGGGACCTCGTCTTGTTCAAGTGACCATGGAACAGGTGGAGTTGATTCAGAAGAGGAAGGCTACTGCACAGTCTCGGCAGAAGTCTTATGTTGATTAGCGGAGAAGACCTCTGGAGTTTAAGGTCAGGTATCATGTTTTCCTACGTGTTACCCTGAGGTTGGGACACAAGAGTGTCAGGATACATGGTACTATTTCACTGAGATACGTTGGGCCGTTTGAGGTTCTGAAGAGAGTTGGACAGGTTGCTTATAGGTTACAGTTGCCTCAGAGTTACTAGGCTATGCACGACATCTTCCATGTTTCTCAGCTTCAATGTTATTTCTCAGACCCGTCTCATTTTTTTCACCCCAAGGAGGTTGAGCTGGAGCGGGATGCATCGTTCACGGAGCATCCTATCAGGATTTTTGATTTTAGTGCAAAGATACTCTATGGATGGTCTGTTCCTCTGTTATGGGTGATATAGCAGCACAACTGTGTACAAGACGGGACTTGGGAGAGGGAGGCCGATATGCAATCACAGTGGACAGATTTGTTCAAGGTTTCTTCTTCACCACCATGTTACTGGAATTTGGGGACAATGTTCTTTAAGGGGGGATGTTTGTAAGAACCTATATCTTCGTTTCATGTATTTTTTTCCTTTTCTGGTCATTTTTGAGAAAAAGAGGAAAATATGGAAATTTTCTAAGTACACACCGTGTACTTTATGAGTACACGATGTGTAATTTTCTCCCTCATGAGTATGTGTGATGGCCATGTCTGGTACACATACACAGTGTGTAGCGGTGATGTGGAGGCCACTTAATGTGGTGTATGGAAAGGGAGTGCACACACCATGTACTCATGTAGTACACACCGTGTACTTTTATTTTTTTTTCATTAATCGGACCGGGGTCACATCTTAAACCTATTTTCATCTTCTTCTCCACCTAATTGCATTCAGAGAATCCCAGGAGACCAAATATTTTCTGAACCACCGATCTGTCACCGGTTATACGAATCGAATGCCTTCAGTTGCAATTGAATCGCAGTGGTGAGTTCTTAGTTCTTCTTTGGCCACGTTTCCTGATTCCTTCTCTTGTGAGAGTTATCTAAGGTTGAAAATTTTAGATGTTTTTTAGATATTCTCCATTATAGGCGGATTCACAGGCCGAGGATCATGTATATAGAACTCCTAGAATCAAGGTAGGTGGTTTGTTTCCCTATATTGAATGTCTTTGAGTTTTTGGTGGAAAAGTGTCGGATACCCATGTATCGGGTATCTCGAGATAGGGTTTGACCCTGTTTTGTTATCTTCCTAATATTTCTTGTATACTTGAGGTTATTAGATGATTAAAAATTCCCTGTTATCTTGTTAGAGGATCACCCCTTGGGCATTTCCCTTTTTTGGCTGTTTATCGCCATCTGGCTTAGGTTGCCTGTGAGGCAGACCTTGTTGTGTTGCTTTCTTGCCTTGACATAGTTGATTGCATGTATTTCCTACTGTTTATATTATTTTGATGGATTGTAGCTATTAACCATGTAGTTTGTTGAGCTTACTTTGGGATGATGACATTAGATTATGCACGACTACAATACTTAGGCTTTGGGAACCTGGTGTGGTAGACTAAAGAAGGAATTGACGATTAAGGGATTCCCTAGAGAGTCTGGTATAAATTAATATCGTTCGAAGGACCTACGAGAATGGGGATTTGTGCTTCCTTAGAGTGTCCATATTTTCATATCGAGACTATAGGGGGAATTATATGTAAGTGCTTTATCAGAGAGTCTATAGCTATCAATTCAAGACCACAGGGGAATTGATGGTGAGAGCTTCCCAGATTGTCAGTTCCTTTGTATGTTTACTTGACTAAAGAGGTCTGCCAGTGTGAGCCACCTAGAGAGTCACCTTGAAATTTTTTTGGTTGGTTGTGAAGAGTCCACCAAGCCAAAGAAGAAGCTTGGGTTTTGTACTGCTTGTTGTTTAGGTAGTCTGCTGAGATACCTGTCGTGTTACTTGCTTTGCCTTGGATATATAGAGCTATTTTCTAGATTCCTTGGATGGTAATTAAATGATTTTATTAAATTAATAAATAAATTCGATTGGAGATTGTAGAATTGTTTACATTAGTGTACTTTTGTTTCACTACTGGATTTATTTACATTACTTTTGCTATAATGCTCACTAATAGTAGGGCACAAATGTTGTGGTGGTTGCCTACTGGGATTAGTTTCACACCCGATTTGGGCCCTACCTTTTGGCCCAAATAGGTTATATGGTTGTAGGTCTGGATAAGAATTGTGGACCTTCTACTTTAGGTACATGATTGTTGGTTGGATCTAGAGAGCATAAGACCAATCTTAGGCTTGTGATGCTGCTGGAGTTGCTGTTTACTTTTAGTGATTTGTTATCAGTTGTATTTCAGCATGTTGTTGTGTTTGCTGCTTTCCTTAGATACATGTACCATGCTGCATCATTATTATATAATACATTGCTTCCTCTGTTTAGTTTAGTTATTGTATGTTGTTTACTACTTCCACTATTGGCTATTATTTCTTATACCTTGTATACCTTACCAAACGAGGGCATAGTTTCCCCAATATCTTACCAAGTCCCTTGTGCTAGTCGACAGCCTCTGGTGTTTGGGGAAATTTTCTGGAGGTCATGTGGCGAATCGGGCATGGGGCACCTGTTGAGGGGCTCCGGATTCAGGTCGTTACATCAATGATTAAGAATAACAAGGAGGAGGAGAAGATAAAGATAATATATGAAATTTAATGCAATATTATTTCATAAATATTTATTCTAGAGATAAATGAGGTGATATAGAAATTATATAACTTAATTTACGATAGAACAAGGAGGAATGTATTTATGATTATGAGTTAAAAATTTACAATATTATCAAGGAATGTTATGGGAAAAGTAGGTAATCCAAAAACAAATATTTTTTAATTTGATGGTATTAGGTCAAACCTCAGAGGGGCACTAGTCTCTCAAATGTTTTCATCATATAATGATATGGTATGAAGTTCCATCAGAAAAAATAAAGAATTACCCAATTCATATAATTTCAATGGAAATCTGTAGAATAATAGGAATAATAAGAACTAAGAAAAAGGAAATTAAGAAAAGGATAAAAAGGGAAGGATGGAACTTCCCATGTGTGATAATTATAGAAAGAAACATCTCAGAGCTTTCTTGAAGGTAATTGGATCTTTCTTCATGTATGGATATAAATTCCATTAGGAATGATAA
This sequence comes from Viscum album, assembly GCA_963277665.1. NCBI lineage: Eukaryota > Viridiplantae > Streptophyta > Magnoliopsida > Santalales > Viscaceae > Viscum > Viscum album. The sequence continues at coordinate 765,213,000 of OY728150.1, forward strand.
TTAAAGATCTGGACAGAAGCTTCCAATGTCCAGTTTTTAAATTACTAAGAGATGGGAAGTATACAAATTAATACCCATAGAGTTAAGGGAATTTATTTTAGAAAAGGATAATAGAGAAAAAGGAAAATTATGTAATTAATACATCTAAATTTAAAATACCTTATGTTATGAAACCATGTACTTAAAATTTAGACTCATGATTTATTTGAATCAATATTTAAACACTCTATTGTATTTCTTAGGGGCATATAATCAGCCCTCAAAACTACAAGGAATGAATTTTCAATAATAGAACCAAGTAGGAATCTAGATATAATGAGAATATATTGATAAGTTTCTATAATGATGAAAAAATATTACCTATTTACAAAAATGGTTATTATACCTATGATTGTCTTTGCCATAATTTTTATTTTTGTGGTTTAACTATTTTTAGAAATTTAGGAATTTTAAAATAAATAATAATATAATATATGTTGATCCACTAATATTATAATATATAGATTAATGTATTGTATCACTTATATGGGTGTTATTATTTTTTTATTTGGAATTAAAATATTACATATTCACAAGAATTTTTATTCATATTGAGTATTATCTTGGTGTTTTCGTATAATTTTTAAGATAAGTGAAATAATTTATCATTATTATAGGAATCTTATAATAAACTATAGGTTAATATTTATGATTAAATCATTAAAAATTAATCTTAGTCATTCATCATTACAATCATAATTGACAACTGATTATAATACCCAATCGAAGGGAAACCAATTTCACATAGAAAGCTAAAACGAATCAAGTAAGTATAGTTTCATATAATTCCTCAAACTCAAGAAATGGAAGTTAAATATATCATTTTTTTGGAAGGTATCAATTAATTATTATGTTTATATTATAGAACACATTCAATAGTAGGATTATTATGAAGGTACAAGTATTTTTTGTGAAATAACAGGGTACATATTCTTAACTAGAAAATTAATATTCTTATAAAATATATTTAAATGACATTATGTGATCAATATAATATAAAATTTTGTGGAAAAACTTTATTTAAGGATGGGAGAATGTAAAACCCCATTATTTTAGTTTATGAATACTATTTACAACATCTTGTGATACATATAACACCAATCTTAAAGGAACATAGCTATCCTATGGGAATATTATTATCTAAATATGACCATTATAACCTAGAAGTTCGGTTGACGGGTATTGTAACATCCTAGATTCAAATGCCACTGAATTGGTTCTCTGTACCCAGTTGGTCACATGGCCTCAAGCGAATTTCCACAAACACCAAAGTCTATCAATAAGTAGTATGGGCCTAGGGTGTGATATTGGGTAAACAATGTCCTCATTGGAAGAGTGTACCACAATAGAATAATAATATACAATTCAATAGAAGAATCAGTAATACCATACAAGAGAAGTAAATAGCAGAGGACTGATAAGATAAATAACCAGGAATCTATCCACACAAATGATGATGTAGCATGCAACATGTTCTAGGAAAGAAACCAAAACTAGATACACGCCAATCAATTACATGATACGAGACCAAGGTACAAAAAATTTAAAAAAACACCTGAATCATTTCTAGCCTCATCTTGGTCCCATTTTATTCAACTCCTAACAACAATCATGTACCTATATAAGGGAGCTTTCCCTTATCGATACCTATAACAATATAATCTATTTGGGCCCAATATCATGACCCAAACATTTTTTGAGAAATAAATCTCAATAGGCAACCACCCATGATATGTTCCTTTCTGTCAGTGAGTATATGCAATAATAGTGTACAATAGTGAACACAATAAGTAGTAAGTACACAAAATTAAACCATCCTACAAGTACAAGTTACCATTCATATTCATTATGTCCAGTTCAACCATTTCATTACATTAAATTATATAAGTATCATGATCTGGACAATGCCCATCAATCCCCCATATAAAGGATTTTTAATAGATACCTCAGATGGATATCAAAACGAGGAAAGAGAAGACTGAATCCAAGCTTGTGCTTTTTCTTGGAAGATGTGTCATAATTCATTCTATTTCAACATGTCTCAGGGCCATGCTCGATGTATTATCATTTCAAATTATTTCAAGAAAGGGACGATCCCTATTTATCTTCATTTCAGCATGTGTTAGGTTAAGAATATGATATATAAGAATTTCAGCATGTGTCAGGGTCTGAACCTGGTATATAAGAATTTCATCATGTTTTAGTTTGAGAAGTTCCCAATATATCAACATTTCAACAAAAAATACAATGCAAGTATTTTACACTATTACATGGTTAAAAATTTAACAACGCATGTGTGAAAGAATAAGGTCCCAAGCCTATCAAGTAATCTAACCATGATCGGTCTTAACAATTGTGATCTTACATGGGAAATCCATATCAGAAGCCGAACATGTAATATAAAAATTACAAGGCTTAAAGAAATATACTCACAAGGTCAGTTTATATATTAAAAGAAAACATGTGAATTATACTATCACAAGTATTAATCAATTTTTATCCAATGTGGGAAATATTAAATTCACCAATATCATCTAAAACAATCCTAAATAGGAAAAAAATCCATTCCCATAGGCATCATAGTCCAAATGGATAAAAAATGGCCATACAAGGGAAACACACCCATTGGGTGGCCCTTAATCAAACCAAACAAGCTCAAACATGCTTCAATTAGCTTTTTCCATGACCTAATAATCATTAGGAATCCACAAGGGTCAATTTCTATTCAAGTATACACCATAAACATGGGATGATGACACTACATAACATATAAACAATGTGAAATTGAGAAAAAGGCACAAGACCACTTACCTCATACGCATGTGACTCTCCTTATCTAGCATCAACCTTTAATTCAGCTTGGAGTGGAGTAGATATAAAAAACAAGAATATATGATCAAACCTAGATAAATATTTTGGGAGAATAAATCATGAATAATGACTCAAGTGGAATCGAGAGAATACTGATTTGGATTAAATTCCCCTAATAACGATAAAATCAGAGTTCAGATAGAGATTTGGGCGAAAAAATCTTATTCAGTGCTACTGTTCGTGTAATAGGGTAAGTTCACTATCCATATGATGAAACATGAGGCTGCATTTAATTTTAACAAAAAAAATAATTGTACAAAGTTTGCACTTGAAAATATATTTCGTGTCCATACAAGTCCTGGAAGGACCACTACAAGGTCATGTATTGGGATCATACAACATGTAAACCTCCTTACATATAGTGTAGCTGAAAATACACAGTGTTTAAGTTTCTTTTTCCTCAATCTCATTATGTACCAAATGAAAATGAAGGATCTGTACCTCATGTATAGAGTTGGGTTTGTAAAAACTTCCCCTATTCAGTGTATTATTTTCTCAATATTTCATTCCAATGGTGGTGATGAAATTATTTGAGAACAACTCTTGCCACCACGATCATACATCAGCCTCCCTCTCCCAGTTCTGGTCCTAAAATTGGATGTGTTTCCATTGAAACCATTCTAAACAAATATAAAATACATAGAGAACATTTGTGATATGATACACAAATCGAATAAGATTCTCCTACTAGGATGAATCTAACTGTAACTCAACCTTGTTGGGGTGAAATGAATGAGATAGGTCTGAAAAGTAATGCTGCAACTGAGAAACATGGAAAACGTCATGTATAGATCAGTACATCTGACGTAACTGCAACCATTAGGAAACTATAACGACCATTTCCATAATCTCGAATGACCCGACGTATCTTAGTGAAAGCTTATCATGAACCCAAATCCTCTTGTGTCCCAACCTCGGTGCAACACGTAGGAAAACATGATCCCCAACCTCGAACTCTAGAGGTCATCTGCGATGATCGACATAAGATTTCTGATGAGACTTCTTTGTAGCCATCTAAATGTGAATCTACTGAACCTACTCAGTGGTCTCCTGGAATAGATGATGTCCCAACATAGCTTCCTCTCCTGCCTCCAGCCAACACATGGATTATTGGAATGGTCTATCATACAAATCCTCATGTGGTGCCATATGAAAGTAGCCAGAGAGATATCATTATATAAAAAAATCAACCAAGGGTATTTGTCCCTCCTAATAACCCTTTATATTCATGACACATGCCCACTTAATGTCCTAAAACACCTAAATCGTGCGGTCTGACTGGCTATCCATCTAGTATTGGTATGTTGTGCTCAGAAGAACCTGTATACCCAACACCCTCTATCAACCATTCTAGAAACAAGATGTAAACCATGAATCCTTATCTAAAATGATAGAATATGGAACCTTGTGTAGTAGTACAATCTCATGGATGTTCAACCTTATATTCTCATTAACACTAATAGTTTCCTAGATTGGAAGAAAGAGTATATCCTTCATGAGTGTATTAAGGACAACACAATCTACATCGTTACCATACCATCTTGACCATTGTAAAAATCCAACAAGAACATCCCTATGAATTCTACCAATGTTTCTAGTGTGTTTCCACTTAACAGGGTGAACCCGTATACAACTGAGGTCATAACAGTGGCCCCATAAAAAATAATAGTCAAACCATAACAAAAATGGTAGCACATTCTTCCATCGAAAGGGATTATGGACTTTCACATCAAACCCAAATTAAATTGGTGGAACACTCATACTAGTTTCCTCGAACCATTCACGTGGAACAAGAAGGATACCAATTAAACCATCACCTGACAACTTATCTAAAGAATGCATGTCTTAAAAATACGACATATTACAACAGAACACCATGCCTGCTCCCCAGGAACCATACACCCACAACGATCCTTCTCAAAACTCATACATATTTCTTGGTGATTCTCCTTTGTCAAGACATCCCTTGATCAATTAAAAGGTCATGCCACAATGTGTGTAAAATCATAATTCGATATCCATCCCACTAGAATCATTTCCCATTTTAAGCATCACATGCGAGTCCAAAAATAAGTTAGAGATAATCTCATATTCAGCAAACTAGAGTCTATGGAGCTCACCATGGTGGTCCATACTCCCTATTACAAGTGAGACATTAGTATAATGATGAAATTACACATATGAACACAGACTAACCATTGAGTGGAATACACATGGAGTTTATTTAGAAGAAAATGGTAGGAATCCTTGAGTCCACCCAAAAAATTCCTATATAGGAACCCAAGTATCATTCAAGAATAACCAAGCCCTTTTTAAAACTACCCTTCCATCACACTACACAAAAAGAGATCATAAACTATCCCAACAACCTCTAACTTTAGAACTTCATATAACTGACACTCTTCTAGTACATCTAAGATGATTTCAAGAAAGGGGTCTTGCTCATATCTTAAGAAAGATCACACTAAGAGGATTTCAATGATTATTAGGAAAAGGATAGCCAAACCACTACAATCCAACCTTCTGAAAGAAACATGGTTTCTCATGCTGATGCACCGTAATTCAATCAAACAAAATGCCTTTATCCCAAGGAATTTATATGATAGATTATGATTAACCACCGAGGTCCATCCCTGATCATCGATACCTTACTAGGGTTTCACATACAAGAAAATGAAACAACAATCATGGTGCCAAGAAATCATCAACATGAAACAAGTAATACAAGCCTCAAAAGCATTCAAATATAACAACCATTTCTAAGGGGTCCTTGATTTTGATCCTTCTACATGGAAGAACACATTTAAATAAAACTAATGTAATTATCCCGTCCTAGGATTGTCTTTAATGCCAATAAAAAATAAACCACCTATCTTAAACACGCATGTTCATAACCAACCTAAAAATACGGGTGTAATTCTACCAACAATGATCACCACTTCAAATAACTTGGCATGAATTCCAAAAATTATACCGACCAGCGTTTCAAAACACCTGTGTCATAGAAAGTCCACTCGAGTAGTGGAAAAACATAGTTCATAAATTATCAGGTTAATCTACTCTAGAAATAATTTAGAATAGACATAGAAGCTCAAAGATCAATGATTTAACCAAATACACGACATTTTTTTTAACATTTAACACTTTATGGGTACCGCGTATGTCCAAATATACTAACTGAGTTTATATGAACAATGACACATTTCAGTTACTATTCATAGGATGTCGACCCTATGTATCCTAGTACCAGATGGATCCAAAAAGAACTGGCTCAAAAGCACATAATCAACACAACAATTGACACAAATTCCGACATACCAAGTATCGCATAACTTAAAATAAATAGTGGTTCACATGACATCCGAAGCTGCTGACCATAGCTGAGGAATATCTGACATGCTAAATTGAACATTCCTCAATGCTCATTCCCATATCAAGACTAAAGATACAATGAAAACCCATATAAACAAGGGTGTCATCTTTAATGACTCCAACATCCTACTAATGACAATGACAAATGGGTAGTACCAACATTAGAATGATCTACAACAGGATATCCCCTTATAAATCATAAGCATTATAACACAGAGAGGAATCCTACTCAGGATCCTCTAGTTAACATGAGTGAAGGCATCCTACACAGGATCCTTAGCTAAAAAGGAATGGTTGGAATCCTAAATGAGATCCTCAAATGTTAAATAACAGAGGCATCCTATAACATGGATCCTCGAAAATGATACACAAAAGAGAGATCCTATAATGGAATCCAAAAAAAATTATTTAAGAAAAAGAATCCCTTAGGGGATCCATGGTAACTTGATAGAATATAGAGACATCCTACATGTGATTCTATAGGTCAAAATATAAGAAGTGTAATCCTACAACAAATCATAAATATCAAATTGTATCATGACCTCATAGAGAATAAGGACACATCTCATAAGGGAGAAATCCAAAAAACATAGGTCGCAAGAGATAAATCACAACTCATCTCAGATCATAAGTCTTAACAAGGCTGGTATGATAAACAAACCAGTCATTCATGGAATTTTCACTCTCAGGTGACCACTAAAATGGTAACTAGAGGAAGAACCTATCATATTAGAAAGAATCCCAAAAACACCCATTTGGAGTCTTCAGAATGCTCCGCAGGTTTAACCATTGTGATCTACAAGGAAAACTACATAGAAAAGAATACACACGGGTCCAAAACTGAAACGAGGGAATGAAAATGGAAAAGACTCTTAAGCGGATCTAAAACAGGAGTACACAACATGTAGATACCATACATGATTGGAACCCTCAAGCTCTCACATGGTGGTGCAATCACACCAGAAATGGTGTGAAAATTCTTCGGTACATGGAATATAGCACTGACACATGGTGTTTACTCATGTTTCTCCTCCTAGATATTTACTTTTACATGGCCAGAGCCACACAATGTCTGCCTAATTCAAACTACACAGGGTGTACTAAATGCACATGACATGTTCTACCCAAAACACAACATCCCCTTTTTTATCTCAAATATTCGGAGACATGGTCATCTATTAAATGGTGTGTACTCAGAGTACATGGAGTGTACTTAAAAAGTTATTTTCATCCTAAATAGAAGAACACATGATGTGTATTCATGGACCCACATGCTGTTTTCCTGGGTTTCTGAATATTGAGCCGCAAAAACTTCACCAGAACCCCAAATTTTGAAGAGTAAAGAAATATTGTTCCAAATTCTGATCAATGGGGTCCCATATTCCCTATGAATCAATTATTTTCATCCACATATAGCATATAAAAACACAATCTATATCCCATGGCCAAAACATGATCCTCCAAATTTCGGTCAAGAGGGCCCATACTCCTTAGGGACCAATGATTGGTATCCAACCAATTAAAAAATAACACGTACTAATACATCTATAAAAATAGCAAGCAAATTTACTACAGTACCTATCACTACAACATAAATATCTAGCATGAAATCTATCACATAATCATGAAATTAGTAGTTCCCTCTAAATGGCATGGTAAGAATGCATGATATGTGACTTCTAATTAGTGCCTATATGATACATGAGATTGAATAACCTTATATCATCGGGTTTCAACAAATTAAACCACAATTTTATTAATAATAAAATCCAAATTACAAGTACACCACCCTAAAATAAAATAAAATCAACTATAATTGCTCAAAATCCAAAAAACACAATTCAATTTTAGGTAATTTGTCTTTTCCCTGTACACATGGAAGATACTCTCAAGAACATCTAATTTCCAAACTCTATTTCCATCCTATCCATTCCAAATGTTAAAATAATAAGAAAAAAAAACCCTTTTGATACCACTTTTTAACATCCCATATTTGGATTCCACTAAACTAGTGATCTATACTGAATTGGTCACATGGCCTCAAGCGCATTTCCCCAAATGGAAGAGGATACTGACTAGTAGTCCGGGCCTAGGGTGTGATAGTGTGGAAACTTTTCCCTTATTGGTATAGAGTAACATAATGTAACAATAATATATAATTCAAAAGAGGAAGTAGTAATACCACACAATAGATGTAAACAATTGAAGACATATAAGATAAAATACTAGGAATCATTCCATACAAAAGAGGATGCAGCATGTCACATGTTCTAGGAAAGAAACCAAAATAGGATATAATGCAGTCTGATATAAGATACAATACAATGGTACATAAAATAAAAAAGAAAACCAAGAAGCAACACAATCCTCTTCTTAGTCCCATGCTCTCTTGATCCTAACAATAATAAAGTACCTATAGAAAGGTGCTTTCCCTTATCGACACCTACAACAATATAATCTGTTTGGGCCCAAAATCATGACCTAGATAGGGTATGAGAAATTAATCCTAGTAGGACACCACCCAAGATCTGTTCCTATTTTCAGTGAGTAAATGGAAAAACAATATACAATAGTGAAATCAATAACTAGGAAGTGCTCAAAAGTATATAATCCTACAAGTACTGATTTTCATTTATATTCATTTTGGTTTGTTCAACCATTCAATTACATTGAATTATATAAGTCCCGGGATCTAGCCTAAGGCCTTCAATATCCCGTATAAAGGATGATCAATAGATTCCTCAGAAGGCCTCCAAAATAAGTAAAGTGAATAGCAAATCCATGCTTGATCGTTTTCTTAAAAGATGTGTCATCAGTCATTCCATTTCAATATTTCTTATAGCCAAGACCGATGTATAGTAAAATGAGAATATTTTAAATCAGGACGAGCCTGATATATCTTATTTACAGCATGTTTTAGGGTAAAAACCTGGTATATATTCATTTCAGCATGTTTCAGGGTAAAAAACTGGTATATAAGCATTTTTTCATCTTTTAATCTAGGATGAACCCAATATATCATCATTTTAGCGTAAAAGTCAACACATGTAAATTAAAATATTATATGGTTATTAAATTAACATCTCATGTAAGAAATAATCATGTAACAAGCCTATCATGTAATCTAACCACGTTTGGGCTTAACAATTGTAATCTAACATGGGAAATCTAAGCCTAACATGCAATTTAAAAATTACATGGCTGAGATAAATATACTCATAAGGGAAGTTTATATATAAAAATAAAACATGTAAATTAAACTATCACAACTCTTAAGCAATTTTCATCCCACATGGACAACTTTAAATTAACTAATTTCATTTTAAACACCACTAAAAAGGGGAAGAAAGGCATGCATATAAGAATCCTAGGACAAATGGATAAAAAATGGTCATATACGGAAACCACACCCATTTGGTAGCCCTTAATCGAACTAAAAAAGACAAAAAAATTCTTAAATTAATTTAACCTATGACCTAATCTTCATTAGGAAACAACAAGGGTAAATTTCCTTTCATGGCAACAACCGAAACATGGCAGATCAGAACTACATCACATATAAACAACATGACATTGAGTAAAAGGAACAAGTCCACCTACCTCTTCTTCATGTTACTCTATTCGTCTAGCATCAACCTTTAATTCTGCCAAAAACAAAGTAGATCTACAAAACAAGAATAAATGCTCAACCGTCGATAACTTGGTTGAGAAGAGAAATTTTGTGTAGTGGATCAAGAGGAATCGAGAGCTAACGGATTTGGTTTAAAAGCCTCTAATAGAAATCGAATGAGAGTTCAAACAGAGATTTGGGTGGAAATATCCTACCTGGTGCTCCTGTTCGCATTACGGGGAGAGCCCTATGTCCATCTGATAAAACACGAGGATACTGCCCATTTTATCTATAAAAAGAAAAGTACATGGTGTGTACTTAAAAATACACACTGTGTCTGTACTAGTCCTAGACAGATCATTACATTGTTGTGTAATGGGATAATATTGTGTGTAACTCTATTTACACGGCATGTACTTGAAAATACATGGTGTGTAGGTTTCTTTTTCTTCCATCTCATTAAGTAAAAATTGAAAAGGAAGGATCCGTAACTCAAGGAATGAACTAGGTTATTAAAGGTTTCTGTATGAATAATATAGTTATAAAATACATGTATAAAAGATCTAATTAATAAAAATATTGAATTAAATCAAATAATTTTACATCCATTTATATTTTTTTACTAGGAAAATTATATGAATAAATTAAATTTATTCGATAAGAAAAAAATGTTAACAAATTTTTTATGTATTTTATGTTTGAATAATTAGAATTAATTTCTTACATTTTTTAGAAATTTTAATTGAATAAATTATTTTTTTTCTAAAATATCATGTAAAAAATATATTAGGATGATTTTTTGGTGTTTTTCATAAATAATTGAATTTCTATTGAATTGTGAAAAATATGGATTTTTTAAATAATGATACTTTTATGAAATTAAAATGATATAATAAAAAATATATTATGAATACATTTTATTGAAAAGATATATATTTATTATGTAAAAAAATTTGTATTAAAATATAATGTTTAACTCATAAATACATGATTAAAATTTTAGAAATGTAAATAATGGTTATGTTCAAATATAATATGTTTTTATTTATTCCTTTTTAATAAAATATTTGAATGTTTATTTCAGTTTTGTTTTTGTTTTATAGAACAATAAGTCTTATTTTATATAGAAAACTCCAATAAATTACATTTTAGACAACATTATACATGATTTTTTGGTAAAATCATTTTTATGTTTAAAATAAACAATTTTTTTAAAAAAATATTGTTCTATACATTTTACGAACATATGTTAAAAGTAATTTTACCACTTATAGAAATTATTTATTTTAAAATTTATTTAATATTTGGAACCATCATAATTAATATTATAAGACCACTAACACATAATATAAGGTCATAATTAATAATCAAAATATTAATACTTTTACCATGGTTAAGGACAAAATGTTTTATTGGGGTGATTAAACAAAGGGATATGAGTGTAAATACCCATTTGAATTGTCTAAATATGATTGGACAATACTATTCCGAACATATATTATCTTAATTTTGATTTAATGTCTATTTTCTTCCACTTAAAAAATATAATGAATTTATATTATTTAAATCATGTATGTAATTCCATGTGCATCCACTGTCACATAGAAAAGAGAACCACATTTTCAACCTTATTCAATAAATATTTACCCACTCTCTCAGTGAAAAATACCAAAAAACATCAAATATTCATTTCGTTAATTCTTGAACTGCTATTCATAATCTACAAAAATCATATAAAGTATTATGATGTATGACAAAGGATCTATCTCAAAGAAGTTGTAATCGTCTTACGTGACTCTTTTAAATTTTATTTCATCATCTAAATCTACTAAATATGTTGTTTCCATTCTAAAATATAGAAAATAATATCATATATATTCTTATATGTTATTATGATTATGGAACAACTATTTCCACCTTTCTATCAAATGGAAAATAAAATTATCACTCATTGGTACATGTAGACTACCACCTCTAAGCAATGATGAATTTAATTTTCCAAAACATTATATCACGGTTGGTTAAAATGAATGATTTAATTAATATATATGATATTTATGATATAATTGTGATGCAGTAATGAAAGAAAGTTTTTTTTCTCTTTATAAAATGGATGTATCATTTATTCATATGTTTAGACTATCTAATCCATGAGCGATATATTTAATATTCAATTTATGTATTTTATACAATGTTATGAAATTGTATATAATACTTATTACATAAATAAACATATATAAATTCTATGTTATCATTATTTATTAGCATGTTCATATTCATTCGCTCTTTATAATATTATATTGTTTAGGTCTGTTTCACCACATACATGAAGTGATATTATTATAATTATGACATGAATGATTAAGGAATGTTGAACACTAATGATATTATGTGATAATATGATAGAAATTACATGATTCTGATTTAGGATATTATGTCACCATGATCAAGGTCCACGGGTTAGAACTACCAAACCGAATCATGCATGAAAAATAAAAAATATCACATGGAATTGTGCTTTAAATAAAGAATTATAAACAAAATAGTGATAAGATGTAATAAGTGTATCCTATATAATATAATATGTATAAATATAGTTCTTTAATATAATTATAAAAAATTTAAATTTATTATAGAGGAGGTTAAATTCACTTATGAAGAAAGTGGGACTTGAGGCAAGGGTTTATTATGTAATATCATTTTTATTTTGCATTATACGTTTTTACATATACATTAAAGGAAATTATATGGTCTGAATATTTTAAATTATCAATATTTTCATCCCGTGGTAATATATGGACTTTACATGTTTTCATTTAATTTTAATATATTTTTATTTGAAAAATATCAAGAAAATGAAATTAAGAAAAGATGACCTTATTCGATCTTTGATAAAAAAATGTTTTCTTCCATTCCCATGTTTCAAAAAATATTATGAAGAATTTTAATTATATAATCAAATGATTATTTAAAGTCAATTTCAAATATATTTTAATTTATTACTATTGTTTTTAAAGTAATATTCTTTTCATTTTCTAGATATGGTACTTCTTAATTTTTACGAAAACTATGAAAGAAATATTTGTTTTAATGCTTACCATAGTAATGAATTTTTTATCTGTCATAACTATTATTTCCTTTTAATATTAAATTAAAAGTTCACACGGTCATTTTTAATGAAATATTATTTTTAAATATTCTGGAAATTTTTATTTAAAATGTTACTAAAAGGAAATGTTTTTTTCTCACATTTTAAAAGAAATTACTGAATGTTCCTTTAAAACTATTTTCATATTTTTCAACATCCTTTGATGAGTATTATTATTTAATAAGGATATACTTTAATGATACCATATATTGTATTACTCTGGATGGCTTATGATCATGTTTTTCTAGTTATTGACAAAGTAAAATATTGAAATTTCTCATGCAAGAATTTAAATATGATTATTTATCATCATTATGTATTGAATCGTTATTAATTTATTTCATATGATGAATGAATTGGTCTTTGAAAGTGTTTTTATGGGACCATTGGAGCCTTCATATTAATGGGTAGGTCTCATGAGATAAATTATTTTTTGTACTTGGCATAAACATTACCAATTTATTTAAAATGTATGGGAATGAGTCCTTGGTGGTAAGATTATGATGTCCAAAATTTTGAATTTAGTTATTATAAAACCTGTTATTATTATCCTTATGGTTATTTATGTTGTTATTTTATCTAAATATATTTTACCATTTTTGGATATTGGTTATATTGAATATTTTATTATTGTTCATCTCTACCATATATTTCATGTTTTACGTACTCTATGACATATTTTGTTGTATGCTTTCCCTTGTTATGAATTTGAGCACACCCTTTATTATGTTTTAATTTTTCATGGTTACCAAGATGATATCTATGAATTATATCATTGATATAAAAGAATAAATAATAAATTTATCACCATAATTTTATCTTTTATTTCATGTTTTATAATTTAATGTTAGAATCATTCATGCATCTTGTCTTTCAAGTATACTAAACAATTTTATCATTCCGGATGAGATATCCTATATCTAGTTCCATTATAGTAAGTTAAAAACTCGATCTAGTTTATAGGAGTCTTGGTGTTACAAGTCATGATATTAACATCAATGATATATAAATGTATTAGTATAGAATAAATATCTTTCTATAAGAGGTAAGCATGTCATTTTTGAGATAGTGGGATTAGACTTGAATTCAACGAGGTTAGGGCTAAAAATGAACATGGGTGTTGATAAGAGCGTTATACCCAACTAAGATAAAGGGGGGGTTTTCTAGAGATTCATACTTATTATGGAATTTTAAACCAATTTAGGGGTTTTATTTCCACAAATACAGGTGATATATTATTCAATAATAATAATGAATCATATGGGAATTAGTAAATGGAAACATGATAAGATTGGGTTGTTCATATGCATTTAGAGATGAATTAAATTCCCCAAAAACAATTTTATATTTTATTAGTTTCTTTAATTTATGAAAATTTTATATATTATATTCAGGGGAAATCAAACAAGGATGGAATAAGTGGGTGCTAATATAACACCTTGATATTTTAGAATATATTTGTCTTTAATAAAATATTTTATGTTACATAGTTTTTGATGCATAAAACCTTGAAATTTATAAAATAAATTTATATTAAAAATATAAATTAAATTCAAAAATATATATTTTATTGTTACACCCCAAGCATCTATGATACGCTTCTCTTTCAATAATGCAATAGCTTGCATTTTACACAAGTTTGAGATTCTAACACACCGCGACCAATCAAAATAGCCATTATGAATATTAATACCCACCTTTTGAAATTATATAAATTTTATATTTAAAAATGGACTTCATTTTTGGATTCGGAATATTGAAATTATCCTATATTGAATTTTTGGTATTTTTCTGAGTTCTACTAATTTTCGATGAATAGTGAAAAATACTTAAAAAAAACTTTTTTAATAAAAATAATTTATAGTGATAAATTATAATATTGAATGGTTTTAAAGTATAATTAGAATATATTTTAACCGTTTTATCCAATGGTGGTCATTAGAATTAATTTCACTCTGAAATTGGACATAAACAATTGTCAATCTTTTGATATATATTGTTTCTTAAAAACACGCTATTTGTTCTGACAGCGGGAATTAATTATTAAATTAATAAATTCTACTTATATATATTGAATTCTGTAAAATAGAAATAATTTTTGAATAAGAAATATCAAATATAGCTTAGGGTTAATTTTTAGTATTTTTCTGAAAAACGTCATTTTTTGATGAATAGTGAAACCACTAAGTTGTAGTTAAAAGACCAATTTTTCGTTTAAATGAAACTTTACCACTTCTGTGAATTGAATTTCAAAAATCTGACATACATGGTTTTCATTATTAATTAAAATGTGGTTCAATGGTATGAAAATAATTTATGGTGAATAGTAACTTTTAAGTTTTATTAATCACGATTGGAGGTAATTATAGTAATTTAAGGTAAAAATAATGATATATAAATTGAAATTACCTTGACACATGTACTAATCTTACTGGATGACTCATGGATGACCAAGAAAATCCATGGGTCAATTTTTTGGACCCCATGGAGCCACTTGGGTAAGATAATGACATTAATACGTTTTATTTAATGTAAAAATAAAAATATCACAAACATGCATTGATATACTAAAACAATTTTTACAAGGGGTTATACAAGTTATCTTTTCGACTATAAATATACATTAGAAATATAAAAAGATTTCCTATATCACGGTATTTTTTCTATAATTTTTAGACATTAAATAAATTAAATATTTTATAACACCATGATGATGCAGCGATTACCTCACTAAATAACGATTTAAATAAAATGAAAGGACAATGTAAAATATAAGACTTAAACTTGTCAAAAACCTATTGGAAGAGTATATTTAGAACCATTGTCACCTTATCCGTGAAATATATAATTTTGGGACCTTTGAAATCCGAAAATCACTTCATAATAATGTTACATTTCACGACATTCGAAGAGTGCCCCTCCTCTCCTCTTATAAAAGGCCCCCACTTCTACCACCTTATTCACAACTTCAATGACATTTGTCTCGACCAAGCTCGGCCCAAATACTCTCTCAACTTCCCTCTATTACTTTTAGAAGCCTCACTTTGGGCAGAATCCTTCCCAAGAAAGCCTTTGGCTCAAATCAAAAAGAGTTACTTGATTTAAAGGTAATGTCTTCTCTTATATTATTTTGTTTTATTTTGATTCTCCAACCCCTTAAAATATTTTTATTCATTTATTTTCTAACAACAACAGTATCTCCAATATAATAGGATGTTTGTTTGAGAAATATTTTATTTAAACTTACACACACCTTCGTCTAATGGTTAAAGAACATACTGTTTCTGTGGGTGGCGAATTACTGCCTCACAAAACGATGATTGTTCAATCTTATTTTAACACCTCTCATGGTAGCCATTAAGATGTCAATATATTTAAATATGATATATATTATGTTTATGGTTTCCTTATTCTTGTTTATTTTTCATTTATGGCATACATTTATGTTTTCCATTATGGGTAAACGTGATAATTTCATTTTAGGAAGTGCGGACTACCGCCCCCTCAAAGTGATTTGAATCGTTAATTCCATATGTGGGATGTATAAAGGATGGAGTAAATGATATTATATATGATATTATACTGGAATTATAATATCCCTTTATATCATTATGATTTCATTCCATTAAATATGAAATATAAATGAAAGTAGCATTCATGCATACGTACGACTTACCGTCTCCATGAACGGTGCATTTCATTTATCACCTCTAAATGTTATGTAATATTATAAATGCATTTATATACTGGAGACATAAGATATATATGATATCTACATAATGAATATAATTCTTGATATAATTGATATTTTACCACATGATGAAATTGTAATTATAAGAAGTTTATTGTTGACTCAAGTACCAAAGATCAAAAAAACGACCGTTATTAACTTAAATGACTACATAATGTTCATAACAAGGTAGTAAGTGATATAGAAGGAATAATGAACATGAAAAATATTCTTAAGCAAGTAGAAATTAACTGTAGTTTATTATTTAGGAGATTAAAGAATGATCAAGTCAAGTCGGACACGAGGTAAGGGACTTCGTCTCAATCTCATTTCATTGAAGCATATTTTGTTTTATACACAACTTTCTTTTATACGGTGTATAAAAACCTTTTACTTTTATGTTTTTTCAAAAGGAATCTTTTTTATACGAATAATTTTTACTAAAAGACAAAATGAATGTTTTGTCTTACAAATGTGGCGACAACGACTTCTCCGCCACCGTGACCATTATGTGAGTTTCAGATTCCTCTACAAGCCATAAATTTTTTTAAATAAAAAATAAATATCACATTTTACTTTTATTTTATTTTGGTTTTGAAAAAGTAATTGATAATGTGTTTATTATATCAATGTGTTGTATTGATATCTTATGATTTAAATGTGGGAATGTTATGTTCCATTTATGCATGTTTTATGTGATACAATTATGTTATGGTTTATAATATGTTTAATTATTTTCATATAAGGAATTCCTTGGAATTAATAAGTGACGGGTGGAGCCCGCTAAATCTCCTTGATGCATCGGTAGGTCTAATGAGACAAACTAGTGTCTTGGCACAAGGCCTTGACAAAATCTTATTTATAATCTTAGCACAAGGCCTAGACTATGTGGTTATGATAGTCTGGTATTATGCATTCCATCATTATTAAAGTGGTTATTGATATTGAATGTGATTATTCGACTAGTAGAATATCCATGTGAATAAGTAAATGGAATTATTTCATTTTATTTTTTCCATATTATGTGGAAGATAAATTTTAAAAGGATTTTGTTTTAGTTATAAATTCCCTTAAATGATTATGTTTATTTATGAAAGTTTCCGCTATATTGTTTTCTTTACTAAGCATCTGAGCTCACCCCTTTCTATGTTTTATTTTTCCCAGGATGTGAAGAAATATTTTTTGACTAACCTGTAGTGATATTCTGAAGGGGGTATGAGTGTGAACTATGGGGACCATGTTATTGTAGTTTTTCACATTATGATGTAATGTAACATTTATGAATATATCTAGTGTTTCCAAGGCTACTAAACTAATCGGTCTTTCGAGACATGATCTTTTGTGATCATGCCAATGTTACGTAATAATGCACCGACTCTGGGTAACTGGGGTCAGGGCGTTACAGTTGGTATCATAGGTAGTTTAATACTAACCTTGGAAGCTATATTTAGATAAACTATGATTAGAGCACATAGCCCTCAGATAGACTATGAGGATTAGTATAGAATAACTTCCTAGAATTTTGGTATTATAGAGATTTTGTTTTTTGTCCGAGAAATATATCCCCGTCAGGATACGAACAGGTAGAGGCGGCTCTGGAATAGATGTACCTAGGGGTATACCCCGAAAACACCTCGTTGAGCTAGAATCGAATAGGAACTGGTGCAGGAAAACAGGCATTACTGCAATCTTGGTTATGTCACTTCCTGGGGATATGCTTAGGATAATTCCCATTTTCATAAAAAACTATTATTAAGGGTTTATGAGTATATAATTCCTCAAAGAAAACATTTTTCTATGGATTATATCCATAAATAGTTCAATTTATGTTAAGTGTTTTTACAAGTATGGAATTATGTATTTTGATTCATAAACTAATCTAGGTTATGACATTGTTTAGAAATGGCGCCTAGTGGAAGGAATGGAATCCGTATCAATGAACTCACTCCATGTAGGGATTTCCCTCCTACTTAATATAATTATAATGGAGTTGGTGATACAACTGGTGATGATCAGCTTATCTCCATACTGGGACAACTCACTCAGGTTATGAATATTATCCTTACCCGTATGGAGCACCCTGAGCCGCAACATGGAGGATCAATGTTAGATCTGTTCATGAGGCAGCAAACACCAACATTCCATGGGAATAGAAATCCCTTAGTAGGTGAGCAATTGATAAATTCCCTAGAGAAAATATTTCAGGCTTTGAAGAGTAGTGGAAGGGAAAAGGTTATCATGGCAGTTTACCGCATCACTGGAGATGCTAATCAATGGTGTTCATTGATTCAAAACACAAATTAAGATGATGTAGTATTAAATATGGAATGGAGGGAGTACAAAGAGATTTTCTTAGAAAAATACCATCCTCGTGACCATCAAGCAGATATAGAATGTCAATTTTTGAGTCTGAGGAAAAAGGAGAATGAGAATGTCACAAAGTATGAGTCTAACTTTACAAGGTTAGCGAGGCATGCTGCAGATTATATACGTAACCCAGGAATTAAGATATATCATTTCTTTTATGGGTTAAACCCATTTCTCCGTCGAGCATTAGTATCATAATATTTTTCAACGTACGAAGATATAGTCTCGTGTTCTATCAAGACCAAAATGGAATTCTCTAAATCTTATGACAATAAAGTAAAGTAAGGGAAGAAGAGAACGGTGGAACAAAAGAAATATAAAGGGAAAAAGGGAACAATGGATTTTCTATTATGCGATAATTGTGGGAAGAATCACCTCAGTACTTGCCTAAAAGGAATTAGAGTTTGTTATAAATGTGGAGAAAAAGGTCATCATGGTCGTGATTGCAAGGGAAGGAAAGAGGCTATCATTGATGAATTCTATAATTGTAGAGAAATGGGGCATTATGAAAATGAATGTCCAACACATCAGGGAAAATTACCTCAGAAAAGGCCAAGGGGTCAAGGACAAGATTATGTTGTTACTACAAATGAAGTTGAATAATTATTGTATTTGTGTTTTTGGGCTCAAGAACTATATTATGCTTATAAGAATAATGTGATATATATAAGGATTGTACTGAAGTACTTGTTGTTTTCATTATGTTTTTAATATGATGAAGGCAATCATATTTTTAGTATGTGACAATAAGAGAAAATTTACTTTATTTGGGGAATCTGATGTTATAATTGATTTTGGAATTTACAGACCTTTTAGAGAAAGTCTTGACAGAGGTATTTTGGATAACTATAAAGGTTGGAATGGATTATGTTTAACATTTGATAGTATTCTCTAATTTTAAATCATTTCTCAAGATTACTTTTAGAATATTATAATACTATAATTTTAGGAAAAGGACAACCTGCAGGTCAGGGGTATAACCCGTCGCGTTGGAAAAAGCTGTAGGAATCGAACCCACAACTGTAGTGCGATAGGCCTTTATTACCTTCCACTAGCCAACAGGAAGTCCCTGGTTATTACAAAATAGTTTTCCTAATCTAAATGCTATGTGTCAATATTTTGAACCTTGTACGATTAAGATAAATATAATATTTTTGAGTTCTATTATCTTTTTGAGTGAAAGATGGGTTTGTGGTAAAAATTTATTAAAGAATGAA
The DNA here is from genome assembly GCA_963277665.1 of Viscum album. NCBI lineage: Eukaryota > Viridiplantae > Streptophyta > Magnoliopsida > Santalales > Viscaceae > Viscum > Viscum album. The sequence goes on from OY728150.1 coordinate 765,233,354, forward strand.
AGTCTACATGGAAAGTATGTATATTTCCTTACATTATTAGTATATCTCTTAATTAAATTCCTCTACTTTATTAAAGGTAACTTAAAACAAAATCATTGTCGGTTAACTTTTCCTACTGGGGAATCAATGATCGTTTAACAAATCACAAGTTTGTGATTTTATTTTTGTGAACTTTCTCCTAATCCTATTTTATGAAACTATCCATCAGACCTTGATGGTTTGTTTCTCATCCATATCCATGTTTTCATAGAATCCTAGTACGGGATATCTCTGGTAACCTTTGTACTTCTCTTTCTTTCTTTTAAAGTTATATTTTTATTAACCCTATTTCCGATATGGGTTTTCCAAAAAGTTATTTTCTACTTTGAACCTTTTATTTAAAAGAACAATTTCAAATTGTGAGGATGCAATTTATTGAAGGAGGGGAGAATGTAACACCCCAAGCTTCCACTATACACTTCTCTTTCAATAATGCAATAGCTTGCACTGTATGCAAGTTCGAGATTCTAACACACCGTGACCAATCAAAATAGAAGTTATGAATAGTAATACCCACTTTTTGAAATTATTTAAATTTATTATTTCAAAATGGACTTCATTTTTGGATTCATAATATCAATATTAGCCTATGTTGATTTTTTGGTATTTTTCTGAGAACTTCCAATTTTCGATGAATAGTGAAAAATACATAAAAAAACTTTTTTAATCAAAATAATTTATAGTGATAAATTGTACAATTGAGTGGTTTTAAAGTATAATTAGAATATATTTTAACCGTTTTATCCAATGGTGGTCATTAGAATTAATTTCACTTTGAAATTGGACATAAACAAGTGTCAATCTTTTGATATATATTATTTCCTAAAAACACAGTATTTGTTGTGACGGTGGGAATTAATTATTAAATTAATTAATTCCACTTATATGTTTTGAATTTTTTAAAATAGGAATCAGTTTTGAATTATGAATATAAAATATATCTCAGGGTTAATTTTTGGAATTTTTCTGAAAAACTACAATTTTTGATGAATAGTGAAACCACTATGTGGTAGTTAAAAAACTAATTTTTCGTTTAAATGAAACATTACCACTTATGTGAATTGAATTTCAACAATACAACATACATAGTTGTAATTATTAAGTAAAATTTGGCTGAAGTGGATGAAAATAATTATTGGTGAACATTAACTTTTATGTTTTATTAATCGTGATTAGAGGTAATTAGAGTAATTTAAGGTTAAAATAATGTTATATTAATATGAAATTACCTTGACACATGTCCTAATATTATTGGTTGAATAATGGCCGGCCAATAAATTCCATGGGTCAATTTGGGGGACCCCATGGAGCCACTTGGGTAAGATAATGACATTAATACCTTTTATTTAAAGTAAAAATAAAAATGTCACAAACATGCATTGTTTTACTAAACCAATTTTTACAAGGGGTTATACAAGTAATATTTTCAATTATAAATATCCATTGGAAATATAAAAAGATTTCCTACATCATGGAATATTTTTTATAATTTTTAGACATTAAATAAATTAAATATTTTATAACACCACGATGATGCATCAATTACCTCATTAATTAATGATTTAAATAAAATGAAAAGATAATGTAAAATCTAAGACATAAAATTGTCAAAAACCAATTATATACATATATTTATAACCCTTGTCACATTATCCTCGAATTATATAATTTTCGGACCATTGAGATCCGAAAAGCACTTCATAATAATGAAACATTTCATTACATTCCAAGAGTGCCCATCCTCTCCTCCTATAAAAGGCCCCCACCTCTACCACCTTATTCACACCTTCAAACCCATTAGACTGGGCCAAACATTTCCCTAATATTTTCTCAACTTCCCTCTCTTACTCCTAGAATCTTCACATTGGGAAGAAGTCTTCCCAAGGAAGCCTTTGGCTCAAATAAAAAAGAGTTACCCGATTTTAAGTTAATGTATTCTCTTATGTTCTTTTGTTTTATTTTGCTTATCCAACCCCGTAAACTCTTTTTATTCCATTATTTTGTAACCAAAACAGTATCTTAAATATACTAGGATGTTTTTCTGAGATGGATTTGATTTACACTTACACACACCTTCATATAATGGTTAAATAACATACTGTTTCTGTGGGAGGCGAATTACTACCTCACGAAACGATGATTGTTCCATCTTCTTTTAATACCTTTCATGGTGGAAATTAAGATGTAACTATATTTATATATGATATATATTATTTTTATGTTTTCCTTATGCTTCTGTATTTTTCATTTATGGCATACCTTTATGATTTCCAATATGGTTAAACACGATAATTTCATTTTAGGAAGTGCAGACTACCGCCCCTTAAAGTGATTTGAATCATTAATTCCATATGTGGGACGTATAAAGGATGGATTAAATGATATTATATATGAGATTATACTATAATAATAATATAAATTTATATAATTATGTTTTCATTCCATTAAATACAAAATATAAATGAAAGTAGCGTTCATGCGTAGGTACGGCTTACCGTCCCCATGAATGGTGCATTTCATTTCTCACATCTAAATGTTATGTAATATTATAAATGCATTTATATACTGGATATATAGGATATATATGATATCTACATCATGAATATAATTTTGGCTATAATGGATATTTTACCACATGAACAACTTGTAATTATAAGATGTTTATTGTTGACTCAAGCACCAAAGATCAACAAAACGACCGTTATTAACATATATGACTACATAATGTTCATAACATGGTAATAAGTGATATAAAAAGAATAATGAACTTGAAAAAGGTTCTTAAGAATTTATAAATTAACTCAAGTTTATTATTCAAGAGATTAAAGAATGATCGAGCCATGTCAGACATGAGGTAAGGGAATTCATCTCAATCTCCTTTCATTGAGACATATTTTGTTTTATACACAACTTTCTGTTATACGGTGTATAAACCTCTTTTACTTTTACATTTATTCAAAAGGAATCTTTTTTATACGAAGCATTTTTACTAAACGACAAAAAGAATGTTTTTTCTTACGTATGCGATGACAACGACTTTTTCGCCACCGTGACCATTATTTGAGTTTCGGCTTCCTCTACAAACGATAATTTTTTTTAAATGAAAAGTAAATACCAAGTTTTACTTTTATTTTATTTCGGTATGGAAAATGGTTTTGATAATATTTTTATTATAGAAATGTGATGTATTGATATCTTGTGATTGAAATGTGGGAATGATATGTTTCCTTTATGCATGTTTTATGTGATACAATTATGTTATGGTTTATTATATGATTAAAAATTTTCATATAAGGAATGCATTGGACATAATAATTGACGGGTGGAGCCCGCTATAGCTCCTAGATGCATCTGTAGGTCTCAAGAGACAAACTAGTGTCGTGGCACAAGGTCTTGAAAAAATCGTATTTGTAGTCTTGGAACAAGGCCTTGACTATGTGGTTATGATATTCTAGAATTATGCATTACAACATTATGAAAGTGGTTATTGATATTGCATGTGATTATTTGACTTGTAGAATATCCATGTGAATAAGTAAATGGAATTATTTCATTTTATTTTTGCCATATTATGCGAATGTTCAAGTTTAAAAGGCTTTTGTTTTAGTTATACATTTCCTTAAATGGTATTGTTTATTTATGAAAGTTTCTGGTATATTTTTATCCTTACTTAGCATCTGAGCTCACCCATTTCTATGTTTTATTTTTCCCAGGATGTGAAGAAATTATTAATGACTGACCTGCAGGGATAGTCTGAAGGGGATATTAGTGTGAACTATGGAGACCATGTTATGTAGTTTTCACTTTATGATGTAATGTGACATTTATGAATGTATCTAGTGTTTTCAAGGCTACTAAAATAATTAGTCTTACGAGACTTGATCATTTGTGATCTTGCCAATGTTACGTAATAATGAACCGACTCTGGGTAATTGGGGTCCATGCATTACATTTATGAAATTGATAAAATAAATGAAAATGACACTTAAGGAAATTCTTTTTATCTTAGGGGAAAACTATTTTGAATAGTTTGTTTGAAATATGCTTTTTTTAAATTTACTACTTTTAATGAATTAATTTTTAAGAAATTATAAGGAATAAAAATATAATAATTCTTAGTTAAACAAAAAACAATTTTTTTGCATGAAATGTATTTTTTTTCATAATAAATTAAATCATTCACCATTGATGAATGGTTTTAATTAAATTCACATATAATATATTCTATAAAATATTTCAACATTCATATCATGGTATTAACATGGTAATAAATAATAATGAAATCATTTTTATTGGTAAAACACATTTTTCATAAAAATAGTTTCCATGTGTTTGTGTGAAGATATTAGAATTAGTTGTTCAAAAATACAAGAATTGAATATTGTAAAATAAATTAAATATTTAAGATCATCACTGTCAGATTTATTTAATAAGGTGAAATTTATTCCTATCCAAAATCAATAGTTACAATAGTAAAAATCTTATCACTGTGGTAGGGGTAAAAATGGTTAATAACGGGGTTAAAATAAGAGATACGACTTAAAATATATCAAAGATATTATATTTACATGACTGGTTGAGTATAATTTAACCTCCATAAGATTATCTTCAAATTTTTTATGTTTTTTTCACTTTAAACAGGTAGACAATTTATTATATTTTAATGTTCTAAATATCTACAAGGTTTCCACTCTACTCAATTATAAAAGGGAAGATTTTATTTTCACTTATTCTCACTATTTGTGAACTCCAGATCAGATAATCCTTAATAAAATCAATTCATAAATGTATGACTTTTATCTTAGATGTCTTGGTTTCATCGGAAGTCCATCCAATTAATGCTTAATGTTTATTCCAAATGAAGATACTTAAAAAATAGGTAATCATCTTAACTGGTTTCTTTAGTGTTTCCTTACTATTTCCCATTATATAAGTATTATATAACCGTTTTAATATAATTAAATAAGTATCATTACTAAAATTAATTGTTTTTATCTTAATTTTAAAATAATTTTCTATCATTTTTCATTCCAATCTAAAAGTAATGTGGTGCTCATGCGTACACATGTACTACAATTTCCATGAAGTGAAATGCTTAATTTTTCATCACCACCTCACATGGATGGATATATTGATAGATTTAAGGAGTAAATATAATATTTATGATATATTGATGATTATATAAAGATAAATTAGTATATTGTTTTTCTGTTTCTTCCCATTCATAGAAGAATAAAAGCATCAACCATGTGTACATGTAAACCATCACTTCCACGAAGTGATATAATTCATTTTTTATCGCATCATTTCATGGATTATTATAAGAGTGTACTTAACGAATAAATTTTTGGTTTATGAAATTATTAATATTTTTAGATAATTAAAATATGACCATGTTGTGATGAAAATAACCTCCAAAATGAAACAAGCATGAAAAATGAAACAGTTAGCACCTAGAATATTAGTTTTAATAAATATTTTTTAAAAAAATGTGCCATTTAAAAAAATAAATTAAGTAAATATTGGAAGATAATTATGAATATTGTTATAATATTTATTTATAATATATATAATTTTTGTTATTCATAATTTTAGATCATGTATGGTGAAATTTTGGACTAGAGGTAATAATTTATTTTGCAATCTCATTTTAATCTAGATTTTTCATTTTTAAATCACCATTGGGTAGATTGTATGATCTATATCTATCTCTATATCAATATGAAACCCCATATATTTTTTCTACTATAGTTATTTCTTGGTTTTTTAGTTATTCATTACATTTTCAAGAGGTTATGAAGAAAATTATTAGGTAAGATATGTCTAATAAGGGTATTATCTATGAATTTTTTTTGGAGGGATGCTAAAGATATTTCATAAAATAAGATGATTATGTATCTAATAATGAAAGAAATTAAACCATTATTGTTATTGGTATTTAATTATTGTGATATATATTAATTATATATCTAAAATTATGTAATATATATGTATTTTATGATTGGGTCACCTCAGATGAAATCATATAAGGGTTTAATTATTTTTAGATATTAGTTTATGATAAAGATGAAGAAAGAACCTAAAATAAATCATGATGAATATAATGTGATATAGTATGAATATAAAGTTCCATATTTTAATAATAAACTACCATATTTTAGGAAATATTCTCAATTATTTTAATGATTATGTAATTTATCACTCTAATTATTGAATCCCGATGCATACAATTTTATATTTTAATCAATGGATGAAACTAAGAGGAATCATGTTTAAAACATATTGGGTGAATAATTTAATTATTTTCTACTTGATAAACCAAATTTCATAGGGTATGAAAAGAAAATCATATTACCATGATTATTGAACTCTATCAATACATGAATCACACTAATATTCCAAATGATCAAAAGAAGAATAAGCATACCCTTGATTCATTTATGAGAAAATATCCACTATCCTTTATTGGATCCTTTGATTCACTAAATTTATATTTTCTATTCTATAATTCATGATTTATGAAAGAATTTTTTCAGTCATTTATAATTTAGATAGTGAAGAAGTTAAATGATGGCATCTTATTACGAATGTGAGGTAAGATGAACAAATAGACTCTATAGAATTAATGGAATTTAAAAGTTGATTTTGAATAGGTAATTTCCCTAAAAACTTCTTATGAAAATTGAATAGTAATTTCTTGATCTAAATTAGAGGTATGATGAATCTATTGGAACATAAAAGGAAAGGTTCACATGAAATTATTGGTATTATTCAAGTTTTATCCTCAGTTCTAAAAGAAAAAATGAACAATTACTTAGTTCTTTAAAAACGAATCTCCAAAATGTGATATCATTTTAGGAATTTAGTAGTTATGAATAAATCATTATATCCTCTATCACAGTAGAAATAGAGACTAGAGTCTCCCATTATTCTCATGATTTTAGGGAAAATAAATTAAAGATATATTTTTAAAGAAATTAAAAGGAAAAAACCAATAAAGGAAAGAAAATTAATCTTCATTCATGTCACATGTTTGAAAATAAAAATGGGAAAAATTATATTAAAGTGTCTAATATATGTTTCATGTGTGAAAAATAATGATTTTGGTAAAATAAATGTGGAAAAAATATGAAGATTCTAGTCAATGAAAAGAATAGCGAGGAAACACAATAGAATGCACCACCAAAAATTTAATGCTTCAATTTTAAGGAACATGTGAATTATGACAAATGGTTCATAATTCCAAGGGTTATTAAAGAATATCAGTATCAGAAATTTATTAATAAAAGAGAAAAATGGATTGCTTATGTGATCACAACCACTAAAGTGGATCATAAGGAAAAAGTGGTGAAAGGTACACTTATCATTCAATCTATTAATACAAACGTATTATTTGATTTAGGATCTACCCACACATATATATTTGAATAATTTGATAGTAGTACCACATCACCACCTTAATGATTAGATATTGAATTATTAATAAAAATTCTTAATGGTATGATGATTGTATATTCAGTATATAAATCATATTTGATATAAATTTGTTGGAACATGCTTCATAAAAATCTTGTTATTCCCCATATAGTTAAATTTTATGTGATTCTAGAAATGGATTGATTCTCTATTTTTAGATACCATATTAATTTTCATGTAATTGAAGTTATGTTTTATCTTAAAAATTAACCTATGATCATTTATTGGTGAAAATATGAATATAAATTTATAATGGAATGTGCTTCCATTATTTTGGTATTATTATATATTCATGAGAGGTATTTATATAAAATGGTTGGGGATAATGTCAAAATTGTAGATATGATTATTATGAATGAATAAGACTATATATGTTCTAAATAGTTTCCAAGTCTCCCCCTAAATTGTGAAGTGGGATTTTCAAAATAACTCATGCCTGGTTCTACGCATATTTCAAAGGCTCCTTATATAATTTACCTAATTGAGTTGAAGGAATTAAAGATGAAACTCTAAGATAATATAGATAAGTTATTCATTCTGTAATGAACCCAACACTAATGAGATATAGATATTGTATACTTTATTACATTTAAATAAGATTTCATGGATTTCATATAGGATGATTGAGAATTTTAGTAGTCTTAATATAATATATACATGCTTGATTCCCATTTTATGCTGGAAATAAAATAAAAATCATAACAAAAGAAATTATTTGGAGTCTATTAAAGTAATTAAATGTTTTATTTTTCATATCCTAGAGAAAGGAAGCAAAATAAGGGTGATCTGAAATATTTAGAAAGGGTTAAGTAAAAAAAGAATCTATAATGAGTAAATAAGATATAATTAATATATAAAAGTAAATTACTATAAATAAATCACATTTAATTAATAAAATAATGAAGAAATACATCTTTGGATAATATCCATGTAATAATACCATGGATAATAATAACTGGATTCTAAATGAGGTAAATTATTTAAGTTAGACTTCAGGATCTCATACATCACGATTTATTTACTGTCAAAACATAGTTTCAAGATAGTTTACATTGTGAATATAAATATTCTAAAAACCAATTTAATAAGGCTAGACAACCAGTTTTTCTCATTAAATCTATTGATGCATTGAGGGTATATATTTATTCAATAAAGTTCTCTTATGACTTCTGCATTGTTTATGGCATTATGTTTTGGAATCACAAACACTTTTCCTTAAGTTTAATTCTCCTTACAGATTTTTCATTCCATATTAATTATAGATTTACCATTTTATTTTACTTACTTTTTGTGATTTCATTTTTTCATTCCCTTTTACATACAGATTTTTCAATCTGTTTGACATACAAAATTTTCGTTCCATTCTACATAAAAATTTGTCATTATGTTTTTCATACATATATAACATTACAGTGTACTTATGATTCTGACATATTGTTTTACATAATCCTACATGATACCATTTTTCATGATGCCAATACCTGTAAAACTGTTGAACCGATTTATGATACCGGTACCCAAAATAGTGATACCATTTTCTAAATCCAATTTTCATTTTTATAAGAGTCTATTTTCTTGATAATGTTAGAGTTATTTAATGTATCATTACAATATTATTAGATTCTAATTTTTCTTATATTTAACATTTACCATAAACATAACATCATTTCTTATACATGAAATGATATCGTACAATCTATTATAATCTATCAATTTTCTGTTTGACATGTGTTCAGGTCCCTCTAAAATTTATGGAAAATATGACCATTGGAGTGGAGCTGACCATTGAGATGTTTTTTGTATAAATACAAGTTTATTTGAATGAGCTCATGTATAATGAAGTTGAGTTAATAGAAAAGAGATCAATGTTTGTGAATTGATTTCTAGAGGGAGAGGCTCTTACAACCTTCAATGCATAATGGCAATGTCATGACCAACTTGTTCAGGTGTGAACAACTTGTTCAGAATAGATTTGCACAGACTCTGATCATACTGATCTTGGGCTTCTGAGTTTGAAAGATAGAGGTTCTAATTTCCTTCTAAATCGAGGGCTTGTAAGGATAAAATACAGATATCGATCTTCAGATTGTGGTCTTACCTAGGTGTGGGTAAGACATACTTTCTTGATAGTATAAATCAAGGTACCTTTCTCCAAGGTTGTTATATACCATTCTATTTGGGTTAAAAGAATCTTACTGTTACTTGTTTTCTATTTCAAGTTGTGTTTATTCTGCTATAATTTTATCATTATTAATGTTATAATGTATAATCGTCTTATAATTCCTAATTCCGTCACTCTGATTATATTAAAGATTATATACGATTTAAGGTAGAATCATTCTTTTAATAAAATCATCCTTAATATTTTATTTTATGGTTTTAAAGCTAAAGAAAATATTCATTAAGAGGTTTTTTTTAATTTTATTTAAATTTGTTAAAATATGTTTTCTTAAAGATGAAATCTAACTTTAAGAAACATATTTCCTTAATGTTAAAGAAACCTTCCTTAATAATGTTTTATAATAACTTTAAAGATTCCAAATAAGTTTTTCAAAAGTATACAATTGAACCTATTTTTATTTTATCATCTCATTATAATATTGGATCAATCTATTGGTATTAGAGGATGTATCTTTAATAATTATATTTACATATATGTTTTATTGTTCAAAATTTCAGTGTTCTTAAATCCTTTATATTGTTTAAACCATGTTTACAAACATTTACTGCTAATAGGTTTTGTGGAATAAAATTTTCTTTTAGTATGGTAGGCATTCATGTTGGTTCTCTGGACATTATTAATACTAATAGACCACATATCATTGATTGAAATGAATATATGAATTGGAGAGACAGAAATATGGCCTTTTTTATAAACACAAGTGTATATAACTACATTATGTTAATGAGAGATTACAGGATTCCTGATAAGGAACATAGAACCTTCACTAATCTAGAAAAAGGTGGAATATTAGCTATAATTTAAGATATGAAATACTTTTCTTTGTTACTTGAACAAAAATATATATAGACAAATTTAATCTTGTGAATCTGCTAATAAAATTTGGAAGAATATAGAAGTAACTCACTTTGGAACTTCTTAATTCATTGAAACTAGAAGATCCATGCTCATAGTTGAGTATCATGGTTTTTGTTTTCCTTATATAGAACCCATATGTTAATTACAACAATGATTTATGACTATCATTAATACCTTATAATATATGGGTGAGAATGGTTTAGATACTAAGATTCTTGTAGACAAGATTATAAACATCATGCCTAATGAATGGGAATCCATGAGGGAAACTATAGATGAGAATAAATAAGTTACTCAGATTTCAATAGATGATTTATTTGGAACTCTTCTTCAACATGAAACTATAATTAAGAGAGATTATGATAATATTATGTAGTGGAATGGAAATGGAGGTGTTTCTTTTTCAATAAATTCAAATCATATGAAAGTGAAGACTCTAAAGATAGTTACAAGATCTAAATCTAAGAAGGTTTTTATTCAATATGAATCTAATGAAAGTGAAACTTTGGAAAATGAGATAGCCAATATTTCTCTGAGGATGAACAAGATTGTTGGAAAAAAGAACATTCAATATAGATACAATAATAAAGAAGGGAAAGAAAAGAAAGATCGAGAAGTGACATGCCATGAATGTTGAAGAACCTGTCATATTAAACCTGATTGTCCCTTTCTTAAGAAAAGAGACAATAAGAAATGTAATTCTAAGAGGAACAAGAAGAATTTATATATATTAAAGCCTAAGAAAGTCTATAAAGACAATGACACTTGGAGTGCTAGTGGTGATGATTCTTCTGATGACACTTCAGAATATGAATCTTCTAAGAAAAAGAATATTGGTCTAACAACTAGAAATCCATTTCAAAATCATTTTCTTATGGATAAATTAATAATTGGTGAATCCTTAACCAATATGTCTTTAAGTGAAAATTTTATTGATAAAGGTTTTTCTTCAGATGAAGAAACCTCTCCATCAGGCAATAATGATGATATACCATCTTATGAGGATGTTTCTAGAATTGATAAGCAGCTTGAAATGAAAAAATTGAAACGTTTCTAAGAAACCTGAAAAATAAAATTCTAGAGAATTTATTTTAAAAACTGAAATTTTATATCTTACCAAATATCTTGATATGAAATATTATGTTTTATAAAATAATTCTAGGAAACCTAAGCAAGTTAATTCTGAGAAGGATAAACTTTCTAAGGATCATAAAAATCAGCTTTTAGAAAAATACACTTTTGAGGATAATCTTAACTCTAAATTTATTATACTAGAGGATAAAAATTTATTCTTGAAACTAATGTTTGATATATTATCCTTGAAGAAACTTCTTAAAAATTTTACTTCTGGTAATAAAACTTTTGACAAGATTTATTTTAAGATCTGACCGCATGTTAATAATCAAGGATTAGGTTATTCTCATGAAAACCCAATTTTTAGAAACAATTATTTTGTACCTTCAAGAGCCCCCTTTTGCGCTAAATGCTAATGTGATAGGAATTGGAAGAAAATATATTCGTTAAATAATGTTCAATCCCTTGGGTTTTATAAAGCATAATTTTCTAAACAAATTTTGATACCCAAGATATTATTATCTAATAATTCTGGATCCAAGCAAATGTGGATTCTGAAAACATAACTATTTAATTTTATGGATAATGAAGGAAGTACAAAAAAATAGATGATACATGGATAATGGATATTCCCGAAACAAGACAAGTAAAAAAGACTATTTCAAAAATATTTTAATGACTAATGGTGGAATAGAATCCTTTGGAGATAACTGTCAATGATAAATTTTTGGTATAGTTGACATTATTATTCTTGGTAAATCTATTATTTCAAATGTTATTTTTGTAAAAGTCCATAAGAACATCCTCATTATCATCATACAATTATGTTATGAAGGTTACCTTGTGAATTTTAAAAATAATAAATGACCAGTTCACAATTCCAAGGATGAGTTTATTCTCTCTGCTATTCAGCATGAGAATGTGTACACCTTAATCCAATAAGACCGTAGAAGTAAATATATACCTTTCCTTAGTGAAATTGAAGATCAGTCTTGGCTTTGGAATAGATTACTAGGGCAATATATGTTAAGGAATCATAGTAAAAATTCTAAGAAAGGACTTGTTAAGGATCTAATATATCTTAGGTTTGATACTTCAAACATATATGATCCTTGTAAATATGGAATGTAACATAAATCTATCATTAAATCTATAAGTTATGTTTCAACTTCTAATGCCTTATAGTTGGTTCACATGGGCTTATATGGTCCAACACAAATGGGAAGTATTAGAGGCAAATAATATGTGTTTGTCCTAGTTGATGACTACTCTAGATTTACATGGGGTCTATATTCTTGTGAAGATATCTGAAGAATTTTCATATTTCAAAAACATTAGTGCTCATTTTAAAAATGAGAAAAACCAACCTTTGATAACTATTCATAGTGAACATGGTGGAGAATTTGATAATTTAGACATAGAAAATTTTTATAGTAAGAATGGTATTACTCAAAACATTTCAGCTTCAAGAACTCCTCAACAAAATGGTATTGTCGAAAGAACAAATTGTATTATGCAAGAGATGACTAGAACCTTGTTGAGTGAATATTCTATATATAATCATTTTAGGTTGAATTTGTAAGTACTTCCTGCTATACTATAAACTGTGTTTTAATAAGACATTTTCTTAATAAAACACCTCACGAGGTATGCACTAGACGAGAACCAAATGTTTATTACATCAATGTTTTTTGTTGAAAATTATTCAACTTAAATACTAGAGACAACATTCAAAAATTTTCACACAAATCCTATGAAATAATTTTCTTAGGTTACTCCACTAACTCTAAGGCATATAATGTCTCTAATAAAAAAACTTATACCATGGAAGAAATAGTATACGTTAAATTTAATGAAACTAATTATTATTTTTTAAACAAAATGAACTCATTTTTGATATATTTTCTTGAAACCAATAACCATCCTTTGATAAAAGATCATTTAGTTAAAGAAGATGTTCAATAAAATATTTCTGAGACATTTACTTATAAAGATATTCTACCCTATGTTGAGGAATTTTTTTAAAAAAACCCAATTCAGTTATTACATAGGAATCATCCCACTGATAATGTCATCAATAATGTTAATCAACCAGTATGAAGTAAGAGTTCCTTAAAGAATGAAGTTGAACTTGTTTCTTTACTTTCTCAATTTGAATAACAGACTCATGATGAAGCCTTGGGTGATGAGGATTGGATATTGGTAATACAAGATGAACACAATGAATTCATAAAGAATCATGTTTGGACCTTGGATAAACAAAACCTATGAAATTTTCTATTATTGGAGTAAAATGGGTTTTTAGAAATAAATCTGATTAAAATGGAATTATTGTTAGAAATAAAGAAATTTTAGTTACAAAAGGCTATAATCAAGAAGAAGGCATATACAATGAAGAAATATATGATATTGTAGCAAGACTTGAATCTATATGTATTCTTTTATCATTTGTAGCATTAATTTATTTTAAAAATTATCAAATGGATGTAAAATTAGAGTTCCTCAATGTTTATTTATAGGAGGAGGTCTATATAGATAAAGCCCTGGTTTTGAATATACATAATATCCTAATCATGTTTAAAAACATTCCAAAGCTTTATATGGACATAAAAAAACCCATATAGCTTGGTATGATAGGCTTACATGATTTTGGCATAAAAATAACTTTGTTAAGGGAACCAATGATCCAACCCTTTTCATTTATAATGATAATAAATATTTTTTGATTATTCAAATTTATGTTCATAACATCATCTATAGATCGACTAAACAATCCTTAACTTATTCCTTTGTGAGTCTTATGAAATATGAGTTCGAGATGAGTATGATGGGTGAGTTAAATTTTTTCCTAGGTTTTCAAATTTCTCAAATACTAGATGGAACACAAATATCCCAACATAATTATATCAATGATATTATTAAGATGTTTGGGTATAACAACACTAAAAGTATAAGTACTCCTACGAAAACCCCTAATACTGATGAAATTGATGAAGTAGGTAAACATGTAGATCAAACATCTTATAGAGGAATGATGTGAAGTTTACTTTACTTAATAGATAATCAACCTGAATTAATATTTTTTTTATAATTATATTCATGATATCAAGAAAATCCTAAATAATCCCATTTAAAATCATTAAAAATAATTTTTTAGTATTTTAAAGGATCTTTTGATTTGGGAATATTTTATTCGTCTAGAAATGATTTTGAACTTAAATTTCTTTAGGATGATAACTTTGGTTGCTGTAAAATGTATAGGAAGAGTACATCTAGAACATTTCATTTCTTTGGACATTCCTTAGTTTCTTGGTCTTGCAAGAAAAAACATTCTGTCGAACTTTCTACTACTAAAGCTGAATATGTAGCAGCTGGAAGTTGTAGTGATAAATTGTTGGGGATGAAAAAAACAGTAAAAAATTATGGTATGAGTTTTACGAAAACTCAAATAAAATGTGATAACACAAGTTCCCATTCCCTAAGTAAAAACCCTTCACATCGCTCTCATGAATAGAACATAGATATTAGACATCAATTTCTTAGGGATCACACACTTAGAAGAGATATAATTTTTCAATTCATCAAAATGTATGAACAACATACTGATATTTTTACAAAACATTTACCTTTTGATAGATTTGAATACATTAAACAGAAGGTAGGTATGTTTACTATGAGATAATAATCCATATCTACTTCTGGTTTAACTCATCTCCTAACATTAAATTACTCCTTATTTCAGGGGGAGAATATATGCTTGTTTTTTTTCTTTATTTATCTTTCTATAAGAAAAATTATATTTCTTTAAGGAAATATATCATTCCCTTAGTATTTTGTTCCTTGAAATTCTAGGATTTTAAATTATCAGAATATAAAATTTTAGAATGGAATTTCTCGGAATGAAAATTCTCCGAATAGAAATTCTTTGAATGGAAATTTTTAAAATGGAAATTCTCAGCAAAAAATACTCAGAATGAAAATTCACTGAATGGAAATTTATGTAATGGAAATTCATGAAGAAGAAATTCATGGAATGCAAATTCACAGAATGGAAATTCACAGAATGAAAATTCATTGAATGGAAATTCAAAGAATAGAAATTCATAGAATCTAAAACATCCATGATAATTCTTATAATACTAATAAATTCTACAGAGTATCCCAAAAGGCACACTTTATTACTTCTTATTTTCTAATTTTATGTTATAATTGTTGTTATTTCATGATTTTCAATTCATTTTTTACCTTAACTCAAATGATCAGAATTCGTATTTTCTACAATCATCCTCAACCATCAGATCAGATCAAATTATTTTCAACCATTTGACTATCCTATGGAAGATGAAAGGTCATTTCTTTGTCTATATAAGGGGTTCATTACTTATAAACACCACACTATCTTCTCTACTCTCTGTGTCTAAGTTCTATTTCCTTAAAAGTCTACATTATGACTCCTCCGTTTCTTACACTCCTAATGACTCATGATTCATCAGTAGATCAGTTTCCGATTAGTAAGGAAATATAGGATTGGTCTATCTTTAGAGAAATAATGGTTTTCCTTATTTTATTTACAATGTATGACTCCCCCACATCTTAGGTTATAATAACCAATAAATGGGAAAGTGTATGTATGGTTAAGGAGAAAAGTCAGGATTCAGTTTACATTGACCTAGTCATAAAATTCTATGAATCTTTACCTTTATTTAAAAAGGATGGCAAGGATATGATTAAATTCATATGTTTTGACAAGACTTATACAATTCCATATAAAAAGGAAGAAAAATGTTCTCAATATACCATATAAAAGAGTGGCTATTCTATGCTCTCACAGACAGCCCTCAAAGGAATGTTCTTTTGAGAAAGTCAAGGCTCTGGATTTCCTTGGCCTAAAGGATATTAAGCATCTAACGATTACTAATCGTACAAAAAATCATAATCTGGTAGCTCTCTGGATGCATGGATTTCTTATTCGATGGGAAGGGGATAAGTTCTCTTTAATGATATGTGATATATTTTTATTATATTTTCTTATAAATGTAAGGAAGATTAACATGACCAAGTACATATTTCTCACCATCCATGTAGTAAATGGCAGAACCATCTGGTCTCAGATTCTTATGTATCTGGAAACTATCTCCAGGATAATTGTAATACGACTTCAAGAGTTTAATGTCCCTTGGTGATCAATTTCTAAGCCATTAAATATTTTTTTCCCTTTGATAATACTGAAAAGATAATTAAGGTATAGTTTTTAATGAAATCCTAATTTTTTGAAGAAATGATTTTACACAACAAGGTTTATGGTCCAAAATCTTTAGAATTAGTTCCTATGAAATGAAAACCTAAAGAACCAAGTTTTCCAGAACCGGTTCCTACTGACCTGGTATCAACACCTCCTCCTATAAAGATTCCAAAATCTTATTCTGATGCAATGGTATCTATATGGTGAGATATGAAATCTATCATAAAGGATGTTGATCATTCCTTTGGCTTAAACCATGAAGATGCTAATACCTTAAAAGTTAAGAAAGCTGTAATTTTAGTGAGTGAATAGAAGGATAATAACTTGAAGATTAAATCATTGGAATCTCATGTGTGTCATTATTTACTAAAATTAGTAGATAATTAATCTCAAGAAGTACCGGAATATCAGTTTATTCTTACAAAACTGGTTTTCACTCTATAAAATCATAAATCTAAGAATATATTAAAAGTTTCAAAACATGTTCATGAATTGGAAGATTAGATCCTTCAAAAATAAAGTGATGATATTATAAGGTAAGTGTAAGATTATAGTGAAACTACTCAAAATTCAGTTTCTAAATCGATTTATGAAAAACAAAAAATTGAAGAAGAAGATAATGTTGAAGTTGAATAAGAAGTTGAAGTTGAAGTGGAAGAAGAAGTGGATGAAGAGGTTGAAAAACAAGATGATGTAGGGGAAGAGATCCAGGAAGAATAAAGATAAGAAGTAACTAAAGAAGAAGATAATCAAGGGGAAGAATATGAAAATGGAGATCTTAATGTTATCCAAGTATCTGATGAACAAACCCCAGTTCCAAATTTGGACAAAGAAAAGAGTGTTTTGGTTACCTCATCTGATAAAGACACTCCCCATAAGTCTTCCAAAAGGATAGGAAAAACATATTCCTTAACTCCAAGAGGAAATGGGAAAAGAAATGATAATTTAGACTATGAATCCTCATCTTCTATTGAGCATGATATTTTCAATATGTCTTTAAGGAAGTTGGTATGCACTATTCAGGTTCTTGTAAATATAGATTCCCAAAGTTAAATGATGCATGATACCATGAATCAAAAGATTTAATCGACTAATATGTTTATTAACCTAGTGATTAAGAAAGACGCATATTTTGACAATATTTTGATTGATTATAATGCTCAAAAAGTGACTTGCAAGAAAGTCTTTAGCCACACCAAAACCATCAATGAAGATCTTAGATAGTTCAGAGACTTTATGGATTTAACAAATGGAGCATAAAATAATTATGGATCTAAGTTCGACAAATTCAATGTATAAATTTTTGAGAATGTATGAAATCTCATTTCCATTTCTCGGTCTATAAGCAGTGAAAAAGAATTCAGAGCCGAACTAGTGAAAAAGCTGGCTAATAAAGTGGGGTTCATTAAAAATAAAGATAAAAAAATCAAAGCTCAAGAATAATGTATATTGTATATTGGAAATAAAAACCATTATCATGAGTTTATTTTTAATAAGCTTTAAGAAAATAATAAGTATGTGAAGAAACATAAAGGTTTGATAAAGAAAATACTGTCTGAGCAAAAGAAGTTTGGATGAATTTTTTTACATTCTGATGTTTTTTTTGTAATATAAACTTTATTTCCAAAATTTACTTAAGTCTTTTCTTGCATATATTTCTTTTTTTTTCGCATGTATGTGGTCTTATACTTTAAATTACATCCTATACTTCTTAATTACTTTTTTAAAATCACAAAGGTGGAGAATTTATTTGACAGAGGAATTTAATAAAGGCGTCAAAGGGGAAGAATCTTTTAAGGGTCAGTATGGTAAAAAATAATAATGATTAAGTAAGGGGAGTTTCTTTTAAGAATATATGTTTATATAAGGGGGAGATATTTCCTTAAGAATGAAAAATGGATACTAAATATATAGAATACAATCCTTGGGAGACAAAACCTAAGGGGGAGTTAGTCGTATTCATCCTAAATTTCCCTCAAAGGGGGAGATAAGTTTTTATCACTTGATTTTCCATGTAGTTATATTATTCCATAACAAATTTTTTTTTTGTGATTTCTAAAAAGAGGGAGATTATTGAGTCAATAATGTTCTCTTATGACATATCCATTCCTTATGGTCTTATGTTTTGAAAATCCAAAACACTTTTCCATATGTTCCATTTTACATACTTATTTTTCAATCTGTTTTACTTATAGATTTTTCAATATGTTTTACTTATAGTTTTGTCATTCTGTTTTGTCATTCTATTTTACTTATATATTTTTCAAACCATTTTACTTACAAATGTTTCATTACATTATACTTAAAAATTTTTCATTACATTTTAATTACATATTTAAAATTATGGTGTACATAAGATTCTGATGTATTGTTTTACTTAAGCCTACATGATACAATTTTTCATGATACCAATACCGGTAAAATATTCATACCTATTTTATGATACCAATACCCAAAATAGTGATACTGATCTCTCAATCTGATTTTTATTTTCTTAAGAATCCATTTTCTTGATTATGTTATAGTTTTTTAATATTACAATATTATCATATTTTATGTTTTCTTATACATAAAATTTACGTTAATTTTAAAATCGTTTATTATAAATGATACAATTTCATACAATCCGTTATAAACTAACCATTTTCTGTTTGAAGCTCATCCAGGTCCCTTCAAAATTGAAGGAAAATATGACTGTTGGAGTGGAACCTACCATTGAGAAATTTTTCCTATAAGTACGAGTTCATTTTAATGATATAAAGTATGCTGAAGTTTAGTGAATAGAAAAGAGATAAACTTTTTTGAAGTTATTTCTAGAGAGAGGGGCTCTTACAACTCTCAGTGCTTCATGCGGATGTCATGAACAATTTGTTCAGGCATGAACAACTTGTTCACACTTGCTTTGTGAAGACTCTGATCATGCTGATCTTGGGATTTTGGGTTTGGATGACAGAGGTTCTTATTTCTTTCTAAATCGAGGTATTGTGGGGATAGAAAGATAGATACCGATCTTAGGATTGAGGGATTACCTGGGTTTGGGTAAGACATACATTCTTGAAAGTATTAATCAAGGAAACTTTATCCATGGTTGTTGGATACCACTATATTTGGGGTAAAATAATCTTATTGTTTCTTGTTTTCTATTTCAATTTGTTTTTATTCTGCTACAATTTTAACTTTTTTAAAGTTTGAAAGTTTAACTTTCTTACACTTTCAAATTCTGTTACTCTGATTATATTAAATATTTTATACACTTTATGGTAGAATCATTATTTTAAGAAAATACTCCTTAATTGTTTATCTTCTGTTTTTAAACCGTAAGAAAAGATTTCTTCAATAGGGTTTGTGAATTTCGTTTAACTTTGTTAAAATAAGTTTTCTTCTAGTTGGAAGCGAACATTATGAAATATATTCCCTTATGGTTAAGAAAATATCCTTAAGAAAGTTTTATACCAACTTTAAAGGTTCCTAAAGAATTTTTTAAAATTATACATTTCACCCCCATCTGGTATTTGAGCATTTCATAATAATGTTCGATCCTACATAATACATAATTATAGGCCCCATGAATAACTACATATCCAATTCATTAATCAAATATTAAATAATCAATTTGATGTATTCCTTATTAAAAATAATTTATATTGAGTGAAGAATATTGAATAAAAATATTTCCACTGAAAATAAAATAAAATTTAAATTAAAACATCGTAAGTATAAATGATATATGATTTTGGAAATAATAATATCCATGATAAATAGAGTATGGATATTTAAGATAAATATTATTTCCAATGAAATATCTTAATAAAGTGAATTTTCCACGATAAATATAATGACTACAAAATTAATCAAGAGATGCGGATGATAATAAGTTCAATCGAAAAGTATATTTTATTGTAAAAAAAGTGTTTTAATTAATAGAAGAAAATACAAGTGAAAAATTCAATATTTTTTCATAATTATTTTTTATTAATTATATAAATCTTGAATAAAAATCTGACAAGTGTAAAATGGTTATGGTAGTGGGAAAGTTTGTTATCATTGTATATATTAAAGAGGAAACATTACTTTTTAATTTTATAAAGAAACCAAAAAATGTATCTTTAGGAATACAGTAGGAATATTCTTTTCATACCTTATAATAATTCATGGATAAATTAAAATTCCCTTTATTATTCATTTGGGTAAGTAAAAATTACTTTTATAAATTAACTTTTAAATATTATGACATTGGAGGAAAATATATCTTATCATAAATAAAAATAAGACAAGCTTATCTACTAAAAATTACATTACTCAATTCAAGCTAAAAATTGAGAAAATGTTGAAAAAAATGAAAACTCAATAGATATATATAGGATAATAAAATAATAGTTTATGAAGGATAGATTATATGATTTATTTAATGAAAATTAGAACAATCCAACAAAATTGATATTGAAAGATAGATTCTTACCTATGTGGTAACTTTTAAATTATAACCCCCAAAAATCATAAACATGAATTAAAACTTTAATAGTCATAAATAAATTGATATTCATGTTATATACATAAAATGGAATGTTTATTCACCATATAAAAATAAATAGGCATATATTACCCAATATTTCTCAATGGAGTGAAAAATTAGAAAAAATCCATTACGAAGATAATATGATTGAAGTGATTATGTGTAAAAAATTTATTATAGAAAACATTAGTATAAATACTTCATAATAAATTTTTTGTCCATTTTAATCATAATCATGGAATAAAAAAGTGTGTAAAGTATATGTATACATTAGTGAATGGAAAATGATTTATAAAACCCTTCACCCCACATTTACCCTATGTAGAATATGATTTAACCTACTGTAACATAGTTGTAAAAAAGTTATTAATCTATTAAAGAACCATATTAAAATTTATTATGTAATATATGATGCTATTATAACATCTTTCAATCCATTTGTTAATATAATTTCATTATTATTACTGTCTTAGGTGTTAACTGCTTTATTTTCTCATGCATAGTTTGTCATGGAGGCTTCGATCCTTGTACATTTATTATAGTTCAATACTCTACATAATTTAAACAATGAAAATAATTTAATATTTATTAATAAAATCTTTCTTCATTACCATCCATTTACATTTGAATGAAAAAATAATTTACTTGCATTGTGGTAGTGGTAGTCCACACATACACATGAGTGGCATTACCATTTTCTAACAGATTGGAAGGTAAGAAGGTATATAATATTATAATTCCGAAATAATAATTACCTTTATAAATATTATATAAATATATATATATATATTTATTAGTTAAATATTTACAACCATCAATGTAAAATCGGGGTGGAGAACAAATAACACCAGTACATGGAGACGAAAATTCCTATGTATGCACGAGTGATGTTTTTCACCTTCCATTGAATAGAAATGTGGGGGAAAATAGTTGTACCATAATCATAATAACATATAAGTATATTTATGATAGTATAATAATTATTTTAGTGTGGTTACAATGTATATATAGTATGTATAAGAATTAATATATTTCAATGAGTTAGTAAATATGATTATCCATTCCTTAGTTGACATACTTTAGATCTCCTCTAAACAGAAATGAGGTTGGTATTTTGGAAGGAATATCACCTATATAATATGGACAAGGATTTTTAAAATCGAAACATTTAGGGTTTTTTGATATA
Source organism: Viscum album (assembly GCA_963277665.1). Classification (NCBI taxonomy): domain Eukaryota; kingdom Viridiplantae; phylum Streptophyta; class Magnoliopsida; order Santalales; family Viscaceae; genus Viscum; species Viscum album. Next base: position 765,255,924 of record OY728150.1, read on the forward strand.
TATTTCTCAGTGTTGTGTAATGGAAAGAGATAAGGGGTTTCCATTTACAAGTGAGGGGAGGGGCAGTTTTGAGATTACATAATTATAATATTAATAAAAATTATTTTCCATTAAAAAAATTATTTGCATTGATATAATTAAAAAATACGATTTGTGGCAGTTTCAATAATCTCAATCAATAATATTTGGACAATTTTGGTGATGTTTCCACCCTTATCCCTTATTTATAACCCTCGCTAGCCATTTCAAAAATTACAATGATAACATTGTTTTATTACACTAAATGATCCAAGAAAGATATCATTAAATAAAATTTTTCCCATAAATTATTAGGGGATAAAATTTTAGACCAAAAACTATCCCCATATCCTAGTTCTTGTTTTTTATGACATTTAAATAATTTAATAAAATATTATTTTTATATAATATCATTAATGTCATTTTCAACACTATTTATTTAATTTCACATTAAAAATAGCATGAAAACAATGGAATCTAAATAAAATACCTTAAACATACCTAATATGTTATATTTATTTTAAAAATTATTGGGATACAACAATTCATCAAAATTATATTACTAATATTTTAAAAATAATTTATTTTATTTTTTAATTAATTAAATAAATACTTTGTCTGCATTACAAGAGAACTTAAGATAATTATTCAATAACTAAAAATTATACATTAATTAAAATGATAAAAATTAAGTAAATATTTTTTAAAAAATATTTTATATTATTTTAGAACATATTATTATTCTTTTGTTAACATGTAAATATATTAAATGTAAAAATGTGATATTTTTGAATCTTCATTATATAAAATAATGCAAATTTAATTATCAAGGAAACATGGATTCAAAATGAAATATATTAGAATTTGCTATGTCTATCAGAGAATTATTCCCATAAAATAAAATAATTGAAGTTGTTGTGTTTATTTTCAATTCCTTATCACATTGTTTTAATCTTTAATTACAAGATTTACCTATTACCAATGTGATAATTTTTATCATGGTTACCATTCAAAATGATTAAAAATAATAGGGAACTATTTCAATTTATTGAAAATTATATTTCCAAATATGGTAACCATTTTTCAATATTCAATATCTATATCTGGGAAAAAATAAATTAAAATAAATGTGTAAAACACGATGAAAAATATTAATAAAAAATGTGTTTTTAATCATAAAAAGTATCTTAAATAAAAACATGTTTTTTATTAAAATTTTATTATTCTAAATAAAATTAATCATGTGTTACTTTATGTCCAAATAAAAGATATAACAATGCTTTTATATTACTTTAATCGATTGTGATGACCAAGACTCTCTTGGTCCTTCCCTTTGCCAAAATCCGAGTCGCGTCTCGGTGAGACCGATCGGCGTGAGCCCAATCGGCGTGACCCCTTCCTAAACGTCGATCATCTATCAACGAGTAGGGAATTTCTCCTACATCTCTCTCTTTTGTGTATCATGCGGGGTGGGCGTGCTTTTGATTCTGTAGAAATGGGTAAACCAGACCTAAATAAGATAATGAACGAATTCTATGCAGAAAGAGGGGGGGGGGGGATGTGATTGTTGATGTTGTCTTATATTTTGATATTGTTTCTTCTATGACCATATTGTTGAGTTGTGCTGGCTTATGCCTCCTGAAAATCGAGGCCGTTGGTGGTCGTTGTTTGTGCACTAATGAACCCTGCTGATGATTTAAACGGCATTGTTGTGGTTGTAAATTTCAGCTGTGAAAAGTGAATTGGTTAATCACGTATATCCGGGTGAAAAAATTGAAAGCACCAGGATCAACCCTTCTGTGATAACTCCCGGTTATAACACACAGAATTGAATCATGGAGTGTGTTAAGTTGTTTAAATCTGAAAATACCAGCAATCCCGGACTTCTGTTGGTGGTGGTAGTTGGTTGTTTTTCTTTCAGGCCGATTGCTGGAGATGTGGGAGGGGATGGGATCCCCTGTTATTTTATACCCTCGGTGGTTGTGTGAAATTGGGGATGGGATCTCCTGTTAGTATGGATTTGGTGGTTGTGAGTTTTAAATCCGGGTGGTTACTTGCTTATATCACGAATTGGGGTGGAATCCTCTGTTGTTGAGAACCAGGTGTGGGCATTTTGGTTGATGTTTGACTGTTTACTTTCCTGGACTTATGCCTATGCCTAATAGTTGCCCAATAGTGCTTAAATGTAAACATTATTACTAAACATGAAATAAGAAAGGGGACAAATGGGTTGTTAGCATGAGTCGTGACTCGGACTTGAGTGCTGTTGTGATCTGTAGGCTGTCTGAAGAAAAACCTAGCTTGGGTGAGTGCTTGTTAAACTATATATGTATATAATTGTAGCTTTGTGTTTCTTATTCGCACCCCACCCAATTTGAGCACTTAGTGATGAACACCCCCATTTCATGGGGGAGGGTGTTTTTCCCAACACTATTCATAGTGGCTGGTTATTAGCTCCTTTTCTGCTCCCTTTCCCGGATAGCCCAAGTATCTTCGGGCAGGCTGTGATGGACTGAGGTCCATTATTAGCCCAAGAACCTTCGGGCTGGGTAGTGTGGTGGTTGGCCAGGTGTGTGCGGCAGGTGGTTTCCCAAGGGTCTTCGGGATGGGGCCCAGGTGTCTTCGGGTGTGGCAGTGGATCCTTTAGCCCAGGTGTCTTCGGGCGCGGTGGTGGTTGTTCTGGCCTAGGTGTTCGCAGGCATGGTTACATGTGACAATTGTGGCTCAGGTGTGTGCGGGTGGGATTCAGCTGTGGGACTGCATGCGGTTGAGGCCCAGGTGTGTGCGGGGGGATTTCGGCAGTGGTACTACGTGTGGTTGTGGCCCAGGTGTGTGCGGGCGGGTGCGGCAGTGAGACTGTAGTGAGAATGGCGGGATTGGTCTGATGCATAGGATGTCTCAATAACCAGTGGGAAAGTGGCGCGGGGTACCCAAACATCGATATGCTCTTATTACATATATTACTTGACTTGCATTATTTGGGGAGTGTGCCTTGGTGAGGCCTGGGGTGGATAGTTTACCTTGATATGTGTTTGTTTACTCTTTTTCTCACGGGACTTTAGTACGTTCCCCCACTTGTGCACGAGAGTCTTTGGTTTTCCCTACTGAGTGTACTTGTATGCTCACCCTACGTATATAAAACTGCTTTCAGGTTTCTAGGAGGACTTCGGGGATCACGCAGGACCTTACTAGCTCGGACCTTTGGAGCAGTTGCAGTTGTTGTTTTTCTTTTCCTCTGTGGTACTTACCTTGTAGTCACCTTTTGTACTTGTGGCTTTACTTTTGGGACATGCATGTGGGAATGGTTTATTTTTTTGGCTTTACTTCCTTTTTTACCTTGGTGTTGTTGAGTTTCATCATCTCATCTCTCAATCCTATAAAATAAAAAGGGTAATGCCTTCCATTTGTGAGAAATTTCTATACCCTTGGTTCTAGTCGCCACTCCGGGACCTATTGAAGGCGGGTCTCGGGGGTCATTATCTATCCTTAAACATATAGAAGGAAGGGCGTGGCAATCTGCTGACCCTTCCCTCCTTTTGGTGAAGGTGGGTCGTGACATTGATGAATTGAAATGACAGTATTTGAAAAATTGATATTTTTCACTATTCACAGAAAAAGAAATCATTTCATAAAAATTACAAAATTTCACCCTATGATAATCTTAACAAGTTGATATCAAAAATTAAATTTTAATATGAAAATTAAATTTATAAAATTTCAAAATATAGGATTTAATTATGTTCCTGAATAATACAATGTTTATTAATATAGTACTTCTTTAAAAATTAAAATCTTACTATAATTGAAGCTCATGTGTTATATTCCTCCATCCCTAAAATAATTTACTCCTCAAAATTTGTAGTAGTTAACCTTAGGAATAAATTTTTGTAGTTATTCCTTATAATATATTCATGTTCTTACATCACATCTTCTATCTTACGATTTATCCAAAGTACTGTTAGCATCTGAGTTATTCGATTCTGCTACAATTGTTCACCAGTGTCTAGAATCTTGAGAGGATCTTTATAGTAAGATAAATCATGTTAAAATTATTTATCCTTATTTTTGGGAACATTTGTTATATCTAACTTTTTATTCCCCAATAAAGAGATATGGATCACATTATGTACTTTAGATAGGATCAATGTTATTTTACAATGATAATAAATAACATGAATTATTTCCAAAATTTCAAATGTTTTGTTATACCTGGGACAATGTTTTGATATAATCTCAAGAAAAAATGATCTCCCTCTTAAAATTTAAAATATTCCCTTTAATTATCAATATATCTATTTTTACTACGTTGAGATACTTTAATATTGGTTTGAATATACTTCATGTTCTACATTGTCTCCTCAAAATTTTTTGGTCCCACAAGTTTTATTTCAACTACTCCATCCCAAAAAGTATGAGTATGACATATCATATAATATAATGATTCATATGATGCCATCTAAATACTTTAATGGAAGCTATTTTTAATAGAAAACTGCCCCAAAGGTAAATACTGGTCACACATATTTTGAAATTCAAATGATCATGACCTCAACATATCTTATAATGTTTGAATAGTCATTTCAGATTGTCCATCAGTTTGAGGGTGTTAAGCAGTTTTTAAATGAAGATTAGTATCCATATCCTTATAAATACTTTTCTATAATTTTGATGCAAATTGTGGATAATTACCACACATTATTGATATATGTTCACTATAATGTCTTAAAACATCATTAATACATAGTAATATAAAGAGATGAAGAGGAAAATCTTCTCTTATAGTGATGGAATATACAAATTATGTAAGTTGATTAAAAACAAACCATATTACATCATTATTTCTACATGTTTTTTTCAATACTTTAGAAAATAAAATTTTAATGTAATCCCATTTCTAGATAAGAATAACATTATGTTTGTAACATCTGGTTACTGGTTTTCTGGTACTCCTCGACCACTATTTTTGATCATGATTTAGTTTGGGTTTTTATCTATTTGTTTTGTGTAGAATGTATAATTTTTTTAATTTGCTAGGATGTTCATGGTTAGCACGTGGTATTCTGAACTATTCACCAACCCAATAAAATCCATGTAACCATGAACAGTGGTGGTATGTAGAGTGGATGAATATTTAGCCTAACCATGTAGTTCTTCCCAAATAACTGTGTAAACGGTAATATTAATTTTGAAAAATTATTTCTAAAAATTTCCAATCCCCATTTAAACCCCACACACCACTAACTTGATATATATCAATTTCTTAGGTCTTGGAGGATCTCAAGAACCCTTTTTGGCTCCCTGAAACCCATTCATTGGTGGATTGAATCATCGAGGATCTTATTCAATCCCTATCTAGTAGGCGATTCTTATACCAATCTTTTTCCCCCACTTTCTCTTTCTTACCCTCGAGGGTTTTTAGGATCATAATGTAATTAATGGTTCTATTCTCCATTTATTTGGATCTCGAATCTTGGTTTGATGTATTGATCTCCATTTCCACCATTCTTCATTGGAAAATCCCGCTACATGTGTTGATTTTTGATACCATGAATAAAGTTAGGTGATTTTGTTGTAGTTGTGTCATATAATAAAACCTGGATTTTTTTACTTGATTTAAATATATTTTAATTTAATTATGAGAATCCAAAATAATGTGATTTTGGATTGGAAATTTATTTTTCATTCGTTTTTGTGGAAAACCCCCAATTCCAAGGGAATTGAATTTTTTGTATATTTTAAATTTTTTGGAATTTTTTTTATTGATTTTCTAAAAACAGTAATAATTTCAATTACTAAAAACATATGATTAGTTATGAATCGAAAATACATGAATAGATGAAAAAACCATGTTTTGGTTTTGAAATTTAATAGGAATTTGAAAAAAGAAATGTGGGATTTTTTTTTTGAATGATGAATGTTTTGAAATGAAATTATTTTCCTTTTTCTATTTATCGATTGAGAACATACAATACTCGGTTGTTATTTGGTTATTTAGTACAATCACACAAGGATTGTAATTACATGGAAACAGAATGATGACCACATATCTAAAACGAACATAGTTCGGAAACTCTAATCCTGAGGGGATTTGGATGACTCTCAGCTGGAATGAGCTTGATGGGCATGCATACAAATATGCCATGATCACTAATATGAGAGTGTGAAGATCCTATAACCAGGAACTATCATACCATAGGGAGATGAAAGTTTTTCTTGTTTTTTTGATTATTTACACACATATATATATATATATATTCCATTTATTTTTAAACTGCAGTATTCATGCTCTAATATTTATAAAAAAAATCTTATATATAATTTTATTGATCATTTTTTTGAAATGTTCCCAATCATTTGAAGTGAAAGTAAGAATTATTAAATATGAAAAAGTATTTCCATGCCAAATGTAATTAAAATTGCAAGAATTATTTGGTTGAATATTTTTGGAATCTTATTATGGAACACATTGTGAGGCCCTATTGGTATTTTATCTCACACACTACCTTTACCTTCTCTAGATTGTATATTTTCATATGCCAGATTCGAGCAAAGGGAATGAACCACAAGGAGGAGGGGGATGTTCATGATCCTATGGGGTTGGAATTTAGATTCCTTCGGGAGTTTTGAGATTTATATTGTTAGTTTCTGAGTACTTTTATGTTTTATTATATTGGGTTTTTGATATTCCAAATTTGTTTTTGGTACTACCTCCATTTGGAGTTTTGAGTATACTAATATGTATCTTCTTCTTCAACTATGTTGGGGAAAAACCATTCACACTTTTATGTTGTATGATTCTAGGTGATAACCTCCAACTTATGGTGACTAGGAATTCCCTTTGGGTTATATTGGGACTAGATCAGGTATCGGGGTACTAGGGTATCTGGTCTAGATCATGAAAAAGTGTTATCAGTGTTGTAGGTCGAGCATCCTTCCTTGATGATAGTATGCAGTCGAGGGATCTTTTCGGGACATAGAAGGTTGCTATGAGTGATTTGCTAGCCATCTATCAATATAAAAGCCGTAAGTCACCACAATTGGTTTGATAAAGCTTTCATGAGGTTACTTATTGTATTTTACCGTTTTTTTCTAGATATGTTGAAATCTAAATCATGATACCTTATCTGGTGGTATTAATTTTTCTATTTCACTTTTTTGAGTTATATAAACGAATAATCTTCTAACATATTTAATGTTTTTTTGTTAATGTTATGTATCATAATGATTCTAATAATACATGAAAATTGTACCTAGGAGGATGATGATGGTGAACCATGGCTAGGGAATTTTATTATGAACCATAATCTCATTGAGATTATTGTACATGTTTTCTAAGATTTTGGACATGCACCTTCACCCGTTCCCATTTAGGCACCAGTTATGAAACCTTTGAGGGATGAATTCCAAAACCATTATCAAGAGTTAATTTACCAGAAACCAAATAATTTCCAAGGATATAATAATTCTCAAGTGGATAAGGATACATTTTGCAGGATAGATATTATATCTGAGTTCATGGAAATTCTTGATCTGATTCAAGTGAAATGTTCCACCATCAATCTAGAGGGACCTTGAAGGATATGGTGCGTTATGATGGTGATGACAAATAAGTATGAGTAATTACAATGTAAGGAATTTTAGTGCATTTTCATTGAATAGTTCTATCCATATTCTATGGTACAAACTAGGGCTATGGATTTTTTTAAACTTCAGAAGGATAGTAGGACCATGACAGAATATGTGAACATATTCACAGATCTTCTGCAGTTTTCACCTGATATTGTAGTGAATGATAAGATTAATAAATAAATCTTCAATATGGGATTCCTATATTATATTATTCTTCATAATTTACTACTAAATATCTATTTTTATGCTGATGTTCTTAATTGGGTGATGATGGATAAAATTAATATGGATTGTAAGTCAGGGTTGATAGTAGTTCCTTTTTTCCAGTGGTACTTCAATGAGTTATATTAATTGAAAGGGGAAGGGTGATGAGTATCGTGGAGGTTCACATTTGTCATGTTCTTCTAGACATCTTACAATGTCTGATATAGGACATTTGAGTTTATTACAGTGTGTAAATCTAAAGCAATCAAAATGTGTATTAACTAAGGAACCCAAGACATGTGGTTCCTGTGGACATTCAAGTCACTTTCAATATTTATGTTATATCTTTTAAATAACTTGTAGTGGAATAAGATAATCAACACTTAAAATGAAAATGGTGAAATCAGATGCTTCAATATCTAAGGGGATTCAACCATTAGTATTCAGAATGAAGCTTCATCACATAGTGGAAGATTATCTAATGGAAGATGATATTTGTCTAAAAATATTGATAGGTACCACATAATGGAATAGTATCATCAACACCAAATATTACTATGGTTTAATTATATTATTTAATAACAAAGGTGTCCTAGTAACAAGAATTTAGAATGAAACTTATTAGTATAGTGGAAGAGTCTTCAGAGGAATCTGATAATGGTCCAATAAATATGATAGGTACTATAACAATAAAATCATCTTTAGTGGCTTCATTATTTGATACTCATGCACCTAATTCATTTATTTTGACTCCTATTATAATGAAACAAATTCTTCATATGTATATTTTACCTTACATGATGGATATTATCAAAACCCTCATAATAAAGAGAAAGTAGGGTCTTCATTGTCCTACTTGTGGTTTCTCATTATCAAGGATTGATCTTACTTTGTATTTTATAGTTCTGCAGACAAAAATTCTGTATTTTTTATTCAGTATGTACTGTATTATTAGAAATAAATCATGAATTGAATTCCATCTATTAAATTTATATTTTACAGTAATTGATGGGGTGTACCATGTATTTCAGGGATAATGGGACCTGAGGTTGAGCAGAGTGGGATATTATTATCTAGAATTAGGGAAAGTAATATCTGTTTTACCTTCTAATCGGATGTGGGAATCATTGAGTACTCATATCCATCTAGTTTCCTTTGAGTTTCATTATTTCTTTCCTGATAACTTCTCAGGTTTTCAACTGGAATGGGTGGTATAGTTTTCTATTGATTTAGTTCCTAGTACCCAACCAGTGATACATCTTCTTCGATGAATCATGTTTAGGTTTAGGTTGTGTTCATATATAGGGTAAACATATGGTAGCCTATGGATCTTATAAGCTTATGCCACATTAGAATAATTTTCCAACCCATGACATAAAACCCACAATTGTGATTCATTCACTTAAGAGTTAGTGACATTAACTTTTTGGAGAAAGGATTATAGTGTATTGTGACAACAAGATATTGATTTATATATTCTCAAAATATATTTTAATCTATACAAGAGGCCTTTGATGGAGTAATTTTAGTCCTTTTTACATAGACATTTACTATTCTCATGGGAAAGAGAATGTCATTGAACATGTGTTGAATACAAATATTACGACCCAAACCATGAAAAATCATCGAAAGAGTGGAACCTGATGGATTTTTTTCATAGTTTCATTTGGAGTTTTAGAAATAGGGTTTTAAGTTATCTTGGAAAGTTTTTTTGACTTACACTCTTCTTGAGATGATTATTTAGGGAAAACATCTTGATGATGTATTCTTTGGCATTGGAGACACTCTTTTTGTTTGGGATACGATTGATTCATGGCCATTCACCAAAAAATGTTATTCATTTTTTTTAGAATTTTTTTTCTAATTACTATGAGAAAATATGTGATGGGGGATTAGAATAATTCCAAGAGGTCAATGCACTCAAGAAAAAAATGATGTTTTATTACATATGAAGATGATTTTGGTGTCTAGGTATGAAATGATACATTACTGATTTTTTCTCTCATTATTATACTTTATAATTAGTCAAGGTTAATCACCAGAGAACTTCAGGTTATCTCCATCCACATATAATGCTAACTTGGAAGTGTGGAGAGAGTTATGAATAAATTGGGGTTTGGTTCCCACATTCCAAGAGAAAGGAGAATGCGATATAAGGTTTGATTGAATGGTTGTACAAATAATCTCACATTATACACATTCATGATACCACCAAAGTTGAAGAGCTTGGAAATATTAATGAGAAATAGATAGTTCATTTTAATGGAGTTATATATGTTATAGTCTCATACAAAAATTCTCATTTTAATTCTCACATTTAGAGGGTCATCTTAGAGGAAATGGGATCTCATGTTCATTACAGTATGCCATAATATCAGTTGAATGATTTAAAAAGAAAATGGGATATTGAAATTTGTGTGGTTATTCTTCTAAAAAACATATTTATTTTTTTTGTGGGGCTTGGGAAAACCATTTGGGACAAGTTAAGTTTTCATATATTAGTTGTTACCAGTCCATGATTAAAATAGATCTTTTTTTGGGCCTTGTAAGGATGAACTTGTAAATCTTTATTGTGTTTGTTAAAGATTGATGAAGGTTCCTTGTTTGGGATGACCTTGGCCCAACAGATGAAAAAAAATGTTTATTTTATTTCATAGAGGATGTTGATGGCGCATATCCGATATAAATATTATGCTCCACTTTTTCATAAAATATTGGAATTTTTAGTTGGTGACTGAGTGTTCATGGGAGATTCACCATATTTGGGTCATCGACATCTTGGGAGGAAAGGAAAGAGTACTCCTCATTTTGTGTGGACTTTTGAGGTTATTGAGATGGTGTAAAACATGGATTATCATTTAGAACTTTTGCAACAAGTGAAGTCGATATATAAAGTGTTCCATGTATCTCTGCTACAAAAATATCTTCATGATCTATCTCATGATATGAAATGGATTGATCTGGGTGTTGACCCTAATTTAACCATGAATGAGAGTCTATCCACAATAGTTGATTCTGAGGAAAGGATACTTTATGGGAGGATGATAGAATTGGTCTGAGTGATATGGAAAGATGGTTCTGATATGTAAGAGATGTTTGAAAGGGATGCAAGGATGATAGAAAAACTGACTCATCTTTTTGATATGGAGACCTCTTAATAGACATTCTAGGGACATAGTGTTTCTATGAAATATATGTTGAAACATCTTGTTACTGGTTTTTAGGTACCCCTTATCCCTCTTTTTTGTCATCCTTTAGTTGTGATTTTCCATAGGTAGTTTTGGGTGAAAATTTGAAATTTTCAGAATTTTTTGGGATCTGCATGGTGGATGCATGGTTTTCCCAAACCGTTTTTCAACCTAGTGCAATCAATAAAAACCTAAGCATTGTGGGTTGGAATAATTGGTACACAGTTAGAAAACCCATGTTCCCACCTTATATAATCCATAGACCATAGTAGAGGGGCTAGTAGTTTGGGCGTATTGTTTTTCAAACCTAGAGGCCCTGCCCAGTTAACCATACCGAAAATAATTTTAATTTTGAAGAATATTGTAAAAATTCTCAAGCAACCATCTGAACTCTCATATGACCCTTACATGAGATGTATTGATTTTCTAGGTCTTGTAGGCTCTCAAGAACCGTTTTTGGATCCCACAAGCCCCTTCCTTAGTGGATTTAAGCATGGAAGATATCATTTGATACCTCTTTGATAAGAGATTATTATCCAGTTATTTCTCTCCCACTCCTTATATTTTCCATCCATAGGGTTTTTTGGATTATCATGTTATTGATTGATCTAAAATTTATATATATTAATCTTGAATACTGGTTGGATTTCTTGATCTCTTTTTCTATCGTTATTTGTTTTAAATTATTTCTGTGAGTGTTGTGTTTTGATACCATGAATAATGGTATGTTGTTCTATTTGAGTTGTGCCATAACATTAAACAATAATTTTCATGATTTTATTTACATAACATTCAATTGAATTATGAAAAACCAAATTTATGTGATTTTGGATAGAAAAGTGATTTGGAATGGATTTTTGGAAGAAACTCCTAATTCTAATGGAATCATAATTTGGGGTGAATTTTAAAATTTATATAATTTGTGAATTGATTTCAAAATTTATTTTAAAAAAATGGATTATATTCAATTGTAAAAAATATATGATTTTTTTTAATTGAAAAAACATTAATTGATGAAGAACCCATTTTTTGGTTTTGTATGTAAATTGGAATTTGAAAAAGGAAAAGTGGGTAAATGAATTAGGAATGTTGATGTTTTGAAATAAAATTATTATCCAGTTTTCAATTGATTGATTGAGCAAAAACGAGCCTAGGTAGTTAGTAGACTATTTGGGACAAGCACACTTGGATGTCAATTCCCTAGAAATAGAATGACAATTACAACTGTCACAAGAACCTAGTTATACAGTTCTTATCTCGATTAGATTATGATGAGTCTTAGTTTGTGTGAGCCTAAGGGATGTGTGTATACATAAGACATGATAAATGATATGAGAGTGTGAGGATTCAATGACTAGAAACTATCATATATTACGGTAGATGAATTTTGTTCTTGTTGTTGTGATTAATTTGATATACATTACATTGAATGTTAAAATTCATTATTCATGCAAAATAATTTATATAAACTATTATATATATATTTTTTATTAATCCATTATTTGAAATGTTCAGCATCATTTAAAATACAATCATGTTTTTTTTAAATCAAGAAAATGTATTTCCATCCCGATTTTAATTAAAATCGAAATAATGATTTAGTTTAATATTACTGGAAACTTATTATGGAACACATGGTGAGACCCTAGAGTAATTTTATCTCACACCCAAAATTTTCCATTTGGAATTTTTAGATTTTGTTTTTCTAGGTTTGAGAAAAGGGAATGAACCTCTTAGAGGAGGTGGATGTTCTTGATCCTTGGGGCTTGGAGTATTGAATCCTTTAGGATTTTTGATATTTATATTATCAGTTTATATGTACTTTGATGTTGTACTATTTTTTGTTTTTATATAAATGTATTCTTTCTAGTATTACCTCTATTTATAGTTTTTATCATACTAATATGTATATGCTTCCTTATATTATTCTGTTGAAAATCCATTCCCACTTTTATCTTGTATGATTCCACGTTCTAGTTTCCAACTCATGGGTATTGGGAATTCCCTTAGGGATATGTCATGATCAGATTTGGTATCAGAGTACTAGGGTATCTAGGTTGGTTCATAACAATTTTTATTAAACCTATATGCGGTTGTCTCACAGACTTCACCTATTGACAATAAAAACACATTAACACATAATCAAAAATTTCTCACTTGATATTATAAAAAAAATGTTTCTTCAAATCTCTATAAATTTTTGTTATATTAGGTATATTTGGAAATTAAAGGTATATGAATCAAATAATAGTTCCATATTTTACATATGTATATATGGAATAGATATCCTATTTCCAAATTTCAAAAATCCATCTTCATATACGATGTCTACAAATTTACAATAATTTAAATTTTCAATTTAATTTTAAAAATTATCGTCATCAGGGTTATAACTTTTTAAATTTTATAATATATATGGTTTGGAAATCATTTGAAAAAGCGGTGATTTTTCCCCATCCTTAATAATTTTCCTGTCCATGTATACTAAAACCATTAACATAGGATCACTAAAAATCTTCATTATTGTCAGTAATCAATGATATTTCCCACTCAAAGCATTGACTACCTTATTTTACTTCTCTATGCATTATTTTATTGGGAAATTATAGTACATCAGTAGAATGAATAATTTACATTCCCTCATATTAATATCTTTCCATTAAAAGATGTATTTTAGGATCTTTTGTCTTTATATATCTCACATAATTCACCATAGAGATAATTTATCCATATCATCAGAGCAATGATTACAGATTCCAACTAGAAATCATGTGTTATATAGTTGTATTCAAGATTCATTAACTACCTTAATTCTTAGAAAATAAATTTATCTTTATGTTTAATGAACAAAACCATGTACCTTCTTCGATGCATTACTATATATCACAAATTCATCATTTCTTGATTTTAGAGTCAAAATTAATGAATTAAGAAAATATCTATTTAAATTATTCAAAACGTTTTTCACATTTCTATATGAATGTGAATATAACTCCATTATTTGTTATCTTTGTTAATGGGTTGTCTAATCGGGAAAAGTTTTGAACAAATCACTAATAGTAACCTACCAATCCAATCAATATATATTCCACAATTATGTTATTTAGTGTGGTCCATTATTTTATTTTCATAATCATTGTAATATAAATTGAGATTCCATAATTATGAATAATATGGATAATAAAACAAACTTAATTAATCCAAATATAAAACTTTCTAAATTTCCCAAAAAACTAATTTTCATTAAGAGTCTTATGAACAATCCAAAATTGATTATCATGGTTCTCATAGAATTAAAGTACACCAAGATATCATTAATAAATAATACGAAAACATTATCTATATATTCATTAGATACATTATTTATTAGATCCATAAGAATAACGGGTACATTATTCAATCAAAATGGAATTATTGTAAACTCATAATATCCATACCTCGTACGAAACGTTGTCTTTGGAATATCTTCCTTATTTAATTGAAATTAATGAGACTAAGAATGAAGGTAAATATTTGAAAAATATTGATCGTAGTAAATCTGAACAACCAAGTCATCAATGAAAAGTGGATGATAAATTTTTCTTTACAATAATATCATTTATTACCCTATAATCAATGCCCAACCTCGTAGATCTATATTTATTCTTAATAAAATGAATAGGGGACCCCATGATGAAACAATAGTGTGTGTAAATACCTTATCAAACAACTCTTATAGTAATTTCTTCATTTCCACTAATTCCAAGTTGGTAATTATATAGATATTCCTTTTTATATGTATTTCATAAATGATTAAATCAATAGAAATCAAATATTTACATTCAGGTGGATGTATATGTAATTCTGTAATAAATACAGCCACATATTAATATATAGTTGGACCATTCTCAATTTGATGATTACCCTTTGCATACATAGATTGTGTTTTCTTTTCTTCCCCATGAATATCCTTCTAAAAAGATACTAGGGGTAGATCTAGATATCACCCAGATAAAGAATTATACCCACTATAGATAAGGAACTCTACATCTTCATCATGGATCATAATTTCCTTTTATTAGAAATAATTTTTTTAAATATATTTTTAAATCTATTTCATACTATGCATTATATAAAAATCAACCATTGGTATAATAATAAAGTCCAAAATGAGGGTATGTTTATATGTCATATTAGAAACTAATTGAGAAATACTTTTTGTGAGGAGATCTCCATAATGTGTTTTGAATAATAACTACCTTATTAAGGTTATAGGGAAATATATATTTTTATTAGAAAATGTGAAAGATATAAAATAGTTAGAAAATCAAGAATCAAATAAATTATTGGTTAAATTTGAGGTAATTATTATGGTTCCTATCACCGCTACTTTAAGAACTTCTACCTCAGATATAGTGATCCCTTAAGCTTGAAATTATCCTCTTAGCCTATACTATGATATGTTTCCATGAAACATAGGAGATTATTTTAAAAAATTACCCAATTATCTAAATATTAAGCAATGTACAACCTTTATTTATTTTTTACATAGTTCATTCACTAGTCATGTGACGATTTTATTTTAACGCGTAATAGAATTTTATACCCTACAAACATTTTCCATGATGTTTATTTCAAAAATCATCATATTGTGTAAATTTATTTATTGACTTATTTTAATTGAATATTTACATTTTTTCTAATGCTCAACCATCCTATTATTATGCTTATTTTATTTGCAGATACATGATTTCTTAAATTTATTCTGTATTTTGATCGAACATAATACTAACGCATTATATGATGAATTTTTTTTACAAACCAATACCCTTTAGATGATTGTATCAAGGCATTCAGATAAATAATTAATATCGATATATTAGTTATATATATAATCATTAACATATCTATATAGTCTAATAATGGAAACCACATACTATATAACACTTTCTTATATCATTTTCTTTATGTTGAGGAACTTTCCCTACATTTCTGTTGATTTCCAACAAGGGAAATAATTATTAAGGAATATTACATTAAAATATATCCATGAATCATTTTTTATTTCCTCTACCACCATAGTAGTATTGATCATTGAACACAATTGATCAGTATATCTTCACAGACAATACACTTCCAAAAAAACCTTTTACCATTCATTTTATCCCGAAATATATATTTGAGCACTTCCAAAAAAACCTTTTACCATTCATTGTATCCCAAAATATATATTTGAGACACATAATTGGTTTTGTATCTACCAATGGATGAGTATTTCTACAAAAATATGGTTTCTTCTGTCACATTAAACAATCCAATATAGGCATATCATGCCACATAACATCATGTTTCTCCACATTGGAAAGGTTATTAGTCATTACTTGAGAGAACTGCCCTAATATAGACAAGATATTCTCAAATCCAACACAAATTTTATTGGATTTCCAAATAGATAAATGCATTTATTATCCATGGGAATGGATTCCCATTATTCTGTCTGGCATAATATCCAAATAATATAACACACCAAGTTAGCTCATAATCACAATGAATATTGATCTATTAAAAAATACTTATAATAGTAAAAGTTCACAAATACTATAAAGGATTATTATAATTATAATGTTAGCTATTTTAATTTAAAATATTGTTTCCATGGGTTCTAATAACCTAACACTAATACAAATTGTAACAACCCTAACACCAATAACACATGGTCGATGTCTACCAAATTACATTAGAATAAGATACAAGGGACCCTATCATAAGGATTAAATCTTTTTAGTAGTCTTGAATAACCATATACATACTTGATTCCCATTTTACATTATAAATAAAATATAAAAAAAGAAAATATTCATCATCATTGAAACACATTCAAATGATTTCTTCTATATATCATGGGAAAATGATGAAAAATAAAGGTGAGATTAGATTCCCCAAAGGGTTTATGAAAAATAGAATCTATTATGAGTAAATAATTAATAATCGATATGTAAAGGTTAATAATTGGAAACACATTCCATTGAATCAATAATATGTGCATGAAATTCATCGATGGATAATATCAATGTATTAGTCTCACGGAATGTAATAAATAAATTCACAATAAGGTAAATGCTTAATATTGGATTTCATGATATGAAACATCATGATATATTTAAAATACAAAACATGCACCAGTATAGTTTAAAATATCAGTAGGCAAAACAAAAAAATCATTTAATAAATCTATCTACTTGGTTTGCCTCATGAGTCTTTATAATAAATTAAGACACTATATAATTTCAAGCCCCAACAGTTACTACATGTATTATTAATTCTCCATATATTGAGTTATATATTTAAAAATATTAATTATAAAAATATATCCATATTATGTATAGAATATGAAATATAAATATTTCCATAGTCAATCAAATGCTTTTAAAAGTAAAACACTATGTGTAGAAATGGTATATGTCTTAGGAAATAAGCATATCCATGATACAAAGAGTAGATATATTTAGGATAAATATAATTTCCAATAAAATATGATCACACGAAAATGAAAATTTTAGGTGAAAGTAATTGAATATAAAATAAATCATGATAATATATATGACCACAAATTCATTACAATTGTATCATTGGTCGTAGAGTTAATAGTTTTAAATAATTGAATAAAATAGAAGTGAAAAATTTTAAATATGTTTTCATAAAGATTTTTATTTTTAAAATTATTATAATCTTATAGAAGATTCTAATGATATTAAAATGGATATGTTGCTGGGAAAGTCCCCTATGGCTATATACATTAAATATTAAACACTCATTTTGAATTTCATAAATAAACTAAAAAATAACCATTTTAGAAAAAATAATAAATAAATATATATTTTTTTAAAATCAAGGATAAAAAAATTATTTAATAAATAAATTGAGTAAATAATAAGTACTTTTATAAAACAATTTTAAAAAATATGGTCATATAAGAAAAATATACCGAATCATAATATGAAATAAGATTGAAATATTTTTTAAAAATTTATTTGATTAAATTTGGTGAAAAATAGAGGAAATGATGGAATAATATTTGTAAAATAATTTAATATCAAGAAGATATTAAAATATATGGATTTTGTGAAGGGTAAATAATAATACTCTTTCAATGAAAATAACTGAAATATCAGAAAAATAAGATTTTAAAATAAAGTATTACCTCTTTAATAACATTGAAATCATAACCACTTGAAAGAATAAAATGGTATAGAAACTTAATAATCATTAATAAATCAATATTATAATTAAATACATATAATGGTAGGTATATACACCACATAAAAACAAAGATGTGTAAAATATCAAATATTTCTAAGTAGAGTGGAAATTGAGATGAAATCACATAAAAAGATCATATTATTGATGTGAGAATTTATCAATGAAGTTATTATGTATAACAATTATAAATATAAAAAACAATTAGGAATAAAAAACAATACAATTATAAGTAATTTAATATTTAATAATTTCATAACATAGTAAATGAATTATAATTATAACCTAATGAAAGGAAATTGAGTTATGAAACTACATACCACACATTACTCCATAGTTGGACATATTTTAACCTCATGTATAATGGTTTAAAAAAATTTATTAATTCATAATAGAACCATATAATTATTTATAAGGTTATATATTATTATTTGATAACATCTTATTAACTTTTTGTTAATAATATTTCATTTTTTATCATTGTTTTGGGTGATAAGAACATTATTTTTTATGCATGTTTTGTCATAGAAGTTCATGTCCTTATGCTTTGATTATGTTCAAAAAATATTAATAATTTATGATGTGATATGAATATTAAATATTTTCATGACATATAACCTCATTATAATTAATTTAAAACATAAATAAAAAATGGATCACCTCGCATTGTGGAGGTGGTAGTCAACACGTACGCATAATCGATGATATCGTTTTCCAACATATTGGAAGGTAAGAATGTCGATATGATATAGTAAGTATAGATAAATAAATTTTTCATAAATATAATATATATATAAACTATTTACATATTTATATCCATCCATGTAAAATGGCAATGATAAAAGAATTAAACCTCTTGTTATGACTTTAAACAGTATATACACAAAAGTGATGTTTTTTTGTAGAATGGAAAATAGGTGGAAAATGGTTTTATAATAATACTAGTAAAATATGTGTGTATTTATGTTACTATATTCAACATTTTATAATGGTTAAAATTTATATATAAGAATTATAAGTAGAAAAATATTTGAAATTGATGGTAATGATTATTACCACTTCATCGGTGGTCTTCCATTAGATATCCTCTTAAGAGACTTAGGACTAACCTTCTGTAAAGAATAAAACATCTAGTAGTTTCATAAACCTGTTTCAAAGATAAATTTATATATTTTGGATGATATAGTTTTCTATGTTTGATGTATAGAAAAGAGATAAGGGGTTCCATTTTATAAGTGAAGGGAGGGGTGCTCTTGAAATTACCTAAATCATTAAATTTATATAAATTAATAATCATATTTTTTTGAAAACTAATATAATTAAAATATAAGATTATTTAGTTATAGAATAATTTCATAAAAAAATATATATACTAGTTTTGGTCATTTTTTAACCATTATATATTAGTTTTATCCCTCATGAACCATTTTGACAATTACTGTGATAACAATATTTTCGATTAAAGTAGCCAACAAAGATAACACCAATTAAAAATTGGAACATAAATAGATAAATGATGAATATTTAGATCCTAAATTATCCAAAATATCATATTTCCTGATTTATATCATTTTTAAATAATTTAGTAAATTTTTATTTTCATAAAATATCATATATTTTGTTTTTGAAACTCTTCATGTAATTTGACATTAAAAAATAAAGAATAATTTGGAATTATAATAACATTCCATAAAAAATATATAGGATGTTAATATATATATATATATATATATATATTAGACATAACAAGACCTCCAAATGGTATTACTTTTAGTATTTGTTAAACCATTTATTTTATTTTTCAATTTATTGAATAAACTTCATGTCAACATTGTATCAGCATTGAAGATAATTATTGAATCACTAAAAGTTATAAATAGATTCAATGATTAAAATAAATAAATTATATTGAAATTATCTTTCATATAAATTAATATAAAATTTTTATCAATATATGAACAATTAAAAAAAATTAAAAGCAAGAGGAGGACATTTTGGAATTTTCATTATATAAAAAATATAAATGTCATTACCAAGGTAAAAGGAATTAAAAATTAAATATATTCTAATTTGTGATTTCTAATAAAAAAAGTATCCCATAAATAAAAATAAATTAAATTTTTGTAATGATTCGTAATTTCTTATCACATAATTTTTAACCTAATTATCTGATTTATCCTTTACTACTGTGAAAAATTATACCACAATTACTATTCATAATGAATAATAATATTAGTGATATATTTTATAAAATTGATCCACATAATTCCAAATATGGTAGAAAATTTTTAATATTCATTTTATAGAAGCAGTGAAAATTAATTTGAATATTAAATCATAAAACAAAATGAAGACCCGTGTTTAGAAAAATGTACTTTTAAGAAAAACTTTTATCTTATATAAAATCCATGAAATTTTTGATTCAAATAATTATATTATAATTCAAATGGATCATTTTCTACATTAATGAAAAATTTAAAAATTATTTGTAATTTTAAATTACATGATTTCTTGAAAATAAATGACAATATTTGAAAATTATATTTTTGGATATTCATTGACAAAGAAATCCTTTAAAAAATCCAAAAAATATCACCCATATTAATGTCGATATGATATTTTTTAAAATGAAAATAATTTTGGTAAATTAAATATATTAAAATTTAAAATTTATGTTTGAATCATATTATTAAATAATATTATTTGTATTGTGCTATTTTTTTCTTTAAAAATGAAAATAGTACTACAATTGAATCTTAAGTGTTGCACATTTGGCCAAGTGTTTTTCTGTGGGGAGAACCTATACTTTTTTTATAAATAATCATACTTAAATGAACATATGTATTAATTATAAAATAACTAATAAGATCAAAGTCAGGAATAAATATCCTCTACCATGTATTGATGATTTGTTTGATCAACTGCAAGGAGTATAATACTTTTCAATGGTTGAACATTGATGTTGATATCATTAGTTAAGGGTAAAAAGAGAGGATGTACACAAGAAAACCTTCTGTATGAGGTATGTTTATAATGAATTTATAGTAATGTTATTTTGAATTACTAATACCTCAACTATAATCATGGATATAATGAATAGAGTTGCTAGAGATTACATTAATTAGTTTGTGAAAGTATTTATAGATGATTTTACTATATTTGTTAATTTCAAGGAAGATCATCAAAATCATTTGAGGTTTTTTTGAGACATTTGGGAGGATAATAAATATTCTAAATTTATCATGTGTTAATTATTTATTTATAATGTAACATTCATAGGCCATATGATTATGCGAGAGGGAATATGGATGCATATTTCAATGATGAAAATTATTGAGTAATAGAAACGAACAACTATAAAAAACCAGATATTTTATTTTATTATATTTTCTAGATACTATAAAGTAATTGTGATAAATTGATCATGGATTTTAAATCTTGTAAAAAAGTTTACATGGTAGGGTTTCATGTTTATTTATGTAAATGAATGTGAAGAGAATTTAAAGGAATTAATAATAAGTGTGGTCAGTGTACATATGCTCACACTACCAAATAATACTGAAATACTTGTGATAAATAGTGTTTTATTAACTAAGAGATTAGTATTAAACATCATTTATAATTACATTGTGGTACTTTATTCCCCATTGTAATTGAATGTCCTTGAGAAAAATTACCTTACACATGGTTTGGGTTTGGTAGTGGTAATTTTTTACATTGAAAATTTGGATGAATTTTCTTTATATTGAAGGGTGATATATATATATATACTGATAATAAAATATTGAAGTATATATTCCTACATAAATAGTTTCATTTTTCTAAAGGATATGGATGGAGTGTATTAAAGACTATAACAGATCAATAAAATATCACCTATGAAAGTTGAAAATAATAAAAAATGCTTTGAGTTTGAATTTTTTTTATCTTATCCATGATAAGGATTGAAAATTTTCCAATATTTATGGATTTAAAAATGATAGAACATGAATTTTTTATGGAAGGAGTTAAATCCTATCTTGATCAGATTAATGTTCAAACATCCATTGGTGTGAAGATTAAATAGATTCAAAAGGAGGATTTAGAGATTTTGAAAATGGTAAAAAATGTTCCTAGGACTGAATTTGATCAATTGAGTTATATTTTCCATACGCATTTATATTCTCTCAGTCTTCAATGATACCAAATGAATTATAAGGTAGATGGAGTGCATCTGAAATACTTTTGTATGAGATACTCAAGGGGAGGAGAGATGTGTCTAGGATTCATTGAAAAAACTAGTGAAAATGGCAGTGTAAGGGCATATCAATGTTTGAGATATAGGGGAAAAATTTACTTCTTACAATAAATTATAGAATGAGAAGTTTGTTGAGGGTTAGTCCTTATGGAGTAGTTTTATTAGAAAAACATATTTTTACAGTTTTAGTGAAAATGGAAGGACCCATTCCTCATTGTGGAACTCATTGAATGAACACATTCTAAGGCTTCCAGATCACACCCAGTGTATCTTAGGGAACAATGAAATTATCATCTGGGAGTGTAACTAGGGTGGTACATTCCTTTGTTTTCCAGGTTTCACAAATCCAGACATGACCTTCAAAGAGGCCAGTGATTATCCCTCTTTCATCAAGGATATTATCAATCCCACAATAAAGAATATGTTAGACCGTATTTAACTGGATGGGTGCACTGAACAATGTTTTTCCCAGGATCCTCCTTGATCAAGTTTATAGAAAATTCTTATAACAATATTATCCTTTGGAAAACATCTAGAAATGCTTGGGGAAGGTAGCTTTGGATCAAGGAAATCTGAGCTACATATAATTTTCTCATCTAGAGAATCTGCTATAAGGAATTTTCCATAGATGTTGCTTTCATAGGTGATGGTTTCCATTTACAATACATGTCCACTTACTGTCTGGGCCATAGGGAGGAGTACTCACTAATTTTTTTATTCCAAATTAAATGGGAAGGTTCCTTGTGGGAGGAGTTGGGGGAATTCAGGGGTATATTAGGAGAGGCAGATTCTTACAGGGAGTTCTTCTATGGATGGTTTGCTAGTGCCATTATCTAGTATGATGAGGAGTCATGGTTGATCCTTTTGGATGTATGTTGATGAATTTTATGGATCATATAAAACTATTCTTGTCACTCTAGTCCCCACCCTTCAAAGAAGGGTGTGATGGACAGGTCAAACTATCTCATAGTAGACATGGCGGGCCGTATTAAACATCCATAGGATAACCCATATCTCTGATGATACCCAAATAGAAATCCCCCTTATATCATGTCCATATCAATTGATATGGTCCACAGGGTGACCTTGTAACACCCCAAGCTTCCACGATATGCTTCTCTTTGAATAATACTGTATCGTGTGTTGTACACAACATTGAGATTCTATCACGCCGCGACCAATCAAAGTAGCCGTTATGAATAGTAATACCCATTTTTTGAAATTTAATACATTTTATCTTTCAAAATGGACTTCATTTTTGGATTCGGAATATCAAAATTATCCTAGGATGAAATTTTTGTACTTTTCGGATAACTTTTATATTTTGATGGATAGTGAAAATTATAAATTTTTTATTAAATACATCTTTTTTAATCGAAATAATTAATAGTGCAAAATTATGAATTTGAGTGGTTTTAAAGTATATTTAGAATATAGTTTTGCCATTTAATACAATTTTGGTCATTGGACATAATTTCACAATTAAACCGGACATAAACAAGTATCAATCTTTTGATAGTTATTATTTCTTAAAAACATGCTTTTTGTTTTGACAATGGGAATTAATTTTAAATAAATTTCTACCACTTATATCTTTTGAATTTGGATATATAGATTCCATATTTGGAATCAGGATTTCCAAATTTTGTAAATATTTAACTTTCATTTTTGGTCATTTTGAATAATTACTTCGGTAAATATTTTATTTACCATGGTTAAAGGGTAAATCCGGTAAATAAGGGTAAACAAATAATATTATAATAATAATAAATTACACTAAAACGTTTCATAAACTTATTGGTGGATACATGTCCGACCATGGGCATCATTGGGTGTTTTTTGGGACCCCATGGAGCCACTTGTAGGTGATAGGGACACTTTATATTAATTAAGTTAAAGTAAATACGAAATTGACATAAGATTATATCTTTTAGAAATTTTTTTACATAGGGTCATATATGTTATATTTTCAACTATAAAAATTCATAAGAAAGATAAAACGATTTTCTACATAATGGTATTTTATTTATAATTTTTAGACATTATATAATTTAATTTATTTATTACACAATGATGATGTAGTAATTAACGTGTTAATGAAAGATTAAGATAATTGATATTATAAATACCCAAATAAATGTAATTTGAGAATTTTTATAAATCCAATAATTCTCTAGGTTACTATGACATATTATTATTGTTTATATAATTTTTTTTAAGTAATAATGCTGTTATAAATTTATCAAGAACAAAATACCCAATAGTGTCAAAATTGACATAAAAGAGTTTTTAAAACAAATATTATATCATTAATTTATATTCAATTCCTAAAAATAAAAGGCTTGTCCACGAGACTTATATAATGATATGTGTATCATTAATGGATCACTTGGGGGTGTCTTGGAGGTATATAGTATGTTTATTAACTATATAATATAAAAATACAAAGTGACATGGTAAGTGTCAATCTAATTATCTAAGAGTTAAAACTAAAAGATAAGGATAATATAATGATCCAAACCTATCTATATTCTATTGTATGAGTGGGTTTAGACCCATATTCACCTTATGTTTTAAATAATCCACATTTGAGCCATTAGAAACTGGATATGAATTTATTATAAAATAATATTTCTAGATTTTCCTAAGGTGCCCATCCTCCCCCTTATAAAAGGACACCACTTCCAACAAATTCATCACACTTTAATAGCTTTTTGGATCAGCCAAACCCTGCCCAAATACTCTCTCAAATTCCATAACTGCAACCTAGAGGCCTTAGTTTGATCATAAAGCCAATCTATGGATCCCTTTTCATCATATCAAAAGGAAGAACCCGAAGAAGAGGTAACGTTTTAACCACCCTCATCCAAGTTCCTTTCTTCTTCAACTTATTCTTTCATTTTTATTCCCATTCTAAAATAATAACTCCATTATCTCATATATACTGTGATGTTATTATAAATATGGTACAACCATATTCGGTATTATATCCATCCTTTGAATTACATGTCACCATACGTGCGTACGTACAGCTTGTCGTCTCCACGTCATGGTGTAATTGTTGTTCAATATATTATTATTTGGATGGGTATAATAATGATGTGTAATTCATGTAAATAATAAATATAACATGATAATTATTCTGTATATATGACATACCATCCAATTATATATTATTTTAATATCAAAATGATGATATTCTCATTCCTGCCTACGTACGGACTACCGTCTGCACGAATGCGATGAGATTCATTCCCCATCGTATCCATTCAAGACTAATTCTCATTTGATGATTAAAATTAATATTCGAGAACTTTATATCATTGTGGATATGAATATGATACAACATATCCATAACAAACATGACTTATGTAATAAAACATATAAAATAAAATGAGTAAGTTAACACCCGAAACGACGATAATACTAAAGTATTATTAACAAAGAATTATTAGAAGATCATATATAATATCATAATTATGTATATGGTTCTATTATAATTTAATAACAATGTTTTAACTATTATACATGATCTTATAATACCATCTACTAAGGAAAATTAAAATGTAAGGGTTATTTCACAATCTCTTCATTATCCGAGGATGTTTACATGTAATTATCTTCTGGGACCTCTTTATCATCCACATCCATGTTTCGTAAAAATGTATTTCAAAAAATTCGTGATATTTTATAGAATATGGGTTAATGTCATTTATACCCTTGTTTGACATTTTATAAGTGGTTTATAGAGGATTCTATCCGTTGTTTTCCAAACAAGGTCCTTTTTAACCTTTTTGACAGAATTAAGGGAAGAATGTATTTTTTTTAACGTATACGGCGGGTGCAGCTATTTTCCACCATTATAAAATCTTAGAAGCTTACCTTACAATATTATAAGGATATTTTCAAATTAAATGTTTTATTTTATAATTTTGGGACTTTTAAATGATTTCAATAAAATAGATATTTCTCTCAAATAGTTTTGATTTCATCTATGTCAACATCCTTTGATCGATTTTAAGCTTATTTGAAGTTTATTTATTATGATACAGAACTTCCATATTGTATGGAAGGTTTTGTGATATGTTTGACTGTGGATGTGTTATTTTTATACCATTCATGGTTTATGGTGAAAGTATTGACATTTCGTATGCTAGTTTTAATACGAATGTTTATGTTATGTTGAAACCTGTTCATATGAGGAATGCATTGGACTTAATAAGTAACGGGTGGAGCCCGCTATAGCTCCTCGATTCATCGGTAGGTCTCATGAGACAAACTAGTGTCTTGGAATGAGGTGTTGACAAATTATTATTTGTAGTCTTGGCATGAGACCTTGGCTACGTGGTTATGATATTCTGGCATTATGCATTCTATCATTATGAAAGTGGTTATTGATATTGCATGTGATTATTCGACTAGTAGAATATCCATGTGAAAAAGTAAATGGAATTATTTCATTTTATCTTTGCCATATTATGATGAAGTTCAAGTTTAAAAGTCTTTTCTTTAGCTATACATTTCCTTAAATATTTAAGCTTATTTATGAATGTTTCCGCTATATTGTTATCCCTACTGAGCATCTGAGATCACCCCATTCAATGTTTTATTTTTTCCAGGATGTGAAGAAGTAATTTATGAATGACCTGGATGGATAATATGAGGGGATATGAAGACAATATGTTTTTGTAGTAGTTTTTCACATTATGATGTAATGTAAACTTTATGAATTTATCTAGTTATTCCAAGGATACTAAACTAATTGGTCTTTCGAGACTTGATCTTTCTTGTGATCATGCCAATGTTATGTAATAATGAACTTAATCTAGGAAACTAGGGTCGGGGCGTTACAGTTGGTATCAGAGGAAGTTTAGTACAATCCTTGGAAGTTAGATTTAGGTAAACTCTAATTAGAGCACATAGACCTAAGATAGACTTTGAGGATTATTATAGAAGAACTTCCTAGAATTTTGGTATTGTAGAAAAAATGTGATTTTTCCGGGAAATACATCCCTATCTAGATACGAGCAGGTAGAGGCGGCTCTGGCACAGGTGTACCTAGGGGTAAAAACTGAAAATGCCGCTTTGAGCTAGACTCGAACGGGAACTGGTGCACGATAACAGGCCTTTCTGCACTCTTGGTTATGACACTCCTAGGGGATATGATTAGGATATTTCTCATTTTCATTACGAACCATTATGAGGGTTTTATGATTATGTACTTCCTTGAAGAATTTTTTTTATGATTATGGATTATATCCATAAACTGTTCAATTTATGTTAAGTGTTTTATAAGAATGGAATTATGTATTTTTATTCATAAACCGATATTGTTTATGCCATTGTTTAGAAATGGTGCCTAGTGGAAGAAATGGAAACCATATTAATGCACGCACTCCATG
This sequence comes from Viscum album, assembly GCA_963277665.1. Classification (NCBI taxonomy): domain Eukaryota; kingdom Viridiplantae; phylum Streptophyta; class Magnoliopsida; order Santalales; family Viscaceae; genus Viscum; species Viscum album. Next base: position 765,283,838 of record OY728150.1, read on the forward strand.
TTGGGATTTCCCTCCTGCCCAAGATAATTATAGTGGAGTTGGTGATGTAACTGGTGCTGATCAGCTTATCACCATACTTGGAAAACTCACTCAGGTTATGAATAATAACCTTACCCGTATGGAGAACCCTGATCCACAGCGTGGAGGATCAATGTTAGATCTCTTAATGAGGAAACAACCAAAAAATTCAATGGGAGTACAAATCCATTGGTAGTTGAGCAATGGATAAGTTCCCTAGATAAAATATTTCAGGCTTTGGGGAGTAGTGAAAGGGAAAAATTTATCATGTCAGTTTACCCCCTCACTAGAGATGTTGGTCAATGGTGGTCATTGATTCAAAACATGAAGGAAGATGATGAAGTATAAAATATGGAATGGAGGGAGTTCAAAGATATGTTTTTAGAAAAATACTTTCCTTGTGACCATAGAGCAGATATGGAAAGAAAATTTTCCGAGTCTAAGGCAAAAGGAGGATGAGAATATCGCAAAGTATAAGGCTAAATTTACAAGGTTAGCAAGGTATGGTGGAGATTATATACGTAACCCATGAAGTAACATTGATCATTTCGTTGATGGGTTAAAACCATTTCTTCATCGAGGATTAGTCTCACAATCCTTCTCCTCATACGAAGACATTGTCTCATGTTCTATCAAAACAGAAAAGGGATTCTCTAAGTCTTGTGACTTTAAAGAAAAGAAAGAGAAGAAGAGATCTGCTGATCAATCTGGAAATTGAAATAAGGGGAAGAAGGGAAAATTTGAAAATCCATCCTACAGTAAATTTCGGAAGAAACACCCCGGTACTTGCTTAAAAGGAATAAGATTCTGTTTCAAGTGTGGTGAAAGAGGCCACCAAGGTCGTGATTGCTTGGGAAAGAGAGTTTCTGTCAACATGAAATGCTATAATTGTAGAGAGATGGAAAATTATGCAAATGAATGTCCTAAGAGTTAGGTTAACTTGTCTCAGAAAAGGCCAAGGGATCAAGACCAAGCTTATGCTATCACTACTATTGAGGTAGAAGCTCGGAATGATGTGGTGGCAGGTAATTTAATGGTTTCCTCAAGTTTAGAAAATGATTTATTTGATTATGGCTCATCGCATTGTTTCATATCTTCCCAGTTTTCTACAAAAATTAGATATTTCAAATTTGATTTAACAAAGGAGTTGTCAGTTAAAAATCCAAAGGGATGTATCATTGCAACAAATATTTGTGAATCAGTTCCCATTAGAGAACATAAATGTTCTTTATCCGCTGATCTCATTGTCATAGCTATGATTGAGTATGATATAATCCTCAGCATGGATTGGATTTTAGACCATGATGTGAATATTTATTGTAAGAAGAAATAGGTTATGATTTTTGATGATGATGATAAAGAACACCTTATTTTTAGAGCAGAATCGTCACCATCTAATTATTATCAAGATCCACCCCCAGTTGCTCAACTAAATTCAATTATCGGGGAGGAAGAGAATGAAATAACTGTGGGTGAGAAAAAGTAATGTTGAAATATAGGGTGTACCTATTGTGATAGAATATGTAGATGTGTTTCCGGAAGATTTACCTGGACATACTCCATAACGAGAAGTTGAGTTTTCTGTTGATTTAAATCATGGATCAAGGCCAATATCGAATCCCCCTTATAGAATGGCCAAAGTATAATTAGTGGAACTAAATAAACAACTAGAGTAATTGATTAATAAGGGATTTATTAGCCCTAGTTTTTCTCCATGGGGAGCCCCTATTCTTTTTGTTAAAAAGAAAGACGGATCTAAGAGGTTATGTATCGACTACAGGGGGGTCAATGCTATAACAATAAAGAACAAGTATCCACTACCTCAAATTGATTATTTATTTGTCCAACTACATGGAGATGAATACTTTTAAAATATTTACCTTCGATCTAGATACCCTCAGTTGTGTGTGATAAAGGAAGACATTCCAAAGACATCATTTCAAAACAGGTACGGGCATTACGAGTTTACAGTAATGCCTTTTGGGCTAACTAATGCACCCTCTGTATTCAAGGATCTAATGAATAGTGTTTTCAAGGAATATGTCTATGATTTTGTGGTGGTATATATTGATGATATCTTGGTATACTCCAAAAGGTATGAAGATCATGAAAATCACTTGCCCATTATCTTAAAGACTTTGAGAAGACATGAATTATATGGGAAGTTTAGCTAGTGTGAATTCTGGCTTCAGGAGATTTCTTTTCTTGGACATATTGTCTCCAAAGATGGAATATCTATTGATCCTTCTAAGACCAAGGCAATCCAAGAATGGCCTACACCTACGAGTATAACTGAGGTACGCAGTTTTATTGGTTTAGTAGGTTATTATCGATGTTTTGTCCAGAATTTTGCCTGATTGGCTAACCCATTAACAAAGCTCATATGTAAAGGGGTTAAATTTGTTTGGACAAAAGAGTGTGATGAATGTTTTGAAGAACTGTAGATAAGATTAGCCAATACTCATATATTGACTCTACCATCGGGGAATGATGGATTCGTAATTTATAGTAATGCATCGATGAAAGGACTTGGTTGTGACCTTATGCAAAATGATAGGGTTAATGCCTATGCATCACGATAGTTGAAAATTCATGAGAAAAACTATCCTACTCATGATCTTGAGTTAGCAGATGTGATCTTTTCATTGAAGATATGGAGACACTACCTCTATGGGGAAAAATGTGAGATTTATACTGATCACTAGAGTTTGAAGTATATTTACTCACAAAAAGAACTCAACATGAGGAAAAGGAGATGGCTTGAATTACTCAAGGATTATGACTATACGATACACTACCACCTGGGGAAGGAAAATAAGATGGATGATGCTTTGAGGAGAAAATATCATGGAGTTTTGAACAATATGAGAATTAAAAGGGATTAAATTTTTATGGATATAGTGAAGATGAACATTAGAATAAACATGGAAGGTGAAACATCAGTGCTTTTTAAAATGGTTTCCAACCCATCTTTACTAGAAAGGATTAAGAGTTCTCAGACCGATGATAATGAATTTCAAAAGAAGATTAAAGCTGTGAATGATGGGAGATTGAGATACTTTGTGTATGAAGAAGGAATTTTGAAATTCATGAAGAGACTTTTTGTTCCCGATATACCAGATTTAAAAGGGGAATTGTTATACGATGCTCAGAGTTCCAATTTCTCTATACACCTTGGGAGCACCAAAATGTATATAGATTTAAAGGAACATTTTTGGTGGGACAACATGAAGAGGGAGATTGCTGATTTTGTGTCAAGATGTATGGTTTATCAAAAAGTGAAATCTGTTAGGAAACTTCTTGGAAGAGTCATGCAACCTCTTCCCATAATTGAGTGGAAAAGGGATAACATCACTATGGACTTTGTCATGGGACTACCAAAGACTCCTATAAGGAACGATGCAATATGGGTCATTGTTGATCATATTAGCAATTCAACACATTTTCTTTCTATAAGGGAAGATTTACCACTTGAACATCTAGCAAGACTATATATTAATGAAGTTGTGAGACTTCATGGAGTACCCCTATCGATTGTTTCGGATCGAGATCCCCGTTTTACTTCGAGATTCTGGTAGAGTCTTTAGAAGGCCATGGATACTGAACATCATTTGAGCACTACTTACTACCCTCAAACAGATGGACAATCGGAATGGACTATTCAATCCTTAGAAGACATGTTGAGATCTTGCTCACTTGACTTTCAGGGTATGTGGGATCAATATTTACCTCTGGTAGAATTTTCCTATAACAATAGATTCCATTCAAGTATTCAGATGGCACCATGTGAAGAGTTATACAGAAAGAGATGTCGCACACCAATTTTTTGGGATGATGTTGGTGAAAGAAAACATGTAGGCCCATAACTGGTGGAGGAAACTGTAATGGCCCGGACCTCTCCGGTCCATTTCATTATAAATTTTTTTTTTGATGTGGTCAAACACGACTTGTGTTGTAATAATAATTTTTTATAATAATAATTGATAATGGTGGCGTGAAAATAATTTGTGTTAATTAGATAAAATGGTTTTTATTTAATCATTGTAAAATATAAGAAATAAAATCGAATATATTTAATAAAATGATGGGAGGCGCATGGAATAAGTTATAAAGGAATAAATTACAATAAATGAGGCTCATGTAATAAATTATAAAGGAATGAAATGCATGGGGTGCATGGGTGTGACCTTGTACCGGAGGCGTGGTGCGGTTCTCCACAATTAAAGTTGGAATTGTGTTAATAACATTAAAAGGGTATTATTATATAATAATTTGTTATAATAATAATAACGTGAAGAGGCACGTGAATGGGGTTCCCAACCATGCGTGAATATAATGTTATGGGTTATATGGAGTAATTATATGAAAATAATGGGCATCAATAATAATAATAATTATTAATGTTAATGATGGGGACCCGTTGATGAAATTGAAAGAGGATTTATTACTATTGAATTAAATAATAATGATAAAGGTGACAGAAATATGTGTGTTATTGGTAAATTAAATTAAATGGGTTTAATTTTTGGTTAGTAAATTAAATTATTTGAATTTAATTAAATGGAATGGTTTTAACTTAATAACCATGGTAAACTAATTTAATGGGATTAAATTAGTACATTAATTATGGGTGTTATTATTATTAATTTTATTAAATAATAAAATTGAAGTGAGAATGGAGTTTGGCGCGTTCCACATGGAGTAAAAGAATTGGGAGGCGCCACTTTTGGTGGTGGGAGAGAATCATGAAAGAAAAAAATAGATTGGAGAGAGAAAAAAAATAATAATAAGAGAAATAAAACTAAAAGACAAATAAATGAAAAAGGAGGAATTGGTGCTTAATTATAGCGCCCATGAAGACTCCAAAACGTGATTGCTTTTGGAGTTATGAAAAATAAATAAATAATTGATTAATAATAATAATAAAATATTGTTATTATTAATTTTGTTGATAAAACACTTTTTGTCCGTAACTTCTTCGTGCGACCTCGGTTTCACGAACCGTCAGTGGCAGTGCGACCCTGACTACGAGACAAAAATTATGAGTCCAATATTGGATGTCTTTTTCGGGTTTTCGGATTGGGTACCCCAAACGCTCATGAATTAAAAGATTTAATATTGTTATTATTACGGGATCTTGTATCCAATGTATCTCCCTCATACGGTATCGGATTGACGATCCGTCAGCGGCAGCGTAACCCTGAAATTATGACGGTCATTTTAAGACCATTAATGAGATACTTTTATGAATCATGCCTCAGGTCAACGAAACACCACATATTGATAGAATTATCATTATTATTAAAACGTGTGGAAACCGCGTGACGTGTTGTGTGTTAACAAATCAAAACATGTAACGTATGTACGGTAACATCGTGTATTCATTAATGCACACTGAATACGGATTTACCTATTTGTTGCCTATATAAGAACGAGGTCATGTTTTATCTTCCATATCGATCGCTTCTTTGTCGCACGACGACGCTCTTGGACAATCGAGAAGTATTCCTCATATAACTTCTTTGTCCGAGCTCCGAATTACGATCCGTCAGCGGCCACAGGATCTTAGCGACGAGACGAAGCTTCAAAGCCCGGACTTGTCACCTTTCCTTCCGGATTTCCTTCTCCAGCTTCCATCCTAGGAGGCGTTTGTCGGGTTTGGCGAAGGCGGAGGACACCGAAGGACGTCGTCAGAAGCGACGTGATCGGGACCATTTGAGGTAGGGTTTTACCTTCGTCTCTCTATTTGGTGCAACATGCGGGGTGGGATATTTCTCTTTTGTTCCATGGGATGCAGTTGAACTTTAAATAAATATAATAACAGGATAAAGAAGGGTTTGGGGTTTTGTGGTGTTTCTATTGCCTTCCAATTTCTTTATCTTCTGATTGTGATTTTGGATTGAAAGGCCTTTTCCTACTGAAAATCAAGGCCGTTGGTGGCCTTTGCATGCGCAATTGATATCTGAATTGTTTGTGGTTGGTTTTGTTAAAACATGGAAAATGGATAAGCACGTAAAGACTGGCTGATTAAATGAGAATGAAAACCTTGTGTGATCACCCCGGTTGAACAAAATTGGAATAATGAACATGTTGGTGGTTTGGATGTTTTGTGGGAAATGTTTTGTAAACGATGGGGTTGAAATGGGAAGTGGTTGGTTGTGGAAAACTCCTTTATTTATGAAAATTGTTTTGATATGAAATGTGTTTTGAAGTAAAAGGTGTTTTCAAATACGGAAATGTTTTGTGTGCGGAAAGGGTTTTATGTGTGGAACTTTGAAATAAATGAATTATGGAATGTTGTATGGTTGTGATAATATTTTTTAAATGAAATGGCATGTGGTTGCTTGCGTTTTACCTAACCTTGGTTGTGGATGGCAGGGATATGTTTGTGAAAGGTTTTGTCTGGATGATAGTTGCCCAGTAGTAATAATTTGTTAAACCATTGCATGAAACATGAAAACCTAAATTGGGTTGGGGGATGATTGTTTGGTTGTTGATGCATGCTTCGTGGTAGTAGTGCCGAGGCACATGCTCAGTTTCTCTTTTTAAGAAGCCATAGGTTGGGCTGTGTGTTTGGTGTATGTATATATATAGTTGTATCTTTGTGTTTTGTTGCACCACACCCATGTCAAGAACCTAGTGTCGAACACTCCCATTTTATGGGAGAGGGTGTTCCCCCTTAGTTACTAGCTCCTTCCTGCTCCTTCTTCCATAGGCTATGATGGCTTGAGGTGACCTTACACCCAAGACTCTTTGGGTAGGTCTCGGAGGCTGTGATGGCTTGAGGCGACGTTTAGCCCAAGACTCTTTGGGCAGGCTTACCGTTCCCAAGAATCTTCGAGATGAGGCCCAGGTGTCTGTGGGCGGGTTAGTGGATGAGGCCCCGGTGTCTGCGGGCGGGTTAGTGGTTGTGGCCCAGGTGTGTGTGGGTGGGAAGAGTGTGGTAGCGTCAGGACGTTTGCCGTTAGGAAGAGCAACAGTTAATTAAGTGGGAAATGGTGCGGGGTACCCAATACTTTTGTTCTATATACATACTAAACTTGTTTGTGTTACTTGGTGAGTGTGACCAGTGAGGCTGGGTGGATTGTTTTTCCTTGTTAGTTTCTGGTTCTTCTGTTTTCTCATGGGACCTTAGGGTGTCTCCCCACTTGTTCATGAGAGATTTAGGTTCTCTACTGAGTATACTTGTATGCTCACCCTACGTTGTTTCAAGTTTTCAGGAGGACTACCAGGGCCGTGTGGGACCCTACTAGTCAGGCAGTGGGAGCTGTGCAGTTTCTGTTTTCTTGTTTTTCTTTTGGTACTGTACTCACTTGTACTTTTGAGCTTCCTTGTACTTGTACCTTGTTATAAAAAATTGTTTAAAAATGCATGTGGGCTTGGTTTGGGTTTATTTATATACACTTGTTCGTTTCCCTTTTTGGTGGTTTACTTGTCCAATTTCCCGATCCAAAATAATAAAAAGGGTAATGCCTCCCATATTTGTGGAAACTCATACCCTTGGTGCTAGTCGCCAACCCGGGGCCTACTGGAGGCGGGACTCGGGGGTCATTATCTCCCTTTCACCATTGCCAGTTCAGGAGGGGCATCTTTGGTGGGAGGGGGTCGTGACAGAATGGTATCAAAGGAATGGTTGAGAGATAGGATGGAGTCTGGAGTTAGGCACAGTGAGGATTGCATGGGATGGTAGGGAAACAGTGTTAGCTGATCATGGTGTGTGACATAGGCCAGGGAAGACCGGCTAGGACATGGGATTTTAGGGCCCCCCGTGATCCGATGCAAGGAATCTGAGCCTACCGAACAACCAAGTGAGGCTACATTGATTTTAGGGTAGAAACCCTAGGAATGGTACATTAATCATAATGTTTGTGTTTTACATGATTTGGGTGTTCTGGGAATGAAATTGAAATAAAATGATAATTAAAACTTTGAGTTTTTCATTACTACTTGGGCTTCGGCGTTCCCTGTTTACCAAACAACTATGGCACCTGGACGTCAACAGAACAGTAGAGGAGTGGGACACAGACAGTTTCATGCAATAGAAGTGGCAACCCTAGAAAGGCCAGAGATCAAGAGAGATGTTTCTGGTTTTACTTAAATGCTCTCATTTATGTTTTGTTTAAATTCAAGATCATCACACTCCTTTGTTGAAACTCATTCTCTCCCATGCTTTAGGCCTGGAACTTTTTTTTTCATGAATTTATAATGCTAAGTTGTTTCCCTCTTTCCTTTAAATGTGTGTGAAGAGTCATAACATGTGGGGAGAGGAGGAACTAATCCCTAATCGAGACGCATTAATGTGGATGCGATTAAACCCGTGCAGGAGAGTCAGTGCCGCCTAAAGCGGATAATATCTCGACATGGGAGAAGGAATTCCTCAAGCCATGTGTTCGGGAAATTTATTGATGTTTTTATGGTGTTGGGGGGCAGTGTAAGTTGGAAAATACTAATATATGGAAGTGGGAAGCCTCAGTCCTTAATCGAGAGGCATTAATGCGGATGCGATTAAACCCGTGCAGGCGAGTCAGTGCTGCCTAAAGCGGATAATATCTCGACATAGGAGAGGGAATTCCTAACTCACATAATTAGGGTTGTAGGTTGTTTCTTGTTATGACAAGAGGCCTAAGAGGTATCTTGAGGGGTGGTTGTTTGGACCTTTCCCCCTTTTATGGGTTGGTTATAATTTTCGAGGACGAGAATGTTTTGAGAGGTATTTGGTGTAATGGCCCGGACCTCTCCGGTCCATTTCTTTGTAAAAATGTTTTTTGATGTGGTCAAACACGACACATGTTGTAATAATAATTTTTTATAATAATAATTGATAATGGTGGAGTGAAAATATTTGGTGTTAATTAGATAAAATGGTTTTGATTTAATCATTGTAAAATATAAGAAATAAAATCGAATATATTTAATAAAATGATGGGAGGCGCATGGAATAAGTTATAAAGGAATAAATTACAATAAATGAGGCTCATGTAATAAATTATAAAGGAATGAAATGCATGGGGTGCATGGGTGTGACCTTTTTCAGGAGGCGTTGTGCGGTTCTCCACAATTAAAGTTGGAATTGTGTTAATAACATTAAAAGGGTATTATTATATAATAATTTGTTATAATAATAATAACGTGAAGAGGCACGTGAATGGGGTTCCCAACCATGCGTGAATATAATGTTATGGGATATATGGAGTAATTATAAGAAAATAATGGGCGTCAATAATAATAATAATTATTAATGTTAATGATGGGGACCAGTTGATGAAATTGAAAGAGGATTTATTACTATTGAATTAAATAATAATGATAAAGGTGACAGAAATATGTGTGTGATTGGTAAATTAAATTAAATGGGTTTAATTTTTGGTTAGTAAATTAAATTATTTGAATTTAATTAAATGTAATGGTTTTAACTTAATAACCATGGTAAACTAATTTAATGGGATTAAATTAGTACATTAATTATGGGTGTTATTATTATTAATTTTATTAAATAATAAAATTGAAGTGAGAATGGAGTTTGGGGCGTTCCACATGGAGTAAAAGAAATGGGAGGCGCCACTTTTGGTGGTGGGAGAGAATCATGAAAGAAAAAAATAGATTGGAGAGAGAAACAAAAAATAATAATAAGAGAAATAAAATTAAAAGACAAATAAATGAAAAAGGAGGAATTGGTGCTTAATTATAGCGCGCATGAAGACTCCAAAACGTGATTGCTTTTGGAGTTATGAAAAATAAATAAATAATTGATTAATAATAATAAGAAAATATTGTTATTATTAATTTTGTTGATAAAACACTTTTTGTCTGACACTTCTTCGTGCGACCTCGGTTTCACAAACCATCAGTGGCAGTGCGACCCTGACTACGAGACGAAAATTATCCAATATTGGATGTCTTTTTCGGGTTTTCGGATTGGGTACCCGAAACGCTCATGAATTAATAGATTTAATATTGTTATTATTATGGGATCTTGTATCCAATGTATCTCCCTCATACGGTATCGGATTGACGATCCGTCAGCGGCAGCATAACCCTGAAATTATGACGGTCATTTTAAGACCATTAATGAGCTACTTTTATGACTCATGCCTCGGGTCAACGAAACACCATATATTGATAGAATTATCATTATTATTAAAACTCGTGGAAACCGCGTGACGTGTTGTGTGTTAACCAATAAAAACATGTAACGTATGTACGGTCACATCATGTATTCATTAATGCATGCTGAATACGGATTTACCTATTCGTTGCCTATATAATAACGGGGTCATGTTTTATCTTCCATATCGATCGCTTCTTTGTCGCACGACGACGCTCTTGGACAATCGAGAAGTATTCCTCCTATAACTTCTTTGTCCGAGCTCCGAATTATGATCCGTCAGCGGCCACAGGATCGTAGCGACGAGATGAAGCTTCTAAGCCCGGACTTTTCACCTTTCCTTCCGGCCTTCCATCTCCAGCTTCCATCCTAGGAGGCATTTGTCGGGTTTGGTGAAGGCGGAGGACACCGAAGGACGTCGTCGGAAGCGACGTGATCGGGACCTTTTGAGGTAGGGGTTTACCTTCGTCTCTCTATTTGGTGCAACATGCGGGGTGGGATATTTCTCTTTTGTTCCATGGGATGAAGTTGAACTTTAAATAAATATAATAACCGGATAAAGAAGGGTTTGGGTTTTTGTGCTGTTTCTATTGCCTTCCAGTTTCGTTATCTTCTGATTGTGATTTTGGATTGAAAGGCCTTTGCCTACTGAAAATCAAGGCCGTTGGTGGCCTTTGCATGCGCAATTGATATCTGAATTGTTTGTGGTTGGTTTTGTTAAAACATGGAAAATGGATAAGCACGTAAAGACTGGCTGATTAAATGAGAATGAAAACCTTGTGTGATCACCCCGGTTGAACAAAATTGGAATAATGAACATGTTGGTGGTTTGGTTGTTTTGTGGGAAATGTTTTGTAAACGATGGGGTTGAAATGGGAAGTGGTTGGTTGTGGAAAATGCCTTTATTTATGAAAATTGTTTTGATATGAAAAGTGTTTTGAAGTAAAAGGTGTTTTCAAATACGGAAATGTTTTGTGTGTGGAAAGGGTTTTATGTGTGGAACTTTGAAATAAATGAATGATGGAATGTTGTATGGTTGTGATAATCTTTTGTAAATGAAATGGAATGTGGTTTCTTGCGTTTTACCTAACCTTGGTTGTGGATGGCAGGGATATGTTTGTGAAAGGTTTTGTCTGGATGATAGTTGCCCAGTAGTAATAATTTGTTAAACCATTGCATGAAACATGAAAACCTAAATGGGGCTGGGGGATGATTGTTTGGTTGTTGATGCATTCTTCGTGGTAGTAGTGCCGAGGCACATGCTCAGTTACTCTTTTTAAGAAGCCATAGGTTGGGCTGTGTGTTTGGTATATGTATATATATAATTGTATCTTTGTGTTTTGTCGCACCACTCCCATGTCAAGCACCTAGTGCTGAACACTCCCATTTTAGGGGAGAGGGTGTTCCCCCTTAGTTACTAGATCCTTCCTGCTCCTTCTTCCATAGGCTATGATGGCTTGAGGTGACCTTACACCCAAGACTCTTCGGGTAGGTCTCGGAGGCTGTGATGGCTTGAGGAGACCTTTAGCCCAAGACTCTTCGGGCAGGCTTACCGTTCCCACGAATCTTCGGGATGAGGCCCAGGTGTCTGCGGGCGGGTTAGTGGATGAGGCCCAGGTGTCTGCAGGCGGGTTAGTGGTTGTGGACCAGGTGTGTGCGAGCGAGATGCGTGGTTGTGAGGCCCAGGTGTGTGCGTGCGAGATGCGTGGTTTGGCCCAGGTGTGTGCGGGCGGGAAGAGTGTGGTAGCGTCAGGATGTTTTCCGTTAGGAAGAGCAGCAGTTAATTAAGTGGGAAATGGTGCGGGGTACCCAATACTTTTGTTCTATATACATACTAAACTTGTTTGTGTTACTTGGTGAGTGTGACCAGTGAGGCTTGGTGGATAGTTTTTCCTTGTTAGTTTCTGGTTCTTCTGTTTTCTCACGGGACCTTAGGGTGTCTCCCCACTTGTGCACGAGAGCTTATGGTTCTCTACTGAGTATACTTGTATGCTCACCCTACGTTGTTTCAGGTTTTCAGGAGGACTACCAGGGCCGTGCGGGACCCTACTAGTCAGGCAGTGGGAGCTGTGCAGTTGCTGTTTTCTTGTTTTTCTTTTGGTACTGTACTCACTTGTACTTTTGAGCTTCCTTGTACTTGTACCTTGTTATAAAAAATTGTTTAAACATGCATGTGGGCTTGGTTTGGGATTATTTATATACACTTGTTCTTTTCCCTTTTTGGTGGTTGACTTGTCCTATTTCCCGATCCAAAATAATAAAAAGGGTAATGCCTCCCATAATTGTGGAAACTCATACCCTTGGTGCTAGTCGCCAACCCGAGGCCTACTGGAGGCGGGACTCGGGGGTCATTATCTCCCTTTCACCATTTCCAGTTCAGGAGGGGCATCTTTGGTGGGAGGGGGTCGTGACAGAAACGATGGAAAAGGTGAAGGTAATCCAAAACCACATCAAAGTAGCTCAAAGTAGGCAGAAGAGCTATGCTAACAACTGAAGAAAGGATTTGGAATTTCAGGAGGGAGATCATGTTTCCTTGAAGGTATCTCCATGGAAAGGAGTTATACGTTTTGGAAAGAAAGGTAAATTGAATCCTAGGTACATTATTCCTTTCGAAATTCTAGAACGAAATGGGGTTGTAGCTTACCGTTTGGAAATGCCGCCAAATCACTCCAAAGTTCACGATGTGTTCCACGTATCACTTTTAAGAAAATACATTCCAGAACCAACGCATGTACTCATCTATGAAGAATTAGAACTGGAACCCGATCTCTCTTATTGCAAAGATCCCGTTAGGATTCTTGATATGAGAGAACAAGTGCGGAGAAACCGGACGACTCTTCTGGTAAAAGTTCTATGGAGAAATCATAAAATGGAAGAGGCAATGTGGGAACCCAAGGAACTTATGATAAAGAACCACCCGACTCATTTTATGTAGTAATATTTTAAAAATCTCGAGGGAGAAATTATTTGATGGAGGGGAGAATGTAACACCCCAAGCTTCCTCGGTATGCTTCTCTTTGAATAAAACAGTAGTGTGTGTTGTACGCAACGTCGAGATTCTAAAACGCTGCGATCAATCAAAGTAACCATTATGAATAGTAATACCCACTTTTTGAAATTTTATACATTTTATCTTTCAAAATGGACTTTATTTTTGGATTCGAAATATCGAAATTATTCTAGGATGAAATTTTGGTACTTTTTAGATAACTTTTATATTTTGATGAATAGTGAAAATTACGAATTTTTTTTTAAAAACAACCTTTTTAATCAAAATAATTAATAGTCATAAATGATGAATTTGAGTGGTATTAAAGTATATTTAGAATATATTTCTACCATTTGATACAATGTTGTTCATTGGACATAATTTCACAATTAAACCGAAAATAAACAAGTATCAATCTTTTGATAGTTATTATATCTTAAAAACATGTTTTTTGTTTTGGTAGCGGGAATTAATTTTAAATTAATTTCTGCCACTTATGTGATTTGAATTTGGGAAAATTGATTCCATATTTGGAATCAGGATTTCCAAATTGTGTAAATAGGTAACTTTAATTTTTATACATTTTGAATAATTAGTTCGGTAAATATTTTATTTACCATGGTTAAGGGGTAAATCTGGTAAATAAGGGTAAACAAATAATAATATAATAATAATAAATTACTATAAAACGTGTCCTAACCTTATTGGTGGATAAATTTCCGACCATGGGAATCCTTGGGTCGATTTTGGGACCCCATGGAGCCACTTGTAGGTGATAGGGACACTTTATATTAATTAAGTTAATGTAAATACAAAAATGACATTAGCATATATCTTTTAGAAAAAACAATTTTCATATAGGGTTATATTTTTTATATTTTCGACTATAAATATTCATTGGAAAGATAAAAAATTTCCTACATAATGGTAATTTATTTATAATTTTTATACATTATATAATTTAATTTATATTGACACAATGATGCTGAAAAAATTACTGTATTAATGAAAGATTAAGATAATTGAAATTTTAAATACCCAAATAAATGTAATTTGAGACTTTTTATAAATTAAAATAATTTTTTAGGTTACTATGACATATTAGGATTAGTTATATAAATTATTTTTGAAGTAATAATGCTGTTATAAATTTATCAAGAACAAAATACCCAATAGTGTCAACATTGACATAAAAGTTTTTTTAAAACAAATTTTATATTATTAATTTATATTCAATTCCTAAAAATCTAATGATAGGACAATAGAATTATATCATGACAGTTTTATCATTAATGGACCACTTGGGGGTATCTTGGAGGTATATAGTATGTTTATTAACTATATAATATAAAAATACAAAGTGACATGGTAAGTGTCAAACTAATTAACTAAGAGTTGAAACTAAAAGATAAGGTTAATATAATGACCCAAAACTGTCAAAATTCTATGGGTTGAGTGGTTTTTGACCCATCCCTACCTTAAAAATTAAATAATACAATTTTTATTCATTAGAAACCGAATATAAATTTATTATAAAATAATATTTCTAGATTTTCCTAAGGTGCCCCTGCTCCCCCTTATAAAAGGACACCACTTCTAACCAATTATTCACACATTAAGAGCCTTTTGGTTCGGCCAACCCCTGCCCAAATACTCTCTCAACATCCCTAAATTCAACATAGAGGCCTTATTTGGATCATAAATCCATCCTAATGAGCCCTTTTGATCAAATCAAAAGGAAGAACCCGAAGAAGAGGTAATGTTTTCACCACCCACTTTCATGTTCCATTCTTCTTAAACTTATTATTTCATTGTTATTCCCATTCTAAAATAATATCTTCAGTATCTCCTATATTCTATGATATTATTATAAATATGGTACAACCATATTCTGTATTCTATCAATCCTTTGAATGACATGTCACCATATGTGCGTACGTATGGCTTACCGTCTCCACCTCGTGGTGTAATTGTTATTCAATATATTATTATTTGGATGGGTATAATAATGATGTGAAATTCATGTAAATAATAAATATAACATTATAATGATTCTGTATATATGATATACCATTCAATTAAATATTATTTTAATATGAAAAGGATGATATTGTCTCTCATGCGTACGTATAGACTACCATCTCCACGAACACGGTGAGATTCATTCCCCATCGTATCCATTCAAGACTAATTCTCATTTGATGATTAAATGTAATGTTTAAGAACATTATATCATTTTGGATATGAATAATATACAACCTATCCATAAAAAATATGACTTATGTAACAAAACATATAAAATAAAACGAGTAAGTAAACACCTGAAATGACGATAATACTAAAGTATTATTAACAAAAAATTATTAGAAGATCATATATGATATCATAATTATGTGTATGGTTCTTGTATAATTTAATAAATTTTTTTAACTATTATAAAAGAGTTTAAAATACCATCGACTAAGGAAAATTACAATGTAAAGGTTATTTCACAATCTCTTCATTATCCGAGATGTTTATATGTAATTATCTACTGGGACCTCTTTATCATCCACATCCATGTTTCTTAAAATGTATTTAAAAACATTCTTTATATTTTACAAAATATGGTTTAAAGTCATTTATACCCTTTTTTGACTTTTTATAACCCGTTTATAAATGAATCTTTCCTTCGTTTTCAAAACAAGGTCATTTTTATCCTTTTCAACAGAATTAAGGTAAGAATGTCTTTTTTTAACTTATAAGACGGGTGAAGCTATTTTATGCCATTATAAAATCGTAGAAGCTTCCATTACAATCTTATAAGGATATTTTCAATGTAAATGTTTTATTTTATAATAATGTGACTTTTAAATGATTTCAAAAAAAAAATAGACATTTCTCTCAAATAGTTTTGATTTCATCTATGTCAACATCCTTTGATGGATTTTAAGCCGATTTAAAGTTGATATATTATTATACAAAAATTCCATATTTTTTTGAAGGTTTTTTGATATGTTTGACTGTGGATGTGTTATTTTTATACCATTAATGGTTTATGGTGAAACTATTGACATTTCGTATGCTAGTTTTAATACGAATGTTTATGTTATGTTGAAACCTGTTCATATGAGGAATGCATTGGACTTAATAAGTGATGGGTGGATCCCAATATAGCTCCTTGATGCATCGGTAGGTCTCATGAGACAAACTAGTGTCTTGGCATGAGGCCTTGACAAAATCTTATTTGTAGTTTTGGCACGAGGCCTTGGCTACATGGTTATGATAGTCTGGCATTATACATTCCATCGTTATGAATGTGGTTATTGATATTTCATGTGATTATTCGACTAGTAGAATATCCATGTGAATAAGTAAATGGAATTATTTCATTTTATCATTGCCATATTATATTTAAGTTCAAGTTTAAAAGGTTTTTTTTAGCTATACATTGCCTTAAATGTTTATGCTTATTTATGAATGTTTCCGCTATATTGTTATCCTTAATGAGCATCTGAGATAACCCCTTTCAATGTTTTATTTTTCCTAGGATGTGAAGAAGTAATTTATGAAGTACTTTTAGGGATAATATGGGGGGATATGAAGACAATATGTTGTTGTAATAGTTTTTCAATTTATGATGTAATATAAACTTTATGAATGTATCTTGTTATTACAAGTCTACTAAACTAATCAGTCTTTCAAGACTTGATCTTTCTTGTGATCATGCCAATGTTATGTAATAATGCACCGACTCTAGGAAACTAGGGTCAGGGCATTACAGAGCTAGTCACCACCCTCCAAGGGTTCAAGCTCAACACTGATGGGGTATGTATCTAGGGGAGCATATGAGGGAGAGGTGTGGTCCATGACTCGACAAGTTCAGTGTTTTTCACCTTCTGTGCTTTTTATAGGATTGGAAACTCTCTTATGGAGGAGGCTACATCTATTCTGAATGGGATTGAGATTTGAAACTCAATGGACATGAATATTATTATGGGGGAAACAAACTCTAAAATCATTTGTATCTCTCTCAATTGTGACTCGTCTTCATCATTTACTATCATATACTTGATCTTGAAATGAAAGGCTATTCTATCCAATGATACAAATATTCTCCATATGTGGCATGAAGGAAATAGAGTAGCTTAATTCATGGCTTCTATTGTTACCTAGAATCCCAACCTCATTGAATTTCTTAATCACGTATCCCTTCACCTAGGAGGAGTGGATGTGGTAATCGGGGACACTCTCAATTTCTACTTCTATAGGCCAAGAAGAGGTTTTTCATTTTTTTCTTTGAATAAAAATATAATTTTAGTAGTAGTGGGAACCAAGTATATGTTCCATATATACTAGAATTGATGAAATATATAGTATTTTAATCACATTTAGTATCATTCTCTATCCATCCTTGGAGTACAAAGATGCATAATGATCTCGAAGAGCATATCAGATAGGGAAAAATGAAAATTGATATTCAAAAGAATTTATCTTGGTACATGTTATATCAATAAGATAAGGTTCATCATAAGTAATATAAGGGGATTATGAGAAGATTACACGTACATTTATGTAGATGGGAAAACATCCACATGGATTTCATATTTGGACTCCCTAAGACATCTAAATTCCATAATTCCACTTGGTTTGAATTTGGCCATCTTTTAATGTAAGAACCCAGGTTTTGGGACTCTGAGACTTAGAAAAATTTCATGATGTCATTTCAGAGCAGGGTGTTTAGATGGTGTGCAATTCCGAGGCCCGATGTGCCCGTAATTGATTATATAAAAATGTTAAGTGTTTTTATATTACGCACGCGTGGTTAACTAAAGAAAATGTGATATCTCTTAGACTATGGATCAGATCGGAAATCTAATACAATGGTTGGGTCCAAAATGTGGTGTTTACCCTAGGTGCGACATAAAATAAGTCACCATGGGACGTTTGGGCACCTCATTCGTTAGCAGTGTGTTAAATGGATAAATTAAATTTAATTATTCATTTAATAGCTCAAACCTGAGTAACTTCTAAATGATTGCTCGGATGAGAAAACTGAGTGCACCGTTGAGTCCGGAGCGTGATGTTTACCCTAGGCGGGGTGTAAACGTTTCGAATGTAGGATTGCTGTGAGAGATGTCTCCCAGGGGAAAAATTGGTCATTGTGAAATGACTAGTTAGTGATTTTTATCACTGAAGTTCCTGTCAAATAAATTTTAAACGGAGTATCAGAATGGAAATCTGAGACTTCTGTTGAGTTCGAAGTGGTGTTTCTTTCCTAGGCATGATATAAAATGAGAGGGCGCGGTGAATTTGGATTCTGCACTAATTGGAATCCCTATAAATAGAGTTAAGTGTTTAGGGTTAAGAGAAAAAAACCCTAATTCACACACACACTCTCTCTAAACACCCAAGATCTATCTCTTTAGCCGTTCTTCGGTGTTCTTTGTTGTTCTTCACCAGATTTCAGAGAAAACTCCGGCGGATCGAAGCGGGATCGCGCGGGCGCGTCGCCAACATCGAATGGTCTAATAGAGGTAGACTTTTTGTTCGTTTTCCACCCCTTTGTCAATTTCTAGAATTTTATCATTTTAATATCTATAGTTTTAGAAATTGTGGCGTTGCCTGAATGAACACGGCCAATGCCCGAGCACCATTTTATTTGTCGTTCTTGGGCGTTCTTCGTCCCAAACTTTCGGACGTGCGCGAACCTCGACAGATCGATGAGCAAGGGGCGGCGTTCTAAAGATCTGGTCCCGTGGATCCCGAAACCGGTGTCAAATAATTTTTCTGACCACCGGAGTGGTTGGGGGGACCGACCGAATTTTTGGCTCTGGCGAGGGTGGTAGGTGGAGGTTGAGCAGAAAGAGAAAGGCGAAGCACAGAGACCGGTGGTGGAGTGCGGCCGGGCTGAGATGGCTCCGGACGGTGCAGCAGGTGAGGCTGGGATTCTGAGAGGTGGTGTCATCGTGTAGGAGGTGGTGACCTCGGCCGCGGCATAGTAGGGGACCGAGCCCGCGGGAGCTGGGCTGGCCAGCGGCTGAGGCTGAGCGGGGAGCTCCGGGCGGCATCACAGAGGAGCGCTGTAGGTGGGGAAACCGAGGCGGCGACCAAGGGGGGGAACAAGACCCGTGAGCCACAAGTATTCCTTAAAGAGGCACGAGGGAGGAGACCAGCCATCCTGGCCGATTTATTATTTAAAAAAATGAAAAAAAAGAAAACCGGAACCGAGGTGGGCCGACGATCGGGACCTGGTCGGCCGGTCCGGACCGGCCTATTTTGGGACCCCTTGTGTTCGAGGGGCCATATCTCCTAAACAGTGCGTCCTATTGACATTCCGTCTGCGGCTATGGGACCGTATCAACAAGGTAGCCCATTTTATGTGAGTTTTTGGGTTTTTCAGTTATGATCCCGAAGGCAGGTAACCCGAGATCTTTAATTTAATAATATTATATTATTATTAAAGAACATAACAGACGCACCTCGCGAGCCGGACATCCGTTTGACGTGAATTTAGAGGCGCGGTGGACCCTAAACTGAGACGGTCCATACAAATATGGTTCGAAACCTTTACGGGTTGGTTTCGTTGCTCGGTGGCACGAAACGCCAAATGTGAATAAATAAATAAATAATTATTTAATTATTTAATTGTCGCGTTAGACCTAACTCCTGTCTGGGATGTCAGATTGATGCACCATCAGTGGTAGCATGACCCCAGTCCTCGTGCAGAATTTTTGACATGATTTACGAAGCGCTTGGGTTGGAGACAAGGTGCTGGCCCCACAGGGCCTAATTCGCACATTTTACGTTGAAACACCACTTTTCCATGCGACATCCGTTTAGGGTGTTTGAGTACTCTTTTCTGAGTGTTTTTTCGAGGGGAATACAATGACGCACTCCACCCACCTAAATTCAGGCTTGAGGTGTGGGCCCCACATGGCCCCGTTTGCATATAACGCGGGGAGTTGTAGCTTCTGCATCTGGAGTCTGTTTTAGGCACCGTTAGCAGCGTTGTCACCCTGGTGTCGAGATGAGGTAGTGTAGGGTGGTTTCATGCGTATAAGCCGGAGTTTAGGCGTGGGCACCACATGCCTCATTTTGAGCTGCATGTAGCGTGCTATGACTTTTTCACCAGGTGTCTGTTTCGGGCGATTGAGTAGACAATCCCGTGTGTTTTTCTAAGGGGATCGTAGTGGTGTGAGCTGTTTGTTCAATTTCAAGATCTTGGTGTGGGACCCAAATGGGCTAGTTACAGTGAATAATACCATATTCACTGGTTGGCCGTTACGGGTGAGTAAATGGTCTATCTATCATGTTTTTCCACAAGGATTGCAACTGTGTAATCCGTTTGGGCTTGTGGAGCCTTGTTTGAGATCTTATTAAATGTGGAAACATGAATGGGTGTTGGATGGAGGTCCCTTTGACACACTTTGAACCAACGCACGGTAGCAATGTTGGTAACACCGGGTTATTTCAGTTACAGTGCTGTGTTATCAGACCAATTCCTAGTCTACCTTCTAGTAAGGCTGTGCAGTGGGTCCCCTGTTGACTTATCCTAGGTCTACCCTCCAGCAGGGCTGAGTAGTTGGTCACCTATTGAATTATTAGGGTCTACCCTCCAACAGGGCTGGGAAGTGGGTAACCCGATGTGTTATAAGGGTTTACCCTCCAGCAAGGCTAGGTAGTGGGTCGCCTATCGACTTATTCCAAGTCTACCCTCTAGCAGGGCTGGGCAGCGAGTCACCTATCGACTTATTCCCGGTCTACACTACAGTAGGGTTGGGCAGTGGGTCGCCTGTTGATTTCTTCCAGGTCTACCCTCCACCAGGGCTAGGAAGTGTGTCACCTGTTGACTTATTAGGTTCTACCCTCCAGTGGGGCTAGGTAGTGGGTCACCTATTGTGTTATCAAGGATTACCCTCCAGCAAGGCTGGGCATGGGGTTACCTGTCAACTGATTCCAGGTCTACCCTCTAGCAGGGCTAGGCAGCGGGTCGCCTGTCATCTTATTCCAGGTCTACCCTCTAGTAGGGCTGGGAAGTGGGTCACCTGATGTGTTATCTAGTATTACCCTTTAGCTGGGTTGGGTAGTGGGTCACCCATTGTCATTTCAAACTCGGTCCTTATCTATGAGGTTAGATAGTGAATGTTTCTCCATGACTAATGGAGCAGGATCCTTGGTTGTATAGATCGGCAATGTGACAGCTTTGATGTGACCTTATGAAATACAAGAATGAGGGGCGCTTTTCCCACTGAGACGCATCCTTGCGTCGCGACCTAAAAGTCGTGCGAGCGAGTCAGTGCCACCCAAAGCAGATAGTATCGAGGCGCAATGATTGATCCCCTTTGACATGTACCTCAAAGGTTGATGTGCATGACATTTGAGATCAGTGGTGGATATCCTTTGAACTGTCGACAACTCTTCTTGGGCTGATTTTAGAGATATAGATCCCCTTACACAATTATTTGGGTAATCTCGTTGAGCATATATATACACATCCTATTGTTTTTTCCACTCCTTGGGGGTTCAGATACTATCCTTCTAGGAGGGGTGAAGACGTGTGGGTTATTCCACGTTCTTTCTGTGTATAGCTCTTCTTGGTTGGACAAGTCTACTCTCCTGCAATAGGCAACGAAGACTCGACGAGAAGTTCGTCTTCTCACCGTCTCTAGCTCCATGCATCTGGACGAGTCTGCTTCCTTTCTCTTGTTGGGTTGAGTTGCACATTCTCTCTTTTGCACAGATACACTGTTTTTTGCTATGTCTACTAATCACCATTTTAGTACCTCTATTGTTGCTCCCTTGAGCTTTCAGGGCATCCTACTGAGTATTTTTATACTCACCCCTACTTGGGATTTTCCTGCACTTGGTGTGCCCTTGCAGACGACGGACGGGTCGGTTGAGACTATAGAAGAGCATAGAGGACACTTGAGCTTGGGCTGCGTTCAGTGGCTGTAACAGGACTTTCTGGGTTGTGAGACTCACCAGCAGTTTACCTTTGTTTCACCTGTTGCCGGGTTGTGGATCATTTCTGGTTGGGCGCGTGTTTTTTCCCTTTTACTGTTCAGTTTACTTGTAAGCACTTTTCAGCACTTCTCTTGTACAGTTTAGAGGACTATTCATGTATGTTGGTTCCCCATTTAATGCAGTGTTGAATCTTGATTTCCTTTCTCTGCACTTTTTCATTGACTTGGATGTGTGTGTGTGTACAATTTCTTAAGCAAAGGCCTCCCCTAGTTTTTTGTGCCTTCGGCGCTAGTCGCCAGCCCCTGGCCTGTAGAGGCAGGCTCAGGGTAGTTGCGGCTCAAGCCCCGGTATGGGTCGGGTCATGAAAAAGTTGTATCAGAGGTGGTTGGTTCCTTGGGTAGATGTTCAGACTTCCCTAAAAAATAATTTTTTGCGTTTTGGGGTAATAGTTTCAACGTGTCTCGATAGTGGCTCTCTGGCCAGGGAGTCCAGTGATGGTGCGACGACCAGCGTATCCATTCACGAGGACCCTGATAACCCACTTGTCGACTCAGCACACTGAGACACTTGTTGCAGGGAATCTGATTCATGCATCATATAGGATTGAGTCCTTAACTGTCCTTCTTGAGTCAGCTCCCCATCATTATTGACGTATATATATGCTCATTTAATGAGGTTCTCCTTTAACGGGTTCAGGATGTCTCTGTAATGATAGACATCCATGATAATAGCTCAAATTCGTGACGATGATCCCGTGAGTGAAGAGGACTCAGTTCAAGATCCATCATACGATTACTATTTCTCTAAGAGGACGAGAAGTAGCACCTCCACTTGTGGAGTAGCAGATAGTACCAACAGCGAGGTCCGAGGAAGAGCTTAGGCTGGGTGCACTACGTGAGTTCAAACATCAGAGACCACTGAGGTTCCACGGTGAGCCATACCCTCACACATTGAAAGGTTGGCTAGAGTCGGTGGTCCACCTCTTCAGGCTTGTTCGGACTCTGACAAGTTAGATGGTGGCTTTGACAGCCAATCTTCTTCCACCACGCAGTTTGGCGTAGTAGAGCCAGGGTTACTCAGATACATGATGAGTTGGTACTCTCATGGGATGACTTCTAGCAGCTGTTTCGTGAGGAGTACTACCCCTCCTACTTACGCTCTATGCAGTTTCGGGAGCTTTTGGAGCTTTATTGGGGAGTGATGGCAGTGACTGGGTACTCGAATGGGTTCGCAGACCTTACTCGGTACTCATTGAACATGGTCCATGACGAAAAATTCTGAGCACAGAAGTTTTAATGAGATCTCTGTAGAGGAGATTCATGCCAGCATAGTTCCCTTGTGCATCCTCACCCATCTTAGTGTACTGGAGAAGGCACTGGTGATAGAGAAATTTCTAGTAGAGGGACACGATTGGCAGGGCCTCAACGCCGGAGGTTTCCCCTTGATGAGACTCAGGCAAATGGTCAGGGACAGCGTAGAGCACCGAGATATACCAGAGAGGTCTCGTTCTATGTTTGTGATGTTTGAGATCATGTGGCATGAGACTACTCGACCAAATATCCTGAGACTTCTAGATAGTTGGTAGATGCACCACCACAATAGAGGCAGTGTCATGATAAAAGAACTCCCACGTGAGGATAGGGTGGTCCCCATGGAGGCAGTGTTAGCAGAAAGAAGGAAGAACTGTGGTTGGAGGACAACATTTTGAGGCCCTTCCACCACCACTAGGCAGCCCATGTCAGGCTCAAGGAGCTGACAGATGGGGTCCTGGGTGGCTATGTGCTGTGTGCAGTGGTTGTTTACAATCTTGCAGTGCTAGAGATGATAAGAGGTATGCTCTGCATCTTTTTATACTTTTATCAGCAGAACCTGTTAGAAACTGTGTGATGTACTCTTTATTCTAACTCCTTGGTCGAGGGGTTAACGAGGGTGACGCGGGGCGTCAGTGTTACCCTATGTTGGTGCGGGCTAGTGTTTTTGAAGGAAGGTACGACTTGTCTGCAGTTGATGAAGCCAACTCCTTCGCTGGTTGAGCGTGTAAGAGAGTCTTGGTCGTGATGCACCGACTATGAGAACTTGTGTGACCAGATATCCTTGGTTGTTTCACCAGATGGGTATTCTGAAGGAGGGAATCACGAGACCATGTTTCAGGAACAAACCGTGATTTTGGTCATGACATGGAAAGTGGAGGTTTAGCCGGGAAAGACACCAGAGTTTCATGGGGCCGTTTGGGGATTGTGAAAATAGTTGAGTGGTTTCCTACCCTCATTCCCTACCCTCCCAACAATAGGAGTGGGTGCACGATGTCTTCCACATGTCGCAGCTGATGAAGTGCGTGTGTATTCCTACACATGTCCTCAAGATTAGCAGAACATATAATAACCATCCCTTTGGTATGCGTGTTGTGTAAGCTTGGTGATGTGCAAGTTTTCTTGGGCACAAGAGAGATAGGTGTGAGCTCTATATCCCAAGTTTTTTTTCCTAGTTTTTATTTTTGGGGATGAAATGATTGAAGGAGGGAATGATGTAAGAACCCAGGTTTTGGGACTCTGAGACTTTGAAAAATTTCATGATGTCATTTCAGAGCAGGGCGTTCAGACGGTTTGCATTTCTGAGGCCCGTTGTACCTGGAATTAATTATATAAAAATGTTAAATGTTTTTATATTACGCAGGAATGGTAAACTAAATAAAATGTGATATCTCTTAGATGATTGATCAGATCGGAAATCCAAGAACATTGTTGGGTCTGGAACGCGTTTTTTACCCTAGGCGCGACATTAAATAAGTCGACATTGGATGTTCGGAACCGTCGCTCATTAGCGGTGTGTTAAATGGATAAATTAAATTAAATTATTTATTTAACATCTAAAACCCAAGTAACACCTAAACGGTTGCTCAGATGAGAAAAACGAGTGGAATGTTGAGTCCGGAGTGTGCCATTTATCCTAGGTGGGGTGTAAAAGTTTCAGGTGCGGGCCTGCTGTGAGAGATATCACCCAGGGGAAAAAATTGGTCATTTCAAAGTGACCACTTAGTGATTTTTATCACTGATGTTCCTTTCAAATAACTTTTAAAAGAAGTCTCAGAATGGAAATACGAGACTTATGTCAAGTTTGAAATGGGGTGTTTTGCCTAGGCATGATATAAAATGAGAGGGGGCGGTGAATTTGGATTCTGTGCTAATTGGAATTCATATAAATAGAGTTAAGTGTTTATGGTTAAGGAGAAAAACCCTAATTCACTCTCACTCTGTCTAAACACCCAAGATCTCTCTCTAGCCATTCTTTGGCGTTCTTCTCTGTTCTTTGCCTGATTTAGGAGCAGACTCCGGAAGATCGACGCGGGATCGCGTGGGCGCGTCGCCAACGTCAAACGACTGAATCGAGGTTGGATTTTTGTTGGTTTTCCACCCCGTCGTCAATTTAGGGAGTTTTTTCATTTTAATTTCTATAGTTTTAGAAATTGCGGAGTTGGCAGAACGAACAAAACCAACGCCCGAGCCCCATTTTATTTGTCGTTCTTGGGCATTCTTCATCCGAAATTTTCAGATGCATGCGAACCCCGAAGGATCGATGAGCAAGGGGCAGCGTTGTGAAGATCCTATCCCTGGGATCCCGAAACCAGTGTCAGATAATTTTTCTGACCACCGGAGTGGTCGGGGGGACCAGCCAATGGTTCGGCTCCAGTGAGGGAATATATTCAAACGAAAAACTATATATATATGTAAATGTCTATTTCATATATTTATTTATATATAAATATTTATGTATATATATATCTATATATATCTATTTTTTAATTTATATATCTATTCGTGTGTATATGTATATATATATAAATTTATATAGTTAGATATTAATATTAGTTAATATTATATTTAACAGTTAATTTTTTATTTATATTTAAATTAAATATCCTAAAAAACATGATCCAAATTTATTTGAATTTTATTTATGTATACCAAAAAAATATTATTTTTAGAACAACACATTATCATTCAACCCCAAGTCGTAAAATAAGATTAACACATCATTTTCACAAAAAACACATGAAAAATACATTAATTCATAATATAATTTTATTGTTCATTATTATAATTTCAAAAAGAATTATTCATATAAGAAACCCCATTTTCAGCCACACTAACAAATTCCCCAATCAAATTATCATTAAAAAAACATTTCCAAATTTATATTCACATTAACTCACTAGATATGCAATGTTTAGAATTAAATAAACAATTTTAAATCCTTATATTTCCATTATAGAAAGTATCATAGACACATAAATGACACTTTATGTCCATTTCATGTATTTTGAAATTATAAAGTAGTAGAAATACTAAATGAAAAAATTATTAAAATACCTAATTAAAATGAAAACAAAAAAAACTTTAATAAATAAAATAAAAAATCAGTAAAATTATTTAACTCCTAAAATTAATAAATATAGTATTAAAAAACACAATAACATATCAATTTAATATAAAACAACATTTTCAACCCTCAAATTCACATTATTTGTTTCACCAAAAATGTCACTTCGAATTAAAAATTACATTATCATTTTCCCAATTATACCATCAAATTGTGGATGAAGTTTTATAATTTTTATATTAAAGAACATTTAAAATGTTTTCACATCATATAGAATTTCGTTAAAAATCATTCTAAAATGTTACACCAAATTTCAAAAGTCACATAAATAACAAAAATTATTAAATCATTCATCTAACACAAAATTCATATAAATTCACATAATTAAACCCTAATTAGATTATGAAATCACCTACCTCACACTAGGAGACCAGTCCACACTAATAAAGTTGAATTAATTCTTTCCAAAACATAGGATTTATTATATATATATATATATATAATTTTTGAATGTATTATAAAACAAAGTCTTTATATTCGTTATTTTATATACATTATATCTGCATATATTATAATTTATAATGACATTTTTAATGTTATACTTTATATAATTTATGGATTTAGGTAATGATTCATTATATACATGCATTCCATGTATTTATTTATTTATTTATTTTAAAAAAATTTATAAATATTTTAACCAAATATGATGTATATGAATCGAATGCATATGAATTCCAATAATATAAAAAAAGTGTATGGGGATGGGATAAAATAGTTCATCAGGTTTGTAATATTGCAAGCATATGACCCTTATAAAATCATTTATATATGATCATAATGTTTTTATTCATAAAGATTTTTTCTATAATATTTGAAATAACACTCGATCGATCACAAAATTGATCATTGTTATAAATATTAGAGTAGAAATGGGGAAAACTAAATGTAGCTAGTTATTGGGATAACACTATGGTTTATGAATTATCTGATACGATTACAGTTGTTAATAATGATAAATATCACATTTAGGAAAAACAATGGAAGTTGAGAAGGAACTTCATGAATCTCCAAGAACATTTATGAAATTTTAGAGATATACAAGATTCTATTTTTTTTAGTTATAAAAAATATACAATATTTTCATTCGTACAAAATCTATATATTTTGAATGTTGTAAAAGGATGGACAAACACTAGATTTACATAACTACTTTCTCTAATAAATGATATTCTACAAGACGTTAATGATATTACATAACATATGCTGCAAAAAAAATATTATGATTAATTTTCATTTTCTAAAAAAGAATACATATATATCTAAATAAGTTTATATTGTTTACCAATGACCTTGAACCACATAAAAAATCCCTAATGATAGTTTGACTCAATACAAGAAAGATTAGTCATGCCCAAAGAATATTTTATGGAACAACCCAATCATTCCAAGGTTTAGAAGACTATAATGAAGTGATGAAACTACATTAAAATTTATATGGATTTTAGATATAAAAAATAAATATTAAAAGAATAATCACCAAGCATACTCTCCTCAGTGGATGAAATTTCTCTTTCAGAGTCCTGGATTTGAAAAAACAATTAAGAAAACTAAGTATCAAACTATATACAGATGGAATGAATAATATTGTTTTATAATGTTATACTCAATGTACATGAATTATTATGATTGTAAATAATAACATTCCATAATCATTATGAATGAAGTGAAAGCACATTATGTTGTATCTACTTATATCAGACCGAAAATAACAAGTTAATGATATGGTTGTTTATTTGTTTTCCTTGGTCAAAGATATGAAATTAATATGGGATTAATGTGTTAGGTTTTATGATTCCCAATAATAGAAATATCCCAAATTATTTATATTTACCCTTAGAAATATATGAATAAAAACCTATGAATCCATGAAATATGATCATCACATATAATTTTTAATTAATTTATGTGGATAAATATATAGGCTAGGTTTTATTTATTTCTTCAATGAAGATTTAATTGAAGTGTTATTTTAGTATCATTATTATTTCATCATATTCAACAGTATAATCCATCTAGTTGTGATCCACACATTCTCCATAAAACATTAAACATGTCTATTGAAATAAATGGGTTATATCATGGAAGATTTTAACAACTGAATCATTCATTTTTTATCACTTCAAGAGTTATTTTATTGTTTAAGGATTTCCATTTTTATATACACTCGATAGGGTGGAAGAGGATAATATCTCTCCATTATTGAGATCATTCGAAAGGAATTAATCTCTACCATTTTATAGGCTTCTATGCAGAACAATTTGCAGACACAAACTATTAGGGTTATAGAATGATATAATCAGGTTTATTAAGAGTTAGGGTTAGAGTATAATAAATTCGAATGATCCATTATTATTCTATTAATTTCTGAAGAACCCCATGCGAAAATAATAAAAACATTATTATTATATACATGACATGGACTAAAATCACGGAAAAATAGATATTATTTGTTGAATAAATAAATAAACTTTCATTCCAATCATATTTAGTATATAATTTCTCACTGATCTGTTAATTAAACTCATCATTACTCAATAGTTTTTAAACCATGAATAATGAAGATTTAAATAAATAATTAAATATCACTAAATTATTAATAAATCAATTAATAAATATCATATTAATTAAAATATAGGATAAATATTTATTAAATATCCATCTTGCATATATATATTCTCTCAAATAAAAAAAATAATTTTGGGGAATGAAAAATGAGTAAATATTTAACCACATATAAAATATAATATTTATTAAACATGTTAAATTCATATATAAATATAATTGAGTTTTTATAAAAACTTACAATGAAACCATTTGGGCCCCTTTCTAAGTTGTATTTGGTAGAGACACTAAAATTACAAGGGTAAAATTTAGAAAGATTCCAGGGATCACATATATAATGCAGTTAAATATCACAAAAATAACAACAAAATAAAAATAAACAAACATCTAATAAATTCCATTTCCATTGATATCACTAATCAAATATGTTTCATACTAGTATCATCAACCCATATTTTTGACATCTCTTTCATTAAATTTATGGAAAAAAAATTTATAAGAAAATACTACATCCATATAATTAATTCGATACTTCCATTCACATTATAGAAATCTGATATCATGTTTCATTAAAGAACATAAAGGATAAATATTTCCCCTCATTATTGATTTTGGAAATATCAATCATGAAACAGAAAACATATCCTACATCATCACATGAATATATCACGCAAGTTTTCATCAATACATCGAAGTATGTGACTCATGATATTAATTAATAATAATCCATTAGTCTATGGACCGTTTAACATGTTTAAGGAAAAACATCCAATGAAACATATAAATCTGGATTCACTACAAGTGTGTCATGTTTTACTGATATACATATCATGGAGATTACCAAGGATATACTTTATGAGATGAAATATCAATTCCTTATGAAATTTCTACCCATTATAAATTGTATCATTTTTGTCCCATCTAATGATATTATTTGGCCATATAAAATAGGCTTAATAATAATATCATATCACTTATAGGTTCTCATCGTATCAGGTACATGTTATGATCTTTCATTGTGATAGGTTTCCATAATACATTATCATATATAATGTAACATATAATAATAATTAATTTGTGATAATAGAATTTATTAATATTTGAAAGAATGAATACATGTAATTATAAATTACATAGAAGTTGGTTATATGGAACCAACTCCAATATAATCCTTGTTTCAGTAGACCCAACTATTAATAAATTTCTGTGAACTCTCTGTCACAAGAAGTACATACTTCTTTTCATAAAATATTTTAGTTAATGGGTCCTCTATATTATTCATTATTTAAAATCTAGTCATTTTTGACTCAACCCTTTGATAAAAATCCTTGAATAGGTGATACTTTTGAAGTATATTTTTCATCTATTTAAGTGATCATGGATCTTTTGTTAGAGATAAAATTATATAATTATCATAATAAAATTTTATAGGGTCTTTTTTTAGGCAACACATAAATATCTTGGATTGACTTTAATATCCACACTACTTAGAAATATTATAAGCCACTAGAGAATTGATGAAAATGAGATACTGTGAACTCTTCCATCTCACACCTCTTATGTTGAGGCTGAATAATTTTTCTTCTAGTTACTTTAGAGCATTCTAATCTATTTGGAATCTAGTATATGTATATCCTTTAATGAATAACTCCACATCTCTTCAATATACCAGGAACATATCGTAAATATGCCCCATATATTTAACAATAACCTAAAAAGAGAACCAATGCAATTATATAGGATCATCTAGATATTTGTCTACCATGTTAAAACATTGAGAAACATTAATCATGGTATATAACATGGTATACCTAATATATCTTATCACTGGTGCATGTGGGATTCTTTTCAGATGTTATATTTCTTTTTTGTGCATGAGTATAGGTTTTCTTGGAATTATGTATATCATGTGACACTAAAACCAATCCCCCAATAGATTGTTCCAAATCAAAATGCCTCATTATATGGTAAATGTATGTAGCTTAACTTATTTTATGTAATCTGTTAGATCAATCTTGAATTATTTTGATCCTTTAAATGTAGGTTGTTTCACCTAAGTCCTTCATGGAGAAGAACTTATTCAACCATTCTATAAATTACTATATTAACGGTATGTAACTTCAAATAATTAATATATCATTAACATATATTTCTAGTAAAATGAACTCACTCCCATTAAACTTATTTTAAACACATGGATCACATTCATTCTTTATGAAACCAACTTATCTTTTGGATTCATTGAACCAAATGATCTACAACCTAAATTCTTTCTTCAATCCATTAATTTACCATTGTAACTTTCATACCTCATTATCATTACCTGAACTAACAAACCCTTTTGGTTATGTCATATAGAATTATCATGTAAGGTTTATATTAATGAAATCCACTGTTTAATCCATAAATCAAATCACATAGAAATGGAATGATTTTATGGAAAGTACAATTTTGATTCATTTAAGCATCGAAATATGAGAAAAGGTTTCATCATAGTAAATTACTTGATAATTTTTAAAACCATTTACCAATAACTATGATTTATAGGTACTGAAATTACTATCCATTTATTTCTTTGTCTTTAATAACATTTTTTAAAAAATGAACATTATATCAATTTTAAGATTTAATAAAACCCATACATGGTTCAGATACATAGAATCCATATCATAATTCATAGTCTCTTACAATAATGAAGCTTTTGAGCTATATACTACATTTTTATTGGAAAGAGGTTAATTTTTGTTTACAAATATTGAGTTACCATCCTTAATGGCCGGAAAACCACACCATTATGATTCTCTAACATCTCTAGTTATCTTATACAATACATTTATTTTTGAAACACCCTCTTCTATGGGGAATGGTCATAAATGTTCCTATGCTAACACATTTGTTTCTTTAGAATCAACCTAATCAAATTCAATATTACTCATACTATCTTATTTAGTGATGTTATCATTCTCAATAAATATGTATTTTCTTTCAACAGTGACTTTTTTATCCAAGGGGTTATATTTATAATATCCTAATATTTCCATGTGTTATCCTATAAAGATAAACTTCCTACCACACGTATCTATTTTTATTCTAGATCTATCCTTAACAAATACCTCACAACCATCTACAAGTGTATTTGATAACATAATTTTTTCCACATATCATTTCATGAGTTATTCAATCTTCAACCTTAGTTGTAACTAAATTTAGTATATGTGCTAATGATTATAATCCATATCCTTAAAATCATAAGAGTAGAACGGTGTGACTCATCATCAACCATGGAATATAAATACATATATTATTCATCCTTACACTAACATCATTGGACTATAGTTTATAATGAGGACTTAGTTGAGATATAATCCTAAACTCCTATATATGATTGAAGTAATCTTTGTTAAAATACTCAACTCCCCAATCAGATCAATGCGTCTTTATCATCTGAAGAAGTTTATTCTATAATTAATTTATTCATTCATTAAATTTCTAAAATAATATAGACATATTCCTCATTAAGTAGACACTTCCTTGTCTACTCATGTAATCATTAAATGTAATGTAGTGAGAATATCCACCTCTAGATTATATTGGAAATGGTCTACACACATTAGTGTGTCCCAATTCTAGAATATATTTGGACCTTCCACTCGTTCCACTAAAATATGTCCTGATTTTCTCTAAAATAATTATGAGACAATTCTTAGTACTTGTATTGAATAAAAAATTAGTTCATAATTATTAATTAGATTATTAATATCGAATTGTTACATAAAAACCAAATACTCCTCACAATTGGTTTTAAAATGTCTTGGGACATGGATATTCTAATGGAGAGGATCCATATATCCATTATCATAACCCATACAAGGTCCTAACATGATATTTAATTGTATTTTGATAGGAAAGTATTTTCTAACCACATAAACTAATAACTCCTTAATCAATTTAGTAGATTCCCCAATCCAAAAATAATTTTATTGTAAATCTTAAACACATTTCTACTAGTTTCACTATGTATCATGGAGGAAAGAAACTTTTAATTTAGTATATATCATACTTACTATTTTATGTTATTGGTTACATGATATAGGATCATCACATAAAATTTATAATTAATTAATTTAGATAATGAAACACCACAAGTTGTAATTGTTTCTTTTTTTGATGACTTGGTTGACCTCTTTTTATCGCACAAGCATTTTATGATATTATAAAAGGGTAGAAACCCTTTAAATGTGATCATACAATTCTTTATGAACTTCTAAATATCACTGTAGAAATATAGAGGTTCCGATGTGGATGAATCTAATTGTTGAATTATTCATCACTGATTTAATCGAGATTAAATTTTTTGTTGAAGGATTATTCATGTTCCTTATAGACTCAATAAGGCAGAGTAGGATAATCAATCTCTATACATGATAGTTTTCTAGTGGAAAATCTTTCTAGGGTTTGAATGTATTCTCTCTATATTTTATTGTTCACAATAAAAATTATGGTTAAGAATTATGTAATCAAGTTTATATAGAGTTAGAGTTAAAGAATAAAAATTTCACATCATCCCTCATAATTCTCTAAATTCATGGAGAACCCCATATAATAATAATAATAATAATAATAATAATAATAATTAATTGACATGCACTAAACTCATCGATAATTTTTTTTTCTTTCTTGAATAAATAAATTAACAGTTATTCAAATAATATTTAATACATCATTTCTATCCAGTCCATTAACATAACCCACCATTAATCGACATTTATCAAAACTGGAATAATGACTATTTATTTAAATAAATGAATATCGTTTCATTCTTCATATATAAATAAATAAATATTTTATTCACAGAAACTGATATAAATATTAATTAAATATTCAACTCCAACATATATTCTCTCATATTACTGGTGAATCAATTTATTCAATCAACTGAACATTAAATTTCTTAAAACCACATAAAAGAATAACGTTTCATCAACCAGCTAAATTCATAGGAAATTTAACTAACTTTTTGGATACACATAGAGTATCCCCCTCTTATCCCCTTTCTCAGTGCTATTAAGAAAATAAGCCTAAATCCCAAGGTTCGTATCTTGAAACACTCTCTAGTACCCAAAAAGAAAGAAGTTAAATATTTAAATGATGATCATAACATAAGAAGGAACAATATATATTATAATCCATTTTCCATGATATCTCTAATCATGTAGGTTTCATACCGGTTTCATTTAGCAATGTTCTTGTTGTCTCTATCATTTTCATTATAAAAATGAAGTTGTCGATTGAAAACCATGTACATAGAATTTATTAAGTAGTTATATTCTCATAAAAGGGATTAAAATATCAAATTATATTAAATAATAGATGTTAATATCCTACATTTCATTATTAATTAATTCAATATAAATCCCGACACACCGAACATATCCTATATTTTAATGAGGTTATGTTATCAAAATTGTGGTCAATAAATCAAAAATCAAGAATCAAGAATTAAATTAGTAATAAAATTAATTTATTAGTATCTTTAGAAATTTCCATAGATAGGGAGATAAAATGACATGAACAAATGCATATTTTCTACTGGAGGGTCATGTTCTCATGAACTCTTTATCTTAGAGATTACAAAGGATGGCCGTTATGAGAAGTATCAATGTATTATAATCCACCTACCCCTAATATTTGGTATAATTAATGAACCATTAAATGATATCCTTCAACCATAGAGAATATATTTAAGAATAATATAACAAAAAAATTACACTCTCATCATAGTGGGGAACTATTATGGACTTTCAATGAGACATGTATGCTTAGGACATAATCACATATAATTTCACATAGAATAAATAAAAGATGTGATAAATATTTTATTAATATTTTAATCCATGAATACAGGTAATTCAAATTTAAATAATATTTAGTTTCAAAGCACCAAATCAAATAGATGGTATGCACTTAGTTAGGTTGAATCATTCATCAAAGACTGTTTTTCATAGGCATCACAAATTTTAATCCCAACGACATAAGTATTGATCCGGGATAAAATAATTTGATGATAATTAATAATATTGTAAAAAACCAAATCTACTAATATGTGATCAAAAATTGGAAAAAGTCATGTATATTTCACCATTTTTGGAAAACAATAATGGAAAATTCTAATGAAAATTGGTTTTAAATAAGGATAAAGTTTTCTAGCTATACCATACTATAATTTTTTAAATATTTGAAATTTTATTGATGTAATTAATGTGGGAAAAAATTCTGTGATACTTGTCATTAACATGTTACTAAATTATCCCAATAAAAAATGGCATTAAATAAAGGTCGGAAGTGAATGACATGTGGATAAGGGAAGAGTTAGAATCATTGAACAGTGAAAGTTGAAATTTTCTTTATATAGTAGATTACAATATTTATAGGTAAGAGATATTTATGTTTTGATAATTATAGAGTGGTGTTAAAGTTTCATATGGGTATTAATAAAATATCAAGAATAACAAATTGTTGACTGATTTGAAGTTAAATGAGATAAAATCACATGAATATCATGTTTTGATGAAGGATTTAACATGTAGATTTACATTTAATTCTACCTAAAATGTATAACAGATATTAAATAATATATTATTCTTTTTCAAAGCTATATACAGTAATGTGAGAGACCCAATAGAGTTTACAAATTTGTAAAATAAAAAACATATCACACTAAGAGAACTTGGGAATTTTTTCCACTATCATTATTTCATATAGTGGTTTAATTGATAGGTCCCTTATTGATAGAGATCTGAATATTTGTTCATGTACATTATAGATGGATTACCCATTTAATGGTATACGATGATATTAAAATTATACATCAACAATCAATATTAACCAAAAGGTTATGTTATAGAGAAATATACTATTTTGGAATTCATTGAATTCTATAACAATTACCTAATCAATGTGGATAACCTTCGTATCCAAAAATTTCATCGGATTGGCTTCCTAATGGGTAAATAAGTTCATGAAAATTATGTTCTTAAAATTACAATTATAAAGCGAGTGAAGTCTCTCCTTTAAATTTTATATAATACCATAAAGGATGATCCATATATTTAAACCAATAATGTAATTCTTAAGTATTTTAATATATCAATGGATGAAAGCTATATATTAAATACTCTTAATAAAAAATTTATAGGATGGCTACAATAGAAAATAATAAATATCTCTCTAAAAATAAAAATTCAATTTTAGAATGACTTCAATGGATATCTAAATAACCATGTTTATATGTATTATCTTACAATATGAATATATTTATTCTCCTGAAATTATAATATTTTAATTGTTTAATTTACTATGTTTCAAATTGAGAATATACATATTTTAATTAAGAAAAATCATTTTTGGATATTTATATATTTAAATTATAATTGTAAAAAAAGATAAAAGAAAATAATTATTTCAAATTTTTCTATTTCATCGAGTATTTTTATGTTAATATTTTAAATGAGGAATTACATATGGGAGTTTGACCAAAACACATGGCAAGTGGGGTGGCCCCAAAAAATACATAGGTAAAATCACCACATAGTAGGCACATGAAGGGAATTCTAGACAAGCGTCCTCGTATGGAGAGTCTTTCAACGGTAGAGGGAAGTAGGGAACAAACACATGATCATTCTAGCTTGTATGGAATGGGTCCCCATGGAAGTGGGAGGAGGGATTCATATTATAGGGTTTTCTATAGTGGTTCTAGTGTCCTCTACCCCATCAAAGTTTTCATAGTGATTTAGGGAGGTGATTTCATATATTCGAGTAGCCAACCATTTTATTTTGGATATAGAAGTAACACTCACCTAAATAATTTTCATACATAAAATTATGTAACCATTTCATCCAAAATTTTGTTTCCCTCATCGCCCATTTCATCCTTCACAACCTATCATGTTTTATACTGCCAGACCATAGAATAATGACTCTAACTACCACTAAACACATCAAAGACAACCATGGGGTGAAATGTTTAATCTTGGGATTCAGCAAGGATCTACTGATAATGCCTAGAAACACCATATATTAGCTACATAACTTGAGGAAACATTTTTAAGACCAAAATATTAATTTTTAGAGTCCACATAGGGTTGGTGTAGGAGAATATTGAGATTCCCACAAGATTATTGATGACTACTACACCACAACCAAGTCTATGTGGTGTAGTGAACTTTGGAGTTCAAATAATTGAGAACCACCACACCATGGCTTAAATATTACTGTTGTTGTGTTGTGGTCTATGGTATACCTAATAATTGAGAATTAGAGGCTATGAAATTGTTGGATAGGCTGTATAATGGTCTGCATGATGAATATAAAGAATTAATAAGCTGCACCATAGGATCTCCATAGTGATTTAGAGTTTTACTAAATGGTAGTATAAAGGTTTTTGAGTGAGAATGAGTTCAATTAAATGGTAAATAGCCTAAATTGTAGCCACTTCTGGATGGTATTTTAGAATAAGATATAATAATAGATAGTTTCAATATGAAAATGGATGGATCACAATCCTTTCACGGACCTACTAGGGTGTGACAGAAAGATAACCCCTATATTGTATGATTTTAGGCTTCTTTAAATTCAAAAACAAAACTTTTTAGGGTTATAAACACATAATGAACACGATCCGTGTGAAATATTTAAAATGGAGAAACACATTTAGGCCTTAATAATAAGAATGTTTGAAACACCCCCACAAATTGTGGATAATATTTTTCCAGGTGATCAAATATTAAAATAGAATATTAAGCCAAATATTATTGAAAAGATAGGGATAAAATAATAGAGTAAGTAAAGATATATAAACCACAAAAGATTAATTCAATGAACAAAAATTAGTGGAAAAAATGATGAATTTAAATTTGAAAATAATAAGAGTGAGGGGTCCCTTGAGGTGAATAAAATAGATGGGAATATTATGTGAAAGGGTGGTATCCTTTTGAGGAATTTAACTGGAAAACATGACCATATAGTTGGAACAAGCAGATACTACATTATTTATTATATATTATTTTATTATCCCCTCATGACTAGAATGAGGTGGTAAGACCTCTTATACCAAGATTTGTAATGAGGGGGGGGGGGTTGGGGTATGGGACATAGGGAACTAGTTTTTATTGAAATTTAAAAATGGTTTGTTACATTTTATTAAATTATCTTATTTCATAACTTTTAATCTCATAGAAGATAATGCTGAGATAGAATGGTTTTTCTATTTAGTGATTCAACAAGTGGTCCCTACTCAATAAATGACCAATGAATGAATTTCTAGCCACTATGTCTAAATATGGTTCTAGAAACCTATCTATGAATTTACCTAAAAATGAGAGGATAAAGAGGTTCATAGAATACTGGGTGATAAATATGATAGGAGACTCATTAGAGTTATGTTTTTACAACATTAAAAAAAAATTACTATACTTACCCATCACAAGTCCAATCACCCAAACTTATAAAATCATGTTACATCCATCTCATTCAATCCAAAATTATCCAATTTAATTTATTCCATTCTTAATTTTTGTTTTACTAAAATATTTTAATCAATTTCTACACCGGTCTTAGTTGACTAACCTCAACCATTAACTATACTATGTTTTAATTTAGTTAGTTTAGTTCTATATTTTAGAAATTTGTTATTTCAAATCTATATGATAAATAATGAAACTCTTAGTTGATTTCCAAACCGGTTACATTGAATGATAAGTTTGGTTAGTAATAATTAATTTTTATTTTAAATTTGTAGTTAGTTTTTTCTATTGGTTAATGTTTTACACTATCACTTATTGTGGTATGGTTTTAGGATCAAACACTACTAAAAAATACTCCACCAGGGAGAAAAAGGCAGGAGATCTACCTTTTGATCCTATTTTTAAATGTATTGTTATAAAAAAGAGACATAACCTTAAACAAGGAGAAGTGGACACCTTGGATATAGGATAAGATGTTCAAGGGGAAGGATAGGGGGAAATATAAGAAGTTATACAAGGATAATTGAATGGGATGCAAGGAAAAAATTTGGTGATGAATTTTCTTTTCAAATATCTAAGAACCCTTAAACATTATGGTTTCATCCATGAATATTGGCACCTTTATTCTCTATTCAACACATTTAGATAATGTCAAAAATCATTCAAATCATCACTCATTTAGTAATATTTTCCATACAGTAACATGAAGACCACAATTATCATATTGGGGATTTTTTAGAACTATTTGATATATTTTAAATAAATAATATAAAAAGTGATGTCGTCATAATATGATAATTTAGATTCTTGTAAACAGATAAGGACTGTGAATTTATTCCAAATCTACCTCTAAATTCAATAACAACTTGGAGGGATTTGAAATTTTTTTTTGAAATTGTTTTTCCTGCATCCTAAATTGATTGATCTTTAGTCAAGTATACTTAAAAATAAACAATTTAATACAAAATAATTATATAGTTCATGTGCATGGTTTAAAAGAAAAATTAGGTAATTACCTCTCTATGGAATCAAAATGTGATATCTAATTAAATTTTTTTTATAAAGGATTTCACTATGAATCCATTCAATCATTTTCACGACTTCTGGAGGCTCCCTCTTAAAGAAAAACACCAAATAAAAATTAGGCATTTTTGGAAGAAAGGTCTATAAATTGATTACAATAAAAACAAAATGATGGTAAGATAATACAAGGAGTGCACCCAGTGTCCAATAGTTGGGTATCCAACAAAGTAAATTAGTGGTCATGGAAAATAAAAATAGTGATGGCTAATCAACATACCTAAGTAATTTCTTGAAAAGATTATAATTTTATTGATTATAATATAAAACTTTTCGTATAGGTTTGGATTCCATAATGGCCACACCAAAAATAGAAACATTAAGCATAATGAAAATTTTTCTTACCAATACAACTAGGTTTTCAACCTAAACATCGAAAACTAATAGTGACAAGTCATGTTCACTCTTTATAAGATACATTTTAATGTTTCACAAAAACAATAGGGCATTCCTAGAAGGATTTTATATCATACTCTATGAATCAACGTATATAAATCTAGGATATAAAACATGAGTAAAAAAATCAAAGGCATGTTATGAGGATATTGGAGTTCCATGTTGGAAATATTACCATCAAATGATCGTAACTGATGAGGGGAGTCCTCACGGGTGACAAAAAAACTCTTACGATATAGTGATCCCAAATCCCTCACATAGAGGAGTGTAAATAAAAAACAAGATTCTACTAAACAATCTGACAATTTTTATGATTTTTTAATGAAAATTTTAAAAAAATATTGAGAAAACAAATTCAAAGGAAACATATATTGAAATAAAGATAAGAAATAGAAAAGTAATATGGAAAGTTTGTTTGAGAATCTCCACCTCCATATATACCACCACCACCATTTCCAGAATAATTATAGAAATAAAAAGTAAACAAAAATAGGACAAGTTACTAGAGATGTTCAAGAAACTGTGTATAAATATTCTATTCGTTGATACAATAATGATCATGCCTACCTTTTCAATGGTTTTTAAGGATTTGGTGATGAAAAAAAGAATCCCTAGGAATTGGAAACCATCCTAATGATAGGTTATTTTTTAGACGTCATGTCGAGGAGCTTACATTTCAAACAATTCAGGTCTTTTTCTATTCTTATTGATATTGGTTCTAATGACATTGGCGGTGATTTGTGTGATTTTTGAACAAGTGTAATCATTATAACATATGAAAATGTCAAGAGATTGGATTCAATATAGATGAATCCAACTCATGTTTGGCTTCTACATACACACACAATAGTAAGGCATTCCTGAAGACTAGTTGAGGATTTTATTATCAGGGAATGAAATTTCATATTCTCAATGGATTTTATGGTGATGGACATGGATAAGGATAAGATCTA
The DNA here is from genome assembly GCA_963277665.1 of Viscum album. NCBI lineage: Eukaryota > Viridiplantae > Streptophyta > Magnoliopsida > Santalales > Viscaceae > Viscum > Viscum album. The sequence goes on from OY728150.1 coordinate 765,324,848, forward strand.
AATTAATTTAGGATGAAACTTCCTTGAAATAGTTAATGAATTTATTGATTTTACATGAAGAGAATTATGTTTTATAGTATCTAGAGAAGATGTAATATTTAATATTTACAAGATGGGGGAAAATCTAGATGAAAAAAATAAGGAGCTGAGAGAGGATGAGTTGAAATAAGTGGAGGAAACCACTATAGTTATAATGGGATCCAATTTAGATGATATAAAAATAAAATAAGATTATAAAATGAAGGAATAGAATGACATAATGTTTTTGGGAAATTTTTTAAAACACTAGTGATTAGGTTGTCAAGATTAATTCAAAGAGTGACATCAGGTTTCAAAAGTTATTGAGATTTCATTTGATTACTTAGAAAGAGGTAGAACTCAATAGACTAGGCCCATGGATATAATGATGTTCATAAATAGGGGATGTGGGGGGGGGGGTAAAGATATTTTATCAAAGAGGTAGGTGTCATTTACATGCAAGAGTTGTATCTTTGACCATTTTTAGATTTGTACTAGGTAAACTACATCCAATCTTTTACAACTTGATGTTGAGAGGTAAGGTCGAGCTTAATGAAAATAAAAAAAATATTTTCTGGGTGGAAACCCATTTTTATTATTCATTTGGAATTTAATTTATGTTTTAAAAACCAGATTAAGAGTGTATCCCCTTAATAATTTTTGAAATTTCACGAGAAATTCCTACACATTAAATTATTACCATATATTATTTAGGTCCATGGTGATTAAATGTGAATGTAACTTCTTTAAAATGAACAAAAAACAAAATAGGATGAGAGATTTATTGTCAATGGGGAGTACGTTTTAAATTTAATTATTTAACTACACCTAATTTTTTTCAGAATATAATTTTTGATATTAAAATGAAAAAATACATGCCCACAATTATATCAATGCTATCATTTTGAATAATAAAAAATAGAATTATTAGGAACCCCAAGATACCATGTTTATAGAATTGTACAAGTAAGATAGGGTAATTAGATGATTAAATTGAAATAAAAAAATTTATATATCACCGCAATATTTATGGTATGTATCTTCTTAAATAAAATCAATATACCAGATATCTTGTAATGAATGAAAAAAGTAGCCTAAAATAACTATAAAATACTATTAAATATTAACATAATCATTGGAATAATAATGTAACCATGTAGAGTAGAAACCAGACCAATAGAATAATATCCTCACCTATGAGTGCATAAATAAAATTTAGGTGTTACATTAAAGAAAATTTGACATATTTATACAATTGTATAAGTTAATGAACTTTATAAAATTGATAAATTATGTGCTGGTATTTTTTTTGAAATGTAAATGTTTATTTATAGTTTTATAACTAATACAAAGATTTAAGATAAAATTTATTTTTACAATATATATTCATAAATTAATATTTTTTGTCTAGTTATTATTATATAAATTTATAAGACTTCAATTAATTTTTCAATATTTTCGAAAATCAGAAATAACATTAAAATAATTAGTATTTTTGAATAAATGATGATTTAAATTAAAAAATAAATAAATTATATTAATAATATTATGTTCATAAAATAGATTCCATTTTTGAAAGAATCAAATCTTATGTTTCCACAGGTGATTTTTTTGGTAATTTTCTGTACTACTTAAATTTACAGGTCAATAGCAAGAACACATGTTTTTACATTACTGGTGTAACTCAAATTACACCATTCATGATGTAATAATGAAATAATCCATTATATAACTTTAGGTTAGGGAAAATTTTATTAAATTTCATGATTGTTTTATTAATATACAATAAACTCAATTTCAAAACCGAAAAAGATGTTTTTAAAACCAAAAGTCAAAAGTGATTACTTACAATTACAATTTTTATTACATTCCACTTTCATTTTTAATTATCAAAGGAATTCTGATTATAAAGGGGATTTAATGTATAAAAATCATTATATTATATTAATATATGATTTATATTTTATTAAAAATAACTATTATATGTTTTACCTTTGATATACTATTTTATTCAAAAAATACAACACTCATCAAGTATAAATAATCCCTCTCTCTTCCCTTATTAAACCAGACCACCAAACCATTAAATAGAAAAATATATTCCAAAATATTCCCTTTAAATACTATTAGAAACCATAGTTCTGTTATGGAGAAATATAAATCTAATCGCCCAGGGGTTATAATGTCGTCTAAGAGAAGTTACACCAATGATTAAGAATATTTTGATGGACATCTCTCTATTTCCAATCATTCATCATATTATATTTCGTTTTACACCAACCCTTTCATAATGAATCATTAAAAGAGTTAAATAGGAATAAATATAACATTATATTAATTATGTTTACCGACTATAAGTCTTATACTATATATATATATATAATTTTGAATTCATTATACTGATTTTCCCATAATGCCCTGTCGAGGGTTGGCTAAATACCTATGGGGACATTTACATGTAAAAAATATAACTATCCTTATGGTTGGAATTAATAAACTATATATCAACATTTAATTATATTATTTATATGATTTTGTAATTAATTACACTAAATATAACATCCAATTGTTGTAAGACATGAAATTTTTGACTAAAATATAATATCAAAAAGATTCAATTTATCAATGGAAATTAAGAAATATAATCAATTGATAATTGTTTCTAAGTTTTTATATAATAGATTATAATTAACTTCTATATAATTTTTTTAATAATTATAAATTATTTTTAGGAGGCGCAAACAAGACAATATTAAGCGAGAACTAATTAGGTTATTTTAACTCAAATTCAATTCATTGGGTTATTTGTCTACTTGGATGATTATAATATTCCAAGATTGTTTTTGTAATCAAATATATATATATATATATATATGTTTTGTTTTCACTTATCCATTTATTTTATTTTCTTTTTTTACCCATAATAACACATTTATTAATTCTCACCTCAATGATATTAACATAGTAAGGGTTTTCTCGTCTCACTTTTATTTCTGTGAAAATTTATTTATTCCACCTTTATATCATGTCTGTGGTTTATGTATACTTGTTTTATGATATATCATATCATGAATATCATAATCATCATGGTAATCATTGTTTATTTTTATGATTATTAATTTTATGTTCCATACGATTCAATTGACTACAAGTGGTTAGGGACATCACCTCAATTTTATTTTCATTAAGAATTACATAGTATTGTGATCTTAAATTTTTTTATGTTGTGTATCAACTACACATTTGAGATTAATTTTCATTTTAAATTATATTTCTCTTAAATATACAAATTTCTTGTATCATTGATATGTTTATTTTCTAAGAGGTATGTAACATACAAGTTCTGGGTGCCGCCTAAAGGTATCCCGTACCCGTTTGGTCACATGGCCTTATGTGAATTTCCCCGAATGATAGAGGGTTCCAACTAGCAGAAAGGGAATTGTGAGTGAGGGTGGGGAAGCTATTCCATAATTGGAAGAGTAACAAAATGGAAAAAAATGTATTACAGTAGAAGAAACAGTAGTTCCATAAAATAAGTAAACATAAGAAGACTGAAAGTTAATAAACATTTGTAGTTTATATATGCAAATAATTATGCATGTCACAAGAATCTAGGAATGCAACCAAATAAGTCAAAATACTAGAATATAGTACTAAACCAATGTAAAAATAAAACAAGTAAACCCCAATAACATCTTAAGCCTCATCTTGGTCCTATTCTCACAAGCTTCACAGCAATAAAGTACCTAATGTAGAAGGGCGCTTGCCCTTATCTATAACTTGAACAATATAATCTGTTTGGGCCCAAAAGCATGACCCAAAAAGGGTGTGAGATGAATCCTAGTAGGAAACCACCCAATGATATGTGTCTAACAATCTGTGAATATATATAGCAGTAATATATGAAAAAGTAATCAATAAACAAGGAAGTATTCAAAAGTAAATAGTAATATAGTTTCACCAACATTCATTGACATATATCAATTATCCAACAAATCATTCACAAGTAACCCTCTGGAAATAATCTCATAGACTCACCCCTCTAGTACAACTTATCAGTTAACAATAAATATATAATCACCCCCTGGGATAGCTCACACAGTCTAACCCCTTTGGTTCATGCAAACTAATACTAATCGGAGGAAAAACCCACCGTCAATTCCCCCTATAGTCTTGTAATGTTAAACTACAGACTCTATAAGGAAGAACTCAACGTCAATCCCCCCTATCATCTAGTAATGATATCTAAAGACACTGTAATGGAGTAATCAATGTTAATCCCCACTATGGTATCATAGTGTGAAAAGTACAACAGACACTCTAGGGAAGCCTTCAACATCAATTCCACCTATGGTCTCACTACACAAGGTTACCAAAACCCCGTGTAAAGCAATCATGCACAAACTATATTCATCAACCAATGTGAACCACAAAAATACAAGTTAGGTAAACAAAAACAAAGCATACCACAATCTTGTCAAATAATATAACTCTATCCTAAAAACACCAGGCATTAAAAACAAAGCATCCTAATAGGCAATTCTTGACCCAACAACCAATATCAGATCAAAAAAAGGAAAATAAATTCATAGCAAGATAAATAACCCTATTTATAATCAACAACCCATAATTCAGAAAACAAGGCATAACAGACATTAATAGAGTCAAGTTCCATAAACACACGAAACACTAAACTAGGTTATTGGGAATTTTTTGCACATATAATTAAAAGACGTATAACTGAAAGGAAAAAACCACTTACCTCGACATTGTAAGATCAATATAGTTGAATCTAAGACCAGGAATCCACCTAGAACACCATATATCTTCAAAATTATAAAACATTCAACCAAGGATATCTCACAAAAGAGGATGAATCAATAGAAGAGGCTCATGAAGAAGGAATAACTCACCAATGCAATTCCACCACAATCAACGCTGTTTGATTCATATCACAGATGGTTGATTGGGGCTTGGAGAAGAATCAGCGATATCCTTCAATCCTGGATGAGACGAAACAAAAATAAAAATGTTCTATAAATTAGACACGACCGTAGTTTGATTAATAAAATAAAAATAAAATGCATGTATTGTTATTTAAAGATACATGGAATGTATATGCATTTACTAGGCCATGAAATAGGTGGTATCTAGGTAACAGTACACGACCATGTACTCGTCTATTAAATGGCTAGGACATGGCTACCTGCAATAACCAGGTATCCGACGAGTACTCCTAAGTACACGGCGTGTACTCCTTAAATTTCCAGAAACTCTTACTTTTCTAAAAAACATCATAAATCAAGATCCATACCTGAAATGAAGTCTTGGGTTCTTACAAACATACCCCCTTAAATAAATTTGTCCCCGATTTTCCCTCACGAGGAGGCGTAGAAGATGAATCCTCAAACAGCTCTGGCCACATCAATCGTACATCGGTCTCTCTCTCCCAAGTCTCATTCTGTACTTGGCCGTGCATTCCTAGCACCTATACAAGAGGAAAAAACTGGCCACAAAGAACCTTCATGTAGTAATCAACAATCCAGATAAAATTATCTTTAAACAATGCATCCAACTCAAACTCAACAGCCTTTATTTGAAAGAAAATATATAGTTCTTTTAAGTATCTTCATAGAGGAGAAACCTGGAAGACATCATGCATATACTGCTACCTTTGAGTTATGAACAAAAGATATGAAACTGGCCTGAATCTCTCCAAAACCTCAAACGACCTGACATATATCGGTGAATTCTTTCACTGTCTCCTAATCCTTCTATGTCCCACCATCAGTATGACAAATAGAAAAACCTAATCTCTGACATTAAACTCCAAGGGTTATCTCCATTAGCCAGCATACGACCTCTATTGTGACTCTGCAATAGCCATACTCTTCTGAATGGACTCCACCCACTCTGTGGTCTCCTGGAAAAGATAATGTCACAACATAGCTGCCTCTCCTACTTTTAGACAACATAGGGGTGATCGGTAGGGCCTACCATAGAATGCCTCATAATGTTCTATCTGAATAGTTGCTTGTAAATTATTATGTTCTTAAAAATCCACGAGGGGTATTTTATTATCCCAAAAACCTCCAAAATCTAGGACGCTTTCTCAATGCATGTCCTTCATCCCATGAATCATACGCTTGAACTGGACATCTATTTGGGGATAGTAAGGTTTACTCAGTAGTAACTGTGTACCCAATTCCCTCTATAGTCCCTGCCAGACCCAAGAACTAAAATGTGTTCCCTATCTAAAATGATGGATTGTGGAACCCCTTGAAAATACATAGTCTCTCGGATGTAAAACCTTCCAAGCTCATCAACACTAATGGTATCTTTGATTGGTAAGAAATGTTAAACCATTATGAGTCTCTCATTGAACACCCAAACTGAATCATTCCCTTGAGGCGACCTCGGTAAGCATGTCATGAAGTTCATCACGAAATCATTCCACATCTACTCAAAAATTGGTAACTGCTGAAAAATACTTTATGGTCTCTAATGCTCTACCTTCAACTATAGACAGGAGGAACATCTAATGAAAAAACATGCAACATCTCTCTTCATGCCTAGACTTCAATAATGATGGTGTAGATCCCCATACATCTTGGCGACATCAGCTAAAAAATGCAAATCCATCATCATCTCCCCACGTATGTCTGTTGACACCCACATGCACCCATGAAACTGAAAGATCTCATCGTCACTGATGGTCTACCAAAAATAGGGTTCTCTCCTAACACACTCTTCCATAGAACTATACCTTCAACATCTGATAGTAGCCTCATTCACACTCACTCACGAAGAACATAGGTAACAACTAAAGAATAAAAAAACATCTATCCATATATGTCATGAACCTCCAAATGCATCTCAGAGTAAAGAACCATAATCTTCCACTCACTGCTAACCTCTGAACTGCATATATCTGAGTCCTCCTGTTCAGTGCATCAGCCACTATGTTGCCTTTCCCAGGTGTGTTGGAAATCTCAAAATCAGAGGACATAAGGTATTCAAACCACCCTTAAAGTCTCAAATTCATATCATTATAAGTGAATATATACATTAGACTTTATTTGTTGGTGAAAACCACAAAATGCTCTCCCATAAGATAATTTCGCCAATAGTATAAAGCATGAAAAATTACAGCCAACTCAAGATCGTGCATCAAGAAATTCATCTCATGTGGCCTCAACATCCGAGACCCATACGCAATGACTATTTATCCCTACCTAGGAAATTCTCCCTAACTGATACCTAATGCATCACAGAAAACTGTATAACTCTTCCCAGCTCTGGAAAAACTAGTATCGGTGCTGAATTCAACCTCCCTTTTAGTTCATGAAAGGCTAACTCAGAGGAATTTATCTACAAGTACTTTGCACCCTTCATTCTCAGGCCTGTCAGTAGAGTTTAAATGTATGAAAAGTCCTATATAAAGAATATTTAGTTACACGAAAGACCTATAAATATCGATACATCAAAGAAGTTTTTCATCTGCTATGAGGAAACTACTGTTCTCACTTTCTCTAGGTCTGTTGATACTCCTGACTCTAAGATAACATGACCCAAGAAGTGAATCTAGTCCATCCAAAAGTGGCATTTTGAGAGCATAGTATATAGCTGGTTATCTCTGATTGTACTCAATATGATCTCAAGATGAGTATCAGGGTTTTGTTGAGTGTGAGAGTACACCAAGATATAATCCACAAAAACCACCACAAAGGAGTCCAAGAATTGATGGAACACTCATTTCTTCTCTGCCATAAATATTGAAGGTGCGTTTATAAGACCGAACAACATAACCACATACATGTATAGAAGATAACTTCTCTGAGACCCTGTAAGAGGCATATCTGATGGTCTAACACACAAATGATGATAACTAATTCTCAAGTAAATCTTGAAGAACATACAGGATCCTCGAAGATGATCAAAGAGATTATAAATCCTCAATAAGGGATATTGGTTCTTGACCATCAACTGGTTCAGCTTCTGATAATCCATATAAAGTTAGAGGGTACTATTCACCTTCTTCAAAAACAAGATAGGTGAAACCCTAGGAAAAGTACTAGTTTAGATGAAACACATTTCTTTTAAGTCCTATAACTGCTTCATGAGCTTCTGTAACTCTGGTTTAGCCATCCAATACGGAGTAGTTGACATCAGTGCGGCTCTTGGAACCCGCTTAATAGAAAATTATTCCTCTCACTCTGAAGGAAACCCAGAAAATACATTTGGAATGACATCCATGAAATGATCCACCATTGGAGGAAATTCCATCTGTGATGTTCCCTAGTCATCCAGATACAGACTAGATATCTGGGATGTAATGCCTCCCAACCCATTATGGTCAGGTCCCACTCTACTTTCTTGGACATCCTATTTGTCCGAATGAAGAAACGATCCACCCTATGGTGATGTGAAACTCACATACAATGATAGAAATCAAAACTATCCTAGAAAGAAACAAACTAGTCTATTCTGAGAATGATGTCATATCCAATCATATCTAATACACAAAGGTCATATAAGAAGTGTCACGTACTAAACTCAAGAGGGAATTCCCTGCACTGACATACACTCTCCACTCTAGTCCCCAACAACGTGTCTAGAGTCAAGATATCTGTATAAGTTATGATATATATCCCAAGGCTCTCCATAATAATAGAAGATATGAAACTATAGGAAACCCCTATATCCAAAAGTGAAAAATCTAAAACTGAGTCAACTAGAATAGTACCTCTAACTATAAGTGTCTAGAATCCTGCTCATGTTGGGTCTACTCCTGTAAAACCCAAGACTTTTATTATAAATATTTTATTTTTATGTTATATAAATAATCAAAGTAATCTTTCACTACACAAAACACTAGCTTGGCTTGCTTTACACGCAACCGCGACCTTCCTCGATAGCTTGCGTCGTACGCAATACCGAGATTAACTAAACAACGATATATTATAATACTAGCCGTAATGAATAGTATTAACTGAATTTTGAATTTTATAACATTTTAATTTGTCTTATACATTTTCTAGAATGAGGTATGAAAAAATATCAGTTTTTTTGGATAAAAGAAGTATTTTTCAAAAAATGCAGTTTTACCGCCTTTTGATGGCGCACCGACATTTAATCTAGTTTTTGACAAGTTTATAAGTTCAATTTGACAAAATAAAATTCTTCTTTAGAATCAAGATATAAAAATTTACTTTGGATAAATATTTCATATTATTCTGATAACTTTCATATTTTAATGAATAGTAAAAACACGCTATATTTTATTTAAAGACAACTTTTTTCATCGCAATAAGTTATATGGTTAAATTATAATATTGAATGATTTTAAATTATAAATAGAATATATTTTTACCATTTTATATAATTTATGTCATTATCATGAATTTTACATTGAATTCATAGGTAAAAACATTTCAATCTTTGGCAATGTTTTAACTTTTAAAACCTGTTTGCTTAACAACAGGATTAATTTTAAATTAATTACTGCAACTTCTGTGTTTTGAATTTTGAAAAATGGATTCCATATTTGGAATCAGTGGGTCCAAATTATGTTAATAGGTTACTTTTATTTTTTTTGATATTATGAATAGTAACTACGGTAATTTTTATTTACTACGGTTAAAGGTAAATAGGGAAATTCAAGGTTAAAATAATATTATAATAATTCAAAATTACATTGACACTAGTCCTAAAATTATTGGATGAGTAGTGGCCGACCATGGGCATCCTTGGGTTGATTTTGGGACCCCATTGAGACACTTGGTAGTGACAATGACAATTTGGATTAATTAATTTAATGTAAAGACAAAATTGACATTAACAAAATAAATTTAGTAATTAATTTTTATAAGGGGTTATATAAATTATATTTTCTACTATAAATATTTATTGGAAATATAAAACGATTTCCTACATAATGATATTTTTTTATAATTTTTAGACACCAAATAAATTAAATTATTTATGACACAATAATCATGATATATTTACCTCATTAATAAATGATATAAATAAATAAGATTATAATGATTAGAATACTTTCCAAAACATGTCCAATTCTGATTGGATGATTTTATTTCGACCTTGAGTCATCTTATCTTCATCTTTAATGATTTTTGGACCTTATAAAACCGAAGATAAGTTTATAATAAAATACTATTTCCACACATTCCAAAGGTGCCCCTCTCCTCCCTTATAAAAGGGAACCTCCTCCCTCTCTTCCTCACAAAAATTTTAGCCTTCATGCTCGTCCAACCCCTGACCATTTTACTTCCCCACTTCCTTATAAACCTACTAGAAGTACTGGTCTTATCAAAAGACCAACTCTAGGGCCTTAAGAGAAAGCTTAAAGAGGCACTTCCAGAAAGTGGTAATACCTTGTACCATTTTCTTCAAGTTCCATTCTTCTTCTACTCCCTCTTATTTAGTTGTTTCATTATTAGGTAATAACATCAGTATCCATCATATACTGATATGTTATTATAAATATGAAAAAACCATATTTCATCTCTTATTCATCCTACGGAAAATGAAATCACGGCACGTGCGTACGTACGGAATACCGTCTCCACGCTGTGGTGAAATCTGTTTTCCACCACCACTTTACATGGATGGGTATAATAGTGTAAAGAATAACTATGTATGATTATTTTAAATTTATATTTATTCTGAAATAGTATACATACAATTCAATACAATTCCACGATCATGGGAACGATATCATCGCTCGTGCGTACGTACGGCCTACCATCTCCACGATGTGATGCGACTCGTTCTATATGATCTTCATTAAATAATGATTATATAAATGAATTGAATGAATGAATTTGATATATATTACACTATTACCATTCTGTAAATTATGTATCTATATTCTATAAAGAGTAATAAGAATTTATTCGACAAAACATGCATAAGAACAAAAAGTAATAAACACCCGAATAACAAGTAGTAATGAAATATTACTAATAAGAATCTAAGAATATGACCATATATGGTATCATAACAATGAATATGATTCTGTAATAAGTAAATGACATTATTTAAATCATTATACAGGAGGTTCAGACACGTACAAAGCATATCAGACATGAGGTAATGGAAAATATCACAATCTCATTTTTATCCGAGATTGTTTATACTTTGGTATTTACTAGGGTGTATTTAATCATTCACATCCATGTTTCCTCAATATTTAATATTATTTCCATCCACCTACAATTGTTTAAATTCAATTTTACCATTCGGTGAGTTTTTATTAAAATATATGAAAGGAATATTTTGTCGTTTTTCGTACGAGGTACTTTTTGACTTTTCCAACAAAAGTACGAGAGGAATTTTTTTAACTTATACGGAATGAATGGAATTTTAAAACATAATTTCCAAGAATATTCCATTAAAAGTTTTCAAGTTTATTTGTAATCAACTTGTTTTAGTTTAAAATTGTATGACATGTTAAGAAAGGAAAAAATATTTTTGAAGTAGAAAGGATATTTTCCTCAAGAATGGAGTTCAAGTGTTTTATCAAAATTATATTCCATCAAAGAAAATATAGGGTTCTGTTTCTATCCCTATTTTTACATTGATTTTATTATGTTGTGATAGAAATATTTTTATGAATTCCTTTATCTTATATTAATTTTTTTATGATGTCATGATGTTTAAGATTCCCATTTTTATTACATGGGTTATGCTATGATGTATGGTTTATGATTTTGTGGCACACATAAGAATTGTATCATTATAAGATGGGTGGGACCTATATATCCCTCCAATTCATTGGGTAAAGATTTTATATCTCATGATATAGACATGGATGGAACGGCAGGTTAAACCGGTTCAGTGAAACAGGCCTGAACCGAGGAGTGAACTCGGTTCAGAAATGGAAATTTTCCACTAAGATAGTCTTGGCTATGAGTTTTGACTAAAAATAAATTATTCTCTATGTTTATGTGTGTATTACACAAAGTTTCATGTTTTAAGTTATGATTATTAGGATTACATTTCACTACCATGATTTATCCCATGTTATGAAATTATGATCTCTTTTGCAGGGTATGATTTCCAAAATATTATGTTCTTATAAATTTGATGTGATTGATATTTCCTTTGTTTACCATTAATGAGCATTTGAGATCACCCTTTTGTATGTTTTCTTTCCCCAGGTCAGGAAGAAGGTTATTACGTAAGATATGTCAAAAAGGGACTATAGATATGATGAAATAAATGGGAGACAGTGTAGATGCTTTATGAACCAGTTGTTTATGTTTCCCAGTTTCTAAAGACACTATACCTATACGGTCCTTTCATGGTTTTGTTATATGTTGTAATACGTATGCTTCAATTTTGAAGTATTAACCAAATATGTAATGTATGGGTCGTTATAGTTGGTGTCAGAGGAAAGGTATAGTCATCCTTTGGAAACTAGGACGTGAAATCCTTAGTAAGAAACCTAAGGATATGTCTAAGAATAGAACACAATCTTAGTGTTTTAGAAATGGACATGAACAACCTATGATAAGACCTTAAGTGTGAAATTTTATTCTTGATTATGTTGTTTTCATATTATAATTATTGTTGCTCACACTATTCTTCTTGGTTTTAGTCAATGGCTGGAACCTGAAGAAACCGTGTTAATGCAGAATACGACGGGAAATGCAATGATTGTCCCCCTAAGAAACCAAATGTGATGGGAGCTGGAATGAAAAATCTTGTATCCATGCTCACAAAACCTTCTAAAGCAATGAACCATGCTGGACTTCCAAATAAGCAAAGGAAGGAGCAACATTCTATCGAATCCTTCATGAGGCAGCGTCCACCTTCATTCAGCGGGTCTTCTGATCCATTAGTGGCTAAACAATGGATCAACACCACTAAAAAGATATTTTCAGTTCTTCAATGTTCTGAACATGACAATGTCATCTTAGCAGTGTATCGTTTGGAAGGTGATGCTGATCAATGGTGGAATCTTATTAAAAATATGAGGCAAAGGGATGAAATTGAGTCCATGGAATGGGACGAGTTCAAGAACTTATTTTTCAATAAGTATTTCCCTCGTATTCTTCGAACAAATATGGAGAGGGAGTTTCTTGAACTAATTCAAAAGGATGATGAATCCGTTAGTACCTACGAAGCAAATTTTACAAGACTTGCATGGTACGCTTCTGGAATTATTATCTAACCTAAGAGTAAGATCGATCGATTCTTTAGTGGCTTAAATCCAAGTCTTCGAATGGCGTTAGGCATAAGGGACTTCAATAGCTACGAGGAAATTTTTTGGTTTGCTCTCAAGGTTGAGATGGAGATTGGTGTAACCCATCAATCACATGGGTTTGATAAGAAGAGGAAAATGGAATTCAAAGGAAAATCTAAAGACCACACAGAAAAGAAGATGAGTTTTCCCTTATTCTCAATGTGTGGAAAGAAACATGGATGAAATTTTCTTAAGGGGAAAACAAAATTTTATAAGTGTGTAAAAGAAGGTCATCGGGCAATTGAATGTTGAAATAATGGGAAGAAGATGTCTGATGATGCAAACAAAGGAAGGGACACACAAAATGAACCTACTACACTTCAATGTTTCAAGTGGAAGGAAATGGGGCATTACACCAATCAATGCCCAAATCCAAGGGTTGATTATGATGATGGACGTCAACAAAATCTTAAGACCAAAGACAAATGAAATTCATATGAAATTACAATCGGTGATGTAGAGTACAACAATGAAGTGGTGAGAGGTACACTTACCATCCACTTTAAAGTAAAAAATGTTTTATTTGATTCTGGATCAACCCACTCTTTTATTTCTGAATAATTTTCTAAGGGTATCACCATATTACCTCAACAATTATATGTTGAGTTGGCTGTGACAACTCCTAATGGAACAATGGTCACATCAAAAGTTTATAATTGTTCTCCGATTGAAGTTTGTGGGAAAGTGCTTCCTGCAAATCTTGTGATCCTTCTTATAGTGGAATTTGATGTGATTCTTGGCATGGATTGGATTTCTTTATATGGAGCTCATATCAATTGCCAAAGAAGGGAAGTCACATTTTATATTCCAGATCAATCTATGATCATCTATCAATGCAAGCATGAACATAACCTTCCAGTGGAAATTTCTTCCATCTTATGGGTCTTGATCCCACTAAATGAAGGTTATTTATCTCAAATGGTTGGTGAGAAACTCACGATTAAGAATGTGCCCATTGTACGGGAGTTTGACGATGTCTTTCCGGTGGAATTTCATGGTCTTCCACCAAATCGTGAAGTTGAGTTTTCAATAGAACTCGTACCGGGTGCTTTGCCTATTTCAAAGACACCTTATAGAATGGCCCCAATTGAGTTTCAGGAATTGAAGAAGCAACTCCAAGAGAATCATGATAAAGGATTCATACACCCCAGTGCATCACTTTGGGGAGCACCTATTCTGTTTGTTAAGAAGAAAGATGGATAAATGAGACTATGCATTGATTATCTAGAACTTAACAAGATCACTATCAAGAACAAATATCCTCTCCCACACATTGATGACCTATTTGAACAACTACGCAGACCTCAATACTTTTCCAAGATTGATCTTTGTTCAGGGTATCATCCATTAAGGGTCAAAAGGGAGGATATACCAAATACGGCTTTCCGTATAAGGTATGGACACTATGAATTTATAGTGATTCAATTTGGTCTTAATAATTCCCCTGTTATCTTCATGGATCTGATGAATAGAGTCTTTAGGGACTATCGTGATCGATTTGTGGTAGTCTTTATAGATGATATTCTTGTCTATTCAAAGAACAAGGAAGAACATGAAGATCACTTGAGAATTGTATTAAAGACCCTATGAAAGGAGAAGGTTTATGCCAAATTTACCAAGTGTGAATTTTGGCTTCAAAAAGTTGCATTTTTGGGTCACGTAATCTCAAAAGAGGGGATATCTGTGGATCCAGCAAAAATAGAGGTTATCGAAATATGGTCGAGACCAACAACAGTAACTGAGATCCAATGTTTTCTTGGTTTGTCTGGATATTACCAAAGTTTTGTGAATGATTTTTCAAGGTTATCTAACCCACTCACCAAGTTAACTTGAAAAGGAGTTAAGTTTGTTTGGATGGACAAATGTGAAGAAAATTTCAAAGAGCTAAAAAGAAGGTTAGCCAGTGCACTTGTGCTCACACTACCTTGCAGTGGAGAAGGGTTTGTGATCTACAGTGATGCATCCAAGAAGGGACTGGGAAGTGTGCTCATGCAAACTCATATGGTGATAGCTGATGCCTCACGACAGTTGAATATCCATGAGAAAAATTACCCAACTCATGATTTGGAGTTACTGCGGTAATCTTTGCATTAAATATTTGGAGGAATTATCTTTTTGGAGAAAACTGTGAAATTTATACTGATCATAAAAATTTAAAGTATATTTTCACTCAAAAGGAGCTGAATATGCACCAAAGAAGATGGTTGGAGCTGATTAAGGATTATGAATGCTCAATTCATTACCACCCTGGGAAACCAAACAAGGTGGAAGATGAATTCAGTCGACAATACCATGCTATCTTATCCATGATGAGGATCACAAAAGATCCAATATATATGGATTTACATAGGATGGATCTTGGAATTATAATAAAAGGGAAAAAATCGTATCTTTCTCAAATGAATGTTCAACCATCTATACATGTGAAGATTAAAGAGGTGCAGAAAGAAGATTCCAAGTTACAAAAGAAGGTGAGAAATGTTCCTGCATTCAACCTTAATTGTGATGGGATAACAAATTTCAGGGATCAGGTTTGTGTTCCTCCCATCCCCGAATTAATGAAGGATCTGCTGGATGAGGTTCATAGTTCTTCATTCTCTATTCATCCTGGAAGCACGGAGATGTATAGGGACCTGAAAGAGTCCTTCTGGTGGGATGGCATGAAAAGAGATGTTGCTCAATATTTCTCTCGATGCTTGGTTTGTCAAAAAGATAAAGTTGAGATACAGAAGTCTAAGGGGATGTTACAACCATTACCCATACCTGAATGGAAATGGGAAAACATCAGTATGGAATTTGTCACTGGACTTCCTAAAACATCCAAATGCAATAACGATATCTAGGTCATAGTTGATCATCTTACAAAGTCTGCACACTTCATTTCTATTAGAGAGGACATATCTCTAGATCATCTTGCCAGGATATATGTAAAGGAAGTGGTAAGATTGCATGGAGTACCACTTTCTATTATATCTGATCGGGATCCGAGGTTTACCTCAAAGTTTTGGAGAAGTCTTCAGCATACTCTAGATACAGAGTTGAGTTTCAGCACTGCTTATCATCCTCATATAGACGGTCAGTCTGAGAGGACAATTCAAACTCTTGAAGATATGTTGAGAGCATGCTCAATGGATTTCAAAGGTTTTTGGGATCAACACCTACTGTTGGTGGAATTTTCTTATAATAATAGCTTTCACTCAAGTATTCAGATGGATCCTTATGAATCTCTCTATGGAATGAAATGCAGGACTCCAACATGCTGGGATGAAGTTGGGGAAAGAAAGCTATTAGGACCTGATCTTGTTGATGAGATGGCAAAAAAGGTCAGATCTATTCAACAACACATAAGAGCAGCTCAGAGTCGACAAAAAAGTTATGCCGACAACCGAAGAAAAGACCTAGAGTTTGAAGTGGGTGATAAAATGTTCTTACGAATATCTCCTTGGAAAAGAGTAATGAGAATTGGAAAGAAAGGAATGTTGAGCCCTAGATATATTAGTCCTTTTGAAATTATGGATCATGTTGGGAAGATAGCTTGTCGATTGGAACTTCCACTAAATCTCTCTCAAGTTCACAATGAGTTTCATGTATCTCTCCTGAGAAAGTACATACCTAATCATTCACATATACTCAACTCAAAAGTTGTACCGCTAGAACAAGATCTTTCCTTTTAAGAACATCTTATAGAGATTCTGGATTGTAGCAAAAAAGTCCTACGGAACAAGACCACTCTCTTGGTGAAAGTTTTATGGAGGAACCACCAATTATAAGAAGCTACATGGGAACTTGAGGATATGATGAGGGAGAGGTATCCTCATCTGTTTGTTATGAAGTGACGAATTGCGAGGGATAAATTCATTTTAAGGGGGGTATAATGTAACACCCGAGACTTTTATGAAAATATTTTTTTATGTTATATAAATCATCAAAGGAATCATTCACTACACACAACACTAGCTTGGCTTGCTATACATGCAACCAAGGCCTTCCTCGATAGCTTGCGTCGTACGCAATACTGGGTTTCACTAAACAAAGATATATTATAATACTATCCGTTTTGAATAGTATTAACTGAATTATGATTTTTATAACATTTTATTTCATCTTATACATTTTCTAGACTGTGTTATGAAAACAAAATCAGTTTTTTGGATAAAAGAAGTATTTTAAAAAAAATGCAGTTTTACCACCTTTTGATGGCGCACCCACATTAAATCTAGTTTTTACAAGTTTATAAGATAAATTTGACAAAATAAAATTCTTCTTTAGAATCAAGATATAAAAATTTACTTTGGATAAATTTATCATATTATTCTGATAACTTTCATATTTTTAATGAATAGTAAAAACACGCTATATTTTAATTAGAAACAACTTTTTTCATCGCAATACTTTATATGGTTAAATTATATTATTTAATGTTTTTAAAGTATAAATAGAATATATTTTTACCATTTAATATAATGTATGTCATTATCATTAATTTTACATTGATTTCATAGGTAAAAACATTTCAATCTTTGGCAATTTTTTAACTTTTAAACCCCGTTTGTTTAACAAGAGGAATAATTTTAAATTAATTACTGAAACTTATGTGTTTTGAATTTTGACAAATGGATTCCATATTTGGAATCAGTGGGTCCAAATTATGTTAATAGGTTACTTTTATTTTTTTGATATTATGAATAGTAACTACGGTAATTTTTATTTACTACAGTTAAAGGTAAATAGGGTAATTCAAGGTTAAAAGAATATTATAATAATTAAAAATTACCTTGAAACTAGTCCTAACCTTATTGTATTAGTAGTGGCCGACCATGAGCATCCTTGGGTAGATTTTGGGACCCCATTGAGCCACATGGTAGTGACAATGACAATTTGGATTAATTAATTTAATGTAAAGACAAAATAGACATTTACAAAAATCTTTTAGTAATTAATTTTTATATGGGGTTATATAAATTATATTTTTGACTATAAATATTCATTGTAAATCTAACGAGATTTCTATATAATGAATTTTTTAATATAATTTTTTGACACCAGATAAAGTAAATTATATATTACATAATAATGATGAAGTATTTACCTCATTAATAAATGATTTAAATAAATAAGATTATAATGATTAAAATATTTTCCAAAACATGTCCAATTATGATTCGATGATTATATTTCGACCATGAGTCATCTTATCTTCATCTTTAATTATTTTATGACCTTGCGAAACCGAAGATAAGTTTATAATAAAATAATATTTCCACACTTTCCAAAGGTGCCCCTCTCCTCCCTTATAAAAGGGCACCTCCTCCCACTCTTCCTCCCACCAATTTGAGCCTTCACGATCGTCCAACCCCTACAAATTTTACTTCCCCACATCCTTAGAAACATACTAGAGGTAGTGGTCTTATTAAAAGACCAACTCTAGTGCCTGAAGAGAAAGTTTAAAGGAGGCACTTTGAGAAAGAGGTAATACCTTGTACCATTTTCCTCAAGTTCCATTCTTCTTCTACTCACTCTTCTTCAGTTGTTTCATTATGAGGTAATAACATTTGTATCCAAAATATACTGATATTTTATTATAAATATGAAGCAACCCTATTTCACCTCTTATCCATCCTATGGAAAATGAAATCACCGCGCGTGCGTACGTACGGAATACCGTCTCCATGCCGTGGTGTAATCTGTTTTCCACCACCACCTTACTTGGATGGGTATAATGGTGTAAAGAATAACTATGTATGATTATTTTAAAGTGATATTGATTCTGAAATAGTATACATACACTTCAATACAATTCCACGATCATGGGAATGAAATCATCGCTCGTGCGTACGTACGACCTACTGTCTCCACGATGTGATGCGACTCATTTTATATGATGTTCATTGAATAATGATTATATAAATGAATTGAATGAATTAATATGATATATATTACACTAATACCATTCTGTAAATGATGTATCTATATCCTATAATGAGTAATAAGAATTTATTCGACAAAAGATGCATAAGAACAAAAAGTAATAAACACCCGAATAACAAGTAGTAATTAAATATTACTAATAAGAAGCTAAGAATATGACCATATATGGTATCATAACAATGAATATGATTCTGTAATAATTCAATGACATTATTTAAATCATTATACAGGAGGTTCGGACATGTACAAATCATATCAGACTTGAGGTAAGGGAAAATATCACAATCTCATTTTTATCCGAGATTGTTCATACTTTGGTATTTACTGGTGTGTATTTTATCATCCACATCCATGTTTCCTCAATATGTAATATTATTTCCATCCACCTACAATTGTTTAAATCCAATTTTACCCTTCGGTGAGTTTTTAGTAAAAGATATGAAAGGAATCTTTTGTCTTTTTTCGTACGAGGTACTTTTTGACTTTTCTGACAAAAGTATAAGAAGAATGTTTTTTTAACATATACGACATGAATGGATTTTTAAAACATTATTTCCAAGAATCTTCCTTTACAAGTTTTCACGTTTATTTTTAATCAACTTCTTTTAGTTTAAAATTGTATGACATGTTATGAAAGGAAAAATGTTTTTTAAGTAGAAAGGCTATTTTCCTCAAGAATGGAGTTCTAGTGTTTTATCAAAATTATTTTCCATCTAAGATAATACAGGGTTCTGTTTCTATCCCTATCATTAAAATGATTTTATTATGTTGTGATGGAAATATTTTTATTAATTCCTTTATCTTATATGAATTGTTTTATGATGTCATGATGTTTAAGATTCCCATTTTTATTACACGGGTTATGCCATGATGTATGGTTTATGATTTTGTGGGACACATAAGAATGGTATCATTATAAGATGGGTGGGACCAATATCTCCCTCCAATGCATTGGGTAAAGATTTTATATCTCATTAGATATACATGGCAGGAACGGCAGGTTATACCGGTTCAGTGAAACAGGACTGAAACAAGGAGTGAACTCGGTTCAGAAATGGACTTTGTCCACTAAGATAGTCTTGTCTATGAGTCTTGACTAATAATAAATGATTCTCTATGATTATGTGTGTATGGAACATAGTTTCATGTTTTATGTTATGATTTATTGGAATACATTTCACTACCATGATTTATCCCATGTTATGAAATTATGATCTCTTTTGCAGGGTAAGATTTCCAACAAGTTATGTTCTTATAAATTTGATGTGATTGATATTTATTTTGTTTACCCTTACTGAGCATTTGAGCTCACCCTTTTGTACGTTTTCTTTCCCCAGGTCAGGAAGAAGGTTTTTAAGTAAGATATTCCAAAAAGGGACTATAGATATGATGAAATAAATGGGAGACCGTGTAGATGCTTTATAAACTAGTTGTTTATGTTTCCCAGTTTCTAAAGACACTATACCTATACGGTCCTTTCATGGATTTGTTATATGTTGTAATAAGTATGCTTCAATTTTGAATTATTAACCATGTATGTAATGTATGGGTCGTTATAACTCCACTGTAATTGTTTGACTTGTACTATGGCCCTACAACCCTACCTGACCTCCCTGAGAAGATCCACCATTTTGTAGCTGAAAGCCATGCAACTGGCAACCATGACCATGACCTCCACTTCATCCTGAATGACTGGATGAACTCTAGATCCTAGAATGATGAGAAACTAGTATTCCTACTCCTAAATGAGGAGTCATAGAGGAACCCTTATCACCATTTACTAGTGGGAACCCTAATATAAACATTGAATAAGAACATTTTTCCAGATGATCGTCACTCAAATGGGTCTCTTAGGCAATGTGGTCTCATAAGCCTACCCTTCCCACATAGGAAGAATACCACTTGGATAACTTAAGGTGTATCCTGCCTACTCAGATCCCCATGTGTAGACTGTTTGTGATGATCACATTTGGTATCAAGGTTTCTTTTTTTATCTTTTCTTCTATGTGTAATTTAATTCCTAGTGTATTGGGGTTGTGGGTGATAAAAGTGTTTAAAGCTTGATTTGTTGTTATGAATGTGTTGTTCTATTAAACTCTTCTTATTCTTATTTAATCACTTCATCTTATCACTGAAAACATTGAGCCAGAACATGGGAATATTTTTTAAGGATTCAAAAAGTTGAATAATGATGAATACTTTCATGATCATTAGATGTATTCATCAACTCAAAAATTGACTAAGCCAATAAAGAACTGTGAAACACTGACTGTTGGACCAAGGAGTCTGTTTCCTCAGCTGAAGACAATGTTTTACCAGACCAAATAATCTTTGTTACAATTTGAAACCAATAGTTTAGGGTTATTATGAATAAAATGACCTCATAAGAAATTTATTTCATAAACCACCTCTTTTGAATCCACAACCCTAACACATTTCCCTCAATATTTGCATCAAAAATAATTTTCTGTATTTTCCTTGATCCATTAAGTAATTTTCTAAAGAAATTTAAATTCAATTACCTTTCTATACAAACATTATAAATCGACTAAAAATTAAGTACACTTCACTAATACAGAAATACAAACTAGACAAGAAAGAAAAAAATAAATTCATGTTACCTATGGATCAACCCCTTACTGGTATTATACTTGATAGGGTAAAAATATTTGGGATATCGATAACATACCTTTAATAAACGACTCACCATCTATATTTCTAATATCTTGGATATGTTTATTATCTAATATGTATAACATTTTCACATATGAAGTTTACACTGAATGTTGTGTTAGCTGGGGTAATACAGATTAATCTATATCTAATAAAAAATAAACATATTTGGATAAGGAGTATTTTTCGTGAATTAAATATGTGTATAAATAATGATTTACACTTGTAGTGTTAGTTGTGTCCTAACATTATATATCCCCGTTATGCATCGAGAGGTTTAATGAGACAAAACAGTTGGTGAAAAACCGTTCATGTTTGTATAAAAGTTGAATCAAATGGGTTTCTACCAAAAAAATTAAATATTTTTGTAAAAGGTCTTGATGGTATTCACTCATGTGCCAAAAAAATGATGTCTGAAAATTAATCATTTTTATAATTCAGTATTCAACAATTACATTCCATGATATTATCACTTTGAAAAAAATATTGATGCATTCTCATTGTCAATTTATTGATAGCTTGTGTTTTTTAGTTCTTTATATATCCATAATGATTATTTATTATTGAAATTACATTACTTACTATCGGTTCATGAAAACCTCACTAAGCATATTACCTCAGACATTTACCTTTTTCCTTATCAGGGTTATGAATAAAAAATCATTGAATAATTGTCATGGAAGAAGTTATTTTACTTTGTTATGTTCAATGTTTAATTACCGATGTAATAATGGAACCATGTCTGTATCTATTTATTAGAGAACACTAAACTGATAGATCCTTGGTGAAATTATCTATTGTTCCTATACAATTTTAATAAATTAAATACTGACTCTGGGTTATTGGGGCCGAGTTTGTACTAATTGGTATTAGATCAGGTTTAGTATAAACCTTGAGAACTAGATGTTAAGTAAACACGAGGATTAAAATAATATGTTATATTGAATTTTGGAAAATTACTCAAGATTAATTTGATTTAACCTTTTGAGTGACATTATTTAGTGATGGAACCTAATTAAATAATGGGAGTCAATACTAGATGACAATTCAAGGATTACCCATACTAAGAAATACAACATAGTTAGTGTTGGAGGAGAGAAAATAACAAAAATATTAAGAAATTATACTCCGGTTATGAATAATAACCATACTATACCAATGTTTGTTCATTTCATATAGCCTAAGCCCCCATATTTTAGTAGGAATACTAATCTCGTTGTAGGTAAGTAGTGGATCAACTATCTTGATATGATATTTTGGTGATTGGGATGCAATGAAAATGAAGAGGTAGTACTGGAAGTATATTGTCTCAACGGTGATTCAAATCAATGGTGGTCATTGATCCAGAATATTAATGGGGAATATTTCATAGAACACATTTATTGGATATCCCTTAAAGAAACATTCTTCCAAAAATATTTCCCTCATGAGCACTGAACTAAAATAAAGCTGAAATTCCACACCTTAATGAAAAAGGAAGAAGAGTGTCTTGGATAGTATGAGGAGACCTTCCAAAGACTACATAAGTATTATATAGATTATATATGTGATTTGGAAAACAAGAATGAACATTTCTTTGATGCTCATAAGAGATGTCTCTAAAGGGAACTAGATTCTAAAACCTTATCATCGTATGATGAAATAGTATTAAATTTCATCAAAAAATAAGAGGAATTTAATAGATCCTATATGTTCAAGGAAAATAAAGAGAGGAAAAGAAATTCTGATAACCATGGAAAAGGTGTGGCATCAATGAATAATATGGGAATGAAGAAATTATCATTATAAAGAAAATTGTGGAAATAATTATCTTGTAAAATGACTAAAGGTAATATGAGTTTGATATAAGTATGGAAAAGGGTCATCGATATAATGAACGAAAGTGGAGGAAACAGATAAATGATGCTTAATGTTTCAAATATAATTAAATAGTGAATTATTCAATTAAATGTCCCAATTTCTATGAGAATATACCATAGAAGATAAAAATGGGAGATGACCAAGCATATGTGATCACTGCAACCGAGGTAGAATCTTCCAATGATGTGGTAGAAGGTATAATAATTTCATCTTAAAATTTAAACAATTCTTTATTTCATTTTATATCATCCCAATATTTTATATCTACCCAATTTGATAAAAAATTTCATATTTCCCATTTTATTTAATAAGGGAGTTGTTATTAAAAATTCATAAGGGATGTCTTAATTCATCAAAAAAAATTAATGGGAAGATCCCATTATAGATTATAAGCATCCTTTATTTATTGAAATTATCATCATACCTATGGGGATCCCCTGTTATATTTTTTAAGAGGAAATATGGATCCTTGAGGCTATCCATTAACTTAAGAAAAATCAATATTATTGAAATACTGAATAGGTAACCTCTTCCCCACATTGATGACTTATTTGATCAAAATCATGAAGAATAATATTTTTCAAATATTGAACATAACTATTAGAATCATCAATTTTATGTAAATAAGGAATATATTCTGATGACCTCTTTTGAAATGAGGTATAGAAAATACTTGTTTATAGTAATAATATTTGGATCGAATAATGAACTCTCTATTTTAATAGATATAATGATAATATTATTCAAGGAATGAGTTGATTATTTGGTTGTAGTATTCATTGATGATATTTTTTTATTATAAAATCAATTATTATCCTGAAAATCTCTAAAGGATCGTTTTATGAACTCTCAGAAGTAATGGGTTATATGGTAAATTTAGAAATTGTTAATTCTGGTATGAGGTAACTTCTTTTCGTGGCCATTTCTTTAAGGATAGAAATATAGTTGATCTTTTGAAGACAAATGAAAATTCAAGAATTGTATATACAAATGAACATAACCGTGGTATATAGTTTCATTAGTTTAGTGTGTTACTATTATAGTTCCATTCAAAAAATTTCTTGATTGGCGAACTAGTTAAGAAAGCCCCCCCATAAAGGGGTCATGCTCATATGGGAAAAAGAATGTGCAGAATGTGTTGATGAATTAAAGGTAATATTATTCAATTCTCCAATTATTACTCTACCATCAGAAAATAATGAGTTGTAATATATAGTAATCCATTAAATAAAGTAATGGGTTCTACCCGTATGAAAAATGATTAATTTTTTTCATATTCATCAAGCTCATTGATGAATAATGAAAAAAATTATCCAACTCATGATCTTGAGTTAGCATCTATAACATTTTCACTGAAGATATAGAGACACTATATATTTTGTGGGGTATGTGAAATATAAACTGATTACAAGACATTGAAATAAATATTTACAAAAAAATAACTCCACATGAGGAAAATACATTGGATTGAGTTTCTCAAAGATTACGATTGGTTAATACACTATCACCTAGGAAAAGAAAAAAAATAAGTAGATGCATCAAGGAAGAAGGTTCATGAATTTATGATCCAAATTGTGATTGATAAAGATTCTATGTTCATGGATTTATTTAAGATGGATACGTGAATTGTTATGGAAAAGGAAACAAAACTACCTTTTCAAATGATTTCTAAACCAACTTTACATGAAAGAAAAAAAATTCTGAATATGATGATGAGAATTTTAAAAATAAAATTAAATCCATTAAAGATGGAAGATTGATAGAAATCATGTATGAGGATGTAATTTTGAAAATTGGAATGATTTTATATCTTCCATCAGTACCAGATCTAAAAAGGTAACTATTAGATGATGTTGAAAGCTGAAATATCTCTATACACAATGGTAGCACCAATATTTATAGAGTTCTGAAGGAATATTTTTCTGTTAAATAATAAGAAGTGGAAAATTGCTAAATATTTTCAAATATATCTTGTTTTCAACAAGTAGAGGATGAGATATATAATCCAAGAAGAGTAATGAAACCTCTAGGTATTCTATTGTGGATGTGAGATGATATTAAAATGGACTCGGTCATTGAACTACCCAAGACACCTAGATGGAATGATGAGATATGGGTTCTTATTGACCGCCTTACAAAATAGTTATATTTTCCAATAAAAGTTCGGATTTTCCTCTTGAGATACTAGTAAGAATCTACATTAATAATGCTATAAGTCTTAATGGTTCACCTATTTTTATTGTATTTGATCATGATCCACGTTTTAAATCAATATTCTAGAATATTATTTAGAGGTCTCTTGATACTCTGCTTCATTGGGTACCTCTTATCACCCTCAAAACGATGAACAATTTGATAGGAGTATTCAAATTGGTAATACATGTTGATATCATGTTCACTTGACTTTCATGGTATATGGGATCAGTATTTACCTTTGGTAGAGTTTTCCTAAAATATTTGATTCCATTGCAGTATTCAAAAGGTTCCATATGAAGAATTATAATTAAAGAGATGTCATACTCTAACTTTTTGGGATGATGTTAGTGAAATGAAATGGACTAACCTAAAACATATTGATGAAATAATGGAAACGGTAAATACTATTCATGTTCATATTAATGCATCCCAAAGTAAAAAAAACGAGTTATGTTGACAACTAGAGATATAATTTAGAATTTAAATTGGGAGATCATGTCTTTCTAAATGAATCTCCAGGGTAGGGTGTCATATGATTTAGTAAGAAAGGGAAACTGGGCCCCATGTTTATCAACACATTAAAAATTGTGAAATGAATTTGATCTTTAGCTTAATTATTAAAGAGAACACCGTGTGTCTCCAATGATTGTGATGTGTTCAACATATAATTGTTAAAGAAGTACATGCCAGATCCAACCCACGCATGCACATATGAATAAACATAATGAGAACATAGATTTTCTTACTATGAAGAGCCTATAGATATTATTGACACTATAGAAAAAGTAACGGGGAATTAGATGACTCAATAGGTAAAAATACATTATAGAAACCATAAAATAGAATAAGAAACATGAGAAAATAGGGATGTTTTAATGAAGAATGACCCTAATTAGTGCATAAATAAATATTCATGAAGCATTTGAATGAATTAATTTAAGAAGTGGGAAATAATATGAAACCCAAGGATTTAAGGTATGTATCTTATTGAATAAATTTAATTTACTATATAGCTTATGTTGAATGCAACACCAAGCCTACAAAACCATGATATACTATTAAATATTAACATGACAGTTGAATTTGTAATGTGACCATTAAGAATAGTAACCCATCCTATAGAATAGTAATACCACATATGAGACTATAAATAAAAATTAAGTATCTCATAAATGAGAAAATTAAATATTTATTCCATGGAATTCATACATGATTTTTTAAAAAATTAATAAATTATGTGTTAGTATTTTTATGAATAAGAATTTTTTGTTTTCAATTTTATAATTAATATAATTATTTAAAAGAAAATTTATTTTCAGGAAAATATATTCAAAGATTAATATTTTGTTGTTTTATTAACATTAGATAATATTATAAGACCTTCATTATGTTTTTAAATGTTTCATAAAAACAATTATAACATTTAAATCTATATTTTTATAATAAATGATGTTTTTAAATAAAAATTAATTTTTGTATATTTAGAAAATTATTTTCATATAATGGATTCCATTTTTAAATCATTATTTTTAATTTTTCAATGGAATATTTTTTGGTAATATTATGAATCACTTCAATTTTATGGTGAATAGTAAAAAACAGCATTTTTCACATTACTTGTATAACTAAAATTATATCATTTATGATGTAATAATAAATATATAATTTATAAATCCGTAGGTTCGTACATGATATATTCAATATCATAAAATTTTCATTAAAATACAATAATCTCAATTCCCACACCCAAAAATAACTTTCCAAGACCAAAAGACAAAAGTGATTCTCTAAAATAATGTTTTTTTCTTTAATTCCACATTTCTTTTTAATAAACTAATTAATTATAATTATAAAAGGAGAATTAAAGTCTTAAACACATTATATTATGTTAATATATGATTTATATTGTCAAAAATAAGTATTAAATGTTTTACCTTGGATTCATTATTTTATTTAGTATTTTATTTTAAAAATACCCTTATCATCAAGAATAAATTACCCCTCTCTCGTCCCTTGGAAGACCAATCCTCCACCCAATCTCAAAGAAAAATATATTAAAAAATATTATATATTAAGCCTCTTAGAACCCATAATGATATTATATAGAAATAAAAATCCAATTACGAAGGAGATATAATGTTTTACAAGAGAAGTTATACCAAGGATTAAGTAAGTTATAATCTAGTTCACTCTCATTTTAATTATTCTTGCTATTATATTTTTCCACTAACCATTTCACAAAAAATATTTAATTTATGTAATTAGAAATAAAGATAACATTATATTATTTATTTTGACATACTATAAATATCATTCTATATATATATAATTTTAAACTTCTTCTTCCCACTCTCCCAGGAATGTCCCGTCAAAGTTTGATTAACCACATAAAGAGACATTTACATCGCAGAAAATATTACCATAATAAAGTTTGGATTTGATAGAATATATATTATCATGTAATTATATGCATTATATTCTTCTATAATTACTTATACTAAATAAACAATTTAAATCGTTGCAAAACATGAAATTTTTATGTAAAACATGATATCAAAAGGATTAAATTTCATCAAAAGAAATTAAGAAATATAATCTAATGAAAATAAATGATAAAAAATTGTATATGTTATTGTTATTAACTTCCTAAACAATTTTTTTATAAATATTTTTTTTATTAATGATGAATAAACATGACAAAATTAAGCATGAATTAATGTAAGGGGTTACTTAATGCAATTTAAATTCATTGGGTTTTATATATACTTCATTTATTATATTGTGACATGATTATGTGTGATATAAAAAATTTATTTTTTGTGTTATATTCATACCTCTAAATTTTTTTCATATGATTTTGTTACACATAATCCCCATATTTATTAATTCTCACCTAAATGATATAAACATTGTAAGGGGTTTCTCATTAATTTTTCTCTTTGTGAGATTTTCCTTATTCAACAGTTCTTTATTATGTATGGAATATTTATACTAACCTTTTGATATATATTATCATGAATATATTTATTTTAATTTTATTCATTTTTTCATCTTTTGATTATTAATTTTATATTGAAATATGTTTTGATTTATTCCAGGTGGAAAGTGACTTCATCTCAATTTCTATTTCATTGAGACTTATATAGTGTTATGAAAATAATAATTTTTATGTGGTGTATATACTAACCGTTTGAGAACAATTTTAATTTTAATTTATATTTATATTAAGATAATAATTTATCGTATCATGTATTTGTTTATTGACTAATCCATCAACCATTTTCTCATTCAGAGTTTACATTAAATGTTGTTTTAATTGGGGAAATATTGATAAATCTATATCATGAACTCAAAACCAATATTTTGATATGTAATATTGTTCATGAATTAAATATCTATATGATTAATTTTTGGTCTTTCAATGATAGGTGTGTACCGGAATTTTATATTCCCTTGATGCGTCAATAGGTCTCACAAGTCAAAATAGTTGACGACAAAACATTCATGTTATTTTCCTAACAGAATGAGACTGGTTTCTACCCATAGAATGGAACCATATTTTTAAAGGTCTTGATAATATTGGTTTGTGTTCTAGATACATGTTATCCAATAATTAATAATTTTCTTTATCCATTATCATGTTGTTACATTTCATGTTATTTTCAATATAACAAAATCTATGGATGCATTCTCAAAATCAGTTTATTGATGGAATCTGATTTTCATTTATTTAAAATTATATATTGATTATTACTAATTTAATTTTATTAAATTTTTTGAATTCATGTATCCCATAATGATAATATTATTTCAGAATTTTTTTTCTTACCTAGGTTATAAAGACGAAATATTTGAATAAGTGTCAAGGAAGCAGTTTATTTTCCTTTGTTTTGTTCTTTGTATAATTAACAATGTAATTATGGAACCATGTATGTAACTAGATCCTAAAAAACTAAATTTATTGATCATTGGTGATTCAATATCTAGTTTCTATTCCATTTTTATAAAATAACCACATACTATAGGCTACTGGGGTCCGAGATGTTACATCTTAAATAAAAAAATCAGGATTTTTCTTAGAAGCCACATGTTACTGAAAATTTATTTCAGTATTTGAGGCTTTAATTTTCATAAATTAATATTGATTATTTTTTTTATTAAAAATTCCATGATTTATTTTATTTAATTATATTTTTATGTTCTTAAGAGGTTTATATGCTAAATATTTCCCATTATTCTTAGTAAATTTCATGATAGAACATGGGACATGTCACATACATAGATTTGATATTGAACATGTTAATTACAAGACTAAAAAAATTTACAATACATATAATTGAGTAATTTTTGATTGATATATCCATTATGTTTGAGCCCTACTTAACATTTATTGTCCTCTTTTTCTGAGAGACCATGATTCGCCTTTAATAGGAAGAACCACATTTCTCGATGATTTATTCATTCCTACTCTTACTCTAATGTTTTGTATGCTGTAAAAATGTTATGCGTGTATATAGGGGCGGTTATCATGGGAAAATGGGATATTTTTCTTTGAGAGAAAATTTCTGGGATTTCTAATTGGATTTTGGAATATAGTTCCTTCACATTTCATTGTTTTTATTATTCACCACTCTAGAATTCAGAAAAATAAAAGAAACAATAAAAGTTGGTGGATTTATGGAGGATGAAAATCCATCATTACTTTACCAAATATTTTTATCATTTTTGGTTTGTTGGTTAATGTTAAACAAGCCCTAACTCAAATTTCAATAAATTATAAAAAATCAAAGAAAATGAATAAAATAAAGAGCTAACTCATTCATTGTTATTATTTTGATTCATGGCCTTAATTGAGAATTTGATATAGGAAATGATTTCACTTTTTTAAGTTTAGTATGTATTTGATTTTGTACCAACCAAGACTATATCATATTTTCCTTTAGATTTTGTTGACAACTTTTCAATACACACCACACCCAATTTAAACCAAACATGACTTTTTCACATTTTCCAATAAAATTAAATTAAAAAAATTTAGAGTTTTTATATGGTAAATATATATATTTTACATCTAATAAAATACTTTAACACTCATTTAATATGTTTTAAATGAATAATATTAGAACAAACCCATTATTACACCAATAAATATTATATTATTATTAAGGCACTTTTACATCCTTTTAATAAATAACCAATTTTAAATATGTTTCATGGAACTTTTATACATATTATATGTCAAAATAAAAATAATATTTGAAATTGAAACACAAAAATTAGATTTTTGTGATTTTTTGGTAATTTTCTATTAAGTGTCCTTTTTTAATTAATAGTGAAAGATAGTGAATTTTAATTCAAAACTTGTTTTTTATCTAATTTATTTATACATTTAAATTATATTTTAAATTGGTTTAAAAGTATAAATAGTTTATAGTTTTATAAATTAATCCAATTTAGGACAGCGGAATGTATTTCACTTTGAGATTGACTATAAAAACATAGAATAATTTTGGACGTTTTTATCTAAAAAAACCGCATTGTCCTCCCGTCCGTAGGATTAAATTTATATGAATTTCTACAAATTATATGATTTGAATTTCAAAATATGGATTAATATTTTTTAATCATAATAAATTATAATTTTTAATATGGTCAACTTTTTATTTGGCAAAAAATAATAGCAAACGTGATGAAAATTAATTACAAAAAAATTAGAAAATTATGCGTAATAACGAACTAAACATTAAACTCATAGACTAAAAGGGTCTATTAACCTATCCCAAATTAATTATATAGACATATTTAGACCCTATCCTCTATTTTATAAAATATTTTACCATATTGGATCCACTTACAATATGAAAAATCTATATGGAATTCCATTGTAAAAATATTACAAGAGTGTCACTTCTCCTCTACTTTAAAAAGGACTCTTCTCCTCTGACATCCTCATACCTCTAAATCAACATTGTATCATACAAGATGTAAATTAATAGCTCTTAAAAATACCTCCCATCACCATATAACCATCTACTTTTGTATAAATCCATCCTAGGAATCCTTTTGGTAGAAACCAAAGGATGTTACCTGATTAAGTGGTTACAACTTTCGTTAAGATCTTTTGTTTTATTTACATTATCCAATACCAAAAATCATATTATAATATTATTTAAAAAGAAAACAATTATCCTCAATATGCATGTATGTTTTTATTCTACGGTTTTAAACTAAAATTACACACACTTTTATCTGATTGGTAACGAATATACTATTTGTGTGTATGGTGAACTATTGCCTCATGAAACGTTGAATGTTCATTTTTCCTTTAGCACCTCTCGGGGAAGAAATAATGAGGGAAACTATACTTATATATATTCTATATAAGATATTGATTATGTATTAATTATTATTTAACTATTTTATAACACATACCCATATCCTCTCCTTTTTGTATAAATACTATAAAATTGTTGGTGTAAAAGTGTACTACCGCCCCCACATAGCGACATGACTCGTTCATGCTATGCACGGAAGATATTAATGATGATTTTAATAAAAGTTTTTATATTATATAAAATATAAGTGATATTTTAATTATAATAGACATATTTATCATTCACTTTTTATTCATTTAGTACGATAAATAAATGAAAGTAGTGTTCATGCATACTTATGTCCTACCATCTCCATGAATAGTGAATTACATTTCCTATATACAAAAATTATGGATTATTATAAATAAATATGTAATAAATATGTAACATAATTTATAAATGGTTCAAATTAAGACATATTATGAAATCTAGATCTATATAATACGAGAAGAAAATACCATGTCAAAACATACATGAGTAAACTAGGCAATTAACTCCTGAAAAATTGAAAATAATTATGGATTATTAAAAAATGGGTGATAAGACATTATAACAAGATGATATATAATATTATAAACACGATTATTTTTCTATTATAAGTCTGTAAAATATTTCAAACCACTATACCTGAGGATAAAAAGAAAAATATGAAAACAAGGTTAATGTAGGGGATTCTTGTCTTACTTTTCTTTCCTTAAGGCATACACCATATACACCACTTACTTATGTTGTGTAGTGTATATAAAACCCCTTATAATACATTATATAACGAATCCTTTTTATTCATGGTATTAAAAGATTTCTTTCATGGGGATTATTATTTAGTTGTTTGTTGTGGTATGGGACACATTGGGAGATGTAGTTATTATTATTCTAAAAAATGATATTAATGATTATCTTTGTAATCTCTATTCCCTGTTTGATTGTTAATATTATCGTGAAAAAACAACATTATGGTAATAATTTCTAATTGGAAATTACATTGGATATCCATATTCTTTGACAATGGATATTATTATTTCCATAACCATATATATATTTTACCTATAGTGATCACTTTGATAGTTATTTGAGTAACTGGGGAATTATAGATAAATCAATATCTTCTATTAAATAAAAATAAATTTTGATAAGAAAAATTTCATATTAAATATATGAGGAATGATTTGGAAATTCAATACATGGATTGAGGACCATTTAAGGGTATCCCTACGGGTTGGGGATCGGTTAATGAAAACCCCTTGATTTATATGTAGTCTTATTAGACAAATTAGCTTGACAAATACTAAAAGATTAAATTATGGTTGATGGTAAGGGTATCATGTTCCTAGGAAACATGACATTAAATAATTAAGAAATTACTTTATTAAAAATTAATCAATTATTTATGAATTATATGTTGTGTTTATATATTTGGATGCATTTCATTTTCAGATCATTGATTTATGGTCCATTATTTTTAGTTTATTACCTTTTCATGTTGATATTTTCTTATATAGTAATTTTAATGGAATGTGTTATTATCTATTTAGATTTAAATGTCAATTTAATATCAATGATTCATTATTTCTTCTTCGTTATTTACCCTTACTGAGTGTTTGATCTCACAATTATTATGTTTCTTTCCCCAGGTTATGAAGACCAAATATTTGAATAAGTATTCAGGGATGTAATTTATTTCATTTTATTTTGTATCATACTTATGTTTCCTATTTTGACAATATATTATGGGTATGATATATTAAATTTAGATTAACCATAAAAATAAACTGATGAGACCTTCAGGATTTGATTCTTTTCAATAATGATAATGTAATAAAATAATGCACCAATAACCGGATTCTAGGGTTGGGGCATTATAGTTGGTATCAGTTGAAGTTTAACAGAATCCTTAAAAACTAGATTTTTTAAAAATATATTATGGAGTAAAACACTAAGATATATATTTAGTATAAGTATAAAATAACATTCAAGAATTTTGTTATGGCAGTGATTATGTGGGAAATCTTAAGAATACATCCTTGTCTAGATACTACAATTGGATGCGGTTCTTGTACATATGTATCTAGGTGTAAAAATGTCAAAAATCTATCCTCGGCCCCACATGGGGTAACCTAGTACATTAAAATAAGTCATACTACACACTTGGTTTGACAGCTATGGGGGATAATCTTTAGATTGTCAACATTTTCTATATCTAAAATTATGAAGGAATTGAAAGTAAATAATTCGGAAATGTAACTAAAGGATATGATTTTAGAAATAATGATGCATAAATTTATAATATGTTCTATATCATATTGTAACTATACGTTATGATTTTATGCGATATTCTAATATATTTCATTGTTTTTAAATGGTTCTCGGAAGAATTAATTGTGTAAATACTCATTGAAAATGTATATATTTCTATGTTGAGGAAGCCAATAAAACTAGTATTGGAATGGATAAAATCATGGAAATATTAGGAAAACATAATTAGGTTATGAAAATAACATTTCCTTAATAGAGAATCCTATTTCATGAAGTTAATCTCCTCTACTAGCTCTCTTTATGTGGAAGAAGCTCACATTGTTTATTCGGATAACTAATGCAATTATGAATGACAAATGTATTAGGTCTCTAGAAAAGATATTTACAAACATAAAATTTATAAAAATAGAAAAGTTGAACTTTTGGACTATTTTTACCTAGGTGATGTTGATCAGTGGTTGTATCTGATCTATAATATAAGGAAGGAATTAGAAATTCAAATCATTGATGGGAGAAATTTTAAAGAGATTTTCATTGATAAATACTTCCCTCATGAAGAAATTGAGGTCAAGAGTATGTTCATTAGAATAAATCAGAAGGAAGAAGAATTTATTTCATAATATAAATCTACCATTATAAGGTTATCCATATATGCTACAAATTATATATGCAACACTGAGTGAAATATTGAAAAATTATATGATGGTCTGAATAGAAATCATAGAAGGTAATTTGTTTCTAATAATTTTTCATTATACAAAGAAATAGGTTTATGTTCCATCAAGATAAAGATGTAATAATCAAGATACTATGTATTAAAATGAAATCAAGATAATAATATGTATTCTTAACATCATGAGAAAGGGAGTGTGTGAAAGAAGAAAAAGGTAATAATGAAATTTCCACACTGTGAGATCTGTGCAAAAATTACTCTTGGAAATGATTTAAGGGACTAGTAGATTGATTTAATAGTGTATAGAAGGTCATCATATTAAATAATTTAAAGGGTAGATGCAAAAAAATATGATATTTAGAGTTTCACTAGTAGGGATATGGGGAACTACCAATATGAATTCCCCAAGAGTCAAGGGAATTGACCACTGAATATGACACGGGGAGATATCAAAGCACATGTGATCACAATAGAATAGGATGAAGTGTAAATTTATTTGGTGGTAGGTATATTTATTATATCATCAAATTTAAAAACTTCCACATTTGATTTTGGATCATCACACCCTTTTATATCTAACCAGTTTGTTGATAAAATTAGACATTTCTCTTTTAATTTAATATGGGTGTTTTGGTCAAAACACCTAAGGGAAGTATAATTGAAATATTGATGTTAATTCTTCCCCAAATATGATGCCTAAACGTTCTTTAATTAATTACATCATTATCATACAAATTTTTTAATTTGATATAATCCTTGGAATTGAATGGATATCAAAATATGAATAAAACATTTTTTACAAGAGGACGGAAATTATGCTTTTTGAGGAGGAAGTAGAGTCCATCATCTGTAGAATCTAAGTTTCATCACATGATTATTATCTATATTCACCCATGTAATTTTACTAAATGAATTAATTGGATTAAAAGAGAAAACAAAATCTTGTGAGAAAGCAGGTAATTTTTAAATTGAGGATATACTTAATATGCTCGAATACATTGATGTATCTTCTGAGGAATTACCTAGAAATACCGTAGAGAATGTAGTTGATTTTTATATTGATTTAATCTCCAATCAATGTCCAATATCAAATACTCCTCATTGAATGGTCAATGTTTAATTAGATCAATTGAATACACTACTAGAGAATTTGGTTAATAAGTGATTTATTACAACTAGTGTTCCTCTATGAGGAGCCCATGTTCTCTTCATTACAATGAAGTATAGATCCATGAGGTTGTGCATTGATTATAAGGAAATCAATGTTTCCCCAATTTAAAAAAATTATCGTATAACTCACATTGATGACTTGTTTGATCAACATTACAAAGCACAATAGTTTTTGAATGATTTATCTTCATTCTGGGTATTGTCAATTGTGAGTGAAGAAGGATGAAATTCCGAAGACAACATTTTTGATGAGGTATGTACACTTTGAGTTTATATTAATTAAATTTTTATTGACTAATTTAACCTTTATTTTAATGAACATAATGAATAAATTATTCAAGGAAAATATATTTTTTTGTATTATTTGATGATATTCCAGTGTATTCTAAAAGCTATGAGGAACATGAAAATCACTTGATGATCATTGTTAAGACTCTTATAATGGGTGAGTTATATGGTAAATTTAAAAAATGTGATATCTAGCATCATGAAGTTTTGTTCCATGCCATATTGTCTATATTTATAGAATATCAATTTTTATTGCAAAAATAATGGGAGTAATAGAATGGACTACACTGACAAACATAACTGAGGTACGTAGTTTCATTAGTTTGGAAGGTTACTTTTGATGATTTGTTAATAATTTTTCGCTATAAGATAACCCCTCAACCAAGCTTACATGAAAAGGGGATAATATTTTCTAGAAAAAGGAATGTGAATAATGATTTAATGAACTAAAGGGATGATTAGTCAATCTTTTGGTTTTGAATCTACCATCTAGAAGAGAATTTTTCATAGAGGGATGAATTGAAGATGGTACTTGGTTGTATCTTAATTAAAAATTAAAATGTTATTTCTTTTGAATCTAGGTAATTAAAGACTCATGAATATAACTTTACAACCCATGATCAATAGTTATCATATTTAATATTCTCTTTGAAAATATAGAGAATTTATCTTTGTGGGAAAATATGTGAGATATACATGTATCATAAGTTCTTGAAATAAATCTTCTCACAAACAGAGGTCAAAAGGAGAAAAAGGTGATTAGTCAAGCTACTAAATGATTATAATTCTTCAATACACTACGACCCAAGGGATGAAAATAAGGTAGCAAGTTCTTTGAGTATGAAGGATCAAGGAGTTCTCACCCAAATGAAGATGGACAAGGATCACATATTTATATATCTATTAAAGATAGATATGGAAATATATAAGGCATGGTACACTTTAATAATTCATCAACTGATTTGAAAACCATAATTATTAGAGAGTATAAATATTTTTCAATCAGATGAAGCGGACTATTTAAAGAAAATTAAAGTTATGAATAATGGAGAGTTATCAGAATTGTTTCTTAAGATGGGTTTCTAAATTTTAGAAAGAGGATATGTGTTCCATCTATACCTAAGATAAAAAGAGAATTTTTGGGCGACAGTCATAGCCCAAATTTTTCAATACATCATTGGAGGAAAAATAAGCATAAGTAATTGAACAAACATTTTTGGATGAATAACATGAAGTGGTATATTTTTTATTATGTATACAAATTCCTGGTTTTTCGATAATTTAAATCTATAAATCAAAATCCAAATGGTGCCCTATAACCACTACCCATTCTTTTGTAGAAATGGGGGGAAATTACTATGGGATTTTTTCATAGGACTACCCAATGCTTCTAGAAAGAATAAAACAATATGGGATATTATTTATCGACTAAAAAAATCTGATCATTTTCATACCATAAGATAATATCATTCACTTGAGCTCCATGCAAGGATATATACTAATATAGTTGTAAGACTTCATGGTGCACCTTGATAATTTTTTTATTGATACCCCCCTTTCCATTGAAATTCAGGAAAATTCAACAGAAGTATCTTGATACCGTGATTCATTTGATCACTGAATACCATAATCTAACTGATGGACAGATTGATATAATAATTCAGACAATGGAATACATGTTGAGGTCATGCTCACTCGACTTTCAAGGTATGTGGGTTTAGTACATACCTTTGATAGACTATTCAGAATTAAAATGGCATAATATGAAGCATTAAATGGAAGGATTTAACATAAAAAAACTTGTTGGGAAGAAGTTGGAGAATGAAAAATCATAATCCCAAAACCTATTGAAGAAACAATGACAAAGGAAAAATCTATTTAATCTCATACTAAAGTGGATCAAAGTATGAAAAGGATCCATGCATATATCCAGAGTAATGATTTGGAATTCCAAGTGGTAGATCTCACTTCCATGGTGGTATCTCCATGTAAGAGTGTTATAAGGATTGTTAAGAAATGGTAAATGAGTCACAAGTACACTGGACCTTCCAAAATTCTTAAGAGGTTTCGATTTGTTTCATATCATTTAGGAATGCCGCCTAATTTCTCAATGGTACAAGATGCGTTACATATATCTATAATAAGGAAGTACATGCCTAAACCAATGAATATTATCACCTATGATGAAATTGAGTTGGAAATTGGCCTTTCATACACTGAAAAAACCATCCATATTCTTGATACCAGAGATGAAGAATTGAGAAATCTGCCAAGTAATCTAGTAAATGTACTATGGGGAAATCACACAATGGAGGAAGCAACATAGAAACCACAAGATTTTATGAAGGATAAATACCGACATATTTTTCAATTTAATACAACTGAAACTTTTAGGATGAAATTTTTGTATCTGGGAAAACTGAATCACCAAAAAACAATTTAATATTTTCCATTATATTTTGTTGATAGATTTTAAACACACACAACACCCGATTTAAAAAAAACATTACCTAGTCAATTTTTTCATAGACAATTAAATTATAACACTTTTAGAGAGTTTATATATTAAATTTATATATTATATATCCAATAAAATATTTTTAATGTCATATAATATATTTTATAATAATAATACAATAAAACACACAACATTACAACAAAAAAATATGATAACATTATTAAGGAAATTTAACCTCATTTCATATTGAAACTATTGTAAATAAATTATTTGGAACTTTATTAATTATTATATGTTCAAATAATCGTAATAATTTAATGTGAAACATAAAAATTTTGTCTGGGTGATTTTTTGGTATTTTTCTATTAGGTTTAATTTTTTAATGAGTAGTGAAAATTAGAGAATTTTAGTTGAAAACTAGTTTTTGGTCTAATTAATTTATAAGAATGAGTTAAATTTGAAATTGATTTTAAAATATAATTATAACATATTATTACATGTTAATAAAATATAGGTCATTTTAATCAATTCCACTTTGAAATTGACTGTAAAAACAAAGAAAACTTTTGGTTGTTTTTTGTCTTAAAACCCGCACTATCATCCCATATGCTGATTAAATTTAAATTAATATATACCACTTCTATGATTGGAATTTGTAAAAATTGTTTCCAGATTTGGAATAATCTAATAATTAAAACTTAATTTTTGAACAAAAAAATTAGTGAAAGTGATACAAATTAATTACAATGATTAAGATAAAATTTATCTTAATAAAGGACTTAACCTTAATCATAAGGCCTAAAAAGACTTATAAAATAATAAAAAATACATTTTATTGAAATATTTAGAACCTATACTCACTTTTATATGACTGGTTCCATTATTAATGAATCTTTCAATCCAAAAAACGTGTTTGGAATTCTGTTGTGAAAATATTACAAGAGTGCCACTCCTCTTCCACTATAAAATGCCTCTTCATGTCCCACTTCATCACATATCTCAATACACGTTTTCTCAAACAATATTGGAAAAAATTGATCCTCAAAATCCCTCCCATAACCCTAGAAGCCTCCCCATATGAATAAATCCATGGAAATAATTCTTTTGGTAGAAACAAAAACATGTTACCCGATTAAGAGGTAACCTCTTTCGTCAAGCTCTTTATATTTATTTTCATTATCCTAACCCTCAAATATAATTATTCTAATAAAGTATAAAAAAAATATCTTGAATATAATGGTAATTTTTAAACTATATTTTAGACATATAATTTCACCCACTTCCATCAAATGGGTAACAAACATACAGTTTCTATGTATGGAGAACTACTAACTCACAGATTGATGATTGTTAATTTTTCCTTTACCACCTATCCTGATGGAAATTATGATGGACACTATGTTTAAATATTTTATATATTATATTTATCATTTCTTCATATTTATGTAATTTTTTTTATTAAATATCCCTTTATAATTTCAATTTTGTATAAACATGATAACATCATTGGTGGAAGTGTGGACTACTGTCTCCTCAAAGCGACGTGACTCATTCATGCTATACATGGAGAATATTAATGATGATTTAAAAAATATATATATCATATATAAAATATATATCTTCCTAGGATTTTAATATACATATATATAATTCACTTTTCATTATTATAATATGAAAAATAAATGAGAGTAGTTATCATTCATATGTACGACCTACTGTCTCCATGAATGCTGCATTTCATTGATTATCTCCAGACATTATAGATTATTCTAAATATATATGTACTGAATATATATGATAATTAACATGTGGTTTAAATTGTTTATATTATTAAATCATTATATATGTAATTGATTAAGCAAATAACATGTCAATACATACTTGAGTAAACTAGGCAATTAACAATCAAAATAGGGGAAATAATGGAACATTATTAACAAATGGGTAATAAGATATTCTAAGATGATGATATATAATATTATTAAAATTAATATGGTTATGATATAAGTAATTAAAATATTTTAAACCACTATAAATGAGGATAAATACCAATAAATAGAAGATTAAGGTAATGAATTCTTGTCTTACTTATTTCTCCCGAGGTATACACAATATACACCACTTAGTGTATGTAATGCCCATTTTAATACATTATTTTAGTAATCCTTTTTACTCATGTTATAAAAAAGTTCATTAATGAGGAATATAATTTAATTATTTCATTTGATATAGGACACTTTGGGATGTTTAATTATTATTTTCCTCAAAACAATTCTTAAATATTATCTGTGAATCCTCACTTCCTTGGGTGATTTTTAACATTCTCTTGAAACAATCACTTTATTTTAATAAATTTTCCTTGTAAATTACCATTAATATCCTCATTCAAACATAATTGATATTATTATCTTCTATACAATATATCATTTTACTTACGATGTTCATTTTTACAGTTATTTGAGTAACTGATGAATTATTGATAAATTTTTATCTTCTATTGAATACAAATACATTTTAATAAAGAATATTGTTTGTTAAATATACGATTAATGCTTTGGAAATGAAATAAAATGACTGGAGACCATTTATGTCAAGAAATGTGGGTTGGGGAGCTATTAAGGCAAGCCCCTCAATTCATCAGTAGTGTAATGAGACAAATTAGTTAGACAAATAAAATTAGATTAAACAATCTATGGATGATAAAGGTATCATGTTCCTAGGAAACATGACACCCAAAATATAATAATATACTTTTTTAAGAATTCAGTTATTATTTATCCCTGAGATTTTTCATCATATATCTATGAATTAATTTACTTTTCATTTCATTAATATAATTTCATGTTTTTTCAGTTTCTTACCTTTCAATATTGATATTTACTTATATTATAATTTCAATTGAATGTGTTATCATTTTTTTCCTTTTCATGGTAATTTACTCTCATTGAATCATTTTTACTTCTGTTTTATTTACTTTTACTAATCATTTGTTCTCACCATTATTTTGTATTATTCCCCATGTTATGAAGAAGAAATATTTGATTAAATATTCTAATATGAAATTTATTACATTTTATTTGGTATAATGTTTTTATTTTTTATATTCTAAATGTATTATGGGTATTATGTATATTATATGGATTTACAGGACTCTACACTAAATGTTCCTTCAAGATTTTATTCATTGTAATCATGATAATGTAATGAAATAATGCATTGGCTCCATGCTTCTAG
The DNA here is from genome assembly GCA_963277665.1 of Viscum album. Classification (NCBI taxonomy): domain Eukaryota; kingdom Viridiplantae; phylum Streptophyta; class Magnoliopsida; order Santalales; family Viscaceae; genus Viscum; species Viscum album. The sequence goes on from OY728150.1 coordinate 765,367,246, forward strand.
GGTCGGGGTGTTGATGGTTTTATTAAGACCCAATATATTCTTATATGAATATTACATCATTTTTAAGGTAAAGAACATAGTAGTGTAACTATCTAGATCCAAAGGGTTAGTATCTTGGGAAAATTAGGACCATAAATCACTTAAAAATAATATAAAATAAAAATTTATTGAAAATATTTTTCTTTATAATTATAGAACCCATGTTTTCCTTATTACATTTAGTCACATGAGTATATAATTCAATGGATGTGTGAGTAAAAATACTAATAAAAGGATGAACTAGGGACATGAATCAGTAAAACAAAAGTATGCATAATAAAAATTATCATAAAAAATCAATCAGGTAAAAATAAACATCTTGAGGGAAACGTTTGATAATGGAACGTAATATGGGAATTTTTAAAATTCAATCATCATTTCACATTGGTCAATTATCAAAAAAATTTGTGAAAAAATATGGCATTATGTTCACGCATAACGTATATGCATAATCATAACATCATAAATATTAACAAATATGGAATCATTTTGATTCATATTACACATAATATTATGAGATAAATCAGGTTACCCAATACATTGGATGGATATATAATTTTTGACCCACTTATCACATTATAATTTTTACATAATCATCCTTGCCACAAATAATGTATAACAATAATAGTCAGGAAATAAAAAAAGAAAAGGTTTTATATGGATTTTATCACGAATATATTAAGGAATAATATTTGAGGATACCAATTAAAATTAGAGATCATAATTTGTAATAAAAGACCATTGTTGTTTTGGTATGAAACAATACATAAGGAGTAAAATACTTGTTTTGGAAAAAATGTAATTTTAGGAAATAATTTTATTTGGATTAAAAAAGGGGGAGCATGTATATCCATAAAATGAAAAGGGAAAAATAATGTAATTATATTTACAGAACAATATAGGAACATTAATACTGAATATTTCATGAATATGGGATAACCCAAAGAAAGTGATTTGGGTTTGAGAATCCCTTAACCATAATTCCCACCTTATTTCACTGGGGTTTCTCCCCTTGAATAATAAACATAGGATTATGATAACATAGTTCCAGAATTTAATTATGTTTATTTTTCAATTATTTTTTAATAATAGTTATTTTATTATATTTATTAATTTCTTATTTTGATTTTGAACTATTTTTATATCATGTACTTTTTTCAAATATCCTAATTTATTTCTATTTTTCAAAAAAATTTCAAAGACATTGTGCTTGAGCATGATTAATTCCATAATCATATATTACATGTAATTACATGTTTTATACATTATATATAATTCAAAATATCGATCCGTGATGATTTTTATAGGTTTTTACATGGTAATGTCTCTAGAAATGGTTAACCGACCATTGACTAGACATTATTAGCATAGTGGGAAATGTATGTTTTAAATTTATATATAACATAAATATAATACTTCAAGTATATTTAAAAAATTAATACTATTTTAATCAATTTAATTATTAATATTATATTATTTTTTTAATGGTTGGTGAAAAATGAAATAGAATAAGAATAAGAGGAAGAAAAAAATGTAGAAGAGTTGAATGAAATGTAGTTAAAACTTAGTGTAACTTCTCTAATGGAATGTCCAAAAGTCCTTTAATTTTTATTTTTGATAATACACCTTTAAAAAGGTGATGTGGAACTCTTACAAGACTTGAAGACTTAGAGGAAATAAAATGAACCGTAGGTATTTAGTGGAAATCACCCAAAAGAGAAAACTTAAAACATTACTTCCCCAGCACCTATCATGATATCAACACTCCCCCTTCACAAGGCTGGTCAGATAGCTATCCTGTATAGAGATTCATAGGCCCAGTATCGATGAAAATTCCATACACACTTGTTCTTCCAATTCTAGTTTTCTTTAATATAGTGAATGTGCCTGCTCTGATCCTCATCTAGAGCCTTGTCCTTTGTAGTCTGACCGGTACATCTTTATATTCATGTGGACTTAAGGCCTTGGGGAAGCCTCAAAGACATTAGGTGGCCCAATGGACTTGAGTGAAAACTAACATGATGGCCTCAGGTGGCCCGAAAGCCTTACAGGACTGGAGGACCAAACTAGTGGCCCAAAGACCTTGATGAATGAATAGTTTCTACTACAACAATACTGATCAATACATGCTACAATACTATTATAGTAACTATAAAATTTGTCTCCGCTAGATTTGATCTCGGGTCTCAGTGTAACTTTTGTTGCACCACTGTAACACTCCGGTGATAAATGGAGTTATCTGGGTCAAGAACATAACTAGGTATTATTTGGGGATTGAGAGGGGTGATTTTAGTAAATTATTGAAATTATTTATATAAATATTAGTGATTTTAAAAGGGGAGGGTAGTAGTTCTTTACTCTTGAGAGTGGTATTTTTTGAATAAAATAATAAATAAAAAATATATTAAAGGTAAAACATGTAATAATGAATTTTTGAAAATAAAAATTTAATATTGATATAATATAATAGGTTTTATAACATTAAAACACTTTGTAATTATAATTCTTTAGTTTATTAAAAGGGAATGTGGAAAAAATATAAATTGATATTTTAAGGGATCACTTTAGACTTTAGGATTTTTAAAATACTTTTTAGGCTTGGAAAATATGTTAGTTTATATTAATGAATGATTTTTTAAATTAAATAATCATAGATGAACCAATTGTTCTAGGACGTATTAGTTTATTATTACACCATGAATGATGTAATTTAATATACATTGGTTATAGGAAAATTGAAATTCTTCTTTTCACTTAGAAATTGTTGTATTTCTGAAAATTATTAAAAAATATCCCTTGTAATATTTTGGCATTATTATTTCAAAGATGATATTAATTTTATAAAAATAAATAAATTTTAATTTTAATTTTAATTTTTAATATAGAAATTAATACTTTTAGGAAATACATTATAATATAAATTATTAAAAATGTGCTTATATTTTTTTGAGTTATTTAATCATGATATTAATTTTTGTTGAATTATAATATTTATATATATTTAAATATTATTTATATCTAAATTTATTATTTTGATGTAAAATTACTATTCCAATGGTTATGCTACCATTCCCAATGGTAATGCTACATATCATCTCATTGTTCATGAGGAATGTATTTTTTAAAGAATATATCTTTAAATGTATTCCATTGAATACTATCTATGACCTATATAACATTAGTGTATTAGATCGAAGATAATAATTTATCAACACATCCTTTTATATGAAATATCACCAGTCTTACATTCTCTATTTCTATATTTCCCATAGAGAGAAATATATTCTCCTAGGCTTGATCCATTTCACATCTACTAGTATATTAGTGTCTCCATAGAATAATAAACGATGGTTTCAAATGAAGCAGTATAACTATGTTTCACCATATTGGGGATAAGTTGGGTTCTCTATATAAGAATGAGTATTAGTCATGACCTGAGTCAAATGACCTAATATAGTAATAATATTCTCATCTCCAACACTGTTTCAATAAAATAAATGATTTTCTCTTGAAGGAAATATTAATATATGTTATATATGTTGGTATTTTTTTCATTCCACATGGAACCAATTAAGAAAAATGTAATATATTTGATTAAGACATAGAATTATGATTATTTAATCGTATTGTTTGATTCACTTTTAGGTAAAACAAATTCAAGAATAGTTTCATGAATACATAATTACTTATCATAATATTTTCATTATGTTTTACAATGTTCTTGTAGATCATGTTTTAAAAGGTCCTAATAATATAAATGTGACAAAAACAATCAAAACCAAGAAACCAATAACCCATAGATGGTGGATAAATTAATAAAATTACATATGATACAAGAAATCACTTCAAACAGTACCAAATATTTTATTTGTAATAAGAAATTATATAGATAAATTATTTACACATTACAATCAAAAAAATTAAGTAAAATATAAAATAATAATGAATTTTTTTATTATATTATATAAATGAAATAATTCAATGATCACTTCTTAGTTGTAACACCCCATGCTTCTAGGATACACTTCTCTTTGAATAATGCGATAACATGTGTTGTATGCAACATCGAGTTCTAACACACCACAACCAATCAAACAAGCCGTTATGAATAGTAATACCCACTTTTTGAAATTTATAATTTTTATTTTTCAAATTGGACTTCATTTTTGGATTCAGAATATTGAAATTAGCCTTGGGTGAATTTTTGGTATTTTTCTGAAAAACTCAATTTTTTGATATTAATATTACCCTAACACATGTCGTAATTATATTGGAAAAGTGTATCTTGACCAAAAACAACCTTAGGAATAAAATATTATCATTTAGGTCCACTTGTATTAGATTAGGACATTTATTATTATTTTATTCAAAGAAGAGTTAAAAGAGTTATAATCAAAGTTTATTTACTAAAACCTTTTCAATATAGGGTTATAAATAAGATAAATTAGATTTTAAATATTAATTAGAAAGATAAAAAGCTTTCCTACATAATGGTGGTTTATTTATAATTTTTAGACATTAAATAATTTAATTTATTCATGACACAATTGTGATGCAGTAATTACCTAATAAATGAAATATTAAAATAATTGATAATATAAATATCAAAATAAATTTAATTTGATAATTTTTATGAATTACACTAATTTTATAGGCTAATATGATATATTAGTATTTATTATATAAATTTTGTTCGAAGTAATAATGCTGTTATGAATTTATCAAAAACAAAATACCCAATAGTGTCAAAATTGACATAATAGAGTTTTTAAAACAAATATTATATTATTAATTTATATTCAATTCTTAAAAATCTAATGTTGGCCAAGAGACTTATATCAAGATAGTTGTATCATTAATGGACCAGTTGGGTGTCTCTTGGAGGTACATAGTATGATTATTAACTATATAATATAAAAATAGAAAGTGACATGTTAAGTGTCAAACTTATTAACTAAGAGTTAAAACTAAATGATAAGGTTAATATAATGACCCTAACCTATCTAAATTCTATTGGTTGAGTGGTTTTCAACCCATCCCCACTTTAACATTTAAATAATCCACTTTGGAGCCATTAGAAAACGAATATAAATTTATTATAAAATAATATTTCTAGATTTTCCAAAGGTGCCCCTCACCCCTCTTATAAAAGGGCACTCCCCCTACTCACAAATTCACACATTAAAAGGCTTTTGGCTCGGCCAAACCCTGCCAAAATAGTCTCTCAACTTCCCTCACTTAAAATTAGGGGCCTTATTTTGATCAGAAAGCCAACCTAAGGATCCCCTTTGATCAAATAAAAAGGAAGAACCCGAAGGAGAGGAAATGTTTTCACCACCCTCTTTCAAGTTCCTTTCTTCTTCGACTTTCTCTTTCTTTGTTATTACCATTATAAAATAATAACTCAAGTATCTTATATATACTGTGATGTTATTATAAAAATGGTACAACCATATTCAGTATTGTATCCATCCTTTGAATCACATGTCACCATACGTCCGTACGTACGACTTACCATCTCCATGTCGTGGTGTAATGGTTATTCAATAAATTATTATTTGGATGGGTATAATAATGATGTTTAATTCATGTAAATAAAAAATATAACATGATAATTATTCTGTATATATGATATAACATCCAACTATATATTATTTTAATATCAAAAGAATGATATTGTCGCTCGTGCGTACGTACGGACTACCGTCTCCACGAACGCGATTAGATTCATTCTCCAAGTATAATTATCATTTGATGATTTCAAAATAATGTTTAAGGACCCGATATCATTCTGGATATGAATAATATACAACCTATCAATGAAAAATACTGCTTACTTAACAAAACATATAGAAAAAAACGAGTAAGTTAACACCCGAAACGACAATAATACTAAGATATTTTTAACAAAGCAATGTTAAAAGATCATATATGATATGATATTAATGTATACGATTCTTGTATAATTTAATAACAATTATTTCACCATTATACAGAAGGGTACACTACCCCTAACCAAGGAAAAGTACAAGTTAAGGGTTTATATCACAATCTCATCATTATCCGAGGTTGTTTATACGCAATAATCTACTGGGACTTCTTTATCATCCACATCCTTATTGCTTAAAAAAGTATTTAATATCATTTTTAATATTTACTAGAATATTGGTTAAATTCATTTATACCATTTTTTGACTTTTTGTAAGAGGTTTATAAAGGAATATTTCCATTGTTTTCCAAACAAGGTCCTTTTTAACCTTTTCGACAGAATTAAGGTAAGAATGTTTTTTTACTTATACAGTGGGTGCGGCTATTTTCTGCCGTTATAAAATCTTCAAAGCTTACATTACATGATTATAAGAAATTCTTCAATGTAAATGTTTTATTTTATAATTATGTGACTTTTAAATGATTTAAAAAAAAGAGATATTTCTCTCAAATAGTTTTGATTTCATCTATGTCAACATCCTTTAATGGATTTAAAGATTATTTGAAGTTGATTTATTGTGATACAAAACTTCCATATTGTATTGAAGGTTTTGTGATATGTTTGACTATAGATGTGTTATTTTTATAACATTCATGGTTTATGGAGAATGTATTGACATTTCTTATGCTAGTTTTAATATGAATATTTATGTTATGTTTAAACCTGTTCATATGAGTAATGAATTGGACTTAATAAGTGATGGATGGAGCCCGCTATAGCACCTCGATGCATCGGTAGGTCTCATGAGACAAACTAGCGTATTAGCATAAGGCCTTGACAAAATATTATTTGTATTCTTGGCAAAAGGCCTTGGCTATGTGGTTATGATATTCTGACATTATGCATTCCATCATTATGAAAGTGATTATTGATATTGCATGTTATTATTCGACTAGTAGAATATCCATGTGAATAAGTATATGGAATTATTTATTTTTATTTCTGCCATATTATGCTGAATTTCATGTTTTAAAAGGCTTTTGTGTTAGTTATACATTTCCTTAAATGTTTATTCTTATTTATGAAAGTTTCCTCTATATTGTTATCATTACTAGGCATTTGATCTCACCCCTTTTCTATGTTTTATTTTTCCCAGGATGTGAAGAAGTAATTTATGAATGAGCTGCAGGGATAGTAAGAGGGGATACGAGTGTGGAATATGGAGACTATATTGTTGTAGTTTTCATTTTATGATGTAATGTAAACTTTATTAATGTATCTAGTTATTCCAAGGCTATTAAACTAATTGGGATTTTGAGAATTGATCTTTCATGTGACCATCCCAATGTTATGTTATAATGCACCGACTCTGGGTATCTGGGGTCGGGGCATTACAGTTGGTATCAAAGGAGGTTTATTAAAAACCATGGAAGCTATATTTAGATAAACTCTGATTATAGCACATAGATTTAAGATGGACATTGAGGATTAGTATAGAAGAACTTCCTAGAATCATGGTATTATAGAGATTTTGTGAGTTTTCAGAGCAATACATCCATGTCTGGATACGAGCAGGTAGAGGTTGCTTTGGCACAGATGTACCTTGGGGTAAAACGCCGAAAACACCTCATTGAGATCAAATCGAATGGGAACTGGTGCACGACAACGGGCCTAGATGCACTCTTGGTCACGACACTCCCGGAGGATATTCTTAGGATAACTCTCATTTTATTTACAAATCATTATGAAGAGTTTATGAGTATATACATCCTCAAAGAAAACATTTTTATGATTATGGATTATACCCATAAATAGTTCAATTTATGTTATGTGTTTTATAACTATGGAATTATGTATTTTGATTCATAAACTGATCTAGTTTATGCCATTATTTTGAAATGGAACCTAATGGAAGAAATGGAAGATGTATCATTGCACTCACTCCATGTAAGAATTGCCCACCTGCACAAGATAATTATAGTGGAGCTAGTGATGCAACTAGTGCTAATCAGCTAATCACTATACTAGGACAACTCACTCAGGTTATGAATAATAACCTTACCCGTGTGAAGCACCCTGATCCGTAGCATGGATGGTAATTGTTAGATTGCTTCATGAGGCAGAAACCACCAACATTCAATGGGAGTACAAATCCATTAGTAACTGAGAAATGGATAAGTTCCCTAGATAAAATATTTCAGGCTTTCGGGAGTTGTGAAAGGGAAAAAGTTGTCATGGTAGTATATTGCCTCACTGGAGATGTTGAACAATGATGGTCGTTGATTAAAAACACAAAGGAAGATGATGAAGTATCAAATATATAATTGATGGAGTTCAAAGATCTATTTTTAGAAAAATACTTTCCTCATAACCATCGAGCATGTATGGAAAGGCAATTTCTGAGTCTGAGACAAAAGGAGGATGAGAATGTCACAAAGTATGAGGCTAAATTTACAAGGTTAGAAAGGTATGCTGTAGATTATATACGTAACCCAAGAAGTAAGATTGATCGTTTCTTTGATGGTTTAAAACCATTTCTCCATCAAGCATTAGTGTCACAATCCTTCATGTTGTACGAAGACATTGTCTCATGTGCTATAAAGACAGAAAAGAAATTCTATAAGTCTTATGACATTAAAGCAAAGCAATAGAAGAAGAGATCTGATGATCAATATGGGAATGGAAATAAGAGGAAGAAGGGAAAAGTTGAATATCTATCCTGTAGTAAATGTGGGAAGAAACACCCTGGTACATTCCTAAAAGGAATGGGAGTCTATTATAAGTGTGGTGAAAAGGGCCACCAAGCTTGTGATTGCAAGGGGAAGAAAGAAACTACTGATGTCTAATGCTACAATTTCAGGGAGATGGGACATTATAAAAATGAATGTCCTAAGTGTCAGGGGAACTTACCTCAGAAAAGGCCAAGGGATCAAGTCTATGCTTATGTTATCACTACTGCTGAGGTAGAAGCTCTGAAAGACGTGGTGGCAGGTAATTTAATGGTTTCCTCAAGTTTAGAAAATGCATTATTTGATTCTGGATCATCGCATTGTTTCATATCTTACCAGTTTTCTATGAAAATTAGTTATTTCCAATTTGATTTAACAAGGGAGTTGTCAGCTAAAACACTTAAGGGAACTATCATTGCAACAAAGTTATGTGAAACAGTCCCCATTAGAGCACATAAATTTTCTTTATCTGATGATCTCATCGTCATAACTATGATTGAGTTTGATATAATCCTCGGTATGGATTGGATTTCAGACGATGATGCGAAGAATTATTGTAAGAAGAATGAGGTTAAATTTTTTGATGATGATGATAAGGAACGCCTTATCTTTAGAGAAGAATCGTCACCACCTAATTCTTATCTAGATCTACCTCCAATAGCTTAAATAAATTCAATTATTGGGGAGGAAGAGAATGAAATGAATGTGGGTGAGGAAAGGAATGTTCAAATAGAGGATGTACCTATTGTGAAAGAATATGTAGATGTGTTTCCGGAATATTTACCTGGACATCCTCATGAATGAGAAGTTGAGTTTTCCATTAATTTAATTCCTGGATCAAGGCCTATATCGAAAACCCCTTATAGATTGGACACTGTGGAATTAGATGAACTAAAGAAACAACTAGAGGAATTTAGTAATAAGGTATTTATTCACCCTAGTGTTTCTCCATGGGGAGCCCCTATTCTTTTCGTTAAAAAGAAAGATGGATCTATGAGGTTATGTATCGACTATAGGGAGATCAATGCTATAAAAATAAAGAACAAGTATCCCCTACCTCGCATTGATGATTTATTTGACCAAATGCATGGAGCTAAATACTTTTCAAAGGCCAAACTTCGATCTGGATACCATCCATTGTGTGCGAATAAGGAAGACATTCCGAAGACATCATTTTGAACAAGGTACGGGCATTACGAGTTTACGGTAATGCCTTTTGGGCTGACTAATGAACCCTCTGTATTCATGGATCTAATGAATAGAGTTTTCAAGGAATATCTCGATGATTTTGTGGTGGTATTTATTGATGATATCTTGGTACACTCCAAAAGCTACCAAGATCATGTGAATAACTTGCGCATTATCCTGAAGACTCTGAGAAGACATGAATTATATGGGAAGTTTGGCAAGTTTGAATTATGGCTTAAAGAGATTTCTTTTCTTGGCCATATTGTCACTACAGATGGAATCTCTGTTGATCCTTCTAAGACGAAGGCAATCCAAGAATGACCAGCACCTACGAGTATAACTGAGGTATGCGGTTTTATTGGTTTAGCAGGTTATTATCGACGTTTCTTCTAGAATTTTGCCTGATTGGATAACCCATTAACAAAGCACACATGTAAGGGGGTTAAATTTGTTTGGACAAAAGAGTGTGAAGAATTTTTTGAAGAACTAAAGAGAAGATTAGTCAATGATCCTATATAGACTCTACCATTGGGGAATGATGGGATTGTTATTTATAGTGATTCATCGAAGAAAGGACATGGTTTTGTCCTTATGCAGATTGATAGGGTTATTGTCTATGAAACACGACAGTTGAAAATTCATGAGCAAAAGTATCCTACTCTTGATCTCGAGTTAGCAGCTGTGATCTTTTCTTTGAAGATATGGAGGCACTACCTCTATGGTGAAAAATTTGAGATTTATATTGATCACAAGAGTTTGAAGTATATTTTCTCACAAAAATAATTAACATGAGGCAAAGGAGATGGCTTGAATTACTCAAGGATTATGATTGTACAGTAAACTACCACCCGGGGAAGGAAAATAATTTGGCCGATGCTTTGAGCAGAAAAGATCATGGAGTTTTGAACAATATGAGAATTGAAAGGGATCCAATTTTCATGGATCTAGTAATGATGGAAATGGGAAAAACCATGGAAGGGGAAACATCAGTGCTTTTTCAAATGGTTTCCAAACCATCTTTACTAGTAAGAATTAAGAGTTCTCAGACTGATGATGAAGAATTTCAAAAGAAGATTAAAGCTGTGAATGATGAGAGATTGAATGACTTTGGGTATGAAGATGGAATTTTGAAATTTGGGAAGAGACTTTGTGTTCCCAATATACCTGATCTAAAAAGGGAATTGTTGGACGATGCTCATAGTTCTAATTTCTCTATACACCATGGGAGCACCAAAATGTATAGAAACTTGAAGGACCATTTTTTGTGGGACAACATGAATAGGGGTATTGCTGATTTTGTGTCGAGATTTATGGTTTGTCAACAAGTGAATGATGGTAGGAAATAGCCTAGAGGAGTCATGTAACCTCTTCCCGTACCAGAGTGGAAATGAGACAATATTACGATGGAATTTGTCATTGGGCTACCAAGGACACCAAGAAGGAATGATGCAATATGGGTTATTGTTGATCATCTTACCAAATCAGCACATTTTCTTTCTCTAAGAGAAGATCTACCACTGGAACGTCCAGCAAGACTATAAATTAATGAAGTGTTGAGACTTCATGGAGTACCCCAATCGATTGTTTCTGATCGTGATCCCCGTTTTACTTCAAGATTCAGGAAGATTCTTCAGAAATCCCTGGATACTAAACTTCAATTGAGCACTGCCTATCACCCTCAAACAGATGGAGAATCCGAATGGATTATTCAAACCTTATAAGACATGTTGAGATCCTAATCTCTTGGCTTTCATAGCATGTGGGATCAATATTTACCTCTCGTAGAATTTTCCTATAACAATAGCTTCCATTCGAGTATTCAGATGGAACCAAATGAAGAGTTATATAGAAAGAGATGTCACTCCCCAAACTATTGGGATGACGTTGGTGAATGAATACTTATAGGCCCAGAACTGGTGGAGGAAACAATGGAAAAGGTAAAGGTAATCCAAAACCACATCAAAGCAGCTCAAAGTAGGTAGAAGAGTTATGCTGATAACCGAAGGAAGGATTTGGAATTTCAGGTAGGAGATCATGTTTTCTTGGAGGTATCTCCATGGAAGGGAGTTATACGTTTCAGTAAGAAGGGTAAATTCAGTCCTAGGTACATCCGACCTTTAGAAATTCTAGAACGAATTGGGGCTGTAGCTTACCATTTGGCAATGCCGCCAAGTCTCTCCAAAGTTCATGATCTGTTCCACGTATCACTATTGAGGAAATACATGCCTGACCCAACTCATGAACTCACCTATGAGGAATTAGAACTGGAACCTGATGTCTCTTATTGCGAAGAGCCCATCAGGATTCTTGATATGAGAGAACATGTATTGAGAAATCAGATGACTCGTCTGGTAATAGTTTTGTGGAGAAACCATAAGATGGAAGAGGAAAAATGGGAACCCGAGGAACTTATGATGAAGAACCACTCGAGTCATTTCATGCGGTAGTATTCCAGAAATATTTAGGATGAAATTATTTGATGGAGGGGAGAATGTAACACCCCAAGCTTCTACAATACAGTTTTCTTTGAATAATGCGATAGCATGTGTTGTACGCAACATCGAGTTCTAACACACCACAACCAATCAAACTAGCCGTTATGAATAGTAATACCCACTTTTTGAAATTTATGAATTTTATTTTCCAAAATGGACTTCATTTTTGGATTCAGAGTATCGAAATTATCCTAGGATGAATTTTTGGTATTTTTCCGAAAAATATCATTTTTTGATGAATAGTGAAACAACTAAGTGGTAGTTAAAAAACTGAATTTTTCATAAAACATAATTTTACCGCTTCTGTGAGTGGAATTTTGAAAATCCGAGACACACAGTTAATATAAATGACTAAAATGTGGTTCAATGAGATGAAAATAATTTTTGGTTAATTCAAACTTTTTACTTTTATTTACCACGGTTAAAAGTAAATAGGGTAATTAAGGGTAAAAATGATATTAATATTACCTTAACACATTTCCTAATTCTATTGGACAAGTGTATCTCGACAAAAAACAACCTTAGGAATAAAATATTATCCTTTAGGTCCACTTGGATTAGATTAGGAAATTTATTATTATTTAATTCAAAGAAGAGTAAAAAGAGTTAAAATCAACGTTTATTTACTAAAACATTATCAATATAAGGTTATACATAAGATATATTATAGTGTAAATATTCATTATAAATATAAAAATATTTCCTACATAATGGTATCTTATTTATAATTTTTAGACATTATATAATTTAATTTATTTATGACACAATGGTGATGCAGTAATTACCCAATTAATGAAATATTAAAATAATTGATAATATAAATATCAAAATAAAAATAATTTGATACTTTTTATGAATTAAACTAATATTATAGGTTAATATGAAATATTAGGATTGATTATATAAATTCTATTCGAAGTAATAATGCTGTTATGAATTTATCAAAAACAAAATACCCAATAGTGTCAAAATTGACATAAAAGAGTTTTTAAAACAAATATTATATTATTAATTTATATTCAATTCCTATAAATATAATGATCGACCAAGAGACTTATATCATGATAGGTGTATCATTAATGGACCACTTGGGGGTCGCTTTGAGGTATATAGTATGTTTATTAACTATATAATATAAAAATACACAGTGACATGGTAAGTGTCAAACTAATTAACTAAGAGTTAAAACTCAAAGATAAGGTTAATATAATGACCCTAACCTGTCTAAATTCTATTGGTTTACTGGTTTTCGACCCATACCGACCTTAAACTTATAATAATCTACTTTGGAGCCATTAAAAACCGAATATGAATTTATTATAAAAAAATATTTCTAGATTTTCTAAAGGTGCCCCTCACCCCTCTTATAAAAGGGCACACCCCCTTCTCACTAATTCACACATTCAAGCCTTTTGGCTCGGCCAAACCCTACCCAAATACTCTCTCAAATTCCCTAACTTCAATATAGAGGCCTTAGTTTGATCATAAATCCTACCTATGGAGCCCTTTTGAATAAATTAAAAAGAAGAACCCGAAGAAGAGGTAATGTTTTCACCACCCTCTTTCATGTTCCTTTCTTCATCAACTTATTCATTCTTTGTTATTCCAATTATAAAATAATAAATCCAGTATATTATATATAATGTGATGTTATTATAAATATGGTACAACAATATTCACTATTCTATCCATCCTTTGAATGACATGTCACCATACGTGTGTACGTATGGCTAACCGTCTCCACGTCGTGGTGTAATTGTTATTCAATAAATTATTATTTGGATGGGTATAATAATGATGTATAATTCATTTAAGTAATAAATATAACATGATAATGATTCCATATATATGATATACCATCAAATTATATATTATTTTAATATCAAAAGAATGATATTGTCGCTCGTGCATACGTACAGACTACAGTCTCCACGAACGCGATGAGATTCATTCTCCAAGTATAATTATCATTTTATGATTTAAAAATAATGTTTAAGGACTTGATATAATTCTGGATATGAATAAGATACAACCTATCCATGAAAAACATGGCTTAAATAACAAAACATATAAAAGAAAACGAGTAAGTTAACACCCTAAATGACAATAATACTAAGATATTATTAACAAAGCAATGTTAAAAGATCATATATCATATCATATTAACATATATGATTATTGTATAATTTAATAACAATTATTTCACCATTATAAAATAGGTGAACCTACCCCTAACCAAAGAAAATTACAATGTAAGGGTTTATTTCACAATCTCTTCATTATCCGAGGTTGTTTATACGTAATAATATAATGGGACTTCTTTATCATCCACATCCATGTTTCTTAAAAGCGTATTTCAAATCATTTTTACTATTTACTAGAATATGGGTTAAAGTCATTTATACCCTTTTTTGACTTTTTATAAGAGGTTTATAAAGGAATATTTCCGTTGTCTTCCAAACAAGGTCCTTTTTAACCTTTTCAACAGAATTAAGGTAAGAATGTTTTTTTAAGTTATACGGCGGGTGCAGCTATTTTTTTCCATTATAAAATCTTCGAATCTTACCTTACAAGCTTATAAGAAAATTTTCAAAGTCACTATTTTATTTTATAATTATGTGACTTTTAAATGATTAAAAAAATATATATTTCTCTCAAATTGTTTTGATTTCATCTATTTCAACATTCTTTGATGGATTTAAGCTTATTTGAAGTTGATTTATTGTGATACAGAACATCCATATTGTAATGAACGTTTTGTGATACGTTTGACTATGGATGTGTTTTTTTATACCATTCATGGTTTATGGATAATGTATTGACAGTTCATATGCTAGTTTTAATACGAATATTTATGTTATGTTTAAACCTGTTCATATGAGGAATGCATTAGGCATAATAACAGACTGGTGGATCCCACTATAGCTCCTCGATGCATCGGTAGGTCTCATGAGACAAACTACTGTTTTTTCAGAAGGCCTTGAAAAAATATTATTTGTATTCTTGGCACGAGGCCTTGGATATGTGGTTATGATAGTCTGGCATTATCCATTCCATCATTATGAAAGTGGTTGTTGATATTGTATGTGATTATTCGACTAGTAGAATATCCATGTGAATAAATATATGGAATTATTTCATTTTATTTCTTCCATATTATGCTGAAGTTCATGTTTTAAACGGATTTTGTTTTAGTTATAGATTGCCTTAAATGTTTATTCTTATTTATGAAATTTTCCACTATATTGTTATCATTACTGGGCATCTGAGCTCACCCCTTTTCTATGTTTTATTTTTCCCAGGATGTGAAGAAGTAATTTATGAATGACCTGCAAGGATAGTATGATGGGATAAGAGTGTGGACTATGGAGACTATATTGTTGTAGTTTTAATTTTATGATGTAATGTAAACTTTATTAATGTATCTAGTTATTCCAAGGATACTAAACTAATCGGTCTTTTGAGACTTGATCTTTCTTGTGATCAAGCCAATGTTATGTAATAATGCACCGACTCTGGGTATCTAGGTCAGGGCGTTACATTAGTAACTGAGGGAATGGTATATATAAAAAAGGGGAGCTATAATGCCCCGTATGGGTATGAAATAGTTTAATCTTTTATAGAATAAATATGTCAGTAATAATACTAAAATTATATTTAGTAATCCAATATTATATAAAAATATAATTATAAATGGTGAATATATCCATGGATGTAAGTGAAACATAAATAATCATAAGGAAAATAATAAATATTTTCTTAATTAAAGAAGTAATAATTTCAAACATCTTAATCTTACAATCCAGGCCACATGTTGGGTAATCTTACATAATGTTTTTTGGTATACACCAAATACCCAAGATAGATTGTCACATATTACCTATTAATGCATCTAGGGGTTATCAAATAGCTACCCCACCCATTAAATTATAAATTAAATTCATTATTCATATAATATAAATGAATAAGATTATAATTCATAATATATATAAATATTTGTATTTAAAAATATAGTAAATGTATTGTGAATATTTTACCTAGTAAATAAATTGAACCACATGATCATATGGCATCTAGAAAATTATGGTTTTTAGTATCATTACAGTTTTCCCCATTTAATAAAAATAATCTTTAAAGGGTATTGAAATATATTAAAACACCCTTATAAAGACACTATAATGTCACTTTTAATAAAAGAAAAATATATATTCCTGTTAAATAAAATTTAATTTTTAAAATTCAAAAAATTAATTGGAATTTTATTATATTTGATGAATCATATAATGTTATATAAGAATATTGAAAATTATTAATATCTATGTTGGCGAGGAAATGTGTTTATGTGGTAATTCTTAAATAAAAATTCCTATCAACCTTTAATAAAAAGTAAAAAGTGGCTTGTATGGAAACTGTTTCAATGATTCCATTTTAAAAATTTAACAGATATTAAGAATAAATTAAATTTGACCAAATGAAATTATTTATTTTTCAAAAGGTACAAATTTAGTGTAAAATATTGAAAAGGTATATACAAAATAATGACTTTGAGTCCAAAAAATAAAAGTGATTTTAATTGTTATTAAAAACATTACTTCAATGTTTTTGAGTAAAAAAAGTATATACAATGTAAATTTTTCTTGAAAATCATATAAATAAACATAGGATATGATAAAATATTTTTTTTAGAAAATAATATAATATAATTATATAAAGGAAAATTTTATCAAAAAATATCTATGAAGAAAAATATGATTTTATAATAAACCATTACCTACGATTTCCTCATTGTTAGAAACATTCAAAACTCCTAAATAATAAATTTATATATAATACTAATCTATATTGGATAAATATATTTTTTATATTGATGAATATAATATATTCAAGACTTCTATTTACTCATTTATTCATAAATCATTGTTAAAATATTGTATTATATTTTAATTTTCTATCTCATTATGCATGGTTTAATTTGTCGGTGTCGATTCATGCACATTGGTCATTTTTTCTTCATCACTACAGAAATAAAAATGTTATAATAGTAATTTTTATATATTAAATGTAAATTAATTACATTACATTCAATGATGTCATAAAAGATGAAATGCATAATTTTATGGAGACAATAGATTGTAGGTACATGTGAGTGGCCCCTTCATTTTCCTAACGGAATACAACTAATTAATATAGATAAATGATTATAATTATATAATAAAAACAATACAATAAAAATAATATTTATTCGTTAAATATTTCTTTATTATATACATGTAAGTATGAAATGAGAAATTAATCGTATCACATTGTGGTGGTGGTTATCCACACAAACACATACGAGACATTATAATTCTACAATACATGGAATGTAATGATGTTACATGATATTATATATCAATAGAATAAAAATAATTTCACAAATACCGTTTAAAATTCTTAATTATATCTTTATAACATGTCATGTGAGCCAGTAAGGGGAAACAAATTACCTCACTACATGGATATGAAGGTCTGTACCTACACACGAGTGATTATTTCCCTTTCCATAGGATATAAATGATTTATAAAATTGTTTCACCAATAAACTACAAATATATAATTATATTAATTTTAATGTATTAATTTTTTGGTGGTTATAGTAATTTTGGAAAAGATATAATAATAAATGAATGTTGAATTGTTCGGTAAAAACATATACCTCTTCCTTGGAAAATATATTTTGGTTTATAACTTAATCCCCCTTGGATTAGAATTTTGGTGATACTAGAACCTCTAGGTCAATAAAAATTGTGTTGGATAGGGAACTTTGATGATTTTGGTTATGTTAGGGTTCCAAATATATGTGAATAAGAGAAGAGAATATGTTCCTTTTTATAAGAAATATTGGTGAAAATTTTGTAAATACATAAAACCTTATTATTGAATATATGAATTAATCAATTAATGTGTATCCAAATATTCATATTTTTTAATATAATAATGGTATAGTTTAATTTAAATATACCAAATTTTTTTAATAAAGTGTTTTGCAATAATTTTAAACATATCTTATAGCTTAACCCCTCAGTTAGCCTTCTCACCTTTACCTTACTGATAATTGATTTATAAGGATACTATTCACTTTGACATAAAATCAATTTATCATTATTACTATATTATAAAATGGTGATCCATAATATTTAATTTTTTTCTAAAATTAAAATATCAGAACATCTTTGAATTACTCGAAATATATTATCATAAAATTTGATGAAAAATAAATTTTGAAAAGATTTTTGTTTTAAATATAAAAAATGATTTTCCAAAAAAAATAAATTATAATTTTTATTGAAATGTAAATAATTTTATTATATTAAATCATAGGAATACTTATTCACTTCAAAAAAATTAATGATACCATGAAATTAAATAATTTAATGAAAAGAACAAACAATAGATTTTTATGAATAAAAACAATAATTAGATTTTTCTGATGTAAAAAATATATATCTATGTTCAAAATTCCATTATTAAATGAATTATAATAATTATTAACTATATATATTTTATAAATATAGTTCCATTAATACTGGATTCATAATTATATCATGATATGTTTATAAAAGTTACAGTAATTGTAAAACAGTTATTTTTATTCATTAATCGTGAAGAAATAAATTTATTAAAAAAACCCATAATATAAATTCAACATTATTAATTGAAAATTGATATGGATTTTATCAAATTAAAATTCTAAAATTTACTAATAATTTTTTTTTACTTTGATCAATTTCTTATTGTAATGATAACATAATAGGATTTAAAATGGGAAATAGTCTAGGTTTTAGTGTTAACCTGCTCTAGGGATATCATGAAAATTATAATAACTCCAAATGATATGTATGCCCTAGAGGATTAATATAAAATGGATGCTAAAATTTGAATATAATTTCAATAAATTATTAGTAACATGATTATAAAAAAACAACATATAAGTCACTTCAAAAATTAATATCCATGAGATGAATAGAGAACATTGAATTTTTCTAATGAGGATAAAATATTGAATAATTTTAATGAAATTATGTTAATTATATGAAATCTGGAGTGGAAGATAAAAATAATCTTAAGTGGAATGAAATCAATGGATTTGTTCACTTAAAATATAACATTTTTTTTGGAGTGAAAAAATAAAAAACAAATATGAATATATATTAATTTATAAAAATATTATAAATTGAAGGGGAATTCCTGATAATGAATAATGGACATAAAATATGAATATATAATTTGTGTGGATTTTTTTAAAATAATATTTTTTTGTATCATTTGAAATAATGTGAAAAACTCCCCATGTGGAAAACATTAAAATGATTCAGTTTAATCATTTTTAAATAAATTATAAATGATTAATAAATGAACACAATAAACCATTTATGTATAGATATTAAAATTATTGAATAAATATAAATATTATATAGATGGTGGAAAACAATTTCTAACCGAAAATAAAGGACATGTTCAGTTTCACTTATGGGAATCCTCTTAGATTAATTATAAACCATTGTATGTTGATTTTTAAGAAGTAATGTGGAACATACAATAGAATTATGAAATAAACTATTATATAAGAATATATAAGATGAAACCATACATTGAAGGATGATTTTTAATAATGATGGTCATATCTTAATTAAAGTAAATTAATTTACAACTACCCCTACATGTCGGGTAATAAATGAACCAGAACTCTATGAAATATTGATCCTGATAATATATATAGATTATATGAAATAAGAGTAAATTTTTTGAATATGAATAAATGGGTTAATAAGTACACTTTGTAAAAGTAAACATGCCTTATAGAATGAAACATGTTTCAAGTGATCGAATTTGAGACAATAAAACCATACCTTAGGACCTATTTTATTTCATCACGATTTGACCTCCTCTATAATAAGAATATATTCAAAAAAATTAATATATTAGTAAATTGTATTCATATTTGTAATTATTTATAAATTATAATCACTGGGATTTATTTACAAATATTAAATTTTAAAAGGTAGTCTCTGGAAGATAGGGTTTAATATAAATTATTTTCTCTTGTTTGAATTTCATGATTTTTATTATGACTAATCCATAAAATTCTAAAAATATATTCAGAAGAATTTAATACACATAAATATATTTCTCTTATATTGTCTATACTAACCAGCCATGTTAGAGGTGATAAGTAACGAAAAGACATTTTCCTCATAGGAAGAAGAAACCAACCATTATTGGGATGTTTTAAAAGATAGGGGGAGAGAGAATATACTATAAATAGATTAAAATAGTCATAAAGTATCATAATAATAGTAATATGTTATATAATTATATATTAAATATTTTGGAAATGTAGAAAAAGGGTTATTGATTTGGAGAATGTAATAAATAATAGAATAAAAGGAATGAATAGTTAACCGGGCAAACCTATTCAATAATTATTGAATCCTTTTATAAATACTCGAGTGATTAGTATTATGTAATTATCAAGCATCAATAATGGAACTAGGAGGAATATGATAGAGGAAATGAAAAAAATTTATACTTCAGGATGTGTATTTGTTATTACATGCAATGGTTAATTATATTAGTAAATCTAAAGGAAGAAAAGCGTATTTTTTTGTTAATATATTGATAAATTTAAGATTTAACCTAATTACTATTCAATATAACATATTCTAATGAATATTTGGTATATTATTAAACAAAGAATGGTAATTTTAATATTTGATCGATCTATAACTGAATGAAATGTTCCAACCACCTCAATAAATGCAATGAAGAAAAAATTGTTTTTTATGATAAAATATAACGAAGGATCAAAACTATAAAAATTAAAAATCTAAATTAAGATTAATAATTAAAAATTATATATTCTACTCCATAAATATGAATTTTATTAAATGGTCTCATTAAATTTTAATCATGTATTAAATCATTATTTATTTCCAAAAGGATGAATTATTTGTAAAAACATATCTTTTTAATATTAAAAAAAAATCAACTTCTTCAATTTTTTTTACAACAATATATTTTAAAATTTATGTTTCTAATAATGGTGTTATTTTTATAGAATTTAAATTATAAAATTATGGAATTTATCTTTTAAATGAATACATATAATATAATGAAAGACTAATTTTATTATCAAAATTTACTTTTTAAACATGAAGTGACCTTAATATTATTTCATATAAATTAATATTTAAGTGAGTGTTGATATTTATTTCATCATAAATTTTTTTAATATAATATAATATTAAGAGTTTTCAATTTAATTTATGAAGATAAAAATACATAATATATAAAAATTTAAATCATAAAAAATAATCCTTTTCACACTAAATGTTTTTAATCACATCTACTAAATATTTATCTTTTAACCATTAAATTTATTCAATCCATTGTTTATTTTCAAGTAATAAATTACTCATTATAAATGATAGTGAAATTTAAAATAAATGCATTAAAATATCTGCTTATTTACATGCGGTTTTACACTTCTTCTATTTTATATAGATATTTCAAATTCTATTATTAAGATTTTTAATGTTTTTCTTGCACTATAAGATATTCCATTTTTCATTTTATTTCATTATTGCATGTGATACAAGCAACTCAACACAGTTTTAATTAAATGTAAAATGGACACTAAAATCATTTTGAGTTACAATGACCCACATCACAGCGTGACCGTAAGAGTTACTGATGTTCTTGAAGGTCATCACAGCCCTCCAAATTACATTTTATAACACACACTTGAACAATGGTGCATGGTTGATCCATATAGAAGGCATGTGAGTGAGTTTTAAGGTTTAAAAATTAAAAACCTCACTTTTTTCAAGAGAGAGGTAAATATATTTATATTTTTTTTATCTTTTTAACATTTTACTTTTTTAATATTTTGATCTAAATAGAGTGATGATTAAATAAATATATAAAATATAAAACTAAATCTTAAAATATTTAAAAATGAACAAATGGAAAATAGTAAAAAATTTCATAGAAGAAAGACAATGAGAAAAGATCATTTGAAGTACTCGAGAATTCCAAATACTACTAAAAATGGATGTTCTCTCCAAAGATTACAATTAAATCACACCTCAGGAAATAATGAAAAATTTTCTTCGCTATGAAATTCAACATAGTGTGGATTAACCATTGGATATCACCACACCAAAACATAATTGGACTTCATGAAAGTTTAAAAGGTAAAATAGTTTGAAATTAACTCAACATAAATTTCCAATGTTGTTGTTAGTAAAATCATCTATAAATGTATTCAAAATCAACTTCACCAGTTGATATTGAATAAATGAGTCTTTGAAATAGAAATTTAGGTGTGAACATTTTAAGATAAAATAAAAAATCAATCTCGCTAATTGATTATGATTCTGAAATACGGGAAAAAATGTGAAGAAATCAAAAAGAAAATCAATTAGTATCAAATTCTTGAGCTGAAAACATATAAGCTAATGATCATCTTGATATCAACACTGAAAACACATGAAAATAGAGTACAAAATCAACGGACAGAGGGAAGAAGAACTCCCTTAGCACTACTCATCTCTCTGACTCCTTCATCTCCTTTTATGCAAATGTGCTTCTCCCAAGAGTCTTCACTCTCAAAATGGTGTTTTTATGGAATGAGAATGAGAATATTTTGATCTAGTCTCTAATTGTGTTAATGAAATCCATGAGCATCAAATATAGAATATGAGGCTACTCTATCTTTAAAACCCCACTTTCATTTTATTCTCATCACCACATCTTTCCACAAACTTTAAGTGTCCTTAACGTGTGTACCACACACGTGAGATATTTCTCAAACTGCACATCGCACTAACTTTACCCTTGTAACTAACTCTGGATGAGTTTTTTGAATGCACCCAGACATTTTTAAAGCCCCAACATGAACCTATAATGTTAGAACAGTCAAAACACAAATAAATTTAAATAATAATAAATTTTTTTAATGTCCAATGTTCTAAAACTTATTTAAAATTTAATTATTATTAAAAAAATAAATATTTAAGTAGATAGTATTTATTTACTTTTTATATTATTTATAAATTTATTCAATTAATATTTTTATGGTAAAACATATATTTATTAAAATGTTATAAATTTAATTAAGTTAATTATTATAATTTTTAATTTATTATGTTATTTAAATTTTAACTAGAATATAAAAATTATAATAAACCATCATAAGTAATTTAGTTAGAAAATATTTTTTAAAATTAGATTGAGTAAATTAATTTTATCCAATTAATTTTTTTTATTATAATTACAATTATATCAATTTTAAAATGTTAAACTATTAAATTATATATAATAATTTATTATTATATTCTTATAACATTATTTATAAGTATATATTATTATAATTATTAAATATTTTTATAGTTTATTTTATTATTACTATTGCTATTTACTATTTAGTAAAATTATTAATTCTATATTAATTTATTTTTTATTATTTATCATATTAATTTTTTTATAAAAAATTTGGACTTTTTTCATCTACAATTTCGGTGAAACTGGGGGGAGGACTTCAGCTCATCTTCCCTGATTTCACCATTCAACTCCTCATACTCACTTAGCAACACAGTGATCAGCTCCTCCTCCTCGTACGTCAGAAATAAGTGGTCCTTCCAAGCACAGACTCGGTAGTGACACAAACTTCCAGTGGTAGAACAATCCTTCTAATCTCCTTAGTGGCTGAACACAAATGAATCAGATGATTCGCAGTGTAGCAGTGGACAGGACACCTTCTACCTCAGAAGGAATAATGTTAAATCCACAGTGGAAGAACATAATTATGATGGAGGATTTCTTCTCGGATCCTCCTTCACATGGATTGATGACCAACAATGGTGAGATCCAGGCTTCGACGGATACCAAGGTGTCATGTTTTTTTAACAGTGATGGGTCTACAATTCAAGACAATGCTTCTTGAGATCAGTTGTTCTTCATCAACAGCTCCAAAGCTAGTTTCAAACGATGTTCCAGATCTAGAATTGTTTAAATTGTGTGAGTTTATCAGTTGAGGCGGTGATACTGTGAGGCAATGATGAAGAATGGTTTAGATAAGAGAGGAATTAGTGTGAGGGTATTCTGAAAATCAGTGGTAGTGGATGTGCGATGAGAGAGCGTGAAGGGTGAAGTAGTGCCCTAGGGATGAGAATAAAATGGAACTGAGGAATAGAACTAGTGGAAATGGTTCAAGGATATGGTGAGACCGTAAAATAAATACTAAATAAGGGTTGGAAATGGTATTAGACTCACTGTGATATAGTGAATAAAAGATTATAGTGGCATGGGAAATAGTACCAGGAGAATACAGTGTGACCATGAGAAAAGGAATTGGGGAAACGGTGTGTAGTGGTACCATCAAGGGAAACAGTTGATGTGGCACAGTGACAAGGGTGAGACCGTGAGATCAAGACGGTGCCACCGTGACACAACAAAATAAAAAAAAGAGTAAAATAAATTTAATCTTAAAAAAATATAAACAAGATAATTAATTTAAGTTAACAATTAATTTGAACAATTGAAAATTTAGGTACATCATAAACTTATAAAACCATTTATACATAAGTTAATTTTTTATTAACAGAAAAATATTAAACTAAAATTGGAACTATACTAAAACTTAAATTAGGAAAATTTTACATCATTTATAGTTAATTTAAAAAGAAATCAAATTTAAATTAAATATTTATATAACCTAATTAAAGTATTAATATTAATTACTTAAGAAAACTAAATAAAAGTATGAATTTAATTATTAATTTGTTAAATAATTATGTAAAAGTTTAAAAACATAAATTTATAATTAATGAATTTCTAAAATGCTACTTATTATTATATTACGTTATTTAAATTAATTAAAATTTTATAAAATAATTTATAAATTAGAAATTCATTATTTATGAACAAAGAAGAATTATTTAATTAACTAATAAGTTTGAAACGATAAAATATACAGACAAAAAATAACCAAACTAAATAAAATATTATTGGAATATAAAATTAAAGTAAAGTATAAATAAACTATTTTAATGCATAAAAATACAATTTTAATTAAACAAATTGAATAAATAATAACTTTAATAATAAAAATTAAAATGTACCAAAAATTAAGCAAAAGTGTTGTAATAATTAATTAAATCATTAAAAAATAATTAAAAATATGGGGTAATATTATATAAAAATACGGCTACATCCGTTATGATGTGATAATTAGTGACCATGAAATATATAAAGAAATCAAGAATAGTTTTTAAATTACTATTCTACGGTCATCATCAATACATTACACCCTTGGTCATAGTGTGACACTATATAATGGTATTTTCTATATCGAAAGCCCACAAAAGAACCACCATGTCATGACAACCACTAGACATAGTGTTACCACTAACCCCACATTATGGTGTACCTTTATAAATGGATTGATCCCATTACTATCAATTAATTCTTATGTGAAACTCAACCATTACACCATAATGATATTTTTTGCGGAAAAAATATGCAATGTTGGTTACCATGAACTCACTCTAATATTCAAAAAATCCCCAAAAATAAAAAACATGATTCTGAAAAATTCCACCAAAATGCTCCTAAGTTATTCCAAACCCCATAATTTATATATTAATCTAGATTCATCGTACTCAACCCACACTTTGAAAATAAATTCCATTTTCTGTAAATTTCACACTCCATAGTAATGTGAAACATTACACATAAATATTTGAGGGAGAAAGATGAGATATATACATATTCTATTAGTTTATCTCGTGTTATTATAGAGAACATATACATTTATTTAACATAATAACACTATATTTAGTATTTTCAAATTTATTAGACTTACCATTTTGATCTCACATTCTTTTGAAACTATTAATCATCCCTCTCTACTAGCTTTATTCTTCTTATAGGTTAATTTTTGGGAAATATGTTTTGCATGGTTATATTTCATTCTATCATTTTAATTTTATTCTTCTATTAATTACATATCTATTATGTTCAATCCACATCATGTATACTATAACCGATGTCTATTTTTCTATAAAAATCAACTACCTAATATTCTTTTCGAGGATGGTATTATATTAAGAAATCATAGTCCTTAATTTAACCTAACAATACATTATGATGATTATTTAGATATTTTGATCTATATATATGTCCCAATTCACTCTATAGATATAATACTTTCATATATGTAATGAAAATAAAAAATATTCTAACACAACATTATGAATCAAGTATGTCTAATCACGTAGAATTAATTTTCATGAGATATATTATTTGAATTTATCTTATTATTATTATTAATCAAACTAGTGAAATCTTTGATGAATCTGTATCTCAAAACCCATCTTTATTTGAGGTTGATTTGGGAATAGGTGGATTGACCATCCTCTTCTCAATATCATTAATTTTTTATTCACAATCCTCTATCCAAACATAGTTTATAAAATTTTTCTTCTTAACATAGTTTATAAGCTACAAAATCATGTTATTTTACTTGTAAATCATCTTTTATACATATATTATATAGGAAAACTCTGGATCTCCATAACACTTGTGGGTACAAGTCATTCTATAATCATCTTTATCATTAATGGATCTGTAAATATTCCATCACTAGTGAAAACATCGAAGAATAATGTGACTTGTAGCATCAAAAGGTCACATTTATTGAACATATCATAGATCCCCTCATTCCTTAATATCATCAATAAAATACCTAAAATTTTCTCATATTCACCCATTCTCTTTAAGTATATGAGGAAATTGTAAATAAATAAAACCAAAAAAAAATTCATCATATTCTATGATGACTCTATTCTTCATGTCTAAGAATATTTTTATGGTGTTTGTAAGTGAAAATAGAATTTCTATGAAATCATAATTCTTATGGATTATAGAAAATATCATTTAAATATATTCTAAATTTATAATCATCTAAAATATCTAGAAAAATTGTTTAATGTTTCTATGTATAGATCTTTTCAATGTTGATTATATAATATATAAATCCTAGGAAGGACATATTCATTAATAATGGTGGTCTTATTGAGAACACAATTATTGATGAAAATACGAATTAACAAATCCTCATTTTTGGAAAATTATTTTTCTGCACCCCATGGTGATTCAATAATGCATGTAAAAATTCAATCATAATTCTTTTGTTGTAACTGATTTCACTCCTCATATTCTATTACGACAAACCAACCAGGACTGTTTGATATATGTGTCACAATATGTACAAGACCTATCAATAACTTTACTGCATGATTCAATATAATGATAGGGAATTATTCCGAAAATTCAATAGTATACAACATTATAATGGGATATTGTTTAAGTTATATATTTATATTTTTAATTTATTATTGGATGTAAAAAATATAATTTTGAAGGATTTTAAAAACGATATTTATAATCATAGTAACATTTAAATAGGATAATGGTATTTTTCGAGATATAGGATTTGATTTACATTTTATATCTGATTATGTCAGATCTATAAAATAGAAACCAATCAATGAAATATGTGGTTTGAAATTCCTTTAATAGAAGAATTAAAATATTCACTTGATGAATCATTCCATAAATTATAATTATAGAATAGTTTCACATAATTGTAGATATGACTAATACTCTGGGTGTTTTCAAGTATTTCCTACTAAAAGGTATAGTGTATTGGTTTCATTAGTTCTAGTAGGATTAAAGGATATATGGGAATACACATAACAAAAATAAGAGAAATCACTATTTTTGAGTGAATAGGAAGTGTTCTTTTAAAAACATCATATCAATTCTCCTATGAAATTATGATAGAAAAATCATACCCATTAACCTTCTTTTGTTATATTTTGGGACATTGATTTCACTTTTAGTTCCATTGTTTGTATAATTTTTTTTATATATATATAGATCCTTACAAAATTATCATTAGATTGTAGGTGTTACAAATAATAGTGTCATTCCAAAACACATTTTATGATTTGGAATTTCTATATACCTTAGGTATGATTAATTATAATTTCCTTCCATTCTGAAAATAAATATTTTCCATATTCCTGTTGGGAAATTTAAATAGTTATTCTTACCATATCATTAATAGGTGGGTAGTTTTGTCTCCTTTCCTCCTTAATCATTAAATTTTTTATATAGATCCTCAACCTGTATATGTCCATGAAACCAATATTCAAACTCTATTTTAACATTGAGAGAAAATCAAACCACTTCTTCATAAAAACCAAAATATCAAATATCATGATCTTCTTAGAGATTTATTTAATACACTAAATAATCTATATGTATTTATATAATTGTTGATATAAAACTGAGGGGGCACCTATAAATCCTTAAGAAATTTTCCTCAAATTTTATAAAGAATTAATTTTCTATTTTCATAACCCTTATAAATTATCCTTATATATTTGTAGGAAGAGTTTTATAGAAATACATATTATGAACTGTTTTTACTGAAGTCATACATTACATCATTTCAATTTTGACATTAATTTTTGTATTTTTGATAAATTAGAAAACAAAATTATCTTATAATTTCCAATTACTAAAAAGTAGATTTTCATTATACTTTTTCGATCAATAAATTATGGAAAATAACTTTTCCACAGTGTTAACCCATTCTATATATGGTATTAGTTCAGTAATTCATTGATTTTAAAATCAAAAATCAATATTTCATTATTAATAATGGTTTATATGTTATATAACATAAAAACATATTTCTAGAATGTTTATGAAATTAATTAAGTATGTTCAAAAACCGTAATATTCTTCTAGTATAATAAGAATATGTTAGTAGATACTGTGAAAAATATTTGTAATAGTAGAGGAAGTATGACCCTGTGTCTGATAATTTGTAGATCTGTGATTTTCTCTTAAAATGTTTTATATATATGTAACAGCCCGAGATTTTATGAAAAATATTCTTTTTAATTTTATTAATGTCTTGTGTTCTATGCTACACCAAAAGGAGATAGCATAACACGCATCGTTGACTTTCCTTGCATTACACGCAATCGCAACCTTCCTCGATAGCTTGTGTAGTACGCAATATTGAGTTTCACGAAACAACGATATCCTATAAAAATATTATTAAAACTAGCCGTAATGAATATTAATACCCACTTTTTAAATTTTAGAAATTTTCTCTCTCAAAATGGACTTCATTTTTGGATTCGGAGTATCGAATTTAGCCTAAGGTGAAATTTTGGTACTTTTCGGATAACTTTCATATTATGATGAATAGTGAAAATTACTAAATTATAATTAAAAACAACTTTTTTTAATCGAAATAATTAATAGTGATAAATTATTAATTTGAGTTGTTTTAAAGTATATTTAGAATATATTTTTACAATTTAATACAATGTTGGTCATTGGATGTAATTTCACATTTAAACCAGACATAAACAAGTGTCAATCTTTTGATAGATATTGTTTCTTAAAAACACGCTATTTGTTTTAACAGCGGGATTTAATTATAAAATTAATTATTGCAACATCTATGTAATGAATTTGGTAAAATAGACTTCATTTTTGAATTCGGAATATGAAATATAGCTTAGGATGAAATTTTGGCATTGTTCTGAAAAACATCAATTTTTGATGAATAGTGAAACTACTAAGTGGTAGTTAAAAAACTGAATTTTTCATAAAACTTAATTTTACCGCTTCTGTGAATGGAATTTCAAAAATCCGAGAGACACGGTTGATGTCAGTAAGTAAAATGTGGTTCAATGAGATGAAAATAATTTTTGGTGAATAATAACTTTTTACTTTTATTTACCTCGGTTAAAAGTAAATAGGGTAATTAAGGGTAAGAATGATATTAATATTACCCTAACACATGTCCTAATTCTATTGGACAAGTGTATCTCGACCAAAAACAACCTTAAGTGTAAAATATTATCATTTAGGCCCACTTGGATTAGATTAGGACATTTATTATTATTTAATTCAAAGAAGAGTTAAAAGAGTTAAAACAAAGTATATTTACTAAAACATTTTTAATATAGGGTTTTACATAAGATAAATTCGATTGTAAATATTCATTAGACAGATAAAACGATTTCCTAAATGGTGGTATTTTATTTGTAATTTTTAGACATCAAATAATTTAATTTATTTATGACACAAAGATGATGCAGTAATTATCTTATTAATGAAATATTGACATAATTGATGTTATCAACACCAAAATAAATGTAATTTGAGACTTTTTATGAATTCCACTAATTTTCTAGGTTACTATGATATATTCGTGTTGATTTAATAAACTTGGTTCGAACATATAATTCTGTTATGACTTTCACAAAAATCATATATCAAATAGTGTCAAAATTGACACAGAATAGTTTTTAAATAAAATATTATATTATTAATTGTTATTTTATTCCTAAAAATCTAAGGTTCGGCCAAATGACTTAGATAAGGATATATATATTAATAATAAACAATTTGGGGTTCGTTTGGCATGTTATTGTAAGTGTATTAACCATATATTGTAAGACAACAAAAAGGCACGGTAAAAGTTAAATTATTTAACTTAGAGTTAAATCTAATTGATAAGGTTAAAATAATAACCTAAACTTGTCTAAATCCTATTGGTTGATATTATTTCGACCCATCCCCACTTTAGCTTCGAAATAAGACCCTTTGGAACCATTATAAACCGATTTTGACTTTAATATAAAATAATATTTTGAGATATTCCTAAGGTGCCCCTCTCCTCCCATATTAAAGGGAACCTCCTCCCTCTCTTCCTAACACAACTTTGAGCCTTCAAGCTTGGCCAACCCCTGCCAAAATCACTTCTCCACTTCCCTAGAATAATCCTAGAGATCCTGGTCTTATTCAAAGACCAATCTTAGTTCCCTAAGTGGAGGATTCAAAGAGGCGTTCCAAAGAAGAGGTAATATCCATTACCGATCTTTTCAATTTCTTTCTTCTTCAACTTCTTCTTAATTAGTTGTTTCATTATAAAGTAATAACATCAGTATTAATTACATACTGATATGTTATTATATATATGAAACAACCCTAATTCACCTTCTATCCATCCTACGGAAAAATGAAATCACGGCGCGTGCGTACGTACGGAATACCGTCTCCACGCCGTGGTGTAATCTATTTTCCACCACCACCTTAATAGGATGGGTATAATTGTGTAATTAGTAAATATATATGATTATTATAAAGTGATATTGATACTGAAATATTCTACATACACTTCAACACAATTCCACGACCATGGGAATGATATCATCGCTCGTGCGTACGTACGGACTACCGTCTCCACGACGCGATGAGATTCATTCTCAATGATTAACCATTCATGAATGATTATAAAGTATATATAATAAGTACTAATTAAATATATGAAATAATAATGATACTTTATTTATCTAAATTTATATGTATTTCATCCACTTAATTCCATTCACTTCAATAAGGAAACGAAAACAGCGTTCATGCGTACGTACGGATTACCGTCTCCATGAACGGTGTATTTCACTCCATTTATCGATATATTATATATATATATATATATATATTCTGAATATATATTATATATAAATAATGTTTTACATTCTGGATATAAGTAATCATGATCCAAGTAATCATATTAATAATTACAAGTTAAAAACACGAACGACAAATGAGACAATTTTACCCAAAACGCTACTTTAACATGAATTTACAAAAGAACGGGTAATATAAAGTCATAAGTGGACCATATATGATATAATAACAATGAATATGATTCTGGAATAAGTCAATAACATGATTTAAATCATTATAAAGGGGGTTCAGACACTTACAAAGCAAGTCGGACCTAAGGTAAGGGAAATATCACAATCTCATTTTTATTCGAGATTGTTTATACTTTGATATTTATTGGGGCGTATTTTATCGTCCATGTACATGTTTCCTCAATATGTAATATTATTTCCATCCACCTACAATTATTTAAATCCAATTTTACCCTTCGGTGAGTTTTTAGTAAAAGATATTAAAGGAATCTTTTGTCGTTTTTCGTACGATGTACTTTTTGACTTTTCCGACAAAAGTACGAGAAGAATGTTTTTTTTAACTTATACGACATGAATGGATTTTTAAAACATTATTTCCAAGAAACTTCATTTACAAGTTTTCAAGTTTATTTTTAATCAAATTCTTTTATTTTAAAGTCGTATGACATGTTATGAAAGGAAAAATGTTTTTGAAGTAGAAAGGATATTTTCCTCAAAAATGGAGTTCAAGTATTTTATCAAAATTATTTTCCATATAAGATAATAAAAGGGTTCTGTTTGTATCCCTATTATTACATTGGTTTGATTATGTTGTGATGGAAATATTTTTATGAATTCCTTTATCTTATATGAATTGTTTTATGATGTCATGTTGTTTAAGAATCCCATTTTTATTACATGGGTTACGCTATGATGTATGGTTTATGATTTTGTGGAACACATAAGAAAGGATCCATTATAAGATGGGTGGGACCTATATCTCCCTCCAATGCATTGGGTAAAGATTTCATATCTCATGAGATAGACATGGCTAGAATGGTAGGTTATACCGGTTCAGTGAAACAGGACTGAAACGGGGGTGACTCGATTCAGAAAGGGACTTTGTCCACTAAGATAGTCTTGGAAATGAGTCATGACTAACAAGAAATGATTCTCTATGATTATGTGTGTATGCCACAAAGTTTCATGTTTTATGTTATGCTTATTGGGATTTCATTTCACAGCTATGATTTATCCCATGTTATGAAATTCTGCTCTCTTTTGCAGGTTAAGATTTCCAAAAGTTATGTTCTTATGAATATGATGTGATTGATATTTCTTTTGTTTACCCTTAGTGAGCATTTGAGCTCACCCTTTTATGTTTTCTTTTCCCCAGGATATAAAGAAAGGTTTTAGGTAAAAAAGGGAAGATCTTTATGGGAGATATTGAAGATCTTTCACCACGATTAGAAGATTACGTTCTGAGTTTCCAAAGACACTAAACTATTACGATCCTTGTGTATGTGTTTTTGTTATGTACTAAGTATTTCTCAAAAGTAATGTAATGTCCATGTACGATAAGCTTCGGGTCTCTACAGTTGGTATCAGAGGAAAGGTTTAGTCAACCTTTGGAAACTAGGATGCGAGAACTTTAGTGAGATCCCTAGAGATATTTTTAAGGAATCTCTAGGGATGTCCCTATGGTTAAGTATACGTATAGGTTATAGTACTAGAATTACGCTAACGATCATAGAATTAAACCTAAGATGTTTTATATTGAAGGTACTCCCCCTTTATTATGTTGTTTTCCCTAGCATGATTTTTTCCTCTCACACTATTGTTTTTGGGTTATAGACGATGGCTGGAACCCGAAGGAACCGTGTTGATCAATGCAATGGAAAATGCAACGATTGCCCTCCTGAACAAACAAATGTTATTGGAGATGGAGTGCAAAATCTTATTTCTATACTTACACAAGCTATGAATTATTCTGGACTTCCAAATGAGCAGAGAAGGGAACAATATTCTATTGAGTACTTCATGAGGCAACGTCCACCTTCTTTCAGTGGGTCTTCTGATCCACTTGTTGCTGAACAATGGATCAGTACCACTGAAAAGATATTTTCAGTTCTTCAATGTTATGAGAATGATAAAGTCATCTTAGCAGTATATATTTTGGAAGGTGAAGCTTATCAATGGTGGAATCTTATCAAGAATACGAGGAAAAGAGATGAAATTGAGTTCATGGAATGGGACGAGTTCAAGAACTTGTTTTTCAGTAAGTACTTCCCTCGTATTCTTCGAACAAAGATGGAAAAGGAGTTTCTTGAGCTGAAGTAGAAGGATGATGAATCTGTTGGTATATACGAAGCAAATGTTACAAGACTTGCAAGGTATGCATCTGGCATTATCATCCAACCTGAAAGTAAAGTTGATCGATTTTTCAGTGGCTTAAAACCAAGTCTTTGAAGGGAATTATCTATAAGAGACTTTAGTAGCTATGAAGAAATTGTGCGTTGTGCTATCAAGGTAGAAATGGAAGTTGGTGTTACATACCCATCTCATGGTTTTGACCAGAAACGAAAGATGGAGTTCAAGGAGAAATCTCAGAATAATGGTGAACAGAAGATGAATATTTCCTTATGCACAAAGTGTGGAAAGAAGCATGGTGGAGATTGTCTTAAAGGGACTAAAAAATGTTTTAAGTGTGGAAAAGAAGGTCATCGAGCATCTGAGTGTCAAAGTAATGGAAAAAGGGATTCTAATGATGTGAATAAAGAAACACTGCAGAGAACACACCACCAACACTTCAATGCATCAAGTGGAAGGAAATGGGGCATTATGCTAATAAATTCCCTAATACAAGGGTTAGTGATGATCGACATGAGCAACCGCTTAAGGAAAATGACAAAGGGAAGTCACATGCAATCACTATTGGCGATGTTGAATATGACAACGATGTGGTGGAATGATTAAGTGTTTATGTAATTGGATTCCAAAATAATGTTGTATCATAAAGTATTGGAATATTTATGTATTAGTCTAATGTGGTATTCAAAGTGATTGAGATATTTTTGGAAATAAGATGATATGATCATAATGAAGGGAAATTGAGAAAAACGAAATGTTTAACAGTATTCATGAGCTCATGATTGATATAAGGACTAAGTGATATCATTGTTTGAGTATATAGAATTTTGAGGATTTTGGTATGTGGAAAGTGTTAAATTTTAACTGCATTCATGTTTTCACTAAGGTATTCAAGAGAATACATGATTAAGGACTTTGAATGTTTGGAATGTGACCAACGAAACATATCTTATGATATATGGGGATCGATGATTGTGTTAAATCTCTGGTAATCGTTTTCACTATGTTATGAGAGTGGACTGCAGTATTATGGATAAGCCTAAAGATTGGAATGGATTATGTTGGACATAAGTTAGTATTGTTTAAGGATAGAAGTTTTCTCGATATTATTTATGGGATGTTACAGTAATTTAGTTTTAGAAAAAGGACAACCTGCAGGACGGGCGACAACCCATCACGTCGGACAAGGCCGTGGAAATCGAACCCACAACCGAAGTGCGACTGGCCTTTATCGCCTACCACTGTCCTACAAGAAGTCCATGCTTAGTAGAAACTAGTTTTATTATATTAATCAGTATGATATATGAAGTTTAAAGTCCATTTTAGAAACCATATATGATTAATCTCACTATAGATCGATTTATGTATATAACTTTTTCTAACCTTTTGTTTGAGACAGATGGAATGACCCGTCATTCTATCACATGATCTGCTAACACTTCACGAATAACAAATTCAACTTCATTTATTTAAGAGATGAAGTGGAAATTGTTCAAACAATAATGAGATTGTACCAAAATAAAGTTAGTATTTATTCTAATTCATATTCTTTAACTTTATGGAAATGATCTTGAAAACCATAAACGATGTCCTTGTGATCTTATACCTGATGAATCATATGGTACCTTATATCCTCACAAATCTATGTATTTGTGATTACTGGCTTTTCCATAGCCATGTCCTCTACCACTCTCCATCAGAACATGATGGTTATATTTCTCTTCCATATCCATATTTTCATCTATGTGGAAACCCAGTGATTAGTTTATTTGGGTAACCGTTACATTTCATACTTTTGTTTTTAAATATTGGTTTTGATATTCCATTTTACGATGTGGGTTTCTATTAAAGAAACTTTCGAATAGTAAACCATTTATAACCCCGACGAATTTCGAGGGCGAAATTCATTTTAAGGGGGGTAGAATGTAACAGCCCGGGATTTTATGAAAAATATTCTTTTTAATTTTATTAATGTCTTGTGTTGTACACTACACCAAAAGGAGCTTGCACAACACGCATCTTTGATTTGCCTTGCATTACACGCAATCACAACCTTCCTCGATAGCGTGTGTAGTACGCAATACTGAGTTTCACGAAACAACGATATCCTATTAAAATATTATTAAAACTAGCCGTTATGAATAGTAATAACCACTTTTTAAATTTTAGAAATTTTAGCTCTCAAAATGGACTTCATTTTTGGATTCGGAGTATCGAATTTAGCCTAAGGTGAAATTTTTGTACTTTTCGGATAACTTTCATATTCTGATGAATAGTGAAAATTACTAAATTATAATTAAAAACAACTTTTTTTAATCGAAATAATTAATAGTGATAAGTTATTAATTTGAGTGGTTTTAAAGTATATTTATAATATATTTTTACAATTTAATACAATGTTGGTCATTGGATGTAATATCACATTTAAACCAGACATAAACAAGTGTCAATCTTTTGATAGATATTGTTTCTTAAAAACACGCTATTTGTTTTAACAGCGGGATTTAATTATAAAATTAATTAATGCAACTTATATGTTATGAATTTGGTAAAATAGACTTCATTTTTGAATTCGGAATATGAAATATAGCTTAGGATGAAATTTTGGCATTGTTCTGAAAAACATCAATTTTTGATGAATAGTGAAACTACTAAGTGGTAGTTAAAAAACTGAATTTTTCATAAAACTTAATTTTACCGCTTCTGTGAATGGAATGTCAAAAATCCGAGAGACACGGTTGATGTCAGTAAGTACAATGTGGTTCAATGAGATGAAAATAATTTTTGGTGAATAATAACTTTTTACTTTTATTTACCTCGGTTAAAAGTAAATAGGGTAATTAAGGGTAAGAATGATATTAATATTACCCTAAAACATGTCCTAATTCTATTGGACAAGTGTATCTAGACCAAAAACAACCTTATGTGTAAAATATTGTCATTTCGGCCCACTTGGATTAGATTTGGACATTTATTATTATTTAATTCAAAGAAGAGTTAAATGAGTTAAAATCAAAGTATATTTACTAAAACATTTTTAATATAGGGTTGTACATAAGATAAATTCGATTGTAAATATTAATTAGACAGATAAAAAGATTTCCTACATGATGGTATTTTATTTTTAATTTTTAGACATCAAATAATTTAATTTATTTATGACACAATGATGATGGAGTAATTATCTTATTAATGAAATATTGAAATAATTGATGTTATAAACACCAAAATAAATGTAATTTGAGACTTTTTATGAATTACACTAATTTTATAGGTTACTATGATATATTATTGTTGATTTAATAAACATAGTTCGAACATATAATTCTTTTATGAATTTCAAAAAAATCATATATCAAATAGTGTCAAAATTGACACAAAATAGTTTTTAAATCAAATATTATATTATTAATTGATATTTTATTCCTAAAAATATAAGGATCGGCCAAATGACTTAGATAAGGATATATATATTAATAATAAACAATTTGGGGTTCGTTTGGCATGTTATAGTAAGTGTATTAACCATATAGTGTAAGAAAACAAAAAGACACGGTAAAAGTTAAATTATTTAACTTAGAGTTAAATCTAATTGATAAGGTTAAAATAATAAACTACACTTGTCTAAATCCTATTGGTTGATATTATTTCGACCCATACCCACTTTATCTTCGAAATAAGACCCTTTTTAACCATTATAAACCGATTTTGACTTTAATATAAAATAATATTTTGAGATATTCCTAAGGTGCCCCTCTCCTCCCTTATAAAAGGGAACCTCCTCCCTCTCTTCCTAACACAACTTTGAGCCTTCAAGCTCGGCCAACCCCTGAAAAAATCCCCTCTACACTTCCCTAGAATAATCCTAGAGGTCCTGGTCTTCTTCAAAGACCAATCATAGTTCCCTAAGTGGAGGATTCAAAGAGGCGTTCCAAAGAAGAGGTAATATCCATTACCGATCTTTTCAATTTCTTTCTTCTTCAACTTCTTATTCTTTAGTTGTTTCATTATAAAGTAATAACATCATTATTACTTAAATACATATATGTTATTATATATATGAAACAACCCTAATTCACCTTCTATCCATCCTACGGAAAAATGAAATCACCGCGCGTGCGTACGTACGGAATACCGTCTCCACGCCGTGGTGTAATCTATTTTCCACCACCACCTTAATAGGATGGGTATAATGGTGTAATGAGTAACTATATATGATTATTATAAATTGATATTGATACTGAAATAGTCTAAATACACTTCAACACAATTCCACGACCATGGGAATGATATCATCGCTCGTGCGTACGTACGGACTACCGTCTCCACGACGCGATGAGATTCATTCTCAATGATTAACCATTCATGAATGATTATAAAGTATATATAATAAGTACTAATGAAATATATGACATAATAATGATACTTTATT
This sequence comes from Viscum album, assembly GCA_963277665.1. Classification (NCBI taxonomy): domain Eukaryota; kingdom Viridiplantae; phylum Streptophyta; class Magnoliopsida; order Santalales; family Viscaceae; genus Viscum; species Viscum album. The sequence goes on from OY728150.1 coordinate 765,406,026, forward strand.
TATCTAAATTTATATTTATTTCATCTACTTAATTCCATTCACTTCAATAAGGAAACGAAAACATAGTTCATGCGTACGTACGGATTACTGTCTCCATGAAAGGTGTATTTCATTCCATTTATCGATATTATATATATATATATATTCTGAATATATATTATATATAAATCATGTTTTACATTCTAGATATAAGTAATCATGATCCAAGTAATCATATTAATAATTACAAGTCAAAAACACGAACGACAAATGAGACAATTTTACCCAAAATGCTACTTTAACATGATTTTACAAAAGAACGGGTAATATAAAGTCATAAGTGGACCATATATGATATAATAACAATGAATATGATTCTGGAATAAGTCAATAACATGATTTAAATAATTATACAGGGGGTTCAGACACTTATAAAGCAAGTCGGACCTAAGGTAAGGGAAATATCACAATCTCAATTTTATCTGAGATTGTTTATACTTTGATATTTACTGGGGCGTATTTTATCATCCATGTCCATGTTTCCTCAATATGTAATATTATTTCCATCCACCTACAATTATTTAAATCCAATTTTACCCTTCGGTGAGTTTTTAGTGAAAGATATGAAAGGAATCTTTTGTCGTTTTTCGTACGAGGTACTTTTTGACTTTTCCGACAAAAGTACGAGAAGAATGTTTTTTTAACTTATACGGCATGAATGGATTTTTAAAACATTATTTCCAAGAAAATTCCCTTACAAGTTTTAAAGTTTATTTTTAATCAAATTCTTTTATTTTAAAGTCGTATGACATGTTATGAAAGGAAAATTGTTTCTGAAGTAGAAAGGATATTTTCCTCAAGAATGGAGTTCAAGTATTTTATCAAAAATATTTTCCATCTAAGATAATAAAAGGGTTCTGTTTTTATCCCTATTATTACATTGGTTTGATTATGTTGTGATAGAAATATTTTTATGAATTCCTTTATCTTATATGAATTGTTTTATGATGTCATGTTGTTTAAGAATCCCATTTTTATTACATGGGTTACGCTATGATGTATGGTTTATGATTATGTGGCACACATAAGAAAGGATTCATTATAAGATCGGTGGGACCTATATCTCCCTCCAATGCATTGGGTAACGATTTTATTTCTCATGAGATAGACATGGCTGGAGTGGTAGGTTATACCGGTTCAGTGAAACAGGACTGAAACGAGGGTGACTCGATTCAGAAAGGGACTTTGTCCACTAAGATAGTCTTGGCAATGAGTCATGACTAACAAGAAATGATTATCTATGATTATGTGTGTATACCACAAAGTTTCATGTTTTAAGTTATGCTTATTGGGATTTCATTTCACAACTATGATTTATCCCATGTTATGAAATTATGCTCTCTTTTGCAGGTTAAGATTTCCAAAAGCTATGTTCTTATGAATATGATCTGATTGATATTTCTTTTGTTTACCCTTACTGAGCATTTGATCTCACCATTTTATGTTTTATTTTCCCCAGGATATAAAGAAAGGTTTTAGGTAAAAAAAGGGAATATCTTTATAGGAGATATTGAAGATCTTTCACCACGATTAGAAGATTACGTTCCGAGTTTCCAAAGACACTAAACTATTACGATCCTTGTGTGTGTGTTTTTGTTATGTACTAAGTATTCCGCAAAAGTAATGTAATGTCCATGTATGATAAGCTTAGGGTCTCTACAATATATAATCACGAGAATTGATGATGTGACCATGATAAGGATTTGGATTCCATTTCCAAGAATCTATTAAGAAAAAGATAAAAAATAAAAAACTATTTACTCTTACTATATATGTGATGTGTATCCATTTAAAGGAATGTGTGGCCATTAATCAAAACTAGTGAATGCACGGTAGATGTGAGACTATGTGGAGGCTGTGAAATATTGAGGATACTATGAGACCGTGATTTATATCTACTATAGTGAAGTGGTATCCTAGGATGAAAAATCCCAATTTAATAATATATGATATTATTCGAATGGTTATATTTTTTGTACTTTACATTTGGTTAGAGATTTTTTTTAGAGATCTAATAGCTTAGTATAAGGATTTAAAAATTATTATTATTATTATATGAATACTTTTGGACCATAGGATAATATAAATTAATATAAATTCTAACAGGTGTAGCAGTTATAGAAAACTAAAATACTAATATTATAGATTGCATAAGGATACCCTGTGACACTTGAATCTAATTTTTTATGACTCATCATTAAACTCGAAAACAAACATTTTGATTAGTTCAATTAATTTTTATGTATGGATTTATAGAAAATTAAACATAATAATAGGATTATTGATTGAGTTATTTTGAATCAAATTCATCACTATATTTAATCTCTCAATATTAGATTACATTTGAGTCAGGTTTGTGTTGTTTTGTGTGTCTTTTATCAAATGATCCAGCTTTTAATTAGAGTTTAGTAGATAGTTTTTCCTTATTTTCATAACACAAGGAATTAAAAAAATAAATATATATGGGTATCATGTAATCCTAGACTACCATTTTTCACTTCTATACAATTGACTTGATCGAGTCTTTGGATCATTTATATTAGGATTTAATAAAAATTCATGTTGGTGGATGAAAATAGATCTTATATGATTGTGTTCCATATTGGAATTAGACCTCTTCATGAAAATATTATTTTGTGATGTTTATTCTTTTCTTATTTTTTCATCAAACTACTTTAATTTTCAAATATTTTTATGTATTTTTCTCTAATTATATTATATGAATTTAATTTAAAATAATGTCTATAATGGATATCATTTTTCTGTAATATATTCTAATTGTTTAAGTAAAATATTTTCAATAATTATGTTTGTTTTAAAATATTTTTAACATGGTTTTGATCTGAGTATTGATGAAAAGTTTGAAGGAATAAATTTTTTTTATTCTTACATTATTTGTTGACTGGGATATTTTAATTTAGGGTATTTGAAACTAGTTTTACTAGGACTATAAAATATGATCCTCAATTTAGACCTGTATTGTGATGTCCACTAGGACCAAAATTTCCATAATAAATGGATATGAAGAGCTAAATTAATGGAGTTATTTTCACATAAAGGATATAATGGGTAATTTATATCCCTTAAGTGAAATAGGATGCTCTAAATGTTTTTTTTCATAACTTGAGAAATCTTAGTAAGTACTTCCAAATGGTTTTGAACTCTATCACTCAATGTATTAAGAACATCATTAAAAATTTATTATATTTTCACATAACATGTGGTTTTGGGGTTCTTTTTAGTATTTACCAACATTTTTAAATATAAATAAGGTAATAAAAATTTATATTTCTATAAATTAAGTGTAAAAAACAAATGGACATCAGTATATCAATTTTAAAGATCGATCATATGAGGTATGTATGTTTATAATAGGGCATCATTTAATAAATTAATTATAAAATTAACCAATGATTCCCAAGATAAAAAACATTGAGACAATTAATTTTATACATGTTTTTATATCTTTTTTAATACAAACCTTCATAATAATAAAATTCATTAAATCAATAGGTTGAGTGATTTGTTCAATTTCAATTTATAGAACCTAAAAAATAATAAAAGATAAAAGTTTTTTGTATCCATATTTAAATTATTAATATATTACTTGATGATATCTACAATAAATGTAGTATCCCTAAGATATAGACCAAATAAAGGGTTTCCCAAAATCCCAGTTAGGTTGTGGGATAATTGGATGGAGACATAGGACATGAATCAATATAGTAAATTGGTGAGAATATCATCATCATCAACCTCATTATATGATAATACTAGAATTATCATCGGAATATCAAGGAATTAATGTTAAGGATACATATAATTTAAAATTGAATAATAAATAAGCATCATAAAATTTTGGAAAACTCTCCAACTATGGAATTTGGAAAAATTAGTATCAAGTTTATGTATAACATTTGTTTACAAACCCAATTTCATAGAATGTGATAAAAGATAGTATTATGTTCAAACATAATAATATAATGATATTCATCATGTTACATAATGTATTGGTGGTCTATATAATCTAAGACCACCAATAAATTTATAAAATGCGTATATTAATTCTTGCCACATTTCATGAAATTTTATATCAATCATAATAATAGGATAAACACATGGTAAAATAATTGTGTTCAGAGATACATTGTATGGTATATTTTTAATATTAAACATGTATGATCCCAAAATAAGAAAGGTGGGTATTATTTTGGTGATTAAAATTTGTCATTAATAATGATAATAACACATTTTATTAAAAATAGATTCATAAATAATGAAATAATTAGGGAGGGACTTTGAGAATAAAAAATTACAATTATTCATTAATGTAGATTGGAATTCATTACTATTAAGTAATGAAATTCATATATAGAGAACAATAAAATAGAAAAATTTATAAAATTAATTTAATTTTTTTTTGAAGATTCATGGAGAATATATATTGGAATGGATGATAGACCAAAAACAAAGTGTTTGGATTGATAGTCACATACCTTATGTCATATTTTTTTCGTATTACATACACCTATAGTGTAATCATATAATGTTTATTAAAAAATTAATCTACAAGTTTATACCATTTATTTAGTTTATTAATGAACAATTATATTTATTATAGAATAATTGTAACACCCTAGTATTTCACAATATGTTAACTCTTTTAATGTAATTCAATAACTTGTGCCACATGCAACATCCAGTTCAAGTGCACCACAACATGCCAAACTAGTTATTTAAAAAGTGGTTATGAATAGTATTAGCAGCACTTTGAATTTTATATACAACATAAAATTTTAACTCCATATTATGACTTTTTTAGACATATTAAATGAATAAATTAAATTTTTCAGATAAAAGAAGTGTTTTTCAAAACAAAATGAGGATTTACCGCCTTTTAATAGTGAGCATTTTTTAATTAAAAAATTTACACTTTTATAAATTAAATTTTACAAAAGAAAATTTTCATTATAATAGGGACATAAAAATTTAGTTTGGATGAATTTTGGGTGTTTCTCTGATAACTTTAATATTTTGATGAATAGTAAAAATACTAAATTTTAATAGAAACAACTTTTTTAATCAAAATAATTTATAGTGTTAAATTATATATTTGGATGGTTCTAGAGAATAAATAGATTATATTTTAATCATTTAATCAATTGTTGGTGATTGGAAGAAATTTCATGTAATACCCCGACCCTAAATACCCGGAGTTGGTGCATTATTACATAACATTGGTATGATCACAAGAAAGATCAAGTCTCAAAATACCGATTAGTTTAGTAGCCTTGGAATAAATAGATACATTAATAAAGTTTACATTACATCATAACATGAAAACTAGAACAATATAGTCTCCATAGTCCACACTCTTATCCCCTCATACTATCCATGCAGGTCATTCATAAATTACTTCTTCACATCCTGGGAAAAATAAAACATAGAAAAGGGGTGAGCTCAAATGCCAAGTAAGGATAAAAATATGGAAGAAACATTCATAAATAAGAATAAAAATTTAAGGCAGTGTATAACTAAAACAAAATCCTTTTAAAACATGAACATCAACATAATGTGACATAAATTAAAAGAAATAATGAAATATACTTCTTCACATGGATATTCTACTAGTTGAATAGTCACATGCAATATCAATAACAACTTTCATAATGAAGGAATGCATAATGCCATACTATCATAACCACATAGCCAAGGCCTCGTGCCAAGACTACAAATAAGATTTTTTCATGGTCATGTGCCTAGGCACTAGTTTGTCCCATGAGACCTACTGATTCATTGAGGAGCTATAGCGGGCTCCACCCAACAGGTATTAAGTCCAATGAAATCCTCATATGAACAGGTTTAAACATAACATAAATATTCATATTAATACTAGCATAAAAAATTTCAATACAATCTCCATAAACCATGAATGGTATAAAAATAACACATCCACAGTACAACATATCACAAAAACTTCAATACAATATGGAAGTTTTGTATCACAATAAATCAACTTCAAATAAGCTTAAAATCCATCAAAGGATGTTGACATAGATGAAATCAAAACTATTTGAGAGAAATATCACTTTTTTTAAATCATTTAAAAGGCACGTAATTATAAAATAAAACCTTTACTTTGAAAATTTTCTTATAAGAGTGTGAGGTAAGCTTCAAAGATTTTATAATGGTCGAAAATAGCCGCACTCGCCATATAAGTTAAAAAAACATTCTTACCTTAATTCTGTCAAAAAGGTTAAAAAGGGCCTTGTTTGGAAAACTACGAAAAGATTCCTTTATAAACCTCTTATAAATAGTCAATCAAGGGTATAAATGAATTTAACAAATTTTCTAGTAAATAGTAAAAATGATTTGGAATATGTTTTTGAGAAACATGGATGTGGATGATAAAGAAGTCCCAGAAGATTATTACGTATAAACAACCTCAGATAATGAAGAGATTGCGAAATAAACCCATACCTTGTACTTTTCCATGGTTGGGGGTAGGTTAAACTCCATTATAATTTTGAAATAATTGTTTGTAAAATTATAAAAGAATCATATACATTAATATGATATCATATATGATCTTTTAACATTTCTTTGTTAATAATTTCTTAGTATTATCGTCGTTTCAGGTGTTAACTTACTCATTTTATTTTATATGATTTGTTATGTAAGCCATGTTTTTCATAGATAGGTTGTATATTATTCATATCCAGAATGATATCAAGTCCTTAAACATTATTTTTAAATCATCAAATGATAAATATACTTGGAGAATGAATCTCATCGCGTTCGTGGAGACGGTAGTCCGTACGTATGCATGAGCGAAAATACAATTATTTTGGTATTAATATAATATGTAATTTGATGATATATCAAATATACATAATCATTATCAAGTTATAATTATTATTTACATGAATTACACATCATTATTATACCCATCCAAATAATAATTTATTGAATAACAATTACACCACGACGTGGAGACGGTAAGCCGTACGTACGCACGTATGGTGACATGTCATTTAAAGGATGGATAGAATACTGAATATGGTTGTAACATATTTATAATAACATCACAGTATATATAAGATACTGGATTTATTATTTTAGAATGGGAATAACAAATAAAGAAGATGTTGAAGAAGAAAAGAACTTGAAAGAGGGTGGTGAAAACATTATCTCTTCTTCGGGTTCTTACTTTTGATTTGATCAAAAGGGATCCTTAGGTTGTCCTTATGACCAAACTAAGGCCTCTAGGTTGAAGTGAGGGAAGTTGATAGAGTATTTGGGCAGGGGTTGGCCGAGCCAAAAGGCTTTGAATGTGTGGTTAGTGAGAAGGGGGAGTGCCCTTTTATAAGAGGGGTGAGGGGCACCTTTAGAAAATCTAAAACTATTATTTTATAATAAATTCATATTTGGTTTCAAATGGATCCAAAGTGGATTATTTAAAGGTTAATGTGGGTATGGGTTTAAAACCACTCATACAATAGAATTTAGACAGGTTAGGTTCATTATAGTAATCTTATCTTTTAGATTTGACTCTTAGTTAATTAATTTGACACTAACCATGTCACTTTGTATTTTTATATTATATAGATAATAAACATACTATATACTTCCAAGAAACCCCCATGTGGTCCAATAATGATACACCTATCATGATATAAGTCTCTTGGCCAGACATTATATTTTTAGGAATTTAATATAAATTAATAATATAATACTTGTTTTAAAAACTCTTTTATGTCAATTTTGTCACTATTGGGTATTTTGTTTTTGATAAATTCATAACAGCATTATTACTTCAAAAAAAATTTATATAATAAAACATAATATGTCATATTAACCTTGAAAAATAGTTTAATTCATAAAAAGTATCAAATTACATTTATTTGGATATTAATATTATCAAATATTTTAATATTTCATTAATTATGTAATTACTGCATCACCATTGTGTCATAAATAAATTACATTATTTAATGTCTAAAAATTATAAATAAAATACCATTATATAGGAAATCTGTTTATCTTTCTAATTAATGTTTACAATCAAATTTATCTTATGTGTAACCCTATATTGAAAATGTTTTAGTAAATAAAAATTGATTTTAACTCTTTTAACGCTTCTTTGAATTAAATAATAATAAATGTCCTAATCTAATACAAGTGGACCTAAATGATAATATTTTATTCCTAAGGTTGTTTTTGGTCTTGATACACTTGTCAAATAGAATTAGGACATGTGTTAGGGTAATATTAAAATCATTTTTACCGTTAATTACCCTATTTAATTCTAACCACGGTAAATAAAAGTAAAAAGTTACTATTCACCAAAAATAATTTTCATCTCATTGAACCACATTTTACAACTTGACATTAACCATGTCTCTCGGATTTTCGAAATTCTACTCACAGAAGCGGTAAAATTATGTTTTAGGAAAAATTTAGTTTTTTAACTACCACTTAGTGGTTTCACTATTCATAAAAAAATGAAGTTTTTTAGAAAAATACCAAAAATTCCCCTTACGCTAATTTCGATATTCCGAATCCAAAAATGAAGACCATTTTGAAAAATAATATTTTTAAATTTCAAAAAGTCGGTATTACTATTCATAACAGCTAGTTTGATTATTGTGGTGTGTTAGAACTCTATGTTGTGTAAAACACACGCTATCACATTATTCAAAAAGAAGCGTATCGTAGAATCTTGGGGTGTTACTTTTTAATTTTAAATTTAATATAACCACATATAAATATTTTGATAGTTTTTACTTCCCAAAAACCCACTTTCTAGTTTTGAAAACGGGAATTATTTTTAAATTAATTAATTGAACTTCAATGTTTTGACTATTATATAATAGAAATTATATTTGAATTTGGAATATCAAAAATTATCTTAGGGTGAATTTTTGGTATTTTTCGGAAAACATTCATTTTTTGATGAAATAGTGAAAAATACAACATAGTACATAAAAACCTACTTTTTAATTTAAATAGTTATTTTATTGAAAAATTTATCATAAAATCTATATTTAATATATATATTTGTAAAATTTAAAAATATTGGAGTTATTTTATAATAATATTAGATATATAAAATTTTGTTGAACCATTTTAACGTCCTTTTACCCACCTCTTAGGCACATTTACCCACCTTCTAGGCACATTTACAAATTTCCATAAATTTTAATTTTACGAATTCTTTGAATTTAATTTAAAAAATCCAAGATATGCAATTGAAATTAGTAGGTAAAATGTTGTTGCATAGGATGAAATTATGTTTTGAATTTTATTTATCATGATTAAAAGTAAATTAGAAAAATAAAGGTAAAAATAATATTGAAATTTCCCCAAAACATGTCCTAATCCTTTTTAATAAGTGTATTAAAACCAAAATAAACCTTCGGACAAAAATAATATCCTTTTGGATTTATTTGGGTTAGATTTTGACATTTATCATAATTTATTCAAGGAAGAGTTAAAAGTGATAAATTCAATATTTAATAACTGAATTTTTTTAATACAGTGTAACACATAAGAAAAATTCAACAATAAATATTGATTATAAATATAATAATGTTTTTTTATATCATGGTATATTATTTATAATTTTTAAAACATTAGAAAATTAAATTTATTCCTGACATAATGATGATGTAGTAATTACATTATTAATAGATGATTAACAAAATTGATATTATAAATATCCAAATAGATGTAAATTAATAAATTTTATTCAATGAAAAAAAACTCCTTGTTGAATATGACATCATATGATTGATATAATTAATTTTTTTCAAAGTAATGTACTTGTTATGACTTTCATAAATTCCAAATACTAAATAGTGTCAAAATTGACATAAATGAGTTTTTAAAACAAATACAATATTATTAAAAAATATATTATATATAACAATATAAGGTTTAGACAAATGACTTATATAATTATATATATTTCATTAATGAACCAGTTTATATTTGATTGGAATTTTATAGTATGCTTATTAACCATTTATTATAATAATACAAGAATACATGGAAAAAGTTAAACTATTTTACTTCGGGTTAAATCTAAAAGATATGGTTAATATAGTGACCTAAAAATGACTAAAACCTATTGGTTGAGATTATTTCAGCCCATACCCACTGTATACTCGAAATGAGTCCAATTTGAGATATTATAAATTTAAAATTATTGAAAAATAAATTACTATTTCATGCTCTTCCTAAAGTGCCCCTCCCCTCTCATAAAAAAAGGTACCCCCCTTCCCTTAAATTCACACCTCCAATGCAATTTGTCACAGACAAACCCTACTCAAATATCTTTCCAAATACCCTCAATTTAAACTAGAGGCCTTACTTTGATCATAAATCCATCCTATGGAGCTATTTTTTTAAATCAAAAGGAAGAACCTGAAGAAGAGGTAATTATTTCCTTACCTCTTTCAATGTTATTTTCTTCTTCCACTTCCTCTTTCATTGTTGATAACATTGAAAAATAAAACTCCTTTACATTATATATCCTGAGATGTTATTATAGAGATGATACAACAATATGAATTATTCTATACATCATATGAAAGACAAAGCCACCATACATGCGTATGTACGGCTTACCGTATCAACGTCATGGTGTTATTTGTTATTAAATACTTCAATATTTGGATGGGTATAATAATTACTATAATTGATATAAATAAAAAATATATCATGTTAATTATTGTGTATATATAATATACCATCCATTTACATATGATTTCACTATCAAAATAATTTTATCGTCGCCCTTGCATACGTACGGCTTAACGTCTCCACGACTCGATGAGATTTATTTCCACATTCACCATTCAAATGATGATTATAAAAATACACATTATTATTAAGTATGTAATATATGAAATAATAATTATACTATATATATATACATAGAAACACACACATATATATATATATATATAAATTTATCTCATTCACTCACTTCCATTCAATATGATATGAAAATGGAAACAACATTTATGAGTACGTATAACCAACCATTTCCATAAATAGTGTAATCCATTTCATATATCTGTCAGTTATTGATATTTATATTCTGCATATATATGATATATAAATATTATTTTAATTTTGTATGAAATGAAATCATGATATATGTTATATGATAAAAAATAACTAGTTAAGACACTTACGATAAAGAAAATGATTATTACCTAAAATGTCACTTTGACATGGATATAATTATTAAATGGACATTATAAAGTTATAAATTAATCCTTTATGATATAATAATTATTAATATGGGTTTGGTATAATTTAATAACATACTATGACAATTATATAGGAGGTTAAAAATACCCTCGACTAAAGGAAAGTACAAGGTAAGGGTTATTTCTTCAATCTCATTAATATCTGAGATAGTTTATCTGTAAGTATATACTGGGAAATATTTATCATCTATTTCCATGTCTAATTAATTTTTTTAAAAAATGAATCTTTTAAGGTTTTAGGTAGGGGATTTCATAACTATATCGTCAATTTAAATGTATTGAAATATTTATTTTCCTAAATATTTATTATTAATGTCAATGTTTTAGAAATTATTTTAAGGATTTATTTAGGTTGGAATGTTTGTTTTAAAGTGTTAATTTCTATAAGAAGTTTAAAAGTGTTATGGGAATCTTTTATTCAAAAATATCATTTAAATGACTTCCTTTATAAATGTTTTACTTTTAAATGATTTTACAAAAGGGGATATTTCTCTCAAAGAGTTTCGTTGATCATTTGTGAATTATATCAACATTATTTACTGTATATTATTCTTAACTGAGGTTGATTTATTTTAATAAAATCTTATTTATTATATTAAATAATTTATGATATGTTTGACTTTGGATGTACTATTTTTATACCATTCATGTTTTATGGTTAAAGTATTAACATTTTGTATGATAGTTTTAATACAAATTCTTATTTTATGCTTTAACATTTTCATATGATCAATGCATTGGACTTAGAAAGGGACGGATGGGGACCTCTATAACCCCTTGATGCATTGGTAGGTTTTATGATACAAAAAATTGTCTTGGAACAAGTCTATGACAAAATTGTTATTTTGTTTTCTTGGCACTAGGCCTTGAATGCGGGGTTTTGATGTCCATCATTATACATTCCATCATTGTTAGATTAATTATTAATGTCCCATGCGATTATTCAACTCGTAAAATATCTATGTGAATATGTAAATGGAATTATTTGTTTTATCTTTTCCATATTATGCTGAAGTGTATTTTTAAAGGGCTTGAGTTTTAATTTTCTCTCTTACCATAAAAGTTTATTATTATTTATGATATCATTCTCTGTATTGTTTATCCTTACTGAGAATCTGAGGTTACCCTTTTATTGTGTTTTATTTTCCAAAATTCCAAGAAGTGTATTAGGATTTATATTAATGTTTATGATGTGGGAATACTGGCGTCCTCAAAGGATTATTTATTCAATGTTTTCGGTTAGAAATTTTAATGTAAATTTCATGTATGTAATCTATTATCCAATACTGCTAAACTAATCGGTCCTTCAAGACTTTATTTCTAGTAATTATTCCAATGTATTAAATAAATAAACTGAATCTGGGTAACTGGGGTCAGATCCATATATTTGGTATCAGAAAACGTTTAGTAGAAACCTTGGAAACTAGATTTAGAAAAACTATGATTAGAGAACATTGCCATTAGATGAACTTTGAGGATTAGTATAGAAGATCTTCCTAGAATATTGGTAATGTAGATATTTTGTGAATTTTCCAAGACATACATCCCTATCTGGATACAAGAAAAAGGCGGCTCTTGAACATATGTATCTACAGGTAAAACCTGATAAACCTGGTTTGAGCTAGACTTAAATGAGAACTGGGGAATGCCAACAGGCCTTGCTTCACTATTGGTTATGACACTCCTAGGGTATATTTTTAGGATAATTCACATTTTTCTACAAACCATTATGAAGTAAATATGTTAGAAAGAAATTTTTTTTTCTGATTATATAAATAGATGTGTGAAAATATTTAATTAATTTTGAGTATTTTTATAGTTTTTGAATTAAAAATTATGATATGATCTAACCATGTGTATTTCATCATTAAGAAATGGTGCCCAATAGAAGGAATGAGAAATCCAGCAATACACATGATCCAAAGAGAATGATGTATCATATCATTCATGGTATTAACCAACATTTAGAAGGGGAATAGTCTCCCACATATGCTCATCATATGTTGAAATTATATCATGTGTAAATAAGATAAGTAAAGAATGGTATGAGCCATATGGGTTTGAAGGGAATCCAAAGAATAAGAGGATCGTCGAGAGAAATATGGATAAAGGGAATAATGGAAATAAGAATTTTCGCATATGTGATAATAGTGGGAAGAATCACCCTGTTATGTGCTTGAACATAATGTGAGATTGTTATATGTGTGGAGAAAAGGGACACAAAGTTCATGACTGCAAGGGTAATAAAAGGGTTTCAAATGTACAATGCTTTATCTATAAAGAGTTGGGACACTATGTGAATCAATGTCCCAATCATTAAAGTATACCCCAAATGATGCTATTTGATAATAATCATGTTATCAAACTACTGCAGATGAAGAAAAATGATTATAGTTCTTATGTTATTATTAAATAATTGTGTCATTTGAGATTTTTATTAATTATGGACAAGTTATAAAAATTATAAAGTATATAAAGATTGTAAAGAAGTATGTTTTCATAAAGGATTTGAAATTTTCTGGTACAAAGTAATGTGACACAGTTTCAAGTTAAACGTTTTGGATAATATATGGTTGGGGGAAATATAATCCATAATATGTTTCTGAAACTAAGATAATGATTTCTGATTATGATATGATTGATTTGGACAAATTATATTGGATATTATTGACTTCCTTGAAAATAATTATTTGTTTGTTTATTCCATCATTTTTGGAGTTTACAACATTTTTGGATATAATGAGTATATTTTGTATTCTTTTAAAAATAAGGGAATATAAATGTAATCAATAAATTTTTATGGAAATTAAGGGTATTACCATGTTTTAACAGAATCCATTATGAAGGTATTCACATGTTATTGCATGGAAAAAGAGATCTTCAGAATGTTTACCATATAAATTTTGGACTGAGAGTATAAACAGTAATATTTTGGATTAGTCTAATGGTTTGAATAAATTAAGTTGAACATTAGATAATATTGTTTATGGTTAAAAAATATCTTAATATTTTTTAGTATTGTTGTTAAAAGGAAAATCGGAGGTCGGGTGACATCCCGTTGAATCAGATAAGGCCGCAAGACTTGAACCCACAACAGAATGGTGACAATAGCGAATCACCTAGCACTGGCCTATGTGATTTCCTAGTTTGTATAATATAGTTTTTAAAAATAATTTGATCAGTACATTATAAATTCATTTTTTGTAACCCTATAGAATTAGGATAAATTGAATATTTTTTAGTACCATTATGTTTTGGAGTTAAGGATGAGTTTGTGGTAGAAATTTGTTAATGGATGGAACTCTACTTGGCTAGATCTATTTTTTTCTTATTATATGATGAAATTAATTCTTACACTTGAGTGAATGGATATTAAAATTGTTTTTGTATTAATACCTTATGTTTTGAAGAACTGATTATATTTTAAATCTTAATATATTTATGGATTTGAGGCCCTCAAGTTTCTAATTATTGTCCTCATGTTTGTGATTGAAGACCACAATCACACCCTATATATATTTACATTTCTCTCTAATTATGTTTCTATAATTTCAACCACTTTTCTCTTATTTGGAACCCTAATTTTTTGGTGAATTTTTCATTTCAATTTCCCTCTTATTAACACTAATATTAATAAACCTATTTTTAATGTGGGTTTTCCACAAAGGTATTTTATATTTTCAACCATTTATTTTTGAAGAAAAATTTCAAATTTCAAGGAAACAATTTATTTAAGGAGGTTAGAATGTAACACCCCATGATTACATAATACATTATCTCTTTAAGGAAATTTTATAGCTTGCACCACATGCAACACTGAGTTTGAGCGCTGCACGATTTACAAAACTAGCTCTTTAAAAAGCGGTTATGAATATTATTAGCTTCATTTTAAATTTTATATACTCCATATAATTTTAACATCAATATTATGTGTTTTTAGACATAATATAAGAAAAAATATAATTTTTCATATAAAATAAGTGTTTTCAAGAAAAAAATTGCAATTTAACCTCCTTTTAATGGATATTTTTTTAAATCCAATATTTGAAACTTTTATATGTTTGATTTTAAAAAATAAACATCTTCTTCAGATGAATGACTTAAAAATTTACTTTGGACGTATTTTGGGAGTTGTTTTGATAACATTATTATTTTGATTAATAGTGAAAAATTTTATATTTTATTGAAAACATCTTTTTTAATAAAAATAATTATAATGTTAAATTATAATTTGGAATGGTTCTGAAGTATAATTAAGTTATATATTTATCAGTTAAAATAATTTTGATAATTGGAAGTATTTTTAAATTTCAATTAGACATAAACACATATCAATATTTTGATTGTTTTTACTTCTCAAAAACCCGCTTTCAGGTCTTGACAATGAAAATTAATTTTAATTTAATTAATGAAACTTCTATGTCTTTAATTTTTTAAAATAGAAATAATATATTAATTTGGAATATAGAAATTATCTTAGTTTAAATTTTTGGTATTTTTCTGAAAACATTAAATTTTTTAAAAATAGGGAAAAATACAGCACAATACATAAAAACCATATTTTTATTAAAATAATTATTTTTAATTGAAAACATTTCTTAAAATAGATACATAAATCATATATTAGTACATTTTGACTCATTAGAGTCATTTTATAATAATATTAGATATATAAAATTTTATTGAAGTATTTTAACGTCTTTTTACCCACCTCTTAGGCACATTTACCCACCTTCTAGACATATTTGCAAATTTTCATAAAACATAAGTTTATCACTTCTATGAATTGAATTTAAAAAATCATAGAGACATTGTTTACATTAGTAAATAAAATGTGGGTCAATAATATGGAAATAGTTTTTTTAATAAAAACAATTGAATTTTATTTACCAAGGTTAAAAGTAAATAATGTAATTAAAGGTAAAAATATTGTTAAAATTATGCCAAAACATGCAATAATTATATTTAATAAGTGTAGTTATAACAAAATAAACATTAGTACAAAAATAATATCCTTTTTGATCCATTTGTGTTTGATTAGGACATTTATTATATTTTATTTAAAGAATTGTTAAAATTGATAAAATCAAAGTTTAATAACTAAGCCATTTTCAATATAGGGTTAAACATAAGATAAATTAAACTATAAATATTCATTAGAAAGATAAAAATAATTCCTAAATCAGTTTATTTAATTTATAATTTGTAGAAATTAAATAATTAAATTTATCTATGACACAATGATGATGCGGTAATTAACATATTAATGAAATATTAAAATAATTGATATTATAAATTTAACATAAATGTACATTGTGACTTTTGATGCCATGAAAAAATTTTCTATTTTATTATTACATTATCGGGGTGATTTAATGTATCTTTTCTAAGTAATTATCTTTTTATTACTTACAAAAAATCCAAATACTAAATAGTGTCAAAATTGACATAAATGAGTTTTTAAAGGAAATATTATATTATTAAATGATATAATATTTTTAAAAATAGATAGTTTGGCTAGAGGACATATATAAATATATATAAGTCATTAATGAACTTCTTGAGGTTCTATTGTCTTTTTATAGTATGTTTATTAACCATTTATTATAATAATACATGAAGAAATGAAAAAATTTAAACTATTAAACTAAGGGCTAAATATTAAAGATAAGGTTAATATGGTGACATAAACTTCGTTGAACCTATTTTTTAAGAGGATGGAGGCCCATCCACACCTTATACTAGAAATATATCCATTTTGATCTATTAGATACTGAAAATTTATGTATAATAAATTAATATTTCAATTTATTCCTAAAGTTCCCCTCACCTCTCTTACAAAAGGGTACACCCCCTCTCTTAAATTGACATCTCTAACACCATTAGAATCAGAAAAAACCTATGAAAATATCCACCCAAATACCCTCAAATCAACCTGGAGGCCTTAATTTGATCATAAAGCTAACATATGGAGACTTTTATTAAATCAAAACGAAGATCCTCAAGAAGATGTAATTATTTCATCACATCTTTCAATGTTGTTTTCTTTTTCCACTTCCTCTTTCATTGTTGATACAATAACAAAATATTAACTCCAGTACCTTCTAAATACTGAGATATTATTATAAATATGGTATAACCATATTCATTATTCAATCCATCCTATGAATGACAATGTCACCATACGTGCATACGGACGACTTACCATCTCCACATCGTGATGTGGTTTGTTATACAACGTTTCATAATTTGGATGGGTATAATAATGAGTATAATTCATTTAAATAATAATTATCAAATTATAATGATTCATTATATATGATATAACATCCCTTTACAAAAAATTTCACCATAAAAAATATCATCGCTCGTGCGTACGTACGACTTACAGTCTCCACGATGCGATTAGATTCATTTCAACGTTCACCATTCAAATATGATTATAATAATAAATACTATTTATAAGTATGTAATATATGAAATAATAATGATACTAGATATATATATATATATGTATATGTATGTTTGTATATGTATTTGTATATGTATATGTGTTTGAAATTATCTGATTCACTTTAATTCCATACGATATGAAAACAGAAACATTGTTTATGTGAAAGTAAAACCTACCATATCCATAAAATGTGTATTAGATTTCATATATCAATCAATTATTCATATTTATATTCTGAATATAAATTATATATAAATAAATTTTTATATTCTATAAGAAATTGAATCATGATATAAGTGATAGAATCAAGAATAACGAGTTAAAACACTTACAATAATTAAAACAATTATAAACCAAATTATAACTTTTACATAGAAATAATTATTAAATATATAGTATAAAGACATAAATGAGTCATATATGATATCATAAATATTAATATGGTTCTAGTATAATTTAATAACACACTCTGTCCATTATACATGAGGTTAAATGTACCATCGACCAAAGGAAAATACTAGGTAAGGGTTATTTCATCAATCTCATTATTATCTGAGATTGTTTTCATGTAATTATATAATAAGACATATGTATCATCTATGTCCATGTTTCATTCAATTTTTTTAAAAAAGGATTAAATTAAGGTTTTATGGAAGGGTCTCGTTAACTAGATCATCATTTTAAATATTTTTAAATATTTATTTTTCTAAATATTTTTTTTAATGTCCATGTTTTCAAAATTAATTTAATGATTTATTTACATGGACATGATAATTTATATCTTTTTTTCTTTAAAAAGTTTCAAGTGATATGGGAAACATTGATTCAAAAATATATTTGAAATGAATTCCTTTATAAATGTGTGACTTTAAATTTATTTCACCAAAAAAAGATATTTCTCTCAAAATGTTTTACTAATAATTTTCACCTTTTTTAACACCCTTTAGTGGATATTATTGTTGATTAGGGTTGTTTTATTATAATAAAATCTTCCATATTTTATTTAATTATTTATCATATGGTTTAATATGGATGTTCTATTTTTATACCATTAATTTTTTATGGTTAAAGTTAAGATATTTTGTTAGGTTCTTTTAATAAGAATTTTTATTTTATGTTTCAAAATATTCATTTAAGGAATGCATTGCACATTGAAAGTTACTATTGGGGCCGGCTATCACCCCTCGATGCATCAGTTGATATTAGGAGACAAACTTGTTTCTTAGAATAAGGCCATGAGAAAAATATTAATTTGTAGTCTTGGGAAGAGGACTTGACTATGTGGTTATGATGTTTGGAATTATGCATAGTATTATTATGAGATTAGTTATTAATGTCACATGTGATTATTCAACTATTAGAATATCAATTTGAATATGTAAGTGACATTATTTGAAATATATTTTCCATTTTATGCTGATTTTTGTGTTTAAAGGGATTTTGTTTCAATTTTATGCCTTACCATAAACGTTTATGATTATTTATAATAGAATCCACTATATTCTTTTTCCGTACTGTGCATATAATCTCACCCTTATCTTATGTTTTATTTTCCCAGGCGTTCATGTTTTGTATAATTATTTATATATAGGTTTATGCTAAGGGAATATTGGCTTCCTCAATGGATTATTTATGCTATTTTTATGTTAGAAATTGTAATGTAATGTTAGTGTATGTAATCTATTTTCCAAGATGGATAAACTATTCTATCTTTCAGGACATGATTCCATGTAATCATTCCAATGTATTAAAATAATGCACCAACTCATGGTAACTAGGGTCAGGATGTTACATTATTTAATATTTATTTTTGTGAATTATGATATAGTTGATGATGTGTTTCTTTCAAATATATAATTTTGTTTTGATTTTATGGTTCTTAATTATTTTATTTTTTATATTACTAAAATTATATAGAGAGGAATAATAATAATAATAATAATATATATACTAATTATAAATAATTTAATCTAACCAAAAATGAATGTGGAGATAATAAAAGAGTTGGTATCACGTAATAGTTGGATAAAATCAACCATTGATAGTATATTTCAAAAGAGGGGTACATAAAGTATATATATTATAAATATATTATAATAGTTTTACCATCTCATTATAACATTAATATGTTATAAAAGTTTCTAATAAATGATTTAGTAATGTATAAAAGTTTAAATATATCAGGTGACTAGAAAAAAATTTCAATGCATATGTGAATATAAATCACTGAATGTGTTAGATTATTCAAAATAATGTAATTTTTTAAATTGTTTTCCAATAGAATAACATATATATTATACATAAAAAATTAGTTTTTAGTTCTTGATATTGACATTGTTATTTTAAAATAAATTATTTAATATAAATCACATTGGATATCTTTATGAAAAAACTAGTCGATTAGTCACTATTATAGTTGCTGCTCAATATCCAAATCAGGATGTCATGTTTGTTCCGAACAATACCTCACTTATATATTTCCAACATAAGGTGTTTCAAGTGTTTGGAATATCCTGAATGTATATAGACATTCTTGAATCATATATTTGGTTTTTAATTATTTGTATGTTTCCTCCTTGTAGTCATATTTAGAAATTTTTAAGGAAAACCTTGAAAGTAATAATATTTTAATTCATTGATAAGGACCTACTTGATTCCACGAATATTCTAATTCACAACTCTATTGAAGATTAATAATTTCATTTTTGGTCTTCATGTTTATTAATTTATTTAGTTGTCTAATTATGGTAATAAAATGACCTCCAAACATTGAAACCACTATAACACCTCATATAATCTAGATTTGGTTAGATTTTTATTGACATCCTATGATCCTCTTCAAATATGCAACCATTTTACCATTTCATGACAGGTTGGTGTGACCCTAAAATTTAATTTGGCTACTTCTAAGTTATAATTCTCTACTATTTCTAGTACTTTCACAAAGGTGGTTAGGTTTAATTCATTAAAATATTAGATTTGAAAAACAAAAATGGAGACTATGGGGTTTTTGTAATATTTTCATTGAGAATAACCTAGACTATAATAATACCTACAATAAATTTGGACACCAATGTAAGTGTTTTGGAAATGTGATCCCCTAATATTTCCCAAAGTGTTGACCACATTTTAGGAAAAATGTCACATGGATTGAAAAAAGGAATATACATAATCAAATCTTATACATATCAATATATTATTTATATGATGTACTGAAATTTTTTGTTACATTACATTCCAATGAAATATTGAGGTTTAGGGTTTTTTTTAATTTGAATAAAAATTTAACTAATAAATCTCATTCCATTTTAACTAATAAACATTTATTTCCAATATAGGAGAAAAAAAACAAACCATAATGAGTACTAAACATCTCCTAAAAATGTTACATAGAATAAAATATTCTAGATATTATATGAATTATTTATATTCCTAACACGGGGAATGAGAACATAAAAAGGATTTATCTAAGATTTTTAGTAATGGTAAACACAAGAATTAGAATTAAATATCATAAGCGATCATAAGATTAACATTCAGTTATAATCGAGAATGTTACAACAAATAATGAATATATAATAAATCATTGAACAAGTCTTGGAAAAATATAATACATGAATCATAATAGTATATAAATATGATTTAAAAAATATTATCCATGAGATAGTAACATAAATACAATAATAAGGAAAAAATATGGAATCTTTCAAATATAAAATAATCATAAACATAGAAAATCCAATGAACAAATATTCTTACATCACTTTCACACAATAAATTATAAAATAATATTCTTACATCTTATTCAAATAATTTTTTTTAAAATGATCCTTCCCACGAACCATTCAAACAAAATAGTTGTGGACATTGATTTTTATTTATCATTTACTAAAAAACACGTCAATAAAAATACCTATATCTTAGTGATAATGTAAATTTTTTATCCATTCCTCTTGTATCTCATTCATGTAATAATTAATCATCTCATGTTATAATAAACCTTAAAAATTAATTATTGGGAGGTATATAACCCTTCCCATAATCATCAGTTCACATGATGGTGAAACAAAATCAAGCATCCATTACATCATAAAGAACCCATGGAAAAAATATGCTTCTCAAACCATTCAAAGAACAACACATAATATGAAATTAAAAATGAAAGGATATCACACAAAATAATTTTTCTAGGGATAAAATTATCATAATAAAAATCTAAATGGTGTTCCAAATATCACATCATGAGAGATAAACCATTGGTGAAAATAGATATGTAAATACAATATTTTTTTAAAAATAAAATAAAAATGAAATGTAAAAACATTTAAGATTAATTTTCATTTAAAATTAATATTAAATTATGTGTACATAAATGGAAACAATGTTTATAGAAATATAAAATGGATTGTAACATTAAATATTTAGTTTTTAAATATTGCAAAAAAAATTAATTTTTTTAAAATTCCATTATTTAAAAACCAACATTGAAAAAGATGTATTACGTAACATTCTAGGTAAACAAAGAAATATGATATTTTCATACTTATTAATATTTATGAATTAAATATTAATTTTACTTTAAAGTGGATGATCTGTTTGATGGCATACCTGACATGCAACAATGAGTTTTTTGAAATCATATGTTGCACACAAGGCTGAGTCACACTGAAAAATAATAATATGACATTATTTTAAATGGTAGTTAACTAATAGTCTTCTTATTAGAGTGAATGAAAATAAATAAATAAAATATGATTATAAATTTCTTTAAATGTTTTTACATTTATCCAATAAATGTTAGAAGCTTAATATTTGAATGAATCCAATTTTAAGCATAAAACTCTAATATTCATTAAAATGTCTATTTACTTCCTTTTGATGGTGAACTATTTTTAAATATAGTTTTTGTCACTATTATATTTTATTTTAATAAAAATAACATTATTCTTTAGAATCGGGATATGAAAATTTACTTTGGTTGAAATTTTTGTATTTTTATGATAATGTTCATTTTTTAATGAATAGTAGAAAACGTTGTATTTTAAATACTACCGTTTAATTAAATTTATTTATATAGATATATTATATTTTTAATTTGTTTTAAAGTGTAATTAGATTATATTATTACAATTTAATAAACTATTTTTGGTCATTGGATGTAATTTCAATTTTGAAATTGGACATAACAAGTGTCAATCTTTTGATAATTATTATTTCTTAAAAACACGCTTTCTGTTTTGACAATATATATTAATTTTAAAATAATTTCATCCACTTCTGTTTTTTGAATTTGAAAAAATATATTCTATATTTGGAATCAAGAAGTCTAAATTTTGTAAATAATTATCTTTTATTTTTACACATTGTGAATATTTATTTCAGTAAATATTTTCTTTACTTTGATTAAAGGGTAAATATGCTAAATAAGAGTAAACAAATATTATTATAATAATATTAAATTAACCTAACATGTGTCTCAATCCTATTGGTTGATACATGTATCACCATGTGCATCTTTGGAATGATTTGGGGACCCCAAGGAGCCACATAGAATTGATAATGACACATTATATTAATTAATTTAAAACAATGAAAAAAATGAAATAAAAATATATCTTTTAGTAAATAAATTTTTTTACATGGGGTTATAAAAGTAATATCTTAGAATATAAATATTAATTACAAAGATAAAATTATTCCACCCACTATGGTATTTTATTTATTATTTTTAGACATTATGTAAATAATATTATTTAAGACCCAATGATTATGCATTGATTACATTATCAATAAATTATTTAAATAAATGAGATTATAAAATTTAATAAACTATCTAATAAATGATCAATTATTATTACATGATTTTATTTTGAACAAGATTAATCTTATCTTCAAATTTAATGAGTTTTGGAAATAATTTAACTGAATATTAGTTTATAATAAAATAATGTTTTCAAACATTCCTAAAGATCACATCCCCCCCCCTTTATATAAATCCATCACCTCTAACCTGTTACTTACACATCTCAATCCCCTTGTCACACCCAAAAATTTCACAGAAAATCTCTCAATATCACTGTCTTCCACCTAGAGGCCTTACCTTAGGTAGAAATCAGTTCAAGAAATCCTTTTGTATCAAACCAAAGGGAGTTACCCAATTTAAATGAGATTAAAAAAAACAGTGGGTTATATCGGACACGAGGTAAGGGAAGTCATCTCAATATCCTTTCGCTGAGGAATATTTTGATTTATACAAGACGTTCTTTTATACAATATATAAATCCCCTTTACCTTTCATTTCAATCCAAGGGAATCTTAATCTATGTAGCGTTTTACTAAATGACAAATGAAAGTGTTTATTTTTAACGTATGTACTGACAAAGTCCATTCCACCGCCAAGAGTGTTATTTGATATTTGTATGAAATAATAGGTCATAATGTCATTAAAAGGAAATAAAATACCGTATACTCTTTTAACTAGTTTTTTTATTGAAATTTTTTTTGATAACGGATTGTTTATGTCAATAGATTTAAATGATATATTGTGATTGAAATGTTGGAATGTTATCTTTACTTAATGTTTAGTTTCTGTGTTATGAATATGATATGGTTCTTGGTCATTTTTTATGTATATGGTTGGTTCAGTGATAAACCTAGGATTGGTGAGCCTGATGTAGCTCTCCAATTCATTGGTTAAGGTGGATGAGGTAAATGTTAATGTTTGTCCTAAATGATTTAGGTAATATACTGGGATGGGTATTCCAAATGTAACTCCCTAAGTAGTTGTGAATGCTAAAATATAATTATTCTATGGATGCCATAAGTTAGCTTTATGATTTCTGATTTTCCCTGTGTTATTCAAAAATCTTATGATCTTGTGTGGTATGTTAAATATTAAAATGTATGATTTCTTTGACTTGTTTGTATTAATGGACTAATGTTTTCCTTCCTTGTTTAATAACCCTTACTGAGATTTTTATGCTCATCCCATGTTATTGAAATGTTTTTCATAGGAATTAAAGATGCATAATGTTAAGGTTGGGATCAAGGAAAAGTCATGCTGTTTAAAACAAGGAACTAGACATGGATCTTTTATTAAAAGTTTTTATTTTATTAAAAATGGACAGTGTCTAGAAGTGTCTACAAGTAATATTCAATGTTGTTATGTAAATTTTATGACCTAATTATCTAAAGCCATAAACATGAAAATATCCTCGATGAGAATTAATAACCTAATTCAATATTATTTTATATTTATGGCTGAGTCCTTATGGTTGGTATCAGAGGTTAGTTTAGACAACATTAGAAGTTAGGATATAGTTAAATTAATATCCATAAATTGTTTTTACTTTATGGTGATATTGAAATGATATAGCATTTAAAAATTAACATGTTTCTTGTCCTAATATATTTATGTGTTCAGAATGGTTTTCTACAGAGAAAAAAGGGCAGCTATGATAGGATGACATCAAGAGGGATACAACCTTCTAAATCAGCAACCAGATATGGTCGGAATCACAACTGAAAAGTTTGTTGCACTAATGGTGTAGTTGAATCAAACTATAAATGGTATTGGTATTCATGCATGAGATCAGCTAGATAAACCACCGAGGAACATGATAGTAGTAGAGCATTTCATGAGGCCACAACCCCATCATTCAGACGATCATCTGACCCTACGCTAGCTGAATGGTGGATTAAAGTACTAGAGAAGATTTTTGATATCATGGGGTCTTCAGAAAATCAAATGGTTAGTCTTTTTTATTTACCATTTTGAAGGTGAAGCTGATCAGTGGTGATCGATGGTGAAAAATATCAGGGATAGTGATGCGATTTTTGCTCTTGATTGGGATGAATTCAATGGTATGATTCTTGAGAATTAGTTTCCTAAAGTGTTTCATTTTTGTATAGAAAAATAATTCCTAGAATTGAGGTAGGAGGATGACTTTAGTGGCTTTTTATGAAGAAACATTTACTCGATTGGCAAGGAATGATCAAAATTTCATACGAGATCTTGATATTAAAATCAACCATTCTTACTCAGGATTAAAGCCAATGTATCCAAGGGAATTATATTCTCATGAGTTCAAAAGTTATGAATTTTTTTTGATGTATGGAGAAGGTGGAAATGGAGTTTTCCGATGATCAGATGTTCTTTGAAAAGCAACCGAATAAGAGATCTAGGTGGTAGATGAACGGGAAGAACTCTCAAAAAACAGAGATGGCAAGAAACATAATTTTACAGTTTGTAAAAATTGGGGTAAACAGCATGATGGGTTATGTCTTTCTAATTCTTATTAGTGCTACATATGTTGTAAAATGGGACATAAGTCTTGTAATTACACTAAAAAAGATCAAGGTAATGGTAGGAAAAAATTTTATTTACAGTCAGTAAAATGATTTAAGTGTTATGAAATGGGTCATTATGAAAATGAGTATCCAATGAAGAACTCAACTAAGGTATAGAATCCAAACTACAAGAAAAACGGGGTGATGAAATGCTTTGCAACTACTTCTGCAAATGATGGGCCATTAAATGAAGTAGTATCAGGGACACTATTTATTTATTCAGATTATGAAAATGTGTGGTTTGATTCAGGTTATACAAACTAGTTCATTTTTAGAAGTTTTCTAGTAAATTGGGAATTCCGCCTCAAGGTATGTGTAGAGACCCGATTTTTACCATGTATTACTTTGGAATATTTCAGCATATAATTCCATAGCTAAGCGAGAATATGGCGTGCGTTTTTGAGGCCCAGTGTGCTCAAAATAATTTATATAAAAATATTATGTGTCTCTATACTATTCACGTGCCAGGGTTGTGTTTTCTACTAAATGGTAGCTCAGATCAGAAATATGAGGGCACGATTGCATCCGTAGAATTCCGTTTACTCTAGGCGGGGTTTAAAATTTGTGAGTGCGAGCCTACTGTGAGAGATGTCACCCAGGGGAAAATCGTCATTTTAAAATAATGACTTAGTGTTTTTTATTACTTGCATTCATTTTAAATAAATTTCGAACTATGTATCAGAATAGAAATCCGAGACTTCTGTTGAGTTAAAAATGGAGTGTTTTGCCTAAGCGCAATATAAAATGATAGGGCGTGGCAGTTTCAGAATCCACGCTAAGTGGATTTTTTTATAAATAGAAGAATATGAGTTTATTGTTAGGGTTCTCCCTTCTCTATCCTTTCTCTCTCTATGTATCTCTAAATGTTCTTCACTATTCATCATTGTTCTTCACATGAATTAGGATCAATCATCACCGAACCATTGTTGGATCGAAGAAGGAGCATCTTGGATGCGCCGCCAATGACGAACGGCTAGATCGAGGTAGGATTTCTGATTAATATTCACACCTTCATTAATTTCTTGAGTTTTTCCAATTTCTTCATATAAATTCTATAATTCTAAACCTGGGGAGATGGTCGAACGAACACTACCAATGCCCGATCCCCATTTTTAATTCTTGTTCTTGGGCATTATTCGTCCAAAATTTTGGACATTCCAATCATTATCGGATAGACAATCGGGGGTAGGTAATGCGAAGGCCTCGTCCAGAGGATCCCAAACCCGAATTCAATATTAAAATGGACCACCGGAGCGGAGGCGGCGGTGGTCGGAAGCCCCGACTCCGGAAAGGGCGGAGGCTGGAGTTTGGGGTGGTGCAATATGGAGGTGTCTGACAGGGGAGCCGAGCAGGTCGAGGCAGAGCATGGAGGGGTTGGTCCAGCGCAACAGTGTTGGGTGTGGCCGGCAAGGACGGGGTGCGGCCGGAGGAGCCGAGAAGTCCAGGCGGAGCCGGCTGTGCCGGCGGCAGAGCATAGGGATTCAGCGGTGGCAGCGGATTGCGGGGCATCGAGTGGGACGAGCCAGAGGTCTCGGTAGGTGGCGTCAGCCAGTCACGGCACATGCTGGAGGAGGTGTGGCGGTGTGCTGCAAGAGGCAATGGCACTGACATGTCTTGTCCTAGTCGGAGGAGGAACCTGAGGCACTGACCGCCTCGGGGTGCGTCGTTGACAAAGACCCGTGCTTCGTGGGTCCTGCTGGACGACGCATATAAGACCAACCTTTGGCAGGTCTACATTGGTGAACTAGATCCGAGGCGGGTCTGGGGTGGCTGGAGCGGGCTGCAGCGAGTTGGGGAAGACTCGTGGCTTGGCTGCAGGGCTGCGGTTTGGACCTGACCAGCCCGAGTGAACCGGCCTAGTTGGGCCCCATTGCGTTCAAGGGGCCGTATATCCTAAACGGTTCATCCATTTGACGTGCTGTTAGTGGCTGCATGTCTGTGTTGATGATGCAGACTATTTGAATTGGGTTTCATGGTTTTTGGGTTCTGCGCCCAAAGGCAGGTAAATGGGGATGCTTTAATTTAATAATATCAAATAATAATTAAAGTGGCGACGAACATGGTTTGTAAAAAGTAAATAGAAATGATATTATTATTAACATAACACATGTCCTAATTCTATTAGAAAAGTGTAATTCTAACAAAAAGAACCATAAGAATAAAATACGACCCTTTAGTCCCATATGGAATAGATTAAGACGTTTATTATTAATTAATTTTAAGAAGAGTTAAAAGAGTTAAAATCAATGTTTAATAACTAAAATATTATTAATATATGGTTATAAAGAGGATATATTCGAATAAAAATACTCATTAGAAATCTAAAAATGTTTACCACATAATGGTAGTTTATTTTTATTTTTTGACATTAAATAATTTAATTTATTTATGACATAATGATGATGTAGTAATTACCTTATTAAACAATATTAACATAATTGCTATTATAAATACCCAAATAAATGTAATTTTAGACTTTTTATGAATTAAAATAATTTTTTTGGTTAATATAATATATTAGGGTTGGTTAGAAAAAAGTTTTTTCTCAAAGTATTAATGCTGTTATGAATTTAGAAAAAACAAAATACCAAATAGTGTCAAAATTGATATAAAAGAGTTTTTAAAACAAATATTATATTATTAATTGATATAATGGTTCTAAAAAAATATGGTTTAGAAAAAAGACGTATATAATAATATATATGACATTAATGAACCAATTGGGGTTCTATTGGCAGTTTATAGTAATTTTATTAACCATATAGTATAAGAATACAAGAAGAAACGATAAAAGATAAATTATTTAACTTAGTGTTAAATCTATATGATAAGGTTAAAATGGAAACCTAAAAATTCCTAAAACCTATTGGATGAGAGGATTTCTACCCATACCTACCCTATCTTGGAAATAAGTCACATTTTAGCAATTATAAAATTATTATGAATTTATTATAAAATAATATTTTAATTTTTTCCTAATGTGCCCCTCACCCCTCTTATAAATGGGAACTACACCTTCTCTCTAATTCACACCTCCAATGCCATTTGGTTCGGACAACCCCTGCCCAAATACCCACTAAACCATCCTCCCTTCATCCTAGAGGCCACTCATTAGTAATAAAGCCATTCTATGGATCCCTTTTGACTAACTCAAAAGGAAGAACCTGAAGAAGAGGTAAATATCTCATTACATATTTCAAGTTCCTCTATTGTTCCACTTCCTCCTTATTTGTTGTTTTTATTCTAAAATAACAACTACAGTATCTTATATATACTGTGATGTTATTATAAAATTTTTATATCCATATTAGTTATTTTATCCATGCTATGTATGAACCAGTAGCCACTCGTGCGTACGTACGACTTACCATCTCCACGTCGTGGTATAGTTTGTTAATCAAACATTTCATCACTTGGATGGGTATAATAATGAGTATAAATGATATAAATAATAAATGTAACATTATTATGATTCTGTATATATGATATAAAATCTAATTATATACGATTTTAATATCAAAAGAATGATATTGTCGCTCTTGCTTACGTACAGAGTACTGTCTCCACGAACGCGAGGAGATTCATTTTCCATGATTAACCATTAACATATAATTATAAAGTATATATAATAAATAATCATGAAATATATTACATAATAATGATACTGTATTTATGTGAATATATATTTCATTTACTTAATTCCATTCAATTCAGTATGGAAACGAAAACAGAGTTCACGCGTACGTATAGCCTAGTGTCTCCATGAACAGTGTATTTCATTCCATTTATCGATCTATCATATATATTTATACGAAGAATATATAATATATATAAATAATGGTTTAAATTATGTAATTATGTAAATCAAGATATAAGTAATAATATCAAGAACAAAAAGTCGAAACACGTACGATAAATGAAACGATTTTAACCAAAACACAGCTTTAACATGGAATTTACAACAGAATGGGTAATATAAAGTAATAAGTGAATCAGATATGATATAATAAATATTATTATGGTTATTTTAAAAGTTAATAATATATTTAAAACTGCTATAAATGAGTCTCTGACACATATGGAATAAATTGGACATAAGGTAAAGGATAATTCTGCAAATCTCATTTTTATATGAGGTTACTTATACGTAAGTATTTACTAGGGTTATATTTTTCATCCATGTCCATAAAATGTTTTTCATAATGTGTATAATGTTATTCCATGTATTTTGAAAGTCAATTTTTCCCATATTTGAATTTTACTATGTGTTATGGAAAGAATCATTATTTTATTTACCATACAATGTACTTTTTGACTTTTCCAGCAAAAGTACAAGAAGAATGTTTTTTAAATTATGCGACAGGAATTTTTTTTATGGTTTCATAAATCCATATTTTCATGAAGATTAATATAAAAGATATCATGATTATTTTAAGAAAAAATCCTTTTCATTTAAAATTGCATGACATTTTGTGAAATGAAGATGATTGTTAAGAAGAAAGGATATTTTCCTCAAGAATTCATTTCAAGTGCTTTGTCAAAACTATTTTCTATATAAGATTACATTATTTAGTATGATTATGATTCAAGTATAATATATCTATTATTTATATGGTTTGATACTTATTATGATGACATGATATCCATTCGGTTTATATGGATTATGTTATGATGGGATGATTTTTATGAAACCCATTTTATTCTTTGGGTTGTGATTAATGATTTGTGTTTATTTTATGGCACACGTAAGAATGATTTTATTATGAGATGTGTGGGACCTATATCTCACTCCAAAAAAACTGGCTAATGATTTATATATCATGAGATAGACATGGCTGGATAGAAAAGTGAATATGATTCAGTAATACAGGGCTGGAATGGCAAGTAAACCCAGTTCAGTTATAGACTTTGTACACTATGATGGTCTTGGAAGCAATGCCTAAACTATAGTGGAAATCATTACATGATATCAATGGTTTCAACAATTATATGTTTTATTCCCATGCTATATTATCATAATTAATGTTCCTTTATGATCTATGCCTTACATACATCCAATATTTATTTCACCACTCAAGATTTTGATGTTTAAACATTATGTTCCTGTTTTTATGTTCAAATGTATATGATTTGTTTTATTTTATCCATTCATACATTTACTGAGAATATGAGCTCACCCTTTATATGTTCTCTTTTCCTTAGGATATAAAGAAAGATTTTATGTAAGGAAACAAAAGAGGAAGATCTTTATGGGAGATGTTGAAGATCTTTCACAATAATTTGAGGATTATGTTCAGAGTTTCCAAAGACACTAAACTATTATGGTCCTTGAGTGTTGGTTTTTGTTATGTATTAAGTATTCCACAAAATTAATGTAATGTCTATGTATGTCAATCTTGGGTCTCTACAGTTGGTATCATAGGAAAGGTTTAGTAAACCTTTGGAAACTAGGATGCGAAAACTTTAGTGAAACCCCTAGAGATATTTCTAATGTATGTCTATGGATGTCTCATAGGTTAATTATAAGTATAAGTTATAGTCCTTTAATTATGGTAACGATATTAGAATTCAACCCTAGAAGTTATATATTGAAGGTACTACCCATTTATTATTTTACATTCCTAGTAATATTTTTTCCTCTCACAATATTGTTTTTAGGTTTTAGATGATGGCTTGAACCTGAATGAACCACGTTGAAAAATGAAATGGACAATGCAATGATTGTCCTCCTGAACAAACCAATGTTATGGGAGATGTAGTGAAAAATAATATTGCTATAATTACACATGGTATGAATCATTATGGACTTCCAAATGAGTAGAGAAATAAACAATATTCTGTTGACTTCTTCATGAGGCAACGTCCACCTTATTTCAGTGGGTCTTCTGATCCACTTGTTGAATGAAAATGGATTAGTACCATTGAAAAGTTATTTTTCATACATTTCTGTTCAAAACATGAAAAATTTATTCTGGCTATTTACCATTTATAAGGTGAATCAGACCATTGGTGGACTCTAATTAAGAATACTAGGACCCAAGATGAAATTGAATCCATGGAATGGGATGAGTTCAAGAACTTATTTTTTCAATAAGTACATCCCTCATATTATTCAAACAAATATGAAAAAGGAGTTCCTTGATCTTAAGAAAAAGGATGATGAATATGTTGGTATATATGAGGCTAATTTTACAAGGCTTGCAAGGTATGCATCTGGATTTATCATCCAACCTGAAAGTAAAATTGTTCAATTATTTAGTGGATTAAAACCAATTCTTTGAAGAGAATTGGCTATAAGAGACTTCAATAGATATGAAGAAATTAGGCATTGTGCTATCAAGGTAGAACTGGAAGATGGTGTTACATATCCATCTCATAGTTTTGACAAAAAAAGAAAGATGGTGTTCAAGGAAAAATCTCATAACAATGGTGAAAATAAGGTGAAAATTTCTCTATACTCAATGTGTGGAAAGAATCCTAATGAAGATTGTCGAAAATGTACTAGAAAATGATTAATGTGTGGAAAAGATGGTCATCAAGAAGCTGTGTGTTGAAGTAATAGGAAAACATTTTCTATTGATGTGAATAGAGAAAAGACTAAAGAGAACACTCCATCAACACTTCTGTGCTTCAAGTGCAAGGAAATGGGGAATTATGCTAATCAATGCCCTAATACAAGGGTTAAAGATGATCAATGTGAGAAACCTCTTAAGGAAAAAGACAAAGAGAAGTCACATGCGATCACTATTTGTGATGTTGAGTATGAAAATGATGTTGTGGAGTGATTAAGTGTTTGTGTAATAGGATTTCAAAATAGTATCATGGAATCTCATTTATAGTATCGTGAAATTTCGAAATAGCGATGTATTGGTTTTTATAATTGTATGGTACCGGTAACCATGAAAAGTGATTGGGTTTTTTTTTGGAAAACAGATGATATGCACATAATTAAGGGATAAGGAGAAAATAATATGTTTGATAGTATTAATGAGCTCATGACTGATATAAGGGAAAAGTGATATTATGGTTTGAGTATAGAGAATTTTTGGAATTTTGATATGTGAAAACAGTTTACTTTTATCAGCATTCA
Source organism: Viscum album (assembly GCA_963277665.1). Classification (NCBI taxonomy): domain Eukaryota; kingdom Viridiplantae; phylum Streptophyta; class Magnoliopsida; order Santalales; family Viscaceae; genus Viscum; species Viscum album. Next base: position 765,439,240 of record OY728150.1, read on the forward strand.
TGCTTTCACTAATGTTTAAGGGGTATTAATTTTTCAAGAGAATACATGAAAAAGGTATTCACATGTTTGGAATTTAACCAACAACAAGATATATATTATGATATATTGGGAATAAATGATTGTATTCACATTCTTGGTAGTTGACATTTCTAGTAATCAGACCGAAGTATTTTAGATAAGCCTAAAGGTCGGATTGGATTAATTTAGACATCAGATAGTGTTTTATAAAGCTATAAATTTTTTATTTTATTTATGAATTGTTATAATAGTATAGTTTTAGAAAAAGGACAACATGTAGGATGTGCGACAACCTGTCACGTCAGACACGGTTGTGGGAATCGAACCCACAACCGAAGTGCGATAGGCCTTTATCTCCTACCACTGGCATACAGGAAGTCCCTGGTTAGTATAAATTAGTTTTAATTCATTACGTGGTTTGATATATGAAATATATGTCCATTTTAGGAACCATATACGACTAATCTCACCATAGATGGACTTATGTATATTTAATAACTTTTTCTAACCTATTTTTTGAGATAGATGGAATGCCCTATAATTCTATTGCATGATCTGCTAACACTTCACGAATGAAAAATTCAACTTCATTTCTTTAAGAGATAAAGTCGAAATTATTCAAGGAATGTCCAACGATGAGATTGTACCAAAATAAATTATGTATTTCTTCTAATTCCAATTTTTTTCAACATTAGGGAAATGATCTTGTAAACCAAAAATGTTTTCCTATTTCCCTCATATCTGATGAATCAGATGGTACCTTAGATCATCAAAAAATTATGGCTTTGTGATTGTTGGATTTTTCAAATCCATGTTCTCTACCACTCTCCATCTGAACATGATGGTTAGATTTCTCCTCCATATCCATATTTTCACATGTTTTCTCTTATATGGAAACCCAATGATTAGTTAATTTGGGTAACCATTACGTTTCATAATTTAGTTTTTAATGTTATGTTTTGGTATTCCTTTTTATTATGTGGGTTTCTATGAAATAAACTTTCATGTAGTGAAACATTAAAAACCTAGAAGAATTTCGAGAGAAAAATTCATTTTAAGGGGGGTAGAATGTAACACCACGAGATTTTATGAAAAATATTCTTTTAATTTCATTGATGTCTTATGTTGTACAACACACCAAAATTATATTGTGCTATACAAAACACCATATTATCTTGTATTATATGCAAACACTATTCTTGGCTTGTGTTTCACGAAAGAGAAACCTTCTTCAATAGCGTGTGTTGTATGCAATACTGAGTTTCACTAAACAACGATATATTGTTATAATATTATTAAAAACTAGCCTTTATGAATAGCAGTACCCACTTTTTAGAATATTATAAATTTTATCTTTCAAAATGGACTTAATTTTTGGATTTGGAATTTTTAAATTTGCTTAGGGTGAATTTTTGGTATTTTTCTGAAAACTTTTAGTTTTTGATGAATAGTGAAAACACTGAGTTATAGTTTAAAACCAAATTTTTATTTAAATAATTGTTTATTTTATATAAATTTATTTTAGGTCAAAATAGATACATAATACCTATATAAGTTCAATTTAATTCATTGGAGTCATTTTATAATAATTTTAGATATAAATAATTTTTATTGAACTTTTCACCGTCTTTTACCCACCCCCTAGGAGAATTTTCAAATTTACATAAAACATAATTTAACTGCTTCTATGAGTGGAATTTCAAAAATCTGAGAGACATGGTTGATATCAGTATGTATAATGTGGTTCAATAAGATAAAAATAATTTTTTGTGAATAGTAACATTTTACATTTATTTACCACGGTTAAAAGTAAATAGGGTAATTAAGGGTAAAAATGATATTATTAATAACATAAAACATTTCCTAATTCTATTGTATAAGTTTAATTCGACCAAAAACAACCTTAGGAATAAAATATGACCCTTTAGGTTCACTTGAATTATATTAGGACATTTATTATTATTTAATTCAATGAAGATTTTAAAGAGTAAAAATCAATGTTTAATAACTATAACATTTTTAATATTGGGTTATACATAAGATCATCAGACTATAAATATTAATTAGATATATTAAAATATTTCCTACATAATGGTATTTTATTTATATTTTTTTGATATTAAATAATTTAATTTATTTATGACACAATGATGATTTAGTAATTACCTTATTAATAAAATATTAACATAATGGATATTATAAATACCCAAATAAATTTAATTTTAGAGTTTTTATGAATTAAAATAATATTCATGGTTAATATAACATATTAAGGTTGGTTAGATGAATTGGTTTGATGTAATAATTCTGTTATAAATTTTGAACAAACAAAATACCAAATAGTGTCAAAATTCACATAAAAGAGTTTTTAAAACAAATATTATATTATAAATTGATATAATGGTCCAAAATATATGAGGTTCGGCCAAAAGACATAAATAATAATATATATGTCATTAATGAACCAATTGGGGTTCTATTGTTAGTTTATTGTATGATTTCTAACCATATAGTGTAAGAATATAAGAAGACACGTTAAAAGTTATATTAATTTGCTTAGAGTTAAATCTAAATGATAAGGTTAAAATGGTCACCTAAAATTGTCTAAAACCAATTGGTTGAAAGGATTTCGATCCATACTTACCCTAACCTTAAAATAAGTCACTTTGGAGCCATTATAAATAGAATATGAATTTATTATAAAATAATATTTCATGTTTTTTCTAAGGTGCCCCTCACCCTTCTTATAAAAGGGCACTCACCCTTCTCTCTAATTCACACCTCCAAAGCCATTTGGCTTGGCGAAACCCAAAAAAACTACCATCTCAACTCTCCTACCTTCATCCTAGAGGCCTTATTTTTGTCATAAAGTAATCCTATGGAGCTCTCTTTATCAAATCAAATAGAAGAACCCGAAGAAGAGGTAAATATCTCACCACCTATTTCAAGTTCCATTATTCTTCCACTTCCTCATTCTTTGTTGTTTCCACTCTAAAATAATAACTATGGAATCTTCTATATACTGTGATGTTATTTTATAAATTGTACAACCATATTAGGTATTTTATCCATCCTATGAATGAAAAACTTACCACACTTGCATACGTACGACTCACCGTATCCACATCGTGGTGTAGTTTGTTATTCAAATATTTCATCTTTTGTGTAACACCCCAAGCTTCTACGGTACACTTCTCTTTGAATAATGTGATAGCGTGTGTTGTACGCAACACCGAGTTCTAACACACCATAACTAATCAAACTAGCCGTTATGAATAGTAATACCTACTTTTTGAAATTATATATATTTTATATTTGAAAATGGACTTCATTTTTGGATTCGGAATATCGAATTTAGCCTAAGGTGAAATTTTGGTACATTTCGGATAACTTTCATATTTTGATGAATAGTGAAAATTACTAAGTTTTAATTAAAAACAACTTTTTTAATCAAAATAATTAATAGTGATAAATTATGAATTTGAGTTGTTTTAAAGTATATTTAGAATATAGTTTTACCATTTAATATAATGTTGGTCATTGGACATAATTTTACAATTAAACCGAACATAAACGAGTGTCAATCTTTTGATAGTTATTATCTCTTAAAAACACGCTTTTTGTTTTGACAGTGGGAATTAATTTTAAATTAATTTCTGCCACTTCTGTGTTTGGAATTTAGGAAAATGGATTCCATATTTGGAATAAGGATGTTCAAATTGTGTAAATAGGTAACTTTTGTTTTTATACATTTTGAATAATTACTGCGGTAAATATTTTATTTACCATGGTTAAGGGTAAATCCGGTAAATAAGGGTTAAAAATAATATTATAATAATACTAAATTACCCTAAAACGTGTCTTAACCCTATTGGTTGATACATGGTCGACCATGGGAATCTTTGGGTCTATTTTGGGACCCCATGGATCCACTTGTAAGTGATAATGACACTTTATTTTAATTATGTTAAAATGAATACAAAAATGACACAAGCATATATCTTTTAGAAAAACAATTGTTACATAGGGTTATAAATGTTGGATTTTAGATTATAAATATTCATTAAAAATCTAAAAAGATTTCCTACATAATTATATTTTATTTATAATTTTTAGACATTAAATAATTTATTTTATTTATGACACAATGATGATGCAGTAATTACTATAATAGTGAAAAATTAAAATAATTGATATTATAAATACCCAAATAAATATAATATGAAACTTTTAATGAATTAAACTAATTTTCTAGGATAATATGATATATTAGGATTGATTTAATTGACTTTTTTAGAAGTAATCAATCTGTTATGAGTTTCACAAAAATCAACTATTGAATAGTGTCAAAATTGACATAAAAGAGTTCTTAAAACAAATATTATATTATTAATTGATATTAAATTCCTAAAAATATAAGGTTCGGCCAAGAGACTTATATCATGATATTTTCATCATTAATGTACCACTTGGGCGTCGCTTGGATGTATATAGTAAGTTTATTAACCATATTATATAAAAATACAAAGAGACATTGTAAAAGTGAAACTAATTAACTTAGAGTTAATACTTAAAGATAAGGTTAATATAAGTACCCAAACCTGTCTAAATTCTATTGTTTGAGTGGTTTTCGACCTATCCCCACCTTAACCTTTAAATAATAAGCTTTGGATCCATTATAAACCGAATATGAATTTATTATAAATTAATATTTCTAGCTTTTCCAAAGGTTCCCCTCACCCCTCTTATAAAAGGGCACTCCTCCTTCTCATTTCTTCACACCTTCAAAGCCTTTTGGTTCGGAAAAACTCTTCTCAAATACTCTCCCAACATCCCTCACTACAACCTAGAGGCCTTAGTTTGATCAGAAAGCCAACCTAAGGAGCCCTTTTGATCAAATCAAAAGGAAGAACCCGAAGAAGAGGTAATGATTTCACCACCCTTCTCCAAGTTCATTTCTTCTTCCACTTCTTCTTCCTTTGTTCTTACCATTCTAAAATAGTAACTCCAGTATCTCACATATACTGTGATGTTATTATAAATATGGTACAACCATATTCAGTATTCTATCCACCCTTTTAATAACATGTCACCATACGTGCGTACGTACGGACTACCGTCTCCACGTCGTGGTGTAATTGTTATTCAATATAATATTATTTGGATCGGTATAATAATGATGTGTAACTCATGTAAATAATAAATATAACATGTTAATGATTCTGTATATATGTTATACCATCCATTTATATATTATTTTAATATCAAAAGAATGATATTGTCGCTCGTGCGTAAGTACGGACTACCGTCTCCACGAACGCGATGAGATTCATTCTCCATCGTATCCATTCAAGTATAATTATCATTTGATGATTTAAAAATGATGTTTAAGGACTAGATATCATTCTGGATATGAATAAGATACAACAACCATGGATTATGTTACAAAACATATAAAATAAAATGAGTAAGTTAACTCCCCAAACGACGATAATTCTAAGATATTATTAACAAATCAATGTTAAAAGAACATATATGATATCATATTATTATATATGATTCTTGTATAATTTAATAACAACTATTTCACCATTATACAGGAGGTTAACCTACCCCAACCAAGGAAAAGTACAAGGTAAGGGTTTACTTTACAACCTCTTCATTATCCAAGGTTGTTTATACATAATAATCTACTGGGATCTCTTTATCATCCACATCCATGTTTCTTAAAAATTCATTTCAAAACATTTTTAATATTTACTAGAATATGAGTTAAAGTCATTTATACCCTTTTTGACTTTTATAAGTGGTTTATAAAGGAATCTTTTGGTCATTTTCAAAACAAGGTCCTTTTTAACCTTTTCGACAGAATTAAGGTAAGAATGTTTTTTTTAACTTATACGGAGGGTGCGGCTATTTTCTGCCGTTATAAAATCTTCAAAGCTACCCTTACAAGATTATAAGAATATTTTCAAAGAAAATGTTTTATTTTATATGGATCTTAAATTATTTCAAAATAAAAGGAGATATTTCTTCAAAAAGAATTTTGATTTCATCTAGGTCAACATCCTTTGATGGATTTTAAGATTATTTGAAGTTGATTTATTATGATACAAAACTTCTATATTGTATTGAAGGTTTTGTGATATGTTTGACTGTGGATGTGCTATTTTTATACCATTCATAGTTTATGGTGAAAGTATTGACATTTCATATGCTAGTTTTAATATGAATGTTTATGTTATGTTTAAACCTTTTCATATGGGAATGCATTGGACTTAATATGTGACGGGTGGAGCCCGCTATAGCTACTCGATGCATCGGTAGGTCTCATGAGACAAACTAGTGTCTTGGCACAAGGCCTTGACAAAATCTTATTTGTAGTCTTGGCACGAGGCCTTGGCTATGTGGTTATGATAGTCTGGCATTATGCATTCCAACATTATGAAAGTGGTTATTGATTTTTGCATGTGATTATTCGATTAGTAGAATATCCATGTGAATAAGTAAATGGCATTATTTCATTTTATTTATGCCATACCATGTTGAAAGTTCATATTTAAAAGGCTTTTGTTTTAGTTATACATTTCCTTAAATGTTTATTCTTATTTATGAAAGTTTCCGCTATATTGTTATCCTTACTGGGCATTTGAGCTCACCCCTTTTCTATGTTTTATTTTTCCCTGGATGTGAAGAAGTAAGTTATGAATGACCTGCAGGGATTTTATGAGGGGTTAATAGTGTGGATGGTGGAAACATTATGTTGTTGTAGTAGTTTTTCATTTTATGATGTAATGTAAAACTTATGAATATATCTAGTGTTTCCAAGGCTACTAAACCAATCGGTCTTTCGAGATTTGATCTTTCTTGTGATCATGCCAATGTTATGTAATAATGCACCGACTCTGGGTAACTAGGGTCGGGGCGTTACAGTTGGTATCAGAGGAAGTTTAGTACAAACCTTGGAAGCTAGATTTAGATAAACTCTGATTAGAGCACGTAGACCTAAGATGAACTTTGAGGATTAGTATAGAAGAACTTCCTAGAATTTTGGTATTGTAGAGATTTTGTGAGTTTTCCATGCAATACATCCCTGTCTAGATACGAGCAGGTAGAGGCGGCTCTGGCACAGATGTACCTAGGGGTAAAACCTGAAAACACCGCTTTGAGCTAGACTCGAACGGGAACTGGTGCACGACAACGGGCCTTGCTGCACTCTTGGTTACGACACTCCCGGGGGATATGCTTAGGATAACTCTCATTTTCTTTACAAATCATTTTGAAGGGATTATGACTATATACTTCCTCAATGAAAACATTCTTATGATTATGGATTATATCCATAAATAGTTCAATTTATGTTAAGTGTTTTATAAGTATGGGATTATGTATTTTGATTCATAAACTGATCTTGTTTATGCCATTGTTTAGAAATGGCGCCTAGTGGAAGAAATGGAAACCGTATCAATGCACGCACTCCATGTAGGGATTTCCCTCCTGCTCAAGATAATTATAGTGGGGATGGTGATGCAACTGGTGCTGATCAGCTAATCACCATACTGGGACAACTTACTCAGGTTATGAATAATAACCTTACCCGTATGGAGCACCCTGATCCGCAGCGTGGAGGATCAATGTTAGATCGATTCATGAGGCAACAACCACCAACGTTCAATGGGAATACAAATCCCTTAGTAGCTGAGCAATGGCTATTTTCCCTAGAGAAAATATTTCAGGCTTTGCGGAGCAGTGAAAGGGAAAAAGATATCATGGCAGTTTACCGCCTCACTGGAGATGCTGATCAATGGTGGTCATTGATTCAAAATACGAAGGAAGATGATGAAGTATCAAATATGGAATGGAGGGAGTTCAAAGATCTGTTTTTAGAAAAATACTTCCCTCGCGACCATCGAGCAGATATGGAAAGGCAATTTCTGAGTCTGAGACAAAAGGAGGATGAGAATGTCACAAAGTATGAGGCTAACGTTACAAGGTTAGCGAGGTACGCTGGTGATTATATTCGTAACCCAAGAAGTAAGATTGATCGTTTCTTTTATGGGTTAAAACCATTTCTCCATCGAGCGTTAGTCTCACAATCCTTTTCATCGTACGAAGACATTGTCTCATGTGCTATCAAGACTGAAAAGGAATTCTCTAAGTCTTATGACTTTAAAGCAAAGCAAGAGAAGAAGAGACCTGCTGATCAATTTGGGAATGGAAATAAGGGGAAGAAGGGAAAGGTTGAATATCCATCTTGTGGTAAATGCGGGATGAAACATCCTGGTACTTGCTTGAAGGGAATGGGAGTCTGTTACAAGTGTGGTGAAAAAGGCCACCAAGCTCATGATTGCAAAGGGAAGAAGGAAGCTACCAACGTTCAGTGCTACAATTGCAGGGAGATGGGGCATTATGCAAATGCATGTCCTAAGCGTCAGGAGAACTTACCTCAGAAAAGGCCAAGGGATCAAGGCCAGGCTTATGCTATCACTAATGCTAAGGTAGAAGCTCCGAAAGACGTGGTGGTAGGTAATATAATGGTTTCCTCAAGTTTAGCAAATGCATTATTTGATTCTGTATCATCGCATTGTTTCATATCTTCCCAGTTTCCTAAGAAAATTAGATATTTCCAATTTGATTTAATAGGGGAGTTGTCAGTTAAAACTCCTAAGGGAAGTATCGTTGCAACAAAGTTTTGTGAATCAGTCCCCATTAGAGCACATAAATTTTCTTTATCTTCTGATTTCATCGCCGTACCTATGATTGAGTTTGATATATTCCTCGGTATGGACTGGCTTTCGGACTATGATGCGAAGATTTATTGTAAGAAGAAAGAGGTTACGATTCTTGATGATAATGATAAGGAGCACCTTATATTTAGAGAAGAATCATCACCACCTAATTCTTATTTAGATCCACCCCCAGTAGCTCAACTTAATTCAATTATTTGGGAGGAAGAGAATGAAATAACTGTCGGTGAGGAAAGGAATGTTCAAATAGAGGATGTACCTGTTGTGAAAGAATTTGTAGATGTATTTCCGGAAGATTTACCTGGACATCCTCCAGAACGAGAAGTTGAGTTTTCTATTGATTTGATTCCTGGATCAAGGACTATATCGAAGACCCCTTATAGAATGGCCACTGTAGAGTTAGTCGAACTAAAGAAACAACTAGAGGAATTGAGTAATAAGGGATTTATTCGCCCTAGTGTTTCTCCATGGGGAGCCCCTGTTCTTTTTGTTAAAAAGAAAGATGGATCTATGAGGTTATGTATCGACTACAGGGAGATCAATGCTATAACGATAAAGAACAAGTATCCCCTACCTCGTATTGATGATTTATTTGACCAACTGCATGGAGCTCAATACTTTTCAAAGATTGACCTTCGATCTGGATACCATCAGTTGTGTGTGAAGAAGGAAGACATTCCGAAAACAGCATTTCGAACCAGGTACGGGCATTACGAGTTTACTGTAATACCGTTTGGATTGACTAATGCACCCTCTGTATTCATGGATCTAATGAATAGAGATTTCAAGGAGTATCTCGATGAATTTGTGGTGGTATTTATTGATGATATCTTGGTATACTCCAAAACCTACGAAGATCATGAAAATCACTTGCGCATTATCTTGAAGACTCTGAGGAGGCATGAATTATATGGGAAGTTTAGCAAGTGTGAATTCTGGCTTCAGGAGATTTCTTTTCTTGGCCATATTGTCTCTAAAGATGGAATCTCTGTTGATCCTTCTAAGACCAAGGCAATCCAAGAATGGCCATCACCTACGAGTATAACTGAGGTACGTAGTTTTATTGGTTTGGCAGGTTATTGTCGACGTTTCGTCCAGAATTTTTCCCGATTGGCTAACCCATTAACGAAGCTCACACGTAAAGGGGTTAAATTTGTTTGGACAAAAGAGTGTGAAGAATGTTTCGAAGAACTGAAGAGAAGATTAGTCAATGCTCCTATATTGACTCTACCATTGGGGAATGATGGGTTCGTTATTTATAGTGATGCATCGAAGAAAGGACTTGGATGTGTCCTTATGAAGAATGATAGAGTTATTGCCTATGCATCACGACAGTTGAAAATTCATGAACATAACTATCCTACTCATGATCTCGAGTTAGCAGCAGTGATCTTTGCTTTGAAGATATGGAGGCACTACCTCTATGGTGAAAAATGTGAGATTTATACTGATCACAAGAGTTTGAAGTATATTTTATCACAAAAAGAACTCAACATGAGGCAAAGGAGATGGCTTGAATTACTCAAGGATTATGATTGTACGATACACTACCACCCAGGGAAGGCAAACAAGGTGGCAGATGCTTTGAGTAGAAAAGACCATGGAGTTTTGAACAATATGAGAATTGAAAGGGATCCAATTTTCATGGATCTAGTGAAGATGGACATGGGAATAACCAGGGAAGGTGAAACATCAATGCTTTTTCAAATGGTTGCCAAACCATCTTTACTATAAAGGATTAAGAGTTCTCAGACCGATGATGAAGAATTACAAAAGAAGATTAAAGCTATGAATGATGGGAGATTGAGAGACTTTGTGTATGAAGATGGAATTTTGAAATTCGGGAAGAGACTTTGTGTTCCCAATATACCTAATCTAAAAAGGGAATTGCTGGATGATTCTCATAGTTCCAATTTCTCTATACACCCTGGGAGCACCAAAATGTATAGAGATTTGAAGGAACATTTTTGGTGGGACAACATGAAGAGGGAGATTTCTGATTTTGTGTCAAGATGTATGGTTTGTCAACAAGTGAAAGCTGGAAGGCAACATCCTGGATGAGTCATGCAACCTCTTCCCATACCGGAGTGGAAATGGGACAATGTTACGATGGACTTTGTCATGGGGCTACCAAAGACTCCTAGAAGGAACGATGCAATATGGGTTATTGTTGATCGTCTTACCAAGACAACACATTTTCTTGCTATTAGAGAAGATCTACCCCTGGAACGTCTAGCAAGACTATATATTAATGAAGTTGTGAGACTTCAGGGAGTACCCCTATTGATTGTTTCTGATCGTGATCCCCGTTTTACTTAAAGATTCTGGAAAAGTATTCAGAAATCCCTGGATACTGAACTTCATTTGAGCACCGCTTACCACCCTCAGACAGACGGACAATCAGAACGGACTATTCAAACCTTAGAAGACATGTTGAGATCTTGCTCACTTGACTTTCAGGGTATGTGGGATCAATATTTACCTTTGGTAGAATTTTCCTATAACAATAGCTTCCATTCGAGTATTCAGATGGCACCATATGAAGCGTTATACGGAAAGAGATGTCATACACCAACCTGTTGGGATGAGGTTGGTGAAAGAAAACTTGTAGGCCCAGAACTGGTGGAGGAAACGGTGGAAAAGGTGAAAGTAATCCAAAATCACATCCAAGCAGCTCAAAGTAGGCAGAAGAGCTATGCCGATAATCGAAGGAAGGATTTGGAATTTCAAGTCGGTGATCATGTTTTTCTGAAGGTATCTCCGTGGAAGGGAGTCATACGTTTTGGTAAGAAAGGTAAATTGAGTCCCAGGTACATCGGACCTTTCGAAATTCTAGAACGAATTGGGGTTGTAGCTTACCGATTGGCAATGCCGCCAAGTCTCTCCAAAGTTCACGATGTGTTCCACGTATCTCTATTGAGGAAATACATGCCTGATCCGACGCATGTACTCACCTATGAGGAATTAGAACTGGAACCCGATCTGTCTTATTGCGAAGAGCCCGTCAAGATTCTTGATACGAGAGAACAAGTGCTGAGAAACCGGACGACGCGTCTGGTAAATGTTTTGTGGAGAAACCATAAGATGGAAGAGGCAACGTGGGAACCCGAGGAACTTATGATGAAGAACCACCCGAGTCTTTTTATGCAGTAATACCCTAGAAATTGCGAGGACGCAATTATTTGAAGGAGGGGATAATGTAACACCCCAAGCTTCTACGGTACGCTTCTCTTTGAATAATGTGATAGCGTGTGTTGTACGCAACACCGAGTTCTAACACACCATAACTAATCAAAATAGCCGTTATGAATAGTAATACCTACTTTTTGAAATTATATATATTTTATATTTGAAAATGGACTTCATTTTTGGATTTGTAATATCGAATTTAGCCTAAGGTGAAATTTTGGTACATTTCGGATAACTTTCATATTTTGATGAATAGTGAAAATTACTAAGTTTTAATTAAAAACAACTTTTTTAATCAAAATAATTAATAGTGATAAATTATGAATTTGAGTGGTTTTAAAGTATATTTAGAATATATTTTTACCATTTAATATAATTTTGGTCATTGGACATAATTTTACAATTAAACCGAACATAAACGAGTGTCAATCTTTTGATAGTTATTATCTCTTAAAAACACGCTTTTTTGTTTTGACAGCGGGAATTAATTTTAAATTATTTTATCCCACTTCTGTGTTTTGAATTTAGGAAAATGGATTCCATATTTGGAATCAGTATGTTCAAATTGTGTAAATAGGTAACTTTTGTTTTTAGACATTTTGAATAATTACTGCGGTAAATATTTTATTTACCATGGTTAAGGGTAAATCCGGTAAATAAGGGTTAACAAATAATATTATAATAATACTAAATTAACCTAAAACGTGTCTTAACCCTATTGGTTGATACATGGTCGACCATGGGAATCTTTGGGTCTATTTTGGGACCCCATGGATCCACTTGTATGTGATAATGACACTTTATTTTAATTAAGTTAAAATGAATACAAAAATGACACAAGCATATATCTTTTAGAAAAACAATTGTAAAATAGGGTTATATATGTTGGATTTTAGATTATAAATATTCATTAGAAATCTAAAAGGATTTCATACATAATGTTATTTTATTTATAATTTTTAGACATTAAATAATTTATTTTATTTATGACACAATGATGATGCAGTAATTACTATAATAGTGAAAAATTAAAATAATTGATATTATAAATACCCAAAAAAATTTAATATGAAACTTTTAATGAATTGAACTAATTTTCTAGGATAATATGATATATTAGGATTGATTTAATTGACTTTGTTCGAAGTAATCAATCTTTTATGAGTTTCACAAAAATCAACTATTGAATAGTGTCAAAATTGACATAAAAGAGTTCTTAAAACAAATATTATATTATTAATTGTTATTAAATTCCTAAAAATATAAGGTTCGGCCAAGAGACTTATATCATGATAGGTTCATCATTAATGTACCACTTGGGGGTCGCTTGAATGTATATAGTAAGTTTATTAACCATATTATATAAAAATACAAAGAGATATTGTAAAAGTGAAACTAATTAACTTAGAGTTAATACTTAAAGATAAGGTTAATATAAGTACCCAAACCTGTATAAATTCTATTGGTTGAGTGGTTTTCGACCTATCCCCACCTTAATCTTTTAATAATAAACTTTGGAGCCATTATAAACCGAAAATGAATTTATTATAAATTAATATTTCTAGCTTTTCCAAAGGTGCCCCTCACCCCTCTTATAAAAGGGCACTCCTCCTTCTCATTTCTTTACACCTTCAAAGCCTTTTGGTTCGGCCAAACTCTGCCCAAATACTCTCCCAACATCCCTCACTACAACCTAGAGGCCTTAGTTTGATCAGAAAGCCAACCTAAGGAGCCCTTTTGATCAAATCAAAAGGAAGAACCCGAAGAAGAGGTAATGATTTCACCACCCTTCTCCAAGTTCATTTCTTCTTCCACTTCTTCTTCCTTTGTTCTTACCATTCTAAAATAATAACTCCAGTATCTCACATATACTGTGATGATATTATAAATATGGTACAACCATATTCAGTATTCTATCCACCCTTTGAATAACATGTCACCATACGTGCGTACGTACGGACTACCGTCTCCACGTCGTGGTGTAATTGTTATTCAATATAATATTATTTGGATGGGTATAATAATGATGTGTAACTCATGTAAATAATAAATATAACATGTTAATGATTCTGTATATATGTTATACCATCCATTTATATATTATTTTAATATCAAAAGAATGATATTGTCGCTCGTGCGTACGTACGGACTACCGTCTCCACGAACGCGATGAGATTCATTCTCCATCGTATCCATTCAAGTATAATTATCATTTGATTATTTAAAAATGATGTTTAAGGACTAGATATCATTCTGAATATGAATAAGATACAACAACCATGGCTTATGTAAGAAAACATATAAAAGAAAATGAGTAAGTTAACTCCCAAAACGACAATAATTCTAAGATATTATTAACAAATCAATGTTAAAAGATCATATATGATATCATATTATTATATATGATTCTTGTATAATTTAATAACAACTACTTCACCATTATACAGGAGGTTAACCTACCCCAACCAAGGAAAAGTACAAGGTAAGGGTTTACTTTACAACCTCTTCATTATCCAAGGTTGTTTATACGTAATAATCTACTGGGATCTCTTTATCATCCACATCCATGTTTCTTAAAAATGCATTTCAAAACATTTTTACTATTTACTAGAATATGAGTTAAAGTGATTTATACCCTTTTTGACTTTTATAAGTGGTTTAGAAAGGAATCTTTTGGTCGTTTTCAAAAAAAGGTCCTTTTTAACCTTTTCGACAGAATTAAGGTAAGAATGTTTTTTTAACTTATACGGCGGGTGCGGCTATTTTCCGCCGTTATAAAATCCTCAAAGCTACCCTTACAATCTTATAAGAATATTTTCAAAGAAAATGTTTTATTTTATATGGATCTTAAATTATTTCAAAATAAAAGGAGATATTTCTTTAAAAAGAATTTTGATTTCATCTATGTCAACATCCTTTGATGGATTTTAAGATTATTTGAAGTTGATTTATTATGATACAAAACTTCTATATTGTATTGAAGGTTTTGTGATATGTTTGACTGTGGATGTGCTATTTTTATACCATTCATAGTTTATGGTGAAAGTATTGACATTTCATATGCTAGTTTTAATATGAATGTTTATGTTATGTTTAAACCTTTTCATATGGGAATGCATTGGACTTAATATGTGACGGGTGGAGCCCGCTATAGCTCCTCGATGCATCGGTAGGTCTCATGAGACAAACTAGTGTCTTGGCACACGGCCTTGACAAAATCTTATTTGTAGTCTTGGCACGAGGCCTTGGCTATGTGGTTATGATAGTCTGGAATTATGCATTCCAACATTATGAAAGTGGTTATTGATTTTTGCATGTGATTATTCGATTAGTAGAATATCCATGTGAATAAGTAAATGGCATTATTTCATTTTATTTATGCCATACCATGTTGAAAGTTCATATTTAAAAGGCTTTTTTTAGTTATACATTGCCTTAAATGTTTATTCTTATTTATGAAAGTTTCCGCTATATTGTTATCCTTACTGGGCATTTGAGCTCACCCCTTTTCTATGTTTTATTTTTCCCAGGATGTGAAGAAGTAAGTTATGAATGACCTACAGGGATTTTATGAGGGGTTAATAGTGTGGATTGTGGAAACATTATGTTGTTGTAGTAGTTTTTCATTTTATTATGTAATGTAAAACTTATGAATATATCTAGTGTTTCCAAGGCTACTTAACCAATCGGTCATTCGAGATTTGATCTTTCTTGTGATCATGCCAATGTTATGTAATAATGAACCGACTCTGGGTAACTGGGGTCGGGGCGTTACATTTTGGATGGGTATAGAAATGAGTATAAATGATATAAATAATAAATATAACATTATGATGATTCTAAATATATGATATACCTTCAAATTATAAATGAATTTAATATCAAAATAAGGATATTTTTGCTCGTGCGTACGTACGGACTACCGTCCCCACGAACGCGATGAGATTCATTTTCCATGATTAACCATTAAAGTATTATTATAAAGTACATATAATAAATAATCATGAAATATATTACATTATAATGATACTGGATTTATTTACATATGTGTTTCATTTACTTAATTCCATTCAATTCAATAAGTAAACGAAAACAGCGTTCACACGTACGTACGACATACTGTCACCATGAACGGTGTATTTAATTCCATTTATCGATCTATCACATATATTTATATGTGGAATAAATGTTATATATAAATCATGTTTTACATTCTGTAATTAAGTAAACTCAAGATATAGGTAATAATATCAAGAACAACAAGTCGATACACGTACGATAAATGAAACGGTTTTACCCAAAACGCTGCTTTAAAATAGAATTTACAAAAGAATGAGTAATATAAAGTCATAAATGAATCAAATATGATATAATACATATTATTATAGTTACGTTACAAGTTAAAAATATGATTAAACCCACTATATAGGATTTTCATACATATATAGAAGAAATTGGACATAAGGTAAGGGAAAATTTTGCAAATATCATTTTTATTCGAGATTCCTTATACATAAGTATTTACCGGGGTTATATTTTTCATCCATGTCCATAAAATGTTTTTAATAATGTCTTTAATGTTATTACATGTAGGTTTAATGTCATTTTTACCCCTATTTTACTTTTACAATGTGTTATAGAAGGAATCTTTCTTTTATTTACCATATGAATTACTTTTTGACTTTTCCAGCAAAAGTAAGAGAAAAATGTTTTTTTAACGTATATGGCATGAATTTATTTTACAGATTCATAGCTCCTTATTTTAATGAAACTTACTCTACAAGATTTCAAGATTATTTTCCAAAAAAAATTCTTTTATTTTAAAATTTCATGTCATTTTGTGAAAAGAAAATGATTTTGAAAAAGAAAGGATATTTTCCTCAACAAATTATTTCAAGTTTTTTTCCTAAACTATTTTCCATCTAAGATGACATTATTTAGTATGATTATGTTTCAAGTATAATGTATCTATTAGTTACATGGTTTGATTCTTCTTATGATAAAATGATATCCACTTGTTTTATATTGATTACGTTATGATGGGATGGTTCTTATAAAACCCATTTTATTCTTTGGATTGTGATGAATGATTTGTGCTTATTTTAAGGAACACGTAAAAATTATTTCATTATGAGATGGGAGGGAACAATATCTCCCTCTAATTCATTGGGTAATGAATAATATCTCATGAGATAGACATGGCTAGAATGACAAGGGAATCTGGTTTAGTAATAGAGGGCTGGAACGACAAGTCAGCTCAGTTCAGTAATGGGCTTTTTCCACTATGATGGTCTTGGCAGCAATGCCTTGGCTACTATGGAAATCATAACATGTGATTAATGGTTTCCAAAATTACATGTTTTATTCCAATGCTATTTTATAATGATTAATGTTCCTTTATGATCTATGCCTTACATATATCCATGATTTATATCACCACTAAAGATTTTGATGTTTAAACATTATGGTCATGTTTTTATGTTCAAATGTATATGGTTTGTTTTATTTTATACATGCATACCATTATTGAGAATTTGAGCTCACCCTTTATTTGTTTCCTTTTCCCCAGGATTTTAATAAATGATTTAGGTATGAAAACAAAAGGGGAAGATCTTTATGGGAGATGTTGAAGATATTCCACCATGATTAGAAGATTATGTTCCGAGTTTCCAAAGACACTAAACTATTACGGTCCTTGTGTTTTGGTTTTTGTTATGTATTAAGTATTCTGAAGAGGCAATGTAATGTCAATGTATGTCAAGCTTGTGTCTCTACACACAAGGAGTTGCAGCTTCTGCATCTGGAGTCCGTTCTAGGAACTGTCACCGGCATTGTGACCCTGACATCGAGGAGGGGGTGACCAAGGTGGTTTCAGGTATTGAAGACGGAGATGAGGCATGATTCCCATGGGAGATATTTTAAGCTGTGTGCAGTGTACTGTGACTTTTTCATCTGACATCCGTTTGGGGTGTATGAATAGTAATTTTGGCGTGTTTTTTCGAGAGCATCGCGATGGCGTAGTTCGCCCGACCACTTTCGGGACCGAGGTGTGGTCCCCTTGAGATGTGGTATGGGATTAGGGTGGTGTTGAATTACATTTCCATCGGAAGCACATTTGCATCAAGTAAATAATCTATCTCATGTGTTTTTTGAAAGGATTACAATGGTTTAATCTATTTGGTGGAGCAGGGCCTCTTTTCAAGATCTCATTAAATGTGGAAACATGAAAGGGCATTTGTTCGAGGTTCCTCTGACTCACTATGGATCTATGCACAGTAGCGGTGTTAGTGAAATCCAGTAATGGCACGGGCAGTGCAGAGTTATGGATCAGTTCTGGGTTTACCCTCCAATGGGGCTGGGTAGTGGGTTACCCGTTGACCTTAGGGTTTACCATCCTGTGGGGCTGGGTAGTGGGTTACCCGTTGACCTTAATGTTTATCCTCCAGCATGGTTGGGTATTGGGTTACCCGTTGACCTTAGGGTTTACCCTCCAATAGGGCTGAGTAGTGGGTTACCCATTGACCTTAGGGTTTACCTCTCCCAACATGGATGGGTAGTGGGTTACCCATTGACTTTAGGGTTTTCCATCCAACGGGGTTGGGTAGTGGGTTACCCGAGGACCTCTTGTGGTTTACCCTCCAGCGGGACTAGGCAGTGGGTTACCCGACGATCTCTTATTGTTTACCCTCCAGAGAGGCTGGGTAATGGGTTACACGATGAACTCTTTTGGTTTACCCTCCAATGGGGATGGGTAGTGGGTTACCCGACGACCTCTTGTGGTTAACCCTCTAGCGGGGTTGGACAATGGGTTACCCGATGATTTTATTCCGACTTAGCCCTTTCAATGAGGCTAGTCAGTGGATTTTCTACATGGTTACCAGAGCGGGACCCTGGGTGGTACGATTTAGAGATGAGAATTCTTTGGAGTGTAGTATTGTTAGGCATCAGTGATGGATATCCATTGAACTGTTGGTGACTTTTCTTGGTCTGAGCATGTAGATACAGATCCCCATACACACTTGTTTGGGTTCCTTATTGAGCATATATATACACCCTACTTTTGTTCCCACTCCATGGGTCCAGTTACTCTCCTACTAGGAGGGGATGAGACGTGCAAGGTGTGCCACGTGCTTTCTGTGTCTAGATCCGCTTGGTTGGAAGACCCTTCTTCCTTTCTCTTTTCGGGTTGAGTTGCACTCTCTATTTTGTACTCTTGCACTGTCGTTGTTCTGTATACTGCTCACCATTTTAGTATCTCCTTTATTCCTCCCTCAATCTTTTGCGGCATCCTACTGAGTAACTTTATACTCACCCCTGCTCAGGATTTTCCCTTATTCAGTGTTCCCTTGTAGACAACAGATACATCGATTGATACTACAGAGGAGCGTAGATGATACATGAGCTTAGGCTATGTTCAATGGTCATAGGAGGATTTATGGGTGTGAGACTCACCGGCTATTTACTTTCGTTTACATGTCACTGAGTTTTGGAACCATTCTAGTTGGGCACAAGTTTTTCCCTTTACTGTTTAGTTTACTTGTCATTCTACTTTTCAGCACTTTATTTGTAATGGTTAGAGGTTGATGAATGTATGTTGGTTTCCATTTTTTTGTAGCAGTTTCGTATCTTGTTTATTTTATATGGACTTTTTCATTGAGTTATCTGCGCGAGTGTGTGTACAGTTTCTTAATCAAAGGCCTCCCCCATAATGTTGTGCCTTCTGCGCTAGTCGCCAGCCCCTAGCCTATGGTGGCAAGCTTGGGGTAGTTGCGGCTCGAGCCCGCTATGGGTCAGGTCATGAAAAAGTGGTATCAAAGGTGGGTCTTTCATTGGGGCATTACTCGGACGTCCCTAAAAAAGAAGTTGTTTGAGTTTTGGGGAAATCGTGTCAATGTGTCTCGAGAGTGGCTCTCAGGACAGGGAGTCCAGTGATTTTGCAGTGGCCAACGAATCCATTCACCAAGACCCTAATAACCTGCATGTCGACTCAGAACACTGAGACACTTATTGCATAGAATTTAGTTTGTGCATCATATAGGATTGAATCTTTGACGGTCCTTGAGTCATATCCCCAGTGTTGTTGATATATATATATGCTAATTTGATAGCGGTACTCCTTGATCAGATTTATGAGGTCTTCTTGATGATAGCTAGCCATGATACTAGATTCGGTTCCTGAAGATGACTCCGTGAGCGATGAGGCCTCAGTTCAAGATCCATTATATGATTAGCCTTTCTCCAGGAGGACTGAGAGTAGCATCTCGACCTGTGGAGTAGCAGATAGTACCAGCAGTGAAGGTCGATGATGAGTGCAGGCTGTGCGTGCTACATGAGTTCCAACATCAGAGACCGCTGAGGTTCCACAGTGAGCCATACCCCCAGATAATTAAGGGTTGTCAAGATTCGGTGGTTCTTCTCTTTAGGATTGTTCAGACACTGAAAGGTAAGATGGTGGCTTTGACAGCACTAATTTTTCCTCCACACAGTTTCACGTATTATAGCCAGGGTTACTCAGATGTCTGACAAGGTGGTACTCTCATGGGATGACTTCTAGTATCTATTTTATGAGGAGTAATACCCCTCTTACTTACACTTTGTGTAGTTTTAGGAGCTGCTGGAGCTTCAGCGGGGAGTGTTTGGCAGTGGTTCGGTACGTTACTAGGTTCACAGACTGTAGAGACCCGAAGCTTGACGTATATTGACATTACATTACATTTTCGGAATACTTAGTACATAACAAAAAGACACACACAAGGATCGTAATAGTTTAGTGTCTTTGGAATCTCGGAATATAATCTTCTAATCCTGGTGAAAGAACTTCAACATCTCCCATAAAGATATTCCTTTTTTTATACCTAAAACCTTTCTTTATATCCTGGGGAAAAGTAAACATAAAAGGGTGAGCTCAAATGATCAGTAAGGGTAAACAAAAGAAATATCAATCACATCATATACATAAGCACATAACTTTTGGAAATCTTAACCTGTAAAAGAGATCATAATTTCATAACCTGGGATAACTCATGGCAGTGAAATGTAATCACAATAATAATAACATAAAACATTAAACTTTGTGGCATGCACACATAATCATAGAGAATCATTTCTTGTTATTCAAGACTCATTGCCAAGACTATCTTAATGGACAAAGTCCCTTTCTGAACTGAGTCACCCTCGTTTCAGTCCTGTTTCACTGAACCGGTATAACCTAACATTCCAGCCATGTCTATCTCATGAGATATAAAATATTTACCCAATGCATTGGAGGGATATATAGGTCCCACCCATCTCATAATGATACCATTCTTATGTGTGCCACAAAATCATAAACCATACATCATAGCAAAACCCATGTAATAAAAATGGGATCATGACATCATAAAACAATTCATATAAGATAAAGGAATTCATAAAAATATTTACATCCAAACATAATCAAATCCATGTAATAATAGGGATAGAAACAGAACCCTTTATTATCTTAGATGGAAAATAATTTTGATAAAACACTTGAAATGAATTCTTGAGGAAAATATCCTTTCTTCTTCAAAATCAATTTTTTTTCACAAAACATCATGCAATTTTAAAAGAAAGATATTTTATTGAAAATAGTCATGAAATATTTTGGAGGAAGCTTCATGAAAATAAGGCTTTATAAAACCGTAAAAATCCGTTCGTTCTGTCTAAGTTAAAAAAACATTCTTCTCATACTTTTGTCGAAAAAGTCAAAAAAGTACCTCGTACAAAAAAATGACAAAAGATTCATTTCATATCTTTTAATAAAAACTCACCGAAGGGTAAAATTGAATATAAAATATTTTATAAGGATATAAATATTACATATTGAGGAAACATTGATGTGGATGATTAAATATACCCCAGTAAATACCAAAGTATAAACAATCTCGGATAAAAATGAGATTGTGATATTTCCCTTACCTTAGGTCCGATTTGCTTCGTAAGTGTCCGAACCTCCTATATAATGATTTAAATAATGTCATTGACTTATTACAGAATCATATTCATTGTTATGAAATCATATATGGTTCACTTATGACTTTATATTACCCGTTCTTTTTTAAATACCATGTTAAAGAGCGTTTTGGGTAAAATTGTTTCATTTGTCCTCAGTGTTTTGACTTGTAATTATTCAAATGATTACTTAGATCATGATTACTTAATTCCAGAATATAAAACATGATTTATATATATATATATTCAGAATATACATATATATAATAAATCAGTAAATGGAATGAAATACACCGTTCATGGAGACGGTAGGCCGTACGTACGTATGAACGCTGTTTTCGTTTCCTTATTGAGTTGAACGGAATTAAGTAGATGACATACATATATATACACATAAATCCATTATCATTATTATGTCATATATTTAATGATTACTTATTATATATACTTTATAATCATTCATGAATGGTAAAAGTGGAGAATTAATCTCATCGCGTCGTGGAGACGGTAGTCCGTACGTACGCACGAGCGATGATATCGTTCTCATGATCGTGGGACTGTATTGGAGTGTATGTATACTATTTCAGAATTAATATCACTTTAAAATAATAATATATAGTTATTATTTACACCATTATACCCATCCAAGTAAGGTGGTGGTGGAAAATAGATTTCACCACGGCGTGGAGACGGTATTCCGTACGTACGCACGCGCGGTGATTTCGTTTTCCGTAGGATGGATAGATGGTGAAATAGGGTTGTTTCATACTTATAATAACATATCGGTATATGAGTGATACTGATGTTATTACTTCATAATGAAAAAACCTAAGAAGAATAAGTGGAAGAAGAAATAAATGTGAAAGAATCAGTAACGGAAATTACCTCTTCTTTGAAGCGCCTCTTTGAGACCTCCTCTTAGGGCACTAAAATTGGTCTTTGAGGAAGACCAGAACCTCTAGGATGTTTCTAGGGAATTGGAGAAGAGAATATGGCAGGGGTTGGCCGAGCTTGAAGGCTCAATGTTGTGTGAGGAAGAGAGGGAGGAGGTTCCCTTTTATAAGGGAGGAGAGGGGCACCTTTGGAATAACTAAACAAATTATTTTATTATAAAGTTATGTTCGGTTTTAAATAGCTCCAAATTGATTTATTTCGAGGCTAAGGTGGGGATGGGTCGATATCCTCTCATCCAATAGAATTTAGACAAGTTTAGGTTCCTATTTTAACCTCATCATTTAGATTTAACATTATGTTAAATAATTTTACTTTTACCGTGTCTTCTTGTGTTCTTACACTATAAGGTTAATAAACTTACAATAAGAAGCCAAAACAACCCCAAATTGTTTATTATTAATATATATAACCTTATCTAAGTCATTTGGACGAACATTATATTTTTAGGAATAAAATAACAATTAATAATATAATATTTGTTTTAAAAACTATTTTATGTCAATTTTGACACTATTTAGTAATTGATTTTTGTGAAAATCATAACAGAATGATAAGTTCGAAAAAAGTAAATTAAATCAATACTAACATGTCATATTAACCTAGAAAATTAGTGTAATTCATAAAAATTCTCAAATTAAATTTATTTGGGTATTTATAACATCAATTATGTCAATAGTTTATTAATAAGATAATTACTGCATCATCATTGGGTCATAAATAAATTAAATTATTTAATGTCTAAAAATTACAAATAAAATAGCATTATTTAGGAAATATTTTTATATTTCTAATGAATATTTATAGTCGAATTAATCTTATGTATAACCCCATATTAAAAATGTTTTAGTAAATAAACTTTGATTTTAACTCTTTTAACTCTTCTTTGAATTAAATAATAATAAATGTCCTAATCTAATTCAAGTGGGCCTAAATGGTTATATTTTATTCCTAAGTTTGTTTTGGTCGAAATAAACTTATCCAATAGAATTAGGACATGTGTTAGGGTAATAATAATATCATTTCTACCCTTAATTACCCTATTTACTTTTAACCGTGGTAAATAAAAGTAAAAAGTTACTATTCACCAAAAATTATTTTCATCTCATTGAACCACATTTTACTTACTGACATCAACCATGTCTCTTGGATTTTTGAAATTCCACTCACAAAAGTGGTAAAATTATGTTTTATGAAAAATTCAGTTTTTTTAACTACCACTTAGTGGTTTCACTATTCATCAAAAATTGAAGGTTTATGGAAAAATACCAAAAATTAGGCCTGAGATATATTTGATATTATGAACTCAAAAATGATTTATATTTTACCAAATTCAAAATATATCAGTTGCATTAATTAATTTAAAAATTAATTCCCATCATCAAAACAAATAGCATGTTCTTAAGAGATAATAACTATCAAAAATTGACACTTGTTTATGTCTAGTTTAAATGTGAAATTACATCCAATGACCAAAATTGTATTAAATTGTAAAAATATATTCTAAATATACTTTAAAACCACTAAAATTAATAATTTATCACTATTAATTATTTCGATTGAAAAAGTTGTTTTTAATTAAAATTTAGTAATTTTCACTATTCATCAAAATATAAAAGTTATCCGAAAATTACCAAAATTTTACCCTAAGCTAATTTCGATATTCCGAATCCAAAAATGAAGTCCATTTTGAAAAATAAAATTTACAAAATTTCAAAAAGTGGTTATTACTATTCATAACGGCTAGTTTTAATAATATTTTAATAGCATATCGTTGTTTAGTGAAACTCGGTATTGTGTACTACACACGCTATCAAGGAAGGTCGTGATTGCGTGTAATGAAAGGCTAGTCAAGGATGTGTGTTATGAAAGCTCCTTTTGGTGTAGCGTACAACACAAGACATTAATGAAATTAAAAAGAATATTTTTCATAAAATCTCGGGCTGTTACATTCTACCCCCCTTAAAATGAATTTCGCCCTCGAAATTCGTCGGGGTTATAAATGGTTTACTATTCAAAAATTTCTTTGATAGAAACCCACATCGTAAAAAGGAATACCAAAACTAATCTTTAAAAACAAAAGTATGAAACTTAACGGTTACCCAAATAAACTAATCACTGGGTTTCCACATAGGTGAAAACATGGATATGGAAGAAAAATCTAACCATCATGTTCTGATAGAGAGTAGTAGAGAACATGGCTATGGAAAAGCCAATAATCACAAATCCATAAATTTGTGACGATCTAAGGTACCATCTGAGTAATCCGATATAAGAGCACTAGGACAACATTATTGGTTTTCAAGATCGTTTCCCAAAAGATGAAGAATTTGAATTAGAATAAATACTTTCTTTTATTTTGGTACAATCTCACTGTTGTTCGTGCCTTGAACAATTTCCACTTCATCTCTTAAATAAATGAAGTTGAATTTGTTATTCGTGAAGTGTTAGCAGATCATGTGATAGAATGATGGTCATTCCATCTGTCTCAAACAAAAGGTTAACAATAGTTATTAAATATACATAAGTCATTCTATAGTGAGATTAATCATATATGGTTCCTAAAATGGACTTATACTTCATATATCATACTGATTAATATAATAAAACTAGTTTCTACTAAACAGGGACTTCCTGTAGGCCAGTGGTAGGCGATAAAGGCCAGTCGCACTTCGGTTGTGGGTTCGATTCCCACAGCCTTGTCCGACACGATGGGCTGTCGCTCGTCCAGCAGGTTGTCCTTTTTCTAAAACTATATTACTATAACATTCCATCAATAATATCGACAAAAACTTCTATCCTTAAACAATACTAACTTATGTCCAACATAATCCATTCCAATCTTTTGGCTTATACATAATACTTCAGTCCACTCTCATAATATAGTGAAAACGATTACCAGAGATTTAATACCATCGTTGATCCCCATATATCATAAAATATGTCTTGTTGGTCACATTCCAAAACATTCAAAGGCCTTAATCATGTACTCTCTTGAATACCCATTGAACCTTAGTGAAATCATGAATGCAGTTAAAAGTTAACACTTTCCACATACCAAAATCCTCAAAATTATATATACTCAAACCATGATATCACTTAGTCCTTATATCAATCATGAGCTCATGAATACTGTCAAATATTTCATTTTCTCGTTTTCCCTTCATTATGCGCATATCATTCTTTTTCCAAAAATAAATCATTCACTTTCCATGGTTTCTGGTACCATAAAATTATTGAAAACCACAATAGACCAATACATAAATATTCCAATATTCCACGATACTATATACAACACTATTTTGGAATCCCATTACATAAACACTTAATCATTCCACCACATCGTTATCATATTCAACATCGCCAATAGTGATCGCATGTGACTTCCCTTTGTCCTTTGCCTTAAGTGGTTGCTCATGTTGATCATCACTAACCCTTGTATTAGGGCATTTATTAGCATAATGCCCCATTTCCTTGCACTTGAAGCATTGAAGTGTTGGTGGTGCGTTCTCTGCAGTGTTTGCTTTATTCACATCATTAGAAACCCTTTTTCCATTACTTCGACACTCAACTGCTCGATGACCTTATTTTCCACACTTAAAAAATTTTCTAGTCCCTTTAAGCCAATCTCCACCATGCTTCTTTCCACACTTTCTGCATAAGGAAACATTCATCTTCTTTTCACCATTATTTTGAGATTTCTCCTTGAACTCCATCTTTCGTTTCTTTTAAAAACCATGAGATGGATATGTAACACCAACTTCCATTTCTACCTTCATAGCACAACGCGCAATTTCTTCATAGATACTGTAGTCTCTTATAGCTAATGCCCTTCGAAGACTTGGTTTTAAGCCACTGAAAAATCGATCAACTTTACATTCAGGTTGGATGATAATGCCAGATGCATACCTTGAAAGTCTTGTAAAATTTGCTTCGTATATACCAACAGATTCATATTCCTTCTGCTTCAGCTCAAGAAACTCTTTTTCCATCTTTGTTCGAAGAATACGAGGGAAGTACTTACTGAAAAACAAGTTCTTGAACTCGTCCCATTCCATGGACTCAATTTCATCTCTTGGCCTCGTATTCTTGATAAGATTCCACCATTGATCAGCTTCACCTTCCAAACGATATACTGCTAAGATGACTTTATCATGTTCAGAACATTGAAGAACTAAAAATATCTTTTCAGTGGTACTGATCCATTGTTCAGCAACAAGTGGATCGGAAGACCGACTGAAAGAAGGTGGACGTTGCCTCATGAAGGACTCAATAGAATATTGTTCCCTTCTCTTCTCATTTGGAAGTCCAGAATGATTCATAGCTTGTGTAAGCATAGAAATAAGATTTTGCACTCCATCTCCCATAACATTTGTTTGTTTAGGAGGGCAATCCTTGCATTGTCCATTGCATTGATCAACACGGTTCCTTCGGGTTCCAGCCGTCGTCTAAAACCCAAAAAGAATAGTGTGAGAGGAAAAAATCATAATAAAGGGGGAGTAACTTCAATATCTAACATCTTTGGTTTAATCTAATATCGTTACCATAGTTCTAGGACTATATCCTGTATGGATAATTATCCTTAGGGGCATCCCTAGACATACCGTAAAATATATCTAGGGATCTCACTAAAGTTCTCGCATCCTAGTTTCCAAAGGTTGACTAAACCATTCCTCTGATACCAACTGTAGAGACCCAAAGCATGACGTATATTGACATTACATTACATTTGCGGAATAAATAGTACATAACAAAAACACACACACAAGGATCGTAATTGTTTAGTGTCTTTGGAAACTCGGAATATAATCTTCTAATCCTGGTGAAAGATCTTCAACATCTCCCATAAAGATCGTCCTTTTTTTATACCCAAAACCTTTCTTTATATCCGGGGGAAAAGTAAACATAATAGGGCGAGCTCAAATGCTTATTAAGGGTAAACAAAAGAAATATCAATCACATCATATACATAAGCACATAATTTTTGGAAATCTTAACCTGTAAAAGAGATCATAATTTCATAACCTGGGATAACTCATAGCAGTGAAATGTAATCACAATAATCATAACTTAAAACATTAATCTTTGTGGCATGCACACATAATCATAGAGAATCATTTCATGCTAGTTAAGACTCATTGCCAAGACTATCTTAATGGACAAAGTCCCTTTCTGAACCGAGTCACCCTCGTTTCAGTCCTGTTTCACTGAACCAGTATAACTTACCATTCCAGCCATGTCTATCTCATGAGATATAAAATCATTACCCAATGTATTGGAGGGAGATATAGGTCCCACCCATCTCATAATGATACCATTCTTATGTGTGCCACAAAATCATAAACCATACATCATATCATAACCCATGTAATAAAAATGGGATCATGACATCATAAAACAATTCATATAAGATAAAGGAATTCATAAAAATATTTCCATCACAACATAATTGAATCCATGTAATAATAGGGATAAAAACAAAACCCTTTATTATCTTAGATGGAAAATAATTTTGATAAACACTTGAAATTAATTCTTGAGGAAAATATCCTTTCTTCTTCAAAATCAATTTCTTTTCACAAAACATCATGAAATTTTAAAAGAAAGAGATTTTATTGAAAATAGTCATGAAATATTTTGGAGTAAGCTTCATGAAAATAAGGCTTTATAAAACCGTAAAAATCCGTTCGTGCCGTTTAAGTTAAAAAACATTCTTCTCATACTTTTGTCGAAAAAGTCAAAAAAGTACCTCGTACAAAAAAAACGACAAAAGATTCATTTCATATCTTTTAATAAAAACTCACCGAAGGGTAAAATTGAATATAAACTATTGTATAAGGATATAAATATTACATATTGAGGAAACATTGATGTGGATGATAAAATACACCCTAGGAAATACCAAAGTATAAACAATCTCGGATAAAAATGAGATTGTGATATTTCCCTTACCTTAGGTTTGATTTGCTTCGTAAGTGTCCGAAACTCCTGTATAATGATTTAAATAATGTCATTGACTTATTAAAGAATCATATTCATTTTTATGATATCATATATGGTTCATATATGACTTTATATTACCCGTTCTTTTGTAAATTCCATGTTAAAGAGCATTTTGGGTAAAATTGTTTCATTTGTTGTCCGTGTTTTGACTTGTAATTATTCATATGATTACATAGATAATGATTACTTAATTCCAGAATATGAAACATGATTTATATATATATATTCAGAATATACAAATATATAATAAATCAGTAAATGGAAAGAAATACACTGTTCATGGAGACGGTAGGCCGTACGTACGCATGAACGCTGTTTTCGTTTCCTTACTGAGTTGAACGGAATTAAGTAGATGAAATACATATATATACACATAAATCCAGTATCATTATTATGTCATATATTTCATGATTACTTATTATATATACTTTATAATCATTCCCGAATGGTTAAAGTGGAGAATGAATCTCATCACGTCGTGGAGACGGTAGTCCGTACGTACGCACGGGCGATGATATCGTTCTCATGATCGTGGGACTGTATTGGAGTGTATTTATACTATTTCAGAATCAATATCACTTTAAAATAATAATATATAGTTATTATTTACACCATTATACCCATACAAGTAAGGTGGTGGTGGAAAATAGATTTCACCACGGCGTGGAGACGGTATTCCGTACGTACGCACGCGCGGTGATTTCGTTTTCCGTAGGATGGATAGATGGTGAAATAGGGTTGTTTCATAATTATGATAACATATCAGTACATGAGTGATACTTATGTTTTTACTTCATAAGGAAACAACCAAAGAAGAAGAAGTGGAAGAAGAAATAAAGGTGAAAGAATCGGTAACGGAAATTACCTCTTCTTTGAAGCGCCTCTTTGAGACCTCCTCGTAGGGCACTAAAATTGGTCTTTGAGGAAGCCCAGAACCTCTAGGATGTTTCTAGGGAATTGGAGAAGAGAATTTGGCAGGGGTTGGCCGAGCTTGAAGGCTCAATGGTGTGTTAGGAAGAGAGGGAGGAGGTGCACTTTTATAAAGGAGGAGAGGGGCTCCTTTGGAATAACTAAAAATATTATTTTATTATAAAGTTATGTTTGGTTTTAAATAGCTCCAAATTTATTTATATCAAGGCTAAGGTGGGTATGTGTGGAAATCCTCTCATCCAATAGAATTTAGACAAGTTTAGGTTCCTATTTTAACCTTATCATTTAGATTTAACATTATGTTAAATAATTTTACTTTTATCGTGTCTTCTTGTGTTCTTACACTATAAGGTTAATAAACTTACTATAAGAAGCCAAAAGAACCCCAAATTGTTTATTATTAATATATATAACCTTATATAAGTCATTTGGCCGAACCATAGATTTTTAGGAATAAAATAACAATTAATAATATAATATTTTTTTAAAAAACTATTTTATGTCAATTTTGACACTATTTAGTAATTGATTTGTTTGAAAATCATAACAGAATGATAAGTTCGAAAAAGGTTACTTAAATCAATAATAAAATGTCATATTAACCTAGAAAATTAGTGTAATTAATAAAAAGTCTGAAATTAAATTTATTTGGGTATTTATAACATCAATTATGTCAATATTTCATTAATAAGATAATTACTGCATCATCGTTGTGTCATAAATAAATTAAATTATTTAATGTCTAAAAATTACAAATAAAATATAATTATGTAGGAAATATTTTTATATTTCTAATGAATATTTATAGTCGAATTTATCTTATGTATAACACCATATTAAAAATGTTTTAGTAAATAAACTTTGATTTTAACTCTTTTAACTCTTCTTTGAATTAAATAATAATAAATGTCCTAATCTAATTCAAGTGGGCCTAAATGGTCATATTTTTTTTCCGAAGATTGTTTTTGGTCGAATTAAACTTATACATTAGAATTAGGACATGTGTTAGGGTAATAATAATATCATTTCTACCCTTAATTACCCTATTTACTTTTAACCGTGGCAAATAAAAGTAAAAAGTTACTATTCAACAAAAATTATTTTCATCTCATTGAACCACATTTTACATACTGACATCAACCGTGTCTCTCGGATTTTTGAAATTCCACTCATAGAAGGGGTAAAATTATGTTTTATGAAAAATTCAGTTTTTTTTAACTACCACATAGTTGTTTCACTATTCATCAAAAATTGATGGTTTTTGAAAAAATACCAAAAATTAGGCCTAATCTATATTTGATACTATGAACTCAAAAATGATTTCTATTTTACCAAATTCAAAACATATCAGTTGCATTAATTAATTTAAAAATTAATTCCCGTCGTCAAAACAAATAGCGTGTTCTTAAGAGATAATAACTATCAAAAGATTGACACTTGTTTATGTCTGGTTTAAATGTGAAATTACATCCAATGACCAACATTGTATTAAATTGTAAAAATGTATTCTAAATATAATTTAAAACCACTCAAATTAATAATTTATCACTATTAATTATTTCGATTGAAAAAGTTGTTTTTAATTAAAATTTAGTAATTTTCACTATTCATCAAAATATGAAAGTCATCCGAAAATTACCAAAATTTTACCGTAAGCTAATTTCGATATTCCGAATCCAAAAATGAAGTCCATTTTGAAAAATAAAATTTAAAAAATTTCAAAAATTTGTTATTACTATTCATAATGGCTAGTTTTAATAATATTTTAATAGCATATCGTTGTTTAGTGAAACTCGGTATTGCGTACTACACACGCTATCACGGAAGGTCGTGATTGCGTGTAATGAAAGGCAAGTCAAGGATGCATGTTATGCAAGCTCCATTTGGTGTAGCGTACAACACAAGACATTAATGAAATTAAAAATAATATTTTTCATAAAATCTCGGGCTGTTACACAGACCTTACTCGGTACTCTTTGGTCGTGATACATGATAGAAACTTCCGAGCATACAATATTGAGCAAGGCCTCTGTACAGGATATTCATGCCAGTGTAGTGACCTTGTGCATCCTCACCCATCTCAGGGTGTTGGAGAAGGAACTGGTGATAGAGAAATTTCTGTCTGAGGGACATCAATTGATAGGGCCTCAACACTAGAAGTCTCCCCTTGATGAGACTCAGGCACATGGTTAGAGAAAGCGTAGAGCACCAAGAGGGCCCAGGGAGGACTAGTGCTATGTTTGTGATGTGCGAGGTCATGTGGCTTGAGACTACTGGACCATATGTTATGAGTTTCCAGATAGTTGGTATATGTAACGCCATGATAGAGGCAGTTTCATTATCAATGAACTCCCAAGCGAGGACAGGGTGGTCCCCAGGGAGGCGGTGTTGGAAGAAAGGAAAGAAGAACTGTGGTTGGCTGATAATATTTCGATGTCCTTCCACCAACACTAGGCATCCAATTTCAGGCTCAGGGAGCAGACGGACGGGGCCACGGGCGGCTGTGTGCTATGGGTGTCTACAATCCTGCAATGTATGAGATGATTAGAGGTATGCTCTGTGTCTTTTTCTATATTTCCTAGTAAAACATTTTAGACACTATGTGAGGTACTATTTTCATCTGAGTCCTTGTTTCAGGGGTTACCGAGGGTGATGCTGAGCATCGATGTAACCCTGTGTTGGTGTTGTCCGACACAGGTCTGACTGCACGGGAAAGATGGGTTCTTCCCCCCAATGAGATGAATTTTTGTGATGCGATCAAAACTGTAAAGAAGAGTCAGTACCTCCCAAAGAAGATATTATTTAGGTGCAGCGGATGAGTCCCTCTAACATGTGCATTCATGGCGGGGTAGTGGGGTGGAGTGTCAGAGAAGGTTCTGGATTTGCATGTGGGACTTTTCTGCTTGAATTTTCATTGCTTGAGGTGCCACTAGTGGGTTTAGAAGAGTGCCTATTTTGGGGATTACTATCCTTCCAAGAGGGGCAAAAACATGTGGGGTATGACACATGCTTTCCATGTCTATCCTCTAGAGGTTGGATGAGTCTGCTTGCCTGCCCGGTTTGTTGGTAACTTGTCTGCTTAATGTAATTATTGATACCGTTATCAAGTATAAGTTGAGGTCATGGACACCCCATAGACAGAACTACACGTTTCACTTTGTGGTGATGGTAGTGGTCATTTCCGTAATAATGTGGAGACAATATATTTTTGGAGAGCGCTTTGTGGATTTCTCAAACCACCGGTTTCTCAGGTGTGTCCTGACCCAGAGAGACTCGAACCTGAGGCGATGTTGATGGTTGAGAAATTTTGCAGGACTATGATGTCCAGGTAGTCTATGTTGAAGAAAAATGGCAGTTTTGTAGCAGGTTCCCTTAGCATAAAGTCCCATGATCAACTAGTTCGGGAGTTTTAGAGTAGCTGACATCCCTACAGCTAACTATGGCGGAGTAGGAGGGTATGAATTTTCTACAGCCGATGATGTTGACTCACCCGCTTTTTTAGCATTTAAGAGTGTCTCAGTTGTAATGTACCAACTATGAAAACATGTGTGATCGGAAATCCTTGGGTGTTTCACCAAATGGGTATTCTGAAGGAGGTATTCACAAGATTTTGATCGAGGAACAAATCATGATTTTGGTCGTGATGTGAAATGTAGAGGCTCGGCCAGGGAAGTCTGCCGAGTTTCTTTGGGCCGTTCGGTAATCGTGAAAGAGATGGCGAGGTTGCCTACCGTCTTGCCCTACCATTGCAATAGAAGGAGTGGGTGCATGATGTTTTCCACGTGTCACATCTGATGAGGTGAATACGTGTTCCTACATATGTCATTGAATGTAGCATACCTTATGAGTACGAACCATCCCTTTGGATCACATGTTGTGCCAGCTTGGTTTTGTGCAAGTTTTCTTGGGAGCGGGAGAGCTAGGTGTTAGCTCAATATCCCGAGTTGTTTTTCCTAGATTGTATTTCAGGGATGAAAATCATGATGGTGAGAATGATGTATAGACCTGTTTTTTTACCTATTAAGTCTTAGGAATATTTATGCATATAATTACAGAACTTGGTGAGAATACGATGTGCGATTCCGGGGCCCGGTGTTCCCAGAATTAATTATATAAAAATATTATGTGTTTTTATACTATGAACGTGGAAGGGTGGTGTTTTATCTTAAATTGTAGCTTATAATTGAAATCCATGGGCACGGTTGCGTCTGGAGCATGCCGTTTACCCTAGGCGTGGTGTAAAAGATGCATGTGCGGGCCTGCTATGAGATATGTCACCCAGGGGAAAATCGTCATATTAAAATAATGACTTAGTGATTTTTATCACTGGATTTATTTTCAAATAACATTAAAACAAAGTATTGGAATGGAAATCAGAGACTTCTATTGAGTTCAAAATGGGGTGTTTTGCCAAGGCGCGATATAAAATGATAGGGTGTGGCATTTTCAGAATCTGCACTAAGCAGATTTTTCTATAAATAGAAGAATATGAGGTTAGAGTAAGGTTTATCCCTTATCTCTCCATTCTCTATCTCTACCTCTAGCTGTTCTTCACCGTTCCTCATTGTTCTTCACCGTAACATGGAGCGATCTTCACCGAACCCTTGGCAGATCGAACCAGGATCGTCATGGATGCGCTACCAATTACAAACGACTGGATCGAGGTAGGATTTCTGATTAATTTTCTCACATTCTTCAATTTCTTGAGACTTTTACAATTTTTCCATATAAATTCTATAATTCTAAACTTGGGGTGGTGGTCGAACAAACGTAGCCAATGACTGATCCACATTTTTAATACTCGTTCTTGGGAGTTCTTCATCCAAATTTTCGGACATGCCAATCCTTATTAGATTGAAAATCAGGGGAAGGCGCAATGAAGGCCTAGTCACAGGGATCCCGAACCTGTGTATAATTTTGAAATCAGGCCACCGGAGTGGAGGCGGCGGTGGTCATAAGACCTGACTCTGGCAAGGGAGGAGGCCGGAGTTTGGGGTGGTGCGGCGTGGCAGCGTCCATCGGAGGAGCTGAGCAGGGAAGGGTGGATCTCAGAGGGGTAGGTCCTTTGCTACGGTGTTGGGTGTGGCCGGCGCAGATGGGGTTTGGCCAGAGGAGCCGAGATGGCTGGGCAGAGCCGGCTGTGCCGGCGGGGAGCGGATGGCTTCAGTAGAGGCGGCGGAGCGCAGGGCTTCATGCGGGACGAGCCGGTGGTCCTGGAAGGCGACGTCAGCCGGTCATGGTGCAGACCAGATACGGAACAGTGGTGCACCATAGGAGTTGAGGGTTCTGTCTTGTCCTATCATGGTCGGAGGAGGAACCCGAGGTGCTAACCACCTTGGGGTGTGCCGTGGACAAGGACCTACGCTTAACGGGTCCTGCTTGGTGACACAGAGAAGACCGAAATTTGGCCGAATGCATTGGAGAACCGGACCTGAGGCAGGTCTAGTGTGGTTTGAGAGGGCCGCAGTGAGTTTGGTTGGACCCATAGCTGGGCCTCGGGCTGGTGGTTCAGACAAGGCCGACCGTGGTTCACCGGCCCGGTTGGGCCCCATTGCGTTCAGGGGACTATATCTCTTAAACGACACATCCGTTTGACGCGCCGTCAGCGGATGCGGGTTCATGTCAACAAGGAGAACTAATTGAATTGGATTTTTGGGTTTTTGGGTTCTACGCCCGAAGGCGGGTAACCCAATACACTTTAATTTTATAATATCAAATTATTATTAAAGTTGTGACAGATGTGGTTCGCGAGTAGGACGTCTGTTTGACGCATCGTTAGAGGCGCTGTGGCCCTGGAGTTGTGAAGGACCCTCCAAAGTTGTTTTGGAACCCCTATGGTTTGGTTTTGTTGGTCGGTGGCACGAAACTCTTAATGTGATTAAATAATTAATTAATTAAATAATTAATTATTTTTTCATCGGACCTAACTCTTGATTTGGATGTCCGATTGACGTGTCGTCAACGACAGCATGACCCCAGTCCTCATGCGGACTTTCAGAGATGATTTACGAAGCATTTGGTTTTGAGATAAGGTGTGGGCCCCATATGCATGACTTCACACATTTTACGTTGAAATGACACAATTTAACCCTACATCTATTTGGGGTGTTTGTGTTCTTTTTTCTGTGTGTTTTTCTAAGGGGATTACGATGGCGCAATCTGGCTGCCTAAATTTAGGCCCGAGGCGTGGGCCCCACGAGGCAGCTTTTGGACGTAAGCGTGGTTTTTACGACTTATGGTTCATAATTCTGTTCAGGGAAAATGAATAGCCTACACCCTATAGTTATCTGCAAGGAACGCAATGGTACGATCTATGTGACGCGTTTCGTGGTCGAGGTGTGGGCCCACAGGGCTCTGTTTTCATAATGCGGGGAGTTGCAGCTTCAGCATCCCGAGTCCATTCTAGACGTCATACGTGGCGTTGTGACCCATGCATCGAGGCAGGGTTGGCCAGGGTGGTTTCAGCCATCGAATCCTAGGATGGGGCATGGGCCCCATGGGCCGTCTTTTAAGCTGTGTGCAGCATACTATGACTTTTTCATCAGATGTCCATTTGGGGCGTATGAATAGTCGTTTTGGTGTGTTTTTCTAAGAGCATCATGATGGAGATAATCGCTCGAACCCTTTCGAGATCGATGTGTGGGCCACACGAGATGTCGTATGGGCTTAAAGTGGTGTTGTATAATTTTTCCATTTGGAGGTATTTTCCAGTGAGTAAAATAATCTATCTCTAATGTTTTTCTGTGAGGATTACAATGGTGTAATATTTTTGGGAGAGCGGAGCCTCTATTCATGATCGCATTAAATGTGGGAACATGAAAGGGTGTTGTTCATAAGTTCCATTGATGCACTCCCAACCAATGCATGGTAGCGGTGTTAGTGACACCCAGTGATGGCATGAGTAGTGCGGAGTTATGGGATTAGTTCTGGGTATACCCTCTAGCGGGGCTAGGTAGTGGGTTACCCATTGAACTTAGGGTTTACCCTCCAGTGGGGCTGGGTAGTGGGTAACCCATTAACCTTAGGGTTTACCCCCAGTGGGGATGAGTAGTGGGTTACCCATTGACTTTTGGGTTTTGCCTCAAGCGGGACTGGGCAGTGGGTTACCTGATGAACTCTTGTGGTTTACCATCCAACGGGGCTGGGCAATGGGTTACCCGACGACCTCTTGTGGTTTACCCTCTATCGGGGATGTGTAGTGGGTTACCCTATGACCTATTCTAGTTTACCCTCCAATGGGGCTGGGCAGTGGGTTATTTGATGATTTCTTTTAGACTCAGCCCCTTCTATGAGGCTAGTCAGTGACTTTTCTCCATGGTTACCAGAGAGGGACCCTTGGTGGTACGGTTTAGCGATGAGATAGCTTTGGTGTGCATGACTGTTGGGAATCAGTGACTGATATCCTTTGAACTGTTTGTGAATTTTCTTGGGTTGAGAATGGAGATAGAGATCGACTTACACACTCATTCAGGTTTCATATTGAGCATATATATACACCCTACTTTTTCTCCAATCCTTTGGTCCAGTTACTATACTTCTAAAAGGGGTGAAGATGCGCGGGGTATGCCACTTGCTTTCCGTGTCTAGATCCTCTTGGTTGGACGAGCCTTCTTCCTTTCTCTAGTCAGGTTGAGCTACACTCTCTCTTTCGGGCACTTATATTTTTTTTGTTCTGTCTACAACTCACCATTTTAGTATATCCTTTATTTCACCATCGAGCTTTTGGGGAATCCTACTGACTATCTTTATCCTCACACTTGCTTGGGCTTTGCCCACACTTGGTGTGCCCTTACAGACGATGGACATGTCAATCAGGACTATAGAGGATCATTGATAACACATGAGCTTAGGATATGTTCAGTGGTCATAGGAGGATTTATGGGTGTGAGACTCGCCAACCGTTTACTTCTGTTTACCTGTTTCCGAGTTGTGTCACCATTCAAGTTGGTCATGTGCTTTTCCCTTTACTGTTATGTTTACTTGTTATTTTACTTTTCAGCACATTATTTGTACTGGTTAGAGGTCGATTCATGTATGTTGGTTTCCCTTTTTGTATCAGTGTTGTATCTTGCTTTCTTTTCTCTGCACTTTTGCATTCAGTTTTCTGTGTGCTTGTGTACAGTTTATTAGGCAAAGGCCTCCCCTAGTATGTTGTGACTTCGACTCTAGTCGCCAGCCCCTAGGATATGGAGGCGGGCATGGGGTAGTTGCAGCTCAAGCCCAGTACAGGTCTGGTCGTGACAGTATGAATCCTAAACTTATGGTAAAAGAAACAAGATGAAATTTTGAGACAAAAAGTAACTATAAGAACCTTCCCTATCCTTCTTTGCAATAATAATCTACGTGAAAACCATATAGTTTTTCATCTAGTATGGTTTGATGTTATTTTGGGTATGGGTTAGCTTTCTTTTTAATATGCTATGATTGACTACATTGCTAAAGAGGTTTAATTTCTGAATGATTTTTAGATTGTGTACAAGAATGAACCT
This sequence comes from Viscum album, assembly GCA_963277665.1. Lineage (NCBI taxonomy): Eukaryota > Viridiplantae > Streptophyta > Magnoliopsida > Santalales > Viscaceae > Viscum > Viscum album. Next base: position 765,477,539 of record OY728150.1, read on the forward strand.
ATAATTTTGATAACATATCAGGAAGATGAGAAACTTCTAAAATATGGAAATTAATGTTACCTTGCACATATTGTTGAATATAAAGGAACATTTCAGATTAATGAAGTGTCATTGGTAAATGAGTACCATGAGGTTTTTTCTTGATGAGTTTTCTAGTATAATACTTAACCAGGAAGTTGAATTTACAGTTGACATAGTTCTTGATGCTAAACCAATTTCAAAAAACCCTTATCAAATGGCTAAATTTGAACATTTAGTGTTAAAGAATCAATTTTATAAGTTATTAGATAATGGTTTCATTTGACCTAGCACACCACCATGGGGTTATCTTGTCTTTTTTGTTAAAAAGAAGGATGGTTTAATGAGACTTTGCATTTATTATTGATCATCGAATAACCTCACTATTAATAACATGTATTATTTGACTCATATCGATGATTTGTTTCCTTAGATTGAGGGAGCTCAGTTTTTTTTTCAATGATTGAATTGAGGAAAGGGTGACATCAGTTGAAAGTAATGGAAGCACACATTCCAAAGACCTTGTTTCAGACAAGATATGGCCATTATGAATTTTTAGTTGTTTCTTTTGGGTTAACCAATTCACCTAATGTATTTAGGGATCTTATAAATAGAATTTTCCATGAGTTCTTAGATATGATTATGGTTGTGTTCATTGATGATATTTTGTTTTATTCCAAAAGTACAAAGGATGATGAATTCCATTTAAGCGTTGTATTTCAACCCTTAAAGGTAATGAAACTGTATAGAAAATTGAGCATGTGTGATTTTTGGTTACCAAAAATCTCATTCCTTGGTTACATTGTCTCTAAAGAAGGAATAACTTTTAATCCTACTAAAACAATAGTTATTGAAAAATGGCCAAGACCCACAAATATTACTGAGATCTGTAGTTTTCATGGTTTTACAGGTTATTACTTGAGGTTTTCTGAAAAGTTTTCAAGGTTATCTTGACCAATGACTAAGTTATATCGAAAAGGTGTAATGTTCACTTAGACAAAAAATGTGATTATTGTTTTCAAGAATTGAAAAGAAGATTGTCGAATGCTCTAGTTTTTTTGTATTGGATTCCAGAGATGGTGAGTTTATTATCTAAAGAGATGATTAGTTGAAAGGTCTTGGTTGTGTCTTAACGTATAATGATCAGGTAATTTCTTAAACATTACGTCAGATGAAAACATCATGAGTCAAATTAACCTACACATGATATGGAATTGTCTGTTTGTGTTTTTTATTTAAAAATTTGGTGGAATAATTTGTATAGAGTAAAATTTGAAATATATATGGGCCACAATATTTTGAAGTCTTTAATTAATCAGAAATAATTTAACATGAGATAGAAGAGACGGATAGAATTAATCAAATATTATAATTGCATGATTCCTTACAATCTAGAAATGTAAAATTAAGTGGCAGATTCTTTGGGTCGAAAAAGTAATGATTTATTATCCTTGTTATGTTTAAAAAAAGATCCTTTGATTAAAGACATGATTAAATTTGTCATAGAAGCTATTGGTGCCAGAAATTCTTCTATTTTGTTTCAGGTGTTAGTGAAATCATATCTCTCAGAAAAAAATAATCAAGCTTAGAAAGAAGGCAGTGAGTTGTAGAAAAAGTATAAGTTGGTTCAGAAGGGTATGTTTCATATTTTCAAAATTGATAATGATTTTGTTTTGAGCATTGTGAAGAGATTATGCATGACTTGTGATTCCCATTTAAAGAATGTGTTGTTATGTAAAGCTCATAGTTCTCCGTTTTCATTTTATCATAGAAGTACTAAGATATATAGATATTTTTGAGAGTATTACTAGTGGGATGGAATAAAAAGATATATTTATTACTTTACTATGAAGTATTTGACTTTCCAACATGATAAAGTAGTGTGAAAGTTATAGAAATGGATGCTTCAGCCTTTACTGGTTCTAGAGAAGAAATTGGAAAATATATCCAGGGACTTCATTGTGGGAATACAAAAGACATTTTGTGATAACAATGAAATCTGGGTTATTGTTGATCGATTGATGAAATATTCTAATTTCCATTATATTAGAGATACTTTTTCTCTTCATAAACATTATTAGTAGTAAATTAAAGAGATAACTGGGATGCATGCCGTCTCCCTCTCCGTTGTATTTGATTGTGATCCCAGATTTACTTACAACTTTTGGAAAGGACTCTAGAAGCTGTTGGGTACTGAATTAAATTTTATTACATCATTTTATCCTCAATCACATGGGTAGTCGGAATGAAAAATTCAGTCCTTAGAGGACATGATATGTTCTTGTTCAATGGATTACCAGAGAAGTTGAGACTAACATCTTTCGTTGGTTAAGTTTTCTTATAATAACAATTTTCATTACAGTATAAAGATGGATTTTTCTGAGGCATTGTATGGAAAGAGATGTCAAACTCCATCATTTTGGGATGATGTAGGTGAAAGGAAGTTGATGGGACCAGAATCGGTTGAAGAGAGGGAAGAAAATTTTTAGTTGATTCAGAAGAACATGAGAATAGATAAGAACATGCAAAAACATTATGCAGATAACCGGAGTAAGGATCTCTCTTTCGAGGTAGGTTATCATGTCATTCTAAAATATTACCCATGGAAATGTGTGATGTGTTTTGACAAGAAGGGAAAGAAATCCAATGTTCATTGGATGATATGAAATCTTGGAGAAAGATGGACTAGTTTCCTATATAGTGTCCTTACCTCTATATTTATCCCAAGTATACAATTTTTTTCATGTTTTAATGTTGCGAAAGTATATTCTAGATTCATCTATTATTTTGAGCCCAGAGGTAGTTTAGTTGGAAGAGAATATATCCTATGAGGAACAACCAGTCCAAATTATTGACTAAAGAGAGAAAGTGTTATGGGAAAAGGTAATACATCAGGTAAAAGTTTTTTTTGAAAAACTATATGGTTGTAGAGGAAATGCTGGAATATGAAAATTCTATGAGGGATAAATACCACCATTTATTTGATAAGTGAATAAAATTGTGAGGATGCAATTTCCAAATGTGGAAAAGGATGTAACATCCCAGGTAATTAAAGAAATGTGATATATTCATACATATTAATATGTTTGAATAAAATATCAATTTTACGTTAAAGGGGATGATCTATTTGATGGAATACGTGACACACAACAACAGGTCTCATTGTAAGACTATGTTTGACAAAATGCTAAGACATACTGAAAAAGAGTAATATAATATTATTTGAAATGATAGTTAACTCATAGCCATTGTATTGGCGGGAATGAAAAAATAAAATAAAATAGGATTATACATTTTTTTAAATGTTTTTAAATTTATCCAATAAATTATATATGCTTAAAATTTTAATAAATCCCATTTTAATCATAAATATCATAATATTCTTTAGAAAGTCGATTTACTGCCATTTGATAGAGAACCCTATTTAAATCTAGTTTTTGTAATTTTTATATGTTCTATTTGAAAAAATAATATTCTTCTTTAGAATCGGGACATGAAAATTTACTTTTCATGGATTTTTGGTATATTTATGATAATGTTTATTTTATAAAGAATAGTGAAAAATACCGTATTTTTATTTAAAACTGACTATTAATCAAATTTATTTATTGGGTTAGATTATCTTTTTAATTGATTTTGTTGTGTAATTAGATTTTATTGTTACCATTTAATACAATTTTTTTCATTGGAAATAATTTCATATTGAAATTGGACATAAACAAGTTTCAATCTTTTAATAGTTATTATTTTATAAAAACAAGCTTTCAGTTTTGACAACATGAATAAATTTTAAATTATTTTCTGCCACATATGTGTTTTGAATTTGGAAAAATGGAATCCATATTTGGAATTAGGAGGTCCAAAATTTGTTAACAGACATCGTTTATTTATATACATTTTGAATATTTACTTCTGTAAATATTTTATTTACCACGTTTAAAGGGTAAATCTGGTAAATAAGGGTAAACAAATATAATAATAATAATATATAATTACCCTAAAATGTGTACTAAACCTTTTGGATTATAAATGTCCGACCATGGGCATCCGTCGGTTGATTTTGGGATCCCATGGAGCCACATAGGATTAATAATGACACTTTATATTAAGTAATTTAAAGTAAAGACAAAAACAACATAAACATATATATTTTAGCAAATAAATTTTTACGTAGGGTTATATAAGTTATATATTCGATTATAAATTTTAATTTTCATGATAAAAAGTGTTTTTGACATCATGGTATTTTATATATAATATTTATACATCAAATAAATAAAATTATTTTTGACATAATGTTGTTGTAGTGATTACCTTATGAATATATGATTTAAATAAATAAGATTATAAAATTTAAAAAACAATCCCAAACCTTTCCAATTCATATTGTATGATTTTATTTTGAATAATTGTCATGTTATATTATAATTTAATGAGTTTAGGACCTTTCAAAATTGAATATTAGTGTATAATAAAATAATGTTTTTTGAATTTATTAAAGAGCCCATCCTTCCCCTTATATAATGCCATCTCCTCTAACCCATTAATCACACCTCTCAAAGCCCTTGTAGAATCCATACTCTACCCAAATAAGCTCTAAATATCCTAATATTCCACCTAGAATCCTTATCTTAGGAATAAATCACTTCAATAAATCCTTTTGGTTCAAACCAAAGAGAATTACTCCATTTGAAGTAGATTTAAGAACGATTCGGTCAGGTTGGGCATGATGTAAGAGACTTCTTCTCAATATCCTTTCAATGAGTAATATTTTTATTTATTCTCAACATTCTTTTATACAGTGTATAAACCTATGTTACCATTTATTTCATTCAAATGGAATATTTTTCTACGTAGCGTTTTACAAAACGACAAAGGGAATATTCCATTTTAACGTACACGGTGAAAACGACCTTTCCGCCGCTGCGAGTGTTATATGATATTTGGATTCCTTAACAATACATAATGTTTTCAAAAGGAAATTAAATACCAGATACTCTTTTATGTATTTTGGTATTGATAATGGTTTTGATAATGGATTGGTTATATCAATATATTAAAATGATATATTGCTATTGAAAAATGGAAATGTTATCATTACATTATGTTTGTTTTATGCACTATGAATATGTTATGGTTGATGGGAATTGATTAAAAATATGAATGGTTCCCTGATAAACGTAGGCCGGGTGAGCCTAAGATAGCTCTCCCATGAATTGTGTAATGTGACAAAGGTAATCGTTAATGTTTCTTATAGGAGATATAGGGAATATACTATTATAGGTATTCAAATTGTAACTCCCTAAATAGTTGTGAAAGCTATAACATAAGTATGTTCTTGATTCCATAAGTTACCTTTATGATTTATGATTTCCATGTGTTATTCATGAATCATATGATCTTATGTGTTTTGTTAAATATTGAAAAATGTGATTTCTTTGACTTGCATGTATTAATGGACAAATGTTTTCTTTCCTTATTTTATAACACTTATTGTGTTTTATATGACCATCCCAAATTTTTGAAATGTTTTACAAATGAAATAAAGATGAATAAGGTCAAGGTTGGGATGAAGGAAAAGTCATGCTGTCGAAAACATGGAACTAGATATGGCTCTTTTTATATGAGTAATTATTTTCTGAAAAAATGGATACTGTGTAGAAGTGTCTACATATAATATTCAAAGTTTTTAGGTATATTTTATGTCCTAATTCTCTAATGATATAAACATAAAAAGAACCTTGATGTGAATTATTAACTTAATTACCGATTATGTAATGTGTAAGGCCAAGTCCTTATATATTAAAATATTGATTTTAAAGGTGGGGAATGGAAATATATTCGTCACAAGAGTGAACACATATTTGGGTTGAAAAATAAAAATAATAATTCATTTTGGTAAAATGAACAAGGTATGGGTGGAAACCATATTTATATGAGTTGATATTTTTTATAATACATATCACTTTTATGACAGTAAAAATAATTTATAAAAAATATTTGAATTAAAAATATTGTTTTCCATAGATAGAAAAATGTAAATATCTTATGAAATAGTAAATGGAAGGATTTATCAAAAATATAATAATTATTCGAATGGAAAATCATTTTATTTCCAGTAAATGAAATTTAATTTTACTAAACACCTTACAGAAGTCATAATTATTGAAGTAATGGTCATTTAGAAAGAATAAATTTGGATTAAATGTAAATATGTATAATATAAAGAGAAATTTATATATAATAAAATTAAAGGGAATTGATATGAACTATCCAATATACCCCAGTACCCTGGAACCTATGTCAATCCTAACATGGTGTGAATGGCATTCTCGATCCCTACATGTTGGCGACCAGTACCCTGCGTCATAAAATACAAACATGGGATTTTGTTTTAATAAAACACAATGGAAGAAATATATACATATCTGTATGGTAAAAAACAATAAAGGGATATTGTACCAAAAACCAAAATGTTTTATCAAAACCAAAAAATACATCATTAATGTACCAAATAAATAGAAAAGATAACCCAATATCCCAAAGGACATACCACAACAATCTCGAAGGAATCATGATCAACTACTACTTCCAAGTGGGCAGACATCATTTATCAGACTAGGTAGCATAAAATATAATAATTCTTCATGATAAAGATAGGTTGTGAAACAAAAATCATAGTAGGGTGCCACTAGGTGTTCCATAACAAATTTCTATAACAATAAACAAATCATGCTTTCATTTTTTTAAAATAGGAAAGGTAGTACATTTTCATATTTATAACAAAACATACCTCTCATTTCAAATAATGGAAATAATTTTAAACATTATTTAAATAAATACTTGATATAAAACATTTTCAATAAGTCATTAGGATTGGAAAAAATATGTTTCACAAACAGTGTCTTGTATAATAAAAACAATCACAAAAAGAAAAATATTAATCTTTAATGAGGTATGATAGTTTCTGGTTTTTTTATCCTCACATATCTCATTTTATTGACCACATAAATGTCCTCACACTTCCCTAATTCTTAACATGAATAGGACCCATCAACATGTTAATGGGGAGATGATGTTCAAAACTAAGGTTTTTTAGTGTTGAAAATCGTTAATCTAGTTCTACGGTATTGAAATCCATGCATGTTTTTCCCAAATAACATACTAACAACCCAGATATGATTTTTCTCAATCAATTAATTAGAAATGGAAAAATAATTTCAAGATAGTTCCAAATGAAATTTCCCCATTTATAGGTTCTATATACCAATTTAATTTCAAATCCAAAATATGTGTTTATCATTAGTTCATTATTTTTTAATCCCAAACCAATCATAGTTTTTTTTAATTTCAATTTAATCAATTTCCCAAAAATACTTTCTCAAAACATCTCACAATTTCCATCAATTTCATTTCTCACCCCAAATCCCAATTCTTTTGGAATTGGGGTTGTTTTCATAAAATAATTATATTATATATTTAAATTATAATTAGAATCTAATTATTTTTTCAAAATTAAATTTAAATTAATTTCAAACAATAATAAAATCAATGTTTAATCAATTAAACATATTAAAAGAATTCAGCTTCATTTATTAGGGAATCGCAATGCCCATAGAGGCACTCACCAACAAAAAAAGGCATATATGATATAGTAAATCATCCTATAAGAAATTTCAAAAAAAATACATAGTTTATATCCATCAATACCAATATGATGTGACATACTCTCTGAGGAAAATGCATAGAGTTAAGAAGGACATAAGATGGCCACTTACCCAATGAGTTGAAGCATGACCAACACAATGAACAATCACTAAAGAAATGATCCATAGGGATTTAATATCACTAGAATTTTAAAGGTATGGATATGAGTTTAATTTCATGGATACCTAGATGAATGAAAAGTGATTTTCAGTTTAGTTTCCTACATGAAACTGATAATTAGTATTTTACATGGAGTGTGAAAAAATTACATAAAGTGTAGTTGTTGAGTCACGTATTTGCTAAAAAACCAATCAGAATTTTATTAATATAATATTTCTAGTGTTTATAAAATGTTAAAAAAATACCTTGAATGTAACGTCTCATGTTATATACCCATTTCATGGAATATACCGGGTGATGATTACACGTCATGTAACACCATTACATGATTTTAAAGTCCCCAGTAGATTACTGAAACTGCATGTTTCATGATGAAAAATATGATAAATCACTTACATAACCACTATAGGTATCCTATAAATTCTTTCCAGGAATATCTCAATCATTAAAAAAAGAATATAAATATAATGTTTAGAAAGTACATCCTAGAAATGTAATGGGATGTTACAACCTCCTTGCCTTTAAAATTTATACCCCCAGAAAGCCTATCAAGAATCATCCATATGAAAATTATGAGGCAAATTCTCTTTCATATGTTAATTAAATATATAGTGTCTCATTGGAATCATAAGAATTTTCCATAGCAGATAGACAGTAGGTATCATACTCCCATGAAGTAAGTTGGTCTCAAAATCAATAATTCCGACTAGATGGTCAGTTACAGATAAATATGGGTCAACATCCATATAACTCTATCACAAAAAATTCCATGGATCAGAAGGATAAATTCATTTCTGTGATACATGGAAGATGTTATTTATCAATGTAAACAATGGAGATAGTGATAAATGGTAAGGAAATTTCCCCACACTCTTAAAAACATTAAATGGTACCACAAAATGAGGTGCAATTTTCCATCACCCCCAGGCCATCATTAACCCAAACAAGTGGAAAAATTCATGAATACATGATCACCAACTAAAATTAAAAAAATCTATGGAGAATATCAGAATAATATTTATATAGTTTATATACCTTCAACATTCTCAAAATAATCATCTGAATATTTTTTGTCATCTCTTGAACCATTCTTGGTCAAGCTAAGAAAGTTTCAGCGATCTCTGACCAACACAACATATATTTTAAAGCCCATCCATATAAGACCTCAAAAGGAGACATTTCTTCATAAAATAATAACTATTATTATAAAAAAGTCAATGAATCCCAAATGATAATTGAAAACTTTAATAAAGTCATTAAGAGAGGCATGACCCATTTTCTCAAGAATTCGCATATCCCTCTATGTATGTCTGTCCATCTTAATGGTATCCCATACTGAAACAAACCTGAGATCCAAGAACCTATTGATGTACTCCCAAAAACAGAGATGTAAACCATGTATATATATTAGAGAATACAGAAGATGGAAATCTATGAAAATAAAAAATCTCTATCCCAAAGAGATTTCCCATCTCCTCAAATTTTGTGGTATCACAAATGTGTATAAAGTGGGAATATTTGGTCAGCCTATCAATAAAAAACCATATCACATTATTCTTTATTTGGGTAAATGGAAACCCAACCAAAAATTAAATATAAATATCATACCACTAACATTTCAACCTTGGATGTTTCTTAAGCACAACCAAAAGTCACTGGTACTCAGTGTTGACTTGCTGGAAAGTATTGAAGTGTGAAAAAAACTATAATGTCTTGCCTCATACCTAGCTACCAAAATAATATCTTCATGTAATAGAAAATAATTATGCCTTCATGACCTATATTCCACTAGTAATTATTGAAATACACTATCAGAACATTCCTCACAGCTATGTGAATAATATAACAACTCTAGAATCTTATAATACCCTCTGTGGAGAATGAGAACTCAACAATGGTCTCCCCAATATAAGTAATGTATCTATTACAATGGAATTAATCATGAAGAGTTTTCTCCTAATGAATAATATCGATAAGAAAAGAGGTCAACTGAACAATATCAAAGGAACATTTTAACCTATTTTTAACTATCCAATATAAAAATGTGGAAAATGAGCCATTAAGTTCTAATATTCTCATGATTACTTCACATCTTGGGTCACAATTTTATATCTCAAATAATTTGAAATGACATTTCCATTCCATAGGGTACAGAAAACATAAAAATAAATATATTACAGCTAATCCACCTAATAAATCTAGTGTATATTTAGATATTATTTTAGAGAAGATATAACTCCTACCTTTGTGGTTAGAAAACACTGTACACCTTTCTCCAAAAAGTTAATTTTTCCATCTCTTTGGATCATGGAACACAACTGAAATTTCAAGTTCTTGGAATGAATAAATCTTCTCATGTGCGATATGATGCAGAGAGCCATATGCTACAACATGATCCCCCTAAAAAACATAACCAAACCTAAACCTTTTGAGACATATAAGACCCTAGAGCCCTATCTGGACTTTGGAAGAGTCAATAGTGACACTATATTCAAATGTTGTTTTTCCAAAAAAAAAAGAATTCTGAAATTTCATATCCCCAAAAAACATTACTCCATTGTATGTTAGAACATAAAATAGATTATATAACTTCAAGAAATACTTTATGAACTAGTGATAATATCCAGCTAATCCTAGGAAGCTCCAAAAAATGAAAACCTTATGTGGTTTCTCCCATGTTTTACCAACATTCAACATTTTATGTTTAACTAAAATATCATGTTCTATCACCATGGTACCAACACATTTACTTCTAGAATAAAGATATAATATTTTGATATCTTGGAAGAAAGTCAGTGATTCCACAAATATTCCATAACTACTCTTATTTGATGCACACGATCCTCTTCATACACAGAGTAAATAAGGATTTCATGTAGAAGGAACACCTAAAACGTATCAATATTCTCATCGAATATCCTATTAATAAAATCCATAATGACAAAAAGAGAAATCGTTAAACCAAATTTCTTGAAAATATACTAATATTGGACATACCTTCTCTAAAAAGTAGTTTTAGATTTTAATACTGGTTTATTCTCAATTTCAGATAAGTGGACCGAAGATCAATATTAGATAACCTACTATTCCATTTTAAATGTTAAAATATATCATTAATCCAGGTAGTCATATAATTGTTCTTTATAGTAATTCGATTGAGTTTCAGATAGTCAACCCAAATTCTAAGTGACCCATTAGATTTCATAGCAAAGAGAACAAGAACTTCCAATGGTGAAATGCTCACCTATATAAATAATTTCTCTAAAATATCATCATACATAGTCTTAACCTATTATATATAAGTTTCTTCTATGAGTTAAGAAGAAATATATAATGGATGAGTACTAAGTACCAAATAAATAGAGTACCTGTAACAGCCCGAGATTTTATGAAAATATTCTTTCTAATTTCATTAATGTCTTGTGTAGTACGCTACACCAAAAGGACCTTGCACAACATGCATCCTTGACATGCCTTTCATTACATGCAATCACGACCTTCCTTGATAGCGTGTGTATTACGCAATACCGAGTTTCACTAAACAACGATATGCTATTAAAATATTATTAAAACTAGCCGTTATGAATAGTAATAACCACTTTTTGAAATTTTGTAAATTTTATTTTTCAAAATGGACTTCATTTTTGGATTCGGAATATCGAAATTATCTTAGGGTAAAATTTTGGTAATTTTCGGATAACTTTCATATTTTGATTAATAGTGAAAATTACTAAATTTTAATTAAAAAAAACTTTTTCAATCGAAATAATTATTAGTGATAAATTATTAATTTGAGTGGTTTTAAAGTATATTTAGAATATATTTTTACAATTTAATACAATGTTGGTCATTGGATGTAATTTCACATTTAAACAAGACATAAACAAGTGTCAATCTTTTGATAGTTATTATCTCTTAGGAACACGCTATTTGTTTTGACGACGGGAATTAATTTTTAAATTAATTAATGCAACTGATATTTTTTGAATTTGGTAAAATAGATATCATTTTTGAGTCCATAATATCAAATATAGCTTAGGCCTAATTTTTGGTATTTTTCCAAAAAACCTTCAATTTTTGATGAATAGTGAAACCACTAAGTGGTAGTTAAAAAAAACTGAATTTTTCATAAAACTTAATTTTACCGCTTCTGTAAGTGGAATTTCAAAAATACAAGAGACAAGGTTGATGTCAGTAAGTAAAATGTGGTTCAATGAGATGAAAATAATTTTGGGTGAATAGTTACTTTTTACTTTTATTTACCAAGGTTAAAAGTAAATAGGGTAATTAAGGGTAGAAATGATATTATTATTATCCTAACACATGTCCTAATTCTATTGGATAAGTGTAATTCGACCAAAAACAAACTTAGGAATAATATATGACCATTTAGGCCCACTTGAATTAGATTAGGTCATTTATTTTTATTTAATTCAAAGAAGAGTTAAAAGATTTAAAATCAAAGTTTATTTACTAAAACATTTTAAATGTGGGGTTATACATAAGATAAATTCGACTATAAATATTCATTAGAAATCCAACAAGATTTCCTACATAATTATATTTTATTTGTAATTTTTAGTCCTTAAATAATTTAATTTATTTATGACACAACGATGATGCATTAATTATCTTATTAATGGAATATTGACATAATTGATGTTATAAATACCCAAATAAATTTAATTTGAGACTTTTTATGGATTACAATATTTTTCTAGGTTAATATTACATGTTATTATTTATTTAATTAACTGTTTTCGAACTTATCATTCCTTTATGATTTTCACAAAAATCAATTACTAAATAGTGTCAAAATTGACATAAAATAGTTTTTAAAACAAATATTATATTATTAATTGTTATTTTATTCCTAAAAATATAAGGTTCGGCCAAATGACTTAGATAAGGTTATATATATTAATAATAAACAATTTGGGGTTCTTTTGGCTTCTTATAGTATGGTTATTAACCTTATAGTGTAAGAACACAAGAAGACACGGTAAAAGTAAAATTATTTAACTTCATGTTAAATCTAAATGATAAGGTTAAAATAGGAACCTAAACTTGTCTAAATTCTATTGGATGAGAGTCTTTATACCCCTCCCCACCTTAGCCTCGAAATAAATTAATTTGGAGCTATTTAAAACCGAACGTAACTTTATAATAAAATAATATTTTTAGTTATTCCAAAGGTGCCCCTCTCCTCCCTTATAAAAGGGCACCTCATCCCTCTCTTCCTCACACAACTTTGAGCCTTCAAGCTCGGCCAAACCCTGCCAAATTATCTTCTCCAATTCTCTAGCTACATCCTAGAGGTTCTGGTCTTCCTCAAAGACCAATTTTAGTGCCCTAAATGGAGGTCTCAAAGAGGAGCTTCAAAGAAGAGGTAATTTCTGTTACCGATTCTTTCACCTTTATTTCTTCTTCCACTTCTTCTTCATAGGTTTTTTCATTATGAAGTAATAACATCAGTATCAATCATATACTGATATGTTATTATAAGTATGAAACAACCCTATTTCACCATCTATCCAACCTACGGAAAACGAAATCACCGCGCATGCGTACGTACGGAATACCGTCTCCACGCCGTGGTGAAATCTATTTTCCACCACCACCATACTTGGATGGATATAATGGTGTAAATAATAACTATATATTGTTATTTAAAAGTGATATTGATTCTGAAAAAGTATACATACACTCCAATAGAGTCGCACGATCATGAGAACGATATCATCGCTCGTGCGTACGTACGGACTACCGTCTCCACGACGCGATGAGATTCATTCTCCACTTTAACCATTCATTAATGATTATAAAGTATATATAATAAGTAATCATGAAATATATGAAATAATAATTATACTGGATTTATGTGTATATATATTTATGTCATCTACTTAATTCCGTTCAACTCAATAAGGAAACGAAAACAGTGTTCATGCGTACGTACGGCCTACCGTCTCCATGAACGGTGTATTTCTTTCCATTTACTGATTTATTATATATATGTATATTCTGATTATATATATATATATAAATCATGTTTTATATTCTGGAATTATGTAATCATGATCTAAGTAATCATATGAATAATTACAAGTCAAAACACGGACGACAAATCAAACAATTTTACCCAAAACGCTCTTTAACATGGAATTTACAAACGAACGGGTAATATAAAGTCATAAGTGAACCATATATGATATCATAACAATGAATATGATTCTGTAATAAGTCAATGACATTATTTAAATCATTATATAGGAGGTTCAGACACTTACAAAGCAAATCGGACCTAAGGTAAGGGAAATATCACAATCTCGTTTTTATCCGAGATTGTTTATACTTTGGTATTTACTGGGTTGTATTTTATCATCCACATCCATGTTTCCTCAATATGTAATATTATTTCCATCCACATAAAATAGCTTATATCCAATTTTACCCTTCAGTGACTTTTTAGTAAAAGATATGAAAGGAATCTTTTGTCATTTTTCGTACGAGGTACTTTTTGACTTTTCCGACAAAAGTACGAGAAGAATTCATTTTTTAACATATACGACATGAATGGAATTTTAAAACATTATTTCCAAGAAGCTTCCTTTAAAAGTTCTCAAGTCTATTTTTAATCAACTTCTTTTAGTTTATAATTGTACGACATGTTAATAAAGGAAAAGTGCTTTTGAAGTAGAAAGGATATTTTCCTCAAGAATGGAGTTCAAGTGTTTTATCAAAATTATTTTCCATCTAAGATAATAAAGGGTTCTGTTTTTATACCTATTATTACATTGATTTGATTATGTTGTGATGGAATTATTTTTATGAATTCCTTTATCTTATATGAATTGTTTTATGATGTCACAATGTTTAAGAATCCCATTTTTATTACATGGGTTATGTTATGATGTATGGTTTATGATTTTGTGGCACACATAAGAATGGTATCATTATGAGATGGGTGGGACCTATATCTCCCTCCAATGCATTGGGTAAAGATTTTATATCTCATGAGATAGACATGGCTGGAATGGTAGGTTATACCGGTTCATTGAAACGGGACTGAAATGAGGGTGACTCGGTTCAGAAAGGGACTTTGTCCACAAAGATAGTTTTAGCAATGAGTCTTGACTAATAAGAAATGATTCTCTATGATTATGTGTGTATGCCACAAAGTTTTATGTTTTATGTTATGATTATTGTGATTACATTTCACTGCCATGATTTATCCCATGTTATGAAATTGTGATCTCTTTTGCAGGTTAAGATTTCCAAAATGTTATGTTCTTATGAATATGATGTGCTTGATATTTATTTTGTTTACCCTTACTGAGCATTTGAGCTCACCCTTTTATGTTTTCATTTCCCCGGGATATAAATATAGTTTTTAGGTAAAAAAAGAAAGATCTTTATGGGAGATGTTGAAGATAATTCACCACGACTAGAAGATTATATTCCGAGTTTCCAAAGACACTAAACTATTATGATCCTTGTGTGTGTGTTTGTTATGTACTAAGTATTCCGCAAAAGTAATATAATGTCCATGTACGTCAGGCATCAGGTCTCTACAGTTGGTATCAGAGCCAGGTTTAGTCAACCTTTGGAAACTAGGATGCGAGAACCTTAGTGAGATCCCTAGAGATATTTCTAAGGTATGTCTAGGGATGTCTCTAAGGTTAAGTATACATATAGGTTATAGTCCTAGAATTGCGCTAACGATCTTAGAATTTAACCTAAGATGTTATATATTGAGGGTAATCCCCCTTTATTATGTTGTTTTCCCTAGCATCATTTTTTCCTCTCACACTATTCTTTTTGGGTTTTAGACGATGGATGGAACCCGTAGGAACCGTGTTGATCAATGCAATAGAAAATGCAATGATTTCCCTCCTGAACAAACAAATGTTATGGGAGATGGAGTGCAAAATCTTATTGATATACTTACACAAGATATGAATCATTCTAGACTTCCAAATGAGCAGAGAAGGGAACAATATTCTATTGAGTCCTTCATGAGGCAACGTCCACATTCTTTTAGTGGGTCTTCTGATCCAGTTGTTGCTGAACAATGGATCAGTACTACTGAAAAGATATTTTCAGTTCTTCAATGTTCTGAACATGATAAATTCATCTTAGCAGTATATCGTTTGGAAGGTGAAGATGATCAATGGTGGAATCTTATCAAGAATACGAGGCAAAGAGATGAAATTGAGTCCATGGAATGGGACAAGTTCAAGAACTTATTTTTCAATAAGTACTTCCGTCGTATTCTTCAAACAAAGATGGAGAAGGAGTTTTTTGAACTAAAGCAAAAGGATGATGAATCTGTTGGTATATACGAACAGAATTTTACAAGACTTGCAAGGTATGCATCTGGCATTATCATCCAACCTGAAAGTAAAGTTGATCGATTTTTCAGTGGCTTAAAACCAAGTCTTCGAAGGGCATTAGCTATAAGAGACTTCAGTAGCTATGAAGAAATTGTGCGTTGTGCTATGAAGGTTGAAATGGAAGTTGGTGTTACATATCCATCTCATGGTTTTGAAAAGAAACGAAAGATGGAGTTCAAGGAGAAATCTCAAAATAATGGTGAAATGAAGATGAATGTTTCCTTATACAGAATGAGTGGAAAGAAGCATGGTAGAGATTGACTTAAAGGGACTAGAAAATGTTTTAAGTGTGGAAAAGAAGGTCATCGAGCAGCTGAGTGTCTATGTAATAGAAAAAGGGTTTCTAAAGATGTGAATAAAAAAAACACTACAGAGAACGCACCACCAACACTTCAATGCTTCAAGTGCAAGGAAATGGGGCACTATGCTAATAAATTCCCTAATACAAGGGTTAGTGATGATCGACATGAGAAACCACTTAAGGCAAAGGACAAAGGGAAGTCACATGAGATCACTATTGGAGATGTTGAATTTGACAATAATGTGGTGGAATGATTAAGTGTTTATGTAATGGTATTCCAAAATAATGTTGTATATAGTATCGTGGAATATTGGAATATTTATTTATTCGTATATTGTGGTTTTCAATGGTACCGGTAACCATGGAATGTGATTGAGATATTTTTGGAAAAAAAATATGACATGTGCATAATGAAGGGATAAGAAGATAATGAGATGTTTGATTGTATTCATGAGCTCGTGACTGATATAAGGACTATGTGATATTATGGTTTGAGTATATTGAATTTTGAGGATTATGGCATGTGGAAAGTGTTAACTTTTATCTGCATTCATGATTTCACTAAGGTTCAATGGGTATTCATTCTTTAAGAGAATACATGATTAAGGTATTCACATGATTGTAATTTGACCAACAAGATATATCTTATGATATATGGGGGATAAATGATGACATTCACGTGATTGTTCTATGACATTTCAAGTAATCATTTTCTTTATACTATGAGCTTGGACCGAAGTATTTTAGATAAGCCTAAAGACTAGAATGTATTATGTTGGACATAAGTTAGGATAAAACGTTTTTCGATATTATTGATGGGATGTCATAGTAATATAGTTTTAGAAAAAGGACAACCTGCAGGACGGGAAACAACCCATCGCGTCAGACAAGGCTGTGGGAATCGAACCCACAACCGAAGTGCGACTGGTCTTTATCGCCTACGACTGGCCTACAGGAAGTCCCTGTTTAGTAGAAACTAGTTTTATTATATTAAGCAGTATGATATATGAAGTATAAGTCCATTTTAGGAACCATATATGATTAATCTCACTATAGAATGACATATGTATATTTAATAACTTTTGCTAACCTTTTGTTTGAGACAGATGGAATGACCCACCATTCTATCACATGATCTGCTAACACTTCACGAATAACAAATTAAACTTCATCTATTTAAGACATGAAGTGGAAATTGTTCAAGCCACGAACAATAATGAGATTGTACCAAAATAAAGTAAGTATTTATTCTAATTCAAATTCTTCAACTTTAGGGAAACGATCTTGAAAACCAAAAATGTTGTCCTAATGCTCTTATATCTGATTAATCAGATGGTACCTTAGATTGTCACAAATTTATGGCTTTTTGATTGCTAGCTTTTCTATAGCCATGTTCTCTACCACTCTCCATCAGAACATGATGGTTAGATTTTTCTTCCATATCCATATTTTCACCTATGTGGAAACCCTGTGAT
Source organism: Viscum album (assembly GCA_963277665.1). NCBI lineage: Eukaryota > Viridiplantae > Streptophyta > Magnoliopsida > Santalales > Viscaceae > Viscum > Viscum album. The sequence continues at coordinate 765,495,556 of OY728150.1, forward strand.
TAGTTTATTTGGGTAACCGTTACGTTTTATACTTTTGTTTTTAAAGATTAGTTTTGGTATTCCTTTTTACGATGTGGGTTTCTATCAAAGAAATTTTCGAATAGTAAACCATTTATAACCCCGACGAATTTTGAGGGCGAAATTAATTTTAAGGGGGGGTAGAATATAACATCCCGAGATTTTATGAAAAATATTCTTTTTAATTTCATTAATGTCTTGTGTTGTACGCTACACCAAAAGGAGCATGCACAACACACATCCTTGACTTGCCTTTCATTACACGCAATCACGACCTTCCTTGATAGCGTGTGTAGTACGCAATACCGATTTTCACTAAACAACGATATGCTATTAAAATATTATTAAAACTAGCCGTTATGAATAGTAATAACCACTTTTTGAAATTTTGTAAATTTTATTTTTCAAAATGGACTTCATTTTTGGATTTGGAATATCGAAATTAGCTTAGGGTAATATTTTGGTAATTTTCAGATAACTTTCATATTTTGATGAATAATGAAAATTACTAAATTTTAATTAAAAACAACTTTTTCAATCGAAATAATTAATAGTGATAAATTATTAATTTGAGTGGTTTTAAAGTATATTTAGAAAATATTTTTACAATTTAATACAATGTTGGTCATTGGATGTAATTTCACATTTAAACCAGACATAAACAAGTGTCAATCTTTTGATAGTTATTATCTCTTAATAACGCGCTATTTGTTTTGAGGACGAGAATTAATTTTTAAATTATTTAATGCAACTAATATGTTTTGAATTTGGTAAAATAGAAATAATTTTTTATTTCATAATATCAAATATATCTTAGGCCTAATTTTTGGTATTTTTGCAAAAACCTTCAATTTTTGATGAATAGTGAAACCACTAAGTGGTAGTTAAAAAAAACTGAATTTTTCATAAAACTTAATTTTACCGCTTCTGTGAGTGAAATTTCAAAAATCCGAGAGACACGGTTGATTTCAGTAAGTAAAATGTGGTTCAATGAGATGAAAATAATTTTTGGTGAATAGTAACTTTTTTACTTTTATTTACCACGGTTAAAAGTAAATAGGGTAATTAAGGGTAGAAATGATATTATTTTTAACCTAACACATGTCCTAATTCTATTGTATAAGTGTAATTCGACCAAAAATAAACTTAGGAATAAAATATGACCATTTAGGCCCACTTGAATTAGATAAGGACATTTATTATTATTTAATTCAAAGAAGAGTTAAAAGAGTTAAAATCAATGTTTATTTACTAAAAAAATTTTAATATGGGTTTATACATAAGATATATTCGACTATAAATATTCATTAGAAATCTAAAAATATTTCCTACATAATGCTATTTTTTTTTAATTTTTAGACATTAAATAATTTAATTTATTTATGACACAATAATGATGCAGTAATTATCTTATTAATGAAATATTGACATAATTGATGTTATAAATACCCAAAGAAATTCAATTTGAGACTTTTTATGAATTACACTAATTTTCTAGGTTAATATGACATGTTATTATTGATTTAATTAACTTTTTTAGAATTTATCATTCTGTTATGATTTTCACAAAAATCAATTACTAAATAGTGTCAAAATTGTCATAAAATAGTTTTTAAAACAAATATTATATTATTTATTGTTATTTTATTTCTAAAAATCTAAGGTTCGGACAAATGACTTAGATAAGGTTATATATATTAATAATAAACAATTTGGGGTTCGTTTGGCTTCTTATAGTAGGTTTATTACCCTTATAGTGTAAGAACACAAGAAGACACGGTAAAAGTAAAATTATTTAACTTAATGTTAAATCTAAATGATAAGGCTAAAATAGGAACCTAAACTTGTATAAATTCTATTGTATGAGAGGATTTAGACCCATACCCCCCTTACCCTCGAAATAAATCAATTTGGAGCTATTTAAAACCGAACTTAACTTTATAATAAAATAATATTTTTTGTTATTCCAAAGGTGACCCTCTCCTCCCTTATAAAAGGGAACCTCCTCCCTCTCTTCCTCACACAACTTTGAGCCACCATGCTCGGCCAACCCCTGCCAAATTGTCTTCTCCAATTCCCTAGTAACATCTTAGAGGTTCTGGTCTTCCTCAAAGACCAATTTTAGTGCCCTAAGAGGAGGTCTCAAAGAGGCGCTTCAAAGAAGAGGTAATTTCCGTTACCGATTCTTTCACCTTTATTTCTTCCTCCACTTCTTATTCTTAGGTTGTTTCATTATGAAGTAATAACATCAGTATCACTCATATAATTATATGTTATTTTAAGTATGAAACAACCCTATTTCACCATCTATCCATCCTACGGAAAATGAAATCACCACGCGTGCGTACGTACGAAATACCGTCTCCACGCCGTGGTGAAATCTATTTTCCACCACCACCTTACTTGGATGGGTATAATGTTGTAAATAATAACTATATATATATTATTTTAAAGTTATATTGATTCTGAAATAGTATACATACACTCCAATACAGTCCCACAATCATGAGAACGATATCATCGCTCGTGCGTACGTACGGACTACCGTCTCCACGACGCGATGAGATTCATTCTCCTCTTTAACCATTCATGAATGATTATAAAGTATATATAATAAGTAATCATGAAATATATGACATAAAAATGATACTGGATTTATGTGTATATATATGTATGTCATCTACTTAATTCCGTTCAACTCAATAAGGAAACGAAAACAGCGTTCATGCGTACGTACGGCCTACCGTCTCCATGAATGGTGTATTTCTTTCCATTTACTGATTTATTATATATATTTATATTCTGAATATATATATATAAATCATTTTTTATATTCTGGAATTAAGTAATCATGATCTAAGTAATCATATGAATAATTACAAGTCAAATCACGGACGACAAATGAAACAATTTTACCCAAAACGCTCTTTAACATGGAATTTACAAAATAACGGGTAATATAAAGTCATAAGTGAACCATATATGATATCATAACAATGAATATGATTCTGTAATAAGTCAATGACATTATTTAAATCATTATACAGGAGTTTTGGACACTTACGAAGCAAATCGGACCTAAGGTAAGGGAAATATCACAATCTCATTTTTATCCGAGATTGTTTATACTTTGGTATTTACTGAGGTGTATTTTATCATACACATCCTTGTTTCCTCAATATGTAATATTATTTCCATCCACATAAAATATTTTATATCAAATTTTACCCTTTGGTGACTTTTTAGTAAATGATATTAAAGGAATCTTTTGTCGTTTTTCGTACGAGGTACTTTTTGACTTTTCCGACAAAAGTATGAGAAGAATTCTATTTTTAACTTATACGGCATGAATGGATTATTAAAAAATTATTTCCAAGAAGCTTCCTTTAAAAGTTTTCAATTCTATTTTTAATCAACTTCTTTTAGTTTATAATTGTACGACATGTTAAGCAAGGAAAAGTGTTTTTGAAGTAGAAAGGATATTTTCCTCAAGAATGGAGTTCAAGTGTTTTATCAAAATTATTTTCCATCTAAGATAATAAAGGGTTCTGTTTTTATACCTATTATTACATTGATTTGATTATGTTGTGATGGAATTATTTTTATGAATTCCTTTTTCTTATATGAATTGTTTTATGATGTCACAATGTTTAAGAATTCCATTTTTATTACATGGGTTATGCTATGATGTATGGTTTATGATTTTTTGGCACACATAAGAATGGTATCATTATGAGATGGGTGGGACCTATATCTCCCTCCAATGAATTGGGTAAAGATTTTATATCTCATGAGATAGACATGGCTGGAATGGTAGGTTATACCGGTTCAGTGAAACAGGACTGAAACGAGGGTGACTCGGTTCAGAAAGGGACTTTGTCCACTATGATCGTCTTGGCCATGAGTCTTGACTAACAAGAAATGATTCTCTATGATTATGTGTGTATGACAAAAAGTTTCATGTTTTAAGTTATGATTATTGTGATTACATTTCACTTCCATTATTTATCCCATGTTATGATATTATGATCTCTTTTATAGGTTAAGATTTCCAAAATGTTATGTTCTTATGAATATGATGTGATTGATATTTATTTTGTTTACCCTTACTGAGGATTTGAGCTCACCCTTTTATGTTTTCTTTTCCCCAGGATATAAATAAAGGTTTTAGGTAAAAAAAAAGGAAGATCTTTATGGGAGATGTTAAAGATCTTTCACCACGACTAGAAGATTATATTCCGAGTTTCCAAAGACACTAAACTATTACGATCCTTGTGTGTGTGTTTGTTATGTACTAAGTATTCCGCAAAAGTAATGTAATGTCCATGTACGTCAGGCATCAGGTCTCTATATTACCCTTCCACCCATACCATTTGAAAACTAGAGAATTAAACAATAAACACATTGAGAAAAATGATGATATCTACTGGGAGATCACTACTAAAGGATTCTCAAAACCTGTTCAAACAGTTACACTAATACTAATTTAATCAAATCATTGTAAAAAGGCAGGTCTATACTCGACCTCAGGTCCCAGTAGCCCTAAATGATACAATACACCCCATCAGGTGTAGTTAATGAGACCCATAAAATATAAAAATCAATTTGATCTTTATTATAGATCAGATAATCTTCCCTAAAAATACATCATGATGTTTTCTATCGAGATCCATAAAATCCTATGAAATATTAGACATTGATCAAGAGAACACACAAGAAGGAAAAAAGACAACCTTCTAGCTCTTTATTAAAAGGGGTGTAGTAATATACATCAAATTAGATTAATGATCTAGATAAAGGTTTAATAGAGTCAATATACATGTTCAAATTAATGAATTAGATGCATTAATTTCAAATAAAGAAGACAGTAATGATGATGCAATATTGATTGAACCTCTCACAATAATTGGACATGTATCTGCCTCCTCTCTAGAGTCTTACACTGAATGAAAAAGATTTATTCATGATTATTGTGGCTGAAGAAATTTAGATAATTATTTATCTTATTTCACTAAATTAATTTTAGTTACTGAAGATCCCATTTCACTACATAGTTCATAATGGATAAAAAATATTCCTATGAGTTCCCTAGATGACTGCATGAACCACATATCTTGGGTGCCTTAGTGAGAAAATATTTTTTGTGACCAATAATTCCACATTTGTAGAAAATCATAGGGATACTCCCATCACTATTGGAGGTCTAAAAGAAACCTTCTATAGAGAACCACAATCAGAGTCATCACACATTCTCTTTTATTTTTAGGAACTAACATAATTTCCATTGGGATAAAAAGGAACTTCCATTAACCCTGACATGCCTGTCAGATAATGATCAACCATCAATGCTCTATAAAAAAATTAGATTAAGAAGCATAGTTAATTAAAAAAACGTGATAATGAATATCAGAAAAAATTCACATCTTGAACTGACTCACCTTCATCTTCTAATTCGATATAAAATATAGTCAAAACGGTACAAGCTCAGTGAATCAGTTTATATATTCTGTCATGGTCTACTCAGCCTACTAATGTTTGAAAAACATCATATCCTTATTGAACAAAATATAATATGAATAAAAATAATTAGGGAATATATCTTAAATGTACTTACACTATAAAACATCTTGTTTCTTCAGTGTATCCATGAAGTCCCTCCATCTCCAACTATGCCCCTCATTGTTAAATGTATCATAATTAACCTTAATAGATTCAGGTGATTCCATGAAATCAATGAGAAGCTCAATATTTCCCTACCAGTCCATAGAGTCTTGAGGATTATTAGAACCTATGAAATATGGGGGTTTACGATTAAGTAACTTTTTAGAATGATTTTATTATTCATCACTCTTGGTGTCCATAGCAAGATCCTGAATAAGAATATGTGCACGCACATGTCCCTGAGCATAGACAGCACAGATAAAAACCTCTTCCAGTTTATTGTCTAAGGGGAGATTCTAAAACTGTGGATCACCAATAACTTCTTCATAGATCTTATTCAAATTTCATCTCGAAGGCATGATGCAACAAAAAAATCCAAATATAATATTGAATTACTTAGAAAATTACATAGATCAAACCACCAACAAAGGAATCAAGGTAAATTAATCCCACAAGACAAATACAAAGGACATTGATTATATATAATCTAATTCAATTTTATGGAAACTACTATAACTAATCCTTATGGTTACATTACCAAACCATCCATGGTAAATTATGTCTCACTACGATGTGACCTATCTAAGAACTCACTCAAAACTACATATGTTTTCTTATAAATATTACTCAACTACATACTAATATCAAGTAATTATACTTAAAGTACACCTTTGATAGAAATTTTTCAGAAACTTGTATAGATGACCTAATAACTTGACCTGTGAGCCGATATTGACAATTCCTGAAGGGAATTACCAATCCCCACGTGTTGGTGACTAGAAACCAGCATCATAAAATACAAATATGGGAAAGAATTTTCCTCAAAAAAATGTTGAAGAAAAATATACATATCAGTATTCTCAAAAACTCCAAAGGAAATAGTACTAGAAATCAAAATAGGTATGTCAAAAACCATTAGCATATCATCAATGTACCAAAAAATAGGAAGGATAACACAACATCACAAAGGAAACTCCACTCCATGTTTCATGGAATCAGGAAAAACATCCACCTCCAAGATGTTTTCCCCTTTATTTAGACTTGGAAATAGAAAATATGAAAAATCACATAAGAAAATGTTGAGTGTGATATCAAAATATCAACAGGGTATCACCATGAATTACAAAATACGTTTCTATGATTATAATCAAATTATGCTTTCAATTTTTATCAAAAATGGAAATGTAATAGAATTTCATATTAAAAAAAACATGATTCTAATATAGAATGTTGGAAATCAGTTCAAACATTATTTAAACAATCATATTATATAAAATAGTTCATATAAATCGTTGTCAATTTGGAAAAAAAATATTCACAAACAATGGAACATATAATAAAAAGTCATATTAAGTGGAAAGGTCATCCTCCATGAGGTGAGATAGTTTTTAGTGATGGTATCCTCGAACATCTCATATAAATGATCATAATAATGCGCACACAAATCCCTTTGACTTAGGATGGATAAGAACCATAAACATCTCACTTGCGAGAAGATCCACCATACTAGATTTTTTATAGTTATAAATTATCAATAAATTTATATGGAATTGACATCCTAGAGCATCTATCCCAAATTATCTACTAACTAGCAAGACTATCATATCCTTAATCAATCAGTAAACAATTGGAAAATAATTCCATTATAGTTCCAAATTAAATTTAACCATTTGTAGTTTAAATATGAAAATTTAATATTTAAAATAAAGGGTATTTATAATTTATTTTCTTTTAAAACAAAATTAAATAATTGGTTTTTATCATTTAAATTTAATCCATTTTACAAAACAAATATTTCAAATCACATCAAAATTTCCATCAATATCAATTCATTCCCCAAATGTAAATTCCATTTGAATTAGATGTTTAATCCAAAATCCATACCATAGTTATTTAAATCACAATTATCATTAAATTGGTGTTTCTAAAATTATATTATTATAAATTTTAAAAAATAAATTTCTTTTTATTAAATTGGACCTCTGAAATAGGACCACATACTTATCTTAGAGAACCAAAATGTTTTCAATGAGACTCACCAACAAAAAACAAAGGAACAAAATATCTAGGAACACAACCTAGTTAGAGCATTAAAAAAATCAGTTTAGACTTATCAAACCTAATATGGTATAAAAAAATCATTATGGATAACAGATAGAGAGAGATATGGAAAAGATATAAATACTTCTTAGTAAAAGAGATAAATCACAACCCACACGATGGCCAATCACTGATGAGATTATCTGGAGGGATTGGATATCACTAATATCTCTTGGTGATGGATCAAAGTATATAGGGATGGAATAATTGAAGAATGATATGATATTTTCAGCCGAGCCACCTGGTTAAAACCAACACTCGTGATTTTATATGGTGTGTAACACAATTACATGTTATGTAATTGTCAATTCCCATATATTTCATTTTTTCATATTTATCAAAATACAATTTTTAATATTTATAATGAATATAATATGTATATTATGTGTAACCATTCATAATGTGTACTTATTTCACAAAATTTTCCAAGTGACAATTATAGGTAATGTCGATCCCCAAAAATCTATAGAAAATGAAGCTTTCATGCTAAAAATTATAAAAAAACTTTGGATTCACTATTACATATATCATCCCAATTCCTTCTAGGCTCTACAAAATCAACGAAAAAGGAAAACCAAGAATAGTATTAGAATATACCTATTTGAATGGTAACTATATTTTATAAGAATAATGTTCCCAACATCTATAAAATATCATCCAAAATAATAGTTAGAAATCTCTAAATGAGAATTGACTTTCAATAAACACTTTTGGAAATGGTAATGTATGAATAAGAGGGATACCATGATATAAATTTGAATTATTAATAAATGATAGATATTCATTACACATGAGTACTAAAGGGTATTTAATAATCCATATAAAATTAATTATTGTGTGAAATATCAAACAAGTCTCACATATTTGAAAACGAGACAAAGAAATCATTAAAATTTGTGGAATATTATAGGAACATTTTTAAAGAGACAGAGACATAAATCAAACATAAACAGAAATAAATAATTTATTCATGATTTAAAATATCAATTATATAATCTATAAACCATTTAAAATGAATTAGGTTCATTATAAAAAACTAGATCCAAATAGTGGAATTTGAGATGAAAAAACCAATACTGTGATTTTATTCTAAATATTCCTTGATAAAACCTGATGTATAATTGTTCAAATGTATTACCATTTATAAACATTATTTATAATCATTCATTATAAATATATTATTTAGTTATTTTAATTTTCATGAATGTAAGTTAAAACATTTTCCTGTTTGAATCATTAAAATATCATTATAACAAAGATGATGATTATTAAGTTGTTACATGTTAATTATTACCCAATTATTAAAAATATAGAAATTATTTTATTATAGTTTTTACATAATACTTATCTTCTTTTAGTGAAAGAAATGAATATAGTTTGGAAAATTTTAAAACAAGATAAACTAGTTTTGGCATGTTTATTGTTCGAAATATTAAAAAAACATTCCCAGAATAACTACAAAATCAAAAATTAGTTATTAGAAAATTATATTATCATTACAAAGAAATCCAAATACATTCATTATGTAAAAATTATAATATCATTCACATAGGTTGTAAAACCATCCAGAAATTGTACTATTTTATAAGGATTACATGAGTAATGTAATGTATTTAGATAAATTTAGACGGACATATTTATATGTTTAAAAACATCATATTTATAGTATATGATCATAAAATCAATCATTATGAATATCTAGTATGGCTATTGTAAATAAAAAAATTCTTATATTTTGGTGGCAGTAGTCCTTGATACACATGATTAATGATCTTATTTCTCAATTAATGGTAGAGTGGTGGAATATTAAATATAATAATTTTTAAAATTTAATTTTCACATATAAATCATTTTTATACATGAAATATTTCTTTTAAACAATTTTTTGAGGATGTGGTGTGAAAAAAAATTATCACTTCACGGAGGTGGTAATTCACAGATACTCACTCTCGATATTTTCATATTTTAGTAGTTGATGGAAATGATTAAATTTTTATTTAAAATTTAATATAATATCCTATAATTATATTAATATCTCTTATTGCATTATATTAATAATGTTAGATAATGTTTGGATACTAAAAATTATGATGGAAGCACTAAAAAACGGGGACACTCATGTTATGGATATTATATTTTTCTATGAATTATCCATTGAAATGATGGAGTTATGGTTACTAATAGTGTCCAGATTATTTTGGATGTGGTTTCATGTTAGAGGAAGATACATTTTTCAGAGTTTCATGGAGAATTTAAATGGTATGGTGAGTCGTGAAGTGTTGGATGTTCTACCTTTTATATGTGAAGATAAGGGTTATTTTGGAAGTAACCCATACAATTTCAACAATATAAAGTTAAAATTAAAGGTTCAATGGAAATAAATATGAAAAAATATGTAGGGGAATGTGAATTTAGGTTATAAATAAACTAAAACACAAATTTTAATTACAACCTCATGTTTTATAGGGATTTTTATTTTTTATGATTAAATTTTACACTAATTTTATTTTAAATTTCTAATTAATTTTTAAGAATAGTAATTAATTATAATGACATATTTTTTTTAATTTAATATGAACTTTTAATAAAGTTCAATAGAAATTTATTGAATAAAAAAATATAAAAAACTAAATATAGATTTTTTATAATAATAATTTCACTAATTAGAGAGAATCTCATCAGGAACATTGTTTCACTATATGAATTATAGAGCAACGAACTCCTTATTACCAACCCAAAAAGACAAATAATTTTCCTCATGATATATTTGTGTGATAATGTAATTAATTGATGATATAAAATCCATGAACCTTCTCAAATTTGGGGTTAGATCCAAGGTTTGATGAATAATTCCATCACTAACAGCCTAAACAACATTAGTGGTGTCACACTCAATCGATAAACTAAGATATCCTCACTAATTTGAAATATACCCAACATTGATTATAGTAATAATTTCAGCCTCAAGGGATGTGATGATACCACAAGGTCCATAAATGCATCCCACAACATCACTACAATGATTTTTGAAAATCTCACCATAACCCGAAGGGATTGTATTAACGCGTGATGCACCATCAACATTGAATATAATCCAACCTAAAAAGGAATGGATACAAATTAATCCCAAATTCCCATAAAGAGGAAGATAAATTCCTATAATGACAAAACATTTAATAATTCATAAATCATAAACTAATTTATCCAAATATTCATATTTTCATTAATCATATATTGTTACAACTGAGAGAATATGAGCCAAATTAAAATGATTACTAAATGAATCACCCCATGATTTTTTTATTCATTCTCATCCGATTAGAATGGTAATCCTGAATAATTTCCCGAAAAAATAGGTTGCACATATTTTGTGGGAGATGAAGATATATAATTAACAATCATGAAATCCGGAATTCGGCTTGGGTTGAGAATATAAGTTTCCAAACAATGTTCTAGTAAAATCTATAGAAAAAAGGAAATGAAAAATACAACGAATAGATCATCAATATCATCCATATTTTGATAAAAAAACATCACATATGGAGAAGAGACTAATATATGTAATATGGAAGTAATATATGGTAAGGAATTTATACTTCATGAGTCTTTATGATAAAGAATATCTGGTTGGTAGTATAAAAAGCATGTTTTAATATGTGGCACAATTATGGAAATTCCCTTTCATAACTGTAAGATAAAAAAACATTTGATGAAATCTATACATTGGGAGAAGGTTCCCAAACTAGATTATCATCACCTTTCATAAAATCATACTTCATAACCAACTCCTAGATTTTATTATGAATAACTTCTAATGAAATTTCTAATTTCTATTTAATTCATACATTAGTTTCAAAATAAGTATCATGAGAGTAATATAGGTGAGAAGAGGAGTACCTTTATAGTTATAAATCAATAAATTTAATGAATAATTGACGATTCTTAACTTGTGTGAATTATAAGAGAATATGGAGATTGAGTTATTAAGAGCATGCCACCTAGAATAATTCAGATAATTTAAATTTTCAGATTTGATCCTGCTTAAAATCTAGATCTTAAAAGATAAAAATATGATGACTTCTCATTAATTAGTCTCTACATGAAATTAACATGTGATTATTCTTTATATTTGATGATATTTTTAATTCTAATCCCATCATGATCATTTGGTTTACAAAAATTATTCTAGGAAACCATTATGAGTTTTCTATTAATAATTATTCCAATCAAGATGAATTTTATGATGGAGGTATTGATACTATTAATAATATCCACTATGCACTTATAAACAATAATAGAATATTTTATTTTTGAGAAAAATAACATTTTTATCAAGGATATCCCTCCTAACCATATTTAGTGTCTTCCACTTCAAATAAGCATTCTAATTTCCAAAGTTGCTTAAAATATGAGAAAAATTCCCAACATGTGATTTTCCCCAAGGCATGGGAACAGCTATATATGTGAAAGGAAACACACCTTCTATAACACCACAAGTATTTATAGAATAATAATTGTTCATATTTATTAATATTTATCAATAATAATTTAATTTTATATTAAAGGGGATACTATTTCTGATAGCGTACTCGATATGAAAGATTGGGTTTCTCGGAAATATGACATTGTACACAACATTGAGTTATACTGAAAAATAATAAAATAATAAAATTATTATTATAAATTGCTGTTAACACATAGCTTTTGTGTTTGATAGAATGAACATCTCTATCTACAATAAGATATTAAATGTTTTTAATTGTTTTTATAGTTATCTAATTAATTTTAGAGTATTGAAATGAGTATTAATTCTATATTAACCAAGAAATAATGTAATAATTTTAAAAGTTCATTTTATATCCTTTTGATGGTGAACAAATTTTAAATCTATTTTATGACAATTTTAAATGTTTTATTTGAAAAAAATGAATTTCCTATTTAAAGGAGTGACAAAAAAATTTACTTTGATTGAAATTTTGGTAATTTTTCTAATAAAATCCATATTTTAATGAAAAGTTGAAAAATACTTTATCATAATTCAAAAATTCCTTTTTGTCTAATTTATTTTTATAGTTATATTGTAATTTAAATTTATTTTCAAGTTTTATTAGATTTGTTTTTATAATATAATCTAATTAAGGTCATTGGATGTAATTTCACAATTTAATTGGACATAAACACATTTTAATCTTTTGAAAGATTTTACTTCCTAAAAACAAGTTTCCTGGTTTAGAAAATAAGAATTAATTTTTATTTATTTAATAAAATTTATGTGTTATAAATTTTTAAAAATTAATTCTGTATTTGGAATCAAATAGTATAAGTTTTTTAAATATATACCTTTTAATTTTGGACATTAATAATAGTAACATCAATAATTATTTTTATTTACAGTGGTTAAAAGGTAAATCAGGTAAATATGGGTAAAAAATAAAAAAATAAAAAAATAAAACTACCCTAAAACGTGTCCTAATACTTTTTTTAAGATATATTTCCAATCATGATCATCTTTAGGCTAAACATTTGGCATTTGTTAACCACTTGGGTGTGAAAATTACGTTAAAAAAATTATTTAATGAAAAGGGAAATATAACATAAACATGTATCTTTCAATAAATTTTTTAATTAATGGTTATAAAAATGATATCTATGACTATAAGTAGTAATTATAAATCTGAAATTATTTCCTACATCATGGTATTTTATTTATAATTTATCTACATTAAATAAATAAATTTATTTATTACGCAATGATGATGAAGTGATTACCATTTTAACGAAAGATTAAAATAAATGGTATTATAAATATTATCATAAATGAAATTTAGTTATTCATATGCCATATAAAAATTTTACGGATGATATTTACATATTATATTTTTTATAATTCCTTTATTTTGAAGGATTCTAGTTGGTAAAACATTAACAAAAAAAATTACATAATAGCGTCAAAATTGACATAAATTAGTTTTTAAAACGAATACTATATTATTAAATGATATAATAGACCTAAAAATATATAATTTGTCTAAATTTCTTATATAATTTTAAAAATGACAATAAATATCCTTTTATGCCTCACCAGTTTTTTTATAATAACTATAGTAACCAATTATTATTTAAATACTAGAAGACATGGTAAGGGTTACATTTTTAACTAAGGGTTAAATGAAAAATATAAGGTTAATTTTGTGATATAATCATGTATAAAAACAATTGGTTTAGAGGATTTAGACCAATTATAATATTAACCTTGAAATATATCATATTGTAACTATTACAATTCGAAAATAATTTTATAATAAAATAATATTTCATGACTTTCCTAAAGTGGCCTCCCCCTTCTTATTAAAGGCCACCACCTCTATCCAATTACTCAATCATATAAATCCCCATGGATCATCCAAACTCTAATATAATAATAAATGAAAATCCCTATCTTACTCTTATAAGAATTACCATCGGAAGAAGGCCATTCAAGAAAGCCTTATTTCTCAAATCAAAAGAAGTTACCTATTTTAGAGGCAGTGTCTTCTCTTAAGTTCCATTCCTTTATTTTCCTTCTCCAATCCATATGATATTCTTATTATATGTTTACATAAATAATATTTTATTCAATATAATAGAATTTTTTGTTATATTTATTCTAACTACACTAACACATACCTCCATCTAATGGATACATGCATAATGTTTCTGTATATGATGAACTATTGCCTCACAAAATGATTACTGTTCAATTTTCTCCTACCACCACTCATGGTGGCCATTAATATGGAACTATATTTATATATGTTACATATTATAGTTATATTATTTATATTTTTCTGTATTTTTTATCTATAATTTACCTTTATGGTTTCCATAATATGCAAATATGATTACTTCATTTGAGGAAGTGTGGACTACCGCCCCTTCAAAGTGATATGAATCATTCATTCCTTACGTGAAATTTATATTGTATTGGGTTAATGAACTTCTTCAACATGTATAAAATTTATATTATACTATAATTATTATATACCTATTTTTCATTTATTTTTAATTCTCTTATGATAACAATCAAATGAAAGTAGCATCCATGCATAGGTACAACCTACCATCTACATGAACAGTGCATTTCATTTATTATCTCCAAATATTATGGTATATTATGAATATATATGTAATATATATATATATGATATTTAACTCATAAATAATATTCTACATATGATGTAATTGTTACCGCATGGACAATTTATATCAAACAAGTTCATTTCCGACTCAAGTACATAATATCAAAAAAATCACCAATATGAACATAAATAATTGTTTTATTTTTATAACATGGTAATAATTGATATAAAAGGAATAATATAAATGAAGATGGATATGATGAAACTATAAATTATCCTATGTTAATTATTCATGAATATAAATAATAAACTATACAAGTCAGACTCAAGGTATGGGACTTCGTCTCGATCTTCTTTCATCGAGGCATATTTCGATTTATACATGACTTTATTTTATACTATATATAATGAAAAAATTTTAATTTTAATATCATTGAATGGTTTTTAAAATGAATATTTTTATAGCGAATCATTTTACTAAATAACAAAAGTTATGTTTCTTTTTAATGTATGTGGCGACAACGACCGTTCCACCACCGCGAGCATTATTTGATATCAAGCTTTCTCCACAAGTTGTAATGTTTTTAAAAAAGAAAATTAAACACCATATTACTTTTTATGTATTTTTATATTGAAAATGGTTTTTATAATGGATTTATTATGTTGATATATTGAACTAATATATTGTGATTTCAAGGTGAAAATGTTATATTTCCTTTATGATTGTTTTATGAGTTACTATTATGTGATGGATTTTGGGAATTGTTTTCATATACAGGTGGTTTTGTGAAAAACAAAGGGTAGGTGATCCCATGATATCTCTAAAATTCATTAGGTAACTTGATAAAGGTAAATGTTAAGGTTTCTCTTATGATATTTAGGTAATATACTATAATGAGAATTCCAAACATAACCATGAAGTTACTCTCTATGTAGTTGTGAAAGCTACAATGTAATTATGTTATGAATAACACAAGTAACCTTTATGAATTATGAGTTCTATGAGTTATTAATAAATCTTATTATTATTTTGAGGTATATTAATTATCTTGTGGTTTATGTGTGAAAAGTATGATTTCATTGGTTTTTATGTATTCGTGGACTAATGTTTTCTGTCATTATTTTATAACTGTTTCTAAGATTTCATTGCTTGTACCATGTTTTTGAAATGATTTTCACAGTGTATAAGGAAGGGTAAGAGAAAGGAAGAATTCAAAATTATTGTTATCAAGAATATATTTCCTGTCCTTCAAGACATTTTATTGTTGGGAAAAAATTTGATAGAGTAAAAGTGTAAACTTTGTAATATTTAAGATGTAATGTAATTGTTATGGAATAATTCTCTAAAACTATAAACATTAAAAGATCCTTTATGTGAAATAAAGTAAATTCTTTATTAAAAATAAAGATTATGTAATGTTTAATGCTGGGGCCTTATAGTTGGAATCAATGGTCTTTTTAGATAACTATTGGAGTTAGGATATTTTTAAATGAATATCAATAAATTATATTTACTTTATGGTATGATTGAAATGATATAGAATTTGAAGATTACCATGTTGCATCTTCTAAGATATGTCTGTGTTTAGAATGGTTTTATATAGAGTAATCATGGTATCTATGATTAGATGACATCAAGAGGAATGCAACCTTCTAAATATGAAAACTAAGATGGACAGAACAAAAACTTATAATTTTTTTAGTTATGGTATTATTGACTGAGGCTATAAATAGTGTTTATATCCATGCATGATATTAGACATATCAACCATAATGAAAGAATTTTCTTATGGTACATTTAATTAGTCAACATCGCCCATCATTCTGAAGATCATCTAACCCTGTGCGAGCTGAGGGGTTGAGTAAAGCACTAGAAAAGTATTTCGATATCATGGGGTTTTTAGAAGATAAAATGGATAGTCTTTCTATTTACCATCTTGAAGGTGAAGCCTATCAGTGGTGGTCTATGGTTAAAAATATTTGCGATATTGAGGAGATTTATACTCTTGATTGGTATGAATTCATAGGTATATTCCATGAGAAATGTTTTCCTATGGTGTTTTGTCATATGATGGAAAAAAATATTCTTTGAATTGAGGCTGGAGGATTAATCAGTGGCTTCCAATAAAGAAAAATTCACTCGACAAGCAAGGAATACTCCAAATTTCATATAGGATCATGATAGTAAAATCAATCATTTTTTACTTTATATTAAATAAAATGTATATATGGGAATTAGCTTCTAGTGAGTTCGGAAGTTATGAAAAAATTGGTCGATGTGCAGAGAAGGGGTAAATGGAGTTTGAAGATGATCAAGTGTTTTTCAACAAACAAAAAAATAAATGGTCGAGATGGAAGGTGATAGGGAATAACATTTCAAAAAAGACTGATGGTAAGAAACTAAATTTTAATATTTGTGAAAATTGTGGTAAAAACCACACTGGGGAATTCTATAGGAATTATTGTATGTGATTTTGATATGGTAAAATGGGATATATGTCTCATAATTTCACTGAAGAAGATTAGGGTAGTAGTATGATAAAATCCTATTTGGAGTAATTAAAATGATTTATGTTCAATGAAATTGGTCATTATACATATGAGTGTCCTAAAAAGAACTAAAATGATGGAAAGAAGCCGAATTATAAGCTAAAAGGTGTGGTAAATCTATTGAAACTACTTCATAAGATGATGAGAATCAAAAGAAGTGGTATCCGGTACGTTGTTTTTTTATTGATATTATTCCAATGGGTGATTTGACTTCATCTCTACACATTATTTAATTTTAGAGAAATTTTCATGTAAATTGGGAATTATATATCTAGATATGAATCCTAAAATTGAGGTAAAAACACATGGAAGAAATTTTGAGAAAAAAATTAATAATAAGACCCTTCCCATCCTTGTGTACAAAAATAATTTACATGTAATACTTATTGTTTTTCCTCTAGTAGAGTTTGTTGTTATTTTGGGTATGGATTTGACTTCTGGTTATCATAGTAATATTAACTTTCGATCTAAAGAGCTTTATTTTCAAAAATAATTTTAGTTTGTGTATAAGAATGATTCCTTGTGTTTGACGATTCATTAGGAACCCGAGAAAGTAGGAAAATAAGAAAATTAATGTTGCCTCGCACCTATTGTTGAAAAAATGGAACTTTTCATATTAATGATGTTCCAATAGTCAATGATTATTGTGTATTTTTTTATAATGAGTTGATTTCTATAATATAAAATCAGGAATTAGAATTTATTATTGAATTGGTTCTTAATGGTATGAAAATTTTAAAACCCCTATATCGAATAGCTCAGATTTAATTTTTAGCATTAATTTTTTTATAAGAATTACATGATAATGGTTTCATTCAACCTATCACTTCACCCTGGGGTTGTGATGTATTGTTTTTAAAAATGAAATATGGTTCAATGATACATTTCATTGATTATATTAAATTGAATAACATCACTATTATGAACAAGTATACTTTGCCTCATATCGATTATTTGTTTGATTAGATCTCGAGAGCTTAGTATTTTTCTAAAATTGAATTCAGGTCATGGTACCATCAGTTGAAAGTAAAAAAATGAAGACACTCTGAAGGTCACATTTAGTACTATATATGGACTCTATGTGTTTGTATATATGCCTTTTGGGTTAACCAATGCAACTGTTGTGTCCATGGATGTTATTAATAGAATTTTATATAAATTCTTGGATAAGATTGTTGTAGTGATTATTGGTGATATTTTTGTATATTCTTAAAGTAAAGAGGAGCATGAAAGTAATTTATGGGTTTACTTTCAACCTTAAAAGAAATAAAACTGTATGTGAAATTCATCAAGTGTTAGTTTTGTTTACAACAAATATCATTACTTGGTCAAATTATTTCTAAATATGGAATAACTTTTGATCCATCTAAATCAAAATTTGTTGATGTATGGCCAAGAGCCAAAAATATAACTGAGATTTTTAGTTTTCATGGTTTATCATGTTATCACCAATGGTTTTTGAAAAACTTACATGGTAATCTATCAAATTGACTATGTTTACTCCAAAATGTGTAGATTTAATATGAAAAAATAATGTTATGAATGTTTTAAGAAATTTAAATTAACATTGGTGAATTCTCCAATTTTGGAATCACCAACCATAAATTCTGAATTTGTTATCCATAGTGATGATTTGTTGAAAAGACTGAGCTGTTTCTTAATAATGAATTTTCAGGTAATTTATTATGCTTAATGTCCATTGAAAACTCATGAGATAAATTACCATACAAAAGATTTGAAATTAGCTGTTGTAGTTTTTCTTGTAAAAACATGGAGGTATCATATGTATGGCGTGAATTGTGAAATATATCCTGATATCAAAAGTTTCATATATATATTCACTCAGAAAGAATTAAACATAAGATAGAGTAGATCACTAGGTTTAATCATGTTTTAGGATTTCATGATTCATTACCATCCAATAAAAGAAAATAAAGTGAACGATTCTTTGAGTCGAATGTGTAATATTATATTTACAATGCTATGTTTAGTCTGATATCCTTTTGTTATTGATTTGATGAATTTTATATTGGAAGTGGTTCATACATGGAATTCCACTATTTTTAAATCTAGTTTTTATATTACATGTGTTATTTTTGAAAAAATTAATCTTCTTCTTTAAAATTAGGAAATCAAAATTTATGTAGTTTAAAATTTTAGAATTTTTCTGATAGAATCTTTATTTTATAAATAGTGAAAATAAAGTATTTTAATTCAGAACATTATTTTCGTCTAATTTTATTATATTGTTAGATTTTAATTTTAATTGGATTTAATGTATAATTGGATTATGTTTATATCATTTAATATAATTATTCTCATTTGATGTAATTTAAAATTTTAATTTGACATAAACACCTGTCAATATTTTTATAGTTTTTACTATTTAAAAACATGTTTTCTGGTTTTGGAAAAGAGAAATAATTTTAAATTAACTACTAAAATTATTATGTTTTGAATTTGGAATAATGAATTCCATATTTTAAATTATAGTGCCCAATATTTTTAAATTGGTACCTTTTATTTTTATAAAATATGAATACTAACATCGGTAATTATTTTTATTTAGAATGGATAAAGGGTAAATCTTGTAAAAAAGGGTAAAAAATATATTATAATAATTTAAAACTACCATAAAACATTTCCAAATCTTATTGGATGAGATATGCCCCCCTTGATCATCCTAATGCCAAAATCATGGCATTTGGGAGCCACTTGGGTTTTAAAATGTCATTTTAATAATTTCTAATTTAATGAAATAGAAAATATAATATAAACTGTATCATTAAATTATAAAATTTTAATATAGGGTTATATAACTGATATATAGGACTAAAAATATTTTTTTTAAATTTATAAAAATTTACTAAATCATGGTATTTTATTTATAATATTAGGACATTATATAAATAATTTTTTTATGATACAATAAAGATGCACTTCGTACCTTATTAATGAAAGACTCAAATAAATGATATTATAAATATTATAATAAATGTAATGTGACTATTTTGATTCCATAAACTAATTTTGTGGATGATATTGACATATTATATTTTTATTAATTCCTTTGTTTGTACCTAATAATGTTTTTACGACCTTAAAAAATCAATTACTAAAAAGTGTCAAAATTGATATAAATGAGTTTTTAAAACCAATAAAAATTTATTAAATGATATAAAAGTTAAAAAAATTATAACTTTATGGAAAATAAATTTTATAATGTGAAAAATATCATTAATGATCCACTTATGGATAACTTGGATTTTTTTTTAATTATAGTTACCATATATTATGAATATACAAGAATACATGGTAATAGTTAATATTGTAACTAAGGGTTAATGCTAAAAAATAAAGTTAATTTTGTGACATAAACATATACAAAACATATTATTGGAGTGGATTTAGGCCCATTATCATCTTATACTATAAATATATCATTTTTTAACTATTTTAAATCAATAATAATTTTATAATAAAATAATATTTTGAGACTTTCCTAAAGTTACCCTCCTCCCTCTTATAAAAGGCCACCACATCTACCCACCTACATAAACCTCTCAAGACCATTTTCTCATCCAAATTATTCTCAAACAATATCCCAAAATCCCCAAATCACTATTATAATAATTACCTTGGAAATAATGTAATTCAACAAAGCCTTGGTCTATAATCCAGAGAGGTTACCCAATTTAGAGGTAATGTCTTCCCCCAACATCATTTCAGTTATTTCGATTATCTACTCCCTCTGTACTTTATATTAAATGATTAAATAACCAAACCATTATCCTCAATATAATAAGATATATTTTTAAAATTATTCTAACTACACTTACAAATGCATCCATCTAATGGATTGAAAAACAGTATTTCTATGTACGATGAACTATTGCCTCACGAAATGATGATTGTTTAATTTTCACCTACCACATCTCATGGAAGATATTGTGAAAGAATTGTACATATATATGATATATATTATATTTATATTGAATCTTTTCATACTTATTTTTTATTTACAACTCACCTTTATTCTTTCCATAATGTGTAAATACGATAATTTAATTTAAGGAAGTAGAGACTACCCCCCCCCCCATCAAAGTGATATGACTTTATAATTCCATACATAGAATGTATAAATTATAGTGTTAATGTACTTATGAAAAATATATAGCATATATATTATACCATAATAATAATATATCAATGTATCATTTGGTTTTCATTCTTTTAATATGAAAATTAAATGATAGTAGCATTGATGCATATATAAGGCCTCCCATTGACATAAAATTGTATTTTATTACTTATCTCCAAATGCAATGGATTTTTAAAAATACATAAATACATGATATATATGATATTTAATTCTTAAACAATATTCTAGAGATAATGGACTTTTGACAAAAAATAAAAATTACATAAAACATGTTCATTTTCGGTACAAGTACCGAATATCAAAAAAATGACCAATATGAACATAAAAAATTTTGTAATTTTAATAACATGGTAATAATCAATAATAAAGGAATAATTATATTGAAAAATGTTTTGAAGAATTTATAAATTAACCTATGTTTATTATTCAGTAATATGAAGAACGAATGAGACAAGTCAGACCAAAGGTAAGGGAATTCATCTCAATATCCATTCATTAAAGAATATTTTGATTTATACATGACATTATTTTATATAGTATATAATCAACCTGTTTTAAATTAAATTTCATTCAATTTTTTTCAAAATGAATAATTTATTATTAATTATTTTACTAAATGACAAAAGGAATATTTCTTTTTATTGTACGCGATGACAACGACCTTTCCACTGCCGCAAGCATTATTTTATATCTAGAATCCTCTAAATGATGTAATGTTTTAAAAAAATAAAATTAAATACTATCTTCTTTTTTTAGGAATTTTTGAATTTAATATGGTCTTCATAATGGATTTATTATGTCAATATCTTGAACTGATATCTTGTGATTGCAATGTGGGAATGTTTTCTTTTCTTTATGATTCTTTTATGTGTTATGATTATGTTATGGTTCTCGGGAATTATTTATGTATATGGGTGGTTATATGAAACAATGAGGGTGTTGGATCCCATGATATATCTCCAATTAATTCAGTAACATGATTGGGGTAAATATTATGGTTTCTCCTAAGAAACATATGTAATATTCTATGATCGGTATTCCAAATGTAGTAACGAAGCATACTACCAATTTAGCTTTGAAAGCTTCAATGTAAGTATGTTACGGATTCTCCAAGATACCTTTATGATTTATGATTTCTATGAGTTATTCCTAAATCTTATTATATCAGGAGGTATGTTAGATATATTATGTTTCATGTGTGAAAAGTATGAGTTCATTTCAATGTATGTATTCATAGACTAATGTTTTCTTTCCTTATTTTCTAACCCTTACTGATATTTTTTTGCTAATCCCAAAATGTGGAAATGTGTTTCATAGGGTATAAGGAAGGATAAGGGAATGGATGAATTAGATTAAATTTATATCAAGAAAATAAATCTTATATTTCATGTGTTTTATTGTTGTGAAAACATTGGATAGATTAGAAGTGTCTACTTTGTAATATTTGATATGTAATTTAATATTTATGATCTAATTCTATAACACTCTCAACTTGAAATCATCCTTTATGTGAATAAATGAAAATTCATGATAAAAAATAAAAAATATGTAATTTTTAAGGCTGGGGCCCTATACCTTCCATGAATTCCAACTCACCAATGATGGAAACCTTTCTAGAATGAGTGACATATTTGTTAAAATATAAGAAAGATTTATTCCAACTTATTTCCCAACTTGAGACTCTCTCATAATGATTGAGAAATTATTTAATATTTGTGATGTTTTTTATATCACATTCTACATAATGGATGATGTCATCATCATATAATACGTGAGTTGGAGTAATAAGGAATTTAATAGCTTTTATGGATTTGAGTTTATTATAATTTTCCAGGATGAGTCGTATCAAACATAAGTAATCTTTAAAAATGGAGAAAATAATTTTTGAGAGTGGATCACCATGACATACACCTTTTGTAAATGTAAAATAACCATTAGGGGATCCATTTCTAAGAACTGAGATATGTTTTTATTCCAGGAGAGTGATGAACTATTTATAAATGATTTCCTAGAATTCAAAATTTCTTAAAACCATGATAATAAAATCACATTAAAAAGTATACAAAACATTATTAAAATCAATCATAGTGAAAATTTAGCCAATCTAGTGGATTTCATGAGAAGATTGATGTTTTTAAGAGATGTGATAATGAGATATTGAATATTTTAACATTGATGATGCCAAATTGGTTTAGAGATATATTAATATTTAAAATACTAGAGATATTGTTGGAAATAATTTTCACAATGATTTTAAAATTTTTGTTATCAAGTTCTGTAGGTTTTAATCAATGATTCTCTGTTACATTGAACACTTTTCGAATAATTGTCTGAAATAGACCATTATTCCATTTTGTTATGTGGACACCCATAAATAAATGGTTGAAAAATATAAAAAACATCACAATGAATAACTTCCCAATAGAAATAAAAAAATTAGTTCTCAACCAATATATTCAAGTAGAGCTTCCATAAATCAATCCCAAAAAATGAATGTTAATCTCAAATTCAAGTCAAAGAGTAATAAGACTTGAATTTTCCTCAGAAGAAAATAATAATGGGAATAATACCTTCCAAATGATCAATATTAGTAACAATACCATAAAAAAAGATTCTATAAGAAGACGCAACATGGGTATCCAAATTAGCTCTATTACCAAAAAACACCCCATTATCATTGTGAATTCCAAAGGTTCGATAAAGATTTATAACTATTTGAAGAGATTTAAAAAATTATTTGTTTTGGTACTCATCCTTGATTTATATAAATTTAAAATACTCTATTTTAATTTGTTACATGGGGTTTGAAATATTATTGAGATCTTGTTTGATGTTGTTCTCCTGCTCAAGACCTACTTAAAATAGTTTTTAGAGAAGTGTATTTTTAATTATACATTTTTTGGGTAAGACAAAATTATAAAAATTATCATTTCCAATGAAATGAATTGGTCTATTAAAAATTATGTATAATTCTTTCATCGAAATGATAGACCAAATCTCAAATTGAAAATACTTGATTCAAAGAAAGGATGGTGATTTTTTATCAATGTAAACTTTAACTTCCATTCTAAAAATGTTTGACAAGGGTTTTATATGTTTAATGAATATTTTAAAATATGTATTGTTATTTCCTAAATTAATGTTTTATAGCATAAATGTATTTATAATATTCATGTTTATTATTTCATAATAATAAAATAATAGAAATTATAATTTTCTCAAAAATGGTATTTGTCGAGTAAAAATTAATATTTCGTAAAAATTTAATAATTCATATTAAAAAAATCTTAATTTGTTGAATTGAAAAATGTATATTATTTTGACAAATATTAAACTCTAAAATGTTAAAATATTTATTAAAAATTAAAATTAAAAATATTATGAAAATAACAGTTACTGAAAAAACCCTTTTCAATTTAGACACATATTTTGTTTTTATATTAAAAATGTAATAATTACAAATGATTATCTATTTTAGTTTTTATTGTAAATTTATATATACTTTTATTCGAAAACTATCTATTTTTTAACTTTTGGTATAGTTTTTACACAGAAATTATCGAATATAAAATTATTTTTTAAAATGATTTTAATTTCATGGTGTTAGATTTTAGAAACATTAATAAGTTTCTTCTTAATAATTCAATGTATTGAGTACTAATAAAGAAATAAAGGAACATTTTCAACCAAGATATAAAACCAAATGTAATATTTATCTTTTTATCATATTCTTATTCAAGATCTTTATATTTTAATTGAATAATATTATAGAATCATAGTCATAGGTATGTACATATCCTAATCATATATTCTAAAGATTTTGTTTTTCAAAAAACAACCTATAACACCATGGCATAAAATTATTAAAAAAATCATATATTATTCCAAAATAAAATTTTATATTCAATCATAAAATGGAGTTAAAAAAATCAAAAAAAAATCATATACTATATTACATCACCATTTTCTTAAAATATTTTCATGTGTAATCTATCAATCCCAAGATACGAATATTACCTTACATAATTCATCATAAATACCAAAACACAATTTCATGTCTAAAGAAAACCAATATCAATCCAAAGAGTTATCCATACCCTAATCATTTTTTATTCAATATAAATATACAAAAAATAAAACCATGTCATAAAATATCTTTTCAATGATTATTAAATCAATTAAAGATATGTTCACAAATCATTAAAGAATAACTAATGTATAAAAACCCCTATATATATCACATAACCCTCTTAACACGTAGAATATACCAGAAGAGAATCTATAAATATTACTCACTAATAAAATTAACCATCACTATTGTATTATGGTATCAACCTCACTATGTTATGTAAGACTAGGAAAATGACCTTTTAGATTCATAATAAAAACATACAATGATTCAGAATTTTTTATAGTTTTTTCCCAAATTTGGTTATAAGAAATTTTAGTATTTAGATATATAATTTTCTCAACATTATCATTGTGATCATGTATTAACTAAATTCAATAACAAATATTTTTATTATAATTTCCTAATTAATCAGAGTATATGAATATAATAGGTTAATCCAATGATTTCCTCTACAATGAATCTTTAATTTCATTCTATAATTCATCTATTTCAACTTTGTTATACCTATTTAATCCTATCACTATTTTTTTATATCTTGATTATGTTAATTATTTTTCAGAAATCTATTCTTAATATCCTAATGTAATTATGAAATAAATCATTTGTAATGTTTCTTAAATATAATGTTATTAACCAAGGAAGATTTAATGAAATTGTATAGTATTGTATGTAATAAATCCTCTTTATTATATACCTGGTTAAAGTTTAATGGATATCCAATACACCCTATTCAGGGTTATTTCTCATATTAACAATTTTGAGAGATCCAACATTTACTATTTAATATTCCGATAGGTATTTATTTTCAAGTAAAAGAAAATGACCTCTAGTTTACCAATATTTTATAATGTTATCATATTCTATGACATATCCCTTAAAATTTCGTTATGGTTTTCACTAATGTTCTCTTATCCTAAAAAATAAACCATTTTATATGAAATCAACAATATAGTGAGGATATAATAACAATTTTTATTATGATAATCCATACTTATCAATTGTTAATAACATTTCAAGCACTCAAATTGTCCTTTAAAAATAACAACAAAATATCTAAATTTATATAGACAATTACCTAATACAAACTATGACCTAATAACCTAAACATCCATTAACTAAATGAAATAATTAGAATATTTAATTATAATAAATTATCAAGACCTTTTGGGTTTATATTTTCAGTGAATTTGAATAACAAAATAACCAGTAAAACTAACTCCCTTGTATGTAATGAATATTTTTATACTATAAGAGAGTCCAGTTATTCCATAACATGAATTCATAATCCAAAAAGGATCTCCATATAATAATCCCTTCATGATATTACATACTTTTTCTATATTAATAACTTAGTAATGTATCCATAAAAATAGGGTGATCAAAGATTTATATTAATGATAACCAGATGAGTTAATAATAAAATTTATTAATAAAAAATAATATGAGAATATGGGTTTATTAAAGAATTTAATACAGAAAAAACACAACAATTTAAATCCTAGAATATTTCATCAATAATAAATGAATCAAATGTCTATTAAAATGTGAGTGAAAATACTCGAGCAATGAAATAATAAAACATGCAAATTTAAAAGTATAAAATTGTGGGAACTTTCAAATATGGAACACACATATGAACTAAAAATATTTTATATAATTATACTATAATCACCTTAATATATATATATATATAATATTATTAACCTTAATTCACATAAATAACATTTTGATAATTCTTATTGTATAAAATTCACACAAAAAACATTTGCAAAAAAATCATGTATCTCATCGACACAAAGAAAATTTTTATAATTCCTCTAATATATTATTAAAAAAAATAAACTTATGAACAATGATTCCCTAATCTCATTAAGGAATTATTATAATGACATTATGTGTTATTATAATTTTATCAATGCATTAAAGGGTGATATAGGACCCCAACCATCACCATCCATGCATATTAGTGTCATATAAAATAAAAAAACATCATATCATAAATAAACATTATAAAAAATCATGAGATTAATAAAACAATTCAAGAAAACTCACATAACTAAATCTTAATAAGTATTATGTCAAAAAATTAATCTTTTACAAAATTAATTACAACATAATAACATATATTATTTTATCAAAATATCTTATAATCAGTGATAAAACAAGGAGGAAAAATATAAGTAAAAATTAAAAATTATATAAAAAAATTCAATTGTTTTTATAGAATACAGTGTTTAATCCACTTTCAAGAGAATTTTTTATAAGGTAAATGGAAGAATAAAAAAATTATTACTTTTTAAAGGAACATTCTATAGTGTACAATTGATAATGAAATAATGGTTTCAAAAAAGTGAAGTGTTGTTTTCAAAAAAAACTATTCAAAAAAATTATTCAAAAATAATATAAAATTTTTGATATTTGAGAAAAATAGAAAGGATATAAAACTTTTACATGGAGTGGATCAAAAGAAATTTTATTTCGAAAGGATTGAAAACAGTGTGATTATTTTGAAAGGAATTTGATTACAACCCGGACAAAAAAATAGGTATTGAATGTTCCATTTTAAATGATGAGAACAAAAATATGTTGGTAACATGATTAAACACATATATAAAATTCCTAAATAAGAATTGAATGTAGTTTTTCTAATATTGTACATATAAATGGTAAAAACCCCATCTTTAAATGGTATGCTATATTTTCATAAAAATGGTGCACCTTTATGAGAACAAAAATCAATTATAAAATTTTCTTTAGGTAAAAATTTACTTTTACTCATATTTAAAAGATTAAATATATTACCATATAATAAATTAAAGGATTTATTAAACATAGTATAATGACTACCAGGGAAAACAATTTTAACTGAAATAATTTAAATTTGAGTTAACCAAACCCCTTATAGATATCAATATCAATGAAAAACAGAAAATTTATATAGTCCTTATAAATTAAAAATGTAAATCCATAATAAAACCATATAAATTACAACATGATATAATTAACTTTTAGTGTTATCTTATATGAAATATGTTAATGATGATTAATTATAACTCAATGAAGGATAATTGAGTTTCTAAAAAAAACATATATTAATGGTCACATAACAAAAATATTGTTAAAATGATAATAAAATTAATGTATCATGAAATGATATATATTTATTATAAATTAGTGGAATATGATTTTAAATTAACTATAAAAAATAAATTATGGGGGGGGGGGGTAATATCCAACATGTATCATGGATTTGAAAATGTGACAAAGAAACCCTTATAAATTTTGTGGTATTGTACATAAAACAACATGAAACAGACAGAAATATTTAAATTGAAAACCATTTTCAATGAATAAAAATTATTTTATAATTTAAAATATCAATTAGGATTTGAATATAACTATTAAAACCAATTCGGTTTATAATAGAAACATGACTCAAAGAGATTATTTTGAAATAAAAAACATTGAATTTAGTTTCAACTAAAAAACAATTTCATTAACCTTATATATAATGAAAAAATATAAATTAAGTGCATAATTTATGAAATTATTGAAATTTAGTACCCCTTATAGAAAATATTTACAATCCTTCATTACAAATATATTATTTCATTATTTTTATTCTCAGTGTCAGAAGTAAGAATATTTTATTCTTTATCTTGATATAATATTTTGGTAATATATTTAATTCATAATATTTGGTTTCAATTTCATAATTCCCCAATTAATAATGATATATTAATAAAAATTTTCTTAATTATTTCCTAAATTTAATGATCATTATGTTTTGGAAATGAATATGGTTTGGAAAAATGGAAAGAATGATAAACTAGTTTCAATGTTTTTAATGACTAAAATTTGTTATATAAATTAATATTTTAAAAAAATATTGATTAATATATATAAAATTAATTATTATATAATTATATTATCATTTTATAACATTAATTAATAATTCATGACATTAGCATTATATAATCATTCACATAGGTTTCAAATCCAACCCCAACGGTAATGTATTAAATCATTTTATTGTGTAAGGGAAAGTATTTAGATATTGATTCTATGATATATTAATAAGAGTAGAAATATTATAATTATCATACAACCTCATTTAAAAAGTTCTTAACAGAACAAATATGGCCGGTGATGAAATAAATTGTTCATTCATAGAGGTGGTGGTTTATCATAGACATAAAAAAATATTATTTCTAAATGAATGAAGAAAATTGTGGAATATAAAAATGATAATTTTTTTAATTTATTTATGTAATAATAAAAATATTTTTGAATAAAATCAATCATTAATACCAATCTTGATAAGTATTTTTGAGAAACAAATAACATCGCTTTACTAAGGCGGAATTCTATAGGTACAGACACACGATGTTATCATATTTTCATAGTCAATGGAAAATATTTAATATTTATTTTTCAGTTAATATAATTATGTTTATGTATAATAATTATAAAAAATTCATTATATTAATTAGTCTTGAGATTTTTAGTATAATAAAACTTTATAAATAATCACAATGATGAAGTGGATAATTATTTCAGGCACTTGAATGTTTCATAGGGATTCTAATTTGTAATAAAAGAAAATTTCTTGATAATTGTGACCATAGTATTTTTTATGTGAATTAGAGTACTAGGAGGAGTAATCATGATGTGTTAATAATAGAAATTTTATGATATGTTAAATCATGAAATGGTTTATTTGTTATATTTTATAAGTAAAGAGATGTGATGTTTTCTTAGTAACTCAAACATTTTCAATAATATAATGATACTATTCAAGGATCAACATGAAAAATATGAAATAATGTGGATGGGAAAGTGAGTATTGTTTATATATCAACTCAACCACAAATTTTAGAGATAACATTGAGTGTTTAATGGTCTTTTCTGTACAGTTTTTAAAATTTACCATTAATTAAATTTTCCATGGTATTAAACATTTATCCTGAGTGATTAGTTTTAATATAACAAATAAATATTTACCATTTTATATAATTTTAAAAATATTATTCAAAATTTTAAATTAATTTAATCAAATAAAATTTATAAGGATTCTAAAATGTATTTTTTAGATTAGATCACTTAACATGTGAAAATAGTTTATAGAAAAGTTGTATTATTATTATTAAAATTTATTTTATTTCCATTGTTATTAATGTTATAAACACTCAGGGAAAGATATTTTTTACTAAAACAATAAGTGTAAAGAGGATTTCATGGATTTATTTAGGTGACTCAAGAATTTATTATATAAACATTATAACTTATTAGATTAATATTCAATTATTGAAATAGTTATCCACAATAAAATTTTCAAGGATTTGTGTATTTTTAAACATGTAAATGTAAAAAAAAAGTGGTACATAATTTATTTAAATCAACACGCACTATATTTTTCACCACTAGAACCCTTCTTAGACACACAATACATAAAAAATTTCTTCATATCTTTTGGGAGTGGAAGCATAATAATGAGTTAGCTCAGAAGCTTAGTAGTGTAGAAAAGAGAGTTATCAATTATAATTTTAGTATATCATGATAATAATGGTATAAATACATGATAATATTTTTTAAAAAGCATTAAAAATTAATATATGATAATCAAGAGTCATGAAATAAATCTTGGTGGTTAATAAGACTATAATTATAAAGGAATCAAATAACAAGAGCCTTAAGAGAAAAACATTGGGATAATATCATGTCATAAAATAGTAGAATGAAATGTGGAATAATCATATTAATAGAAATATTAAATCAAGTCCACCCAATAAAACATTTATAAAATGTTATTATAGGGAAAACCACTAATTTAACTTCATTGGGTATTGGATTACCTCCCATGTGCCCTCTTTTTGGGATGGGGTTAACCTCCCATGTACAATTTATTTTTCATAAAATATACTCAAATGTACAATTTAGGATCCTTATAAATTAATCATTAACCTATTAATTGTATGAATAGAATGGACCAACCCATTAAATATTCACAAACCTCTCATATATATACCAAAATATCATAAAAATAGTTATCATTATAGCTCAACATAACTCTTGGAAAAGAAAATGGATTTCATCAATATTTCATCATCACACTCACAAACCATATTGAGAAATAATATATATTGAATCAGTGAATCATATAACCAGTTAATATTATGTAACACAATTGTATGTTATCATAGATGAAAAATGTATTTAAATATCACTTCAAAATTTCTTGAGGAAAACACCCTTTTCATTTTGAAATATATTATTTCATGTATAAATAAATCCTGAATAATAAGGAAATAATTTTAATTTAAAAAAACCATGAAAAATTATAATATATTATTCAATTAAAATTCTAGTAATTAATGTGGGAAAATATATTTTGGATGTATATACTAATATAAAACATCCATTTACACCTTTTGAAAAAATTACTTCATTCAAAAAATGATAAGATGTTTTAATTTAATCCTTTTTATAGAAATAAATAAGGGAAAACATTTCATTAATAAATATTTTTAGAATAATATATTTTTTGGAAAAATTTAAAATGAAAACATAGACATTTAAGAAAAATATTCTCAGACGAAGGAAATGAACAATATTGGTTTTTCATAAAAATGCTATTTTAGTCCACTGAGTTTATAAAGAGAGGAAACAAAATTAAAAACTTCTTATATAGAAAATAATGGAGGGTGGTAAAATAAATAATATTTTTGAGAGATGTATAATATATTTCATCAATGGAAACTTAATCATAAAAAAACTGTGTTTAAACGTGTTTGTAAGAAAAAAACCCTTAACAAAAGTTTATATTTTATTATAAGAACTGTAACCTAATGTATTATAAAATAAATTTATTATAATTCTTTCAAATAACCATATTACATACTATATTGTAATATTTAATGAATTTTTACTATTTTATCACAATTTTATTTATATCCTCTATTAAAATAAATAATTCTGATTGATAATTTTTTTCCGGATTATTATTATTAAAATGATTAGGTCCTTCTACATAGGTGATGGTTCCATAATATCTCTTATATTGAATCATGATCTAAATTTCATATATATTATTTATATAAATATTTTGAATAATATAAAAATTTTAGAGAAAGAAAAATGAATTACACATATCATGGAGATAGTAATCCATACGTAAACATGAACATTGTTTCAATTTTTTAACAAAAATTAGGAAAAAAAGAAAAAGAAAAAGTCATTATTATAGAATCACAATTATATAAAATATATTATTATATTCAGATATTTGAGGTGTCTATGTAAAATTAATCATATTGTTACTTGGAGGTGGTTTTCCACACATACACATTCATGATACATTTATATTCTTATTATAATGAAAGGTGGTGGAAAATGGTTTTAACATCATCATAATAAAATATCAGAATATTTATGATAAAATATTAATTATTTTATTAAATATAGTTTATATTTAGTTAATTTTGAAAAATATATAAAAATTTATGTACTCACATAAGAGTTATACAACTTTGTTCAGAAAACTATTTGGGTTAAACTGTAAGCATCAAAAGATGTATTCATGATCAAAAAAGGACATAAAGAACATGGGAAAATATTTTTTGTGTGTATTTTAGTTTTTCTCTTCCAGTATAATAGGATCATTAATCATGGATAAGAGAGAATAGGGGGTTTCCTTTTATATCTGGGGGAGACACGCTTGGAATTTCATAAAACAATAAAATGTAATATAGGTTTATTCAATCCAATGAAACAAAATGATTCATATTTGAAAATGATATGATAACAGATACAATTATGGATATATAATACTATTTTTACATATTTTTCTGTTAATATTAACATAATATTTTAGTTTAATCCGCAATAAACTTGTTTTAACCAAAAACATGCTATTTTTTATTTTTTAAAGAAAAAATAAAACTGAAATCATTCAAAAATATATATTTAAGAATAAAAATATTAAATCCATATTATCAAACTCAAATTCAATTAATCTAAATAATTAATTTTAAAATAAAATCCAAATAATTCCTCAAAAATAATGTTGTTCAAAAAATGTATTTTTATGTATAAAATCATCATTAAACAAGAATTAAGAATAATGTTGATGAAAATGACATTGAATGGAATATTATTAATCCAAATGAACAAATAAATTTTTTAAATCAATAAATATAGGATACATTAAATAAAAATGAATGGAAAAGTTTTTTTCTTGAAAATCCATCTTTCACTATTCATTGAAAATAAATCTTTTCCAAAAAAAATCCAATAATTTCACCTTAAGAAAATTTTTGTAAAATGTTTTTAGAAATGATATAATTTTTAAGAAATATCATTTATATTATTGGAAGAAATAAATTATAATATCAATTAATAAAATTTAATAAAGGCCATTTTTAAAGAAAATATATGTTGTTAATTCATAGAATGATTTACTAAAAAATAAGTGTTTATTTATTATGATATAATGAATAATTTGTTATTATATAAAATTTTAAAATATATTATTTATATTATTATTATTATTATTCAAACCAAAAATTTATCTTCTAGGTTATAATAATCATATTAAAATAATTTTAATTTAATAATATATCAATTCCTATTGAAAAGAAGAGTTACGTGGAAAGAATGATATAAAATAAATAAATTTTATTTCAATATAAATACATATAAAATTTTAGGATGTTCAACTATACATCATTGAAATGATTTTTCCCTAAATATTTCATCACATTGATTTTTGAAAAAGTGATATATATGTTCCATGACATCCTCTAGTTCACATGTAACTTCTTCAAATATCTAATTCCTCAAGATAACAATAACCAAGTTAGTACTAATGTTCTATAAACAAATATCACTATGATACTAGATTCTAAAAGGTTTTTATCCATTAGAAAGGTCATTGTCCCATGGTATAAAAAATAAATTCATTATTCACAATGAAATAATTATATACATCCTTAGGAGAGATATATGGAACACATCATGAACATGAGAGTTATTCCATAGAAGCACCAAGTGATATTCTACCATCCCCAAATAATAAATAATATGAAACTAGAAAATATTCATAGGGATCAACTTTCCCTTGATTCAATGTCTCATAAAATTACACCATAGAATTTTTTTGAATAAGTTCTCCAATATAGAAAATTATAAATCACAGTAGTGATTGTTAGTATAAATCATTTTTTGACGATTAGATAACATGACATGTTACTGAATGGATAAGATATGTTATACCAATTCCTTAAATAGAATTGGACCCAATAGCCTTATTTCTCTAACATCATCCAAACACATTTTAGTTTTGCAATTCATTCCCTAGATTGTCTCAAAAGGATCCACATGAATGATCAAGTGAAAGATTATATTGGATGAAAACATGATGTCATGAAGTTGTTGATTCCAACCAACTTTTAAATATATAGTATAAGACTATATCATATCCTCCATGGTTACAATGGTTCCCTCAGACTGAACTTCCATCTAAGGATGATAGGGACTGATTAATTTCATCTCACTATTCATTTCATGAGGAAGAAATATCAAGAGAATTATACTAAAACATTCATCTATATTAGAATTTGAAGAATATATCACTCAAGGAAATATTACCACCTCAATTATGTATATTCTGGTAATCTAAAAATATATATAAATAGTCATTGATTGTAATGAAATTCGTTAATTTTATAAGGTGATCAATTAAAATAATAATATCATGATAGCTTTTAGATGACTTGGGAAGTCTGATGTTGAAATCCAATGAAATGTTTTTCAATTTCCACTATGGTGTTGGAAATTTTTATAACATACCCTTACATTTATTTCCCTCTTCCATAAATTTCTAAAATAATAAGTAAATTTATCCACACAAAATAAACTATATGTTCATGTTATCCCACTATAAATACATATAACAATCACTATATATATTCAAACATAAATATTTAATAGGGAATTTTGAGATTTGAGATTTTTAAAATATTTCTTTCCTCATGACCGGTACTGATACGACACAAATTCAATTATCAAACCATATAATTCCATTGCAATCAAGGATGAACACAAGAAAGTTTCCAACCTTATTTTTCTACTATGAATTTTCATAGAGCCACTATAATTATCACATGGATATATGGAAGAAAAAGTAGTTGAGAAATATAATATTTTACATCATACATACAGTTTTAGACCCATCCTTCACAAATCTATAAAAATTAGATCTTTTGTGATCTTCATCATAAATATATTGGCATGATCCATTTAAATCAAATCATCATCCTCTTGGTCTACATTAGTAGAGTGGTATCATATAGTGTATTCATAATATTTAATAAAATCACAAATTAATATATGGAACATATTAATAGATTTATAAGAAAATATAAAATTTAAACTTTTATTATCATTATATATGTAAAACATTTCACTATAATGATAATGACTTCATAACCTTAATGCCAAAATTATCACATCTAACTCAATATCCTAAGTTAGATATTTTTTATCATGATCATTATTTTTGAATAAGATGTAATCTACCACCATGTCACATTAAAGTATAATTCATTATAGTCAGTTACTCGATACATCACTATATATCACAAACCCTTCTCCACAATAATTTAGTGTGATTGTTGGTTCACAGAACAAACACCTCTTTAGTTTCTTAAAATTTTCCACAAATTCATTCATCCAAAATAAATTTAATCCTCTAAAATTTATCAAACTATTTAGATAATATAGAAGTACGATATTACCTAAAAATCATCATTAAAATCCAGAAAAACTAATAAAAAATATTTATTAGTCATTAGTGATGTTCTGGGAATATTTTCAATAAATAATTTCTTTGATGATGCAATAAATATATTTTATTTTGAAATTATATAGCCAATACTGATTATTCATATATCCAAAGTTATGAATTAGTAATATTTTTATATAACTTTTCAGTTGTATTGTTCTGCAGTAAAATAAACATGTTAAGATCCTACTCATCCTTTGTCTCAGAATTTAAATAGTTATCATATATAAATATGACCATTAGCTAACCATTGTAGCCTCTAAACTCTATTACTCAAATATGTTTTCCTAAAAAGGTTATTAATAATAGAAAATAGAATAAAACAATTTATAGTTTCCAAGTCTCAAATTAAGGTCTGCCATGAGGAGGTCACCATGTTTTACCTTTAGGTGATTCTCTCTCGGTCAAAGATTAATCTTGGAAAAATATATGTCTCCTTATAGTCGACTGAACAAGACATCAAAACATGGTAGAAGATTTTTATTCTTGCATATGAACCTGTGGTGTACTCTGTAAATAATTCATAGTTGATTTAATCCTTATTTCATCTTAATAAAAAGAACAATTTCACCCCATTATGACCGAATCAGATGAATAAATCCCTTACCATGTTCAATCATGTGTTTTTTATTCAATTCCTACAACTCAATCGAGTCCAATTTGTACCAAATCATTAAAATAGGGGCACCACTAGGTATGTGTTATATTGAGAAATCATCCTCATGATTTGGAGTATTACTATGAATGTATTCTAGAAATGAGTCAAAAAACCACCATACAATAGGTATAACATAAATGTTTATTTTCTTCTAATCCGTGCGAGATAAATACACCATTTTAATATGAATCAAGAACAATAAAATTGATATGATTTCCATTGGAAGTTCATATCTATCCCTATACAAATAGATGATAATTGTTTCGATCAAGATATAATGTGTGAATTTCCTTCATTGGAAATTAATATGATCATTAAATAAATAAATCCAATCCATACCTAAAATAATATCAAATTAAACTATTGAAGGAATAATATGATTTGCAGGAATCCCATTCCCACAAACATCAATAGAAGAAGAATCATATATCTGAAATGTGATCATCATTCCATTTATATTTCTCAATGAAAATTTGACTAATAATCCTTATGATTATAATTTTATACTCCAAGTGAATTATTCTTATATAATAGAGATGGTAGGAATATGATTTAATAATCCATTAGTAGTTCATGATTTGTTGGTATGTGTACCTTGAACCACTTTATTGTTGTTACCCACATCAACAATAGTGATCACATGAGATTTAACTTTCTGAATGATTAGAAGAAGATTTTAACTTCAATCATAATTATTAAACCTCATATTCATCCATTGGCTACTACATCTCCCATCTACTAGTATTGGAAACATTGGATTGTTGGTGGTTTAATCTGTAGTGATTTCTCTCCATTCACATCATTAACTAAAATTTTCCATCACATCAAAATTCTATTTCCCAATTCTATTACATTCCACCCATATAGAATACATGAGTCCCATTGTTGGAATTTACTCAATTATTGTGTATACACTTCTATCCTAAAACAAGATTCGACTCCCTCACTCCAGGATTTTTATGATGACAATTTTTTGTAATTACATATTTTGTTTCTTAAAAAAACCATTATATTTATGAGTGACTCAAATATCTATTTATACGATAACATAAATTCATATAAATTATTCATATATATTGATGCCTCTTATTGACAACAGAAATAAGAGGCATGGTTTTATTTCACTAAATAATCAGTCAATATTACTTTCAGGTTGTATGATAATACAAGAAGCATATTCTGGATGTATTATATATATATTTTTTCATAATTGTCATTATCTTAACAAATTGGCTTCTCTTTTAGAAAGGGTGGATCTTCAGGGCATTGTGGGGTTTCCAACAATAATGTACTAGAAAATATGGAACTTCTCCTAGAAAAATCTGTTGTCGAGGAATGTATTTTAGGGGAGCCTACTCTCTCGGATATGTTTCTATCCCCACTTACCTATCTATATTGTTTTATAAACATGTCTGTGACGTTCTTGGATGTTTTGTTCCATGTCGATTTTTTAACTTTATCTCCTCTCGATACAGGTTTTCAATGTATACATGGATCTTCCAATATTGAAATAATATCCTTAAAGAATAAGGTCTGCATGTATCACTTTATGTATAGATATTATTGAATGTGTCAGACGATCTTGATTATGAAGATTCAGTAAAAAGGTACAATGTGATTATCCATTCTACGTTATTCTATTTTAATGGTCTCTATATTTAATCTACTTTTATTGTAATATTATATACCACTAATTTATGCATTCAATATAATGAATTTGAATGCCAGGTTTTGATCCTGCAAACAAGGGGAAAAGGTGAAGTAACACTGGATTTGGTAGAATAAACCATCGTGGAAGGTATTATGTGAATATCATTTAAAAAAATATATTTTTTAACCTCTAACACCCTTTGTGATGATGTCTTAGAAACTTATACAACAATTAGTTAACATTTTAATAGTGTGTTAATTCTTTTATAGGTTATTTGTTTGATGAAAATTTGCCTTCCTACATATCGTATTCAAACACACATCATCCTCGCACTTTAGGTATGATCCATTCCCTTATATAAACCTTGATTTAATTCCATATTTTCTGATTGTCTGATTCAGATTCAATTTATCATATTTGGGTTTCTAATTGAGTCTATTTTAATCCAGTGTGCAATGACTTCTGAATTAGTTTCTGTTTTTCATTTTTGTTTTAATATATTTTTAGGTAAACATTTCTCTGGTTTCATACTTATTTTGTGGTGAATATGTTTTTAGGGTGCTAAATATTGGTATTTGCTAGAATATTTTTAACTATCTGATACATGCAATTTAACTACATTTCATTATCTAAATTATCATTTCACAAAAGTCAGGAATTTATTTACCAGTGCATTCATTTTTCATGTTGGGATTCAACTTTATATTAAATGCTCACATGGTCAAACAACTAATTATTTATCACTTTAGATGTTTCATACATTGTATATGGATTGCATATTTCCTTTCTCTAATTATTTAATACCTTATCTTGATGTGGTTTTGAATTTTTAGGCAGACTACAGACACGGAAGATAAACCCAGTTAAATGGAATGCTGAATCCGGTTTCACTCCAATTCGTTAATTTTAGTATGAGGTAGTAGATTTTTGATTGTTTTGGATACATTAAATAATATCATTTGGGGTTTAATTTCTAATTTGTTAATGTTTTGGATGCTTTAATTTTTTTTAAAATATTTATTGTTTGATGCTCTTAATTTTTCTAGATATTTATCATTATAAATGGGTGATTGCTTTTGATTTCTGGTGGACACCTCTTATACATGCCTTCCTATACACAATCTTTCCCATGTTCACTAATGCTTTTCACATGTTGAACTCATACAAATCACCTCTCAGCTGTTGAGATATTGTTAGTTGTTGAATTCTTTGACTAACCATCGGTAAATATTATTAGTCCAGATAAATATTTATTATATCCATGTAGTATCATCATACCTTTCTTCATAACATGTTTTACAGTTCTAATGAATCCCATAAATTTTTACTTTATGTTGTTTTTCTATCACCTAATAGACATTCCTTCATCAAACAAGTGATGATAGTACTAATTCCAGTTTTCTATTCAGTTTATAGAGTTTAATTTCTCTTTATTTAACTATGTTACATATCTGTTTTTTAGGTCTGATAGTATTACATATTCCAAATAGTGCTACAATTAATGATACTGTTAATGGTTCTTTGATTATCTTCTTCGATGCATACAACTCAATTTTTTTTTATTCCTTAAATTAACATCTCACAATTTCCATGAATTTCTTTTACAGCACATTGTTTCTTCAACAATCATTCTTAGGAGGGATTTTCTTGATTTCCTCATCGCAACAAAGCCTATTGCATAGTCCGATAAGTTCAACCTATTCCATTCAATATTGAATTCATATCTTTATTTTGTAGGAAATTGTTTGTTCAGATAAAGATGGTACCTAATTCCTCAGTGTCTGTCAGAACTTTCATTGTTATACTACTATTATTATATGTGAATTCATACTACAAATATTGATTCGTTTTTTTGAATGATGTAGACTTAGTGGATATTTTATTTTTTCAGGTTTTTGATGTGTGATTTCTATTGACTTCATGAAATGAGTACGCATCGAAGAAACATGATTTAGGATGGGAAAGTGATGGTTCAGAACTATATCATTATTCTGAACATAACAGCTACAAAGTGATTTTTATCAATAATAATGAAAACTACATCCACATGTTTATTGACACCTTAGAACACAATCAGGTAAGTGTATAATTATTACTTATTTCCTTTGAAAGCGTAAAATAAAAAAACATTTCAGTTATCTTCGTTACTATACCGGAAGATCAAACAAGTGGGTCCTCAATAGTAAGCAGTGGGGTTGATTATATCCATGTACCATATCATTCAATTTTTCTAATTTTTTTTTCTAAAAAATTAATATCACTTTACTGACATATTCTTTTTAACATATAATGATAGGACTATGAAATAGGTTTCTGATATATTTTCAGTGGTTTTAATTTATTGATGTGAAATCATTGAAATAACCAGCTGCTGAGTATGGGTCCCTCATTAGTGAACCCACTGATAAATCTGTGGCCACTTAATACTCTGCATTAACTACCCTGGATGGATAGAGATCCTAGATGGGACCAAATAAAAAATTCTAACTAAATTTGAGACCAACAAAAAACTCAAATGGTGACATAATGAGACTATTCTTGAAACCACAATCTATGATGGGTATAATTTCACATCATATTCATGTACAATCGACTACCATTTTAATAATTAGGAAACTCATAAACTCAACTATTTCATGATTCTTGTGGATGTGTTTTTTCTTATCTAGACATGATTTCTTCCAGAACATTACTCAGATAAATCATAGCCATCGTTCAACTATGAGGAAGATAGATTTTATGGTGTATAATGTAATTGAGGTATATTATCATTTATTATGTTGAGTGAAACTGTGTTTTTTGATTTCTATAAACATCAAATTTTTTTATTAACCATTATATTTGTGATATATTACATATTTGTTTAATTGTGGACGTTTTTCATTCAGTTTTTCATGTTGGGAGTATTTCATTCTGATGGACATTACTCATGCTAGAGGAGAAGAATGCTGGGTGTTTATTATTATGCTGGAGGTTCATGCTACTGAAAATTTATGCTGCAGATTTTTGCTGCTGGACGTTTTCCTACATATTTAGTATCTCGGGTATTTCACGTTGGACGTTAATTTAATCTGGGTGTTTTGTTGTATTTTACATTATTCAAGATGCTGGATGGTTTTCATTAGTTTTTGATTTCCAAGTTATCTCATGTTTCTGTATGGTTTTTGATCAGTAGGATTTTTAATGTTAATGGAATATTTTTCATGATGGTTGTTCATGTTACTGGATGTTTTTTCATGTTTCCATATGTAATTCAATTATTTTTATATTTCTCAGTTTAATTATTTCAATCATCGTGTTCGGTTTAACTAATCTTTCATTTTTTAATC
Organism: Viscum album; assembly: GCA_963277665.1. Classification (NCBI taxonomy): domain Eukaryota; kingdom Viridiplantae; phylum Streptophyta; class Magnoliopsida; order Santalales; family Viscaceae; genus Viscum; species Viscum album. The sequence goes on from OY728150.1 coordinate 765,537,778, forward strand.
AACGTTATTGTTTATTCTTTAATTTTATGAATATTAATCTCTTATTAGTTGAAGAATACTCTGCAGTAGATGAACTATCTCCCACCTAGAGATCTTAAAACTCTGCTGTCTGGAGAAACAATTCGCACAGTGCAGTTTACAGACACAAATTACATCAAACAGATTTATTAACACACATGTAGTATTTTAACCAGATTTATTTTCTCACACTTTCGATAAGCATAAAAAAGTAGTACACTACTGCTGTTATATTTTTATATTCTCTCTGTAACAGGTTTTTATATTCTTTGCTGACCAGATTCTATGTTTATCATACTTAGATGAAGTAATTTCAATAGTTGGTTAGAATGAATGCGGAAAGGTAGAGAAAACTCCCATGGAATGTATTCTATGCTATCTTATGGAAAAATTAGTATATGCACAAACATATATATATGTTATAATAATCATGCTGTATTTTTTTTAATGATGATAAAAAAAGACACAATATTTGGGTGAAAATCACACATTAAACAAAAGCAGAGACGATTACAACCATATTGTAAGGAGATTTTTGGATTTTCTAATATGTATGCACTCCCATGCTGTATTTCTTCATCTTTTTTATTGATTCAATTTCATGTTTTCAGGTCATATGGAGTGGTTGGATGCTCTCTTCAGATGATGCTTAGCATGTTTGACTGTCTCTATTTAGTGAAATAATATTTGGCTTCCCCTCCACTTAATCAGGATTGGTAAGCTGTAAAAACAACCCATGTCAGTGTTTTTTATCTTCAATGTCTTTTATTTTCTGTTCATTTATATTGTTTGAGACTAACTAGAGGGGTTGCATATGTTTTTACAGGAACAAAATTACTTCTTGAGGTCCTATTTTTAAATGATATGGGGGAACCAAAAGCGAGGCCTCTTAGAATTTCTACGGAGATGCCGAAGATACTCAAATTTCCAGCACAAAATCATCTGTCATAGCCCCTCGCTCTATCTAACAGTTATTATTTTTACTGCTTTTGGAAGACTCAATAGATCCCTTGTCTTATTTGACATTGAAACATTATGTAAATAATGAATTTCATATTTTCATATTATTATCCAACTGTTCCTCCAATACTTTGTATCTATTAGGCATGCATTTTATAAATTATTGTAAGCTGTATATATAGTTGTATGGATATTTCATTAGTTGAACGATTACATTTTAGGTAAATTAAAATATATCTTTGAAAGAATTGACTTTTTTATTAATTACATTATGCATAGGACTTCACTTTAGACTATGCAGTATAGAGGTGTTTCAATATTCTCTAATTTACATATTAATATAGTATACAACAATTTTTTTTGTGAATAAATATTCTACTAAGTGAATTTATATACATAAAAGGAATGTTTATTCATATTATGCGATAAAAAGTTTTATGTAAACAATCACATTTTTTTCTTAATTCATGATGACATGTATATATAAATTATGTATTTTGTTATGCAGTACTAGTATGAACATATATAGAATTTAAGTTCATTCCTGTATTGATTTATTTTCCAAATATTCAAATTGGAAAAAATCCAAATTATGGTTAAGTGAATGTGTAACTAAATGATCATGCCCTGACAATGTAGGGATTGGGTACTAAATATAGATATACTACTCCGGACTGTTGACATTTAGTGAAGAAACAACCATATTCAATTTCTCTTTCTCTATTTTTTATTCAACTCCATGTTGTCAAATAATATGAAGTTGATGTCGGCTATCTTAATATATTTATTTTATTCAATTTCATCTTTTGTTTCATCTTTTTCTATGATCTATACGTCCCTCATTCCATATTGTTCAATATACATGATGAATAGAGTCTCAGTTTTTTCCCAGAACAAACCACTCATCCAATTTATTATTATTTCATTTATTTTCACATTTTTCATTTTTATTATTACAACCACAGTCTTATCATTGATTTATATTTGACTTTTTATTATAGTGCCCACATTATAGTTATTATGATCAAAATTGAAAATGAATTCAAATATTCTTTCTCAAAATTTATAAAATCATGTACTTTTACACCATCCATTTTCTTTGTCAACTATTTGAATGGTGAATTAATATTCTATGCACTCATATTCAATTATCATACACCATTAAATTCTAATTATAATTTATTCAACATTACTTTTTCTTCTCAAATGTTAAAAATAATAATCTCTTATTAAAAGAAAAACCAGTAATCGAATGCGTCGTGCAATAGCACGAGCGAGTACTAGTTTATTATAATTCTTTCAAATAACCATATTACATACTATATTGTAATATTTAATGAATTTTTACTATTTTATCACATTTTTATTTATATCCTTAATTAAAATCAATAATTCTGATTGATAATTTTTTTCCGGAATTTTTTTGTTAAAATGATTAGGTCCTTCTACATAGGTGATGGTTCCATAATATCTCTTATATTGAATCATGATCTAAATTTCATATATATTATTTATATAAATATTTTTAATAATATAAAAATTTTATAGAATGAAAAATTAATTACACATATCATGGATATAGTAATCCATACGTAAACATGAACATTGTTTCAATTTTTTAACAAAAATTAGGAAAAAAAAGAAAAAGAAAAAAATCATTATTATAGAATCACAATTATATAAAATATATTATTATATTCAGATATTTGCGGTGTTTATGTAAAATTAATCATATTGTTTCTTGGAGGTGGTTTTCCACACATACACATTCATGATACATTTATATTCTTATTATATTGAAAGGTAGTGGAAAATGGTTTTAACGTCATCATAATAAAATATCAGAATATTTATGATAAAATATTAATTATTTTATTAAATATAGTACATATTATTTAATTTTGAAAAATATATAAAAATTTATGTACTCACATAAGAGTTATACAACTTTGTTCAGAAAACTATTTGGGTTAAACTGTAAGCCTCAAAAGATGTATTCATGATTAAAAGGACATAAAGAACATGGGATAATATTTTTTGAGTGTATTTTAGTTTTTCTCTTCCAATATAATAGGATCATTAATCATGCATAAGAGAGAATAGGGGGTTTCCTTTTATATGTGGGGGAGACACGCTTGGAATTTCATAAAACAATAAAATGTAATATAGGTTTATTCAATCCAATGAAACAAAATGATTCATATTTGAAAATGATATGATAATAGATACAATTATGGGTATATAATACTATTTTTACATTTTTTTCTATTAATATTAACATAATATTTTAGTTTAATTCGCAATAAACTTGTTTTAACCAAAAACATGCTATTTTTTATTTTCTAAAGAAAAATAAAACTGAAATCATTCAAAAATATAGAAATTATGAATGAAAATATTAAATCCATATTATCAAACTCAAATTTAATTAATCTAAATAATTAAATTAAAAAAATCCAAATAATTCCTCAAAAATAATATTGTTCAAAAAATGCATTTTTATCTATAAAATAATCATTGAACAAGAATTAAGAATAATGTTGATGAAAATGACATTGAATGGAATATTATTAATCCAATTGAAAAAATAATATTTTAAACCAATAAATATAGGTTACATTAAATAAAAATGAATGGAAAAGTTTTTTTTTTGAAATTCCTTCTTTCACTATTCATTGAAAATAAATCTTTTAGAAAAAAATCCAATACATTCACCTTAAGAAAATTTTTGTAAAATGTTTTTAGAAATGATATAATTTTTAAGAAATATCATTTATATTATTAGAAGAAATAAATTATAATATCAATTAATAAAATTTAATAAAGGCCATTTTTATAGAAAATATATGTTGTTAATTCATAGAATGATTTACTAAACAATAAGTGTTTATTTACTATGATATAATGAATAATTTGTTATTATATAAAATTTTAAAATATATTATTTATATTATTATTAATATTATTCAAACCACAAATTTATCTTCTAGGATATAATAATCATATTAAAATATTTTTAATTTAGTAATATATCGATTCCTATTGAAAATAAGTGTTACGTGGAAAGAAAGATATAAAATAAATAAATTTTATTTCAATATTAATACATATAAAATATTTGGATTTTCAACTATACAGCATTGAAATGATTTTCCCTCAATATTTCATCACATTGATTTTTGAAAAAGTGATATATATGTTCCATGACATCCTCTAGTTCTCATGTAACTTCTTCAAATATCTAATTCCTCAAGATAACAATAACCAAGTTAGTAATAATGTTCTATAAACAAATATCACTCTGACACTAGATTCTAAAAGGATTTTATCCATTAGAAAGGTCATTTTCCCATGTTATAAAAAATAAATTCATTATTCATAATGAATTAAGTATATACATCCTTAGAAGAGATATAAGGAACACATTATGAACATGAGAGTTATTCCATAGAAGCACCAAGTGATATTATACCACCCCCAAATAATAAATAATCTGAAACTAGAAAATATTCATAGGGATCATCTTTCCCTTGATTCAATGCCTCATAAAATTACACCATAGAAATTTTTTTTGAATATGTTCTCCAATATAGAAAATTATAAATCACAGTAGTGATTGTTAGTATAAATCATTTGTTGACGATTAGATAACATGACGCGTTACTGAATGGATAAGATATTTTATAGCATTTCCTCAAATAGAATTGGCCCTAATAGCCTTATTTCTCTAACATCATCCAACCACATTTTAGTTTTGCAATTCATTCCCTAGATTGTCTCAAAAGGATCCACATGAATGATCAAGTGAAAGATTATATTGCATGAAAACATGACGTCATGAGGTTTTGGATTCCAACCAACTTTTAAATATATAGTATAAGACTATATCATATCCTCCATGGTTACAATGGTTCCCTCAGACTAAACTTCCATCTGAGGATGATAGGGACTGATTAATTTCATCTCACTATTTAATTCCTAAGGAATAAATATCAAGAGAATTATACTAAACCATTCATCTATATTAGAATTTGAAGAATATATCACTCAAGGAAATATTATCACCTCAATTATGTATATTCTGGTAATCTAAAAAATATATAAATAGTCATTGATTGTAATGAAATTTGTTAATTTTATAAGGTGATCGATTAAAATAATAATATCATGATAGCTTTTAGGTGCCTTGGAGAGTCTGTTGTGGAAATCCAATGAAATGTTTTCCAATTTCCACTATGGTGTTGGAAATTTTTATAACATACCCTTACATTTATTTCCCTCTTCCATAAATTTATAAAATAATAAGTAAATTGATCCACATAAAATAAACTATATGTTCATGTTATCCCACTATAAATACATATAACAATCACTATACATATTCAAACATAAATATTTAATAGGTAATTTTGAGATTTGAGATTTTTAAAATATTTCTTTCCTCATGACCGGTACTGATACGACACAAATTCAATTATCAAACCATATAATTCCATTGCAATCAAGGATGAACAAAAGAATGTTTCCAACCTTATTTTTCTACTATGCATTTTCATAGAGCCTCTATAATTATCACAAGGATATATGGATGAAAAAGTAGTTGAAAAATATATTATTTTACATCATACATACAGTTTTAGACCCATCCTTCACAAATCTATAAAAATTAGATCTTTTGCGATCTTCATCATAAATATATTGGCATGATCCATTAAAATCAAATCATCATCCTCCTGGTCTACATTAGTAGAGTGGTATCATATAGTGTATTCATAATATTTAATAAAATCAAAAATTAATATATGGAACATATTAATCGATTTATAAGAAAATATAAAATTTAATCTTTTATGATCATTATATATGTAAAACATTTCACTATAATGATAATGACTTCATAACCATAATTCCAAAATTATCACATCTAACTCAAAATCCTAAGTTAGATATATTTTTTATCATGATCATTATTTTCGAATAAGATATAATCTACCACCATGTCACATTAATGTAGAATTCATAATAGTCAGTTACTCGATACATCACTATATATCACAAACCCTTCTCCACAATAATGTAGTGTGATTTTTGGTTTACAGAACAAACACCTCTTTAGTTTCCTGAAATTTTCCTCAAATTCATTCATCCAAACTAAATTTCATCCTCTAAAATTTAACAAACTATTTAGATAATATAGAAGTATGATATTACCTAAAAATAATCAATAACATATAGAAAAACTAATAAAACAATATTTATTAGTCATCAGTGATGTTCTGGGAATATTTTCAATACATATTTTCTTTGATGAAGCAATCAATATATATTTCTTTTGAAATTATATAGCCAATACTGATTATTCATATATCCAAAGATATGAATTAGTAATATTTTTATATAACTTTTCATTTGTATGGTTCTGCAGTAAAATAATCATGTTAAAATCCTGCTCATCCTTTCTCTCAGAATTTAAATAGTTATCATATATAAATATGACCATTAGCTAACCACTGTATCCTCTAAACTCGATTACTCAAATATTTTTTTTAAAAAGGTTATTAATAATAGAAAATAGAATAAAAAAATTTATAGTTTCTGAGTCTCAAATGAAGGTCTGTCCTGAGGAGGTCACCACATTTTACCTTTAGGTGATTCTATCTCGGTCAATGATTAATCTTGGAAAAATATATATCTCATTATAGTTGATTGAACAAGACATCAAAACATACTATAAGATTTTTATTCTTGCATATGAACCTGTGGTGTACTCTGTAAATAATTCATAGTTGATTTAATCCATATTTCATCTTAATAAAATGAACAATTTCACCCCATTATGACCGAATCAGATGAATAAATCCATTACCATGTTCAATTATGTGTTTGTTATTCAATTCCTATAACTCTATCGGGTCCAATTTGACCTAATTCATTAAAATAGGGGCACCACTAGGTATGTGTTATATTGATAAATCATCCTCATGATTTGGAGTATTACTATGAATGTATTCTAGAAATGAGTCAAAAAACCGCCATACAATAGGCATAACATATATGTTGATTTTCTCCCAAACCGTGCGAGATAAATACACCGTTTTAATATGAATCAAGATCAATAAAATTGATATGATTTACCTTGGATGTTCATATCTATCCCTATACAAATAGATTATAATTGTTTGGATCAAGATATAAAGTGTGAATTTCCTTCATTGGAAATTAATATGATCATTAAATAAATAAATCCAATCCATACCTAAAATAATATCAAATTAAACTATTGAAGGAATAATATGATTTGCAGGAATCACATTCCCACAAACATCAATATAAGAAGAATCATATATTTGAAATGTGATCATCGTTCCATTTAAATTTCCCAATGAAAATTTGACTAATAATCCTTAAGATTATAATTTCATACTCCAAGTGAATTGTTCTTATATAATAGAGATGGTAGAAATAAGATTTCATAATCCATTAGTAGTTCATTATTTGATGGTATGTGTACCTTGAACCAATTTATTGTGGTTACCCACATCAACAATAGTGATCACATGATATTTAACTTTCTGAATGATTAGAAGATGATTTTAACTTCAATCATAATTATTAAGCCTCATATTCATCCATTGGCTACTACATCTCCCATCTATTGGTATTGGAAACACTGAATTGTTGGTGGTTTAATCTGTAGTGATTTCTCACCGTTCACATCATTAACTAAAATATTCCCATCACATCAAAATTCTATTTCCCAATTCTGTTACATTCCACCCATATAGAATATACTAGTACCATTGTTGGAATTTACTCCATTATTGTGTATACACTTCTATCCTAAAACAAGATTCACCTCCCTCACTCCATGTTTTTTATGATGAGAATTGTTTGTAATTACATATTTTTTTCTTATCAAAACCATTATATTTATGAGTGACTCAAATATATATTTATACCATAAAATAAATTCATATAATTTATTCATAGATATTGATGCCTCTTATTGAAAATAGAAATAAGATGCATGGTTTTATGTCACTAAATAATCAGTCAATATTAATTTCAGGTTGTATTATAATACAAGAAGCATATTCTGGATGTATTATATATATATTTTTTCATATATACTAGTGGATTCATCATGCTCATGATTTAAGATATTTAATTCATTATAAATATTCATATGATGAATATGGGGAATGCATTTATTGAAAAATGATCTTATAAACTCATACAAGTATATCAAGTTAGTTTATTCCTCTTTCTTCATTTTCTTGATAATAGTCCCCTAATGAAACACATCACCTTTAAAACATTAAAAACCATAATAAACTTTCATGTTATGAAGAAAGGATAAAATAAATATTAGTTTCATATATACAGATCCATTATTCAGTAACTATTTGATTAATGGAATCAAAAATATAAGGGGGGATTTTCCTCATGAAGGAATCAATATAATGATGTTCCATTATTTTATCATTTGGATCATAGAATGATTCATTATTCAATACTGTTTCTTATGAATAGATTTTTTTTCAAATCAATCTCTCAAAACATTTGGTTTCTTACGATAAAAATAACTTCATTTACCACCACATACATCGATGACATGATTACTTAAGGTTCAAAAAATTGACTAAGACAAAGTATAATAGGTTGAAAAACAATAATCATAATGTGAACCCATATAATGCTAAAAAATCGGACATATGATGTCTAAATCATTAAGCCAATGGAAGGTGTTTTGAGAATGTCTAGTTCATCATTTAAAAATGTATTCAGTGTGTTGAAAATGGTCAAAGTGTTCATTGATACAATACAAAAAATAAACAAAATCATTACATTATTATCATTTATATAAATTAAATTAATTTTCTTTACTTCCAATAATGGATTACTTGGAAGATGAATCTGGTCAATTCATAGAGGTGGTAGTCCAAACATTTTCATAAAGGATGTTATAATGTTTCCATTTATAGAGAGGTATGAAAAGCGATAACATATAATCCTCAATGGACTATAATTATATCATGATTGTCATATATGTTAATCAAATAAATGATAAAAAATAAATTTTTGATGTGTTTATGAACAATTAAGCACATTTTCTTATGGAGGTAATAATACACACATATTCTCAAGTGATGATTTCAATAAACATACAAAAAAATAGGATATGAAAACAGGAATGTACCGTAATAAAAATAAAATTTCAATACAAGGATGATACTATGTTTATTATTTCATCATTGTTAAATTATTTTTTATTTATATAGATGATTAAATTAAAATAAATAACTCCTTTAATAATTATAAATTCTTCATAGAAAAAACTCATTTTAATTGGGTATACGCACTTTGGATAAAAGGGTTAGGGTAACACTAAAGGAATGAAAATTTTGGAATAGATGTTTTTAAAATGATTTGGTGAGATATTTTAGAGGATAAATGAAATTGAGTTAAATCATAATGGTTTAAATGGGTCATTTTTATAGGTAAAATTTAATTACATCTTTATAAATAATTATTATTTATGTAGAAACAATGTAATTGTAAAAAATAAAGATTTATATAAATGGTAATAGAAATAAATTTCATCCATATTGATTAATATTTATTGATTTAAATAATTTTTATGATTTAGAATTCAATTAATACACAATTGTTTGTCATAATATATACATAAAGTCATTTTCATTGATATCTTCATATCCTGACTTATTAAAATACCATGATAATATAAAATTCCCAATATACAACCTTACTCAATTTTTTATCCTTCATAAATATATATTAATTTTTTAGATATCTAAAATCATATAAATATTATCATTATTAATATTTACAAATCAATTTACTTTTTATTTCTTATATTTTTCTAAACACTATTTTTTACCACATAAATGGTTTTGAAAGTTATATAAAAAATATAAAGTAAAAAATTATTTATTAACATGATAATAATTTATTATAATTAATTATGACAACATACATTCCTTAAATATATATATGTTTTGTCACATATATTTCATGAAGACTTATTTATTATACTATTTTGACCATTATCATCTTTCCCAAGTCGTAGACAAGAATTTTGAAATGTTTCCGGTTATATAAGTATACAATTGATAAATAGTAGTCTATGTAATCAATACAACGTGATAGTTAAAAAATAATTTTAGAAAAAAATTTCTCCCATTAGAAATATTATCTTTAGGACATGTCACACACATGGTTTATTATGAGGTACTATTATAATTATTTAATGTATTATATATGTATCATGGATTTTTTGAGTGTTTTGGGTGTTAAATGGTGTTTTTTTACCAAAAAAACATGTTCCGTGGTTTGTGAATAGTTTTTAAAAATTGTTCAATAGTAAATATGAGACTGTGGAACCTAGAAATCTCCACTACCAAACCCACACAACCTACAATACATGTGTGTGACAAACCATATGCCCAAAACATTTGGTGTATATTAGGTTCATGATAAATTGAAATTTTGTGAACCATACCTAGGGAAATTGTACAACCTCTTTTATCAATTTATAGAGGTATTTCATGGTTTGAGAATGGCTTGAAAAAAATGCACGGATGAGCCATGATACCTCTAAAAAAGAATAAAAATGTGGACATTTTTAAAGTACCCTTCCATGATTTTAATCCTAAATTTACAGGACAACACTCCATTCGGGATCTACAGCCCTTGACACATCACTCCATCCCACTTGGCTCCATTGGACCACATTTTCTTACTATTTTTGGCCTTGTTTCTTTTATAAATCAATAATTAATACCCACTTATTATTTCTTCCTTCTCATTGGTTCCTTCTTCCTTATTTTTGGTTTATTATTTATCCCATGGGTAGGTTTCCCTAATGTGGGTTAAAATTTGGTTCTTTAGGTTTTATCTATTTTTTTGTGTTTTCCTATTGCCTTAATAGGTCTCCTTGTGGTGTGATTCTGATTTTCCATTAGGTTCTATAGGTTTCCAAGCATGAGGTAGGTGGTTCCATGCTCTTACATTTTTTTATTATATTTTAATGCATGATATAATATCTTAATTGGTTCTATGGATTATGTAGGTGATGGAAAACAAGTTTTAAATTCTTTTTGGTGTGAACAATAGTTTGGAAGGTGGTTCCAATAGATAATGGTTGTTTTTCATGTGTGATAATATTGTTGTATGTGTGTAGGTGAAATATGTTGTTCATGTTACATGTTGAATGTAATAGAATTAGGTAAAAGGGAATCGTAGGGAACTTGGTTGGGATTACTGGGACTAGTACACTTGTTAAATTAGTAGGGTTGAGGTCTAGTTCCCCCTAACCAGATTAATCCTCAAATGCTAACCAAACTTTTATGATCATTAGAGGCCATCAGAAAATTGGATGGATTCTTATATAATTGATCATACATGTGGATTTTGGGGGATTTGGTATAGTATTATCAACAAGTTATAAAGACCAAAGTTTCCCTCAAACCCTAGTTACTTATGGCTTATTTTGGGTTTTCCTGTGATGATATTTATACTATGTAGTTTATTTTGGTTTTTTACATTCCTTTTTAAACTACAAAGAAATATTTCTTAATTTTTTACATACCTTTTATTTGAAAAGTCATATTATTATTTATCGTACAAAGTTTTACACTAGAATATATTTCGGTGGTATCCCACTGGGTACATTGACTCATTCACTACATACACCATTTTATGTTTAACCCTGCTAATGTATAGAATTCCACAGTGATGATGATGGATGTAGTTACAAGTGTGCCTATCATAAAATTCATGGTTGATGTGGAGTTACGGTGTTTAACCTTTTATTTATTGATAAATTGGCCTTGTAGTTGGTTCCCCTAGTAGTTTTTTATTTTTGATTTTCTAATAAAAATTATAAGCTTCTAAAATGGGATATTTGTATTTATTTTGGTTATTTTTATTTATCTTGGTGTGATGTGTGATTCCAGTGGGGGTATTTATGGTAGATTATTATGGGAAAAATAATTACCAAATGTGATTTTGGATTCCCATGCACTATTTTCTATCCAGTAGTGATTGGGAACATCGTTCGGTCATTACATCAGGCTAGTTTGGGTGACAAGTTTCATGAAATCTCTGATTGTTTTGTTACAAAATGGTATCAAAAAAGGTTTCTATCTTATTATGGGTCATGATATATATTACATTCTGGATTGAAAAGAGCTAGGAATTATGGGATTGAGGTTCTAGATGTGAGTGTGGTGTTTGACTAACAGACCTTATAACATGAATTTATTTTTCAAGCGATGTTTTGCATTTATTTGACTCAGATATGATGTGAGATTTACTTTATGTAGATAGTTCATGGGAAATTAGTGGGGGAGGAGTGGGAAGACATTTTATTTTTCTTGAATTGGATTTATTTTTTATTATTAGTGGTGATTGAAAGTCATTATTATTGTTGCTAATAATTTTTTGGATGTTTTTTTTTACAGTTTCTTATGTTTGATAATGGGTTTAGCATCAATCCTCCAAAAATAATTCTTATGCAGTTGAAATAAGAGGATAGGGAGAGTCTATGATCACTTTTTGTTCAAATATTAGTTGATGTTGTGTTTTAGGGTGTTCGAAAAATTAATTGGATGGTCGGCTCTGGTCTATCTTAGGGTAAGTAAGCAGATGTAGGCCCGGAAAAGGATAATTCTCAAGAGTTCCCCAAGAACAAGCCTCCATCCCTATAGGGTAGAAATGATCCCCATGTGGTAGGGTATTGGATTGAAAATATCCTGAGGATTTTTTTATTTCATTACAATCCTTAGGTAGTCAATGTGAAATGTGATTTGTTATTATTGGAATGTCTTAGTTGAAAGTGGTGGGACATAATGGTTTAGGTCATAAACAATGAGAATATGGGTTGGATGGAATTCAATTTCATCTTTAATTATTATTATTTCCCTAAGACCATATATTTTTCCATTATCCGAGAGTTTATGGATCTCTAACAATTGGATCAGACCATTTTTGAATTATCCAAGCTATATTCATAAATTGTTTCCATTGCACTAGAGGTAGTATCCAATGAGAAGCTAATGCATCTGCGGTTTGAAATGGGGTTGTGGTTAGATACTGGATATGAATTATTCTTGTTCAACCACAACACATATGTAGAAGTGGTTGAATGATCCCTGATGGTGGAAATAGATTAGAGTGGATAATCTAGTTTTTATGGAATAGTTTCAAAAGTGGGCCATGGAATTGATCATTAATATGGAAATTAGAGGAATAGGGATGAGAATTAGATAAAGGGATGTGGTAGTTCAGGATACCTTTCCCAAAAAACTACATTTATGGTGTTAGATGTTAGATTAGTTCTATTCCATCACTATAGAAATTTGAGGGATATACGGTCGGCACGTCCAAGACCAACAAGACTACATCATCTAGGTGGACATATTGATAACTTTTAGTGGCCTTCTAGAGATACACATCCACACCAGAGTGGTGAATCTTTTACAACCTCTAGGGGAATTAAACCTCAGTCAAAACCATCCATTCAAATATGTTCTTAGATTAGTGGTTGTGGAGGTAGGGTAATATCTTCTACTGGTCAAAGTCAGCTTATGGAAGAGCTATAGTGTATTGGTCATTCTCTATCTTAGTCTGAGATGAGGCACCTCCATGCTACAAATTATGCACCAGTAGAATATGATATGTGGACTGTGATTGTTTGAGGTACTATATCTATTTCATCGTTTGTAATTGTTACATTGTTTGATATAATTTATCAAAATTCTTTTTTATTTACCCATTTGTGGTGTTTTGGAAATATCTAATCAATATCATTCCATATGCGATGTAGTTGGTAGTTCCACTTGGTAGGAAGATAGAGAGAAATGTTTCAAGTGTCCAAAATCTGCTCAGACCCTATTAGGGGTACAGATGGAAGGGATTTACTAGTCTTGGGAATGGACCACTTTGATACTAACAAAGGTATATATTGGATTGAGGTTCTAAAGTGCACATCAATTCTTACTATGGTCTTGTGAGTTTTGTAATACTAGACGGTAGTACCCACATTTTACAAGATGAATGATATCCTGTAAGAGGACATGATGGAACCACAGTTATGGAGTTGGGAAATATTGTTTTTAGATCATGTTTTTCATGTTGGAGGGCAATGATAGAGGCTTTTAGGGTGGATTACCTCCTTTGGTGGATGTGTTTTCCTTGGTATTTTCATATGATTTCTCATGTTTTCCAAGGGAATGGGTTACGGAGTTCATCATTGATTTGGATATATGAACACAACTAGAATATCTTCCCTCATTCCATATATACCCCACCATGTTTTGGTAATTAATGATATTTCTAGATGATTTGGAATCCAAAGGATTCATTCGCCCAAACATCCAACCATGGGAAACCATAGTTCTTTTTGAAAAAAATGACATAGGATATCTATCAATCTATATTAGTAATACGAATATGAATAAGAAAATAATCATGAAAAAATACCCCTTACCCCACATTGATGAACTGTTTTATTAGCTCAAGGTGGAAAGATGGTTCACTATGGATAACTTGTGATTTTGGTATCACCATGTCATTTTCAGACAATTTAATATTCCCAAGATAACATTATAAAGCATGAAAACCTCATTGATAATTTTTTTCATTCCCTTTAGGTTGAAAGAATCTCAAATTGTTTTCATAGCCCTTCAGAACTGGGTGTTCCAACAGTACCTTGATTCATTGTATTTGTGATTGTGGATGAAAACATGGTGCACTCTAGGAATGGGGAGGTGCATGAGTGGAATTTAAGGATTATTTTAGGCACACTTTTGTATCAATTTTTCCATGTTATTCCTAACATGAGTACCTTCTAAATTAGGGGTGATGTTCTAAGACATGTTATTTTGTAGAATGGGACTTTGGTGGATCTTAAGAAGATCAAAATTGTGATGTCATGGGAGCAGCTGAGGATTGTATTCTAGATTAGAAATTTTTTTGGTTTTCTAGTATATTATATGTGGTTTTTTAGAGATTTATCTCATCAAGATTCATAAATTGAGGTGCATCTAGGAAAGGGGTCAGGCTTGAATGGAGCCCATAATGGAACACATATTTTGTGGAGCATAGACACCATTTGAACACAACCCCTATATTGGTCATTCTAGAATCTGGAAAGGGATATGTAGATTATAGTGAAGCATCATGCATGGGTCTTTAGTGGATATTGAACTCGTATGACTATGGGGTGGTGTTTGGTTCTTTCATAATTTTTATAAATGATACTAATTATCAAACCCATGAATTTGAATTTATAGTAGCGATTCAATCCTAGAATAAATGGAATCACTACCTTAATGTAGATATGTTTTTAGTTAACAAGGATAATAAGACAATGGCCTAAATTTTCTCCATTAATGATATGAATTTGAGGTAGCAACGTGGGGTTGAGTACCATTGGGGGTTTGAATATGATATCATCTATTACCTGGGAAAAGGTAATGTGGGAAGATAATTTGAGCATAAATATTATAGTGAATTATTTAAGAGAGTACAATGTTGAGTGGACTTCGATAGGGATTTTCCCTAAATGCATCTAAAATCCAACGAAAATATTTGAGTTATATTCTTGGCCAGTGTTCAGCTGATTCCATACCTTATAAAGTTGTTTCAAGAAAAGAAACCTTGTGATGAGTTATGCCAGTGTTACATGGAGTTTTTTAATGGTGGGGAGATTCCTGGTGAATGGTCATTGTATCCAGAGAGAGTTATTTTCTTTAAGCCCCATGTTTTCTTACATTTCTCATTGTAGAAGGTGGGAAGGCAGATAACTACTTGTCTCAGTGGACCATTCATCCTGGTACCACCAAGATGTTTTATGATGTGTGCCATTAGTTCTAATGGATATTTATAAGGAAGGATATTTATGATTTTGTGTCCATGTTATATACATGTCATGAAATTTAATAAAAGCAATGAAGCCATCATGTTTTCCTCAACCACTACCTTTCATTACCTTGAAGAGGTATAAGGTTACCATGGATATCATTATTTTCTTTTCCCATACAAAACATGGAGGAATTACATTTGGTTAGTGATATATCATTTGACCTATTGATTATATTTCATTCTAATAAAGTTATATACCAATTTGGATGAGTTGGTCTAGTTGTATGTTCATGATATATTGAGGATTCCTACTGTTTCGTCATCTATTATTTTAGAAATCAACACCCATTCTACCTCTCAATTTTGGGATGGTCTTAAGAAAATGAGATCCATGTTCATGTCCAATACATCATACCTACATTAAACTAATGGTAAGATGGAATGGGAAAATATGATCTTGGAAGACATGCTCTGTGTATGTGTGTTGGACTTAAAAGGCTTGTGAGATTACCATTTCAGGTCGATTGAGTTTTCATATAAAGAGAGTTACCAAACCTCAATATGAATAAATCAACTTTAGGTACATTATGGTTGGCTGTGTTGATCGCCTTTATGATGGTTGGAGGTTTATGTTACCACATTATTGGAACTGAGCCTAGTGAAAGATACATATGAAAATGTTACGTTGATCAAGTATCATTTTTTGGAAGAGTATAATTTCAAAAATCTCATGCCGATTTGAGGAACCTAGCCTGATTATTCTCAGTTAGTGATCATGTGTTTTTTAATGTGGTCCATTTTATGGGCCTCCGACATCTAGGTAAATAAGGGAATCCAATTTCAAGGAATGTTGGACCTTTTTGGTGAATCAAATGTGTAGGTAAGGTTGAATTCTATCATGGTTTCCTTCTCATTTGATGGTTATCAATGTTGTCTTCCATTTATTACAATTATAGAAATAGGATATAGACCTATCTCATGAGTTCAATTGGGATGAATTAGAGTTATAACCCGATCTTCCTATGTTTAAGAATAAGTTATTGATTTTTCATTAGAAAGATAACATGCTTTTCGGGAAGTCCATAACATTGGTTTGAGTTCATTAGATGCACAAGATGGATGATCATAAGACATAGGAATATAAATCATTGCGTCCATATCAATACCTTTCATTTCTTTAATAAAAACATAACCTGACTATCGAATGGTAAAATGTTTTTATGGTCGATGAAATTTCACATACATGTTGTATTTTTGGGACTGTATCATTTTTATGGTCCATTATTTATAAATTAGGGTTATTGGGTGTTTTGGGTGAAAAATTATTATTTTTATGGATATATAAAAGGTGGTTCATGTTGGAAAAACAAGTAGCAGAAACCATGTGCTACCTCAAAAGAGACTATGCACCCAAGACAGTGGGACAGTTTGACATGAAAAGTCATCTCCACGGGTGCCCTCCCTCTCCTAGAAAGTTGTTTGGCCTATTTTTTCAATTGAAAAATATTCCTCGTGGTTGGTATATGGTATAGAAATATTTTTGGAAAAACCATGAATCCTTCCCATAACATTAAAAGTAATGAATTTTCTAAACTACCATTCCATGGTTTAACCCCAATGAAACACAAACACACCCCATTCTAGATCTCCATCAATATGAACATCCCCACTCTATATTAGCTCCATTATTCCTCCATTCCATGGTATTCTTGGCCCTGGGTTTTCATTAAATCTTTATGTTAGCCCCTCTTACTCTCATTTCTTCCTTATTCATGGTTTATTATTCTCGCTTTCTTAATTTATTAATTCTCCAACGTGTTGTATCCCTAAATTTTTGACCATTTTTTGAGATTTATCTTGATTTTTATGTTGTGATCATCCCTTTATAGGGCAGCCTTATGTCACATTTGGGGTTTTCCACCAGGTTTCATAATTTGCTTTTGTTTATGCAGGTGGTTCAATCCTTTGACATTGCATGATGATTTTGAAATAATTTATACGGTTTCAAAATTGGTTCTATAAACTGTTTTTATAGTGAAAAAATTTTATAAATGGGTTTGGTTTGTGTAATGGTTTGGAAAGAGTTTTCCTTTGTAAAATGGGGTTTTTTCTGATGTGATTATATTATTTTATTTATAAATGTTAATATAGTGGTGTATGTGGCATGAGGGATGGAATTGAGCTCAAGGGAATACTAGGTGACTTTGATTGGAATACAAGGTCCTATATGCTAGGAAAATTGGAAGGGATAAGTGTCGAATCCCCTAATTAGTATTGATTCTACAACTCGAATTAAACTATCATCATTGATGGAGGGTACTAGAATAATATATGTATTCTTCTCTAGAGGATCATTCCTATGAAGACTATGGGTTGTGGGTTTCTTTTTTCAATGAGGTATGAGGATCCTAGGTTAACACTAAACATAGTTTCTTAAGGATTACTTGTGGTGCTCATGTGATTCTATGTATAACATATGGTTTTTTAATATTTAATTTTTCGCTTAAATTGGGAATCATGTTTTCCAAAAAATGATTTATCCCTCTTATTTGAACCCAAGAATACTAATTTCTCATACCATTTTTTAACATAGAATATATTTGGGTGATATAATATGGTTTCATTGGCACACACCATATATACACACATGGGTGTATGTAATTCTAGTTATGTTTGTCCTAGGTAAAACCAAGATGTTTTTTTGGTGGTAATAGTAGATCTTCTTACTAATGTGCCTCTATTACATGTGTTGGTGGAGGTGGAATTAGGGTTGTAAACCGATTGTTTCATGGATACTTATTCGTGTATTTGTCTCCCCTCCCTATTTTGGTATTTTAGTTTTTGGAAAATAATTGTATGCTCTTAAGCTACTATAGTTGTCTTTCTTTTGGTTAAGGTTATTGATCTTGGTGTGATGTGTGATTTTGTTTTGATTACAATTGATTATTATAGGGGAAATAATCCCAAAATGTGATGATTGATACTCATGCACGATTTACAAGCCCATGGGTATTAGGAACTCCAATTTTGGCCTTGCCAAGGGCGGGGTAGAGGGATATGTTGGATATCTTACTAGCTTGGTTCATGACAGAACATAAAATATTTTTTTCTAGTTCTATGCCAAAACAATATCAGAAATGAAAAATTATTTTCATATTTAGAATTAAATAAATTCAATTTTATATGTTATAAGTTATTTATGATTGATATTCAAAGTATATTACAATTAATGGGAACTTTCATAAGTTTGATGATATGTTATATAATATTTGTTTTTTTATATTATAAAAGATATATTATTGCATAAAAATTTATTGTTTTAAATATTTCCCAAAAATTTATCATCTAAAAAAATGATTAAAATCTTCTTGAGATAAATTTGACTTACTAAATACAAAATAGAATACAATTTCATCAAACAAATGTTGTGAAGAATAATTTTTTAATATATATAACTTTTAATAAAACTAAAACAATTTATTATAAATAATTTAAATGTCCAATTGAAAACTCAAATTCCCATTTTATATCTTTATTGAACTATTTCTATGACTCAAATTCAAATAAATAATAAGAATAAAACATAAAATTCGATTTATCACTAAATAAAATGGGTTTTACACTCTAAACTTTGGTATAATAAAAAAATATTTATTATTATTTTATAAGAGTGGGATATTCATAACTATAATATCATATTATTAAAATATAATATTTTAACTCATAATTATTAACAATTATTTATTGAAATTTCTGTTTTAATGCGTTAACTATTTCATTTTACATGAATGTTTTTACTTGAAGGTTCTGACCCTTGTACATTGACCTTAGTTACCTGAAGTCCAAAATGTTAATCTAGTTAAAAATAACCTTTATATTCATTATATTCAAATTTAGAACCATCAGTAAAATATAGAGATAGAAAAATTAACTACATCATTTCTGGATATTGTATGTCGAATGTATACATGGATATTGATTTCATTTTAAAATAAAAATAAGTAAATAAGGATAAATAATAAATTAACATGAAATAATCACAATTATATTATTAATATAATATCTATTCAGTAAATCCATAATTATAAATTTTCATGTGTGGTGTTGACGGGGAATGGCTAATATCTATATATGGAGGAAGTACTCAACACATTTGTACGAGCGATACATTCATTTATTACCTAATAGAAAGGGGGTCAGAAATGTTTATCCATATCCACAATAACAACTCAATATATTTATGATAATATATTCATAAGGTTATTATCGATACAATTTTTTTATTTAATGTAGATGTAGAGAGAGAATTTAATGTACTTAGTTAAATGTTATTCAACTTTATTGAGAAACCTCCTTCGGATTAAACTTTAATACTTGAATGGATGATATAATGACCAAACCAGGACCAATAAGAAATATTTAGTGATGTTTTTAAAGGATATGGAACGTTATTTTTTAGTATATGAGGCTCTTGACGTGTGTAGAAGAGATAATTGTGGGGATCATTTTATAAGTTGGGGAGAGGATGCATAAGAAATTTATTAAAATATTATTGTATAAGATTATTTTATTCAATAAGGATATATAAAAAATGATTATTATTTTAATATCTGATTATATGAAATCCAAATATATCCAAAAATATGATTTATAAGATTTTATGTGGGAATATTACTGTTATCTCTTAGTTTAAATATTGTTAAAACCATTTTAACCTTAACAAGGGTAATGAAATTTTACCGTTTTAAATATTTATTTTGAAAAAATATGTTAGTGGTCTAAATTATTATTTATTTTAATATTATTAAAAATATATAATCTATATTAACAATTAAATTTATATTTTTTAAATAAATTAATTATTAAATAAAAGCAAAAAAAAATATGAAAAATATTTTACCAAAAATTGATTTTTTATGTATACTATTTTTTATATTAAAATTATGTATAACTTAAATTCAAATAAATTTGATTTGATTTATATTAATTATAATTTACTACTGAAAATTTAAAATTAATTCTAAAAATTGCATCTTTTAAAATACATCTTTGGAAAATATGGTTTTTTAAAAAATGTCTATTTTTTCACAATTCATTGAGAAAAAATTATTTTCATAAAAATATTCTAATTTCAACAAAATATAAATTCATTTTTATTACATAAAAAATGGTAACCTTTTTTATAAAATATAATTTCAAAAATATTAATACATTATTTAAAATATACATATATGAAATGGAATGGATTGTATTTTTCATTAAAATATATCCACAAGAATATAATGTTTTTACGGAAAATAGAGTAATAATTTGTGAGGAATTTTTAAATACATTTTTATTATATAAAATCATTATACTTTTTTTTTAATAATTTTATTATATTGATTATTACCTCTAATTTAACAGCGAGGATATAACATTTTATTTAAATAATCATAATTCAACAGTATATCATGGTTTGTTTAAAATCATTGCTGAAATTAACAAAGAAATAGACAGCATCATGTTATCTTAATGGGAATATATATAAAATATAGGGATATTAAAAATCTAAAACCAAATTTGACATTTAAAATAGTTGATTTAATAAAAGACTTTTTTTATTAATGTATGATTTTACTTTAGTTTTAAATATTCTTCACATACGTTTTATAAGTTCAATGGAAATATTCAAATAAATAATTTTATTTTCAATATATATATATATATATATATTAAAAATAATTGGTGTTTAAGCCTCTAGGATACATTTATATAATGGAAAAAATATAATCTTCACAAAAAATCAATCTTTCCAGAGAAGAATTCAATAATTTATATTTATAAAATATCATTTTGATGAATTAGAATAATTAATTTTATTATATAAAATCATAATTATAATATTTAATAAATTATCCTTTAAATGAAAATATATAAAATATAGAATAAAAATTTTATTAAAAATAATTTTTTCAGTATCAACTCATATTAGTTATTTATCATCAAATGATAATTAATTTTAATGATTTGTAATCATAGTGGTTATTATATATTTTTTAATAATGTTATTCTAATATTTTTTTTAGATATATTAGGAGAATCATATAACATAAGTCATCGAACATATCATCAATTTTCAAAAGGTCTGTAAGTTTGGGTCACTATAGAAATGATCTAACAGGACCCTCTAAGGTCAAATTTCATCAACACTAGATCTTTAACAATAATACATTAACAATAATGACTAAATTATAGTCATATTATACTAGTCTAGATAATTGGAATTCTTTTACAGAGTTTTTTTATTGATCATACCTCCACTGATCATAATGGTAAACGACCACCATGGCCCCTCACGATATCCTAGGGTAGTCCGACTTTTGTGATTTTGAAAATCCAAAGAGTGTTGATACTCCCGAAAAAGGAGAGGATAGTGAATCCTATGGTGAATCAGTAGTGTCCATTAATTCTGTTGAATCCAATCACACCGATAATTAACATGTATGTCAAATGATTGATGATTTCATGCAATTGAGAGTGAAAATGTTTTGTATCCAATTATTAACATGAATGGATATAATATTACACACCTTAGAAATAATATGAGTCATATATATTATTCTAAACTAGAATGAACCATTTACATTAGATCCTCATTTATACTATTGGGGAAGGAAAACATCATTCACTCTATGTATGTTGATGAGGATACTACATTATTGTCTATTGAAGAAAATTTTAACGATTCCAATAAGAATAATAAATTCAGAAATATTATTAATGAAGGTTATAATGAAAAATTATATGATCGGGTTGAGGAATAAGAGAAGATCAATATTGAATTATATCATAATATATGTATAATATTGGATTACAACATAATTATTATAAAATTTATTTTTGATAAAGTTGAATATACAATTTAGTAGAATTATGATTTTGATTATCTACACCATCCAATTGAATATATTTTTTTAATTGTAGGTTACATGGTGCTATGATGAAATTAATTGTTTATGATACTTATAAATAAGGTATTTTCCTTATGTTATAGAAGGAACACCATTTTATAGGCTTTTTATGACTATTGATGATTTGTTTTTATGTTTATGGACGTTGTTATTTTTTGATAACTACTACTTAACATTTTTAATACACCATGTTGACTAAATTTGATAGAGTTGGAAGGTGGTGGAAATTTGAAGAAACATCTATTTTGATGTAATATGGTCACATGAAATGAATTACAATGATATTTTTATGCCTTGTATTATATAAAGATATAGTGACTTATCATATGATTGATTTATTAATGTTGAGATTGAAATGAATCTAATATTCAATGATGCTAATAGAGTGAAAATAATACTTATTAGACCAATATTAATGCTGAATTCATTTGGTTACATGAAATTCATTATTGATGGATTTTGTTTCCATATGTAATAAATTTTACTAAGAAATTATATATCAGGATTAAAGTTGAAATGATCCTAATTACAAGAATGAATGTGCCTCTATAGTTTGGATAGAAAAATCAGTTAACATTGTATGGGAAAGAATATCTTGATTGGTTGATGAAAGATGCATAACAAAAAATATATCATATTGATAAAAAAATCAATTTGTCAAATGAACTTTAATATTGAAATAATCTATGTGGCGATAGATATATATATCCATATGACTTCCTATAATTATTTCTGACTATGCACAAGAATTATCCCTCCTCTATAATATCACTTTATAAATATGAAGAGTTGATTTTGGGATGCTTTGAGTATAATTTTTTTGGGTTTTATTTAATTTTTTTTATAATGACATGTATCATTGTATCCTTTAAATATCTTGTTGGTTCATTCTCATTAACCCTTATGATTGCACACCATATTATATTTGTTTAATAATTTTATGTTGTGTATTTGATGGGTTTCTAACTCATTCATCATATCATTTCTGATTTGTAATATTGAATATATTTTGGGTGGGTAAGACCATTTTATGACATTAAATATTATTATTTTATAATTATGTCTTCACAAAACACATATTATTGGAAATTATGTACATTTTATAATCATAAAAAAATTAATATTTTTCAAATAAATACCGAGAAAGGACATAATTGTTTTTTACCTAAATATTTAAAAAATATAAATATTTTTTTCAAATTTTTTTTATCATTTTTAACTATAAAATTTTACTACCAACATAAAATTTAAATTTAATTTTTTTCAAAATAATTGAAAATATTTTCTTTTAAAATTTATACATGCACATTATTTGAGATTTATAATTAATAAATCTCAATTATTTTACTATAATTATTTTATTTACTTATTTTATTAATAATTTTTTTAAATCGATTTTAATATTTAGTGGTATATGTTATGATTCCATTGGTAAAATTATTATTTTAATGGACTTGTTACAACACTTCTTGTAATATTATGGTTTATAATTGTTATAAAAACCCTTATTTTGTTTTAATCGTATTTAAATTAGATGTTGTCAAGAAAATCAAGTATATATACATTTTTTAAAAATTATAATTATATTTTTAATTTATTTTTTTATCTATATAATTTTTTCCACATGATAGGTATTTTGAGATGAGGATGGCCTGGTGGAATTTAAAATACTATATTTTTTTTTTAATTTTTATCGAATTATAATAACCTAAATTTTATTTTCTATATTTAGTATCCACATGTATTGTTATAAATCAATGAATTGATTCGTTTTTTATATTTTATGTTTTTTTATGAAATTCTAAACATGATTTATAATTATGAAAAACAAATATTTATTCAGATGGAAAACTTCATATCCAAAATTTTGGGTTGACACATTATTCATGGATCAAAATATGAATTGTGATGAAAATTGGAGTGAATAAATCAAGTGTGGGGGTGAATTATGTTCCTAATAAAATTAATATTAAAGACATGAAAATATAAAATAAAAAATCTAATAAAAATAACATTTCATAAAAAATATCGTTTAATAATTGTTTGATCAGGTATATGATTTATCAAAGAATTATCATGTATAAGTTAAAATAATAAATGAAATTTCATTAATTTTTAAAATTTATTTACAACATAAAATTATTTATTCATACATAGTTTAAGATTAACGATCCATGTATTTGTTTATTTTTAAAAATTTAACACAAATTAAGAATAAATATTAAAGTGAAAAAAAACTAAAAAACATAGAAGAATAAATAAGGGGTTTAGTATCAATAAGAGACTTAATCCACTGAACATTGAAATCCCACACTACCAAGAAGATTATTATAAAAAAATAATCTGATCTAAAAAATGGATCAACGGTACAAATAATTGAACAATACATCCCGGATCGAATACTCCTCGGCATTTATAAGTGAGAATAAATAAAATAATCGATGCGTAGTACCTATTCCACAGTTTTTGTTGGTATACAAATAAATGAGGTCTGGGAGAATATATGTTATTCTATATCTTAAGTGGAGAAGTTAATGTCTATATATATGTCAGGAAATAAAGAACACTTCTAAAATATATATCAAAGGTGTGGAGATAAAATAAAAATTTATATTGAAATTTTGTGCTTCTCAGACTATAATTATTCTTCTATCCGAGGGTCCCCAAATTTGATATTATGAAGAGCTCAAAAAAGTTCATGAATATGTGAAGGAAAATTGATTTCAATGGAGTTAAATTTTTTGTTTCAAGATTCTCTAAAAATAATCTATTGATTTCATGTAAAAAAGTAACATGATCTTCTGTGTATTCCACTATTTCATAGTCCAATGTATTCAACATATATGTGATCACTCTCACACACAAATAAAATAATCTATAATATATATCATTATATATTAAAATATTCATTAAATAATAATAGTTATTATTACTAGATCCTCATACCATGTAGAAAATATAAATACCTAATAATTGGTATGTAACACATCCAGGAAAGTGTCTTGGAATAATAATTAAAGAAATCTATGTGAATTTTTTCCACTAAATTGATAAACATTCCATTAGAAGCTTTATATTAAAATGAACTAGAACAAAAATTGCATATATTGGCAGCGCCATGATCCATAGGTAGTAAAATTAGTAGTATCACACCCAGTGGAAGTGAGGTTGACCTAGTGATATCACATGGATGTTGGTATCACATCTGGATGAAGAAAACAAGGAGGTATAACATCTAGCGGTTGAAAAACTATAGATTATGCATGACTCCAATGTTAGAATTATTTTGGTGGTGGTATTATTAAACTAACGGTTAAACATTTATACATCTTTTATAACATCTTTTCTTATAGTGGCATTTTTGTATTAATGGTAGATATTTTTTATACATTACCAATTTTCTTCCAATTATACATTAAATAAATATTATACTATCATAAAAAATTATGCTCATTATATATAAAGGATTCATTATTTGTGAGCATTAAATAAATTATGTAACAACAATATCCCCCTTTTTATGATAATAAAATCAAATAATTTAATAAACCATTTTAAAAAATTAGGAATAGATAGTTGAATTTTAAAATTAAACATAAACAAAACATTTCAAATTAAAAACTTGAGATAAAAAATAGATTTTTTTGAATATAATTTAACAACTAATCCAAATATAATAAATTTATAAACAGAAACTATAAAATTTATACTTTTTAAAAATCTATAAAAATGTAATCTCTATCCCTTTGGAATTATATATAAGATAAGATGATAAAGAGTAAATATAATGGAATAAATCATGACGAATATAAGATAAGATTCATTAAGAAGATATTTCATTGGATGATCGTAAAAAAGAAATAAAATCATGTAGAATAGATTCCCTATAAAATACTAATATTAATCTGAATCACTCATATATATATGAGTGGTAGGATGAATATGCCCTTTTCCATTCCTAGAGGTATAAGGCACTGAGGTAGATGTTGAGGGGGATGAGGAAGCCTGAAGATACTCTAAGATCACTAATGGACCATGGAACCTAACTGACTCTGGGGGAGAAATACCGAATGGATGATACTAAGGAGGAAAACTAGTAGTAGATGGTGCATAGCTAAAGGTTGAAAAGGTAATTTCCATTGGTTCAACCAGTTACAAAAAAATAAATTCTTTGTTAGGATCATAAAATCCATGATTATGTTCCCACCACTCTCCATAGGACTGAATATTTATTTCATATAATCCATGATCAACATGATCCATGTGGCCATAGCCTTGAGTTTGTCTATATTTTCTTCAAACCCCGTATTAATATGATAAATTTATAAGTTTTTAGATAATAAAATGAAGTTAGCATTGAAATCCTGAATTGAATAGACCCCATAATGATAATATTTTATATCCTCTATAATGGTTTCCCTATCACTTAGGTATTAATTCACACACTCTCTAACCATTATATATATAATTACTATATTGTCAAATTTATTGAAGATACTCCTAATATATGTATTAACATCACACATAACGGCTTTCATCTCTTCTCTAAATATGGATTTGACCTTCTCACCGTCAACTGATTCAAAAAGAGGTGGATAAAAAATTTAGATTAAGAAACTAGTAATCTCTCCTTACACTCCAAAATAGAATCTTGGCTTGAATAAAAGTTATTCCCAATCTCCTACATAAGAGAACTCATTGATCTATCTTACAAGATATCCTTCTATATTACATTTCTACTTCTTGAATCTATATAAACATTTTGGGATGAATATAGAAAACAACAAACCCAAAAAAATTTGGAATCATCTTCAATAAGTTGAGTTACTAAAGGTTCCTGAGGTCTCAAGATTCCACGGATGATAATGATAAATATCTCTATGAAAAAATATAAATCCATATGGACACACAAACTATTATAATAGGGGAATAAGTAGGAAAATGGGAAGCATCTATCTCAGTAATAGGTATAATATCCTTAACATACATTGATATAGATGGTGGAATATCATAAGGAATGGAATAACAATAACCAACATCATCAATCTGTTATACAAGAAAGTCCTTTTTATTTTATCATATAACAACATAGACTGGTGGTCCATTATGCTCTGGGGTCTTTTTTGATCATCATCCATTCCATCGTCCCTATATGAGTCTCATTACGAAATCCCATCCAATTTAGAACTAGGGTATTGCTCCCCCTAGGATGATGCCCCATCTTCTGTTATAGAAGAAATAAGAAGAATAATTTCTATGATCTCTATAAACACCTATTATTTCGTTGGACTTTGATCTATCCATTTAATGATTTACATACCTTGGGAACATCTCCTAATCAAAAGGTATTGACACTTTAACTCTAGGAAAAGTTATATTATTTGGATATATTGGATAAAATATATTAATAAAAAAACCTAAGGATTTATCCACCTCAATAGATGGCCATGTCTCAGAGAATGATGATGTGAATAAATCCACTCAATTTCATTATTAATGACATCTACATTATTATTAGTATTTTCTAAGTCACAAGGTTTGTTACCATTCCTATCATCTCCATTTACATCATCATCATTATTTATATAATCATTTGATACTTCCAAAAATTCTTCACATCTCTCTAAATAACAATTATTGTTTTCTTTCATAGAGACACCAATCTCTTTAATATATCTTGCACTAAAAAACTCCCTCTAGAAGGTAGAGATGAAGGAGGACCCACATTTCCAAAAGATAAAACAAGGCTATTATAAATATTTGGATCACATACCTCTTTAATTGTGATAGCCACTTCCTTTTCTATATCTTCATCAGAATAGATGTCAATCTTATCATGCTCTAAGATAGGAAAAATAATATTCTTTAGTCTAGTTGAATTTTTATTAGGTTTAAAATCATCATATAGATTATCATTAACTAGAACATACTTTTTGATTGAGTGAGTCCCATTCACTTTTATTATTTGACAAGTAAAATTTATTATACAGAAATAACCACCCTTCATATAAGATTTATTCTCCAACAAACCAATCCATTGATTTCTAGCATATTTGAAATTGGATTCGAGTAAATTATTGAATTTAACCTATAATATGAATTTCACAACTCCATAATGTGAAAATTAAGTTATATACCAAGATTAAATGTATCCCCACATTTCATAAGGAATATAAAATAAATATCTAGATATCTCACAGTAATGAAATCACATTTTTTTGGACACAAGTATATAACAACATAGGAATTCACTTTTAACATTTATTTGATAATATTTAAATCACAATGTGTTTAATAGGAAGGAATTATAATAATTTCGTGATGTATTGAGACTCGGGAAATGGAATCCTCGTAGTCAATACAAACATCATTACTATATCATTGTGAAAATAATCTCTTTTTATTTCTAATTGTAGTGAATAAAACATAATTTTTTTTCTAACACCGATTCATTGGAAATCATAAGAGTTTATATAGGTCAATCTATTGGTTCCAAAACTCTATTCATTTTAAATATATTAGATTCTTCTCATATTTCCATTACACAAAATTAATAATTAATTTAATAATTGATGTTATTAGGTTCAATAAGGGATAAGAAACCATGATGTTCAACCTTATTTTATATATAATCTCTAGTATGTGCATATCTATTTAGGTAAAAACTAAAGCATTTAAAGTATTTTTTAAAATGTTTTCTAAAAGATCATGGAAACGAAGGGATTAAAATCTCATGGTTATCTATAGGTTCTGATTCATGTTCAAGAATGTTCCTCAGAATTGGATGAATTTTCAATTTGTTTAACCAAATTTTTAGAAGGATTATATTTGTTAATAAAAATTTAAATATCCTCATCAATGTTTTATAAATAGTTATTAGGATCATGTGGATCTATTTCAAGAAATATATATATTTAAATATTCTTCCATAGTCATGGTTCTCTTATTAAACACCATATATGACTTACTAGTAGTTGAATAACCATGGAATATTCTCTCATTATTCTAGGAATAAAATTTACCAAGATTATCATTACTATTAAAAATAAATACATTGAATCGAAAAGAACTAATGTAAATAAAATTAGTATTTATAAAATTTCATAATTGATATAAAATTTGATTTAAGAATGGTATAATTAAAAATATTTTAATTATGTAACATGTTATATTCACATCCTATGATCAAGAAATTAATAGGCATTTCATACTTATTATGTGTGGTCCAAAAAATTTCTTGAATTGTTCTAAATGTAACGTTTTCTCTATTTATATTTTATAATTTCTGGGAGGTTTTGTATTATACATCCATATTTCTAGAACAAACACTATCAAGGTACATTATGTTTTTACTAGATCTTTTAAAGCATGTTTCATAAATAATATATTTTATGCTAAAAAAAATTTTAGTAACAAAAAATCCATGGTTCTAGAAATGAGAGTTGTCAAATAAATAGGAATATGTAATTTATTAGTAGGATTAAAATAATATTATTTTAATGTTTATGAAAAAAATTCATTGTTAGGACCATAAGAGAAAGAAATAGTTGTAGAGTAAGAACATGGGATGTAGGTTTTTTATTAGTCCTACTCTATCCATGTTTATAGAAAATTCAATTATTATACTTCATAATAGTATTCCTTCAAGTAATATTTCATGATTATTTATCACATAGACAAATAATTAAATATATTTGTACTGCTTCTCGTTAAACAATTATAATTAATTTTTATCTTCTAATAGTTAATCATTTTTATTTTCTCAATAATAAAATCTGTTTTAAAATTTTGTGTTTTTGAATGACAATTCAATAATATCTTATATTTATCCTTATGATAAAAAATATATATCATGTTATGTTATGGTATTAAAAAATTTCATTATTATTCTTTTTTTCTGTATTGTTTTCATCTCTAGTCCGATTTGAAATATTCATTGTGGAAGAAGGAAAAATATTTGTTACATTACATGTGTTTTTCAAAAAACACATGTTGGGTCTATCATTCTTATACTCATTGGTTGAGTTTGAATCACTCGATATTTCATTAGTATAACTCAAGGTTTATTTCTTTTTTTTCTTGTATATTTTAACCTTGTCATAAAACATATTCTGGATGATTATATTAGGAAACAAAAATTTTACTTGAACTTTCTTTCCCATTCATATTAGATTATTTCATTTGAGGCAACATCTTTTATCCAGTCTTTTAACTAGTTTCATCTTTTATAAGATTAAACATAATAGCTAGGGTTCTTTAGTAAATTAGTATTCTCATAATTTTTTGAACCATTAGTCCAAATTTTATATCTGTTCATTAGTATTAGTTGGATATTATTTATCCATAACAATCAACTTGATTTTTCACATTATATTTTGTATTTGTATATTATAATGATAAATATTTTGTTTAGTACATCCCCATATTCAAAAATGAACCTATGATTTTTCAATGGAATTTCACTTATTATAATTATTTCATAAAACACATAAATCACATATAGAACCCAATAAAAGCATTATTATCATTAATTACAAATGAAATAATTATTATTTATATAAATTAAAGGGCATTCACCATTGGAATAATTACATGAACACTGGAATAGTAATATGACCATTATGAATAGTAATTTGGATGT
Source organism: Viscum album (assembly GCA_963277665.1). Taxonomy (NCBI): domain Eukaryota; kingdom Viridiplantae; phylum Streptophyta; class Magnoliopsida; order Santalales; family Viscaceae; genus Viscum; species Viscum album. Next base: position 765,569,239 of record OY728150.1, read on the forward strand.
TTGAGTGGTATCTTCACTAATAAAAGTATAAATAAAATTAAGGTATCATATAAATGAAAATATGATATAATTATAACATTTCATAAGTAAATAGGTGTTTTGAAAATGGTAAATTATGTGATCATATTTTTGTAAAACCTAAATGATTATTTAACAGTTTAATATTTAATATAATTATTTAACAGAACATTTCTCTTCATAAAATATATTCATAAATTAATATTATGTTACATTATAATTATAATATATTTTTATTAGTCCTGAATTAATTTTTCAAAGAGTTATAAATTCAATTATAATATTAAAATCAGTAATTTTTTAATATAATGTGATTTTATTTTAAATCTAAATTTCTCATATATTGATAAATATTGTAACAAAATTGATTCCATTTTTTAAAAATAAACATATTAAAATGAATAGGGTTAATTTTTTTAATATTTCTAAAATAGTTTATTTTTTATAGATAGTGAAATAGAGTAATTTAAGGTATAAGATAATTCCATGAAATTTTGAGTCATGGATGATGTATGGATGAGGTAAGATCCCATAGGTTCAATATTTATAGATCCTTTTAATATAATTAATCATATTAATAAATATTATTGATTTTATTGATCCATAATAATAAATAAATGATAGAAATAAAAAAACACCTCCCCTCCACTATAAATACCACCATCACCACCTCTTCTTCTCGCACCTTCTATGACCTCTATATTGTCTAAAGAATTACCTTAAAAATAGTCTTCCCCAAATTCAATATCATATTGTATAAAAAAGGCTAATCCCAAGTTTTTAAATGGGGCTCTCAAAGAAACAATATTTAAGATGTAAAATCATCAGTTCTGATATTTTAATTTATATTTTTTTTCTTGTTATCCTCTTAGATACCCTATATAATGTGGAATGATTACATGAGTATCTTATATATACTATTTATTTATTATGTTAATGTAATATACTTGAAAAAATCTCTTATCTTATCATTTTATTCTAAAAATTAAAACATCAATCGTGATGTCTCTATTCACAACCATTATGGATGATGAGTTTTTATTTTAAATTATTGACTTCTAGGATGGTCATAAAACTAGTAAAATTGTTAAAAAGGGATTTTATAATTTATATAATAACATTTTTTATTTTTTTAACTAATATATATATATATATATATATAATAAATAACAAAACAAAACTAAGTCATGATAATGGGAAAATCATCAAAATAATCTAAACGGTTATCATTGAAAATTTATCAAATAATTCATTATCATAATAGAAAATTAAATGATATATGATACCATTTAATATTAATTATGTTATTTAATAACACATAATATCACTTCTATGTAATTATTTCCATTTGAAATGAACATCCATAATTATATTCATGTAAACCGGCCATGGAACACTAAAAACGAATGGTCTCGAAACAGTGAAATTAAACATCATAACCCATCAAATTGGCCACAAATGAACTTAATAAATATAGTAATAAATAAAATATTTTGTGATATATTATATAATTTTAAATTAAATAATGTTATTTTATTTTTCAGGATATTATGTGGGTGTGCATAAATCTTATGAACATATAATAATGGGATTCTGGAACCCTACTCTATTTCAATGGATTTTCCCTCTTTCAAACAATTTTCATTAGGGGTTTTATAATAATGATACATAAATATAATTAAATTATTTGTAAATTATTTTTTTATTGGATAAACATTTTCATTTCTTGATTTTATAAAAATTAAAATGACTTTCCAAGTATCTATTCTTTCCAAAACATACCTTCCACACCACATGAGTTATTTATTCTTCACTCTATAATGATAATTTATATACCAAATAAGTTTGTGAAACCATATATTATTCATGAATATATTCTTGATTAAATAATTATAAACCCATTTCACTTCCTCGGTTTTATTTCTTGATAATAATTCTTATACATTCCATGTGGAGAGAATGTTTATGAAAATATTTAGATGGATGGGCTCAAAAGTATATATCCATAAAATTAGTTGTGTAATGCCATGTATCCCATGAGATAACATGTATTATGTGTGAAAATGATATTTTTTTGTTCTCAATTAATATTATTATGTACATATGTTATGTGTGAACATGTTACTATGTTTTATGTAACTATGTGTGGTATTTTTCCACTAATATATGTTGTTTCATATTTAATAATTTCCATATTCAATGAAATTATATAATGTTAATTATCATGATTATGATGAATATTATATGATTATTTCATAATGATGATGATTATCATGACCCATGTTATGTTGATTAATGTGTTCATTCATTCTCTTACAAGGATATTAGCTCACCAATTTCATTGATGTATATCCTTAGGTGTCTACAAGAACTATGAAGAACACGAACTTTATAAGGATAAAGAATAATATTTTAAAGAATTGTTTATTTTTTATTATGCACTAGTTATTTATGGTCCTAAATTTTACATGATATTAAACCTTTGGATCCTGGTTTATAATGCTTTTAAGATGTTTACCTTATAAATAATGTACTATTTATGTAGGAAAAAATAGGGTTTCTATAGATTATATCAAATCAAAGATTATTTATTTTGGGAATTAGGATTAGATAATGTTAATGAATACCCTTAGGAAAAAACAATGTATTTTAAAACCTCCAAAAAAATATTTCATAGAAAAATTCTAAACATTGGGATCCCATAAGATATTTATTTATAGCTAACAAACAAAGGGAATCAATTATTTTTTCATGTATTATTGAATTAAATTTTAATCAAAACTTCTATATTTTAGGAAGTGATGGGAACTAGGGGGACTTGGTCAAAAACACATTTGGGTGACAATGGAATTATTACAAGAACGATGCCCCCGGTTTCGTGGGAGGTGCTGTTCAAAACATTATGCACATTCATGAAAAACTATAACCGGATATGAATGATAAATTGAATAACATAGAACATAATACTTCAAATAAGAATTAAATAATTTATTTGCGTGTCAACAACCACATCCTTTTAGTGGATCTTCCGATCAAGTAGTCATGGGAAAATCTGTAAACTCATTGGAGAATATCATTTATGTGCTCCATGCTTTTGGGATGTAGAATCACAATCTATAATTTTTTCATTAAGATATATAATCTATTCAATTATGGCCATTGTTAAAGAATACCAATCCACTGGATGAAATAGATGAGATGGAGTGGGATCATATAAGAAAATATTTTATAACAATTATTTCCTTGGAACTCTTCATGAAATGATAGATAATGAATTTTTAGAGTTAAAGGAAATGGATTGTATAACATTAAATACTTATATGTAAAACTTCATACATCTTGAATGAAAATCCTCATGTTTTTTTATCAAAAATGATATAAAAATATTTATTATCTAGTGGATTAAAACCACACATTTGAAAGAACCAAGATAATCAAGAATTCATGAGTTATTAATAAGTTCTTTAATGTGATATCCATGTTGATATGAAGTTCCAATAGTGGTCCCATGGCTATTGAGATATGAATATAAGAATGGAGTTTTAGGTTGGAGGGTCAAATGAAAGAGCAGGAAAGAGGATCCAACCACCCACATGCCAATATTTTGGGATGAAACATCCTTGGAATTTCATCAAATGGATAGGTAAATGATTTTAGTGTGTAAGAGAAGGCCACCAAGCTCATGAATATTAGATTGACTTGAAGTGTTTAACCAATATGATATAGGAAAGGAGGGAACACACTAATGTGCCACATATGGTTCAATTCTTCAACTGAATGGAAAATGAGATCTATTAAAGCTAGTTAACTAAACATTGATCCCTTGGGGAAAATTATCCTCAGTATCCCCCAAAGATTAATGATCTAGGGAATACAAATTCCAAGACTACTACTAAATTTATGTTTTGAAACAATGTTGTACATGGTAAAATTCCAATTAAACTATGAATGGAAGAACTCTTATTTTATTATTCATTGATGCATAACATTAAATCCTACATGTTTTCTAGAGTTATTGAATAAAATACTTGATACATTGAAGTAGGGATATCTGTAAGAAATCATAGTAGAATTATGATTACATCCCAAGTGTTGGAATCTTCTTGTGTTGGTGTACAAGGGATGATTCTTCTAGTGAATATCATAATACATCCTATAGTGGATTTCGACACCATATTGGGAATTGATAAACTCTCCAAATATAGGGAACACATCAAATATTTGAATAATGGAGATCTATTTTAACATTATAATCTATCCCATGATCGTATAAAAATGTAAGGAATATCATTAATCCCATTTGAGAATTCCCTCAATGGTGTGGGTTTTAATGACATGTGAAGAAGAATACTTGGATTAAATGGTTTTGTCTAAGAAAAAAATAATACATTAGGAAATAATAATAGTGAGGGTATAAATTGAGGTATTTTTTGATGATTTACCTATAATTTCCATTTGATATTCAGGTTTATTTATCAATTAATCATATACCTAGAGTAACTCCTATATCTAAATTCCTCTACTATATATCCCCGATCTAATTGGTGGAGTTAATGAAGTAGCTACACAAGAATTCAGATGAAGTGTTCATATTCCCTAGTGCACCATCATGGGGTGTGATAGTGATATTTGTTAAGAATAATGATATATCAATGTTTAAATATATCAATAATCCAGAGATTAATAAGATAACTATACAGAACAAGTTTCATATTTCATGGATTGAGGAATTCATTGATAAAATACATGTAAATCAATAATTCTCAATAGTTTATCATTGTCCTTGATATCATAAAGTAGAGGTAAAGAAGGAATATATTTATAATAATACATTATTTATATGTTATGATAAATATGAATTCATAGTAATTCCATTTATACTTACTAATTCCCCTGAAAGGTTCATGGATTAGATGAGTAGAGTACTTAGATGCTTCCTCAACAAAATTATGGTAGATTTATTCAATGAAATTATCATTAAATCCAAGATCAAGGAGGAGCACGATGAAAATATAAGGATTGTTCTATAAATATTATGGAAGGGGAAATTATACATAATGTTCATTAAGTCATACTTTTGGATGAGTTAGGTCACTTTATTGGGGAATGCGATCCATGTGAGGGAATATTGATATTCAACATAAAAATAATGTTGATTTTGGAATGTCCCATTCCCACTACTTTCTTGGGAATCCATAGTTTTCTTGAAATAGATTAGTGATACAAATGTTTTGTGAGGAATTTCTCATGATTTTATAACTCAATAAAAATATTAATAAAGAAATGGGTAATATATGTCTAGATATAATTATGTGTTGAAATTATTAAAGATATCATGTGGAGGATTATAACTGCAACTGTACTCAACCTAAAAACAAGTTGACAATTTTTTGTAGTATTCAATGATTCGTCAATGAAAGTATTGAGTAGTGTACATTGAAAAAAAGGATAATGTGATATCCTATGACTCATGATAGTTAGAGACCCATGAGATGAACTAGAAGACTCATGACCTGGATTTAACAGATATGATTTTCACTCTAATAATTCTATGGAACTATCTATATGGTGTGATGTTTGAAATATAAATTGATCATAAGATTCTAAAGTATATATCCATTTAAAAGGAGCTCAAAATGTGTCAAATGTTTTTATAAGATATAATCACGGACTAAAATTTCATTATTAGCTCTAATATTTGGAAGGAAAAAAAGGAATCTAATTACCGTAGTATAAATGAAATAACTAAAATATCCATCATGAATATTTAGGAAGATCCTTTCATCATAGTAATACAAAAAAATTATCAATATATCCTAATGGTGGTGATTTCATCCTACCTTTCCCAAATTATTTCCCCACCATAAATCCAAATGAAGATCAATGTGGAACAAAGGGGTAATATGGATCTAAAATAGAAGGTGAATGTGGTAATGAATGGGAAGCTACATTAGATTCAAATTGATGAGGATTGTATCATACGATTTAGAACTATACATTGGGTTCCATCACCACTAAATATAAAGAAAGATATTCTAGATAATCCCCATAACTCATCTTTCCCCATCAATCCTAGAAGTACTAAGATATATTGTGATATTTGAGAGAACATATTATGGTACCCCATGAAGAGGGAAATTCCAAACTATATCTAATACTGCTTGGCATGTTATAATGTTAAATCAAAACTATTTAATTACTAATGGATAATGTAATCGTTACCTATACCCACATGGAAATGGTAGAATAAAACAATATAATTCATCACATGTCTCCAGAAGACATCCAAATGAATCAATGCAATAGGGTTTTTAGTGGGTCATCTCACTAAGACGGCCCACATCATTTCTGTTTGGGAATATTTATCACTTAAACAAGTTTCCATGATATATGTGAAGAAACTTTTGAGGATCTATTGATTTACACTTTTTATAATATCTAATCAGGATCCATGTGTCAAAGCACAATTTTAATGAAACCCTCAATATGGATTGAGTACTGAATCGAAATTTATCTTTACCTATCATGCCCAAACATATGTCCAATATGAACGGTCTATTTAGATGATTGAGGACATGCGATGATCTTGTTCTTTAGAATTTAAATTATTATGGGATCAACCACTCCAATTGGTTGACTTCTCATATAATAATAGTTTCCACTTGAATATTCGGATGGCTCTATATGAAGCTCTGTCTAATAATTTATTTAGAAAATAACTTGTTGGGATATAGTTAGAGACAGAAAGATACATGGACATGACCTTGTGTAAGAGATGAAAACAATTGTTCAACCCACTAAACAACACCTTAAATACTATTTGAGTAATAAAAAAGTGTTATGATGAAATTAATCAAATGGATTTTGGGTTTCAATTTGGAGATGGAGTTTTCAATCAAATATAAATACTGAATTGAGTCATTCACTTTGGAAAGAGAGGTAAACTTATCCCTACACACATTGGCCCCTTTTAGACCATCTATCACATAGTATTAGTGGTCAATTCGGATCCAAATTCCACTAAATATGCCTCAATATTATGATGTGGTCCATGTATCTCAGCAAAGGATGTACATACCTGACCCATCACATGTACTAAATCAGAAGGTGGTACTACTGGAGAATGGACTCTTTTATGAGGAGCATCCGGTGAAGAACTTGGCCCATAGTGAAAAATTCCCCACTGACAAGATGAATCGTCTTGTCAATGTGTTGTTTATAAAATATATGTATGAAGAGGAAACATCAGAACTAGAGGAAACAATGATGGAGAAATACTATAACTTGTTCTCAAGTTATAATGTAGTAAAACATTTCAAGGAAGATATTCCAAAATGGTACAAGAATATAACAACAACAAAAATTATCATTGAAATTTCCTTTATTATAATTATCAAATAAAAATATCTGCATGACATAGTAAAACAAATAAAATAAATATTCTTAAAAATTAATAAAGAAATAAATATTATTTATATAAATTAAAGACCCTAAAACATTATATATTAACATCATTGTTAAAATAGTAATACAACCAATTAGGAATATTAATTTTTCATTAGAATAATAAACTTCCCAATTAATGTATAAATAAAATTTATGTTTCTTATGAATCTAAATATGATATGATTATATATTGGTATTAGTATTGAAATGTTTCCAAAATGATAAATTAAGTGTTGGTGTTTTTTTGAAACATAAATGTTTATTTACAATTATATAATAAATATAATAATTAAAAAAGTTATTTTCCAAACCGTAATCATTAATTATATGAGTGTTTTATTATAATTAAATGGTTATTTCATTATACCTTAATTAATTTTTCAAAGGGTTATAAAATTGATTATAATTTTTAAATCAGTATTTCTTTAATAATTTATGATTTTATTTAATAACTATAATTTCTCAAAATTAAAATATTTTTTATCATAAAATGGTGTCCATTTTTGAAATGTACGTGTTGAGAAAGGATTATGGTGAATTATTGGGATTTCCTAGAATTGGTTATTTCTTGGTGAATAGTGAAATACAAAAATTTACGGTATAAGATAAATACACAAATTTTTGAGTCATGGATGATGTATGGATGATGTAAGAACCCATTAGATTGAAATTTTTGGAATATTTTACTATATATAGTCATATTTATAAACATTATTCATTTCTTGAGAAAAAAATAATTATGAAATGAATAAGATTTCTAAAACTACCATATCCTCCCCAATAAATACAACCCTCCCCAAATATTATCCCTCCACATTTAAAAATTATAGATTATATAAATTCAGACAAATTCCCTTCCCAAACCTATTTATCATATCTGGGAGAGTCTGGTATCAATAGAAGTTCAAAACCAATTACATTATGTTGTTTATCATGGAGATGACATTCACGAGGTAAAATAATCAATTATTCTATTTTAACATCTATTATTTTATTATTCTAACCTCACCTCCATAATATAATGTGTCGAGATAACTCTAGTATCTTATATATAATATAATTTTTTTCTACTTAATGTAATATCAATAATCTAGTCTCTTATATTCCCTTTTATTGTAAAAATAAAAACATCATATGTGATGTTTCTTCTTATCACCTTCAGGGATGACATGTTTTTATTTCCCATTACCAGGATTAGGGCTGGTAATAAAACCAATAAAATGGATAAATATATTTTAAAATGTATATTACAACTTCTTTCATGTTATGAAACTAATATATATATATATATATTAAATAATAAAATAAAACTTGTATCTGATTATTGATAAACTATGAAAATGATTTAAACATTTATAATTAATGATTTATTAAATGAGTCATCATAATACCAGAATTAGAAATGATATATGATACCGTTTAAAATTTTTGACATTCATTTTGAACATATAATTTCACTTCTAGAGAATTATTTTCATTTTATAAGAACATACAAAATTTTATATAAATAAACCGACATTGAAACCATGAAATCAAATATTCCCGAAAATTTGAAATTGAACAATATAACACATCAAAATTTCTATAAATGAGAATAAAAAAATTATAATTAATCACATAAATTTAAATAATGTTATTGATTTTGGGATAAATGAATCTAATTTTACAATTCATGATGTTATGTTCAAGTATAGAACACACTCGTACATAGGGTAAAAAGATTCTTGAATCCAACTCTCTCTCTATGGGTTTTACCACTTTCAGAACATTTTTAGTATGTATTTTCCATTATTTTTACTTAAATATTATTTAATTATTTTTACTTTTTTATGGATATGCAAACTTCCTACTTGGTTTAATGATAAATACAGTTATTTTCTAAACGAACACCTCTTCCAAAACACATATTTTACTCTTCTTAAGTTGTTTCTTCATCACTCTATTAAAATAATTTTTTTAAAAAAAATATGTTTGGGGACCCCAAATTTTTTTCGTCAATTCATTCATGATGAAGTCCTTATGAAGCCATTACTCTTAGTTGGGTTTATTTCATGAAAATTAATATCATAAATTCTACATGGCATGCATTGTATTTTACATATTATGGCATGATTAGTGGTTAATGAATAATATATCCATCCAATGCATTGGTTAATGTAATATATCTCATGAGATAATGGGTATTCTGGAAGAAAAAAATTCTAAAATTGTTCAAATAGATTATGATAATGCATAAATATTATTCTTGAATATGATAGAATATTTGTACACAACGTTGAGTGTTATTTTACCACTTAAACTTGATGTTTCATTTTAATTCATTTTATTATTCCATGACATTATATAATGTAACCTATCATTAATTGAATAAAATCCTATTCATATTTAATAATTATGATGATTATTTCTACCCTTTTTATATGGACTCATGTCTTTATTCTTCAACATTTTAGGCTATTATCTCACTCCTTTCATGGATCTATATCCTTGGGTGACAACATTCATTGAGGAGATTGTGAAATTTATAAGGATAAAGAAGATGATTTTGAAAAAATATTTATGATTTATTTTTGAATAAGTGATGTATGATCCAATGTTCCCCAAGATACCAAACCATTTGATACTAAATTATTATTATTTTATGTTTTTTGATGTTAAAATGATGTAATAGTTATGTAAGAAAGAGTAGGTTCTCTATTGTTGGTATACTAGAAATATTTAGTTAATTTTGTAATTAGGATTTTAGAACATTAGGGAATACCGATAGGATATGACTATGAATATGAAAACATCCAAATAGAATGTTTTCAGAAAAATAATTAACACAATTATCCAACAATATACGCATTTTTAGTTAATAATGGAAAATAATAAATTATCTAGTCATGACTTATTGACATTAGTTATATTAAAAAAAAATTTATATTTTATAAAATGGGGAGAACTAGGGGAAACATGACTAACTACCCATGTGAGGGACAACAAAACTATTTACTAAATGATAACCCAAATTTAAAAGAAGGAATACTTCAAAAAATTGTGGCTATGATTTCCCAACTATCTCCTGATATGAATAATAAAATCATAAACATGGAAATAATTCCTTCACCACGGATGGAGTTGTTAACCATTGAGTCCTTTTTGTGAAAATGACCACCGACATTTAGTGGGTCTCATAACCCATTATTCATAGAAAAATGGGTCAACTAAAAGGAGAATACATATTATTTACTTCACTATTATGAGAAAAATATAGTGACTAGGGATTTATTGTTTAGATCGATAATCTGTTCAATGGTGGGCATTGATAAAGAACAAAAATCTAAAGGGAGAAATAAAAGATATGGGGTGGTTAAAAATTAACAAAATATTTATAAACAAGTATTTCCCTAAAACACATCCTTCAAATATATAGAGAGAATTTAAAAAGTTAATTAAAAAGAATGGTGAATCTGTGATGGATTATGAGAAACAATTCACAAGTCATTCATTATATACCATGGGATTTATTAACATGAATGATATAAAAATATAAATATTCTTTAGTGTATTAAAACCACACCTTTTAATGTATCTAGATACCTAGACATCAAGGGTTATGAAGAAGTTGTTTGATTTTCTATGAATATCAAGATGTTTTTTAGAGAGTAATCTCCTGGTTATGGAGATATGAGCAGAAATATAGAGTTTCATGTAGGTATGTCAAATTAATAAGTAGAAATGAGGACCAAACTACCCACATGTAAAAAATGTGAGAAAACAAATCATGGTAATTACCTCAAAAGGAGAGATAAATGTTTCAAGTGTGGTAGAGAAGGCCACTGAGCTCATGAATGTCATTCCTACATGAAGAATATGTCCAAAATGATGGAGGAATGGAGGGAAACTCATACTTTAACTCATATGGTTTAAAGCATCAACTATTGGGAGAAAGGGCACTATGCAATAGAGTTTCAGTAAACCACAAATCTTGAGGGAAATAAACACCTACAACCAGCAAAGAAAAATGTTCAAGGGAATGATTATTCCATCCATACTACTGATATGGAGAAATATAATGATGTTATACAATGTATGTATCTTATTCACTAAATAATGGAAAATCTTTATTTGATATTGGTTATATGCATTATTATATATAATTCTTGTTTTCAAGAACTATTAAATCAATTACTCGATACATTTAAATAGAGATATCCTAAAAACTTGTGGTTGTGTGACCATTTCAACACAAGTGTTGGATTCTTCTTAGGTTGGCATACGTAGTATGATTCTTCCGTCAAATATCATAATAAATCACTTAGTGGAATTCAACACTATAATAGACATGGATTGGATCTTCTTATATTTTTCACATTTAAACTATTATGAAAAGGGTATATCTTTTCACATGCCAAACAATACCACAATGCCTTATATATTCAAGGATGATCAGGAATTGAATTTAAAAAATCACTCAATGATGTGTGTGTTGATGATGTGTAAATAAGAATAGGATGACTAAATGGTTTCATTAATGGAAGGAATAAAGGTCAATAAAATTCACATTTTGAGGGAATATATTGATTTATTTACAAACAAGATACCTAGACATCCCACAGGATGTGAGGTAGAGTTCTGAATAGAAATTATTCCAAGATCAACTCATATATCTAAATTACCATATAGGATTGGCCCAACCAAACTAGGGGTGTTAAAGGAGTAGATAAAATAGAATTTTCCCCAAGGATTCATATTCATTATGGTATCACCTTGGATTTCACCACATCTCTTTTTCATGAAGTTGTATGGTTCAATGTTGATTTTATCCAATTATCATGATCTCAGTAAAATCCCCATAAAAAAAGTATCATCTTCCAAGTTTTTATGTCTTGTTTGATCAAATACAATGAGCTTAGTACTTCTCAAAAGTGGATCATCATTTTAGATATAATCAACTGAAGGAGAATAAGCAAGATGTTTATAACACTGATTTGTGTTCTTGGTATTGAACATATGAGTTAATTATAATTCTTTTCTGATTTACTAATTCTCAAAAAATGATAACGGATCTGATGAATTTAGTCTTTAGATACTACCTATTTTTCATTTATTTTTTATCTATGATATTCTAATTCACTCCAAAAGTAAAGAGGAACATGAAGAAAATATGAGGATTGTCATCCTAATATTAAAGAAGGGGAAATTGTGTTCATTTTTCATAAAGTGTGTATTATAGTTTTAGTAGGCCTCATTCGTGGGGAACATGATCAAAATTGAGGTAATTTCTTGTTGAACCATCAAATAAAAAGTTAATTGAGGAATGAAAGATACACAACAGTGTCCCAAAAGTTCGTAGTTTTATTAAATTAGTTGTGTACGATGAAATTATTGTGAGGAATTTATCAATATTATCTACCCGAATAACTATGATAACATTGGAAGGGGTAATGTATGTATGGATGGATGAATATAATGAATGATTTATGGAGCTTATGAAGTGTCTAATAACTGCACCAATAATCACACTACCAACAAGTGGATATGATTTTATATTAGACAATTATTCTTTTACGGATTATATAGGTTGTTTACTCGTGATTAATAATAACGTGATATCCTATGACATATAGATATTGATGATCCAAGAGATGAACAACCAAATTCATGATCTCTAGTTATCATCTATGATCATTACCCTATTGATTAAGAGGAAATACCTATATAGTGGGAAGTGTGACATATATAACAAAAATAATATTCTAATGTATATATTTCAAAAAAATGAGATCACCATACCTCAAATTATATGGTTATAGAAAATCAAGGATGATGATTTCCATAATAAGTATCATAATATGAAGGAAAATAATGTTGTTGATGCTCTTAGTAGACATGAACCCACTACTATACAAATGATACAGATTGGGAGAGACGCGACCTTACTGGGAAAACAAAGGATGTATAAGTAAATCCTAAAGGTAGGGAATACATCATATATTTCACAAATAATTTCAAAACCATATATCTAAGGGATTATTGAGGAGGAACATAGGGATGATATGGATCTAAAGAAGTATGTTAATGAGACAAAATATGGGAATATACTTGAGTTCCACATCATTGAAGAGGGTATCATCCAATTTGGAACACGACAATGGGTACATGCATTACCTTATATAAAGAAGGAACTATTAGATAATGAACATAGTTCTTAATTCTCTATTCTTACATGATGAATCATGATATATTGTGATATCAGAGAAAAAATTTAGTTTGACAATATGAAGAATGATATTTCTGAGAATATATTAAGGTGATTGATATGTTGGGAAATAGAAGCAAAATGAAAGAAGTGAAAATGGATGATGCTACCATTATATATATACACATGTAAATGGTAGAATATCACCATATACTTAATCAGTATTCTTTTCAAGACTTCCAAAGGAAATAGTGTGATATGTTTTTTAGAAGATTGACTCAACATGAAAGCCCGCTTCATTTCTATTTGGGAATATTTATCACTTGAGAAACCTGCTATGATTTATTTTATGATAGTAGTGAGAATTATAGGAATTCTATGTTCAAGTGAATAATATCTTGATCCAAGGTTTGCATATAAATTAGGGAGAAACCTTCAACATGATTTGAGTACTGAATATAATTTCAGCACAATCTATCACCACCAAATGGATGACCAATATGAAAGGACTATTTAGACAAATTAGGACATAATAGGACCATGCCCAATTTAATTTAAGAGAGTATGGAATAAATATCTCACATTGGTTGAGATATTATATATGAATTGTTTTCAATCAAATAATTTGATGGATCCATATGTAGCTCTATATGGGAGCTGATATAGAACATGAACGTGTTCAGTTAAAGTTGGTGAATAAAATCTACATGGACCTATTCTTGTGAAAGAGATGAATGGAAAGGATCAAGCCATCCCAAAACAAAAAGAACATTCTAAGAGTTATATATAGAGTTATTCTGACATTATTTATTGATATTTGGACTTTGAGGTTGTAGGAAATTTTCTCCTTTGAATATTATAATGGAAGAAAACCACGCACATAGTAAAGAAAGGGATGCTTAGCCCTAGGTACATCGATCCCTTTGAGATCCTTAATCACATATGAGAAATAGTCTATTTACGTTCACATAAAAGAAAATTAGTATCATGGTCATGATGTGTTATATGTTTCTTTCACGAGGAAGTATATAACTGACACTCACATATACAAAATCTGGAGGTGGTAACATTGGAGAATAAACTCTCTTACAAGGATCATCAAGTGAAGATCTTGGACCATAGAGATAATGTCCTACGCAAAAAGATAACTCACCTTGTCAATGTGATGTAGAGGAACCATAAGTATAATGAGAAGACATTGGAACTAGAGGAGGAAAAGAAGGAGAAATACCCTTCCCATTTTTCACTATAAATGTAAAATGAGATTTCAAGGATGACATTTCAAAAGGGGGGAAGAATTTAATGACTCAAAAATTTATAAATGGAATTTAACTTTTTATATTATGTCAAAAAACACATATAACACACATATAATCCAATAAAAACATTACTCTCATAAAAAAAATGAAAAACGTGGTTTTCATAGAAACTAAAGAACATATTCAATTAGAATAGAATATGACCAGTTGAATAGTAATATGACCATTAGGAGTAGTAATATGGCTGTTAGAATAACAAACCCACTTATAATACTATTGGTATAATGTATGTATCTCATTAATAATGTTTTATTATATTTATATTATGTTATGGTTGTAATTTTTTTTTTGAAAATGATAAATTAAGTGTTGGTATTTTGATAAAATTAAAAATTTTATTTACAATTTCATTATTAATATAATGATTTCAACTAATATTTATTTTTTTATAAATAGTTCCATAAATTAATATTATTCTTTATTATAATTAAAAAATAATTTAATAAAACATTATTTAATTTAACGGAGGGTCAAAAAATCTATTAGAACATTTAAATATGTAATTTTCAAATAAATAATGATTTTATTAAAAAATTAAATTTCCCAAATTTAGTATTTTTTTTCAAAATGAGTCCAATTTTAAAATCTACACTTAGAAAAATGTTGAGGTTTTATTTTTTGTATTTTTCTATAGTATTTGAATATTTGGTGAATTGTGAAATACCAAAATTTATGGTATACGCTAAATAAATGATTTATTGGGTTATAGATTATGTATAAACGAGGTAAGAACCAATTGCTTCTAAATCCCCAAAATTACTTATATATTAAATAATAGTAATCAATATTATTGTTAGTCTTCATCTAAAATAGTAAAAAAATAAACAATATAATCAAAAAACACCCCTCTCCTCCCCTATAAATAGAACCCTTCACCACCTATTCTCCTCATAGGTTATAAGATATTTAAATTTTCTAAATTCATTCTATTTCACTTTCCAATCCAGTTCGCTATGTCCAAGAGCATCTCATCCGAAAAAATATCAAACTCAACTTCCATAAGAAGGTTTTCAAAGAGATTACATTCAAGTGGTAAAGTACTCAATTCTTCTCTTTTAATTTCTTTTCATTTTTTATTCTATCCTCACCTCCCACATCCAAAGTGAAATGAAAAATCCAGTATCTAATATATATTTTAAATTTACTTATTTTAATGGAATAAAAATCATCAAAACACTTATCCTATAATTTTATTCTAAAAATGGAATCATCATCTGTGATGTGCCAATTCCCCTCCTTCATGAACACCGTGTTTTTTCCATTAGCACAATAAAGGATAGTCATAAAACTAATAAAATTTGAAAAAAGATTATAAAATTTATTCTAAATCTTGTATCATGTTCTTTAACAAAAAGATATAACATTAAAAAATAAAACCAATCAAGTTCACGCTAATCGAAATATTTCCAAAATAATATAATCCTTAATCAATAATGTTTTATCAAATGAAACATCCTCACACCATAAAAGAAAAATATATATGAATATTTTAATCTTATGTAATTACATTATGAATTTTTTTTACTTCTATATACTTAATCCCATTTGAAAAGAACATCCATAATTATATACATGTAATCCAACCATGAATGCATGAAAACAGATTCTCCGAAAACAATGAAATTTAACTATATAACTCATAAAGATACACATAAATGCCCCAAATTAAATTATAATTGATAAAATAAATGTATAATATTTTTTTTAATTATTAATTTACAAATATAATTTTATTATTTAGAATATTAAGTGGAAGTGCATAATTTACCCAAAAATATGTTATGGGGATTCTCGAACAAAACACTCTTTTTGTGGTATTTAATAAATTCACACCATTTCTAGAATAAAATTTCCATGAATGTAACATAAATTTATTTGGATTATTTTACATTTTATTTTTAGGGTATCTATGTTATTACATTATTTTATGAAAAATACAATGATTTTCTCAAAGAAATTATCATTCCAAAACAAAATGTGTACTTCTCTTGAGTTATTTCTTATTAATGATAGAATGTTAATTACTTTGGAAAATATGTTTTAGAACCCCAAATATTATTCATAAATTTATTCTTTATTTAATATTTATGAAACCCATTATCTTCATTAGGTTTATTTCATAATAATTAATTTTATACATTTTACATGGAATGAATGAATATATGAATATTATGATGTAATGGGTGGGACCAAGATTATATAGTCATAAATTGCATTGGGTAATGTGTTGTATCTCATGAGATAATGTGTATTATGTGTGAAATTATTCTATGTTTATTTAAAATGAATATGATTATGAACATGTGTTATTCTAGATTTTTTGTAACGCCCCGAACCCAGTTACCTAGAGTCGGTGCATTATTACATAACATTGGCATGACCACAAAAAAGATCAAATCTCGAAAGACCGATTGGTTTAGTAGCCTTGGAAACACTATATATACTCATAAGTCTTACATTACATCATAAAGTGAAAAACAATACAACAACATACTGTCTCCATATTCCACACTCATATCCCCACATAATATCCCTAAAGGTCATTCATAATTTACTTCTTCACTTCCATGTAAAAATAAAACATATAAAAGGGGTGAGCTCAAATGCCCATTAAGGATAACAATATAGCGGAAACTTTCATAAATAAGAATAAAAATTTATGGCAATGTATAAATAAAACAAAAGCCTTTTAAACATGAACATCAAAATAGTATGGAAAAAGTAAAATGAAATAATGTCATTTACTTATTCACATGGATATTCTACAAATCTAATAATCACATGCAATATCAATAACCACTTTCATAATGATGGAATGCATAATGCCAGACTATCATAACCACGTAGCCAAGGCCTCGTGCCAAGACTACAAATATGATTTTGTCAAGGTCTTGTGCCAAGACACTAGTTCGTCTCATGAGACCTACCGATGCATCGAGGAGCTATATCGGGCTCCACCTGTCACATATTAAGTCCAATGCATTCCCATATGAAAAGGTTTAAACATAACATAAACGTTGGTATTAAAACTAGCATACGAAATGTCAATATTTTCACTATAAACCATGAATGGTATAAAAATAGCACATCCACAGTCAAACATATCACAAAACCTTCAATATAATATAGAAGTTTTGTATCATAATAAATCAACTTAAAATAAGCATAAAATCTATCAAAGGATTTTGACATAAATGAAATCAAAACTATTTGAGAGAAATATCTCTTTTCTTGAAATCATTGAAAAGTAACACATTTATAAAGGAAGTAATTTAAAACAGATTTTTGAATCAAAATGTCTCATACCACTTTGAAACTTTTGAAAAGAAATATCATTTCAAAAACTTCATGTCCATATAAATAAATCCTTAAAATCATTTTGAAAACATGGACATTAATTAAAAATATTTAGAAAGACAAATCTTTAAAACATATAAAATTATGATCATGATAAACAGTACCTTTAAAAAATTCATAAAATATTCATTTTGAAATCATTTAAAAGTCACATAATTATAAAATAAAACATTTACTTTAAAAATAGTCTTATAAGATTGTATGGGAAGCTTTGATGATTTTATAACGGCAATAAATAGCTGCACCCGCTGTATAAGTTAAAAAACATTCTTACCTTAAATTTGTCGAAAGGTAAAAAGTGCCTTGTTTGGACAACGACGGAAAGATTCCTTTAAAAACACATAAAGGTATAAATGACTTTAACCCATATTCTTTGTAAATAGTAAAAATGTTTTGAAATACATTTTGAAGAAACTTGGATATGGATGATAAAGAGATCCCAGTAGATAATTGCGTATAAACAACCTCAGATAATGAAGAGATTGTGAAATAAACCCTTACCTTGTACTTTTCCTTGGTTGAGGGTAGGTTAACCTCTTGTTTAATGGTGAAATAATTGTTATTAAATTATAAAAGAATCATATATATTAATATGATATCATATATGATCTTTTAACATTGCTTTGTTAATAATATCTTAGTAATATCGTCGTTTCAGGTGTTAACATACTCAATTTCTTTTATATGTTTTGTTATGTAAGCCATGTTTTTCATTGATAGGTTGTATATTATACATATCCAGAATTATATCAAGTCCTTAAAAATAATTTTTAAAACATCAAATGATAATTATACTTGAATGGATACTATGGAGAATGAATCTCATCGCGTTCATGGAGACGGTAGTCCATACGAACGCACGTGCGACAATATCATTCTATTGATATTAAAATAATATATAATTGGATAGTATATCATATATACAGAATCATTATAATGTTATATTTATTATTTACAAGAATTACACATAATTATTCCACCCATCCAAATAATAATATATTGAATAACAATTACACCACGACGTGGAGACGGTAAGTCGTACGTACGCACGTATGGTGACATGTTATTCAAAGGGTGGATAGAATAATGAATATGGTTGTACCATATTTATAATAACATCATAGTATATAGAAGATACTGGAGTTATTATTTTAGAATGGTAATAACAAATAATGAATAAGTGGAAGAAGAAATGAATTTGAAAATGCGTGGTGAAAACATTACCTCTTTTTCGGGTTCTTCCTTTTGATTTGATCAAAAGGGATCCTTAGGATGGATTTCTGATCAAACTAATGCCTCTAGGTTGTAGTGAAGGAATTATATAGAGTATTTGGTCAGAGGTTGGACGAACCAAAAGGATTTGAATGTGTGAAGAAATGAGAACGAGGAGTGCCCTTTTATAAGAGGAGTGATGGGCACCTTTGGAAAAGCTAGAAATATTAATTTATAATAAATTCATATTCGGTTTCTAATTGCTCAAAAGTTGATTATTCAATGGTTAAGGTGGGTATAGGTCGGAAACCATTCAACCAATATAATTTAGATAGGTTTGGGTCATTATATTAACATTATCTTTTTGGTTTAACTCTTAGTTAATTAGTTTGACATTTACCATGTCACTTTGTATTTTTATATTATATAGTTAATAAACATACTATATACATCCTAGAAACCCCCAAGTGGTATATTAATGATACACCTATCATGATATAAGTCCCTTGGACGAACCCTAGATTTTTAGGAATTTAATATCAATTAATAATATAATATTTGTTTTAAAAACTCTTTTATGTCAATTTTGACACTATTCAATAGTTGATTTTTGTGAAACTCATAAAAACATTATTACTTCAAACAAGGTCAATTAAATAAATCCTAATATGTCATAGTATCTTAGAAAATTAGTTTAATTCATTAAAAATTTCAAATTATATTTATTTGGCTATTTATAATATCATTTATTTTAATTGTTCACTATTATGGTAATTACTGCATCATCATTGTGTCAAAAATAAATTAAATTATTTAGTGTCTAAAAATTATAAAGAAAATATCCTTATTTAGGAAATAGTATTATCTTTATAATGAATATTTACAATTGAATTTATATTATGTATTACCCTATATTAAATATGTTTTAATAAATAAACTTTGATTTTAACTCTTTTAATTCTTCTTTGAATTAAATAATAATAAATGTCCTAATCTAATCAAAGTGGACCTAAATGATAATATTTTATTCCTAATGTTGTTTTTGGTCGAGATAAACTTTTCCAATAGAATTAGGACATGTGTTAGGGTAATATTAATATCATTTTTACCCTTAATTACCCTATTTACTTTTAACCGTGGTAAATAAAAGTAAAAAGTTACTATTCACCAAAAATTATTTTCATCTCATTGAACCACATTTTACAACTTGATATTAACCGTGTCTCTAGAATTTTCTAAATTTCAATCACTGAAGCGGTAAAATTAAGTTTTATGATAAATTTAGTTTTTTAACTACCACTTAGAAGTTTCACTATTCATCAAAAATTGATGTTTTTCAGAACAATGCCAAAATTTCACCCTAATCTATAATTGATATTACGATTTAAAAAATGATTTCTATTTTACAAAATTCCAAACATATAAGTTGCATTAATTAATTTTATAATTAATTTCCGCTGTCAAAACAAATAGCGTGTTTTTAGGAAACAATATATATCAAAAGATTGACAATTGTTTAGGTCCAATTTCAAAGTGAAATTAATTCTAATGAACACCATTGGATAAAATGGTAAAAATATATTCTAATTATTCTTTAAAACCACTCAAATTCACAATTTATCACTATTAATTATTTTGATTAAAAAAGTTGTTTTTAATTAAAATTTAGTAATTTTCACTATTCATCATAATATTAAAGTTATCCGAAAAGTATCAAAATTTCACCCTAGGATAATTTTGATATTACGAATCTAAAAATGAAGTCCATTTTGAAAGATAGAATATATATAAAATTTAAAAAAGTAGGTATTACTATTCATAATGGCTAGTTTGGTAAGTCATGGTGCGCTTTAACTCGGTGTTGCGTGTAGTGCAAGTTATTGAATTATTTTGAAGAAATAACACACTATGAAATCTTGGGGTGTTACATTCTCCCCTACTTCAATAAATTGTGTCCTCACAATTTGAAATTGTTCATCAAAAATAAAAGGTTGAAAATAAAAAATATCTTTGTGGGAAAACCCACATCGGAAATTGGGTTACTAAACTTTAGTCTTAATATGAGGAAAAGAGAAATGAAAGGGTCACCACCAAATTATGATCTCAATTATGAGATCATTGATGTAAATTAGAGAAATATAATTAGAGGAAAAACATAAATATTTATAGGTAGTGATTGAGGTCATCAATCACAAACAAGTGTAAAATTGAGGTCCTTAAATTCATCAATCTATGATGATTTGAAATACCATCGGTTAAACAAAACATAGGGTATTAGGATTACACATTTTTGATTTTAGGATTACTTAAATAAAGTATAAGAATTAATTTCTTCATAGAATAAGAGAAAAAGAAAAATATATTCTTGACAAGTAGAGTTCCATCCTTTAACTAATTTCTACCAGAGACTCATCTTTCACTCTAAAAGATAATAGAACTTAAAAATAATATTCTATTTATCCTATTCGTATAGGGTTAGAAAGTTAATTTCTAATTCATCTTGCAGAACCATTAAAGAAACGACATTATTTCATCCAGGACATCACGTGGGTCTGTGGTAGGTGATACACCCTTGTCGCCCTTCGGTTGTGGGTTCAAGTCTCGTGGCCTTACCGGACGCGACGGGTTGCCGCCCGACCTTCGGGTTGTCCTTTTATGGAAATCCAAAATAATCCAAACTAGAACTATACAAAATACATCAGTCCAAAAATTATAATGATGGTAAACACAATACATATCCTTTTTTTCGCGTAATAACATGTGAACACCTTCATCATGTATTCATTTAAAACACTGCAATATCCTGAATCACCATAAAACCTTATTGATTACATTCATGATCCCCTATTCCTTAAAGAATAATAGATATACTCCTTCAATCCAAAAATGTTTTAAACCCCAACAATGATGGAATATACAAATCATTAATCAGTTTCAAGGTATTCAAGAATATCAAATATAATTTATCCAAATCAATCATGTATTATTCCAAAATCACTACCTCAGTATCAGATCTATATTATGGTTTATCATTCCTTCAACCATATATTTTCCAAAAATTTATCCTGCTATTGAGTCACTTTTCTTTTTTCCACACAATCTCAAGTCCTTAATGAAATAGTACTGCAGTACAATCCTTATATACTCCAAAATTATTTTAACAAGTACATTGGTGATACAACACTTAATTGACATAATCAACATAAGAACTCTAATCATTCCTCTTCATCTGTGGTAGTATCATAACATGATATTATCCAATAGCATCATTTGCGGCATAGTCTGATGACTAGGACATAGGTTCCCGTAGTGTAAAAACTCCTTACAAATGAAGCATTGTACACTTGAAACCATTTTCTTACCCTTGCAGTCACGTACATTGTGCCCTTTTCCTCCACACTTATAACAAACTCCAATTCCTTTCAGGAAAGTTCTCGGGTGTTTCTTCCCATAGTTATCACATATGGGAAAATTATTCTCTTCCCTCTTCCCTTTATCCATCGTTCTCTCTTCCATCCTTTTCTTCTCTTGCTTCCCTTCAAAGCCATAGGACTCAGTAAACTCTTTACTTATCTTATCAACACATTATATTATTTCTTCATATGATGATAATACATGGGAGACTATTTCTCTTATAAATTCTGGCTTAAGGCCATGAAAGATATGATCCTTCTTTCTCTTTGGATCATGTGCATTGTTGGAGTTATCATTCCTTCTACTAGGCACCATTTCTAAACAATGGCATACACTAGATTAGTTTATGAATAACAATACCTAATCCCAAACTTGTAAAACACATAACATAAATTAAATAGTTTATGGATATAATCCATAATCATAAAAATGTATCCTTTGAGGAAGTATATACTCATAAACCCTTAAAAATGGTTTGTAAAGAAAATGAGATTTATCCTAAGCATATCCCCCGGGAGTGTCATAACCAAGAGTGCAGCAAGGCCCGTTGTCGTGCACCAGTTCCCGTTCGAGTCTAGCTCAAAGCGTTGTTTTCGGGTTTTACCCCTAGGTACATCTGTTCTAGAGCAGCCTCTACCTACTCGTATCCAGACATGGATGTATTTCTCGGAAAACTCACAAAATCTATATAATACCAAAATTCTAGGATGTTATTCTATATTATCCACAAGGTCCATCCTAGGTCTATGTGCTCTAATCAGAGTTTATCTAAATCTAGCTTCCACGATTTGTACTAAACTTCCTCTGATACCAACTGTAACGCCCCGACCCCAGTTACCTAGAGTCGGTGCATTATTACATAACATTGGCATGATCGCAAAAATGATCCAATCTCGAATGACCGATTGGTTTAGTAGCCTTGGAAACACTATATATACTCATAAGGCATACATTACATCATAGAGTAAAAAACTACTACAACAACATATTGTCTCCATATTCCACACTCATATCCCCAAATAATATCCCTTTAGGTCATTCATAATTTACTTCTTCACTTCCTGGGAAAAATAAAACATAGAAAAGGGGTGAGCTGAAATGCCCAGTAAGGATAATAATATTGCGGAAACTTTCATAAATAAGAATAAACATTTAAGGCAATGTATAACTAAAAATAAGCCTTTTAAACTTGAACTTCAACATAGTATGGAAAAAGTAAAATGAATTAATTCCATTTACATATTCACATGGATATTCTACTAATCGAATAATCACATGCAATATCAATAACCACTTTCCTAATGATGGAATGCATAATGCCAGACTATCATAACCACGTAGCCAAGGCCTCGTGGCAAGACTACAAATAATATTTTGTCAAGGCCTTGTGCCAAGACACTATTTTGTCTCATGAGACCTACCGATGCATCGAGGAGCTATAGCGGGCTCCACCTATCACATATTAAGTCCAATGCATTCCCATATGAAAAGGTTTAAACATAACATAAACATTCGTATTAAAACTAGCATACGGAATGTCAATATTTTCACCATAAATCATGAATGGTTTAAAAATAGCACATACACAGTCAAACATATCACAAAACCTTCAATATAATATAGAAGTTTTGTATCATAATAAATCAACTTCAAATAATCTTAAAATCCATCAAAGGATGTTGATATAGATGAAATCAAAACTATTTGAGAGAAATATTTCTTTTCTCGAAATCATTGAAAAGTCACACATTTATAAAGTAATTTAAAAGAGATTTTTGAATCAAAGTGTCCCATACCACTTTGAAACTTTTGAAAAGAAATATTATTTCAAAACCTTCTTGTCCATATAAATAAATCCTTAAAATGATTTTGAAAACATGGACATTAATTAATAATATTTAGAAAGATAAATCTTTAAAACATTTAAAATTATGATCTTGATAAAGAGTACCTTTAAAAAATTCATAAAATATTCATTTTGAAATCATTTAAAAGTCACATAATTATAAAATAAAACATTTAATTTGAAAATATTCTTATAAGATTATAAGGGAAGCTTTGACGATTTTATAACGGCGGTAAATAGCCGCACCCACCGTATATGTTAAAAAACATTCTTACCTTAAATTTGTCGAAAGGTAAAAAGAGCCTTGTTTGGAAAACCACTGAAAGATTCCTTTAAAAACACATAAGAGTATAAATGACTTTAACCCATATTCTTTATAAATAGTAAAAATGTTTTGAAATACATTTCTAAGAAACATGGATGTGGATGATAAATAGATCCCAGTAGATAATTGATTATAAACAACCTCGGCTAATGAAGAGATTGTGAAATAAACCCTTACCTTGTACTTTTACTTGGTTGAGTGTAGGTTAACCTCCTATATAATGGTGAAATAATTGTTATTAAATTATACAGGAATCATATATATTAATATGATATCATATATGATCTTTAAACATTGCTTTGTTAATAATATCATAGAATTATCGTCGTTTCAGGTGTTAACTTACTTTTTTTATTTTATATGTTTTGTTACGTAAGCCATGTTTGTCATGGATAGGTTGTCTATTATACATATCCAAAATGATATCAAGTCCTTAAAGATTTTTTTAAATCATCAAATGATAATTATACTTGAATGGATACTATGGAGAATGAATCTCATCGCGTTCGTGGAGATGGTAGTCTGTACGTATGCACAAGTGAAAATATCATTCTTTTGATATTAAAATAATATATAATTGGATAGTATATCATATATACAAAATATTTATCATGTTATATTTATTATTTACATGAGTTACACATCATTATTATACCCATCCAAAGAATAATATATTGAATAACAATTACACCACGACGTGGAGACGGTAAGTCATACGTACGCACGTATGGGGACATGTTATTCAAAGGGTCGATAGAATACTGAATATGGTTGTACCATATTTATAATAACATCAAAGTATATATAAGATACTGGAGTTATTATTTGATAATGGTAATAACAAATAAATAAGAAGTGGAAGAAGAAATGAATTTGAAAAATGGTGGTGAAAACATTACCTCTTCTTTGGGTTCTTCCTTTTGATTTGATCAAAAGGGCTCCATAGGTTTACTTTATGATCAAACTAAGGCCTCTAGGTTGTAGCGAGGTAAGTTGAGAGAGTATTTGGGCAGAGTTTGGCCAAACCAAAAGGCTTTGAATATGTGAAGAAATGAGAAGGAGGAGTGCCCTTTTATAAGAGGAGTGAGGGCCACCTTTGGAAAGATAGAAATATTAATTTATAATAAATTCATATTCGGTTTCTAATGGCTCCAAAGTTGATTATTCAAAGGTTTATATGGGGATAGGACGAAAAAAATTCATCCAATAGAATTTAGACAGGTATGGGTTATTATATTAACCTTATCTTTTTGTTTTAACTCTTAGTTAATTAGTTTGACATTTACCATGTCACTTAGTATTTTTATATTATATAGTTAATAAAAATACTATATACGTCCAAGAGATCCCCAAGTGGTCCATTAATGATACACCTATCATGATATAAGTCTCTTGGCCGATCCTAATATTTTTAGGAATTTAATATCAATTAATAATATAATTTTTGTTTTAAACACTATTTTATGTCAATTTTGACACTATTCAATAGTTGATTTTTGTGAAACTCATAACAGAATGATTATTTCAAAAAAGGTAAATTAAATCAATCCTAATATGTCATATTATCCTATAAAATTAGTTTACTTAATTAGAAGTCTCACATTATATTTATTTGGGTATTTATAATATCATTTATTTTAATTTTTCACTATTATGGTAATTACTGCATCATCATTGTGTAATAAATCAATTAAGTTATATAATGTCTAAACATTATTAATTAAATATCATTATTTAGTAAATCATATTATCGTTCTAATGAATATTTACAATAGAATTTATATTATGTATAACCCTGTATTAAAAATGTTTTAGTAAATAAACATTGATTTTAACTCTTTTAACTGTTCTTTGAATTAAATAATAATAAATGTCCTAATCTAATCCAAGTGGACCTAAATTATAATATTTTATTCATAAGGTTGTGTTTGGTCGATATAAACTTGTCCAATAGAATTAGGACATGTGTTAGGGTAATATTAATATCATTTTTACCCTTAATTACCCTATTTACTTTTAACTGTGGTAAATAAAAGTAAACAGTTACTATTCACCAAAAATTATTTTCATCTCATTGAACCAGATTTTACCTCATGATATTAACCGTGTCTCCCGGATTTTAGAAATTCCAATCACAGAAGCGGTACAGTTATGTTTTATGAAAAATTCAGTTGTATAACTACCACTTAGTAGTTTCACTATTAATCAAAAATTGAAGTTTTTCAGAACAATGCCAAAATTTCACCCTAAGCTATAATTGATATTACGAATTCAAAAATGATTTCTATTTTACAAAATTACAATAATATAAGTTTCATTAATTAATTTTATAATTAATTCCCGCTTCCACAACAAATAGCATGTTTTTAAGAAATAATATATATCAAAAGATTGACAATTGTTTAGGTCTAATTTCAAAGTGAAATTAATTATAATGAACACCATTGGATAAAATGGTAAAAATATATTCTAATTATTCTCTAAAACCACTCAAATTCATAATTTATCACTATTAATTATTTTGATTTAAAAAGTTGTTCTTAATTAAAATTTAGTAATTTTCACTATTCATCAAAATATTAAAGTTATCCGAAAAGTACCAAAATTTCACCCTAGGTTAATTTTGATATTACGAATCCAAAAATGAAGTCCATTTTGAGAGATAGAATTTATAAATTTTCAAAAAGTAGGTATTACTATTCATAACGGCTAGTTTGGTAAGTCATGGTGCGCTTTAACTCGATATTGCGTGTAGTGCATGTTATTGAATTATTTTGAAGAAATAACACACTATGAAATCTTGGGGTGTTACATTTGTTCACAAATAAGATTTTTATTTGACCACATACATGATGTTACATTTTTATTCAATTCCACATTCCATTGCTTTAACAAATTCTTCCTCTCATGATAATGATTATGAACCTATTCTTATATCATGATGATTATTATTATTCTAACCCATTTTATTTATTCATACTCTGATTGGGTTTCTAGATCTCCCCTTTCATGGATGTATATCATTAGGTGTCTACATGTTCTATGGAAAACATTGGCATTAGAAAGATAAATAATAACATTTAAAATAACGGTTTTTTTCATTATTTAAAAGTTATGTGTGGTGAAAATTTCACTAAGATTCTAAATATGTGTATCCTGGATTGTGAAACGTTTATTTGTTATCTTAAATATGATATAATAGTTATCTAGGGAAAGGTACTGTAACTATGGTTGGAATCATCACGGTTTCGATAATATAATAAATAGGATTAGAGATAGTTAATGAATACCCATAGGATAAGACTGATTATATTAAATCATCAATAAATAATTGTTTTAGGAAAATTATTTACATTCATGTATGATATGATATCAATTTAGATTAAATGAGAAGAAGAATATATTATTTATGCATGACATTAATTTTAAAAAATTTCTTATTAAAAAATTTTCATTTTTATAAAATAATGGGAATCAGGATAAAATAATCCATAAATCCACATTAGGTATAATTCAATAATTTCTAGAAAAATATATCAATCCCTTGAGAGGTGGAGTTCCATTTATAATAACGATGATTATATAACTCTCTTAGGATAAAAATGATAACCTCCTTAGCATAGAACTTCCACCTACACCTATCAAGGAGTATCTAGACATTTAGTCCTTTAAATTGCAACAAACACAAACATTTAGTGAATCTTGTAATCCAATAGTCATGGTACAATGGTTCAACTAAATAGAGTATATAATTTATGTCTTGTTCTTTTGATGATAAGGAAAGGGAGACCCTAGAAATTTACCATTTAGATGGAGAATCTGATCAGGTATTGGAAATGATAATGAACAACAGGGAAAAGTATGAAATTGAAGAGATTGAGTGGAAAGACAATAAGGAACTATTTCATAACAAGTATTTACCTCAAACTCTTCATATAATGATGGTGAGGGAATATATAGAGTTATATAAAATGAAAGCTAACTCTCCCATAAATTATGAGGAAAACATCACATGGATTTAAAGATATGCATCAAATTGTTTTATAAAAAATGATAAAAAATTTGATAGATTATTTTATGTATTAAAACCAAACCTCCAAAAGGATATAGAAATCATAGACATTAGGTGTTACAATGAAGTTGTTCGATGTGATCTCATAGACGAGATAAAGTTCAAAGAATGGTACCATGATTATTGCTATAAGATGTGAAGAATAGGGGTATATGAATTTATGTTAAATGAAAAAGGAAAAAAGTGGATCCAACACCATACATGTCAAAAATTTTGGGAAGAAAAATCATTGGAATTTCCTCAAAGGGATGGGGAAATTCCGCTTGTGTGGGAGATAAGGACACCAAGATCATGAATTTCTACAAGACCTGAAGAAGTAGAATAAAGTGATATAGGAAATTATTATTCCTCCTACTGCAGAACCTATTATTCAACGCTTCTTCTTTTGGGAGAAATTGAACTATAAAAAATTGTTCATTAATCCCTTAGTCCTTGACATAAATCAGAATCAGTAGACACCAAATCCAAAAGATCATGTGATAACTTATTAAATATATAATGTTGATGTGGTGCATGAAAATCAATTCATACAAGGTATAATTCCTATTCACTCAAGAAATAAAATTCTCATCATTTATTTTCATTCTCTGCATTCCCTTATATCCTCAAATATTTCTCATACCTTTGAATCAAATTCATGATACCTTGAAGTTGAGTGGAGTTATCATTACAAATCAAGTCTTTTAATCTTCTCCTAGTAGCATATGTGGGAGGATTATTCTGGGTAATCACATAGTAATTACATTGGGGGGAATTTGATGCCATTCCGGGCTTGGATTGGCTCTCATTATATAGAGAACAAATCAATAGTCAGGAAAATGATATCTCTTTTTCAAATTCTAAACTATACCATTATTCTCCAAATTTCAAGTATTATCATCAATATCCATTGAAAAAAACATCAACATTTGGGTGTTGATGCCCTAAGAAGCAGGCTTAGTCCACATGGTACTATCAAAAGAAAATAATCAATAGTAAAGAAATGACCATTGTGGTGTATTACAATATTGTATTTCATGAAGAGTTACCCGGACATACACCGGATCATGATTTATAGTTATCAATAGAACATATACCCTGAGATATCATGTCGAGGAATTTAGAGGTATGAATGGATTTTGGTATCCAGAGTTTAATAGGGTCACCATAAAGAGCAAGTGTCATCTTCCAAGGATTGATGAATTATTAATCAACTAGGGGGAGCTCAAAACATATAAAAGGAATGTATTTATTCTTAAAATCATAAACTAAAGGTGATAAATTATGATGTTTACAAGACTTATTTTCGTGCAAAACATGATACCTATGAGTTCATAGTAATTCCCTTCAAAATTTATAATTCCCTTGAAATGTTCATGCATTTTATGAATAGAGTATTTAGAGACCACATAAAAATGTGTGGTATTTATTTATTGAAAACATATTCATTTACTGCATGATAAAGGAGGAACATGAAGAAAATATATGGATTGTGTAGGAAACATTAAGGAATGGAAAATTGCATGCCAAGTGTCAGAATGTATGAATTTTGTATGTTCCAGGTCAAATTTTTGTTAAATTTGATCACAAGCGAATGAATTTTGTTGGACCCTTCCAAAAAATGGGAATTATGGAATGTCACAGACCCATTAAAGTCCTATAAATTCATAGTATTTTTGATTTAGTAGTGTACTACTGAATTTTTATCTGTAATTTCACAATATAATATAACCTGTTAACTATGTAAAAATGGAATGTGGTAATGAAGGTATTGATGGATGATATTTAATAACGATTAATGTAGCTCAAGAATATGCTAATCACAAAAGTTTTACTCACAATACCAATATGTGTTAAAGGTTTTTTAGTATAACATTATTCTTTAAAGACATTCTTGGGTTATTTACTCAAGAAGCATGACAATATGATATCCTACATCTTATGAAAGATTATGGTCCTTGGGAATAGAAACACATAAATTTATATGAAGTTAGCAGCTATGGTATTTTCTCATAAGTTTTGGATGCACTATCTCAACAACGAGAAAAATTATATATATCATAATTAAAATAGATTAATTTATTTTTTTCACAAAAATGGAGATCAACATGAATCATAAGAGATAGTTATATCTAATATAGTAATTTTATTTCCCTATTCACTATCATCCTATGATGGAAAATAATGTAGTAAATGATACAGCACAAAACACACACATATGTATCCAAGATGAAGATTAACAAAGAGCATATCTTCTTGTAAATATAGATTATGTATCTAGAAATCATAATGGTGGGTAATAAATCAAACCATTCCCAAATAAATTACCAAGCCTCTATCTAAGAGAAGATTAAGAGGGAAAAAAGGATGACTTGGAGCTACAAAATCAGGTGAAATCAGTAAATAAAATGTATCATATGAGTTCCAAATCAATGAGTATGGTATCACCCTATTTGAAGCTATAAAATGGGTGCATGCAACAACTATGATAAAGAAGGATCTATTGAATATGTCCCATAGCTTATCTTTCTCCTTCCAACCTTGATGTACCAAGATATATCATGATCTACCAAAAAAAATTTATTGAAAACATGAAGAAGGATATTTTTTATTACATATCATGGTATTTTATATGTTAGGAATTTATAATTAAATGAAAGAAGTCTAATGGTAATATTTAACTATTACCAATACCTACACGAAAATGGGAGAATACAACTATAGACATTTCCACTAGTCCCATTATGAAATCCAAAGAATAGAATGTGATATGGGTTATGGGGGATTGACTAACCTAGATTTCCCACTTCATTTATATTCGGGAATATTTATATCTTGAATGAATTTCGAAGATATATGTGATGAAAGTGGTGAGTCTGCATTGAGTTCTTCTTTAGATCATATTTTATCATGATATAATTGTCACATAATTATTCAGGATAATCTTCCAATATGATTTTAGTACTGAAATGAATTTTAGTAAGGTCGATTTCCCCCCAAACTGATGAAAAATATAAAAGGGATATTTATATGGTCGAGGAAATTGGAATTTCTTCATCAATATAATTCAAAGGAGGATCACATCAATATATCCCATTGGTTGAGTTCTCATATAACAATATCTTCTACTCAAGTACTCTAATGGATCCATATTATGATATGTGTGGGAAAAAATTTAGAATTTTCCCTTTTTGGAATGATGTTGGGAAAAAAATCTACTTGTAACTGACCTTGTCCAAGGGATAACAGAGAAGGTTCACACCATCCAACAACACATAAATACTATTCAGAGTAAAAAAAGAGTAATGATGAAATTTGATGAAGCGATTATGAGTTTTAATTTGGATAAAATCATTACCTTAAAATATCACTATGGAAGAGTTTCAGGATCATTGGAATGAAAGTTAATCTTATCCCTAGGTACATTTTCACATTTGAGATCCTTTATTTTCAAGGATTAGAGGCATATCGGCTTGTTTTTCCAAAAAATATGGCTCAAGTTTTTACCATGTAACAAGTAACTCTCTTGGAGATTTTTGTACAAGACCCCTCAAATATTCAAAGTATATAGGTGGTACAACTAGAAAAATACTTCTTGAATGAGTAATAATGGGTAATGGTCACATACCATAGAGAAAAAGTCTTATAAAACAAGACAAATCACCTAATCAATGTGTTCTGGAGGAACTATAAGTATAATGGGCTGATATAGGAATCATGGGAAGAGATTAAAGAGAAATACACTAACCTGTTTTCATCATAGTATGTAAAAATTATTTTCAAGGAAGAAATTTCAAAAGGGGGGAAGAATGTAATGACCCAAAGTATTATCAATTAAAATTTCATTTTTATAATTGTTTTATTAAACACATACATCACATATTTGATTAATGGAGAGTTGGGGGGTTCTCATGCTATGCCTCCATGATGAAATGGTTCTCTTTTTGGGTATTCTATGCCTCTACGTCATTTTTTTGGTTTATTGATTGTGGATAGAGACTCTAGATCAGTCAGGAATGAAGGTCCACTATGCTCTAAAGGTAGTGCTCTTCTTTCGACTGTTCAGAGTGGTGTCATGGTAATGAAATGTATTGCAGCTATGGATTAGAGTGATGTTTCTCATATGGATGAAGGATGTCTTTCATATCATGATTCAATCCTTATCTCAGATCCATCAATTTCCTCAAAGAATACATCTGATATACATGATACTATATCCAAGATGTATTGGATTGTGATTCTAATATAAATGGTTTTCTTTATGTTGATGGGAGTGTGAGGTTTGATGATTCTTCTATGTATGATATTTTAATTACATTGATGAAGTTTTTTATAATTGTAGTGTCATGTTTTCCCAATGTGATACCTAATCTATGGAATATAAAACCAAATTTATCTGATGCCTCAATGGTCATGAATGGTAGTCTGAATATAGTGGAGATGACTAACAGTCTAACTCTGATGGAAGGACCTTCCTCGACACCCCCATTTTCATCATTCATTGATTTTGATTCTGGAAGTATTATACAACATTGGTCAACCTCCCATGATGAGGCTATCCCTTTAGTGTTTTTTGAGAGAATAACAATTGTGAATAATTCCTTGATTGCGCTACATGTCCTATAGAAAAGTGATAAGTCTTAAAGGATTGATTCTCTAGTCTGTCATATCTCATTTCTATGGGGATCCTCATATTGGGGATACATATCTCTTTGACATGGATTCTATCATTGAATCGTTCCATTGGATACTTCAAAAATAAACATGTGATGCATTGGATCTCTGTCTCTGAAACCTGGATGGATTCACCTTTATGAATGGTCCCTATAATTCAACAAATATCATGCATGAAATGTTTTTTCATAGTTATGGGTTCATTTCTATGGGATTAATTATTTCCTTTGGCACCCAAATATTTTTCATGATATTGGCATGAAAATTTTGACTTCTATATGTCTTGAAAAGGAAACTGAGGTAGTTCGATTCAGACACATTCCCATAATGTTGGTCGATATTGATCATAGATCCACCAAGATTGATAAGGTAAATAAATACACTCCAATTTATAATAGTCAAATTTATGTTGAGTATGAAAGAAATCCCCTTTTCTATAATGAGTGTATGGATGTTGGTCATTCATTAGAGTGATGTCATAGAAAGATCTCCTATGAGAGATATGGCATGAAGGGTCATCCAGCTAATATCTGCAGAAAGATACCAGAGAGGACGCATGTATATCTTTCAATGAATCTTGATCATAATGGATATTTCTTCAATATTCCATTTTCCACTAAGGCTGATATGTTGGCCTCTACAAAATTTAATTCTCAAGGACCTAATTTGTCCGAAAAAGGGATGCCGGTAGATAAATCCCCACTGATAGCCCATAATGACCTATCTAATACTTTGGATAAATTTTACAAGGAGTTCACATCCAATTATGGTTGTGCTACTACTTATACTATATTAATTCATCCTAGAGAGATTTATAGTTTCATTTATTTCATGTCTCCTATTTCCACTGACCCTAGAAATACTCACATGAACACAAGTCCTAGTGCAGGCTCACAATGAGATGAAACTATTGATCTCGCTCTCATCATGGATGGTCAAAATGGTGATCCTAAACATGTTGATTTTCCTGAGAAGATCCAAAAATTGTTGAACTCGCCTAGGATATATGGAAATTGAGGTGACATATCTAATGTGGAAGGGATGGATGATTGAAACCCTCAATAGGGAAACTAGTATTGGTGTTCATATCACATTCAAGAATGAAATTTTATCTGATAAAGAGAAGGTGGCTAGTGGTATGGGGTCCAATCCTAATCCCTCGAATAAAAAGATGAGGAAGGACTATTACAACAAACCTTACAGTGTGCCTACCCAATAATCATCTTAGATTTCAGTATTTTTCAATTATGATATTCTTTAGATCCTCAATCAGTGGAAGTCAAAATCAGAATGGGAAATCAATAATGATTCTAATTATGGTAATTAAATTTCATATTATTATTTATGACTTTGGGCTTGAAGGATGAGAGAAAATCCCATTGTTTTACCCCATCCCTCTCCCATATACTTTTTCATTTTCTTTTAAAAAAATGGCAAAGGCTTAGCTTCTGGACGAACTTATCATTATAAATACATCACAAAGATAACACAATAAAAACCTCATTATCATAAATGAAAAATATAATAATTGGTACTTATTGAAATTTAAGAACCTATTCTATAGGAGTTGTAATATTACTGTTGGAATTTTAATATTACCATTATGAGAAGTAATCAAGAATTAAAATTGTAACATCACATATGAATGTGTAAATACAATTTATGCATCTTATAAATGAATATATTTTATATTTATTTCATGGT
This sequence comes from Viscum album, assembly GCA_963277665.1. Taxonomy (NCBI): domain Eukaryota; kingdom Viridiplantae; phylum Streptophyta; class Magnoliopsida; order Santalales; family Viscaceae; genus Viscum; species Viscum album. Next base: position 765,604,789 of record OY728150.1, read on the forward strand.
ATATTTAACTAAATAATTTAAAAATGAATAATTATGTGTTTGTATTATTGTAAAAAATTAAAATAAATCAAATTTTTCTTAATTCAATAATTATTTTAAAAATATTTTCCTAAAATATATTCATAAATTAATATTTTATTTTGTTATAATTATAATTTTCATTTAATAATACATTAATTTAAATTCAAATGGTCATAAAATAAATTGAAATATTAAAATCGGTATTATTCAAATAAATTATGACATTAATTAAAAATTAAAATTCTCATATATAAAAATTTATATTCATAAAATGGAGTTCTATTTTGAAATCTACACAAAATTTTATTGTGCATTTTTTGTATTTTTCTAAGATAGTGGAATTATTGGTGAAAAGTGAAATATAGTTATTTACGGTATAATCCAAATATATGAATTTTTGAGACATGGATGATTTCTTGATTAAGAAATAACCGATTGGTTCTAAATATCCTGATTATTTTAATATATTTTTTCATAGGAATCATCATGATTGAGACTCTTGAGATAATTTAATATTAAAATGAATAAAAAACCCCCTCCTGTATCTTATAAATACAACTCCCACCTATTCTCCTTAAAACCTCTATGCCATATATGTTGTCTAATTTTGGCCAAATATTCTTTCCAAGACAGTTACCCACATATAAGATAATATTTTATATAAAAATAAAAAAACCATATGCTTAATGAGATTTTTGAGGAGATGATATCAACTAGGTAAAATACTAAATTCTTCCCCATTATTTTATTTTAATTCCTTATTCTATCCTCACATCCCATATAAAAATTGGAATGAAAAAACTAGTATCTTACATATAAATTATTTTTATGTTAATGGAATATCATTAATCAAATTACATTTCTTCAATTTTTTTTAAAAAATTAAAACATCATTCTGGATGGGTCAATTAACTTCCTACATGGTTGTTGAGATTTCATTTTCCATTACCACCTTCAAAACCAGTCGTAAAACCATTTCAATTATTATAAAAGATTTTATAATTTAACTATATATCACCTTATGTTCTATAAATAAAATATATATACATAATATTTTGTAATAAAAAAAACTAGTTTATGATGATTAGAAAACCGCCAAATTAATCTAAACGTTTATCATTAACGTTTTATGAAACAAATCATCCACATAACAGAAAAAATCATAAATGATACCATTTAGTCCTGTAGAACTTATTTATGAACAAATAATTTCATTTCTGGAGAATTATTATGATTTTTTAAGAACATTTATAATTATAAATAGGAAAATAGACCAAGAAATGATGAAAATGAACGCTCCAAAAAATGATGAAATTGAACTATATAACACATAAAAATGGTGCTAAATGAACTTAATAACATAAAATAAAAATAAATAAATTGAAGTTAAATTTTTTATTAGTATTTAATGAGTCCAATTTTATTATTCATGATATTATGGGCAAGTGTAAGAATTTACATGCACGTAAGGTAAGGTGATTCTTGAACCCAACTCAATTTATTTTGGTTATACATATTTGACAAAATTTTCTATAAGGATCTACCTTTAATCTTAATTAAATATCATTTAATTATTCTTTCCTTTTATTTTTTATATGATATTAATGGTTTCTACATTATTTAATAACCAATCAAAATATCTACCAAAAGAAGTATTCTTTCTAAAACACACATTTTACTCTTCTTGCATTGTTTCTTCATCACTCTAGAATGATAATGATTATGAAAAATATGTCTGGGAAGCACATATTTTATTCAAGAATGTATTATTGTTTTAATACATATGAAAACATTTATTTTACATGGGTTTATTTAATGATAGTTATTTTTATACATTCTATGTGGCATGAATTATTATGTAAATATTATGATTTGATGGGTGGTAAAAAAATTATATTGCACTAAAATGCATTGGGTAATGTGATTTATATCATGAAATATTGATTATTATGTGTGAATATGTTTTTAGATTTCTTCATAGTGATTTTGATTAGACACATATATTATGCATGAACATGATGCTATATTTTTTCCCAACAATGTGTGGTATTTGACCACAAAAAAGTGATGTTTCATTTTAATATATTTCCACATTCCATTACATTATATATTATTTATTCTAATGATTATTATTAAGTTACCATGATTATGTTTTGAAGATGATGATTATTCCCACCCCTGTTATATTGATTCCAATCCCTATTCATCATCTTATTATGATTTTATGACAGCCCTTTCATTAATGTAGATCTTTCGGTAAATATATGTAATTAGGAGAATGAAATATTTAGAATGATAAAGAAATAGATTTTAACTAAATTTCTATGTTTTATTTTACATAATTGATGTATGTCCACAATTTTTCCAGGATTCACGACCTATAGATATTGGATTTTAAAAAATTTATATTATTTATCTAAAAAATTATGTAATAGTTTTGTTAAAAAATATAGGGTCACTATAGATGGTATCATATCATGGTTTAGTTAAATTGGTAATTTGTTTTAGAGAATGTTAGTGAACATCCTCATGATAATACTGTGTATATGGATAAATCCCAAAATCCTTTTTTAAAAAAATTATGAATATAGGGATCCAATAAGATATCCATTTAGTGATAATTGAGAAATAGAATAAATTATTTATTCTTCATTTCCTGTCTTAGGTTTTACTCAATCAAATTATATTTTAGTAATTGTTTTGTACTATTAGAAACAAGTCCAACAACCCATGTGGGGGATAATGCAATGATTTCAAAAATGATATTCTTAATTCCAAGGGAGGTGGAGTTTAAAACATTAAAGTAATGCTTACCCTAAAATCTATGGCTATGAAATATAACATGAACAACATATAACCTCTTCCTTCATCGATGAAGGAGAAGATAACCGTTGAATATTTTATACTGAAATGACCATTGAACATTAGAGGATCTTCCGATCCACTAGCCGCATAAAAAGTGGTCAACTCAATGAAGTAGATGTTTTATGTGCTCCCCTATTCTTATAAGGAGAGGATAACTCTAGATATTTAGGATTCAGATGGAGAGACTAATCATTGGGGGGAATTGTTAGAGAAAACCATGATGAATGATTAAATATATGTTATGGATTGGGAATACATTATATAAATATTTTATAAAAATTATTCCCTCAAAATATTCATAAAAAGATGCAGTGATAAGTTACAATGTTTAAGATAAAATAAGTTGAATCTATTTCAAATTATGTGGAAAACATCACAAGGAATGCAATGAATGACTAGTGTTATGTTATCTACCATGATATAAAAATACATAGATTTATTATCATATTAAATAAAACCTTATAAAGGATCTATATATAAGATACTTTTGGAATTATGAAGTAGTGGTTCGATGAGATTTCAAAATCAAGATGAAGTTAAGGGAATATACCCACAGTTATGGATATTAGAAGATAAAACATGCAGATTCATTATTATTTGTTAAAATAAAATAGAAGAAAGAGAATCCAACCATCTATGTGTAAAATGGGTGGAAAGAAACATAATTGTAATCTCCTCAAAGGGATGCAGAAATGCTTATTGTGTTGGAGAGATGGACACTAAGATCATGAATGTTATAAGTACATGAAGAATCCATCCAACATGATGGAAAAAGCATGGAAACTCGTAATGAACCACCTATGGTTCAATGCCTCATATTTAGAAACAAAGTGAACTATACAATATACTGCACTAAACATTGAGTCCATGAGATAAATTAACATCAACAAACAAAAAATCCAATGGAGAAAGGGGATGCTTTTGCCACCACCACTGTAGAAGTGGATAAAAAAATGAATTCATGCTCGGTACACATCCCATTGACTCAATAAAGGAGAAAGTATTATTTTATTCTTTTTATACTCATTACATTATTTCCTAATAGTATTATAGAAAAATAAAATCAAATACAAAATACATTGAAGTAGAGATATCTATAAAATTTTTTGTGGAATGATCATTAAAACTCGTGTTTTTTAAATTTCTATTATTAGAGAATATAGGAAGATTCTTCCCTAGAATCTCAAAATAGATACCATGGTGGAATGAAATGATATAATGTGCATGTATTGGCTCTCCTTATATATAGAATACATTAAATGTCTAGAAAACGAGATCTCTTTTCAAATACAACACCATCCCATGATTGTATTAAAATGAAAATAATATCATGAGACTCCTTTTGAAATTCTATCAATGGTTTTGCTGTATATTCCCTATGAAGAAGAATACATAGGACACATGGTTGCATCGAAGGAAAAAATAAAACTTTAGGAAAATCCCATTGTGTATGAATACATTAATGTATTTTCTAACGAGTTACTTAGACTTCTCCAAGACCATGAGGTTGATTAAATAATATAACTTATTACTAGACACACCCATATCTTTAAATTCCCCTAAAACATGACCCTTATCAAATTAGGGGAGTTAAAGAAGCAGCTTCATGAAAATATATACAAATGGTTCACACTCTCCAGTGCATCACCATGGGTTTCTCTATTCCTCTTTTTATAGATTAAGGATGGATCAATTCCGATATGTATCACTTATTGGGATCTCTATAATATTACTATAAAGAATAAGAATGTTTTTCTTAGTATTGATAAAAAAATTTATCAACTATGAAGATCGTAGTACTCATCGAAGGTATATCATCATTATGAATATCATCAATTAAAGGTTAATAAAGAAGGTGTTTAGAAGACTACTTTTTGTAAATGGTATGGGCTCTATGAGTTATTAGAAATTCCATTTAGACTTACTAATTCCCCTAAAATTCTAATGGATTTGATGACTAGATTCATTATAAAATAAACTAAAATCTATTTGTAATTTTTATCGATGATATTCATCATTACTTCATGAAAAACGAGGAATATGAATACTAATAATTGATTGTTCTAGTGGTATTTATTAAGGGAAAATTGTATTCTAGGTTTATTAACAATGTCTTTTGGATAAAAAATGTCACATTAAGGTCGAACATGATCAAAAGTGAATGAATTCTGGTGGACCCTTGAAAAACAAGGGTAAATGGGGAATAACAGAGATCCACTAGTGTTATGAAAATATATTGTTTTCGCATATTTGGGTACTATAATTTTTTTAGGAATTTATCTCAATTATAAAATTCACTAATTTAACATTGAATGTAGTAATGTATGTTTAGATAGAATAATGTGAGTAAATATTTAAGTATCATAAGTAGAGGTTAATCACAACACCTATACTACCACAACAAATATGTGAAGACGATATTGTAGTATACTGTTATGCTTCAAAGAATGTTTTGGGTTTTGTGCCCATGAAGAATGATAGAGTCATAACATATACCTCATGTAATTTTAAGAAACAGGTGTGGAACTACTCAAAACATGATCTACTGTTAACAAATTTTACCATCCCAATAAATATTTTGTGACACTATCTCTAAGGTGTGGTGTGTGACATATATACAGACCAGTAGAGTCTAAATTATATATTCACACAAAAATCGCTAAAAATGAATCAAAGTATAGGGTTAGATATTATCAAGTACTATTATTCCTCTAACAAATATTATTATAGAAAAGAAAACTAGGAAGACTATAGTCTTAGCAGAAAATAACTCAGAGCTCTATCCATGATGTAGACTGCGATTGAATATGTCTTCCAAGAAATATGAAAGATGTCTCAATTAATTATAATGAAATGGAATAAATCCTACCGATACCAAATTTATTCCCCAAAATATATAAAATATAGGATCAAGAGAAACAAAGGGATTTCCTCGATCTTCAAAATAAGGTGAATGAACTAACGGAAGGGAATCTGCATGAGTTCCACCTCAATTAGGAGGGTATCATCCAATTTGGTACTATAATTTCTAGGCCAGCAACACTTAAGATAACTAAAGAGATATTGGATAACTAAAATAGATCATATTTATCCATATATCTTATAAGTACTAATATATATATGAAAATCTTTAAGAAACCATATGGTGTGATAACATGGAGAAGGATATTGCTAAGTACATCTCATGGAGCTTGATATCAAACAAGGTAAATATAGAATGATATATGTCCAATGGTAATATAAAAACATTACATATAACCATATGTAAATGGTATAATATCACTATGAACTTCATCACTTGTCTCCTGAAGACATCCAAATGAAATAATATTATATGTGATGTGGTGGACTGGCTCCCAAATGCTACCAACATCATTTCTATTTGGGAAGATATGTTTCTGGAATAAATTACTATGATCTCTTTGAAGGAAGTTGTTACTCTACATAGAGTTCCACCTTTTATCATATTTGATCATAAAAAAAGGGCCACATATACATTATTTAGGGGGCTTCAACATAATTTTATTACCAAATTGAATTCAAGGATGACCTATCTCCCCCAAAATGAGGGCTAATAAAAAGTAATATTTACACACTGAATGAAATGATAAGAGATTATTCAATGAAATTAGAAGAACGATTAGTTCAATATATCTAATTTGTTGAGTTATCAAATGATAAAAAATTCCACTTGAGTTTTCAGTTGGATCCATATTACGCTCTATATAGAAATCGATGTAGAACTCCATCTTTTTTGGAATGATTTTGGTTAATGAATGCTACTTAGACCTGACCGTGTTAAAGAGATTACAGAGAAGGTTCAAGATGTAAAACAATACATAAAACATTCTCATAGTAGGAAATGGATATATTTTGACATCCATATAAGGAATATGATATTTTTTTGTTAAAGACAATGTTTTCATTCCAGTATCAATGTGTAAGTGAGTTCTAGTTTATTGAAAGAAAGGGAATGTTAGACCCTAGTACATTGGATCATTTGAGATCCTTGATGACATAGGATAAGTGGATTACCAGATTTTACTCCCATTAAATATGTCTCATGATCATGACATGTTCAATGTATCTCCCTTGAGTATGTACATACCTGGACCCTTACATGAACTTAATCTAGAGGTGGTACAACGAGAGAATGGACTCTCGTATGAGGAGAAACCGATGAAGAACATGGACCATAGAAAAAATGATATATGTAACATGATAAATCACCTTGTAAGTGTGTTGTGTAGGAACCATATGTATAAATAGGAGACACTTGAACTAGAGTAAGTGATGAATTAGAAATACCCACAAATGATTCCACCTTATTATATAAAATGAAATTTTATGGACATAATTTTAAAAGGGGGAATAATGTTATGAATATATATATATATATATGGAATTTACCTTACCATAATTATTTCATAAAACACATAAATCGCACAGGGAACCTAATAATAATATCATTGTTATATATTAATAATGAAATAAGTTGTATTAATATAAATTAAAGAACCTATACAACTAGAATAGTATAATGAGAATTAGAATAGTAATGTGACCATTAAAAAAAATATATTGTCATAAGAGTAGTTGCATCAGTTATTAAAGTATAAATAAACTATATGTGCCTAATAAATGAAAATATGATATAATTATATAACATTTTAGGTAAATAAATTATTTAAACATTAATAATTATGTGTTTGTATTTTTTTAAAAATGTAAATGATTAATTACAATTATATAATTACTGTAATTTTTTGAAATAAAATTTATTTTCATAAAATATTTTTATAAATTAATACGATATTTTATTATAATTATAAATTAATATTATGAGACATTAATTAGTTTTTAAAAGGGTTATAAAATCTATTATTATATTAAAATCGGTATTTTTTGGAATAAATGATGATTTTATTTAAAATTTAAATTTCTCACATTTATAAAATTATTTTCAAAAAATGGAGTCCATTTTTGAAATATACATTTTCATAAATTGTTAGGTTGTTGTTTTTTATTTTTCTAAAATATTTTAATTTTTTCTGAATAGTGAAATATAATAATTTATGGTATAAGATAAATACAAGCCTTTTTGAGTCATGGAATGTTTATGGATGTGGTAATCAAACATGGTTCAATCAACCATGAATTTATTCTTTCTTTATTCATGTGAATCAAAACAATTGATAGTAATAATCAAGAATAATAAAAAATGAATTAAATAATCAAAAAACACCCCTCTACTCACATATAAATACCAACCCTCACAACCTCTTTTGCTCACACATTATAATAATTTAATTTGTATTATTCTCCCCAATTACCTTCCTAAGAATCATCCCCAAATCCATATGAATCTGGTTTCAAAAAAAGACAAACCCCAAGTGACTTATAGAGGATTTCAATGAAGAAACATTTAAGATTGGAAATCCTAAATTATTCTCTTTAAATTTAATTATTGTTCTTATTCACTCATCAATCCCCCTATAACAAGTTTCTTGATAACTCCATTATCTTATATATATATATATTAGAATTTAAATTTTTTTGATGAAATATGAATAATAAAATCTCCCATATTCAACATTTTTCTCAAAAATGAATGAATCATCCGTGATGTGTCAATTCACCACCTTCATATATGATGGGTTTTAAATATCCAACAAAACCTTCAAAGATGGACATCAAACCATTAAAATGGTTAGAGAAGATTTTGAAATTAATATAATTAATTTTTTCATGTTTTATAAATACTATATATACATAATATTATATAATAAAACAAAACTAGTTTGTGATGATTAAAAATGGGAAAAAAATATATAAATATTTATCACTACAATTTTATCAAATGAGTCATTATAATACTATAAAAACAAATAATATATGATGTCAATTAATAATTATACTATTTACCAATAAAATATTATTTACCTTCCAGATAATTAATACCACTTTACATGAACTAACATATTTATATACCAAGAAATCTACCATGAAACCATGAAAACGAACACTCATGAAGCAATGAAATTGAACTATATAACAAAACAAAATTCATATAACTGAACAAAATATAATTAAAAAAATTAGATACCTATAGAATATGTAATGGATTTTATAATTAGTGAATCTAATTTTATTAATCATAATTTTGAGTGCAAGTTCATTACAAACATACAAATAATGTAAGAGGATTCTTGAACCCAAATCTCTTTCTCTCAGGTTTCCATATTTCACACCAATATTAGTATAGATGTTCAATGAATGTTACATATATACCATTTAATTAGTATTATCTTTTCATTTATTGGATATACATTTTTTCTACTTGATTTTATAAAATAAATACAATTTTCATTCAATATTACCCTTCATTACAAAACAAACATTTTTCTCCTCATGAGTTGTCTCTTATTCAATCAATAATGAGAATGGATCTGCCAAATATTTTGAAGAACCAAAAATATATCTCATTAATGTATTCGTGATTAAATCCTTATGAAACCCTTTCTCACACATGGTTTTATTTCATGATAATGATTATTATTTATTCTATGTGGCCTGAATGATTAATTAAATATTATGATATGACTGGTGGTCCCTTAATTATAAATCATTCCAATGAATTCAATAATGTGATGTATCTTAGGAAGAAATGTATATTATTCATGAATATGATTCTATCATTTTTTCACTATGATGATGTTGTGATTATTCACATTAGTTATACATGAACATGATGGTTGTTTTGTTCCCTACTATGTTTTCAATTTGACCAGTTAGAAATGATATTTCATTTTTATGCATTGTAACATTCCAAGACCATATGAAATGTTTCCTTTATAGAATATATGCAAGATCCTATTCTTATTTCATGATGATGTTGATTATTCTCACTCTTGTTATATTGATTCATGTCCTTATCAATTATCTTATAGAGGTTCTCTCTGACCCCTTTCTGGGATGTATATCCTCAGGTGGCTATATGTACTAAATAGAAAATGAGATTTATAATGGTAAAGATGTATATTATTTTGAAAATTTTTATATCTTATTATTCATAAGTTATTTGTGGTCTTAATTTTTCAAAAGTATCCTACCTTTATATATTGGATTTAAAAGTTTATGTGTCTTTATCTTAAAAATGATGTAACAGTTATGCCAGAATAATTAGTTTCACTATATCTTCTATACTCACTTTTATTTATTCTATATAATTCATTAGTTCAAATATCGTCTCCATTAAAGTTAACATTTTGGAGTAAAATGATTATCTAATTGAAACAAATGTTTGAATCCATATATCGGATAAACACCTCAACAGACATGTCACTTTATCTATGTCATAAAATGGATTCCCCAGTATGTTCACTATATTCAGGATTTCATTGAACCTAATATACACATCAGAAATAAAGTAATACAATTTCATTTTAAGAGTATCATATTTAATAGTGTTTTTATTGAAGTACATTTCATTGAAATTTGATGTTTCCTCAAGAGAAAAATCTATATTAATAAGAATTTAAAAAGAATTTAATAATGTATAAATTATATTAAAGTCTTTATCACCTAATGAAAAATAAAAATAATTCATAGAATTATAATTACAATTATAAATAGTTTTTTAGGATCATCCATATTTTCTCTAACAATTTTTGAAATTTAATATTTTAATATAATTGTATAAATGATTTAAAACCCCTAATTATCAAGATGCATTTTAATTTTAATATTCCACTTAGCATAGTTAGAACCATAAAGACAAGGAGGTATATTTTTAGTATAACCCCCATGTTTATTATCCATAATGACATGAATTTATAAATTACAAAAAATTTATGGTCTTTAATAGAAAATTAAATCACTGTGGAATGATATTTGAAATACCTTTCAAACTAAATGTCGGTCGGAGTGAGTAAGTAAAAATCATGGGGGTGGATGAATTGGTTTTCCAATAATGTTTCAGTTAAAATCATGTTAAAATAAAATCCCCAATTAAAATAAAATATCATATTTAATAAGAACATTAGTTTAAAATAATTATAGTCTTTTAAAATATTAGTGAAATCAATATTAAGTCTCCGTTCAAAAAAAATTTGAATTGAAATAATTTTTTTAAATCATTTTACATAATAATAACGTATATACAAATTTAGTTAATATAAACTATCAATTTATATGATTTATTTATATATTAAAAATATGTAGTTTAAACATTATCATAATGGATAACAAAATTTAAATCCACAAACAGAGGAAAATGGGGGTTCTGAATGACGTCTATTCTTAATAAACTTTATTTGTAAATCATATATTTCCATGAACATTAATATAACAAATAAACTAATCCACAACCTTAATTAGGTATACAGAAAATATCATAAACTATCCACGATCAAAAACTTTTCCAATGTTATATATTTGAAAAAATACAACAGATGCCACATATGAACACTTCTATAGTATCCATCCGTACACTAATATTGGATATGTTATATAATATTAGGTATTCTATAGATTAAGTATAAGAGTTAGTGCGGGTAGATATATATACCAATACAACACACTCCTCAATATTAATGAAAAAGTGGGTGAGAAAATAAAAAGAGATAGTTAAATTAGTGTTACTCAGTCTTCCATGATTCAGATGTTTGAGGGTTCACATATTTGACATATTGAGGAGCTCGAACAAGTTCCCCAAATTTTACTTGAAAAATTAGTTTATTATAATTATAAATTCAATATTAAGATGCTGTTAAAAACTTTTTATTGAATCGGTTTAATAAAGGGAATTTTTTGTCTCTACATTCCTCACTTTCATAGTCACATTTAAACAGTATGTAAGTGCTTAATCTCACTCATGAAGAAAATATTCAAAAATATATTACATTTTAGGTTCAAATATAAATTGAAGAATAATATTAATGATTTCCTAGATTGGAATACTGAGAAAACAATCATGAAATCCTTAATTGGAAAATGATGAATATGTTCATTGATTTAGGAATACACATTAATGAAAACCATGTGATATTGTTTCCATTAACTCTATAATTTTGAAATTGGAATAAATAAATTAAAATTAGCTAGAAAAATAATTTTATTATGTTTGATGGTGCACAGTCCAGCGGTAGAACAATAATCAGTAACACGTTCTAATAGTCGTACACATAGCAGTAGAAATGGTAAATTAATGAAAGAACGTGGTTGGTAGTTTCACATATGGTGTAATCTAATAAGGAATTTTTACATATAGTGGTAAAATATTATGCTAGTAGCATGAATATGATTTTATAAAGAGTTTTATAATGGAATATTTTAAAAAAAAAATTAACACATTTATACTATTGGTAACACATTTTAACTATTAGTATCATATATCAACTGGTAGTAGCACCTTTCTATACTTATAAAATATTCTTCTAATTATTCTTTTCAAAATAAAATGCTATTATAAAACCTTTAGCTCATTACAATCATTGCAATAATGATTTTTGATCATTAAAATAGTGATGTGTCAACATGTAATAATTCAAAATTTATATAGAATCACAAAAATTGATAAAATATAAGTAGGTAATCTGAAAAAATGTTTTATATTTATCTAATGATATTATAGATAAAAAATGAATTTCATATAACAATTAATTTCTAAAAACCATTATTTATATTTTAAAAATCTTCATTTAAAATATTTTTATTTCCAAAAAATAATTGCAACATATATCACAAGTTGGAACCCTATTAAATTTTATGGGAGGGATGAAAGCACCTATATAAATAACCAAACAATGATCTTATTATTATCTAACAACCACTAAAAACACCATAAAAATGATAATAAATTTTCTATAAATAATTATATCGAAATAAAATTCTAAAAAAATGATAAAACAAATATCAAGTATCCACCTAACTCACCCAACACAAAAAATACAAAATTCATAATAAAAAAGAAGTATTGATTCAACATAAAAATATGTAAATCCAAAAAATAATCCATTGATCAACTAACATTTATAAATCTATTTATTAACAAGTGGGATCTTATATCAATGGATACATATAACATTAGAACATGACATAACTCTCATTTTCATAGCATTTCACTATGATTTATTGTAACATCCCAAGTAAGTAATGAATACTAGATATAGTTATCTATGTCTATTTATGAATTAGATAGTGTTTTAGAGGCTTAAAATGAGAACAAATCCAATCTGAAGCATGAAATACATTAATATTTTTAAAAGATTGTTTTACTTCCATTTGATGGGAAACCATTTTTAAATCAAACTTTTGACACTTTTATATGCTCTATTTTTTGAAATAAACTTATTCTTTATGATTGAGACATTGAAATTTACTTTGGGTAAATTTTTGGTATTTTTTCGATAAAGTTCATTTTTTTAATGAATAGTGAAAAATGTTGTATTTTAATTCAAAACCTCTTTTTAATATAATTTATTATATGATTAGATTATCATTTGAATTGGTTTTAAAGTTAAATTAGAATATATTTTTACCATTTAATCCAATAGTAGCCGTTGGAATTAATTTCACTTTGAAATTGGACCTAAACTAGTGTCAATCTTTTGATACTTATTGTTTCATAAAAACACGCTATTTGCTCTGACAGCAAAATTAATTATTAAATTAATAAATGTAACTTATATGTTTTGAATTTTGTAAAATAGACAACATTTTTGAATTCGGAATATCAAATATATCTTAGGGTGAAGTTTTGGTATTTTTCTGAAAAACTTCAATTTTTAATGAATAGTGAAACCACTAAGTGGTACTCAAAAAATGATTTTTCGTTTAAATGAAATTTTACCACCTTTGTGTTTTGAATATAAAAAATCCGACATACATGTTTTTTATTAGGAAGTAAAATGTGGTTCAATGGGATTTAAATAATTTTATGGCGAATAGTAACTTTTAGTTTTATTAATCACGATTAGTGGTAATTAGTGTAGTTTGAGGTACAAATAATGTATTAATAATATGAAATGACCTTGAAACATGTCCTACCCTTATTTTATGTGTCATGGACGACCAAGACAACCCATGGGTCGATTTTTAGGATCCCATGGATCCACGTGGGTAAGATAAAGCCATTAATGCTTTTTATTTAATGCAAAAGTAAAAAATGACACAAACATGAGTTGTTTTACTAAAACAATTTTTACATGGGGTTATACAAGTCATATTTTTTACTATAAATAGTAATTGGAAAGATAAACAGATTTCCAACATCATAGTATTTGTTTAAAAAAATTTATACATTAAATAAATTAAATTATTTATGACACCATGATGATTCAACGATGACCTCATTATTTAACGATATTAATAAAATGAAAATATAATGTAAAATCTAAGACCTAAACATGTAAAAAACTTATTGTATGGGTTTATTTAGAAATATTATCACCTTACCCTCGAAATATATAATTTTGGGACCTTTTAAATCCGAAAAGAATTTTATAATAAAGTATCCTTTTACAACTTTCCAAGAGTGCGACTCCTCTCCTCTTATAAAAGGCCCGCACCTCTACCACCTTTCCCGCACTTCCAAAGCCTTTTTCTCGGCCAACCCCTGCCCATTTTGTCTCTCCAAATCCCTCTCTAACTTCTAGAAGCCTCACTTGGGGCAGATGTCTTCCCCAGGAATCCTTTGAGATCAAATCAAAAAGAGTTACCCGATATTAAGGTAGTGTCTTGTCTTGTGTTCTTATGTTTTATTATTCTTCTCCAACCCCCTAACCTCTTTTTATTCATTTCTTTTGTAACAAAACCAGTATCTTCCATATACTAGGATTTTGTTATAAGAAGGATTCGAGCTAGACTTACACACACCTACATCTAATGGTTAAAGAACATACTGCTTCCGTGGATGGAAAATTTCTGCCTCACGAAATGATGATTGTTTAATATTATTTTAACACCATTAATGGTGGCCATTAAGATGTAACTATATTTATATATGATATATAATATGTTTATGTTTTACTTAAGCTTCTTTATTTCTCATTCATGGCATACGTTTATGGTTTCCATTATGGGTAAACGCAATATCTTCATTTTAGGAAGTGCGGACTACCGCCCCCTCAAAGTGATTTCATTCGTTAATACCATATGTGGTACGTATAAAGGATGTATTTAATGATATTATATATGATAACATACTGAAATTATAATAATATTTTGTATCATTATGTTTTAATACCATTAAATATGAAATAGAAATGGATGTAGCGTTCATTCGTACGTATGGCTTACCTTCTCAATGAACGGTGCATTTCATTTCTTATCTCTAAATGTTTATGTAATATTATAAATGCATGTCTATACTAGATATATATGATATATATGGAATCTACATCATGAATATCATTATTGAGATACTGGATATTTGACTACGTGAACAACTTGTAAATATAAGAAGTTCATTTTTGACTCAAGTACCAATGATCGTTAAAACGACCGTTATTAACTTAAATAATTACATAGTGTTTATGAAATGGAAATAAGTGATATAAAAGGAATAATGAACTTGAAAAAGGTTCTTAAACAGGTAGAAATTAACTGAAGTTTATTATTAAGGACGTTAAAGAATGATCGAGTCACTCGGACCCGAGGTATGGGACTTCGTCTCAATCTCATTTCATTGAGGCATATTTTGTTTTATACACAACCTTATTTTGATAGTGTATAAACCCCTTTGACTTTTATATTTATTCAAACAGAATATTTTTCTATATGAAGCATTTTACTAAATGAAAAAATGAATGTTTTTTTGTCGTATGCATGCAGCGACAACGACTTCTCCACCACCGTGACCATTATTTGAGTTTCGGCTTCCTCTAAAAAACATACATTTTTTTAAAAGAAAAACAAATACACAATTTTACTTTTCTTTTATTTTGGTATTGAAAATGGTTTTCATAATGTTTTTATATCAATTTGTTGTATTGATATCTAGTGATTGAAAAGTCTAAATGTTATGTTTCCTTTATACCTATTTTATGTGATATAATTATGTTATGGTTCTTGGGAATTATTATGAAGATGAGTGGTTCCGTGATAAACTAATGGCGGGTGAGCTCGATATAGCTCTCCCATCCATTGGGTAACACGACGGAGTTAAACGTTATGGTTTCTCCGAAGCGATTTAGGGAATATACTGTGATGGGTATTCCAAACGTAACTAAGAGGGTTACTCCCTACGTAAAAATGTTATGAATGCCTCAAGTTACATTTATACTTTATGATTTATATGATTTATTCATGATTTGATGAGGTATGTTAAAGTGATTATGTTTTATGAGTGGAGTATGATTTCATTGATCCTTATGTATACATGTACTCATGTTTCCTTTCCATATTTTTATATCCCTTACTGATCTTTTTATTCTAATCCCTAATTTTTGAAATGTTTTTCATAGGTGAAGGGAATGGTACATGATATGATGATAGTGTCAAGGAAGTGTCAAGAAAGAATCCATGTTTTATTTTAAATATGTTTCTATTGATGGGAAAAAATGAATACTATCTTTTATTGTAACCACTTTGTTTAAATGTGGGATGTAATGCATGTTTTATGATCTAATTTCATTAAATATCTAAACCTGAAAAGATCCTCAAGGTTTATTCTAGAAATATCTCAAGATTATGTAATTTTTAAGGCTGGGGCCTTATAGTTGGTATCAGATGTCGGTTTAGATAACTTTAGGATTTATAATTTTCTTATATTATTATCCAAAAATATTTTTTTATTTGGTCAATTTGAAATTATATAGAATTTTAAGATTACCATGTTGCTTCGCCTAAGATATTTCTGTGTTAAGAATGGTTTTTCATAGAGGAAACAGAACAACTTTTCTGGGATGGCATACAGAGGAAAATGACCTTTCAAATAAGTATCCTGAGATGGTTGGAATTAGAACTGAATAGTTTGTTGCAGTAATGGTTCAGTTGACTCAGGTGAAAAATGTTGGTTGTTTTATTGATGATATTTCTTGTGTTCTCTAAAAGTAAATATGATAATGAAAGTCATTTAAGGGTTATTTTGCAAACCCTGAAAGAAAAGAACTTGTATTGTAAATTCAGGAAGTGTGAGTTTTGGATGAAACAAATTTCTTTCCTTGGTCACATTGTTTCTAAATATGAAATAACTGTGGATCCTGCAAAAACAAGAGTTGTTGAAGAATGTCCAAGACCCACAAATGTAACTGAGATCCGTAGTTTTGTTGGTTTGGCAGGTTACTATCGAAGGTTTGTTAGAAATGTTTCCCAGTTATATAGTCTAATAACTAAGCTAACTCGGAAGGGTGTTAAGTTTATCTGGACAAAAGAATGTGATGATTGTTTTCAGGAACTGAGAAGAAGATTGGTGAATGCTCCAGTTTTGGCACTACCTTCTAGGAATGGTGTGTGTGTTATCTACAGTGAAGCTTCATTGAACGGACTTGGTTGTTTAATAATGCAGAATGATCAGGTAATTTCTTATGCTTCACGACAGTTGAAAACTCATGAGGTAAATTACCCTACACATTATTTGGAATTAGCTTCTGTAGTTTTCTCTCAAAAAATTAGGAGGCATCATTTGTATGGAGTAAAGTGTGAAATATATACTGATCACAAATGTTTAATGTATATATTCACTCAGAAAGAATTGAACATGAGATAGAGGAGATGGCTAGAATTAATCAAGGATTATGATTGTACATTTCATTACCATCCGGGAAAAGAAAATAAAGTGGCTGATGCTTAGAGTCGAAAAAGTAATGCTTCATTAACAATGTTGCGTTTGGAACGTGATCCTTTGGTTAAGGATTTGATGGACATTGGAATAGAAGTTTTTAGTGCAGGATTTTCTGCAGTTTTTGTTCAGGTATTAGTGAAATCTTCTCAATTAGACAGAATCAAGCAAGCACAGAAGCAAGATAGTGAGTTGCAGAAGAAGGTAGAGCTAGTTCAAAAGGGTTAAAGCAGAGAAGCAGTAACCAAAAGGGATGATTCAGCCATTACCAGTGCTAGAATGGAAGTGGGAAAATGTATCCATGGACTTTGTTGTGGGATTACCGAGGACATCTCGAGGTAATATTGCAATCTGGGTTATTGTTGATCGATTGAATAAATCTTCTCATTTCCTTCCTATTTGAGATACTTTGTCTCTAGATCAACTGGCTCGGTTGTATCTTAATGAGATATTAATGATGCATGGAGTTCCCCTCTCAATTGTATCTGATCTTGATCCCAGGTTTACTTATAACTTTTGGAAAGGCCTTCAGAAGTCGTTGGGTACTGAATTAATTTTTTGTATTGATTTTCATCCTCAATCAGATGGGAAGTCAGAATGAACTATTCAGACATTGGAAGATATGCAACGTGCTTGTTCGATGGATTATCACGAAAGTTGGGACCAACATATTTCTTTTGTTGAATTTTCATATAATAACAGTTTTCATTCCAGTATACAGATGGAACCATTTGAGGTGTTATATGGGAAGCGGTGTCGAACTACAACTTTCTGGGATGAAGTGGGTGAAAGGAAGCTGATGGGACCAGAATTGGTAGAAGAGTGGGTAGAAAAAGTTCAGATGATACAGAAACACATGAGAACAGCTCAGAGCAGGCAGAAGAGTTTTACGAACAACAGGAGGAAGGATGTCTCTTTTGAAGTAGGTGATCATGTTTTTCTCAAAATCTCACCATGGAAAAGTGTGATGCGATTTGGTAAGAAAGGAAAGCTGAGTCCAATGATCATTGGACAATATAAAATTCTTGAGAGAGTTGGATCAGTTGCTTACCGAGTGGCTTTACCTCAGAGTTTATCTCAGGTGCACAATGTTTTTCATGTTTCAATGTTAAGGAAGTACATGCTAGATCCATCTCATGTTTTGAGTCCAGAGGTAGTTCAACTGGAAGAGAACCTATCTTATGAGGAACAATCTGTCCAAATTCTTGACCACATTGAGAAAGTTTTATGGAATAATGTGATTCATCAGGTAATGGTTTTGTGAAAAAACCACATGATTGAGGAGACAACATGAGAATCTGAAAATGCAATGAGGGCTAAATACCACCACCTATTCGATAAGTAGCTAAATTGTGGGGACGCAATTTTCTAAAGGGGGGAAGGATGTAACATCCCAAGTAAGTAATGAATAATAGATATAGGTATCTATTTCTATTTATGAATTAGATAGTGTTTTAGAGTCTTAAAATGAGAATAAATCCAATCCTAATCATGAAATACAGTAATATTTTTAAAAGATTGTTTTACTACCTTTTGAGGGAAACCCATTTTCAAATAAAACATTTGAAAATTTTATAAGCACTATTTGTAGAAATAAACTTATTCATTATGATTGGGAAATTGAAATTTACTTTGGGTAAATTTTTGGTATTTTTCCGATAAAGTTCATTTTTTAATGAATAGAGAAAAATGTAGTATTTTATTTCAAAACCTCTTTTTAATCTAATTTATTTATATGATAAGATTATATTTTGAATTTTTTTAAATTTAAATTATAATATATTATTACCATTTAATCCAATAGTTTTCATTGGAATTAATTTCACTTTGAAATTGTACTTAAACTAGTGTCAATCTTTTGATACTTATTGTTTCATAAAAACACGCTATTTGCTCTGACAACAGAAATTAATTATTAAATTAGTTAATGTAACATATATGTTTTGAATTCTGTAAAATAGACATCATTTTTGAATTTGGAATATCAAATATTGCTTAGGGTGAAGTTTTGGTATTTTTCTGAAAAACATCAATTTTTGATGAATAGTGAAACCACTAAGTGGTACTTAAAAAATAGATTTTTCGTTTAAATAAAATTTTACCACCTTTGTGTTTTGAATTTCAAAACTCCGACATAAATGGTTGTCATTAGGAAGTAAAATGTGGTTCAATGGTATTTAAATAATTTTTTTGGTAAATAGTAACTTTTAAGTTTATTAATCGCGATTAGAGGTAATTAGTGTAGTTTAAGGTAAAAATAATGTTTTAATAATATAAAATGACCATGAAACTTGTCCTACCCTTATTGGATGTTTCATGGCCGACCCAGAAAACCCATGGGTCGTTTTTTGGGACCCCATGGAGCCACTTGTGTAAGATAAAGCCATTAATTCTTTTTATTTAATGTAAAAGTAAAAATGACACAAACATGAGTTGTTTTACTAAAACAACTTTTACATGGGGATATAGAAGTCCGATTTTTAACTATAAATAGTAATTGGAAAGATAAAAAGATTTCCTACATCATAGTAGCTTTTTTATAATTTTTAGACATTAAATAAATTAAATTATTTATGATACCATGATGATGCATCAATGACCTCATTATTTAACGATTTAAATAAAATGAACAGATAATGTAAACTCTAAGACCTAAACTTGTCAAAAACCTATTGTATGGGTGTATTTAGAACTATTATCACCTTAAACTATAAATATTTAATTTAGGGACCTTTTAAATCCGAAAAGCATTTTATAATAAAGTATCCTTTTATACCTTTCCAAGAGTGCCCCTCCTCTCCTCTTATAAAAGGACCCCACCTCTACCACCTTACCCACATTTGAAAAGCATTTTTCTTGGCCAACCCCTGCCAATTTTGTCTCTCCACATCCCTCTCTAACGTCTATAAGCCTCACTTTGGGAAGAATTCTTCCAAGAAGCACTTTAGCTCAAATCAAAAAGAGTTACCTGATTTAAAGGTAGTGTCTTCTCTTGTGTTCTTATGTTTTATTTTGCTTCTCCAACCCCCTATACTCTGTTTATTAATTTCTTTTGTAACAACAACAGTATCTTAAATATACTAGGATGTTTTTATAAGAAGTATTCGAGCTACACTTACACACACCTACATCTAATGGTTAAAGAACATACTGTTTCTGTGAATGGCGAATTTATGCCTCATGAAACGATGATTGTTCAATATTCTTTTAACACCATTAAAGGTATCCATTAAGATGTCACTATATTTATATATGATATATAATATGTTTATTTTTTACTTAAGAATATGTATTTTTCATCCATGGCATACCTTTATTGTCTCCATTATGGGTAAACGCGATATCTTTATTTTAGGAAGTGCGGACTATCACCCCCTCAAAGTGATTTGATTCGTTAATACCATATGTGGTATTTATGAAAAATCGATTTAATGATATTATATATGATACCATAATGTAATTATAATTCTATTATGTATCATTATGTTTTAATTCCATTAAATATGAAATAGAAATGGATGTAGCGTTCATGCGTACGTACGGCTTACCGTCTCCGTGAACGGTGCATTTCATTTCATACCTCTAAATGATTATGCAATATTATAAATGCATGTATATACTATATATATATATAATATATATGGAATCTACATCATGAATATCATTCTTGAGATAATGGATATTTGACTACGTGAACAACTTGTAAATATAAGTTCATTTTTGACTCAAGTACCAATGATCGTTAAAACGACCGTTATTAAGTTAAATAATTACGTAGTGTTAATGACATGGAAATAAGTGATATAAAAGGAATAATGAACTTGAAAAAGGTTCATAAACAAGTAGAAATTAACTCAAGTTTATTATTCAGGATGTTAAAGAACGATCGAGTCATGTCAGACCCGAGGTATGGGACTTCGTCTCAATCTCCTTTCATTGAGGCATATTTTGTTTTACAAACAACCTTCTTTTTATGGTGTATAAACCCATTAGACATTTATGTTTATTCAAAAGGAATTTTTTTTTATACGAAGCATTTTACTAAACTAAAAAATGAATGTTTTTTTGTCGTACGCATGCAGCGACAATGATTTTTCCACCGCCGTGACCATTATTTGAGTTTCGACTTCCTCTACAAGCCATAAATTTTTTAAAGAAAAATAAATACCCTGTTTTACTTTTCATTTATATTGGTATTGAAAATGGTTTTCATAATGTTTTTATATCAATGTGTTGTATTGATATCTTGTGATTGCAAAGTGGAAATGTTATGTTTCCTTTATGCATGTTTTATATGATATGATTATGTTATGGTTCTTGGGCATTATTATGATGACGGGTGGTTCCGTGATAAACTAAGGGCAGGTGAGCTCGATATAGATCTCCAATGAATGGGGTAATGTGAAGGAGTTAAACATTAAGGTTTCTCCGAAGAGATTTAGGGAATATACTGTGATGGGTATTCCAAACGTAACCAAGAGGGTTACTCCCAACGTAAGAATGTTATGAATGCCTCAAGTTACCTTTATGTCTTATGATTTCTATGATTTATTCATGATTTGATGAGGAATGTTAATGTTCTTATGTTTTATGAGTAGAGTATGATTTCATTGATTCTTATGTATACATGTACTCATGTTTCCTTTCCATATTTTTATATCCATTACTGAGATTTTTATGCTCATCCCAAGTTTTTGAAATGTTTTTCACAGGTCAAGGGAAGGGTACATGATATGATGATTGTGTCAAGGAAGTGTCAAGAAAGAATCCATATTTTATTTTAAATATGTTTCCGTTGATGGGAAAAATTGAATACTATCTTTTACTGTATCTTTTTTGTTAAATGTGGGATGTAATGCATGTTTTATGATCGAATTTTCTAAAAATCTAAACCTGAAAAGATCCTCAAGGTTAATTCTTGAAATATCTCAAGATTAAGTAATGGATAAGGCTGGGGCCTTATAGTTGATATCAGAGGTCATTTTAGATAACTTTAGGAGTTAGAATTTTATTAAATTATTATTCAAAAATATTTTTATTGATGGTCAAATTGAAATACTATAGCATTTTAAGACTACCATGTTGCTTCGCCTAAGATATTTCTGTGTTAAGAATGGTTTTTCATAGAAGAAACAGAACAAATTTTTTTGGAAGGCATACAGAGGGGAATGACCTTTCAAATCAGTATCCTGAGATGGTTGGAATTAGAAATGATCATTTTTTTACAGTAATGGCTCAGTTGACTCAAGTGAAAAATGTTGGTTGTTTTTATTGATGTTATTTCTGGTGTTTTCTAAAAGTAAAGAGGATAATGAATGTTATTTAAGTGTTATTTTGCAAACCTTGAATGAAATGAAATTTTTTGGGAAATTCATCAAGTGTGAGTTTTGGTTCCAACAAATTTCTTTCCTTGGTCACATTGTTTCTAAATATCGAATAACTGTTGATTATGCAAAAACAAAAGTTGTTGAAGAATGGACAAGACCCACAAATTTAACTGAGATCCGTAGTTTTCTTGGTTTGGCAGGTTACAACCGAAGGTTTGTTAGAAATTATTTCCGATTTTCTAGTCCAATGACTAATCTAACTCGGAAGGGTGTTAATTTTATATGGACAAAAAAATGTGATGATTTTTTTTAGTAACTGAAAAGAAGATTGGTGAATGATCCAGTTTTGGCACTACCTTCCAGGAATGGTGAGTTTGATATCTACAGGTATGCTTCATTGAAAGGACTTGGTTGTTTCCTAATGAAGAATGATCAGGTAATTTCTTATGCTTCACAACTATTGAAAACTCATGAGGTAAATTACCCTACACATGATTTGGAATTAGCTACTGTAGTTTTCGCTCTAAAAATTTGGAGGCATCATTTGAATGGAGTAATGTGTGAAATATATACCGATCACAAAAGTTTAAATTATATATTCACTCAGAAATAATTGAACATGAGACAGAGGATATGGCTATAATTAATCAAGGATTATGATTTTACAATTCATTACCATTCGCGAAAAGAAAATAAAGTGGCTGATGCTTTGAGTTAAAAAAGTATTGCTTCATTAGCAATGTTGTGTTTTGAACGTGATCCTTTGGTTAAGGATTTGATGAACATTGGCATAGATGTTTTTGGTGCAGGATGTTCTTCTATTTTGTTTCAGGTATCATTGAAATCTTCTCTATCAGATAGAATCAAGCAAGCACAGAAGCAAGATAATGAGTTGCAGAAAAAGGAAGAGCTGGTTCCGAAGGGTTAAAGCAGAGCGACAGTTACCGAAAGGGATGCTTCATCCATTACCAGTGCCAGAGTGGAAATGGGAAAATGTGTCCATGGTCATTGTTGTGGGATTACCGAGGACAACTCGAGGTAATAAGTCAATCTGGTTTATAGTTGATCAATTGACTAAATATGCTCATTTCCTTCCTATTCGAGATACTTTGTCTCTAGATCAACTTGGTCGGTTGTATCATAAAGAGATAGTAAGGTTTCATGGAGTTCCCCTCTCCATTGTATCTGATCGTGATCTCAGGTTTACTTCTATCTTTTGGAAAGGCCATCAGAAGTCGTTGGGTACTGAATTAAATTTTAGTACAACTTTTCATCCTCAATCAGATGGGCAGTCAAAACGAACAATTTAGACTTTGGAAGATATGCTATGTGCTTGTTCGATGGATTATCAGGGATGTTGGGACCAACATCTTTCTTTGGTTGAATATTCATATAATAACAGTTTTCATTCCAGTATATAGATGGCACCATTTGAGGCATTATATGGGAAGCGGTGTTGAACTCCAACTTTCTGGGAAGAAGTGGGTGACATGAAGCTGATGGGACCAGAATTGGTAGAAGAGCTGGCCAAAAAAGTTCAGCTGATACAGAAACACATGAGAACAGCTCAGAGTAGGTGGAAGAGTTATGCGGACAACATTTGAAAGGATCTCTCTTTTTAGGTAGGTGATCATGTTTTTCTCAAAGTCTCACCATGGAAAAGTGTGATGCGATTTGGTAAGAAAGGAAAGATGAGTCCAAGGTTCATTAGACCATATGAAATTCTAGAGGGAGTTGGATCAGTTGCTTACCGAGTGGCTTTACCTCCGAGTTTATCTTAGGTACACAATGTTTTTCATGTTTCAATGTTAAGGAAGTACATGCCAATTCCATCTCATGTTTTGAGTCCAGAGGTAGTTCAGCTGGAAGAGAACCTATCTTATGAGGAAAAACCGGTCCGGATTCTTGACCATAGTGAGAAAGTGTTATGGAATAAGTGGATTCATCAGGTAAAGGTTTTGTGAAAAAACCACATGATTGAAGAGGCAACATGGGAATCTGAAAATGCAATGAGGGCTAAATACCCTCACTTATTCGATAACTAAATAAATTGTGGGAACACAATTTTCTAAAGGGGGAAGGATGTAACATCCCAAGTAAGTAATGAATAATAGATATAGTTATCTATGTCTATTTATGAATTAGATTGTGTTTTAGAGGCTTAAAATGAGAATAAATCCAATCTTAAGCATGGAATACACTAATATTTTCAAAATATTGTTTTAGTTCCTTTTAATGGCAAAACATTTTTAAATCAAACATTTGACAATTTTATAAGCTCTATTTTTCGAAATAAACTTATTCATTATGATTGGGACATTGAAATTTACTTTGGGTAAATATTTGGTATTTTTCGAATAAAGTTCATTTTTTAATGAATAGTGAAAATGTTGTATTTTAATTCAAAACCAATTTTTAATCTAATTTATATATATGATTTGAATATCTTTTGAATTGGTTTTAAAGTAAAATTAGAATATATTTTTACCATATAATCCAATAGTGGTCGTTGGAATTCATTTCACTTTGAAATTGGACTTAAACTAGTGTCAATCTTTTGATACTTATTGTTTCATAAAAACACGCTATTTGCTCTGACAGCAGGAATTAATTATTAAATTAAATAATGTAAATTATATGTCTTTAATTTTTTAAAATAGACATAATTTTTGAATTCATAATATCAAATATAGCTTAGGGTGAAGTTTTGGTATTTTTCTGAAAAACTTCAATTTTTGATGAATAGTGAAACCACTAAGTGGTACTTAAAAAACTGATTTTTCATTTAAATGAAAATTTACCACCTTTGTGTTTTGAATTTAAAAAATTAGACATACATGGTTTTCATTATGATGTAATATGTGGTTCAATGGGATTTAAATAATTTTGTGGTGAATAGTAACTTTTATGTTTATTAATCGCGATTAGAGGTAATTAGTGTAGTTTAATGTTAAAATAATGTTTTAATTATATGAAATGACCTTGACACATGTCCTACCCTTATTGGATGTGTCATGGCCGACCAATACAACCCATGGGTAGATTTTCTGGACCCCATGGTGCCACTTGGGTATGATAAAGCCATTAATGCTTTTTTTAATGTAAAAGTAAAAATGACACAAACATGAGTTTTTTTACTAAAACAATTTTTACATGGGTTTATACGTGTCAGATTTTTAACTATAATTATTCATTGGAAATATAAATATATTTCCTACATCATATTATTTTTTTTATAATTTTTAGATATTAAATAAATTAAATTATTTATGACACCATGATGATGCATCGATGACCTCATTATTTAACGATTTAAATAAAATGAAAAGATAATGTAAAATAGAAGACCTAAACATGTCAAAAACCTATTGGATGGGTGTATTTCGAACTATAATCACCTTATCCTAGATATATATAATTTTGGGACCTTTTGAATCCGAAAATAATTTTATAATAAAGTATCCTTTTATACCATTCCCATAGTGCCCCTCCTATCCTCTTATAAAAGGCCCGCACCTCTGCCACCTTAACCACACTTACAAAGACTTTTTCACAGAAAACCCATACCCATTTTGTCTCTCCAAATCTTTATATAACTCCTAGTAGCCTCACTTTGGGCAGATGTCTTCCCAAGGTAGCCATTGAGCTCAAAGAAAAAAGAGTTACCCTATTTAAAGTTAGTGTCTACTCTTGTGTTCTTATGTTTTATTTTCATTCTCCAACCCCCTACACTCTTTTTATTCATTACTTTTGTAAAAAACAGTATCTTACATATACTATGGTGTTGTTATAAGAAGGATTTGAGCTACACTTACACACACCTACATCTAATGGTTAAGGAACATACTGTTTCCGTGGATGGCGAATTTCTGCCTCACGAAACGATGATTGTTCAATATTATTTTAACACCTTTAATGGTGGCCATTATGATGTCACTAAATTTATATATTATATATAATATGTTTATTTTTTACTTAATATTCTTTATTTTTCATTCATGGCATGCCTTTTTGGTTTCCATTATGGGTAAACGTGATATCTTCATTTTAGGAAGTGCGGACTACCACCCCCTCAAAGTGATTTGATTCGTTAATACCATATGTGGTACATTTAAAGATGGATTTTATGATATTATATATGATACCATACTGGAATTATAATACTATTATGTATCATTATGTTTTAATTCCATTAAATATCAAATAGAAATGGAAGTAGTGTTCATGCGTACGTACGGCTTACCGTCTCCATGAACGGTGCATTTCATTTCTTAACTCTAAATGATTATGTAATATTATAAATGAATGTATATACTATATATATATGATATATATGGAATCTAAATCATGAATATCATTCTTGAGATAATGGATATTTGACTACGTGAACAACTTTTAAATATAATAAGTTCATTTTTGACTCAAGTACCACTGATTGTTAAAATGACCGTTATTAACTTAAAAAATTACATAGTGTTCATGACATGGGAATAATTGATATAAAAGGAATAATGAACTTGAAAAAGTTTCTTAAATAGGTAGAAATTAACTCAAGTTTATTATTCATGACGTTAAAGAAGGATCAAGTCAAGTCAGACCCGAGGTATGGGACTTCGTCTCAATTTCCTTTCATTGAGGCATATTTTGTTTTATACACAAACTTCTTTTTACGATTTATAAACACCTTTGACTTTTATGCTTATTAAAAAGGAATATTTTTTTTATATGAAGCATTTTACTAAATTACAAAATGAATTTTTTTTGTCATACGCATGTGGCGACACCGACTTCTCTGCCGTCGTGACCATTATTTGAGTTTCAGCTTCCTTTACAAGCCATATTTTTTTTAAAAGAAAAATAAATACCCTATTTTACTTTTCTTTTATTTTGGTATTGAAAATGGTTTTCATAATGTTTTTATATCAATGTGTTGTATTGATATATTGTGATTGAAAAGTGGAAATTTTATGTTTCCATTATGCATGTTTTATGTGATACGATTATGTTATGGTTCTTGGGCATTATTATGAAGACTGGTGGTTCCATGATAAACTAAGGGCAGGTGTGCTAGATATAGATCTCCAATGCATTGGGTAACGTGAAGGATTTAAACGTTAAGATTTCTCTGATGATATTTATGGAATATACAGTGATGAGTATTCCAAACGTAACCAAGAGGGTTACTCCCTACGGAAGAATGTTATTAATGCCTCAAGTTACCTTTATGTCTTATGATTTCTATGATTTATTCATTATTTGATGAGGTATGTTAAAGTGCTTATTTTTTATGAGTATAGTATGATTTCATTGATTCTTATGTATACATGTACTCATGTTTTCTTTCCATATTTTTATATCCCTTACTGAGCTTTTTATGCTCATCCCATGTTTTTTAAATGTTTTTCACAGGTCAAGGGAAGGGTACATGATATGATGATAGTGTCAAGGAAGTGTCAAGAAGGAATCCCTGTTTTTTTTTAAATATGATTCCGTTGATGGGAAAAAATGAATACTATCTTTTATTGTAACCACTTTGTTTAAATGTGGGATGTAATGCATTTTATATGATCTAATTATCTAAAACTCTAAACATGAAAATATCCTCAAGGTGTATTATTGAAATATCTCTAGATTAAGTAATGTTTAAGGCTGCTTCCATATATTTATGGAAGTCAAAAATGGAATCCATATCTAGAAAAAAAAAATCTAAATTAAATAGGAAGAGAAAGGTGAGATTGAGGGATTAGTTACCTTGTATCAACAAACATAATAAGTACATATACTTTTTTTATGCGAGGAATGTTGTAGGATTAAAGCATGAAAAAGGGATGATCCCATTTCATTTTTTTAGGTCTATAAAAAAACCCAAGGGTGTTAGAAAAGAAATATTGAAAAAATATGATTTTTAAAAATAAACCAAATGAGGCACCATTGGGTGTTTGGTGGTCACCCACAGGGATTATTGTGGATCATGATGGACTAAGTCTAATTCCTCCAATATCATGATGTAAATAATTATAGTACCCCATAGATTAACATAGTACATATGTAGTGATAGTATATTTTTTTACTAACCTATACATGTAAAGACCTCCATATAAAAAACAGTAATTTCATCACCTCTATGATTTTATAAAAATTTCAAAATAACTATATATTAAAGTTTAGATTTTAAAAAACACTTATAATGATCACTGCCTTAAATAAAATAACAAAATTACCATATAAATAAATTTTCCCTCATCAAATATCCAATTAAAATCCAAATATAACCCTTTAATATTCCTGTAATACTAAATGAAGAAAATGATATAATTGTACTTTACAACCTTGGATGGACATACCAATCTCTTGTATAAATATATTAATAATTCTTATCAATTAGTCTTTTTATAACAAACCAAATCCAATTTAAAAACAATCATTAGTGTTCTATTTCTTAAATCCCAAC
This sequence comes from Viscum album, assembly GCA_963277665.1. NCBI lineage: Eukaryota > Viridiplantae > Streptophyta > Magnoliopsida > Santalales > Viscaceae > Viscum > Viscum album. Next base: position 765,634,235 of record OY728150.1, read on the forward strand.
TCTAAAACACACTTAAAATTATTAAAAATATTAATATAAAAAATGTTAAGATACCTATTTCCACGAACTCTAATGATCTATCAAATCATTAACATATAGTGATATCCACTATATAAGTCAAATATAATTTATTATTTTCTATCCAACCACTGTATTTTTAATCATATTATATATTTATACATAGAAAATATAACAAATTCCATCAATTTAATAAAAATGGATAAATAAATATTTATCAAAATATATTCATTTAAATTTAATTTATTTATAAATAATTGATATATTCCACTTCGAAAAAAAATATTTCATAATAAAGAGATTATTAAAAAATTATATTTTAAAAAAAATCATGTTTATTATAAAACAAGTAACCATTTTGGAAATGTAATATCTTTTCAAGATGTATTTAATTTAATCACACTATTGTAAAACCATTTTATCATCACTAAAAATAAAAAAACAATTCACCACATTTCAATAATTAAAACTTCATTATATATATAGAATTAAATCACATGTAGAATACATTACCTTAACAAAAAATTAATCCTTGACTATTTTAAATAATTTATTCTTTAAATAATTATTTATTAATGTAAACAATAATTACATTTTCAGTAAAATTAAATTAGTTAAATTAATTGACCAATAATAGTAATAATATTTTAGATAAAAATTATATATATATATATATTAAAACATTCATATTATGAATGATGATATGAGAAAACTAGATCCTAATGAGGCCCTAGAACTCATTGGAATTCTCATTCAATTCCTACTCAAAATACCCCCAAAGTATAATCTCTCCCTTTCATGAAATTCCTTGTTCAAAGACCCATACATCCATTGGTATATAGGTTTACACTATTACTATGTTGGTTAGACACAAAATATTTTACTCCCCCTATTCATTGAAACCACATCTCTAACTATATCAAACTTTATCAACAACTAATAATTCTCTGATACCATTATGTAATGACCTGACTCTAATCTTTCATGGACTCATATTTGAATTCCACAATCATATGATGGGTTCCTCAATCATTTTTGAATGATGATTAGTGTTTATTGGTTATTTATATTATTCAAAAACAATTTACCCTTATTCATAAAAATCATTGATCATTACTGGATTCTATAAATTTTTTTACTTTTTCCCAGCTGTATATCTGACATTTCTAAAACCAATTACATATAAATAATGTAAAAAATCTAGTGGTGCCTTATCCTAACAGTATAAAAATATAAAAGTAAATTAATTTGTCAGTGAATCTAATAAGTAAAATTATTTAAAATAAAAATAAAACTATTAGAATAATTTAAATAATAAAAACATAAAATGACAATTGCTAAATTCCCATGAATATCTTCTGTAAAGGAAAGAAAAAAAAATTACGCGGCCTTGTGTTTTATTATCCTTTTACATAGACATGTTGTTAGTCTAAATATTATTTATATTCCAATGGACACCTTATATTTAAAATGTGATAATGTATGTTCACCAATATATGTATGCAATGAGTAAGTACAAATATCTTGCCTGCACCACTAAAAGTAGTCAACTAAAACAAGTAAATAATAAAGTTAATATATGTGTTAATTTGTGTAAAATATAGAATATAAATATATTTAGGATATAATAATAAATTAAATTATTGTTCTATATATTATCTATTATAAATTACAGAATACTAACAAACTCAAATGAGAAAATTAATAAGAGTTGTATTGAAATACCATCAATATCCTCTTACACCTACATGAGAAGTTATAAAAAATATACAATTTCAAAACTCTCAATATAATAATTAGATCTATAAATGATTCAAAATAATCCTTATAATCCCATTATAATAAATATAAAATTCTCAATAATATTATAAATGGTGAAAAAAATTTAGGAATCCCTTAATAATGAAATTAGGGAAAAGATGATATATAAATAGTAAAAATGTCACAAAAAACTAGGTCTCCCATATAACCTAAATTTCATCATCATATACATACAACCAATAAAATATTATGAATTGATAAATATTAAACATTAACTATAAAAATAAAAATAGAAATCTACATCATGGTATGTCTAACATGAAATAATACAGATCAAAAAAATTATAATAAAATTCCAAAAAATGAATATCTATTATGTAATCTAATCGGTATAAATAAATGTTAATGAATTAAATGTAATGAAAGGTTATTCACATGGAAGGAAAAATAGGATCCCCTTCTTGAATAATAGTGAATAACCCTACCCCACTACACATAATATTATCAACCCCAACTGACAACACATCAGTAAAACGTTGAATAAATCCACAAAATATTCCACATAAGCCAAATAAAAAAAATTAAATATCATGTATTACAAAAAATAATTACACTAATTATAATATTTTAAAATATACTTAATTTTATATCTCAATCCAACACCACAAAAATATATATGTCACTACTTAGGGTATCAAAAACATGTATACTTATTTGAACAATATAAAATTGATGCATACCACTAATAATATATACTCCATCATAATACCAATAAGTAATATGTCACCATTACATTTCCATTTACTACTTTACCTGCGTTAGATAACATTCTCTACACTTACAAAAGATTAGTTATCCGACCAACCCACTCAAAATGACACCCATGATGATATATATCCCATACTAAAAACCGTAATATAATCAACTAAAAAAATGGTATAATCAAAATTATGAATTACGAAACAATTCACATATAAAAATAATACAAGATCATAATAATCCCATTAATAATGTTTTTGAAGTTCTTAAAGGCATAATTTAGATCCTTAGTGATAATGTGTTAAAGGAAGAGTAAGACTGTAATACACCCATATAAGTGACATCACCTCATAAGAATGAATCCATAATTAGTTTTCTGAATTCTAACAATTTTTTTACTATTTCTAATAATTACCCATATATTTTTAGGTATTAAATTTTGTCATATATATATAGAACATGGATGCAATTTCAATGAACTATAATTTTTTAAAAAAAATTATTTATAAAAAATACATTCAATTAATTTTTTGAGACAAAATCACCACTATTAGATCAACCAAACCTATCAATTGAATTTTCATTAATGGATCAAATCAAACTGGTTAATGGTTGATTATTGAATTATTATTCATTCATGTTATCTATAAATAATAATTATTAACCCTTAAAATAATAACATAGAGATCATGGTTACATGATTAATAATTAGAAAGGTACACCATGAAACTTATATCAAGAACCCTCTTAAATAATTAAATAATATAATTGAGATTTACAAAATCTCATAATAATGCACACAATCAAGTAAGAAGTCACATTTAAATCAATAATATAATATATTTCATTATATGAGGATCTATATATGTATACTAAAAATAATACTATAAAATGTATCACCAATTTATATTGAAACACAAAAATATATAAATAAATATATTAGATACTATAAAGTAAAATAACATATTCTGGTTATTGTGATGGCAAAATAATTCAATTTTAAATAAAAAATTATTTATAGTCCCATCGGGTGTTTCTCGAAGGGTACCTAATCGATATACCCAATGCTCTCCATGAGAACATGAACATGTCAAGTTCTACCAGACTGAGAAACTATTAATATTCTTCACATTATGATTCAAATCCATTGCATAGTGAGGTTATGTATGGTGCACTCTAGTCTTGGTCAGCCCCTTCCCTAGATTCCATTATAAACCGTACACATGTATTGGTAGGGCGAATCACATTTAGATGAATGGGATCATGATAAGAATATTGGATTTTGTGATTGTGCCTTCAGGTCATAAGGGTTTTAGGAAATCAATATTTTAAAGGGCATCTAATCCACTATGCCTTTTGGTCATGTAAGGGTTAACTCTAAACCATAAGGAAATGTGGGATATATTTCCTACAACAATTGGACACTACCCCTCCAAGTAAATAAAATTTAATTATATATATAAATATTAATTAATATTTTCATTATCATTTATTAAATTTTATTTATCAATGAAAATAATTTGGCATTCATGTCAATGGTTAAGACCAAATTAAACACTATAGGGGTGGATATCAACCACCTACCTTAAAAAACTAAATCCAATCTCATCTTATTCCAATGACCATGAGTCATATTTTTCAAAATAATAATACAATATTTCTAAAAAAATATCCTTATAATATTCTAAAACATCCAAAAATAAAAAACATTATAAACACAACACTCCCACAACCAAAATATCTAATATTACTAACCTAAGAAAAAATTAATTGAAATAAAAATAATAAAAACTAAAATTCACTAAACAAAAAAACTGTTATAAAAATTGTAATTAATATATTGTTATCATACATTCTTGGCCTCATCAAATGGTTTCAGAAAAACCCCTCTATTACCCAATGAATTTCACCATACTCTAGTGAAATCATATATATAATCTACATCATGTTAAATGGAACTAAAATTAATAGACTTTGGAATAAAATGGTGGAATAAAAAGTATGTAACTAATTTTTTATAACCAAATTAATTCTTCTGGACTAGTAATTATAGAGGATTTAAGGAGGGGAAAATAAGTGAAAAACATGAATATTCCCTTTTATTATTATATTTTGGATAGGAAAACTGTGAAAATATTTAAAATTTTGAATATGAAAAATATTAAACACAGTAGTTTAAAAAATTACATTCGTAACCACCAGAAACCATGTGTCTTCCCACAAGCCACACAATGAATCACTAAGATCCCCATTGATGTTATGAAAATTCGTATAATAAAATACAGTGAGATACCGATACTGGTAAGCCCAACAAGATCCCAATGTCACTATATAATGTAATACATCGATTACTGCAGCCAGTAGTTATAATTTAATTCCATAAAACAAAAAATTATAGTTTTTTTTCATTTAACCATGTCCAAATAATCACATTATACTATTAAAAAAACTAATAACAGTTAATAACTCAACAAAAATCTAAAAATATAGTAAAACTCATATTTAAATTTTTCATGTTTAGTAATTTAAGAGTAATATAACCATTAACTGGTAAAATAAAACAATTGAATGTCATGATTACCCCAACACATCAAATTTAATACATAAAATATATTAAGAATTTATTTAAAAAAAATGACAACCTATCCAAACATTCAATACATCAGATAGATACAAAATTATACCCATAAAATTTATTCAACAACTTTTCTGAAAACCCCAACAGAAAACACAGAATTAAATATGAAAAATTTTAATATATAATTGATAAGATAACATAACTAATGTTTAAAAAACATGGGTAATAAATAATGAAATTATGGTCCCACAACTATATGAATATACCATTATTTTCTATTTCATATAATTTTGTTATATTTTTTAACACATAATAATTATACCATTAAAAACCAATTTAATAAAATCATTCCATATATTTAAAAATATAAAATAAAATTATTTTCAAGTAAATTTATTCATTTGTTAAAAAATAGTTTATAAATTTAAAATATGAAAATATTATCTTCATAAAACCAATATTTTTTCTATAATTTCAAAAAAAAGTCCAAATTTATTTGAAAATAAGTTATTGTTTTAAAAAGTAAACCATATTTCAAAAATATAATTTAATTGCTGCAATTAATTATAAAAACATTAAGATATATTTTTTTTTTAAAATATGAGTCTTCCCATTTGGGACACTATTTAGATGTGTCAAATAGACATAATATATGGTCCATCATTTCTTCTTTCCAATGAAATAATAACTTCCCCACTATGTTTATGGTTTTCGAACCATTGAGTGGAGATAGGGGATGAGATGTTGTCTCATTCAAATAATGATTTTTATTTGACAAGTTTGTGATTCCCATATATATATATTTTAGAGGTACTCCTGAATCCCTTCCAAGAGTAATTGTTTTGTAAAATAGTACATTATTACAATTTATAACTTATTTTGGTGAAAACATAATGGTTTATGAGGATGTGTGTGTTAGGTATTTTTAAAGATTCCTATGTATAATCCTTGTATCAGGGTAAATCAGTGACTTATGATTATAATTTAAGGTAAATGAGCTAATTGAAAAATATCTAAGTATTAAGGATATTAAATCTTCCTCATACCATACCATGAGGGATTATTATTATTGTCATTTATACATTGAGAAGGATAAAATTTATCATATTTATATAATTTCATAAGGGAATCTTATTATTTTTACATAAGGAACACTTATTCCTCTTATGGTTTTCATATAAGGGATAATTGTCCTCTTATTATTAGAATATATGAAGTGTTATTTCTTTTATACTCTTTATAAATTTTTGGTCGGTCATAAGCATGTTAGGCTATATGGGAATCTTAGGTACCTCACACAAATGATAATTATATGATCACATAACATATCTGATGAATTTTATATAAGGAATTATATTCTCATTAAATAATTATTCACATTCTTTTAATATTAATAATAATATGCTCATCATATAAAGGAGTATGGATTTATTTTTTCATCATTAAATAAGAATTTTGGTTATCCCCATGTAAGTGATCCATTGACATTTTTACTTTTCATATAAAGAAAATATATTTTTTATGCCCGTCACATTATATGAATTGAACATATGAGGTATTTAAATCTTTTTAGGATGGTTATCATTGATTAATATCTATTGGGTATGCTCAATGTTTAATGGCCAGTGGGGATTCCCTAAAAATTTGAATGTTCTCCAAAATGGTCACCAAGCTTGTACAATGTCACCTATAAATATTAATACTTGTGGGAAATTAGTATTGGGATTGAACCTATGTGAGGAATCATTTATATCATATTATAACATGGATCTAAACATGTTATTTTATGTTGTACATTTTATGGTCCTATACTAGGAGTGGTCTATGCAGTTTAACATCATGTGTTAAGGATACTAGTTTTAGGAATGTGGTTATAGTAAAGGATCGAGTAGGGAATAATATATTTGGATTCCTATATCTTATTGGGATATAGTAAGAACTTTTATAGGGGTTAGAAAAATTTATTAACCCATACTTATAATTACAAATCATACGTGTGAGAGTTACAAAAACAACCTCAACCCATGGTCAATGTAAATGGATCAATGGTGAAATACCATTAATTTGATTGTGTGTATATTATTTTTATTATAATATCTATATAATCTAGAATTGGTTACCCAATTAAATAATCTATCAGAAAATAATACATTATTAATGAATAAAAACAAGGGTTATGATGACACACATTCAAAGCATATTGGTTTTGCCTAAATCATTAGATTTCATAGGTAATGGTTCACATTTATGAGGTGTATTAATAATGTATAAGGATTGGTATAAAATAGTCTCAAGTATATAAAAATTTATTAAAGTGATTATTTGAATTAAATAAAATAATTTTTATCACTTATAGGAATCTATATATGTATATTGGATCAGATTATGTGAAGTTTAGATGTTGATATTGTATAGGATAGGATTATTTATGTTTCTTCAAATATCTAAAAGAGTTTCATGTATTTATATGTGGTTTATTTATTAGAAAAATGTCTCAAAACATTTGAGGTTTCATAAAATATAATCATGCACAAAAACCCCATTTCATTTGATTTTTCATGTTATGATTTCATGAAACGTTTCTTGCATAACAATGTATCCATAACCCCCATTTTGGATTCCCCTTCCCCTTCATATCCCATGACCATTGTTTGACGATTTTTAATGAATCAAAAAATTCCACTCCCATCACATTTGGAACTAATAAGTGTGAGAAGGATTATATTTCATGGTTGATTATGATGTTTGAAAATTTTCCCTCTTATTTTATAACACAGGTATTCAAGTGTACAACCCATATTTGTAAATACGGGTTGAAACCTCATTAGGTACTAATAATATTTCATTCAAATTTATCCTTTTGACTCATCTCATTGAAAAAAAACCTCATTCATGATAGTCATGTGATAGTGTGTCTGGATTTTTAATTCCATCAAATTATATGTTATATACATATAAAAAAATTTGCATTAATTTTTTTTGAAAATTAATCTTTTCCTGAGGCAAGTCTGCTTCATAAGTCAATGTTTCATTAATAATAATTGGTTGATCCTCAACCACATCAAAATGAATTGAAAATAGAATCTCATTATTCTAATGATTTTAGTTTCAAATGGTAAATTATTTTAGTGATCATCAATATTTGATCAATTGATTGTTTTCCACTACTATATTGGATTTTATATTATTTTCTGAATCCAAAGTTGCAGGAGTATCCACTATATCAACGAATTCCATCACGTGGGTTAAGTATTATATATAACATCGTAATCTCACAATATCTCATTGACAGTTAGGTCACTGCTTTAGAGGATTAATAGAACCTATCAAAGTTAATATCATTACTTTAGACAAAATTGTATTGAGGAAAACTTGTTACTGGCCTAGGACATGAAAATACCCATAAAAAATGTGAAAAACCTAGTATTAGTTATTGTGAAAATTCCTCCACAGTATTACAATATAGTATAGGATAGTATAAAATAATGATAGTATTGGTTTTATAATATATTATTATTTCATCCTTTAGAATACTTAAAAAACATTTGGTAGTGGGAAAACATGTTCTTATACACCTATGATGATGTTTGGAGAGATAATACATGGAATTGAGTTATAAATTTTCTTTTTTATGTCACTATATTATGATTACATATTATAAATTTATTTAAATCAATTATGAGTATATGTTAAATAGAAATTAATTATATTATTTAAGATCATGATGTGGTCCACATAAAAATATGTGATATATTTAAAATTAGAACTATCCCCAACAATAGTAAAATTTATAAAGAATTTTTACTCGAATTCAATGTTTAGGGATATACATACTCAAACCCATTTATTAATAAAACAATACATTATAAAACTAGGAATACCCATGGATAAAGTAACTTCCTATAACTTGAAATGAATTTCAAGAAAAGGTTCAAGATAGTTTTTACATTACTAATTGCTGAATAATGGCGAAGAAGAAGTAGTGCCTCGGACTGAAAGTAAGACACAAGTCTAAAAAATTTTGGTTTCTTTTTCAGTAGGTCAATTACAGAATGTGGGATATATTTTTTTCAATGATTAACCTAGAATTTTAGGGTATATTTATTTTTTGAACTCATTATAAATATAATTTTAATGATTGTTAAGAACCAACACATTAGTGTGTGCGAAGGAAAATTCATCATCACGTTATAGCTTACGGATGAAAATTATACTAGACTGTTCATCCCGGAGTATGCAATTACAAATAAAATATTGGAGAAACATCATCAAGAATGAACTTCCACCACACCTGGATGATCCTCCCCAATTCCTATATAGTTTAGTTTTCATAATCATTAATCTATTAAAAATTTATAACCTGATCTTCTCTCCAAATAAAAATATATTTTTGATGTTATAGAAAATTATATGTATAAAAACATTAACCATTTTAATTATAATAATAGTTTAAATTTTATGTTAACATTAGTGATACATTATCTTCATCATCATCACATTTACTAGGGTGATTATAGAAGGAAATAATTGAATCATAAACGAGATGTCACACCTGGTGTCCTTCACAAGGGAGGTGTTGTTTTTACATAAAGATAAAAAATCATTTGTGATCCACAACCCATATTATTTTTCATAGATATATTTTATAACATAGAGAATATCATTCCATAAAATTTGTCAAAAATATTCTATGAGTAAAATCTTATGTGTTTCCAATAGCTCTAGTGTATGTTGGATCCAGAGGGATTTGGTGATAGAATCACCTTGTGGTTGACTAGATACCCAACAAGTCTTCTCCACAGATACACTTGGTGTTAGATTGAAACACATCCTTGGGGAATTTAATGGATGTCAATTACTTGAAAAAACAACTTGTATAATCATTTCGGTGTTGGGGTAGAGAAAAATTCACTACTAAGGAAGACTATCTTCTAATGAGAATTTTTTTAGATAGTGGTTATTGTCGGGCATCAAGGGGAGGTATTAGGGTGGGGATGTTACCAATTATATGGGGGTCCCAAGGATTTGAGTCTTGTACCATGGTGGGTTATTAATCACCTAGTAGTTCAAACATATATTGGATTTGAAAAATCATCCAAACAAAGACCAAAAGATACTTAAATAGATGGAAATTCTTAAATCTTTAAAAAAATATGATCTATTATAGTTTTACATTCCATAGATGTGAAAATGTAGGTAGATTAATAAAAATGTAATAATTATTCATGGTGTTTTATTGGATAGGGTTGGGCTTCAGGTACCCTTGGTAGAAATAATATCCGACATAAACATGTTGGAAGAGTAGGTATACAACCATTACATGGAGAATATCTTCACTAATATAGTGATGGAGATTCTCGAAAAGTTAAAAAACAATGGATTAGGATATGTTTGTCTACATGAAAAAAAATATCAGAGGGAATATTTTGATATTGACCCCTAAGGAAGTGAAGTTGACTGGATTGAGGCCTCAATAGATGGTGTGGATACAACATCTACCAATATGATTACATATGTATGAATGTATAAGGTATATCCAAACTACATAAACAATCAGGGAATCATTGATAAAATATGAGAAAGATTTTCCATTTTTTCTAATTTACATTGGATTTAGTGGTTGAGGATAATATACAGTAACCTATGAACTGTTCATGTTTGAGGGTATGTAATAATACATTAAGCATCCAAAAAGTTGGAGGGGTCTCACCAGTTTCCCTAGACTACATTGTGGTTATTAGAGTTCAACCAACTTATGATAAATTGTTTTATTAGGACAGCAATGATATTTAGCACTAGTATAATGAAAATATTAAAACCATATGGTATGTAATGAAAATTAGAGCCGTCTTCTTTCCATTGAATATTTTTGGTCACTTTTTACTAATTTTGCCTATTTCACCTATATAATCCCATCTCTCCCCTGAAAGGGTTTTTATTATGTGAGTAAAATCTTTCCCACTGATGTATAGTGGCCCCTTATAGTGGATTATGTCATCAGTCCCTTGAGACATAACCTATTTTCTTGTATAATAGCTAAATATATTTCGGCATCACACCCACTATACTTCTATATATGTGGGAATAATAGTATGTAGATATCTTTTCCACATATATGTCTTCAATGTCAAAAATTATGATTATTTTTTCTTCCATTTTAAGAACTCATTTTTGGAATCTTGTTGAAGCAATGGACCACTTAGGGAATCTATAGTTATAAGAATAAATATCTCAAGATCCTATCACTAACTTTATTAACATGGGGGTGGAGTAGGAACAAAATTTGGCCACATATCATAATGGTGAGCTAACAAAAAACATGGCGTATGATAAAAATAAAATGGTTTTAATCATTACTATTGTGTTTTTCATGATCCATGATGTGGATATTTGACCATGGGGGTGATAAAAAAGGTCCTCATTACACATTCAATCATAGTGAGATAAAGGTTTTAGTTGAGAGGCCATATTCACTGATTGAAATATTGTCTTCTTAGGAGTCTATCATAGAGGATAAAAATGAAATGGGGTCATAAATGGACATATATAACTACATAATATTATAAAGGGAATGGAAGAACTTCTAGGACCACATAAAAACACTCTGCTGGGTCAAATGTGTAGTATTATGGGAACTACTTATCACTGGCTAGTGATCATAGGATCAGTTGGGCATGAAAACTTCTACCATTATGTGATGTCCCATTTATTTCTAAAAAATATGTTGAAAGTGTTTTAATGATAATTAAATAATTCTATGGGCATTTAAGTAGAATATTATATGAATTTGATATGAATAATTTAGTAAGATTTCACACTAAAAGAGGAGGTGAGGAGTTAAATAAATATACTACATATAACTATAGACGAGGTGAAAATTTTATTAAGGGAATAACTAATGGTTTTTTTATATTGATCTGTCCTTTATGTCATATATTGGATGTAGATTATTGAATGACATGTAGGGTGAAATCTGAAGTGGAATAAAATGTAATTTTTAGAACTAAAATGAGTAAGTAATAAATTGAACATGTTATAGTTGATTTATTTTACTAATGATTATCAAGATAATAAAAAATTAATTTATGAATTGAAATTATTGAACTTAATTTAGTAAATTATAAAAGACAATGTTAATGGATGAAATAAATAAAAATAAAAAAGATACCAATAAAATTGATAAGATTATATGATAGATTTTAATGTGTTCCCCTAGAACATCACTCCCATACTCAAGAGGTCTATATTATAAATTCAATGATCTGAAATGATACTACGAAACACATACATCATAGTGGTGGTATCTGAGAAACCACTTGTGAATCAATGGTAGACATATAACCCATCAGATTCTGTTGTAAAGTATGAATAATTGGATAATGGTGGTTGAGGAGAGTTTTTTTAGGAAAAACTTTTACAATCCACTCAAATATAAATTTTTTAAATTATTAAAATAGAGGAGGAGATATTTTAGTTATTGTGTTGAATGAAATTTGGGATTTAGAACTATGAACGGGATTTGGGAAAAATTTGAATTCAAATATTTCACCATCAATTTGATAATTTTGAGAATGAAATTGGGATAAAGGATCAAAAGGGAGTAATTATAATCTTATATGATCCATGGGGGACATTTTATATAATCAATAAGGATTAGTAAGCATATAAAATATTTTAGGCTTAAAGAAGACAAGGAAGGACACCATAATATTTTTACGGCATTTAATTATTCCTTACTAGATCCTGCTTAATGCCATTGGGTACTTTGTAGACTCTGTGGGGTTTCCCAAGGGATGAAAAGATCCAAGTGGTCCTAGGTGACACCCATCATCTAGGAAGTAACACATGGAATCCATTATAATGAATCCTTCCTCAATAGAAGATCCATTGGGTAGTTGGTGCTCCTCTACAAGGAATGTGGTGGTCCAATTACTACAACAATGTTTCTAGACACATGAAACATGGTACATGGTGCACGACACAAGGTATCATAGGTATTCCTTAGACTATCAATATTAATTGAGGCCACATCCACTTAATTCGAATGAAATCTATGAATATTCTAACTTATTTAAAAATTCATCAAGAGTGGAATGAAATATGTAATTTCCTTTGGAATAATATTAAATATTCATTAATATTCCAGGTATTTCATCACTTATAATTTAATGAGAACACTAAAATTAAAATAAATAAATAATTAAGAAACATACAAGAGTTTGCGATAATGAAAAAAACATTAGAGGGGGTGTTACAAAAATATTCCCCTTTTGATGATCACAAATATATAACATAAAAATATAATCTATGTGTAATGATAAATAAATGATAATCATAACATGGAGGAAAATTAATGATATAAAAATAAGTTATTGAATGTGGTAAAGATAAAAAATATTAAATATGATATTAATAATAATAAAGACATATTTTTAAATATATCCAATTTTAAAATAATTAAAAAATATAGATTAGTAAAAATAATTAATCTAATTTACCAAACTACTAACTATTTATAAAATTAAATAATCATTTTTTCTCCTCCCTAGAAAATAAATTTTTTAAACTTTTTTTAACCCTATATTAATATTTGTCTCCAAATTTTTTATTTTCAAAAATAGATAAATCATAATAAAGATAAGAACATGGATAAAAAAATAAGAATTATTTTGAAGATATATCTTGAGGGATACATTAAAAATAAATTAAATAATTTCAAAACGGAAGTCATTGAGAAATAAATATTTTGAAAAAAAATTGAGAAAAAAATATTTAATTTGAAAATCTCATCAAATAATATAATCATTATATATAGTGGGAAATGATAGTAGAGGAGAAAAGAGAAATAGAATATTTTGAAAAAGCATCTTAAATTCTAGACACCCCATAAAATATGATAAATAGAGCAATATAAAAAAGTTAAATAGAATAATAGAAAACACTAAAAAAGGGAAAAAAATATGAGAGTTGAAGAAAATATAAATAATTATAGAGAAAGTTGAATATAAAAGAGTGAAAAAATAGAAAAGGAAAATAAAACATTATATATAATTTCCCTGATATCCCTTCTCATCAAGTCGTGACATTATATTCATTGATTTGTTTTTCTATTGGCTAATATTGAGGAAAAAAATTATTTTTTAAACTGAAAGCATATATTAGAAGTATCCTTCATATTTAAACAATATAAAATACATAATGGAGTTAGTGATAGAAGTATATAAGATATTTTTACTCACTATTTACATTATTTCTGAAAGATAAAAACAATCAATCTTTTTAAATGGAATACTTACCAAAATTGAATTATGTGTTTATAAAATAAAAATAGAATGTAAAAATTATCAAATTTCATATTTTTATGAAATATTAATATAATTACAAGTACATAATATTTTTGAAATATGATTTGGAAATTTAAAAATTTTGATTTTTTTTGAAAATAGTTTATTAACTAATATTCCAAAGATGATTTATCTGAAACAAAATTTTATAATTAATATATATAATTCTCTTATAATGATATCAAAGTTATGTTAAAGGGATCATATTCCAAAAATTAAAATCAATATAGTTATTTATAAAATGGTAAAATAATTAAAAAAAACATACTATGAATATATTTTTTAAATTTTACATCTATAGATTATATATTCAATTTCACAAGAAACCCATTCATATTTCACCATTAAATAAATCAAAAATGATCACTGGATATTGGTTTGGTGAAAATATTAGTATGATGATATTCCAATTGGGCCAAATCTAGAAATAAATTATCACTTTGGGAGTCATTTCTTACAAAATGTTGATGAGTTGAATTTTTTTTGGTGAGAGAGTTATTGATAGGATTTGTAGAGACATTTATTACAATATTTTTATAAATCATGAAAGGGTATGGTGAAATATTATCCAAAAGTCAAATCTAGTGGGTTTTATAGATATAATTTTAGCGAAACAACTCTCAATGAATATTTATTCATTCTTCCTCAATAATAGAAAGTGAAATTGATTTCTTCTTCTTATTACTCCATGAGGTGAGTAACTGTCTAAATATATGAATAGTTCCACTAGATTTTTTCAAATTTCTTTATAATCCTATGAATTTAAAATAAAAAATAGATATTTTAAAAGAGGTTCCAATTAGATTAAATAAAAAAAATATCCTTTTAAATATTGAAAATTCCATTTGATGGATTTGAAATTATATTATTTTTTATTTAATTTAAATTTATACTAATAAGAAAAAGAACTTCATATCCATCAAAGTAACTGGGAGGTAATTTTTTTCCATTCATACTTATTTTATGTTTATTATTTACTCTTTCACTAGATTAATTAAACATTAATTTGAATTTCACCCACATTTTCATTTTAGTTCTTTTAAAATTAATAATTATAAATAATTTTAAGAGTTTATTGATGTATTTTTAACAATTAAAAATAATACATTCAGTTATTTATGAAATTTTGATGTTGAAAAAGGATTGGATTTGACTCATAAATATTATCTTAATGAAATTTTTCATTAAATCATAAAATTAAAAACAAATATTTTTATGGGTATATCCCAAAATAAAATCATCAATTGAAATTTGAATATAGTAAATCATTTGAAGATGTTTTAATTTTGTTAATCAACCATTTCAATTTTAGAACCAATTTAATTGAAATATTTTAATAGAAATCACACTATTCATGAGGGTCATAATATGAACCATAAATGGTTTTTAATTTCTGAAATATTAATTTGATGAATATTTATTTTCAAAACTGGGTGGTTGTTCCACAATTTTTTTAAATTAAAATATTTTTAAAAGAAAAATTTAAATCCCATTAAATTTCATCGAAATTGTTATTAGACATAAATTAAATAAGATTATTAAGTATTATTGAAAATATATTGGTTCAATGGTTTCACCATAAGTGATATCTCATAATTGGTTATATCCTTCGATGTCAAAAATGAGCTTTATTTCTATAGTTATTACTAGATTCATCATAATAATTATTTAAAACCCATTTATAGCTGATTACATGATGATCATTACGACTTGAGATTATATAGATCATTCTGAGTTAATTGAATAGGTTACTCTTGCATGAAAGTTGCCAAATTTTAATTATTAAGGGAATAATTTTGATTTTGAGGTTATTATTGAGAGATATGGTCATGGTAATCAACCTTATTTAAGACATAGATATATGTTTGAGTTCCCCATTTTAAATCAGCAATTAAATTTCAATGATATGTTATTTATATTATTTCAAAAACATCAGAAGAAAATTTATAGAAGATTCATGTTCTTATTAAACGTCATTAGTTTCAAAAGGGTTATTTAAAAAATTATATTTACAAATATTGTTAGAATAATATTTTGGAAAATATTTATTAAATGACTATGGAATTATATATATACGATTATAGAAATTTTTTTATGAAATTATATTATTTATTTACGTTTCTGTACCAAATAAATATACCATCATCAGATTTAGAAAAAAACATTCAATGATTTTTATTGCTGTTTAAAATAAAATAATTGAATTTTTTTAAAAAAAAATATTATTTTGGTTGTTTTGTTAAAAAAATAACATAAGTTTGTTTTAATATAAAATTTCTAAAGATAACATGAATAATTATACATCATGCAGTAGTAATGACCTCAACCCAAACAATATTTAAATAGAAAATTTATTATCAATAGATCAACTGAGTTCATAGATACTATTATTTGGAATCTCCAATTCACTATTATATAAAAGAATTTATTGAGTTAAAAGAGAATTATGATAAACTTATAAAGAATTGAAATCATTAAATTACTAATTATGAAATATTATTTTATGAAAACAATGTGTTGAAAAGACATTGAATGTGTTTTTATTTTCATCCATTTTGGAAAATACTATTAATTTATTGAAAGACTCACTTTTATGAGATTGGATATTTTTTCATTTATGTTTTTTAAATTAATTAATAATAGAGTAAATTATTTTCCTAAAAATGAATTTTTTTAGGACAATAAAGCTAAAAATTAATGATAATAATAATATTTGAAGATGAAACACCATCTATATTTTTAAAATGGGATTTTTTATTTCCCACCATATTTGAGTGCTTCAAAATCATTATTGAAATGAAATTTCGGAAGATCTCATACATTTTGATAATTATTTGGTGTTATAAGGGAATGCGAGTTGTAGTGATTGAGGTTTCTATTCAAAATCATCTATTCACTCAGATTTGAACTAAAAAATCTGATGTTTTTAATACAGATAGATTTTTAATTATTCATTTAAATATTTTTAAACCGTGAATCGATAAATACAAATTTTACTCTTTAATTAAAAATAATGAGATGTTCATTTTCATAAGATATTTTAAACCTTGTATCAAAGAACTCATTAATTATTTGTAAATTTCATTTCTCACCTTTTGTGAAGAAAACATATTTAATTAAATTTTAGTTTGAAAACACATGATATGTTCAATAATTATATATCCATTATAATTAATTTGAAAGGTAAAGTGATCTCCATAATGTTCATCTAATTGAGTTTATTCGAAGAGTTATCCACACATGTATCTGGTGATAAAAAATATTATTATCGTATTATATATTATATTTTTATGGCAAGTCATGAGTCCTATTAAATAAAATAATTATGGTTTTAGTACCCACACAAATTGGGTCCACATACAACAGCTAATAAAAATATTTGTATCAAAATTTGTTTTTATATATATATTAAAGAATGATTAGAGGAAATATGGATTGAATTTATTATTTCAAATCACATTTAATTTCAATCACATTTATTGAATATATATCTATGTTGTTTTCAATAATCGACATATCTTTCACGCCAAAAGAATTAACAATGTGGTGTTTGATTTATTTTTTAAGATTCTTGTAAGATATGAGTAACCATTGTACACCAAATAAAATTTTGGTTTTTATGACCCAAAAATATTATTTGACATTTTTTCACCATGAGATAATTATGAATGGTACTTTTTATGTATTTAATAGTGGATTTTAATTCATCGATATCTGGTTGGGTTTTTCTTTTCATTACGAAGTCTTCATATTCAATGAATTGAAGAATATTTTCTATCAAGTGATTTTATTTTTCTTAATCCAGGTAACTATATCTCATTTGATGTTCTACATATTATGATTTCAGTTTATGATAGTTTATTAATGTTAAAATTTGGATTATTTATGGTCATCATAATTTCTGTGGCATGAGGCTCATGAAGAAAACAAGAGATAACCAGAATGATGAGAAGAAGAAGATAAAGAGGAAAAAATATGAAGAGAGGTATTAGCCTTGATTTATTTATCAATATATTTAATAATTAAGTTCAAGAACGAGTAATATGATGTGTAAGATTATTTTGAATCCAAATTGTAATCACATTGACACGACATCATGAATTTTAAATTTTTTTTATTTGTGATTAATTTATACGATCTTCTTTATTTAGATGGTGTACTCTCATTTAATTTCATCATTAGATTTTTCATTCAAATATCATTACCTATGATTCCACATTTTTCTATAATTTTTTGGATTTGTTTTCAAAAATTAAATTTTGGATACAACTGAACATATTTGTTGTAAGAATATTGTGGCCAATACCTCACCTAGGGATGTTTAACAAATGATAGATTTAAGAGAGATTGGTTTAACTGATTTTTTTATTTCCTAGACTCCTTCCAAAATTGTCCTTTCATCATGATTTACTATGTAAAAAGGGATCTGATTAGTTCCTCAACCACCTTAATTTTCAAATCATTAACCTCTAGAATTAATAAGAAATTACGATCCTAGGTTATAGCTAAATACTAGAGGATATTTATTTTCATAATTTATGATGATAAATCATCACTATGTGGTTTTGAGAAATTAAATATGTTTTTAAATATTATTAACATTATTATAATATAAACAATAATATTCATAGAGAATCATTCTAAATCATGGCTAAAATTATATAATCAGGTACAATTAATCATATTGGTCCCCTTATTGATCACTTCTAAAATCATCAAGATGTCATGAACATCATTTCATAAGGAAAAAAACTATACTCATTAAGATAATGACTATAATTTAATACATTCCTAGAATACATATTCAATAAAAAATAATTAATAATAACATGATTCTATTTTTCTACTGCATTTTTTGTAAGAAAAAATAATGTATCACTATTTACAAAACAGGATAACGAATACCACCAATATAAATTGGATGTGTATTATTCTAATATGAATAGAGGTTTCCATAAATAGTTGGAGCTTTCATATTGGAATTAGATACCATAATAAAATACATCATTGAAATTAGATAGGATTTTAAAAAAAAATTGATTATTTTTAGACAACATAATTTTGATAAAATAAAAATATTCTCAACTAATAATAAATGATGGTTAGAGATTATATATTGGTGTGGCAGGGGAGTGAATTTGTCATTAAAAAAATTAAAAGGGGAATAAACATTAATTTCATAAAAAAAATTATTATGAACGAAATTTTATACACTATATTCGATCAATTCGATTGAAGTCTATAATTCTAGTAACAAATGAAATTGTGAATGAAAAAATCAATACTAATTTTATACCTTTATTAAAGTCGTTGATAAATGATTAAATACCAAAAAGTAAAGAAAATAATCAGAATTGACAAGGTGTTCATCTAGTGCATGATGTAAGCCACTATATCTCCACCATTTGACAGGAAATGTCCATTGTAAAAATCCCCTGATCTCAAAAGTGATCAAGAATCCTATCCCATTAAATTGGGGCTGCTGAGCACCCTCTTTTTCTTTACATTTATCCATAAAACCAATAGTAAAATGTATTCAAGTGTTAACCATTACATTATAGAGTTAGAGGAGAGTGTGGTTTTATATAAGAACCCCTATTATAAGAAACACACAATTATATTTGAAGAATTTTTTTAATATAAGATGAGTGATTTGATGTAATTTTGAGATATGCTTATGTTATTTCGAGATTTAAAGTCCCTTTGAACAAAATGTTAAATCAATAGCTTCATCGTTTATTTGATATTTGTGAGAATTTTTTTGCAAGAAAAGATCACATGTGACAAAATTTAATCATCAAGGAGACAATATGGTCTTGATATTGTTATTACATTTGAATTATATACTATGGTTCTAATAAATTATAATGATTTGATTAATTATGAATAATTATTTACTCAATTTGTTGTAAATTCATTTTATTATTGAAAATAATTTTTTCTTCAAAACCAATTTTTATTGATTTTTAGTATAAAATATTATATTTATATTTAAAAAATATTGAAAATGTATTCGCTAAAATTAAATTCATCTGTCAACTAAGTATCTACAAATTATCATATGGTGCGTTGCACTCCTCGTGTATTAATAATGATTTAATGATAAAAAATTATATATATTCTGTAAATCCTATTAATCCTGTGTAATTTATCTGAAATCATATATATATATATATAGATGATTAGCATTGTTATAGTTAAGTAATTTTATCCATGATCATAATTTATATAAATTTAGTCTGACTATTATACACTATATTTTATTGACTTTATAATGATTTCTTTGGTGAATCACTAAGTGTAATACATTTTATGAATATCACTATTTATGTCTATAAATAGATATTTGATTAAGTCTGAGACATCATGAGTCAGCCACTGGTTATGTTTTTCTGGCAAAGGAACCATACAGCGTGACTAGACACCGTGA
Organism: Viscum album; assembly: GCA_963277665.1. NCBI lineage: Eukaryota > Viridiplantae > Streptophyta > Magnoliopsida > Santalales > Viscaceae > Viscum > Viscum album. The sequence continues at coordinate 765,655,125 of OY728150.1, forward strand.
CCAGACATTATGACCAAACACTGTAACCATCCAGACACTGTAACCATCATGACAGGATAACCATCCAGACACTGTAACCATCTATACACCAAAACCATCCAGGCACCGTAACTATCCTGGATCAGTAACCATCTAGGCACAATAAACATCTAGAAACTGTTACCATCAAGACACTATAACCATCGACACAATGTAACCATCCATACACTATGACCATCTAGAAACTATGACTATCCAGACACCATGACCTTCCAGACAACCTGACCATCCAGACACTGTTTCATGAAGACACAATTTACAGACTGACTGTAAATCCGTTTATTAATCTATTTTTTCATTTTTCATTTAATTTACAACAGTCATATTTGAAGACATTAAATGAACTAAAATAATTAATGTTTCTTTATAGACATATCATCTGATAGAACGAGGTACGAGGTGCATAATACATGCATCTTGTAGGTTCTAACATATACACTCCAAGAATAAAAGAGAAGTGCGACCTAGAAATAGATAGATCATAATAACAAATAATACACGAGCATTCTTGATAAAGGAAGTGATACAAGAAACTCGACAATTCTAACAAAAATACAAAGCGTTCCTAAATCTACAAGCTCGACACCATAGATCAAAATCATTCATCACATTTTCACTCTAAGAATACCATGAAGAACATGAGAAAGATCTAATAAATTATGATACCCTGTTTTCCACGAGAGGACTCGATTTTTGTATCTTCTTTATCCCAGAATTCCAAAGCTGCATAGACTAACACTTAGAGCACTTCTAAGCATATTTCATAATTTTAGCTCTGTTGTGTATTATTTTCATCTTTTGAGCAGTGTGTGTGTCCGTATAAAAACACATATTGTCTCCTACATAAAACTTAAATATACAATATATATTTTCTCTAACATATAATTACACTTGTGTACTCACATAGATATGTTTTGAAGAAGCCCTTGGGTGACTTGTTATTGTTTACCCACAAAAGACTGTGGAAGAGCTGTGTGACCTGGATAGTCTTGTGTGTTGTTTTTAACCCTAGTCCAGGGTGTGGAATAAGTTTATTTATATAAATTTAGTGGTAGAAGGTGATCACCAAGTGGATTGGATTATATCCCAGCTTGAGGCTAAACCACGTGTTTTATATCTGTTGTGTTATCAATTATAGTTGTCTCTATTTTACCTTTTAATTCAGAATTCACTAATTTTACATTGATATTTAATCTTAGAAAGAAGTTATAATTGAATTTAATTATTAGAATAGATAAAAAAGTAATGTTAATCACAAATATTAATATTACTAAAAATTAATCAATCTTCTAAGAAGTTATTTAGACAGCCAACCTTTCATAACAGTATAACCATGATTAAATGAGATGTATTTATCTTTATTGGGGAACGCTTTTAAGAATAATTTAAAAAAATAAATTTTTAATTGATACTAAATAAACCCCCTCTTGATTACTCTACTCCAACAAACATTTGGTGTCAATGTTGTGTTTGTTAACCTTATTAAAACTCGTTTTTACCCCTATTTAACTGTGATTGTAGATTTAATTTAATAATCTATAAATTGTTGTTAATTTTAAATTTATAGCTCCTTAAAAGTATTTCAGTATTATTGACAATATATTAGAAGGTTCTATAACAAATAGATCACCATTATTTAATGGAACCTCTAATACACAATGGAAAATTAAAATGAAATTGCATTTAGAAAGTCTGAGCATTGAAATTTAGTCTTCAATTATAGACAAATTTAATATTCATAGTACTTATTGAATTAGTTGGGTTGAACCTACAAAAAATTCTTACAATTACAATTGAAATGCTATGAATTCTTAATACTGCTCTTTAGGAGATGAAGATTTTAATTAAATATTTTTCTTGTAAAACTACCCATAAAATTTGAGATGCCATATCTTTTTCTCATGAAGGATCATCTAGTGTGAATGAAATGAGACTTAATAAGTATAATATTAAATATGATAACATTAAAATTAAACATGATGAGCTTATTTCTGGCATGTATCTGAGTTTCAACGAAATTGTAAACACAATGATTTTTTTGGAAGAGAAGCCACTACTAAGGAACAGATCATGAGAATTCTCATATGCCTACCTAATAGATGGAGAGGAACCTCTATATCTATTAGAGAATATTGTGATATCAACAAGATACCTATAAAATAAATCATTGGGAAACTAAGGATGTTTGAATAGTAAATTAAAGTAAACTAGGAAGATAAAGATGAACCCAAAAGAAAATAAGTTACATTCAAGACCAAAACCTCTAAACAACGAGAAAAAGGGAATGTAATAGTTTTTGTAGAAAGTTATAGTTGTGAAAAATCATCATCTAACAGTGATGAGGAGATAGATCAATTATCTAGAAGGATTAAGAGATTTTATAAGAAGAATAACTTTTTCTGAAATCCTATCTTTAAGTGAAGATGTTATCAAACAAGAAGTAGGATGTAATATTGGGAAAGAAGTGACAATTCTGTTGAGATTTTCTTCTAGGAATGTAACTGAAAAGGAAATATCAATGCTGAATGTCCAAAGCTCATGTGAAAAAATAAATATTAGGTCAATGAAAAAATGTATAAAATGGAAATGAAAGAAACATGGAGTGCTTCTAAGGACAGTTAAAGTGACTCAGAATATTCGCATAATGAACATGATAACAAAGCCCATATGTGTTTTATGACAAACACATATGAGGTAACATTGGAATCTCCTATTCATAATTCATACAATTATGGAGTTGAGAGTGACTCTTAAAACATGTTTAATAATGATATGTTTGAATACGACAATATGCTATAATGGACATGCAATGAACAAAATGATAAATACATGGCTTTGAAAAAACAACATGCTTTTACCTCAACTGTTAGAATAGTAATCACTATAGGAAGGGAGAAAAATAATCAATTACTCAATTATAATAATGAACTAAAAATATATATTAACATATTAAATAATGTCTTAGAAATGTTTACCAATGGGAAAAATACCCTTACTCAAATTCTAGGTAAACAAGTTGCTTCTAAATTTACTACTAGCATTGACTATCAACCACGAAAAGATATTTTGGAAGAAATAATTTTGATTCTAAAACTAAGAAATTTGGATTTACTACCAGTTCTGAAAAACATTCAACTAGTTCATGTTATGACACACTCTTTACTATTACTAGCTTGTCTGGTCCAAATAGAGTTTACATTTCAAACTCATTATTTAAAGCTTATATGAATCCTATGAGGCAGATATGGGTCGCTAAATCACTTATCACTAATATTACTAGACCCAAACAAGTGTGGGTACCAAAATATGTTTTTTATTTGACTAATTTTTAGTAACTTGTTTTAAAGAGTTTCTATAAGATCATATAGTACATAGACAGTGGGTTTTCAGGACATAAGATAGAAGACTACTCATGCTTCAAGAATTTAATAAAAATCGATGGAGGACATGTCACCTTTGGTGACAATGACAAATAGTAAAAAATTGTGGCCTTCGATAAATTGGTAACTCTAACTCAATTTTGAATTCCAAGGTAATTTTTGTGTATGCATTGAAATATAATCTACTTAATACCTCAAAATTTTTTGATGATGGGTTTCATGTTAAATTCGAAAATAATGCTTCAATGATCTTAATTCTAAAAAATAATTAGTGTTTTCTACATTAAGAAATGAAATTTTTATTCTATTAACATATATTTTTTGGTTTCTAAAAATATTTCATGTATAGATGTGTTTCATAAAGAGTCTTGGTTTTTTTAGAGGAGAATATGACAATGTAACACTCACTCCCTTATAAAGATGACTAGAAAAGTCTTAGTCAAAGACCTTCACAGACATGAGTTTCTAAATGGTAAAGTGTGTAATACTTTTCAAAAAGGAAAGCAGAAAAAAAATTTCTTTCAAACCAAAGAATGAAGTGTCAACTTCTCAACCTCACAAAATGGTTCACATAGATTTTTTTGACCATCTATAGTTTCTATCATAAATGGGAAGAAATATTTTTTTGTTCTTGTAGATGACTCTCCTGATATACATGGACCTTCATTTTGGCTCACCAAAGTGATGTCTTCTGTCATTTTACCAAATATGACAAAACTATAAAAAATATTTGTGGACATAAAATTAAATCAATAAGAAGTGTTCATGTCCCTGAGTTTGAAAATCATGAGTTTGAATCCTTTTTCTCAAAAAATGGAAACTGTTATAATTTCTCTTCCCCTAGAACACCTCAACAGAATGGATTCATAGGAAGTAGAAATAGAATACTACCAGAGATTTCTAGAACAAATCTTAGTAAATATGACATACCTATTTAATTTTGGGTTGAAGCTATAAATAAAACATCTTACATAATCAATAGAGTATTGATTCGACCTATCTTTAAAAGAACTCAATATGAGTCATGGAACAATAGAAAACCCAATGTTAGCTACATTAATGTATTTGGTTGAAAAGTATAGATATAAAATACTAAGGCCAATATGGAAAAATTTTCCTCCATGAGTGATGAAGAAATATTCTTATGATATTCATTTTTTAGTAAAGCCTATAGAGTTTTTAATAAGATAACAAAATATGTGGAAGAATTTGCCCATATCAAATTTGATGAAATAGACCCACATGAGCCTAAGACCACTATAGAGAACCTGGAGGATGATGTATCAAATCCGAACATTAATCATACATCCCCTATCTATCATGTTAAGGAATCTGTGAAAAATTCCAATTCTTGAAATTCTTTAGATTTTGATCACAATTAACCAGATCATATGGATGAACCTGAAATCACCATCCCTTATTTTTCTCGAGGTGTTAGAATTATTAATTACAATCCTTTAGATGATATTATAGAAGACATAGCTAATGTAACATAAACTAGAGATGATCAGGTGGAACATCAAGTCTTCTTGTCACAAATTGAACCAAAAAACATTAATGATTCTATCAATGATGAATTTTGGGTGATGGATATGCAATAAAAACTTAATCAGTTTGAATAAAACAATGTTCGAAATGTTGTTGAATGAACCAAAGACACATTCAACATAGGCACTATGTGGGTCATTAGAAATAAGGTAGATGAAGTTGGTAATATAGTAAAAAATAGCGATAGACAGTTTGCACAAGGCTATATTCAATAAGAAGAAATTGACTATGAAGAGACCTTTTCACTAGTAGATATAATTGAATCCATCAGAATTCTCCTTGCTTATGCTGCATATTTTAATTTCAAACTATATCAAATGGATGTGAAAAGTGAATTTTTAAAAGGGCACATGGCTGAGGATGTATTTTTTGAGAAACCCCTTGGTTTTACATACCCTCATATTTCGAAACATATTTTAAAATTATCTAAAACTTTTTATGGTTTAAAACACACTCCAAGAGCCTGGTATGATAGATTGAGTACTTTTCTTATTTTTAATGGTTATAAATAAATATTTTATCCTACCCTTTTTATAAAACGAATTTCCCTGTGATGTTTTAGTTGTTAAAATCTATGTAGATTACATTATCATTGCAAATTAATGAAATTTTTTATGTGTTGAATTTTCTAAAATAATGAAAAACGAATTGGAAATGAGTTTAATGGGTGAACACATATGCATTCTTAGATTTCAAATATTTCAAAATAATTATTGTATTATTTTAAATCCAAATAAATATACTAATGATATTCCAAAACATTTTGTATGGATAACACTAAAAGTAGTGACACTCCAATGAGTAACACTTGTAAGTTAGATCTTTGACGAAGATGGGAAATTTGTTGATCAAACCACTCATAGAGGAATGATTGCAAGTTTAATCTAATTAACTAGTAGCCGACCTGAAATTCTGTCATGTGTGTGTTTGTGTGATCGTTTTTACAAAAATCCTATGGAATCATATTTAAATGGTGTTAAAAGAATTTTCAAATACCTCTATCATACAAACAATCTATGACTGTTCTATCCTAGAGGACAATCATTTGAGTTTGTGAGTTGTTATAATGCTGACTTCGGACGTTGTTAGTTATATATAAAAAGAAAATCTAGAACATGTCACTTTTTAGGCAAGTCACTAGTATCACGATGTACTAAGAATCAAAATTCGGTTGCATTATATACTACAGTAGATGAATACATATGTGCTGGTAGTTATTGTGCACAAATTTTTTGGATGAAACAAACATTACTAGATTATGGATATGAATTCATTCATGTACCTATAAATTGTGAAAATACATGTGCTATTAACATCTCAAAATATCATGTTCCACACTCTAGGACAAAACATATTGATGTAAGACATCACTATTTGAAAAAACATTATGAAAAATGTGACATCTATTTGGAATTCAATGGAACTGAATATTATCTTGCTAATATATTCACCAAACCACAAAATTCTAAAAGAATATATTACATTATACATGAATTGGGTTTGATAAATCTAAAGTGTTTATCTTACTGTTTCATATTTTACTATTTAATATCTAACTGTTTAATGGTTACAATCTCAAAGATATTATTTCTAGGCTCATAAAAAAACTTAATGTCTCAAACAATACGGTCGAACAGTTTAGAAATCACAAAGTTATAGTCTCAACGTGATCATTGTTATGCTCTCATCATGAACGCCAGTTACTATCTCACTGTGAGAGTCAGTTACTATCTCACCATGATCACTTGTTACTGTCTCATCGAGACATATTGTTACTGTCTAACCATGAATAATTGTTATGGTATCACTGAAAATTTGCATTATTGTTTTATTTATAAATTATAACACATATCGTGGTAATTCATTATTTTTAATTTCACATGCTTTTGTTTTAGTGATGACTGGTATTCCTAAATTATAAAATAAAATAAGATTCACTCTTTCTTCACTGGATCCCTATTATCTTCTCTCAAACTGTAACCCTTCTCCCAGTCCTTTGGTTTTATCCCTCTCTCTTGAACCCTCAGTGAATGTCCAGGATGAAACCCCCTTCGTCGTCAACTCTTGGGGAATGTAGTTCAAAGAAAAAGTGGAAAATTGCCTTGAACATAGCACATGTGGGCCTTCTTAATCCAACACCAGTATATAGAATACTGGTGCCAGAAAAGAATATTTTCCCTAAGTTTCTCATGTCAAGTAAGTCTCTGGTGTTGAAATTTTTGAAAGAGAAATGATGGTTAGATTTGTTTACAAAGGAGGATCAGCATATTTACTCGAAATTAGTTGCATAATTTTACCAGTACGTTTAGTTTTCTTTTGATAAGGAAGATTGCAATGTTGTTAAAAGATGGATAAATTTCCAGAGATGCACTTTTTCTTTGAGGATATGGGATGCTTACCCTAGGATACCTTATGAGGGTATCTGTGTGGACTATTAGAGAGGTCCTCCACCCCAAGTGAGATATTTGTTTTGGAAGATTCTTTGGGAAGCTTGACTAGAAATAAAAATAAGAGGAGAAATATAACTGCAGAGATAGATGTAGAAAATAAACATTTGTTTAAGATTGTTCAGAATCTAATCAGTCCCCAAAAATGTGATTTCACTATAGTCAAGTATCAGGACGTATTTTTGATACATCTCCTAAAAAATGGACATAAGTTCAAACATTTAAAGTATATTATACACCATATTTGTGAGTTGATCCAAAGAACATCCAGGTAAACCACTATGTTCTATTATAGGATTATTTCAGTTGTGCTTCATGCCAAAAGATTGTTTGGAAATAATTAGTAAGAGGATTAAGATTTTTTGGAATCCCAGAAGAAAAGAATGGGTGGAAGAAAATGATTTTATTTATGAAATGTTCAATCCGGTGGAACACCCTTCAAGACCTAAAAAATTTTATATTCCTGGTTTAGAATCAGATGAAATTGTTGAGTATCCTTAAGATGAAGAAGATGATGAAGTGTCTATTTCACTAATAATAGAAAGTGTCCTGCATGAGGAGGATAGTGAACCTATTCTTCAAGAAATAAATGTGAAATATGTTCATGTTCTAAAAAAGGATGTAGATTTGGAAGAACAACCTTCATCAAATAATGATTATTTTGTTGTTTAAAGAGAAAAGGAATTTGTAGAAGGGAATATAAAAAAAGATTTGTCTCCTGTGCAAGAAGTTATTGAGGAGGAACATGTAGAGGAACAAACTGATCCTAATGTTATTCCTTCAGGTGAAGAGAGAATTGTGTTAGCCTTTCAATTGGATAGACCAAAAATGGATGAGGATATTAGGGATGAAATCATGGAAATAAATCAAGGATCTAAACCACTCAGTCTTGAGAAAGATTAACCTATTTAGGTGGAGAATACCCTAAATTTGGAAGCTATTGAGGTTCCTAATCTGGTCAATCCATGCTCACATGATACATGGTATATATTTCCTAGTTATTTTGATGTGAATGACTCACAGAAAAAAAAATTCAATGGTCTCGATCTATCTACTATGTTTTAGTGGAAATTTGTTTCTGATATTGTATCTTCCAAAGAACTTGTGCCTGTCTCAGCTTCAATCTCTGATCCCTCACAAGAACCTTTACACCTAGTGAATAAGGATGATCTGAAAAAATTTGGAGCTACCATATTTTCTGGGTTTGAAAATATCATGGAACAATTATCCTGCTCCAGTAACCAATCTGAGTGAGAGAGATGCTTCTATATTATTGGAAAAATTCATATGGTAGAATCAACACAAAATTATTCATGAGATACAAGAAGCCATAGTTGAGAATAAACTATATAGTGATGAAGTAAATACTATAAGTGGTGTGGTTGAAGATATGAAATGAGTGATAACCTGATAACCCGAATGTAACGACCCAAACATTCATTAATGAAAATTCATCTAGATGTAATTAAATTTATTATTAAGGTTTTATAAAATTTGAACTTAATTGGATTTATGTTTCTACATTTTTAAATACTTTTATGAATTTTGAACATTGCTAATATAGACATTGAACAGTGATCACGTGATTAGTATAGATATAGGGATTTAAATAATCCAATTGAGTCAGACAAAGGAAGATATGGCCTCATATACATGACTTTCCCCTTATGAAGCCCATTTGTCAGAGCACAAAAAGGAGGTGGTGTCATTGGGCTTTGATATTGACCAAGCCCAAGCCATGCTTGAATACGTTAAGCACAATCGAAACCACCTATCAGAGTAGTGTAAGTTGATAAAGATTATCACCTAAGAAATGTAATTTGAGCCACCCCAATAGTCGATCACCATCGCACACCTTACCATTCATTATTATGTGGGTGTTATAAAGGGTTATGTAACAAGAAATTATCACTATTAATATGTGCATTATTTTTTATATAATAATGAATATACATTCATTTTTTTGTTGTCACTTTGTAAATAGTTTTTAAAGTACAAATAGTATTTTTATTTAATATTCAACTAAGAAATCTATTTTTATGAATTAATGGATTCTTGAATTAGATAATATTTTAATAAAATATTATTATTAAATTAATTTTTATTAAATATAAATGAGCATATATTTTTTTTAATGCAATTGTACTTTTTATTAAGGTTTGAAAACTGTTTTTGTCAAAAACCATGAATTTTCGGTAAATATCTATTTTTAGTTTAAAAGTAAAAATTCAAATATTTATAAAATTATATCGATAGAATTAATATGATTTTTTGAAACAGGATGTCGAAATTATCCATTGGTGAATTTGTCATAATTTTCTGACACAGTTGAATTTTTCGGTACAAATTAAATACCTTTTAAATATATAATGTGTTTTAAAACATCATAGTGAATCAATAGTGAGGTAATAAAATACAATAAACCTTATGTTCGCACAATATATGTTTTATCATTAAAATAATGTGATTTTAGATTAGTTTTATTTATTTTACAATGCTATTGTGGGCCCTCCAAGACTTATAAAACCTGTTGACTTTTTAAATTTTTTTCCTTTAGAGTGTGACTCACCTCCACATAAGAAACCCTATTATTTTAACAATATAGTCCATTGGAATTATAAAATATTATTTTCCACCCCCATTGGAAAAAAACACGGTAAAAACCCATGGTCTGGTTTGTGGTATTTATTAGTTTAATGTGAGATGTCCCAAACATAAATAATATAGAATTCCCTCTCCTTTCTTATATAAACCCACCCAAGCTCCCACTTCTGCTTCACTCAAAGCCTTTGGAGTTCAACCAACCCTTGAACTCATCATTCTAGAATCCTACCTATGTTCCCCAAGCTCCCAATAAGCCTCTCTAAAACCTCTCCCAAGCCTTTGGGATCACACTACCACGTAAGAGATTTATTCCTTTCTAATATTTGCCTAATTTTCATTAAGTTGAAATGCCCTTTTTTTACCATTACAAATTTTGGGGTATGATTTATCACCTCCCACGTACTGTCCACTTTTTTTGGATAATAGGAGACCCCTTTACCTCTCATTAAATCCTCCCATGTACACTCGTTACCATGCTGAAATTCTGTGAGGGATTTCTCTCTCCTCTTTTACATCCAAGTAATTATTTTGTATTATGAATCTAAATTTCATTACATTTATTAGGACATGTATCAATATGAGCCCCTTATATTCCATTTCAGGTACATATTATGAGACACCCTTCTTTATCTCATCAACTATTTTCATGAATCCTTATGTCATGATGTTATGTTGTCGAAATTGCACCGTGTTTTTCCAAGCCAAGATCATTGTGTAGTGAATACCATACCCATGTATAAATAAAAGGTATTCACTATTATGATCATATACCTATTGAATGGTACATTAATGTTTTTATTACACATTACTTAATCATGTAATAACTTATGATGTTGATTTATTCCATGTTATATGATCCATGTGGCACTCTAATGCATGAAATGAAATGTTTAAGAAGGGTGCACCCTAATAGTGCTCCAATGCATTGGATAAAGTATAGTATCATGATAAGCCATGTGAAATTGGTGTTTAATAATGATAATTCAAGTGAACTAAGGGTTTAATTGTTCTTCATGTGCAATGAGGGTTTAGTTATGATCTATGTGCAATGAGCCTTGGCTCATGCTGATTCAATCTAATGTGGTGTTGCCACATTTCCATATTATGATTATCATACATTAGCATGCCTTTGTGTTCATGTCTCACTTGTGATCCATTGATATGCATAATTTATAACATGTATTGTATTCCTCATGTTATTCCATGTTTATTCTTTTACTAGGATTTATTGCTCGCCCTTTTCTTATGCATGTCTGTAGGTTATCCCATGCAATGCTAAGTACGAGGGACTCTGGTGGTCGTGTAAAGGATGTTATCAATAAATATGTTGTGTGTTTTATGTTCTAAGATATTATGTAATGTTCTTAAGCCCCAAAGACACTAGACCTCTCTATCTTATATGTTGTATCATGTGTGGATTTTATGTAATACATTAGGTTTATGTGTGTAATAACAAGCAGGGTTGTTATACCGAACATGTTTCTCATCCAGTTGACGAAGTTAGTCAAACCCCGCAGAAAGTAGCCTCAATTATTAAACCTTGTATAACCTATTCAGCATAAAATGTAGCTTAAAAAACAAGATGATTTTACAAGAGATTTGTGAACTAGTTATTGGTCTTAACAAGTTAACTGATGAGTATAAGGGGTGACTTCAGAAAGTACTAAGTCAAAAAAATACCTTTTATCGGTTGTCACTACATCTAATACCTCTGGAAAATCATCTCAACCTACATTTTATAGTTATCTGATCAGAACAGTTTTCAAAGTAGAACTTCAGGATGTGCTCAGTGGCTTTGATGAAGAATCTGTATATGAAGTTATCAAGAATAGTGATAGAGTTATTGATTTGGTGAGAATCCTTTCCATGATTGCCAATGATTCTCAACAAAAAAGTGGTAATAAAGTGGATTTCTACTTCAATCAGATCTTCTATAAGAATTACATGACCAACCATTTCAATTACCTTGTGGAAAATATGGGAATTCTTCTAGTCACTAAATCTTTCAAAACTGAAGTCCAAAAGATCACATATTTCACTCGTTTGATGGAAAACTTTATGAAGAAAAAGGATGACTTTGAGAAAGATATTGAGTATGGTGGTAAAATCTTTTCTAATTTTTTCAATATTCAAAGGCTTATATTCATGTTTAGAGTACTTCCATTGTGGCTCCTGCAGCTGGACCTCTAAAATATGGGTTTCTTACCTTCACCTCTACCCTAGCCTCCACATCTATGTCTGTCAGTTAGTCCCTGAGTTAGATCAGTCTTGTAAGCCTTGATCAATAGTTTCCTCATCCTTCGACTACCCCTGCCTTGTCCCCTTCTTTTTTGACAGAGTCCCATTACCTTTTTTTACACTAGTTCGCTCCCTTCCTCTACTTCTTCCTATGCTTCTATGGATTCTTCTTCTGATGTTACTACTAATGGAAAATAGAATACAAGATACTGCTAATGTACATTGAAAACTATCATTTAATAGGGATTCCTTGTATTCTTATTACCTCTTATTTTTAATGACATCTAATTTTTGTAATGCATTGTGCACATTTATTTTCTATTTCTTATTCACTCTTTTTGATAATCCCAAAAAGGGGGAGAAAACTTCCCATTAAGAAAGTAATAGAGATATATTTATTTTATATGTAAACTAGAGACTTATATATTCTCTCACTCACTTGATTTGTGATCATCAAAAGGGGGATATTGTTGGACTCCCCATGTATTAATCATGTTTTAAAGATCAAAAATCATATATATTGTGTAAATCATGTTAGTCCTGTGTAATTTATCTCAAATCATACATACATATTATTAGGATCATTATACTTTCTGAAAATCAATACAAGATCTTAATTAATATACATTTAGTCTAATTAATATACACTATATATGATTTACTTTATAGTGAATTATTTGATGAATGATTTAGACTAATCAATTATATGAAAATCCTTTTTTAAGTCTGTATACAGATATGTGACTAATTCTGAGACATCATGAGTCTTCAACCCGTTATTTATTTCTAAAAAAGGAACCAAACTTCGTGACCAGACACGGTAACAATCCAGACACCATAACCATCCAGACAATGTAACCATCCAGACATCGTTACCATCTAGACACTGTAACCATCGAGACACCATAACATCAAGAAATTGTAACCATCCAGATGCCATAACCATCCAGAAACTGTAACCATCCAGACACCATAACTATATAGACCCCATAACCATATAGAAATTGTGACCATCCATACACTGTGACGATACAGACACCCTGACCATCCGGACACCATGACCATCCAAACACCGTTTCAAGGAGACACTGTTTCATGATGAAACCATTTATAGACAGACTGTTCCACCATTTCTTAATATATATTTTTGTCATTTCTCATTTAATATATAACAGTCATATTTGAATACATTAAATGAACTAACATAATTAATGTTTCTTTGTATCCATATCACCTGAAAGTATGAGGTACGAGGTGTAGAATACATGCATCATGTCGTCTTGAACATATTCACTCCATGAATAAAAGAGAAGTGTGGAATAGAAAAATATAGAGCCTAACAACACAGAACACATTCAATTTCATGAGAAAAGAACTGATACATGCAACTAGAAATTTCTAACGAAAGCAGAACCATTCTGGAATCATGAAACAGACCATTATAAATAAGAATCCTTGAGCACATCTTTTCACATACAATTCCATGAAGAACACGAGCTAGATCTAGATTACTTATGATACTCTGTTTTCCACATGAAAACTAAATTTCTACAACTTTATCATCCCAGAAGACTAGAGCTTTATAGAATAACACTCAGAGAACTTCAAAACTTATCTCACCATTTCTTCTCAGTTGTGTATTATTTTTATATTTCGAGTAGTGTGTGTGTATGAATAAAAACACACATTGTCTCTTCCATAAGACTAAAAGAAACAATATATCCTTTCTATTACATATTTTTAGACCTGTGTATTCACAAGGACAAGTGTAGAATATTTACATGTGTGAATTGTTAGTGTTTACTAACAAACAACTATGGAAGAGGTCGTCTGACCAAGATAGTCTTGTGTGCTGTTGTTAACCCCGATCCAGGGTGTGGATCATGTTTATTTAAATAGACTACTTGGTGGAAGGCGATCACCAAGTGGAGTTGATTAGATCTCAGTTTTGATACTGAACCACTTGTTTTATAATAATTGTGTAGTCTATTTTAGTTCTTTCTGTTTTAGTATTTAATTAAAAATTCATAAAATTTAATTTATTAGTTAATATTGGAAAGAAGTTATAATTTTATTTACTTATTAGAATAACTTCAAAAGTAATGTTAATAACATATATTAAGATTTTTTAGAATTATTTAATCATCTAAAAAGTTATTGAAACATTCATCAATTCATAACATTATAACTATGATTAATTAGGTTGTATTTAACATTGTTGGGGACCCCTTTTTAAAATACTTTTAAAAGTGAAAATTTGAATAGATACTCAATTCAACCCTTTCATGAGTACTCTACTCAGACCAATAAGGTGAAATTTTGAGATCATTATGAAATAATTTTTTCATTGAATAGTGAAATATATTATCTTTTATTAATCAATAAATTTTCATTTGTATAATTTTAAAAGAAAAAATATATTTTGTATTAGATTAAAAATTTAATTATATCTTTTCTGTTTTAAAATATTTAATTTTGGTTTTTGAAAGGATATTTACAGTCTAATTTAGTTTAAATTATTTTTTAAATAATATTTGCATTTTTCATAAAAAAATGAATTCCATCACATTTTTCATGATTAATTTAAAAGTAAAATATTATACATAATTTTTTTATCTTTGAAAAATGGATTAAAAATTGGGAATAAGTGGTTTTGAATATGTTAAATATACCCCTTTTATTTTTATTATTATATATAATATTATATATCATTATTATTACCACAGTAAAGGGTAGGTCATGTAATTTAAGTTAAAAATTAAATGATGAAGAGTTTGAAATGATCCCAAATTTTCCTAAAATCTCACAGTCAAGTCCATTAAAACCCTATTATTCTCTTATTTAGTAATATGAAATATTATTTCCAATTATGTCTGATGATGCCCCTTTTAATATTTTATGTAATTAAATTTGAGACATGGAACACTCATATTTTTAATAAATATAATATTATTATCTTGGGGATAACCGAAATATATATTCCGTTATAAATATAATATATAAATTTAAAAGATTTATTTTTATCAATTTAATTTATTTGTAATTTATTTTGATGAAATAATTATCTTAAATTCTTATAAACCATTGATGTAGTAAATATCGAATTAATTAAAAAATATTAAAATTATATTTATAATATTAAAATTATTAACATTTTAGAAAATTAATTGGATAAAATATCTTTTAGGTGAAAATTATAAGTTTAGGATGAATTAAAATAATGTTTTTCTAATATTACTCTTTTCATTAATTTATTATTGTTATTGTGATTAATAGTTCTAAAAATTGTCATTTTTGATATTTTTAAAAAATTCTATTATTATTAAATTATTTAAAATTCATAAAAATATTATATTCTGATAAGTGATTATGATAGAGTTTTTAAAATCAATTATGGAACATTTATTGGCCCTTTTCCAATTTACAGTAACTATATTGAACCACAATGAATAAAACATCTAATTTTCATAGTATTTGTGGAACGTGTTAATGAGGTATTAAAACATAATGATATGGGTAATAAAATTTCTAAACATATAAAAAAAATCGATTATATTTTATCAACCAATTACAATCTAAATTCTAAATAATTCAGTCTTGAGTTGTTTGTAATTAAATATTAACTTATATTAATTTAATATTTTTAGAAATTCAAAGAGTTCCCCTACAATCTCTTATAAAAGGACACATCTACACCTCTTTATGTAGAGACCCACAATTAATGTACCTGGAAATTACATTAAATTTATAGAATACTTAATACAGAACAAAAACAGACACCCAAGGACCGTTATTGTTAAGTGTTTTTGGAAACATGGAACAAAATCTTCTAATCACAGTGAAAGAACGTCAACATCTCCCATAAAGACCTTACCTTTTTTTGTCCTACATAAAACCATTGATTAAATCATGGGGAAATGAAAACATATAAAGGGTGAGCTCAAATTCTCAGTAAGGGTATGCATGGAGAGAAAAAAACAAACTATATACATTCGAACATAATAACATAAATATAATTTTTAAACATCAAAATATTGAGTTGTGAAATTAATCTTAGCAGTATGTAATTAATAAATCATAAAGGAACATTAATCATGATAAAATAGAATGGGAATAAAACATGTAATTGTGGCATCCATTAATAACATGTTATGATGTCCATAGTATCCATGGAATTTCTTCTAAGACCATCATTGTTGAAAAAGTCCATTACTGAACTGGATTCACCTGTCGTTCCAGCCCTGTATTACTGAACCAGATTCACCTAAAATTCCATCCATGTCTATCTCATGACATATAAATATCTACCCAATGCATTGGAAGGAAATTTAGGTCCCACCATCTTATAATGAAATCATTCATTTTTCTTCCAGAAAATACTCATAAATCATTCATCATAACCCAAAGAATAATATGGGTTTCATAAAAAACATCCCATCATAACATAATCCATATAAAAAAATTGATATAATTTCATCATAAGAAAAATAATAAAATTTAAATAATTGAGACATTACACTTGAAATATAAACATCATAAATAATGTCATCTTAGATGGAAAATAATTTTGATAAAACACATGAAAATAATTCTTGAGGAAAATATCATTTCTTCTTCAAAATCATTTTCTTCTGATAAAATTCTATGAAATTTTAAAAGTAAATTATCTTTTAGAAATTAATCATGAAATATTTTAGATTTTGATTCTTGAAAATAAGGAATTATGAAACCTCAAAAATCCGTTCATGTCGTATTTGTTAAAAAAACAATCTCCTTGTACTTTTACCAGAAAAGTCAAAAAGTACCTTGTATGGTAAACTAAAGAAAGATTCCTTCCATATCATGTAGTAAAAGTAAAAAAAGGGTAAAAATGACTTTAAACATACATTTAATAATATTAAATATTTTATGAAAATTTTTTTATAAAAAATGGACTTGGATGATAAATATAACCCAAGTAAATACTTATGAATAAACAATATCAGAAAAGAGAGATATTGGAATAATTATCCCTTACAATTTATGATGAGTGAAATCATACATCTCATAAATTAAAGAAAATAAAATTTATATGTAAATATCATATCATTCATTATAATATTTATAAAACATTCATGGGATGAATAATCACCCTACAAAAGAAATAGATGGCGATTAAGGAATTTGTCTCACAAAAATAAATGTGAGACGAAATAATCCCTTACCTTATGTCCAATTTCATCCATATGTGTATGAGACTCCTATATAGTGGGTTTAAAGATATTATAAAATTGTAATATAATCGTAATAATATTTATGATATCATATATGATTCACTTAAGACTTTATATTACCCGTTCATTTGTCAATTTCATGTTAAATCAGCGTTTTGGGTAATATCATTTCATTTATCACACATGTTTGGACTTGTAATTATTCATATGATTACTTAGATCATGATTACTTACTTTCAGAATGTAAAACAGAATTTATATATAATATATTAGTAATTTAATATATATATATACTAGATCGATAAAAGGAATGAAATACAGTGTTAATGGAGACGGTAGGCCGTACGTACGCATGAACACTGTTTTAGTTTCCTTATTAAATTGAATG
This sequence comes from Viscum album, assembly GCA_963277665.1. NCBI lineage: Eukaryota > Viridiplantae > Streptophyta > Magnoliopsida > Santalales > Viscaceae > Viscum > Viscum album. The sequence continues at coordinate 765,672,982 of OY728150.1, forward strand.
GATGTAAGAAAATAAAATATACAAAAATATAATATCATTATTATTTCATATATTTCATGATTTTTTATTATATATAATTTATAATAATTCTGGAATGGTTAACATAGTGAATGAATCTCATCCCGTAGTGGAGACAGTAATCCATACGTACGCACGAGCGATGATATCGTTACCATTTTTTTAATGGAATTGGAATGGATGATATAATATCTCATAATTTGTATCATTTTATGATAAACATATATAGTTATTATTTACACCCTTATACCCATCCATGTAAGGTGGTGGTGGTAAAACATACTATACCACGGCGTGGAGATGGTATTTTGTACGTATGCACACACAGTGATTTCGTTTTCCATACGATAGATAAAAGATGAATGTGGTTATTTCGTATTTATAATAACATATCGGTGTATGAGTGATACTGATGTTATTACATTATAATGAAACAGTTAATGAAGATAATTTAGAAGAAGATAGACACTTTAAAGAATCGGTAGAAGAGATTATCTCTTCCTTGACGTACCTCTTTTTAACTTCCTCTTAGAGCAACAGAGTTGGTCTTTTTAGAAGACATGAACCTATATAATTTTTTCATGAGAGGTTTAAAGGAGGAATTTGTAGGGATTTTATGATATTGACTGCTCCTGATTGAGTGAATAGGAGAGGGAAGGGGTACCCTTTTATAAGAGAGGAGATGGGCACTTTTGGAAACCTAAAAAATTAATGTATAATAAATTCAAAACCCACATAAAAACGTCAAAAATTACTCAATTCGAAGATGAGATGATATAGGTTTTTAATCTCATCATCCAATAAAATCAAGACTTGTTTTTATTTTATTTTAAAACCTATCATTTTGATTTATCCTTATTTAATCTATTTAATTTTATTTGTCATAATAAGATTCTAAATTCTAAATTGTTAAAAATAATTACTTATGTGTTTTGAATATTAAATAATTAGATATATTATTACATTTTGGCTCGTATAATTTTAAATTTGTTATTTTCAAATATATTTTTTATTTTTAAACAATTTAATAATATGATATTTTTATAAAATAACAATAGTGTCAATTTTGACACTATTAAATTATTTGAATTTAAATAAAATCCACATATAGAATATATTCAATATGAATTATTTAATAGATTCATAACATGTCATATTAATCTGAATAATTCATTTATCAAATAAATTTTCTCCTATAATATTTATTATAATATTTTTAAAACCATTTATTTGATATTTCACTTAAAAAATAATTAGTACAACATTTTGGTATAATTATTTAATATACTAATTTGTTCCATAAAAATTAAAAGAATAATACAATGATGAAGATAAATCTAATATATTCCATAATAATACTTTTACAATAATTTATCATCTTAAAATCTCAACATTTAAATTTTATATTTATTAAAGTATCAAGGTGACAACTTTGACGTCATTAAAAATAAAATAATATAAGTGTCATAATCACTTTTATAAGGCTCCAAATGGTAAAACATTAGACCCTTGGGTTCTTAGGGTATATATATACTCGACCAATAAGGTTTGGTTATGTTTCTGTTCCTTTTGATGGGTATTATTATTTTAATAAAAACTATATTATTGATTTTTCACTAAATAAATAATTTCTGCATCATTAATGTATAAGATATTAAAGTAATTATATATTTTTTAAAAATCACAAATAAATTACAATTATGAATAAAATCATTTTAAATTTAAAATTAGTATTTATAATAGAATTTATATTATATATAACGATATATTAAAAATAATTTAATTATTAATGTTTGAGTGAAACATATTTTACTTTTTTAAATAAAATAAATTAATGGTCTTCACCCCATCCATGTTGGTTCTAAAAGATAACATTTAGACCCAAGTAAATTTTAGTATGAACTATAATAATCCAATTATATTAATACAAGTGTTAGGGTAATTTTATAATATTATTATTACCCTTAATCACCGGATTTACCATTAATTTTAGTAAATGAAATTTACCGTAGTTACTATTCATGATGATTAAAAAAAAGTAGCTTATTAACATAATTTGTACCTACTGATTCCAAAAATGGAATCCATTTTATCAAATTCAAAACACATAAGTTGCAGTATTTAATTTGAAATTAAATCCCGTTGTTGAGAAAAAGGTTTTTAAAAGTTAAAATAGTAGAAAAGATTGAAATGTTTTTACTTATGAATTCAATGAAAATTTAATGAAAATGAATTAAATTATATTAAATGGTAAAAATATATTCTATTTATAATTTAGAAACATTAAATATTATAATTTATCCATATAAATAATCTTCATGAAAAACGTTATTTTTAATTAAAATTTAGCGTATTTTTACTCTTCATCAAAATGTGAAGGTTATCAGAATAATGTCAAAATTTTATCCAAAGAAAAAATTTATATCCATATTCAAAATAATAAGCTTAATTTTTCATATTGAACTTATATAGTTGTCAAAATTTAGATTTAAAATGGGTGTGCCATCAAAAGGTGACAAAAGAGTATTTTTTTGAAAAATAATTCTTTTATCTTAAAAATTAATCCTGTTCATAAACCATTTTCTAATAAATATGTGTGATGAATTATAATGTTATAAAATTCAGAATGTGGTTAATATTATTCATAATATCTAGTTCATAATAATATTATAACAATATATCATTATTTATTAAAATTCTGTATTGTGTACAACACACGCTATTGAGGATGGTCCCTCTTGCGTGCAACACAAGCCAAGAATTGGGTTTGCGTATACTACAAGCTAATACGATGTTTCATATAGTGAAAGATAATCTTTGTGTATAATACAACACCAGACATCATATAAATTAAAAAATAATTTTTCTCATAAAATCTCAGGTTGTTACATTCTACCCCCCTTAAAATGAATTTCTCCCTCTAAATTTGTCGGTGTTATAAATCGATTACTACTTAGAAGTTTCTTTCATAGAAACCCACATAGTAAAAAGTATTGTAAGACATAATTTTAAAAAAGGAAATTTAGAAACATAATGGTCACCCAATGTAACTCAACACTAGGTTTCCAAATAAGAGAATATTGGTTAAAATATGGATATGGAATAGAAATCTAACCATCATGCTATAATAATGATTGGTAGAAAACATGGCTATGAAAAATCCATAAATCACAAAGCCAGAAATTTGTGATGATCTAAGGTACCATCTGATTCATCGAAATTGAGGGTTCTAGGATAACATATTTGGTTTTCAAGATCATCTCCCTAATGCTGAATGTTTTGAATTGGGAGAAATACTTATTTGATTTTGGTACAATCCCATCGTTGGTCATTCCATTAACAATTTCCAATTCATATTTTAATGAAATGAAGTTGAATTCTTCATTTGTGAAGTGTTACCAGATCATGTGATAGAATGATATGTCAATCAATCTGTCTCAAACAAAAGGTTAGCATAAGTTATTAAATATACATAAGTCCATATATGGTGATATTAAACATATATGGTTCCAATAATGGACATATAATTCATCTATCATACAACTTTATAAAATAAAAATAATTTCTACTAACTATGGACTTCCTGTAGGGAAGTGGTTGGCAATAAAGGCATGTTGCACTTCGGTTGTGGGTTCGACTCCCGCAACCTTGTATGACGTGATGGGTTGTCGCTCGTCCTATGGGTTTTCCTTTTTCTCAAACTATACTATTATAAAATTTCATAAACAATATCAAAAAGTTATGTCATTAAAAAATACAATCTGATGCCTAACATAATTCATTACAATCATTAGGCTTATCCAAAATACTTATGTCCAATCACATAGTATAATGAAAAAAAATATTGGAGAGGTCATCTACCAAGCATGTAAATACCATCATTTTCCCCCCATATATCTTATAATTTATCTTGATGGTCTCATTCTAAACATGTGAATACATTAATCATATATTCGCCTAAAACATGAATTACCATTGAACATTAGTAAAAACATAAATACTGAAAAAAGATAACTCTTTCCACATACCAAAATCCTGAAAATTCTATATACTCAAACCATCATATCACTTTGTCCGTTTATCAATCATGATCTCATTAATACTATCAAACATATTATATTCTCCGTATCCCTTTATTATGTGCATATAATATGTTTTCCCAAAATATTTCAATCACTTTTCACGGTTTCTAGTACCATTCGACATATACTTTCAAATACTAAAGGAAAAACAATAGTGTAACAATCCTTATATTTTTCTTTAGTCCATAGTACCGTACATTATTCTTGATAAATATTCAATCATTCTACTACATTCATAAACCATTGACCAAGATTCATCATTTTATTTCCTTCATCTCATATATCATTTGTAGTCTCTTTATCATATTCAACATAAATACTACCCATACAACTATTCAGATTGTCTTTATGAGATTTTCCCTTAGGGAATTGGGTTGCATAATTCCCATACATTCCACATTTAAAATATTTAACCATTGTTGATGGCTTTGAAATACAATTATCCTTATTGATGGTGTTAAATGAACATTTTCCTTTTCAATTACTGGGTTTGTGTTCTTCTCTTCCACACCTAAACCATCTTTATGTTACTTTGAATCCTTCTCCCTGATTCCTCTTACCACATGATTAACATTCTGGAAATTGATCTTCATTTCCTCTATGATTATCAGGATACTCCATATTTATATTATTATATGAGTTAGGAGACATACCAATGTTGATATTATTTTTCATATTATGAGATTTATAATTAGTCATAATAACAATGTTTTGAATTCCAAGTCCTGTTTCATTTGGTTGCTCATGAAGAACATCATTACATTGTCCATCATATTCTCTATTAACACGAATATTCCTGTTTCCATCCATTTTCTATAACCAAAAAAAGAATAGTGTTTGGGAAAAAAATCATACTCGAAAAATAAAATAATAAAGGGGGTTCACTTTCAATCTCTAAAATCGTATGTTTAATCCTAGGTTATTCATGATCATTATTATAATTCTAGGACTATAACCTATACTTATACTTAACCATAAAAGCATCCCTAGACATACCTTAGAAATATCTCTAGGGATCTCTCTAATTTTTTCACATCCTAGTTTCCAATGGTTAACTAATCCTTTTCTCTAATACCAACTGTAGAGCCCCAAGCATGACGTACATGGAAATTACATTACTTTAGAATAATTATTAATACATAAAAACCTAATCCCTAGGACTATAATTGTTTAGTGTCTTTGGAATCTTAGAATAAAATCTTCTAATCATGTTGGAAGATCTTCAACATCTCCCATAGAGATTTTCCCATTTTTTTTTCTTACCTAAATCCATTCTTTAAGTCCTTGGGAAAAGAAAACATATAAAGGGTGAGCTCAAATGCTCAGTAAGGGTAAGCATGGATAAAATAAAACAATCCATATACATTTGAACTTAAAAACATGAATGCAATTTTGAAACATCAAAATATTGCGCTGTGAAATAAATCATGGCAGTATGTATGGAATAGACCATAAAGGAACATTAATCATGACAAAATTGCATGGGAATAAAACATTTAATTGTGGTATCTATTAAACACATGTTATGATTTCAATAGTATCAAATGAATTCCGGACTAGACCATCATTGAGGACAAAGTACATTACTAAACTGGGTTTACTTGCCATTCTAGCCCTATACTACTGAACCAGATTCACTTGCTTTCTAGCCATGTATATCTCATGAGATAAAAATCTTTAACCAATGCATTGGAGGGAGATAATGGTTTCAACCATATCATAATGAAATCATTCTTTTGTGTGCCAAAAAATAAGCATAAATCATTCATCATAACCCAAAGAATAATATGGGTTTCATAAACATCATCCCATCATAACACAATCCATATGAAACAAATGGATATTATTTCATTATAAGAATAATTAAAAAATGTAAATAATAGATACATTACACTTGAAACATAAACATATTAAAAATTTCATCTTAGATGGAAAAGAGTTTTGATAAAACACATGAAATGAATTCTTGAGTAAAATGTCCTTTCTACTTCAAAATAATTTGCTTTTAAAAAATTCCCTGAAATTTTAAAAGAAAAATATTTTGTTGAAAATAATAATGAAATCTTGTAGATTAATATTCATGAAAATAAGGTGTTATGAAACCGTAAATATTCATTCATTTCATATAATTTTAAAAAAAAAATCTCCTTGTACTTTTGCCGAAAAATTCAAAAAGTACATCGTATGGCAAAAAAAAGAAAGACTCCATCCATATCATGTGGTAAAAGTAAAAAAGGGTAAAAATGACATTAGAAATACATGTAATAAATGTAAAATTTTTATGAAAATGTTTTTATAAATCATGGACTTTGATGATAAAAATAACCCCAGTAAATAATTACGAATAATCAATCTCAGATAAAAACGAGATTGGAATAATTATCCCTTACCATTTATGATCAGTGAAATCATACATGTCATAAAATAAAATAAAATTATATGAATATGTAAATATCATATACTTCATAATAAAAAACATAAAACATTCATGGAAAGTATAAACACCATACAAAAGAAATAGATGGTGATTGAGGCATATATCTCACAGAAATAAAAGTGAGACGAAATAATCCCTTACCTTATGTCCAATTTCTTCTGTATGTGTTTGAGACTCCTATAAAGTGGGTTTAAACATATTATTAACTTGTAACAAAACCATAATAAAATTCATGATATCATATATGATTCACTTAAGACTTTATATTACCTGTTGATTTGTCAATTTCTTGTTAAAGCAGTGTTTTGGATAAAATCGTTTCATTTATCAAACGTGTTTTGACTTGTAATTATTCATATGATTACTTTGATCATGATAAATTACTGACACACTATAAAATATGATTTATATATAATATATTACCAATATATATATATATAATAGATCTATAAATGGAATGAAATACACTATTCTTGGAGACGGTAAGTCGTACGTATGCATGAACACTATTTTCATTTCCTTATTAAACTGAATGGAAGTAAGTAAATAAAATATATATAAATATAGTATCATTACTATGTCATATATTTCAGTATTATTTATTATATATACGTTATAATCATTCTATAATGGTTAACATGATGAATGAATCTCATCGCGTCGTGGAGATGGTAATCTGTATGTACGCACGAGCGGTGATATCATTCCCATAATTATTGAATGGAATAGTAGTGGATGATATAATATCTCAGAATTATTATCATGTAATAATAACCATATATAGTTATTATTTACACCATTATACCCATCCATGTAAGGTGGTGGTGGAAAAACAGATTACACCACGGCGTGGAGACGGTTTTCTGTACGTACGCACACACAGTGATTTCATTTTTCATAGGATGGATAAAAGATGAAATGGGTTTGTTTCATATTTATAATAACATATCAGTATTCAAGTGATACTAATGCTATTAATTTATAATTAAACAAATAATGAAGAGGAAGTAGAAGAAGAAAGAAACTATAACGAATCAGTAGAATATATTACATCTTCCACGATGTGCCTCCTTAAAACTCCCTCTTAGGGTAGTAGAGTTGGTCTTTTGAGAAGACCATCACATCTATAATGTAACTAGAGAGGTTTAGAAGAGTAATTTTCCAGGTTTGGTCGATCTTGAAGGATCAATATTTAGTGAAGAGGATAGGTAAGGGGTTCCCTTTTATAAGAGAGGAGAGGGGAACTTTTGAAAAACTCCAAAAATATTAATTTATAATAAATTATAAACCCACATAAAAACCTTCAAAAATTTCACAATTTGAATGTGAGATGTGATAGGGTTTTAATTTCATCAACCAATAAAATATGGACTTGTTTTTATTTTATTTTAAACCCTATCATTTTGATTTATCATTATTTAATCTATTTAATTTTATTTGTGGTAATTAGATTCTAAATTATAAATTGTTTTAAATACTTACTTATATGCTGTTATTTTTCTAAAATTAGATAAATTATTAATATTTAGACCATATAATTTTAAAATTTTAATTTTTACATATTTTTGTGATTTTTAAACAATTTAATAACAAGTTATTTTTTAAAAATATCAATTGTTTCAATTTTGACACTACTCAATTATTTGAATTTAAATAAAGTCAACACAAAATATATATTCAAAACAAATTATTTAATAGATTCCTAACATGTCATATTCAAATAAAAAATCATGGAGAACATTAATTTGTTCATATAATATTTATTTTAATATTTTTAAAACCATTTATTTTTTATATTTCTCTTAATAAAATAAGTACTGCATCTTTTTTGTATAATTATTTAATATAATTAATTGTTGAATAAAAATAAAAAATAAAATAATATGGTGCAGATAAATCTATGATATTCCATAATAATAGTTTTACTCGAATTTATCATCTTAATGTCACATCATTTAAATTTTTATATTTATTAATGTATGAGGGTGACAACTTTGACATCATTTAAAATGAAATAATATAAGTGTCATAATCACTTTTATAAGGCTCCAAATGGTCAAAAATTAGACCCTTAGATGATTAGGGTATAGATATAATCATCCAATAAGTTTTGGTCAAGTTTATGGTTCTTTTGATGGGTATTATTATTTTAATAAAAACTATATTATTGATTTTTCACTAAATAAATAATTTTATCATCATTAATGTATAAGCTATTAAAGTAATTATATATTTTTTGAAAATCACAAATAAATTACCCTAATGATTAAAAACATTTTACCTTTCAAATTAGTATTTATAATCTAATTTATATTATGTATAACCATATATTTAAAATACATTAATTATTAATGTTGGAGTGAAACATATTTCACATTCTTTAAATAAAGTAAATTAATGGTCTTAATCACATACAAGTTTGTTCTAAAAGATACAATTTAGACCCAAGTACGTTTTATGAAGAAATATAATCAAATAATTATATTAATACAAGTGTTACGGTAATTTTATAATATTATTTTTACCCTTAATCACCAGATTTACCTTTAACATTACTAAATAAAATTTACCGTGGTTACTAATCATAATGCCTAAAAATAAAAAGTAGCCTATTACCATAATTTGGACCTACTGATTCCAAATATGGAATCAATGTTTCCAAATTTAAAACACATAAGTTGCAGTATTTTATTAAAAATTAAATCCCACTGTTGAGAAAACAGGGTTTAAAAGTTAAAACATTGCCAAAGATTGAAATATTTTTACCTATTAATTCAATGTAAAATTAATTCTAATGACATAAATTAAATTAAATGGTAAAAATATATTCTATTTATACTTTAAAACCATCCAATATTATAATTTAACCATATAAATTATTTCGATGAAAAAAGAAGTTATTAATTAAAATTTAGCGTATTTTTACTATTCATCAAAATGTGAAGATTATAAGAATAATGTCAAAATTTTATCCAACATAAAATTTTATATCCTAATTAACTAGAATAAGTTTAATTTTTCATATTGAACATATTAACTTGTCAAAATTAGATTTAAAATGGGTGCGCCATCCAAAGGTCACAAAACTGCATTTTTTTGAAAAGTAATTCTTTTGTCCAAAAAATTAATTTTGTTCTCATAACATATTCTAGAAAATGTGTAAGATGATTTATAATTTTATAAAATTAAAAATTTGGTTAATACTATTCATAACTGCTAGTTCATAATAATATTATATCACTATAACACTATTTATTATAACTCAGTATTGCGTACAACACACGCTATTGAAGAAGGTCTCTCTTGCGTGCAACACAAGCCAATAATATGGTTTGTATATACTACAAGATAATACAGTGTTTCTTATAGTAAAATCTAATCTTGGTGTAGCGTAAAACAAAATACATCAAAGAAATTAAAAAATAAAATTTCTCATAAAATATTGAGGTGTTACAGTTTACCTCACACAGAAATAACCAATTTTATAGTCAATAACATCCCAAAAAAATTCTTAAAAACTAGTAACTAAATCATTATTTATTTTTTGGGAATAATAATAGCCTTATTAGGATTAATATTTTTAATCAGAGAATACATTATCAAGATTGAGTGTAGTTTCAACAGTGGTAAAATAATAAATCAAATATCCTCTATATGATAAAATTATTATTTTAATTAAATAACCTATATCCATCTCTAAAATATATCAAATTGGAGTGGAATTCCACATTCATTTGTATGGAGGATTAACACCTCTTGAACTGATGTAATTTTTTATCACATTACATTTCTCAGTAATCGTTATTGTGATATAATTAAGGAATATATATGATATTCATAATATATTTATCATAATAAAATTTAAATATATATTTTAATTTCTTACCTTTCCATTCACTGATAAATGATATCCTTTTTTGTGTGTACATATATACAACCACCTCCACAAAGTGATGTGATTTGTTTCTCTTCACCAAAACCATTGGTGATATATATATGTTTATATATAGAAATAATATAATATTTATAATATTATTATAATTTTGGAAAGCTAAAATAATTCCTACCTTCTTCCCATAATGATCATTGAAATATATAAATGTCACTCATTGTTACATATGGCCAATGTTCTCGATGATAAAAACATAGATAATTATTCATTACCATATTTAATTGTATAATTTTAATATATAATTGATGTATTGAAGTGATAATTATGTCATTATTATTGTTTTGGAGATAGTGGAATAATGACCACTTCTTCCACAATCTGCAAACTTAATTCAATATGGACATACAAACCAAATTTCATCAAGACATATGATGTGAATTTAATTTTTTTGTAAATAAATGTAAAAAAATATGATATGAAAAAAAATAAAAACCATGAAATAATTTTTAATCAAGTAAATAAATAATAAATATATATTACAAGAGATTATAAAGAATGTACCTGTGGTGTCTCACTCAAGGTAATAGATTTTCATTAAAGAAAAACCACTTTTAATGTTTCCCTTCAAAAAACCATATATTTCCCCCATATTAATATTTTAAAAATTATTTTAATGATCAATAATTATGGAAATATAATAATTATACAAGAATTTTTTTTATTTTTAATTCATTCAATGGTTTTTAAAAAGAATTTTTTTACTGAAGGTTTTTATTTTTTAAAAAAGGGACAAAGATTGTTATATTTTAAAATATTCCATTACAAAGATGTTGTTGTACCACCGACTTTATAACCAAATGATCAAGATGTGGTGAATTGAGTTTTAAAATTTGTCATTTTCAGAAACCTCCCACATCAAGTTTCATAGTTTGAATATTTTTCATTAATAAGAAAGTATGGTAGAAATATAAAAACATAAATGAAATAGATTGAATATATGTAATTAATAGATGTTTGGGGAACATAAATCCCCTAGTCCACTTTAACAACAACATACTCCATTAGTTTGGGGACATTCACTATAAAAACCCTATTCTTCAGTACTCCAAGAAGAGTAAAATAATTTGTCACTGAATACAAAGTCCATGAGATTTATACTATGAACTACCATTAAAATAAATTTACATATTTTCAATACACTCTCTTTTAATAACTGTAAAAAATAGAATTAATTAAATTTTTAAATAATAATTGTTTAACAATGTTCTGAGAAGAAATTGGCAGTAGCTAAATATATATCCTAATAATATCATAGTCATAAAAGGGTAGTACATGATGATATCCAGTGAAACTGAAAAAAATGTAAGAACCTCACAATAAATAAATTTTGATCTATTATAATTAAAAACATTAAGATTATGCATATATACATATATTTATATGTGTTTATGTGTTCTATTAGTATTTCTCCCCTATTCTTCTTATTTTACATGAAGTGGATAAATATTCCTTTGATATCTCTTATTTAATTTTGCACACAATTACATGATAATACAAATGGACTACTTGATAATATGTAGAAAAGTTGATATGAAAATACATTAATGTCAAACATCAATTCAGTAAAATTATGGAATAACATTCTAAAGAATAACATTAAGAGATATCCTTCCTTAGATCATTCTATTATTGGAATCATTTAACTCTGTACTGGAAGATATTTCATTAATTGTACAATCCATTTTATGACACCCACATACGGAATGAAATTAATTATTAAGAGATTAGAAAATAAATCTTGAATTATCCATAATTGCTATATCTTTATAAGATATTTAACTAATATTATTGTTTATTGTGTGAAAACATCTGAAATACATTGTATAATAAAACTGATCAATGTATTATTCAAGTCATAATTTAAAATAAATTCAATAATTGGTTGGATAATTCATCAGTGTAAGGTAAATATGTTACGGGGGTGAGGTACCTAGATTTAATATTTTTTTGGCATTTGTAATACATTATCTTATGAATATCCTTTTCCTTTGATAATAATTTCACATAAAATCATTTTCTCTGAAATATTTAGCTATGAAAAACTCAATCATACTATTATTAAGATGTTATATTACCCTGTAATACATAATTTCCACGTTGCAAATTATTATTCTGAGTAAAGGATGATTATCATCTATTCTCATATGTTAAAATATTTTTTCATAAAATGAATACATCACACATCATAAGATAATAATTTATAGAATAAATCTACGATATATTCTAACAATAAATCTAATATGACCCACTTTATAAAAAACTTTTAGAATGAAAATATAGATTGTATTGAAAAATTTAAATAAAATAAAAAACTGAGATTTTTTTGAACCTCACAAGACTCTAAAAATATCCCCACTTTTGATGATCTAAAAATCCATAAAATCAAAACAATAATTCAAAAAAATTCATTTTAAAGAATATTGGGTGAATTTGTTTAATGAAACCATTAGCACTTGTATTATAACTTTTTATTTTTTCTTTTTGAACCATTCTACATCATTGAAACAATGTTGGATTCTATATTTTTTAAAATAAAGGTTCATGTTTTGTAAATTGTAATTATCTCTTTCTTCTATATATAATACCAATTTATAAAAATAAAATTTTTTATTCACCTTTTCTTCTACACCTTTTCATGATATGAAAAAGAAATTGAATAAGGAATACAATTTATATTGCACCTGAATATAGTAAATAATTAATTTTATGACTATGAAATGAAATTAGAATAATTTTATTATGTTATTAATGATTAAGGAATCATATAAATTTGAAATTTAATGTTAAAAATTGGAAATATTTAAATAAAATATTGAAGATGGGAACCAAAACATTCGATAAAAAATTTATAAAATAAACTTATAAAATGATCATAAGACAGGATCAGTTAATAACTAAGGATGATAAAGAATCAATTTAAACACCATCACATAAATAAGAAATTTTAATTAATTAAAATTATGAATCAAAAAACTATGAAAAATAATAATTCAAAAAATAAAAAATCTACAAAACCGTTAAGGATTCCAAGAATTATTAAAATAAATTAAAATATTGAGAAGATTTCATTGTACCAATAATGATAAAAAATTTAAAACCTACCAATAAATTGGGAAATACTCACACTAAATTAGAAAGAATCATTAACTCTGTGATGTGAAATTATTCTTTGAAGGTGGTTTCATGAATGAGTAATGTTTCTATAAGGGTAAATAGAATAATAGAAGGAGAACATAAACTATTTCTCAAATAACATCTCCAAATGAATATAATGATTTCAATCCCCACTAGATCACTCTATTAACTCCATAAAAATGTTTGATCGATGTTATAAATAATAGGTCGAACTGTCACCATATAAAACATATGTTTTGGTAAAACATAATGTTTAGAAAAAGGATCTTGTATAGGGAAACACATTTATTTTTAAAACATTAAATTTTATTTTCTATAAATTCTAACAAGATAAAATATTTCATTTTCCCTTTATGAAGAGAAACATGGTGATCCGTGATGGGAGAAAGATGTAATCATCTTTATATAATTTAAAACAAGGCATCCACACAAGCATCAATCCGTTACCCATTTTTTCTATTAATAGTATAAAAGAATTGAAAATCAATACAATATACTATATGAGAAATATCAATAATGGTTGTTAATGTCACCTTTCATTAGAAAATTAACTAATAACATGTTTATGGTTTCCTACAAAATATATGAGATTCCCATCCAATTCTCAAAAAACAGAAATATAATTTCTATTCACTTACACTAGACATTCATGAGTCTCATTGAAACCATTATCCTCTTCTTCTATAAAATATAATAGTTTTTATATTTTTAGAAAACCCACTTTTATAGGGTTAATGGGAACCAATAAAACCCAATGACTAGGTAACAATGATATTATCTTGGGTTACCGCCACTTCACATCGATTTCATCTCCCCATAACCAAGATCAAAACCCACCAGACTTCCTAATATCACTATAACACATATCTGCAGTCTCTTTTGATTCAAACGCATCCCCATTATAACTTCAAACCATTGAATAATCAAAAACACCTTCGATGAAGCATCATTAGATATCTCGATAAGAACTGACCTTTATAATGGAGCGTACCTGAGAAACAACATCATGAAAATGCCACTGAACAACCAGAAGAACCACCATATCATCACCATTGAAGAATGATTTTAAAATCACCAGCAATAGATGGAATCAACAATGAAATGAAAAATAAAACATATAGAAACTCCAATTGAGAGGAAATAATAACAAAAATCCACAATGAAGAAGACCATTAAACAACGTCCAGAATGTCTAAAATGTAATGAAAAAAAATAATTAGAGGAAATTTCATAGGACCTACCTGAAAAAATATATTTTTTTTGGGAGAAACGCCATCATTGGAACCATCATAGGATCAACATGACATCTTGAGAACTTTCACCCTTGCTCCACTTATAACGAGTCAATGTTTACTAATGAACCAATCCATTTCTTGTCCTAGGGAGAAGTTCGTCAACATTTCCGGCTTCATGAATGACACCATTTCAAGAAGGGATCAAAAAAGTTGACACATGTAATATCCCCAAACTGAAGCCTTTATTGAGAGAATTCCTCCAAACTGGGAATAATATAAGATAATCAAAACTAGTTTATATAAAATGTGAGGAGACAACACATAATATAAAGTGGAGAAGGAAGATAGAGGGGATAATATTCCTTAGGGAATGATAGACTAAAAAATTATTGAAATGAAAAAAATATAAGAACATTGATGAGAGGAGTGAGAGAGAAGATAGTCAACAATAGGGAATGCTGCCACGAAGGGAAGGAATACTGCCATGGTGACGATATCCCTCAAAAAAATTTTCTAGGAGAAAATGAACTCAGTTTTTAACGTTGTGAGTAATGTAATCTTGGGCCACCGTATAAAAGCAATGAAATCACCCTCTTCTTCTTTTTCAAATTCTTATTCTAACAATTATTGATCCATACTAGATACAACCAGATTTTGTAATTATTCATATTTAAACTCTAATAAATAAAATTTATTGGTTAGGGACACAACATTTTTTTCTAAATAGGGATTATGAAACTTAAATCCATTTAACATTCTATGTTATCTATTGAACAACATGAATATTTTATTGAAAAAGGGTGTTTATTTTCTTTTTAGACCGTTCATTTAAACACATTATAATTCCATGGAAACACAAGAATCCTTCTAAATTTATGAAAATTGTCTTTGTGTATATATGAAATTACTTCCTGGGTGACATATCACGATGAATAGAGGAAATTATTGAATTAATTTTATCTATCACTATAATTAAACCTTCTAATATTGAAGAAATGTCTCTATGATTCAATAATTTCATAGCAGTTTCTTGGGAAATTTTTTTAAAAAACATACTAAACTAACAAATTCTCTTGATTAACATCTTCTCATGAAATATAATGACTATTAAGAGGTCTAATTTTGATTTAATAACATCAAATCTATCAACAATAAATTTTATAGTAAAAATTTAATCAAATTGATTTTATGTTACAATGAATTAAAATCAAATATCATTCTCATGTTCATATTATCTAAAGAAAAAATGTCTTAATTTAATATGGTATTTAATTGATAGGTTTATCATATTTTTTTTAAAATGTTGATAGAACTAGTGTTATAAATTTTCTTTTTTACAGATTTGAAATTAAATCCTGAAATCCATTATAGTGTGTTTCATCCACACCAATTATGGTAATAAACATTATGGTGCAATAAATTTAGCTTCACCAGTAGATAACATTACAAAATGAGTTTTTTAAATTGACTAAGATATTATGAATTTTATAATAAAATGATAGATTATTTTGTTATTAATTCCATATTACATAAATCATGAAAAAGATAAATCCCAAAATGAAGGTAAATTTTAATCAGAAGTTTTTTTTAAATGAAGATAAATATACACAATTCATTTTAAATTTCATAAAATTATTCTGGCCTCATTTAAATGACATTATATTGAATTACCATTAAATATTACACAAAGAAATTATTATAGCATAATTTCTTGACTCTTTTTAGAAATATAATGTAATATTATAATGAATCATCTATATGAATATTAAAACTATTTTTATTGTTTTATCTGGGTTAATTTTAATATCAGATCTCTATGAAGCTTAGTACGTTTTAGTATATTCACATTTAAAATTAGTTTTAAAATAAATTATTTATTTTTTTAAATAGTTAATAAGTCATTTTTGTAAATTTGAAATCCTAGAAAATAAATTATATCACACATCATACTCTTTTCAAAGTCCTTTATCATAATTTTTGAGAAATCCTTACGTAATTATTTATTTTTTGATCCATAAATAATAACTTCAAGATAAATTTATACCAAAAAAATCTAAGGATGATGGTTTCAAAAATAGTTTTGGTTCATATATAACTAATATAAAACCATTTGAAAACTGAAAACAACTTAATCTTTCATAACATTATCTTGGATCTTATTCAAGTCAACACAATTATGTTTTATTTTTTACAACTGAATTTCAAAACTGAGGGCCTTCAAAATAGGTAAGCTGATTTATATAAACTTCTTCAATTAAAAATAAATTTATAATGGATTATTTAACATCCATCTAATAAAATTTTAAATTGTAATAAAATTCATTGTCTATAAGAATCCTAATTAATTCTATCTTCTCTATAGGTGAAAATGTTTCTTCATAATCTATCCATTCCTGTTGATTACACCCTTTTGTAACAAGTGTAGATTTTTTAAAGTTAAAATTATATGATAATACTGTTTGTTTCTAAATATCTATTTTCATACAATTATAGGATGTTCAATGGTTTTATAAACAAATTGACATACTATATTCCTTTTGAACTAATTTAGCATTACTTTAATTATTAAGTAAAAACCTTAGTCAGATAAATCTTGTTCTATGGATTTTGGTTCTAGTTATAAAAAAAGGAAGATAATTATAGTTTTTTTCAAATATTTTTTATTTCCCTTCATCCTTCATTTAGGATCCCTATGAAAATATCACAATGATAGCCTATAATATTTTTTAGTAATCTCGGAAACACATTTTTGTTTCTATTGCATCGATCCTCACTAGATGTTTTTAAAGATCTAATGATCCAAATAATAATCCATGTAAATATATATTTTTTTGGATTCCTATATCATATTATTGATAGATCACTTTTTTACTTAGTTTGATTCATTCTATGTGAAAATGGAACACATTGATCAAACTCTATATAAGTTGAATTTGCAACAGTCGATGATAATTTTTGGAGACTCTATTGTTTTTAAAATTATTTGAGTAACCTAGGAAGATACCATCATTTGTATTTGGATTAACGTTTTCAAATTATTCTTTTGGTTTAAGATTCTATCATTTCATCCAAACACATTGAATTATTATACCTTTTTAATTATTATTACAAATGACATAGGGTGTTTTCTTCAAAATAGATCTTATTAGAACACTATCAATGTCATAACATGCTGTGTTAATAGCTTCAACTAAGAAATGGTTGGGATGGTTATATTCTCGTATCATGGTAGAATATATTTATGTGAAATTAATATTTCTTCATTTAAGAAGGAAATTCTATTGGGGTGTTTTTGGAGAAAAGAATGTTTCTTTAATTCATTTATTTGAGCTAAATGAATTAAATTCATGATTCTTTAATTCACTATCATTATCACTTATTAATTTCATAATTTTTCAATCCATTTATTTGTTCACTTTTTTATTTAAATTAATAAAAATATTACAATATTCACCCGAAAACATTTAAATGAAAACCCATTTAAATTTAAATAAATCATTGATTGGAAGATAAAAAATGGCATACCATAAAGGCAATCATTTCAAGTCGGTCCAAATAGATTCACATGGGTGAGATATAGAGGTATATATACATCAACCTCTTTAATTGGTATAAAATATAACTTATATTTATTTCTCATTTGAAAAGCATCACATAGTAAATTTTTTCTGATTTGAGGCCTCACATGTCAGAAATCAAATGTTTCTAATCCAATATTTTAACAGAATAAACATTAATATGTCTATGTATTCTATAAAAAATCCATGATTCATCAATTTCAGAATTTAAAAAATTTAAATTTTGACTACATAGGTAAATGAGATATAGTTTATGGGAATGATCTTTTATTGGGATTTTGAACATTAAATACTTATATTTTAAAGATGAACAGGCATCGTTTGAATAATAAATTAAATAAAAATCGTCAAAAATTTAATAGATAATTGTCACCTTTTCCTTAATGCCTTAATAAATGATTGATTTTTATGTAAATTTTTTCAGGATTTCGAATAGATCCAATTATAACTATTTAGCCTTTTTAATTATCGCCAAAATCGACATTGACTCCATCAATAAAGGATAGTGAATAATGGTTTGAAAATTCACAACTCATATGCCTTTAAAAAAATGTCTGTAATTTTTTTATAATTGTTCATATGGTTTGTTCAATATATGGAAATATATAGAAACATAATTCTGGTGCGCCCTACCTAATTTTTGTAAATTAATGATACATGCAAGAAACATAGGGTTCCTAATTTGTTTTTATTTTCTAAAAAATTATGCATCTTATTTTACAAATTTTTTTTATAAAAATATTTTTTATTCCAAATAATTATGGATTGATCAAATTATATAGGTTAGAAAACTTTCATATTCCCTCTAATAAAAAGGTAACTTCATTTTATATATTTTCATTTGTATCAGTCTATGCAATACATGATGTGGTGGAATTTTTTAATTTATTTTTTAACTATAAAATCAGTTTTTTATGGAAACCCACATTATTAAAAATCTAATTGCAGAAATTAATTGGGGTGTTATTTTTATTCTTTATTTTTAATTTCATAATTGGTTTCCAAAATATTAAAATATTCATTTAATTTATTATGTGACCCGTTTTCATTTTATGATTCATGCTCATGATCAGATGATTAATAAAAATATACCTCATCTGAATGTACCATTAAGCATATGTTGGACTCATGATTAAAGTAATCATCTTCTTTTTTGGATGATAAGCATTAAATTGAATATTTATAGGTAATATAGGCATCCTTAATAGATTACATTGATTTCTTATTATAATTGAATATCATGATGTTTTTTCCTAATTTTTGTCATCCAAAAGATGTGGACAATTGGAATTGATGTTTCCTAGAATATTACATATATTGAACCTTAACTATCTAGATTTAACATCACTCTTCATTTAATTATTGAAAGTTATTAAAAATCCAATTCTCCTATTATAGAATCTTATAGTCTTTTGAGAGAACTTTTTCAGCTCATCATTTGACCCATAATAGTTTGAGAAGACATCTTCTTCTTTATATGTTTTAGATATTTTTATCAATTTTTCCTTCCTATCATCGTTAAAACTAGAAAAATTAAAGGAACTATTTTTATTTTCAGTCATTTTACTTTTTATATTATTAGATTCATTTAATATTTATAGATCATAATAGTTACAATTATATATTTACATTTCATTTTTTTAAACTCTTTTGATTTTTTATGAAATCTATTATTCCACTCCATTTATATTTTAATACTATGAGATTTGTTATTGTTTTTCTATGCTTAGAAATATGAATTACTAGAAAAGAGACATTATATAAAATCTCATTTATTCATCTATTTAAATTGGTTTTACTTTCTCCTTCATCCATTTTGAATATGTAAAACTTATTTTTGGATTTATTATTTAGGATTTCATTCAATTTATTTGTACCATCATATGAGACTACTATAGTGTTAAAAAATTCATGATTAGTTTGACAAAGAAAACCCTTTCGAAGTCATCTTGTCAATATCATAAAATTATTTCATTTTTTGATTTTGATTTCATATAAATATTTTTTAGTTATATTATCCCATGATTTAGGTTATGTATTATGAATATCATAGGTATTTACTAATTCTAGATAAACTTTAAAACCAAAATTACATAAATATATAGTCATTAGACCCATCTAACAACAGTATTTTTACCCATTATGTAAGGATATCTAACCCATAACAAAAGTTATTAGTTATAATCCATGGAAGAAAATTTAAAACAGATCATTCACATTCAAAGATTAACAATTGTGGAATCAAGATTCATGATCCATGATACCAATTTTTGTTCTAGATAATGCCAAATTGAATATTCAATAGGGGTGTAATGATTTTTTTTAAATTTTCTTTCATATAAACATCCCTCTTTATGCATGATAGTATTAATCTTCTACATTATACAAAAAGAAAGTAATTATTTAGAAAAAAATGGAATGAAATTGAAAAATTTATATTCTTTTTTGCATTAGCGAAAAAAAATCCTCTAATACACTCTACCAATACATTACTCCGTTAGTTCAGCGATTTTCAAAAAAATTATACTTTTTTAGGGGCTATCTACCGAGTTAAATCTATAGTAACTTAATAAAAAGGCCCAAGAGCATTAAACATGGCTCTGCATTTTCATGTCCTATCTATAGTCACAAAACACAATCTTATAAAGAGTGAAAACCAAATATAATTAATAAAATTTGGAAAGGAAGCATTCCTCACATAGTCTAAATCATTAAAAATATTTATCTGAAATATGTCACGATTAGATGATATTACTCAAGGTATTTATCATATTGATCTTCATTGAAAATGATATACTTTTGAAAAAATCACAATAATTTTTATATATATTATATGTGGAAGAATTCAGATTATTGACATGTATTGACATGTGTATTATTCATTATTATCTCTTGTTATTTTTTTCATGTAGTAGATGAATATTTATTTTTTATATTTTCATTACCATTGTACTTCAGTATGATATAAACATAGGGGTAATGTTTATAATCCATTGAAAATTTGATATGGTATATAATTAATGGTTTGTGTCAATTCCTTCCAAATATGATACAAGCATCGGTAAGAGAACTATGAGATATAATATTCTTTGGACCTTTCCGTTATTAGAAACATGACACTATAAAGGTACATATTTCCATAAATGGACAATACATTTTCTGATATTCTATAAAGGACAGAAATGAATTATCAAGAGATTAGCCGATTAATCAAGAATTCTCCATAATAGATATATCATTGATTGATATTTAACAAATAGTACTATTCATCAAATGATAACTTCCAAAATGACATTGAATGATAAAACATATCATTATCATATATGAGTTGTAAGACAAATTTAATTCAATAATTCATTGGATTATTGTTCATTTTATGATAAATATGTTATTGATTTGAGAAACATAAAATTAATAATTTCCACTATTATTCATAATAAAATATTTTAATAATATCCCTTCCACAAGGTAAAATCTAATCATTACTTCATTTTATCTGAATAATTTTACTCTGAACAACTCAATTGTACTCTTCATAAGACGATATCTCATGAAGTAAGATAAATATTCAACACATTGATTTCAGATTCTATGTAAAAAAGAATAGTGAGTTTTTTTCTCGTATGATAAAATACATTATAATAAAATGAATACCTCACACACATTAGATAATCAATTATGGAATCAAAGTAAGAAAAATTAATTTAAAAAATATAATCATAAAACACATAAAACAAAATTTATTGAATAAAAATAGATATCTTTTTAATTATGATACGTAAATATAAAATAGTAATATTTTAAAACAACATAAGTCTATCCAATAGCTATTTCATATCATAGTTTCCATTATATTATATTTTGAATCCTTTTTAATCTTTCATTTTTCATTTAAAGAAAACACACTTTCAATTTTTTATGTGAATTTTTGTTTGGATAATTTGGATTTAAATAAATGGGATATATCTGTATCCAAAAATGATTTCATATGGGTGTAGAAAATGTTTTTATGATGAAATATTATATGTATGTTTCTAGGATTCTTGGGAGCTGTTGGTGATGACAGGTGGTTCAATTATAAACCCAATGTATTTGTGCCCATTATATCACTCTAATGAATTGTTTAAAGGGGTGTTATTAACTAATTATATTTATCATAGATATTACATGAGTATACAATAATTTTTATTATATATATAACTACAATTATTATTTCAATTGTATCTATCATGGTATAAAAAACATAAGTATGACGTTTTCCCAAGTGTAAGTAAGAATTATATGAAAAAGATTCCCCAAGTTTCCTATATATTTTATCAATTATTTCTATCGGTTTTAAATGATTCCTTTGGGTAAAAATTGTGAATTTCTCTTGTGGAAACTACTTATATCACAATATAAAAGATTTATGTGATAATGGTATTTATTTTAGTGTTATTTATGATTTTTACTAGACTAATTGATTTCATTCTTTTTTTTGTTACTAATATTCATTCATAATACCATGTTTTAATATTTTTTTCAACAGAGTTTAAGGATGGGTATGAGAAATGAAGAAGTCACGTTGAAATTTTTGAATATTTTTCATAAAAATAAATCATGTTTTATTTTAATGTGTAATTTCTTTTAAAAAATTGATTCTAATCACATGTATAAGAATTTTTTTAACATTGGTTGTTTTGTAAACGTTTTGACCTAATTCTCTAAAAATCATAAGATAAAAGATCACTGGGATTTAAATAATGTGAAATATTTTCATGATATAGTTGATTGTGTAATTTTTATGTTTATGTCCTTAATATTGGTCTCAGATAATGTGTTCGAAAACATTAGATGTTATGATGTTTTTTTAACTAAAGTTATCATTTTATTATAACCACAAATTTTAATAAGGTAAGAAAAATTATTGTTAATTTTATAAATATAAAAGTGTTTAAAACAAAATTATTGAGAATATATTAATATTTACCATCATCAAAATATTTTTTATTGTATTTTTATTAATATAATAACACTTAAATTTTTGTTTAGTTAATTTCCTAATATTGAAGGAAACAATGTAAAAAATACATGTCAAGGAATATGTGGTGGTTGGTTGAATGATAAACCAAATTAAAAGGGAGATATAGTGAAATTTTGTTGGCTTTTCATAACTATATATAAAAAGTTATGATTTATAACATGAACCCATGATATTTTACACTATAAAGTAATTATATGGAATTGATGATATATTAATGTTTAGCCAAAAAAATATCATAAATGTTAAAAATTCAATAACATATGGTTCATGAATATAGGAATAATAACCAAGTAATTTTTTTTAAATAACGTGAAGTATATTTTTTATTTGGTAAATAAGGGAATAAAGGAATAATATGCTAAGAAAAAAGTATGAAATCAATTTACACACTAACGGGGAATAAAGATA
Organism: Viscum album; assembly: GCA_963277665.1. Classification (NCBI taxonomy): domain Eukaryota; kingdom Viridiplantae; phylum Streptophyta; class Magnoliopsida; order Santalales; family Viscaceae; genus Viscum; species Viscum album. Next base: position 765,696,850 of record OY728150.1, read on the forward strand.
TTCCCAAAGATTCTATTTAATATTTTAAATGGGGGAGAATGGTCATTCATTAAATCCATGTTCAAGGGAGAATTATTGTTAATGGGATCAATAAGACCATGCAAATAACCTTTTTGAAATCCCAAATTCCATTATTGTTGGTGATGTGGAAAAATAAGATAACATATAAAAGGTATTGATTATTTATTGGCTTATGTTTTGACATTGTTTAATATTATGACATGATTCATATTATGTATTTTAGGATATAAGTTGTAAGTAATACAAATAAAAATTATAGTTAATGGTTTATAAATAATTTTAAATAGTTATGATGTATTCATATATTATTCAAGAGTTTTGGTAAATTTAATGAATATTATTGGATTAAATTAATTAATACTTGTTGATGGTTGGAGTAATTTGGGAGAGTTTTATTGAGTTCTGTTAAATGATCATGGTATATATAACCCTAAAGAATTTAACATGAAGTAGTTTTTGGAGGAAGAATCCTTTTTAATTTTTTTTGGAAAAAAACAAATAATAATGGTCAACCAATAGGTTTTATAAGATCATTAATTTGGAGGTAATGATGTGTTATTAAAAATTTTGGGATGAAAAATAAATGATATGGGATATACATTGAGGTTAATACACATCATTAATATTTAATATATTAAGGTTATTTTTGAATATTTGTATCATATTGTAGGTACTTTTATAATCCTTATATAAATATAGATTTAGAAAAAGGATACCCAATAGGTTGGTCAAAAACCCATTGCTTCAAGAAAGGCTACATGGCTTGAGACAACAAATGAAGGATTATAAAGGGTCTATTTCCTATATGTAGCCTATGTGGTTACCTGGTTAATGTGAAGTTGTTATTTATAACTATGTTACCTGACAGATAATATTTAGGTATATTTGAAAAATATATGTTTTATTATATTGATAACTATGATATTTAAAAAGACTTGATGGTTTTGACCCCAAAACAATCTATAAGATGAAGAAATGAGGGAAGCCTCTATGGTTGCCCCGCATGGACCTTTCGCAGAGCCTCATGACCCTGTGCCTGGAGCATAGAAATGATGTGGTAACACTCTGCGACCGCATTTGACGTTCAAGACCTACTGTGGAGAAAGGATGTAGTAATGCTCCATGACAGCATTGGACGTTTGCGGCCTGCCACAGAGCAAGGAGGCGGTAACGCGCTACGACCGCATTTGACATTAGTGTCCCTCCATGGAGCAAGGAGGTTTTAACGCTCCACGAACACATTTGAAGTTCATGATCCATCGTGGAGCTAACTCTCTCTTCATGTTGAGCAAGCTCTGCTTCGTGGCACCCCTTGCCTATAAATATCGGCCACCCCTCAAGCCTAGAGGACAGAACATCTGACCTTTCACCTTCTAAGCTCTCAAATAATGAAGCACTTCTTGCTCGGGGAACCATGAGCTTCTCATGGTAATCATTCTTTGTGAAGTTCCTTCCCATTTTCTTCAATTGAGCCCCTCTTCCGAGAGGGATGCCTTTTACGAATCCCACAGGCCTTTGCGAAGTAAATAGATCCCCATGGGGACTATGGTCATCATAAAGCATTTATGTTTCATGAAATTCCCTCCAAACCAATATTACCCACATGATAAGGTATGGTCATTGTGTTTCGTTAAGCATATTACTTCATGACACCTTGCTTCGTGAGGCACCCCAACTTTCCGAGGCATTACTTCGAAAATTCCATTCCACATCGCAATGTCTTTCCCATATGGACCAATACCCTATGTCTAGCCTATGCACCTTCACTTCGCGAAGAACATACCTTCACGAAGCCCCTACACTTCATGGAGCACCAGAGCTTCATAAGGCCTCCAATGAACCCCTTCACCATGAAACACCTTTTCCCATGAGGCCCTTTAGGTTTGCATGAAGCAATTTCATTGTCCCTTGGATGATACTTCCTGATGCATTGCATTGACTCATTATTCATTGCATAGACATGATATCAACTATTTCTTCATCACATAGCCACAATAATGTGGATCCCCCAATGGTTCAAACCATAACACCCCCAACCCTGTTGTTTTTTGGTGCCTTTGCATCACCAAGGTGTAGATGGTGCCAATTATATAAGCCTTGGGGTGCGGAGTGAACCTGCCTCATCTGAGATGCAGGATGTTAAAATGCCAAGAACCATTGTCCTTTGAACATCATGTTAAACTATGACTATGCCCTAGGTGTTAGATTCAATGTTACCCCAACTTGTACATTATGCACGCCCACTGGTCTCCAAGAGAGTGAGATAATTCCAAACAAGGAATGAGATCATATTTACCTAAGTGGCATCTATCTGTGGGGAAAGGGAGACCAACCTGGTGCAAGTCCCTAACTTTCCTTACAGGAGGTGGCATCACTACTACTCATCTCTTCTTGGGTGCCAAGTCCCTCTCCCGTTGGGCTTTGTCACCATATGGGCCTCCATCCTGGAGTAAGTCCGGATCTCCGTCACCAGGGCTCCTAACCAGGTGTAAGCCCCTGTTTCCTCTTTAGGCCGCTAACTGTGTGTAATCCGACCACTACACTTTCCACTGACACACCTTTCGTAACATGAATTCCATGACATTAATTTCTCTTGTTTCTCACACTGAGAAAGACTCGTGTGGGCTTAGTGAAAGCGCCAACCATGACATCCACCCTCGGCATCCTAGAGTGTAAACCCCACAATCTTACATAAACTATGAGGTCTTTGATCCTAACCATGGAAGGGTACTTAGGAAGCCTCCATGAGGTTCAATCCCACCATCTATTGGGGCGAGAGGTCCTCATAACTGAACTATGAGGTCTTTGATCATTACCAAGGCAGGGTACGTAGGAAGCCTCTCTGAGGTTCAATCCCAACAACTGTTGATTCTGACCCCCTTTCATGTCGGTTTTCCAACACACCTGAACTACGAGTTTTTTGATCCCTGACACGGTATGGTACATAGGAATCCTCCATGAGGTTGAAGCCCACCATCTATCTGGGCTCTATGTACTCATTCACGTCAGTTCGCCAATGCCCTAGGCAGCCTAGAGTGTAATCCCTACACCTTAACTTGAACTACATGGCCTTTGATCCCTACCAAGGCAGAGTACATAGAAATCCTCCCTGAGGTTCAAGCCCAACACCTGATCGCTCTGACCCCCTTCATGCCGGTTCACCCAAACCACCCGAACTTCATGGACTTTGATCATTTCCATGGAATGGTATGTAGGACACCTCCCTCTCGTTCAAAACCAAAAATTGTTGTTCACGACCATCTTGACGTCAGATCACCAATACCTTGGGCCACCTCAGTGTGTAACCCCCAAATGACCCATATCTCAAACTACTTGGTATTTGATCCTTGCTAAGGTAAGGTATGTAGGAAGCCTCCATGAGGTTCAACCCATTCCAGTTGTATTCCGTTGTGACCCCATCCATTGCTATGCCATTGTGACCCATTCCCATGGTAAGCTGTTGTGACCCCTTCCAAGGGTAAGCAATTGTGACCCATTCCAGCAGTAAGCCATTGTGACCCCATCCAGCAGTGTGCCGTTGTGACACCATCCAACGGTAAGTCGTTTTCAACCACATCCAGCGGTAATCCATTGTCAATTTAACTACGAGAACATTTATTCCCTACCACATGGTTACATAGGATGCCACTTCGAGATGAAATCCAAACATCACCTTCATCCTCGAGATGACTCCATCTCATTATCCATATACTTCATTAAACCTTCCACCATCCATCCTGATTCACACTCTGGCCGCCACATCCTAGTGGGATAATGCCACCACATTCCCAATTCCCCTTAACAACAATCGGGATGCTAACCACAAGTTTTCCCCAAAATCGGTGTTCCCTATAGAGGAAGCACTCACCAGATCCACACTAATCAGTGTTCCGATCAGTCCAATCTGTCTCCTCTAGACGTTAAACTCACGACATACCCTTTGGTAAGCATGGGAAGATGAGGAAAAAATATGATACATGCCCATGGAATATGTGTAACAACCCGATATTTTATGAGAATTATTATTTTTAATTTTATTTATGTCTTCTGTAATACACTACACCAAAATTAGCTTGTTTTATACGCAACACTGTATTAGCTTATAGTATACGCAACACTATTCTTGGCTCGTGTTACACACAATTTCATGTTCGTTTTGTGGAAATTATTATACACCAAATTAATTATAGATTCTGTTTATTGTTTAAATGAAATATGTTATGATTATGTTATACGCAACACTAAATAAAGCTTTCACTACACGTAGCCCTGACTTGGCTTGCATTACACGCAATCAAGACATTCTTCGATAGCGTGTGTAGTAAGTAATACTGAGTTTCACTAAACAAGATATTATTATAATATTATTATGAACTAGCCATTGTGAATAGTAATACCTACTTTTTGAAATTTTATAAATTTTATCTTTCAAAATGGAATTCATTTTTGGATTCAGAATATAGAAATTAGTCTAGAGTTATTTTTTGGTATTATTCTGAAAACATTCAATTTTTGATGAATAGTGAAAACACTGGGTTACTATTTAAAACCAAACTTTTTTATATAAATAATTATTAATTATATTTAAATTTATTTTATGTCAAAATTGAAACATAATACCTATATAATTTCAATGTAATTCATTTGAGTCATTTTATAATAATTTTTTATATATATAAATTTTATTGAACATTTCACCATCTTTTACCCACCTCCTAGGAGAATTTGAAAATTTACATAAAACATAATTTTACCGCTTCTCTGAGTAGAATTTTGAAAATATGAGAGTCACAGTTAATATCAAGGAGTAAAATGTGGTTCAATAAGTTAAAAATAAGTTTTTGTGAATAGTAACTTATTACTTTTATTTACCACGGTTAAAAATAAATAGGGTAATTAAGGGTAAAAATGATATTATTATTACCCTAACACATGTCCTAATTCTATTGGATAAGTTTAATTCGACCAAAAACAACCTTATAAATAAAATATTATTATTTAGGTCCACATAGATAAGATTAGGACATTTATTATTATTTTATTGAAAGAAGAGATAAAATGGTTAAAATCAATGTTTAATAACTAAAACAATTTTAATATTGGGTTATACATAAGATAAATTTGACTATAAATATTCATTATAAAGGTAAAAATATTTCATTCCTAATGGTAGTTTATTTATAATTTTTATAAATTAAATAATTTAATTTATTTATGACACAATGGTGATGCAGTATTTACCTAAATAATAACATATTTAAATAATTGATATTATAAATACCCAAATAAATGTAATTTGAGACTTTTTATGAATTCCACTAATTTTCTAGGTTAATATGAAATTTTATTATTTATTTAATTAACATTGTTTGAACTAATCATGTTGTAATTATTTGCACAAAAATCAATTACAAAATATTGTCAAAATTGACATAAAATAGTTTTTAAAACAAATATTATATTATTAATTGTTATAATATTCCTAAAAATATAAGGTTCGTCCAAATGACTTAGATAAGGTTATATATATTAATAATGAACCACTTGGGGTTCGTTTGGATTGTTATATTATGTTTATTAACCATATATTGTAAGAAAACAAGAAGACACGGTGAAAGTTAAATTATATAACATAGAGTTAAATCTAAATGATAAGGTTAAAATAGTAACATAAACTTGCATAAAACATATTGGTTGAGATGATTTCGACCCATCCCCACTTTAGATTCTAGATAAATTAATTTGGATCTATTATAAACCGAATATGACTTTATTATAAAATAATATGTTATGTTTTTCCAAAGGTTCCCCTCTCCTCCCTTATAAAAAGGGCACCCCTTCCCTCCTCTCTTCACACCATTTTGAGCCTTGAAGCTCAGAAAAACCCTGACAATTCATCTTTTCAACCTCTATAGTTATACTATAGAGGTTCTGGTCCCCTCAAAATACCAACCCCTATGCCTTGAGAGGAGGTTAAGAAGAGGTGCGTCAAAGAAGAAGTAATATCCTTTACCGATTCTTTCCAATTTATCTCTTTTCTACTTATTCTTCATTATTTGTATCATCATAAATTAATAACATAAGTATCACTCATATACTTATGTGTTATTATAAATATGAAAAAACAAAATTTCATCTTCTATCCATCCTATGGAAACCGAAATCATCGCATGTGCGTATGTACGGAATACCGTCTCCACGCCGTGGTGTAATCTTTTTTCCACCACCACCTTACTTGGATGGGTATAATGGTGTAAATAAATAACTATATATGATTATTCTAAATTTATATTGATTCTGAAATATTATAAAAACACATCAATACAATTCCATGATCATGGGAATGATATCATCGCTCGTGCGTACGTACGGACTACCGTTTCCACGAACGCGATGAGACTAATTTTCCATGATTAACCATTCAAGTATGATTATAAAGTATATATAATAAATAATAATGAAATATATTACATAATAATGATACTGGATTTATGAACATATATGTTTCATTTACTTAATTCCATTTAATTCAATAAGGAAACGAAAACATCGTTTATGTGTACGCACGACCTACCATCTCCATGAATGGTGTATTTCATTCCATTTATCAATATAATATATATTTTTATATTATGAATATAAATTTTATATAAATTATTTTTTATATTCTGTAATTAAGTAAATCAGTATATAAGTAATAATATCAAGAACAAGATGTCGAAACACGCATGATAAATGAAACGATTTTACCCAAAACACTGCTTTACCAAGGAATTTACAAAAGAACGGGTAATATAAATTCACAAGTGAACCATATATGATCTCATAACAATGAACCTGATTCTGTAATAATTCAATTACATTATTTAAATCATTTTATAGGAGGTTCGGATACGTTAGAAGGATATCAGACCTAAGCTAAGGGATAACTATCCCAATCACGTTTTTATCCGAGATTGTTTATTCGTCAGTATTTACTGGGGTTATATTTTACGTCAATGTCCATAAAAATGTTTTTCATAAAGAGTTTAATATTATTCCATTTATTTTTAATGTCATTTTTACCCCTCTTTGACTTTTACATTGTATTATGGAAGGAATATTTCTTTTGTTTACCATATGTGGTACTTTTTGATTTTTCCGACAAATGTACGAGGAGTATGTTTTTTTAACTTATACGGCATGAACAGATTTTTATGGTTTTATAACACCTTATTTTAAAGAATCATACTCTACAATATTTCATGTTTATTTTCAATAAAATCCTTTTCTTTTAAAATTTCATGGCATTTTGTGAAAAGAAAATGATTTTTAAGAAGAAAGGATATTTTCCTGAAAGAATATTTTCAAGTGTTTTATCAAAACAATTTTACATCTATGATGAAATTATTTCATATGCGTATGTTTTAAGTATAATATCTCTATGATTTACATGGTTTCAATTTTATTATGAACAAATTATATCCAATTTTTTGGATAATGTTATGATGAGATGATGTTTGTAAAACCCATTTTATACTTTGGGTAATGAAGAATGATTTATGTTCATGTTGTGGCACAAGTAAGAATGATTTCATTATGAGATGGGTGATACCTATATCTACCACCAATGCATTGGGTAAATATTTATATCTCATGAGATAGACATGGATGGAACAGGAAGTTAATCTACTTCAGTGATACATGACTGGATCGAGGAGTGAACTCGATTCAGAAAGGGGCTTTGTCCACTAAGATGGTCTTGGAAGCAATGCCTTGGATACTATGGAAATCATATCATGTGCTTAATTTTTTTCAAAAATTAAATGTTTTTTCCCATGTTATTTTATCATGATTGATGTTACTTTACAATATATTCCTTACATACTGCTAATATTTATTTCCCAACTCAAGATTTTGAAGTTTAAACATTTTGTTGATGTTTTGAAGTTAAAATGTATATGGTTTGTTTTATTTTCAACATTCTTACCATTACTGAGAATTTGATCTCCCCTTTTATATGTTTTGTTTTCTCTAGGATATAAATAGTGGATTTAGGTATGAAAAAATGATGATCTTTATAGGATATGTCGATGATCTTTCCCCAAGATTAGAAGATTATATTCCACATTCCAAAGACACTAAACTATTACGGTCCTTTGGGGTATGTTTTTTGTTATGTATTAAGTATTACAAAAAAGTAATGTAATGTACATGTGTTTCATTCTTTGGGTATCTACATTTTGTATTAGAGGGAAGGTTAAGTTAACCTTTGGAAACAAGGATGCGAAAACTTTAGTAAAATCCCTAGAGATATTTCTAAGGTATTTCTAGGGATGTCCATAAGGATAAGTATACATATAGGTTACAGTCCTAAAATTACGGTAACGATCTTATAATTTAACCTATTATGTTAGATATTGACGGTACTCCCCCTTTATTATGTTGTTTTCACTAGCATAATTTTTGCCTCTCACACTATTTTTTTTGGGTTTTAGAAAATGGCTGGAAACCGGAAGATTCACGATAATGGAGGATATGATGCACAATGGAATGATATTCTATGACCATCCAAATGAAACGGGATTTGGAAGTCCAAACATCGTTATTATGCCTAATTAGAAATATCATAATATGATCAATAATATCAACTTTGGTAAGTTTCCTAACTCAGCTAATAAGAGAAAGATAGAGTTTCATGATGATCATAGAGGAAAAAAAGTTCAATTTCCATCATGTAAATCATGTGGTAAGAGGCATGAAGGAGAATGGTTCAAAGGAACTGGAAGATGATTTGAGTGTGGAAAGGAAGGAAACAAATAAAGTAAGTGCAAAGGAAAATGTTTAGTTAACACCATGAACAAGGATAATGGGTTTTCTATGACTTTAACAACTATTATATGTTTTAAATGTGGAATGGATGGGCATTATGGAAACCAATTACCTAATGGAAAATATCATAAAGAGAATCAGCATGGTCATATGGGTAGTATTTATGTGGATGATGATGAAGAGACTAAAAATGATATATGAGATGAATGAAATGATGAAGCTCAGTCTATAGTTTAAGAAGGTAGTGGAATGATTGAATGTTAATCAAGAATAATGTATGGATCTATGGAATAATGAAAAATCTAAGGATTGTTACACTATTGTCTTTCCTTGAGTTTTGGAATGTATATGAGGAATGGTACTGGTAACCATGAAAGGTTATTCAAATATTTTTGGAAGGTAGATGATATGTGCATAATGAAGGGATATGAAGATAAGGAGATGTTTGATAGTATTAATGAGCTCATGAATGATATAAGGACAATGTGATATCATGCTTTGAGTATATAGAATCATTGGGATTTTGTAAGTGGAAAGAGTTAACTATTGACAGAATTCATGTTTTCACTATGGTTCTATGGTAATTTATGATTTAATAGAATACATGATTAAGCTATTCACATTTTTGGAATGCGGTCAACAAGATATATCTTATGATATATGGGGGATAAATGCTGGTAATCACATGCTCGGTAGATGACATTTCTAGTAATTGTCTTCCTTATATTATGAGGTTGGATCGAACTATTCTGGATAAGCCTAAAGATTAGAATGGATTAGGTTGGACATAAGTTAGTATTGTTTACGGCTAGAACTATGTCAATATTATTGATGGAATGTTATAATAATGTAGTTTTAGAAAAAGGAAAACCTTCTGGATGGGAGACAACCCATCACTTTAGACAAGGTTGTGGGAATCGAAAAAAAAAACTTAAGTGTGACAGGCCTTTATCAACTTCCACTGGCCTAGAAGAGGTCCCTGGTTAGTATAAGCTTGTTTTATTATATTAAGCGGTATGATATATGAAGTATAAGTCCATTTTAGGAACCATATACGATTAATCTCACTATATATGGACTTATGTATATTTAATAACTTTTACTATCCTTTTGTTAGAGACATATGGAATGACCTATCATTCTATCACATGATCTTCAAACACTTCAAGGAAGGCAAAATCAACTTTATTTCTGTAAGCGAGGATGTTGAAATTGTTTAAGGCCCAAAAAACAGTAAGATTGTACCAAAATCAAGTTAGTATTTCTTTTAATTTAGTAATTCTTCATCCTTAGGGAAATGATCTTGAATAAAAAAATGTTGTCCTAGTGTCCTTATATCCGATGAATCATATGGTACCTTAAATCATCACAAATTTATGGCTTTGTGATTTTTGGATTTTTCATAGCCATGTTCTCTACCACTCTCCATTAGAACATGATGGTAATATTTCTGTTCCATATCCATATTTTCACCTATGTTCTCCTATGTTGAAACCCAGTGATTAGTTAATTTGGGTAACCGTTATGTTTCATACGTTAGTTTTTAAAGATAAGTTTTTGTATTCCTTTTTACGATGTGGCATTCTATTAATGAAAATTTCATGTAGTAAACCATTTATAACCCCGACGAATTTCGAGGGTGAAATTCATTTTAAGGAGGGTAGAATTTAATAACCCTAGATTTTATAAGAATTATTATTTTTAATTTCATTTATGTCTTGTGTCATACACTACAAAAAAATTATCTTTTCCTATACGCAACATCGTATTAGCTTGCAGTATATGCAACACTATTCATGGCTCGTGTTACACACAATTTCATGTTCGTTATGTGGAAATTATTCTACACAACACTAAGTATAGATTCTGTTTATTGTTTAAATGAAATAGTTTATGATTATGTTATACGCAACACTAAACAAATCTTTCACTACACGCAGCCCTTACTTGGCTTTCATTACACGCAATCAAGACCTTCTTCGATAGCGTGTGTAGTACGCAATACCGAGTTTCAATAAACGAGATATTATGATAATATTATTATGAACTAGCCATTATGAATAGTAATACCCACTTTTTGAAATTTTATAAATTTTAACTTTCAAAATCGGATTCATTTTTGAAATCGAAATATCAAAATTATCCTAGGGTGAATTTTTGGTATTTTTCTGGAAACTTTCCATTTTTGATGAATAGTGAAAATACTAGGTTACTATTTAAAAACTAATTTTTTACTTAAATAATTATTTATTGTATTTATATTTTTTTGGTCAAAATTGAAACACAATACCTATATAAGTTCAATTTAACTCATTTGAGTCATTTTGTAATAATTTTAGATATATAAAAATTTTACTGATCATTTCACCGTCTTTTACCCAACTCCTAGGAGAATTTGAAAATTTACATAAAACATAATTTTACCGCTTCTGTGAGTGGAATTTTGAAATTCCAAGAGACATGGTTAATATCAAGGATTAAAATGTTGTTCAATAAGCGAAAATTAATTTTTGGTGAATAATAACTTTTTTACTTTGATTTACCACGGATAAAATTAAATAGGGCAATTAAGGGTAAAAATGATATTATTATTACCCTAACACATGCCCTAATTCTATTGTATAAGTTTAATTTTACCAAAAACAACCTTAAAAGTAAAATATAATCATTTAGGTCCACTTGGATTAGATTAGGACATTTATTATTATTTTATTTAAAGAAGAGTTAAAATGGTTAAAATCAAAGTTTAATAACTAAAACATTTTTAATGTAGGGTTACACATAAGATAAATTTGACTAAAATATTAATTAGAAAGATACGAATATTTTATACCTAATGGTATTTTATTTATAATTTTTAGACATTAAATAATTTAATTTATTTAAGACACAATGGAGGTGCAGTAATTACCTAAATAAATAAATATTAAAATAATTGATATTATAAATACCCCAATAAATGTAATTTGAGACTTTTAATGCATTAAAAGAAATTTATAGGTTGATAAAACATTTTATTATTTATTTAATTATCTTTTTTCGAACTAATCATTTTGTTATGATTTTCACAAAATTCAATTACCAAATAGTGTCAAAATTGACATAAAATAGTTTTTAAAACAAATATTATATTATTAATTGTTATATTATTCCTCCAAATCTAAGGTTCACCCAAATGACTTATATAAGGTTATATATATTAATAATTAACCACTTGGGGTTCTTTTGTCTTTTTATAGTATGTTTAGTAACCATATAGTGAAAGAAAAAACAAGAAGACACAGTAAAAGTTAAATTATTTAACATAGAGTTAAATATAAATTATAAGGGTAAAATAGTAATTTAAACTTTTCTAAAACCTATTGTTTGAGATTATTTCGACTCATCCCCCATTTAGATTCTAAATAAATCAATTTGGAGCTATTATAAACCGAATATGACTATATTATAAAATAATATTTTATGTTTTTTCAAAGGTGCCCCTCTCCTCGCTTACAAATAGGGCACTGCTTCCCTCATCTCTTCACACCATTTTGAGCCTTGAGGCTCAGCCAAACCCTTCCAATTCCTCTTCTAAACCTCTATTTTTATATCATATATGTTCTGGTCTCCTCAAAATACCATCCCTAGTGCCTTAAGAGGAGGTTAAGAAGAGTCACGTCAAAGAAGAGGTAATATCCTTTACCGATTCTTACCAATTTATTTCTTCTTCTACTTCTTATTATTTATATGATTCATCATAAATTAATAACATAAGTATCACTCATATAGTGATGTGTTCTTATAAATATGAAATAACACAATTTCATCATTTATCCATCCTACGGAAAACAAAATCACCACGCATGCATACGTACAGAATATCGTCTCCACGCCGTGGTGTAATCTATTTTCCACCACCACCATACTTGGATGGGTATAATGGTGTAAATAAATTACTATATATGATTATTTTAAAATTATATTGATTTTGATATATTATAAAAACACTTCAATACAATTCCAAGATCATAGTAATGAAATCATTGCTCATGCGTATGTACGGACTACCATCTCCACGAACGCGATGAGATTCATTTTCCTTGATTAACAATTAAAGTATGATTATAAAGTATATATAATAAATAATCATGAAATATATTACATAATAATGATACTGTATTTATGATCATATATGTTTCATTTACTTAATTCCATTTAATTCAATAAATAAACGAAAACAACGTTCATGTGTACGGACCTAAGGATATCGGACCTAAGGTAAGGGATAACTTTCCCAATCTCTCTTTTATTCGAGATTTTTTATTCATATGTATTTACTAGGGTGATATTTTACATCAATTTCCATAAAAATGTTTTTCATAAAGTGTTTAATATTATTCAATGTATGTTTAAAGTGATGTTTACCCCTCTTTGACATTTACTTTGTGTTATGGAAGAAATATTTCTTTTGTTTACTATATGTGGTACTTTTTGAATTTTCTGACCAAAGTACGAGGAGAATGTTTTTTTTAACTTATACGGCATGAATGGTTTTTTACGATTTTATAACGCCTTATTTTCAAGAATCTTCATCTACAATATTTCATGGTTATTTTCAATAAATTCTTTTCCTTTTAAAATTGCATGGCATTTTGTGAAAAGATAATGATTTTTAAGAAGAAAGGATATTTTCCTCAAATAATTATTTTCAATTGTTTTATCAAAACCCTTTTCAATATAAGATGAAATTATTTCATATGTGTATGTTTCAAGTATAATATCTCTATCATTTACAGGGTTTCACTTTTCTTATGATAAAATGATATGCATTTTTTTGGATTATGTTATGATGGGATGATGTTTATGAAACCCATTTTATTCTTTGGGTAATGATGAATGATTTATGTTCATGTTGTGGCACAAGTAAGAATGATTTCATTATGAGATGGGTGGGACCTATATATATCTCCAATGCTTTGAGTAACGATTTATATCTCATGAGATAGACATGCATGGAATGATAAGTTAATTCGGTTCATTGATATAGGACTGGAACGAGGAGTGAACTCGATTCAGAAAGGGACTTTGTCCACTAAGATGGTCTTAGCATCAATGCCATGGATGCTATGGAAATCATATCTTGTTCGTAATGTTTTTACACAATTAAATATTTTATTCCCATGTTATTTTATCATGATTGATGTTCCTTTATGATCTATGTCTTACGTACTGCTAATATTAATTTCACAACTCAAAATTTTGAAGTGTAAACATTAGGTTCAGGTTTTGAAGTTCAAATGTATATGGTTTGTTTTATTTTCTCCATACATACCCTTACTAAGCGTTTGAGCTCACCCTTTATATGTTTTCTTTTCCCTAGGATATAAATAAAGGATTTAGGTAAGAAAAAAGGATGGTTTTTATGGGAGATGTTGAAGATCATTCACCAAGTTTAGAAGATTATATTCCTTGTTTCCAAAGACTCTAAACTATTACAGTACTTTGGTGTCTATTTTTGTTATGTATTAAGAATTCCAAAAAATTAATGTAATTTCCATGGAAGTCAAGCTTTGGGTCTCTACAATATGATCCCCTAGATTTGACATGGGATGACTCGGGATTTTGTGCCCTCGAGAATCCCTATAATAAGGGGAATAAACCCAAAGGCAACAATGTCCCAACGTCTAGACATGCTTGTGATGTCCATTGTGACTAATCCCCTGACCAAAGGTTGCTGCCTTGACTGGACCCTTTGGAATGTCTCGACACAAGTAGTGTAATTAAGTAATGTCCATGAAGATATGGCATTTGGAAGAGATTCACGAACAATGTCTTAAATCTATAAGGGAGACTCGGACTGGGTGACATGTTCTGAGGAGTAATCCACAGAAATATGAACCAACATCCCATCATCCTATTTCGTTCAAGGAGAAAACATCCCTAAATAAGGAACAGATGTTTCCCGCCTTTGGAAAGTGGAAATGTGAGGAAACAACTACGTTTCCTCCATATACGGATGCACGCGCCCTAGAAAAAGCTATAGAAATAGAAATGGTGAACCCCACATGAATGTATTCTACTCAGTATGGTGATTAGTAGTGTTTTAGACATCAATATATTAGCATGTGACCAGTTCCTATTATCCGACGCTGGGTCCCACTGAGAAGATAATGGTATGGAGTGAATCTTACCAGAGGATGGGGTAGTAAAAATGTTGGACGTCCCGATCTGTGACATTGTCAGCGTGGATCCCTCATACCGGTCATAGAAGGTGGAATGGTGTTGGGGCACGGCTTGTCGATTCCATTTTTCTCTCAGCACTGATGAGTTAATCTACATGATTTCAAGAACCAAGCTGATACACCCGGAACATGGTCACCACCGGCCCAACGACAGAGGGGCAGGGGCAGTGCCAATACAGCAGTCCCGCACAGCTCCGCCTCTTCCACAATGGCATCTAAACCCATGACGATGGGAAACTCACACCCCATCTCCCCGTCAGAGTTTATCCAATGAAGGGTGATCAACGAACTTGTATGCCGGTATAAGGAGAAGGTTATTATCCTGACTCTGGATATGGGCCACATGGATTTAGAGGTGTTTGTGCCTAGTTGTCAACATTGCTCCCGAGGGAACACAGGGAGCCACTGCTCCCCTCTCAAACATATAAACGTTTTGGGAGCCTCTCCCTGAAACACCTCGATTACTTCCTACCCTACAACAATGAGGGAGGGGATATCCAGATCAACCAGCCAGGATCCCATTCTATGGGCTCCCAGTGAGGACCCCCACTCGTCCGCGTCAATGCCACCACCCATTCTTACTGGACGAGGAGCAGGTATGCCATGCACCTACACCATCGGCTCCAGTCTTTCATACCTGACACCAGCATCGGGCGCAAGGCAAAGAGGATGCCCGAAAAGGGGCATCAATGTCAGCGACTACTGTGGCCTGAGCCACCGTTGACACATATCACTAGCTCCCTCTATATGCTGAGCAGAGACATTCATACGCCCAACCGGGATCGAGGCCCCTACCACCCCAAGGGAAGGCTGGGGCAGCTCTCTTGGTCACCGGCACATGCAGTGGCCACCGCATACTAACCCGCAGAGATTCCACCCAGTATGGAGGTCATCCCTTTAAATCTACGTTGGAGAACGTGGGCCTTGTAACACCCCAAGCTTCTACGGTACGCTTCTCTTTGAATAATGTGATAGCGTGTGTTGTACGCAACACCGAGTTCTAACACACCATAACTAATCAAACTAGCCGTTATGAATAGTAATACATAATTTTTGAAATTATATATATTTTATATTTGAAAATGGACTTCATTTTTGGATTCGTAATATCGAATTTAGCCTAAGGTGAAATTTTGGTACATTTCGGATAACTTTCATATTTTGATGAATAGTGAAAATTACTAAGTTTTAATTAAAAACAACTTTTTTAATCAAAATAATTAATTGTGATAAATTATGAATTTGAGTGGTTTTAAAGTATATTTAGAATATATTTTTACCATTTAATATAATTTTGGTCATTGGACATAATTTTACAATTAAACCGAACATAAACGAGTGTCAATCTTTTGATAGTTATTATCTCTTAAAAACACGCTTTTTGTTTTGACAGCGGGAATTAATTTTAAATTAATTTCTGCCACTTCTGTGTTCTGAATTTAGGAAATTGGATTCCATATTTGGAATTAGGATGTTCAAATTGTGTAAATAGGTAACTTTTATTTTTAGACATTTTGAATAATTATTGCGGTAAATATTTTATTTACCATGGTTAAGGGTAAATCCGGTAGAGAAGGGTTAAAAAATAATATTATAATAATACTAAATTACCCTAAAACGTGTCTTAACCCTATTTTTTGATACATGGTCGACCATGGGAATCTTTGGGTCTATTTTGGGACCCCATGGATCCACTTGTAAGTGATAATGACACTTTATTTTTAATTAAGTTAAAATGAATACAAAAATGACACAAGCATATATCCTTTAGAAAAACAATTGTTACATAGGGTTATATATGTCGGATTTTAGATTATAAATATTCATTAGAAATCTGAAAAGATTTCCTACATAATGATATTTTATTTATAATTTTTAGACATTAAATAAGTTATTTTATTTATGACACAATGATGATGCAGTAATTACTATAATAGTGAAAAATTAAAATAATTGATATTATAAATACCCAAATAAATATAATATGAAACTTTTCAGGAATTAAAATAATTTTCTAGGATAATATGATATATTAGGATTGATTTTATTGAATTTTTTCGAAGTAATCAATCTGTTATGAGTTTCACAAAAATCAACTATTGAATAGTGTCAAAATTGACATTAAAGAGTTCTTAAAACAAATATTATATTATTAATTGATATTAAATTCCTAAAAGTCTAAGGTTCGGCCAAGAGACTTATATCATGATAGGTTCATCATTAATGTACCACTTGGCGGTCGCTTGGATGTATATAGTAAGTTTATTAACCATATTATATAAAAATACAAAGAGACATTGTAAAAGTGAAACTAATTAACTTAGAGTTAATACTTAAAGATAAGGTTAATATAAGTACCCAAACCTGTCTAAATTCTATTGTTTGAGTGGTTTTCGACCTATCCCCACCTTAACCTTTGAATAATAAGCTTTGGAGCCATTAGAAACCGAATATGAATTTATTATAAATTAATATTTCTAGCTTTTCCAAAGGTGCCCCTCACCCCTCTTATAAAAGGGAACTCCTCCTTCTCATTTCATCACACCTTCAAAGCCTTTTGGTTGGGCCAAACTCTGCCCAAATACTCTCCCAACATCCCTCACCACAACCTAGAGCCCTTAGTTTGATCAGAAAGCCAACCTAAGGAGCCCTTTTGATCAAATCAAAATGAAGAACCCGAAGAAGAGGTAATGATTTCACCACCCCTCTCCAAGTTCATTTCTTCTTCCACTTCTTCTTCCTTTGTTCTTACCATTCTAAAATAATAACTCCAGTATCTCACATATACTGTGATGTTATTATAAATATGGTACAACCATATTCAGTATTCTATCCACCCTTTGAATAACATGTCACCATATGTGCGTACGTACGTACTACCGTCTCCACGTCGTGGTGTAATTGTTATTCAATATAATATTATTTGGATGGGTATAATAATGATGTTTAACTCATGTAAATAATAAATATAACATGTTTAGGATTCTTTATATATGATATACCATCCATTTATATATTATTTTAATATCAAAAGAATTATATTGTCGCTCATGCGTACGTACGGACTACCGTCTCCACGAACGCGATGAGATTCATTCTCCATCGTATCCATTCAAGTATAATTATCATTTGATGATTTAAAAATGATGTTTAAGGACTAGATATCATTCTGGATATGAATAAGATACAACAACCATGGCTTATGTAACAAAACATATAAAAGAAAATGAGTAAGTTAACTCCCGAAACGACGATAATTCTAAGATATTATTAACAAATCAATGTTAAAAGATCATATATGATATCATATTATTATATATGATTCTTGTATAATTTAATAACAACTATTTCACCATTATACAGGAGGTTAACCTACCCCAACCAAGGAAAAGTACAAGGTAAGGGTTTACTTTACAACCTCTTCATTATCCAAGGTTGTTTATACGTAATAATCTACTGGGATCTCTTTATCATCCACATCCATGTTTCTTAAAAATGCATTTCAAAACATTTTTACTATTTACTAGAATATGAGTTAAAGTCATTTATACCCTTTTTGACTTTTATAAGTGGTTTATAAAGGAATCTTTCGGTCGTTTTCAAAACAAGGTCCTTTTTAACCTTTTCGACAGAATTAATGTAAGAATGTTTTTTTTAACTTATACGGCGGGTGCGGCTAATTTCCGCCGTTATAAAATCTTCAAAGCTTCCCTTACAAGCTTATAAGAATATTTTCAAAGAAAATTTTTTATTTTATATGGATCTTAAATTATTTCAAAATAAAAGGAGATATTTCTTTAAAAAGAATTTTGATTTCATCTATGTCAACATCCTTTGATGGATTTTAAGATTATTTGAAGTCGATTTATTATGATACAAAACTTCTATATTGTATTGAAGGTTTTGTGATATGTTTGACTGTGGATGTGCTATTTTTATACCATTCATAGTTTATGGTGAAAGTATTGACATTTCATATGCTAGTTTTAATATGAATGTTTATGTTATGTTTATATTTTTTCATATGGGAATGCATTGGACTTAATATGTGACGGGTGGAGCCCGCTATAGCTCCTCGATGCATCGGTAGGTCTCATGAGACAAACTAGTGTCTTGGCACAAGGCCTTGACAAAATCTAATTTGTTGTCTTGGCACGAGGCCTTGGCTATGTGGTTATGATAGTCTGGCATCATGCATTCCAACATTATGAAAGTGGTTATTGATTTTTGCATGTGATTATTCGATTAATAGAATATCCATGTGAATAAGTAAATGGAATTATTTCATTTTATTTATGCCATACCATGTTGAAAGTTCATATTTAAAAGGCCTTTTTTTAGTTATACATTGCCTTAAATGTTTATTCTTATTTATGAAAGTTTCCGCTATATTGTTATCCTTACTGGGCATTTGAGCTCACCCCTTTTCTATGTTTTATTTTTCCCAGGATGTGAAGAAGTATGTTATGAATGACCTGCAGGGATTTTATGAGGGGTTAATAGTGTGGATTGTGGAAACATTATGTTGTTGTAGTAGTTTTTCATTTTATGATGTAATGTAAAACATATGAATCTATCTAGTGTTTCCAAGGCTACTAAACCAATCGGTCTTTCAAGATTTGATCTTTCTTGTGATCATGCCAATGTTATGTAATAATGCACCGACTCTGGGTAACTGGGGTCGGGGCGTTACAGTTGGTATCAGAGGAAGTTTAGTACAAACCTTGGAAGCTAGATTTAGATAAACTCTGATTAGAGCACGTAGACCTAAGATGAACTTTGAGGATTAGTATAGAAGAACTTCCTAGAATTTTGGTATTGTAGAGATTTTGTGAGTTTTCCGAGCAATACATCCCTATATGGATACGATCAGGTAGAGGCGGCTCTGGCACAGATGTACCTAGGGGTAAAACCCGAAAACACCGCTTTGAGCTAGACTCGAACGGGAACTGGTGCACGACAACGGGCCTTGCTGCACTCTTGGTTTCGACACTCCAGGGGGATATGCTTAGGATAACTCTCATTTTCTTTACAAATCATTTTGAAGGGATTATGAGTATATACTTCCTCAAAGAAAACATTCTTATGATTATGTATTATATCCATAAATAGTTCAATTTATGTTAAGTGTTTTATAAGTATGGGATTATGTATTTTGATTCATAAACTGATCTTGTTTATTCCATTGTTTAGAAATGGCGCCTAGTGGAAGAAATGGAAACCGTATCAATGCACGCACTCCATGTAGGGATTGCCCTCCTGCTCAAGATAATTATAGTGGGGCTGGTGATGCAACTGGTGCTGATCAGCTAATCACCATACTGGGACAACTTACTCAGGTTATGAATAATAACCTTACCCGTATGGAGCACCCTGGCCCGCAGCGTGGAGGATCAATGTTAGATCGATTCATGAGGCAACAACCACCAACGTTCAATGGGAATACAAATCCCTTAGTAGCTGAGCAATGGATATTTTCCCTAGAGAAAATATTTCAGGCTTTGGGGAGCAGTGAAAGGGAAAAATTTATCATGGCAGTTTACCGCCTCACTGGAGATGCTGATCAATGGTGGTCATTGATTCAAAATACGAAGGAAGATGATGAAGTATAAAATATGGAATGGAGGGAGTTCAAAGATCTATTTTTAGAAAAATACTTCCCTCGCGACCATCGAGCAGATATGGAAAGGCAATTTCTGAGTCTGAGACAAAAGGAGGATGAGAATGTCACAAAGTATGAGGCTAACTTTACAAGGTTAGCGAGGTACGCTGGTGATTATATTCGTAACCTGAGAAGTAAGATTGATCGTTTCTTTGATGGGTTAAAACCATTTCTCCGTCGAGCGTTATTCTCACAATCCTTTTCATCGTACGAAGACATTGTCTCATGTGCTATCAAGACCGAAAAGCAATTCTCTAAGTCTTATGACTTTAAAGCAAAGCAAGAGAAGAAGAGACCTGCTGATCAATCTGGGAATTGAAATAAGGGGAAGAAGGGAAAGGTTGAATATCCATCTTGTGGTAAATGCGGGAAGAAACATCCAGGTACTTGCTTGAAGGGAATGGGAGTCTGTTACAAGTGTGGTGAAAAAGGCCACCAAGCTCATGATTGCAAGGGGAAGAAGGAATCTACCAACGTTCAGTGCTACAATTGCAGGGAGATGGGGAATTATGCAAATTCATTTCCTAAGCGTCAGGAGAACTTACCTCAGAAAAGGCCAAGGGATCAAGGCCAGGCTTATGCTATCACTACTGCTGAGGTAGAAGCTCCGAAAGACGTGGTGGCAGGTAATTTAATGGTTTCCTCAAGTTTAGCAAATGCATTATTTGATTCTGGATCATCGTATTGTTTCATATCTTCCTAGTTTGCTAAGAAAATTAGATATTTCCAATTTGATTTAATAAGGGAGTTGTCAGTTAAAACTCCTAAGGGAAGTATCGTTGCAAAAAAGTTTTGTGAATCAGTCCCCATTAGAGCACATAAATTTTCTTTATCTGCTAATTTCATCGTCATACCTATGATTGAGTTTGATATAATACTCGGTATGGACTGGCTTTCGGACTATGATGCGAAGATTTATTGTAAGAAGAAAGAGGTTACGATTCTTGATGATAATGATAAGGAGCACCTTATTTTTAGAGCAGAATCGTCACCACCTAATTCTTATTTAGATCCACCCCCAGTAGCTCAACTTAATTCAATTATTGGGGAGGAAGAGAATGAAATAACTGTCGGTGAGGAAAGGAATGTTCAAATAGAGGATGTACCTGTTGTGAAAGAATTTGTAGATGTATTTCCGGAAGATTTACCTGGACATCCTCCAGAACGAGAAGTTGAGTTTTCTATTGATTTGATTCCTGGATCAAGGCCTATATCGAAGACCCCTTATAGAATGGCCACTGTAGAGTTAGTCGAACTAAAGAAACAACTAGAGGAATTGAGTAATAAGGGATTTATTCGCCCTAGTGTTTCTCCATGGGGAGCCCCTGTTCTTTTTGTTAAAAAGAAAGATGGATCTATGAGGTTATGTATCGACTACAGGGAGATCAATGCTATAACGATAAAGAACAAGTATCCCCTACCTCGTATTGATGATTTATTTGACCAACTGCATGGAGCTCAATACTTTTCAAAGATTGACCTTCGATCTGGATACCATCAGTTGTGTGTGAAGAAGGAAGACATTCCGAAAATAGCATTTCGAACCAGGTACGGGCAATACGAGTTTACTGTAATGCCGTTTGGATTGACTAATGCACCCTCTGTATTCATGGATCTAATGAATAGAGTTTTCAAGGAGTATCTCGATGAATTTGTGGTGGTATTTATTGATGATATCTTGGTATACTCCAAAACCTACGAAGATCATGAAAATCACTTGCGCATTATCTTGAAGACTCTGAGGAGGCATGAATTATATGGGAAGTTTAGCAAGTGTGAATTTTGGCTTCAGGAGATTTCTTTTCATGGCCATATTGTCTCTAACGATGGAATCTCTGTTGATCCTTCTAAGAACAAGGCAATCCAAGAATGGCCAGCACCTACGAGTATAACTGAGGTACGTAGTTTTATTGGTTTGGCAGGTTATTATCGACGTTTCGTCCAGAATTTTGCCCGATTGGCTAACCCATTAATGAAGCTCACACGTAAAGGGGTTAAATTTGTTTGGACAAAAGAGTGTGAAGAATGTTTCGAAGAACTGAAGAGAAGATTAGTCAATTCTCCTATATTGACTCTACCATCGGGGAATGATGGGTTCGTTATTTATAGTGATGCATCGAAGAAAGGACTTGGTTGTGTCCTTATGCAGAATGATAGAGTTATTGCCTATGCATCACGACAGTTGAAAATTCATGAACAAAACTATCCTACTCATGATCTCGAGTTAGCAGCAGTGATCTTTGCTTTGAAGATATGGAGGCACTACCTCTATGGTGAAAAATGTGAGATTTATACTGATCACAAGATTTTGAAGTATATTTTCTCACAAAAAGAACTCAACATGAGGCAAAGGAGATGGCTTGAATTACTCAAGGATTATGATTGTACGATACACTACCACCCAGGGAAGGCAAACAAGGTGGCAGATTCTTTGAGTAGAAAAGACCATGGAGTTTTGAACAATATGAGAATTGAAAGGGATCCAATTTTCATGGATCTAGTGAAGATGGACATGGGAATAACCAGGGAAGGTGAAACATCAATGCTTTTTCAAATGGTTGCCAAACCATCTTTACTAGAAAGGATTAAGAGTTCTCAGACCGATGATGAAGAATTCCAAAAGAAGATTAATGCTGTGAATGATGGGAGATTGAGAGACTTTGTGTATGAAGATGGAATTTTGAAATTCGGGAAGAGACTTTGTGTTCCCAATATACCTGATCTAAAAAGGGAATTGTTGGATGATGCTCATAGTTCCAATTTCTCTATACACCCTGGGAGCACCAAAATGTATAGAGATTTGAAGGAACATTTTTGGTGGGACAACATGAAGAGGGAGATTGCTGATTCTGTGTCAAGATGTATGGTTTGTCAACAAGTGAAAGCTGGAAGGCAACAGCCTGGAGGAGTCATGCAACCTCTTCCCATACCGGAGTGGAAATGGGACAATGTTACGATGGACTTTGTCATGGGGCTACCAAAGACTCCTAGAAGGAACGATGCAATATGGGTTATTGTTGATCGTCTTACCAAGACAGCACATTTTCTTGCTATAAGAGAAGATCTACCCCTGGAACGTCTAGCAAGACTATATATTAATGAAGTTGTGAGACTTCATGGAGTACCCCTATCGATTGTTTCTGATCGTGATCCCCGTTTTACTTCAAGATTCTGGAAAAGTCTTCAGAAATCCCTGGATACTGAACTTCATTTGAGCACTGCTTACCACCCTCAGACAGACGGACAATCAGAATGGACTATTCAAACCTTAGAAGACATGTTGAGATCTTTCTCACTTGACTTTCAGGGTATGTGGGATCAATATTTACCTTTGGTAGAATTTTCCTATAACAATAGCTTCCATTCGAGTATTCAGATGGCACCATATGAAGCGTTATACGGAAAGAGATGTCGTACACCAACCTGTTGGGATGACGTTGGTGAAAGAAAACTTGTAGGCCCAGAACTGGTGGAGGAAACGGTGGAAAAGGTGAATGTAATCCAAAATCACATCAAAGCAGCTCAAAGTAGGCAGAAGAGCAATGCCGATAATCGAAGGAGGATTTGGAATTTCAAGTCGGTGATCATGTGTTTCTGAAGGTACCTCCGTGGAAGGGAGTCATACGTTTTGGTAAGAAAGGTAAATTGAGTCCCAGATACATCGGACCTTTCGAAATTCTAGAACGAATTGGGGTTGTAGCTTACCGATTGGCAATGCCGCCAAGTCTCTCCAAAGTTCACGATGTGTTCCACGTATCTCTATTGAGGAAATACATGCATGATCCGACGCATGTACTCACCTATGAGGAATTAGAACTGGAACCCGATCTGTCTTATTGCGAAGAGCCCGTCAAGATTCTTGATACGAGAGAACAAGTGCTGAGAAACCGGACGACGCGTCTGGTAAAAGTTTTGTGGAGAAACCATAAGATGGAAGAGGAAACGTGGGAACCCGAGGAACATATGATGAAGAACCACCCGAGTCTTTTTATGCAGTTATACCCTAGAAATTGCGAGGACGCAATTATTTGAAGGAGGGGAGAATGTAACACCCCAAGCTTCTACGGTACGCTTCTCTTTGAATAATGTGATAGCGTGTGTTGTACGCAACACCGAGTTCTAACACACCATAACTAATCAAACTAGCCGTTATGAATAGTAATACCTACTTTTTGAAATTATATATATTTTATATTTGAAAATGGACTTCATTTTTGGATTCAGAATATCGAATTTATCCTAAGGTGAAATTTTGGTACATTTCGGATAACTTTCATATTTTGATGAATAGTGAAAATTACTAAGTTTTAATTAAAAACAACTTTTTTAATCAAAATAATTAATAGTGATAAATTATGAATTTGAGTTGTTTTAAAGTATATTTATAATATATTTTTACCATTTAATATAATGTTGGTCATTGGACATAATTTTACAATTAAACCGAACATAAACGAGTGTCAATCTTTTGATAGTTATTATCTCTTAAAAACACGCTTTTTGTTTTGACAGCGGGAATTAATTTTAAATTAATTTCTGCCACTTCTGTGTTTTGAATTTAGGAAAATGGATTCCATATTTGGAATCAGTATGTTCAAATTGTGTAAATAGGTAACTTTTATTTTTAGACATTTTGAATAATTACTGCGGTAAATATTTTATTTACCATGGTTAAGGGTAAATCCGGTAAATAAGGGTCAAAAAATAATATTATAATAATACTAAATTACCCTAAAACGTGTCTTAACTCTATTGGTTGATACATGGTAGACCATGGGAATCTTTGGGTCTATTTTGGGACCCCATGGATCCACTTGTAAGTGATAATGACACTTTATTTTTAATTAAGTTAAAATGAATACAAAAATGACACAAGCATATATCCTTTAGAAAAACAATTGTTACATAGGGTTATATATGTTGGATTTTAGATTATAAATATTCATTAGAAAGATAAAAAGGTTTCCTACATAATGATATTTTATTTATAATTTTTAGACATTAAATAATTTATTTTATTTATGACACAATGATGATGCAGTAATTACTATAATAGTGAAAAATTAAAACAATTGATATTATAAATACCCAAATAAATATAATATGAAACTTTTAATGAATTAAACTAATTTTATAGGATAATATGATATATTAGGATTGATTTAATTGACTTTTTTCGAAGTAATCAATCTGTTATGAGCACAAAAATCAACTATTGAATAGTGTCAAAATTGACATAAAAGAGTTCTTAAAACAAATATTATATTATTAATTTATATTAAATTCCTAAAAATCTAAGGTTCGGCCAAGAGACTTATATCATGATAGGTTCATCATTAATGTACCACTTGGGGGTCGCTTGGATGTATATAGTAAGCTTATTAACCATATTATATAAAAATACAAAGAGACATTGTAAAAGTGAAACTAATTAACTTAGAGTTAATACTTAAAGATAAGGTTAATATAAGTACCCAAACCTGTCTAAATTCTATTGGTTGAGTGGGTTTCGACCTATACCCACCTTAAACTTTGAATAATAAGCTTTGGAGCCATTAGAAACCGAATATGAATTTATTATAAATTAATATTTCTAGCTTTTCCAAAGGTGCCCCTCACCCCTCTTATAAAAGGGCACTCCTCCTTCTCATTTCTTCACACCTTCAAAGCCTTATGGTTCGGCCAAACTCTGCCCAAATACTCTCCCAACATCCCTCACCACAACCTAGAGGCCTTAGTTTGATTGGAAAGCCAACCTAAGGAGCCCTTTTGATCAAATCAAAAGGAAGAACCCGAAGAAGAGGTAATGATTTCACCACCCTTCTCCAAGTTCATTTCTTCTTCCACTTCTTCTTCCTTTGTTATTACCATTCTAAAATAATAACTCCAGTATCTCACATATACTGTGATGTTATTATAAATATGGTACAACCATATTCAGTATTCTATCCACCCTTTGAATAACATGTCACCATACGTGCGTACGTACGGACTACCGTCTCCACGTCGTGGTGTAATTGTTATTCAATATAATATTATTTGGATGGGTATAATAATGATGTGTAACTCATGTAAATAATAAATATAACATGTTAATGATTCTGTATATATGATATACCATCCATTTATATATTATTTTAATATCAAAAGAATGATATTGTCGCTCGTGCGTACGTACGGACTACCGTCTCCACGAACGCGATGAGATTCATTCTCCATCGTATCCATTCAAGTATAATTATCATTTTATGATTTAAAAATGATGTTTAAGGACTAGATATCATTCTGGATATGAATAAGATACAACAACCATGGCTTATGTAACAAAACATATAAAAGAAAATGAGTAAGTTAACTCCCGAAACGACGATAATTCTAAGATATTATTAACAAATCAATGTTAAAAGATCATATATGATATCATATTATTATATATGATTCTTGTATAATTTAATAACAACTATTTCACCATTATACAGGAGGTTAACCTACCCCATCCAAGGAAAAGTACATGGTAAGGGTTTACTTTACAACATCTTCATTATCCAAGGTTGTTTATACGTAATAATCTACTGGGATCTCTTTATCATCCACATCCATGTTTCTTAAAAATGCATTTCAAAACATTTTTACTATTTACTAGAATATGAGTTAAAGTCATTTATACCCTTTTTGTCTTTTATAAGTGGTTTATAAAAGAATCTTTTGGTCGTTTTTAAAACAAGGTCCTTTTTAACCTTTTCGACAGAAGTAAGGTAAGAATGTTGTTTTTAACTTATACGGCGGGTGCGGCTAATTTCCGCCGTTATAAAATCTTCAAAGCTTACCTTACAAGTTTATAAGAATATTTTCAAAGAAAATGTTTTATTTTATATGGATATTTAATTATTTCAAAATAAAAGGAGATATTTCTTTAAAAAGAATTTTGATTTCATCTATGTCAACATCCTTTGATGGATTTTAAGATTATTTGAAGTTGATTTATTATGATACAAAACTTCTATATTGTATTGAAGGTTTTGTGATATGTTTGAATGTGGATGTGCTATTTTTATACCATTCATAGTTTATGGTGAAAGTATTGACATTTCATATGCTAGTTTTAATATGAATGTTTATGTTATGTTTATACCTTTTCATATGGGAATGCATTGGACTTAATATGTGACGGGTGGAGACCGCTATAGCTCCTCGATGCATCGGTAGGTCTCATGAGACAAACTAGTGTCTTGGCACAAGGCCTTGACAAAATCTTATTTGTAGTCTTGGCACGAGGCCTTGGCTATGTGGTTATGATAGTCTGGCATCATGCATTCCAACATTATGAAAGTGGTTATTGATTTTTGCATGTGATTATTCGATTAGTAGAATATCCATGTGAATAAGTAAATGGAATTATTTCATTTTATTAATGCCATACCATGTTGAAAGTTCATATTTAAAAGGCTTTTGTTTTAGTTATACATTGCCTTAAATGTTTATTCTTATTTATGAAAGTTTCCGCTATATTGTTATCCTTACTGGGCATTTGAGCTCACCCCTTTTCTATGTTTTATTTTTTCCAGGATGTGAAGAAGTATGTTATGAATGACCTTCAGGGATTTTATGAGGGGTTAATAGTGTGGATTGTGGAAACATTATGTTGTTGTAGTAGTTTTTCATTTTATGATGTAATGTAAAACATATGAATATATCTAGTGTTTCCAAGGCTACTAAACCAATCGGTCTTTCGAGGTTTGATCTTTCTTGTGATCATGCCAATGTTATGTAATAATGCACCGACTCTGGGTAACTGGGGTCGGGGCGTTACATGCCTTCCCTGCTTCAAGGCTCAACATAGTGCTCCTCCCCATTCCCCCTCCAATCCATCTAAGGGTCCTCCCCACGATGGTGACGTTCATTATGGAAGTCTCTCTCGTGCCCACTACACCAGATATGGAGTCATTCCACCCGCTATAGAATGTTTTTATGGTGATACTACACATTCGACCACTCTTCAATATGGGAACCCTCCCTGTGCCCTCATAGAATTTGCCATAGGTTCTCCTCGCCTCATCAATCAGGGGTGTGAGGGCCACCTCCACTTCACCAGTTCCCATCACGGAGGTCCTACCCGTGTTCGACTCGACCAATACGAGGACCTTCCTCGCGCTGAGGTCATCATAGGGAACAAGAATGGTGGTACCACCTATGCTCCTACATGCTCGAATGAAGGTTATACCTGCTCCATCACATCCCATAGAGGTCCTCCCCATATCCCTTTTGATATCTTCCCTGGTACTCCTCACACCCTGGCTTCCTCGGTTGGAAGTCCTCCCCACCCCAACACTAGTATGGATGAAGGAACACATTGTGTCAAAAATCTACCCTATCCTGAAGAGAAATTCAGGGTCAGGAAGGTGGGTCATCGCCGCCATAAGAATAATTCTGGGAATGTCTTGACATAGATCAAACCAGTCCGCTTCTCAGACTCCGATGTGGACTATGACTCAACGCAAGAACCCTCTCCTCACTCATCTGAGCCAAGGGATGGGGTTTGAATGTGGTTCCTCAGTCTAGTACTCCTGGAATGCAAGGTCCATCATATTCTCACCTCCCTCCATTGATATATCTTTGAAGATGATGATTTCTGAAATCCCACATGTTACGGTCATGCAATCACCACCGTCGTCACCAGAAGAACTCTCTACCTCGACCAGAGATCACGACGATCTATTCTGGGGACCAATGGCCGTTGAGAAGCAACGTGACATATCACCAAAATCCCTAGCCCCTTCACAAAGAACTACTGTCATCAGCCCATCCTACCTTGATTTGGTGGCAAGGTCACTACACTCTTCGGAGGACAACCTGAGATTTGGCAGCCAGTCAGCCCGTTCGACGTATTCCCCACCAGGCAGCCTGTGATCTTAGTGGTCTGCCTCAGTATAGATTCCAGTTACTCAACCACCCCCTATTGAAGAATGGGGAAATCAAGGGACAGACCCTGAATCCAAACTGAGGTGATTATGGATGATCCTCGTAGAAGACTACTTCCTTGAGGTGTTTTGGCCCATGGCAGCGCTGGATTTCTGTGAACCAGAATCTCTCACCCCATAGGAAGTTGAGTGTTTCCGTCAAACCCTATGGGTGATGTATTATTGAATTCATCATCAGCAATTTTTTTATCCTAGGAGCCAAGTGCACTTTTTTGACATCAGTGAGAAATGTCGTCTTGTTGATTTGGCCGCACTCCCTATGGCCTCACGCCCCGAGTCACCAGGCCACCGTAAGGACCTCCGACAGCAATGTGTTCAATATTTCAAGGTACTCCACAAGATTATCAAGGAGGCATCCCCCATGTTCATGTCCATGGATATGGGTAGTATGCTTCCCTTCTCTTCATTCCTATCCAATGGCATTCTGACTCATTAGGTGATATTGGGGACATGCCCTCATGTAGGGTCACTGTCAATATGGTCGACATATTGGATGATGAAAATGAGTTGAAGCTTCTATATGGGGACTTACCCCCGGAGGGCATGCGACCACTAATGGACCCATCAGGAAGAGTTACTCACCAGAAGAGGAATCTACATGGTCTCCTTGCGCCCACCGAGGTATTGGTTCTGAGTCGGAATCTCGGTAAGGGTAAAGAAAAACTCAGAGTTTCAAAACACTATGACCTGTTCGTCTCAGTGCATAAGACGATGGAGGATCCTAAGAAGTCCATGTTGCACCCACAACTTTCTGAATAGAAGTAGTTGGTCGATGACCTCCTTGCTGAACGCACTACAGAGCGACAACCAGACTACGACAATTCGCAACTAGTACAATAGGCATAGGAACAACAGCCCCTCAACGATCTGCCTCTAGGTGACTCCGACCATCCTGCCCCGTAGACAGGGTTGAAGCTGGATCTTATGGCAAGAGTGTGCGGTATTTTTTTTCCAAACCATACGGAATGGCTCGCCAATAAAAG
Source organism: Viscum album (assembly GCA_963277665.1). NCBI lineage: Eukaryota > Viridiplantae > Streptophyta > Magnoliopsida > Santalales > Viscaceae > Viscum > Viscum album. The sequence goes on from OY728150.1 coordinate 765,727,529, forward strand.
GAACCCTACACAGGTTCCCCCAACTGCCCCATAGGTCACCCAAACAAACACGCCATGAGGCGTTGGGCCACCTAATCATGTTGAAGAACCCTCCAACACAATAATTTTTAGGGATTCCAGTCATGACAAGGAACCCCGCCCAGAATATCCAATGGCGGCACTCACTGCCCGCCTTGAGGTGCTGGAAACGCGACAAGTGGAACTACCACCTAATGGAAAGCCATATCCAGCATGGGTTGATGATATTCAGGCACTTATGGGTTTCATGAATCCCACCTTTAACCCTTAATTGGGTTAGGGGACCCACCACAACATCTGGCCCACATTACCTCAAGGTGTGGGACCATGTTAGAGGCTCCAGTGTAGTAGGATGTCACTAAGCTTCAATGTTTTGTGCATACATTGGAGGGTCCTGCATTTGTATGGTACAACCAGATCTACATCAGATCAATGACCAGCTAGGAGGACCTCCGTAGGCAATTCCTCTACCAATTAATCTCCACCACGTAGAAGATGAGTATCGCGGACCTCTTCATGTACAAGCAATGGCCTGTTGAGAACGTCACCATATTTTTCGCCTGGTGGAAGGGATTCAAGTATTCTCTTAACATTCTGCTGAATGAAGAGAAATTATAGAAGATGTGCATATTGAATTTAATTACAAAACTGGTTCCCTCTATGATCCCCCATAACTACCCTAAAGGATTTCTAGGCTTCTCTAATAAGGCCCAGTTCCTAGAAGAAGCCCTGCAACAAGACATCCAGGCATGTTTGTTGCCCCCTGTAATTACCACAAGGAGGGATGCCAGAGCCATGCCCGCCACAGTGGCCAAATTAGAGGCCCCCATGTAGTTGGAATTTTAACTAGTGGTGCTGCCTCTATAACCTCATAGAGGCCCACAACCAAAGGTCGAACCTCTAGCCCAGTAAATGCCGCCACATAATCGGTATGTGCCCGTGCGTAATGCGCCGCCAATTCCTAGGAAAGAAAATCAGACCCCACCTTCTCAACATGTTCCTCTAGCTACTTGTCAGGGATAAGTTCCATGGCCTCCCTTCCCTTAAAGAAAAAACAGAACTTACTCATTCAATGAGAACTAGGTTCTAGCCTATTTTCGTTGTACCTTCGAACATCGGATTGTGCATTTTCATGAGTTCAGAAGGTTAGAAGAGGATAATATCACTGATCATTCCAAAATCTTCCCCTATCACTGGATCCTGGGGAACAATCTCATGTAATGATATGAGTTCAATGATTTGATCCAAGACTTGGTCGATAAAAACATAGTCAGGTTGGCCCCAGCCCCGACACATGTGCCATGCGTCGTCGTAAGGCTAGACAATGGTAGCGACAGTGAGGGAGAGTGGCATTAGGTTTCCAGTCATGGATCTCAGAAATATGATGACTGGATGGCTTGAAAACTGTCATCTTTTCCCATGGTATCATCCATAATTTCTTGAATCAGCCAAATCATTTAGAAGCGTCAAACACAACTTCTTCATTGTCACCTCAGCCGACCTCTTCCCCGAAAAGCAAACACCGGTGGCACAAGAGATTGAAATGTGCCCTTCCAATTCCATCGTCATCCCGTAATCTCAATGACATCATTACCCCGGAGATGGGAAATCCTCCTTGAATCCACCCAATATTGGATGAATCTTCAAGTGACAGTCACAGGTTTTCTTCGGTTAACATTGTAGAGATGGTAAACCGCAACATGACTCCCGACGACGGGGAGCTCCAAGAAGATCTCCCCAATGTCCCCATCCAACACTAGCATCAGTTTAGCCAGGAACATATAAGTCATCATGGAACATCAGTTGGAAATTCCATCTAGGACATTCATGACACTGAGACCAGACAGCAGGCCCAGCACGGAGCTCAACATGCACAACCTCCTCATCCGGTGTCATCAGGCCTGACTCCCCCTCTGTTTGTGATACTAGATCAGGTAGAGCCACCTCAACCATACCATAACCATTCACACCCTGCTACAGGCTAGTCTCAGTCCCCCATCCCTCATCTATTAGCCACTCTATGGGCTTTGACTTTGTGGGTAGCGGAATATTCACATCACTAGTCAGTAGCCGGCCCAGCCAACAAGGGCCACCTTACCACATTCTATTGAGCATCCTCCTGCAATCATAAGTCCACGAATTAAGTGGAAGTACGATTCTTAAGAATCTCTCCATCATTCCATCAAGGCTTGACATCCTTTAGGCCCTTCTTTTGTCGTCAGATATGTGTGAGGCCCTCTCCGAGGCTTTAAGAATCACCTCCAGTTTGAGATGGAGGTGGCGGCGACAGAAGCCTTTCATACGGAGATGATAGAGAATGCTGAATGTCAGACCATCCATTCCTTCTACGGAGAAGATGATGACTCTCTGATACATGATCACATTCCCCCATTGTACATCACTGGAAAATTTAATGGTATGGAGGTTCGACATTGTCTTGTTGACACAGGCTCTGGGATTAACCTTATCTTGACATAGAAAGTATGGAAACATGGATTGTTCGAAGATTAGTTTACTCCCTCTGATCTAAAAATCCAGGGAGATGATAGGATAGAGAAGACCCTAATCGACAAGATCTTTTTGAAGACCTAGTCTGGGGGCCTAGTTTCCAACAACGTGTTTTTGTTTGTCTCCCAAGACATTGCGTACAATTCATTGATGGGTAGACCATGGCTCCACCTGCACATGGCGGTTCCATCATCTTATCACTAGTTCCTCATGTACTCCCTAAATGACCGAGTGGGCGTGCTCCAAGATGACACATCTCCTTTTTCCTCTTTGTGAATCCCACTACCTGGATGATGAAAATTATAACAGCAAGGAAAAGAAGATTTAGACTAATGAATGACATGTCGTAGTTGAAACCGACCCCTAGGTAGGACTAGATGATGCCTAAGTCTTCCCGATATATCGATTGGAGGCCACGACCCCTGATATGGGGCAATGTTTCGATGTCTATGGTATAAGGGGGAACCATATTCTTAGGTCCAAGCAACATCGAGAGATCACTTTGTATTCTTATATGAATCAATCCTCGGTGATCCATGAGCCCCCTTCTCCCATAAGGTATCGGGATTTCTGCCCCATGGAAATGAAAAAAAATCATACATGCTTATTTCGCCAGGCTGGAATCAACCGGATCAAGCCAACGTGCCACTATTGCTTTGATATCATCAAGAATGGCCCCTACGGCCGAAGAACAGATGGGATCTATTCGACAACCTTCATTGCAATGGTTTCTGCAGCACTAGAATCTCCCGATATAGTGACCACTACCGATAAGGCTCATACCAGCCTCTCCTCGGGGTTATTGACATCGAGAAATTTCCTCCAGCTAGGGATCCCTCCTCTTCAAGCGAAGAAGTGTATTTGGAGGATGATCCCCCCACCATTGAGGACGAAATCTCCACCATAGTCGATGAACTGGTACAGCTGAACCCCTATAGCGGGGCAGACCCGAGACCAAAATTGATCTGTTCCGCCTTGTCCATCAAGAAGAAGAAATAGTATATAGACTTCATGAAACGACCTCATGATTTATTCTCCAGGAGCTATGAAGATATTCCAAGACTAGATCTTTAGGTATCCATCCACCACCTCGGTCACCCTAAAAACCATTGCAGGTTCAAGTAGCCTCCTAGAAAGATGCACAATTCTCACAGTTCCATGTTAGAGGTGGATATTGATAAGATCATCAGATCCAATTTCTTCAAGGAGGTCCAGAACACCAAATGGATAGCCAAAATTGTGCCAGTTAGGAAGAAGAACAGATATATTAGAGTATGTATTGACTATCGGGATATCAACTGTCACTATCCAAAGGATTAATTTCTCCTTCCTCTTATGAAGTTTATGATTGATTCTAGAACTGGATTCCAATACCTATCATTCAGGTATGGTTACTCTGGGTACAACTAGATTCAAAGGTCCCCCAAAAATGAGGATTACACAGCTTTCATGGTGCCAAAAGGTATGTTTTGTTACTAGGTCATGCCCTTCAGATTAGAAAATGCATGTGCCACCTACCAGCGGGCCATGCATCACATATTCAATCCAATACTTGGGATACTGGTGTAATGTTATGTAGATGATATGGCTGTCAAATCTCTCCACCACCAAGACCATCTCAGGGACCTTGATAAAGTGTTCGTCTTGCTCTGTTCTAGCCTCTTGAAGATGAAGCCATTGAAATGTGCCTTCGAGGTCACCTCTGGAATGTTCCTCGACTTTGTTTTTAGATATCGGGGTATCGAGATTGACCATTAGAAGATCGAGGCCATTAAGAAGATGTCTCCCCTATCCAACATTCAGGAACATTGAGTTTGTTAAGTCCACATAGCCTAAATATGTCAATTCATTGTAAATTTGGCCGTCAAGTGTATGACCTTTTCTCAGCTCAGGAAGGAAGGCACCACCTATGGTTGGGATGTAGAGTTCCAGACCACATTCATGGAAATCAAGTAGTACCTGCTCCTGACTCTGGTCATAAAAAAACCCTTCCCCTGAAAGACATTGGTCCTTTATGTGACCACCATGAAATAATCTCTCATCGCCTTTCTCGCCTAGAAGAACAATGAGGGGACAGAAAACAACATATACTACCTCAGTTGTATGCTCATTGATACAGAGACCTGATACTCCCACATCTTAAAGATCTACCTTGTGATGGTATTCACAGTACAGAAATTGCGACATTACATATAGAACCACGAGGTACAATTAGTTTCTCATGTAGACCCACCGAAGTACATTCTGAACCGCCCCATGTTGATAGGCCGTCTAGATCGGTGGGCAGTGATACCTCAGTAGTTCGATATCAGGTTTATCCCCCATAATGCTATTAAGGGACAAGTGTTGGTCGACTTCCTTGCTGACCATCCATCTCTTACTGAAAACTCCCTAGATCTCGATTTCCCCGATGAGGCGATCCTCTCAGTAGACCAAGAAATTCTATGTAAGTAGATTCACTTCTATGGTTCTTCCCGAATCCCTACCGATTAGAGGCTTAATTATACCAGACTCAATAGGGTATTCCAAGGTATCATCTTTATTTTCCCTACTCAATCCATTCTACCACACTCATTCCTGTTGTCATAAGGCTGCACCAATAATGAGTAAGAGTTGAAGGATCTTATCGCTGGACTTGATCTGGACCTCGAGATTGAGGTTCCCCATTTTCATGCAAAAGGGATTCTGAACTACTCATCATGAAGATCAATGGTGACTACATCGTCAGAAATCGGGATCTCATACCATTGTTGGAGCACACTCTCTAGCTAATGGCACAGTTCCAATCTTGGATAGATGTTACTCATGTCCCTTGATCACAGAACAGTCGAGATGATTCCCTAGCCGGTCTAGCTACATCACCTGCAGAGACCGAGCAGGAGGACCAGATTTTCCATGTGGCCCATCAGAGAGTCATTGATCCTGTCTCCCCATGTTTCGATGATGGATTATGGGTGAGCCATCTTACCACTAGAGACTCCACTTCAAGACCCACAGGTCCCTTAGATGCGGTGATTGAAGAAGAACATTACTGAAGGATACCTTTGGTTGAGTACCTCTAACCTGGTAATCTCCTAGAAGATTGGGCTGAGCGAGAGCGAATCTGACATTGTGCACTGTAGTATTTCCCCCTAGGTTGTCCCGATCGTCAGAAGATCCTCTAATAATGCAGGATTTATGGTGTTCTCTTCCGTTTCATCCAATGAATCGACATTTCTCAGGTCATACAAGATGTTCATTCTTGTTCCTATGTCACCCTCCAGATTGGACTGATTCTATCTCACTACATCTAGAGACTATGGTAATTCTGGCCCTCTGTGATCAACAATTGCATCGAGCTCTCCAAAAGGTGTCGTGCACGCCAAATTCATGCCAAAATCATGCATCATCCGCCAGATCCTCTCCACTCCACCATGTACCCTTGTCCCTTCACTGTCTGGGGATTGGATGTTGTGGGACCATATCCACCAGAATGTTTTCTAGTGCAGGTTCATCCTGACGGCTACATATTTCTTCTCTAAGTATGCAGATGTAGTTTCTCTCAAAAATATCAAGGCTTCTTCTATTGTTTACTTTGTGAGAACCAATATCATCTACCAGTTTGGATTCCCTCATGTCATCCTCACTGAAAATGTTGCAGACTTTCAAGTGACTGAGGTGATGAAGCTGTATGCCAAATACAACATCTGTTCTAACCATACCTCCTAGTACCATGTGCAAAAAAATGGACAGATCGAGCCGTTCAAAAAAACCCTCTCTATCATTTTTCTATAAATTTTTTGTCAGAATAAGAATAGTTGTCTAGACAAGCTCCCCATCACCCTCTAGGATTATCGGAAAACAACTCGTAATTCCACCAAGGTGACCGCATATTCCCTGATGTACAAAACTGAGGTCATCATTCCAATTTATATGTAGTTTCCTTCATTGTGCAATGAGTTCTTTGACCAGTCGGCACCAGATGAGGTAGATAAAATTCATTTGGATGAATTTGAAGCACTTGATGAAAACATGTTTCATTCTCTGCACAATTTGGAATGGAATAAAATTAAGAAAGCTAGAGCTTTCAACAGGAAGGTTCACCTATGATCTTTCCTACAAGGTGATTTGGTATTGGCCCTCAGGACACCAATGATTCTTGGTAAGAAAACACCAATGATGGAGCCCAATTGGTAAGGAAATTACATAATTCACTGTGTTTACCCCAATGGTGCGTACTCACTGGTGAAAATTGGTGGTGATCATAAAACTCCTCCCACCAATGCCATGTTCCTCAAGAAATAATTTTCATGAGTCGTAGGGTCCCACATGACCATAAACTGTATGGTCTTTCATGAACTTAAACTGAATGATCCCGCATGACCCTAATATCATGATAGTCCTACATAATCCTAAACTTCCTGGTCCTGCATGACCCTAAATTGCCCAGTCCTACATGTCTTTAAAATGTAAAACGTCCTGAATGATGTTAAACTGTATTTCATCCTACAGAAAATTCAGATGCACCCTTAGAACTATGTGTGGAATGATTCCCACCTGCATGTGATACATAGGAATTCTTAAATATTTTTTCTTGATCCCACCCACAAAAATCTCATCTTACACTATCCACCATGAAGATAGTCTTCTTATAGGATCCTTAGACATTTTTAGTGAAGGCTTTATTATCCCCACACATGTCAGGATTACGATGGTCTCACCATGTGCCCATCCCCGTTCTTCTATCCTCTCATGTCCTCACCGCATGATGTTAAACAGATTGACCTTTATGAACTACATACATCTTGATTCCCATACTCATTGGATACGTAAGAATTCCCAGAAATTTTGTCTATTGGCCCAACCCCAAACTATAGAATTTCCCCTCAGTTTAATACATATGGTGTTGTGTAGGATTTTCCCCCAATTCACATAGAGGTCATCTCGATCTCTCTTTAAGTCCTGCTCCTAGGGGATTTCCATCAGGTTCACCACCCTTCTTGATGTTAAAATGCATGGGCATAACTATGCTTCACCCACTCCTTTTATTGGGTCTCCATCATCTCTCACATCAAAAAGGACCCTCAAATGGCATGGATTCTCAGCCTAAGGTCTCTACTACCACTTCAGGTCAACGACCTCGAGGATGTTGAGCAAAAAATTGATACAAGTCCTGTATAGCGAATATGGTCAGTAGTTGATGCTAATTTGTTCTTCCCATTTCAGGTCACACTATAAGGAAGTTGTGTTTCAAACATGGTTAGTGGCTATACTTCTCATTGTCACCACCACCGTAGATCCCAAACACCGAGTTTGGTGATTCATCATGTCCACTGTATCTTTGAGTTGCGACTCCATTCATGCGATGCCAGCTATCAGACCCTTATATGATAGGGAACGATGAATTCGACTCCTTATTTCCCACACAGAGCACCGCTCACATGGTCTTAGGTGCTGTGATGAGGTGGTAACAGAACAAGAATTCACAGGGCTACAATTGATCAGGATCACCAACTTCAGGTCCTTTGACCCCTCCGGGCCCCTCACCCATGTTCTCATTTAGGATTATGTGGTGTTGTGAGGACACATGTCCTCATTCATGTCGGTCTATTTTTCCATTCCACACATATCCTCTGGAGATATCTCATCCTTAATGTATCATCCCTTCCATGAGCACAGGCCCTACCATGCTCGGCATGCCTCATCATTTGGGTTTCAGTCGCCCTCTATATCCAAAATGGCCCCTCAAAAGGCATGGGTGATCGGCCCAAGGGCTCTCATACCATTACGGGCTAACACCCTCGAGGATTGTGAGTGACATGTTGATGCAAGTCTTGTGTTGAGAATATGGTCAATTGTTGACTCTCAATTTTTCACCCCCTTTGAGTCACATAAGGATGGATAATGTTTTGCGAACCTTGTCAACAGTTGCCTTCAACCATCATTTCTGCACTTTGGTCTTCCATAAGCATGATGATTAACCCTCTATATCCAATGAATATTACATAAAACTAGGCTTATACAATCTGATCACTATGACCCTAAAATAAGATGACCTTCATCCTCACTCCAAGATATTAAATTTCAAACCGGAAAGGACTTTCCGTCCGAGGCCCAGCCTCGGGCCCCTTGGCCTTCGCGAGCCCCAACCCAAGATATCACGTAGGGTTGTACGGTGTGGTTCTGGATTATGTCCTCATTCACGTCAGTTTTCTCTTTGTTTCGTACACATCCCTGGATGATATAACATACCCCTACCATCATACTCACTTCTAGACGTTAAATTGCAAACTGGCTAGGAATTTCGGTCTGAGGCCCAACCTCAGGACCCTTTCCTTCTCAGGCCCCGACCCAAGTCTTCACTCGGTATTGTACGGCGTGGTATGGGATTTTTTCCTTATTCACATCGGGTTACTCTTTGCGCCATTCACCTCCCTTTTTGGAGTATCTTACCCATTTGTGTCCTTATTAAATGATGGTAAACTCCACATTACCCTCTTTTAGAACTACTAGTGGCTGGATTCCCATCCTCATGGTGTTTTTAGGACCGCTCAAACATCTAGTCTTTGGGTCCAGCTTCATCACATAGAAATTGCCCATTCCCCTTGGCCCCTTGGCCAACACTTTTCCAGGGAGGGTTATATGGTGTTGTGCGGGATTATGTCCTCATTCACGTCGGGTTTTTAAAAACCACGCCAAGTCCCTCTATCTCTTGAGAAGTTCTCTATCCCCTTTTTATATACTGAACTTTTAAAATCGGACACTGTCATGATGAGCCCCTCGACCCTATTCGATGATTAACCAACGTGCATGTGAGCACTCTGGTTCAATGTCTGGAGTGTCATATTTTATCAGGACATGATTTTGCCCATTTTTCAGGCTTGTTATTCCCCTTTATTTGGGATTCCATAATCTCTTACTCCTGAAGGGACCACCAAATGTCATGGATGATACGATTATGGGCTACCCTTCCATTACGGGCCAACGTACTTGAGAGTTTTGGGAAATAAATTGATACATGTCCCACATTGTGAATATGGTCCATGATCGATTCTCGTTAGATTGTCCCCATTTTAGGCTAACAGGATATGGATGTTGTGTTTTGAATATGGCCAATAGTTATAAATCATCGTCAAGCCATCGCCTTCAAGACTCAAATTTTGGTTACCTGATTCACATTATTTTCCACCCCATCATGTCCAAATAGAATTTTGACACTCCTAGAACTGTCCCTCTGTGCGCATTTTCATGTTAGAAGGAAAAAATCTCTGGTAAATGCGTCATTCTCAGCTCCACACCGATTTCTATTTTGCATGAATTCAATGTATTGAAAAAAAACCTTTTCTACCCTTATTTCCCACACTAAGTGTGACTCACATGGTCTTAGTGATCGGGTTGAGGTCTGCACTTACAAAGAAGGATTTCAATTCTATATGGTTCGATCTCTAAGATCATAAACTAAGATCTCTTTTATAACTACCTACAACTTGATTCTCATCCTTTTGGGATGCGTAGGAACTCCTAGACACCATTTCTTTGGTTAAAACTCATGTTGCACTAATTTATCTCTTATGTTATACCTTCGGGACTTTAACTCCTATGGAACTGTGTGGCGTGGAATGACGTAATGTATTTATTCATGTCAGTTTTGCATTAGCCACACCATGTGCACCCCTTTCTAGTAGTTATCCCCCATTTTACTTCCTAAAACACATGACAAAAAAATTTATATTGTCCCACATGATGTTAAAAGCAACCTTCCTGAACTACAAGTAGCTTGATACCCATTCTCATGGGATATGTAGGAACACCAAGACATCTCACTCTTGGGTCTAGCTCAAAAGGGATCAAGTATATTCTACCCCCTTTTCCTCTAATCCTTCCCGGATCCTCAGCCCATGGTTTCCTCCTCGGAATTGTGCACAATATAGTGTGGACCATGTCCTCATTCACGGTGGGTATGATTTATCACGCCGTGTGCATCCCATCTGGAACCACATCTCCCCTATATATGTCTGATCCATATGACTTTAAACTATGATACCTAGTCCCACACGACTATAAAATGTTGTGTCTGTCCTGTACGATGTTAAAAATTAATGGTTGGTCTTATAAAATGTCCCTAAACTATGACATTATCATCCTGGACGGATGACAAAACAACGACACTACATTGTGATGTCCTCACCCAAGGGGACGTCATGTTTGGTATCAGTCACACACCATACAATTTTTCAATTCCTACAAATGGTTTGATTCCTTTGGTGATACCTGGACCTTCCATTCTAGGACCATCCATTCACCAAGAAAAACATTCATCCTAAAGGACAAACAAGATATATCAAATACCACATCTTCGGGTGAAAGGGAATGACCCGCACAACCTCGTTATACCTAACACTAGTATCCTACCATGCCATCCTTAGAACTACGTGCAACATGATCCCCATCGTCATGGGGTACGTACGAACGTACGTGCACTTTTCATCAAGCCCATCCTAACCCTCGTTTTCAATCCCTCGACCTGAAACCTCTCCATTGAACACATGGGGATCCGGACTCCCAATCCTCATTCACACTGGGTTACATAATTACCTCACCATGTGTCTCCTGTGTTCCCTACCATATATGGTCTATGTTCTATGAACATAAACTAAGATCACTCTACGTCCTTGCCGCAAGATGTTAAACTGCATGACATTTCTGAGAACTATGTATGGCTTGATTCTCATTCTTGTTGGATATGTAGGATCACCATGGTTGCGTTGTCTTCGGGGCCAGCCCCAGGAATCTACAAATCATGTCCATTATTTTTTTCCCCTTGGCCCAAACTCAGTCGGGAACAAGTGGTTTGGTGTGTACCTCATGGGATTTCATTCATGTCATGTTTTTCAATCGCCTCACCATGTGCTTCCAACATCCTTTAAAAGCATGGTCCAAGTTCATTGACCCAAAACTAAGATCTCCCTATGGGAACTACACGTCACGTTTGTCTATTTCCTCGCCCTGCACACATTCTATTAAATCAATCTGTCCAAATAGTTCACCCTTGGTCCTTAAGTTGAATGTTTGTGACCTCGAGACCCTTGTCTTTAGAAAGGGACTCAACTCCCACCATATGATATGTCTTATAATCGTATTCAGATGTTTTGTGACAAAAGAGCCCAAATTATGGTATTTTCACATGGAAATTCCCCGCATTCCATGTCAATGCTTTGTGATCCCATCATTTGGATCCTCATCCTCCTCCATGTCTGAAGGGACCCCCTTTGTGGCCTTGTCTCAAGACACAATGGCTTACCTACCATCCAAGGCCAATGATCCTAAATATCTCAGATGACATTTGTGATAGGACCGGTGTTTCTAACATGGTCAATAGTCGACCATAATTTGTTTGTACCCAATTTAGGCTAATGTGATATTGATGCTATGTTTTGAACATGGTCAACAGTTATCCCCTACCATCACACCACCATCATTGTGGTCCAGATCTAAAGCATCAGGATTCACACATTTCCATTTCCTTATGATCAAATGGAATTCCAACATACTCAACTTTACTCCTCATGACATCTAGGTGAATTATATATGTGGGTCAGCATCAGTGGGACATCATTCACCTAGTGTCCCATCATCCATAAATTTTTCCTCCATGTTCTAGGAACGTCCCACTAATAAATATATTTTATGAGTATTATTATGTATATTTTGTCATTTTCATATCCATACAGTTTGATTTTGGTAATGGGAAGACTATTCTACAGACTGTAATGTAATAAGTGACAATCTCACCATCTCATCAATAACTGGGATTGATCCATTTAATATCACATATGTATAATATTTATATTCCAAGAACGTATTTTATAAATATTTTTTAATTTTTTTATATAATTTACTATTCATATTTAATTTAATTTTTAGCTATTTTTTACTTTTTTTAAACAATTTGAAATGAATACTTTCTCTGTTTTCTAAAACAAGCTCATTGTGACATTACAGACAAAACTATATAGAGAAAATATTTTTTTATCATTTATTGAATTAATGTAATCTTATTCCAACATTATTTGAATCTTCCTTTACAATATTAAAATATAATTTTCAACAAAAATATTTTATTTTAAATTTATATATAATTTCAAAAAATGAATTCATTTTCAATGAAGAAAGGATATTTTCCTCATGAAATGTTTTCAAGTGATGTATCAAAATTATTTTCCATCTAGAATAACATTTATTGATGTTAATAATATTTTATGGAAATATTTTTCACGGATATTGTCCCTATTTTTTCTGTGGATGGTTTATTTTGATTGAATGGTATTAATGAATCCAATTACTTTTCCCTAGGTTATGGTTAAGAAACCCATTTCATTCTATGTGTTCTGATATGATTTATGTTATAATGTAACACATATAAATGGTTTTAATTTTACGACAGGTGGGACCTATATATCCCACCGAAAACATAGTGTAAATATTTATATCTCATCAAACAAACATGTTTGGAATATGGAGTGAACTTGTTTCAGTAAAGGCATTTGTCTACTAATATAGTCTTGTGAGTTAACCTTGAGTACTATTATGGTCATATGAGTGATCCATGAGAACCAAGATGGTATTAGGAGTGAAATCATACAACAATTATGGCCATGGATGTGATTCCTTGACTACTATGGAAGTAATTTTATATAATTATTATTTTTATCCCACAATTTCATGTCTTATTCCAATTTTACACTTTTATTGAATATGATCTTGATTTTATTATGATTCATGTCTTATGAATTAACAATATTTATGTGAGGAATCATGTTTATGGTCTTTTATATGAACATTATGATCCTCAAATTTTATAATTAAATTCGCATACCGTTTTGAAAATGACTATTCATCCTTTTCTTACTTGTTCATCCTTACTAATCATCTGAGCTCACCCAATTTTATGATTCCATTACCATGGTTATAATGGATGGTTTTATGTAGGAGTAATAAAGGGGATGATATTTAAGTGAGATGTTGAATATCATTCACAAAATTAGAATAATTTGTTAAATGTTCACAAATTCACTACACAATTATGGTCTTAGGTAATTTGTTAGTGTAATGTAATAAATATTCATCATTGAAGAAATACTACCCAATTATCTGAAGCCTAGGATGTTATAGTTTTTATCATAGAAATTTTTTGTTTTCCTTTTAATACTACGATAAGAAAACAGTAATGAAATCCTTAGATATATTTATAAGTATATTTCTAGAGATGTATCTAATGATAAATCTAAGTATATGTAAAAATAATATAGTTCTCATAATTATTATGAATAATTAAGGATTTAACCTATTTCCTCATAGATTGAAATTTTATAATCAATTTCCCTTGAATATGTGGCTGTAGAACTATTATTAGTGTTGATAAAACTATGCTTTCTAGATTTATTCAATGGATGGAACCCTAAGTAATCACATTAATGATGACTATAGTGGGAAATGTAATTTTTTACCCCTGAGTTAACAATTTATATGGGAGAAGGAATGATAAATATTTCTTCTATTATCACAAAACATTATCATTCTATAAATCATGTCATACATCCAAATTGTCAAAGGAGGGAAGAAAAATAATTTTATTCCTCAATAGGCAGCATCCAATTTTTCCCATGAGTATTCTGATCCACTAATAGAAAAGAAATTGATCAGTACAACTTAAAATATATTCTTGGAACACTAATTTTATGAAAATGAGAATGTAATTTTGGAATTCTATCACTTGGATGGTGAATCAGATCAATGGTGGAATCAAATCAAGAACACAATTAAATATGATTAAATTGACTCCATGTAATGGGATGAGTTCATGATCTTCTTTTTCAATAAGAATATTCCTCATATTATTCATATAAAAATGGAGAAAGAGTTCATTGGGGAAAATTAAAGGGATGTATAATTTTTTGGTACTTATTGGAGAAATTTTACAAGACTTGCGAGGTATGCTACTTTAATTATCATCTAACTTGAATGTAAAGTTGATTAATTTTTTCGAGGCTCAAAACAAATTCATTGAAGGGAATTATCCATATGTGAAATTAGAATCTATTAAGAAATGATTTTGTGTACCATCAATGGGGAAATAGATGTTAGAGTTAAGTATCAATCTCATGGTTTTATTAAGAAATGAGATATGAATTTTAATAGTAAATATAAAAACCAGCAAGAAAATAATATTATTTTTCATTAATGTTCATTTTGTGAGAAAAATAATGGTTTAGATTTTATACTATGTACTGGTAATTGATTTTAGTGCATGAGATAATTTCATCAGACAATTGATTTCCATACTAATGGGGAAAGGAAATTAATTGATATGAATATATAGAAGGCTCCACAAAATACATCCATCCCAATTTAATTATTTATGTGTTAGAAAAATGGGTATTATGTACTTCATGACCTAATCTAAGGGTTAAAAATTATTATTGACATCAATATCCTCTTAAATCCAAAGAAAAAGTGAAATTTCATTCGACCACTCTTGGCGATGAGGAGTATGGAAATGAAGTGGTATAATGATTGATTTTTTTTGAAATTTAATTCAAGAATGATTTCATAGAAGTAGTTTTATATTATTAAGGAATATTGAAACATCTATGGACTGGTCCACTATAGTTTTACATAATAATTTCGTAGTATATGATTATGGTGGTAAGGTTCTATTTTTTTGAATACCCATGAGTAATGGAAGGATTTATCTTAACACGTGCATGATGATTGGATAATGAAATAATAATATGTCTGATATTAAAGGGTGAAATATTGGTGAACATAGAAAAAATAAGATAAGAAGATGTTTCATGATATCAAGGGTTGATATTACAGAATTTTTGGATTTATGGTAAAAGGAAAGTGTTATTTTTATAAACAATTCATATAATAACCTTGTCATTTTTATTATAGATCAATACATTATTTATTAAAAAATAATACACATAATAAAATTTGGATGAATTATAATTATAGTGTATTTGAGAATTAGGTACAATATAGCACAAATAAAAAATGGAAAACACCATCTTTATTAAAAACTTCTTTAAAATGCTCTCACAAACTGTTTTATGGGAAAACCTGGGGACATACAAAAGAATGGGGTGAGCTATAAAGAAAATAAAGGGAATAAAAATGTTGTAAAATGAATAGAATAATACATGTTATAAAAGTAATATAATTGATTAATATAACGAGTAGGAATCATACACATGAACAATGAGGCATGATATAACTTGATAATCATAAAGGCTAAATGGGAAATGTGACAACAACATAAAACATTGAATCATAAACATAAGGAAAGGATAAAAACCAAGACATTATTAGGGTAAAATTACTATTAAATAATCAGTGTTACACACCATCCCAATATGAGGTATCATGTTACTCAACATTACCCAATGCAATGAATATCTATATAATTCCTAGTTCACTCATCACATTCATTTCATTCTCTCGATTAAGAGGATGACATAGATCATTCAATTTGTATCCATTCATAATCATAACATGTTCCATGATAAAGGAGTGTGGAATAAATACCTTCAAGTCCAAATTAACATAGGAATAATTGTATAAAGGTTAACACTGTTAATAGTGATTGGTTATGGTATTCAAAAAAAATTGTTTTGTCATGGAAAATCATAGTGATATTTATACAGAATAACAATGTCACATTAAAAATAGTAAAATGGGTTGATAATAGGGATATGGGTATATCATCATTTAGGTATAAAATTTATTATAAAGGTTATATTGGATAATATATCACAACATGAACAAATTTAATTTAGAAGACATAACAAAAAAGTGTTTCCTGATAAAATGGAGAGATTGGTAGATCCTTTAAAAAATTTCAATATAGTAATTGGATTAAATTTATAATCTATAGAGGATTCATGATATTTAAATGTTGGATATAATAATTTTTAAATCCAATGAAATGTAAAAGGATTATGGAAGAATATACCTTAACATGTCAAAATGGAACGAAGAAACATAACATAAAATAAGTGCTTGAATGGAAAAGAGAAGAGAGTAATAACTTACTTGAGTGTCAGAATCCAAATTCTGTGGAGGGCTTCATGATAGATTATTGAAACCTTTTGAGGACCCAATAATGTGTCGGACTGATTATTGAAATTATCTATGGAGTTTTCATTCTAAGAAATGTGTGCTTGTGTGGGATTGTATTAGAAAAGTGGGGGATTTCATTATTATTTAGGTTTAGAAATCATCATAATAAAAAAACAATCCAAACAATGTGTTTTTCCCATGGGTTCCACAAAATTAGAGTGAATATCATAATTTTATAATGATGGTGTCCTAAAATTATAAAAATATACATGTACTTATGTTGAGGTGAGTCATACACTTAATGAAATAATTTTAAAACCTTATTATATATTAACTGTATTGGAGGATACATAATTGATATATAAAATTAATCAAATATAAATAAAATCACCTTATTTTAAATAAAAAATATATAATTTTCATGTATATACTTTATAGTATTTGTTATATCACTTTGGGTCCTTATGATTTCATAATACATATAATATATATATATATATAGTATTTAATATTTACATGGAAATTCAACTGTCTTAGAGTATTATGAAACAATAACCACTAAATAATTTCCAATATATTATTAAGATAATAATATTAATTTATAAAAATAATTTTTTATAGATATTAATTTTTAGTTTTAAAATAAAATCGACTTTTATTGGGAAATTATGGGTTTTTATAGTAATAGCTTTAAAAACATTTTTAAAATTGTATTTGAATTCATTAAAATTATATGATAATTGATATTAAATGTAAATTATTGAATAATAGTATTTTATTAATTTAATAATGATTTAAAATAGACAATAATTAATGGAAATAAATTCATTAATCAAAAGTGAATATTACTCGAAAATATAATTTGAATATTTTTTTATCAAAATAAAAATCATTTATAATGTAGCAATAATAGGATGAAAAGAAATTAATTATTATATAAAAAATAATTTACATTATCATAATTAAATGTTATTGATATATATCCATTTAATAAACCATCAAATTCCTTGTGAGTATGGTGTGTGGAAATTAGATATTCATGGGGTGGTTCGTTGAACATGGTTTTGGTTGTGATCTTGATGAGATTGAAATTCACCCATAAAAGGTTTCTCCCATGCTTATGTTTTCAGATCCCATATTTTATGTGTCATGGGAAAATCCCAGAGATTATATATCCCGTAGAAGTTCCATCAAATGGTCTTCATAGGGAATGATCCTTCTGGTTAAGGCCATCAATTCCTTTGTATTTGTTATGTAGTCTTCGTAAAACCCAATATTTATACTAATCATGTGATCACTATTCAATGACTATTTTTTCAATGATAATTATAATTAATTTTTTTTAAATTCGATTGTATATAATAAAACCTAATATATACATGTTATTTCTATAAACCTATTACATATTAATAAATTTAATGAAATCAGACATCAAATATTATTTATAATAGGTTAGGTCATTACAATCATTCCCCCTAAAGAAATTTCACCCTAGGAAATTTTCATTTCAGACTCTAATATAGACTAGGTTCACTCTGTTTCATCACCTCCTCCCATTACCATGTTTCTTCTTAAAACATTCAGTTTATCCAAAACTCTTTGACCAGGTGAATTATATTATTTTTTAAAACATTACCTCTAAAATCTAAGATCATAAATGCATGATCCACATTGGAATGATCAATCTTCAATGGTACAACCTCGGTATTGAGTACATGTGTTGAATAGGGTTTATAAATTTTCATAAGGGATACATGGAATAAATTATGTACTTGAGATATGTTTTGCGAGAGATCCAATCAATAATCCACCACTCTAATGTAATCAAATATCTCAAAGGGGTCGATGTATCTTGTATTATGATTTATATTCTTCAACAATATCATCACATTCATCTATAAAGATATTTATTGGAATAACATTTCACACATGTCAATCGCTTGGGCTCATCGATGATTGTCAGCATAGTTCTTCTTTAAAATCGAAGCATCCTTGACATGCTATTTAATAGTCTTATCCTTTTACACAATTTCCTCAAAATAGTAGTTTGTGTTCTCCAAATTTATCCCAACATATGGGTAATATGAACCACTTCTCATAAAGGTATTTATATGGAGAATGTTTTATGCTCGAGTGGAAACTATTGTTGCAAGAGGACTAAACTATAGGAAGATGTTAATCCCGTCCTCTTTTGACGTAAATTGACTATTGTACCAACATGCCTTGAAGTTTGTTGATAGTCTTCTAATATTGGCCATATTTTTAGGGGTGATAATCTATATTTATGTTCACCTCAGTGATTAGTGATGTTTAGAGACACTTGCAGAACATATATGTGAATCTTAGATATCTACCAGATACAATCAATATGGGTAATCTATGCAGCATTTAGCACTTTGGTGATGTATATATGTGAAAGTTAATCCTGTGATAAGTCCTCTAAAATTGTGATAAAGTGAGCCACAATTGCAAGATGATAAAAAAAACCCATATATCATTGTTTTCGAAGGATTCCCTCAAAATTCCAATGACAAATTCCATGGTAATGTTTTCCCATTTCCATGATGGTCTGGGAAATGGTTGCATGGTCCCCTTAGAATTATACCTTTCATCCTTCACATGTTGACATACCAGGAACATCATTGTATAATAAGTAATATCATTCTTAATATTTTCGAACCAATATTTCTTTTTAACATATCGATACATATTTTTGATTCCATGATGAATTGAGAAATCCGAACTATGTTCCTCATCAAATAGTTCCTTCATTAAATCTGGATCTGATGGTACACATATTCATGACCCAAATCCCTGTAATCATTTATTAAGATTGACATTTTAGAATTTCCCTTTTCTTATAGATTCAAATTTATTTGGAATTCCCAAATCATCTCATTGAGTATCATTTTACATATACTGAATAGATAATTGAGATATAATTTTTGAAAGGTTTAGTGATGTTTCTTCATTTATGATTCATAGGTCCATCCATTTCAATTCTATTATGATCGGATCCCTATCAATTCTTATTGATGAAATAACTGTTCGGTACTTTCTACTTAGAAAATCTTCCACTTTATTACATTTCCAAGGATACTACTGAATTTATCACTCATGGTCCTTTATCATCTCTAACCATCATTGTTGGTACATATTCAAATATTTCCATGTGAATATATACTTGATTATTATTTAATATGTATATATTTCAATCATCCCCCCATGGAGATTATTTCTCCATATTGTCATAGAAAAGAACACTACAACCATCTCTAGATCGTCCATTGGTTATTTTTATTAATAAAATTTTATCTTCTTAGAAGCGAAGGATATGAAATTTTCATTCTGCTTTAACACACAACAAAATACCTTCATTAATGAATTTATGGATACACTGAAAATATCGCCAAATTTAGAATATGTAAGTATAGGTGAAATGATAAGACTCATTTGTATCTCCTTAATGCACTCTTCACAATCATCATTCACAGAATACATAAATCCCTTATGAGTTTTCTTGGTTAATGTTTTTAAAAATAATAATAAATTTCCCACAAATTGTTGATAATACCTAGAAAATCCATGAAAAATATTGATATTTATCACAGATTTTGGTCTCATTCATAATTAAATTGATTAATTCATTAAAGGGTACATTGATATCCAATTTCTTTTCAGGTTCTGCATATGAATTTCATATCATTCAACCAAAAATCACATAATTTTTTAAAATGTAGAAATATTCTTTTTTTTAATTTTTTTTAGTAAAATGCTCAGATGCACCTCATTATCCTCCCTGCTTTTGGATTATATTAGTATATAATCTATAGAAACTACAAAAAATTGTCTATGTAACATCTAAAGACTAAATTCATAATTTCTATTAATATTTATTATGAATTAATGAGTCTAAATTTTATTTCTATAAACTTGTATTTCCCATACCCTGTATGAAAATATGTATTTGGAATATCATTCTTCTTTACCCTAACATAGTAATATCCTTACCACAGATCCACCATGGAGAAGTATTGTGGTCCATATATCTATTTGAACAAGTTATAAATCCATGAACAAGGATACATATTCTTTTTCATGATATTATTATGGTAATAATAATAAATTAAATGGCTCATTGACACATCCAGCTTCCCGATGAAGCGGACCAGTGCACCCCATATTGAAGCACATAAGCCTATGAACATTTTATCCAGATTCTATTGTAGCATTTTCATCATCTCATAATTTTCTACAATATTCATTCTATATGGTCTCTTCTATAATGGTAATACCCCTAGTATAAGCTGGATTGAAAATTCAACATCTTGGCTATGAGAAAGTCTAGGAAATTCATCGAGAAATACATCAGCATATTCTCTCACAATAAGCTTGTGCATGAGGAGGATTCATTCCTTATACAAAATTATTAGAGCTAGATACGATTTCTCAAAGGGAAATAATATCTTTTCAAGATATATTGGTTCTAATTAAGATTCATCATCCTCCTTGGACAGGTACATAATTGGGGGTCCATTCACAATACGAAGAGTGATTTCTTTCTAATAGGAATTTTTGTTGGATCAATATTAGGAAAGCCAATATGTTACTATAATGTCTTCATATATCACAAGAGGAAGTATGAAAAAGTTTATTTTGGGATTCCCAACCCATATATTTTATAGTTAAGTAGTTATATAATTTTGGAACAATAATTTCACCATTTTCCATTTTCACTGATAGCTCTACTTCCATGCTTTGGTGTGGTGTTTGAAGAGGTGAAAAAAAAATTCATGATATGATTGAATGAATATAATAAGATTCAAAATGTATGTTCACTATTCATAAATGAATAACTAGAATACCATTCAACACATCGTTTCTGGGTTCCAACATAGTTGTTGTGATGGAAAAAACTCACCATGGATGTCTTGGATGTTGTTGGTCATCTCCAAAAGCTATTTTATTAGTGAATTTGTTTGAAAATTGACTATATTAAATGGATTTGAAGAAATAGACAATTAGATGATGGTTGACTTGGGAATTAATTTATTGTATCACATTAGTCAGTTTCTCTAATAGAAAATCTTTAACTATGTACCCCTTTATTTTGCACCTAAATCATTTCCTCTCAACCATACACAATGTCTAGGGTTCTTCATTCCACACCTCTGAGAAGTGGGATATTTAAATTTCATGGAAATAATATATTTAAAAATCAGTCCCCCAAAAATTACCTCAACATTTAAATTCGTATCCAAATTAAACCCTTGAGATACACTAATATCCATTTCAACTTTGAGAAAACATTAGGTTACTCCCTCATAGCTATCAATGTCTAGGATTGATAGGGATTTTCATAGACTAGTTTTTCCCCACTAAATAAGTGGTGAACCTTATATTTAGGGGAGATGATAAATTTGAACGCATATCGTGCAAGTCTTGTGATGTTTTCCTTATATTTCATAAGTGATTAATTTTTTGTTCCCATGGGAATGGAAATCCAATTAAATTTTAAGATGGAGAGTGTGGTGAAAATAGTTATCAATTTTTTTTACAAAATTCAGTCCATTCCAATAATTTGATATATTCCTCGGGATTTTTATTCTTCATCAATGTCTACTACTGATCAGATTCTCACACAATATGAAAAAAAACTAGTATAACCTTCTATAGTTCATAACATTAGAGGATGGAAAGGACTTTGTCAATGGAATTGATCTTTTATTCAGTGATTAAGGGATTAGATTATCCAATGGATTTTAGGGTCCTTTATCACATAGGGATCTAAGTTGCATCTTGTATACTCTTAGAGGGATTTATATTCTCCACATAATCCACGTTTCTATTCAGAACCTGACTCATCTAAGAGAGTATCATCATAAAAATCATGATTACTACTCCCATCAGGTTGGGTATCTTATAGGGATATTCATGACATTGCACTTTACATCGATATTTTTACTTAGTTCCTCCTCTATCTAGAAAATGGATAGAATTAAAGTAAAATTTGGGATGAGTATATTTTTAAAACTATTAAAACCATAATGGTAATCCAATGTTGTTAAATATATTACTTATAAATTACTTTTATTTCCTTCACTTATGAATTTCTAGGCCACAATCCATGTTATCTATGATATATTTCCTAAAAAAATTATTATGAAAATTTTTTTCCCTTAAAAATGGGTCAAATTTAGATTATAAATTTAGAAAATTATATATCCTAGGAGTGTCAAACTTGGTGCGCATTAATGCATGTTTTCATGTACCAGGTTACATTGAGTTAGGACCAACACACCATATCGAGGTTGTTACCCATACGTACAACTATGGGAGAAAAAAATAAACATATAATATACCAGAAAAAATTCATTTTATTAATAAACCAATTGCAATATAATTAACAATATTTATGATTGTTTTCATAGCCTTATCCTTATGGATTTCACTAGATTTTTCTAATCCTAGTCCCACAAAAAACTAATCCTTTCCTTTTATACCAACAATAACAACAATACTATTTTAATTACACATTAATTCATGATTTAATACAAAATACTACACTTAATACAAGATAATATATTGAATGTATAATTTATTTTGGAATTAGGTATATTATATAAAAATTTAAAATAGGATAAACACCATATTTTTTTAAAAACTACCTTAAAATTCTCGAACTCAAAATGGAATGGGATAACATGGGGACATACATAAGAAAGGGGTGAGATATAAAAACAAGTAATGGAATAGAAATTGAATATCATGAATAGAGTAATACATATTAGACAAGTAATAAAAAAATTTAATAAAAAGATTAGGAATCATAAACATGAATAATGAGACATGGTCTATCATGACAATCATAATAGAAACATGTGATATGTGGAAACAACTTAGAACACTACATCATTTAAATATGTCAAGTCTAACTGCCAAGACATCATGATGGAAAATTTATTTTAATATAATTATGTTCACTACATTTTGAAACATGATGTATCCTGATACTAAACATTACCTAATGCATTGGATCACGATATAATCAAATAAAACATGCCACCTTCATTTCATTCTCAGGATTTAGTTTTCAAAATATATCATACTCAATGGATTCATTCATCTACATAATTTATTCCACAATATAGTAGTGTGATACATATACATTTAAGTCCCAATTCAAAGAGGAATATGTGTATAATGGTGAACACCATTGATATTAAATAAGTATGGTATTCACTACAACAATGTTTTGGTAGGGATAATCATTGAAATTTTGTTTAGCATAACAACATCTCATGAAAATTTATAAAATAGGTTGATGAGAGGGAAATGTGTCTCTAATAATTTATAAATAAAATTTATATTAAAGGTGATATGTTTGAACTTATTCTAACATGAACAAATATAATTTATGAGACATAACATAAAAGAGGTTCTTGATAAAATGAGGAAAGTGGGAGACCCCTTTTGAAATATCAATATGGTAACTGGTGAACATAAAAAATCATGGTAGTATTAATGAGAGTGAATAAGGGTATATCATAATTTATAAATAATATTTAAACAATTTGGAATACGGAATAAAATATCCTATGATGATCAAATGGAACATAGAATCCAAATATAGAAGAACATCTTGAATGGAAATGAGAAGAGAGTAATCCCTTACATGAGTGAATGAATCCAAATTCATGAGAGGGTATTATTAAGAACATAGAGAAATTTTGGAGGTCTATAGATAGTGTAGGTCAAAGTATGAAAATTATCAATGGTGTTTTATGGAATTTAAATGGGATATTGGGTGTGTTTATATAGGAAAAGTTGGGGATATTTTTATTATTTAGGTTTTGGACTCTAGAGAATAAAATAACCAAGTGCACAAACCATACCATAGTTTTTGACACGGGGTTCAACAAAATGGGAGTTTTTATCATTATAAAATAATTAATAGATCCAAATATAATAAAACAATTCCCTTACTTATGTTGAGGTGAGTCATACTCTTAAATAAATGATTTGAAAACCTTAAAATATAATAATGGTTTTGGTGGATTCATAATATATATATAAAATTAATAAAAGAAATATAAAATAACATTATTTTAAAGGTAAAACTTATAATTTTTTTTATACCTTTTATAGTATTTATTACAACAATTTTGGGTCATTATGACATCATAGTACACAATGTTAATTTATATGGTCTTTAATTATTACTCAAAAATTTGAGAGTCTCGGAAAATTATAGAAAATTTACCATTAGATAATATTGACACACTGATTCCAAAAATAAAATGAAATTAATTTAAATAATTTTCAACACAACATAATTTTTACTTCTAAAATACAATCATATTCATTGAGAAATGCATGGTTTTTTTTAATAATAACAGTTTTCAAACATTTTTTAAAATTACATTTGACTTCGTAAAAATTATATAAAAATTTATCCATTATAAAAATTATTGTATAATACTTTTTTATGATAAAATTATTTAGTTAAAATATCAATTAATTATTGAAAATAAAATCTATTATTGAATTTTAATATTGCACGAAAATATTATTTGGGTTTTGTTGTATAAATATTAAAATAAATTATTAAGTAACAACAAAATGAGGAAAATATATTCATTATTATATATAAAATGATGTACATAATCTAAATGTGATATTATTGATAAATATATATTTAATACACCTAAAAACATCATAAGGGTAAGGTGTGTTATTTTGATACTTTCATGGGGCGGTTCGACAAACATGGTTTTGTCCATGATTTCGATGATCTTGAACATCTATCTTAAATGATTTAGTTCATGATTATATTTTTAGATATAAAATATTATTTGTAAAAAATAATCCAACATATTCTTTATAAATTGTATTATTTGATAAACGGTTCTCCTGTAATATAATCGTACCGGTTGATGACATCACATTCTTTGTCTCTTTGAATTAGTCTTTCTAAAACCCTATATGGATACTAATCATGTTATCACTATTCAATGGCTATATAATAAATGGTATTTATACATAAAAATCATTCCAATCTTATAATATGAAATAAACCCAATATTTTCATGTGTTCTCTGTATACATATTACAAAATAAGACATATAATTGAATTTTAAGGGAAATTGTATTATAACATTTTGGGTCATTACAAATCATCTTTTTATAGTGTTTTTATGGTAATTTAGGTTATTAACATGTTTCAAGATAATTAATGATAATTTTTATCACATGTTTGTTATGTGATAATTATAAGTTAAACCATATTTTTAGGGTTTAATAATTATTTTATAAGGCTTATTTCAAATGATTGGTATTTTAATCTCATCGAATGTTCATAAGGGTAACCATTTATGTTACAGTTTATGTTTAACATTGAATGGGGTTTTATAAATTAATATTTAACAGCATATGATGATTTATGTTTACTAGATAAACTATAAAAATAATTTTGTTTTAATGATAGCTGAAGAAATAAGTAATGACTTATCATCCAATTATGGAGCATATGATCAACTAGTTTCGTAGGCATTACAATTTCAACTTCAATTTTTAATAGAGTAAGTGATAAAGAATATATTTATCATAAAATGTAAAAGATTATTCTTGTGATATCAAATCATGCAATAATTTACTATCAGTTTATTCTGAAATAAAAAGGTTATTATCATCATTTATGATGACATCAATGACATTTTCCAGAACCATTGGGTCTCTGGTTTCTTTTTCATCATCTTTATCTTGAACATGGTAGGTATCAATATAAATAAGAAATTTATAGTTACTTTTCTATTATATGGCCATTCCTGATGATCCCAAATAAGTAACAATAAGTGGAAATGTAGTTATGAGTTAATTTGAGTAATGATTATGTTTCAAAATTTATTTTTTAAAAGATGTTTTAGTATTTAATTTTACAATGTTGATTTCTATGACGGTAACTTTTACATATATAAAATTTTACGAAACCAAGTAATTTTGAGGGAAAAATTCTTTTTAAAGGGTTGGAATGCGACACAGATATATTTTTATGATTTTATTAAATAATTCAATTTATTTGATGTCTTGCATTACACGCATCACCACCATAGTGTAAGTTACAAGAAACCATTAGTTTATTCAAAAAACATTATTACTATAATTATTTAAACAAGATAGATAAAACATAACCATTATAATTTATGGTATAAACAGAATAAATAAATTATTAAAGTATGGTTGATGCATGTGAAACCCTTGGGAAATTAAAAAAATCCTTTTTCAGAAAAAACTATATAAATGGACAATCGTGTGTTATATACAAATAAATTAAAAAAAATATTATTTTTATTATATTATGTACATATATAATATTAAATATTATGTTTAAAATTCATCTTATTTGTATTCTAGGAAATATATAAAAAATAATATAAATTTACAATAAAATGTGTGTGTTGTTTTAAAATTTTAGTTTTCAAGCTTTTAATGGTGAATTTATTTTAATGATAGTTTTTGAATCTTTTATAAATATTATTTGAATAATAAAATTTTACTTTTTCACTGATCTTTTAAAACATATTTTTTTTTCATTTATGTCTTTTTTTGAAAATTTGTTGGTTTTTATATATAATGAAAATTGATGAATTTTAATTGAAAGAACCTTTTTCATAAAAATAAATTTTAGTTTTAAATTATATAATTTAAAGTATTATTAGATCACTTTTATATCATTTAATCCAATGTGGGTTATTGGAATTAATTTGACCTTGAATATGTATATAAAAACATTTTGATCTTTTAAACATTTTAAATTTAATAACTTGTTTTTTCATTCCCTCAAAAAGATTAATTTTAAATTAATTAATCCATTTTCTTGTTTTGAATTATAAAAAATTGATTCCTTATTTGAAATCAAAATTTCCAAATTTAGTTAATTTGTATCTTTTGGGATAATATGAATCATAATTTTAGTAATTCTTTTACAATTTTTATGGGAAATGTTTGTAATAAAGTGTCAAAATAATATAAAAAATATTATGAATTTACCATTAAACTTTAAAAAATGACACTTTATAAAATTAATTTAAGACTTATCATTTAATAGTTTAAATTTTTTAGTTTAATGGACACTTTTTCATGAAAATAACTTGCATATTTTTAAAATGAAAGAGATTGAAAAAAGCGTCACACTATTACTTTTAATAACAATAATATTTTTAAAATGGGTTTAAATAGAATTTATTTTAGACTACGTATATTATTTTGAAATATAATTTCTTTTTCTTCATCATTAATCTTTATTTTTAAATTTTAACTTAGAAATAATTATCATATATTATTAAACATTGATGACACCGTAATCTTTTAATTATTAAAAATATTAATTAAATGAGACTATAAATATTAAAATAAATATAATTTGACTTAATTAAAGTGATAAAAAATTTATAACTGAATATGATTTACTATGTGAGTATTAAATCAATTAGTTCAATGATATATTCCAATATTGATTTTATTAAAGTTAATTTATTGAATAGTTTCAGAATATATACTAATGATATTTTATTAAAATAACATTTCACTGAATTAGTTAAATATAAAAAAATATTAAATATGGAAAATTAGATATATTATTGTCTGCATTATCATAAATTGATAATTTATGGATCAAGTTACATATTATATGTAAAAATATATACCTTTATTATTGAATATTTTGTTATCGTAGTTAAAATTAAAATAGGTTAACATAGGGTCAATAAGAACAATAGGGTATTAAATTACATCAAAACAAGACTAAAATCTATTGGTTTATGGTATTGACAACCTATCCAAAATTATCTTCAATATCCAAGGAATTTGGAGGTATTTGGATTGACATTTAATTTATTATAACAAAATAAATTTCTTAAATGCCAATAGTTACCCTCCCCTCTCTTATAAAAGGAAAAATATTATTATTTTTTATTAAAACTTTAAAACCTATTTTTATTGGGCAAAATACAACAAAATATCCTCCCAAATTCCCTTCATTTATCCTAGAAACATCAATTTGGGATACAATCCCACCCAAGAAGTCTTTTTGTGCAAATCCAAAAGAGATACCCAAGTAAGAGGTAACTACAATCCCATTAATTTTTTTATTTCATGTTTATATGACATTATTAGTATACAAAATATACCAAGATATTCTTATATAGATGGATCTACCTATACTCAGACACATTTCCATCAAATTGGATACACAATCATAATTCGTGTGTACGACAGATTACCGCCTTGCGAACCAATGTCATTCGTTATTCCATTGCCACATGCTCATGGTTGGGGATAATGTTGTAAATTCCATTTTTATTAGATATATAAAATAATTATGATATATATATGGTTATGGATGTTTTATATAACACATTCCTTCACGATTTTCATTTTGGTATAAATACGATAACTTTTTTTGTGGATGTTTGGACAGCCGCCTCATCAAAGAGATAAGATTCATTCAAACATTACATAGAATGTATTAAGGACGGGTTTAGTGAATTTATATGATATAAATGTCATATTAATTCTTCTGTAATGATATTATATATATTTAGACTAATTCATTTCTGAAAAGATGATAATAAAATATAAACAACGTTGATGCGTATGTATGACTTACTATCTCTATAAAAAATGTATTTCATTTTCTCAATCCATGATTTATCAATTATTAAAAATACATATATACTGAATACATATGATAATTATATTCTGGATTTACTTATATAGAAAAAAATATATTTATATAACCATGATGAACATCAATATAACAATTCTAAATACATGGGAAAAATAAAGTTAATATTACCCGAAGCATTACATTGAAATAGAATTAATAATAAATGAATAATATAAAGTCAGGATAAAATCATATATAGTACTAGGTATATTAATATGGTTCTGTTATATATTTAGAAAATATAATATTAATGATACAAGAATGTTTTACTGGTATGATGAGAGTCAAGAAATAATGTAATGGATTTTTATCTCACCTTTATTTCCATGGGCCAAATATCTTATACAATCCTTATTTCATTTGTGTGGGTTATATACTGACCATGAATTCCTTTTGTGAGTTTTATCATAATTATTTTGGTATTTTTATATCTATTTAATTTTTTATCATTCGTGGGGAATATGATTCTCCTGATTTTAAGGTGATAAGTGATTATTTAACAATCACATTAATAATTAGGATTTTTTATTTTTAAATCACCATTGTGGAATGTATATATTCCACATAATGTTTTCTAAAAATGGGTTTTTTTTAAATAATCCTATTCATATTTTATGATTTTTACCCTTGTTTGAATTTTTATAAAATGTTTTGTAAATGTTTTTTTTTCATTTTCTAAAGAAGGATTTTGTGAATTTATTGTAATAAATATACAAGAGAAATGTTTTTTTAACATACATGGTATGAGTGGTATATTCCCCCATCATGAATTGAAGGTTACAATAAATGATAAAATTATTATTTTCAATGAAATTGATTTCATTTAAAATTTCATAGAATTTTAAGAGAAGAAAATGTTTTTGAAGAAAAAATGATACTTTCATTAATAATTATTTTCAAGTGATCTGTCAAAATCATTTTCAATATATGAAAATATTATTTGATGTTAATTTTGTTTTAATTGGGTTACTTTCATGGAGTATATCACGATCATTCATATTGTAGGAATATGTTTGTGGAATGTTATTTATGAAACTGATTTCCTTTCCATGGGTTATATTTACAAAAATCATTTAATTCTATGGATTCTGATAGGATTTATATTCTTGTGGAACACATATGTACTGTTTTCATTATTTGATGGGTGGTAAATATATATCTAACTAATTAATTAGGTAATAATTTATATCTAATGAGATACACATTGATATAATGTGTATTGAACTAAATTTCGTAATGGAGTTTGTCTGCTAAGACGACATTTGGAAGTGATCATTGACTACTATGAAGGTCATGGGAGAGAACCATGTCTATCAAGAATGTAGGAATATTTAACCAATAATGATAAGATATACTTGGTAGTTATTTTTGAATTTTATGTAAATCATTTTAATTCTTATGTGTATGCCACAATTTTAGGTCTTATTCCTATGTTATGAATTTATAGAGAATTCTATTGATTCACTTAACATTCATGTCTCATGTACTACCAATATTAATTCCATGATTCCTTTTTATAATATTTTATATGTAGTGTAAGATATTCTGATTTTATGACCTCATTCTCTTACAATTTTTCTCATGTTTATTTTTACATATATTTCTTGTTTACCCTTACTAATCATCTGAGCAAACCAATTTTTTATTTTTCCTTTCTACATGTTTTAATAAATTGTTTTAAGTAGGATGAATAAAGAGGGGTATTTTTATGAGAGATTTTATATATCCATCCGCAAATTTGATGAATTTTTTACATGTTTCAAAATGAACTGAACAATCATGGTCATATGGCTTGTGATTATTAAATGTAATGATTATTCATATGAAAATATGTAATGTCCATGTATAAAAATCTTGAGATTTTAAATTGACATTCATTAAGGAAATTTTCATAATGTGATAACAATATTTTCATTTAGGATCATCAAAGGTAGTGTCATAATCATTTTTAGAGGATATAAAGAGATTACTACATCTAGAGTATCTTTTGTTGAAGTATTGACATATAAGATGTTAGTGCCATCAATTATAAACTCCATATCTTAAATAGGTAATTTATAATTCATGTAATTAATACTTAAATTTTAATAGTTTATACCGAATCTGAAATATATTATCTTCATAATAATTGGGAGAATGTTTTCAAACCACATGGAAAACTATATATCCCCAAAATTGTTGTCCTTGATCATCTTATCAACTTATTTCCTAACCATGGAAAAATGACAGTGGGGTTTCACCTATTTTATAATTTACAATCATGTTGGAAAATAGAGAGCCCAAACAAAATAATATAACATGTGTATTTAAAATGACATATCATTGATGTTTTATACATATAATTCAATGTTTTTATTTGTGAATGTGACATAACAATCTTCATCATCAAGAGGAATTATAACACTAATCAATTTTGGCCTCATATTTCCCTATGCACATATGTTCACTTCTATTAGATCCTCAACTATGGTGGAAACTAATTCATCAATGAAAATATAAGAATCAAACATTTATTCTCATTAGAATCTTTAGGGCATGAGGGGGATTTCATCTCAAAATGAATTGAATGTTGTGAGGTGGAATCACATTATACGGTGGTTCTAGAGTCTTATAAATTCGATCATTGATATATTGTCAATTTAGAGTTCATATTATAGGATACTGTGGTTCTTAACACTTTTGATGATATCCTTCATTAACCATTCAATATGTCAAAACAATTTGGTTCAATAAATATTTAGCTGATCAGTCCCATCATTAGATATACGTGGGTGAGACATCAATTAATAGGAATATGGAAAACACTTGGTTATGTGTTGGTAGTGGTATTTTATGGTTTCAGGAACACATATTAGCAATAGAAGTAGTAGCTGGTCAATGAGAGATCCATTATATCCAAAATGGTGAAATATAGTACCAGGTAATGAGTTCCTTCATATGGACTATAGATTGGTAGTTGATATATTATCTTTATGTTATCCCTATGGTTTATTGAGGTGAATCCCATTAGGTTTTGATCATTGGTGTGTTTGAATCCCCCAATATAATGCTGTTCTTAGTATGGTTTTAATTCATTAAGTCCATGGACATGATTTTTTAATGAATGTTGTATTTGTTTGCAATATATTTTTTATAAATTTTTTTGAGGTGAAATTGAGTTTTTATTTATTAAAATAATGAACTAGTAATGATCTGTAAAATTCTTAAAATGATTTATTAATCCAAAATGTTCATAACATCATGATTACCAAATGGTACTCATGGTTAATGGGTGTAGTTTCTGGATAGATTTGATTTGCATGAAGCTCAATTTATAAAAGGATGCAGTTTAAATATACATAAATGTTCGATTATATAATGTATATACTGGGTGTGAGATACAAAACCAATGTTGTGGTGATTCAATGTGAAGGCTTCGAGAATGAGTCGACTAGATAGGGAAGTACTATGTATACATGTATGAGTCTATCAAACATAGAACAATCAAAAAGAAGATTTTCGAGTCTATCTAAATAATAAATATCTATAGGTTTAAAAAATTACATGAAAAAAGATCATACTAGAAACTTTTTTATGGTATAAATTAGATAGAGAGGGATATTTAAATATAAACAATGCTCTAGAAGAGTAGTATCAGATAGAGGGAACTTTTATGTTTTCTATATAAAGGTAACTATACATGATTAGATGAAGAATAAGTCACCATATTTAGTATATTGGTTTGAACTATGTATATGGATTGAGAATATTTTTGTTGGCTAGAATGTTTTGTTTGATTTCTTCAGACAGATCAAGCTAGATGAACATCTATGAGTCCATCAAAAAGAGGAATCATGTGATGAGAACTAGATTGGGAGTCATGAGTATAGTATAATGGTCTAATAATAAAATTGATATTGGAAGAATGAATTAATCAAAAATTTTTAATGGTGGAAATAATTTCTACACTGCTTGTCAAAGAAAAAATGATTTAATTAAATATTTTCTTTTGAATAGAGAAGAGCTAGGAAAAGAATCCATGAAAGAATAAAAATTTGAGGCAGGATTTATTATTAAGTAACAATACAAGGGATTCATATAATGTGTATGATGGAGATTCCATTATATTTATACTATAGAAAAATCATTGATGAAATTATCATAACATTTAAATTGTCAAAAATTGTGGTGATTCAGGGTAGTTCATTCATCATTTGTAAATCTAGCTAATATATAAGGATATTTTGATGACGATAAACGATTTTGAGATTTATAGAAACATATATTATGAATAATTTCACTATCATTTCAGTTATTTATGGTAGTCAAGAGAAATATAATTTGAGTGGAATATTTAAAAAAAATTCACAGACCAACTCCTTTATTTTAGAGAAAAAATTTCTTATATAAAGGGTTTTGTTATTGTTAAGTAGTCAGTATTATGGGAGAGTGAAATTAGTGATGTGTTTTGTATCATGAATATCTGACCAAGGATTATATTTGTTTAATCAGTGGTACTATAAATATTAACTAGTTTGTGGTACAACAATAGAAGTGCATCAAATAAGGACACAGTAAATCAAGATATTTCAGTTAGAGGAATACCAAATTAAGACTAAAGAAAACATGATAGAGTCATTTGAAATGGAGAAGTAATAGACAATGAAATTTATGAATTATTTTTAGTGTGAAACTTATAGAAATTTATTTTGGTTTTCTCCTATGATATATATAAAAACATTGTTACTTTTGGTACATAGTATAATTTTATTTTTGGAGATAGAAGGATTTTGATGGTATCTTGATCATTTTATTCACATGAATATGTACTGGACATCAACTGATCGATAGAAGTCGATATTTTAATGATATTTTTACCCACATTGGGGTCAAATATTTTAAAAAACATGGATGTCGTTAAATATTTTATTATATTTAATTCGATTTCGGTTGAATTATAATGTTTAGAGGACCAAAAAATCAAAAGGATATAGGAATTAATTAAAAGAGAGATAAAATGGTTAAATATTACAATTAATTCAACCCCTACCCATCTTTGTGGCCTACCCATTCCTAGGAACATCAAGTCTTATTAAATAATATAGTTTCCCTCTATAATATCTTTCATGACTCGACCCTTCCTAGGCTCGAGCCGCAACTACCCAAAGCCCTGCTCTATTGGCCAGGGGCTGGTGACATGCGTCGAAGCCCAAACAACTCGGGGAGGTCTTTTCCTAAGTACTTGTACAGACACATGCAACCCAATCAATGCAATTGTGTAGACTAAAATAGATAGTAAAGAACCAACTGCTATAAACAACCACAAAAAGTGCAACAACCTCTAAACATTACGAAGTAAATGCTGAAGGTAAACTGAAAACAAAAAGGTCAAAACCCGCACCCAACCAGAAAAGTTCCACAACCCGACAACAGGTAAACAAAAGTAAAATATCATAGAGGGTACCTCACCTAGAACTCGACTACGACCACCATATGCGGTCCAAGCTCCCAAAATTCTAATCTCCTCTAACGTTACGATCGAGCTGTCCATAGTCTGCAACGGCACACCAAGTGTGGGAAAAGGCCAATAAGGGGTGAGAAGAAAAATACTCAGTAGGATACCCCGAAGGCTCAAGGGAGCAACAATGGAGGTACTAAATAGGTGAGCAATAGATCGAAAAGGGAATAGTAAAGGAGGATGACATAGAGTGTAGTAAAGAGTACACTATAGTAATAGCTCAACCCAACAAGATAAAGGAAGCACACTCATCCAAACACAAGGATCAAGAAAGGGTGAAAAGATGGAACTTCTTGTCAAGTCTTCACTACGTATAGTAGGATAGTAGACTCATCCAACCAAAATATGATAGACATGGAAAGCATGTGGCATACCCCACACGTCTTCACCTCTCCTGAAGGAGAGTAACCAAACCCAAGGAGTGGGGACAAGAAAAAGGTATATACACATCCATATTCTCAATCAAGAAACCCCAACAAGATTGTAAGGGGATCTCAATCTCATAGCTCTGCCCAAGAAAATGAGTATCCAACAGTCCTAGAAGTATCCACCATTGATGCCCAGCATTCCACCCATCTACCCCAAACTGCATGTCAAGGGGCTAAAATCACCGCATCGTGACACTATCCTCATTGGGAGGCACTAACTCGCCCTCACGGCTTTAGGTCGCATCTCAAGGTTGCATCTTGTTGGGGAAGGAAGCCCTCATACATGAGAGTTATAGTAAAAGTCAAACCACACCTCATCACTATCACACAGTTGAGAGGTCTTCTCAAAGTAAAAGATGTCACATCATCGACCCGTACAACCAAGTGTCCCTCTCCAGTAGTTTCAGAGAAATGCCAAAGACAAGCCAAGTAGAAAGGAATGAGTCTAAAAGTCGTAGTCTGGTAACCCACTGCCCAGTCTCTGCTTCAGGGTAAACCATAAGAGGTCATTGTGTAACCCAATGCCCAGTCTCTGCTGGAGGGTAAACCCTAAGAGGTCGTCAGGTAACCCACAACCCAGTCTCTTCTGGAGGGTAAACCCTAAGAGGTCATCGGGTGACACACTGCCTAGTCCCTGCTGGAGAGTAAACCCTATGAAGTTAATGAGAAACCCACTTCCAAGCACCACTAGAGGGTAATCCTGAAGATGTCAATGAGAAACCCACTACCTAGCCCCGCTGGAGGGTAAACTAGGAACTGCTCTGGCCATCCCTACTGGATGGTACAACACTAGCAAATAGAACACGGAATGGGCATCACACCACCACCCAACTTCAGAACAATTCAACTAGTAGAGGTTCAACGCCTGTGATGTGTGGGTCACATAGATACCTGGAGCATTGCCTAGGGAAACACGTCACGATAGATCACAGAAGGAGGATATGATCTCAATACATGGCTAGGGAATCTGCGCCTAGGCTCACTAGGGATCCGTACACTACTAGAAACAACCTTTTAGGTATAGTATTGTTTCCCGCATAATGTATTGGTCACACCGAATCGATAAAATCTTTACCAAGGAACATGTATGGACGTGATAATGATATCCCACACAGCTGAAGGAAAAAGGGGAACCCAAACAATTCTGCCGATCACACTGTCGAGAACTGAACCAGGGGAATCCACTCAACCCTGATGCTTTAAACCCTCATGAATAGAGGGTCCCTCTATGTCGTGAGAGATCAATGCTACGTAAAGAAGAACACAGAATGCACATGGGGCCCACACGACGTGTGGCCCTAACTCATCTTCAACCCAAGTACACAAACATCATCGGGTACAAACTACAACATGTACCTCTAAGCATCCTCGTATACCCCCAGAGTATACCACATCTCTTGCCCAAGGCTATCGTCAACACGACACCCAACGCCATCACGAATGGTGAAAACATAATTTTGCCAACCTTCCTCATCCACGACCCTATCATTGAAATCCATACCTCTTCAAGCATCAAAATCACTCACACGAGAGTGAACATGATCACACACCAAGTGTTTTCATCCAAACATAGCAAGAAGAACCGCCACCGTAGCACCTTTCATGATTCCACATTTAATTAGATCTCGAATGAGACTCCACACATAAAAATAGATCGTACCGTTGTAATCCTCATGAAGAAAAGTGAGATCGACTATTTACTCACCTACAACAGAAATCTGACGTAAAAGACATTCAACACTACTTTACACCCGAACGATGTCCCGTGGTCCCGAGCCTCGGTCCCGAAAATAGTCAGGCGCATAACACCATTGTGATCCCCTCAGAATAAAATGTCAAATTGACTGGTCACTTGCATGGAATGGATATCCGGAGAAAAAGATGCATATTTCCATACCACACATGAGCGGTGCTACGTGGGACCCGCATCCTGATTCTGAAGCGCTATGAACAGATCACGCCGTTTTGATCCTCTCGAAAAATTACACAATATTGACTATACAGTTATTCGAAATGGACACCTGGTGATAAAGATGGAAATCACCGCCAACTCCCAAAATGGCCCCCGTGGGTCCTAAACCATTGTACAGAATAAAATCGAACATATTATGCCATTGCAATGCCCTCAAGAAAAACACTCAAAATCGACTACTCGCACACCCCGAACAGACATTCAATGAGAATGTTGTGAAACGCTACTCGTAGATTAAAAGGTGGGCCATGGGGCCCACACCTCAAATCTAGTTTCAACACCCGGAACCATATTGGATATCTTCTTCTCGACGCCTGGGTCACAACGCCACTGACAACGCTCAAAACGGACTCCGGATGTGTCCACACCACCCAAAACAATAACCTCGTGAAAAATGTTGATCCACATAACGTATGTGTCACGGCACTGAGCCCATCATCTCTGGAATTAAAATTCCCTGAGACTATCTCAAAATGTTTGTCTTGATTGACGGAACATGTCACCATAGACGACACGTGAATCTGACACCTGGTCTAATTTTTAGGAGCGTTTTAATTTTTAAAAGGGCAAAAACAGGTGGCCTGGGCCAGTTCAGCCGACCCACCTTGCTTGAACCAACCCCCCGTCGCGCGGGCCTTCCCGCCTCACCCGGACCGGGTCATCCGGTTCGGCAGAGTTCCCACAGGACACGCGGGGTGCGGGTTCTTGTCTGGTGACTGGGGTCACAAGGACCCCGAGACTCCCACGTCAACCCGGCCGGCAAAGTTGGCCAGTCTCCCGCGTCGCGTGCCCTAAGCTGGTGCTTCAGCTCAACCGCAACGCCGACCCCCGCTCGCCCATCCTCCACACTCACCCCATGCCTCCGCCGTCTTTCCTAGACCACGACGCCCCCAACAGGCTTAGATGAAGCCGTAATCACCTCACTCCGAGCCACCCTGCTGCACCTCTGCTCAACCACCTAGGACCGCTGGAGTCCAGCCGGACCGGCCAGATCTGCCGAAAAACATTAAAACAACCTCAAATTTGTTTCGGACAGCTACAGACGCCTCCAAACTTGGAATTAAAATCCAAAACATGCGCCATAAAGATTATAAAATATACTACGCGAACATGTTCTGTTCTCAAAAAAATTATAGATATTATATGCATACCTAGAAATTCAAAGGAAGATGTATGAATTTGAATCACGAAGAATAAACCCTCCCACTTTGGGTGGAGCACGAAGCTTTTCTAGGGGTTCGCCTTCGCCGGAACTGCAACCGCTTTGGGGAGGGAGGCTGGTGGAGCTTGAGAAGAGGGGAGGGCTTGATGGAGACACTTCTTCCAGAGGAAATGAAATGGGAATGGAAAAAGTGGGGTGGGTTTAGGTTTATGTAAGGAAATAAATTAACTTTTTATTAATTTTAATACCCACTGGAAGACCCGCATCTGAAACTCTCAATGGGGTCGAAGTTAAGCTTCCCCTAGAATAAACACCACCTCCTATGCACAACAGCAGTCTCTGAATTTTAATCCAAGTCCCCGTTAAAAATCTATTAAACTTGACGTCCAAGGCCGCTAAATTAAAAAAACGCCCATGTTGGCATTTTTCACAGGAGGCATGCGCCCAAGAAAATTACACCTCTCCTAGGGTAAACGGGACACTCCATACACAACGGTGCCCTCAGTTTTCTGATCCAAGTTACAGTTTAGGAGTTATTCCATTTATTTGGCATGCCCAGTGTGAACGCACTGAAAAATTAATTCCACCCACATCGGGGCTTAGAATAGTACACCATCTGAAGGCGCTGCTCCAGAATAACATAAAAATTTTACAAAGCCTTTTATAGAAAAAACTAGGTTCTTACATCCTTCCCTCCTTCAATATTTTAATACATGAAAAGTAATACTAGGGAATAACACAGGGTACTAATCCCAAACCTGGCTCTCTCATATCAGGGAAAAAACTTGCACAGTTCTACGTCACCACACACAAAGGATTTGATCCGTTCATGTGAGGTATGCCCTCGCCGATGATGTGCATAAGACCACACACACATCTCCACAGGTATGTCATGTGGGAGGTGTCTTTCACCCACTCCATACATTGGGGGGTTAGGGTAAGGTGGTATACAAACTCTTCATCCCTTCACAGAGTCTCAAACGGCCCGAAGGACCTCAGGGGTAGCTCACCTCCCCAGTCGAATCTCTACATCGCATGTTGTGACTGGAAATCACTATTTGAACATGGGATAAGGCCTGGAGATTTCCTCCTTTAGAATATCCATATGGTGAAACACCAAAGTATATCTGGTCACACAAGGTTTCATAGTCAATTTCTCACAACCAAGACTCTATTACACGCTCGGAAAGCGATGGAGTCGACACCATCGACTAACAGAAAATGATCTACACCATCTACACTACTGACACAGGGATACACTGATGCCCTGTGTCACCCTGGTAACACCTCAAACAAAGAGTAGGGAGAAAATCATTTCACATACAGAGTCTAAAAATTCTACTGCAAAAAGTAAAAGAGCTGTAGTGTATTCCTCTTATCACCTCATGCTATGTAGGATCATAGACATCCAAAGCTCATAGTTGTTCATGGTCCCAACTATAAGCTCTCAGAGACTGACGTAGACCACCTGGTGGTGATGGGAATACCTCGTAATGTCATCCCCCACTTCCAGCTCACCCCACTCCTCTTTAGCACCACCTCTCTGGGCACTACTCCGTTCATGGCTCTACCTCTTCTGTGGTGGTGCAACTGCTGCCTACCTGATGTTCTCAGCAAACCTGGTTGGGCAGTCCCATGCCAAGTGACCTCGACCATCACAAGAATAGCACATGTGCTCTCTAGGCTACCCTGGTGCCCTTTGGCAACAATATGGGGTACGACCACGGCCTGGAGTCCACTCATATAAGGGTATTCTCTGCTGGGGCCCTTCTCTCTACCATCCTAGTGGTGCACAACCGTGTCTCTGAAACCAGCGGTGCGAAGGCCACCTGCATTGAGGTTCTATCATCCGGCGTCTTCTAGCTGCAACAGACGTCTCAGCTGCATCGTTCCTATTGCCACCACCAACTGTAGAGTGTTACAGGAAGCCCTCTGTCACCAGCACCTGCTCTAGCACCTTAGCATAAGTGGGAATTCCCAAGGGTACTATAACAGTACAAATGTATCTATGGAGACCCTTCTCGACCATTCGTTCTTTGAAGTTGTCATCGTGGACCAGGTCCGAGTACAAATAGGCATGGTCTACGAAACTAGTCACATACTCAGTCATCATCATCCCTCCCCACAGAAACTGCATGAGCTCATGGATCCGAAAGGGGCATAAACCGGAGGAGTAAAACTCCTCACGAAACAGCAGCTGAAGTTCATCCCACGAAAGTGATGACTCATCGAGTAACTGAGTCACCAGACTCCACCAATGCCCTAATGATCCATGGAAAAGGTCGGAGACCATAGAGACCATTAGATCTGCTGGTGTCTGTGCAATCCTAAAGAGGAAAACCATTATCTCTAGCCAAACCTCTACTGCCCAAGGGTCTGACTCACCACTGAACCATAGCGGTCTCTATCACTGGAACTCATAGTGCACGCTCAACCTACACTCAAGTTCAGTTTTCTCTGTAGGATTTGTCTGCTGCTCACCAAGTGGGGGTGATATTACCATCCCACCCATAGAAAGGGATTTATTGATGGGTTTTAGGATGAGGCCTGGTAGCTCACACGGTTGTCGTCAGGAACTAAAGCTAATATTATGGCCGGCTGTCTTTGTGGAGGCATCTTGAATGTTATCAAGGAGCTCCGTTATCATATGAGCATATATTTATATGACAGTAACAACAATGTTGATTTGACTCATGACGGAAAGTTAAAGTCTCAATCCTATGTGATTCACAAACCAATTTTCCATGCAACGAGTGTCTCAGCATGATGAGTCGACTAGTGGGTTATTAGGGTCTTGGTGAATGGATACATCGGCCGCCACACCATCACTGGACTCCCTGGCCTGAGAGCCGCTCTCGAGACACGTTGACATGGTCTCCCTAGATCCCATCCAATTCCTTTTTAGGGATTTCCAAAAAATGTCCCAATGAACGAATCACCTCTTATACCACTTTTCCATGACCCGACCCCACACAGGCTAAAGCCGCTACTACCCCAAGCCCGCCTCCTTAGGCCAGGTCCTGCCGACAAGCGCTAATGACTAAACAACTCGGGAATGGCTTTGCCTAAGTACATGTACACACACACATAGCCCACTCAATGTAATAGTGAAGAGTAAAAGTGAAAATAAATTACCAACTCCTATAAACAAACACAAAAAGTGCATCGACCTCTAAACGATAAAAAATAAATGATGAAGGTAAACAAAAAATAAAAATGTTAAAACACGTGCCCAACCAAAAAAGTGCCACAAACCGGCAACATGTAAGCAAAAGTACAATATCTGGGTGGATCCCTCACATAGAACCCGACTATGACCACCATACGTGGTCCAAGATCCTGAACTATTATGCTCCTCTGACGTCACGATCAACCTTTATGTCATTTGCAAGGGCACACCAAGTGTGGTCAAATCCCAAGAAGGGGTGAGTATAAAAAATACTCAGTAGGATACCCAGAAGGCTAGAGGGAGAAAAAAAGGAGGTACTGAAGAGGTTAGCAGTAGATCGAACAGAGAATAGTAAAGGAGAACGATAGAGAGAGTAGTAAAGAGTACAATAGTGTAACAACTCAACCCAATAAGAGAAAGGAATTAGACTCGTCCAAATACAAGGAGCTAGAAATGGTGAGAAGATTAAACTTCTCGTCGAGTTTTCACTACATATAGTAGGATAGTAGAATCATCCAACCACAAGAAGCTAGACATGGAATGTATGTGGCATACCACATGTGTCTTCACCTCTCCTTGAAGGAGAGTAACAAAACCCAAGGAGTGGGTACTAGAACAAGGAATATACATATCCATATGCTCAATAAAGAAACCTGAACAAGATAGTAAGGGGATCTCCATCCTGTAGATCATCCTATGAAAATGAGTTTCCAATAGTCCCAGAAGTAAACAGTGCCGATGCCAAGAATTTCACCCATCTTCCCAGAACTACAAGTCAATGGGATCAAATCACCACACCATGACATTATCCGCTTTGGGCGGCAATTGATGGCTCGCACGATTTTAGGTCACGTCTCAGGGACACGTCTTAGTGGGGAAATCACCCCTCATACTTGAGAGTCATGGGGAATGTCAAACCACACATCGTTACTGGAACACGGTTGAGAGGCCTTCTCAAAGTCAAAGCTATCAAATCACTGACTCGTACAACCAAGGGTACCACTCTGGTAGTCATGGGGAAAAGCCATGGTCTAGCCTAGTATAAAGGACTGAGTCAGAAAGAAGTTGTCGGGTAATCCAATGCTCAGTCTCTACTAGAGGGTAAACCCTAAGAGGTCGTCGGGTAACCCACTGCCCAGTCT
Organism: Viscum album; assembly: GCA_963277665.1. Taxonomy (NCBI): domain Eukaryota; kingdom Viridiplantae; phylum Streptophyta; class Magnoliopsida; order Santalales; family Viscaceae; genus Viscum; species Viscum album. The sequence goes on from OY728150.1 coordinate 765,770,255, forward strand.
CTGCCTAATGGTAAACCTTAAGAGGTCATCGGTTAACCCATTACCTAGTCTCTGCTGGAGGGAAAATCCTAAGAGGTCATCGGTTAACCCACAACCTAGTCTCTGTTGGAGGGTAAACCCTAAGAGGTCTTCGTGTAACCATCTACCTAGTATCTACTGGAGGGTAAACCCTATGAAGTCATTGAGCAACCCACTGTCCAGCCCCACTGTAGGGTAAACCCGAAGAAGTCGATAAGCAACCCACTGTCCTACCCTGCTTGAGGGTAAACCCAGAACTATTGTAGTCACCCCTACTAGATGGTAGAACAGTAGCCAATATAAAACAGACTGGGAATCGCGCAACCACCCAACTTCAGAACAATTCACCTAGTAGAGGTTTAGTGCCTATGTAGTGTGGGTCATGCCGATACCAGGAGCTATACCTAGGGAAACATGTCACAGTAGATCACAGAAGGAGGATATGATCTCGATACTTTTCTAGTGAATCTACACCCAGGCTCACTGGGCTCTGTACCCAACTGGAAACAATCTCCCGGGTAGAGGATCAGTGCCCGCATAATGTATTGGTCACACCGAATCCACAAAATCTCTACCATGGAACACGAAGGGATGTGATACTGAAAGCCCACACTGCTGAAGGAAAAGTGGGAACCCAAACAACTTCGTCGATCAAACCGTTGAGAATAGATCCCCAAGAAACCACTCAACCCTGCTGGTCAAAACTATCATGAACAGAGGAACCCTCTATGTCGTGAGAGATAAAAGGTACGTAAAGAAGAACCTGACACACAAAATGGGCCCACACGATCTGTGTCCCTATCTCATCTTCAACCCAAGTACACAAACATTATCAAGTACAAACGAAAACATGTACCTCCACGTAAACCCGTATACTCCCAAATTATACCTCATCTCTATCCCAAAGGCTATCGTTCACATGACACACAACGTCAGCACGAAGGGAGAAAACATAATTTCGTCAACCTTATTCCTCCACTGTTGTATCACAACCATCAATATCTCTTCAAACATCAACTTCACTCACATGGGAGTGAACACGATAAAACGCCAAGGGTTTTCTTCCAAAGACAGCCAGAAGAACCACCACTGGAGCACCTTTCATGCTTCCACATTTAATGAGATCTCGAATGAGACTCTGCACATCCAAACGGATCGTACCATTGTAATTGTCACATAAAAACATGTGAGATCGACTATTTAATCACATCCAACAGACATCCGACGTAAAATTCATTCATCACTACTTTACGCCCAAATGAGGTCTCGGTGTCCCGAGCCTCGGTCCTGAAAATAGTCGAGTGCATCACACGATTGCGTTCCCCACAGAAAAACATGTCAAATTGACTTCTCACTTGTGTGGAACCGATATCCAGAGAAAAATATGCATATTGACATACCACACATGAGAGGTGCTACATGGGAACCACATCCAGGTCCCCAAGCGCTATGAATGGATTGCACCATTGCGATCCTCTAAAAAATGTACACAAGATTAACTATCCACTTATCTGAAATGGACACCCGATGATAAAGATGGAAATCAACACCAACTCCTAAAACGACCCTCATGGGGCCCGCACTATAGTGCAGAATTAAAGCTGGCAGATTGTGCCATTGCAATGCCCTTGGAAAAACACTCAGAATCAACTGCTCGCACGTCCCGAATGGACGTCCAATGAGAATGTTGTGAAATGCTTCTCACAGCTTAAAAGACGGGCCATGGGGGCCACACCTCAAGTCCAGTTTCAATTCCTAAAACCATACTAGAAATCTTCATCTTGACGCCAAGTTCATAACGCTACTGACGATGCTCAAAATGGACTGAGGATGTGTCTGGGCCGCCCAAAACAAGAGCCTCAGGAAAAGTCTTAAACCACTTAACGTATGTGTCACGCCACTGATCCCCACATATTGGGGAATAAAAATCTATGATACCATCTCAAGATGTTCATCTCGATTCAAGGAACGTGACACCATAGAAGACACGTGAATCTAAAACATGGTTTAATTTTTAAGAGCGTTTAAATTTTTAAAAGGGTGAAAACAGGTGGGTCGGGCCGGTTCAGCTGACCCACCATGCTTGAACCGGCCCGCGGTCGCGCGGCCCGACCCACCTCACCCGGAACGACTGAGCCGGTCAGGCTGAGTTCCCACAGGACCCGTGGGGTGTAGGTCCTTTTCTACAGACCGAGGTCTTGGGGTCCATGGGTCTCTCGTGTCAACCGGGCCGGCAAAGCCAGCCAGTCTCCCACGCCGCCTACCCCCAACAGGCGCCTCCGCTCAACCGTGATGTCGACCCCCGCTCGCCCTGCCTCCACGCACTCCTGGGGCCTCTGCTATCCGCCCTCGACTGCGATGCCCAAAACCAGCTCAACGGAAGCCACCTACGCCCCACTCTGAGACGCCATGTTGTTCCTCCGTTCGAACGCCCTGGACCGCTGGACCGGCAAGATCCTCCGGAAAACATTAAAACAACTTTAAATTTTCGTCGGACAACTACAGATGCCTCGGAACTCGAAATTCAAATCCGAAACATGTGCCCAAAATCTCAAGAAATATACAATGCGACCATGGGATTCAGTAGACAAAATAACTGTAATTCAGCACATATATATAAATTCAAAGAGAGATGTATGAATTTGAAACACGAAGAAAAAACCCTACATCTTTGGGTGGATCCCGAAGCCTCTCAAGGGGTTCGCCTTCGCCGGAACCACAACCGCCATGGGGAGGGGGGCTAGAGGAGATTGAGGATAGGGTAGGGCTAGAGGGAGACACTTACTCTAGAGGAAATGAAATGGGAAGGGAAGAAGAGGGATGGGTTTAGGATTAAGTAAGGAAATAAATTATCTTTTTATTATTTTTAATACCCACTAGAAGACCAGCTTTTGAAACTCTCGATGAGGTCGTGGTTAAGCCTCCCCTAGGGTAAAACCCACCTCTAAAGAACAACGCAGATCTCTGAATTTTAATCTGATGCCCTGTTAAAATGTTGTAAAACATGACGTCCAAGGCCACTAAATTACAAAAATTTCTCGGGTGGCATTTTTCACTAGAGACCCGCACCCACGAAAATTACACCCCTCCTAGGGTAAACGGCATGCTCCTAACTCAACGATGCCCTTAGTTTTCCTATAAGAGTTACCATTTAAGATCTATTCCATTTATTTGGCGTGCCCAGTGTGAACGCCCTGAAAATTTAATTCCAGCCACACTGGGGCTTGAAATCATACGCCGTCTGAAGGCTTTTCTCCGTAATTACATCTAGAATTTTGCAATGTATTTTTTTAGCAAAAATCAGGTTCTTACAATATCCATATATTCATTATTATGGAAAATCATGAAGAGTTTTTTTGGATAATAATAATATATATCAAATCGATAGGAATTGACTAAAAACTCAATCTAATGTGTTCTATGGAATATATTATGAAAATGAGATAATCAAAAATGAATAATATCTGATTTAAATGATCTACCTATACTTATAATTGTGTCTTATAAATTTTAATCTATATTATATGGTTTTATGAATTTCATTTAGTAGAATGAACGTCACACCTCCATGGGGAATCCATGGGATGAATTCCATCCCATAGTATTCATGTATGGTTATCCTTTCAACTATGATGTTTTATTATTTTCACATATAGAGGATGAAGTATAAAAGAGTTATGGCTTCATGAGAGGTTGAACCATGTTTCATGCAATTCACTCACACTCAACAAATTTTTATTTTGAGTTAAATATATCATATTGATGAAAATCTTTGACTACATTAGCATTTACTCCTCCATTTATATTTCATGAAAAAATTCCACAACCAATTCATTAATATCACGAATTTAAACTCCACTCCATCCTTACATTTCATGTTACATAATGATAAAGGATAAATTTAAGTTGGATAATCCATTTCAATAGTAATAAACCTAATATTATATATTTATTAGATTAATGGAAGAAAAATACAACAAATATTATTTAATTGATCCATCTTAATATACAGTATACTCAATATAGACACATATTATAAATAGGATATATGTTTATAGAATGTATCCTTTAATAACACACATATACTATGTCCTAATATGCTTTGATATATTTCACATTATATTTTATTATATACAATATCTTGTTAAACCATATCCAAAACTCATTTTTGATATATTTTGAAACTCATTTGGATAACTATCAATAACTTCAGGGGTTATTAGTTAATATGAAATACCTCATGATAACCAATAAAAAATACTTTTGGAATTAATCAATAGAATTCACTAAAAATTAAAATATCTAGATCATTATATGTATAAATATAGTTTCCTCTATAAATGACTCAATGCTACTCAAGATGTATATCGATTTTGAAAGACCTTCATCAATAACATGTATCTCTATACTTTTTTTCACATGTTTGTATCGTATAAAAACATTAATTATCATATATTACACTTTTATATGAGTATAATGGCCGTGGGGAATGTAAAATGTAAACCCACAATGGTAAATCATATATTCCCAATTCTCATAATATATAATGAACTAAATAATTAATATATCACACATCATTCACACCTCTAGATACATTTAATTTATCCATGTAGATATAAAATATCATGGTTTGGCTACAAATTCCCATATTCCTTCACAATCAAGGGCCATAATGTAATGCTCATCATACAAGGGGGGAAATCCGATTGAGGATATCCTCCAATGATCGACATTATAAAAAATATACTCACCAGCCACCTATTAGATATGTAAATATATAAAATTTCATAAGTAGGGTATCATAATGTGATGGTTATAATTATAGATATCTCATCATACTCTGGTAGTGGGGCCCCAAATATTGTCCATGCATACATCATTTACCAAACAAAATTATATGACACGCCTTGTGGTATACATAGTTGGTTATCTAGTAACCAAAAATAATATCATATTATTATTTTTCCACCTCATGAGCTTATTTTATATCTGTATACATGATTCATTCTCAAAGTATATATAAAATTTTATGAAAAAATATAATACAATATGATGAAAATATGTTATTTATTTATTTGAAGTCATATTTTGAGAGGTCAAATATCATTTAAGATTATGAAATGTATATCAATATATACCATTATGGAACTAATTTGAATGAATAGAAATATTTTTTCCCATTTAGTATGTTGAATTTAAAATTATTAAACTCTTAAAGAATATTAACAGGATATATTTTAATACTCGTATTCTATTTATAAATTTTTAATAAAACCAAAAAAATACAATTTTCCGTATTATATATTATAAACTAACAAATCATCCATATTTTCCACACATTCTTGTTCTAGTTAACTCATTAAATCATTTGTAATTGATGTGACATAAATATGTGACCATCTTATAAAACCACCATTTAAAATTCATAGTGAGAAAAATTTATCAAGTAGGATAATATGAATAATGTAGAGACATAGAAATCTTACTCATAATTATTGAACCCTTGGAAAATATAAAATATTCTTAACTTCACAACATCAAATTTTATTATGTTATCTTCGATTTCATATATAGAACTCTTTCTATATTCATCATCATTTTCCTTGGAAAACTATTTTTTCAATAAATTTATTTGAAATAATTTAATTTCATACATTATTATTTATTAATACATTATAATTCTCTTAGGATATTATATAAAATTCACATTTTAATTTAAATTGGTGTAATCTTTTATAAAATTTTTCCTATCATTATTTATGATGAATAAATGTGACCCTATATATTTTTAGTTATGATCACATATCCTAAATGATTTTAGGATATTTATTTAAAAAATATTAATCATAATGTAATATAATAGTGACACTCTCCTTGAAAAAGTTAACTAAATAAAACAGTTCATATTTTTCTTTACTATCAAATATCATAAGTATTTTAAACAATTATTTAGAAAATAATTTTATCTTTTGATTTTTTATCCATTATATGTTAATTTTTACCTTATCTATGTCTAAAGATACTCCCTCAAGCCTCATAAATATGATATTCTATTAGTAATATATTTCTATGAAACAAAAACCATTTTTTTAAAGTTATAAAATTTCTTTCAATTATGTTAGAATATATGACAAAAAAACTGTTGTTTCTATATTATATATAGTATTATATATGTTTGAGAATTTATAAATTTTAATGGAAGACATTATTAAAATATATCATTGAGGTGAAATTCCCATATATTGTAATAAATGATTGGATAAACACTTTAATCCAAGATAAACTCATTTATGCATATCTTCTTTTAAAAACGTTTTATAGAAATAGATGAATCTTAAACTGTGCGTATATAAATATTCATCTACTAGTTTTTAAAAACCAATCAAATTATAAAAAAAATATCTTATCATATAATTTAATTGAATTAACGATATAGATCATAGATTCTACTGAATTTGACAACATCAATTATATAAAAATGATGAAACTCATTGATTCATGAATGTAAACTAACTTCGTAATAAATTATTCCATCGATTTTTACCTCTAAATTTTTTACAACTCTGTAGAATATACATTGGGTATCAAATATTTTTCAAATCAAAAATATTAATGCTCATAATAGCCATACATGTTAGGGAAATTCTATTGTATTTCACAAGCACTTTTAGGTGAACTGTGAATAATCCAATCATATTGAATTATTAATATTTTTTAATGATATCCCTTTGTTTCATTTACATGTATTAACTTCCTAAATAAACAATGTTGAAATTTTCAACCAAATTATTTTCTTTTGTTTCGAAGATTTAACCATTTATATTCTCCATACAACACTCAAGAACATTAACATCATATATTCCCAAAAAATCATAATTTTGATAAACATTCTCAATATTCATTAATATTTTCACCAAATTTCCTTACCTGAATGTTTGATAAATTCACTAAAAAGAACAATCCATTTTTTATCCCTTTATATATTTTGAGATTTAATCAAAAGATAAACCATATGTATTAAAAACCCCAATATCATCTAATTTTGAAAAATATTATTTACATGATTTTATAAATAGATAAATATGATAATATAAGGATATTATAACAAGTCATTTCTAGAATTAGGCTTCGAACTTATCAATTCAAAAACTCCATTACTTGATTTATTGAAAGAAAAATAAAATATTCAATTCTTATCTTATTAAAACATGTTGTATATATTTAGTAGTTTTAAATCGAACTGTTGATATAATATATATGTTGGAATAATATAATTTATTCTTATAATAGTTAAATATTTAATGAAAACTTTAGTATAAAAATATCATTTATATATTCAATGATACATTATAAAATTTGATACACCCATTCATATTGATTACATGAGTGGATCATTGTTTGTTTTTCATTTAATTACTTTAAAACCAAATATGAATCAATCTATTCTTACATTTGAATCAGGATTATTCCTTTTGGAAATTTAAACACATTGTTACAAGGAGGGAACTATTCAAAGACATGATTTTATGTAATAACAATTCAAAAATCACTAATATTGCTTAATAAATTTTCATCATGTTACCCATCTGTGGAATATATTACTTCATGCTTATAAATTAATTAATTGATCATAAGGATTATTTTTATTTTGATGAAGATATTTATATATGAAATAATATTTTATTATATGAGTGTCATGTATGATTAATCATTTAATAAGTAATTTATTAAATTGTATCCCACTAAAATAATGACCCGTTTAAAATCTATCATATACAGTAGTGGTACGATATCCATGTTTCCCTATAAAATTTGTCCAAATTGTAATTTTAAAACTATATAGTCATTTAGGTAGTAATTCATCCCAATTATATGATATATGACTTTAGGAAAGGTGATTGGATAACCCCTTTTACAATCCATAATATGGATATGGTCAATATGACTCCTTTGGTATCATTCCCAATGGTTTCCCAACATTGTTTAATCCAATGAAAATGAAAAAAGGTTATAAAAACAATACAACCCAGGGGAACCCTACATTGGTAGAGCCTACAAAAATAATTATTTATTTTTACCCATTACATTATTTCCATTCATAAGAAAAATCAAGGGTACAACACATTGGAAGAAATTACCATATTGGATGACTGAGGTCTTGATAAGTTCCTTCATTAATGTAATCATGGAAAATGTATTTAATGTCAATTTTAATCTCACCAGAATATTTCATGTAATTTATTTGTATATACTCATGATTTTAGTAATTTTGTTTTGAATCCCATTTCATCCACTAAATCAACATGTTCATATAAAATGTATTTTTAACCATTTACAAAAACTGCATCTTTGGGTTACACACCAAAACTTATAAGTTAAAAATATTCATATATATATATATATCTTCATTACGTGAATAACTCGCACAAATAATAAATTTAAAGGTATTTTTTTGATTGATATATGATTGTTGATAGCACAATACAATAGGGGGGGTAAATTGTAGGTTAAATTAGTTTTTTTTATTCCTTAAAATGAACAATGATTAAAAACAATTAAACTAATACAATTATATAGGCCTCATATTGTATTAAATAAAATAATTACAATGGATTCATATTTAATAAATATTTTAATCAGATTGATTATGGTAATTTATTTTATTTTTCATATTTGAAAATAGTAATAGTCATTGATGAAATGATTTAATTAGACTAAGAATGTATTCGATCAGAATCACAAGGGTTTAATGATTAAAAAATAATTCAGTCGAATTTGACATAAATTATATAGAATCGTGTGGGGTATTAAAATGATCAATACTACTGTATTTCATGTTTATTATAACCATATAATTAAATAGTTATCATAATCAAAATGTCTATAATAATCAAAATATAGAATAGAATGCTGAATAATGACAAAAAATCACTTTATATTACAATGTGGAAGAAATGTAAATGAATACAGTTATTTTAACACAGAGAGAGTGATATCCTTTCATCTAGGATAGATGTCCCTTGATTTATAATTTCATGCAAGTCTATCTTACCCACACTAGGGTAATCATTCAATATGATGATCGACTTCAGTATTTCTACATATCCCCTATAGCCCTCCATTAAGTAGGTAATCAGAACCTCGGTGTTCCTAACCATATAAGCCCATTATATTTAAAATATAAGCACCTATTATCCTATCCCTAGTTTCTCTCAAACATATACACAATTAATTAGTATAATTCAAAGAAAAACATTAATCCGAAAAGATAAATGTATTAAAAATAATTTATTCATGACTTGTAGACTTCATAGTTTTCACAAAAAGAAATAATTTGACCACGCTCTCATAGATTATCTCCAGACAGTCAAAAGATTTGAGATCATCAAGATGACCTGGTATTTATAGACTTAATCCGAATGGTTATATTTTGGGTATAATGGTCATATTTCTTCTTGAAATATTTGAAGGACTTGGACAACTTTCACTTTGACAATCATATTGTAACTGAAACAATGACATAATTTTAGAACACATATCAAAATGGAATACATGACATCATTTTTATTAAAACGGTTTATTTTCAATAAAATACTTTTTCTTTGAATACGATAGAGTGAGTACAAATAAAATATTCCTATTAGATAAAATACATAATTGAACTGTAATTCAATATGAATGTTTTAATTTGAAACAGTGAGTATGATTTATCTAGTGAGTACCATTTTATAGGTGAGTATGATTAAGAATGTAATCGGTTACATTGATCATATTCATATTCATATTTTATATGATGAGTACAATGAAGATAGTATCAAGAATAATAATATAAAATGATGATTTCTATAAATTGAGTGGTTAACATTATGATCCTATCTATATTAGAAAAATAGTAGCTATAAATATAAATAAATTGTGTTTAAGATGGTTTATATATTAAAATAAATAGTTTTTGATTCAAAAAACAAAGTGGAATAGAAATGTAAAGAGGAGTTTTTTCTTAACCATCTACACCTTTTTGGGGAACACAAACCCCTTGTTAATAAAATTAATGATATACAAAGCTAAATAAAATATCATATTTAGAATTCATATACACAGTTCGCTTCAATTTTAAAACTATTATGAGTAAAATTTGAATACGAAAAACCTCCGCATAAGGGTAATAAAATACATTATGCATCTTATTCTATGAGAGTCACCCCCCCATTCTAAAATTATTATCCTTTTGAGAATTCCACATCTATTAAAAAGTTTCTCCCCCTTTGTAACACATTCTTCTATATTTAAAAAAATACACCCCGATAGTAATTTACAAAAAGGAATGTGGTAGATATTCTAATGTTTGGAAATGTGTTATAGGGAAACACAATATACTGAGATATTTTTTTTTTTATTTACAAAGTATGAAGGAACATTCAACTAAGAAAAAATGAATTCAATCAAAATGGTGAAAATATCCATGGAGTTTAACACATTATAAATAAATTGTTTAAAAATTAATTTCTTATCCTTTTCATTCTCACTATATTTCTTCATAACATCTAAGAAAAACGTATTCATCTTCTTGGGTGATTTTTTTCTTCCATCATCATTTTCATAGACTCCTTCTGAGAGTGAATGTTTTGTTATTGGACTCCAAATAAGTTATATTGATAGTAAATTTATTCTACTTGAGAATGCACCTTATCTTATAAAGACAGAATGTAATCTTCCTGAGACTCAATCTTTTCACCATGGAACAGACTATTTTATTTTTGATCATTTAACTTCTCTTCCCGAGCTTAGTGACTTTCAGTAATGTCTTATTCATGATAATAATTCTTTTTTTATTAGACACTAGTTACTTTCTCTAGGATTTTAATTCTTCTAGTCAGTAAGAAAAGGTAAATCATTAAATTTGATACATAGATTTTTGTTCACCAAATAGTATTGAGTGAGTATCTTTTGAAGAGATATGATTTTTAAAATGCTTTACATTAGTACTTGATTCACTAACCAACTTATAAATGGTCACAAAATGTTAATTTATCATAATCCTTTAATCATTAATGTCATCATCATGATGCATGAAATTTTCATAGATATTATTTGACCAGTAGACAAATTTACATCAAGACTTAATATGTTCCTCAAAGAATTATTCAAACAGTTTGAATTTAGCATTGGGTTTCAGAAATCTATCCATATGAAAAATGAATGAGTCTGTTCATTCATTATGATTATTTGAAAGAATATCAATCTTGGAATCCAATATGGAAAATAACAAATGATCATTTCTATCCTTATTAATGAATTTTCTATGTATTGAAATCATTTTATTTAAATAGTTTGATAATAGTCAATGTCATCCTAGAAATCAATAACATCACTATTGTGAGTTCTACTAGAACATCGACAATGTTTTGATTTTCAATTTTATCATGCTCATATTTTTCATCCTCATCTAAAAATAGAAAAGCATTCATTTATTTTATTATGATAAAATGTCAATGAGGATTGAATTCTTGAGGAGGGAAATTAACTTGTTTTATCTTTTTCTCATCTGACTGGTATCGTATCAGCATGATATTATTTATCTTAATCTTACACATTTTCTTTTTATTTACTTTTTTCTTTCGTAATAATATTCTATTTACATTCTCATTATTCATCAACATGATTATCTATGTGGATCATTTCATAATCCTCTTCTTCTTGAGATAATAATTCTTCTTTGACATTTGGTTTCTTCTTCTATTTATTCTGAAAATTGGTTTTACTAATTTAAAAGGTGCTGGATTCATAGTAGATATACTTCGACAAGCATTATCTACATAATTTTATAGGTTATCAATATCAAAACAACAATCTTTGAATTTCTATAATTATTTTCTATTTCTTTACCTTTGATTATTTATTCAGTACAAATCATTTCAATAAGGGCCTTGGATTTATTGAGACCAAATTTTGGATATTCTTTTTTTCTCTAATCATGTTCCTTTTTCAACTATTCATTCATTCCTCCAATGTAAACACTTTTATTATTTGTCTTGGGAAGGATAAGAAACATTTATTTATTTTAATTCTCTAAAAAAATAGACACATGAGGTTTAGATGATACTGTTAATGGGACATCAAGTTCAAAATTCATAACAAATTTATTAGAACCCGAATCAAAATGTATTTTTATCAGTCATAGTGCAACATCCGTGATCCAAAAAATTATCCTTTTTCTCAGTATTGATGTTAGAGTGAGGTTTCAAAACATTATGCTTTCATGAATAATATTTCTTTGAATGGATAGTAACATTATCAACTATGACATAATACCGCCATATTTTAGAGGTTTTATAGTTATGACATTGTAACCAATAAGATTGATCTTCCTAATATTCAAATGATAGTCGGGAGTAATGATTTCTGATACTTTTATGGTTTTTCTATCTCCTCTCATGGGAATTTTAAATCATGGAATCCATAATGTAATTTTCACATTATTTAATAATAGATTATTTATCTCCCGTCTGTCTTCATGCACCTCAAATAGGGATTTTCAGCCTTTTCTCTTAATAAGAGCATATTTTCATTGCAAATTTATGTGAATGAAAAAATTAATCTCCCTTATATAGAACCTTGAGAAAAGATAATTCTTGTTTTGTAGACAAATTTATTTTATAGTCCTAGCCTTGAAAAGTTATCTCCACGTTTTCATCATTAGTCTCCTCTAATTTTTAGAACAAAATTACTTTATTTAGAATGATTAGACATGAAGCCTTATATTTATATACAAATATCAATTATCATCATTGAAATTGAATAATTCATTTTTGAATAAAATAATATTTCCCAAAGAAACCTGTTTTAGGTTTCCTTTTTAAAAAGAACTTTTCCTTTTCAAAAATCTACCAATGACATCTATTTTTTAGAGGTTATTGAGGATTTAGACATGAATACACAAGTAGAATCAGTGTATTGAAAAGATCAGTCTTGGCTATTTGAAGACGGAAGAGATTCACTGCATTTTCTGGAAATTTAAAAGTGGTATAGGGATGGAGGGTCCCTATCAATAGGAACAGAGAAGTGACATTTGGAATTCAATGCTCAATATTTGATAAATAATATCTAATGGTTTAAAATAATTGATCTCATGAGTGTATTATTATTATTATTTTTTAAAAAACTAATGCATTTAAAAATTATTCAATAAAAGGTTTAAAAAAATACCAGTAGATATGAATTGATTGAAAAAAGTGAATAGTGTAGGGAATTGTGACTTTCATAATCATAGGATATATTTGTTGGTTTCAAAAAATTGTTCTCATTTAAAAAACTGGTGTCAAAAATATGTGAAAAAAAGTGAAATTTCTAAAATGTTATATCGATAAAAAAATATGATATAAATAATATGATAGATTGATAATATGTAATATTGAGAATATATTAGATTAGTAATATGTGATATCAATAAAACATGACATCAATAAAATATTTTATTGTCAAAAAATAAAACCATTAAAACAAAAAATATGTAAAATTTTAAAACATTTAAACAACAAACATATGCACTCCCCATATGTAAATGAGTAAATTATTGTAAGGAAAGGGTTTAACCATGAAGTAGATATGAATTAATACTTTATATTGATCATTCCGAGCATATGTTTAATATATTAACATATATCACAGGGTCTGGGATTTTTTAAAACATCAGCATGTTCTTCTTATGTTCTGATGAATTGTAATATGATATCTCCAGTAACTGTGTGATCCCTGAGAAATAGATTCCTAATATCTATGTGTTTTCACAAGAGTTATGTAATAGGTATTACATTAGGTAATGTAAGTAGTTTTATCACATTTTATCAAAAAAATTTATAAAAAATAGTGCCATAATTATTGAGTTTGTATAGCATCAACAACACTTCAGCCCAATAACTTCCAACTACTACATATTCAAATTCTGTAGGGGAAAGTCCTATAGAGTGTTGTTTCTTACCTAACCAACAAAATAATGAATCTATTAAGAAATTGTACATTCTTTATATACTGTTCATATCCATTCTGAAACCACCAAAGTCATCATCCAATGTACATTTAAAACAAAAACATTTCTACAAGAATAGAGAAGTCACAAATCCGTAGTTACATTTAAATTATGAAAAATTCATTCCATATATTTAAATGGTGTTGTTTCGGATTAGATTTATATCTTGAAAATAAGAATTCTAAAAACATTATGTTTTGAAAACTAGATGTTATGAATAGTAAAAATGATATAATATATCTAAAAGTTGATTGATCTACTAGTTCTCCAGCTTCAACAAGATCAAGAGTATTCGAGGTACCGATTGGAGTACTTATACTTTTTTTCATATCCATAAATTTTAATAAAATAATTAATATAATTATATTGAAAAATATAATATTCTGTTTCTTTTTGAAAAATTTAAAAACCAAGAAAAAATGACAACTCACCCATAATATGCATTTCAATCATTGATTTCCTAAGATTTTCAAATAAATCAGTTAATTTCTGCTGAGTTGATCTGAATATAATTCCATTGAAATATTTTTGAACAATTAATTTTTTTTGGTTTTCATTCATTATAAAATGGGTTAGATCAACAGTTCCCTTAACACAATATTTTGTAACAAAAATCTTGTATTGCTTTCACACTCAATCTTTGAGCATTATTATGACCCTATACATCATTGGTAGGATTAAAAAATATGATCAAGATGTCTTGTGTAACACCCCAGGTAAATAAAGAATATAAAATTTTTATATTTGTCCATATTTGTGAATAAAATGTTAATATTAATTTAAAGGGAACGCTATGCTCGATGGCATAACCAATATGCAACAACGAGTTTCTTGGAAATCTTGAGTTGCACTCTAATAATAAAATAATATTATTTTAAATGGTAGTTAACTCATAGACATTGTAATTGTGGGAATGTATATAACTAAATACAAAATGATTATATATTTTTGTCAAATATTTTTAATTTTATCCAATAAATTTTAAAGGCTTAAAATGCGAATGAATCCAATTTTAAGCGTAAATATTCTATTATTCTTTAAAAGGTCTATTAACCGCCTTTTGATGGTGAAACATTTTTAAATCCACTTGTTGAAAATTTTATATGTTATATTGGACCAAATAAAATCCTTCTTTAGAATCAGGATATCAAAATTTACTTTGTGTTGGATGTTGTTATTTTTTTATAAAGTCCATTTTTAATGAATAAGTAAAAAATGTTGTATTTTAATTCAAAAACTATTTTTAATCTAATTTATTTATATGATTAGATCATATTTTGAATAGGTTATAAAGTGAAATTATAATATATTTTTACCATTTAATCAAATGGTGGTCATTGGAATTAATTTCACTTTGAAATTGGACTTAAACTAGTGTCAATATTTTAATAGATATTGGTTCTTAAAAACACGCTATTTGTTTTGATAGACGAAATTAATTATTAAATTAATTAATGCAACTTTTATGTTTTTAGTTATTTAAATTAGGCATCATTATTGAATTCGGACAATCAAATATAGCTTAGGGTGAACTTTAGGTATTTTTCTGAAAAACATTAATTTTTTATGAATAGTGAAACCACTAAGTGGTAGTTAAAAACTGATTTTCGGTTTAAATGAAATGTTACCACCTCTATGATTTTAATTTAAAAAATCTGACATACATGTTTGTCATTAGGATGTAAAATGTTGATGAATGGGAAGAAACTATTTTTTGGTAAATAGTAACTTTTATGTTTTATTAATCGCGATTAAAGGTAATTAGTTTAATTTAAAGTAAATATAATGTTATAATAATATGAAATGACCTTGAAACATGTCGTACCCTTATTGGATGAGTCATGTCCGACCATGACAATCCATGAGTCCACTTGGGGACTCCATGGAGCCACTTTGGTAGGAATATGTCATTAATAACTTTTTATTTAAAGTTAAAATAAAAATTTCACAAACAAGTATTTTTTTAATAAAAAATATTTCACATGTGGTTATACAATTCATATTTTTTAGTATAAATATTCATTGGAAAGCTAAATATATTAACTACCTCATGTTAATTTTTTTATAATTTTTTGACATTATATAAATAAATTTATTTATCACACCTTGATGATGTAGTGATCACCTCATTAATGAACGATATAACTGAAATGAAAAGATAAGGTAAAATATAAGACATAAACTTGTCCAAAACCTATTGTATGGGTGAATTTATAACCCTTATCACCTTATCCTAGAAATATATAATTGTGGGACACTTGATATCCGAAAATAATTTTATAATAAAGTAACATTTCAAGACTTTCGAAGAGTGCCCCTCCCCCCTCTTATAAAAGGCACCCACCTATATCTCCTTACCCACACCGCTCAAGCCCGTGGCTCAACCAAACACTGCTCATGTTGTCTCTACACATCCCTCTATTACTCCAAGAATCCTCATTTTGGGCAGATGTTTTTTCAAATAAGCCTTTGAGCTCAAATCAAAAAGAGTTACCTGATTTAAAGGTAATGTCTTCTCTAATGTTCTTTTGTTTTATTTTGCTTCTCCAACCCCCTAAAATCTTTTTATTCATTTATTTTGTTACAAAACCAGTATCTTAAATATACTAGTATTTTTTTTTAAAAATATTTAGAGCTACACATACACACACCTCCATTTTATGGTTAAAGAACATATTGTTTCTGTGGATTGCGAATTACTGCCTCACAAAACGATGATTGATCAATATTCCTTTGAAACCTTTAAAGGTGGCCATTAAGATGTCACTATATTTATATATGATATGTAATATTTTTATTTTTTCTGAATGCTTATGTATTTTTCATTTATGGCATAACTTTATGGTTTCCATTATTGGTAAACACGATATCTTCATTTTAGGAAGTGCGGACTTCCACCCCCTCAAAGTGATTTGATTCGTAATTCCATATGTGGGACGTATAAAGGATGGAGTTAATGATATTATATATGATATTATATTGAAATTATAATATACCTCTATATAATTATGATTTCATTCCATTAAATATGAAGTAGAAATGAAACTAGTGTTCATGCATACGTACGGTTTACCGTCTCCATGAACTGTGCATTTCATTTCATACCTCTAAATGTTATGTAATATTATAAATGCATGTATATAATGAATATATATGATATATAAAATATATATACATCATTAATATAAATCTGGATAAAATTTATATTTTACCACATGAACAACTTGTAATTATATGAAGTTTTTTTGACTCATGTACTAAACATCGACAAAAATGTCTGATATGAACTCACATTATTAACCTCTTATTATAGAATTATAATATGTGATATGAACTTAATAATAATCTTTAAAAAAGGTATTTAAGCAATTATAAATTTACCAATGTTTATTAGTCTGAAATATAATGAAACGAACAAGACAAGTCGGACTTGAGGTAAGGGATCCTACCTCTCTCTTTCTTTTTAAGTACTCTCTTTTATGTCATTTCTTTTAAGCTCATATTTCTTATGTTTGGGGATGTACTTTTGTAGTCCTAATTATGTAAATTTTATGTTCATATTCTGAGAGACCCTATTTGATCTCATAAATCCTTTTTTGGATGTTTTAAGTGGTGCTGTTAGACTGCCGAGTTTTCGTAAGGGATTTTTCATCTCACTTTTATTCCCATGGGATTTATGATAAATTTTCCACCATTTACTTTCTGTGGTGTATGTACTGCACATTATTCTAATATTTTTGTAATATAATTTATTTTATAAATATTTAAATCAATTTTTTATAGTCCTTCTTTTATGGGGTGTACGTTTCAAAAGTTACCCAAGTCGGTAAGGGAAACTTTCACCCTCCTCTTTTTAAAAGACATATTTTTGTTAGGTTTTTAATTTACATATTACTATGTTGGGATATGTTCTTATATATCCTTATTGATGTAAAATTCGATTCCATGTTATGAGATACACTTTTTGTCTCATCAACTCATTTTTGGAATTTTAAAGTGACGTCGTGAGGCTGTCAAATTATTACAAGGGAACTTCTTTACCCAATTTCAATTTCTTTGGGTTCAACTTGTATTTATTGAATATGTAATCCTATGAATATGTGTGAATGAACTCTTGTTGTTTTACACGAAATATCCAATTATATTGGGTGTATTTATATTTGTCACAAATAATTATGAGATTGATTTATCCTTAATTTAAGGATACCTTCTTTATAAGGGATTTCATCTCATTTTACATTTCTATTGAGACATCATTGTTGTTACGCACCAATTCACTCTTATATGGTGTATATACTATCATTTGGCATATTATATCATGAATCCCATTATTATCATGATATTATAAAGTTATGATTAAGTGTTATTCATCAATTATTTGTATTCATGTGTCTCTCATTTTGTTAAAAACTATTTAACAAAAATATAATTTTAAATGTTTTAATGATTTATTCTTATAAATATTTCTCATTAATATACATTTTTTTAAAATGGTTTTTAGGGACTTATTTATAAGGATTATAATGGTTTAAAATGTTAAAATGTTCAAAGTGGTATAGGACTTCGTCCCAATATCCTCTAATTGGGGCATATTTTGTTTTATACAGAACATTATTTTATACGGTGTATAAACCCCTTTGACATTTACTTTTATTCAAAAGGAATCTTTTTATACAAAGAGTTTTACTAAATGACAAAAGGTAATGTTTTTATTTATGCGGCGAAAATGAATTCTCTACCACCGTGACCATTATTTGAGTTTCGGCTTCCTCTACAAGCCATACCCTTTTCTTTAAATGAAAAATAAATACCATGTTTTACTTTTCTTTTATTTTGGTATTGAAAATGGTTTTGATAATGTTTTGATTATATTAATGTGTTTTGATATATTGTGATGGAAATGTAGAAATGTTATGTTTCTTTTATGCATGATTTATGTGATATGATTTTGTTATAGTTCTTGGGAATTGTTTATGAAGACTGGTGGTTCTGTGATAAACTAAGGTAGGGTGAGCCCGATATAGCTCTCCAATGAATTGGGTAACCTGAAGGGGTTAAACGCTAAGGTTTCTCCGTCGAGATTTAAGGAATATACTGTGATGGGTATTTCAAACATAACCATGAGGGTTACTCCCTACGTAAGTATATTATGAATGCCTAAAGTTACATTTACATCTTATGATTTCTTTGAGTTATTCCAAAATCTTGTGATTTAATGAGGTATTCTTAAAGTGCTTATGTTTTATGAGTAACGTAAGATTTCATTGAATGCTATGTATACATGGGCTAATGTTTTCTCTCCATATTATTATAACCCTTACTAAGCTTTTTATGATCATCCCAAGTTTTTTTGAAATGTATTTCACAGAACATAAAGTGGAATAGGGTCAAGGATGGGATCAAGGAAATGTTATGCTATCTAAAACAAGTAACAATACATGACTCTTTTGATCAAATGTTTTTATTTTGTGAAAAAATGGAAACTCAGTAGATGTGCCTACTTTTTAATCTTTGAGATGTAATAGTTATGTCCTAATTCTATAAAAATCTAAAACTGAAAATATCCTCAATGTGAATTATTCATTTAATTCAACAATATGTATTGTACTAAGGCCAGTTCCTTATAGTTGGTATCAAAGGTCAGTTTAGAGAACTTTAGAGGTAGAGTGTTGTTTAAGCATAAGTGACACGTTGTGTATAACAAAAATGGTTATTATTTTAGATAGAGTCATTGTTATTTATGAAAGTTGGAATGATTTTGAGATAACATGGATAATTATATCATAGTCTTTATCTTCCTCTTTAGTACATGATGATTTTTTTGACAATGGGTTTGAAGGAAACTGTGGTAGTTCTCTGATTAAGAGACTGGATGAAATTTGGGATTCAATGAGAAATCTCGTTGTTGTTATAAACCAGCTAACATGAGTCATGATCAACCACTTGAACCTTGGTGAGTTCTCTAATGCATCATGTATGAGAGAACCAACTCGATGTGGAAGTTCAGGTAATAATTATAAAGGTAACTATTAGGGTTTCTATGATCCTTACTTTAGAGGTAATTATGGGCTACTATATGTTATAATGGAATATGAACAACATGAGATAAAATTGAGGTTAAATTATGTTATGGTTATTTTTGAATATTTTATCGCTTTTTGGGGAATGTTACAAGAATTATGTATTTTTGGAAAAAGGACAACACGTAGACCATGTGAGAACCTATCGTGTCGGACAAAGCTGCGGGAATCGAACCCACAACCAAAGTACGACTGGTATTTATCGCCTACCACTGGACTACGTGAATTCCCAAGTTATTTTGACTAATTCATTTTAGTTAGATGATCATATGAATCTACAATAAGTTGATTTTGGGTTATCTATGGAAATTATTAACCTATCACAGAGGATATGTGATTAGGTTAATTATTTTTCAGTATGATACTTTATGTGTAACTGATGATTGGAGATAAATGTTATGTTTTATCATGGAAGAAAATGTGATTAAATCATTTGTAGATTTGGGTTTCAATATTAGTTATGATTACATTGATGAATATTATGGATAAATGTTTATTGAATTGTCTTTGTTGAACAGTGGGTATTGGTTGACAAATTTTGGAGATTAAGAATAGATTTTTTATAAAGGAATATCCTTTTTGGGTATTATCTACTCTTGTACTAACATTTTTGGTTTTGGTTTTGGTTTTTCTCTAAAGACATGGGAAGTATATTGTTCTCTTTTATCGATTAGGTGATTCTCTAGAAGTTGTATTATTGTGCTCTTAATGTGAACAAGTTATCCTAAATACTCATCTTTTGGAGAAAATAAGAGTTTGTGTAAGAAATATAGCAAAAGTTGAAAGTCAACATGACAAGTAAGTATGTTTTATTATGTTTTATTGAATCACATAAATAAATTCCACAATGAAAATTAATTTAAAACAAAAAAATTGTCTGTTAAATTTTCATACTGGGGAATCAAATACCGTTTAACCCATCACAAGTTTGTGATTTTCATAGTGGTCAACATTCTACTAAACTTGTTTTCTATCACTCTCCATTAGAACATTACCATTTTTCATCCATATCTATGTTTTCATGGAATCCTAGTATGGGTTAACTAATGTTACCTCTGTACTTCGCTTTCTTTATTTTAAAGTGATAGTTTTACCGACTATTGTTCTGATGTGGTACTTTCAATGATGTTTCCGAGCCCAATTTTAAAATTGAGAGGATGTAATTCATAAAAGAGGGGAAGGATGTAACACCCCAGGTAAATAATGAATATGACATTTTTATATTTATCCATATTTGTGAATAAAATTTTAATATTAATTTAAAGGGAACTCTATGCTCGATGGCATAACCAATACTCTACAACGAGTTTCTATAAAATCTTATGTTGTACTCTAATAATAAAATAATATTAATTTAAATTGTAGTTAACACCAAGCCATTGTAATGGCGGGAATGAACATAACTAACTAAAAAATTATTATATATGTTTGTCAAATATTTTTACTTATATCCAATAAATGTTAGAGGCTTAAAATACGAATGAATCCAATTTTAAGCGTAAATATTCTAATATTCTTTAAAAGGTGGATTAATCACCTTTAGATAACAAACCCTTTTTAAATACACTTGTTGAAAATTTTATATGTTATATTAGACCAAATAAAATCCTTCTGTAGAATCAGGATATCAAATTTTACTTTGTGTAGGTTTTTGTTAATTTTTTTGATAATGTCCATTTTTAATGAATAATTGAAAAATGTTGTATTTTAATACAAAACCTATTTTTAATATAATTTATTTATATGATTTAATCATATTTTGAATTGGTTTTAAAGTGAAATTAAAATATATTTTAACCATTTAATCTAATGGTGGTCATTGAAATAAATTTCACTTTGAAATTGGACTTAAACTAGTCTCAATCATTTAATAGATATTGTTTCTTAAAAACACACTATTTGTTTTGACAGTGGGAATTAATTATTAAATTAATTAATGAAAATTATATGTTTTTAATTTTTTAAAATAGACATAATTTTTTAATTCAGAATATCAAATATAGCTTCGGGTTAATTTTTGTTATTTTTCTGAAAAACATCAATTTTTGATGAATAGTGAAACCACTAAGTGGTAGTTAAAAAACCGATTTTTGGTTTAAATGAAATATTACCACATCTTTGATTTGAATTTATAAAATCCAACATACATGGTTTTCATTAGGATGTAAAATGTGGTTTAATGGGATGGAAATAATTTTTGGTGAATAGTAACTTTTAAGTTTTATTAATCGCGATTAAAGGTAATTAGTGTAATTTAAGGTAAAGATAATTTTATAATAATATGAAATGACCTTGACACATGTCCTAAACTTGTTGTATGAGTAATGGCCGACCAAGACAATCTATGGGTCAACATGGGGACCCCATGTAGCCACATTTTTAGGAAAATTATTTTAATAACTTTTTATTTAAATTGAAATTAAAATGTCACAAACATGTATTGTTTTACTAAAACAATTTTTACCTGGGGTTATACAAGTCATATGTTTTACTATAAATATTAATTGGAAATATATAACAAGTTACTACATCATATTAATGGTTTTATAATATCTTCACGTTAAATAAATAAATATATTTATGACATCGTGATGATGCAGTGATTACCTCATTAAAGAACGATTTAAATAAAATGAAACGATAAGGTAAAAGATAAGACATAAAATTGTCCAAAACCTATTGTATGGGTTTATTTAAATCCCTTATCACCTTATCCTAGAAATATATAATTTTGGGACCTTTTTTATCTGAAAATTATTTTATAATAATGTAACATTTCCAGACGTTTCAAGAGTGCCCCTCCTCCCTCTTATAAAAGGCCCCAATCTATATCTCATTACCCACACATCTCAAGACCTTGGATTGTCCATCCTATGCTCATATTGTCACTCCACATCCCTCTCTTACTCCTAGAATCCTAACATTGGGCAGAAGTCTTACCAAGGAAGCCTTTGAGCTCAAATCAAAAAGAGTTACCCAATTTAAAGGTAAAGTCTTTCTAATGTTCTTTTGTTTTATTTTGCTTCTCCAAACCCCTTAAACTATTTTTCTTCCTTTATTTTGTAACAAAAACATTATATAAAATATACTAGGATGTTTTTATAAGAAGTATTTGATCTGAATTTACACACACCTCTGTCTAATGGTTAAAGAACATACTATTTCTGTGGATGGCGAATTACTGCCTCACGAAATGATGATTGTTCAATATTCATAAAACAAATTTAAAGATGGCCATTAATATGTCCCTATATTTATATATGATATGTAATATGTTTATGTCTTTTTTATTCTTCTGTATAATTCATTTATTTCATAACTTTATGGTTTCCATTATTGGTAAATGCGATATCTTCATTTTAGGAAGTGCGGACTACCGCCCCCTCAAAGTGATTTGATTCGTAATGGCATATGTGGGCCATATAAAGGATGGATTTAATGATAGAATATATGATATTATATTGGAATTATTATATAACTCTATATAATTATGATTTAATTCCATTAAATATGAAATAGAAATGAAAGTAGCGTTCATGCATACGTACGACTTACCGTCTCCATGAACTGTGAATTTCATTTATTACCTCTAAATATTATGTAATATTATAAATGAATGTATATAATGGATATATATTATATATATTATATCTAAATCATGAATATAATTCTTCATATAATGGGTATTTTACAACATGAACAACTTGTAATTATAAGTAGATTTTTTTGACTCATGTACCGAACATCGACAAAAATGTCTGATATGAACTCACATTATTAACAAATTAAAATAACATTATAATATGTGATATGAACTGAATAATACTAATTAAATTATTTACTTAAGAAAATATAAATGTAACGCCCCGACCCCAGTTACCCAGAGTCGGTGCATTATTACATAACATTGGCATGATCACAAGAATGATCAAATCTCGAAAGACCGATTGGTTTAGTAGCCTTGGAAACACTAGATATATTCATAAGTTTTACATTACCTCATAAAATGAAAAAACTACTACAACAACATAATGTTTCCACAATCCACACTATTAACCCCTCATAAAATCCCTGCAGGTCATTCATAACTTACTTCTTCACATCCTGGGAAAAATAAAACATAGAAAAGGGGTGAGCTCAAATTCCCAGTAAGGATAACAATATAGCGGAAACTTTCATAAATAAGAATAAACATTTAAGGCAATGTATAACTAAAACAAAAGCCTTTTAAATATGAACTTTCAACATGGTATGGCATAAATAAAATGAAATAATGCCATTTACTTATTCACATGGATATTCTACTAATCGAATAATCACATGAAAAAATCAATAACCACTTTCATAATGTTGGAATGCATAATGCCAGACTATCATAACCACATAGCCAAGGCCTCGTGCCAAGACTACAAATAAGATTTTGTCAAGGCCTTGTGCCAAGACACTAGTTTGTCTCATGAGACCTACCGATGCATCGAGGAGCTATAGCGGGCTCCACCCGTCACATATTAAGTCCAATGCATTCCCATATGAAAAGGTTTAAACATAACATAAACATTCGTATTAAAACTAGCATACGAAATGTCAATACTTTCACCATAAACTATGAATGGTATAAAAATAGCACATCCACAGTCAAACATATCAAAAAACCTTCAATACAATATAGAAGTTTTGTATCATAATAAATCAACTTCAAATAATCTTAAAAATCCATCAAAGGATGTTGACATAGATGAAATCAAAATTCTTTTTAAAGAAATATCTCATTTTATTTTGAAATAATTTAAGATTCATATAAAATAAAACATTTTCTTTGAAAATATTCTTATAAGCTTGTAAGGGAAGCTTTGAAGATTTTATAACGGCGGAAAATAGCCGCACTCGCCGTATAAGTAAAAAAAACATTCTTACCTTATTTCTGTCGAAAAGGTTAAAAAGGTCCTTGTTTTGAAAACGACCGAAATATTCCTTTATAAACCACTTATAAAAGTCAAAAATGGTATAAATTACTTTAACTCATATTCTAGTAAATAGTAAAAATGTTTTGAAATACATTTTTAAGAAACATGGATGTGGATGATAAAGAGATCCCAGTATATTATTACATATAAACAACCTCGGATAATGAAGAGATTGTGAAATAACCCTTACCTTGTACATTTCCTTGGTTGGGGTAGGTTAACTTCCTGTATAATGGTGAAATAGTTGTTATTAAATTATACAAGAATCATATATAATAATATGATATCATATATGATCTTTTAACATTGATTTGTTAATAATATCTTAGAATTATCGTCGTTTCGGGAGTTAACTTACTCATTTTCTTTTATATGTTTTGTTACATAAGCCATGGTTGTTGTATCTTATTCATATCCAGAATTATATCTAGTCCTTAAACATCATTTTTAAATCATCAAATGATAATTATACTTGAATGGATACGATGGAGAATGAATCTCATCACGTTCGTGGAGACGGTAGTCCGTACGTACGCACGAGCGACAATATCATTTTTTTGATATTAAAATAATATATAAATGGATGGTATATCATATATACAGAATCATTAACATGTTATATTTATTATTTACATGATTTACACATCATTATTATACCCATCCAAATAATATTATATTGAATAACAATTACACCACGACGTGGAGACGGTAGTCCGTACGTACGCACGTATGGTGACATGTTATTCAAAGGGTGGATAGAATACTTAATATGGTTGTACCATATTTATAATAACATCACATTATATGTGAGATACTGGAGTTATTATTTTAGAATGGTAAGATCAAAGGAAGAAGAAGTGGAAGAAGAAATGAACTTAGAAAAGGGTGGTGAAATCATTACCTCTTCTTCGGGTTCTTCCTTTTGATTTGATCAAAAGGGCTCCTTAGGTTGGCTTTCTGGTCAAACTATGGCCTCTAGGTTGTATTGAGGGATGTTGGGAGAGTATTTGGGCAGAGTTTGGCCGAAACAAAAGGCTTTTAAGGTGTGAAGAAATGAGAAGGAGGAGTGCCCTTTTATAAGAGGGGTGAGGGGCACCCTTGGAAAAGCTAGAAATATTAATTTATAATAAATTCATATTCGGTTTCTAATGGCTACAAAGTTTATTATTAAAAGGTTAAGGTGGGTATAGGTCGAAAACCACTCAACCAATATAATTTAGACAGGTTTGGGTACTTATATTAACCTTATCTTTAAGTATTAACTCTAAGTTAATTAGTTTCACTTTTACAATGTCTCGTTGTATTTTTATATAATATAGTTAATAAACTTACTATATACATCCAAGAGACCCCCAAGTGGTCCATTAATGATTAACCTATCATGATATAAGTCTCTTGGCCGAACCTTAGATTTTTAGGAATTTAATATCAATTAATAATATAATATTTGTTTTAAGAACTCTTTTATGTCAATTTTGACACTATTCAATAGTAGATTTTTGTGAAACTCATAACAGAATGATTACTTCGAAAAAAGTCAATTAAATCAATCCTAATATATCATATTATCCTATAAAATTAGTTTAATTCATTAAAAGTTTCATATTATATTTATTTGGGTATTTATAATATCAATTATTTTAATTTTTCACTATTATAGTAATTACTGCATCATCATTGTGTCATAAATAAAATACATTATTTAATGTCTAAAAATTATAAATAAAATATCATTATGTAGGAAATATTTTTAGCTTTCTAATGAATATTTATAATCTAAACTCCAACATATATAACCCTATGTAACAATTTTGTTTCTAAAAGATATATGCTTGTGTCATTTTTTTATTCATTTTAACTTAATTAAAATAAAGTGTCATTATCACTTACAAGTGGATCCATGGGGTCCCCAAATAGACCCAAAGATTCCCATGGTCGACCATGTATCAACCAATAGGGTTAAGACACGTTTTAGGGTAATTTAGTATTATTATAATATTATTTTTTAACCCTTATTTACCGGATTTACCCTTAACCACGGTAAATAAAATATTTACCGCAGTAATTATTCAAAATGTCTAAAAATAAAAGTTACCTATTTACACAATTTGAACATCCTGATTCCAAATATGGAATCCATTTTCCTAAATTCAAAACACAGAAGTGGCAGAAATTAATTTAAAATTAATTCCCGCTGTCAAAACAAAAAGCGTGTTTTTAAGAGATAATAACTATCAAAAGATTGACACTCGTTTATGTTCGGTTTAATTGTAAAATTATGTCCAATGACCAACATTATATTAATTGGTAAAATTATATTCTAAATATACTTTAAAACCACTCAAATTCATAATTTATCACTATTAATTATTTTGATTAAAAAAAGTTGTTTTTAATTAAAACTTAGTAATTTTCACTATTCATCAAAATATGAAAGTTATCCGAAATGTACCAAAATTTCACCTTAGGATAAATTCGATATTCCGAATCCAAAAATGAAGTCCATTTTCAAATATAAAATATATATAATTTCAAAAAGTAGGTATTACTATTCATAACGGCTAGTTTGATTAGTTATGGTGTGTTAGAACTTGGTGTTGCGTACAACACACGCTATCACATTATTCAAAGAGAAGCGTACCGTAGAAGCTTGGGGTGTTACATTCTTCCCTTCTTCAAATAATTGCGTCCTCGCAATTTATAGGGTATTACTGCATAAAAAGTCTCGGGTGGTTCGTCATCATAAGTTCCTCGGGTTCCCACGTTGCCTCTTCCATCTTATGGTTTCTCCACAAAACTTTTACCAGACGCGTCGTCTGGTTTCTCAGCACTTGTTCTCTCGTATCAAGAATCTTGACGGGCTCTTCGCAATAAGACAGATCGGGTTCAAGTTCTAATTCCTCACAGGTGAGTACATGCGTCGGATCAGGCATGTATTTCCTCAATAGAGATACGTGGAACACATCGTCAACTTTGGAGAGACTTGGCGGCATTGCCAATCGGTAAGCTACAACCCCAATTCGTTCTAGAATTTCAAAAGGTCCGATGTACCTGGGACTCAATTTACCTTTCTTACCAAAACGTATGACTCCCTTCCACGGAGATACCTTCAGAAAAAACATGATCACCGACTTGAAATTCCAAATCCTTCCTTCGATTATCGGCATAGCTCTTCTGCCTACTTTGAGCTGCTTTGATGTGATTTTGGATTCCTTTTCCACCATTTCCTCCACCAGTTCTGGGCCTACACGTTTTCTTTCACCAACGTCATCCCAACAGGTTGGTGTACGACATCTCTTTCCGTATAACGCTTCATATGGTGCCATCTGAATACTCGAATGGAAGCTATTGTTATAGGAAAATTCTACCAAAGGTAAATATTGATCCCACATACCCTGAAAGTCAAGTGAGCAAGATCTCAACATGTCTTCTAAGGTTTGAATAGTCCGTTCTGATTGTCCGTCTGTCTGAGGGTGGTAAGCAGTGCTCAAATGAAGTTCAGTATCCAGGGATTTCTGAAGACTTTTCCAGAATCTTGAAGTAAAACGGGGATCACGATCAGAAACAATTGA
This sequence comes from Viscum album, assembly GCA_963277665.1. Taxonomy (NCBI): domain Eukaryota; kingdom Viridiplantae; phylum Streptophyta; class Magnoliopsida; order Santalales; family Viscaceae; genus Viscum; species Viscum album. The sequence continues at coordinate 765,798,915 of OY728150.1, forward strand.
TAGGGGTACTCCATGAAGTATCACAACTTCATTAATATATAGTCTTTCTAGACGTTCCAGGGGTAGATCTTCTCTTATAGCAAGAAAATGTGCTGTCTTGGTAAGACGATCAACAATAACCCATATTGCATCGTTCCTTCTAGGAGTCTTTGGTAGCCCCATGACAAAGTCCATCGTAACATTGTCCCATTTCCACTCCGGTATGGGAAGAGGTTGCATGACTCCTCCAGGCTGTTGCCTTCCAGCTTTCACTTGTTGACAAACCATACATCTTGACACAAAATCAGCAATCTCCCTCTTCATGTTGTCCCACCAAAAATGTTCCTTCAAATCTCTATACATTTTGGTGCTCCCAGGGTGTATAGAGAAATTGGAACTATGAGCATCATCCAGCAATTCCCTTTTTAGATCAGGTATATTGGGAACACAAATTCTCTTCCCGAATTTCAAAATTCCATCTTCATACACAAAGTCTCTCAATCTCCCATCATTCACAGCTTTAATCTTCTTTTGGAATTCTTCATCATCGGTCTGAGAACTCTTAATCCTTTCTAGTAAAGATGGTTTGGCAACCATTTGAAAAAGCATTGATGTTTCACCTTCCCTGGTTATTCCCATGTCCATCTTCACTAGATCCATGAAAATTGGATCCCTTTCAATTATCATATTGTTCAAAACTCCATGGTCTTTTCTACTCAAAGCATCTGCCACCTTGTTTGCCTTCCCTGGGTGGTAGTGTATCGTACAATCATAATCCTTGAGTAATTCAAGCCATCTCCTTTGCCTCATGTTGAGTTCTTTTTGTGAGAAAATATACTTCAAACTCTTGCGATCAGTATAAATCTCACATTTTTCACCATAGAGGTAGTGCCTCCATATCTTCAAAGCAAAGATCACTGCTGCTAACTCGAGATCATGAGTAGGATAGTTTTGTTCATGAATTTTCAACTGTCGTGATGCATAGGCAATAACTCCATCATTCTGCATAAGGACACAGCCAAGTCCTTTCTTCGATGCATCAATATAAATAACGAACCCATCATTCCCCGATGGTAGAGTCAATATAGGAGCATTGACTAATCTTCTCTTCAGTTCTTCGAAACATTCTTCACACTCTTTTGTCCAAACAAATTTAACCCCTTTACGTGTGAGCTTCGTTAATGGGTTAGCCAATCGGGCAAAATTCTGGACGAAACGTCGATAATAACCTGCCAAACCAATAAAACTACGTACCTCAGTTATACTCGTAGGTGCTGGCCATTCTTGGATTGCCTTGGTCTTAGAAGGATCAACAGAGATTCCATCTTTAGAGACAATATGGCCAAGAAAAGAAATCTCCTGAAGCCAGAATTCACACTTGCTAAACTTCCCATATAATTCATGCCTCCTCAGAGTCTTCAAGATAATGCGCAAGTGATTTTCATGATCTTCGTAGGTTTTGGAGTATACCAGAATATCATCAATAAATACCACCACAAATTCATCGAGATACTCCTTGAAAAATCTATTCATCAGATCCATGAATACAGAGGGTGCATTAGTCAATCCAAACGGCATTACAGTAAACTCGTAATGCCCGTACCTGGTTCGAAATGCTGTTTTCGTAATGTCTTCCTTCTTCACACACAACTGATGGTATCCAGATCGAAGGTCAATCTTTGAAAAGTATTGAGCTCCATGCAGTTGGTCAAATAAATCATCAATACGAGGTAGAGGATACTTGTTCTTTATCGTTATAGCATTTATCTCCCTGTAGTCGATACATAACCTCATAGATCCATCTTTCTTTTTAACAAAAAGAACAGGGGCTCCCCATGGAGAAACACTAGGGAGAATAAATCCCTTATTACTCAATTCCTCTAGTTGTTTCTTTAGTTCGACTAACTCTACAGTGGCCATTCTATAAGGGGTCTTCGATATAGGCCTTGATCCTGGAATCAAATCAATAGAAAACTCAACTTCTCGTTCTGGAGGATGTCCAGGTAAATCTTCCGGAAATACATCTACAAATTCTTTCACAACAGGTACATCCTCTATTTGAACATTCCTTTCCTCACCGACAGTTATTTCATTCTCTTCCTCCCCAATAATTGAATTAAGTTGAGCTACTGGGGGCGGATCTAAATAAGAATTAGGTGGTGACGATTCTGCTCTAAAAATAAGGTGCTCCTTATCATTATCATCAAGAATCGTAACCTCTTTCTTCTTACAATAAATCTTCGCATCATAGTCCGAAAGCCAGTCCATACCGAGGATTATATCAAACTCAATCATAGGTATGACGATGAAATCAGCAGCTAAAGAAAATTTATGTGCTCTAATGGGGACTGATTCACAAAACTTTGTTGCAACGATACTTCCCTTAGGAGTTTTAACTGACAAATCCCTTATTAAATCAAATTGGAAATATCTAATTTTCTTAGCAAACTGGGAAGATATGAAACAATGCGATGATCCAGAATCAAATAATGCATTTGCAAAACATGAGGAAACCATTAAATTACCTGCCACCACATCTTTCGGAGCTTCTACCTCAGCAGTAGTGATAGCATAAGCCTGGCCTTGATCCCTTGGCCTTTTCTGAGGTAAGTTCTCCTGACGCTTAGGACATGCATTTGCATAATGCCCCATCTCCCTGCAATTGTAGCACTGAATGTTGGTAGCTTCCTTCTTCCCCTTGCAATCATGAGCTTGGTGGCCTTTTTCACCACACTTGTAACAGACTCCCATTCCCTTCAAGAAAGTACCAGGATGTTTCTTCCCGCATTTACCACAAGATGGATATTCAACCTTTCCCTTCTTCCCCTTATTTCCATTCCCAGATTGATCAGCAGGTCTCTTCTTCTCTTGCTTTGCTTTAAAGTCATAAGACTTAGAGAATTCCTTTTCGGTCTTGATAGCACATGAGACAATGTCTTCGTACGATGAAAAGGATTGTGAGACTAACGCTCGACAGAGAAATGGTTTTAACCCATCAAAGAAACGATCAATCTTACTTCTTGGGTTGCGAATATAATCTCCAGCATACCTCACTAACCTTGTAAAGTTAGCCTCATACTTTGTGACATTCTCATCCTCCTTCTGTCTCAGACTCAGAAATTGCCTTTCCATATCTGCTCGATGGTCGCGAGGGAAGTATTTTTCTAAAAACAGATCTTTGAACTCCCTCCATTCCATATTTGATACTTCATCATCCTCCGTCATGTTCTGAATCAATGACCACCATTGATCAGCATCTCCAGTGAGGCGGTAAACTGCCATAATAACTTTTTCCCTTTCACTGCTCCCCAAAGCCTGAAATATTTTCTCTAGGGAAAATATCCATTGCTCAGCTACTAAGGGATTTGAATTCCCATTGAACGTTGGTGGTTGTTGCCTCATGAATCGATCTAACATTGATCCTCCACGCTGCGGATCAGGGTGCTCCATACGGGTAAGGTTATTATTCATAACCTGAGTAAGTAGTCCCAGTATGGTGATTAGCTGATCAGCACCAGTTGCATCACCAGCCCCACTATAATTATCTTGAGCAGGAGGGCAATCCCTACATGGAGTGCATGCATTGATACGGTTTCCATTTCTTCCACTAGGCGCCATTTCTAAACAATGGCATAAACTAGATCAGTTTATGAATCAAAATACATAATCCCATACTTATAAAACACTTACCATAAATTGAACTATTTATGGATATAATCCATAATCATAATAATGTTTTCTTTGAGGAAGTATATACTCATAATCCCTTCAAAACGATTTGTAAAGAAAATGAGAGTTATCCTAAGCATATCCCCCGGGAGTGTCGTAACCAAGAGTGCAGCAAGGCCCGTTGTCGTGCACCAGTTCCCGTTCGAGTCTAGCTCAAAGCGGTGTTTTCGGGTTTTACCCCTAGGTACATCTGTGCCAGAGCCGCCTCTACCTGCTCGTATCCAGACAGGGATGTATTGCTTGGAAAACTCACAAAATCTCTACAATACCAAAATTCTAGGAAGTTCTTCTATACTAATCCTCAAAGTTCATCTTAGGTCTACGTGCTCTAATCAGAGTTTATCTAAATCTAGTTTCCAAGGTTTGTACTAAACTTCCTCTGATACCAACTGTAACGCCCCGACCCCAGTTACCCAGAGTCGGTGCATTATTACATAACATTGGCATGATCACAAGAAAGATCAAATCTCGAAAGACCGATTGGTTTAGTAGCCTTGGAAACACTAGATATATTCATAAGTTTTACATTACATCATAAAATGAAAAAACTACTACAACAACATAATGTTTCCACAATCCACACTATTAACCCCTCATAAAATCCCTGCAGGTCATTCATAACTTACTTCTTCACATCCTGGGAAAAATAAAACATAGAAAAGGGGTGAGCTCAAATGCCCAGTAAGGATAACAATATAGCAGAAACTTTCATAAATAAGAATAAACATTTAAGGCAATGTATAACTAAAACAAAAGCCTTTTAAATATGAACTTTCAACATGGTATGGCATAAATAAAATGAAATAATGCCATTTACTTATTCACATGGATATTCTACTAATCGAATAATCACATGAAAAAATCAATAACCACTTTCATAATGTTGGAATGCATAATGCCAGACTATCATAACCACATAGCCAAGGCCTCGTGCCAAGACTACAAATAAGATTTTGTCAAGGCCTTGTGCCAAGACACTAGTTTGTCTCATGAGACCTACCGATGCATCGAGGAGCTATAGCGGGCTCCACCCGTCACATATTAAGTCCAATGCATTCCCATATGAAAAGGTTTAAACATAACATAAACATTCGTATTAAAACTAGCATAAGAAATGTCAATACTTTCACCATAAACTATGAATGGTATAAAAATAGCACATCCACAGTCAAACATATCAAAAAACCTTCAATACAATATAGAAGTTTTGTATCATAATAAATCAACTTCAAATAATCTTAAAAATCCATCAAAGGATGTTGACATAGATGAAATCAAAATTCTTTTTAAAGAAATATCTCCTATTATTTTGAAATAATTTAAGATCCATATAAAATAAAACATTTTCTTTGAAAATATTCTTATAAGCTTGTAAGGGAAGCTTTGAAGATTTTATAACGGCGGAAAATAGCCGCACTCGCCGTATAAGTAAAAAAAACATTCTTACCTTAATTCTGTCGAAAAGGTTAAAAAGGACCTTGTTTTGAAAACGACCAAAAGATTTCTTTATAAACCACTTATAAAAGTCAAAAAGGGTATAAATGACTTTAACTCATATTCTAGTAAATAGTAAAAATGTTTTGAAATACATTTTTAAGAAACATGGATGTGGATTATAAAGAGATCCCAGTATATTATTACATATAAACAACCTCGGATAATGAAGAGATTGTGAAATAACCCTTACCTTTTACTTTTCCTTGGTTGGGGTAGGTTAACCTCCTGTATAATGGTGAAATAGTTGTTATTAAATTATACAAGAATCATATATAATAATATGATATCATATATGATCTTTTAACATTGATTTGTAAATAATATCTTAGAATTATCGTCGTTTCGGGAGTTAACTTACTCATTTTATTTTATATGTTTTATTACATAAGTCATGGTTGTTGTATCTTATTCATATCAAGAATGATATCTAGTCCTTAAACATCATTTTTAAATCATCAAATGATAATTATACTTGAATGGATACGATGGAGAATGAATCTCATCGCGTTCGTGGAGACGGTAGTCCGTACGTACGCACGAGCGACAATATCATTCTTTTGATATTAAAATAATATATAAATGGATGGTATATCATGTATACAGAATCATTAACATGTTATATTTATTATTTACATGAGTTACACATCATTATTATACCCATCCAAATAATATTATATTGAATAACAATTACACCACGACGTGGAGACGGTAGTCCGTACGTACGCACGTATGGTGACATGTTATTCAAAGGGTGGATAGAATACTGAATATGGTTGTACCATATTTATAATAACATCACAGTATATTTGAGATACTGGAGTTATTATTTTAGAATGGTAAGAACAAAGGAAGAAGAAGTGGAAGAAGAAATGAACATAGAAAAGGGTGGTGAAATCATTACCTCTTCTTCGGGTTCTTCCTTTTGATTTGATCAAAAGGGCTCCTTAGGTTGGCTTTCTGATCAAACCAAGGCCTCTAGGCTGTAGTGAGGGATGTTGGGAGAGTATTCGGGCAGAGTTTGACTGAACCAAAAGGCTTTTATGGTGTGAAGAAATGAGAAGGAGGAGTGCCCTTTTATATGAGGGGTGAGGGGAACCCTTGGAAAAGCTAGAAATATTAATTTATAATAAATTCATATTCGGTTTCTAATGGCTCCAAAGTTGATTATTAAAAGGTTAAGGTGGGGATAGGTCGAAAACCACTCAACCAATAGAATTTAGACAGGTTTGGGTACTTATATTAACCTTATCTTTAAGTATTAACTCTAAGTTAATTAGTTTCACTTTTACAATGTCTCTTTGTATTTTTATATAATATAGTTAATAAACTTACTATATACATCCAAGAGACCCCCAAGTGGTCCATTATTGATTAACCTATCATGATATAAGTCTCTTGGCCGAACCTTAGATTTTTAGGAATTTAATATCAATTAATAATATAATCTTTGTTTTAAGAACTCTTTTATGTCAATTTTGACACTATTCAATAGTTGATTTTTGTGAAACTCATAACAGATTGATTACTTCGAAAAAAGTAAATTAAATCAATCCTAATATATCCTATTATCCTATAAAATTAGTTTAATTCATTAAAAGTTTCATATTATATTTATTTGGGTATTTATAATATCAATTATTTTAATTTTTCACTATTATAGTAATTACTGCATCATCATTGTGTCATAAATAAAATACATTATTTAATGTCTAAAAATTATAAATAAAATTTAATTATGTAGGAAATATTTTTATCTTTCTAATGAATATTTATAATCTAAAATCCAACATATATAACCCTATGTAACAATTTGTTTTCTAAAAGATATATGCTTGTGTCATTTTTGTATTCATTTTAACTTAATTAAAATAAAGTGTCATTATCACTTACAAGTGGATCCATGGGGTCCCAAAATAGACCCAAAGATTCCCATGGTCGACCATGTATCAACCAATAGGGTTAAGACACGTTTTAGGGTAATTTAGTATTATTATAATATTATTTTTTAACCCTTATTTACCGGATTTACCCTTAACCACGGTAAATAAAATATTTACCGCAGTAATTATTCAAAATGTCTAAAAATAAAAGTTACCTATTTACACAATTTGAACATCCTGATTCCAAATATGGAATCCATTTTCCTAAATTCAAAACACAGAAGTGGCAGAAATTAATTTAAAATTAATTCCCGCTGTCAAAACAAAAAGCGTGTTTTTAAGAGATAATAACTATCAAAAGATTGACACTCGTTTATGTTCGGTTTAATTGTAAAATTATGTCCAATGACCAACATTATATTAAATGGTAAAAATATATTCTAAATATACTTTAAAACCACTCAAATTCATAATTTATCACTATTAATTATTTTGATTAAAAAAAGTTGTTTTTAATTAAAACTTAGTAATTTTCACTATTCATCAAAATATGAAAGTTATCTGAAATGTACCAAAATTTCACCTTAGGCTAAATTCGATATTCAGAATCCAAAAATGAAGTCCATTTTCAAATATAAAATATATATAATTTCAAAAAGTAGGTATTACTATTCATAACGGCTAGTTTGATTAGTTATGGTGTGTTAGAACTTGGTGTTGCGTACAACACACGCTATCACATTATTCAAAGAGAAGCGTACCGTAGAAGCTTGGGGTGTTACAATAAATTGAACAATTTTTATTATTCAGGAATATAATCAAACGAACAAGACAATTCAGACCTGAGGTAAGGGATCATACCTCTCTCTTTCTTTTTAAGTACTCTCTTTCATGTAATTTCTTTTAAGTTCATCTTTATTAGGTTTGGGGATGTAATTTTATATTCATCATTATGTACTTTTTATGTTCCTATTATTATAGACCCTATATTATCTCATAAATCCATTTTTGGATGTTTTAGGTGGCGTCGTTAGGCTGCTGAGTTTTCATAAGGGATTTTTCATCTCACTTTTATTCTCGTGGGATTTATGCTACATTTTCCACCATTTACTTTGAGTGGTGTATGTAATGCCCGTTATTCTACTCTTTGTGTAATATAATTTCATTTATGAGTATTTACATCAAAGTTGTATATTCCTTCTTTCATGGGGTGTACGTTTCGAAAGTTACCCAAGTTGGTAAAGGAAACTTTCACCCTCCTCTTTTTAAAAGACTTCTTTTTGTTAGGTCCTTTAATTTACATCTTACTATGTTGGGATATGTTATTATATATAATTATTGATGTAAAATTTTTTCCCAAGTGATGAGATACCTGTTTTGTCTCATCAACTCGATTTCTAAATTTTTATGTGATGTCGTTAGGCTGTCGAATTTTTACAAGGGAACTTCTTAACACAATTTGGATTTCTTTGGGTTCAACTTGTAGTTATTGAATATGTCATCATATGAATATGTTTGAATGACATCTTGTGGTTTTACACTTAATATCAACTTATATTGGGTGTATTTATAATTTTCACACATAATTATGAGATTGATTTATCCTTAATTTAAGGATACCTTCTTTATAAGGGATTTCATCTCATTTTACATTTTTATTGAGACTTCATTGTTTTTATGCACCAATTCACTCTTATATGGTTTATACACTATCATTTGGAATATTATATCATGAATCCATTTATTCTCATGATATTATAATGTTATGATTAAATGTTATTCCTCAATTATTTGTATTCAAGTGTCTCTCATTTTGATAAAAACTCTTTAACTAAAATATCGTTTTAAATGTTTTAATGATTTATTCTTATAAATATTTCTCATTAATATCCATGTTTTTTATAATGGGTTTTAAGGATATATTTATAAGTATATTAAGGGTTTAAAATGTTAAAAGATTCAAATTGGTAAAGGACTTCGTCTCAATCTCCTTTCATTGGGGCATATTTTGTTTTATACACAACTTTGTTTTATACGGTGTATATAACCCTTTGACTTTTACTTTTATTCAAAAGAAATCTTTTTATAGGAAGTGTTTTACTAAACAAAAAAAGGGAATGTTTTTACATATTCGGCGACAACGACTTCTACGCTACCATGACCATTATTTGAGTTTCGGCTTCCTCTACAATCCATACCATTTTTTAAAAGAAAAATAAATACCTTGTTTTACTTTTTATTTATTTTAGTACTGCAAATGGTTTTTTTAATGTCTTGATTATATCAATGTGTTTTGATATCTTGTGATTAAAATATGGAAATGTTATGTTTCCTTTATGCATGCTTTATGTGATACGATTATGTTATGGTTCTTGGCATTGTTTATGAATACAGGTGGTTCCGTGATAAACTAAAGGCGGGTGAGCCCGATATAACTCTCCAATGAATTGGGTAACACGAAGGGGTTAAACACTATGGTTTCTCCTAAGATATGTAGGAAATATATTGTGATGGGTATTCCAAATGTAAACATTTTGGGTACTCCCTACGTAAGAATGTTATGAATGCCTCAAATTTCCTTTATGTCATATGATTTCTTTGAGTTATTCCTAAATATTATGATTTAATGAGGTATGTTAAAGTGCTTATGTTTTATGAGTAAAGCATGATTTCATTGATTCTTATGTATACATGTACTAATGTTTTCTCTCTGTATTTTTATAAGCCTTACTGATCTTTTTTATGCTCATCCCAAGTTTTTTTGAAATGTTTTTCAATGGACATAAAGTGGAATAGGGTCAAGGATGGGATCAAGGAAATGTTATGATGTCTAAAAAAAGGAACTTGACATGACTCTTTTGTTCAAGAATTTTTATTTCGTGAAAAAAATGGAAACTGAGTAGATGTGCCTACTTTGTAATCTTTGAGATGTAATAGTTATGTCCTAATTCTCTAAAACTCTAAACCTGAAAAGATCCTCAATGTGAATTATTCATTTAATTCAATAATATGTATTGTACTAAGTACGAGTCCTTATATCCCGTGTCATCAAAACTGAAGGTAGTTCTACAAAAACATCCTCTTTAACATATCACCTAGGTAAAACCCTTCTCAAATCCATTTGAAATTTTTTGAGTTAATGAATGATTCAAAGGCTGTTAGAATTTGAATATATTCTTGTCTTGATACTAGAGCATAGGATTCCTCATTGTCTATTCCTTCTTGTTGATTATAGCCTTTAGATACAAATATTTTTTTATTCTATATAATGATTCCATTTTGATCACATTTATCTCCCAATTTCCCTTTTACTCCAATTATAAATGTTTTATTCGGTCATTCAACCGCATTATAGACATTTTTATTTTCAATTTCATTTAGCTTATCTTTCTTGGATTTAATCCAATCTTCATCACCTAAATCCTCATTAAGACATTTTGGTTCAAAATGAGAATGAAATTCCAGATACTCAACTTCATTTATTAAATAAACTACTGTCCTTATAGGTTTATTTACTTTACTAATGTAAAATCAATGGGATGATCCCTATGAAACAACTGTTTGGGTTTTTTAGAACATGTTAATTAACACATGGTAGAATGTATTCTAGAGTGAATAATATAGAAATATTTTCTTGTGTATTCTCTTTATTAGAAGAGTGTTCAATAAATGGGTCATAATCTATTTTTTAAAAAACATTAGAAGAAGTTCGTGGAGGTTTTAAAAAAAATATGATGTATTTCAGAAAATTTATCATGAATTTTTTCCTCAATTGTAAACAAATTTTTTTTTGGATACTCTATAAGTAATATAGTTAGTGTAATATCCTAAGAAAATTCCATCATTGGATTTCAGTTTCAATTTGTGTAAGTTATATTTTTTTATTCAAAGAGAATAATTTTCATTGAAATACATCGAAGTATGAAACATTAGGTTTTCTACCTTTCAATAAATCATATGGTGTTTTATTAAAAAATAGTCTGATTAAAACATGATTTATATTATAATAGGAATTACTGACAGCCTAAGCCCATTTTTTAGCAAATTGAGTATTAAATCAAAATCGTTCTTGTTATCCCTTTAAGTATTCAATTACATTTTTAAACTACAAAATTTTAGTGTGGAGTTATTGATCTAATAATTTATGAAAAATTCATTTTTTACTACAAAAAGTTTCAAAATCTGAATATTCAATCCCTCCTCCATGATTGCAATTAATAGTAATAAATGAAAGGTTTTAATCATTTATAACATTTGTTGAAAAATATTTGAAATAATTAAATCCTTTAGATTTGTTTGCGAGAAAATAGACCCATGTAAATCTAGACTAATCACCAACTAAAATATTACGTAGTATTTTCATCCAATAATTCCAATTTTTGTCGGACCAAAAAAATCCAAGTGAACAGGTTGTAATGCATCAGAAGTTGAGACTTCACTAATAAATTTAATTCGTGAATTAGGATTTTGAAATATTGAAAAGGGTCATATACTTTTTAGGAATCAAATATAAGATCTTTTATATCATTAACTAGTCCATTATTTGATAATTTACATAAGTTACTATGATATCAGTGTCCTAGTCTTCTATGTCATGAAAAATATTGGTCTTCCATTTGAATATGGAAAGGTATTTCCTGGCTCCTAAGGTCATCTATGTTATGTTTGTAAAGATTATCATGCCAATGTGAAGATAGAATGAATTCATCCTTGGAATTTTGTACTAATCCTTAATCATATAAAAAATGAAAAAGGTAACCATAATCACATAATTGACTTATAATTATATGTTTGTTATTAAGACCTTTAACAAATAAGAAAAAAATAAACTAATACTTTTCCCAGAAGAACAATTTTACGTACACCAATAATACCTCCTTGAGATTTATCTTCGAAAGTGACTCTTCCACCAATCATCTTAATAATAATTTCTATGAAGTTTTTGTTACTATTCATGTGCCTGGAACATCCACTATCCATGTACTATTTATTGTTGTTGGTATGTCCTTTGTTTTCCTAAAAATAAAACTGTTATGTTTTTAGAATCTAAATTTTCATGGATCCATAAATTATAGAATGTAAAATATTAGGAATCAAAAATTTCATAGAAAAGTCAGCTTTATGGATATCTAAGTATTGAATTTTATTTTAGGAAATTTGTTTCCTCAATTCCCACCACTTTTGGCTCTTAGTGAAGAAAGGGCACATTGAGGAACAAAATAGTTGTGACTAAAAGCTTGTTATAAGAGAGTATAACCCATTCCCAAACTATTATTAAGAGGAATAAGTTGACAATACATTTTATCAAAACATTTCATACTAGATGTAAGGTTTGAAAAAAATTTATTTTAACGAAATTATTAATTATTTTAGTCATATGAATTAAATCTTATCCTCATAGTCATTAGTTTTATAATTAATTTTAGTTTTTAATGAATTTTTCTCAAAATTATCCTTTTCAAAGTCCTTATAAAGCTTAAACATTTCAGAAATAACTTACTCAATGTATTTGGGAATAGATATATTTTTGAAATATTTTTCTTCAAGATCATTATAAATAGATGATACTTCTCTTTTTATGAAATGTATTCTAGATTATTCCTTTTGATATTGCTTTTTGTTTGTACTATTCACATTATCACGTAACATGGAAAACCTTGACATTTATTTAAAAATATGTAAAGAGTAATATTATGCTAAAGAATATTGTTCATCCAAATATTTAAAATATTATTCATCAGGATAATTATTACTTAATGATATGTTGGTTTTGTATTTTGTACTGTGTACCTTAGAAATAAATTTTTTTTATTAGTTGGCATTCTAAAAAAAAGACCAATATTCTTCTATCAGGAATATTCATTATCTAAATATTAATCAGATGAGTCTCCACCACATGTACTCCAGGATTCATTTTTTGTCGAAATATTATTTACCTTAGAATTATAATATCTTTTCTAATTTAATATATAACTTTTATTTTTTCTATCCTTTATTTTAAGCTTAGGACAATCATGTATGATATTTACTACATTTTTGAATTCATAAAATGTGACATTAGAATGTTTATAATCATTATTATACTATCTCTAATATTAGTAACTGAAGTCATTCTTTGAAAATATAATTTTCATCCTTTGATAATTATTGGATAAATCATTTTTTGATTGTTCATATTCACTTATGTCTGATTGAACAATAACTTTATTCCTTGTTGATTCAACTACCTTATCTAGCGTTTTGGATTTCATCTGATTTTAAGTAGTTGTAAACTCAACAGTCTCATTCTTATTCTTTATATTCACAAAATCTCTCCTTAATCTATTATCATATTTTAATATAGTTCCAAATAACTCATCAAGAGTTAAAATTGAGACTCTACATGACTCATCAATAATAGTTATTTCATATTTCTATTCATTAGGCTTGATGTCTATAATCTTATCTAAAAGAATCTCATAATATATCTCTTTATATCTCACTAAATAGAGAATACTTAAAATTGTGATGAATATATGGTGACCATATACTATTGGTTATCCATTTGGAAAAATGAAACCATGATAGTCTAATAAATGCATTGATATTTTAGTTTATATAAATATAGATGTACCAAAATGGGTAACTTCCTACATCTTCCATATTCTATTAGCAACATCAAAAACGATATTTGGGAGTATATGTTACTAGTCATAGAAAAATGTAATGTATCAAGTACCTTATATTTTGAAGATTTTCATTTTTTCATGGTTAGTAAATTTTTTGACTTTCTTATTAGAAATTATATAGTATCTAGTGATCATGAAAAAGTTGTCACCAATAGTATTAATGAAAAAAGTCTCCATTTTGTCTCTCCAGTATTTGTATTCATTCAAATAAAATATAAGCTGTCTTGTAGGGTTTGTATTTTATATCAATTAAATATTCATTCGTACCATCTTTCAAAACAAAAACATTTCCACTCCACCCGATAGTGAAGTTTGTATTTATAAAGAAATAGTTTGCAAAATAAATATACATAATATCCAAATATAATCTTAGAAAATATATGATTAGTTGAAACCTCATCTGATATAAATTATTAGATCAAAATATGACTGTAGATACCACAATAAAAGAGGGAGTTAATTTTATGTTTTAAACCAATCATTTTTATTGCATAAAATGGTCTATGTTTAAAAAAATTATACTAATCCAATTCAATAGAACCCTTCTTTTTTTAAAACAAATAATAATAATGTATCTAGGTCTAGAAAATAACATAAACCTATTGATTATGGAAATGTATTTCATACGTCAAATATTAAAATAATCATATTCACATAAGAAATGATTTAATAATATTAATTGTGTATTAGATCATAATCATAGTGGTTATGATGATTAAAAACAAGACAACCGATTTTTTCATAAAGCATACAAAATCATGTTGGGTAATAAAATGATCATCATTATTGTATTTAAAATAAATCATAATCATATTATTATATATTTATCAAAATCAGAATGGTTACGATAATCAAAATATAGATTGGAATGATAAATAAGTAAAACAAGTCACTCTATATTAAAATGAAGATGAAATGTAAAAGAATAAATTTTCTTTAAACCAAAGAGAAGTTTACCTATTATAGATCATTGTCTCATGGATAAGGTACATAATGCTGAAGCTATTTACAAATGTCTCTTTGAATGCAAATTGTACTGATAGTAAATATTATGAATATTTAAATGATGAATCTTCTTCATCTTAAGATGATAATTTACCTACTTTTGAATATGTATCTAGATTTGCTAAATTACTTAAAAGCAAAAATTATAAACTCAAGAAGAAACTTGAGAAAGCAAATCCTAGAATTTCAATATTGACTAAAGAAGTATCAGATATTTCTAAAGATCTTGATGTGAATACTTCTGATTTTGAAATTATTTTGAAAACCCTTGATAATGTTAAATCTGATAAGGATAAACTTTCTAAGGATCTTGAAACTGTAATTTCAATGAAAAATATATTAGAGCCTAACTCTAGTTCAAATTCAAATGTTTTGGAATATAAGAATTTGGTTTTAAAACTAAAGTCGGAGATTTTATCCTTGAAAAAATGTTTTTCAAACTTTACTCATGGAAAACAAAACGTTGATAGGATGTATTGTCAAATTAGTCCTTTGAGAAATTGTTCTGGTCTTGGTTATACTTATTCCAAACCGGTTTTTAGTAATAACTATTTTGTTCTTCAAAAAACCTATTTTTGTTGTATTTTTCAATGTGGAGGACACTAGAGAAGAGATTTTTCTCTTAACAAAACTCAATCTTTAGGATTTCATAATGGTTATTTTGCAAAACAAATGTGGATTCCTAAAATTCTTTTATCTAATCTTTCTGGATCCAAACAAGTTTGGATTCCGAAAATCTAATTTTTTCTTTTTCAGGAAAATGAGAAGTGTAAAAATAAGAACATTTGGTACATGGATAGTGGTTGTTCTCGGCATATTACCGGAAACAAAGATCTCTTTGAAAAGGTTATCAAAACAAAAGGTGGAAACGTTACCTTCCGAAATAATGCTCAAGGAATGATTGTTGGTATAGGTAATATTGTTTTTCTTGGAAAAGTTCTTATCTCAAATGTTTTTTTTGTTAAAGGTCTTAGGAACAATCTCATTATCATAAGTCAATTATGTGATTAAGGTTACCTTGTGAATTTTAGAAATGATAAGTGTCTTGTTCACAATTCCAAGGATGAGTTCATTCTATCTTCCCATAGGTAAGAGAATGTTTACACTATTAACTTAGAAGACCTTAGGAGCCAAAACATACCCTGCTTAAGTGTAATATAAGACCAATCGTGGCTATGGCATAGAATACTAGGACACTGTAATATGAGAAACCTTAGTAAAATCTCAAAGAAAAGACTTGTAAAAGGGCTACCGGATCTTAGATATGATTCTTGAAAAGTCTGTGATCCTTGTCAATTTGGCAAGCAACATAAAACTAGCATTAAATCAATTAATGAAGTCTCATCTTCTAATCTATTACAGCTAGTGCATATGGATCTTTTTGGTCCTTCACAATCTGGAAGCATTTGAGGCAAATACTATGTATTTTTTTTAGTTGACGACTTTACTAGATTTACATGGGTCTACTTTCTCACAAATAAATATGAAGCCTTTTCCTATTTCAAAGCTTTTAGAGCCCAAGTTAAAAATGAGAAAAACCTACCATTGATAACTATTCATAGTGATCATGGTGGTGAATTTCAAAATTCAGATTTTGAAACTTTTTGTAGTAAGAAAGGTATTACTCACAATTTTTCAGCTCCAATAACTCCTCAGCAAAATGGTGTTGTTGAAAGAAGAAATCGTATTCATGAAGAAATGACTCGAACCATGTTGAGTAAATACTCAATTGCTAAGAACCTTTGGGATGAAGCTGTTAGTACTGTCTGTTATACTATAAATCGTGTTTTAACTAGACCATTTCTTAATAAAACCCCTAATGAGTTATGGACTGGCCGAAAACCTAAAGTTTCATACTTCAATGTTTTTGGATGCAAAGTATTCATTTTGAATACAAAAGATAATCTACACAAATTTGCACCAAAATCTGATGAAGGAATCTTTATAGGTTATTCTACAACCTCTAAGGCTTATAGAGTTTTCAATAAAAACACATGTACTATTGAGGAAACAGTACATGTAAAATTCGATGAAACATATCCTTTTGTTTTCAACCAACCCAATCCTACATCCTCGGATGTGTTTTCTAAAAATGTTTATCAACCTTTATTAGAAGATCATTTTGATAAGGAAAATGTTCAAGAAAGTACTCTTGAAACATTTACCATAGAAGATTTTCTACCATATGTTGATGAACAGGCTTTACAAAACCCAAATCAATTGTTTCTTAGAAATCATCCCAGTGATAACATCATTGGTGATGTAAATCAACCTGTAAGGACCAGAAATTCCTTAATAAATGAAATAGAACATCTTGCTTTTCTTTCCCAATTTGAACCTAAAAGTACAAGTGAGGCCTTAGGTGATGATGATTGGAACAAAGCAATGCAAGATGAACTAAATGAATTTGAAAGGAATCAAGTATGGACTTTTGTTGATAGACCTAAAGAAACAATTGTGATTGGTGTAAAATGGGCTTTCAGAAATAAATGTGATGAAAATGGAATCATTGTACGAAATAAAACAAGACTTGTTGCTAAAGGCTATAATCAACAAGAGGGAATAGACTATGAAGAAACATATGCTCTTGTAGCATGACTTGAATCTATTCGTATTCTATTAGCCTTCGCAGCATTTTTCAACTTCAAACTATTTCAAATGGATGTCAAATGTGCTTTTCTAAATGGTTTTGTTCAAGAAGACATTTTTGACGAACAACCTCCTATTTTTCAAGACCCAAAACATCCTAATCATGTTTTTAAACTTACCAAAGCTCTATATGGTCTTAAACAAGCCCCTAGAGCATGGTATGATAGACTTACAAGATTTCATTTACAAAACAATTATACAAAAGGTACAGAATACCCAACCCTATTTATAAAAATGGAGAATAAAAATGTTTTTATTGTTCAAATCTATGTTGATGATATCATATTTGGATCAACTCAGAAATCCTTAACTGATTCTTTTGCAAATTTAATGAAATCTGAGTTTGAAATGAGTATGATGGGTGAGTTAACATTATTTTTAGGTTTTCAAATTTATCAAAAACCAGAAGGAACTTATATATCTCAACATAAGTATATTAACGACTTACTCAAAAAGTATGGATTTGACAAAACTAAAAGTATTATCACCCCAATTGGTACCTCAAATACTCTTGATCTTGATGAAACTGGGAAACCAGTAGATCAAACAATATTTAGAGGTGTGATAGGAAGTTTGCTATACTTGACAGCTAGTTGACCAGACTTGATGTTTTCTATATGCTTATGTGCAAGATACCAATGTAATCCAAAAGAGTCTCATTTAAAATCCGTAAATAGAATCTTTCGGTATTTAAAAGGCACTATGGAATTAGGTCTTTTTTACTCTTCTGGGAATGATTTTGTTTTAAAAAGTATTTCAGATGCTGACTTTGGTGGTTGTAGAATTGATAGCAAAAGTACATCTGGAACATGTCACTTCTTAGGATATTCCTTGGTTTCTTGGTCCTGAAGGAATCAACACTCAGTAGCACTTTCCACTGCTGAAGCTGAATATGTATCAGCTGGAAGTTGATGTGCTCAAGTATTGTGGATGCAGCACACACTCACTGACTATGGATTGAGTTTCTCCAAGACTCAAATTCTTTGTGATAATACAAGTGCCATAGCTCTTAGTAAGAACCCAGCACATCACTCTCGTGAAAAACACATAGATGTTAGGCATCACTTTCTTAGAGATCACACACAAAAAGGAGATATTATTTTACAATTTATCGGAACGAAAGAAAAACATGCTGACATTTTTACAAAACCATTACCTTCCGATAGATTTGAGTTTATAAAACAGAAGCTAGGAATGATTACATTAAAATAATCATTCATATCTACTTCATGTTTTACAAATCTCCTTACAGTATATAACTCCTCTTGAAAGGGGGAGGAGATTTCTTTCTATGTTTTTATGTTTCTTTTTATCTTATGATCTTTAACTATTTACTCACTGGATGTGTGTATTTACTTTTCTGTTTATCGTATTGACATTTTTATCTTATTATTTACTTCATCGTATCGACCTATGATGGTAATGAATTTCTTTTCCATCATATCTACTGATGACGGTAATGAATTTCTTTTCCATCGTATCAACCGATGATGGTAAAAAAATTTCTTTTCCATCGTATCGACCGATGATGGTAACGATTTTCTTTTATATCGTATCGACCGATGATCATAACGAATTTCTTTTCCATCGTACTGTCAGTTGATGGTAATCAGATTGTTTTCCATCGGCTTGTCAGTTCATGTTAACGATATTGTTTTCCATCGGCTTGTCAGTTCATGGTAACAAGATTGTTTTCCATCGTATCGTCAGTTCATGGTAACAAGATTGTTTTCCATCGTATCGTCAGTTCATGGTAATAAGATTGTTTTCCATCTTATCGTCAGTTCATGGTAACAAGATTGTTTTCCATCGTATTTTCAATTCATGGTAACAAGATTGTTTTCCATCGTATCGTTAGTTCATGGTAACAAGATTTTTTTCCATCATATTTTCAGTTCATGGTAACGAGATTGTTTTCCATCGGCATGTCGTTTGATACATCTATTTTATTTTATTTCGTACGGTTGTGTATTCTTTAATCCTCAAACCAACAACTACCTTACGTTCTCCGGTAGGTATTTTTCATTTATTTTTTTTTCTTTTTCATTTTCAATCCTAACCATTGATCTGTTTTTTTCTAATCCTGACCGTAGAAGATCAACGGTCACCCCTTTTTCACCTATAAATAGCCCCCCCTCCACAAACCCACATTGGTTTTTCAGGTTTTGAGGCGAAGGTCTACTCCACTGGTTATAAATCATCGTATGAACTATCATCGACATCATGTTTATGTCTCAATCCTCTGCTAACACTCATCCTGAAATGTCTTCAAAGACTTTTACAGAGAAAGACTTTAACAGAGAAAGGATAGTTGCTTGGGACTTTTTTGACTCGTATGATTCCACAATCAGAAGAATCATTCTCTTTCAAGAATGGGAACATTTGTGTGTTGAAAGACCTGTTTCTCATGATCCGGTTCTCTTTGATGAAGTTTGTCAGTTTTATAAAACTGTATCGTTCGACAAAGATATGACTATCAATTTTGCTGTGTACGATCGAAAATTGTCTATGTCTGTGAAACAAGTGGCACATTTTCTGAATGTTTCTGTAGAAGGGTATTCTTTCTATCCATCTCACAAACTACCAGAGGAAGTTGGTACGTTTAATAGAAAAAGTGCTGAAAAGACTTTGTTTGTTATTAATGAAGAAAAGAGAAAAGTGTCTCATCATTCACCGGAAAATCGTTTTGTGACTTTGTGGATGCAAGGTTTTCTTATCCCAAGGAAAGGGAGAGAGAAACATTGAAAGTTTCTGATATATTTATGCTCGACTATCTTGTGAATATGAGAATAGTGAATATAATGGGGTATGTTTTTGAAACCATTAAGAATGTCAAGACAGGAGGGATTAAGTCCCAAATGATTATGTATCCAGCCATCCTTACGAAGTTCATTCTTGAATGTATGAAGTTTTGTAACATTCCATTGAAAGGAAACCCCATAGATTTGAAGCCCTCTTGGATTAGCAAATGTTCTATGAAGAAGTTGAATGTTTGTTTTGATAAGAATTCAAAACTTTTTGTCAGAGATGTAGAAGCTGAAATTGCTCAGAATCAATCGGCACCTATGCTAGCCAAAGACATTCAATATACTGGTGTTACACAAAAGTATGATCCGCAAACCAGTTCAAAGCCTAAGAAGAAGCCAAGGTACATTAAGGAGGTTGTAGCAAAATAGAGAAAGGATAAGGAATAGAGAAAGGAAGGTGATCCAAAGCAGGGACTTGACCCGGCTGAGGATTTTGCAGAAAGAATAAGGGTACAAGAAACCCTAAAGGATGAAAAGAAAAAGAAAACTATTTTGAAAAGAAAGGCTAAAGACATTGATATCTCTAATGTTTTGAAAATGGTTGAGGATGCTAGTGCCCAACTGATGGAAGAAGTGCACCAAGAGCCCATCGTACAGAGTCTCCCTAAGAAAGGAAAACAAAAACAAGTGATGGAAGACATAGATGAAGTGGAAGAAGAAGAAGGAGACTTTCTTTTAGAATTTCTTCAATGTTCAAAGAAGAGTAGAGAGGAATCGGTTCAAAAGCTAAGTGAAGGTTTTCAACAAACTCCTCATGCCGATCAAGCATGATCTCCGGACAGAATGTCATCTCAAAAAATGTAAGGTGCTCAATCCTCTCACACTGATAAATTTGTTTTCATTAGTGACAAAGTGGAAGAAGAAAGAAAGCAGAAATAAAAAGCAATAGGAAAACAGCCAGTTGTATATTCAAGCCGATCGTATGAACTAGCATCGTACGATGAAGATACTGATTCAGAACATAAAATCTCTCTCAAGAAGAGTGATTACATTGTTCATGTTTTAAGAAGGGATGAGAAGACCATTCCATATTTTCCAAGGCTGGAAGGGAAGATTGATTTTATTACTGACAATCAAAAGAAGAAGTTTGGCTCTGTAAAAGAGTTGAGGAAGAATGTTTTGCCAGTTGAAGCTGATTTGAAAGTTCTTTCAGAAAGTTCGGTTGCCCATAAGAAGGCTTGTAATAAGATGACCAAGTGGTCATACAAAATAGAGAGATCAATCATTGATCATGAAATAGGTATTGAAGATACAAGAAGGTTGTAAAATGAGCTTGCAGTTGCTTTCAATAAGCTTGACAGAGAAACGGTTGAAAGGTTGAATCTTTTGTCTTCTCAATGAGCCGATGTTCCTTCAGTGAAAGATTTGCAAGAGAGAATGAATGTTTTTCAATCTGAATTCTCGAAGGTTTCATCTTTCAAAGATGAAATGGTTTTGTTGAAGAATCAAAATTCTGTGTTATCCAAAGATAACAAGAATTTGCAAAACAGAATTGATACCCTTGAAGAAGTAATCAGAGTCCAGGAGGAGACTATCAAGAAACAAGATCATATTTTTGCGGATCAACAAGAGATTCTCAGAACTCAGGGGGAATCTATTTTTGAAGACAAGAAAGAAATCAAAAAGATGAAATTTGTTCTTCATGAGCTCATAAAGAAGGAGAAGGAAAGGGAAAACAAGTGACTTTTATTTGTTTTCCTTTGAAAGCTTTCTTTGTTTTGTAATAACTTTTATGATCCTTTTCTTTTATCCATTGTCTTGTGTTTATTTTTTAACTCCTTCAGACAATTCAAGATTACCCCATTCTTTTTGTAAATCACAAAGGGGGAGAATGTTTACAAAGGGGGAGAATATTTTATAAAGGGGGAGAATCCTTTACAACACTATTAAGGAAAATCTACGAATACAATCCTTATAAAATTCCATACCTAAGGGGGAGTTAGTTGTATTCAATTTATTATTCAGAAGAGTTTCCAATAACTCAGGGGGAGATAAGTATTTCTTGTTACATTTACCTCGTCTGTTGTGATTTCCAAAAAGGGTGAGATTGTTGAGTCAAAAGCCCTCTTTTGACTTCTATATCATGTTTTGGAAATCACAAATGTATTCTATCATATTTTTGAAATTACAATTGTCTTCTATAATGTTTATCGTATCGTACAATGATGATCGTACTGACCATATCGTATCGTACGATACTGATCGAACTGATTGTACTAATCATGTTGATCGTACTGATCATGAAAATCGTACTGATCATGCTTATCGTACTTACCATATCGTATCGTACAATACTGATCGTACTGACCATATCGTATCGTACAATACTGATCGTACTTACCATGCCAATCATACAATGCTGATCACACTGAATATGTAAATTATATTGACTCTGTTACTCATAACTTTTATTACATTCTTGTTACAATACTTAGTCAAAAACACTTATTGCTTATTAATCGCACTCATGTTTTTCATTTCTATATATCTTATGTCCTAACAAAACGATGTCGTTGAGTTAGTTGAAAACTAATCAAAACGATGTTGTGCTTTCTATTTCAATATGACCGTTGGAGGCAATATGACCGTTGGAACCCGAGGCCTATAAATAGGAGGTCATTTGAAGCTGAGAGATTAACGATGAATGAAGAATTGTTTGAAGAGACTTCGTGACCTACCAAGATTCTAGAGAGAGACTCAGTGACTTCTCTCATCTGCCTTATGCGTCCGATTATCATATCGAGGGCTTTCAAGTGATTGAAAGACAGAGGTGCCGATTACCTTTAAAATCGAGGGCTGCAGGGGATATGTAGATAGACGTGCCGATCATCATATCTAGGGCTGCCGGGGATAGGCAGATAGATATGCCAATCATCGTATCGAGGGCTGCCGGGGATAGGCAGACAGACGTGCCAATCATCGTATCGAGGGCGATCAGGGATAGGCAGACAGATGTGCCGATCATAGTATCGAGGGCTGCTGGGGATAGGCAGACAGACGTGCCGATCATCGTATCGAGGGCTGTCGGGGATAGGCAGACAGACATGCCGATCATCGTATCGAGGGCTGCCGGGGATAGGCAGACATACGTGCCGATCATCGTAACGAGGGCTCACCAAGGTGTTGGTGAGACAGACCTTTTATCCTAGGTGAAAGGATAACCCTTCTCTTTGGGTTAAAATAATTGTAATTCTTTTACATTTCCACTGTTACTTGTATTAGAAAGGAATTTGTATTGTTTCCTTTCTTATTTACATATTCAATTGTAATTGTTTCAATTACAATCAATCTATTACATATTGTATTGATTTATTCTATACGCTTTAAGGTAGAATCATTCATATTTGTATTACTCTGATTATTGTGTTCATCTTGAATACAATTTTTTACATTACATTAGTATTACATTACATCATACCTTTTTATATTCAATACAATTGTGGGTGTTTGTATTTGTATTAGTTTAAGATCATTTAAACTAATCTCTTAGTTGATAAAACTCAAAGGTTTTTTAAACCTACAATTCACACCCTCTTGTATTGTTCCATCTAATAGATATACATATCTATATATTCGATCAAACAGATAGAAGCTCAGAATAACTATAAAAATAATTTTATGAATAAAGACTTCAATGAAAAAGAAATATAGGGATGTTACATGCTACGAATGTAGAAAAATAGCTCATTTCAGACCTGATTTACCTCTTTTGAAAAAGAAGGATATGAAGGAATGGGATTCCGAGAGAAACAAGAATATGTTAAACCGTTATAAGCATAAGATAAGTCTTAATACAAATGAAACATGGAGTGATAGTTTTAGAGACTCTTTAGAAAGTGAATCTTCTAAATATGAATCATCAGCACAGAATAATATTAGATTCATTACTACTACTTCACTCCCAAATACTTGTCTTATGGACAAGGTATGCTCTGCCGAGGCATTATCAAATTTATCTCTTGATAATAATAATTATCCATAAGGTATTACTTTTGATGAAGATACTTAATCTTCAAATAATGAAGAAATGCGTTCGTATAAATATGTATCTAGATTTTCCAAGTTATTAGAAGAAAAAAATTATAAAATTTTTAACAAACTTGACAGGGAAAATACTAGAGAAGAAGTTCATACAAATAAATATCAGATCTCACTAGAGATCTTGAAGATGAGTATGAGCTCCAAGAAAAAAATTATAATGACTTTATGGATATAAATTCTGAAAATGAATTACTTTTTAAAGATGATAAGAAACCTATTTCAAAAATAAATGTTTTTAAAGAAAAATATAACTCTTAACAAATAATTCCCGAGGGTAAGAATTTATTCATAAGAATAGAATACGAAGTATATTCCCTTATGAAACTTTTTCCTACTTTACTTGTGGTAAAAAAAATCTTGACAAGATGTATTCCCAAATAAGACCTCACAGAAATACTTCTAGAGTAGGTTATACTCATATAGAACCAATTTTCAAAAATAACTATTTTATTCCAACCAAATCCCCCATCTGTACAAAATTTCAAAGTGGAGGACATTAGAGGAAAACCTATTACCTAAACAAAATTTAATCTCTAGGATTCCAAAAGTCTTATGTTTTCCAGAAAATGTGGGTTCCTAAAATTTTATTGTCTAACCCAAGATCCAAACAAGTATGGATTCCGGATATCTAAATTTTTTTTTTCATGCAAATAAAGAATCTACCAACAATATATAGTATATGGATAGTGGATGTTCCTATCATATAACTGGTAATAAAAGTTATTTCCATATTATTTTTAAAACGAAAGGAGGAAAAGTAACCTTTGGGGATAATTCTCAAGGAGAGATTGTCGGTATAGGTAATATCCTTCTTCTTGGAAAGGTTTTAATTTCTAATGTTTTATTTGATAATGTTCATAAGAACAACTTTATAAGCATAAGTCAATTATGTGATGAAGGTTATCTTATGAATTTTAGGAATGATAAGTTTTTATTTCACAATTCGAAGGATGAATATATTCTTACTGCCCATAGGCATGAGAATGTATACACATTTAATATGGAAGACTTAAGAAGTAAAGATCTTTCTTTTTTAAGTTCATGTAAAGATCAATCTTGGCTTTGGCACAGAATGTTAGGAAACTGCAACCTAATGTACCACAATATTCTCATAAATAAGGTATTAGTTAAGGATCTACCGGTTCTATGTTTTGATTCTTTAAATGTTTGAAACCCTTGTTATTTTGTAAAGCTACACAAATATAGATTTAAATCTATTAGTGAAGTTTCAACATCTAATGACCTAAAGTTAGTGAATATGGATTTATTTGGTCCTATAAAAACTAGAAGTAATGGAGGAAAATATTATGTATTTGTTATTGTTTATGACAACACTAGATATACTTGGGATTATTTTCTAGAAAAAAATCTGAAGCCTTTTCTTTTTTTAGATCTTTTCGAGCTCAAGTAAAAAAATGGGAAAAACCTACCATTGATAAATATTCATAGTGATCATGGTGATGAGTTTGTAAATTCCGTTTTTAAAATTGTTTTTATTAATAAAGGTGTTACTCATATTTTCACATCTCATAGAACTCCTCAACAAAATGGCTTTGTTGAAATAAGGAAACAAATCCTTCAAGAGATAACTAGAACCATGTTGACTAAATATTATATAGGAAAACACTTTTGGGATGAAGCTGTAAGTACTGCCTGTTATACTATAAATCAAGATTTGATATGATCTTTTATTAATAAAACTCTTTATAAGCTATGGATAGGTTTAAAACCAAATGTTTCTTACTTCATGTTTTTTGGATGTAATGTTTTTATACTTAATACTAAAGATAACTTACACAAATTTTCACTAAAATCTAATAATTTAATTTACTTAGGCAATTCCACTAACTCTAAGGCTTATAGATATTTTAATAAAAACACTTGTTGTAACATCCCCAGTAAATAAAGACTATGACATTTTCATATTTATTAATATTTGTGAATAAAATATTAAGATTACTTTAAAGGGAATGTTATGATCAATGGCGTACCCAATACGCAACAATGAGTTTCTTTGAAATCTTACGTTGCACACTAATAATATAATAATATTATTTTAAATGGTAGTTAACGCCTAACCATTGTAATTGCAGGAATGAACATAAATAACTACCAAATTATTATATATGATTTTCAAATATATTTCAATTTATCCAAATAAATTTTAGAGGCTTAAAATGCAAATGAATTCTATTTTAATCATAAATCTTCTAATATTCTTTAAAAGGTTGATTAATAGGCTTTTGATAGTGAACCCTTTTTAAATATATATTTGAAAATTTCATATGTTATATTTAACAAAATAAAATCATTTTTTTATAATCAAGACATCAAAATTTACGTTGTGTAAATTTTTGTTATTTTTCCAATAAAGTTCATTTTTTTAATGAATAGTGAAAATGCTGTATTTTAATTCAAAACCTCCTTTTAGTGTAATTTATTTATGTGGTCAGATTATCTTTTTAATTGGTTTTAAGGTTTAATTAAAATATATTTTTACCATTTGATCCAATGGTGGTGATTTGATTTAATTTCACATTGAAATTGGACATAAAAAAGTGTCAATCTTTTAAGAGATATTGGTTCTTAAAAACACGCTATTAGTTTTGACAATGGAAATTGATTATAAAAATAATTAATTCTAATTCTATGTTTTTAATTTAGTAAAATTGATATCATTTTTTAATTTGGAATATCAAATATATCATAGGGTGAATTTTTGGTTTTTTTCTGACAAATGTTCATTTTCAATGAATAGTGAAAAATACTTAATTTTAATTCCAAACTGCCTTTTCATCCAATTTATTTATATAGACATATTTTCATTTTAATTAGTTTTAAGTTTTAAATTAATTAATTATTTATCATTTGATACAATTTTGGTCATTTTATGTAATTTCAATTTTAAATTGGATGTAAAAACAAATAAATCTTTGGATATGTTTTACTTTCTTAAAACTCATCTTTGGTTTCGACAACATGACTTATTTTAAATTAATTACTTCAATTTCTGTGTTTTGAATTTGATAAATTGGATTCCATATTTTGAAACATATGTTCCAAATTATATAATTAAAACTCTTTTTTTGGACATTATGAATATTAACAATGGTAATTATCGTTAATTATCGTGTTTAATTTGTAATCGGGTAGTTAAGGGTAATAAAATAATATCATAAAAATATTAAATGACCCTAAAATGTATCCTAATGATATTTGTGGTGTCATGGACGACCATGGGATGCCTTTTTACAACCTTGGGACCCCATGGAATCACTTTAGGGTGATAGTGACATTTTATCATATTTTTTAAAGAAAGGAAAATGTAGCCAAAGTATGTATCTCCTTAATAATACAATTTTAATTTTGTTTATTTAAATGATATCATTGACTATAACCATTCTTTGGAAATATAAAAATATTTCCTACATGATGGAATTTTTTTTATAATTTTTATACATTAAATAAATAAATTTATTTATGACACCGTGATGATGTAGTGATTACCTCATTAATGAACGATTTAAATAAAATGAAATGATAAGGTAAACTCTAAGAAATAAACTTGTCAAAAACATATTGTATTGGTGGTTTTAGAACCCTTATCACCTTATCCACGAAATATATAGTTGTGGGACCTTTAATATCCGAAAACCATTTTATAATAAAGTAACTTTTCAAGACATTCCAAGAGTGCCCCTCCTCCCTCTTATAAAAGGCCCCCACCTCTACCCCCATACCCACACCTCTCAAGCTTTTGTCATGACCAAAATCTTCTCATTTTATCTCTCCACATCCCTCTATTCATCCTATAATCCTTACCTTAGGCAGAAATCTCTTCAAGAAACCCTTTAGGTTCAAAACAAAGGGAGTTACCCAATTTAAAGTTAATGTCTTTTCTTATGTTCTATTGTTATATTTTTCTTCTACAACTCCTTAAACTCTTTTTTTCCATTATTTTGTAAAAAAACCAGTATCTTCAATATACTAGGATGTTTTTATGTGATGTATTAGAGCTAAACTTACACACACCCCCATCTCATGGTTAAAGAACATACTGTTTCCGTGGATGGTGAATTACTGCCTCACAAAACGATGATTTTTCTATCTTCTCATACCACCTCTCGTGGTGGCCGTTATGATGGAACTATATTTATTTAGGATATATATTATATTTATATCCTCTATATTCTTATGAATTTTATATTTAAAATATACCATTATTCTTTTTATGTTGTGCAAATGCGATAATTTCATTTGAGGAAGTGTGAACTACCACCTCCTCAAGTGATGTGACTCGTTCATGCAATACATGGAATATATAAATAATTAAATTAATGAAATTATGTGACCTATATAATATATAAATTATACTGGAATTATAATATATATATATATCTCATTTTGTTTTAATTCCATTAATGTGACAACGAAATGAAAGTAGCGTTCATGCGTACGTACGGCCTACCGTCTCCATGAACGGTGCATTTCATTTTTATCTCAAAATTCTATGGAATAGTATAAAATTAATATATACTGGATTTATATTATATTTAAATCATTAATTCCATTTATAGATGATTTTCTTATAACTACATAGGTTATTATTTTCAAACAATTTTATTTTTGACTCATATACCGAACATCAACAAAAACATCTGATATGAACTCACATAATTAACTAATTATTATAACATTATAATACGTGATATGAATTGAATAATAAAATTTAAATTTGGTCCTTAAGAAATTAATAATTGAACAATGTTTATTATTCATTAATATAATGAAACGAACAAGACAATTCGGAATGAGGTAAGGGATCCAACCTCTCTCTTTCTTTTTAAGTACTCTCTTTTATGTCACTTTCTTTAAGATATTCTTTCTTATGTTGGGGTATGTTATTATATATTCCTCTTACTGTAATTTCTATGTTCATATGATGTGAGACGCTAATTTATATCTTCAATCCATTTTTTGATGTTTTATGTGGCGTCGTTTGGCTGCCGAATTTTCATAAGGGGATATCTTATCTCACTTTCAATTCCGTGATATTTCCATTGTTCGCCGCTTATTTATTGCATTTGATGTATTGTGTTCTTCCATTTGATATATAATATCATGATTCTATTTGTATTAATGGTATTCTTCGATTCATACTGTTTTTATTATCTTTTGGTCATTCGACTTGATTGATTACAATGAGGTATGGGGTTTTTATCTCACTTTTTATTCCCATGAGATTCATGCTATATTAGTCACTATCTCCATTGATTGGTGTATATAATGACCATGATTCTAATATTTTTATAATATAATCTCATTTATGGGTATTTATATATGCATTTTTTGGTCCTTCTATAATGGGGTGTACGTTTCGAAAGTTACCCAAATCAGCAAGGGATTCTTTCACCCGCCTCTTTTTTAAAATACTTGTTTCTATCATGTATTTTAATTTAAATATTGTTATGCTTGGATATGTTCTTATATATCCTTATAGATATAAATATTATGTCTAAGTTAGGAGATACCCTTTTCTCTCTCATCAACTCAATTTCTTAATATTAAAGTGACGCTGGTAGGCTGTCGAATTTCTGTAAGGGAACTTCTTAACCCAGTATGAGTTCTTTGGGTCGAACCTCTACTTCATGATGATGTCAAACAATGAATATTTGTGTATGACCTCTGATTTTTTTAAACATAATACCCTCTTATATTAGGTGTATTTATGTTTGCCACCCATAATCATGTAATTGATTTATCCTTAATCTAAGGATGCCAACTTTGTAAGGGACTTCGTCTAAATCTCCTTTTATTGAGGCATATTCTATTTTATACACAGCTTTCTTTTATACGGTGTATAAACCCCTTTGACTTTGACATTTATTCAAATTGAATCTTTCTATAGAAAGTGTTTCACAAAATGACAAAATGGAATGTTTTTGTCCTACGTATGTGGCGACAATGACTTCTCTACCGCCGTGACCATTATTTGAGTTTCGTCTTC
The DNA here is from genome assembly GCA_963277665.1 of Viscum album. Taxonomy (NCBI): domain Eukaryota; kingdom Viridiplantae; phylum Streptophyta; class Magnoliopsida; order Santalales; family Viscaceae; genus Viscum; species Viscum album. The sequence goes on from OY728150.1 coordinate 765,829,177, forward strand.
CTCTACAAGACATAATCTTTTTTTAAATGAAAAATAAAAACCATTATTTGAGTTTCCTTTATTCATGTTTTATGTGATACGATTATGTTATGGTTCTTGGGCATTGTTTATGAAGACGGGTGGTTCTGTGATAAATTAAGGGTGGGTGAGCCCGTGATAGATGATAAATGCATTGGGAAAGACAAAGGAGTTAAATGATATGGTTTCACCGAATTGATTTAGGGAATATACTGTGGTGGGTCTTCCAATCGTAATCATGAGGGTTACTCCCTATGTAAGAATGTTATGAATGCCTCAATTTACCTTTACGTCTTATTAATTATATGAGTTATTCATAAATCCTATGATTTCATAAGGTATGTTAAAGTGATTATATTTTAAGAGTAAAGTATGATTTCATTGATTCTTATGTATACATGGACTAATGTTGTCTTTACATATTATTATATCCCTTACTAAGTTTTTTATTCTCACCCCATGTTTTTGAAATTTTTTCTACAGGACTTAAAGGTGAATATGGTTGAGGATGGGATCAAGGAAATGCATGCTATCTAAAATATGCAAGTTGAAATGTATTCTTTTTAAGAGTTTTTATTTTATGAAAAAAAGGAAACTGAGTAGAAGTGCCTACTTTTTAATATTGTGAGATTTAATAGTTATGTCCTAATTCTCTAAAACTCTATACCTGAAAAGATCCTCAATGTGAATTATTCATTTAATTCAATATTAGGTAATGTTTTAAGGCTAGGTCCTTATAGTTGGTATCAAAGGTAGGCTTAGATAGCTTTAGAGGTTAGAGTGTTATTTAAGCAGTAGTGAAAAGTTGTTGATAACAACAATGATTAATATATTGGACTGAGTAATTATTTTTTTAGAAAGTTGGAATGAGTTTGAGATAACTTGGATAAGTATATCTTAGTGTTTATCTGCCTCATTATTATATGATGATTCTAATTATATACTCACACTGACCTTTTTGGTTTTAGTAAATGGATGGATCTAGTAGGCACCAAAGTAATAGTGGATGTGAAGAAAACTATGACGGTTTTCTGAAAGAACAATTGAATGATATGGGAGCTACAATGAGAGCTCCTGTGGTTTTTCTCAACCAAATATCAGGAGTAATGATTAACCACTTGAACCTTGGTGAGTTCTCTAATGAATCATGTATGATATAACCAACTCTATGTGGAAGTTCAAGTAATAATTATAATGCTAACCATAAGTGTTTATATGATCCTTACTTTTGAGGTAATTATGGGTTACTATATGTTATGCTAGAAAATGAAAGGCATGAGATAAACATGAGGTTAATTTATGTTATGGTTATTTTTTATGATATTATCTCTTTTAGGGGAATAATTTAAGAATCATATAGTTTTGGAAAAAGGACAACACGTAGACCATGTGACAACCCGTCGCGTCAGACAAAGCTGTGGGAATCGAACCCACAACCAAAGTGCGACTAGTATTTATCTTCTACCACTGAACTACCTGAAGTCCTTGGTTAGTATGAAAAATTATTTTTAGTTATATTATCTTATGAATCAGGAATAATTTGATTTTGGTTTATCTATGGAAATGATTAACCTATCATTGAGGATATGGGGTTAGGTTATTTACTTTTCAGTATGAGCCTTTAAGAGTAACTGATGTTATTTGGAGATAAATGTTAAGATTAATCTTGGAAGGCTATTTGATTATATCCTTCAAATATTTGGGTTTAATTATTAGTTTCGATTAATCTAAAGAATTTTATAGATATATGTTTATTGAATGGTCTTTGATGAACTTTGGGTTTTGTTGGACAAATTTTAGAGATTATGAGCAGCATTTCTTTTTATAAAGTATTATTCTTTTTGGGTATTATCTGATCTTGTACTAACAATTTTTTGGTTTTGGTTAAGGTCTAAAAACATGGAAAATATATATTTCATCTTTATTGGGTTAGGTGATTCTCTATAATATGATTATAGCGCTCTTAATATGAACTAATCATCCTGAAATACTCATTGATTGGAGAAAATTTGAGTTTGTGTCAGAAATCTAGTAAAAGATGAATGTATACAAGAAAATTGAGTATGTTTCCTTATGATTTAGTTAAGATCATAAATAAATTCTTCTATGAAAAGTAAGTTAAAACAAAAATGTTGTCTTTTAACTTTTCTTACTGGGGAATCAAATACCTTTTAACCCTTCATAAGTTTGTGATTTTCTTGGGGTTAACTTTCTCCAAATCATGTTTGCTATCACTCTCCATTAGAACATGACCCTTTTTTTCTCCTCAATATCCATTTTTTCATAGAATCCTGGTATGGGTTAACTCAGGTGACCTTTTTACTTCTCTTTCTTTCTTTAAAAGTGGCAGTTCAATAGACTCCTTTTCCGATGTGGGGCTTTCAATGAAATTTACAAGCCCAATTTTAAAATTGCGAGGATACAATTCCCAAAAGGGGGAAGGATGTAACATTCCCGGTAAATAAAGAATATGAAATTCTCATATTTATTATTATTTGAGAATAAATTATTAATATTACTTCAAAGGGAATGCTATGTTTAATGGCGTACCCAATACACAACAATGAGTTTATTTGAAATCTTACGTTGCACACTAATAATATAATAATATTATATTAAATGGTAGTTGAAGCCTAGAAATTTTATTGGAAGGAATGAACATAACTAACTACCAAATGATTATATATTCTTGTCAAATATTTTTTAATTTATCCAAATAAATGTTAGAGGCTTAAAATGCAAATGAATCCAATTTTAAGAATAAATATTCTAATATTCTTTAAAAGGTTGATTAACCGCCTTTTGATGGTGAAGCCTTTTTAAATCTATTTTTTACTATTTTATATGTTATATTTGACAAAATAAAATCCTTTATAATCAACACATCAAAATTTAATATGTGTAAATTTTTTTATTTTGCCGATAAAGTTCATATTTTTAATGAATATTGAAAATGTTGTATTTTAATTCAAAACATCCTTTTAGTATAATTTATTTATATGTCCATATTTTCTTTTTAATTTGGTTTTAAAGTGTAATTAAAATATATTTTTACCATTTAATACAATAGTGGTCATTTGAATTAATTTCACTTTGAAATTGGACATAAACAAGTGTCAATCTTTTAATAGATATTGTTTCTTTAAAACATGCTATTTTTTTGACAGTGGAAATTGATTATAAAATTAATTAATGCAGATTATATGTTTTAAATTTGGTAAAATTGATATCATTTTTGAATATTTAATATCAAATATATCTTAGGGTGAATTTTTGGTATTTTTCTAACAAATGTTCATTTTCAATGAATAGTGAAAATTACTGCATTTTAATTCAAAACTACCTTTTCATCCAATTTATTTATATAATTAAAATGTCATTTTAAGTGGTTATAAAGTTTAATTTAATTATGTTTTTATTATTTAATACAATTTTGGCCATTTTATGTAATTCCACATTTAAATCGGATGTAAAAACAAATCAATCTTTTGATAGATTTTACTACACCAAAACCTGTCTTTGGTATTGACAACGGGAATTATTTTAAATTAATTACTGATAATTCTGTGTTTTTAATTTGATAAAATGGATACCATATTTTTAATCAGAAGGTCCAAATTATGTAATTAATACTCTCTTGTTTTTGGACATTATAAATAGTAACGACGGTAATTATCTTAAAATATTGTGTTTAATTAGTAATTGGGTAGTTAAGGGTTATAAAATAATATCATAAAAATATAAAATGACCCCAAAAAGTGTCATAATGCTATTGGTGGTTTCATGGCCGACCATGGGATGTCTTGTACCAAACATGGGACACACTGAATCAATTTATGGTGATACTGACTGTTTATCATATTTTTTAAAGAAAGGAAAATGTAGCCAAAGTTTGTATCACCTAAGTAAAACAATTTTAATTTGGTTTACATAAATGATAGATTTGTCTATAAACATTCTATGGAAATATAAACATATTTCCTACATGATGGTAATTTGTTTTATAATTTTTAGACTTTAAATATATTTATTTATTTATGACACTGTGATGATGCACTGATGACCTCATTAAGGAACGATTTAAATAAAATGAGAAGATAAGGTAAAATATAAGACGTACACTTATCAAAAACCATTTTTATGGGTGGATTTCTAACCCTTATCACCTTATCCTCTAAATATAAAATTGTGGGATTTTTAATATCTGGAAATAATTTTATAATAATGTAACTTTTCAAGACTTTCCAAGTGTGCCCCTCCTCCCTCTTATAAAAGGCCCCCACCTCTACCCCCTTACCCACACATTTCATGACTTTGGCTCAACCAAAATCTACTCATTTTATCTCCCCACATCTATCTCTTAGTACTAGAAGCATTACCTAAGGCAGAAAGCTCTTCAAGAAACCCTTTTGGTTCAAACCAAAGGGAGTTACACGATTTATAGGTAATGTATTTTCTTATGTTCTTTTGATTTATTTTACATCTAAAACTCCTTAAACTATTTTTATTCCATTATTTTGTAACAACACTAGCATCTCCAATATACTATGATGTTGTTATTTGAAGGATTCGAGCAATACTTACACACACCTCCGTCTAATTATTAAAGAACATAATGTTTCTGTGGATGTCGAATTACTGCCTCACAAAACGATGAATGTTCTATCTTCTCCTACCACCTCTCATGGTGGCCATCATGATGGAACTATATTTATTTATTATATTTATTATATTTATTTCCTCTCTATGCTTCTGTATTTTACATTTAAAACATTCCATTATGCTTTTCATGTTGTGCAAATGTGATAATTTCATTTGAGAAAGTGTGGACTACTGCCCCCTCAAGTGATGTGACTCGTTCATGCAATAAATGGAATGTATAAAGAATGAAATTAATAAACATATGTGACCTATTTAAGATATATATTATGTTGGAATTATAATATATATATATATCATTATTTTTAATTCCAATAATGTGACAAAGAAATGAAAGTAATGTTCATGGTTACGTACGACCTACCGTCTCAATGAACAATGCATTTCCTTTTAATCCCTTAATGATATGGAATAGTATAAAATGAATAATACTTGATATATGTGATATTTAAATCATTAATTCCATTCAGGAGATGATGTACTTATAACTACATTGGCAATTATTTTCAAACAAGTTTATTTTTAACTCATATACCGAACATCGACAAAAACATCTGATATGAACATACATAATTTACTAATTATTATAACATTATAATAGGTGATATGAATTGAATAATTAAAATTAAATTAGGTCCTTAAGAATTTATTAATTGACTAAAGTTTATTATCCACTAATATAAATAAATGAAAAAGGCAATTCGGACTTGAGGTAAGGGATCCAACCTCTCTCTTTCTTTTTAAGTACTCTCTTTTATGTCACTTACTTTAAGGTCCTCTTTCTTATGTTGGGGGTGTTATTATGTATTACTATTACTGTAATTTTTATGTTCATGTGATTAGAGACACTAATTGATAACTTTAATCCATTTTTATATGTTTAAAGTGGCGTCGTTAGGCTGCCAAATTTTCGTAAGGGGATATCTTATCTCACTTTTAATTCTGTGAGATAACCGTTGTTGCCACCTATTTATTTCATGTGGTGTATTGTGTTCTTAAATTTGATATATATTATCCTGATTCTATTTGTATTCATGGTATTCTGGGATTCATATTGTGTTTATAATCTTTTGGTCATACGAATCGATTGATTACAATGAGGAATGAGGTTTTTATCTCACTTTTTATTCCCGTGAGACTCATTCTATATTTTTCACTATCTCCATTGAGTGGTGTATAAACCCCTTTGACTTTTTATTTTATTAAAAATGAATCTTTCTATACGAAACATTTTACTAAACGACAACATGGAATGTTTTTGTCTTACGTATGTGGCGAAAACGACTTCTACGCCGTCGTGACCATTATTTGAGTTTCGGCTACCTCTAAAAGCCATAATCATTTTCAAAATGAAAAATAAATACAATGTTTTACTTTCTTTTTTTGAAAATGGTTTCTATAATTTCTTGATTATATCAATGTGTTTTTGATATCTTTTGATTGAAATATGGAAATGTTATATTTCCTTTATGCATGTTTTATGTGATATGATTATGTTGTTGTTCATGGGAATTGCTTATGAGAATGGGTTGTTCCATGTTAAACTAAGGGTGGGTGAGCCCGTGACATCTCTCCAATGCATTGGGTAACATGAAGTAGTTAAATTCTAAGGTTTATCTGAAAAGATTTAGGGAATATACTATGGTGGGTATTCCAAACATAACCATGAGGGTTACTCCCTATGTAAGAATGTTATGAATGCCTCAAGTTACCTTTACATCTTATGATTTCAATGAGATTCATAAATCTTATGATTTCATAAGGTATGATAATGTTCTTATGTTTTATGAGTAAAGTACGATTTCATTGATTCTTATGTATAAATGGACTAATGTTTTCTTTCCATATTTTTATATCTCTTACTGAGCTTTTTATGCTCACCCCATGTTTTTGAAATGTTTTGCACATGACTTAAAGGTGAATAGGGTCAACGATGGGATCAAGGAAAGACGTGCTATCTAAAACATGGAAGTAGACATGTTTCTTTTTAAGATTTTTTATTTTATGAAAAAAATGGAAACCGAGTAGAAGTGACTACATTGTAATCTTGTGAGATGTAACAGTTATTTCCTAATTATCTAAAACTCTAAACCTAAAAAGATCCTCAATGTGAATTATTCATTTAATTCATGATTATTTAATGTTTTAAGGCTGGGTCAATATACATGTACTGTGGAGGAAACAGTACATGTTAAATTTGATGAAACTGATCCTTTTGTTTTCAAACAACCTAATTTAAATCTTCTAGATATATTTTCTAAAATTGATCAACAACCTATAGTTGAAGAATATTCTATGGAAAATGTTCAAGAATATATTACTGGAACATTTACCCCTGATGATTTTCAACCTTATGTTGATGATCATGTTTTAAAAAACCCAAATCAGTTGTTACAAAGAAATCATACTACTGATAATATCATAGGAGATGTCAATCAACTAGTAAGGGCAAGAAGTTCCTTAAGAAATGAAATTGAACATGTTTCTTTTCATTCCCAATTCGACGCAATGATTCCTAAGGAAGCCTTAGGTGATGAAGAATGGATAAACACTATGCAAGATTAACTCTATGAGTTTGTAAGGAATCATGTATGGAATATGGTTGAGAGACCTAAGGATACTTATGTTATTGGATTAAAATGGGTCTTCTGGAATAAATGTGATGAAAATGGGAATGTAGTCAGAAATAAATAAATATTAGTTGCTAAATATTGTAACCAATAAGAAAGCATATACTATGAAGAATCCTACGAGCCGGTAGCAAGACATTAATCTACCTGAATTCTTCTCGAATTTCAGCATTCTATAATTTTAATCATTATCAAATGGATGTGAATTGTGATTTTCAAAATGGATATTTACAGGAAGAAGTCAATGTAGAAAAACCTCCTTGTTTTGAAGATGTAAAAAATCCTAATCATGTATATAAACTTACAAAATCTTTATATGACCTTAATCAAGCCCCTAGAGCTTGGTATGATAGAATTATAAGATTTTTACTTCAAAACAACTATTCTTAGGGAACCACATATCCAGATCTTTTTATAAATAATGATAAGAAATATATTTTAATTGTACAAATATATTTTGAAGAAATTACTTTTTGATCAACTCAACAATCCATAGAAAATTCCATTATGGATCTTATGATGTCTGAGTTTGAGATGAGTATGATGGGTGAGTTAACATTCTTTCTTGGTTTTAAAATTTCTCAAAAACCAGAAATAATTTATATATCTCAACATAAGTACATCAAATATCTTCTTAAAATGTTTGGTCATTATTACACTAAGAGTATAAGTACTCCTATCAGAACATCTTATACTCTTGATATTGATGAAGTAGGGAAACCCATAGATAAAAAATCATATAGAGGAATGATAGGAAGTTTACTTCACTAACCAACATGTCAAACTGACATAATATTTTCTGTATTCTTATGTGAATGATATCAAACTAATCATAATTAACCCCATCTTTAGGATGTTAAAATAATTTTCTGGTATATAAAATGATCCTTGGATTCGGGACTTTTTTATTCTTCTGGATATGTTTTGGAACTAAAAATCCTTTTGGATGCTGATATTTATGATTTTAAAATAGATAAAAAGTGTACATATGGAACTTTTCATTTTGTAAGAGATTCCTTAATTTATTTTTCATGTATGAAAGCACATTCTGTAGCACTTTCAACTGCTGAAGAAGAATATGTAGCAGCTTTAAGTTGTTGTTCTCAAGTGTTGTGGATGGATAACACACTCACATATTATGGCATGAGTTTTACAAAAACACAAAATTTGTGTGATAAAACTAGTGCCAAAACCCTATGTAAATACCCATCATATTACTCTAGTGATACGAAAATAGATATTAGGCACAACATTCTTTGGGATCACACACTCAAAGGAGATATAATGCTTCAATTCATCGGAACACGAGAACAACTTGCTGATATATTTACCAAACCATTAATATCCGATAGATTTGAATATATTAAACAAATTCTTGGAATGATATATATAAGATAATCATTAATATATTCTTCTTCTTTAACCATATTATAAAATTAAATTACTACTAAATTTAAGGGGAGTACGTATGTTTGAAATTTTTTTCCCTTAATTTTTTATTCCCCAATCAATGAGTTTGAGAATTGAGAATTTTCCGTAATTGTTTTGCTCAACAGACCTGAAATTTAATATTTCAAAAAAAATTCTGTGTAGAAATTTTAAAAAAAATGGTTAAGGAAAGGTTACCATAATGATATTTTTCATTAAGTTAAATTAACGTTAAAGATTTTTTTTTTTTAAATTTTTTCTCAATTTTAAAAATCCTAGAATCTAAATTATCAGAATCCATATTTCCAGAGTTGAAATTATTAGTGTCAAATTTCCAATGTATAGTTTTTATTACCCCATGAAATTTTTTTGATACTGATAATTTCTTGAGAGATTCATTAAAGGTATATCTTCTAACCCCTAGTTATTTTCTTACAGTTCTATTTGTTGGTATTTCATTCTTCTAAGAAATTTTTCTTCAGATTAATATTCCCATAGAATATGAAATTTCATTTTATAAGAACCTCAAAATTTATGTATGTATATATCATTTCAACCATCTTAAACCATTAGATCATATTGGACAAATCTTAGTAGTTTAATTTCCTTCTGGAAGTTGAAAAGTTATAGTTTGTCTATATAAGGTCTAACTGAATTCATAAGGACACCCAGGTTCCATAAGCCTTCTAGTCTATTTTAATCTACTTTAGAGTTTATCATTATTGATTTCTTCATAGATTTCATACAGATCCAATTCTTAGGAAGTTCTCACCAAATTACAGTCAAGTAGAATAAATACAAGATGATATTTCATGAGAGACTTGTATGTTCAGACTTTTACAATTGGTATTATTACCTCATCTCTAGTATTATCAAATATGATCACAAGGAGAGTATTTATAAAGAAAAGGACATGTTTTAAGATCCTCTATATCTAGATCTAGTCATAATGTTTTATGACTCTGTCAATTTATTTGGGATGGACGACAATGAGTATTTCAGGTTTAAGGCTTATGAAAAGTCTTACAGAGTTTCATGTTAGAAATAGGACAACATACTAATTATACCTATGAAGGAGAGGAACTCATAGGTTCTTACAAAATTCTTGTTAAGAAAGGTTATTTCGAGAAGAAATAAGCTTTGTAAAGTCTTAGAATCAGGGGAGTTAAGACTCCAAAGCATACACACTTTTCAGAGGACCATAAGTTGGTGGCATTATAGATGCAGGGGTCCTTTATCCCAAGAAAAAGTGATAAAGATTCCTTAAAGATGTGAGACATTATTTTTTTAGAATTTCTCATAAACCTCATGAAGATTAATTTTGTTAAGTTTATATTTCTTACGATTAATGTTGTGAAAGTCAGTACCATCAAATCTCAAATCCTAATGTACCCTTCCACTATCTCAAGGATAGTGGTCATGGTCTTATCTGAAAAAAAAATCAAGCAATTATGCTTTAATGATTTGTAAGATTAAGTTACTATGTGATGATATACTAAAGAAAAGGAATGTTTCTTATAACTTAGATGCTAATAAGTTTGAAGAAGTCATGATGCCGGATGTTCAGAAGCCGGTGTTGAAGGAAGATGTTCCAAAATTGTCTAAAGAGGCACTAAAAAATTCAGTACTGGAATAATCAAAAAGTGATCAAAAGAAGAAAAAGTCGGATGAGGTCTCTCGTGTCGATCCTATCTCAATATCTCCTATTTCAGCTCCACCCATTATTAGGAAACTGAAGGCTTACTCTTATGATATTTTAACTGGCTAGGTGAAGTTAGCTGAATTCCAGAAGGAAGGGGATCCAACCTTTGGGTTGAATCTGGAAGAGGCAAAGGCATTAATGATTAAAAATTCTGAAGTGTTAGAGAAATAATCTAAGGAGAAGAACCAGAAAATAAATGGAACTGAGACAGAGATTATATAATCCTTGCTAAAGGAAGTACAAACGTCCTCTTGTGAAGCTACCATTACCGAATGCCACTCAGGAACCTATGAAGGTGAAGAAACCTATAGTGATACCGGGACCTATTCCAGAAACACAAGTAGATGTACAAGAAGAGTATGAGATCATCCAAAAAAAAGAAAATGATGTGATTAGACATGTTGATGATTATGTTGCAACCGCAGTAGTTTCTACCAAGGAAGAAGAAGAAGAAGAAGAATTTGAGAACACAGTTGAAGAAGTAGAAGTGGTAGAAGAAGATATTGATGTAACCCGAGATGAAGATGAAATACATGAATATGAAAATAGTAATACCAGAAGTAAAGAAGAGAATAAAAAAGAGATTCAAGGAGGATCTGAAGATTATAAGTCTATAGAAAATGAGAAAGTTCCTCAGGGTTCCAAACCCTCTGCAGTGCCGAATGTTTATAAAGCGAAGGCCATTATGGTTTCCACTTCTAATGCTAAATATCCTCAAAATCACAAGAATCTATAATTATCTATTCCGAAGGTCAATAAAGGACAATTTCACTCTGATTCCTCATTATCTATGGGTGATGAATTTATAAATAATTCATTATTGAAATTAGTAAGTACCATTCCGGTACTTGCTAACATAGATTCCCAGAGTCAAATGATACAGGAAACCTTAAACCAAAAGACAGATTCAACATCTATGCTGATGGAAATAGTGGTGATGTTTGAAGCCGATCATAATAAAATTCTCAATGATTACAATGATAAAAAAGTTTCATATCATAAAGTGAGGATCCAGACCCAAACCATATCATATAGTTCTCTACAATTCGCAGACATCATGGAATCGACAAAATAATATTTCAGTGACGTTGAAAATGAGCTGACCAAAGTTCAGAATTCTTCTTTAGAGAAATTTTCATGTATGTTATATGTGAGAAAAAATGAAGGAGAAAATATTCTTGATCAAATAAATACCGTAGATGATGTCTTCAATTAACAAAAAGGAATATATGATGGTCTTATGATGAAATCAGATTCACAAGAGGAAGTGATCAATTTTCAGGAAGATAAGAATCAATCCCATGATTTCCGGATCTAGGATTTGGAGAAGAATGTAGCTGAGAAATATTCCTTGATAAAGAAGCAATAAAAGTTCATAAGGAGGTGATGAATATTATGTCCTTGGTGTAAATTCTTCTTTTAGAGATTAAGGAGGAGGTTTGATACTTTTTTTTCCATACCGAATTATTGTTTCTATTTTCATTCATGTAAAACTTAATTCCTTCCAAATAATTTATATATTTTATCTCGTGTATATTTCATTCCAACCATACAGTTCGCTCTCAATTCCTTTTTGAAAATCACAAAAGGGGAGAATTTTATCAAAGGGATAAGTTAAAGGAAGAAAAATTTATAAAGGAAAATTTCCTTAGGGTAAATTCGAAGGAAAAATAAATTTTCTAACTTTCATCTATAAGGAAAATTTCTACATCTAAGTGGGAATCTCCCTAAATAGAAGAATATATATCTGGGGGAGACATCCGTACTCTAAGAACATCTACATAAGGGAAGAATTATATACCATAAGTTATAGACTTAATGGGGAGTTAAGTATTTCTAACTATATGAATTTATTTCTTTCCATTGTCAAATTTTTCTCAAGTTGTTTGTGCTTTCAAAAAAGAGGAGATTTTATGGTATATAATACCTCTTTATTACTTAGGCTTTTATTTTGAAAATCACAAACACCTTCTTCATAAATAATTTTTTTTCACATCAATATATTTCCTTACACTTACATAAATTTCCTTATAACAAAAATTTCCTTAGACTTTTGAGTTAAATATATTTTTCTATCATGGTTTCTAGATATATATTTATTCATACAGAAAATGTTCTTAATTTTTTGAAATTTGGTTCATGGTTTTATCATACTGAAACTCCATAAGACAACATTTCCCGTTCTTGGTTTTCACTATGATACTGATTTCCATCTTGAATGAAATCTGGTATCATATTTTCCTTATACTTAGATTTCGAGTATTTTGGTTTTCTAAAGTTCATAAAATCTATCTTCCTAGTTACTGGTATCAAAGTTACATAAGAAAGATTTTATATACCAATACCAGAAATCCCAATACCGAAATACTTATACTTATTTTATGAAAATCCATTTTGAAATTTATAATTCAAGAATTTATTATTCAAAAGCTTTATTTCCTTTGAATTTTGAACCTTATAATTTCTTTCATATCATTTCAATTTTATCAGATTATAAGTTCTAAACACATAATTTTGATGATATTTATATTCCTAGTTAGTTATATAAAATGATGTCATTATTTTGGTTATAAACAAATTTTTTTTCCACATGTCCATGTCCCTCATAAATTTTAGGAAATATGATTGTGGGAGTAAAACTGACTGGAAGATTTTGTATGCTATAAATAGGTCTTCACGTGGTGTGATCTATAACTAGTTCACATGTTTGTATTTTGGAGTTCATCTCTCTAAAATTGAATTTACCTAGAGTGAGAGGATTTTTTAAACTCTCAGGATTCATGCAGAAAGATTGAACGACATGTTCAAATATAGCATCGTGCAGAATTGCTTCATATAGAGGTGTGATTTACATAAAAATAGAGACTTCAGGTTGTGAAGTCAGAGGTGCAAATTTCCTTAAAAATTGAGGGCATGATGGGATAGCAAGATAGATTCTGATCTTGGGTTTGAGGGCTTACCTAATTTTGGGTAAGAAAGACTTTCTTGTAAGTATAAAACATGGGGCCTTTATCCAAGGTTGTTGGATACCCTCCTCTTTGGGTTAAAAGAATATTGTAATTTCCTCTACTTTGTAAAAGTTAAGAATTTTTCTTTTTATATAAACTTTCTATCTTGTATCTCTGACAGTAAGAGATTATAAACCTTGTGTTAGAATCTCATTGTATGAAAACATTCCAAACCTTTAGACTTAAGAACTATATATTCATCTAATAAAGTGATTTCTTATTAGAGGTGTTGTGAATTTTGTTTATACAAAATTTCGTTAAAAGTTTATAAATTATATAATTCACCCCCTTGTATATTGTGTATATTCAGTAATTTTACGATCCTAATATTTGTATAGAGTAGAATATCATACTCCTTACCAACCCATCACACACCAGGGTAAGCACTAGATATGATGATCAACTTCTTTCTATCTGGATATCACTGACATCCCTTGATTGAGTAGGTAATCAGTACCTCTATCTTCTTAGCCTTTGAAGCCCTCAATATTTCAATGATTGAAACATGTATTCCTATCCTAAAAATCCCTCAATATAATTCAAAATTGATCAATTTCACATAATAATGATAAAAAATCATTAAAGAATCAAATATTAAGAACATGTTGTTCACGACATGTAGACTTTATAGTTTTCACAAAAAGATGTAATTTGACAGAGCTCTAGAAAAGTGTCTCTAGTTACTCAAAAGATTTGAGCTATTTGAATGGACATGGGTAATATAGCCTTCATCCCAATGGTCATATATTGGATCCAACTGTTTTACTTATTCCAATAATTTTGGAGGGACTTGGAATGCCAAAACTCTAATAATCATATACTAACAAAAAAACATTGTTTTAGAAGATATAAAAAAAATATGATATGATTTTGATTTTCATAATTTTATAGGTACAATGTATAAGGCCCCGACCTTAAACATTACTTAATATTTAATTAAAAGAATAATTCACATAGAGGATCTTTTTAGGTTTAGACTTTTATAGAATTAGGACATAACTATTACATCTCAACAGATTACAAAGTATACACATCTACTAAGTTTCCATAAAATAAAAAATCTTAAAAAGAAACATGTCTAGTTCCATGTTTTAGAGAGCATATCATTCATTGATCCCATCCTTGACCCTATTCATCTTTATGTCCTATAGAAAACTTCTCAAAAACTTGGGATGAGCATAAAAATCCCAATAAAGGATACACAAAGAAGGAAAACTGTTAGTTTTTCAAAACAACAAGTAAACCATGAATACTTTATCGAAGTAATACTTTTCACCTTTATGAAGTAGTAAAATAATATTCACTAAATAAAAGTTCATTACTTACCCTTTTGTAAAGAAAATATTACCATAAAACCCATATAAAGAACACATAACATATAAATGTAACTTGGGACATAAACATACTTAAATGGAATAACCATACGGTCGACTTCCACACATATCACTTAATGGAATTGCCATACGTCCGACTTCCATACCCAATTCATTGAAGGTTATAACATAACCACCCATCCTGGTATTGATGAAACCACCTGTCATATGGTTTATCATGTAACCACCCATCAAATTTCTAAGTTCCATTATAAAATCATCACACATAAAACAATTATAAAGGAAAGAAAAAATTTCCACATATCATGCACAATATATCACATAAATATATTGTCATAAAAAATCCATTATCAAAACCATTTTCAATACCAAAATACATAAAAGAGTATATGGTATTTATTTACATTTAAAAATATAATGTCTTGTTGAGGAAGCCAAAGATCAAATAATACTCGAGGTGGAAGAAAGGTCATTGTCACAACATACGTTAAAAAGAAACATACATTTTGTCATTTAGTAAAATGATTAGTATAGAAAAAATTCCTTTCTAATAAAATTAGAAGTCAAATGGTTTATAAACCATATAAAAAAAATTTGTGTATAAAACAAAATATGCCTTAATGAAACGAGATTGAGATGATGTCCCTTACAAAGTCGGTATCCTTAGATTAAGGGTAAATAAATTACATGATTATATGTGACAAATATAAAAAAACCAAATATATGTGAATATTAAGTGTAAAACAATCAGAGTCCATTCATACATACTCTTTAAAAAACAAAACCAATGAAATAGATATTTAACTCAATGAAATGAGATTGAGTTATGATTTCCCATACAAGTTCGAATAAATGACGTAAGAATTTATCAATGAGATGATTATGTGTAGAAATAGTATATCAACACAAAGGTTTTTTGAAATTACAACATAAAGATTCCACACATAATCTTTTCATACAAAAATTATGAAGTAGAGGTTTAACCCAAAGAATTGAAAGTGGGTTAAGAAGTTCACTTACAGAAATCCGACAGCCTAACGACGTCGATTTAGAATTCATAAAATGAGATGATGATATATAATAATGGGTATCTCATATCATGGACATAAAATTTATAGAAATAAGGATATATAATAACATATCCATTCATAATAAGATTAAAAGACCTAACAAAAAGAAGTTTTTTAAAATGAGGAGGGTGAAAGGTTCCCATACCGAATTGAGTAACTTCTGAAACGTACACCCCATGAAAGAAGGACTATACAACATTGATGTAAATTCCCATAAACGAAATTATATCACACAAAGAGTAGAATAATGGGAAGTACATACACCACTCAAAGTAAATGGTTGAGAATTTAGAATAAATCTCATGGGAATAATAGTGAGATGAAAATCCCCTTCGAAAACTCGGCAGCCTAACAACGCCACTTAAAGCTTCCAAAAATGGATTTATGAGATCAAATAGGGTCTATCACAATATAGAAAAAAAATTACAGAATGAGTAATATAATAGAACACCCCAAAACATTAGAAATATGAGCTTAAAAGAAACGACATAAAACAGAGTACATAAAAAGAAAGAGAGAGGTAGGATCCCTTACAAAAATTCGGCATCCTAACGGCGCCACTAAAAAATTCTGAATATGAATTGATGAGAGTAAGAGGGGGTATCTAATCATATTAAAATAAAAATTACAGTATGTTGAATATAAAAGAACATTCTCCAACATATGAACATGGAGCTTAAATTAAATGACATAAAAGAGGGTACAAGAAAAGAAAGAGAGTGGCTGGATCCCTTACCTCGTGTCCGACATGGCTCGATCGTTCATTAATCTCCTGAATAAAAAAATTTGGTCAATTTATAATTGAATAAGGACCTCCATTAAATATAATTACTCAGTTCATATCACATATTATAATTTTGTAATAATTGGTTAATAAAGTGATTTCATATTAGACGTTTTTGTCGATGTTTGGTAAATGAGTAAAAATTGAACTTGTTGGAAAAGAATTTTCCATATAGTTATACGTACATCATCTCCGGAATAGTATTAATGATTTAAATATCATATATATCCAGTATATATTTATTTTATACTATTCATTAACATTTGGAGATAAAAAACTAAAAGCACCGTTCATGGAGACGGTATTCCGTACGTACGCATAAACGCTACTTTCATTTGTTTTGTCATATTAATGGAATTAAATTTAAAAGAGAGATATATATATTAAAATTCCAGAATGATATCCATTATTTAGATGTAACATATGAAATATATATACATTATATATATGTACCTATAATAGTACATAACAATTGGAGATAACAAATGAATTGTACCGTTCATGGAGACGGTAAACCGTACGTACACATTAACGCTAATTTCATTTCTTTGGAACATTAATGGAAATAAAACTAGATGAGATATATATATATATATATTATAATTCCAGTTTAATATATATGTTAGATAGATCAAATATTTTCATCAATTTCATTCTTTATACATTCTAAGTATTGCATGAACGAGTCAAATCACTTGAGGGGGCGGTAATCCACACTTCTTCAAATGAAATTATCGCATTTTCACAACATGAAAAGCATAAAGGTATCTATTAAATATGAAATAAAGAAGAATATATAGGAAAGAAATATAATATATATCATAAATATATATACTTCCATCATAATGACCACCATGAGAGGTGGGATGAGAAGATAGAACAATCATTGTTTCGTGAGGCAGTAATTCGCCATCCAAGAAAACAGTATGTTCTTTAACCATTACATGGAGGTGTGTGTTAGTGTAGATCTAATCCTCCTCATAATAAAATCTATATATATTGACGATACTGGTGTTGTTACAAAATAAAAAAATAAAAATAGTTTATGGTGTTGGGGAAGCAAAATAAAACAAAAGAACACTAGGGAAGACATTACCTTTAAATTGGGTAACTCTTTTTGATTTGAGCTCAAAGGATTTTTTGGATTGGATTATGAACAAAGTGAGGATTCTAGGAGTAATAGAGGGATTTTAAAAGACCAAATGATCATATTTTGGCCGAGCCAATGGCTTGAGAGGTGTGGGTAAGGAGGTAGAGGTGGGGGCCTTTTATAAGAGGAGAGGAGGGGCACTTTTGGAAGGTTATAAACTTTTACTTTATTATAAAATGCTTTTCGTATTTTAAAGGCCCCAAAATTATATATTTCAAGTATAAGGTGATAAGAGTTCTAAATCCACCAATCCAATAGGTTTTTGACAAGTTCAGGTCTTAGAATTTATATTATCTTATCATTTTATTTAAATCATTAAATAATGAGGTAATCGCTGCATCATCATGGTGTCATAAATAATTTAATTTAATTAGTGTATAAAAATTAAAAAAAAAATATAATTATGTAGGAAATATTTTTATCTTTCTAATTAATATTTATAGTCAAAAATATGACTTGTATAAACCCATTTAAAAATAATTTTAGTAAAACAATACATGTTTGTGACCTTTTTATTTTAACTTTAAATAAAAATTTATTAATGTCATTTTCTACCAAAGTGGATCTATGGGGTCCCAAAGTTGACCAATGGATTTTATTGGTCGTCCATGACACATCCAATAAGGTTAGGACATGTGTCAGGGTCATTTCATATTATTATAACATTATCATTACCTTAAATTACACTAATTACCTTTAAAACTTAACAGTTACTATTCACCACAAAAATATTTTAATCCCATAGAAGCATATTTTACATCATAATTACAACCATGTATGTCGGATTTTTGAAATTCAAATCACAGAAGTGGTAATGTTTCATTTAAATGAAAAATCTATTTTTAAACTACCACTTAGTGGTTTCACTATTCATCAAAAATTGAAGTTTTTCAGAAAATTACCAAAAATTGACCCTAAGCTATATTTGATATTCCAAATTCAAAAATTATGTATATTATAAAGAATTAAAAACATTTAAGTTTCATTAATTAATTTAATTATTAATTCCCGCTGTCCAAATAAATAGCGTGTTTTTAAGAAAAAATATCTATTAAAATATTGACACTAGGTTAAGTCCAATTTCAAAGTGAAATTAATTCCAATGACAACCATTGGATTATATGGTAAAAATATATTCTAATTGAACTTTAAAACCAACTAATACGATGATCTTTTCAAATAAATAAATTAGATTAAAAAGGGGTTTTGAATAAAAATAAAACATTTTTCACTAATTCTTTATAAATGAACTTATTCGTAAAAATACCAAAAATTTACACAAATTAAATTTTGATGTCCCTATTTTAAAGAAGAATTTTATTTTGTCAAATATAATAAATAAAATTGTCAAATAGTGGATTTAAAAGAGGTTCTCCATCAAAAGGAGGTTAATCGTCCTTTTAAAGAATATTAGAATGTTTAGGCTTAAAATTGGATTTATTCGCATTTCTAATAATCTAACATTTATTGTAAAAAGTAAAAATATTTGACAAACATATATAATCATTTGGTAGTTATTTATTTTCATTCCCTCCATTACAACGGCTAGGTGTTAACTACCATTTAAAATAAAATTATTTTATTATTAGAGTGCAGCGTAAGATTTCAACGGAACTCGTTGTTGCGTACTGGGTAAGCCATCGAGCATAGCGTTCCCTTCAAATTAATATTAACATTTTATTCACAAATAGGGATAAATAAAAAAAATTCATATTTTTATTTACATGTGGTGTTACATCCTTTCCCCCTTTTGGGAATTGTGTTCTCTCAATTTTAAAATAGGGCTCAGAAACTTCATTGAAAGTCCCACATCGGAACAAGAGTTGGTAAAATAATAAATTGAAAAGAAAGAAAGAGAAGTACAGAGGTCACTCGAGTTAACCCATACTAGGAATCCATGTAGGAAAACATGGATATGTAAGAAAAATTAAAGGGTCATGTTCTGAGGGAGAGTGATAGAAAAAATGTTTAGGAGATAGTTAACCACAAGAAAATCACAAACTCGTGATGGGTTAATCAGTATTTGATTCCCCAGTATGAAAAAAATAACACACAAAATTTTTGTATTAAGTTACTTTTCATTGAGAAATTTATTTTTGAGAATAACTAAAACATAAGGAAACATACTTACTTGTCATGTTGACTTTCAACATTTACTAGATTTCTTACACGAACTCATATTTTCTCCAAAAGATGAGTATTTAGGATGACTTGTTTACATTAAGAGAGCTATAATCAACTTCTAGAGAATCAACTAATCCACAAAAGGTAACTATATAATTCCCATTTCATTCGACCTTAACCAAAACTAAAACCAAAAAGGCTAGTATGGGATCAGATAATACCCAAAAAGGATAATCCTTAATAATAAAAATTTATTATTAATCTCCAAAATTTGTCAAGAAATACCCAAAGTTCAACAAATACCATTCAATAACCAATTTGTCTATAAAATTATTCAATGCAAACCAAACTAATATTTAAACCCAAATATTTTAATGATTTAATCACATAGTCTTCCAAGGTAAAAATTAACATTTATCTCCAAATAAAACTATTTTCTCTTAAAGTCTCATATTGAAAAGTAATTAACCTAATCACATATCCTCAATGATAGGTTAATAATTTCAATAGAAAACCCAAAATAAACATACTCTTGATTCCTAAAATCATATAACTAAAAAAAATTATTCAAACTAACCAGGGACTTCACGTAGTCCAGTGGTAGGGGATAAATACCAGTCGCACTTTGGTTGTGGGTTCGATTCCCATAGCTTTGTCCGACGCGACGGGTTGTCACACGGTCTGCGTGTTGTCCATTTTACAAAACTATATAATCCTTAAAACATTCCCCAAAAAGAGATAAAATCATCAAAAATAACCATAACATAATTTGACCTCAATTTTATCTCATGCCTTTCATTTTTCATCATAATATATAGTAACTCATAGTTATCTCAAAAGTAAGGATCATATAAACCCTAATGGTTACCTTTATAATTATTACCTGAACTTCCACATCGATTGGTCATCTCGTACATGAAGCATTACAGAACTTACCAAGGTTCAAGTGGTTGATCATGACTCATTGATAGTTGGTTTATAACAACCACGAGTTTCCTCATTGAATCCCCCATTTCATCCAGTCACTTAATCAGAGAACCACCATAGTTTCCTTCAAACCCATTGTCACTTTCGTGCCTGCTAGATCCATCCATTTACTAAAACCAAAACATGTCAGTGTGAGTATATCCACAAAATTATCATGTACTAATGAGGAAAATAAACACTAAGATATACTTACTCATTCACTTTATCTAAAAACTATGACTCTTTCTGAAATCCTAGCCATTATGGTAATGTCACTTATGCTTAGAGAATACCATAACCTCTAAAGTTATCTAAACCATCCTTTGATACCAACAATAAGGCCCCTTCCTTTAACATTACTTAATATTTAATTAAATGAATAATTCACATAGAGGATCTTTTCAGGTTTAGAGTTTTAGAGAATTAGGACATAACTATTACATCTCAACAGCTTACAATGTATACACATCTACTAAGATTCCATAAAATAAAAACTCTTAAAATGAAACATGTCTAGTTCCATGTTTTAGATAGCATGTATTTCCTTGATCCCATCCTTGACCCTATTCATCTTTAATTCATGTAGAAAACATTTCATAAACTTGGGATGAGTATAAAAATCCCAGTAAAGGATACACAATGAAGGAAAACTGTTAGTTTTTCAAAACAAAAAGTAAACCAAGAATACATTATCCAAGTAGTACTTTTCACCTTTATTAAGTAGTAAAAAACTCTTCACTGAATAAAATACCATTACATAAAATTTTGTATCAAAAATATTACCATAAAGCCCATATAAAGAACACATAACATGTAATGGTAACTTGGGACCTAAAAATACTTAAATGGAATAACAATACAGTCGACTTCCACACATATCACTTAATGGAATAGCCATACGACTGACTTACATACCCAATGCATTGGAGGTTATAACGTAACCACCCATCCAGGTATTCACAACACCACCCTTTATATGGTTTATCACGTAACCACCCGTCAAATGTCCAAGTACCATTATAAAATCATAACACATAAAACAATTATAATGGAAAGAAAACATTTCCACATTTCAAGCACAATATATCACTTAAATATATTAACATAAAAAATCCATTATCAAAACCATTTTCAAGAACAAAATACATAGAAGAGTATATGGTATTTATTTACTTTTATAAATATAATGGCTTGTTGAGGAAGCCAAATATCAAATAATACTCACGGTGGTAGAAAGGTCATTGTCACTGCATACGTTAAAAAGAAACAAACTTTTTGTCGTTTAGTAAAACACTTCTTATAGAAAAGATTTCTTTCAAATAAAATTAGAAGTCAAAGGGGTTTATACACCCTATAAAAGAATTTTGTGTATAAAACAAATTATGTCATAATGAAATGAGATTGAGACGATGTCCCTTACAAAGTCTGTATCCGTAGATTAAGGATAAATCAATTACATGATTATCTGTGACAAATATAAATACACCAAATATAAGTGAATATTATGTGTAAAACAATCATAGTTCATTCATACATACTCTTGAAAAAACAAAACCAATGACATAGATATTTAACTCAATGAAATGAGATTGATTAATTATTTCCCATACAAGTTCGTATAAATGACGTAAGAATTTATCAATGAGATGATTATGTGTAGAAATAGTATATCCACACGAAGGTTTGTGGAAATTACAACATAGAGATTCCACAAATAATCTTTTCATAATATAATCAAGAAGTAGAGGTTTAACCCAAGGAATTGAAAGTGGGTTAAGAAGTTCCTTTACAGAAATCTGACAGCCTAACATCGTCACTTTAGAATTCATAAAATGAGATGATGAGAGATAAAAAGGGTATCTCATCACATGGACATAAAATTTATAGAAATAAGGATATATAAGAATATAAACAATTATAATAAGATTAAAAGACCTAACAAAAAGAAGTTTTTTAAAATGAGGAGCGTGAAAGGTTCCCATACTGAATTGGGTAACTTCTGAAACGTACACCCCATGCAAGAAGGACTATACAACATTGATGTAAATACCCATAAATGAAATTATATTACACAAAGAGTAGAATAATCAGAAGTACATACACCACTCAAAGGAAATGGTGGAGAATGTAGCATAAATATCACGGGAATAAAAGTGAGATGAAAATCCCCTACAAAAACTCGGCAACCTAACGACGCCACATAAAGCTTGCAAAAAAGGATGTATGAGATAAAATAGGATCTCTCATAATATGGACATAAAAATTACATAATGAAGAATATAAAATAACATCCCTAAACATAAGAAAATAATATTAAAATAAATGACATAGAAGAGGGTACTTAAAAAGAATGATAGAGGTACGATCCCTTACGAAAATTCGGCAGCCTAACGGCGCCACTTAGAAATTATAAATGTGAATTGATGAGAGTAAGAGGGGGTATCTCATCATATTAAAATAAAACTTAAATTATGTTGAATATAAAATAACATCCTCCAACATAATAACATTAAGCATAAATGAAATGACATAAAAGAGTGTACTTGAAAAGAAAGAGAGAGGTGGGATCCCTTACCTCGTGTCTGACATGACTTGATCGTTATTTAATCTCATGAATAATACAATTTGGTCAAATTAAAATTTCTTAAGGACCTCCTTTAAAGATTATTATTCAGTTCATATCACATATTATAATGTTATAATAATTGTTTATTAAAGTGAGTTCATATCAGACGTTTTTGTCGATGTTCGGTACATGAGTAAAAATTGAACTTGATGGAAAAGAATTTTCCATATAGTTATAGGTACATCATCTAAAGAATAGAATTAATGTTTAAAATATCATTTATATCCAGTATATAATCATTTTATACTATTCCGTAACATTTGGAGATATGAAACTAAAAGCACCGTTCATGGAGACGGTATGTCGTACGTAGCATGAACACTACTTTCATTTTTTTATCATATTAATTGAATTAAAGGTAAAAGAGAGATATATATAATAAAATTCCAGAATGATATAAATTATTTATATGTAATATATGACATATATATCCTTTATATATATGTACTTATCATAGTACATAACAATTGTAGATAACAAATGAAATGTACCGTTCATGGAGACGGTAAACCGTACGTACGCATGAACGCTACTTTCATTTCTTTGGAACATTAATGGAATTAAAACTAGATAAGAGATATATATATATATATATATATATTATAATTAAAGTATAATATATATGTTATATAGATCAAATGAGTTCATCAATTTCATTCTTTATACTTTCCATGTATTGCATAAACGAGTCACATCACTTGAGGGGGCGGTAGTCCACACTTCCTCAAATGAAATTATCACATTTGCACAACATGAAAAGCATAAAGGTATGTATTAAATATAAAATACAGAAGAATATAGAGGAAATAAATATTATATATATAAAAAATAAATATAGTGCCATCATAATGGCCACCATTAGAGGTGGTATGAGAAGATAGAACAATCATCGTTTCGTGAGGCAATAATTCGCCATCCATGGAAACAGTATATTATTTAACCATTAGATGGAGTTGTGTGTTAGTGTAGCTATAATAAGTCTCATAAAAACATCCTATTATATATAAAATACTGTTTTTGTTACAAAATAAATACATAAAAAGAGTATATGGGGTTGGAGAAGCAAAATAAAACAAAAGAACACTAGGGAAGACATTAACTTTAAATGAGGTAACTCTTTTTATTTGAGCTCAAAGGCTTCCTTGGATAGGATTCTGACCAAAGTGAGACTTATAGGAGTAAGAGAGGGATTTTTAGAGTCAAAATGAGCATATTTTGGCCAATTCAATGGCTTGAGAGGTGTGGGTAAGGAGGTAGAGGTGGTGGCCTTTTATAAGAGGAGAGGAGGGGCACTCTTGGAAGGTTATAAACTTTTACTTTATTATAAAATTATTTTTAGATTTTAAATGTCACAAAATTATATATTTCTAGGATAAGGTTATAATATTTATAAATACATCAATCCAATAGGTTTTTGACAATTTAGGTCGTATATTTTACATTATCTTTTCATTTTATTTAAATCGATAAACAATGAGGTTATTGCTCCATCATCATTGTGTCATAAATAATTTCATTCATTTAGTGTCTAAAAATTATAAAACAAATATCAAGATGTATCAAATCATTTTAGTTTTCTAATGAATATTTATAGACAAAAATATGACTTTTATAATCCCATGTAAAAATTGTTTTAGTAAAACAATACTTGTTTGTGACATTTTTATTTTAACTTTAAATAAAACGTTATTAATGTCATTTTCCTACCAAAGTGGCTCCATGGGGTCCCCAAGTTGACGCATGGATTTTATTGGTCGGACATGACACATCCAATAATTTTAGTACATGTTTCAAGGTCATTTCATATTATTATAACTTTATCTTTTCCTTAAATTACACTAATTACCTTTAATCGCGATTAATAAAACTTAAAAGTTACGATTCAACAAAAAAAATTTAATCCCATTGAAAAAAATTTTACATCCTAATGAAAACCATTTATGTCATAGTTTTGAAATTCAAATCAAAAAAGTGGTAATGTTTCATTTAAATGAAAAATCAGTTTTTAAACTACCACTTAGTGGTTTCACTATTCATCAAAAATTGATGTTTTTCAGAAAATTACCAAAAATTCACCCTAAGATATATTTGATATTATGAATTAAAAAATGATGTCTATTTTACAAAATAAAAAACATATAAGTTTCATTAATAAATTTAATAATTAATTCCCACTGTCAAAACAAATAGCGTGTTTTTAAGAAACATTATCTATTAAAAGATTGACACTAGTTTAAGTCCAATTTCAAATTGAAATTCATTCCAATGACCGCCATTGGATTAAATAGTAAAAATATATTCTAATTTCACTGTAAAACCAATTAAAAAGATGATATAATAATATAAATAAATTATATTAAAAATATGTTTTGAATAAAAATACAACATTTTTCACTTATTCATTAAAAAAGAACTTTATCGTAAAAATACCAAAAATTTACACAAAGTAAATTTTGATGTCCCAATTTTAAAGAAGAATATTATTTTTTCAAATATAACACATAAAATTTTCAAAAAGTGGATTTAAAAGAGGTTCGCCATCAAAAGGCGGTTAATCGACCTTTTAAAGAATATTAGAATGTTTACGCATAAAATTGGATTCATTCGCATTTTTAATCCTATAACATTTATTGTAAAGAGAAAAAATATTTGACAAACATATATAATCATTTGGTAGTTAGTTCTGTTCATTCCCGCCATTACCACGGCTAGGTTCTAACTACCATTTAAAATATAATTATTCTATTATTAGAGTGCAACGTAAGATTTCAAAGGAAATCGTTGTTGCGTACTGGGTAAGCCATCGAGCATAGCGTTCCCTTCAAATTAATATTAACATTTTATTCACAAATAGGGATAAATATAAAAATGTCAAATTATTTATTTATCTGGGGTTTTACACAATATTTGTTCTCTTAATATGATATAGTGAGTAAAAAAATTAGTATTTCATATTTGATTAAATGAAAATGTAAATCGTAAATCGATATGATGATTTTAATTTGAAACATTGAGTACAATTTATCTTATAATTACGATTTTATTTGTCAGTAGTATTAATAATGGAATTAGTGAGATCAATAAAAATCATTTTCAGATTTTAAATGATGAGTATGATAATGATCATGTCTAGAATAATAAAATATGAGGATCATTTATAAAAAACATGTGGGTTTGATTATTATTGTATCCATATAGTTAAAAATTAAACTAAAAATTCACTAAGAATTTTTTTTATTAAAATAAATAGTTTTTTATTTCAAAAACAAAAAATAATATAAATGTCAAAAAGGACATTTGTCTTAACATTTTTTTTCTTATGAGTTTTCCTAGAGAAACAGATGACCGACCAACATTCAGTAGCCTATATAAAAAAAGAATATAGGTGGGTAGGTAGTCTAACCCTATGTCCCTCTACCCAGGGATACTTTACTAAAGATAGAATGAAGTCAATTTTAACTATAAATCATAATATATCATAAAATATAACAAATTAAAAAATTCATGTTCATAACATCAATCAGAAACTGAGATCAAGAAATTTAAAATATTATTCATTATAGAGTTAGGCCTAGAATGTAATGCAAGTCTCTCTCGTAGAATCATTTTATTATTTTTAATATAGGATAAAAAATATTCAAATTTCATAAAAATTGTAATAAAAATGAATATAGTTCGAAATAAAATTCAAATAAACAAAAAATACAAATAATTTAGTATGAGATAAAAATTAAGAAACATTTATAAATATGATCTAATTATAAACCTTTTTATAATTTTTAGATATAACATTATGGAAATTCTATAATTTTGCATAAAATATGTAACACCCCAAGCTTCCACGGTACACTTCTCTTTGAATAATTGAGCAGCGTTTGTTGTACGCAACCTTGAGTTCTAACACACCGCGACCAATAAAAGTAGCAGTTATGAATAGTAATAACCACATTTTGAAATTATATATATTTTACATTTAAAAATGGAATTCATTTTTGGATTCGTAATATCGAAATTAACCTATGTGGAATTTTTGGTATCTTTCTGAGAACATCCAATTTTTTATGAATAGTGAAAAATACTTAAAAACAACATTTTTAATGAAAATAATTTATAGTGATAACTTATACTATTGAGTGGTTTAAAGTATAATTAGAATATATTTTTACTATTTTATCCAATGGTTGACATTAGAATTAATTTCACTTTGAAATTGGACATAAACAATTGTCAATCTTTTGATATATATTGTTTCTTAAAAACACGCTATTTGTTGTGACATCGGGAATTAATTATAAAATTATTTAATGCAACTTATATGTTTGGAATTTTGTAAAATAGACATCATTTTTGGATTCGGAATATCAATTATATCTTAGGGTGAAAGTTTGCCATTGTTATGAAAAACTTCAATTTTTGATGAATAGTGAAACCACTTAGTGGTATTTAAAAAACTGATTTTTCATTTAAATGAAACAATAAAACATCTGTGATTTTATTTTCCAAAATATGACATACATGGTTTTCATTAGGAAGTAAAATGTGGTTCAATGGGATTAAAATAATTTTCTGGTGAATAGTAACTTTTAAGTTTAATTAATCGCGATTAAATGTATTTAGTGAAATTTAAGGTAAAAATGGTATTATAAAAATATGAAATGACCCTTAAACTTTTCCTACCCCTATTGGATGTGTCATGGCCGACCAATAAAATACATGGGTAAACTTGGGGACCCCATGGATCCACTTTGGTAAGAAAAGGACATAAAGAACTTTTTATTTAATGTTAAAATAAAAAGGTCACAAACAAGAGTTGTTTTACAAAAACAATTTTCAAATTGGGTTATACAAGTCATATTTTTGACTATAAATATTCATTAGAAAGATAAAAAAATTTCCTACATCATGATAGTTTTTTTTATAATTTTTAGACATTAAATAAATTAAATTATTTATGACACCATGATGATGCAGCGATTACCTCATTATTTAACGATTTTAATAAAATGGATGGATAATGTAAAATCTAAGCAATAAACTTGTCCAAAGACTATTTTATGACAATATTTAGAACCCTTATCATCTTATACTCGAAATATACAAGTGTGGGACCTTTAGAATCCTAAAAAGCATTTCATAATAATGTAACATTTCAATCTTTCCATGAGTGCCCCTTCTCTCCTCTTATAAAAGGCCCCCACCACTACCACCTTACTCACACATTTCAAAGCCTTTTGTCTCGGCCATACTTGGCCCAAATACTCTCCCAACATCCCTACCTTACTCATAGAAGCCTCACTTTGGGCAGAATTCTTCCCAAGGAAGCATTTGGCTCAAATCAAAAGAGTTACCCTATTTTAACGTAATGTCTTCTCTTATGTAATTTTGTTTTATTTTTATTCTACGACCCCCTAAACTATTTTTATTCATTTCATTTGTAACAACACCAGTATCCTCAATATACTAGGATGTAGTTATAATAAGGATTCGAGCTACACTTACACACACCTACATCTAATGGTTAAAGAACATACTGTTTCTGTGGATGGAGAATTTCTGCCTCACGAAACGATGATTGATCTACACTCATATAACACATTCAAAGGTGGACATTAAGATGTAACTATATTTATATACATGATATATAATATGTTTATGTTTTACTTAAGGTTCTGAATTTTTCATTTATGTCATACCTTTATTGTTTCCATTATGGGTAAACGCGATATTTTCATTTTAGGAAGTTCGGACTACCGCCCCCTCAAAGATATTTGAATTGTTAATCTCATATGTGGGATTTATAAAGGATGGAGTAAATTATATTATATATGATATTATACTGTAATAATAATATACCTATATATCATTATGATTTCATTAAATACGAAATAGAAATCAAAGTAGTGTTCATGCGTACGTACGACTTACCGTCTCCATGAACGGTGCATTTCATTTCTTACCTCTAAATGTTATGAAATGTTATAAATGAATGTATATACTAGATATATACATCATGAATATAATTATGGATATAATGGATATTTTACCACATGAAAAAAGTGTAATTATAAGAGGTTTATTTTTGACTCAAGTACCTAAGATCGACAAAACGACTTTTATAAACATAAATAATTACATAATGTTCAGGACATGGTAATAAGTATTATAAAATTAATAATGAACTTGAAAAAGGTTCTTAAGAAGGTAAATATTAACTCTAGTTTATTATTCAGGAGGTTAAAGAGTGGTCGAGTCAAGTCAGACACGAAGTAAGGGAACTTCTTAACCCAATTTCCATTCTTTGGGTTAATCTCCTACTTTCAAATTATGTCAGTATATTATTATTTCATATCTTGTATTTTATACTTTATTTATGTGTACATATAGTGAATACACATAATAGATATATTTATTTAAAAATTATCTTTTAAGGGACTTCGTCTCAATCTCCATTCATTGAGGCATATTTTGTTTTATAAACAAATTTCATTTATACCATGTATAAACCCCTTTGACTTTTACGTTTATTCCAAAGGAATATTTTTATATGAAGAGTTTTACTAAATGAAAAAAAGGAATGTTTTTCTTATCGTACAAATGCGGAGACAATGACTTCTCCACCTCAGTGACCATTATTTGAGTTTCGGATTCCCCTACAAGCCATAAATTGTTTTTAAATGAAAAACAAATACAAATTTTTAATTTTCTTTTATTTTGGTATTGAAAATGGTTTTGAAAGTGTTTTTATTATATCAATGTGTGTTATTGATATCTTGTGATTGAAATGTGGAAATGTTATGTTTACTTTATGCATATTTTATGCGATATGATTATGTTATGGTTTATGATATGTTTAAACATGTTCATATGAGGAATTCATTGGACATAATAAGTGATGGGTGGAGCCCGCTATAGCCTCTCGATGCATCGGCAGGTATCATGAGACAAACTAGTGTCTTGGCACGAGGCCTTGACAAAATCGTGTTTGTAGTCTTGGAACAAGGCCTTGGCTACGTGGTTATGATAGTTTGGCATTATGAATTCCATCATTATGAAAGTGGTTATTGATATTGCATGTGATTATTCGACTAGTATAATATTCATGTGAGTATGTAAATGGCATTATTTAATTTTATTTTTCCATATTATGCTGAAGTTCAAGTTTAAAAAGTCTTATGTTTTAGTTATTAATTTCCTTAAATGTTAATGTTTATTTATGAAAGCTTCTGCAATATTATTATCCTTACTGAGCATCTGAGATCACACCTTTCAATATTTTAATATTTTCCAGGATGTGAAGAAGTATTTTATGAATGACCTACATGGATAGTCAGAAGAGGATATGAGTGTGGACAATGGAGACTTTGTTATTATAGTATTTCACTTTATGATGTAATGTAACATTTATGAATGTATCTAGTGTTTCCAAGGCTACTAAACTAATTGGTCTTTCGAGACTTGATATTTTGTGATCATGGCAATGTTACGCAATAATGCACCAACTCTGGGGTAGCTGGGGTCGGGGCGTTACAGTTGGTATCAGAGGCAGTTTATTAATAACCTTGGAAGCTAGATTTAGATAAACTCTGATTAGAGTACATAGCCCAAAGGTAGACATTGAGGATTAGTATATAATAACTTCCTAGAATTTTGTTGTTGTAGAGATTTTGTGATTTTTCCGAGCAATACATACCTGTCTAGATACGAGAAAGTAGAGGCGGCTCTGGCACAGATGTACCTAGGGGTAAAACCCAAAAACACTGCTTTGAGCTAGACTCGAACGTGAACTAGTGCACGACAATAGGCCTTGCTGCACTCCTGGTTACGACACTCCTGGGGGATATGCTTAGGATAATTCTCATTTTCTTTACCGATCACTAGGAAGGGTTATGAGTATATAATTCCTCAAAGACAAATTTCTTTATGATTATGGATTATATCCATAGATAGTTCAATTAGTGTTAAGTGTTTTACAAGTATGGAATTATGTATTTTGATTCATCAACTAATCTAGTGTATGCCATTATTTAGAAATGACACCTAGTGGAAGGAATAGAAACCGTATCAATGCACGCACTCCGTGTAGGGATTTCCCTCCTGCTCCAGACAATTATTGTGGAGCTAGAGATACAACGGGTGCTGATCACCTTATCACCATACTAGGACAACTCACTCAGGTTATGAATAATAACCTTACTCGTATGGAGCACCCTGATCCGCAACGTGGAGGATCAATGTTAGAACGTTTCATGAGGCAACGACCACCAACATTTAATGGGGGTACAAATCCATTAGTAGTTGTGCAATGGATAAACTCTTTAGAGAAAATATTCCATGCATTGGGGAGTAGTGAAAGGGAAAAGGTTATCATGGCAGTTTACCGCCTCAATGGAGATGCTTATAAATGGTGGTCATTGATTCAAAACACAAAGGAAGATGATGACATATCGAATATGGAATGGAGGGAGTTCAAAGAGCTTTTCATAGAAAAATACTTTCCTCATGACCATCGAGCAGATATGGAAAGACAATTTCTGAGACTGAGGCATAAGGAAGATGAGAATGTAGTAAAGTATGAGGCTAACTTTACATGGTTAGAGAGGCATGTTGCATATTATATACGTAACCCAAGAGGTAATATTGATCATTTCATTGATGGGTTAAAACCATTTCTCCGTCGATCATTAGTATCACAAACCTTCTCGTCATACGAAGATATTGTCTCGTGTGCTATCAAGACGGAAAAGGAATTCTCTAAGTCATATGACTTTAAATCAAAGCAAGAAAAGAAGAGATCTTCTGATCAATATGGAAATGGAAATAAGGGGAAGAAGGGAATATTTGAATATTTTTCCTGCAGTAAAATTGGAATGAATCACCCCGGTACTTGCTTGAAGGGAATGGGAGTCTGTTACAAGTGTGGTGAAAAAGGCCACTAAGCTCATGATTGCAAGGGAAAGAAAGTTGATGTCAATGTAGAATGATATAATTGTAGAGAGATGGGACATTATTCAAATGAATGTCCTAAGCATCAGGGGAACTTAACTCAGAAGAGGCCAAGGGATCAAGGCCATGCTTATGCTATCACTACTACTGAGGTTGAAGCTCCGAAAGACGTGGTGGAAGGTAATTTAATGGTTTCCTCAAGTTTAGAAAATGCATTATTTGATTCTGGATCATCACATTGTTTCATATCTCCCTAGTTTCATAAGAAAATTAGATATTTCCAATTTGATTTAACAAGAGAATTGTTAGTCAAAACTCCTAAGGGAAGTATTATTGCAACAAAGTTTTGTGAATCAGTCCCCATTAGAGCACATAACGGTTCATTATCTGTTGATCTCATTGTCATACCTATGATTGAGTTTGATATAATCCTTAGTGTGGATTGGATTTCGGACTATGATGCAAAGATTAATTGTAAGAAGAAGGAGGTTACTATTTTTGATGTTGATGATAAGGAACACCTTATTTTTAGAGCATAATCATCACCACCTAATTCTTATTTAGATCCACCCCCAGTAGCTCAACTAAATTCAATTATTGGGGAGGAAGATAATGAAATAACTGAGGGCGAGGGAAGTAATGTTCAAATAAAGGATGTACCTATTGTGAAAGAATATGAAGATGTGTATCCTGAAGATTTACCTGGACATCCTCCAGAACGAGAAGTTGAGTTTTCCATTGATTTAATTCCTGGATCAAGGCCTATATCGAAGACCCCTTATAGGATGGACATCGTGGAATTAGTTGAACTAAAGAAACAACTAGAGGAATTGAGTAATAAGGGATTTATGCGCCCTAGTGTTTCTCCATGGGGAGCCCCTGTCATTTTTGTTAAGAAGAGAGATGGATCTATGAGGTTATGCGTTGACTACAGGGAGATAAATGCTATAACAATAAAGAACATGTATCCCCTACCTCACATTGATGATTTATTTGACCAATTGCATGGAGCTCAATACATTTAAAAGATTGAACTTCGATCTGGATACCATCAGTTGTGTGTGAAGAAGGAAGACATTCTGAAGACAGCATTTCGAACAACGTTAGGGCATTACGAGTTTACAGTAATGACTTTTGGATTGACTAATTCACCTTCTGTATTCATGGATCTAATGAATAGATTTTTCAAGGAATATCTAGATGATTTTGTGGTGGTATTTATTGATGACATCTTGGTGTACTCCAAAATATACGAAGATCATGAAAATCACTTGCGCATTATCTGCAAGACTCTTAGAAGGCCTGAATTTTATGGGAAGTTTAGAAAGTGTGAATTCTGGCTTCAAGAGATTTCTTTTCATGGACACATTTTCTCCAAGGATGGAATTTACGTTGATCCTTCTAAGACCAAGGCAATCCACGAATGGCCAGCACCGACGAGTATAACTGAGGTACGCAGATTTATTGGTGTGGTAGGTTATTATCGACGTTTTGTCCAGAATTTTGCCCGATTGGCTAACCCATTGATGAAGCTCACACATAAGGGGGTTAAATTTTCCTGTACAAAAGAGTGTGAAGAATTTTTTGAAGAACTGAAGAGAATATTAGTCAATGCTCCTATATTGACTCTACCATCAGGGAATGATGGGTTCGTTATTTATAGTGATGCATCAACGAAAGGACTTGGTTGTGTCCTTATGCAGAATGATAGGGTTATTTCCTATGCATCACGACAGCTAAAAATTCATGAGCAGAACTATCCTACTCATGATCTTGAGTTAGCTACTGTAATCTTTGCCCTGAAGATATGGAGACATTATCTCTATGGTGAAAAATGTGAGATATATATCGATCACAAGAGTTTGAAATATATTTTCTCACAAAAAGAACTCAATATGAGGAAAAGACGATGGCTTGAACTAATCAAGGATTATGATTTCAGGATACACTACCACCCAGGGAAGGAAAATAAAGTTGCAGATGCCTTGAGTAGAAAAGATCATGGAGTTTTGAACATGATGAGATTGGAAAGGGATCATATTTTCATGGATCAAGTAAAGATGGATATGGGAATCACCATGGAGGGTGAAACATCTAAACTATTTAAAATGGTTTCCAAACCATCTTTACTAGAAATGATAAATAGTTCTCATTCCGATGATGAAGTATTGAAAAAGAAGATTAAATCTTTGAATGATGGGCAGTTGAGTGACTTTGTTTATGAAGATGGAATTTTGAAATTTGGGAAGAGAATTTGTGTTCCCGATATACCTGATTTAAAGAGGGATTTTTTGGATGATGCTCATAGTTCCAATTTCTCTATACACCATGGGAGCACTAAAATGATTAGAGATTTAAAGGGAAATTTTTGGTGGGACAACATGAAAAGAGAGATTGCCAATTTTGTGTCAAGATGTATGGTTTTCCAACAAGTGAAAGCTGGAAGGCAACATCCTTGTAGAGTATTGAAACCACTTCCCATACCTGATTGGAAATGGGATAATATTATGATGGGCTTTGTCATGGGACTACCAAAGACCCCTAGAAGGAATGACGCAATATGGGTCATTGTTGATCGTCTCACCAAGTCCGCACATTTTCTTGCTATAAGGGAATATCTGCCACTTGAACGTCTAACAAGACTATATATTAATGAAGTTGTGAGACTTCATGGAGTACCCCTGTCGATTGTCTCGAATCGTGATCCCCACTTTACATCAAGATTCTGGAAATGTCTTCAGAAGGCCTTGGATACTGAACTTCGTTTCAGCACTACTTACCACCCTCAAAAAGACAGACAATCGGAAAGAACTATTCAAACCTTAGAAGACATGTTGAGATCATTCTCACTTGACTTTCAAGGAATGTGGGATTAATATTTACCTCTGGTAGAGTTTTCCTATAAAAATAGTTTCCATTCGAGTATTCAGATGGCACCATATGAAGCGTTATACAGAAAGAGATGTCGCACACCAACCTGTTGGGATGACATTGGTGAAAGAAAACTTGTAGGCCCAGAACTGGTGGAGGAAACGATGGAAAAGGTGATGGTAATCCAAAACCACATCAAAGCTGCTCTAAGTAGGCAGAAGAGCTATGCTGACAATCGAAGGAAGGATTTAGAGTTTCAGGTAGGAGATCATGTTTTCTTGAAGGTATCACCATGGAAGGGAGTTATATGTTTCGGTAAGAATGGTAAATTGAGTCCCAGGTACATCGGACCCTTCGAAATTCTAGAACGAATTGGGGATGTAGCTTACCATTTGGCAATGCCGCCAAGTATCTCCAAAGTTCATGATGTATTCCACGTATCAATGTTGAGAAAATACATGCCTGACCCAACGCATGTACTCACCTATGAGGAATTAGAAATGGAACCCGATCTGTCTTATTGTGAAGAGCCCGTCAGGATTCTTGATACAAGAGAACAAGTGCTGTGAAACCGGACGACTCGTCTGGTAAAATTTCTATGGAGAAATCATAAGATGGAGGAGATAACGTGGGAACCCGAGGAACTTATGATGAAGAATCTCACGAGTCTTTTTATACAGTGATATTATATGAAATTTCGAGAATGAAATTATTTGAAGTAGGGGAGAATGTAACACCCCAAGCTTCCACGGTACACTTCTTTTTGAATAATAGAGTAGCCTGTGTTGTACGAAACCTCGAGTTCTAACACACCGCAACCAATAAAAGTAGCAATTATGAATAGTAATAACCACATTTTGAAATTATATATATTTACATTTCAAAATGGACTTCATTTTTGGATTCGTAATATCGAAATTAGCATATTTTGAATTTTTGGTATTTTTCTGAGAACTTACAATTTTTTATGAATAGTGAAAAATACTTAAAAACTACTTTTTTAATAAAAATAATTTATAGTGATCAATTATACTATTGAGTGGTTTTAAAGTATAATTAGAATATATTTTTATTATTTTATCCAATGGTGGTCATTAGAATTAATTTCACTTTGAAATTGGACATAAACAATTGTCAATCTTTTGATATATATTGTTTCTTAAAAACACGCTATTTGTTGTGACAGCGGGAATTAATTATAAAATTAATTAATTAAACTTATATGTTTGGAATTTTTTAAAACAGACACCATTTCTGGATTTGGAATATCAATTGTAGCTTAGGGTGAAATTTGGGCATTGTTCTGAAAAACTTCAATTTTTATGAATAGTGAAACCACTAAGTGGTAGTCAAAAAACTGATTTTTCGTTTAAATGGAACATTACCACTTCTGGGATTTGATTTTAAAAAATCAGACATACATGGTTGTCATTAGGAAGTAAAATGTGGTTAAATGGTATTAAAATAATTTTTTGGTGAATAGTAACTTTTAAGTTTAATTAATCGCGATTAAAGGTAATTAGTGAAATTTAAGGTAAAAATGGTATTATAAAAATATGAAATGAACCTTACACTTGTCCTACCCCTATTGGATGTGTCGTGGCCGACCAAGACAATCCATGGGTAAACTTGGGGACCCCATGGATTCACTTTGTTAGGAAAAGGACATAAATAACGTTTTATTTAATGTTAAAATAAAAAGGTCACAAACAAGAGTTGTTTTACTAAAACAATTTTTAAATGGGGTTATACAAATCATATTTTTGACTATAAATATTCATTATAATTCTAAAAATATTTCCTACATCATGATATTTTTTTATAATTTTTAGACATTAAATAAATTAAATTATTTATATCACCATGATGATGCAGCGATTACCTCATTAATTAACGAATTTAAAAAAATGGAAGGATATGTAAAATATAAGCATTAAACTTGTCCAAAGCCTATTGGATGAGAATATTTCGAACCCTTATCACCTTATCCTCGAAATATATAAGTGTGGGACCTTTAGAATCTGAAAAATCATTTCATAATAATGTATCATTTCAATCTTTCCAAGAGTGCCCCTTCTCTCCTCTAATAAAAGGCCCCCACCACTACCACCTTACTCACACTTTCAAAGCCTTTTGGCTCGGCCAAACACTGCCCAAATACTCTCCCAACTTCCCTCCCTTACTCCTAGAAGCCTCACATTGGGCATAATACTTCCCAAGGAAGCCTTTGGCTCAAATCAAAAGAGTTACGCGATTTTAAGGTAATGTATTCTCTTATGTAATTTTGTTTTATTTTTCTTCTCCAACCCCATAAACTATTTTTATTAATTTCATTTGTAACAACACCAGTATCATTAATATACTAGGATGTTTTTATAATATGTATTCGAGATACACTTACCCACACCTACATCTAATGGTTAATGAACATACTGTTTCTGTGGATGGCGAATTTCTGCCTCACGAAACGATGATTGTTCAACACTCATATAACACATTCAAAGGTGGCCATTAATATGTCACTATATTTATATATATGATATATAATATGTTTATGTTTTACTTAAGTTTCTGTATTTTTCATTTATGGCATACCTTTATTGTTTCCATTATGGGTCAACGCGATATTTTCATTTTAGGAAGTGCGGACTACCGCCTCCTCAAAGTGATTTGAATCGTTAATCCCATATGTGGGATGTATAAAGGATGGAGTAATGATATTATATATGATATTATAATGGAATTATAATATACCTTTATATCATTATGATTTCATTAAATAGGAAATAGAAATAAAAGTAGCGTTCATACGTACGTACGGCTTACCGTCTCCATGAACGGTGCATTTCATTTTTTACCTCTAAATGTTATATAATATTATAAATGGATGTATATACTAGATATATATGATGTATATTATATATAAATCATGAATATAATTATAGATATAATGGATATTTTACCACATGAACAAAGTGTAATTATAAGAAGTTTATTTTTCACTCAAGTACCTAAGATCGACAAAACGAACGTTATAAACATAAATAATTACATAATGTTCATGACATGGTAATAAGTGATATAAAAGTAATAATGAACTTGAAAGAGGTTCTTAAGAAGGTAGATATTAAATCTAGTTTATTATTCAGGAGGTTAAAGAGTGGTCGAGTCCATTCGGACACAAGGTAAGGGAACTTCTTAACCCAATTTCCATTCTTTGGGTTAATCTCCTACTTTCAAATTATGTCATTATATTATTATGTCCTATCTTGTATTTATACTTTCTTTATGTGTACATATAGTGAATACACATAATAGATATATTTTATTTAAAAATGATCTTTTAAGGGACTTCGTCTCAATCTCCATTCATTGAGGCATATTTTGTTTTATACACAAATTTCTTTCATACGGTGTATAAACCCCTTTGACTTTTACATTTACTCAAAAATAATCTTTTTATATGATGAGTTTCACTAAATGAAAAAAAGGAATGTTTTTCTTATCGTACGTATGCGGCGAAAATGACTTCTATGCCGCCATGACCATTATTTGAGTTTTGGCTTCCCCTACAAGCCATAACTTTTTTTAAATGATACACAAATACAAAGTTTTAATTTTTTTTATTTTGGTATTGAAAATGGTTTTGAAAGTGTTTTTATTATATCAATGTGTTGTATTGATATCTTGTGATTGAAATGTAGAAATGTTATGTTTCATTTATGCATATTTTATGTGATATGATTATTTTGTGGTTTATGATATGTCTAAACCTGTTCATATGAGGAATGGATTAGACTTAATAAGTGATAGGTGGAGCCCGCTATAGCTCCTCGATGCATCGACAGGTCTCATGAGACAAACTAGTG
Organism: Viscum album; assembly: GCA_963277665.1. Taxonomy (NCBI): domain Eukaryota; kingdom Viridiplantae; phylum Streptophyta; class Magnoliopsida; order Santalales; family Viscaceae; genus Viscum; species Viscum album. The sequence continues at coordinate 765,868,359 of OY728150.1, forward strand.
TCTTGGAACGAGGCCTTGACAAAATCTTGTTTGTAGTCTTGGCACGAGGCCTTGGCTATGTGGTTATGATAGTCTGGCATTATGCATTCCATCATTATGAAAGTTGTTATTGATATTGCATGTGATTATTCGACTAGTAGAATATCCATTTGAGTAAGTAAATGGCATTATTTAATTTTATTTTGCCATATTATGCTGAAGTTCAAGTTTAAAAAGTCTTTTGTTTTAGTTATACATTTCCTTAAATGCTAATGTTTATTTATGAAAGCTTCCGCAATATTATTATCCTTACTGAGCATCTGAGCTCACCCCATTCAATGTTTTAATATTTTCCTGGATTTGAAGAAGTTTTTTATGAATGACCTGCTGGGATAGTCAGAAGAGGATATGAGTGTGGACTATGGAGACTTTGTTATTGTAGTATTTCACTTTATGTTGTAATGTAACATTTATGAATGTATCTATTGTTTCCAAGGCTACTAAACTAATCGGTCTTTAGAAACTTGATCCTTTGTGATCATGACAATTTTACGAAGTAATACACTGACTCTGGGTAGCTGGGGTCGGGGCGTTACAAAAAAATTTATCTTAATTTAAATAAAATTAATATAAAGACATTATATTCAAGCTAGTGTGAATTATTTTAAATTTACAATTATATGTGGATTGAATTTTAAATATATTATATTGTTTTAATGAGAAACATTTTACAATTAAATTTATATTATGGAATGATTTTACATAATCCAAATATCACATACCTAATTATTATTTAAACCATAATCATATCAATCATCAAACCAATTTTTTGATGTGGCCTAAATAGTGTTTCAAATAAATTCCCTTCTAATTGATCAATTTAAAATTAATTAATTATGAGTAATTAAAATTTTAAATATAATGAATTTATATTTTGGCCTTATTTCATAATTAAAAACTCATTATAAATTACTTATTATTAATTTTAAATAAAAATTATTATTTATATTTCTTTTGAATTTATATATTATTTGCTAAATATATTTGAAACATTAACATTCAAAATTTAGATTAAATATTTCATAAAAATTAATTATTTATAAACCAATTTATAATTAATTACTCTATAATCCTTTAATAAATTAATATAAACAAAAATATAATTTATAAAATTTTATTAAAATCATCCATATAATATAAATCATCCTATATGTTAAGTATATTTTTAATAATGTCTTAATATAACCTCAAACGTATGGGTAGTCCTCTACAAGTGTAAATCCTTAGACACTTGTTCGAGACACCTATAAGACCATGCATAAAGGAAATCCAATACTAAAATTTATTATTCATAGAAATAACACACTAAATAAAGGTAATAAAAATTTTACAGTTATGTAGATCAAATGTTTTATAACCTCGACCCCATTAGCCTGGAGTAGAGGGTTACATTATTACATTAAAACAAGATTCATGGTTTTACATCCTGAAGGATAGAATAGTTCAGAATACATTCTAATGAATATAAAAACCTTAGTTTTATATACCTTTTAATATATTAAATACAAAAATGTATTATCCTTGAGATCATCTTTATTCCTCCTTCCTTGTCCATATATATCATTCATTCAAAATCTATTAGAATCCTATGGAAATGAAACGTAATAATGGGGTGAGATATAATTTCTACAAAGAGAATTTGTATAGTGAAAAATATTATTAGCAAATAACCATAATCAATATTTAATGATATATAGTTAAAACCCATTCCACTTAAAAAACATGAGTATTATATAGTTGGAATTATGGATAATCAAATAAATCCATATAAATATACCCACGTGTTTAAAACATACAAATTTATATAATATTCATTATAATACTAATATAGACATCAAATAATATCTCATAATGATGTAATGATTAATTATTGACATCTGAAACACACATTCAATACCATTCTCCAGACAGTTTATAAATATGGGAAAATCCCATCTGATTTGGCCAACTGATTTATCGCATGAAACTTATAGATGCATCGAGGGGATATATAATTCAGGGATCAATATATCACATATTATTTCTTATTTATGCCTCATATGATGTGTGTGAAACATAAGAAACGTAATCATTTATATTGAAAAGATAAAATAAGAAAAATTAATTCTTACCCCCATAGATAATTTTAATCATAATCAAGTAGAGTAATATAGTGGATGATTATAAAATAGTACTATCCAATTAAGAAAGATCATTGTCCATATAGAGAAAAAAGGTTTATTTTATAGTATAAAATCCTATGCTTATTATAATTATTATAATGGATTTTGTCCTCTATAATAAAAATTCCAATAAATGACAATATAAATCATTATTACATTGAAAATAAAATTTTGAAAAATAATGTTCAAATAAATTTAAAATCACATTTATTTGAAAATAACTAATCAAACTTTTAGAGACATATTTTAATAAATGATTTTTAATGATGTAAGGTATTTTTATTTGCATCGTACAAGTTAAAAAAATGATTACATACACATTTATGAAAAAATCAAAAATGTTATTGTTTAGAAAATGATAACAATTACGGAGAGATTTTTTTTAACAAATGTAATTAAACAGGATAAAATTAAATAAATTATTCATTTTTATAATGTTACAACACATTATGAAATATTTTTTGGAAACATGGATGTAGAAGAAATATAATTTTTGACAGAAAATAAAATATAATCATATTTTCTTAAAAAAATTTCTTACTAATTTTAATTACCATAGAGAGTAAATGTAGTACAATTAATTTTTTTTTAAAAAGAATAACTGGAGGAGTATAATTTTTTTATGTTAAAAATTTGATCTAATTTTTCAATGGGATACATAAACGTATATAATATTGAATAATGACGAGTTTGTGAAATAAACCCTAAAAATTTAATTTTCACTGTGAATTAAAAATTCCATAAAATTAATAACATAAAATAAAAATTAAAATAAAATTAATATACTGATATTAATTATATAAAATATCAATTGGGTTGTATATAAAACAAAAATAATAATTTATTGGGGGATATGACATATTTTTTATAGAAGTAAAAGTGAGACATGAAACCCTTACCTTAGGGTTAACTTCCTTCAAATGCGTCTTCAAATTCTAAACAATAAATATTGGTGTATTTTAAATATATTATATAACCATACAAATATATCCAATAACATATATTACTATCTAATTGACACATATCACTCGTTTATTAGCAATTCATCATTTAAATGTCTTTTTTGGTGATAATTGTTTCACTTTTTACATATTATATAGTAATTATACCCTTTTACATTAATACCTTTTCAATAATTTATATAACGTTATATACGATATAAATATAACATAAAATCATTATATAAGTATTTATAGTAATATTAAAATTATATATATAGAAAATGGATTATGTTGTTCATGGAGATGTTAAGTTGTATGTATGCATGAATTATGTATACATTCATTATCAACGAATGGAATAATAGGAAAATAAATATTAATTCCCCATTAAAAATAATATTTACTATATAGGTTTTATTTATATTAATATAATTCATTCTTATTACAATCTACATAAAATTATAATGAGGAATTTTCACATATATAGGTGGAGTGGTAGTCCACAAGTACGCAAGAGCGACATTATTGTTTCCCAACTAATTGAAATGTTAGAAGTTATTTTTTATATTATATGATCAAAAGTATTTTTAGGTTATAAATACTACATATATTCATTAAATTCATCATTAATACCTTCCTTGTAAATCATATGTAAAAACTAAATCAGATGACTTCCCGAGGCGGTATTCCATCATACTCATGAGTGACATTTTCATATACCCCAACTGAATGTTAAGAAATAATTTATATGTAATATTATAATAGAATAATTATAATAATTTCATAAATATAAAAAATACATATGTTAATTCCCTAATTACATCTATCTGTGAAAGGTAGTGAGGGAAATTGAACTACATCATTTCGTGTGGCGGGAGTCCACCGTACACATGATTGATATTTTTGCTTCCAACATAATGGAAGATTATAATGATAATGGTCATCATATTATCATAATAATAACTAAATATATATTATATGTATGTGTTATAATATTTTATTTACTGAACAATATATTATAGAGGTGAGAAAGACATAAAATATAATCCTTTTTTAAGAATGTTTCCACTTCCCTTGGGAACTTCGTTATGTTTTCACCAAATGCCATTATAGGATTAATATACAATCCTAAATCCCTAAAGGGTGTCAAAAGAGGATAACTGAAGATATAATATCTTTTATTGGTTGATGAAAACGGTTCTGGATGTCTGAAGAGGAGAGGTGAGGTGATGAACTTTTTTATATGGGGGAGAGGACATACATAGATTTTCTCCTAATAAATAATTTGTTCCCATGTTTTTCATAATAAACAAGGATCTTGAATGAATCATTCAAAAAAATATTTTATAAGGACTAAATATCCAAATAAAATTAGTTTTGGATAAGGTTTAGTTCATTTTAACCATTATATTCTTAGTTTAACACCCATGAAACCCATATTAATTGTAACCGTGGTAATTATTTTGTGTTGTTTTAACTATAAATTATATGAAATATTAAAATTAAAATATTATATAAAATAATTAATTATTGTCAAAAAAATATAAAATGTATTTTTAGAAAATCATATCAATGTGTTGGAATAATTTAATTTAAGATCAAACTCACATATACTTTGGAAAAATAATATTTCAAAAGAAAAACAGTCAAATGTTAAAATAAATTATATCATAATTGAATTTGATAATTTTTAACATCAAATAAATTATTAAAATATTTATACATTTGAACAAAATATATTTTAAAACTAATTTATAATAAAATTTTCATTTGTAAATAATTTAAACGTAATGGAAGTTTTCCTAAGGACCATTATTTTAACTATTCATAAAAAAATTATACTTTTCAAAAAAGATGAAAAAATACCCAAAATATAACTTTGATATGTGGATTTCATATATAAGAATTTATTTTCAAATAAATTTTAAAAAATTTGTAAATATTAATCATAAATCATGTGTACCATGAATGACTAAACTATCATTTAAAAATAACATTTTCTTCAAAAAAAAAATTGAATTTCAATAATATAATTCAAATTTTATTTCTAATAAAAATACAATAATAGAATTTATTTTATAAACGTGTAAACCATATAATTTTATTGATCAATTTTTTGATATTCATACCATTTGACATATTGGTTATTTTATATGGATGATGTTTAAATAATAATATTTTAAAAGAGTATTGTGTTTTGTTTATAACCAATATTTCATATATCACAATTTATAGAAGTGTTTGGATTTATTTGTGAAGGAATAGTATATAAAGTGCGAAGGTGTTACATTATCATCTATGATTAATATTTCTTGTCATGTTTATTATCCAATAGGATGTTGTTCTATTAAAACCTCTAGGTATTTCATTTTACAACTGTAGACCAAATTAAATTCTCTCAATTTATTCTTGGTATTTTTAATAAAGGGTTACATAATTGAGAAAATTTTAATTATAATAAAAAATCATGAGACAGGTTAATAGAAAAGCCAAATTTTAAGATTGAAAGGTAAGTGCAAAGGACATCTGGCATAATCCAATTAATGGGGTTCCAAATAAGATAAATTTATTGGGAAATAATTATATTGATATGGAAGAGAAGGATAACAATCATGGGATAGTTGTAGAGAAAATTCATCACAATAAAGTGACTAAAAGAAAAAAAGATAAATCTAATATGAGTTAATATACCAATTAATTCCTCAAATAAAAATTTAATTGAATAATATTTAATTCACGATTTATTTTCTAATGTGGTGTAATACGTTAACCATGTAGATTATAACATAAATAAATATACATACATGACATCAATAATTTCACCCATTGATCATTTTGGTCAAAATGTAATATTTTACCTTGAAAAATAAGTTTTCATATTTAATTTTCCTTTCATGAAGTAGTAAAATTAAATTTTAACAGATCTTAAGATCAACTATGTAATAAAAAGATATCCCACACATTCTTACTAAAAACAAATTATTAGCACATGTTATCCCAAAAAACCCACATTTGAACTGAATATCAATAACAAATATATAACCTTTAGGCCTTTCCTAAATGTTTCTACCCAAATAATATGTCCATAATTTTTTAAATGATGTTACTAAACCATTATAACATTATATTACCTATATATCATAATCCATCTTTTAATGTCACATGTCAAATAATTGAATAACTTCATCACCATAAAACATCATTGAAAACATGATTTCTTTCCAAAATTAATTTTCTCTGTATTCAAAAAAATTAAGATCAAATTATCAATCTTAATTCATAATTCAAAATATTAAATATACTAAAATAGATATAACAAAAAAAATAAAATCACTACTCAATTTCTATTTTACTAACACTCTCCCATTAAAATATATCCTTCATTATTAAATAAACATAAAAAAATATTAGGGTCGATCATCCACCAGTGTTGTATTTCCAAAAATGTTGACCTTTCAAAAAAATCCATTTTCTTGTAACCATTCAACATGTTTCAAAAAATACTTATAGAAAAACTATTTCAGTATAATCCTTATATGTTTCATGATTCCTATAACAAGATAATCATTATTAAAAAAACTTCCATAAAATTATTGAATCCAAATACACATGTACATTATTCCACATCGATCATGGTAATAACATACACATGACCACTATCCCTAATATTATTTGGGTTAATATACCCTTGAAGCTTAAGAAATTGGTTTTTATTGATACCTATGTCATTTTAGTTGATGAATTTGCAAAAATAAACTTATTTCATTCATTTAAGATCACGAGAATGGTGGTAATTCTCTTCATAATGATAGTAATCTCCCATTCAATTCTAGAATGTGACAAGGTGTTTCTTTCGAAAATTATCCTATGTGAAAATACCCTTATTTTCCTACATCCCCTTATCCATATTTGTCTCTACCATCCTATTTGTGAAATTCATCCCTATGAATCCACATGACTTAGATAATTTATTCCATATCTTGATAGAATATGATATGATTTCTTTTTATAATGAGATTTTTTTAGATGATGGTTCCCTTAAAATAATTATGTTTAAAACATCATTGAAATTGTCAATATTTCACTTTGGTTTATGTATGTATTCTATAGAATGAATGTACAACCTTGTAATTATGGATTCATACTATGAAACAATATGATCTTTTTTATTGATAGATTCAGAAATTTTCTCTCCTTACAGGATCATTTCTTGAGAGTAAAATGACTTTCCATGAATAGTTTTATAAAATACTTCCATTCCATGTTTTTATCATCTTTCAAATAATTATTTTTTTTATTCGATAACCACTATTGATCTGCATCTCTGGCGAGATAATAAACCTCCATGATTTATTTTCTATTTTATATCTTCCTAAGGAATAAAATATCTTCTCCAAAGATTATACCGATTTAATATATATAAATATTTTTGTAGTCTAATTAAATAATGGAGATTGCAGATGCATAAATTTGAATAACATTCTTAAGCCATGTAGTTTATTAGCTTGGTGCATATTATAGAAAAGGTTATTTCTCTTAACCTGATATAGATAATTTAATATGGTTAAAATTTGACTAGTTTCATTTCAAGATATAGTTACATCTTCATTACCTTTCCCAAGAGGAAAATCCCTCCACGGGGTACATGAATTGATATGGTTTTCATAACATTGGGTTGGAACCATTTTGAAAATGAATGCCTATACTAGATTAGATCATAACATTATGAAATATAATTTATAATCCCATAAGTAGTGAAACTGTTAACATAAATTTATAATTTATTCACAAATAATCCAAAATTGTAAATATGGATTCATTAGGAATGTTTTAATATAAGAAATAAATTAAAAATCCTAAATAATGGCTTGTAATTAAAATTAGAATTATCATAAGGATATAACCATAGATTATAAAAATAGGTTCATAGTAATGACCATTTTCATGTACCACGTAACCCTCAATTCATTCCCGATGAGTCTTTTTTGGGGTTAATTACCCTTGAGTACATCTATACGAGAACAACATCAACATTTAGTATACATATCCAGATGTATTTATTTGAAAACTATATAATTTATACCTTAACAATAAATTAGGATGTTATCTTATACTCATAATTATCCTTAATGTTTTCCATAGGTTTACGTTCTATAATATATGTTTTAATAAATCGAGTCCCAACGATTTATACTAATGTACTTATGATACCTAATGTAAAGACCACAACCATAGAATCTCAGAGTTATTGGATGCTTTATTAAATTTTAAATAGTTATAATTTATTACATCCCAAATGGGAAAATTATTTATTAGTATTTGTAAACTATATATATATAAATATATATTAATTTCACGGTTATTTGAAAACCTAAAATAAAACAAAGTATTTTCCTTGAGATATTATTTATTATCTGTAACATGTTCCTATATATCGATCATAAAAATTCATTAGAAAACTAGAAAGAGGAAGCATAAAGAATCAGTTATCTCTAATGCATTGTAATGGTGTGCGTACAATGTAAGTTATCATGAATAAATAATAAAATTCAATATAGGAAGTAAAATAACAAAAATATATTAAACTTTAATAATAGATGTAGAATAATATACAAGGAATAAAGGATGATCATATAATTCTATACAAATAATTACATGAGATTGAAACAAATCCATGGAAATTATAGGTATTTGAATAATTACATGGACATCAATAACTGATATCATAATAAAAGAATTATTAATATCTGAAATCTAATAAACACTATCAAGTAACATCACAATTAAAAATGAAACTACGGGTAATAACATATATAATTGGGAAAAGTGATTTTTTTTGCATGTAATATGTTGATTCATTATAGTTCTATGTAATTTCTAGCCACACCCATATTTTAATTTCTTTTTTAGCAAATGGTCCTTCAAACTGAAAATTTCCAATATATTTATGATAAGAGTATAATCAACACAAGTATGATGTATGAAATTTTATAACAATATATCTCATGATGTGATACCAAATCATCCAGGACCTAATCCAAATAAGTGACTTCACTTCCCTATTAGTTCATGGATGAACCATCATCCATATGGCTTGACTCCACATAAAAATGTGTAAAAATGAAATATAAACCCTTAAATAATTCATATAATCCATTTATTAATATTTTAGTCTATAAAAACGATTTAACATACCATTTTTGATGGCTTGAAAATTAATTGTGGAGTCACATTCTAGAAATAAATTGTTAAAAACAGTCACACTTGAAATGATAAGAACATTTATAACTCCTATAATCTTTTCTCCAAGACATGAAATATTCCAAAATATCCATAAAACATCCAATAATCCCTACACTATAGAAGTGAAAAATTTTCCAAACCCCAAGGGACCTATATTACCATTCAATTCTCCACCTAAATTTATTTTGATCGAAATTTAAGGAAATCGGATTCTATAACACTTCAGGAGTCCCCATTGATGGACCGTAAATTCTAGAAATTCTTGGATCTATGTGAACAGTGAATTCACTTACACTGTTTTCACAAAATACATGACTTAAAACATATGAATCCTTAACATCATCCATGATTCTTACAAGAGAATATTGAATACTAAATAAATTGGATGTCTGAATGGTATCATCGTATATGAACCAGAATAGATGCCAGAGCATGGTCACTTCCACTAAAAACATTCCAAAGATGTAGAGTGAAGTTAAGTCCATTACAGATATGAAATAATTCGTGTAGGGTGTCTGTGACGACTATAATTAATTCAATGAGGTCAAATAACCCCTTCCACACCACCAAGGTAGTAGAATATATGAAAAATATATTCCATAAAACCTCCCTAAGTACATTTCATAAATCGATGCTGGAATAAAGGTAAATTAATCCAACTTTTTAACATTATTAGGAGGAAATATTATAAGGAACTAGCCTTATTACATTACATAATCTTGAATTTTAGTCAATAAGTCACGTACATTCACGCTGAGGATCATTTAACGTTTAGTGCTTTAGGTAATTGGGATATAATAAATACATAAAATCACACATTTATACAGAGCTACTACCCTAAATATAGTATCAATTTATTCCAAATATTAATGTATCTAAAAAATATATTTTATTAGAATAATCATTATAATATTTATCTTAGATTCATTATTTCTCTTAAACATCCTTATAATTTTTGGAAATTATTTAAAAACATGGGATGAGAAAAAAAGAGCAGTAAGGGATATAAAAAGAAGGAAAGAAAATATTTCTCCGTGAATACATTTAAATATATGAAAACATTTTTATAAGGAAATACTTTTCATCCATATATACATACTTTGTGAAACATGATATTTCTATGTGATTTCAAAAAAAAATAAAAAACCTAAATCGAACCATAATGGTATCTTGGGGAATCACATTTTTATATTGTAACCATCAAGGCAACATTATAATTTCTAACCCATAGAACTAACATACAATGTAACACTCAAGACTACATTATGGTGTAACCAATACAATTATAGATGGAGTAACCATATGGATGACCTCTAACATAAATATACCTCATGCATTGGAAGGAGATATAGGTCCCACCCATCATCATAATCAATTACCATGTACCATAATATAATCATCGAACATGAATACTTGAATAAAATAATTCATCGTCAATTCTATAATACTATAATTTTAAAAGGTGATTTTATAAGAAAAGTCACTTAAAAATTACATATAATTGACATCATGATCAATATAACAATTGGAATATGTATATACTATAAATACACATACTAAAACAATATAAAATGAAAAATTTATCACAGAAATTATCATAAAACAACAAAATTAATAAAATATAAGGTTAACCCAATGAATGGAAATTTTGTTAAGAATTCTGTTACCATAGGTTTTCTTTACTTAAAATGTGTTTAAACCTTCTCTTGAAGACTTCTCCTTAAGGCCCTCTTTAAGGTCCTCAGTTTTGGCCTTTTGGTTCGACCAATAGTGCCTGGACATGGGGGAGGGTCTTGGAAAGTTAATTCCGTTGAACTTAGACAAGGATCGAGGCTTCCGTGGTGTGAGTGGAAGAGGTGAGGTGAGGGTGATATTTATAGTGGAGGAGAGGATGGGTATTGCATTATTTTAATCATTTGATTAATATTTTTGATAAATATTATGAATAATAATGTTTCATTTGATCGAAAATATAAATAAGCGAATGTGAATTTGATGAAATTTCCATTTACATCATTCACGACACAAACATCATGTGAAAATTCATTTATTTAGTATATTTTTTTAATTACCTTATTTAACTATTCACAATGAAATCATGTATTTTTTAAAAATCTCAAAAACTAACCATAATTAATTTTGACGTGTAAAATTAAATAATGGAATAAAAATTTGGGAATAATTTTCTAAATATGATTAATTTGGTTTTAAAAAAAATTATATTTTATTAAAAAAAGAACAATTTTAAAACTATAACTGATTAGATATTACCTTGAAAAATTAATGAATATCTCATTATCTTATAAAAATGGAAAAATAAAATTATAATACAATTTACTATTCACAAGGTCCATATAACTATTCATAATGGTTTTTCAATATTCATCAAAAAATCAAGTTGGTTCTATCAGATTCCAAATAACTTACTGATCACAACTGTAGATGTTTATTTTTCGAAATTCATGTCATAGAAATAGAAAATTATGTTTAATGTCTAGTTTATAACTATCTATTTAAAACAATGTTCCATTATGATGAGAATCAATGTTTCATGAATTTCATTATATTTATTTGAAAACCATGGGATGATACATTCCTCCCATCTTCTGGAAATTGATTCCTCAAAATTTTATTTATTTATTAAAAAAGTGAGGATACCATTCCCTCATAGAATTTTAAGATTCCCGTGTTTCTTCATAAACCATGTGGTTTCTCTAAATATCTTATACATGTTGGATTAACTTATTCTACAATAAATTATTTCTATGATCAAGAATCTAAACATGTTTTCTTTATACGGAAGGTTCTCTTCATGCGGAACTTCTTCCAGGATCATGACATGAGATGAATGGCGGACATACATTCTCAACATAGAATCATAAAAACAATTGTGTTTGTGGGATAAACTTTGAGGTAAAGATACTGAGTAGGTTACTGGTCCATCATTCACCCAAATTTCATAAGGTCCATTGAACCATGTACATAGCATTCCTTTCATACCGATATACATAAAACATTTCCACGGAGAGATTGTTTGAAAAACATCATCACCTACATCAAGAAAAATCATTCCTCTTATTATTTGCATAAATTTTCTGTCATCTCAGAGCAGTCCTCATTTCTTATCGGATCATATTTACTTTCTCCAACACTTCCTCTACTAATTTTGGTCCCATCAAATTTATTTCCCCGATGTTATCCCCAATATCTGGAGTTCAAAATCAATTATTATACAATGAATCATACGGTTCCACCTGTATACTAGAAAGAAAAAAATTTATTATAAGAAAACTCAACTAAATAAATATTTTAGTCCCAAATTCATCAGTAGTCCATTGAAGAAACTCAAAGAATATCCTCCAATATCTAAATCAATCATTCTATTTTTCAACTGAAAGAGGATGAAAAGATGTAATGAATTTTTTTTGTGCCCAAGGAATTATGAAGACCCTTCAAAAAAAATAAGTGAACTTGTTATCTCAGTCAGATACAATGGAAAGAGTCACTCCATGTAACATGACAATATTTTCAATGTACAATGAAGAAAGCATATCTAAATTAATTGGATATCAAATAGAAAAAACTGAACATATTTATTCAGTTATTAAGTAATTGTCCAAATCTCATAGTTACATCTATATATATTTTGTAGTCCCACCACAATTTCCATGGAAACATTTTCCCATTCCACTCAAGTAATGGAAAGGGTTGAAGCATCCCTTTGGGTAACTACTACTTTTCTTTTACCTATTGACATGACAAACAATTAATGTTAAAATATTATATATCTCTTTTCATTATATCCCACCAGTAAATAACCTGATGGTATTTATAAATCATATTACTACAATGATAAACTGAAAATGAAGAATTATGAGCTACGCATAATAAAAATTTATTCAATAGGGAATCACAAGGCACATAAAATCATTTTCCAAATCCTAAACCCGAATCTTTATCAAGGTTAAATCATTGATATGTACCAATTTTAACCCATTAAACCTTTTCCTATATCTCATGGTATTCTTTTTTACTTTATTAATTATATCGAATAAAATTTACTATACAAAATCTTAAAGAAAAATAAAGGTGTTTCCAGCATAATCAATTTCGATGTAAAAATTTTCTAATCATTTATCAAGGGGACATGTTCCAAGTTTATCCCCGTTAATGATGCATGATTTTTTACCTCAAGGAATCTACCACATTATTTTTCTTTTCCCAGATTGAAATTTATAATTAAGTATTAACTTATTATCAATTCAATCTATCATCTCTTCCTCATGTTTAATTCATTTTGGGTTAATATATACATTATATTTTTTGGTCATTATATATTTCACATTTTTCTCCGTAAGAATGATGCCACTATATTTTCAATGAATAACCACAGTTTCTAATTCCAAATAGTGTGTGGGATAATTTTTCTCATGAGTTTTTAGTTATTTTTAAGCCTGAGAAATTACATGATCATTCAGCATCAGAACACAACCATGTCACTTCAATGAAGCATCATTGTAGATTATAACATCAGCATTTCTATATGGAAGATTCAAAATAATATCATTGAACAATCTCATATTCAGTTCCTAAAAACAAAAATCACATTCCTCTATACAAATAAATTTAAATCATTCTAATGTTAACATAGTTAGTGGGATAGATAACCATGAAATGTTTTTAACAAACCATTAGTAACAACTTACTAATCCATTAATTCTATGAATTTTTTTAACATTTTTTTTGTATTGGTCGTTCATTTAAAACTTTTTTATGGAATGATCTACTGTTATTCCATCCATAATTACAATGTTCCCATGAAATGAAATCTATTGCAACCAAAAATAACACTTGCTGAATTTTACATATAGACTCTTTTACTTTAAATGGGTGAAAAACAATCCTTAAATGTTTTTATGATCCTAATAACTTTTATAAAATACCATAATTCCTTCGATAAAAACTACTAAAATATTATCCAAGAACTCAAGAAATATTGGATTCTAATATCCATGAATACATCAGGTGCATTAGTTAACCCAAATGGCATAAAAATCATAATGTGAAAATATAGTAAAGAACAGAGTCTTAAGGATGTCTGAGTCCATTACATTCAACTTATGGTACCCTGAACGTAGGTCAACCATCGAAAAATAATGTTCTTGCTAGTTCTGATCAAATAAGTCATCTATATGAGGCAAAGGATACTATTTTTTAATAGTGATGTTTTCAAGGCTCTATAATCAATGAAATGTCTCCTGGAATCATATTTATTTTTACTGACCAAATAGAAGAACCACATAGTGAATTGTTAGGATTAATGAATCATCTTTTATGCAACACTTGTAGATTATTTTTCAATTCAATAACATCCATTTGAGCCATCCGATAAGATGGTTTTGAAATTGTCTTAGCAACAATAACTATGTAAAATGTAAATTCAACATCCTCATTAGGTATAAAACTAGGTAACTCATTGCCAAAAAAACAAGATATTCATTTACCAGTAGATCTTATTTAATCCGAGCAGTAACATTAATTTCAAAAATATGATCATTATAACATTCATTTACATATTTTTACTATTTCTCACATTCCTTGATATGTTATCAATTGTATGGGTTCATTCATGTATACAAACAGAAACCCTTTCTAAAAAATAACTTCTTTGGCTCTAAGATCAATCTTAGCATGATAAACAGAAATCAAATCCATACCCAGAATGGCATCAAACTCTACAAAAGAAAAAACAACATGGTTTTCAGGTAAATATTTTCAATAGCACCCAATAAAAATATTCTTATAAATCCACTTTTCTGTAATATTTAACCATAATTTTTTAACAATAAGTTATGGTCTCATTATTTGAGTTGATGTTTCCAATTTCCCAGAAATGTTCTTAGAAATAAAAGAATGTTTAGACCTTGTATCAAATAATACAATATAAAATTATGAGTAAACAGAAATAGTACATGATACTACATAAATGGATGGCCCGAAATTTTCTATTGTAGTCGCAATGGATTTCAGAAGAATTTTCTACTTATAGTCTATCTTGTTGGAATCATTCAGATATCTCTTTGGGAAGGTGTTTTCTTAATGACCCATCTGATCACTTTTAAAACACATTACAGTTTTCTTATCAGGATTAGTCTTAGGATCATTTTAATTAAAATATTGAGACATATTTCACAAATCACCACATCAAAACCACTTATCATTTTTAAGACATTCCCTAATGTGTTTTTTCCACACTTTTCAAAAACTTGAAACTTGACTTTCTTACCATCAAATTTCACTAATTGATTATTACCCACCACTTTCCATCAGGTCCTATTCATCTCCATATTTTAAATGTGAATGTGATCATTAGAAAACTCCATTTCTGCCCTCTCATCACATTATACAAGTTTCTATTTTCTTTTGAACTCACAAAAATCAAATTCCCTTGGATATCATAGCTTGAATCATAAGAATAACTAGCTGATTTTTTATCTAGATCCAGAATATGATTTGGATCCTACCTCACCATTTCGTTGAATTTTTCTTCATACGTAACAAATTAATCATCATTTTTTCATTAATTAAATTAATTTCTTCTCTATACAATTTAAAACCGCCTTATGAAAATAATTTTCAAGTAAAAAACTTTTAAATTCATCCCAATCTATAGTTTAAATATCCTCTCATTCCCTGACATTTTTTACCATTGACAACCACTAACAAGATTCACCTTCTTACCAATATGGGAAAGACATAACTTTTGATAAATTGAACATCCCATAATATTGAATTTCTTTTCAAGGGTTGTAATACATCCTTTATCTACTATTGTGTCAATGGATCTACTAAAAGCAAGAGAGTGTTGCCTCTTAAAATGTTCCACTATCATCATGTTCTATGGTGGTAACTCTGGATGTTTGTTTATCGACGACACTACCATTTATATATTTTGTATGATAAGCCATTACTATAAAAAACTTCTCTATTCCAGTCCCTACCATTCTAGGTTACAAATTCGGTAGAATATCATTGTTTTAGTTCCTTTCCACTTTAACATCCTTGTTATTTCTATAGAAACCCATTCTGAAAAAACATATCTTATTCGAAGAAACATGTTAATATTTAAATAATATAAAATTTATAATTAATCATACTAAAAAAATAATTTATGTTATTCGTTATTTATCATCCTAACCCATAATGTTATCTAATCCATCCTCTGATACCAACTATAAGGACCCAATCCTTTTTCATTACATAATTTTGAATTTTAGTCATGAACACACTTTCTTTCACCGTGAGGATATTTTCATGTTTAGATCTATATATATTTGGGTTAAAATAAAAAAAATACAAATATATACGAAGTATATATTAAAAATATTATCTATTTATTCCAAAATATAAAAATTTCAAATAAACATGTTTTATTTGAAAAATATTCATAACATTTAACGTGGATTCCATCATTGTATTCTACATCCTTATAATATGTGAAAATCATTTAGAAAAATGGGATGAGAAAAACAATATTAGTAAGGGATATAAAAAAAGTAAATAAATAATTATTCCATAAATACATGTAAATGAATGATATCATTTTTCAAAAGACATACTTGTCACCCATATGTATTTAATTAGTAAAACATTATATTTTTAAGAGATTTAAACAAAATATAAAGAAAATAAATAGAACCATAAATATATCATTGAGAATCACATTATTATACTATAACCCATGTGTCTGCCTTATGATTTTTAACCCATAGTACTACCTTACATTGTATCTTTCAAGTCTACCTTATAGTATATCCATCATATTTACACATGGAGTAACCATACAATTAACCTCAAAATTACAAATACCAATGCATTGGAGGAAGATATAGGTCCCACACTTCATCAAAAACAATTTCTAATAACCATCAATAATCATCAAAGAAGAATAAATGAATAAAATGATTCACCATAAATTTTGTAATACAAGACATTCAAGAGATGATTTGATAAGAAATGTGAGTTAAAAATAACATATAATTGATATTAGAATCAATATAATGAAAAGAATATGTATAAACTATATATAAACATAATATAAAAAATTTATAAAAAATTTAACACATAAATGATCTTGAAACCACACTATCAATTAAGTAGCAGGATAACCCAAATAGTGGAATCTAACCTAAGAATCCCCTTACCTTAGGATCGTCTGACATCAAATGTGTTTAAACCTCATCTTGATCTCTTCTCCTTGAGATCCTCATTAAGGCCCTTGTTTTTGGACTTTTGGTGAGACCAGTAGGTGTTGGACATGGGGGAGGTGATTGGGAATAGTATTTGGTAGAACATAAATAAGTCTCAATGCTGGAGTGGTGTAAGAAGATGATTGGGGTGAGGATGGTATTTATAGTGGAGGAGGGGATGTGTTTTACCTTATTTTAATCATTAGTTTAATATTATTTCTAATGACTTTGAATAGTATTGATTTATTTAAAAAAATTGTACTATGTGCATGTAAGTTAGAACCAATAGAAATTTACAATATCCTGACCCAAGAGTTTTGCATAAATTCATTTATTTAGCATATGTTGTTAATTACCATATTTCACTATTCACCAATAAGTCAAGTATTTTGGAAAAATACCAAAAATTCACCATGACCATTTTTCAACATGTAGAATTTAATAATGAACTCAATTTTTAAAAATAATTCTCTAAATATGCCTAATTTAATTTTTAAATAAAATCCTATTTTATTCCAAAAAAACTATTTTTGAAACATTAATTGATTTTATATCACCTTAAAAAATTAATCAAGATCACATTATCATATAAATGTATAAAAATAAAATTATACTAAAATTTTCGTTTTATAAGTGTCATTTTAGTCTACATATTACTATTTATAAGGGCATGATACTATTTATCAAAAAATTCAAGTTGGTTCTATTAGACTCAAAATAACATACTGACAATTTCCCTATATGTCCATTTTTTGAAATTCTAATCATTGAAGGGAAAAATCATGTTCGATAGCTAGTTTATGACTAAATTATTAAAAAATGGCTATTATCAAGATACTCAATGATTCGTTCATTTCATTTAATTTATAGGTAAATCCTTTGTGTGTTATATATATTTTATGGTCTAATATATATATAGTTGTAATGAGGAATGGTTGAATCTTAACCATATTGATTCATGTAATCCATTCAATTTAACTATTTAAAAACTGGTACTAGGAAGGTAGAATAGACAATTGGTCAACAATCCATATTATTCCTGTTACCAAACATGAAAATATGAACAAAGTTCATGGAAGTAACCACTAATGATACTTTAAATATCCTCATGAATTTTTAGTTTAGTGGTCTCAAAAAATTATATGAATGATATATTAGAATCAAAATAAGAACCCAAATGTTATAATTCATCACATTTAGGATTATAGTCTAATTAAACATACATTATTTGGGATAGTAAATCTTATTTAAAAATAATCATATGTAATTAGAAATTGTTTTTAAGAGCCTTTAATTGTTATCCATATAATATATTTAATTCATGAATCACTTCATTTCCTTGGCCTACCCATAAATCTATATCTATGAAACCTCATGATAATTGATTTACTATTCAAAAGACCCTATGTCCATCGATCAAAAATACAACCATTAAAAACATTGGATGTTATTGAAGCCCAATCCCCCAATGGAATGTGAATGTGAATATTTTTTCCATGGGATAATAGCCATTTTCATTTCCACAACACTACAAAAACAAAATAAGTTCTTGATACCAAAAATTATGTTCTTATGCAAGCCCAAATGGAATTTATATATCATAATGAAATAATCTATTTTTGTGACAATTTGTGGTTTAACCAAAGAATATATACCATCCATTGAAAGATACATCACTTTCATTGTCGAGAGTGGATTCAAGATAACATCAAAAATAGTTAAAATGATATAATTACATAGGTCATTTATAGAATAAGAATCCTCATGATAATTAATTATCATAGATACCAATGTAATTCAAATTAGTAAAAAAAGTGAATTTATTATGAATGTTGAAATATTATACAAAAGTAAATTAAGTACTTATCCTAATGTATTTTTTTTCTAAGATACATTTATAATGATATAGAATTTGTTTTTGGGACCATATATTCATTTTAATAACATTAAAAAAATAGAATACTATAATCAACATAAATAAACAAGTAGCAATAGTATGGGAATAAAAATATTCGATGAGAATGAGCCTTCATTATAGAACCATACGAGATAATTGTGATATGATAATAATCAACAATAAAAAATTGAATAGATGATATGGGATCAAATTTTTGGACCCCTCTAGAGAACATGGATTTTTTAGAACTGTTTATGAGTACCGAGATGATAGAAGGGAAAAAAAAGACATCACATAACTAAAATTTCAATAAAAAATACAAAATTATGTAACAAATTATAAATTAACATCCACTTTTTCTTGTTAATATCCTTTTTAATATCATATTTCAATAAAATTGATCTATTCTTTATTACATTCCTGATCAAATTAAAACACTCTGAAGAAGTTATAATATAAACATGAATATATCTTATTTTAACAGAAATGATTTATGTAAAAGATAAAATTTATTAGAAAACCTAGAATGACTAGTTTCCAGAATTATACTGACCTCTTTATAAACAATTTTCCTAAAATAAAAAATCCTAAAAAAGGTAAATATTACAATAATTATCCATTTTTAGAATTTAATAGATAAATTGTGCACTGATACCTTGAGAAATTCCTCAACAGATATTGAATTAGGAGATACACATATATATATTAACATGGATAACATCTCAATATTTATAAAAAATGAAATTGGATAAGTCTTATATTATAGGAGAAATAATTTTTTATGGATGAAAATAATATACATTATTTTATAATAAATTGGAATGCTAGTAAGTAATCTATTAATCACAAAAAAAAACCAACTAGGAGTAATAACCTCAGTAAAATCCCCTTCATTATTCAATCATTGAATAATATAGTTGTTGAAACCGAAAAAGACTGTAACTCTTGGAGGAAGTTTCAAAGTGAAAAAGTGAAGTCATATTCGGAGTCAGAGGCCTGATCTGGAGGCCCGGGAAGCAGTGCGCGAAATAAAGGAGGATCCGCGTGAAATAATGTTGTGCGCGTGAAGTATCCCTGGGATTCGCATAATCGAGCCGATGAGGTGCGCAATATTTGCGTGCCCCAGTTCCGCGCTTCGGGATTTTTCCCACCGATGACTCCCGGTGGAGAAGATTACGCGTGCTGCGTGGATTCTGCGCCGGATGGGGCCTATAAATAAAAGGCGACCCTCGACGGTTTGGGGGTTGAGGAATTCATATTTGCTCTCAGGCGCGCAATTCGACTCCCCCCCCCCCCCCCGCGCGCAATATGACTTCCAGGTAATATCTTTTTTCGTGAAACTTTTCCCTGGGGTTTGCCTTTGCGCGCAACTCGAGAGGCTTCGGTAAATTTCCCTCCTCCTCCCGTTTCTTGCCTTGCGCGCGATCGTTGTCCCTTACACGTAGCCCTCTTCTACGCGCGCAATGCCTTGTGCGCAATCTCCTATCCGCACAATACTTTGGCCATCTTGCACGCCATCCCGGTGTTTTATGCGCCAGCATTCCTTTGGCGCGGAACACCCAGGACCCCTTTACCTATACTCCCCTTGGATGCCTCTCTGTGCCGGCACCTGATGTCTCCCCTGCTAGGAAAGCGTGCCATGCGTTGTTTTCCCGTACGGCCTTCCATGATCGTGAGAAGTAACCTCAAGGTCCCTTTGGTGGTGTTTCCCGTTACGTTTCTTTGCCTTATGCTTCTCCACATATACACGCTAATGGCTATTTCTTCTTCGCATAGCCACACTAACGTGGACCCCCCAGTGGTTCGCCCTACGGATCCCTTTCACTACGGCCTTGCTGATGCCTTCCCTCCCACAACGGGTATAGGGAGTTGGGCATGTAAGACCTAGGGGTGTGGAGTGAGTCCACCTTATCCAAGCTGCAGGACGTTAAACTGCTAAGCACCTCATCCTTAACACATGACGTTAAAATGTGGTCCGACCCCGTGCTTCGCATGCAGGGTCCCCCCAGATTGGACATTTTTATGCCCCTCGTATCCACTGGAATGGGCTCTTCCTTGCATGGAAAGATATCCTCCATGTCAGAGTGGCGTTTGTCCGCCGGCGGAAGGGCTGCCCCAGAGCGTAATCCCCTAGAATCTCTTACAAAAGGTTGCACCTGTGCATCTCCGTACTTCCCCCCTGCAAAGGCAAGTGGAGTCCTTATCCCACTGTGCTTTGTCGCACCACGAGCCTCCACCCTAATGTAATCCCTGGCACCCAGGGCCTCTAACCACGAATAAGACCATGTTTCCTCTTTGGGCCGATCAATGCGTAAGCCCCATTCCGCTTCTCACGGACGCACCCTTCGCGACGTGATCATCTGGTCCCTGCTGCCTCTTGTTTCCCACACTGATCATGACTCATGTGGGATTAGAGCGCACATAGACCATGACATCCTCCTATGGGCCACCTCATAGCATAAGCCCCATGCCAGCAAACTATGTGGACTTTGATCAGTGCTAAAGCATGGTACATAGGAAGCCTCCACGATGTTCAAGCCCACCACCATGTTGTTCCGACCTCTCCACTACAGTTCACCATCTACCATGGGCCACCTCAGAGCTTAATACCCATACCCACCGTGGGACGCCTCAGAGCGTAAGCCCCATACCCACCGTGGGCCGCCTCAGAGCATAACCCCCATACCCACCATAGGCCACCTCAGAGCTTAAGCCCCAAATTCCTCATCCCGCATGACGTTAAACTATATGCCCTCGTCCCACATTACGTTAAACTGTATCTTGTCCCACATGACGTTAAACTGTATCCCCCCTCTTGGGACGTCTCAGGGAATAGGCACCATGCCTCACTCCATCATCCATCCGGATCCTTAACCAGGCCGCCACATCCCAGTGAGATCATTCCACTCCACCCCACTCCATAGTATCCGGGAAGCTGCCCACGTGATGACCCCAACATCGGTGTTCCCCCTAGGGGGTCCTTCAATCTGATCCACTCTCAGTGTGTCGATTAGTCCGATCTGTCTCCTCAAGACATTAAACTCGCAACATACCCCATGATAAACATTGGAAGCTGAGGAAATCCTCAGATGGTACACATTACCCACGTTTGATGTGGGATGTCTCGGGCTTCCACGCCCTCAATAAGCCCGGTGATAAGGGTCAGAAGACAGACATGCAGATCCCCAGCGTCAAAACATGCCAACTACATCCCAACGTGACCCTTCTCCTCACCGAAGGTTGCTGCCCCGATAAGACCCCTTAGAGCATCTTGACGGATGCAGCGTAATTAACTAGCGTCCATGCCGATATGGAACCTGGATTGAGCTTCACGAACCCGTCTTAAATCTATTAGGGAGACCCGGATTAGGTGACGATCTCTGAGAAGGAATCCATAGAAGGAAGAACCAACATACCATCATCTCGGTTTCGATCAAGCAGTAGACGTCCCTGAATAAGGAACGGATGTCGCACGCATTTGGAAAGTGGGAATGCGGGGCTGCGAGCCGCGCGTCCTCCCATGCATGATGGACACGCGCGCGCGCCCCAGCGTAAAAGAGTCGGAAAAAGAAAATGGTGAACCCGACGTGAAGCTATTATCATCAATATGGGGACAGGTAGTGTTCGGGATGTCAGAAGATCAGCATGTCACCAGGTCTGGGTACATATCACCGGGACGTGAAACTCGCCAGGGGTCGAGGCAGTCTGGATGTTGTGCACTCTGTTCCGTTGCGTCATCAGCGTGGATCCCTCTCATCGACCACGGAATAAGGAACGACGTTGGGCTATTGGTTGCTGATTTCCTTTCCTATTACAACTGATGGGTTCATCTCCCCGCTTCCAGGAATCAGATCACTGCATCTGGAGCTCGATCGCCACCTGCCCACCAGTGAAGGGGCAGGGGCAGTACCGACGCGGCTACCCCGCACGGTCTCATCTTTTCTACAGTCGCTTCATCTCTGATTTTTGCGACTGTTGGGTGCTCACGCCCCCTCTTCCAATCAGAAATAATCCAGAAATGGGTGATCCATGACTTGGTTCATAGGTACGATGAGGAAGGGATCATCCCCACTAGGGGCCTGGCCCGTTTGGATCTAGAGGCGGTTGCGCCCCACTATCGTCGCCACCCCTGAGGGCCACGCAGGGAGCCACCACTCCCCACTCCGACGTTGAACCATTTCAGGAGCCTATCCCCATAGCGCCTTGACACATCCCTCCCCTATGAAAATGAGGTGGGGAATGTCTGGGTCCGCCCGATCGGAGACCGTCCCAGGGGTTAATGGAAAGAACCCCCGCCAGGCTACGTCGACATCATCGCCCAGATCCCCAGGCTGAGGACCAGGCAATATCGATTCCCGCACCACCAGATCCAACCCATCTGACCCGACGCCAGCTTCAGACATGAGCGGAAGATAATGCCTATCCTGGGGCACCAATCTCAGCATCCATTGTGGCCCGAGCCACTGCTGACGCCTCCTACCAGATCCCCTCACATGTTGAGCAGGGGCAACCACAAGCCCGACTGGGATCGAAACCCCGACCACCATGCAGGAAAGTTGGGTCGAATCTCCCGGTCACGGGCATTGGCAATGGCCACCACAGACCAATCCTTGGTAGTGCCACCCATCATGAAGGCTCATTCTGTGCCACTCACCTAGAAAGCCAAAGGCTTCTTCGTGACAGCTATACTCCGGGTATGACTCTTTCCAGCACACACTGCATTGGGTATGAGGTCACTCCCCCTACATCCGGCCGCGAGTATGGAGTCATTGTGTATCCAGTCGCTCACTCAAATGAAGGTCCTCCTCATGTCCCTTTCGACATCGATCCTGGTGCTTCTCGCAACCCGGACTTCATTCCTCTCAGTCCCAGTTCTGTTGTGACTAGGGGGATCCTTGACGGAAATCATCCTTACCCTGACAAGCCACCCAGGGGCAGGAAGGCCAGGCCTCGTCACCGTAAGAGGAATGTCAGTGGAGTCTGAATGGAAATTAGACCAGTCTGTTTCTCGGATTCTGAGGCGGAGTACGACTCGACGATGGAACCATCCCCCAAACCTTTGAGTTGAGGGCATGGAAGGGGACGTGGCACGTCATTCTTGTAATCCCCGAATGAGAGATCTGTATGATTCCCTCCTCCCTCTGAAGGTATATCCTGGAGGATGAGGACTTGGCGTACCCCCAGGGGTCAAACCCGCAGTTGCCACTGGCCTCCCCGGAAGAACCCTCCGCCCTTGTCCGGGAGGGTGGGGAATTTTTCTGGGGACCGACAGAAGAGTTGCAAGACGATACACCCTCTGTGAGCACCGACGCTGTGACAGGAGGCCCATTCGTTGGTCCATCCTATCGCGATGTGGCAGCCAGGGCACTGAAGCCCTTGGAGAAAGACTCATGGATCGACGATTCCCCGCTAGCCAGCTCACTGGCCCAGTGGCCTGCGTCGGCGCCATTTCCAGTTCCCCGACTATCCTCGGTGAACGAGCAGATGCAGCAAGGTGCGGAGCCCGAACCGGAGTCATGGAGCTTATGGACCGTCCTCGCGGCATGCCACTTCCCCGAGAAGTTATGGCCAGTCGCAGAACCAGAATTTGATGTGCTAGAGGCGCTCACCACGTGAGAGTTTGAATTTTTCCGCCGGGATCTTCGTGTAAAGTCCCGTAAATTTCAAGGAAATTTTTTTCTTAATTTTCTTTGGAATTTTACAAGAGCGCAGTTTCTGACGACATCTGATTCCGAGGCCCGGTGTGCCCGGAATCATTTTCCGAAGTTTGGCTCGGGTACGTTCAGTGAACGGACGAGCGGGTTTTTCTAACTTTTGAACCGGTGCCCGGAATCGAATTCTGGGGGCACCGATGAAATCACAGCGCCGGTATTCGCTTAGAAACGCCTCTTCCGGAGTTGCGTTTTCTCGGGTGTGGTTTTTAATTTTCAGGCTTAAAGTTAAGAAATAAAATAATTTTGCGACAACTTTATTTTATTTCACTTAAGCCACTTGGAAGCCACTTGAAGCCACTTAAAGGCGGCTTGAACTGAGTTGAACTGGATAGGATGCTATCCAGAAATATCCTACCCCCTGGGTAGGATATTTGTGAGGTGGGGCCCGCACGAGCCCCGCTGTTTCTTTCTGCTAAGAAACGCACCCGTGAAAACCCGTCTTAATGAAAGTCAACTGACGCGTTTTCTAAATTTCTTACAGACCATTAAATGGGCTGTTTCTTTCGTGAATTAAATGGGCTGTTTCTTTCGTGAATTAAATGGCCTGTTTCTTTCGTTGAATTAATTCAACGAATTAATTCAATCGTTTCTTAACCTGTTTTCGTGTGTTGGCATGTTAATAAAATAAGACCAACCCAAAATCTTTTGAAAAGATTTGAGAGGATCACTGTTCCTTCAGCTCCCTCGCGAAGAACGCGAAGAACGCGAAGAACGCCGAACCCGGAAATCGACGACGCCTTCGTCCGAGACGTTCTTCCGATCTCCGATCTCCGATCACCGACCATTTGAGGTGAGTGATTTCGGATTTCCGCTCAAGGTTCTTTTCTTATGGTTTTAAACACAGATTTAATTAATTATAATTTAAATCTGTAGTTCTTGGTGCGTTGAGTTCGCCGACTCAACACCGGATTCCGCGACGACGCGACGCCTCCCCACGAAGACGCGACAATTCCTCTCTTCCGCGACGATCCTTTCCGCGAAAAACGCCCGCGCGCGAAGATCGACGAGGTAGGGATTTCATAATGAGAATTACCCCTTTTTAAATTAATTCCCGTCAATGTTTCTTTAATGAAATTAAAGAACCGTTTGTGAACAATTTTAATCCTATTAAAATTGTTGTTTCCTATGTGGAATCTTTTTCTCCCGGTTGTTTATCTCTAACGCGGAGGGTGCGGGCCAAACGAACACGGCCCGATGACTCTCCGCCGTTCTTCGTGTTTTGCGGATTTGGCGGGCGACGACGGAACATGCCGCAACGGGTGTTTGACGATCCCGCAGTAAAGAACGGATCCCGGGAGGAGCAGCGGCGCAGACGAGAAGGAAAACGGGCCACCGGAGCGACGCCGGCGGCCCGCGGAAGTTACCGGAGGCAGCGGCGCCCCGGCACGCCGCCGGACGAGACCGCCGCGACTGAAGCCGCGGCGGCGGCGGCCAACGGACCCGCGGCGCGCGGGTCCGGTTCGTCCCGGCGGGACGCGGCTCAGCCGCGTCCGCGGTTCGCTAGCGCGGCCCGCACGCGGGCCGCGGTTCTTCCTCAGGCCGCGGGTCGGCGCCCGCGGCTTCCACCCGCGCCGCTCGGCCGAGCCGAGCCGGCCGAGCCGGACCGGGCCCGGCCGGGCCGGGCCGGGCCGACCCGGTTCGGGCCGACCCAGGAGGGAGTAGGGCCGGGTCGGCCCGGGCCCGTACCCCCCTTCTTCGGACGTTTTCGTTCAAACGCCCGTATCTTGAGCTTCGTGCCTCCAAACGACTCGCCGTCAGCGGCAATGCGATCCTTGGATCGAGACGGTCGTTTCGGTATACTATACTCAAGGTGCACCATCCTTTTCGGATGCCTACGTAGTTAAAACTCCGTAGTTAAGCGTGCTTGGCCTAGAGCAGTGATCAGGATGGGTGACCTCCTTGGAAGTTTCCCAGGGTGGGTGTGAGACGGAAAGGCCAATAACTAACAGACCGGGCGTCCGATTGACGTGTCGTCTGTTTCGTTGTTTTCCTCTAAGTGAGACGGATCTTTTGGCATACTCCGCCCGAGGTTTGGACGCAGGTGGAGTACGGTCGGGTTGGTTTTGCCTTAAAACCAACCGGGCCCCTGGGACGAAAAAGCCAATAACTCTCAGACCGGGCGTCCGATTGACACGCCGTCTGCGACGTTGAGTTCCTGTTGTCGATACGGAACTTTTGGATACATCAACTTCAGACATTGTGTCAGTTGATGTATCAGCCTCTCGGCTCGTGGAGCGGACCCTCCCGAACGAGCTTGCTGTGTGCGGGAACCCTAGTGCTGGTTGTGACTGCTACTTCGGCAGCGACGACGGTGCAGAGATCCTCCGTGGACTCCGACGACGACCGTGCAGAGATCCTCAGTGGACTACAGCGACGACGGTGTAGAGATCCTCCGTGGGCTCCGACGACGACCGTGCAGAGATCCTCAGTGGACTGCGGCGACGACTGTGTAGAGATCCTCAGTGGACTGCGACGACTACTGCACTCAGCGATCCTACGTGGATCAGTGCTACCGATCCTATGTGGGTCCAATCCTGTGTGGGTCAGCGCTCAGCGGTTCTGTGTGAGCCAGTCCCTACAGGTCCTGCGTGGGCCCGATCCTGTGTGGGTCCGATCCTGTGTGGGTCACTGCAGAGATTAGTTACCTATCGATCCTTCGTGGGTCCGACGACTTACAGATCATAGATCTTCTTTTCGTTATCCGAAGAAGTATACCTATGTGAGCTGAATCTTCTGTTTTACTCGATAGAGGTGGTGCACTTAGTTGTAGCGGCAGACCCGCGATACTGGAGACGAGCGTATGGAGTACGGAGACCGTGTAGCCGGCTGAGACCTGAAGACTGCTCGACCGACTCGACTTGGAGTGAGTCGACTAGCCCAGTGGACGGAGTGCCCGGTATTTGGCGGCAGACCCACGGCGGACGAAGCGCCTGGTAGTTGGCAGCAGACCCGCGGTACTCGACTGGAGGAGTACCTCTGTAGGCTATTTGGGTGAGCGCCCGGTATTTGGCAGCAGACCCTCAGCGGACGGAGCGCCCGATAGTTGGCAGCAGACCCGCGGTACTCGGCAGGAGTAGTACCTCAGCAGTCTTAGGTTAGTGAGCAGTACCTCTGAGTCGTGACAGAGCCACTGTACACTTCAGAGGTGGGGCTCTTCAGCAGTTACGGTTTCGATAATGAAAATCCTGGTTTGAGCTGAGTCAATAATCCTTGTGTTTCTCTCCTTTGTGGATTGTGTTGAGCTATCCTGTGTGGATTTACTGTTTACTCTCCTTTGTGGATTGTGTTGTTCTACCCTGCGTGGGTATGCGTTTTGCTTTCCTGTGTGGACTGGGTTGTGCTTGGGCTCAGACGTTGGAGCCGATCGGGGAATGGACGACTTAGGTATATGTATGGGCATATACCTAAGCCGTGTCAGATGTTACTTCGTGATTGTACCTCTTCTTCGTGATTTATCCTTTGTGGATTTCGGGAGACCTTCGGGGGTCTTGGGGTCCCTACTAAGTTTCTTATACTCACCCCTGCACGGGCTATGCCCGCACTTCGTGGTGTTGGTTGCAGACGACGGATAGCGCTGATCGTGGAGGAGGCGTGCGGAGCAGGACAGTACCTGGAGGAGGACCACTGGGCGGGACGTACTCGGAGCGGTTAGGTGGACCCGAGGAGCAGTGGAGGCTATCTGTACCCACCCTTCAGGTGGGACTTCCAGAGGACGGCTCGACGCTGCAGTTTTTCCTTCAGTTGCTGTTTTTTTCCTTTCAGTTGTACTTTACAGTTGGGCTTGTATTTCCGGCCCCTTTTACTTTCATCACAGCTTGTACAGTTTTTACTTAGTGTTTACTTTTCCGCTTTCTTACTCTGTGGTGATTGTTTACTTTTCAAAGTAAATGCCTTCCCTTTTTGTTGGGATTTACGCCTTGGTGCTAGTCGCCAGCCCCTGGCCTATGGAAGGTGGGCTTGGGGTAGTCACGGCACGGGCCCCGAGGGTGGGTCGTGACAAATTGGTATCAGAGGTGGTCGGTTCTACCGCAGACTCTGATCTTTCTTCTATATGAAGCAAAAGTGTTTAGTGTATTGAGTGTGGATATCAGTCCAGGGAGTCCAGTGTTGGTGCGGCGGCCGACGTATCCATACACCAGGACCCTGACTTCTGATTCCCGACATAATGCACGAAAACATTGATTGCATGTGTGTTTCAAGTTTTCCCTGTGATTACTTGTGTCAGCTCACCAGGTATACTGTTCTGACCGTGGCATACTTGTTTCCTTTTCAGGATGGCACGACGACAGCAGCCAGCTAGGGTTCCTAGAGTAGGGCGCGACGATAGCCCGCCGAGCGACGAGGCCTCGGTACAGGGCCCATTGACCGCAGAGGCACCGGCGGTACCTTTACCCGCCGAGCCCCCGATGCTTCCAGCACTGGAAGCTGACGATGCACGACGCCTCGGAGCTCTGCACGAGTTCCAGCGCCAGCGACCACCCAGGTTTCGTGGGGATTCGGACCCCCAGGCAGCCGAGGACTGGCTGGAGGCGGTCGTCTGAGTTTTCAGGTTAGTGAGGACACCAGCAGACCTCATGGTGATCCTCGCAGCGAGTCTCCTGCACGCGGCAGCAGGCAGATGGTGGAGCTTGATGCTCAAGGTGCACGATGAGGCCTCCCTCATCTGGACGGACTTCGAGAGCCTCTTCCGCTCAGAGTTCGTCCCGGCCACCCTCCGAGCGGTGCGCATCCAGGAGCTTCTTCAGCTGCGGCAGGGCAGCTTGACGGTCGCTCAGTACGCGGCGAGGTTCACCGACCTTTCTCGGTACTCGACAGAAATGGTACGGGACCCCTTCTTCTGGGCCCAGACCTTCGAGCAGGGATTGATACACGAGATCAGGGCATCGCTGATCTCCCTCAGCATCCCGACCCAGGCAGGAGTGCTAGAGCGAGCCCTTCTGATCGAGAGCTTTCTGGCTGAGTCTACGGCGAGACCTACCGCAGGGCGGCAGGTGGCGGAGTCTTCGGTAGCAGGCAGCCGACGGATGACTCAAGGTTCCGGCAAACGACCTCGGGACACTGGCTCAGCAGTGCGGGGCACACTGCGCGAAGCCAACCTCCCGAGAGGCAGGCAGTGCTACTCGTGCGGCGGGCAGGGCCACATGGCTCGTGACTGCCCGACCTCCCGTACTGAGGAGCAGCAGACCGTGGAGGGGCCACCCAGGCAGAGGCAGAGGGTCGACCGTGGCGGTCCGCAGGGAGGAGGCGGACGAGACAGAGGAGCTGGCCGAGCAGCAGGTGGTGGGCGATGCTTTGAGGCTCTGCCACCACCACCACCAGGCTTTCCACCCCGACCGCAGGGGACCGGAGGACATGGGAGAGCTCATCTTCAGGCAGTTGAGGCCTACGATCATGGGGCTCCGGGAGCAGATGGACAGGAGAGGGACTAGCTCCAGACCTGGAGACTTTTGTTCATGTTGCTTCTAATTTTGTTGATGTATGTTTGTAGATGCTTTGTGTCTTTGTACTTGAGCTGCAGTAATAAAAGACAGCTTTCCTTGTGGCATTTACTTCCCTGTCCTCTCTTGTGTTGTTACTAAGAGGTTCCAGTTTTGACCGTTGACTAGACCCTCACTCTTGAGACATCTACTGGAGGAGACCCAGTTACCACGCACTGATGCCGACAGTGTGACTCAACCCTTGGAGGCAAGAGTAACGGTTGGATCTCTTGGTAGTAGCGTCGAGGCCTTACAACGTCATCCTTGGTATGGATTAGTATCATCCATGTCGGGATTGACCGCATTAGGCGAAGAACGTGGTTCATCCAGGGGATGAGACCAGATTTCTCTTATCGGCAAGGAAGAAATCATGGCAGCTCTAGTGGGACCAGAGGTGGTCCGGGCCACGATAGAGAAGGTCCAGGTGAGCACATGGGAGCGGAAGGCTCAGATGCGTGCTCAGTACTGCCTTTGTATCCCTAGTTTGTGTTGAAGCTTTACGGGGACGTAAAGCCCTGTGGTGGGAGTAATGTAAATACCCGTAAATTTCAAGGAAATTTTTTTCTTAATTTTCTTTGGAATTTTACAAGAGCACAGTTTCTGACGGCATCTGATTCCGAGGCTCGGTGTGCCCGGAATCATTTTCCGAAGTTTGGCTCGGGTACGTTCAGTGAACGGATGAGCGGGTTTTTCTAACTTTTGAACCGGTGCCCGGAATCGAATTCTGGGGGCACCGATGAAATTGCAGCGCCGGTATTCGCTTAGAAACGCCTCTTCCGGAGTTGCATTTGCTCGGGTGTGGTTTTTAATTTTCAGGCTTAAAGTTAAGAAATAAAATAATTTTGCGACAACTTTATTTTATTTCACTTAAGCAACTTGGAAGCCACTTGAAGCCACATAAAGGCGGCTTGAACTGAGTTGAACTGGATAAGATGCTATCCAGAAATATCCTACCCCCTTGGTAGGATATTTGTGAGGTGGGGCCCGCACGAGCCCCGCAGTTTCTTTCTGCTAAGAAACGCACCTGTGAAAACCTGTCTTAATGAAAGTCAACTGACGCGTTTTCTAAATTCTTAACAGACCATTAAATGGGCTGTTTTTTCGTGAATTAAATGGGCTGTTTCTTTCGTGAATTAAATGGCCTGTTTCTTTCGTTGAATTAATTCAACAAATTAATTCAATCGTCTCTTAACCTGTTTTCGTGTGTTGGCATGTTAATAAAATAAGACCAACCCAAAATCTTTTGAAAAGATTTGAGAGGATCACTGTTCCTTCAGCTCCCTCGTGAAGAACGCGAAGAACACGAAGAACGCCGAACCCGGAAATCGACGACGCCTTCGTCCGAGACGTTCTTCCGATCTCCGATCTCCGATCTCCGATCACCGACCATTTGAGGTGAGTGATTTCGGATTTCCGCTCAAGGTTCTTTTCTTTTGGTTTTAAACACAGATTTAATTAATTATAATTTAAATCTGTTGTTCTTGGTGCGTTGAGTTCGCCGACTCAACACCGGATTCCGCGACGACGCGACGCCTCCCCACGACGACGCGATGATTCCTCTCTTCCGCGACGATCCTTTCCGCGAAGAACGCCCGCGCTCGAAGATCGACGAGGTAGGGATTTCATTATGAGAATTACCCCTTTTTAAATTAATTCCCGTCAATGATTCTTTAAAGAAATTAAAGAACCGTTTGTGAACAATTTTAATCCTATTAAAATTGTTGTTTCCTATGTGGAATCTTTTTCTCCCGGTTGTTTATCTCTAACGCGGAGGGTGCGGGCCAAACGAACACGGCCCGATGACTCTCCGCCGTTCTTCGTGTTTTGCGGATTTGGCGGGCGATGATGGAACGTGCCGCAACGGGTGTTTGATGATCCCACAGTAAAGAACGGATCCCGGGAGGAGCAGCGGCGCAGACGAGAAGGAAAACGGGCCACCGGAGCGACGCCGGCGGCCGGAGGCAGCGGCGCCCCGGTGCGCCGCCGGACGAGACCGCCGCGGCTGAAGCCGCGGCGGCGGCGGCCAACGGACCCGCGGCGCACGGGTCCGGTTCGTCCAGGCGGGACGCGGCTCAGCCGCGTCCGCGGTTCGATAGCGCGGCCCGCACGCGGGCCGCGGTTCTTCCTCAGGCCGCGGGTCGGCGCCCGCGGCTTCCACCCGCGCCGCTCGGCCAAGCCGTGCCGGCCGCGCCGGACCAGCCCCGGCCGGGCCGGGCCGGGCCAACCGGGCCGGACCCGGGTCGGGCCGACCCGGGAGGGAGTCGGGCCGGGTCGGCCCGTGCCCGTACCCCCCTTCTTCGGACGTTTTCGTTCAAACGCTCGTATCTTGAGCTTCGTGCCTCCAAACGACTTGTCGTCAGCGGCAACGCGATCCTTGGATCGAGACGGTCGTTTCGGTATACTATACTCAAGGTGCACCTTCCTTTTCGGAAGCCTACGTATTTAAAACTCCGTAGTTAAGCGTGCTTGGCCTAGAGCAGTGATCAGGATGGGTGACCTCCTGGGAAGTTTCCCAGGGTGGGTGTGAGACGGAAAGGCCAATAACTAACAGACCGGGCGTCCGATTGACGTGCCGTCTGTTTCGTTGTTTTCCTCTAAGTGAGACGGATCTTTTGGAATACTCCGCCCGAGGTTTGGATGCAGGTGGAGTACGGTCGGGTTGGTTTTTCCTTAAAACCAACCGGGCCCCTGGGACGAAAAAGCCAATAACTCTCAGACCGGGCGTCCGATTGACACGCCGTCTGCGACGTTGAGTTCCTGTTGTCGATACGGAACTTTTGGATACATCAACTTCAGACTTTGTGTCAGTTGATGTATCAGCCTCTCGGCTCGTGGAGCGGACCCTCCCGAACGAGCTTGCTGTGTGCGGGAACCCTAGTGCTGGTTGTGACTGCTACTTCGGCAGCGACGACGGTGCAGAGATCCTTCGTGGACTCCGACGACGACCGTGCAGAGATCCTCAGTGGACTACAGCGACGACAGTGCAGAGATCCTCCGTGGGCTCCGACGACGACCGTGCAGAGATCCTCAGTGGACTGCGGCGACGACTGTGCAGAGATCCTCAGTGGACTGCGGCGACGACTGTGCAGAGATCCTTAGTGGACTGCGACGACTACTGCACTCAGCGATCCTACGTGGATCAGTGCTACCGATCCTATGTGGGTCTGATCCTGCGTGGGTCAGCGCTCAGCGGTTCTGTGTGAGCCAGTGCCTACAGGTCCTGCGTGGACCCGATATTGTATGGGTCCGATCCTGTGTGGGTCACTGCAGAGATTAGTTACCTATCGATCCTTCGTGGGTCCGACGACTTATGGATCAGAGATCTTCATTTCGTTATCCGAAGAAGTATACCTATGTGAGCTGAATCTTCTGTTTTACTCGATAGAGGTGGTGCGCTTAGTTGTAGCGGCAGACCCGCGATACTGGAGACGAGCGTACGGAGTACGGAGACCGTGTAGCCGGCTGAGACCTGAAGACTACTCGACCGACTCGACTTGGAGTGATTCGACTAGCCCAGTGGACGGAGCGCCCGGTATTTGGCGGCAGACCCACGGCGGACGAAGCGCCTGGTAGTTGGCAGCAGACACGCGGTACTCGACTGGAGGAGTACCCTTGTAGGCTATTTGGGTGAGCGCCCGGTATTTGGCAGCAGACCCTCAGCGGACGGAGCGCCCGGTAGTTGGCAGCAGACCCGCGGTACTCGACAGGAGTAGTACCTCAACAGTCTTAGGTTAGTGAGCAGTACCTCTGAGTCATGACAGGACCACTGTACACTTCAGAGGTGGGGCTCTTCAGCAGTTACGGTTTCGATAATGAAAATCCTGGTTTGAGCTGAGTCAATGATTCTTGTGTTTCTCTCCTTTGTGGATTGTGTTGAGCTATCCTGTGTGGATTTACTGTTTACTCTCCTTTGTGGATTGTGTTGTTCTACCCTGCGTGGGTATGCGTTTTTCTTTCCTGTGTGGACTGGGTTGTGCTTGGGCTCGGACGTTGGAGCCGATCGGGGAATTGACGACTTAGGTATATGTATGGGCATATACCTAAGCCGTGTCAGATGTTACTTCGTGATTGTACCTCTTCTTCGTGATTTATCCTTTGTGGATTTCGGGAGACCTTCGGGGGTCTCGGGGTCCCTACTGAGTAGCTTATACTCACCCCTGCACGGGCTATGCCCGCACTTCGTGGTGTTGGTTGCAGACGACGGATAGCGCTGATCGTGAGGAGGCGTGCGGAGCAGGACAGTACCTGGAGGTGGACCACTGGGCGGGACGTACTCGGAACGGTTAGGTGGACCCGAGGAGCAGTGGAGGCTATCTGTACCCACCCTTCAGGTGGGACTTCCAGAGGACGGATCGACGCTGCAGTTTTTCCTTCAGTTGCTGTTTTTTTCCTTTCAGTTGTACTTTACAGTTGGGCTTGTATTTCCGGCCCCTTTTACTTTCAGCACAGCTTGTACAGTTTTTACTTAGTGTTTACTTTTCCGCTTGCTTACTCTGTGGTGCTTGTTTACTTTTCAACGGCAATGCCTTCCCTTTTTGTTGGGATTTACGCCTTGGTGCTAGTCGCCAGCCCCTGGCCTATGGATGGCGGGCTTGGGGTAGTCACGGCACGGGCCCCGAGGGCGGGTCGTGACACTTCGGTTAACTCACTCCCATCTTTTCCATCAGCTAGCGCCATATCCCGGGATCCAAGCGCATCTCGAGGATATCGGTGAGCAGTGCCATCGGGTCGACCTAGCAGCGCCCCCTGCGGTTCGGCACCCTGAGTCATTAGGCCACCACGGGGCCCTCCATCAACAATGCGTCCAAAGTTTTCAAGTACTCTGCAAAGTTATTGAGGATGCCACCCCCCACGCGCACGTCCGCGGATGGGGGCAGTACGCTGATCTTATTTTCTGTGTGATCCACAGACAACCCGATTCCCTGGGCGGTGCTGAGGGAATGTCGCCAAAGGCAGTGGTGGTCAACATGGATGACCTTTTAGATGAGGGAAACGGTGTGGAACTCCTTGATGAGGACTCAAACTCTGGGGACAAGAAGCCACCGGACCCGTCTGGGAGGATCACTCACCACCAGAGGAGCCTCCTAGGTCTCCCCACGCCCACTAAGGCACTGAAACTGAGCCGAAACATCGGCAAGGGTAAAGAGATTGCCGGGTCTATCAAGCCCGCCGACCCATATGCCTCGGTGCAGAAGGCCGAGGAAGATCCCAAGAAGGCCACGCTATTCCAACAACTTGCTGAGAAGAAGAGGCTGGTTGATGAGCTCTTGGCCGAACGCAGTGCAGAGCGGCGGCCTGACTATGGTAATTCCAGGTTAGGACAGCAGGGGCAGGAGCACCTACCCCTTGTCGAGATTCCCCCGGGAAACCAAAACCATTTCGTGTTCGCTGACAGGGGAGAGGCTGTCGCCCATGGAAAGAGGGCACGATACGTCTCACCGAACCCTCCTGAGCAGCAAAATCACCTAGGGACCATGCTCGGTTTCCTCCCGCTGCCCCGAGAGTCACTCCGCTAGCCGCCCCGTGAGCTGCTGAGCTTGACTACCAGATTGGAGAGCCTGACAATGCGCTTGTGGTTAGAGATCCCCGTCAGGATATGAATCTGCATCTGGATGATCTGATGGAAGTACTAATCACCCTCTTGGAGGCCCTGGAAACTCGGCAGGTGGCAATCCCACTGGAAGGTAAGCCATACCCAGCATGGGTGAGTGATATGCCAGTCCCGCTGGGATTTGGGAACCCCACTTTCGCCCCCTTTAACGGGACCAGAGACCCACCACAACACTTGGCCCACTTCAACTCGAAGTGCGGGCCTATGTTAGGGACTCTGGCGCAATAGGAGGCTTCCAAGCCCCGTTGCTTTGTTCAGACACTGGAAGGACCAGCATTCGTCTGGTACTGCCAGATCCCTGTTGGATCTACGACTAGCTGGGAGGACCTTCGCCGAAAATTCCTCTACCAGTTCAGTTCCACAACCTAGAAGAAAAACATTGCAGACCTCTTCAGGTGCAAACAAAGGCCCGACGAGCGAGTCACGGACTTCGTCGCCCGGTGGAAGGGGCTCACATACTCCCTTGACATGCTGCTGACTCAGGAGGAATTACTGATGATGTGTGTAGGGAATGTCAATATAGTGTTGCTTCTTTCTCTAATCACTCAGAATTTCCCTGGGGGGTTCTAGGATTTCTCGGAAAAGGCTCAATGCCTCGAAGAAGCCCTGCAATAGGCCAGTCAGGCACGCCCGCTGCCTCCTGTAATCCCTACAATGAGAGCCACCAGGGCCGAGCCCACTGCTGTAGCCCAGATAGAGGCCCCCAGATAGCTGGAGCTGCTGCCAGTAAGGCTAGCTCAGCATTCTCATAGGGGTCCACCCCCACGGGCACAGCCTCCAGCCCAGCAACGACTGCCTCAAAATCTGTAGGCGCCTCCGCGTAACGCGCTGCCACCACCCAGGCGAGATAATCCGGCTCCGCCTCCTCAACCTTATCCTCCGGCCCCTGGTCATGGTCAGCCCCCAAGAGCCCCCTTTCCAGACAGAATGAATCGGTCTTACTCGTTTGGTGAGGCCCAGGTCCCCGGTTATTTCCGTAGCGCCTTGGAGCAGTGGATCGTGCGGCTGCCTGAGTGTCGGAAGCCAAAAGAGGCGTGTCTCACTAATCACCCTAGATATTTCCCTTATCACCAGATCTTGGGACACAGCATCCAGCGATGCTATGTGTTCAAGGATTGGATCCAAGACCAGATAACAACATCATAGTCAGGTTGGGCCCAACCCCGGCACAGGTGGAAGGTGTCTTCGTGAGATCAGATGGCAGCAGTGACAACATGGATGAGTGGGAACATGTTTCCAACTGTGGGTCCCGGAAGTATAACGACTGGATGGCCCGCAGGACGGTCGCCCGTGCCCATGGAATCATTTGTGCCCTCCTACGTCAGCCAGAGCCCTCAGAGTCTGCAAGCACCGCTTTGTCATCGTCGTCCCAGCCTACCTCTACCCATAAGAGCAGGCGAAGGTGCAAGAAGAAAGAATGCGCCCTGCCATTGTCGTCATCTTCCTGCACGCTTGATGATTTCATGCCCCCAGAAATTGGGATCCCTCCGGGACCCCGTCTGGTATTGGATGACTCCTCGAGTGAAAGCCTGGGGTATGCTTCGGTTAACACCATAGTGTTTGTAAATCCCTTTTTGGCTCCCGACGATGAGGAATGTCAGGTGGACTCCCCCAATGTCCCCAGCTGTCACCAACGTCGGCGGATCCGTGGCTACGTGAATAGCCGGGGCACGACAGTCATCACCTCCAGTCAGGCCATGAATGATACCAAGACTAGGTAGAGGGCCTGGTATAGAGAGAAGCACACCCGACTCCCTCACCCAGTGTCAACAGGTTCACCTCCGCCACAATTTATGTTGCTGGATTATGCGGGACCAACTCGTTAGTGTCGCAGCCAGCCCTGCCCTTCCACCGTTCGGCTACAACCTTCCGGTCCTAACGCGCTAGACACCTCCCGGGCTTCGACTAGTGAACGGGGAGACGTGCCTAGTACCATTTAGTCGCATGTCCCACTGGCGAGACCCATCATGCCTCCGATCGCAGAGTGGCCTCCTGTAAGCTGAAGCTTGCGTTTGGCCCGAAAGTATGATGTTCTGAATCACCTAGCCAGCATTTCAGCAAGGCTTTATAATTGTGAGGCCCTTACCCTATCATCTGAAATGTGCGAGGCTCTCACCGAGGCACTAAAGAGCCCCCTCTAGTTTGAAATGGAGGTAGCAGCCACAGAAGCCTTCCACACCAAGGTGATTGTAGACGCCAAATGTCAGGCAGTTATTTCGTTTTTTCGTGAAGATGAAGACCTTCCCATATAGGGTCACATCTATCCACTATACATCATCGGCCAGTTCAATGGCTTGGAAGTCCGTCGCTGTCTTGTCGACACGGGTTCCGTGATTAACCTGATCCCAAATCTGACTCTGCGAAAACTGGGGTTGTCTGAGGATGATTTAACTCCCTTCGACCTCAGGATCCAGGGGTATGACAGGACCAAGCAAACCCCACTCATCAAGATTTGTCTGAGGACCCAGTTTGGCAACCTAATTTCCAATACTGAATTCATGGTTGTCTCTTAGGACACTGCCTACAACGCGTTGCTGGGCAGGCCATGGCTCCACATTCACACAGCGGTTCCCTCGTCATACCATCAGTGCCTCAAATACTCCCTTAAGGGTCGAGTGGGCGTGCTCTAAGTAGATGCGTCTCTATTTTCCTCTTATGAAGCCCGTTACCTGGACGCTGACTATTACAAGAGCAAGGAAAAGCAGATCCTGGAAGGTGAGGTCGAGCCCGCCGCTATCACGAGTGATCCCTCGGCAGGTTTGGATGACACATATATCTTCCCAATCCATCGGTTGGAGGCCACGACCCCCGATATGGGAGAGTTCTTTGTTGTCTCGGGTACCGGAGGAAGGCATATTTCCGGGTCTTTTAGATGGCGAGAAATCACCTCGTACTCTTACACCAACCAGGCTCAGGTGATCCCCGAGCCTCCTACCCCTGTACGGTATCGGGACGTTGGGCTCATGGCAACGACAGTACGTCATGCGCGTCTGTTTCGCTGGGCCGAAATTGACCGGCTCAAGACAACGCATCACTACTGCTTTGATGTCGTAATGTGTGGCCCCTTGGGCCGAAGGCCAGATGGGATTGGATCAACCGCCTTCATCTCCATGGTCTCCGTGGTGCATGGGTCTCCCTTCGTGATGACCTCCGCCACCCAAGCCAGTGACAGCTCCCCATCATGGTCTAGCAGCCCTGAAACGGCTCCCCCCATGGATGAACCATCCACAAGCAGAGATGAGGACATTGAAGATGATCCTCCAGCCATTGAGGAGGGCGTCTCCACCACGGTCGACGAGTTAGTGCAGGTGAACCTCGGTAGCGAGGCGAACCTGATACCCACATTGTTTAGTGCCGCTATGCCCCCCGAGGAACGGAAACAGTACATACACTTCCTCAGACAGCACCATGATGTGTTTTCCTGGAGTTATGACGAGATGCCGGGACTAGATCCCCAGGTATCCGTCCACCACCTTGGCCTCCCAGCAAACCGTTGCGGGTTCAAGCAGCCTCCCAGAAAGATGCACCCCTCTCACGTTGCCATGGTTGAGGCAGAAGTTGATAAACTCATCAAGGCCAACTTTTTCAAGGAATTACAGTACCCCATGTTGCTAGCCAACATTGTTCCAGTTAGGAAAAAGAACGGGTAGATCAGGGTCTGCATCAACTTCCACGATCTCAATCGCCACGGTCCAAAGGATGAGTTTCCCCTTCCCGTGACAGAGCTGTTGATCGATGCAATGGCCAGGTTCCAAGCCCTCTCCTTTATGTATGGGTAATCCGGGTACAACTAGATCCGGATGGCCCCCAAGGATGAAGAGTTCACTTCCTTCAAGGCCCCCCAGGGAACTTTCTGCTACTGGGTTATGCCCTTCGGCCTGAAGAATGAAGGTGCCACCTATCAACAGCACATGCAACGCATATTCAAGCCGATTCTTGGGACGCTGGTGGAATGTTACGTGGATGATCTGATGGTTAAATCTCATCAGTGCCAGGACCATCTCAAAGACCTTGAGAAAGTGTTTGGCTTCCTCTATTCTCGCCACCTGAAGATGAACCCATTGAAGTGTGGCTTCGGGGTCACCTCTAGAACATTTCTTGGCTTCGTTGTTAGGTATCGAGGCATCGAGATCGACCCAGAGAAGATCAAGGCCATCAGTCAGATGCCTCCCCTGAGTAATATTCGGGGG
Source organism: Viscum album (assembly GCA_963277665.1). Classification (NCBI taxonomy): domain Eukaryota; kingdom Viridiplantae; phylum Streptophyta; class Magnoliopsida; order Santalales; family Viscaceae; genus Viscum; species Viscum album. The sequence goes on from OY728150.1 coordinate 765,908,882, forward strand.
CTTCGAGGCCTCCAAGGCCACTTAGCCGATATATGCCGATTCATTGCGAATATGGCTGGCAAGTGTAATCCCTTTTCCAGGCTCATGAAGAAGGGATCCGCCTACGAATGGGACGAAGGGTGTCAGATTGCTTTTTAGGAAATCATGAAGTATCTACTTCAACCTCCGGTCTTGATGCCACCCATTTCCGGAAAGCCGCTGGTCCTTTACGTGACTGCCCTGAAGCGATCCCTCAGCACACTTCTCTCCCAGAAGAAAAACGAGGGAACAGAGAATAGCCTCTACTACCTCATCTGCATGCTCCTCGACGCGGAAATTAAATATTCCCCCATCGAGAAGAGCTACCTGGAGATCGTATTTTCCATGAAGAAATTGCGGCACTACTTGCAGCACCACGAGGTACAGCTGGTCTCTCAGGTAGACCCATTAAAATACAACCTGAACCGACCTATGTTGACCGGCCAATTGGCACACTGGGCGGTGATCCTCTAGCAGTTCGACATTAGGTTCATGCCTCAGAAGGCCATCAAAGGATAGGCGTTGGAAGACTTATTAGCTACCCACCCAACCTCTGCGGACCAGCCACTGGATCTAGGATTTCCTGATGAGGCAATCCTCTCAGTCGATCACGACATCCCATGCTGGTAGATGTACTTTGACGATGCCTCTCGAAGCCCTATCTGTAGATGGATCAACGTTCCTAGGCTTAACAGAGTGGGCTTGGGTATCATATTCAACACCCCGGAGCAAGATGTTCTTCCATATTCATTCCTGTTGTCATAAGGCTTCACCAACAATGAGGCAGAGTATCATGCCCTCATCACCGGCCTTGAGTTGGCTCTAGAGGTTAACGTACCCCATCTCGTTCTAAAAGGGGACTCTGAGCTAATCATCAAGCAGGTCAATGGTGACTATGCTGTCAGGAAGCCAGAGCTCCTGCCATTGCTGGAGTGCACCCTCCGTCTAATGGCTATGTTCCCCTCCCGGCCAGATGTCGTTCACATTCCCCGGTCGCAGAACAGTCGAGCAGATGCTTTGGCCAGCCTGGCCGCATCCCTCGGGGAGCACGAACAGGATGACCTAATCATCCGCGTGGCGCACCTGAGAGTCATTGATCCTGTTATTCCAGAGGGCGATCGTGGCCCATGAGTGAACCATCTCACCGCTAGCACCCCTACGTCAGGACCCTCAGGGGATTCGGGCATGGTGATCAAGACAGTTCCTAACTAGAGGACGCCCTTGGTTGAATATCTCTGGAACGACAATCTTCCGCTAGACCGAGTAGAGCGAGAACGAATCCGACGCCGGACGCCGAAGTTCACCTTTCAAGGTGGTCCCAGTCGTGACAAGCACCTTTACAGGCGCGGATTTGATGGTGTTCTCCTCCGTTGTCTTCAAGGAGTCGAGATCCCACAGGTCATGCAAGAAGTGCACGCTAGTTCCTGTGGAGCCCACCAGGCCGGGTCGAAGAAGTCCCACTAGATTCGGAGGCTGGGAAACTTCTGGCCCTCCATGATCCACAACTGCATCGAGTATGCCAAGAGGTGTCATGCGTTCCAAGATCATGCTAACATTGTGCATCGGCCACCGGAGCCTCTCCATACTTCTATGTATTCATGGCCCTTTGCAGTCTGGGGGTTGGATGTCGTAGGGCCTTACCCACCAGCAACGGCCTGCCAGTGCCGGTACATCTTGACCGCTACAGATTTCTTCTCAATGTGGGCTGAGTCAATCCCGCTCAAGGAAGTCAAGGATTTTCCTATCGCTGACTTCGTGAGCTCCAATATCATCTATCGGTTTGGAGTACCTCACGATATCCTCACGAATAACGAAACCAACTTCCGAGCAGTCGAGCTGAAGAAATTGTACGCCAAGTAAAACATTCGCTCTAACAACAGCTCCAGCTATCATGCGCAAGCGAATGTACAGATTGAGGTGTTTAACAAAACCCTCTCTATCATTCTGAAAAAATGGTCGGTCAGAACAAGAAAAGTTGGCCGGAAAACCTCCCCAACACCCTCTGGGCCTATAGGAAGATGACTCGTAACTCCACCCAGGTGACTCCGTATTCCCTCGTGTACGGAGCTGAGGCCGTCCTGCCCATCGAGATCCAGTTTCCCTCATTACTCATGGCAGTCTACGACCAATAAGCGTCAGATAGAGTTGCCTAAATCAGTCTAGCCTAATTGGAAGCGCTGGACGAAAGTAGGCTTCATGCTTTACATAACTTGGAAAGGCATCAGAGCTGGATGGCTCGAGCTTTGAATAAGAAGGTTTGCCTCTGCTTCTTCCTGCAAGGTGATCTGGTGCTGGCTCTCAGATTGCTAATGATTCCCGGCAGGAAAGCACCCAAGTTGGATCCCAAGTGGGAGGGGCCTTTTATTGTCTATAAGGTCTATCCCAATAGCGCGTATTCCATGGTGACAATAGGTGGTGAGTGTGTAACTCCTCCCACAAATTCCAGGTTCCTCAAGCAGTAATTTTCCTAAGCCTTTTATAGGTCCAGCATGACCTTAAACTGTTGGTCCTGCATGACCTTAAACAGTATGGTCCTGCATGACCTTAAACTGCACCTTGTCCAGCATGACCTTAAACTGTATGGTCCTGCATGACCTTAAACTGCACCCGGTCCAGCATGACCATAAAATGCATTTTTCCCTACATATGGGCTCCTGTGTCCGAGTTCTAAGACCTAAAACTACGATTTGTTTCGTCTAGCATGATGTTAAACTGCCCTTCCAGAACTACGTGTGGCTTGATTCTCATTCTAATGAGATACGTAGGAACTCCCAAACATTTCGTCTTGGGTCCAGCCCCTGGAATTACCAAATTCTGTCTTTTTCAGGGTCCGAGTTCTAAGACCTAAATCTATGATCAGTATTTCATCCTACATGATGTTAAAATGTGTTTCTATGAACTACGTATAGCTTGATTCCCATCCTTATGGGATACGTAGGAGTGCCCAGACCTTTTGTCTTTGGGTCCAGCTTGAGGTCCGCTATCACGTCTGTCTTTCCTTTGGGACTATGACCACAGGATCGCGTGGCGTGGTATGGGATTATATCCTCATTCACGTTGTGTTTTTAATAGCTACACCACGCGCACCCTGTCCTCAGGATTAGCCCCCCTATGTCATGTTCCCCATGACATTAAAAGGCGCCATCTAGAACTATGTATAACTTGATTACCATCCTTATGGGATACGTAGGATCGCCTGAACACCTAGATGTCAGATCCAGCCCCACCTCTTAAGAGATCCCATGATCTCTCGGTTTCCAGGGTGTTTGGCATTAAGCCCCCTCTTTTCCCGAGGACCCGCCATCTTTTGGCCGCTCTCAAACTGAGCCCTTTGACCCTTTCTGGTGGTCTGCTAATGTGTTCAGAGTACTCTGGTCTAGGACTAGGAGTGTCAGATTCGACTTAGAAAAGTTTTCGTCCACTTCTCATGCTTCGTGTTCCCCTTCATTCAGGCCCCACTATCCTTCACACCCGGAGGGACCCCCAAGAAAGGACTGGATACAACGCCTAAGGGATCTCCTATCGTCACGGGCCAACGCCTTTGAGGGTTTTGGGCGACAAATTGATAGAAATCATGTGTTTTGAATATGGTCAGTGGTTGATGCTCATTTGTTTTCCCCTACTTCTAGGCTAACGTGACAGGATGCTGTGTTGCGAACATGGTCAGCAGTAATCCTCGATCGTCACGCCGGTTTCCTTGGGCCTTGAATGTTAGTGGCATGTTTCACACCGTGTTCCACTCCCACCATGTCGAGGTGGAATCCCGACAATCCTTGTCTAACCCTCAGTACGCCCCCACACATCAGACAGACCGAGCTGCGTAACGGTGTCTCTCGGGGCTCCCGTGATCTGAGTGCTAGAGTATGTGCTTAGGTTTCTTCTCTATAGGTTGCGTGTAGCTTGACCCTCATCCCCATGGGGAACGAGGAGTCGCCCAAACATTGCGTTTCGGGCCCCGCATAGCTGGGAGCTATCATCTCATGTCCCTCCCTGATTTTTGAACCCTCGTAGGCCCCTTTGGCCCATGGCTCCTCTCTCAGAACCGCGCGCGGTGATGGTATGGGATTACGCCCTCATACTCATCAGGTATGCTGTATCGCATCGCGCATGTTCTTGTTGGTCCAAACCATATGACCTTAAATAGTGTTGTCGGTCCAAACCATATGACCTTAAACTGTGTTGTTGGTCCAAACCATATGACCTTAAACTTTGTTGTCGGTCCAAACCATATTACCATAAACTGTGTTGTTTGTCCAAACCATATGACCTTAAACTGTGTTCCTGGTCTAAACCATATGACCATAAACTGTGGTGTTGGTCCAAACCATATGAACTTAAACTGTGCTAGTGGTCCAAACCATATGACCTTAAACTGTGTTGCGGGTCCATACCATATGTCCTTAAACTGTGTTGTTGGTCCAAACCATGAGACATTAAACTATGCTGTCGGTCCAAACCATACGACCTGAAACTGTGTTGTTGCTCCAAACCGTATGACCTTAAACTGTGCTGTCGGTCCAAACCATATGACCTTAAACTGTGTTGCTGGTCCAAACCATATGACCTTAAACTATGTTGTTGGTCCAAACCAGATAAACTTAATCTATGTTGTTGGTCCAAACCATACGACTATAAACTGTGATGATATCCTCCTGGCCGCACGACGAAAAATGGCACCGCATTGTGACGACCTCCCCATGGGGGACATCACTCCAGGTATTGGTCGATTACGATGCCGCTTCTCAACGCCCTCTATGGCTTGATTATTGTGGAGATTCCAGGAACTTCTACCCTAGGCCAGTCGCCCCACAAAAGAAAAACCATTTACCTTAATGGAAAACAAGATATATAAAATGATACTTCTTTTGGTGCGAGGGATAGACCCGCACGACTGCTTTGCGCATGCACCCCATCGCGTCGTGATTCCTTTTCAAGAACTACATATGGCATCATTATCATCCTTATGAGATATGTAGGAGCGCCTGTGAACTTCCCCACAGGCCCAACCTAACCTTTTCTAGTCCGAATTCTATGACTTGAAACTAAGATCCTTTTCTTGGCTTTCCCCACAGGCCCATCCTAACCCCAGATGAGGTGTGTCCCCCGTCACACACAACGTTAAACTGTATTTCGTCCAGCATGACGTTAAAATGGATTTTCAGAACTACATGTGGCTTGATTCTCATCCTAATGAGATACGTAGGAACGCCCAGACATTTCTTCTTGGGTCCAGCCCGAGGGATTATCAAACCTCGTCCCTCCTTATTATCGACCCCTAGGCCTGACTTCGTGGGAAGTGGTGTAATCGTAACATCCACCCCGAAAAAGTTTGGGATGCCCCATGGAAGTAATGGGAAGCGGTAGTTCTCTCTCCAAGGAGGTCTTGCCTAATATTTGGACGACCCATGACCAGATTGGTATGTCCGCCTGATGCGCCTAAGCCACGGTGGCGCAATTTTGGGAGTGTTGGACTCTGTTCGAACAAAACACCACTCCACCTTCCACGCTTTGTGTGCCCCTTTATTCGGATCCTCATTCTCGTTCAGGTCTGATGGGACCCCCTAACAGTATGTGTGATAGACTTTGGTCTGCCTGCTGCCACAATATGGATGACAGACCTTTGGTCTGCCTATTATAGCAACATGGATGATAGACCTACGGTCCGCCTACTGTCATGGGCCAACGTTTCGGAGGGATGGTCATGTTTGACGGGACCTCCTAATAGTATGGGTGACAGAATTTGGTCTGCCTGATACCACAATATGGATGAAAGAACTTTGTTCCACCTATTGTAGCAGCATGGATGATAGACCTATAGTCCACCTACTATCCTGGGCCAACATTCCGGGAAACTGACTGGCGATATTTGAGTTAGGCCCCATGTTGCGAACATGGTCAGCGGTCAGCCCTCATTTATTTTCCCCAAATTAGGCCAACATGATGTGGATGTTGTGTTTCCATCACGGTTAACAGTTATCCTCCATCATCACGCCCCACAGTGTTCCGAATTCGGGTAGCGTGATTAACCTTTTCTTTCTATCTCCCTATGTTCAGATGGATTTCAATGCCCCGGCATTGCCCAGCTCGTGTGTCAGAGCACACTGGTAAGGAGATATATCAATCAGTCTGAGGTCTTCTCCTTAGAAATCCAGGCCCAATTTCGGATGCCTGAGGCTTGTTCAATTCCCCGTAGTTGGACGAGATGATGACCCGAGTATCCTTTTCTTCCCGCGTTGGGTGCGACCCACAAGAGCTTAGTGATGGGTTGTTAGTCATTTCATAATTATGGATGATCATATTAAACCAAGATAAATGGATTTGGCCTTATATGGGATTGATACGGTGAGTGGTATAAGCAAGAGGTTCATGAGATGGCCAAAACAAATCCCTTAAGGATCGGTGCGCTGAATAGACCTTTCCAGCACTGCTAACCATTGGCTGGTGGCCTCTAGGACCTCTTCCCACTCCATGAAGATTATCTCCTCGTCAACCGCCACAGAGCGCATCTTGCCAACCCTAGCTTGTGCCTGCGCCCACTCCGTTCGACGTCCGGTCATCTGGTGACTCGCCTCCATCAATTTTTCTTGCGCATCGACCAGCTGGGCCTTCAGTTACCTCACAAGCTCAGAGCATGTTGTGATAAAGGCCTTCTTATCTGTGGTCTTCCCTTCGAGGTATCAGACTTCCTGCTCCTCTCTCATCAACGTTTGGGAACTTGTCAATCCTTCCCGATAATGGGAAACATCAGTTCGCCGACTGCTCTCGCATATCTTCTCGACCATGTAATCACCGATATTCAGATGTAGGTGCTAAGCGTCGACCCCTCCAGCGCACAGGAAGCGCAGCCAGGTCTGGAGTGATCTCATCCACCTCAGCCAATCCGACTGGGGATGTCTGAGAAAGTGCTGGATACACTTCCACCCATTTCTCCATGTCATCCGGCTCTCCTCGGCTGCCTCTAAGTCCAAGTCGTCTACCTCCTCAGGGTCAGCAAGTCGGTATGTAGGGAAGGCAGCCAGCAGATCGGCAGCAGGATCTGCCCCACAGTTGTCTTCGTGAGGAATAGGATCCTTGACGTCCAAGCGACCTTCCTATCTTGCCCCAGCAGTGACGGTGCCCTCCACAGCTTCCGGCCCTGCCTCAACAACAGCACCGCCGACGTCCACTATCCCCTGCTCACTAGTTTTCATGGTTTACTCAATGCGGGGAGCATGTTCTGAATGAGGTTGTATGTCCACCACTGGTCCGCTCACAGACGTCCCGGGCTCCACAGCCTGACGAGCCCCCAATGTTGAGATCACTGCACAAGGAATACACTGATTAGTGGGGATCTTTTTATAACGAGATCCAGTAGTGAGGCGCGAGACTTACAGGAATCCAGAGCGTCGGTCTCCAGTGTTCTGGCCGCTATAGGAGCCGCCGTAAGAGGAGACCCCTATGCGCTTGTTAATTCAATGATGGGTGTCGGATCCCCATCATGTCCGACCGGTTCCTCTCCTCCCTCCACTGGTGGAGACGCCCGTCCAACGCTCAGTTTCTCCTGAGTGAGGCAGGGACACGGTTTAGAAGTTGAAAAGGAGAATGGATGAATAAAGAAAAAGAATGAAGATAGAGACAGACCCCGAGTATCTCAGTTATGTGGAGATCAGAGCCGACAATCTCGCTGCTCTCTCGGAGACTCCCTTGGTGGGTCGCCCCTTGTGACCCCACATCTTAGGGTTATCCTTCTTCTTCGTATTATCTTTCTCCTTCGTCTTCTCCGGTCTGCTCCTCCCCCTCCGACTCCTCGTCGTTTTCGACTTCTCCCGGTGGCATTGCTTCCGGATCATGCTCCTGGCAAAGCATCACATTCACTAAGAAAGGTGGCTCCGCACACCGACCCCTTTGGCGTGCGTATGTGTCCATGGACATCAAATAATCATGCCAATGTTGGATGTTCACCCGGTCGGTAATTCTAATGAGCCCGACTTCTGGGAGCTGGATCCCGTTTTTCATTATCTTCTGCCAGATGGCTTCAATGCTCAACAATTGCCGTAGGGTCATCCTAGCCGACCATAGTGCTGGGAGAATTACATATTGGGAAGGTTCGAGCATGTATCATATATGCTTCCCAAGCAGTTCCATGGCTGCCTCATGTGACCCCCCTATGGGTAACGAGGACACGGCGGCGCTGCGTGATGTTCCTACTGCTGAAGTCCCGGCCTGCGCAGGCCTCACTGTCTGATGCACCCCTGGTTCCCATCATCCGGCAACTCCATTCCTTCTCCCCCATCACCCGGTTTCCAAGCGAGTAACCTCGAGTTACCGGACTCGCTTGCGTAAAAGCCCCTCAGGGTACGCGATGGTCCAGTGTTCGACATATTCGGTTGCTAAGCCAGCATCAACCCCAGTAGGAGGAAGAGTAATGACTTATTCAAAGATGAAGGTGGTGAAAATCAACCAAATCTGGCGCATGACGCATTGATTCTTCTCCTGCCAGATAGTCGTGAATACCTTCTTCGACATTCTTTGGAGGCACCCGAACTTCTTGGCGAATCGGGATGGAACTTAAGGATCACAGATCATCTTCCCGTCGATCCGATCCACGAGCACCCCTCCCCGAATGCTCTGGAAAAATTCCTGATGTTCTAGAGAGCCACGCCCGTTGTCCACCATCTGGCTGACTGGGGTGGGGAACGGGCTGAAGTTGAAGTTGGTATGGTTGCCAATGCGGATTCTCACGCCCTCCTCATTGAGCATCATCGGCACCACCCCTGCGATGTTTAGCAAGTACGGTCGTAGAACATTCCCCAGAGGACGAACGACATTTGGGAAAGCGTACCCGCTGAGATGAGCCGCCACCCAACCATAGAAGATCTGGAAGGGGCCACATACTCTCCAAGGTGACTCCCTCGTGAGATGCGTCCTAGGATGACATACAGTTTGGCCAGTACAGGGATTCCCAGGTTGAACTGTTTTTTGGCGGCCATGGTGCCCGCCATCACCAGTGTTGTTGGATGGACGCCCATCCTCGCGTCCCGCACTGGAAGGAGCCACCCGCTCAGGATGGCGGAAGGAACCCGGAAAACCGGACATTCGGGTCCCGAGCCTCGATGCCGTGGTAGCCCCATGATTGGTATTTCCCCACCTCCTGGGTCCTCCAGTATGACCCATCCCTACTCCTCTAAGCCGTGGTTGGGCACCGTTTACCCCGACCCGACATCTTGATGGCCATATCCTTCTCAAGGAACAGGTTGTACCAGCCCTTGTAGGCGATGTATTTCAGGAAGTCCTGGACCCCCACCCTCTCTTTGGCCAGCTCCAGCAGGTGCCACGTCAGCATAGGCGTCTGTGACCTGTCTTCCCAGGTGTTTATTGGTGGAACAAACTTGTCATATTAGTAGCCCTCTAGTGGGATACCCCCGATGCAGTGAACGTCCCAGAGACTGATGCTAACTTCCCCATGATGAAGGTGGAATGTGTTGGTGTCAGGAGACTACTGGGTGAATAGCTCTGGCCCGAATTCAGGTTGATGGTGGAAGTGGAACTGCGATGTCCATACCGCCTCGAACATGCCGATATACCGCAGTTCATCCCCGAACTGGTCACAGGTATGGCGATCCGAGAATGCCCAGGCCCATTCTCTGGTGAATTTTCTCCTGGACCGCATGTCCCAATCCTTCATCCAGCCCTTCGTGTCATCCGTGACGCTCTGACGGAATGTGCTCGCGTATAGGGCCAGATAATTCTCTACAACAGGCTCATCCCAAGTAATGGTCCTGGTCCTCCGTTACAGAACATATACATCCATATGTCTGGTTTCCCTGGAAGGATGGCCATTGTTGGTAATGTTGTAGAGAGGAAGATCATCCTCCTGTGTCACCCATTACCACAGTGTGTCCACCTCGAAGCCCAGCAGGGGCACCTCCTCCAGGATGCCAATGTTCCACAGCGGGGGGTTGTCGGACACCGGATACGTCTTCTAGGTTGGGGTCAGTAGATTGATCAAGGTTAGATTGTTGGAAACGATCACCTTGCCACCATAAACATCTTCGTTTTCTGCCATTTCTGTCCTACGAGCAGTGGCTTCCCCCTCATCAACTCGGTTTGCGGCCATCTCGAATTTCTCGGGAGTTGCGCGAAATCAGGATGCAGTGTGCGGAATAAGAGAGTGATGCGCGTAATCTGTAGGAGTTGCATGAAATCCTAGAGATGGGTGTGAAATCGGTACACTAAGCACGAAATACCCCGAGTAGGTGCGAAAAGAAGGCCAAAATTCGGAAGGGATTCCGCGCTTCCAGAGTGTTTTTTACGCGCAGTTGCGGGAGAAATTTCCCAAACGAGAGAGATTAGCCTATCGCGCGGAAAAGCTTCGGTATGGATTCGCGACCCCATTCCCCTTTTTATAGGCTCCACACCACGTGGAAGAGAAAATTCCACGTGGATCCATCCTTTTGTGCACCGAGTAAGTTTTTTTCATGCTACGCACCCGGGAGGGGCCCTGCTTCGGCATTTCGGCATTTCCCTTGGAATCCGATCATTGTGACCTCTCACCGATCCAATTCCAGGGGGGGCATTTTTTGACGCCGAAAAAGTCCATAACTCCCGGCGGATGTTTCGAAGTGACAAAGCGAAGTCATATTCGGAGTCAGAGGCCCGATCTGGAGGCCCGAGAAGCGGTGCACGAAATAAAGGAGAATTCGCGCGAAATAATGTTGTGCGTGTGAAGTATCCCCGGGATTTTCGTAATCGAGCCGATGAGGCGCGCAATATTTGCACGCCCCGGTTCCGTGCTTCGGGATTTTGCGCGCCGACGACTCCCGATGTAGAAGATTACGCACACCGCCTGGATTCCGCGCCAGCTGGGGCCTATAAATAAAAGGCGACCCCGACGGTTTGGGGGTTGATGAATTCAGATGTGCTATCGAGCACGCATTTCGATTCCCCCTGCACACAATATGACTTCGAGGTAATCTCTTTTTTTGCGCAACTTTTCCCCAGGGTTCGCCTTTGCGCGCAACTCCATAGGCTTCGGTGAATTTCCCTCCTCCTCTCGGTGCTTGCCTTGCGCACGATCGTTGTCCCTTGCGTGCAATCCTCTTCTACGCGTGAAATACCTTGCACGCAATACCCTATCCGTGCAATACATTGGCCATATTTCGTGCCATCCCGGTTTTTTGCGCTCCAGACGTTCTTTTGTGCATGACACCTAGGACCCCGTTACATTGATGCCCCTTGGCTGCCTATCTGCGTTGGTACCTGATGTCTCCCCTACCGGGCATGCGCACCATGCATTGTTTTCCCGTATGGCCTCCAGGCTCGTGTGAAATAACCTCAAGGTCCCATGGGTGGTGTTTCCCGTTGCGTTGATTTTCCTTATGCTTCTCCGCATAGGCACGCTAACGGCTATTTCTTCTTCGAATAGCCACGCTAATGTGGACACCCTAGTGGGTCGCCCTGTGGCCCCCTTTCACTATGGCCTTTCCGATGCCTTCCCTCCAACAAGGGGTAGAGGGCTTTGAGAATGTAATCCCTAGGGGTGTGGAGCGAACCCACCTCGTCCAAGCTGTAGGACATTAAACTACTAAGAACCTTGTCCTTAACTCATGACGTTAAACTGTGGTCCGACCCCGTGCTTCGCACGTAGGGTCCCCCCAGCTCGAACATTTTTTACGCCTCTCGTCTCCACGGGAATGGACTCTTCCTCGCATGGAATGAGATCCTCTTTGTCGGAGTGGCATTTGTCTGCGGGGGAAGTGCTACCTCAGAGCGTCATCCCCTAGCCTCTCTTACGGAAGGTTGCACCCATGCATCTCCGTAATTCCCCCCTGCCAAGGCCAGTGGAGTCCCTTTCCCACTGTACTTTGTTGCACCACGGGCCTCCACCCTAGAGTAAGCCCTGACACCCTAGTCCGCTAACCACGCGTAAGCCCCTGTTTCCTCTTTGGGTCGCTCAACGTGTAAGCCCCATTCCGCTTCTCACGGATGCACCCTTCGCGACGTGATCGTCTGGTCCTTGCTGCCTCTTGTTTCCCATACCGAGCATGACTCACGTGGGCTTAGAGTGCGCATCTACCATGACATCCTCCTATGGGCCACCTCAGAGCGTAAACCCCATGCCAGCAAACTACGTGGACTTTGATCTGTGCTAACGCATGGTATGTAGGAAGCCTCCACAAGGTTTAAGCCCACCACCGAGTTGTTCCAACCTCTCCACATCGGTTCCCCATCCACCGTGGGCCGCCTCAGAGCGTAAGCCCCATACCCACCATGGGCCGCCTCAGAGCGTAAGCCCCATACCCATCGTGGCCGCCTCAGAGCGTAACCCCCATACCCACCATGGGCCACCTCAGAGTGTAAGCCCCAAATTCCTCGTCCTGCATGACGTTAAACTGTATGCCCTCATCCCGCATGACGTTAAACTATATCTCGTCCCGTATGACGTTAAACTGTATCCCCCCTCTTGGGCCATCTCAGGGAATAAGCCCTATGCCTCACTCCATTATCCCTCCTGATCCTTACTCGGGCCGCCACATCCTGGTGAGATCATGCCACTCCATCCCACTCTATAGTATCCGGGAAGCCGCCCACATGCTGGGCCCAACATCGGTGTTCCCCCTAGGGGGTCCATCAATCTGATCCACTATCAGTGTTTCGATCAGTATGATCCATCTCCGCAAGACGTTAACCTCGCGACATACCTCGTGTTAAACATGGGAAGCTGAGGAAAACCTCAGATGGTACACATTCCCCTCATTTGATGTGGGATGCCTCGGGCTTTCGCGCCCTCGAGAAGCCCCATGATAAGGGTCAGAAGATAGAAATGATGATCCCCAGCGTCAAGACATGCCAACAACATCCCAACGTGAACTTTCTCATCACCGAAGGTTGCTGCCCCGACAAGACCCCTTGGAGCGTCTTGACGGAAGCAGCGTAATTAACTGGCGTCCATGTAGATATGGCACCGGTAATGAACTTCACAAACCCATCTTAAATCTATGAGGGAGACCCGGATTAGGTGACGAGCTCTGAGGAGGAATCCACGGAAGGAAGAACCAACATCCTATCATCCTGGTTTCGATCAAGGAGCAGACGTCACTGAATAAGGAACAGATGCCGACCACCTTTGGAAAGCGGGAATGCGGGGCTGCGAGCCGCGCGTCCTCCCATACGTGATAGACACGCGTGCGCGCCCTGGCGTAAAAGCGTTGGAAACAATAATGATGTAAGAGAGAATATAATATGAAATACTATAATTCTCATGATTGATTTTATCCTCCACTTTCAAAAATTTTGGAGGTCTACCATGTCTCCAAACAATTTTATGTGAGTTATAATTTTTTTTCCATCACCATCCTTATTTCATTTGAGTTTGAAAGATTCATTTTTTATACATTATTCCAATGTTAGTACAGAGTTCAATTTTATGTAAATAGAAACTTTATGAAAGGTGTAAAACATAGTAAACATAATCATTCTTGTTGAAAAACAAACTTATGAAATTTAAAAAAATTAGATATTTATTGAACATAATCATAATCCATTCATTGTAATATGTAGATTAGAAATAAAATAATATATCCCAAGTCCAAATAACCACAAACCATGCTGATAAATTATAGTTATGGATTCATTAAAACATAAAACATGTAAAACATAATAATATTTATATTTATTTTCATTGATGAACCAATATTCCATGAAAAAAGCCTTTTTATCATTATCGTGGAAAATTACATTTTCACTTTAAAAATCACGTTTGAAATCTATGTTCAGAAATTTTTTTGAAAATAATTTTCTTTGATAATAACCATTGACACATATAATTTATTCTTTTAATCATTACATTCACATGTTGATATGAAATTCATTCCTTACTGCGCATGTTAAAATAGATATTCATAGATAATTTTCTATAAATGTAAAATGTCATTTTTTTGGAAAATGAACCAAATATTCTTAGCATAAAATTTGGTAAAATTAAACATATGGGAAAAATTTCTCTAAAAAATCATATTTTGAATTTTTAGTGAGTATTTTAATCATTTATTAAATACATGGATTTGGAAAGAAAATTTTTTATGGAAGAAGAATAAAAAATGTAATATGTTATTAAATACATTTTTTCAATCATTAGAAGAACCAAAAGAAGGAAAAATAGAAATAATACCTCAAATGTTTCATGAATAACCAATGGAGAGGATAATATATTTTTTAAAGACATAAATATCACATAATTCCAATTATGGACACGTAAAAATAAACAATGTTGAATAATCATGAGATTGTGAAATAAAATATTACCACTTTGGAAGGTTGGAAAAATAGAATAACATTAAATAAAAAACTTGAAAGAAAAATTAATGACTAATTTTCTAATGAAATTAATTATTTTATAAATAAAAAGGTTAATATATACACCACACAAATTAAATCCTTGGGTGTTATGGAATATTTCTCATGGAATTTAAGTGAGACAAGAAAACATTACCTAAGATTTGACATCCTTCATATATGAATGAGCCGCCTCTAAAAACTCTATATTTTTTTTATGTCTATTTTAAAAAATACCAATATATCTCATTAAATATATCATTTACTTATATTCTTTTATAACTTTTTTATTACGATTTTTTTGTTAAAATATCTGATTCAGGTTATAATTTCTTCATTTTCTATGTATTTTCTTTAGGAGTGCATGTTCTTGTAAAATAAATCATGGTTTCATGATATCAAGAATTTAATCCATTATATAAAATCATATTTATTTAATATATATATATTTATTGTAATTTATGAATTATATAAATAAAAAATCGATCACATTGTTCATGGAGATGGTAGGTTATACATAAACATGATACATATTTCCATTTACTCAATATGAAAAAAAGTAAAGGAATATAAAAATTAAATAACCTTTATATAATAATAATTATTTCATATATATAATTTATATCTATGAAATCTAGCCTTATTAAAATTTAAATAAATTTAAAATGATAAACAATACACATAGTAACATTGAGTCAGTAGTCCACATGTATGCATGAGTGTCATTATTATTTTCCAATGGGGTTTATGTAAATAAGGTATATGTCAGAATATATTTAAATAATAATAATAGGGTTATAAATATAACATATATTATTTATCTTTATCCATAATACCTTCCATTTAATGCTTAAGAGGAAAATGAATAACATCACTTCGGGAGATGGTACTTTGTCGTACACACGAGTTATGTTATCAAATACTCTAGTTAATGTAATAAATGATTTTATATGTGATATTATATATAAATAATTATAATTATATTATATTTATAATATACATACTTCCCCATTATTTTTATCCTGGAGATGTGGTGATTGAAAATCTACTACATCTGTTTGTGGGTGGAAGTCCACCATACAAAAGATGGATGGATTCATTTCATTGTTGAATGGAGAGCATATGTATATTTTACATGGTATAATAATAATAATATAATGGTATATAGGAGTTATTGGATTTATTTTATTATAAATATTGGATAATATTTTAGGTAAGAGTAAGATGATATAGAATAAAAAACATTGTTTAAGGACGTTACCTATTCTTTATGGAATTTTATTAGGATTGAACCAAAATCCTTCCAATGTAAGATTTATGATCAAATAATGGACTTTAGTATAATGGGTGAGGATTTTTGTGGTATTTTTTCAGTTCATGGATAAATGAATGTGTTCTCAATGTGTGAATATAAGATGATAACGCGTGTCCTTTTATAAATGGGGAATAGGATGTAGAACGAGTTTCCTAAAATAACAATTTTTACCTAATTTTTTGATATGATTAAAGTAAAAAAAAAGTGTTTCAATATTAGACTAAATAATTTATATGGTCACAATAAATCTATCAAATTGTATTTTGATATGTTTTACGTCATTTTTGGTTCTTTTCTTCTTAGTTTAACCCCTCATAATCCTGCTTTCACCTAACCATAATAATTACTTATTACTATTTTCACTATTCATTACGATAAAATACTATGTAGAAATTTTTATATAACATAAAATATTATTATTCCAAAAATGGAAACAATTTTTAAAAATTAATATATTTTAATTGAGATAATTTAAATGAAAATTAACTTCATAGATGAATTTAAAATAGTATTGTTTGACTTTAAAACATTCAAAAGATTAATATGTTTTTATTCAAGAATTTTGTTAAATAGTTATCCTAATGACTTCAATTAGAAAATTTTTTATAAAATTGAACTAATTTTAATTTTAATACAAATTAATGTATAAGATTAAATATTAAGTAATTTAATAAAAAGTTTATTTTCAGTAAAAAAACTTATTTTCCACTAATCATCATAAAATACATATCTTCTAAATTTTGTATAAAATCACTCAAAGATAAAAATGAAATTTATTTTTGTAAATTTAAGATTATTTTTATTTTATTTTTCTTAAATTGTAAAAAATTATTTTATATGTTGTTCTAAATACATCAGTAAATAGATTTTTAAATTTTAAATTTTTTCATGAAATAATTATATTTATGTCAATTGTTTTTTGCAATTAGTATATAACAATTGAATTTATTTTATACCAGTGTACAAAATAATATTTTCCTAATTTATTAAGTATTTATCATTTCCATATACATAAGAGATATGTTATATTTGTCAATTTTAAGTAATAATATTTTGATTGGGTAACATGCTTCGTTTAATCATGATGTGGCATATATTGCATTCTTTCAAAGGTATTTAATTAATTTTAAAATAAATATTTCATAATGTCTTAGGGTGTTAAATTCTAATAAAATCCTGGTGTTGTGTGTGAGATAATCTATAAAACATGATTTTACACATTCGAAATCCTAAGGTGTTAAAATATTACATGAGGGTAAATAAATTTTAAACATTACATGAATTCTTCACATAATATTTGGTTATAAAATAACTTTACATATCCATAAATATATGGTACAAAATGGAAATTCTTTTACATAAATATTTATAAAACACAAATTATTTATATATAATCTATTTTAAGGGTAATTGGTATTATACCTTTTTATAGAAACACAAAAATTAATTTACCCTTACTTAAAAACCAATTACCATTATATGTGATTTGATGCCTTCTCCAACCCTTACCTAAAAGGGCAGTCACATTTACCATGAATATTTACCTAAGGTTAATCAACAAGAACATTTATTATGTAAGGGTAATTAGTAATTAACATTAATAATCTAATTTGAGATATATTAAGGGTTTTTATACCTTTGGACATCCCAACTATGTATTTTTAAAACCATGGAATATAGATATATATCATTCTATGAATGGGTAGAACATTTTAGGAATCTGATCATATAGAAATCAAAATTATACAATATTTTTCATGTTTTTTCATTATTTCATTTAAAAATTCCTAACACAAAAACCATTTATTTATATGATACTATATATCAGTTATATTAGAATTAAATAATACTTATATGATCATAATAAATAACAGAAAAATATTTTCCCAATATCTCCATACAAGATATCATGAAAATGTGATAAGAATATATGAATAATATCTTATTTAATGAAGAATACCATATAGTGATGAGAACCTAAAAAATTTTCTTATTTATTATATTATTTGATGATGAACCTTGAGTGGAAAAATAATCCCACCAATGTCATTTTATTGATGGGTTGAATTGAAAATCTCGGTGTTTGTGTAAGTTTCCACATACTTTCATGATGTCTAATATGTCAACATTCAAAGTAATATTAAGAATAAAATAGTGTTGTGATTCAATATCGATTCACCCATGTATCATGCATTACAATAACACTCATCATTGTATTAAATTGGGTAATATATATTCCGTTCAAGACACTCTTTGACATATTATAATTTTACTCATCAATTTATATTTCATGAGTAACTTAAATGTATAGTGAATTCATCTCATGAATAAAAACTCCATTAATCTACTACATTTCATGTAATGTATTAATAAATGGAAAAATTTAGTGGTATTGACCATATGTATAATAATATACATAATATTTGATCATTTATTCTAAAAAAGGATGCATTATGCATGAAATCATATTACATACACGCATCTCAATATACCAAACTCTTAATATATTTATATATCATATACATGTCATATATTTTTGGAATATATGTTATGATTCTTAACATACATAATAGAATAATTATATCTACCATTGAACATAAAAATTATTAGGGATATAAAAATAGAATGATATCCCATTATATATCACTTATCATAGTGGTCATTAATGTATCTATTGTTGTGTTTTCACTCAAGGAGATGGAATCTCTAATGACATTCACTGAAAAGAAGAATATGTAGGTCGATGAAATATCATTGAATTCTATTTGTATGATGGTATTAAGAAAGGATTATAAGATGGTATTGTTTCAAAAAATAGAATTGGAAACTCGGTAAATACTCAAAATAATATTAGGGGACATATAAAACTGAAGTAAGAATGTCAGGAAATAAAGTGAAGAACCTTAAAATATATTCATGTTATTAAAGACATAATTATTAATGACTATATCAATTTGGTGAAATATATTTTCTTGAACATTAGATGATTCGATGTTATATCATAATATACAATTATTTTCAAAATACTATATAGAAACATGGAGTGGGGAACGGGCTCTCGCGAGATCCTTCGGATGCGCCTTCCTCGCCGGTGACGATGACGGCTCTTATGCCGAACCCTCCCCCCTTGGTGGGGGGGGGGAATCGTCGTATCAGGGGAAGAGATCCTTCAAGCCGTTCTCCAATCCGGACTTTCTTCCTTCCTTTCCGAAAATTTCACTTAGCCCTAAAGTACCTGATTTCGTCGATGGTATCCCGAATCTTCCTCTTTCGTTATCGGAATTTACAGAATCTTCGGCTTTGCTGAATTTTACCTTGGTGGCGTGGTTCAAGTACAGAAGGCCTTCAGTTGACGAATTCGATCGATTTGTCTTCGGAGCTTGGGACCTTCAGGAACGTGCGGTGGTGGGGTTACTGGATAGTAAGCAGTTTCTGATTAGGTTTGAATCGGAGGCTGATTTGATTCAAGTATGGGCAAGGGCACCGAGAAATTTCAACGGATCCCATTTCATGCTCCTGCGTTGGTCATTCGATCTTCTTATGAATCGGGATCCGCCTTCCGCGGCAGTTTGGGTAAGCTTCCCTAAACTTCCCTTAAAGTTTCAGTATCCGTCGATTATTCGTATGTTGGGTAACATGGTCGGTAGATACCTCTGCTCTGATAGCAGTACTGAGGCTGTTTGTCACCCCGTTAACCCTCGGGTGTGTGTTGAGATGGATGCATCCCGTGTTCCCTTTGAGTTCATCTGGATCAAAGTTGGTGAGGAATACTGCTGCAAACAGCGGGTGGTGTATGAGAATTGGACCGACTTCTGTGGCTCCTGCAAGAGGTTGGGTCACACCGATGAGTCCTGTCCTGAAGGATCTCAAGTTCAAGGGAGAAGGGTTCGTACTAGTGGGAAGACTGCTATTTTGAGCGCTTTGGAGGGCTCGGAGAGCAAGTCAATGGATCACTGTGTGAAAGGAGTTCGGGCTCAGACTTCTGAAGGACCTGCTGTTCGAGGGAGAGACATCTGAACGGATGAAGCAGATGGGGAGGCCTCTGTACCTGGACATCAGAAGGGCGCCTTTGATGAGGGTGTCATTGCTGTTTCTTCCTGCTCGGGTAAAACTAGGGAGAAGGAGATGAATGGAGGGCCTGCAGTTGTATTGGAACCAGAACAGGTGGGTGCTGTCTCAGGATCTTCTTTTGTGGAGGTGTCCAACAGGGACAGGGGTAAGGTTGTGAATCGCCTTGATTCTATGGCCAGGCCTTTTGTTCCCATAAGTAACAGATTTGATGGACTGGATGTGGACCGGCTATCTGAGGGCCGGGAGGAGGATGTTTGTATTGAAGTTGATGGGGAGGCAGTGGTCTTGGGGAACCTGCAAACTGTATTCCTGGAGAAGGTGCATGGTGCAGGTCCTGGGGAAATCCCAAACAGTGGTGCAAGGTCTCCTTATCTTGTTGAAGGTATCAATCAGAGGATGGGGGAGGGAAGCAGTAGGAATGCCGATGGACCTTTGGGTCAGGCTGGTCAAGTGCAAAATGAAATTGAAAATGGTAATCTCCTGGAAGATCATGCTGCTGAGGGTAAGGGGCTAGACCCGGATACTATGGATGGGGATGATGTTATCTCTACTGATCAGGAGCCAAGGAATATTTCGGAGTGCACTGGGTCTCCTTTGAGAGAGAAGGTCGGGGCAGAAAGGGATTTTTCTGGGAGAGGAAAGGAGAACCTGAGTCCTGTTAATTGTTCATATAGCGAAATTGTCTAAAAGGGGAATCAGAAGGCATCTGCTGGCGGAAAATCAGTACCTGCAATGCCGGGAAGGAGGTCACGAAAGGATTATTCCTATCTTCCGCGACCGATGCAGACAAGGTCCGCCTCCAAATGGAATGGTGGAGTGGTTCTGGCGGTCAAGAAGGGCAGCGGGCTTAAGAAGGCATCTCCGGATATTCGGGTTCTTGAGAATCTCCAGAATCGAGTGCAAAGAGTAGGTTTCTGGAGACATCCTGAATGGGAATCGGCTACAGGAGAGGACGAATCCTGCTTGGGAGTTGGGGAAGACTACAGGTTCTATGATATGTGACTTCCTGTTTTTTCTCTTGTTGTTTCTGCTTGACTATCTTCTGGTTGTGTTGTTGTTGATGATGTTTGGTCTTGTTTGCATGGTTACCGGTTACCCATAAACCGGCTTTTTAGAAAATGAAAAAAATGGATTTCATTTATATAGAAACATCGCGTATATGTTTTATCATAAAATATAGATATTGTAAGATAGTGCTAATTTAATCATTTTATGAATTTCAAAACATTGTGTTTGGGTATAAAATGAGTAAAAATATTTCTTTTAAAATTAATATTTTAGGAATAGTAATATTAGAAATCTATAATAAACCTAAAATTAAATTACATACACATGAATTCAATGAATTATATGATATTTATGATGATGAAATATTGAATGATACAATTATGTACTATATTTATAAAAATTTCTATATTTTTATAGTCTTGTACAATGGAAGGATCATAATATTTTTTAGAATGGAATAATTTCGATTTTATTAGGGAACTGTCCAACAAATAAAGACGAGAAATTTAATTAAATTTATGATGATGAAATAACACAAAGTAATAATTGATGAAAATATTCTAAATAAGGTAATAAAGCCACCAATAACATAGAAAGTTTTATTAGAAGAATAAAAAGAAACTAATTGAATTATATAAATGATTTGTAATATATTAAAAATAGTTCATCAGATGATGAAAATATGAAGTTCATTAGAACCTTTATTTATCACATTAAATGAATGGAAGATAATTAATATAGTAATGAAGATGGTAATGAAACCAAATGATAAAAATAGTTAAGATAAAAACATGTGTAATGTCATGAGAAACATAAACAACTAACCAATGAATCTAGAATACTAGTGATGTAATGTGAGAATATAAATGATGGAAATGTATATTTTTTTTAAAAGGATATTCAAAAAAATAATAAATTATTAATTTAGAAAAGAATGTAATAGAATAATGGAAAATGGTGAATGATATAGATGAGTTTTTTTAACTAAAATAGAAGATCAATGTAAGATATAATTAATGAGATTTGATTATAAAAATACCATGAATACAATTAAATATAATTTCATAAAAGAATCAGAGGTAAAAAGGATGCATCTCAATTTTCTTGAGGAACTAATACTAAAAATGAGGTGAAATCTACACCAACTAAATTGAAAATATTATCATATTGAACAAACTAAATAGGATCAAATATTATCAATTTTAGAGAATATTTTGATAAAGGATATGATCAACACATCACATTAATTGATATTAAATATTACTATTAAAAAAATGATCTGCAATGCTAAGTGAAATTATATGTTATGGAACATGATGGTTCCCAAAAATTTTGTCCTAAGGGGGAAACATAAATTTCTAGATGATCATGTTTCAATGGATATTGTTTCAATTTTCTTTTTATTTAATTAAATATATCGTAAAACTCTGGGCACAACATATCTTTCCCGGAGAGTATGAATGAATTTATATGGGAGAAATAGTTGAATATAGGTAGGTGACACTGTAATTTTTTATAACGGAACAAAAAAATTCATCCAAAGTTAATAACAAGTTAAGGAAAAACAATTTTATTTATAGGAGGAAATATATTGATGTATAAAAAATAGTTAACTATTATTAATGCTGTATGAATTAATTTTAGACACAAATTTCTTACACCAGAAAAGTTATGCAATATTTGAAAAAATTTGATGACTCAATTTTTTTTACACAAAAATAAAATATTTAAAAAGGATTAAATAATAGATTGTTTATTATGGTTATTCCTCTCATATTATAGGAAATAAAAAATATTTAAAAAATTATAATGAACATGAAGTGGGGTCATTCATATTTGTAAATAATAGTTCCATAAAAATTAGAGGAAATGAATTGACTATGATTGAGCCCTAAAAATAATGTCAAAGTGAGATATTTTTATGTATGGGATTTAGAACAAATTATAGAGTTTTATCCAAATATATGATTATTTTAAGGCATATTTCATAAAAATTAATACATGTATCATTCTAATATTGAAATATGGATTCATTTTCACTAATAGATAAATAACAAGAAATATATTTTTCCCTGTTAGTGATTTAAATAATTATCATTATTTAATTTTTTGGATGATGATATATTCTGTAAATTAATAATTGGGAGTTATGGAAGTAATATTATGTGAAAAAATTCAATAGAAGATACTATAATAGATTTTATATAATAATAATGTATTGATGAGGGTTTTTTAAAACAAGCATGAATGGAACAATGTTTATTAGAATACATAAGAATGTTAAAATAAAATTTTCATAGTAACTGAGCTCATATACTTTGATCCTTGTCTAATGATGAGAAATGTTTTTTAGATGTGTTATTTGTTTATTATTTCATTCAATTTTAAACTCTATAATATAACAAACATGACGTTTAGAGAACATAATCAGAGGTACAATAGTTGATCTCTAGTTTTAGATGAGATACTGGGAAGGGGTAGGGTATATATATAATCATAGGAAAAATAATTTAAATGATGAAGATACTATTTCTAGTCCTACATAAAGAACAATCAAATGAAATCCCAATTTAGTTATTAACAAACACCACAGAAAAATGGAATTATGGAATGAAAAAAAAAGTTTCATTGAAATGATATGGAAAATACTTTTTGAATAAAATATATAAAAAACATTGGTGAGAATATCAAAAGATAATTTTATATGTTAAAAAATTTCTTATTGACCATGAATAAAATAAAAATCCCTGAGAAATGTGTTATATAAAAAATAATTTAGTGAAATACTTCATGTATTTATTGATTTTTTTATTACTAATGATGAAAAATCTGAATTTCATAATATTTGATGGTAGATTCAAGGATGATGTTTTGTGGGATATTGATCTAAAAAAATGATAGAATTTAGAGAATAAATTAATATATAAGTTGGTTTATTCCATCAATGTAAAAATTCATCACAAACCAGTCCACCTTAATAAATTTTTTGAGATGAAGGGGATGATGTAATGATAGATATAACGATGACTTCAAGAGAATTTAAAGAGAAGGACGATTCATATGACCCTAATCCTAAACAATATTATTCTAGAGGTACTATTGACGATGAAAGTATGACTAAAAAATGAAAAATGTATTAAATAGATAACATTAATCCTATAATATCAATTAAAATCAGAATGAGTTAGATCTGATCATTTGGAAATTAGTATTTTAAAATTTAGAATCACTTATCTCAAAGGTTTCACCATAATCATATATGTATGTAGTATAGAATAATTAATTGTTAAAAATAATGAGTGCCGAGTTGTATCAAATTGAGAATAATGACACCTAAGACCTTGTTCCATGACCCAATGGAGATAATGATATTGGAAAAATAGTATGTGTTCAAAAATAAACTCCAGGGAAATGAATAAATTTTGGGAAATAATTCAAGGATAGGTTTAAAGGATATTCATAGGTGTAAGGAATTTATTATCATGTCAGGTATTCCTCTAAATAATCGATCAAATTATATTAATGATGATTGATATTTTAGCTCATATAAATTAAAAATTACATCAGATGGATATTAAGTAATTATTATTATGTATATAACCTTATACATGGTACTGAAATCAATTTGGAGTCTTGAAGGAGTAAAAATTATCAAGATAAAAATTCAATAGAAACTTATATGTGTTATTAATGAGTATAGGAACCCGTATTTACATTATTTATTATTAGTACATAATATTTTTAGGATACATGGATATTTCATGTGATAATGTTTCAAAAAATAAAGAATAACTTTTTTATTTCAATTATTGAGGATTTTGAATTCATCAAGGATTACCAGTTAAACAAAAATTTAGATAGATCTTAATCTCAAATGAAATTTATGCAATGATGATGCTATAAAAATTTTTCATGATTGATTGGGAGGATTTTTCTACTCCTATTACTCTTATTATGATGATGAGTTAAGATGACATTGTTTAAGGGTAAAATTGAATGATTTTTTGAAGTTGATAAAAAAGTTAATTTAACGTACTAATTAAACACCTGACTTTTTATACATTTAATCATTATTTATATGATCTCAGAGAGATTAAAATAAATCACACATGATGGATGTTAAATATAATACTTATTTATATTGTAGAAAAATCGAACTATATCTTTATGTATATGTATAATAATTATTTTACCATTGTTGGTTTTTATGAAGTGGATTTTGTAGTAGAATTTAATGTATTAAAGTAAACATAAGGATGATTTTTATTTCTTGGATAATGTTGTTTTTAGTTGTAATAATAAGAAATAAAGAGCAGTTACATCGATTATCAATAATATACAATCTATTTGCACTAACATTAAATGTGTAAGAATGATGTTGATTAATTATATATAGGAATATTTGGGGGTGAATGTTGAAAAAACATTGATTATTAATTGAAATAGTATGGTAACCATTGATCACTATTGAATTCTAGTGATACATTCTAGGACAAATAACATTGATATTAAATATAAATTCCTTAAGGAGAGATATTCTAATAGAGATGTAATGAAAAATTATATTTCTTGGAAAGATTAAATTATTGATGTTGTGACCAAAAGTTATGCCAAGAGAAATATTTGAAGAATTGAGGATGGAACTATGTTTTCATAATCATACCAATAACGTAAATATCTTCATATAAAACCCCCATAATTCTTGGGATTCCATTGAAAATGCGGCTGAATAAGTAATGTACTGTAAATGTTTTTATTAATATGAAGATGGTGTTATCATAAATTTGGGTTCGAAATATATTGTTTAGAATATATAATTTTTGACATAGATATGATTGATGGGGAAATAATTATTATCATGGCTAAACAATTTTTTATCCTCATGGGATATATTTACATAAAAAAAATATCATTATCTGATATTGTCGATTTAAGACCCTCACTATTAGAAAGGTTGTGGTTTCATGAAATTTGAAAAAAATAGAAGTTGTTATTTATTCCAAAAAATAGCACGAGAATATTGAAAAATCCCTTTTTATCATTTTTTAATGTTTTTATATATTTTTTCTAATTATTTTTTATAAATTTATTTTTCTCCATGTGAATATTTGTTTATGTTTATCAGAAAACCAATTAATTATTTTACATAAAAAGTCAAATAATTCTTTTCTGATACTAAATTTTCCTAACATAATTTTTATTAAAAGTATTTGACACTTCAAGAATGATATTTTTGAATAATAATATTTCTAAATTATTAATGATAATAATTTTTGAGGTTGCAAATTGTACAACATTCAATTTTATGAAGTATATATAGATTTTCTATTATGAAGTTGATGTTCAAGCATAATAATTTGAAGGCTACTGGAAAGAGTTGATTGGCTAAAGATGTTCACAGGCAATTAAAATGAGCCCAATAGACACATGATGATCATAGAAAATATTTGGTCCTCTTAAATAATATGATATATCTATGTCATAGCAGATAGAGATGTGTGATGCAAATCATATAAAGAGAGGGTTTCTTGTCAACAATTTTCTGAAAGAGTATTACAACATAGTTGAAATTTTTATGTTTAGAAGAAGATTTATGCCACCTATGATCAAATACATAATTCACAAAACGTTTTTTAGTAGACTTATCTATAGAATAAATTTTAGTGCATAAAAAATGCCCAGACTGAGAAGGGAGAACTCCTCAAACATATCATGCAGGATGAACTTATATAATTCTATCTCATTGATGACAGTTGAAGGGGAAGATTTAGAATCAATTTACTAGACCACACAATCAATCAACGAAGATATGATAGGGAATATATTTTGGAATTCTATAATCTTATAAATAATGTCAGAACTAATTGATGTAGAATGGTTTATTTCATCAGATAATGAATTCTTGATAAATTCTAACATGATAAATATGCTAAGGATGAAAAATTATAGGATGTTTGTGTTCTCATGAAGGAAATAAACATGGTAGTTATTATTTTATATCACACATATTTTCCTTATTGTTTATACTCTATATAGATTTGGGAATATATCTTCATTAAAATTTAAATTACATACATTTTTACAACATAGACATTTTATTTCAACGTTTAAAAATATTTCTAAATTTTATTGATGTATTGATAAATATCATTGATTCCAGAATTAAAGGGATCATCAATGCAGAATTTTGATTGTGATGTTTTAGATTCATTAATGGTTTTGAAATGAAATATGAGTTGAGTAGGAAATATGAAATTGGATCTTGTGCATCCCCCTTAATTTTCAATGAAAAAATATATATAGAAATGGGTGGGGGCTTATTGAGTGGTAGCATTTACAGGAGATCAGAACAGAATAATTATTTTTATAATTATAATTTGACTAATTAAGATAATGGTTGGTGAAGATAATATTGATAGATATATTGGATAGAGGTTCCTTAGGAAGAGTTAATAAGATAGAGATGCCCAAAAATGAGGCATACCAAATAGTGGCATACTGGGTCACCAAAAAGACACACCAAATGTAGTATTACAAGATTGAGTGGATCCAAATAAATTTATAGATTGAATATTAGCTAGAAGTATTAATTTTAGGAAAGTGTTTATATTAAAAGATATCCACTAATAAAACACACCATAGTGGTGTACAGATTCATGAGAACCTAAATAATTGAAATCAATTATATGGGAATACCATATGTAAAATGGAGAGGATTCGATGTTGAGAAACTCTACTCAACCATAGTCGGTGTATATCTAGTATTGGGCGTACGATAAAGGTATAACATCATGATAATCTATATAAGGAATTATTAATAATTCATTAAAATATATTACTTCTGATAAGAACAAGAATTGGTATTGGATATTAAATATTTATTTAGTTATTATGTCTGTATTTCTATCTAGCCTCCATTAACACATTCTATATCATAATTAATCAGGATGGATAAGGCTTTATTGAGCCCTATATATCCAATTTAATAAATAATTTTATTTTGAATAATGTTTATATTGGGTTATTTATACATAAAGAACTATATTATATAAATAAAATTTAGCGTCCCTAATATATTTAGGGGCATATATGGACCTATATAGTTTTCCCACATCTTCCCTAAAGAAGGAGATAATTGTTCAGCAACATTCTTTTTCACCATCATCTACTATATAGGATTTCATAGAACCCTAGTAGTCATAAAATTATTGGGGATATTTTGGCCCTTGAATAAGTTATTACAATGTTCAATTGAAAGACACAGAGCATCATGGGTTATGAGATGATCCCTGTTGTGGTTGAGGTGCTTTATCATATCAAAAATATATGTATGAAACACATTTATGCTATGAAAGGGTCATTCATGGACTAGAACAATAGAGGGACTAGCTGGATTGTTTAGACATTTCTAGATGAAACCATCTATATTTTATTGATATTTGAGTAGATGTGACTCAACCAATAAATCCCCTAAAATAATTGGAAGTTGATCCAAGAAGGATGATACTTCAATGAAATATTATTTTGGATTATATTAGATAAATGTTTTTTTGATGAAAATCATAATTTGATAAACTATATTTTACTATTTGATGTTTTAAATCTCAGTAACTTATAAAATTAATGATTATTATAACATTTTCATTTTTATATGTTATTTCATCATAATTGGGAAATTAAATAATATAGTATTTTACGAGATTTTAAAATTTTGTTATATGATAACATTTTCTATAATAATAAAATTTTATAAATTCCTTTTTTATGGTTAGAAAATGTTTATGGGATACATTTCATTTAACTAAACCTAATTCTAAATATAAAAATAGTTGGCCAAAATGAAGAATGTTTGTGGGGCGTCAAAATCACTTCAATGTTTGTATCAATTTTTTAGGTTATATTTTATCTCACAAGGAGACAATCCAAATGAGTTTAAATTTTAAATGAAGATATAAGAGAGTCCATGGGAAAATATCATCAATCTTGAAACAAGAGATATAGTAATTTTCAAGGTAATAAATTCACGGTAAACCAAATCATTGTAATTTATTTAATCTACCAAGATAGATATATTTTATTATTTAATATAATGATAAAATTTGAATCATGTGAGTAATGATGATTGAATTTAGCTTTTCAAAATGCACGGCATAAAGAAAACAATTTACATATTACACATTTTTACACAAATTTAGAGGACCGTAGAAATTAAAAAAATTGATGGATAGATTTGAAGAGAATAAAATTCACCGCAACCACCTATAAATTTACACCTCCGTAGCTATTAAATTAATTGAAACAAAATGAAATTTCATTATATATTTCCTTAAAAATATAATACTAATAAATTTTTATACATGAAACACCTAAATAAAATGAAACCATGAAATGTTCAATTAAAATTATACTATTATAATATTTCCATTAAAATATGATTATAAAATTATGTAAAAATATTCCAAAATCTATGATTAAAAATTGAATAAATGACATCGGGTAGTAGGAGCCTCTCTGATGAATCTTATTTGTCCGATCTTGGAAGATTTCTTGAATAACTAGTGTTTACCATAGTAAAATCCCAACACGAAGTCCAAAAATGTAAATATGAGTGACATAAAATGTTATTGATGTGTAATATTAGGATAATTTCCACTATATCCATGATAGTGGAATTACCACCCTAGACTACCAAAGACACATACATAATATAATGATCATTTGTACAGAACCTGATGGGTTATATATGATGAATTTAAGATTATGTAAATTTTGTATTATTAAAACATTAATTGATTTATAAGTTGTAATTAAAAAATTAAAAATTTTTAAATTTAATGAAAATAATGGTTTATTTACTAATGATTTGATAAAATTAATAGAGTGATTTTACTTTTACGATGTATTTTTTTTGGGAAATAGATTTTTATGAAAATTATATTATGATATTAAATATAAAATTGATATTAAATTTTTTTATTTTAATATTGTATAAACACAAATATGATTTGTAATTTATAGAAACTAAAAATAAGAAAAGTTAATTTTTTTAAAAATTTATCTATATGCTAAATTTTTTTGTTATATTTCATATTAAATGTAAAATTATAAAAAAAAATAATTTATATTTTGTTTCAAAATTATATTATTTTTTGACATATAATAAATATATTATTCTTTTATGAAATTTTTAGATTATTTTAAAAATGATTTAATTTTATCATAATAGTGAGAAATAGAATTTTATTAAATACCATGTATTTTATTAAATTACAAAATATAGATACAGACTGGGAATATAGAAAATACCCATTTCTCAAAAAAAAATCATAATAGGAAATAGAAATTTAAATATTTACCAAATGTGATGGTTATTTGTGAACATAAGATACATTATTCCTTGAAACATCTTTTAATACATTATACATGTATTATTTTAAAATTAATCTTGTTGTTTTTTGAGAATGAATCATATAAAGTGGATTTAAAATTTTAAATCATAATGTAAAAATTGTTTAGTAAGGTCCTTTTTATTTTTTGGATTAATGAGGAATTAGTTTTGTTAAAACTAGATTCAACTATCAAATCCAAAAGTGTAAAATGGAATAAAAAATGGGGTAAAAGTACCAACTTGTTAAAGAAATGCAACTAATTGAATGTTTGATTTGTATATAGAATTAAAAAAATCTAAAATCCATTATTTTACTTTTTGGTATCTTGTTGATATGAGAAACATATACTCCCATTATATTATGAGGCAATAATCATAGAAATTCTATTCTCTTCACGTTGAAATAGTATCTGTTCCCACCACTTCGATACCACTCACCGATTTTAGTTTATTCCTTAAAGCCATTCATTTTTATTTCACTTGAGTCATATTTGACTTTCGTTAGCTTATATTCATAAGAATATATCATAATACACCCATTTTCAAGTATTAAACTGAAGAAATGTTCATGTTATCGACAGAAGTTCAAATCATGACATAATTTCTTTCATTTTATATATTACATTTCCTATAATATTTTTTCCATTAATATATAATTACATAAATATTTCATCATTAATAAATTTAATAATTATAATTTATCAATCATTAATACTCTTTCAATTATGGAAAATTAAAACATCATTTCTGTATTTATGGATATCATTGTATCCATGAAGTATCATATTTAATTTTTCATCAATACTATTTATTATTTATTATAATATTTTAAAATATGGTATATAAACATTAAAATATCTAAATATATAATTATATTTTTTTAATAGTGATATTTTTCAATAATAAGAAAATTTTATAATACTATTCATCAACTAATTATTTTATATTCATGTTTGGGATGGTTGTACCCCCTACATGAACATGTCTATAAAATAATAACACGAATATATATGAAAATAAATTACATATAATATTGACATAAAAAATTAAATAACAATATTATTTTTTTATCTACCCATTAATATTTTAGAAACATGTTCATCAAAAAATTTATCCTTATGGGTCAAAGAAAAAACAACCATTTAATGGAATTATATCAGTAAAAATAACTATGAAGTATCAATTTCTATACATTGTATGATATAGTAATGATGAAATTTTCAAGAATAATAAAATTTGTGTCCCAACCAAAAATCTACTGAAATGGTTCACCGAACCAATAGATCACATGAAGTCATGCACAACTCCACATATGCCAGAGGCTTCCAACTAGTAGGGAGGGTAAAATGATTGTACATTGTGGAGAAAATATATTCAAAATAAGAGTGGAATTTTGGTAAATCATAATAAATAAATAAAAAATGGATGTTGTATAAATTTATGGTATTGTAAATAAATATTTTATTCTATAAATTTCATATATAATATAAGGCCCCGACCTTAAACCTTACATAATATTGAATTAAATGAATAATTCACATTTGAGGATCCTTTCAGGTTTAGAGTTTTAGAGAATTAGGACATAACTATTGCATCCCAAAAAAATAAAAAGTAGACACTTCTACTAAGTTTCCATAAAATAAAAACTCTTAAAAGAAACTTGTTTAGTTCCATGTTTTAGATAGCATGACCTTTCCGTGATCCCATCCATGACCCTATTCCACATTAAGTCATGTGAAAAACATTTCAAAAACATGGGATGAGCATAAAAAGCTCAGTAATGGATATAAAAGTATGAAATGAAAACATTAGTCCATGTATGAAATCATACATTACTTATAAAACATAAGCATTTTAACATACCTCATAAAATCATTAATAAATCATAGAAATCATAAGACATAAAGGTAACTTGAGGCATTCATAACATTCTTACGTAGGGAGTAACCCTCATGGTTACGTTTGGAATACCCATCAGAGTATATTCCCTAAAATCTCTTTGGAGAAACCATAACGTGTAACTACTTCGTGTTACCTAATGCATTGGAGAGCCGTATCGGTCTCACCTGCCCTTAGTTTATCACGGAACCACCCGTCTTCATAACAATTCCCAAGAACCATAACATAATCGTATCATGTAAAAGATGTATAAAGGAAACATATCATTTCATCATTTCAATCACAAGATATCAATACAACAGATTGATATAATAAAAAAATTATGAAAACCATTTTCAATACAAAATAAAATAAAAGTAATATATGGTATTTATTTTTTCATTTAAAAAAATGTTAGGTAATGGCTTGTAGAGGAGGCCGAAACTCAACTAATGGGCACGGTGGCGGAGAAGTCATTTTCTCTGCATACGTACGACAAAGAAACATTACTTTTTTCGTTTAGTACAACACTTCGTATAAAAAAATAATCCTTTTGATTAAGCGTAAAATTCAAAGGGGTTTATACACTGTATAAAATAAAGTTGTGTATAAAACAAAATATAACTCAATGAATGGAGATTGAGACGAAGTCCCTTACCTCATGTCCGACATGACTCGATTGCTCTTTAATCTCCTTAATAATGAACTTGAGTTAATTTATACTTTCTTAAGAACCTTTTTCAAGTTCATTATTTCTTCTATATCACTTATTACCATGTCATGAATACTATCTAATTATTTAAGTTAATAACGGTCATTTTAAAGATCATTAGTACTTGAGTCAAAACTAAACTCTCTATATTTACAAGTTGTTCATGTATCCATTATATCCAGAGTTATATTAATTATTTAGATATCATATATATCATATATATATAGTATATACATGAATTTATAATATTACATAACATTTAGAGATAATAAATGAAATGTACCATTCATGGAGACGGTAAGCCGTACGTACGCATGAACGCTACTTTCATTTCCCTTTCATATTTTATGGAATGGAATCATAATTACATAAAGTTATATTATATTTCCAGTATAATGTCATATATAATATCATTAACTTCATCCTCTATACTTCCCAGATATGGCATTATCGTATCAAATCACTTTGAGGGGGCGGTAGTACGCACTTCCAAAAATGAAGATATCGCGTATACCCAAAATGGAAGACAAAAAGGTATGCCATAAATGAAAAATAAATAAGATTAAGGTAAACATAAACATATTATATATCATATATAAATATAATTTCATCTTAATGGAAAGCTTTGAAGGTGTTAGAAGTATATTGAACAATCATTGTTTCGTGAGGCAGAAATTCTCCATCCACGGAAACAGTATGCTATTTAACCATTAAGTGATGGTTTGTGTAAGTGTAGCTCTAAAACATCTCATAAAAACATCATAGTATATTGAAGATACTGGTGTTGTTACAAAATAAAGGAATAAAAAGAGTTTAGGGGGTTGGAGAAGCAAAATAAAACATAAGAACACAAGAGAAGACACAACCTTTAAAACGGGTAACTCTTTTTGATTTGAGCTCAAAGGCTTCGTTGGAAAATCTTCTTCCCAAAGAGAGCCTTCTAGGAGTAATAGAGGGAAGTGGAAAGACAAAATGGGCAGGGGTTGGCTGAGCCAAAGGCTTGAGAGGTGTGGGTAAGGTGGTAGAGGTGGGGGCCTTTTATAAGAGTAGATGAGGGGCACTCTTAGAATGTTATAAAAGGTTACTTTATTATAAAATGATTTTCGGATTTTCAAGGTCCCAAAATTAAATATTTTGAGGATAAGGTGATACGAGTTAGAAATCCACCCTTACAATAGGTTTTTGACAAGTTTAGGGCTTAGATTGTACATTATCATTTCATTTTATTTAAATCGTTAAATAATTGGGTAATCGCTGCAACATCATGCTGTCATAAATAATTTAATTTATTTAATGTCTAAAAATTATAAAAAAATATCATGATGTATTAAATCGTTTTATCTTTCTAATGAATATTTATAGTCAAAATTATGACTTGTATAACCCCATTTAAAATTTGTTTTAGTAAAAGAACACATGTTTGTGACATTTTTATTTTAACATTAAATAAAAATTTATTAATGTCATTTTCCTACCAACGTGGCTCCAAGGGGTCCTCAAGTTGACCCATGGATTTTATTTGGTCGGCCATGACACATCCAATAAAAGTATGACATGTTTCGTGGTGATTTCATATTATTAAAACAATATTTTTACCTTAAATTATACTTATTACCTCTAATCGCGATTAAAAACATAAAAGTTACTATTCACCAAAAAATTATTTTAATCCCATTGAACCAAATTTTACATCCTAATGAAAACCATGTATTTTGGATTTTTTAAATTCAAAACACAGATGTGGTAAAATTTCATTTAAATGAAAAAAATCAGTTTTTTAAGTACCACTTAGTGGTTTCACTATTAATCAAAAATTGAAGTTTTTTAGAAAAATATCAAAAATTCACACTAAGATATATTTGATATTCCGAATTCAAGAATGATGTCTATTTCAAAAAATTCATAACATATAAGTTAAATTAATTAATTTAATAATTATTTCCCGTTGTCAGAACAAAGTGTGTTTTTATGAAACAATATATATCAAAAGATTGACACTAGTTTAAGTCCAATTTCAAAGTGAAATTAATTCCAATAACCACTATTGGATTAAATGGTAAAAATATATTCTAATTTCACTTAAAAACCAATTCAAAAGATTATCTAATCATGTAAATAAGTTATATTAAAAAGGGGTTTTGAATTAAAATAAAACATTTTTCAGTATTCATTAAAAATGAACTTTATCGGAAAAATACCTAAACATTTACACAAAGTAAATTTTGATGTCCCAGTTCTAAAGAAGAATTTTATTTGGTCCATTATAATTTATAATAGTGACCAAAACTATATTTCATAATGGTTCGCCATCAAAAGGCGATAAGTGGACATTTAGTGAAAGTTAGAGTATATATGCCTAAAATTGAATTCTTTTCGTATTTTAAGCCATTATCCTTTATTGGATAAATGTAAAAACATTTAACAAACATATATAATCATATTTTAGTTATTTCTATTCATTCCCACCAATATAATGGCTATTTGTTAACTACCATTTAAAATAATATTATTTTGTTACTAGTGTGCAACGTAAGATTTCAAAGAAACTTTTGTTGTGTATTGGGTACGCTATAGAACATAGAAACCCCTTCAAAGTAAAATTAATATTTAATTCGTAAATATTAGTAAGTATGAAAATGTTTTATTCTTTATTTACCTGGGATGTTACATCCTTCCCCCTTTTGGGAATTGCATCCTCGCAATTTCATTCACTTATCAAAATAAGTGGGGGTATTTATCCCTCATAGAATTTTCAGATTCCCATGTTGCCTCTTCAACCATATGGGTTTTCCACAAAACCTTTACCTGGTGAATTACCTTATTCCGCAACACTTTCTCTCTATGGTCAAAAATATGGACTTCTTTTTTTCATAAGAGAGATTCGCTTCCAACTGAACTACCTCTGGGCTCAAAACATGAGATGGATCTGGCATATACTTTCTCAACATCAAAACATGAAAAACATTGTGTACATGAGATAAACTCGTGGGTAAAGCCACTCAGTAAGCAACTGATCCAAATATCTCCAAAATTTCATATGGTCCAATGAACCTTGGACTCAGCTTTCCTTTCTTACCAAATCGCATCACACATTTCCATGGTGGAACATTGAGAAAAACATGATCACCTACCTCGAAAGATAGATTCTTCCTCCTGTTTTCTGCATAACTTTTCTGTTTGCTCTAAGATATTCTCATGTGTTTTTGAATCAACTAAACTTTTTCTGCCATCTCTTCTACCAATTCTGGTCCCATCAGCTTCCTTTCACCAACTTCATCCTAAAAAGTTGTTGTTTGACACTGCTTCCCATATAATGCCTCAAACAGTTCCATCTGTATACTAGAATGAAAAATGTTATTATATGAAAATTCAACCAAATAAAGATGTTGGTCCCCACTTCCCTGATAATCAATCGAACAAGCACGTAGCATATCCTCCAAAGTATGAATGGTTCGTTCTGACATCCAATCTGATTGAGGATGAAAAGTTGTACTAAAATTTAATTCAGTACCCAACGACTTCTAAAGGCCTTTCCAAAAGTTAGAAGTAAACCTGGGATCAGGATAAGATACAATGGATAGATGAACTCTAGGAAACCTGAATATCTCTTTAAGATAAAATCAAGAAAGTAGATCTAGAGTGAAATTATCTCTAATAGGAAGGAGATGAGAAGATTTAGTCATGTGATCAACAATAACCCAGATTGCATTATTACCTTGAGATGGCTTCGGTAATACCACAAAAAAGACTATGGATATACTTTCTCATTTCCACTCTGGCACTGGTAAAGGCTGAAGCATCCCTTTTAGTAACTGCTGCACTGCATTAACCTGGTGACAAGTCAAAAAATTTATAGTAAAATGAGAAATATCTCTTTTCATACCATCCCACTAGTAATACTCCCACAGATCTCTGTACATCTTAGTACTTCCAGGATGAACTAAAAACGAAGAACTATGAGATTCACATAACAACTCTATCTTCAACTGTGAGTCACAAGGCACACACAATCTCTTCCCAAATCTGAAAACAGAATCATTATCAATGTTGAATTCAGGCAACATACCCTTCTGAACCATCTCTACCTTTTTCTGCAACTCACTTTCTTTCTTCTGTGCTTGCATGATTCTGTCTGATAGAGAAGATTTCACTGATACCTGAAACAAAACCGAAGGAAATCCTGCACCAACAACTTTGATTCAAAAGTTCATCAAATCTTTAACCAAAGGATGATGTTCCAAATGCAACATTGTAAATGAAGCATTGCTTTTTCGACTCAAAACATTAGCCACTTTATTTTCTTTTCCTGGATGGTAATGAATTGTACAATAATAATCCTTGATTAATTCTAGCCATCTCCTCTATCTAATGTTCAATTATTTCTGAGTGAATATATACATTAAAATTGTGTGATCGGTATATATTTCACACTTTACTCCATACAATTGATGCCTCTAAATTTTTAAAGCGAAAACAATAAAAGCTAATTCCAAATCATGTGTAGGTTAATTTACCTCATGAGTTTTCAACTGACGTGAAGCATAAGAAATTACCTGATCATTCTACATAAGGACATAGCCAAGTCCCTTCATCAAAGCATCACTATATATAACAAACTCACCATTCCTGGATGGAAGTGCCAAAAATGGAGCATTCACCAATATTCTTTTCAACTCTTGAAAACAATCATCGTATTCTTTTGTCTAGATAAACATAACAACATTCCGAGTTTGCTTAGTCATTGGAAGAGATATCTGTGAAACATTTTCAACAAACCTTCGTTAGTAACCTGCCAATCCAAGAAAACTACAGATCTCGGTTACATTTGTGGGTCTTGGCCATTCTTTAAAAACTTTTTTTTGCAGGATCCACAGTTATTCAATTTTTAGAAAAAATATGACCAAGAAATGAAATTTGTTGCAACCAAAACTCACACTTTCTGAATTTCCCAAACAATTTATTATCTTTTAAGGTTTAAAAAATTACCCTTAAATGTCTTTCATGCTCCTATTTACTTTTAGAAAACACCAAAATATCATCAAAGAAAACAAACACAAAAGTATCCAAGAACTCATGGAAAATTATATTCATAAGGTCCATGAATACAGCAGGTTCATTGGTTAGCCCAAAAGGCATTACTACAAATTCATAATGGCCATATCTTGTATGAAATGCGGACTCAGAATATCTGCTTCCTTTACCTTCAACTGATGGTCCCCCAATCTTAGGTCAATATTTGAAAAAAACGGATCTCCCTGGAGCTAATCAAACAAATCATCGATATGAGGCAAAGGATATTTGTTCTTAACAGTGATATTATTCAAGGCTCTATAATCAATGAAAAGTCTCATTGAACCATCTTTCTTTTTAACAAATAAAATAGGAGCACCCCATAGTGATGTGCTAGGTCGAATGAAACCTTTCTCTAATAAATATTTCAATTTCTCCTTCAACTCTAAAAGTTCCGTTTGAGCCATTCGATAAGGGGGTTTTGAAATTGGATTAGCATCAGGAACTAAGTCAACAATAAATTGAACTTCCTGATCTGGTATTATTCCAGGAAACTCATCAAGAAAAACATCAGGACACTCATTTACCACTAGCACATCATTAATCTGAACAGTTCCCTTTCTTTCAACGATATGTTCAAGTTAACATTCATTTACATATTTTACAAGTTTCTCGGCCTCTTGATATGTTATCAATAGTAAGGGTTCATTCTTGTACACAAACTGAAAGTCTTTCTGAAAAGAAACTTCGTTAGCTCTACAATCAATCGTAGCATGGTAAATAGAGATCCAATCCATACCCAAGATAACATCAAACTCTACTAGAGGTAAAAAAAATAAGGTTTCCAAGTAGGTTCTTTCCACGGATAAGGATAAGAAGATTCTTATAAATTATTTTTTCCTCAACATTTCCCCCAATTGTTTTTACCACAAGTTCAGGTGTCATTTCATAAGATAGTATTCCATTTTTCTAGAAACGTTTTCAGAGATGAAAGAATGTGTAGACCCTGAATCAAACAACACACTTGCATAATCTGAAAAAACAAACAAAGTACCTGATACAACCTCATTTGATGGCCCGACATCTGCTGAAGTAGCTGCAAAGGATTTTTTTCACCCCTTTCTGCTTGTAGTCTAACTGCTTCCCATCACTCAAGCTCTTTGTCGGACACGCATTTTCATAGTGACCCATCTCATTGCACTTAAAACATTTCACAAACTGTAAATCAAATTTGTACTTACCATCACCTTGATCTTTTTCAGTGCAATCATGAGATTTATGTCCCATATTACCACATCGGTAGCACTTTCTAGAATTCAAAAGACATTCCCCAGCATGCCTTTTACCACATTTATCACAAACTGGAAATGTAGTTTTCTTACCGTCAGGCCTTTTTGATGAATTCTTTCCTTTCTCATGCCACCTCGGTCTCTTTTTCTGCTAGTTGTTATAGAACACTTGATCATCGGTAAACTCCATTTCCACCTTCTCAGCAAATTGGAAAAGCTTTTCATAACATTTGAACTCACGAGAAGATAAAGCCCTTCGATACTTTGGCTTTAATCCTAAGTAAAAACGATTGATTTTACTATCAAGGTATCAGATAAAATTTTGAGCAGACCTTGCTAATCGAGTGAACCTTTCTTCATAGGCAGCCACTGAGTCTACCTCTTGCCTCAATTCCAGGAATTGTTTTTCCATCCTAAGTTGAACAGCCTTAGAAATATACTTCTAAAGAAACATACCTTTGAATTTATCCTAGTTGAGAGCATCAATCTCATCAGTGTCCCTGATATTTTTAACCTTGGACCACCACTGATCTGCTTCACCCTCCAAATGGTAAATAGCAAGACTGACCTTTTGATTGTACGAACACTCCATGAGATCGAAAGTATTCTCCAGTGCATTAATCCACCATTTAGATAGAACAGGGTCAGATGAACCTCTAAATGATGGGGAATGTTGCCTCATGAAATATTCCACCACTGACATGTTCCTCTGCAGTTGATCTGGCTGATCTCGTGCATGGATACCACCACCATTTATCGCTTGAGTCAACTACACCATTACTACAACAAACTGTTCAGTTCCAATTCCGACCATCTCAGGATGCTGTTTCGGAAGGTTTTTTCCTTCTGTATTCCTTCCTAGCACTGCTTCCCAATTTCCTCTGCAGAAAACCATTCTAAACAAACATGTCTAAGATAAAGCAACATGGTAATCATCAAATGCTATATCATTTCCATTTGACCATAAAAAAAATATTTTTGGATAATCATTTAATAGAATTGTAACTCCTAAAGTTATCAAAATTGACCTTTGATACCAACTATAAGCCCCCGACCTTAACCTTACATAATACTGAATTAAATGAATAATTCACATTTGAGGATCTTATCAGGTTTAGAGTTTTATTGAATTAGGACATAACTATTACATCTCAAAATATTACAAAGTAGACACTTCTACTATGTTTCAATAAAATACAAACTCTTAAAAAAACTTGTCTAGTTCCATGTTTTAGATAGAATGACTTTTCCATGATCCCATCCATGACCCTATTCCACATTAAGTCCTCTAAAAAACATTTCAACAACATGGGATTAGAATAAAAAGCTCATTAAGGGATATAAAAGTACCAAATGAAAACATTATTCCATTTATGAAATCATACATTACTCATAAAACATAAGAATTTTAACATGCCTCATCAAATCATGAATAAATTATAGAAATCATAAGACATAAAGGTAACTTGAGGCATTTATAACAATCTTACGTGGGGTGTAACCCTCGTGGTTACATTTGGAATACCCATCACAGTATATACCTTAAAATCTCTTTGGAGAAACCTTAACCTTTAACTCCTTCACGTTTCCCAATGCATTGGAGAGCTATATCTGGCTCACCCGCACTTAGTTTATCATGGAACCACCTATCTTCATAACAATGACAAAGAACCATAATATAATCGTATCACGTAAAACATGCATAAATGAAACATATCACTTCCACATTTCAATCACAATATATCAATACAACACATTGATATAATAAAAAAATTATGAAAACCATTTTCAATACCAAAATAAAAGAAAATTAATACACGTTATTTATTTATTCATTTAAAATAAAATTAGGTTATGGCTTGTAGAGGAAGCCGAAACTCAAATAATGGTCACGTCGGCAGAGAAGTCGTTGTCGCCACATAAGTACGAAAAAGAAACATTCATTTTGTCATTTGGTAAAACGATTCATATAAAAAATATTCCTTTTGAATAAGTGTAAATGTAAAAGGGGTTTATACCCCATATAAAATAAAGTTGTGTATAAAACAAAATATGACTCAATGAACGGAGATTGAGACGAAGTCCCTTACCTCTTGTCCGACGTGACTTGATTT
Source organism: Viscum album (assembly GCA_963277665.1). NCBI lineage: Eukaryota > Viridiplantae > Streptophyta > Magnoliopsida > Santalales > Viscaceae > Viscum > Viscum album. Next base: position 765,949,998 of record OY728150.1, read on the forward strand.
CTCTTTAATCTCTTGTATAATAAACTTGAGTTAATTTCTACTTTCTTAAGATCCTTTTTCAAGTTCATTATTCCTTCTATATCACTTATTACCATGTCATGAACACTATGTAATTATTTAAGTTAATAACGGTCGTTTTAAGGATTATTGGTACTTGAGTCAAAAATAAACTCTTTATAATTACAAGTTGTTCATGTATCCATTATATCCAAAGTTATATTAATTATGTAGATATCATATATATCATATATATCTAGTATATACATGCATTTATAATATTTATAACATTTAGAGGGAAGAAATGAAATGCACCGTTCATGGAGACGGTAAGCCGTACGTACGCATGTACGCTACTTTCATTTCTATTTCATATTTTAAGGAATGGAATCATAATTAGATAAAGTTATATTATAATTCCAGTATAATTTCATATAAAATATCATTAACTCTATCCTTTATACGTCCCACATATGGCATTAACGAATCAAATAACTTTGAGGGGGTGGTAGTCCGCACTTCCTAAAATGAAGATATCACGTATACCCATAATGAAAGCCATAAAGTTATGCCATAAATAAAAAATCCATAAGATAAAGGAAAACCTAAACATATTATATATCATATATAAATATAGTGTCATATTAATGGCCACCTTTGAAGGAGTTAGAAGAATATTGAACAATCATCGTTTCGTGAGTTAGAAATTCGCCATCCACGGAAACAGTATTCTATTTAACCAACAGATGAGGGTGTGTGTATGTTTAGCTCTAGTCCTTCTCATAAAAACATCCTAGTATATTTAAGATACTGGTTTTTTTAAAAAGAAAGGAATAAAAAGAGTTTAGGGGGCTGGAGAAGCTAAATAAAACATAATAAAATAAGAGAAGACACTACCTTTAAAACGGGTAACACTTTTTGATTTGAGCTGAAAGGCTTCCTTGGTAAGACTTCTTCCAAAATTGAGGCTTCTAGGAGTAAGTGATGGATGTGGAGACACAAAATGGGCAGGGTTTGGCCGATCCAAAGGCTTGAGATGTGTTGGTAAGGTGGAAGAGGTGGGGGCCTTTTATAAGAGGAGAGAAGGGGCACTCTTGTAAAGTTAAAAAAGGCTACTTTATTATAAAATGCGTTTCGGATTATAAAGGTCCCAAAATTATATATTTAGAGGATAAGGTGATAAGTGTTTGAAATCCACCCTTACAATTGGTTTTTTACATGTGAAGGTATTATATTTTACATTATCTTTTCATTTTATTTAAATCGTTAAATAATGAGGTAATTGCTGCATCATCATGGTATCATAAATAATTTAATTTATTTAATGTTTAAAAATTATAAAAAAAATATCATGATGTAGAAAATATTATTAAATTTCTAATTAATATTTATATTCAAAACTATGATTTGAATAATATCATTTAAAAATTGTTTTAATAAAAGAACACATGTTTGTGACATTTTTATTATAACATTAAATAAAAAGTTATTAATGTCATTTTCCTACCAAAGTGGCTCCATGGGGTTCTCAAGTTGACCAAAGTATTTTCTTGGTTGTACATGAAACATCAAATAATGGTAGGACATGTTTCACGATCATTTCATATTATTAAAACATTATTTTTACCTTAAATTATAGTAATTACCTCTAATCGTGATTAAAAACTTAAACATTACTATTCACCAAAAAATTATTTTAATCCCATTGAACAAAATTTTACTTCCTAATGAAAACCATGTATGTCAGATTTTTTATATTCAAAACATAGAGGTGGTAATATTTCATTTAAACGAAAAATCAGTTTTTTAAGTACCACTTAGTGGTTTCACTATTCATCAAAAATTGAAGTTTTTCAGAAAAATACAAAAAATTCACCCTAAGATATATTTGATATTCTGAATTCAAAAACGATGTATATTTTACAAAATTAAAAACATATAAGTTACATTAATAAATTTAATAATTAATTTCCACTTTCAGAACAAATAGCGTGTTTTTAGGAAACAATATATGTCAAAAGATTGACACTAGTTTGAGTCCTATTTAAAAGTGAAATTAATTCCAATGACCACTATTGGATTAAATGATAAAAATATATTCTAATTTCACTTAAAAACCAATTCAAAAGATAATCTAATAATGTAATTAAATTATATTAAAAGGGGGTTTTGAATTAAAATACAACATTTTTCATTATTCATTAAAAAATGAACTTTACGGAAGAATACCAAAAATTTACACATAGTAAATTTTGATGTCCCGATTCTAAAAAAGAATTTTATTTGGTCCAATAGAATATATAAGAGTGACCAAAACTATATTTAATGACTTTTAGTCATCAAAAGTCCATAAATGGACCATTAGTGAAAATTAGAGTATATATGCCTAAAATTGAATTCTTTTCGTATTTTAAGCCTTTATCCTTTATTAAAAAAATGTGAAAATATTTAACAAACATATATAATAATATTTTAGTTATTTCTATTCATTTCCTTTAATACAACATCAACATGTTAACTACCATTTAAAATAATATTATTTTATTACTATTGTGCAACGTAAGATTTCAATGAAACTCTTTTTGAGTATCAGGTATGCTATCGAACATAGCAACCCCTTCAAAGTAAAATTAATATTTAATTAGTAAATATTAAAAAATATGAAAATGTTTTATTCTTTATTTACCTGGGATGTTACATATAATACAATTATATGTGTCAATATTATGTTGTAATGTATATGAAAATACATTTGGAAGGAAATACAATACGAAAAATATTTATTGGATAAAAAAATACTCAATAGAAATATTCAAGAGAATCATGATATCTATCTAATTACTCGGCTTCTATGATCCCATGTAAATTTATAAAAACACAATCAGAATCCCATGATACTGAATGTATGAATAGGAGGTCTATTCAAGTATGTAGGAATAATTGGAGCTTTAACATTATGTGAGATTACATAGTATGGAACCACCAATGTTGTCTATTTTTTCATTAGTTTTTGAATATAAAATAATTTAGTGAATAAAAATAAGCACCCTTCATGGTGGAATACTAAGAATATCTCATACCATGTTTCGGATTCCATTGCACTCGGGTACCCAAATAGACCTCCTCAACGTAGGTTTTGGGTCACAACTTAAAACTTGTGTTGTTACCGTTGTAAATGGGGGCATGGGTTTAATGGAGAAATTTAGAGATCAAGATCCACATAGAGATATCCTTTGATTATTTTTTTCTTTATAATGATTACTTATTATTGTATCACCTATCATATGTATTTTATTTTAAAATTCAGAATTACATATACATATATATGTGTATTGTATTTTTTCACTTCATGTTTAACTAAATTATTTTTTATGAATTTTATTTAAAATTTTTTATCTATAGATGGATTTATTTTGAAATACTTCAATTATAGTCTAATCATGTGCGTATAGTATCACCATCATACCATCATTGGACAGTAAATACAAGTTAATAAATTATGGAATATTGGGATGCACCCTTATGGAAACGTGACAGACTAGCTTGGAGCACATTTTTAATGGATTCTAGTTCAGGATGTTACAATGTGATATAAGATACTCCATTCCATTTTTTTTATAATTTTTTCTAGGTCATATTATTATAGGAATGTATCGGTGATTGGTAAATATTAATTTTTTGATGTGATCAATCCACACACTGGGAAATTATATAGTATCCACACACAACGTTGGTGATGAAATATTCGATATAATATGATATTATTATTTCATCTTGAGTGATTGATATACCTTAGCATGGTTATTTTTTTTAGAATCATCATGTTTTATCCTTGGTCTACTATGGAATGGAAGTATTGTTAAATATATAATTATATTCACATAGAAATTCAAATTCCATGTATATTTCATGCCATCTTGGTATAATTTATTTACTATATGATACATGTTGGTTGTGCCTTGGGTGATTTATTATGATGCGTTCCTATATACAATGTTTGGTTATTATTTTTCTTGGTCACATCAAACAATTTATTTGTGATATAATACAATAAAATAATTGTGGTAAATTATTTGTTTTTAAAGTTTCTACGTCAACCTAAATGGTGTTTTCCAGTTTGGATTGATGAACCCGCCTTAGGTAATCGATCACTACATATTTTATCCATGGAACATTGTAAACATTGGTTAAATTTTTTTTGATTAATTCTAAATGGGTTTTCATAATAGTTGATACAATTCATGGTTTCTAATTAATTTTGAATGAGAACCAATATAATCTAACCATAAAATGTGATCTTTATATATTCTAAAATAAGATGTAATAACTTTTCACAACAACATGAATGCCAATTGTAAATTAAAAAGGAATGTTTCTTTATAAAGCTGAATTGGTAATTCATAAAAAAATTTATATATTCATATAGATTTTTAATTCTTAATTGAAATTGTATCCTAATAAAGGATTATCTAAACTTTTCTTGGTATTTATCACTCATATGACTAAATTTCCAAATTCAAAACTGGACCCTAGTTGGATAGTTTTTTCATTTTTTATATATGATAAATACATTAAGGGAGTATTGAAATTTTAATAATTTTACCTTTGTGGGTAGAGGTTAAATAAACTTAGACTTGCTTAATTGAACCCTCAATAGTCGTGATTATCATGTATATTACTCAGTTAGTAAATCATTGGGGGTATAATCATGCTATGTAGGGGTGGTTTTTTAAATTTATAGCAACCAAATATATTGGTTCTGTGTCTATTTATAGTGGTATTTTACTAAATTAATCCCCTTTAATTAATAATAAGCAAGAAACTTTTTTTTGAGATGTACTTATATGAGGTTTTAGTTATTTAATATTCGCATCAAAACCAAAAAGGTGTTCTATATCATATCTCGAAATTGATATTTTCATTAAATAATCCATACATGAGTATCATTATAAATAAATCTAATAGATTAATGTATATTATAATAATAATTTCTTAATGTTGACATTGTTTTAGTTAATCAAATAAATTTTAAAAGGATTTTATACATAACTCTCTTATGTTTCTTTGTAGTGTTAGATATATAAAGTCCCTTTCATGTTTATTCTATAATAGGTACATGATGTTACAAAAATGAAGCCCTATAAATGTTTAGAAATATAATTTTAATTAGTGTAATCAATTAAATTAAATTGTAAAGGTGTGTTTTTAGCATTAAACCTATTTTATTTGTATTTTAATCATTCTTTGAGTTTTACCTCACATGGAAATTGGTACACTTCCCATAGATATCTATTGAAATATTCTTATACGATGAGCTAGTGGATGTTTTGATAATCCTAGTGACTATTTTTGTACGATATAGTCATTTCATTGAAATTTTCTTTTTTATGATGGCATATAAGTGTAAATTAAGAACACTTAGAAAATAAATGAATTTCAAAATACATATTATAATTTTTAATATGAGGTTTTGTTCTGCTGATGTTTGCCCAATATGGGGATCTTAGTTTCTTATATGACACATAGGTTGGCTGAGCAGTCATTTGGTAATTTGAACACTAATATAGATTGGGTTATCATCAAATGATTGATATCAAAGTGCACAGAATTATTTTAGTATTTTTGGAAACATAGAAGTTTATCTGACAATACATCATTTGAAAATATTGAATGAGTCATATTTTTTATCATCTAGGTTAATAATAATGTTGTGTAATATGACACGAGAATTAAATATTTTGAATGGCCCATTAGGTATTGGAAGCATAGGGCCATCAATCATATGGATTTAATCAAATAAAATACTATTGAGTTGATAAATCCACAATCAAGAAGGAATTAATACATGTTGTACCTGCTAAATTGAAAAAATGGTATGCTGCACCATATGTGATTGGTGGAAATCATTAATCTATAAGATATTTTGTTTTGATCATAGTTCAAGTACAAGGTATTGTGACCTAGGTGATGAGCGATATCAAACTCAACCCAAATCATGTGGTGATGTTTTAATGTTACCGAGTGTGGGGATTCCCTAGGTAGTGTTGTTTTTTAATTAATGCCTTATGATAGTTACAAGTATGAGAATGTTTCAAAGGACCATCATAATTACATATAATATGAGTCCTACCTAGTGTGATTATAAGGGGAAAATTATTCTCTGTTCTCATTTTTGGTTCATAGTAAAATCATTTTGGCTAAAGCCCAGACCATGGTCAGCGTTCGATGGAGAGTGTTCAATGGGATGTGTTCCCTTCCATAGTAAACAATGACTCAACAATACTAAGGTAGGGAGAATCACATTAATCATGGGAAGGTGTTTACCTAAAATTAGAGGGATAATAACAACAAATTACACATTGGTACTGGTCACCTTTTCTTATAAATGATCATAGGGATACCAATCAGTTTATCAACTAGTTGTGATTATGCTAAAAATAAAAAAAATAACTTTGTGTTTAGATTATGTTTGGATATTATTTTCAAATATTTGGTGAATGATTATTTTAAAAGTATAAATAATATAATTTGTTTCAGTGCATGGAATGATTTACCAAGATAAAATGGTTGGTTTTGTGTGCACTATTAGATATGTCATAGGAAGGTGCATACCAGCTATCTTGGTCAGTAAATAATGCAATGACAACAAGAGCAACCACACACTGTAGAAGAGTTCATCCACTTGTGGTTCGACTAGTAATTCCTTGTATTAGTTGTTTCTGGTTTCTTGGAAACCATTCCCAACATTCATATTGTATATATAGAATTTTCTCAGCATCATTGGTAATATTAGATTTCCACTTAGTGGACTCATTATTTAGATATGATCAAGTCCTCTATTTTGACATATTACTACATATAATAAGAGGATGTTCATTTTAACTAAGCTAAAGAATGATTTAACTGATTGGTAGGATATATAAATAGAATCTTTTTAGATTCGATCAGTTTAAGAAACAATAATATTTGAGGCAAGGACTATCCTGAGTGATACTTGGAATCCTTTGAAGGAAGGATATTACAGCTCGAGATTTTATAAAAACATCATATATATATTTAATAAGTTGGAGGATATATTTACACGCAATACTAATATGATACTATATCACAAGAAACAATAATTTTTTCTAGTGTTACAGAAATTTTTTAGATTTTCTTGTGTTATATACACCACATACTTTTTATTCTGTTACACACAATTCATTGTTTAGTTTTCATTACATGAAACACCAATTTTAAATGAAACATGTCATACTATAAAAATAATTTTATGATAGAAATTACATATACATTTAAATGGGGTGTATAAATTGGAATTAATAAAATGAAATAACATGGATTAAATATGTATATATAATAAATTATCTTCTGACCAATTAAATAGGAATGAAAATAAATTGATTTAAAAATAAAAAGAAATATGTTTTTCTAAAAAAATATTTTAATGAATACATGTGTTTTTTAAATAAATAAATTTAAAGAATAGTTTTTCTGAATGATATTAATTATATATATATATATATTATAATAAATAAGTTTTATAATTTATATTACGTATTATATATATAAGGGAAATAATAAATCTAATTAAAGACATATAAACATAATTTTTTTTAAAAAAAATTATCAACTAAACTTTTATGAAAAATAATAATTACAAATTATATGAAATTTATATGAAAAAATAATATTAAAATTTTTAATTAGAATTTCAAAACTAGAATTATGTCAATTTTTGAATTTTTTTTGAAAAGTAAAATTTTTTTACGAACACTAAAGCATACTAAGTTTTAATTGAGAACATCAATTTCATTGAAATTTATTATAAATATAAAATTATATTTTAATCACATTTTAATGTAAATTTAGATCAATTTTATAACTATTCATTAAATTTTTGTAATAGGGTCCTTTTTCTTATAGATTTTTTATATAGAAACTGTGGATACTTTTTTGATCACTTTCTCTTTAAAAACCTATTTTTCCATAACATCAGTGGGATTAATTTTAAATTAATGGTTATCTTCATAAATGAATAAAATTTTAAAAAATAAATTCCCTATTTATAATCAGAATAGTATATATTATCTAATATGGTTTCTATAAATTTCTTTCAAAATGCATAGTGAAAATAGAAAATAGAAAATAGAATTACGATCGTTATTGTAAAAATATGGTTATCTGATGCTTGAACTAAAAAGATAATGTATAAAATTACATAATAACATTTATATTATTAATTTTATATAAATATATATCCTTTATAATTTATAAATATCTAAAATAATCTATTTTAGAGCCTTATGGGATGAAAAAAATTTGGGTACACATTTTTCAACAAAAAAATATAAGTGTGACACTCACCTCACTTAAAAAAGATACTCCTTTTCACTCTTATTAATAGATTAATCCTTTTTGGATCAGTCAATACGAACTAAAATTAAATCCCAAATTACCTCATCTAATTATATATATTTTCATACATAAATAAATCTTATGATGTATTTGGGGAAAACAAAAAGGATGATACTCAAAGAAGAAATAATTTTCATCATCATGCTTTTTTTTATTTCTCCCTCCACCTATAGAAATTTTTTATTTTTACATTATGAAATAACAAAAAAATATATTTAGTATACATAGATGATATTATGTTATGGTAATGACATAAAAAATATCTCCAATTCCATTAATTGAGTTACAAAATTATAGTTCATGTGTATGATGGACTACCACCTCATGAGTGGATATCATTAATTTTTCCAATACCAACTCTCACAGTTGAGTGTGATGAAGGATATAGAGTATATATATATATATATAATATTTATTACATAATTATAACTATTGGTTCATTATATAATATTTTATTTTTGACATACCATTTTGAAATGGATACTATAACACAACTAATGTATAAATTAGACAAAAACCTCATGATGTGATGTGATTTGCTTTCACTGAATATTTATATGGAATATAATAAAGATAATTAATTGAGAATATGTGATATAAATGAAATAATTGTGATATTATTTATATTCTAATCACTCTTTAAGGATAATATATCATTTTCTACATTACATTTTCTCTAACTAAAAGATGATAGCATCACTCATGTACATATGGACTACCACCATCATGATGCGATGAACCTCTATTTTTTCCATTCATCCAGATGGATGATAAGTTTAATTATATTTAAATAGTTAATATTTTTTTTGACATTACTATAATTTTGTAAATGTATCATATTAATTACCTTTATTCAGTAATTATCATTGAAAATTTGAAATGTTTCTCATGTTTATATATGACCTACCAGCTCTTGGATCGTAATGAAGTTTATTTCTAAAAACATCTTTCATGATGGGTAGTAAAAGTATTATTTATTAATAAATATGATAATTAATTTATTTTTATTTTTTAATTGATTATGGAACCATGATACTAGTAAGATAACAAAAAGTAAAAATCAAAACACACATTAAAAACAATGTAGTTAGTTCCCAAACCATTAATTTAACATAAAATTTATTATAAAAAGTATTAAAAGGTCAAATGTAAGTTATATATTGTAATATATATATAATTATTGTTTTTAAATTGGTTTATAATGAAAATATATTTATTATTCATGAGATTTAATATTATTGGAGGAATTCTTGACATACGGTAATGGTTTTCTCATCTAACATTTTATTCTATGAGAAATATGATATATTGAACATTTATTTTTATTGGGTTCTGTATATAATTCCCATTAATTTATACTGTGATTCCCATGATTAAATTAATATTATTTAAATATCAATATGATGATCTCTAATTCTTGGGTTTTATTGATTCATTTTTACCAAAGAAGTAATGAAATTTTCTCTGACATTTCTTTATTTGAGACATAAGATGTGTTTTACACCCATATTATTTAATGAGGTGTATATAATACCACTTTGAAATGTCATATCATGAATCAATTTAATTTAATGATATTATATGTTTCATTAAATTCTACAAATTCTTGGGAATACGAAGAAATGTTACCAATGTGGTAATACTTTTATGTTACAATCACATCGATAATCGATATGGTTTATGATTTTGATACTAATGATTAAATAAATATATAAACATCTCAATGATCTCTTAAATATTATTCCCACACTATTATTCATAATATTTATAAAAAATTTAACATTTTCTCACTCATTTTTAATTAATATAATTGAGTAATGTTTTTTTAAAAACATATTTATTTCCCCCTGAGGTGAAAAAACATTTTTATTCAAATACCATGTTTTTTAATAAATCAGAAATATTTTTATCTAATAATAATTTGTAAATGAATTTCCACCGAAATGTTTCATTAAAAAATTTCTTTTCAAAGAAAATTCATATCTTCTTCCAAAAAATTCCTATTTTAATTTTACTAAAAATTGTAAAGGAATAATAATTTAAAAGTGTAGAACATTAAAATAATTATCCAACACCTTGAAAAATTATTGCATCAAAAAAAATTTATATTCATTGAATTTAATAATAAATTATAATTAATTATAATTTTGTAAAAAAAATTTCAAAGATGATTGAAAATCTTCTTCCGAAAATATATCAACTAATTTTTGAATTATCTATTATCATATTAGAATGAAATTAAAAAAATTTACAATGTTTTATTATCTTTAAAATGTTTTTTATAATGTAGAAAGACACTATCAGCATGAAATTACACATGAAATATAATAAAATAATTTTCTATATAAGATGACACCATTTAGTGTGACTCATGATTTACTAAGGATATAAATCAAGGATACCATTTTAATTATTGTTTTTCGAAATTGTTTCTGTTAATAGGGGTAGGATGTTTACAAAAACCTATTTCTCTACAACTGGCTATACTATGATGAAATTATTTTGAAACCAACTTATTTTTCAAGGTGTTATGATTTTATGAAATAATTAAGGATTATGAATCCGAATTCTTGTATATAGGATATATTATGATTCAATGTTTTCGAAACATTGTTATTTTCATGGGTTCTATTATGAATAATGTTTTATGATTTTATAGAACACATGTATATTATTTTCATTATTGGAAGGTTGTTTCATTATAACCATGTATGGTAGTTATGTTCTAAACAATGATTTTTGGGGCCTATATATCACTCCATTTCATTGGGAATCTATTTATATCTCACAATATAGACATGAAAAGAATGTGTAGGGAACTCGATTCAGTATGGGACATAGTCTACTGTGTTGTTCTTAAGAGTGATCCTCTACTACTATTATAGTTTTGGTAGTTTCTCATTCCACTACGAGGGAAGAGATTCCACTATTGATGGTGGTGTGTCCTTTCCAAAAGGATTATCCATCCATGGATATCCCTGGTATATTTTTTGGAAATTAGGCTTGAAAACTAAATAAATTTTTTTCTTATGATTATATTTATAACATAAATTAGTATATCTATCCAATTTTTCGTTTTATTGAATCCTATTCTTTGATTACAAAGGATTCAGGTCATATTAACAACATGTATTTATTCCATGTCACTATATTATGATATTTTTTTGCAAGGTATTGATTTAAAATGTTAAACTCATGATTTCAAAACATTATGCATAATTAATGCAATATGAACATAGATGTCTTACTTACTTATACATACTAAGAATCAGATCCTACCCATTCTTATGATTCCTTTCATTATGTTATTATGAAGTGTTTTAAGTAGTATTTTTTCATAAAAAGTACTAAAAGATGTGGTTATTATGGGATATGTTATCTGTCACGCAAAAATTTAGAAGATCACATACCTTGTCCTAAAAAAAACTAATCCTTAGTGGTCCTTGGGAAAATATTTCAAATAAATAATAGAGTAATCATATAAAAATATATATTTTCAATATACATATAGACTCTGTTATTATATTTTGAATTGGGGAAAAAGATTAACTTACCTATAGAAACTAGGATGTGAAAAATTTAGTGAAATAAAAAAGTGATATTTTTATGGATATATCTAGGGATACTTCTATGGATAATCAAATGCACCAGTAAATATATAGTAAAATGTCCACGAATTTTTGTAAAGAGTTTACAAAGTGGTTTCAAAGAAATTATATCCTTGTCTGGATGGTATATGTGGATGTTTCTCTAGTACATATGTGTTGAGGGGAAATAACACCTAAAGGGGAACAATAATATAAACCTGGAAAACACCTAGTCCATGAAAAATGGTCACCTCTACACCCCTAGTTTGACAGTTTTCAGGGTTATTATTTGTAAATTAAATATAATTTTACAAACAAAATTGATGTTTTTAAAAATAACCCTAAACAACCATGGTTAAGTGATTTTTTTCATAGAATTAATGAATGGGAACATGCTTTAGGAATTCAATAATTTTTTTTCAAGATTATGTTCTTCTCCACTATGATTATATTTTCTTACACTTTTTTTGTAAGTAAATTTTATTAACCTGATGGAATTTTTGATAAAATTAAATGTGATGGATAATATTTTGATGATCAGATAAATGGGTTGAGGACTCGAGTAAAGGATATTGTGATTATTCCTAACCACTTATTAAAAAACAGGATTAGCAATATTAACCATAACCAACTCTGTGAGTCACTAAATGAGAGAAGGATAGATTTCACTTAGTGATTGGGTAGTAGAAACTATGGGGGAATGTATATTCAGTTTCATATATAAAAATAATATGTGAATAAGAACTCATAGGTATTTCTCAAATTAACCATAATATGGTATAAGTGTGAATAAATAACATAAATAATGTACTTATGAAGGAAAAACAATTCCTTTGACATAATTTATTAGAATAATGGTATCCCTAAGGAATTACCAAATTTTAAATGTTTTAAATGTGGAAGGAATGTGAATTTTGAAAATTGATTCCCTAATAGGAATTCACATTAAGATAATCAGAAAGGTTTTATGAGATAATAGTTTTTGATATTGATGATTAAGAGACTATAAATAACCAATGAATGGAATAAAGTATTAATTATTAAACTGATGAAGCCTAACCAATGATGTAAAGATGTCATATAATAATTGAATTGTTTATGTATTTGAGTCCAAAAATTTTGTTACAAGAATCTTACAATATATAAGGATTGTTTAATAAAGGTTTTCATTGATTATTTTAATGAATATGTTCAATGCTACTAATGAACTAAAAAAGTGATTTAATGGAAATGTGATATTTAAAAGGGAAAAAATTTTCTAATGGGATAGTTATCATATTATATGTTTCTAATGTAGAGATAATCATGTTGTGATAAAGAGATGATTTTTATAAAAAATTTAAATTGGATAGTAATGATTTCTTAGGAACTAACTAACGAATTATTGAAAATGTGGTCTATAAAATCATTGATGGAATTTAATGATTTTGGGATTTAGGGAATATATAAAATAATATATTCTATTAAAGAATAATTAATGATTTTTTTTTTTCAATACGGATTTATGGAAATTCATGAAATTAACTTTTTTCAAAAAAAAATTAACGAATGTATTCACATGATTGGTATATGAAACTTAAGTGGTAATCCCTTATTTATAGTGGACAAATGATATGTTCATTTTGGGATAATTTTTAATCTTATTAATAAAACAAAAAAATTTCAACGGTCATAAGGATAAACATTTATTTTGTTTTTTATTTTTAAATTTTTATGGGGATTTATAAATTAATTTATTTATTCATTTGAGATAATTTGTATTAATCATTTTTTAATGATAACAAGTGATAGACTGAATGACTTATCTTCTTATTATCATTCTTATGACCCATAATGATACATACTTAAAACATTAACCATAATTACATATATTAAGAAATGAGGTAAAAAAAATTCAAGGTGAAACCAAAGGATGAGATCTTTCTTATAAAATGTAATGAAATAATGTAATCACATCTTCTCATGAAAATTGACCAATATTTATAAATAGATATTGTAATAAATCATTATTTTTTCATAATATTTGGTAATGATATCGATGGAAAAATTTTATGACTATTTGGTTTATAATGTTATTAATTAACATTCTATTGATCACAAACAATCCATTGATCAATGATCTATCAATAAATTTAACTTCTGATTCTTTTCTTCTGTGTGGAAATCTTCACTCCCCGCCTATGTTCTCCACTGTTGAACCATAATTAATAGTTAAATTAGGTAAAATTAATGTTTGAAACATCACCTATTTAAGGGATAAATTATTTTTAATTTATATGGTGATATTTTATATTATGGATATTATAAATTATTAATTTTTAATGACTAAGAAGAATTTCAAGGCTGACATTCACTTTATGTGGGATGAATCTAACACATCAAGATTTTGTTTTTATTCAAATATATTAAATATGATATATTTTTTATGATTCACACCACATAGGGGTTAGATTCAATTTCATTTAAAAATAATTTATTATTTTGTAATATAAAATTAATATTTTATATTATGTTATATGAAACTTTATGTTAAGTCTGTGTTACATACAATTCCATATATATTTTCATTACATGCAACATACAGTTTAAACAAAATTTAATATATTGTTAATGTATTATTGGGATAAATATAACCTATTATTTGGAATGGTGGGTATCCATTAGGATAAATAAATTTTGGAAACATGGTTCACAATTTTATATATTATTATCTATTTTATGACCAATTAATGAGGAAAAAATAAGACCATTTTGGAAGTAAAAGGTTATCCTTTTTTGAAAAAATATTTTTATACAAAAAATTATTTTAAATAAATAAATATTTGTGATTTATATTCATGAATTTAATATATTATATATTAAATATAATCTTTAACATTTGTCTTATTCTTTTTCATGATATGAGAGAAAATGTAATAAAATTTTACATCTAAAATAATTTTTTTCGAAAAAAATGTTTTGTTGCATTTGGAAAACATATATGAAATTAGGTTTACCATTGTTAAAAAACTAATTTTAATAAAAAATGTTATATTTTTTAAAATATAATGTAAAAATTATCTTTGGGTGATTTATTTTATATTTCTGAAAAAGATTAATTTCTTGATCAATTGTGAAAAAATAATTAATTTCTAATTAAAGAATAAATTTTCGTTAAAATTATTTATAATGTTACTAAAAATTAATTTTTTTAAAAATATATCAATTATATATGTATTAATCTGATTTAAAAACATTAAAACTTTTCATATAAAATGTCGTTATAAATTTATTGTAATCTTCAAAACATTTTACTTAGGAACCTGCATTCTCATCTCATTTACGTGATTACTTTTAAATTAACATTCTCCACCTAAATTAATAGAATTTATAAAAATGGTTTACATATTTTTATAAATAATCATTTATATTATTAAATAATTAGTAATTGATTTATATCATATTTAATAGTGAAAAAATAAACAATTAATTACGATGGTTAAGGTAAATGTAGGTTTATTGTTTTGTTAAACAAGAATATTAAGGATTGGAATGACCGAAAAACATGTCCAACATCTATTTTATGGAAATATGTATATCCTATAATGTCTAAATATATATTATACACCATTTTCTATTCTTTTCTATCTAAAAAAACATGAAAACCAATTCTTCTTGAAAAACATTATAGGCGTGGAAGTTAGCTCATGTATAATGGCCACTCCTATCGTATTCTCTTCACAGCTTGAAACCCTATATTTTTTCCTTGAAGTATAAAAATAACTAAAAATGATAAAAAATCTCATACAAGAATAATTATTTTGGATATTAATATAACAAAGAAGGCCTTTGGTTCAAAGTTATATAGGATACCAAATGAAGAGGGGATATTCATCAATACGTGTTTTTATTTTACTTCATCCTCTAACGACTTAAAATTTTAATTTAACATGATGATATAATATTCTAAATACCATATATATAGTGAGATGTTGTAATTTTATGGGAGTTTACTACATTCATATCCACTTACATCAAATAGGTTATGAAATCATCATTCGTGTGTACGATGGAGTAAAGCCATGTGAACCATTGTCCTTCATTTTTTCATTGCCAAATCTCACTATTGGGTATAATGAAATATATTTTGTATATATAGGATATTAATAACATAATAATACATATGGAGTCATTATATCATATATTCCATTATAATTTCCATTCAGTAGGGGATATTGTAACATCAGTCATGTGTACAGTACACAACAGCCTTACAAAGCGATGAAATACTTTTTCACTAATGCTTCACATAGAAGATAATAATATAGACACCTCAAACATAGTTTCCCATAGATAGCGACATATATCATTAAAATAGAATTATAATAAATGATATCAAATCCTGACAGAGTAAATAGTTTATTATTTTGGAAAATCAGATATGAACATATTATTCATATTACGACTTGAACGGAAATACAATATATAAATTCTTTTAAAAACATCAAAAAATCATAGATTATTGATAAAATTAATTAATAATATAATTTCTTACATACTAGAAAAAATAAAACATAATAAAAGGGTGATCTCAAATGCTCAATAAGGGTATGTGAAATAATAGATGTATAAATAAAAGGTATGGTTATTTCCATTAAAGAGTAATCATAGTCATAAAATGGCAAGAATAAAAGGCGATTAAATAATGACATAATAAAACATAACCATGGATATTATACTAGTAGAATAATCCCATGAAATATCAATTAATAATATCATAATTACATAATTCATAATTCCAAACATATAAAAAATTCTATCAAGGCCTTGGCAGAGACATCTGAATGTGATGAAGGCCTCAACCAAAACAATATTTTAAAATGGGAAGGGCCTCTACCTTGACCATATCTGTTTTTTTCTCATGTGACCTACCAATTCATATTCGGACTATATAGGGACCAACACATCCCTTACTAATGAAGTGCCCAGATCAGTGTGAATCACTGAGAGGGGGAGGGGGTGAATCAGTGATCCTTTAAAACTTTTTACTAATTGATTCATTATCAATTAAACCTCTATGGCTTGTTAAGGCCTCGATCCACTCTTCTTGTATCTCTCAACCTTTCCCGAATGATGCAGTAATGAAAAGGCACAGGACACAAGGATTTACAAGGTTCGGCACCAAAGGCCTACATCCTTGCCATGCTCTCCCAGCATGGATTCTCCCATTATAATCTGTTAGTATTACAATGGTCGATACAGAGTCCCACTGTATCTCTCCTGAGTCCCACAGGAGGGTCTTTATACTGCGTCCCACAGTGTTACCAGAGTCCCACTGGCCTGCTCCAGAATCCCACTGAAGACTTCTTCTCCCTGAGTCCCACAGGGTCTTCTCTTGGCTCCTTGAGTCGCACAAGTAGCTCTTCATCACTTTAAGCTTCTTCAAGTATCCTCAGCAGTCTAGGATAAAGACTGCTGGCCTTGCTCTGCACCTCTGATCACTTGAGTTGATCAGGTCTTCTCGTCTTGCTCAGGATTTATCTCCTATTTCTAAGGATGACCTGGCCTCTCTCCAACTACTGAATACTCAGACAACTGATATCTTTAACTTCAGTCTGGTCCAGTCTCTCTTCAAAACAACTTCATGCACTGAGTGCATGGCAACTCTGCATCTTCATGCACTGACTGCATGGCCTTCTCAAATTCTTCATGATCTTCAAGTCTTAGACAACTCAAATGCACACAACCAGATTTGGCTTTGTTCACGTGTGCATGTGCATGCATGCAAGCATGCACTCCCCTTTCTTCTCTTCTTGGTGCAGTAAACCCTCAGAGGGTGTAGTCTCTTTAAGCACACACCTTCTTTGAACTTCACACACTTAATTCAATTTGGTTACACACTTAAAAGTGTGTTATACTCTAGTGTGAGAGTCTCCTTATTCTTCTCCTTCTTAGTGTGTACACACCACTTAGGCACACACTAAGGTTCAGCCTTCGCTTGTTTTGCACACACAACTTGTTCCACGTTTTTCACACACTTAAGCTTGGCCTACTCCTCTATTCTTGCACACACTTGGGCCGTAGGTGGATCTTATTGTTTTCACACACACACAAATGTGTGGTCTTCACTTCACCCACTTGCACACACACTGCCACATCCCTTTTCTTCTTTTGTTAATCACACACGGCCTCGGGACTTCACTTCCTCTTCAAGGCGCACAAGGTGTGAGTTCACCTCGAGTGTAGCTGGCTGTGCAAGTGCTTGGATGAACAAGGCAGCGCGCAAGGGTGTCACTGCCGCGCAAGGAACTTGAGCCAGGGGTTGTGCAAGCCTCGACCAACCGCGGGCACAAGGAGGGCGCACAAGATCGCGCTGCCCAACCTCTCCTTCTGTCGCGCAATGGGGAAGCGCGCAGGGGACTCTCCCTTTCTCTTCTTTCGCGCAAGAGGTGCGCAAAAGGAACCTCACGGAGCAAGGGGTGCTCTGGGCTTCACTGCCGCGCAGGGTGCTGCGCGGGGCTTCGACTTCGCGAGGCACAGAGTGCTTCTCATGGGACTTCTCTCTTCAGAGGATCAGCAAGCACTCCAAGGCCTCGGGCTCTCCTTTTATAGGCAGAGGAATGCCTCAGCCCATCCGCGTGATACAATATTTGAATCCCCGAAGTTTTCGGGTATTTAAAGATTCTGAAAATCTTGATATCTTCCTCTGTTTCACACGTGGGTACTTTTCTTTTTATTTTCCTTCACATTTACGCGTTTTTGAACGCGTGCATGCCTCTGTTAATACCTTTCCATGCAGATCAACAACACCGAATGGCCTCGCACCTTCAGTTGCTTCGGCCGATCATCGAATTCTCCTCTCATTGCATGCAAGCCAATTTTTAGGCATGGATCTGTTCAGTAGGTCCAGACGAGCTCCATGGAGGTCTCGGTTTGCTCGGAGGTGGCCGGGAACTCAAAAACCGACGTCGGGTAGCCTCTGGTTCATCGGCGGCTTTGCGGGTACCTCGGCCGAGCTCGAGGTAGGAGATGGACGGGGAGCCGTCGGATCATGTGATCGAAAGACATCGGACGGCTGGATCAGATCGCGGCGCGCGACAGATGAATCGTGCGGCGCAGATCAAGCGCGAGATCGCTCGGACGGCTGAGATTTGCTCCCGGGGATTTTTCCGCGTCCCACATCGAAACGGCGAGCGGTTTTGCCGCGGTTTATCAAAGTTCCGCTGCCAGCATCCCTTCGATTGAACTTCTCCCTCCACGGTGCCGCCCCGCACCGTGTTCTCCCTGCGGGCGCGCTCTGCGCCCACTCTCTTCTCCCTGCGGGCGCGCTACTAGCGCCCACTATGCTTCCTCGGGTGCGCGGGCTTCACCACCGCGTACCCTCGGGGGCTTATACATGGCCCCTGCCGCCTTTTGCTTGCACCATGGGATCCCCCATGGGCGTGGCGCCTTAGGCCCACAAGTGCCTTGGGGTTGAACCCGTGTGCTGGCCTTGGCTGGCCTAATTTTTGCTAAGTATAGGAATGAAGACTTTGTATAAAAACAAAGTATCCCCATATGCCAAATGCCACTTCAAGCCATCTTCTTCATAATTCTTCTTCTTATTAGGAATTTCCCATCTCCTCCTCATGTTCTTAATAACTTTTCAACATTTCACATCTTAGGAGGGAATTCCAAAGGTTCTTCATCAACCGAGCTCTTGAATCACATAAAATCTCCAATGTTCTTCATTGATCCAATCAGAGATCAAGTTGGATCAACTTCATGTTCACATGCACTAAGTGATAGTGCATGGACTCTTCCATCAGCTCACTTCATCCACTTTGAACTTGTGGATGGATCTTCTTCATCTCCTCATGCATTGTCAATACAATGCATGGTCTTCAAACATTGTTGTGACTTTGTATCCAGCTGATACAAGTTCTTAGAACTTAAAGAGCAGCTCAGCAAACGTCAGATGTTGTATGAGAATGTTTCAACCACAACATCCTATGTCACTTAGTGAATCTCCTACGTGACATGCATCTTAGTACCATGGCCATTCTCCTTTCCTCACCAACAACATCACATCCTTTGTCATTCACATATTGAAACTCCTTGACATCCATCCATTCATTCCTTGACAACAACATACCTCATTGACAACAAATGCAACACAGTGCACTTCAATCTCCCCCTTTGTATTTGTTGGGAATACACTAGAGCACATATGAATGGGTCAATATGTGTGCCAATATTTCTCCCCCTTATTGGCAATCAAATGCAATGGTGTGGTGTGGTTCACTTTCAAAAATATCTTCCTCCCATTGAATAGCATCTTCATGAAAATCACTAAGAGAGGGATGATGCCACATGTTCTCTTTAGCAAAGAACCTTTTGTAAATCATCTCTAAGTCTACTTGGGCTAACCCGGTGTAGAAAACAAGAGTGATGTAACCAAGGAACTCAATTCTATCCAAAATTCACTGTACATGTGAGATCATGCTTCAGGGGTTTGAAATTTTTCAGATATATCAATGAATTTCTAAATCCTGCACATACTTCACCAAACTCATTAGAAAGTTCAGGTGCAAAGATAAAGCTCCCCCTTTCAACCATTTGTCTTCAATCAATACTCCCCCTTAATTGTCATGATGAATACAATTAAGTATCAAGGGAAGAAAGTATGATTGGAATACCTTCAGCTTTTCTCAAGATGGTATTAATCTCAGAATCCCATCTTCTTCAGATTGGCTCCCCCTCAAGGGGTGCACTCCATTCTATCCAAACCATCCTCCAGTCGAGAATGATCATCATATTCAATTCCCTGAAATGTTATCACATGTAAATACCAAGAGTATAAGGGAATAAGATGGAACCTCCTTGGTTCATTAATGTGAACAACAAGGTTGAGAAGATTCTCTCAACCGAGATGTCCCATTTTCACCAGTCTTCACACTTGCACATTTGATCTTCATTGATGATTGTGCTGGTGTGGTTCTCAAAACATCTTCATGTGAAACCTTCTTCTTCCCTTTTTCTTTAGCAATTTCCAGAGCTTCATCTTCAACTCTTTGTAGTTCTCTGTCAAGTTGCAACTGATGTGGCCATATGACAAGTAAATCATTTGGAAGAGTGGCCCCAGTTCTAGAAGTTCCACATGGTTCCTTTGATGCCTTCAAGCTACCTTTCTTAGGCAACTTGTTTTCAACCAATCCCTTCTGCTTCATCTGGATTGATTGTCTGTTTGAGTCCAGTCTGCCTCTATTGAATTTCATGGCTTCTTTACAAAGATCCATGATATGTCCTTTCTTTCCACATTAGAAGCATGTTTTCTTGGTGGTCCTTATGGATGCATCACCCTTCTTGGATTTAGACTCCAAGGAATTCTTTTCCTTTTTCAAAACCTTCTTGGGATCATCTTCAACTTTCTTCTTGCTTCCCAAGGATTCAATTTTAGCCAGGTTCAGTGATCTTCTCTTCTTTTTAGCTCTGGATACAGTTGGAGATTGACATGTATCTTTTTGACCACTTTTGCAATCATCCCAGATGTTGTCAAGTAATCCAAATCTATTTGCAGTAAACAGATGTCTCTGGACCTGTGGATGCTGCTTCTTTTCTTCTGGCTTTCTCCCCCTTGGCATGGGCTTCCTTTGTGCTTTGACATTCAGTGTATTGTACCAACAATCCTTTGCACAGTGCCCATACTTATTACAACACCAACATTGACCCAAAAATCTTGATCTCTTCAGTCCTTCTGATTGTTGGGTACTTTTCTTGACTTGCTATGTTGTTTCAGGAGAGCATTCTTTCTTCACTGTCTTCATCCATAATTGTTTGGATTCATTCTTCCATCCTGCACTTTTAGTAGAAACACTTTTAGAAGCATGTGTACAAGATGGTTTGGATGGTACCTTCCTTTTAGAAGATGTTGCCCTTTTATTAGAGGAAGTCCTTATTTTTGAATCATCCTTCTCAATGCACACTTGTGTAGCAACATTTCTACTTTCAGCTGACTGGGAGGATTCAGCTTTGGGTGATTGCAGATTTTTCAATATCACCTCCAGTTCAAAGCATTTCATGTTGAGGGAGTTCTTCTCATCCTCAACCAATCTTAGCCTACCTTCCCAATTCTGTTTCAGTTGTTCCATCTGGTCATCATGCACCTTCTTTATTTCATGCAATGAGTTGTCAAGCTCCTTCACCATTTTGACTTTGTCTTCAAGTTGAGCATCTCTGACATTCATTGAAACATTGTGCCTCTTTTCCAGTGCATGGAAAACATCTTTGATTATTGTCTTAAAGATTTCTTTCTCAGAAAGGCTTCTTTGCAATTCTTCAGCAGTGTCTTCATATCATTCACTGCAAAGAGAAACGGTTTCATCTTTAGCCTTCACCAGCTTTCTGAGAGTGTTGGTTATGCAAACCCTTTTTGCCAATTGATCTTCCATTACATTGGCTTCTTCTTCTAACTGTGATTTTTCTTCTTGAAGATCAAGGATGCCTGTAGCTATACACATTGCCACTTCCTTGGGGACTGTCTTCTGAAGATATTCGATTGCACTTTGAAGATCTTTCATTGTTCCAACTTCATCACAGCTAGGACAGGTTTTCTTCATATTCTTGGCCTGTTTCTTCTTTCTATTTTTCTGAGTCTTGGTAGATATCTCCATATGAGGCTGGTCACTCATTTCCTCAAATCTGCACTTCATAAAGACTCCCTTGGATCTTTTAGAGGTAACCTCCCTCTGATACCAATTGAAGTGCCCAGATCAGTGTGAATCACTGAGAGGGGGAGGGGGTGAATCAGTGATCCTTTAAAACTTTTTACTAATTGATTCTTTATCAATTAAACCTCTATGGCTTGTTAAGGCCTCGATCCACTCTTCTTGTATCTCTCAACCTTTCCCGAATGATGCAGTAATGAAAAGGCACAGGACACAAGGATTTACAAGGTTCGGCACCAAAGGCCTACATCCTTGCCATGCTCTCCCAGCATGGATTCTCCCATTATAATCTGTTAGTATTACAATGGTCGATACAGAGTCCCATTGTATCTCTCCTGAGTCCCACAGGAGGGTCTTTATACTGCGTCCCACAGTGTTACCAGAGTCCCACTGGCCTGCTCCAGAATCCCACTGAAGACTTCTTCTCCCTGAGTCCCACAGGGTATTCTCTTGGCTCCTCGAGTCGCACGAGTAGCTCTTCTTCACTTTAAGCTTCTTCAAGTATCCTCAGCAGTCTGGGATAACGACTGTTGGCCTTGCTCTGCACCTCTGATCACTTGAGTTGATCAGGTCTTCTCGTCTTGCTCAGGATTTATCTCCTTTTTCTAAGGATGACCTGGACTCTCTCCAACTACTGAATACTCAGACAACTGATATCTTTAACTTCAGTCTGGTCCAGTCTCTCTTCAAAACAACTTCATGCACTGAGTGCATGACAACTCTGCATCTTCATGCACTGACTGCATGGCCTTCCCAAATTCTTCAAGATCTTCAAGTCTTGGACAACTCAAATGCACACAACCAGATTTGGCTTTGTTCATGTGTGCATGTGCATGCATGCAAGCATCCACTCCCATTTCTTCTCTTCTTGGTGCAGTAAACCCTCAGAGGGTGTAGTCTCTTTAAGCACACACCTTCTTTGAACGTCACACACTTAATTCAATCTGGTTACACACTTAAAAGTGTGTTATAATCTAGTGTGAGAGTCTCCTTCTTCTTCTCCTTCTTAGTGTGTACACACCACTTAGGCACACACTAAGGTTCAGCCTTCGCTTGTTTTGCACACACAACTTGTTCCCCGTTTTTCACACACTTAAGCTTGGCCTACTCCTCTATTCTTGCACACACTTGGGCCGTAGGTGGATCTTCATGTTTTCACACACACACAAATGTGTGGTCTTCACTTCACCCACTTGCACACACACTGCCACAGCCCTTTTCTTCTTTTGTTAATCACACACGGCCTCGGGACTTCACTTCCTCTTCAAGGCGCACAAGGTGTGAGTTCACCTCGGGTGTATCTGGCCGTGCAAGTGCTTGGATGAACAAGGCAGCGCGCAAGGGTGTCACTGCCGCGCAAGGATCTTGAGCCAGGGGTTGTGCAAGCCTCGACCAACCGCGGGCACAAGGAGGGCGCGCAAGATCGCGCTGCCCAACCTCTCCTTCCTGTCGCGCAAAGGGGAAGCGCGCAGGGGACTCTCCCTTTCTCTTCATTCGCGCAAGAGGTGCACAAAAGGAACCTCACGGAGCAAGGGGTGCTCCGGGACTTCTCTCTTCAGAGGATCAACAAGCACTCCAAGGCCTCGAGCTCTCCTTTTATAGGCAGAGGAATGCCTCAGCCCATCCGTGTGATACAATATTTGAATCCCCGAAGTTTTCGGGTATTTCAAGATTCTGCAAATCTTGATATCTACCTCTGTTTCACACGCGGGTACTTTTCTTTTTATTTTCCTTCACATTTATGCATTTTTGAACGTGTGCATGCCTCTGTTAATACCTGTCCATGCAGATCAACAACACCGAATGGCCTCGCACCTTCAGTTGCTTCGGCCGATCATCGAATTCTCCTCTCATTGCATGCAAGCCAATTTTTAGGCATGGATCTGTTCAGTAGGTCCAGACGAGCTCCATGGAGGTCTCGGTTTTCTCGGAGGTGGCCGGGAACTCAAAAACCGACGTCGGGTAGCCTCGGGTTCATCGGCGGCTTCGCGGGTGCCTCGGCTGAGCTCGAGGTAGGAGATGGACGGGGAGCCATCGGATCAGGTGATCAAAAGACATCGGACAGCTAGATCAGATCGCGGCGCGCGGCAGATGAATCGTGCGGCGCAGATCAAGCGCGAGAACGCTCGGACGACTGAGATTTTCTCCCGGGGATTTTTCCGCGTCCCACATCGAAACGGCGAGCGGTTTTGCCGCAGTTTATCAAAGTTCCGCTGCCAGCATCCCTTCGATTGAACTTCTCCCTCCACAGTGCTGCCCCGCACCGTGTTCTCCCTGCGGGTGCGCTCTGCGCCCACTCTCTGCTCCCTGCGGGCGCGCTACTGGCGCCCACTATGCTTCCTCGGGTGCGCGGGCTTCACCACCGCGTGCCCTCGGGGGCTTATACACGGCCCCTTCCTCCTTGTGCTTGCACCATGGGATCCCCCATGGGCGTGGCGCCTTAGGCCCACAAGTGCCTTGGGGTTGAACCCGTGGGCTGGCCTTGGCTGGCCTAATTTTTGCTAAGTATAGGAATAAAGACTTTGTATACAAACAAAGTATCCCCATATGCCAAATGCCACTTCAAGCCATCTTCTTCATAATTCTTCTTCTTCTTAATAATTTCCCATCTCCTCCTCATGTTCTTAATAACTTTTCAACATTTCACAACTTAGGAGGGAATTCCAAAGGTTCTTCATCAACCGAGCTCTTGAATCACATAAAATCTCCAATGTTCTTCATTGATCCAATCAGAGATCAAGTTGGATCAACTTCATGTTCACATGCACTAAGTGATAGTTCATGGACTCTACCATCAGCTCACTTCATCCACTTTGAACTTGTGGATGGATCTTCTTCATCTCCTCATGCATTGTCAATACAATGCATGGTCTTCAAACATTGTTGTGACTTTTTATCCAGTTGATACAAGTTCTTAGAACTTAAAGAGCAGCTCAGCAATCGTCAGATGTTGTATGAGAATGTTTCAACCACAACATCCTATGTCACTTAGTGAATCTCCTAAGTGACATGCATCTTAGTACCATGGCCATTCTCCTTTCCTCACCAACACCATCACATCCTTTGTCATTCACATATTGAAACTCCTTGACATCCATCCATTCATTCCTTGACAACAACATACTTCATTGACAACAAATGCAACACAGTGCACTTCAATCTCCCCCTTTGTATTTGTTGGCAATACACTAGAGCACATATTAATGGGTCAATATGTGTGCCAATATTTCTCCCCCTTATTGGCAATCAAATGCAAAGGTGTGGTGTGGTTCACTTTCAAAAATATCTTCCTCCCTTTGAATAGCATCTTCATGAAAATCACTAAGAGAGGGATGATGCCACATGTTCTCTTTAGCAAAGAACCTTTAGTAAATCATCTCTAAGTCTACTTGGGCTAACCCGGTGTAGAAAACAAGAGTGATGTAACCAAGGAACTCAATGCTGTCCAAAATTCACTGTACATGTGAGATCATGCTTCAGGGGTTTGAAATTTTTTAGATATATCAATGAATTGCTAAATCCTGCACATACTTCACCAAACTCATTAGAAAGTTTAGGTGCAAAGATAAAGCTCCCCCTTTCAACCATTTGTCTTCAATCAATACTCCCCCTTAATTGTCATGATGAATACAATTAAGTATCAAGGGATGAAAGTATGATTGGAATAACTTCATCTTTTCTCAAGATGGTATTAATCTCATAATCCCATCTTCTTCAGATTGGCTCCCCCTCAAGGGGTGCACTCCATTCTATCCAAACCATCCTCCAGTCGAGAATGATCATCATCTTCAATTCCCTGCAATGTTAGCACATGTAAATACCAAGAGTATAAGGGAATAAGATGGAACCTCCTTGGTTCATTAATGTGAACAACAAGGTTGAGAAGATTCTCTCAACCGAGATGTCCCATTTTCACCAGTCTTCACACTTGCACATTTGATCTTCATTGATGATTGTGCTGGTGTGGTTCTCAAAACATCTTCATGTGAAACCTTCTTCTTCCCTTTTGCTTTTGCAATTGCCAGAGCTTCATCTTCAACTCTTTGTAGTTCTCTGGAAAGTTGCAACTGATGTGGCCATATGACAATTAAATCATTTGGAAGAGTGGCCCCAGTTCTGGAAGTTCCACATGGTTCCTTTGATGCTTTCAAGCTACCTTTCTTAGGCAACTTGTTTTCAACCAATCCCTTCTGCTTCATCTGGATTGATTGTCTGTTTGAGTCCAGTTTGCCTATATTGAATTTCATGGCTTCTTTACAAAGATCCATGATATGTCCTTTCTTTCCACAGTAGAAGCATGTTTTCTTGGTGGTCCTTCTGGATGCATCACCCTTCTTGGATTTAGACTCCAAGGAATTCTTTTCCTTTTTCAAAACCTTCTTGGGTGCATCTTCAAATTTCTTCTTGCTTCCCAAGGATTCCATTTTAGCCAGGTTCAGTGATCTTCTCTTCTTTTTAGCTCTGGATACAGTTGGAGATTGACATGTATCTTTTTGACCACTTTTGAAATCATCCCAGATGTTGTCAAGTAATCCAAATCTATTTGCAGTAAACAGATGTCTCTGGACCTGTGGATGGTGCTTCTTTTCTTCTGGCTTGCTCCCCCTTGGCATGGGCTTCCTTTGTGCTTTGACATTCAGTGGATTGTACCAACAATCCTTTGCACAGTGCCCATACTTATTACAACACCAAAACTGACCCACAAATCTTGATCTCTTCAGTCCTTCTGATTGTTTGGTACTTTTCTTGAATTTCTGTGTTGTTTCAAGAGAGCATTCTTTCTTCACTGTCTTCATCCATACTTGTTTGGATTCATTCTTCCATCCTGCACTTTTAGTAGAAACACTTTTAGAAGCATGAGTTCAAGATGGTATGGATGGTACCTTCCTTTTAGAAGATGTTGCCCTTTTATTAGAGGATGTCCTTCTTTTGGAATCATCCTTCTCAATGCACACTTGTGTAGCAACATTTCTACTTTCAGCTGACTGGGAGGATTCAGCTTTGGGTGATTGCAGATTTTTCAATATCACCTCCAGTTCAAAGCATTTCATGTTGAGGGAGTTCTTCTCATCCTCAACCAATATTATCCTACCTTCCCAATTCTGTTTCAGCTGTTCCATATGGTCATCATGCACCTTCTTTATTTCATGCAATGAGTTGTCAAGCTCCTTCACCATTTTGACTTTGTCTTCAAGTTGAGCATCTCTGACATTCATTGAAACTTTGTGCCTCTTTTCCAGTGCATGGAAAACATCTTTGATTATTGTCTTAAATATTTCTTTCTCAGAAAGGCTTCATTGCAATTCTTCAGCAGTGTCTTCATATCTTTCATTGCAAAGAGAAACGGTTTCATATTTAGCCTTCACCAGCTTTCTGAGAGTGTTGGTTATGCCAACCCTTTTTCCCAATTGATCTTCCATTGCATTGGCTTCTTCTTCTAACTGTGATTTTTCTTCTTGAAGATCAAGGATGCCTGTAGCTATACACATTGCCACTTCCTTGGGGACTATCTTCTGAAGATATTCGATTGCACTTTGAAGATCTTTCATTGTTCCAACTTCATCACAGCTAGGACAGGTTTTCTTCATCTTCTTGGCCTGTTTCTTCTTTCTATTTTTCTGAGTCTTGGATGATATCTCCATTTGAGGCTGGTCACTCATTTCCTCAAATCTTCACTTCATAAAGACTCCCTTGGATCTTTTAGAGGTAACCTCCCTCTGATACCAATTGAAGTGCCCAGATCAGTGTGAATCACTGAGAGGGGGAGGGGGTGAATCAGTGATCCTTTAAAACATTTTACTAATTGATTCTTTATCAATTAAACCTCCATGGCTTGTTAAGGCCTCGATCAACTCTTCTTGTATCTCTCAACCTTTCCCGAATGATGCAGTAATGAAAAGGCACAGGACACAAGGATTTACAAGGTTCGGCACCAAAGGCCTACATCCTTGCCATGCTCTCCCAGCATGGATTCTCCCATTATAATCTGTTAGTATTACAATGGTCGATACAGAGTCCCACTGTATCTCTCCTGAGTCCCACAGGAGGGTCTTTATACTGCGTCCCACAGTGTTACCAGAGTCCCACTGGCCTGCTCCAGAATCCCACTGAAGACTTCTTCTCCCTGAGTCCCACAGGGTCTTCTCTTGGCTCCTCGAGTCGCACGAGTAGCTCTGCTTCACTTTAAGCTTCTTCAAGTATCCTCAGCAGTCTGGGATAAAGACTGCTGGCCTTGATCTGCACCTCTGATCACTTGAGTTGATCAGGTCTTCTCGTCTTGCTCAGGATTTATCTCCTTTTTCTAAGGATGACCTGGCCTCTCTCCAACTACTGAATACTCAGACAACTGATATCTTTAACTTCAGTCTGGTCCAGTCTCTCTTCAAAACAACTTCATTCACTGAGTGCATGGCAACTCTGCATCTTCATGCACTGACTGCATGGCCTTCTCAAATTCTTCAAGATCTTCAAGTCTTGGACAACTCAAATGCACACAACCAGATTTGGCTTTGTTCACGTGTGCATGTGCATGCATGCAAGCATGCACTCCCCTTTCTTCTCTTCTTGGTGCAGTAAACCCTCAGAGGGTGTAGTCTCATTAAGAACACACCTTCTTTGAACATCACACACTTAATTCAATTTGGTTACACACTTAAAAGTGTGTTATACTCTAGTGTGAGAGTCTCCTTCTTCTTCTCCTTCTTAGTGTGTACACACCACTTAGGCACACAGTAAGGTTCAGCCTTCGCTTGTTTGGCACACACAACTTGTTCCATGTTTTTCACACACTTAAGCTTTGCCTACTCCTCTATTCTTGCACACACTTGGGCCGTAGGTGGATCTTCAAGTTTTCACACACACACAAATGTGTGGTCTTCACTTCACCCACTTGCACACACACTGCCACAGCCCTTTTCTTCTTTTGTTAATCACACACGGCCTCGGGACTTCACTTCCTCTTCAAGGCGCACAAGGTGTGAGTTCACCTCGGGTGTAGCTGGCCGTGCAAGTTCTTGGATGAACAAGGCAGCGCTCAAGGGTGTCACTGCCGCACAAGGATCTTCAGCCAGGGGTTGTGCAAGCCTCGACCAACCACGGGCACAAGGAGAGCGCGCAAGATC
This sequence comes from Viscum album, assembly GCA_963277665.1. Taxonomy (NCBI): domain Eukaryota; kingdom Viridiplantae; phylum Streptophyta; class Magnoliopsida; order Santalales; family Viscaceae; genus Viscum; species Viscum album. The sequence goes on from OY728150.1 coordinate 765,979,803, forward strand.
ACGCTGCCCAACCTCTCCTTCCTGTCGCGCAAAGGGGAAGCGCGCAGGGGACTCTCCCTTTCTCTTCTTTCGTGCAAGAGGTGCGCAAAAGGAACCTCACGGAGCAAGGGGTGCTCCGGGCTTCACTTCCGCGCAGGGTGCTGCGCGGGGCTTCGACTTCGCGAGGCACATAGTGCTTCTCACGGGACTTCTCTCTTCAGAGGATCAGCAAGCACACCAAGGCCTCGGGCTCTCCTTTTATAGGCAGAGGAATGCCTCAGCCCATCTGCGTGATACAATATTTGAATCCTCGAAGTTTTCGGGTATTTCAAGATTTTGCAAATCTTGATATCTTCCTCTGTTTCACACGCGGGTACTTTTCTTTTTATTTTCCTTCACATTTATGCGTTTTTGAATGCGTGCATGCCTCTGTTAATACCTGTCAATGCAGATCAACAACACCGAATGGCCTCGCACCTTCAGTTTCTTCGGTCGATCATCGAATTCTCCTCTCATTGCATGCAAGCCAATTTTTAGGCATGGATCTGTTCAGTAGGTCCAGACGAGCTCCATGGAGGTCTCGGTTTTCTCGGAGGTGGCCGGGAACTCAAAAACCGACGTCGGGTAGCCTCTGGTTCATCGGCGGCTTCGCGGGTGCCTCGACCGAGCTCAAGGTAGGAGATGGACGGGGAGCCATTGGATCAGTTGATCGAAAGACATCGGACGGCTGGATCAGATCGCGGTGCGCGGCAGATGAATCGTGCGGCCCAGATCAAGCGCGAGATCGCTCGGACGGCTGAGATTTGCTCCCGGGGATTTTTCCGCGACCCACATCGAAACGGCGAGCGGTTTTGCCGCGGTTTATCAAAGTTCCGCTGCCAGCATCCCTTTGATTGAACTTCTCCCTCCACGGTGCCGCCCCGCACCGTGTTCTCCCTGCGGGCGCGCTCTGCGCCCACTCTCTGCTCCCTGCGGGCGCGCTACTGGCGCCCACTATGCTTCCTCGGGTGCACGGGCTTCACCACCGCGTGCCCTCGGGGGCTTATACACGGCCCCTGCCGCCTTGTGCTTGCACCATGGGATCCCCCATGGGCGTGGCGCCTTAGGCCCACAAGTGCCTTGGGGTTGAACCCGTGGGCTGGCCTTGGCTGGCCTAATTTTTTCTAAGTATAGGAATAAAGACTTTGTATAAAAACAAAGTATCCCCATATGCCAAATGCCACTTCAAGCCATCTTCTTCATAATTCTTCTTCTTCTTAGGAATTTCCAATCTCCTCCTCATATTCTTAATAACTTTTCAACATTTCACAACTTAGGAGGGAATTCAAAAGGTTCTTCATCAACCGAGCTCTTGAATCACATAAAATCTCCAATGTTCTTCATTGATCCAATCAGAGATCAAGTTGGATCAACTTCATGTTCACATGCACTAATTGATAGTGCATGGACTCTTCCATCAGCTCACTTCATCCACTTTGAACTTGTGGATGAATCTTCTTCATCTCCTCATGCATTGTCAATACAATGCATGGTCTTCAAACATTGTTGTGACTTTGTATCCAGTTGATACAAGTTCTTAGAACTTAAAGAGCAGCTCAGTAATCGTCAGATGTTTTATGAGAATGTTTCAACCACAACATCCTATGTCACTTAGTGAATCTCCTAAGTGACATGCATCTTAGTACCATGGCCATTCTCCTTTCCTCACCAACACCATCACATCCTTTGACATTCACATATTGAAACTCCTTGACATCCATCCATTCATTCCTTGACAACAACATACTTCATTGACAACAAATGCAACACAGTGCACTTCAACTAAGTCTAATTAAATCCATATATTATTGGGGTTAAACATAAATGACATATATATATATATGAAATGTAAAAAAACATTCCCCAAAATGGGAACATAATAATTAACCATTCTCAGTTGTATGGTGAATGGTATCCAGATAGAACATCCACAGTCAAACATATCATAAAAGTTTCAGTAAAATATGTTAGATGATAAATATAAGATATAACACTCAATAATCCATAAAATTCACTATTCATTTTTGAATCTTTAAAAATACTCTCACAAAATCATCAAACAATTATTGAGAGGAATACACCATTTTTATTGCAAAGAAGAGTTCTTTTTGAAAAATAATTTTTATTTTCCACAATTTTTTATATAAAAATATTAAATAAAAAATATATTTTTTCATGAATAATATATTTATTTTATAGATTTAATTGTTTTTTGAAAACAAATTATGGTTTTTACTTTAAAATGGGTATGGAATCAAGACATTCCATTTAATCGGGCTTGTGTTTCAGCAATAATTGAAAAGGGAACCATTGTAAAATATACAATTCACATAAAAGATTATGAAATGATATGTATATATGAATTTAGATCATATATAAGGATTATATAATATTTAAACAAAAATATAACACCATTACATTTGTTTAAAGATAGTGAATGAATAATTTGAATGAAGATGAATGTTTGAGTAGAATCCCTTACCTTATATATGAAATCATTATAGGATAACCTTAATGTAACGGAAAATAAAATTAAATACATTAATTAATTAATTTATAAATATTTATTTATGTATTTGTTTTAATATAATTTTATTATGTTTATTTATGGCCTTATTGATGAGTTATTGAGATTAATTTCATCATTCAAAAGTATTTATTTTCTTGGTTTCCATGATTGGTTCGCTTGTTTATGAGTAATTATTTTCTCATAAAATTATTATAATACTCTATAATTGAAATTAAATGTTATCAAATTATATAAATAAGTTTAAATGGTTATTAGTATAATTTTTTATATGGTATGAGGATAAATCATTTGATAAGACATTTAGTTATAATCATTTAGATTATTATATCACCCATTGATTATATCAAACTCATATATTTATCATCTTGTATTTTGTAAATATGTTACATCCAAAACATAAGTAGTTTTATAATATAAATTTTAAAATCCATTTTAACCATTAAAATGGTTTCATGAACATCCTTGATTATGGTCATGTATAATAAAATCTATTTGTCCTTGAAGGCGATGAAACAAAACCTCACGAACAACATTAACATTTTTATAATAAATGTTGGAGGGCGAAGGAATTTATATTGAATTATTCCATTGGAAAAAAACATTCTTGTATGCATGGTATTGGATTAGACATTCTCTTTAGATTTGTAGGATTGGAATGAAGAAGACAAGAACAAAAAATGAAATAAAAAGGAAAAGGAAGAGGATTTTACATCTTGAATACTCTTCCAAGAGAACCTCCTTTAAGGGATTGGTTTTGGTATTTCGTTAAGACCAAGATATCCTTGAATTTATGGATGGACATAGGAAGTGGATTGGATAGAAAATTGACATGGATGATATCCTAGACGGTGTGAGGAGCATAAGTGGTGTGTGTCTATATTTATAGTGCGGGAGAGGGGAGATTTCTCCTTATTTTGTTGATTATTTAATTATTTTACTATAGATAAAAAAGAGTTTTAATTATTATGACTTAATATAGTAATAAGTTCATTTTATTTCCATAAAAGTGTTAATACATCATACATACATCATCTAGGTCTCTATAATTCATGTATTTATCATTAATCCTTAATTATCATATTTTACTATTCACAAAAAATAATGGATTTTATAAAAATAAAAAAAACTCACCCTAACTATTTTCTAATTTTTATAAATAAAAAATTAAATCTATTATATGAAAATAATTTTCAAAATATGAGAAATTTAATTTTTAATTAAAATCATCATTACTCGAAAAGTACAATTTTTAAATTTAAAACTAATTTTATAACTCTAAAAAATTAAAATAAGGACTCATTAAATTATCCTAAAATCATATACGAACAAAATGTTTATTTGTAAAATTATTATTTTTCAAATAATTATATTAATTATAAAATTTTTAACAAATATTTATGAATTAAAAAAAACTCTTAATTATTAATTTTTAAAATATTCACTTTCTTATACAATGTTTTTATTATTTCATACATTCTTTTAAAAGATGCCAAAATATTATTTATAAAAACATGATAGAGGTAACTATTTAGTTATCAAATTTACTATTCATAATGGTAATATTGATATTAATATGTTCACATTAGTAATTCATTATTATTTATTTATTGACATAAACAAATACCAATTATTTCATTCATTCTTCATATAATATGTTTCTATTTAGTTCTATATGTGATTTTATGTGATATATACTATATGAAATAAACATAATACTAGACATTTCATTAATAAAGATCTACGTTGTTACAGATAAGGATGATTTTAATGAATATATATGATACACGTTTACTAATTATTATACTCATGAATTATTTATCATTATCAAAAGGATAATATATCATTTTATTCCTTTTATTCTCAGTCAATAGAGGATGATCATGTTGTCCACATACCTGTGGACTTCCACCTTCATGATTTTATTTATCACTCTTTCCATCACCACATTTTATTTTTGGACATGGAAATGTTTATTTAAATATTAATATGTTATATATTTTATTAGGATAATATATTAATGATAACATATTACTTATTTTCATTCTATAATAATTTCTAAAAAAATTAAATGTTACTCATGGGTACGTACAACCTACCATCTCCATGATAGTGCATACTATATTTATAAAAATAATATTTAATTATTTATATTAATAGTATAATTTATATATATATATATCAGAATTATGTAATAATTATTATTATATAAATTATGAAACCATGATCTATCTATTATGAATAAAAATAACAAATCAAATTATACATGAAAAACAAAGTAGTTATTTCCCAAACATGACTTTAATATATAATTGCAAAAAATTAATAAACTAATATTAGAAAATATTATATTATATGATATATATATATGAATTGTTCAATTTTAGATATATAATAATAATTTATTTGTTATATATAAGGTTATAACATGTAAAAATGAAGTAAGGACTTTCTATAAGGGGTTCATCATCTCACATTTATTTCTGTGAGATATATGCTATATTCATCACTTATTTTTGATATGTAGTGTATATAATGACAATTAAAGTATTATATAATTATTATCCATATATTCTAGGGATATAAATTTCCATTTTAGGATCTCCTCTTTATGGTTTTTATAGTTTCAAATTTACCAAAGTGATAATGAATTTGTTTTTTCAATTATTCTTCATGGAGACATGTGTTGTTTAATATAACTATATTATATTATGATATGTATATACAACCCCTATAAAATGATTTATAAATAAATATAACTATATTCATGATAATATATGTTTAATTTAATGTTATTTTTTCTTGGGGTTGGAAATTTAATTTTTCCAATGTGGTAAGTGTTTTATGTTACACCATCATAATTTCTCAGGTTTGTTTACGATTATGCTTCGAATGATGAAATCATATGATCCAACACCAAATAAACTAATAATATTTATTATATGTTTTTTATTCATGCTACTCAGAAGGAATATTAAAAATTTAATGCTCTTAATTAAATAAAATAATTGATGTTTTTTAGAAAAAATATCTTTATTTATCCCTTTGATTAAAATATCGTCTCTTTCAAATTGATGTTTTCTAAAAATTATTTAAAATTTTTTATTAGAATTATCCATATGATTTTTTGATTAATTATTAAACCCATGTTTAAATTTTTACTATTTTTTTGAATGTAATCATCACTTTTTACCTAATAATTCTAGTTTGGAATTATGAAAAAGTTAATGGAATCTTAGTTTTAACAAGTACAACTTAACCACTGTTGTCAATCCTCATGAAAAATAATTTCATTAATGATCATTTATTATATATCAATTTTAACGTCAATGATAAGGATATTAAAAATGTTTTATGTTAAAATTATATTTTTTCTAGGGTGATACTTATCTCATGATATGCCTTAAATGAATTTTAAATAAACCATTTATCTTTTAAAGGTTATTTTGAAGAAAAATAACATATAAAATATATTATGTTTCAATAAATGGTTTTTAAAAATTACATAGGATTTTTTAATCATGAAATTTCCCATGTAATATTTTAAAATTGTTTTCCATATATGATTACATACTTTGATGTTACTTATGATTTACTAGGGCTATGGTCATTGGATAAAATTATTATTTTCTATCTTAATGGTTAATGTTTATGATGAAAATATGATTACATAACTTTTTTATTTTTAAAGGGTTATACCATGATAAAATTATTTTGAAACATAATTAATTTTTCATGGTTTATTCATTAATGAAATGATGAAATTATTAATAAAACTTTTAGTTTTTCTTAAACTTATAATATGTTGAAATGAATGTGGAACCAATGTTTTTTCAAGGGTTTTGATATTATAAATGTTTTATTATCTTAAGGAGCACATAATTTAGATTTTAATTATCTGAATGTGGTTGTAGTATTATAAATATGATGTTTCTATTATATTAAAATATTTTTGTAACCTATATCTCTATCAATATTATGGATAAATATTTACATATCATGAGATATACATGAAAATAATAGGGTGTAATGATGGTTAAGTATGGTACTTTTTCTGCTATGATTGTATTTAGGTAAACATTCACTAATATGATTGTGGGGAGACTGTTCTAATTCAATTATTTGGTAAGGTCTTCCAGTGGGCTTGGTGTAGTGTCCCGCCAAGGAGGTGTATCCCCCCATGAAGTTCCCTAGTAAGTTAGAAAAATTTGACTAGAAAACTAAGGCAATGATTTTCACTCATTTTGTGTATACAAAAATTCCATGTCTTATGAAAATATAATGGTTTTATGGATTATGTTATTTGATGTCATTTTAATTCATGAAATCTTTACTGCCAATATATATGAATTGTATAAGGATTTTAATCATTTTTTAGGATGTCATTATTTTAAAATATTAAACTCATGTTCTCATATCATTATGATGTTTTCATACATATATGATAATTGATATCTCACTTTATTAATCTTACTTCACATATGAGATCACACATTGATATGCTAAAATTTATGATTTTATGATGAGTGGTATTATATGGGGTACTTTTGTGAAGAGTTCTAATGGAGATGATCTTTGTGGGAGATGTTGATGATCTCTCACCAAATTAAAATATTGTGTCCCTATTCTCCAAAGATTGTAAAATTCTCTACTTTATAGAAATATATGGTACAAATTTTATGTTAAATTGATCTAAAAAGTTGAAATATCAATGTATATAAAGGATTGGTCATTATCAAGGCCTTATATAGACTTATGGACATCTAATGATTCATTTAATTGATTTCTAGGAGAAATATTGTTGTTCAACTATGTTTTTATTCTTGATATGTTGACAAATCAACTATGTACTGACAATCACATGCAATATTTAGAGTATAGACTACCTTGTGTGAGTTCTATAGACTCCATGGATGATTTTACTGTTATCTTAGACATAGAGTATGGTCAAATGAGTTTTTTAAGGTGTGCTGATTCAAGGGTGATGGATCAAGAGTTAAACTATGTTCATCCTATGAAACGATGATATAAAATAATATTTTGGGAAATATAAATCATTAGAATCATGTTATGCAATTATATGAAAATTATTGAATCAATGTCAAGGTATGTTATGTTTATTATGTTGGGATATAGCTTTCTGATATTTCATCTTGGGAAGATAAGTGTTTTAAAAAATAATTGTCCAGTAGTATCCAAAATTATTTTCCCATGTTTAGTTGCATGAGGTCTATGAAAAATAAAATAAGACATATTGTAATGATTATGTGAGTTTATTATAGAGTATGTTTGAAAATTCTCAAGGACCAACCAGGCTCAATAAGATTTATTAGGAATGAACCATTCAACCATGTTTGGAAACTTTCCAATGTATGTTAGTAAAATGTGTTTGGCATTTTTAAATAGAAAATTTCTATTTTGCAAGAACCATGACATGAAATTATTTTTTAAGAGAAAGAATCAATGTTGTGGATATAAAAAAGAAAAAATGATAAAATTTGTTAAAATTTGACCATTTATTTCATTAGATAGTATTGGGAAAAATATTTCATAGTATTATAGATTTGGAATAAGAAATGTAGCTCATGTTTTAACAACTTTTTCATTTTGTGGATATAGTCGCACAAACAGAAAAATTGGGCACATAAAATGATACATGGATACTTAAAAATAATTTATGCAACCCTAGCTAGTATAAAAATGATTCATTATTTTCCAATGGATTCTTGGGGTTGATAAGTTATGGGTTAGGGATCTTGTAACATTATGTGTTTTCAAAATGATGAATATTTTCAAAAGATTTTGAAAATTTTATTATGTGTATCAGTAAATTTATAAAACAAATTTTGAAATTTTTTAGAGATTTTGAACACCAAATGTTTTTTAGATTGGTTTTATGGCTCGAGAGGTGTCTTATAATACTGGATGAGTTTCAGAAGCTTCAGGCCCAAAAAATTAAACGTTTTTAATGATGTAGATAGGGGAACATGGTTTTTTATATTGTAAATCCCTCAATGAGAAATCATGGGGCATGTTATAAGGTATATATGGTTGTAAAAATGTTTGATATAACTTATAGATATGTGGTTCATGGTCATGGGAGGCGTCTATAAAAAATTATAGAGGTGGAACACGAGCTATGTGTGGTTTACTCCAACATTGAACCAAGTATGTACCCATAGTGTAACTAAGGTGGTGGAACCATATATTTAGAATATGGTTATAAAAACCATATGGATAAACTATGAGGGTCATTAAAATGTGTGGTATTATGATTTCCCCTTAAACCTTATTTCTTTTCTCATCTAATTTTCCTCCCAACAATGTACAATAATCCTCTTATGGGATCAGTTTTTCTCTTCTATAGGAATAGAGATATCTCTCTCATTCGAACTCAAAATCTATCTCCATCATTTTTATTAGATTAAAATTGAAAATATATCGATTCATATTACATATTTATTCATTTTCCCATATTGTTTGTATTAAAAAATCTATGGAGTCTCTTTTCCCTATTTTTTGGTCATTTGACTCTATCAAAGATTTCTATATCAACAGCTCAAATAAAAGAATAAAAATCAATGAGTTAAGTATCTTGAAAATAGAGTTAGTGGAATCATTAGTTTCGATTGTTTTATATCATGTTTATAAAATAATCCACTATGTCACAGGTCATATTCACTATGAATCGCCTAGTTAATGTGAAATTAATTTTTAGATCATAATACCCTAAGATGAATGCCGTTTGCGATTTAAATTGATCCCCTTATTGGATTTTCACCTCAACTAGAACCACATCATTGTGGTGTGTCACTTATACACTAGGATACTGAATTTTTATAATGAAATAAATCCCACTTTAATGATTTTATATTTTTTTCATTTAGGTAAAATGGTTAAATGGAATTAAATGATCTATAAATGGTTTGGGTGAATCACTTTACTTACGATCATTTTTATAGTATTATAGAGAAATAAATTATAAAATAAACTGATCATATGTATTTTGTGAGATGATTATGTAAATTATATAACCTTCATCCTAAAAAAGTTACTAAAGAGATCACTTGAATCATTCATTTTTAAATGAGGTAATAAATAGAATTTATAAAATTATCTTGCTCGGGTGATATTGTAAAAAGAATGGACCTTCCCATGACCCCCTAAATTTAATTATAAATTAAATGAACCAAATATTAAAATTATGTTGTGATATGAAATTATTATAGACATGTATATCCTTAATAATTTTAATTTAGATCTGACATTGAATAAATTATCTCAAGGGCATTCTTATTTTACCAAATGAATTATGTATTCCTCAAGGGATACTCAATTTCATCATTAGGAATCCACTTCGATGGATTAATCATGAAACTTTATGTCATGATCAATATTTTTTTTCACTTTATAAGACACCATGGATGGGATCATAGAATAAACAGGGTTATGTAACTCGTTGGCTGAAACATGGGTTCCTTATTTTGGAATTCATAGGATGGGATCATAGGAAAAAAAATTATATCATTCCTATTTATTAATACATGTGACAATTCGTTTTCTTGTATGATATATTAGTTTCTCAGGGCTTGTAACTCTGGTCCTTGACAAAATAATGGTAATATTTTCTAATTCATGTGACTAACCATAATTTATATGTGGGATTGAACACACTCATTCATTGATTTCTAGGCTTGTAGTCGTGGGTCCCAATATTAAATTATCTGTATCATTTTTACTACTAAACTTAAATGCCATGGGAAAGAAATTCAATTTCAATACATTATTACATATCAAATAATATTAAATACCTATTAATACATATATGATGTATATTTTTACCTAAACACACACACACACACATATATATATATATATCTATGTTTGTGTGTGTGCGTGTGCAAGGTAACACATCATCAGAAATAATCTATCATAGACTATTAATGTTTTATCCGGATATGTGACTTTTGAAGAACCTAGCCAAAAATAATTATATTAATTTATTTACTACCTTATTTATAATAATTTTTCATTGAAATATTTTACATTCATAAAATTTATATCATTAAACATAGATGGTTTTGGAATATTTAGTAGATATAACACACTTTTTTAGTATCCATTACCTTAGGGTACCTGAACTACCTCAGGTTTATAGGTTTGGGATCATGGGTTTATTTTCCTATTAATACATTTTGTACATGGGAGCTTAGGATCCCAAGACTAAGCCAACGTTCAGGATGCTTGTGGAGAAACCCTTTGAGGCTTTTATTTATTATCATGTTTATTTCGTATTACATAACCTTTTTTATGTTTTTGTTATATATTTTAGAGTCACCTGAACATGAAAATATATATTATAATTGGAATTTCAATATTTACTGAATAAATTCTACAAAAGTTTATTTATACTGCACCCACTATCAGTTCTGTTATTACGATATAATTATGGGGCACTGTGACCATGTCGGTGTATTGTCTGTAGCATACCATTAATGGACCCTCATTTCTTGTTGGCAGCGATTGGTGTGTGGGGAGGAATCCTTGAGGCCATGTGGCCAAGAATCTATTCACACCATATTTGTTGCTCCCATGTTTGGTTTTTATATAAAATTACAACACTATTATTATAAATCTTTTCAAAATTTCCATGATTACTCATACCCAAAATTGAAAATGAATTACAAGTAACTAGTATATACTTATTAAATAATAATATAATTCTATTTTAAATTTTTATATATATTATTCAGGTTATGATATATGTTATGATGATATTTTTTTAATAAGTAGATGAATTTATAATTGTAGCATATAAGGAACCGGCCTTAGTATAATACATATTCCTGAATTAAATGAATAATTCACATTGAGGATCTTTTCATGTTTAGAGTTTTAGAGAATTAGGAAATAACTATAACATCTCAAAGATTATAAAGGAAGCACATCTACTCAGTTTCCAATTTTTTACAAAATAAAAACTCTTGAACAAAAGAGTCATGTATAGTTCCTTGTTTTAGATAGCATAACATTTCCTTGATCCCATCCTTGACCCTACTAATTCCACTTTATTTCCAATGAAAACCATTTCAGAGAAAAAGATGAACATAAAAAGCTCAGCAATGGTTATAACAATACGGAGAGAAAACATTTGTCCATGTATACATAAGAATCAATGAAATCATACATTACTCATAAAACATTAGCACTTTAACATACCTCATTTAATCATAAGATTTAGGAATAACTCAAAGAAATCATAAGGCGTAAAGGTAACTTGGGGCATTCATAAAATTTTTACGTAGGGAGTAACCCTCACGGTTATGTTTGGAATACCCATAATAGTATATTCCCTAAATATCTTCAGAGAAACATTAGCGTTTAACCCCTTCACAATAACCAATACATTAGAGAGCTATATCGGGCTCACCCGCCCATTGTATATCATGGAACCACCCGTCATCATAAACAATTCCCAAGAACCATAACATAATCGTATCACATAAACCCTGAATAAAGGAAACATAACATTTCCACATTTTAATAACAAGATTTCGAAACACATTGATATAATAAAAACATTATCAAAACCATTTTCAATACCAAAATAAAAGAAATGTAAAACATTGTATTTATTTTTCATTTAAAAAAAGGTATGGTTTGTAGAGGAAGATGAAACTCAAATAATGGTCACGGTAGTGGAGAAGTTGTGGTCGCCGCATATGTAAAAACATTCCCTTTTGTTGTTTAGTAAAACTCATCGTATAAAAAGATTCCCTTTTAATAAAAGTCAAAGTCAAAGCGTTTTATACACCGTATAAAAGAATGTTGTGTATAAAACAAAATATGCCCCAATGAAAGAAGATTGAGAAAAAGTTTTATACCACTTTGAAGATTTTAACATTTTACACCATTAATATCCATATAAACAAATCCTTAAAAACCATTTTGATAAAAATGGATATTAATGAGAAATATTTATAAGAATAAATCATCAAAACATTTAAAACGATATTTTAGTTAAAGAGTTTTTAACAAAATGAGAGACACTTGAATACAAATAATTGAGGAATAACATTTAATCATAACATTATAATATCATGAGAATAAAGGGATTCATGATATATTATGCCAAAGGATAGTATATACACCATATAAGAGTGAATTGGTGCATAACAACAATGAAGTCTCAATAGAAATGTAAAATGAGATGAAATCACTTCTAAGAAGGTATCCTTAAATTAAGGATAAACCAATCTCATAATTTTGTGTGAAAAATATAAATACACCAAATATAAGTGGATATTAATTTTAAAACAACCATAGGTCATTCTAACATATTCATATGCTGAGATATTCAATAATTACAAGTTGAACCCAAAGAAATCGATATTGGGATAAGAAGTTCCCTTGTAAAAATTCGACACCCTAACGACGTCACTTTAAAATTCATAAAATGAGATGATGAGACAAAAAGGGTATCTCATCACTTGGGAATAAATTTAACATCAATAAGGATATAGAATAACATACCCCAACATAGTAAGATGTAAATTAAAATACCTAACAAAAATATGTCTTTTAAAAAGAGGAGGGTGAAAGGTTCCCTTACCGACTTGGATAACATTCGAAACATACTCCCCATGAGAGAAGGAATATAAAAAATGGATGTAAATAATCATAAACTAAATTCTATTACACAAACAGTATAATAATGGGCAGTACATACACCACTCAAAGGAAATGGTGGCAAATGTAGCATAAATCCCATGGGAATAAAACCGAGATGAAAAATCTCTTACGAAAACTCGGCAGCCAAACTGCGCCACTTAAAACTTCCAAAAATGGATTAATGAGATTAAATATGGTATCTCATAATATGAAAATAAAAATTACAGAATGAAGAATATAAATGTACATCCCCAAACATAATAATGATGATCTTAAATGAAATGTCATAAAAGAGAGTACTTAAAAAGAAAGAGAGTGGTAGGATACCTTGCCTCAAGTCCGACTTGTCTTGTTAGTTTCATTATATTATTGAATAATATAATTTGGTCAATTTATAATTTCTTAAGGACCTCCTTTAATGATTTTTATTCAGTTAATATACCATATTATAATGTCATAATAATTGGTTAATAAAGTGAGTTCATATCAGACGTTTTTGTCGATGTTCAATACATGAGTCAAAAATAAAGTTCTTATAATTAAAAGTTGTTCATGTGGTAAAATATCCATTATATCCAGAATTATATTCATGATTTCTATATCATATATATCATTTTTATCCATTATATACATGAATTTATAATATTACATAACATTTAGAGGTAAGATATGAAACGCACCGTTCATGGAGACGGTAAGTCATACGTACACATGAACGCTACTTTTCATTTATATTTCATATTTAATGGAATGAAATAATAATTATATAGAAATATATTTTAATTTCAATATAATATCATATATAATATCATTAACTCCATCCTTTATACGTCCCACATATGGCATTACGAATCAAATCACTTTGAGGGGGTGGTAGTCCGCACTTCCTAAAACGAAGATATCGCTTTTACCCATAATGAAAACCATAAAGTTATGCCATAAATGAAAAATAATAAAGTATAAGGAAAACCTAAACATATTATATATCATATATAAATATAGTGACATCTTAATGGCCACCTTTAAAGGTGTTAAAATAATATTGAACAATCGTCATTTCATAAGGCAGTAATTCGCCATCCATAGAAACACAATGTTCATTATCCATTAGAAGGAGGTGTGTGTAAGTGTATCTCGAATAATTATTATAACAACATCCTAGTATATTTAAGATAATTATTTTTCTACAAAATAAAGGAATAAAAATATTTTATGGGGTTGGAGAAGCAATATAAAACAAAAGAACATTAGGGAAGACTGTACCTTTAAATCAGTTAACTCTTTTTTATTTCAGCTCAAATGCTTCCTTGGAATGACTTCGGCCAAAAGTGAATCTTCTAGGAGTAATATAGGGATGTAGAGAGACAATTTGAGTAGAGGTTGGACGAGAAAAGGCCTTGAGAGGTGTGGGTAAGGAGATATAGGTGGAGGCCTCTTATAAGAGGGATGAGGGGAAATCTTGGAAAGTCTTGAAAAGTTACATTATTATAAAATGATTTTCGGATAAAAAAGGACCAAAAATTACATATTTCAAGGATAAGGTGATAAGGGTTCTAAATCCACCCATCCAACAGGTTTTGGACAAGTGTGAGTTTTATATTTTACCTTTTCTTTTCATTTTATTTAAATCGTTCATTAATGAAGTAATCACTGCATCATCACGGTGCCATAAATAAATTTATTTATTTAATGTAAAAAAAATTATAAAAAACTACCATGATGTAGGAAATATTTTTATCTTTCAAATTAATATTCATAATCAAAAATATTACTTGTATAACCCCATGTAAAATCTGTTTTAGTAAAACAATACTTGTTTGTGACATTTTTATTTTAACATTAAATAAAATGTTAGTAATGCCATTTTCCTACCAAAGTGTCTCCATGGGTTCCCCATGTTGACCCATGGATTTTTTTGGTCGGTAATGACTCATCCAATAAGGGTAGAACATGTTTCTAGGTCAATTCATATTATTATAACATAATCTTTACCATAAATTACAGTAATACTATTAATCACGATTAATAAAACTTAAAAGTTGGTATACACCCAAAATTATTTTCATCCCATTAAACCACATTTTACCTTGTAATGACAACCATGTATATCGGATTTATGAAATTCAAATTACAAAGGAGGTAATATTTCATTTAAACCAAAAATCATTTTTTTAACTACCACTTAGTGGTTTTACTATTCACCAAAATTGATGTTTTTCAAAAAAAATACCAAAAATTCACCCTAAGAAATATTTGATATTCCGAATTCAAAAATGATGTATATTTTAAAAAATTCAAAACATATATGTTGCATTAATTAATTTAATAATTAATTCCTACTGTCAAAACAAATAGCGTGTTTTTTAGAAACATTATCCATTAAAAGATTGACACTAGTTTAAGTCAAATTTCAATGTGAAATTAATTCCAATGACCAGAATTGGATTAAATGGTAAAAATATATTCTAATTGATCTTTAAAACTAATAGAAAAGATGATCTAATCATATAAATTAATTATATTAAAAAGAGGTTTTGAATTAAAATACAACATTTTTCACTTATTCATTAAAAATGGACTTTATAAAAAAAATAACCAAAACCAACCCACAGTAAATTTTGTTATACCGATTATAAAGAAGGATTTTATTTGGTCCAATATAACATATAAAAGTTTCAACAAGTGGATTTAAAGAGGGTTCCCATCAAAAGGTGGTTAATCGACCTTTTAATGAATATTAGAATATTTACGCATAAAATTGGATTCATTCACATATTAATCCTCTAACATTTATTGAATAAAAGTAAAAGTATTTGACAAACATATATAATCATTTTTTAGTTAGTTCTGTTCATTTCCGCCATTACAACGTCTCGACATTAAATACCATTTAAAATAATATTATTTTATTTTTAGAGTGCAACGTAAGATTTCCAAGAAACTCGTTGTTGTGTATTGGTTACGCCATCGAGCATAGTGTTCCCTTTATATTAAAATTAACATTTTATTCACATATATGGATAAATAAAAAAATGTAATATTCTTTATTTACATGGGGTGTTTCATCCTTCCACCCTTTTGGGAATTGCGTCCTTGCAATTTTAAAATTGGGCTCGGAAACTTCATTGAAAGTCCCACATCGGAACAAGAGTCAGTAAAACTATCACTTTAAAATAAAGATAGTGAAGTACAAAAGACACATGAGTTATACCATACTAGGATTCCATGAAAACATGGATATGGAAGAAGAAAACAATGGTTCATGTTCTGATGGAGAGTGATAGAAAACATGTTTAGTAGATAGTTAACCACACGAATATCACAATCTTGTGAGGGGTTAAATGGTATTTGATTCCCCGGTAGGAAATTTAACAGACAAATTTTTTTTAAATTACTTTTCATTGAAGAATTTATTTATTTTCTTAGCTAAAACATAAGGAAACATATATACTTGTCATGTTGACTATCAAATTTTGCTAGATTTCTTACACAGACTCATATTTTCTCTAAAAGAGGAGTATTTAGGATTACTTGTTCACATTAAGAGCACTATAATCAACTTCTAGAGAATCCCCTAATCCACAAAAGATAACTATATACTTCCTATGTCTTTAGGCCAAAACCAAAACCAAAAAGGTTAGTACAAGATCAGATAATACCCAAAGAGGATAATCCTTTATAAAAATATCTATTCTTAATCTCCAAAATTTGTCAAACAATACCCAAAGTTCAACAAAGACCATTCAATAAACATCTATCCATAAAATTATTCAATTTAATCAAAACTAATATTGAAACCCAAATCTCTGAAGGATTTAATCACATAGTCTCCTAAGATAAACCTTAACATTTATCTCCAATCATCAGTTACTCTTAAAGTCTCATACTGAAAAGTAATTAACCTAATCACATATCCTCCATGATAGATTATTAATTTCCATAGATAACCCAAAATAAACTTATTCTAGATTCATAAGATCATCTAACTAAAAATAATTAGTAAAACTAACATGGGACTTCTTGTAGTCCAATGGTGGGCGATAAATACCAGTCGCACTTTGGTTGTGGGTTCGATTCCCGCAGCTTCGTCCGACGAGACATGTTCTCACACCGTCTACGTGTTGTCATTTTTCCAAAACTACATAATTCATATAAATTCCCTCAGAAATTGATAAAATCTTCAAAAATAACCATAACATAATTTAACCTCAGCTTTATCTCATGTCGGTCATATTCCATCATAACATACAGTAACCCATAATTACCTCAAAAGTAAGGATCATAGAAACCCTAATGGTTACCTTTATAATTATTACCTAAACTTCCACATCGAGTTGGTTCTCTCGTCAATTATGCATTAGAGAACTCACCAATGTTCAACTGGTTGATCAGGACTCTTGATAGTTGGTTTAGAATAACCACGAGACTTCTCATTGAATCCCCCAATTCATCCAGTCTCTTAATCAGAGAACCACCATAGTTTCCTTCAAACCCATTATCACTTTGGTGCCTGCTAGATCAATCCATTTACTAAAACCAAAATGGTAAGTGTGAGTATATCAAAAAAATAATCATGTACTAAATAGGAAGATAATCACAAAGATATAATTATCCATGTTATCTCATACACATTCCAACTTTCATAAAAAACAATGACTATATCTAAAATAATAACCATTGTGGTTATACACAACCTGTCACTTATGCTTAAAAAACACTCTAACCTCTAATTTTATCTATACCACCCTTTGATACCAACTATAAGGACTCGACCTTATTATAATACATATTATTACATTAATAGAATAATTCACATTGAGGATCTTTTCAGGTTTAGATATTCAGAGAATTAGGACATAACTATTACATCTCAAAGATTACAAAGTAGGAAAATCTACTCAGTTTCCATTTTTTCACAAAATAAAAACTCTTGAAAAAAAGAGTCATGTCTAGTTCCTTGTTTTAGACAGCATAAAATTTCCTTGATCCCATCCTTGACCCTATTCTACTTTATGTCCTGTGAAAAACATTTCAAAAATACTTGGGATGAGCATAAAAAGCTATGTAAGGTTATAAAAATACGGAGAGAAATCATTAGTCCATGTATACATAAGAATCAATGAAATCATACATTACTCATAAAACATAAGCACTTTAACATACCTCCCTAAATCATAAGATTTTGGAATAACTCAATGAAATCATAATATGTACAGGTAACTTGAGGCATTCATAACATTCTTACATAGGGAGTAACCCTCATGGTTACATATGGAATATCCATTACAGTATATTCCCTAAATCGCTTTGGAGAAACCTTAGCATTTAACCCCTTCATGTTACCTAATGCATTGGAGAGATATATCGAATCACCCGCATTTAGTTTATCACGGAACCACCTGCCTTCATAAAAAATTCCCAAGAACCATAACATAATCGTATCACATAATGCATGCATAAAGGAAACATAAAATTTCCATATTTCAATCACAATATATCAAAACAAATTGATATAATCAAGACATTATCAAAACCATTTTCAATACCAAAATAAAAGAAAAGTAAAACATGGTATTTATTTTCATTAAAAAACTGCATGGCTTGTAGAGGAAGCTGAAACTAAAATAATGGTCATGACAGCGGAGAAGTCATTATCACCGCATACCTAAAAACATTTTCTTTTTTCGTTTAGTAAAACACTTCATATAAAAATATTCTGTTTGAATTAAAGTAATAGTCAAAGGGGTTTATACACCGTATAAAATAACGTTGTGTATAAAACAAAATATGCCTAAATGAAAGTAGATCGGGACGAAGTCCTATACTACTTTGAATCTTTTAACATTTTAAACCATGAATATCAATATAAATAAATCCTTAAAAACCTTTTTTAAAACATGGATACTAATGAGAAATATTTATAAGAATAAATCGTAAAACATTTAAAATGATATTTTAGTTAAAGAGTTTTTATCAAAATGAGAGAAACTTGAATACAAATAATTGAGGAATAAAATATAATCATAACTATATAATATCTTGAGAATAAAGGTATTCATGATATAATATTCTAGAAGACAATATATAGACCATATAAGAGTGAATTTGTGCATAACAACAATGAAGTCTGAATATAAATGTAAAATGAGATGAAATCCCTTATAAAGAACGTACCCTTAAAATAATGATAAATCAATATCATAATTATGTGTGAAAATTATAAATACACCCAATATAAGAGGATATTAAGTGTAAAACATCCATAGGTCATTCAAACATATTCATAGGATGACATATTCAATAACTACAAGTTGAACCCAACGAAATCGAAATTGGGTTAAGAAGATCCCTTGTAAAAATTCGACAGCATAACGATATCACTTTACAATTCATAAAACGAGTTGATGAGACAAAAAGGGTATCTCATCACTTGGGAATAAATAATAAATCAATAAGGATATATAATAACAAATCCCAACACAGTAAGATGTAAATTAAAAGACCTAAAAAAAGATGTCTTTTAAAAAGAGGAGGGTGAAAGGTTCCCTTACCGACTTGGGTAACTTTTGAAACGTACACCCACTGAAAGAAGGACTATAAAAAATGATGTAAATACTTATAAATGAAAGTATATTACACAAATAGTAGAATAATGGGTAGTACATACACCACTCCAAGGAAATGGTGGAAAATATAGTATAAATCCCACAGGAATACAAGTGAGATGAAAAATCCCTTACGAAACCTCGGCAGCCTAACGGCGCCACTGAAAACTTCCAAAAATGGATTTATGAGATAAAATAGGGTCTCTAATAATATTAAAATAAAAATTACAGAATTAGGAATATAAAAGTACATCCCCAAACATACGAAATATGATTTTAAAAGAAATTACATAAAAGAGAGTACTTAAAAAGAAAGAGAGAGGTAGGATCCCTTACCTCAAGTCTGACTTGTCTTGTTCATTTATTTATATCAATTAATAATAAACTTTGTTCAATTTATAATTTAATAAGTACCGACCTTAAATATTATTATTCAGTTCATATCACATATTATAATGTTATAATAATTGGTTAATAATGTGAGTTCATATCACACATTTTTGTCGATGTTCGGTACATGAGTCAAAAATAATGTTTTTATAATTACAAGTTGTTCATGTGAAAAAATATCCATTATATCAAGAATTATATTCATGATGTAGATATAATATATATCATATATATCCAGTATATAAATGCATTTATAATATTACATTACATTTAGAGGTAAGAAATGAAATGCACCATTCATGGAGACGGTAAGCTGTACGTACGCATGAACGCTAATTTCATTTCTATTTCATATTTCATGGAATTAAATCATAATTATATAGAGGTATATTATAATTCCAATATAATATAATATATAATATCATTAACTCAATCCTTTATATGTCCCACATATGGCATTACTAATCAAATCACATTGTGGGGGCGATAATCCGCAAATCCTAAAATGAAGATATCGTGTTTCCCCATAATGCAAACCATAATGGTATGCCATAAATGAAAATTACATAAGAATAAGGAAATAATAAAAATTTTAAATGTAATATAAAAATATATTTACATATTAATGTCCCCCTTTAAAGGTGTTAAAAGAATATTGAACAATCATCGTTTTGTGAGGCAGTAATTCAGCATCCACAGAAATAGTATGTTATTTAACCATTAGACGGAGGTGTGTGTATGTTTAGATCTAATACATATTATAAAAACATCCTAGTATAATTAATATACCTTTTTTGTTACAAAATAATGGAATAAAAAGAGTTTAGGGGGTTGGATAGCCAAAATAAAACAAAAGAACATTAGAGAAAACTATACCTTTAAATCATGTAACTCTTTTTGATTTGAGCTCAAAGGCTTCCTTGAAAAAACTTCTACCAAAATTGAGGCTTATAGGAGAAATAGAGGTATTTTTAGAGACAATATGAGGAGAGGTTGGACGATCCAAGGGTTTGAGAGGTGTGGGTAAGGAGATATAGGTGGGGGCCTTTTATAAGAGGGAGGAGGGGCACTCTTGGAACGTCTTGAAAGGTTACTTTATTATAAAATGATTTTCGGATATCAAAGGTTCCAAAATTATATATTCAGAGGATAAGGTGATGAGGGACATTAATCCACCCATCCATAGGTTTTTTACAAGTGTATGTCTTATAGTTTACCTTATCCTTTAATTTTATTTAAATCTTTTATTAATGAGGTAATAACTACATCATCACGGTGTCATAAATAAATTTACTTATTTAATGTAAAAAAATAAAAAAAATTAACATGGTGTAGGAAATATTATAATCATTACAATAATTATTTATAGTAAAAAATATGAATTTTATATCCCCATGTAAAAATTGTTTTAGAAAAACAACACATGTTTGTGACATTTTTATTTTAACTTTAAATAAAAAGTTATTAATGTCATTTTCCTACCCAAGTGGCTCCATGGGGTCCCAAAGTTGACCCATGGATTGTCTTGGTCGGCCATGACTCAACCAATATTGGTAATACATGTTTAATGGTCATTTCTTATTATTATCACAATATCATTACCTTAAATTACACTAATTATCTTTAATCACGAATAATAAAATTTAAAAGTTACTATTCCCCAAAAATTATTTTCATCCAATTGAACAAAATTTTACCTCCTAATGAAAACCATGTATGTTGAATTTTTGAAATTCAAATCACAGAGGTGGTGATATTTCATTTAAACCAAAAATCAGTTTTTTAACTACCACATAATGGTTTCACTATTCATTAAAAAATGAATTTTTTCAAAAAAATTCCAAAAATTCACCCTAATCTATATTTGATTTTCCGAATTCAAAAATGATGTCTATTTTAAAAAATTAAAAACATATAAGTTGCATTAATTAATTTAATAATTAATTCCCGCTTTCAAAACAAATAGCGTGTTTTTAAGAAACAATATCTATTAAAAGATTGACAGTAGTTTAAGTCCAATTTCAAAGTGAAATTAATTCCAATGACCACCATTAAATTAAATTGAAAAAATATATTCTAATTTCACTTTAAAACCAATTCAAAATATGGTCTAATAATATAAATAAATTAGATTAAAAAGAGATTTTGAATTAAAATACAACATTTTTCACTTATTCATTAAAAATGGACTTTATAAAAAAACAAAAACCTACACAAAGTTAATTTTGATATCCCGATTCTAAATAATGATTTTATTTGGTCCAATATAACATATAAAATTTTCATCATGTAGATTTAAAAAGGGTTCGCCATCAAAAGGCGGTCAATCGACATTTTAAAGAATATTAGAATATTTACGCTTAAAATTGGATCCATTATCATTTTAAGCCTCTATCATTTATTGGATAAAAGAAAAAATATTTGACAATCATATATAATAATTTTCTAGTTAGTTCTGTTCATTCCCGCCATTACAATGGCTAGGCATTAATGACTATTTAAAATAATATTATTTTATTATTAGAGTGCAACGTAAGATTTCCATGAAACTCTTTGTTTCGTATTGGTTACACCATAGAGCATGGAGTTCCCTTAAAATTAATATTAACATTTTATTAACAAATTTGGATAAATATAAAAATGTCATATTCTTTATTTAACTTGGGTGTTACATAGCAGATGTTAGGAATTTAACTAATTTGTTATTTGTCTAATATTAAATATTGTGAAAATTATTTCATATTGTGAACTAGGATATCCTTGATATGGTTTTCGTAAATATTAATAAATATATATTAATATTTAACTTAATTTATTTAATAAAAATAATTTTTTTTATCTAAATGATTTTATATTTGATAATTGCACAAGTTTTGTAGGTCTTTGATAACACAACTCCATTAATTGATTTATAATGATTCTTTTTAAACATATTTCTTCAAAGCATATTTCCTTCCACCCAATGATTTCATTTCATAGTGTATTATCTTCCCATATGGGGTGAATAATTGTTTAATTCAACTTTTTTAGCTTTATTAAATTCATCCTAGAAAATTATATCATTGTTGATAATAATTCACATTCTCTTTAATGATTTTTCCCATCTTTGTTTATATTTTCTTCTCCCACCATTACTCAAAATGATAATTAAAAACCTAATAACGAGTTATCTTATGTTTCATTCATATTTCTCATATCCTTTTTCAAAATGAAATTGTTTACTCATTCTATATTATTGATATTTAGTAATGTTATTTAAGGTTATTTGATTTGATTCTATACATTCAAAATTAAATATTTTATATTCAACTCCATATAAATTTTTGACAACCATTATGAAAATTTAATAATAATTTAGTGGAATTAATTTTCAAATATTGTTGTTTTTCAATATTTTTAGATGATATTTTTCTAGCCTTTAAATATTTTTTTGGATCCTATACTACAGACCAATTTTAAAGGGGAATGATTTTCAAAATATGTTCACATCATAGTTTTCATCACTTTATATGTTTTTTAACTCATCATTATTGATATATTTTGAAAAGTATTAATTTATAAAATTCTTTCTATAATTTTATCAAATGTTACAATTCATATAATTTTTCCCATTTTTATTAGTAACTGTTTGATTTCTTTCAATAATAAATTGCTATAAAAAATAAATAACTATTTCAATATTGTTATAATAATTATCAATAAAGAACATATTTCAATAGATGTTTTATTTATGAACCACCCCCTAATTTTTCATATAAATTTATATTTCATAGTGATTTAAGTCTAGTAATCAACAATTTCTATTTTGGAGGACAATTTATATGATACCATTTAGAAATGTTGTGAGAATATATATTCCTTCTAGGGGTTTTTAATTTTATAGTGAATGAAAACCATTTTATACCAAAGGAATTTCATGATATGTTGAATTATTGATATCTTACAGAACACATATTATTATTTTTTCATTATGTGATAGTTGGTAACTATATATCCCTCCAATTGATTAGGTAAATCATTAAATCTCAGAACAAAATGGTAAATGAGTTATAATTTCATTATCCACCAAGGATAATAGGTGAGTGAAGCCAAATCCACCAACAAAAATATATACACCAAGGGAAATTAGTGATCTATTATTGATACAAGAAAGGAAACATTTTATAATGCATGATGAACTATGTTATAATTTTTATGGTTATGTTTGTGCCATAATATTATGTTTTTTGACATTAAAATTTTATATTGGTCAGTGTGTTGTTATATTTGTTTTATCTAGGTATGAAATCAACAGTATTTTTACATGAATTTTTATTATGATAAAAAACACATATGCTTCCATTTTTAATATTTAAAATCATCATTGGTTTTCTCTTTTGTTTACCTTGTCGAGCATCTGATCTCACTATTTTCCTTATACTTCCATTTCGATAGGTTATGATGAAAATTAATACATATAATGTTTCAAGATGAGTATCATGTTTAGATAATTGTTTGGAGATGATAAATAACATTTATAGATTAAAAATATTCTTATATTGTGGAAATATGTCCATTAGTTTAATAAGACATTGGTTTTGTTATTAAATTTTTTTGTCCTAATTATCCAAAACACAAATCCTTAAAGATCATGGGAATTCATTTTATTGAAATATTTTTTTATGTTAGGTTATTAACATATAGTCAGTTTTGTGGGATATTATATGGTCTTAATAGTGATTCATTAGATAAGGAGGGGATTTACTATATTAAGTGTATTAGTCATTTGACATATAGATTATTATTATTCCATTTTCATTCCACGTTTTCTATTTTCACCCCATCACAATTTTTTAACTCCATAAAAATGGATAACATATTTCAGTGATTCTTTGAATGAAATAGGTAGTTGAATCTTGAGTCCATGTGCTTCAATACCTCTAATTATTATATTCAAAAAATATAAATAGTGGATAAAATAATTACAATTTATAGGACCTCCAGTTATCCATTATATGTTTTTCTCCATCCTTGTCATTTTTATTCCTTCCAAACATTATTTAATATATTCATTTGATAGAGATTGACAAAGAAAAGTTTGGTCAGCAGTGATGTATAATTACAATATATATGTAGACCACTAACCCCTATATAGAGGACTCTATGTAGAGTAATAAAATTTTAATAAAAGGGTTTAATATTATTAATCATGATACATAAATTGAATTTGACCTTGGTAAAAAATATTAAATAATAATAATTGAATCACAATGATATACACTGGGTAAACACTATTTCTTACTGAATACATAGTGTATTATTTTAAATAATCTGATTATGATGAATTTATATTTACATTAATATCATGAATTTCATAAAACCACATTAGATTATTATATAAATTATTATTATATTAGTTAAATCATAAATAGTGATAATAAAAACTGAACACGTGTGTGCGGCCTTATAAAGAGATCAACCATTTCTATTCCACTATATTTAATTCTTGGTAATTAGAAATATATTTCTTAGTGATCCGTTGTAACACCCAAATATCATTATTACTTATTGTCATTGAATCATTAACTGAATTTTCAATGGTATCCCCTCATGTAGTCCGTGTTCCTGAGGAATGTTTTCAGTTATCTATAGTGCTTCGATGATAAAATTCAGGTTGATATAAGGGTAATGAATTTTTCCCTAGATCAGTATAGTGGTCTGATAGATTGATGAATTTGATTGCGGTATACCACTATTTATTCTTTGAATACCATGGAACTGCCTCCTGATGTTGAGGATAAGAAATAAAATTAAGCATGTAATGGTTTTGGAAATCGAAAATGTTTCTTGTCATCAATGTAACATTGGATCTTAATACATTTTTTTCTATATGTTAGAATATATGTTATGGTTTTCAAAGTGTATATATAATTTTAGATCAGTGTTAGTTTATTCATCCATATATGAATTATCCTATGTTCTAAAGCAGTCATCTTTTATGATATGTAATCATCAATAATCAATTATTTTAATCACAAAAAATACATCTTATCCAATGTACCATAATTATTATTTGATTACGGAGAAACACATGTAGCATTGATCCTAGGTATACCCCAACTATAATATATCATTTTCCACTATCCTCTTGAAGTAATACTTTATTTTTAAATATTCACAAAAAATATATCTAATGAGCCTATATAAATGTAAATATCCTGGGTAGTTTATCAATTTTACTCCTAGTGGATTCTTATTGTATATGATATAGAGAAAGGGAAAATTTAAGAGGCGGGTTATATTCAAATCCATGAAGTATTATAACATATTCCATTTATATATAAGGGTGTTTCCTATTTTTTATTATTCATAATTTGATGTAGCATTATTATATTTCTTTTGAGCTTAAAGTTTTTTATTTTATATTAATACTAGAAAAAATAATGATTGAGGGTCTAGTGTCTACATCACATCATTTTTTCTCCCCATATTGATTTTTTATGAATATGAGGGAGTTAAAATATGAGATATTTTCTTTGTTTTACACTTATCCTCATCATTATATTGGGGAATGATAGTGATTTCCAAAAATATATTAGTTACTTATGGTAATCTAGATTTGTGATAAACTTACCCTAGTTGTTCGCAACACACATCATAAACACACAATCTGTTGAGATTTGAATAAAAAGGTTATACCTCATTTCATATAACTATGTGACTATGTCAATGAAGAATTTTTTTATCCATCCATTTTCCCATAGAGTGGTTAGTGACACTCATCATACACATGGTGGATTTTAACAATTTGAAGAATTTATAGTATAGTTCCTACCAAAAATTTATATGAATTTTCAGATTATAGTGAATAAATGATTACTTGAAACATACTAATGCTCTTTGGTTACTAAAATCCTGGTATATTGGGTGAAAAATAGTTTGATGTGATGATTTGGGTTTCATGTTCAATTAAAATACATGAAGATCATATTACTGATATTTTTACATTGGTGAATATGGTGTAACCAATGTGGATATAACTTCATTATCTATCATATTATAAAACACGACATCCCTTCAGCCTCAAGGAATGTGGAAAGGTAATTGATCAAATTGATCAAAGAGATATCATCATTCCTCTTTCCCTTTACTTTCAATATGAATTGTGATGTGAAATAGTTAATTTCTCGGGGTTGAAACACATGTTGATACAATATAGGGGGAGCCAATAGATGTACATAACACTATTTTGGGTAGATATAGTACCTCATCTAGGTCCTAGTTAATCAACTGGGGTTATTGGTTGGATAAAATCCACTGAATCTGTGATGAGATCAACCTTAAGGCCATTTTCATTAGGGTACGATCCCATGTGGAAATCAACCATCATTTTCTATTTGGATTGGACCTATCTCAATAATTAATAAAAATTGTAATCATTATAATTTTCATTGTGGAATTCTATAAAAATGGAAAACATGGGTACCAAAATGAATTTATATATATTTTGAGGGGTTTTTAGGGGTGGTATGATATGTGAACTCATAATTCCAATGTCCATTCTCTACTATTGAGTGTAAAACTCACTTTAGGGGTTGAAATGGAATAATAAATCCTCTATGATAAAATATTACTCAAATAATTTATCACCTATATTATAGTACAATCTTCTAAGTGTACCAACAATGGTTATATTCACTATGGTAGTGATTGGTTGAAATAAATCACTAGCATCAATGGAGGGACTAGCTCTAGGGACCTGCAGTCGCAATATGTGTATACGAAAATATATAGACTCATACTACCCCATCCTATGACATATATGTGTAATGATGAATCCTAGATGAAACAGAGTAATTTTTTATATTTTCATTATATTCATAAAAAATTTGCTAATGCAATTTACCAAAGTATAGGTTTTGAGCCACAATAAGCACAACTTTTTCAATATTTCATCACTAAAATTCGTGTTCCTAAAGATTGATATAATTTCTAGGATATAAAATATTTGGGATAGAAATGTTGTTTAATTTTTTTCCATTTATCTTTTTCATGGTCTAATACACCATATTCATCATGTATCTCAAGGATATAGAAGTGTAATTTTTAATTAAAATATAACATGAATAAAATATAACCAATGGTACAGCCTCCCACATGGTGTCCAAATTCATCACATATAATTATGTTGGTTATTATTTCTCAACATTTATCTAGAAATATATATATGGTTTGTTCGAAGTTAGAGTTAGATCTGATTTGGATCTCTATTTTTGTAAATTTCATATGGGAAGAATTATATTGTAGGGATCTAATCCTTAGAATTGAGAGATATTCTGCTAAGTAGATAATAATTTAAAATCAATACCTTAATGATGGTTAATCTAGTGTCTTATTGGTGTTATTTCTTATTTGAGAGTGATTCTGATCTTAAAATTCCACCCTCCACTTATTTTATGGAGGAAGAATGTTATATTTATAACACTAGGATTGTTATAACTAACTCTATTAAGAAAGAGTAAATAACATCATACATACATATTCACTTTTTTAATATCATCATGATCATGTACACCTCACCGAATGATGATAACATCCTCAACCTATGAGGTTTTTCTAATTGGGGTTGTGATCTAGGATAAATTATTACCTCTTTTATAAATGTTTTAGTTAGTGATGCTAAATGGTAGGGTGTGATCTATTATTTATTCCCCTTAGTAATCCCTTATTGAGGTTTTGGATGTTACCTAAGTATGATTCAATTTCATAGAGATAATTTCTGTTTTTATTATTTATTATGTTAAAGGAGGGACCTCTATGATTTTGGGTAGTTACTACTCCCTAAAAAGGATAACTAAAGTGTTTTATTTCTACATCATAATTAAATAATTCTTGATGTATGATGATGATAGAGGTGGTTGGGAGAGTCTACCAAACATGCGTGTTGTGCGTTTGTGCTCGAGATCTTAGAGGAAGAGGAAATATTCTCCACAAAGGTATTTAGATGTTAGTGAATGAGATGGTAGTAATAGGTTTAGTGGTAACAATTGGTGTGATGACTAGTCAATGGGTTAAATTTCATAGAGTACGAACATTGGCCTTACCCAAATTTGTTTTACCAAATAACAAGAGTCGAGGACTGATGAATTAGAACTAAATTGATGTTTTTAAATACCATCCATGTGAACCTATTTTGATAATTAAATTTGTTGGTGGAATTACTCATTGTTGACTTCTAAGAGTAATCAATGTTCATTATACTCTATATATACTTTATCTACTCAACATATGGGATGGTAGCCTTGGAAGGATTCTGGGATAGACTCATGATGTGTTTTTCAGTGGTATCAAAGGGATCTTGGCCTTATGGGAAATCTAATGCTTTGGTTGATGATATGTCAGTATGGATTCAATATAGTACTTATCCATCTAGTAGTAATATATTTCACTTAAATATTCATATAGATATTTGAGTTTATTAATTAATATCTGAAGTCAAAAATTTATTTTAGAAAGGCATAGCGGTTACTCGGAATCCATAAAATATATAATATTCACTTCCTGGGGGTGATTCCACATAGATTATGTCAGATATATCACTATTACAAGCTGGTAATATGCAATAGGAATCAATGTATATGAGAATAAATTAATTTACTAAAATAATTAACATCCCTCTAGAATGAACAAATATCATTTATAGTAGTGGTAAAGGATGATTTCTTAGAAAACCTAGTCTTCTGTTTTCATTAGGAGTTAAAGAAAACAATTAGTTGATTCATTAGAATGGTTACCACAATATTATACCACAATATCACTATTGAGGACATGGAATTTACATTATGTTTATAGACCCAAATTTAGGTTCATTACTCTAGGTATGCATCTAGATTACATGAGTGGATGTGATCCATGGTTTCAAATTATCATTTTCCAAAGGCAGGTGGCTTTTCACCAACATGGTGATGGTATTGGAACCATTGATCAGGATAGGAGGATGAGATCTGAGATCATCATATAAATAATCATGTTTACTAATCCAAAAAAACATCATATATTGAATATATACTCAAGTATCTCTTCACTATACAATATTTATATACCTAAAATAATTATATTACTAAATACAATTACAATGATAAAACATTTTATCTAGAGATTTTTAGTTTTTTGGGTATCATTAGGGGTGTAATATATTATTCTTTATATAATTCCATGAGTTAATAATATTCATCATACAATTGGTAGAATAATTATAAAAATATATATCTCATAAAGAAGGCTATTATAATATCCTCGTATTGGACTACAAAATCCACTCTTTCCTATTAGATAAGGAAAAATGGATTGATTTCATATCTTCCTCATATCAATCCATTATAGAATATTATTCCCATCAAATATGTAGTGGTTACTCCTACAAATCTCAACACAAAAGGGAAATTAGAAATCATATTCACATCACAAAAGGACTGTCAATTTTCTTATTCTATTGAAATAATGTTTGTTGGTCGTCCTCATAACTATACATTAGTGATTATTAACCTTATCACACAAATCATCATATTCTAATCGCACAATTCAAAAAATATTAAAAATATAAGGGATCCTAAACTCATGAAACATGGAATAAATTTATTGTCACATTAATAAATTTATTCTCATCGCCAAAATTCATATAATACTCATTATAGATTAGAGAGTGGATTTATTATTTTTCACATAAGAAAAAGTAGTGTCATCATCGTACAAGAGAATAAGGGGATATTTTTATCTTCATCAATGGAATAATTTTTATCATACTCATTATATAATATAATAAATAATTATAAGTTTGTAGAAGATTGAAAAAAGGTAGTCCTAATATACAATAAAGCTAGAGAAAACAAGAAATAAATCACTTTTTGAATGTAAAAAAAAATTAATACAATTTAACCTATAAACTGGGAGATATTAATGAAATGAGTGATGGGATTTAATATTTTGGAGGCATCATCTATATCTTACTAGAAGAGGGATCAATACCCATATAGTTTTTTATAAAAATGTTACATCCTTGTGTCAGCAATGGTCAATGAAATTTTATATCATCTGGTTGTAATGGGGTCTCATTAAATTTTTTAAAATAAGGGGATGAGATGGGATTATAGATTGGAATACCTTGATCTTGGTGGAAAGAATCCAGGATATGTTTTGTGCATACCCAAATTCTACACAACCCATTATTTTATGTAACAAAGAAATGTGTGGGACTTATTCAAATAATTTGTATCCCTCTGGTGATAGATTAGGGTCATAGGTGTATAGAACTATTTTTTGGTGTGCGAATGGTATTATTATGAATGCTTTATGGATGGGAGGATATGAGACCCATATAAAATCACATCTCTAGGATTATTTCATTAGAAATGCGGCATAATATGGTCTACCATAACACTAATTTTCTTAATTTTTATATTAATTGAGTCCTTCATACAAGAAAGAAAATTTTCAAATCTTGAGGTATGTTCTTCATATATAAGGGGTTTTAGGAAAACATGTCTTGTATTTGAGAATGAATGAAATTGATTACATGAGATAATTATCATAAAATTTTCCCCCATCATAAATTTAATAATATATGTTGGATTAATATGCATGATGCACTAAATATTAATTTGTGTGAGTTGGGAAACATTGAACTCTATATAACATCTATAACAAATTGAAATAGTAATATGAATGTTATATATAGTCTTTTTGGATCATGGAGTTAGATTCTAAATAGATGACATGTGTAAGTGTGAAACTTCAATATACACTATGTAAAAAGATACTTACCAGAAAAACTAGTGTTTCATTATAGTGATAACATATCTACTATTTGGTATTCATTTGGCCATTCTTCTTCATTAAATATTTTTGTATATTTGTTTTATAATCAAGAAAATAGCACAATTTTCCACCTGTTTATAATAATAATCCTTCCAATACCTCTAAAAATACATGTCATGTCAATATACAAAACAACAATATTTTAAAATTCACTCTTTAGTGAATTTAAATAATTAAGTCATGAAAAATAATTTATTAATGTGGTCATAAATTAAATTATTAATAACATTCAGTCAATTAATTTGATTTCCCTATAATTGTAACCATATACGAGAAGAATATTTTTTTTCATTCTAAAACCATGACGATGAAAGATATATGAAATACAAATCTCGTTAATGATCCCTATAATTTTTGTTGATTATAACTTATTTCATACATAGAATTCAAAAAACAATAATACCAATAATTACTATAACACTTAGAAAAACATAAAAATTTCTGGTAACAAATGTTTCCATCAAAACCATTTTTATTAGAATAGAAAAAACATCACCCCCCTCATACTTAAATCCATAATGGAAAAAAACATACCATATGAATATTCAATAACATTAAAGTGTTAAAAGATACTTTCATGTTTATAAATATATTCTTAGATATCTTATCCCTCTTTAAGAAATGATATTGTTTCTCTTCAAATTATATTAAAAATATATCTGGAAATAAAAATATATTTTATACAATGAAAACAAACTGAAAATATAAAAATAAATAAATTGTGGCATCCCTCATCTCAAAAGAAAAATAAAACAAGGCATATGTATAACAATTGAAATATCAACCATCAGATTTATGAAAAATATAAAACTAATCGAAAATTTGAAAATAAGAGAAAAAAAATGATTAATCCTAAAACCCTAGAACCATAATATTTTAATGTTGGCCACAATAATTTCATAGATAATTGGATACCTATCTAGGTTCATTAAAACCAATTGTAACATCCTGAAATTCATAGTTATGAATATTGTAATCAAGAGCATGTATGACACATAACTACACGAAAATAAAGAAATATAATATCCCAAGACAATACAATATAATTACTATTTAAGAGGAAGTACAATCCATGATATATCATTCAATTAATGATATACTGAGTTATCTTGTTTCACATGCAATAATGTATTTCTTCGATGAATTTCATTACTAGAATTACTGAGTTTCACCAAACAATATATTATTTATATACTAGTATTTAATATAATAATATGTAAACTAGTAATTAAATTGGAGTTTCTGAACAATATTTACTATATCATTAAAATATATGGTATATAAAAATATAAACTGAATTCATAAGTTACGAATTAATTAAAACTTAATATAAAAACTCATTGATAATAAAGGAAGTGGTTTTAAGCTCACAATATTTTTTTATCTCAATAAATTATAGTAATTAGCAAATGATATCAATTAAATATATATGTTATTTATTCAATTAAATATTTTTTACATTCATCAAATATATTTTATAAGTATAATATAAGAATAAACCAAATATATCACATAAAAATTAATTTTATTTAAAGGAACATTTACCACCTTTTTGTAGCGAAGCTATGTTAAATAAAATTTTTATTAATATATTATAATTAAAAAAAATTATTCTTGAAATTCAAACATAAACATTATTTTAGTATAAATTTTTATAAATTCCCTACAAGGTTTCATTTTTTGATAGATGATGAAAAATATTAAATTTCAATTAAAATTATTTTTTAATATAATTTATTAATATTGTTTCATTGTATTTTAAATTTTTTAAAGTCCCATTACATTAATTTTAAATATCATAATCTCATTTGGGTCAATAGAATACATTTCATTATGAAATTGGAGATAAAAACAAAGAAATTGTTTGGACATTTTTACTTTAAAACATCACATTTCCATCCTGTATATAGAATTAATTTTAAATAATGTTTTTCCACTAATATAATTGGAATATTTTAAAATGGATACCATAAATTCAATAATAGTAATATGTAAAGTCTAATAAGGTGAACATAGTTTTTACCATAAATATTATTGAATATATTTCAAATTAATTACTGTGATTAAGGGAAACTTATCATTACAAAGTACTAACCCATAAAGGCACAAAATGACCTATAATCATTTCGAATAGCTATTGGATGGACATATCTATACCCTATTCTCAAATGGA
This sequence comes from Viscum album, assembly GCA_963277665.1. NCBI lineage: Eukaryota > Viridiplantae > Streptophyta > Magnoliopsida > Santalales > Viscaceae > Viscum > Viscum album. The sequence goes on from OY728150.1 coordinate 766,014,040, forward strand.
TCTAATTTTTACCATTATTAGATGCATCTAACCAAGAAAAAATATGTGTGGTATTCTCTTTTAAAAAAAATTACTAGAATGCCCCTCTTCGTCTAATATAAAAAGGCACCCACCTCTCTGACTTCTTCAAACCTCTATATCTACATTGGATGAACAAAAAACTACTGATATAGATCCTCAAAATCCCTACCCGAATTTAATATGTGGTGTTATTTTGAAAATTTCTACCAATATGGTGTATTAATAATAGAAAAACTAATTTTATTGGAGTAATAACTGATGTGAATCTATTTAAGATTAAAGACTGGAAAAAACTCATGTCAAATAAATTATAATGACTAGAATCTACTAAAAAATTTAATACATGTTCATCATGGCCAAAAAACATGATAAATTTATCAATGGTAGATATTGTGAGATAATTACCTCACAAAAAAATATTACGCTGCATTATTTATTATGCTTTTAAAAAATATATGAGGAATGAAGGATTGTTTAAGTTGGAAAAACATAGTCCACAAGACATCGTATAAATAAACATTACAATATATGTGGAATGTTGAAGGAAAAAATAATAAAATGTGATTTTTACTTTATCCTTATTTTTGATGAATTCACCTGAAATGTGAGTGTTATTTTTTTAATACATAAATTTGAGGATGTGGAAATTATTTTGTTTTATTTATGTGAAGGAAAAACATATATTATTGAATACATTTAAAATTTTAAAATAGATAATATAATTTATTTCATGTGTAACTCTCTAAAATATGATATTTCAATGACTAAAAAAGAATGATTATTTTTTTCGGTACAACACTTAAAAATGATGTTCATAGAAAGAAAAAATTATTTTTGGTTAATTTGTGAAAGACAATGATTGGGTTTTATAATCATCCAAATTTATTCTAGTCAGATATTATATTTACTGGATTATATTATTATAATATATCTTAACTAACACTAGAAGAAATAATTAACTATTATAATATGTTGTACATGAAGTAACCAAAGGTGAAATATTTTAAAATTTATGAATATACATAGTTAATGATGAAAAAAAATCTATACATATGAAAATTTGTTGACAAAGTTGAATAGTTAATTTTCATAGGGAACACAACTAATATATGAATATAATATTTCAAGGAAAAAATAGAATATGGTGAAACAAAAGAAGATGGTAGAGAATATTTTTGAAGATATATTAATGATTTAAAACATTTTAATGTTTTATATAAAATAAATATGTTTTGATTAATGTAGTTTTCAAGATGGTTCTAAATAAAATTGAAACACAATTTTCTTTACCTTAAAAAATATTATAGAAGCATTTAATTTAATTTTAATTTGAAATGGTATAGTAAAAAATAAGTATAATGATGAGAATATAAATAAAAAAACATTTCTCCTAGGTTCAACGTCATTATGTATCATATGAAGTTTAATATAAGGAATTGTTAAAATAAATTATTTTGTAATTAGATCAAATTTACTAGAATGCTACTTAAGAACATTTTATGAGACTATATGGATATAATGTCATTATAAAAATTGGTGTTAAGGAATATTACCATTGAAAATCGATATATTTCATAAATTATCTCAAGTATGGATTGGAAGGGATGTTCATTAGTTTAAGGTGATGAATATTCATCTACTATCCCCTATGTTTAATATTGAGATATTTTGAATGTTTTTTTATATTTCTTCTCGTAAAAATTATAGATTTTATTTTATGGATGTGAATTAATCATTCATTAGTAGTGATTTTTTTGAATAAGACTATATTAAATAATTAAATGTAATTACACCTATTGAGGATGAATGTATGTTAAGTAAGCATAATAAATATTTATATGGGTTGACAAAGGAAACTCATGTATTGAACTCGAATAATTATAGATTGTAGAATAAGCTAAGAATTTCTGAAGGAAATGTTCATATAAATTTATACATTAAAGTGGTAGGTTCCATAAATATGATATTCATCATTTATGTTTATTATATAATCATTAATACTGAAAAAGTTAGGAATTTACGGATAACTTATAAAAAATAACATTGTAATTTTAATGATTAGGAAGATGAATTTCCATTTCATGGGGGGGACCATGGATTGATGATATGATAAGGGTGGCGCCCCATTACAACTTATGATAGGATAGTGGTTGAAAATGGGTGTTTAATTAGAATATAACATATATAGGAGGCCTCAACATAATGGACCTATTTTCCAACACATACATCCCATTAAATAAATACATCGTAGGAATGATATAATACTACTAAATTAGGTAGAATAAAATTTATGTAATAACCATTATGAATAACTAGGGTAAATAAATGTAAATATATCCCGAGTATGAATATGAGAAAATAAATTCCCCACATTAAAATAAACATTGTATTGATCAAATAGAATATATTGATGAATATTACCACTCATAGACACAATAAAAAGATACAACCTGGGAACATTATTAGCCAATATGAATTTGATTATCAAACACTAGTATATCCAGATTAACTATCAAATTTTCTTTTATCTACATAAAAATTGAAAAATTATGGAAACAACTGTGTAGGGGTGATTATATAAATACCCAATAGGGTTCATTGAATGTAGAAGGTAAGAATTAAAAATAAATTTAAATAGATTAACAAAAATGGAAAATAAGATAGATGAAATCCAATAAAAATGATTTCATGTAAGAACAACTCATGTTATTGAGATATAGGGCCCCCTATATTCCACATCAATACAATGATTGTAAATAGACATGTAGCTAAATCTTTTAATATTTCCATGATTCTAGTAGGATGACATAATAATAACATATTTTGATATGGGGGTCCATGTCCTCATCATTGACATTACATGACCAAGGGTGTGATGACCCCAAGAGTGAAAAAGACTAATCCCTCCCATGATCATGGAGTTGTTGTGGTTCAACTATCAAAATCAATTACCCACAGCCGATGTGGGTCTATAGGTGTTTTAACCATTAATACATGTTTCAAAGAAGCATGTATGTCGTTCCATGACATATTCATGATGTCGGGGAGGTTTCAGACACAGATTTGACATCATATATCACAAAGAAGTTTCCAAAATATAAAATAAGTGAACCATCAATTGTACTATGTTCCTTAAAATTTTTATTAAAACGGATTTCATCATCTCATCGTTTATGGGAATCTACTAAAAACTACTCCTGAGTCCAATTTTGAGTCCCAATGAATGAGGCACTAGAGGTAAACACATCCAATAAAAGTACATTCTGTTTCACTTATTGTACATGGGGTGTACTCAAAACTCAAATAATTTCCATACCATACAACTCAATTAACCTTGTAAATCCATTGGTTTATGATGTGTAGTCTAATAGAGAACGTATGAGGGACCACCTGGGTCTCAATAATATACTATTTGTACATTGATCGACTAACCTACTTGGGTCCCATGGATTGTGGTCCTTCCACATGGTGATCTGATATTTATCTTCATTTGAAACCCTAGTTTCCATATAAATCCGAATATATAGAATGTTTTAATTTGTAATACACGTTCTATAATACATCTTTTCATATAAATTTATATTATTCAAATATAAATATTACAATGATTGGGTTTTTATCATCACTGATGTGAAATCCATCAAAATAACAATTAATGGGTAGAATCCTCATTGTTGATTGGATTGTATGAACCCATCACATGTTGAATGAGATCCTATCACCCACCCAAACCTATATCACTCTTATTTTTTCTTCTCTCCAGTTGTTTCATCATTCCATTATACATGATCTACCATCATATATATTTTATCATTTGAAGCATAACCTTGATTGTAAATTAGACATACTAATGAATATTTAATGTTCAATTATATAAAAAACTGGATTTCATTTCATATCAATGGAATACCAAATGAAAATGATGAAAACAGAAATAAAAATTGTAGAAAGGAGAAATTAAAATTTTTTCTCATCACTGGTCATTTCATACCCATACATCTATTGCAATCATGAAAATTAAAAACGTGATTGAAATTAACAACATAAAGAATCAATTCTCTAGTAAAAATATGATTGAATTAATAGGTATAGTCTACAAAAGATAATTGAATCCAATAATCTAATTGATATAGATAATCCAATATTCAAACATATAATAGAATGGATGGGAAATGTAAAAAACATATCACTACATCATTGTAAGATCAATAACTGGTGATGAATGTATTATGTCATTGTGGTTGGTGATCCACGTCGATTACGTTCATTGCTCAAAGAATTTATATTTGGACACAGATCACAGGGTATCCTAACTATGACTCCCTCAATTATAATTGTTATTTAAATAAGTATAGTATATTTATATCAAAGATTTTTTATACAAGGATGTCTAGGATGATAAATTATAATAGAATTAATCAAATAATTAATTACTCAATTAAATAAATATTCAATTTCACTATATTTTCTACTGTTATTTGTAAAATAATGTGTGACCTAATGAAAAGTAACTTTATGTTGTGAATATGGTAAAACCTACCTTTAAGATTCAATTCTACTATTAGTTTACCCATTAGAGCCTTCATCTAGAAAGAGAAAAATTATGTTATTAATTCATCGAATTCATGGATTTTTATATTTAATATGTGTAATATATCAATTTAGTATCTTGAGCCACCTGAAAAACAGTGACAAAATTAGATAAAGAACTATTAATATATTTTGGAATATCCAAATTCTCTAAACATATAAATTTTATGGATTATAATCTCACCATATTAAATTATTTTCCCTTAATATTACGACTTTATCTACAAAGAAAGGTTAATAAGCCTACATATATATTACCCACTCTCACAATATCACATAAAAGTTTACATGCTATCAAATAAGTCACCCCAATAAAATATATCACCCAAATGGTAACCTCCCAAACCAGTCCTTGATCACCACTAGCTACACCGAAATGGTGGACTCATCTGTGGAATTAATTATTCCCCATTTAATATTGGGTGATGTGTTTTGAAAATTCCTCTTCATTTGGGAATCATGGAATATTTCAAACACTATATCTAACAGAGGGAGTAAATCCCTCATGTAATTAACCATTCCAATCCTACACAATATTATGAACACCCAGATAAACAATAGGGTTAAACTGCTACAGTGATCAAAATCCCTTATATCGCATCATATAGAGGCTCTTATGAAAACTTTTCCTCCTTGATAAAAATATTAGGTTATTGAATTTGATTCTACACAACATTCATATTTAATCAATGTATTTTTTTCTCCCTAGGACCACAGGATCCTTCTATATTATCTCATGAACCACCATTGAACCCCTAAGAGATGACTCACATATTTTTTCACCATATATTAAACTTATAAGGTCTCAAATAAAAAGTCTAAAAAAGTTTAATTATAATAATGGATTGATTAATATTAGTATATGTAAAATTATATAATGTGGAGAGATCATCCCAACTGTAATCAATGTCCAAATATTAGGCTATTTGTATATCATCTAAATCCATAGTGGTTCATTCAATATGATCATCTATCTGGGGTTGGAATATAATCATCATCTGTAACTGGGTCTTTAAATAAAATATCCAACTTCCCAATCCATGATATAAATGAACCATCATGGTTGGAGAAATTGTTTGAGTGAAATCAATGTTTCTAAATGTTATTTTGTATGAATAATTTCCACAAACATTCCTTTATACTGTATATCTATGTGGATATGAGATGACATTGTTTTTCCATAAAAAATCACCCAGGAAGCATTATGGCCTCATCCTTTATATGGAATCCCCATAATCAAATCCATCAATATTCAACCCCACTTCAACTAACTTATTTATATAGGCTAATTCAATACTGAAGTAACCAGATACATTACCTTCACCTATTGATAGGTGTTTCATCGAGAAAAAAACAATGAGATCATACATTTTATTTCCTCCCCCAAAACATTTATTGAATTTCTATGTAAATATTTTACACTAAATGAAGCTTGATAAGGGGTTGGTGTAAAGAAGCCTTCACACCTCCCCATGCAATGTAATTAAAATTAATATCATTCGATGGAGAAGGAATATGGGATCTACACTATAAATAATTGATTCTGGAAAATTTCATGAAGATATATTTTACCATAAAATATAAAAATACATGACCCCCAAATGTTTCTCTCTCAACTATAGGATAAGTGGTGGGATTCACCAACATAGAATAGGGATAAGATTCCCATTTATCCCCCACCATGGTAATTTGTGACATGGAAAACTACTCTGAAACCACCTCCACCATGAATGATAACGATTTCATGAAAAGGGAATATAAATTGATATTCACATCCATAAATTATAGAATATCATTTAGTCAATGTCATTTATGAACTCGATCCACTGCATCTACATCATTGTGAGGTTTCTTTATTAATATTTTTCTGTAAGAAGCTGATGTCTTGATTAAACTGTATACCTATATCGTAGATGATAATTCCTCCACATCTATAATAAATGGAATACTTCCCTCAGAACTCTGTTATGGGATATGTAGTTATTCTCATGTGGAATCAAATACATTTACCTCAAAGAATTCACTACCTTCCACTGCATCAATACACATCTGAGCCTAGATCTAGAAGAATTGACAAAACCCATTACTCCATATACATAATAGGAATTAAAAATATAAGAGAATTATTCAATGTATTCTACATATAGATAATGTATTTCAGGAAATAATATTTATAGATTAAGTAATTTACATTTCATGTAAATGTTGTAAATTGATATTAAATCCTACAATATTATACCACAATCCTATAAGACTACCAAACCAAACAAAGAGAACATGATATGAATAAGAATATTTCCCAAACAATAACATCCTCAATATGAGAGGACCAGTTTGGGATATACCTAGTAGTTATAGGGGTTCATTATTCGACTTATAGATGCAATTATTTTCCATCTTGTTATGGTTGGTTATTATCTTGACCTTATTTAGTGATCTTCAGTTGATTACTTAGTAGGCAAGAAATTATTCCTTATTTGTTTCTCTTCTTCTCTAGTGCAACACCAACTGCACTAGACTTCTTTGTTCTTATCCGTAGTGAAACAACCAACTGCAATAAACCTTATTCTATATTCTTGGATAAAATCACATTCACCAATGTGAATTTTCTGGAAATGAAAATTATTTCCCTTGGAATCATCTGAATTAAACTACCCTGAATAATACATAGCCTTCAGTTGGGAATTCTATATTCTCCTTCTTCTTCTCTTCTTTCTATTTTATATAGTTTACTAATGAATTAGATTTTAGTGTCTTAATCTATTTCCTCAATTATCAATACCAACACATGAATGTATCAGTATACTTACTTCGTCCATTGTGATGATATGTTTTTAGATGCACATCAATCTCCTCATCACATAGGATACAACACCCTTGAAAATAGAGTATATAACTTGTGCAACCAGATAGTGTTCACTTTCATGCAATAAAAGAGCTCCACATGTCTTCTTCTTCATAGAGAGGACACATGAATATTTTTGACAGAACCATGGATGGTTCATGGATCAATATTTGCAATACATTATAGTGGAGATTATTCACTAGTTGTATATTCACAAGATTACCTTCAGGAAACACAGTGATGTTTTGAGAAATCCAGCCACTGGTTTGTGGTTTCTTATTCCCAAAAAGGGTACAGTTTTCCTCCATCATGAGACACATCCTGAGTGAATAGTACTTGTTAAAGGCATTTTGTAATTCAATCATTCGTGAACCCCTTTTGGGAGACATGAGTTCAACATTAGTAACTTTTGCACAACATTCATCTTTTGTCACGAAAGACCTATTGCGTGCAAATTCAATCTTGTTTGCATCTTTCTTCATACGTGCAACATCTCTTTCTTGTGTGAAATTATATTTATTTAATGAACTCCCCTTTACCTAAAATTTTTTCATGCCTCGGAGGTCAGGATTTCACTATGTGTTGAGAACACATAATGTGAGGGGGTCACAGCTTATTTATAGACCTCATCGACCCCTACGTGTAAAAAACCCAATGTTTCACGCAATGTTCAGATAAGTCACGCAAAACCCCATATGATGTCGCTTTGTAAAAATAAGTCTCTATCACACCAACCTTATCTTTAAAACACTTCTTGAGTCATTCACACACTTCAGGCCTTTTCCATATTTTGATGATTGGATCTTGAATCATTCCTTGCGCGCAAGAGTACAAACACCCTTCAATCTTGCGAACAAAAACCAATATTTTATATAATCCTCTCCATTTCCAGATTTTGATGTTTGGATCATGGAAATACACTTGCACGTAATAAACAATTCCATATATAAACATTCACACAACATCCTTTTCAAAAAACACATTTGTTCATCTCCTGATTTTCAGACCCAAAAATATGGGAAAAATGGAAAAACGATGCCACCTTAAAATGTTCATTTGTTCCACCTCTATATTGTATGTTTCTTTCTCATTGCCCATTTATGAATATAACATAACTATTTTTTATAATTAATCATGAAATACAATATCATTATATGTATTCTTTGTTATAACAACTTTAGCATCATCGGATTTTCTACATGATGTACTACAACATCATTGTGTTCCACAAGAATCTTTTATTCCAGTCAAAATTGAATATGACTGGAATCAACATTTACTCCCCCTTTACTTCATAAGGCTTGCATAAAAAGTCCCACTAACCTGTGATATTTGTAGAATGCATATAAGAAAAGTATTGTCTGATTTTATAGAAATGTGTAATTCATGAAGAACATAGAATGTCAATCCCTTACACAAATTCTCAACTATTAAACCATCATTTTCTAAATAAAATCATTGTTATTCTTCAAACATCCTATGATAGATGATACTTCACCATTCTACTAAAATCATAGTCAAATGGATGACACTCCTTTATTATTCATTGTTGTAAAAAATGTGTCACCATCGACACATGTTCTATAAAAAGAGGCCAATTTAAAAAATATTCAATATTAACATCATATAGATTTTCCTAATGATGAAATTCAATGCTATGAATTCATAACAGTTCAACAGGAATCCTCCTTTCAGCCGATCTCCATTAAATTTAGAGTCCTTATTCATCTCCTTCTTCATTTTGACCAATATTGATAACTATTTACAAAAAATAAAATCTTCACACACAAATTTGTCCAAAAACAATATTTATCTGGTATAAAATTAAACAATGTTGTAATATAACATACCAAAAAAGGGATATAGTATAATCCAAAACTAATATGTTAAGAGCATACCATATAACTAGTCCACATGGAGTATGTCTTGGACCATCCTAAAGGAAACTTTATACTCATCCTATGCTAAATTGTAAATATGAATTCCATCAATAATTATAGTAACAAACTGATCCAAGAAATGATGAATGATCTAGTTCGTAAGTCCGATGAAGATAATGGTGGAATTTATAACACCAAAGGGAATAGCTGTGAACTCTTAATGATAGTAGTTACATCATAATTTCATCTTTATAATTTCCACTTTTTGAACATACAATTGGTGGTAACCAAAACTGATGAAAATATTCTAGAACCATATCACACCCTTCCATTGGTTAAAGAGGTCATCGAGTTATCGAAAAATGAAATTCATCCTGAACAGAACATGATTCTTGTGTGGATAACTAATACATAGCCCAAAGCTCACAACCATATTCTAAGAATGTTTCTCAAGAACCACCTTGGGGGGAATAATGGGTCTAGTAAGACCCATCTCTTGATTGTTCTATATCTACACCCTTATCTATACGATAAGAAAATGTTATATAAATTATTTTGTTACATAAATTTTTCTATTATATAAGTGAAAATAAATTGAAAAGTTGATATCTTGATTTATAAGTAGTACTAATATACCTTTATATAAGAAATTATTATATTTCTCGACAAAACCTGGATACATTTTGTCATATGGTCACTCAATTTCAAATATTAAACTAACAAAACCATGTGATATATGTTATGGCATCATACTCATGAGCTCCACTTATTCATCCAACATTCCCTCCATTCCAGTAAAATATAATTTTATCCCATATTCATGGACAAACATAAATATCCTATGAATTTGGTATGTTTTTCATGTATAGTGGATATGCATCCTATAACTAATATTATATCACATGTCTTTATCATGAATACCATGATGTTACATGTGAATCTCTCACTATTGAGGGAAACCTTGTATCAATTTAAAATGTAAGATAATGTAGAATCAATTCTATATAAATATCTAAATAATAACTTATTGGGTAAAGTCTATATATAATGTTGATGATATTAATCAGGGGATCATACAATTAAATAATGACTCACATCCTATTATACTATAACTGATGAAAAATTTGAGGATACACATATCATACAATGGATAAATATCATGTGAAACTTGATGATATCTATTCATTACTTGTAGTTGACAAAGACTGAAACCACCAACTCTATAATCCATGTATTTAAAACATTCCAGTGGTTCTTAAAGAAAGTTATAAAAATATCCTTCATCTATATATTCTCATCTTAGAGATCCATAATCTCATCATTAAATACCTCCAAATTTGGGTCTTCCCTAATCATGTGGGATAGGTCCCTGATTGCATTTCTACCTCTATAGTTGATGTCTGTTCACTTTCTATCCATCCTTAGAAGTGTGTTAAGTGAAAAATCATGGTCCATGCAACACAGACCAATTCAATAGTAGTATATATGTTAATTTGTATAACTTTATCCCTACATAGATCCATGTGAAAATAATCCCTATGATCAAGAATGCTTGGGTAAAGACCTCCTACTATATGAACCTGATAAATGACATATTCCAGCTCTAAAATATTACTTTGCACCACAATTTCCTCTTACATATAAAAAATACCACTAATCTTCTACCCTAAATCACTCTACCTCTATGGCCTTCTCTAGCACCCTGTTACATGTGGGAGTATATAGAGAGACCACTCTAGATCATATTTCCTTGAATAGGTTGTACTCAATCATCTATACCTAGAAGAATATGTCACACACTCTACAATGATAGAGTCATGTGAGGTATGTGATGTTTTCAAATACTCTTCAATAAACATACTAATATAATTCTAATCTTGAAGATCTTGAATATGTTGTGAGATCATTGTAAATGGGAAGTACATATCCTTGAACATGTTTTCAAGCTTCATCTATGCGAGTGTCTTCTCTTCCCGTTTCATGGTGAATTGATCCCACTAGTGCAATAAATCACTATAAAGATGACTAAAAATGTCTGTAATCATATTTTTGGGTAGAGTATCCATGATTTATAATACTCAGACTACATACTCAATCAAATATCCCACTTCTAGTGGGTTTATCATAACAAAAATCTTACATATTATCTACCACCGAAACATATGTTTCACACTCCTATTATAGTTAGAATCAATATGGAATGTCGGAGAAATTGTCTACATATCATAAAGAAATAACAAACATAAATTACTACATAGGGGACAACATTTCACTCATCTTGTGGAAGCACAACTCTATACACACCTAAAATAAACACCCTATGAATAGTTTGTTGCACGAAAGCCTCGTTACTCAAAAAGCTCTATGTAATTCTATTATATTTTTAGAAATTCATCAATGTATATGGTTTATGTAATAACATATTTTGAAATTTATTAATTTTTTAAAATATAATCTCCATTCATTCGGGTGACATTTGTCCAGTTGGTAAATCAATATAAAATATAAAAGGAATGTTATTATTCAATATTTTTAACAATATGGATTGCACTAGAAGCGATATTGATAGGAATTATACATCTAGTGAACTTTTCTTCTTAGGATTTATGTTTTTTTTCAATGAAATTAAGAAGTAATGTATTATTCTATTAATTATAACATAAGTGATTTTTATTTATGAAACTCAATAAAACCTTAGTTGATGGGGATGCAAACTAATCATTATGACCTAATAGTGTAGTTTTAGTTTCTATTAATTGTGGGATATTATGATAAAAGTACCATAAATTTTTTATAATCATAGTTTAAATTGATATAATAATTCACATAGATATAATGTGACACATTATATAAAAAACTTAAGAATTGTGTGTCAATTTTATTTATTATTCCTGTATAGATGCATTTTGTAGTTGTCATTACAAACCCATTAGAAAATAATTAATTTTAAAATTTTATATGGGTGATGGAATTTAATTTCCAATATTCCCATGAACAAGTTATTGTAACCATCCCTCACACTTCTTTTTTTTGTGGGGTTTTATAAATAGTGATATTATAACATAATTTAATTAAATATGTTTTTATTTAGGGGGAAAAAATATTTAATAGGGGTATTTCAACAAGTATAATTTTTGAATTCAGTGGGGTGATTTTTGGTTAAATGATGCATGATATAAGGTGTTTATTAAATTGATGTATTGGTTGGTCATTTAAAACATGTACAAGAGTATTAATAATAAATTTAATCAATAATTGAAGATAAATGTGGTTTTTAGTAAGTGAAATCATGTCATTGTAAATGAGTGATTTGATATTATTATTTTTTTATTAATAACTATTTTTTTCTTATATCAGGTTATAATTATAAAATGATCATTTGTAATTATATTTTCAGTGTGATTTGTGTTTAACAGTTGAAAAAATTAAAAAAAGGGATATTTTTTACATAAGTATTTTTTAATGATTAGGCTTCCCTAGATTATGTTAGTTTCAATGATTGGGTTGGTTTAATGTTGATGGTGAATATGAAATATTGTAAAATAATTGGGTTGTTTTCTATTATTCAATAAATATATACTTTTTAGAAACATTAATCACCTTTAAACTCAGCTCAATTTGGTTAATTCAATAGAGTTATTGTTTATAACAAAGGATTTGAGTGTTTTGAGGGTCCTAGATATTGAAAAGTAAAATCTCATTATTTATGTAGAAATCGTACTAAAATGGTAGCCATTAATCAATAAATAAATTATGTTTGATTACCTTTTAACGATGTAAGAAAAAATTCCATCACAATTCTTATGTTATAATTTTGGGTTTGTTACAAAATATATTGATTTTAAAAATATCCCTTCATAAAAAGAATACCATTACACTTCGTGTAGTTCATTATAATTTAAATATGGATCTTTCTTGACAGATGAGTCTAGAATAAAAAAGATTCATTTTAAAATACAATGACCACTTCCACACTTCTATAATAATGATCATGAATTTTTTAATTTCCTCTTAGACACTAACATTCCTCCATGGTATGGTAGGTTTCAACATTGTGCTTTTTAATGACTGATGTGTTAAATATTGGGAAAATAAGGTTATAATATTTAAATTTATTTCATTCGATTATTTATAACATCACACCATGATATTGAAGTCCAATATGTACTATTGCTCCTATTTTTTGGTATTTTTTAGGAGGAAAACAGGCAATGTAGTGTGTCTCTTCATTATATTGAGCCCATTTGTAAAGTAATTTGATGGAAAATTATTGGTCAAACAATTATTCACTTTTATCAATCCTGAATATAATGGTTTTACTATAACTTTTATGACTATGACTTGATTAAAATATTAATCTTGCTTCAGAGTGTATTGAAAATGTTCCTTTATAGATGACTAAATGGATACTCCAACACAATATTTTATCCCCAATCAAATATATTGAAGGGGGTAAAATGGATTCATTTTTTAGATGATTTATGTTAATTATTAATATGTTTATAATCAATTATTTATTTTAATATCTAATTTAAAATATAAATTAGAATGATAATAATGGCTATTAGAATATGCTGTATTGATGTTGAGATAATGTTGCATAAATATGAGAGAGTGTGTTATAAAATTAATAATAATAATATAAATAAAAGATAAGATAATTATGAACGACATAATAAAGCATTTCATGAATCATGATTACTATAAAATTATGACAGATTATTATTTTAAAGAGGGTGATGATATATTTCCAAAATATAATGACATGCAAATAATTTTCTTTTTTATTAATGTTTGGAGATTTTAGTTTCATCAATATTATGAAGTGATGATACAAAAAAGGATTTGGTTTATTAAATATTATTATTACTTTTTTTAATATGGTCATTTTATATATTAGAGAAAATTAGTTTGTAATATTTTATAACAAATTGGATTCTCTTAATATAGGTTTATGATTATCCTTGTTAAATATTATAAATTTATTTTTATGTTTCATTTAATCATATTATATAATAGATGATATGTTATATATAATACAAAATTTAGTGGAAAAACATTTCTAATGTGTATCCCGAATTATTAGTTAATAATTTTTTATCAATTTTTCTCGATCAAGTGAATGATGTTATAATTAATTTTGAATATGATCCTTGAAAATGATTGTTTCAACCAATTTTTTTATAACGTCTCAGAAATGTGATTTATAAAAAAAATTAATCATTAAAATAGTTGATAGAATTAATTTAGCGGTGGAATGTATTGCAACTGTATTTAATAATTCCTACTACTGAATTAAATATAATAATATTATATAGTTTCATATATGCATCTACCCACCAACTATGGTTAATACATTATTTTATTGGATTTAGTTTAGTAATCATTGAATGTTAAAAAATAAATTATTAAATTGTTTCCCTATAAAAACCCATTAACAATTTTACAACTGTCTAATATCTAGAACGTTTCTTCTAGATTAAAAAAATTTAATATTTTTTTATTCATGTTCATTATCTATATTTTTAATAATTACTAACTCTTAAATTATTGTCAAATTATTATTATCATTTATGTTATTATTTTTATTTTATTAAATAGTAATGTTTCATAATTCAAATTGACATTTACTAATATAGTGAACATTTTACTCCATTTATCAAAACCTAAACAGACAGAGAAATTTATTCCATCCGAAAATTTAAACTCTAATGCAATAATTATAATGTAGTTTGTATTTATCATTGTTAATACATTGATTTTTTTGAAATCATCTCCATCAAAATACTAATAGAAAAATATTGTTTTAACATTAATTCATATATATTTTTCAATTTTTGAATTTATAACCATATTAGATTTTTTTAGAAATTCACGAAGGGATTATCACCCCAGTAAGATGAAGAAAACTTAAATTTATAATAAATATACCTATGTTTCTACTTTCCTATTCATTAATTTTTCTAACTATAAATTTTCAATTGTCCTCATTGTTTACTTTCGAAGTAATTTATAATATTTTTAGAAACTATAATATAAACCATTCTTTAATCCCATAAATAGTATAGTATTATCTACCTCTATATTAGCCTTTATTATATTATTTTTTCAAACTCTTAATTAACATTAAATTCATGTGCAATGAAATTATTATTTATTTGAGTCATTCAAATTGTATCTCTTAAATATATTTCCAATATAATTCTAATAGGAAAATCATTATCTCATTTTCCTTCTATAATTTATTATCTTCATTTAAAAAAAGAATATTTTAATTCCTTTATATCAAATGACTTGTATGAATCCTTCTTTAGTTGACTATTCATTTGAGAATCCATTCAAACGAATATAATTTCAATAAGAAAACTATATACTGAAATTAAATTTTTGTCTTAAAAGATAAAGAGGAATAAAAACAATTTTCATGTGTATATTTTTATTTATGACATGCCATGATGATTTCAAACATCATGTAACACTATTTTGGATAATTTTGATAATATTAAAATTTTTTATATATGTTAAACATAAATTTTCACCACTATTAATCATTGAATACCTTTGGGTTTTTCTATTAATAATTATAATTAGGTATTAATTTTTAATATTCATTTATAGACATATTATCAATGTATAGTTATAAAAATTCCACTAATATAAAAAGTGAATCTTAATGAAAATATTTCCACCACTTGTGAAAATTTCACATTGAAGAAAACACAATTTTTCATGAATTTGTTAACCATTTTTTTTCTTTAGTTTTTCATCCATTATACTATTTCTTTTCTGCAATTGAATAACTATTACTTTATTTTTTTCTTTGGTTGAGGTTGTTCTACCCAGTCATATGTCTAGGTTTTCATCAACAAACGTATCAGACCCCTATTTTTTTCATCGATTATATTATTTTCATAGTTATACTTAAAAAAAATTAACTTTTTGAAACTAAAATATTTTATTAATATATTATATAATTTTATATATTTTTTAAGGAAATCATTACACATAAATATCTAAAAACATGAGAACTATAAATATCCTCATTACCAAATTCCGAAAAAACTTAATTGAAGATATGTTGTCTTCTAGCTGATATTCCCAAATCATATTCAATTTAATCACTACATAAATTAAATTGTATTTTATTCATAATATTATTTTTTATATGGCTTCATCCTCATTGGAAATTATGATTTTACTATAGTGGGATTCATGAATAATATAATCTATCCGTCCTATCATGATATTTTATGATTTTAAATATCTTCAAACATCATTTCCACGAACCATGATCACATTTTGTTTTGTTTTGACCCATAGTATGTATATTAACAACTAAAACCAACATTCAATGAGTATATATAATATAAATATTAAAAGAAACTAATTCTTATTCTTTATATAAATATTTATGAATTTTAATCATATATTGAATTGGGAATGATCTTTAATAGAGTATATAAACTATATAATAGTTTTTTTCAAGACAAATATAGGTTTTTATGATATCATTTTCCTTAAAGATATACTGTTTTAATTTCTTGGGAAATATACCCATTCTTTTGATATTACACTTGCTGGTTTTATTCATTCCATCTAGAACTCCACAATTTTATTGTTTAATGGTTACTCATAAACTTTTCCTCAACCTCACTATATATGTACCATTATTTATATTCAAATACAATTTTTCATCAACAATGTTTCATAATATCCTATTGTACATTCTATATGAAATCAATTCAATATATTTTTTTCATAAATATAAATAAAATTATAATATTAGGTATAAAAAATGATAAAAATTAATTATGATTTTTGACCATATACATCAATGAATACCAGACTATGTTTTTAATGATACATTGAGTTGCATACAATAAACAAAATTATAAGGATGTGGTGATCCATTATTCTTAAATATCTTGTATTTAACATTTATTAGGGTATATAATCTTCATTAACTCATGTGAACAAGTAATCAACCATAAATTTGGAGTAATCTATTTCTATAACATTTTTATAAATCATAAACATATCCTAAAATTATTCCTATGTAATTTTAATATATATATTCTCAGGTTATGACTATGGGTCCGGTATCTATTATTTATTAAATTTTTAATGCCTAATTTCTTAAGAATAATCTCACTAATATATTGAGTTTTTGAAACAAAACATAATGACTATCCATTATGGATATTTTTCAAAAAATGCTTTTTATTTTGAACATCACCTGTGCAAATGATATCTGGAAAAATATTATTTTGTATCATTACAAAACAATTATATCAATATTAATATGTTAAAATATATCATGTAGTTGTAGTTTTATGATATGGTGTTATACTTTAATCCACATACGATGTCTCTTAATTTCATCTGTGAAGAAATTTTTATTCAACATCATATGAGAATAATATTATTTTAGTTATGGATAACACATGCATATAGTAATTTATAATTTTTCTATTACTAATATATATTTTATCAGAGAGTAAAATATAAATTTTATTCTTTATGTGTCCCAAAATAAAATATTTTTATCAATTCTATATTTGTCAAGATTCATCTTTTCACCTCTATTTTCTATTACATTATTTATTTTATCCACACACCCTAACAACACATATTTTTCACCATTAATCCTATATAAAGAGAGTTACTCTATGTGGAATAATTCCCCCCATAAAGGTAATTTAATGTTTAATGTATCCAATAATTAATTTCGAAAATATTTTTTCGAAATATAAATTGTGTCATTTCAAATAAAAATATATCAATGTTAAAATTGGTTGAAAATTTTTCATTCATTTTAGTTGAGGATATCATATTAATATAGTAATTGTTTTGGGTAAAACAACGTTTAAATTGTATGAAATATATTAAAAAATTATTGATGTATATGGTTACGGGAATGTTATTAATGTAATATAAGTCAGTCTCTCTATGAAACTATATTAAAAGTTGGAATATGTCTCAGTTCAAGATATCATGTAATATATAAAAAATACTCACCTAGAATGGATTATGGAATAATAGAGAACTAAAAGTATAGATAATAAGTTATCATTACAATAAAATTGTATACTAATGACAATTATGGTGTTTTACGAGTAAATTTTACAAAGATAAAGAGTCGATGTTCTTGAATAAAAAACATATTGTTTCATTTTTTTCATGCCTATTTTTTAAACATTCAATGGAATATAGTGATAATAATATAGGATTATCATTCATGGATCAAATATATTCTATACAGATTATATGATTTATAGTTTGAATAAAAAATAATTTCAGGGAGAAATTAGACATTCCATTATTTATATTAAAGAGAATAAACAAAAAAAATTTAAATATCCAATGGTTATAGTTGATATAGAAGATGATATAATTGATTATATATATAGTTAATTGAAATATCTATCCAATTTTAATTATTAATGCAACAAATGGAGGTCATGGAAGTTGTAGATTATATTATTATGTCCATGTCATTAATGTTATTCAAATAATATTAAAAATAAATTAATTTTTATTTTAAAAATAAAAATCTGTGAATTAATGTCATATGGTACTTGATATATTGATTGATAGATGGAGAAAATAAGTGATTTTAAACACATAAACATGAATACCACTAAAGATAATATAGATTGACGGATAATGACTATAATGTTTTTTTATGTTATCATATTGAAGCTAAACATTATTTTTGGACATGTAGTGATAAAATAGATTTTAATAATTTTAAGGTTATCTATGAAAAATTAAGTTGTAATACATTATCAAAACATTTAATCAAGAGAATAATGTTTCTAGAGATCCATGTTATAATAGTAAACTAATATTAGTTATTTTTTATAGTGAAAAATGTGTTACTTATTCACGTACACTAGTGCATTATAATATGTCCGATACATTCCCTAGATTATCTATGTTGGATAGTGAAACCCATAATATTTTTATGTCCCATTTATTTATTTAATTTATTACAACACAATATTTTGTTTTAATCTTTTTTATGATTTGGTGTTTCTTCTAACATGGGTAAAATTTATAAGAAATTTATTTTCATGTAAATAAATTTAATTAAAAACACCCTGATTCTCATATCCACCAACCCTCTCTTAGTGTAATTCAAAAATATTTTGTGTATTGGTTCAACCATATAAAATAGATCTAAATTATTGTAGAAAGTGAATCTGTTAATTGATTTATAATGATTTCGAAATTTATTTTGGTAATATAACACATGGAGAATATTTTGATTAAAAAACTATTTACCGTAGTTAACAAGATGAATTATAAATTATGGAAGAATATTATTATGTCACATATAGGACTTTTATAATGCATTTATACTGAATTATTACTGATATAATATATGTATCAGATGAAAGATAGGATAATTTAACTGAAAAATCATACAAATAAAATACTATTTTTAATTTCTAATGAGTTTCTATATTTTATGTAATGAGTAATCAGTTATTGAATAATAAAATTATGTGACATATAAGATTTGATAACTTATATTTGTACTGATTTATGATTTATATAATATATTTGTGTGAAATAAACATTGATTTAGAGAATCATATATCTTATTTTTTGATAATTTTGGAGAGTATATATATGTTTAAGGCTTTCAATAATTATATTGATAAAGGAGAGAAAGGAAGGTAATAATACCTATGAAGAGATTTGTAAACAAAATCAAGGATATAGATAATACATAAAATGATTCATTGATATAAACATTGTTTAGAATCATTTTTATGTGAATAATTTGAAGAACTACATATTAAAATGGTTACAACTGATGTATAGAATTTGGAAAGGACTTGTTCTTGATTCTACTTTTATATAGATTCTATGGATGTATTTAAAATGTATTAATCCGCTTCAAATATGTAGAGAATCCAATTGAAAGGATGAGATCTCATCCTTGAGCTATCAATCATTAAGGTTGTTGATTATATTATTTCATATCATTGTATATTATATATCATTCAACGTGTTTCTAATATAAGGATAAGCTATGGTTAGAATCACCTATTTTTGTGAAATGTACAGAACATTCCTCACTTAGTAATTTGGTGAATGTGTGTTTTGTTAAAAAATATCCCACACTATGATATTAATTTATAATTAGATTTTAATGAAAAATAAATGAATTATAAATTAAAAGGGTTGAAGGGAATATTATTAAGGGTAGGGGATAAACCATGTACAAACACATATTTTATTTATTGTCTTATTTTAATTTCATATAGGCTTATTATAGGTTAAACAATATAATATCCAATAGAATTAATTTTCATTAAAGTATTATGTACATGTGTGTTGTAAATGTTTAATAATTAAATTTAAATTTTGTTAAATAATATTATTCTAGATTAAAACCCTCAGGATTATGTATTCATGGTCCATTAGGGTCATATATTGTTATAGAGAATAAGATCCCTCTGATTTGGATCTATAGTTACATTATACCTGAAATTGGAGAAAAAGTATACATCATTATTTTGAATTAAAATTTTTTAATGTATATTTTTAATTTATTATATATATAGTTAATTATTAAATGTAGCTCAGAAGAGAGTATAGAAGTTAAATGGATAGAAAATTTTATATCAGTCCTTATTAGATAGTATTTTAGGTCTTAGTGAAGAAATTGAGAAACATAATGAAAGAAGATTCTATAAAGCTAATAATACATTCAGGAATATTTGATTTATAATAAATTTTGTATTGTATTCATAATGATAATCATATTGATGAATTTTTGTATTAGTATTCCTAGACTAAAGAACATTCATGATATGACAATGGTTGGAAGAATTTTATTATGACACGTAGCTTAATTTCTGAGATAACATGATGTATATCAAAATTGAAAATGAAAAGTACAAATTAAAATATATAAATTTAATATATGATGAAAATTTACAGTAGGATGAAGATGATTCTACAATTGAAGAAGTAGTATTAACAAAAATTAGTTTCTAATACACTCTTACAAATCTTGTGATGATAAATGAAGAATCATTCCAATATTCCAATGAACATATTTCATTAATAGATATAGATCTAAAAGATAAATTTATTAAAAAAAATTTTTATAGAAGGTTACTAATTAAGTGTTCCATTATTTTGACAAAAAACTCAATAGGTCTATGTGGATGTTTAGTCTACCCATATAGAATTAAAGACTACTGGGATACAAGTCCCTAAAAATCATGGAGAAAAATAATACAAGATGGTCAAATTTGAATGAAGAAGAATTATGTATTTGAAAAGTAAAAATCCTTTTAGAATGATATGTACACCCCTCACATGAAATTTTTCAAGTTAGAATTAGTATTGAAAACCTATGATGATCCAAAATTAGAGTACATCCCAAAAAAATGAGGAATAATGTTCTTACACACTAACATTATAGATGAGTATTTTTTATATGATGTAAGAAATGGTGGATCAATTAGTTTTAGATCATTTAGGGATGCATAAACCTCATTCTCAGATAATCATGAATTAAAAAACCAAGAGAAATTAATATATTAATAATATTTTTTAATGAATTTATAAATTTAATGTTATAAAAATTATAAATGTGGTCATGTAAATAAAAAAATAAATTCACCACAATATAAATGATTAATGTTTTTATATCCTATAGAAATATTCCACAAAATAGAACCAATAAATATGATTCTTTTTCTTAAGATGTTTCAACCAAAATTATGTTATATTTAGATAGATTCCACCCAAAGTGAAAATTAAGGGATTATTTAGGAGATATTAGTACATATGGATGTTTTAAAACAAATATTTTGACTTATATAAATATATATAAGTATTTTTCTAACATATAGTCACAAAATAAATGGACATCATAGTTGAAACAAATCAAATAGCATTTGGATGAAAAAAAATAAAAAAAATTGAAATTCTCTCTAGTATGAAATAATTTGATATATTGGGAAAACATAATAAATTCTTCAAATAGTTAAAGAATTTATATGATAATTTTTAGAATTAATCTACATACTTAGACATTTTTCTCATCAAGATAATATGGAAAATTTGAGAAATAATTTGGTAAAGAAAACTTGTATGACTTTATAAGGATAAAAACATACCAAGAAGATAGAAAAATTATTTTATCCCTTAAATTCATTAAATTATTGTCATAAGGATATCATATATACTGGGAGAATGTGATTATGTTATGTAAATAGAGGATAAAAAATGTAATATTTCATGGTTCTTAAAAATCATATGATAATATGGACAATGTTATGATCCTAAAAGAAATAATTAATTTAGGAAAAAGAATATTGAATTTAAATTTTTATTGAAATTTATGATGAAGAGTTAGAGAGGTATCACAAAAAGGTAACCTAAAATTTTATTGGATGTTTTTTTGGATGTTTGTTTAGATGAAAAAACATGGAAGTAAATGTGATTGTTTTATGGATGGATTTTGTTTTTTGGACATCATTAAAATAATGTAAAATCACTAATGAACCCCAATTCTACAATAGACGTTTTGATGAAGGAGTTTTCATAAAAAAACAAGGCTCGTTAATAATGAATTTCCAACCATATAGATAGATAAATTAAAAAATTATAGCATGATGGAACAAGATGAGAAATTAAATTTTATCTTATTTCATCGGTCAAAAGACTATATTTCTATGGTAAAAATAACTTTTAAGAAGAAACCCATTTTTTTAATGATCGAAAAAATGGATAATTAAATGGGAAGAAACCATTATGTCATCTATTCATATTTATCCATAATGAGAGTTTGTGGGTTGTAAAGTTGATTCTATAAATTTTTCCAAAATTTTCAGATCATAATAATAAATACATTATTCCCATATAAAATTTTACATACAAAAATATGTGAATTTAAGGTGATGTTTATTATAAAAAATTAGATGATGAGTATCCTTTAAAACAGTTAAAGCACTTATAGATTTATAAAATAATATTTAATCATAAACCTAAACCACCCCAAAAAAGATGACATCTAGGGTATGGATATTTCTATATTAACAAGTAAATGGATCATGTATAATGTTATCAATAAATGGTACTGATTATCTTACCCAATAGAAAAGTACCTTACAAGTAAAATGTTTTTATGTTTATATTCATGTGATTTAAATATCATGAACTTTTCCTAAATATATTTTAGATGATTCTAACTAAGTAATGTTCTATTTTGTACCACATTAAAGATAGTAAATGGATCTAAATGTTTTCAATGTTAACCATCATATTTTCTTCAATAGGCTAGACCATGTAAATATACAGTTGATTATTTTTTGAATCATTTCTATGAAAAAGTTTACATCACCCATATCTCATGAATTTATAGATATAGTAGAAAGTGGTTTATATTAAAATTAATATATTATTAGTTTAATAAAATTCAAAGAGGTAGTTTGGGAAGATAAAAACACACCCTATAATACATGTATCACTATTTAGAGAGAGAAGAATCATTCAATCATACTTATAATGTCATATTAGGGGAGGAAAAATTCTCATCTCATTTAATTTATTATAATTTAAAGATATGTAAAAAATTAAATATCATATAAATATTTGAAATTTGGATCGAATTAAATATTTGAGATTTAAGGGCTTTTAGATTTTATTAGTCTCTAAATTTATTTGTTAATTATTAATGAGAATCAGAATTTGTTTAGTGATTCTCATATCCACATGGGTAATGATGATTAAGGATGTTTCTAATCTATATATATATGGTTTAATTAGTTATATTTTGTAATTAACCCATCATAAAATTTATAGAAATTATCTTCCTTGAGAAACATAGATACCTATATATAGATGTGTTTATTTTTTATAAAACATTTTAAAACTAAGGGCTGAGTTTCCAAAATGGATGACTGAAATTGTGAGATTACATTTAATAAAAATCATGCTAAGATGATATTTAATGCATCCTATGTCACTATTATGATTAAATTCTGACTTTAGTGTTTAATTTCTCCTTTATGATGAAATATAAATTTGATAATGAAAGCAGTGTAGAGAATAAAGAGGAGTTCTTGAGAATACTACTCCATTAGTATTTATTTTTCTTATTATCTTAATAACATGTACAATGTGATTTAGAATAATTATAATATTTAAATAAATAAATTGATGATAATATTAAGAATTTTTAGGTTATTAGAATGGATATGAGTTTATTTTTTGTAGTTATATAGTGATTTGAATATATTCTAGAATTACTATTCTAGTGTGTATGTATTGAGAAATTGAAAAATAATTTTTTTCTGTCCTACAAATCTCAAAATGTCATTTAAAATATGAAAAATAAATTATTCTTAAGACTAAAATATTTCATCTAAGTGGAAGATGTTTTTTCATCCATATATGTTAATTTTTATACACATAATATCCATGTTATTTTTATATCATATTTTTAAGATAATTAATCAGTGCATATGTGAATTGAGTCGTGTATAGAATATTTGGAATGGTCGTAATACATTTCTGTCATCCATAAGATAATTGATCTATGTATAAGAGAATTGATATAAATGCAAGATTTTTTCTAATTTTATATTTTTGGCACGGATAAATACTTATATAAAATGTTAATATTTTAAAAATCCTATAATATATTCGAATTATGGAGAAATTATGAATTACAAATTAATAATTTCGGAAGAATTTATTGACATATGAATCTGAATTTATTCACAAATATATAAAAAAACATGAATAATTATAAATACATGATATTGAAATGAAAATATAATATTCTACATGATATATAATAATATCATTGTGTTATAGGATTTATGTTGATTCTAAAGAGAATAAATTAATTTATTTGATTATCAAAAATTATAAGGTTGAAGTCAAATGAAAGCACAAGATATTATTTGATGAAAAAATCAATGTAATGAAATTTGATAATGAGATGAGAAGAATGGGAAGATATAAAATAATTAGTCTATTAATATTAAAATGTAATATTTATAGGTTAATATAATATGAACTCAAGAAAAATGGATGGTTAACTTTTTGTAAGGTTGAAACATTATTTTATAGTTATTCCATAAAAACATAGAATTATAGAATTTTTTTAATATTAAATCTATCTTTTGTACATTTTAGGAACTAAATTAAGATTTATTTTTCCATGTGAGAGGTGATGAATAATGGTATTCATGGAATATCCATTTAGTGGAAATTTTTATAACGAAATACTAGGGGAACCCAATATAGGGAAATTTATGGGGGTTATTTCAGAAGGAAATGTAGTGTATTACTTCTTATTATATTTTTTGACAATATGAGAGAAAGGATAAAATAATTATTATAGATTATGTAGGTGATAATATTATAATATGATGTTTATGAAATATAATAAGGATGAAAAGATGCTACTACTATACTGTATAACAAAAAAATCCAAAGGAGCCAGAGAGTCATTGAAAAAAGAATAAGAAGAATCTTCTCCATGCTCCAATAATGAATAATAGAGTGTGATGAGCCAATAATTCCATATGAGTATTAAATTGAGAGAAGAATAATATGAATAATATAATTAGAGTATGATGATTTGTTTCAACTAAACACATTCAGTCAAAGAAAACATTGATTTGAGAATGTCTAGGAAATAGATTAAAAGGGGATTTGGGATGAAGAAGACAATGTATAGAGTCCATGCTTCATGAAACGTTTTATAATCCATAAAATCATTGAAAGTAAATATTTTTTGATGGAGGTGATCAGTGTTTTGGTGGAGTAACATAATATATATAATTTTTATCGATATTATGGAGATGATGAATGAGGAGAACTGCTTGTGGGATTAATATTTTAAGAGAAGTTCCTAGATCTGGAAAACATTTTCATGTCAAATAATTCAACACATGTGTAATATAATGAGAGTGGGTAATGTTAAAAATATATCACAATACACATTTCATTGAAAAAAAATATTTTAGAATAGAATCCATTACTTGGACATCCAAAGAACAATAAGGAGAATGAATCCTAGGAGGGTAAGAACATCATAGACACACATCCTCTATTTAATATTTTATATTAATTGTATATATGTGTATTAAAGGAAAATCAACCTACAATCAAAAAAAATAATCTAAATTTTATTTTTATATCCAAATGGTATTTAAATATTTGATGAAAAAAATCAATATTATGTAATATCAAACAACACCTAATTAGTAACTCCCTCCTCTAAAGTGTTAATTCATAACCCTCTATGACTAAATAAAATTTACAATTATGATTTAAAAAACAGATAATATTTTTAATCAAAAATTAAATAATATATATTATTAGTTAAATATTCAATTCTAGAATAAGAAAATAATGTCACATATGAAATCTGTTAACCAAGATGTCATATTTATCTTCATTAATGGGATATATAATATGATGAATAATGGTTCATTTAATGAAATAAAAAATTACTAATTTAATTTATTGTTAATATTTTAGAAGTAATTATCATGATCACTTTCAAATATGGATTTATTAAGTTTATGATTTTCAAACTCATAGAATAAATTTCGTATAAATATTTTCTAATATAAAATGATAATGGCAATATAATGGAATCTACGATTTAAATTTTAAAATGATATTAAATATTTTACAACATACACAAATTAAGGTGATAATGAATTTTTTAATTATATCATTGATGTTGTTTGATTAATGTGAGGATATTTTTAAAAAATAAAATACATTATTTATATAATGAATATATTTATAAGGATTCACCATTATAAAATATTCATGACTCAACCATATATTAATATGTTATTAGCTAAAAACTATTATTAGAAAATCAATGAATTCTAGTAGTACAGTAATTTTGGAGAAATATTAATGAAATTTTATTATTATTATGTTATTGATCCACACATAAAAAATGTGACTCAATTTTATAATAATAGGGATGTTAATTTTTGGAAGGGGAAATTTAAGAACACATTTCAACACCTATTGAGTCATTATAAATTAAATTTCTTTCTATTATTTTAGTTTAAAATACTATGGAATAAATTTAAATTATTTTATGTCATTTTTAATTTTATATCATGTAGAAAAAATAAAATAAAATTATAAAGTTCCTTTTAACTATAAAAACTTTAAATATTTATCATCATACATTTAATTTATAGTGGATCTATCATGATGGAGCAGGGCACCATCAACACAATATATCACCAAATAAGAAAATAAATATAGATAGTAGTTAGTGTTAAAGTAAATTCTATGAATTCAGGGTAAACTGTAACCAAACAATAGTAATTTACTATTTAAAAAACAAAAATATTATGACAAAGAAATTGATGATGAAGAGAATGATTTGAATACAGAACATAATTGATCCTTCTTGGATCAGAAAAATAATTCTACTAAATATTTAAAAAATTATTAATATTGATAGAAAGTAGATCAATATGATGGGGAAATGGTATAGGAGATAAAATATACAGTTATTTTATTTATTGACAAGAATGAAAGCCTTAATAATGTGAATTCATGATTGTAGAAATAATTCTGACATAAAATGTCTACATGGATTTTGAAAATGATTCTAAATTGTTAAAAACATACATATTCAATCATATTATTTCTAAAATAATTATAATGATTAATGAAATAATAGTTTTTTTAAATTACAAGTACTGATTTTTTCACTCACATGAAATTAAGATGAATTAATCTATAGAATAAGTTTCTTTATTTGAATTATGATATATAACTAACTGGACTATCAAAATAAAAATCCAAATTTATCAATCCCACATTTTAACTTTTTGATTTTATAAAAAAAATACATATAATTTATATTGAAAACTTTAAAACATAGGGATCTAGTTTTGATAATATGAATATAAAATATATTTCTTAAAGAAAGTTTTATTAAAAAATTTTAACATGAAAAGGTTATTTTCGAAAAATAAATAAATATTTTCTTATAAAAAGTAATGATATAGTTGTTTAGCATAAAGGAATAGACAATAATATGAAAATGCAGACCAAACATGATTAAATTAATGAAAATAATTTGTAACTATAGTAATAGAATATGATATAAATATATTTCCATAAATATTTTTTTCACTTTATAGGTGTATTTAGATTATATGAATTATGATATTGTTTTGTTGTGTATTTCTATTAGGAATAAATTTTTTGTACAATATATTAATACATAAATAACATATAATATTTGATTTTAGGTGTTCTAATATATAAAATAGATGTGAGAATGAATTCAATAAATAACAGATAAAGTGAATGTGAAAATTCAATTTAATGGACATAAAAAATGAATTATGTCAGTTCGGTCATCAAGGAAAAAAACCAATACCTATCATAAAATTATAATTTAGTCCCTAAAATAAAAAATTAACTATAAATATGATAATTATATATTAGAAACTAACATTTAATGATGGTTTTAGTTGTATATAAGTCATTGATGGTTTATAATGAATAGATATGGATATTTTTTTAATCAAACTTGATGGAAAAATATCTTATTAATAAGATTAAAAATTATAATAGGAAATATATTTTTTTAATATAGTTATTTAAATGTAAAATGAATTGTAATAATTCAAATATTCTTGAAAAGGATCACATAAAATAATGTTTTATCCTTTGAGGGGAAGAGAACTAATATTTATAGTATAATTAAATTATTTTCAAATAGGAATGCCATAATATTTGGATGAATGTTTCAATCATTAAAATATTGATGGATTTCAAAAACTTTATAATAGGTAGTAAAGAAAATAAATATTAAACCTACTTTTTGTAATGAAAATATTCATTCTTGATGATGAATGATAAAATGAGTTTTGGAAAGAAATATGTGGTCATTTTGAAAAATTTATCTTGAAGCTATTTTCCACTATGTTTATATAAGAAATATTTCTAAAATTTCTAAAAAAATAGAAATCTCTCTGTATAGTTTTATATAAAGGAAAAATAGTGAAAAAAAATGGATATAAAAATAATGAGCCCACATAAACTCATACATTTGATCTTATAAATCCAGATGTCTCTAAAATCAATGAACATAGATACTTATTTCATAATTCTTTGTGATTATATTTCAAAAATATATTTGCCAATGTAATATTGATATGGATAGATTCATTTTAATGTTTGAACAAATGATATATATATATATATATCTATATATCTAAGGGAAAACATGATATGTAATCACAAGATTCTATTCTAAAAATGAATCTGAATAACCACACATATTGTTTAAATAATACATATAGAGGAATAAAATGAGGGTTAAAAAACTCCATATTCAATTAATAAGAAAATAAAGTGGTGGAGTATATGAATTGGAGTTCTATTGAAAAGGTAAAGACCATGTTTCCATAGTATGTATAATCATTGTAATTTTACAAGATAGCAACAAATATAATTTAATATATTCAATATTTGATTAATTTAATCAAATTTAATAAACACATAATATGAAATAAGGTTTTGAATGAAGCAAAAATTTAATAACATGATTTTAACAGATGGAAATTCTAAAATAGGAATATTGTATTTGATAGAATATGAGTCACCCAAAATTGACCATAGAAGAAAATATAACAAGTCATTAATTTATGATATATTAAATCTCTTAAATAATACAAATGACAGAAAACATTATGTTTATCATGAGTTATATAGATCACTATGTTTAGCTTCTGTTGCACAGAATACTGAGTTTATCATGTGTTCCTCTTCACAACAAGTATAAATTAAATGATAAAATTTATTATGATATTACATAAACATGACCATTATAACCTATCAGTAATAAAGATGGTATAAATATTAATTAAAAAATATTGAAAATAATATTTGACTATTTATTAGAAATAAAATAAATTTAAATTAAAAATAAAAGAAAAGTTTTCTGAAAAATAGTATTATTTTATCCAAAAGATGGTTTAGTAGATATTTAAACACATAATTTAATATTAATCATAATTAAATTTATAAATTTTTTAAAAAATAAATATAAACATTTTTTATTTAATAATATCAAAAATATAAAGTGAATAATTTATGGTAATTTTCTAAAATATCTCTTTTTTGGATGAATACATAAAAATACTAGATTTTGTTTCTAAACATCATTTTAATGTAAATAATTGATAACATTAAATTATAAAATAAATTACATATAATGTATAATTTGTTCAAGTATATTTTAATTTTTCCAATTTATTTGTTTTTATACATTTTCATATTTAATTTTGATCCGAAAACATTGTAAACATTTGAAAATTATCTCTTTGAAAACATGATTTCTCACTGAATTTATGAAATTAATTTCTAAAATAATATTCTCCAATTTTTGGAATGGAATTTGGAAATATTTATTTCAAATTAAGAATAATGATAACATATAATTTCTAATAAGTTAAACAATTTTTTTTTACAAAACCTCATAATTAATACGGACAAATTAATTACCATAGTTATGGTTAAAATTGGATGACATGGAGTTAAAATAAAAATATATGGGTATAAATGACATAAAAAATGTAAAAAAAATATTTTATTAAAATATTGATACCTTATCACATATACATTCTATAATAGGTTATTTATTTTACCTTTTATTGTGAAAAATGTGAATCGATGTTTCTTTTGAAAAAATTACTTGTGTTCCAAAACCTCAAATATAATTTTATACTAATCAGTTTTATTATTTACTAACTGAAACCCTTTGGTTATTCCAATACGTAACAAAATAACTTCTCCAATTACATAATAATGTTTTATAAGCATTGTTTAGGGAATAAATCCATCCATAATAATTTGGGTGCAAACCTATGTAGGATATCAGAAGAAGAGTTAACATACGTCACCTTGCAATTTTAATTTATTTCATCCTAAAAACCAGTCAATTATTTGTAAAAAATTTTAATAAAATATAGAATTTTTATATAATAAAATGATTTTTTTTCAACCTAATTTTATAACCTATAAACTTATCCACTTCCATCATAAGGATTATAGAATCATTGTTCGTGTGTACGATGGACTACCACCCCGCTAAATGATGTCCTTTGTTAATACATTACCACCAATAACATTTTAATATGAAGATGGATACAACATATATATATCATATTTATAAGATACTTATATCTATATATTAATTAGCTCATATATACCTTTTTAAATCCCATTCCATCGGGGACACGATAACATTGCTCATGTATACAAAAAACCGTCACCTCGTGAAGCGATGTGATTCATCTTTCACTAACTCCATATATAGAATGTAATAAGAATAATGCTATTTATTATATGTGATATAAATAATAATAATTAAATAATTGCTAATTTTTAAATATAAATATATTATTTTATTTATTTTTATTGATCTTAATGAATTATGATAGTTTTTCTCGTGTACATGTGAAATATCATCATCATAAAATGATGTAGCTAATTTTCATCCTGAAACCAAGTGCATTATATATATGTATATATTAAAAGAAAAAAATATAATATTTATGATATTATTATAATAATATATAGTTAAAATATTACTTACCACATTTTCGTAATGATCGCTGAAAAATGGATGTGTTTCTTATCCAAACGCATGACCTACCGTCTTCATGATCCTTAATTACATAATTTACCTTATCCATATTTAATAATTGGTCCTCAAATTAAATTATATATATATGTATATGAAAAATATTATTTCATTATAATTCTATATATGTTTTAATAATGTTCAATTTTATTATTTCCATCATACCAAAGATATTTTTTACAAATAGACCAAATAACATCAAAACATATGAAATAATATTAATTGATTAACTAATAATATATACTTAAGTAATAAGTGAAATTAAAAGAATAATAAACATTAAAAATATAATTAAAAAATTAAACAATTAATATATTTTCATTATTCAAGAATATAATGAACATACCTAATGATCCTGACTAATTGTAAATGATTTCATCTCAATTTCATTTAATTGAGGAATATTTTAATGTTATGGACCTAGATTATTTTATATGGTGTATATAAATCTAGTTTGATTCGTAATATCATTAAAAATTCAATTTTCATGTATTTTTATGTTCTATATTAATTACATCATCTAATCGTATTTAACATAATGTATGCCAAGTAATAAAGAATCTCATAGCTTGATTCATTTCATTATGTTATATTTCTTCTTTTTCATATAAGATATTTTACGATAATGCGTGTAATCACATTTTTTATATTATGTTATAATTAATAATTTATTATATGTATTTATATTTGATAAAAATAATAGATTCATTGATGAATTCTCAAATCAACGTTAGTGTCACTATAATGATTTATTTCACAATCTCATTCTAATCAAGATTTTTTATTTCTGAATTTCATTTGAATGCCATTATTTTATAATAGGATTAATAAAACACTTTAATTTTCATATAATATCTTTATTAATGTTATTTTATGTAATAGTGAAATTTTTATATTATTTGGTACATAAAATATTGGATAATTTTTTTATGAAAATCTTACATTATTTCACTATTGGGCTAGATATATGTTTTCCATAAAAACAATTTTTCTAAAATAATTAAAACTTATTTTATATTAGGATGGATATATTAATGGAAAATTTCCCAATTATAATTTTTTAATTTTTATGGAAATATTCTTATTGTTTTCTGAATATATATCTTTTATTTCCTTTTTACAGTGAAAATGAATTTTCATTATAAACTTGTATGATGTGTACTAAATTACCTACTAACATATCATAAGATTATCCATTTAAATTTTAGAATGATATTGTTTTATTAAAAATTATATTCCTAAAATTCTAGAAATTACTAATTTATAAAAATTATTTTCAACTAAAAGGACATTCAAAATGTATTCTATTTTAATACGTGATATTCAAAATGAAAAGGTCATTTTCCTCAAAAATTCATATAAAGATATTTTAATTGAATTTATATTAATAAATTAAATAAATACTTTATTCATACCCTTATTTGTATATATTATATTGAAACCTTCTATATCCTTCCCTTGGATTGTTTTTGACCATTTCTAAGAGGGAATGTCTTGGTATTCACTTATTTAATTCTAATTTTATATTCAATAATATTCCCATGAATTAATAACTTTACTATAGACATTATGTTTTCTATAAATATAAATATTATTTATCATTGATATGATTATTACATAAATGAAATTTCGTTTCTACAGATGATTCTCTATACTTTAATCATTTATTGTTTTGGATACATACAGAAAAAACCATATTTTTCATTCAACACCTGTATTTGTAAATAAGTAACATAATTTATGAATTAAATTGAATATTTGATATGTGAGGAATGCTTTGTATGTAAAATACATGAGTGGGTACTTGGTGTATATATTATCAAAATTCATTGGTAGTCTCATGAGATGAATTTGTTGGTTTGAATTAGTTAAATTGATTTCTATCCATTGATTTTAAAATATCTTGTAGACATAACATATTGGTAAATGTGTATTGGCTATGGTAATTATTAAATATTTATGTTAAACATTTAAATTATTCATGATGGAGTTATTATTATAGATGAGGTTGCTAAATAATATTATCTCTTGATGAATTTCATTATCTGTTTACGAATTAAATTAAATTTGTATTCAGTTATATATATTTCTATATGGATTATGAATTATCTAGTTATGATAGTCATGTTATTTATAAAATGAAATGTCTTTTTATTATAAACATTTAAATATTTATAATTCCTTATATTGTTATGTCACTCATGGGATCCATTAAATGGACTTTTAGTTTATTTTTCTTTACAAATTGATTATAATTACTAATCCATGATAGAATCCACAATACATAATCATAATTGATAATTTTATCTCAGATTTTTTTTATTCCATTGGAATCCATGAAGTTTATTATGAATGATATGAAATAATATTCTGGAGGGAATAATAATTTTCTTGAAAAACAATTCTATTTTAATTTTTTGTATTCAAATTTAATATGGGAATCATTTATGAATTTTATTTACCAGGACTACTAAAATATCCAGTTATATGGTATGTCATTCCATATACCATATTCTAATATAGAAAATTATCCACCAAACTTGAGCTACTTGGCATAGGGTATATACAGTTGATATCAGAGTTATGATTTATAGAAACATTGGGAACAAGATCTAGGAAATCATATATTAGAGAACATAATCGTATGATAACATTTTAGTATGGATTAACCCAATAATAAAATGGTATCTAAGAATGGATTTAATAATCACGATGTTTTACACTCCTTAGCATTATGATTAGGGTAATTCACATTTTAATTTCTAACCATTTGGTTTATTTTGAGTATACAATGAAACAGAATGATCTAGTATAAACTAGAAACCAAGAAAGGACTGATATTTAAATAAAATGTTTGAATTATAAATGTATTAAAAATATATTATTAAACTGTATATGTATTTTTACCACTTGTATTTTGGTTATAAGACTAATGAATCTTATACGGATTGTGTTAAATTTAATTAGAATATATGTTTCCATTTAAATAAGAGATATAGGTACCATTATGGGGTTATTAGTTAAAAATTATCAAATGATTAATGTTATATAAAAAATATTTAAGATTTATTTGTTAGGATTCTACCAAAATATATGATATTTTGGGTTTTATTTATTGGAATACATCCCATTAATTTAGTATATATTTTTAAAAATATATTTAATTGAGATATAATCCCTTTAAACATTGTAGACATAAAAATCAAGGTATTGTTATCATTTAGGGTTAATGTGATCTTTAATAAAGTTTTAATAATATTTAAAATAGATAATTAGTAATTGGGGTAATATGTTATATTGAAATCATCATAAAATAGGTTATTTAATGATTAAATTTCATGGATGTCCATAATATTTTCTTTGGTAATGTTATATGAATTAAATTGATTTAATTTGTGAAAAACAAACATAATCTCAGTTGTTTTGTGACAACCTATTATGTCTAACAAGTCTGTGGTGCATGAACCGATTACCGAATGATGATAAGTTTTTATATCCAACCACTGGTCTATGTGTTGTCTGAAAAAATATGTAATTTGTTTAGTTATATAATTTGAAAAATAATAATTAATGATGAAATAGCACTGCTAATGTTAATGTTTATAGATTTATGTATTGGATTCCTTTTTCAAACCATATTGGGATTTGAAACTATTTTACGTTATATAGAAATAAATGTAACTATTTTATGGGTCTTCTGATCTATTAAATGTAATTTTTAGGGCTTCTAAAAAAATTAGTTTTTCAAAATTATAAAAACACACCCAAAGGATGAAATTCATCTTATGACATAAAAACATATCAACTGAGTATATTTTATTATATAAATAGATAGTTAAACATCTCTTGAAAATTAGGAAATAGATCTAGAAATGAAAATGCAATCCTAATACCATCATTTTAGTTGAACCAATTATCCTTTTAATAAAAAAACATATACGGTTTAGTGGCCCTTCACATTCTATTGATAATTATTATTATTTTAGATTATTGACCTTAACAAATATATATAAGTATTTTATACTTTCTTTTGTTGCCATATATCTACATACAACCAATTTATTCAAACATAGAAACCACGATATGTGTTATTCCATAAGAACATTATACTTAACATTATTTCTTAGTAAGTTGATTTTTTAGTAATTTTTTATTTATTATTTAGATTATCCGACAATTTTATTTCAAAAAATATAAACCATGATTATTGAGAACAAGTCTAAAATTATAATAAAAAAATTATTTAAGGAGGGGAGGATGTAACACCCATAGAATTCAAAAAATAATAATTTTATTTGATAGCATATATGTCATGTAAAACCAAGTGCTGAAGATAATATATCACCCTAACACATTACATTAGATTAAATATATTCAATAGAATTGATTACATGGAAAATTATGTTCTGTTTTAATTACATGAAATAAAGTTTTATATAATTTTACACACAACACTAAATTTATATTGGGTTACATTCAACGCCATGTTTAATCAAAATTCGATACATTATTAAAATATTATTTAAACATGAGAATTAAATCATATAAGATAAAAATAAATGTATAAATTTTAATAAATAATTTATTAAAATTTATTTTATCTGTTTATTAGAAATAAAATAATAATAATTTAAAATAGAGAAATATTTTCAGAAAAAATATACTTTTTCTCTAAAATATTCTTTAGTAGTTCATTGAAAAAATAATTAAAAAATAATTCTAAACTATTTAAAATATAATAATTTTAATTATTTAGTTTTTTTTGAATTCTTAATATCAATTTTATATTACATTAATTTTTTGGTATTTTTCATAAAAGTACAATTTTTTGATTAATATATAAAAATACCGAATATTAATAAAAACTGAATTTTCATTTAAATAAATCATAATGATAAATTGTATTTAAAATTGGTGATAAAAATTAATTAGTCAAATTATATACTTATTAAATTTTTTCGGTAATTGGAATCATATTTATTATGAAATTCAATGTAATAACATAGTGAACATTTGTACATTTTTCATTGAAAACCCACTTTCTCATCACATATATGAGATTAATATTATATTAAAATTTTATTCATCCGTTAATTTAATTTCAAAAAAGAGATTTAATATTTGGAATTATAATAATTTATAATGTCTAATAAATAAAAATAATCTTTTGGGAAATATTAATATTAAAAATTATAAAATTTAATGTACCTGGTTAATCTAAAGATGCGTTTACTGGGGGTTAATCTAAAATGGAAAGGGATAAAAAGATCAATATTATTTTTCTAAAAATATATATTCTAGTCCAATTTTAACCAAAATAGTTAAATGATAAATAATGGACTATTATAAAATAATTTTTATTGTAAAAAATTCCCTTATAACTTTTTATAATAAATTATTTACATGTGTGCCACTCCTGTCTCTTTTAAAAGGATACCATTATCCTCTCTTCATAAAACTATCTAACCTCTTTGGATCATATATCCCTACCCAAATAACTTACCAAATTATGGGGTATCATTTTATAATCCTCTTATTTTGGATAATTTTATACTATAAAGGTTTTTTGTGAAATCCAATGCAGGATACATGAAAAAGAGGTCATGTTCTTCAAGGAGTATGATTTAATTTATTTCTTTTCTCTACAAGATAAAGTTATTATTAAAACATTATGATTTTATAACATATTTACATTATTTACACTAATATTTTTCTAGGAATGACATAAAACTTTTTATACTTACATCAAATGGGTTACGAGATCCTCATTTGCATTTATGATGATGAAAAACATCGCAAACTGATGTCATCAATTTTCAATAACCACCTATTAGAGCTTAGTATTATGATGGATATAAATGACAAATATTATATTTACAACATTATTAAACTTGTTGTTTAATTATAAAATATACAACATTTTTCATTTCAATCAATTGGTTATATGATAGAATAACTCGTGTGTGTGATAGATTATCACCTCCTGAAGTGATGTAATTAATTTTTCACCAACACATTACATGAAAGGTGACAAAGATAATGAAAATTATTATATGGGATATAAATGAAATTAATGACAATTTCAAAATTCTATAATAGAATTAATTATTATTTTATATCTTTTCATTTGACCAAATGAATGATGATATCATCATTCATATACGTGTGGACAACCTCATTCATGAAATTATGTGACTCACATTTTTTTAGAAATACATATAGATGATATATGTATGTGTATATTAATATAATTTCTTGAATTAATGATATTATGATAATTATTTAATGATAAAATAATTATTACATTTTTTAATTATAGTAAAGACCTGGGAATTTCATGGAATTTTATTTTCTTAAATACTCTGGAATTTTACGAGTCTGTGGCTTCTGACGGCACTTGATTCCGAGGCCCGATGTTCCCGAAATCAATTTCTGAAGTTTAGCTTAGGTACGTTTAGTTAACAAATGAGGGAGTTTTTCTATGTTTTGAACCGGTGTTCGAAATTGAAATATGAGGGCACGGATAAACTCGCAACACCGGTAATTGCATAAGGGGACCTTTGCCATAGTCGCATTTGTGTGGGAGGAGAATTTTTTTTGGTTTAATTAAAGAAGTAAATAAAATTTGTTTTACAATTTTATTTTATATCTAAGGAGGTAAATTCCAACCATGGGTGGCTAAGGGTGGGACACACATCCACCTAACTACACAAGTGTGGATGTTAGAGTGGTGGGGCCCACATGATCCCTAACTGTTTATTTTTTACTCTAAACTCATAAACCCCCTATTAAAATGGAAACCCCCATTAATTTCCAATCTCTCCACCTCCCTCACACTATTAATCCATGAAAAACCCTCAAATTAATGAGGATCATTCCACTCCCTCTCTTTAATTAAATGCCAAAGCAATTAATTAATGAGGATCTGTCCTCTACCTCCCATTCATTAATTGCTAACACATTTAATTAATGAGGTGATTTGAAATTTGAATGTTAAATTGCATGTGCAATAAAATAATAGGACCCTATTATTATATTTTGGGGAGAGCTTTCATTGTGCTAAGGAAGATTGGGAGAGATCTTGAGATTTTGGAAGAACACCAGCCTCGGATGAAGAATGACGTTTCCTTCCACGAATAATGACGACGTTCCACCCATTTTCTTCTCTGCGACTTGTTAGGAGACGCCACATCCGCCTCGGATGCACTCCGTTGACTTCTATGAATCCTAACCTCGTGACACCATCTACCGCGACACTGACTTTCATCATCAATTTTTGATGTAGGGGGTTTGATTAATTTATTTTAAATAAATTACTCCCCCATTGTCATGTATTAATGTGAATACATTTTCCAATTGATATCACTTACACGGAGGGTGCGGGCCGAATGAACACGGCCCAATGACCCTCCATTTAATCTTGCTATTTATTTTTAGAATCTAAAATCAAAGGAGGAGGGGGCACGACGCCGTTGCACCGCGCCGGGAATGCATCGAAGGAAACCAGTGTCGTTGAGCCGGTTGTGCTGAAGGAACGGCTCCCCACATCATAGGCCGCTGCGTCCGAAGAACTGTTTGGCCCATTGGCCAGTCGAGCGAAGGGGAGCCGCGATGCTAGGTTGGCGCAGCAACCGAGAACAGGCCGGCCCGTCGGCCGGCCGGGCGGTGCAAATCTGTGGCACTAGAAGGGCAATATGCTGGAAGAACCTGTGGCCCGCCCATGTGGCCCACATGCACCAGAAGGCCGGTAGGCATATCTGGCCAGTTTGGGAGGGCGGTGCCATAAGGCGCGGCCGGTTTGGGAAGCCGGGGGGCCACACCCCTGCCTCGGACCACTCGGCCCTCAGGCCAAGATGCTCGGCAAGCTGGCCGAGCAACTTGGGGTGCGCGCCCCGCCGGACCGCGGCTAGTCGGGCCGCACCGCGCTACTTCGGGCCGGGCCGCGCCACTTCAGGCCAAGCCGCACCCCTCAGGCTAGGACGCACAACTCAGTGGGCCGGTTTGACCCCTTTTTCGGGTCATACCCACCAAAATAGAGTCGACCCGACCCGTCATCCCATCAGACATAACGGATCGAGCTCATTATTCACTTAAACATGAATAACTGAAAGACCGTGCATCTGACCGACGTGCCTTCTGTGTAATTGGTCCCCTTTTGACTAGTCGGTCCTTTTTTGATACTCTAAGTATGTTTTGGGACATCTTTGGTAAACAGACGGGTTTGGAACGAGCATATTTCCAACCGGGCCCCTAGAAAAAAACCAGTATCTCTAAGACCGGGCGTCCATTTGACACACTGTCTATCACGTTGAGTTCATTTTGATGATACGGAACATTATGATACATCATATCTAGACTTCGTGATATTTGATGTATCAACCCCCCTTTTTACTCGTGGAGTGGACTCTCCCGGAATCGAGTACGTTGTGTGCGGGAACACTAGAGCTGGTTGCGACTGCATCGATTACTATACTGGAATCCACAGTGGGTTCGACAATTATGAATACCGTACTGGGATCCTCCATGGGTTCGAAAGTGATGAATATTGTTCTTGTATCATGTGTGGGTCTTATAGTATTTACCTATGTTCCTATATCGTATGTGGGTCCGGCAGAGAATCTGGTCTTGTATCATTGTGGGTCCGACAGCTTAGCTCGAATTGTATCCAGTGTGGGTATGACAGCTTATATTAATCGGTGACTACATCTGATCATTTCTATCGCTATATGAAAGATGCGTACATGTGTGAGATTAGTCATGACTTTCAATCATTACTTGGTGTGATTGACTTCTTTCCTGTGTGGATTGGGATGTGCTTGGGCTTGAGATATGGAGCCGAACTGCAATTGATAAATTAGATATATGTATGTGCATATAACTATGTAGAGTCAGTTGATACTTTTTTATTCTATATTTCCTTTTTGGTTTATCCTTTGTTGATTCTGGGTGACCTTCGAGTGTCTCGGGGTCCCTACTGAGTATCGCATACTCACCCCTGCACGGGTTATGCTCGCACTACGTTGTGTTGGATGCAGACGACGGGCAGCACTGATCGAGGTGGAGGTTTGAGGAGTTGGAGGATACCTTGAGATGGACCACTAGATGAGACGTTCACGTAGTGGACGGCCGGACCCAAGGAGTTGAAGAGACCATCTGTACCCACCCTTCAGGTGGGATATTTGGATGACGACTCGGTGGTAGCTGCTTACTTTACTTACTAATGTTGTACTTTTTTCTGTAGTTGTAATGTACTTCCAGTTGGGGTTTTCTACTGGCCAATTTACTTTACAACACTTACCTTTGAACTCAGTTTTAATTAGTTCTTACTATACTTGTTAACTATGTGGTGGTTGTTTACATTTATAAAGACAATGCCTTCTATTTTACTAGTATATACGCCTTTGGTGCTAGTCGCCAGCCCCTGGCCTATGGAAGGCGGGCTTGGGGTAGTCACGACACGGGCCCCGAGGACGGGTCGTGACAAATTGGAATCATAGGAATTGGTTCTACCATAGAACTCATGACTCTGATCATTTCTTCTATGTAAAGCAATAGTGTTTAGAATATTGAGTGTAGTTTTCATCCAGGGAGTCCAGTTTTGGTGCAGCGGCCAATGTATCCATACACTAGGACCCTGACTTCTGATTTCTGACTCAGTGCTTGAAAACAATGATTGCATGTGTGTTTCAAAAGTTTTATTTGTGATTACTTTGTGTCAGCTCACCAAGTATATTGTACTAACCATGGAACAACTGTTTCATCTCAGGATGGCCCCACGAAGGCAGCCAGCTAGGGTTCCCAGTTACATGCGGGATGACATCCCACCGAGCAACGAGGCCTCAGTACAGGGCCCCATTATAGTGTAGGCACCAGTAGTACAACTACCCGCTGGGCCACTGATACCACCAGCCCCAGAAACCCCAGCAGCGGAGAGTTCACGCCGCCTGGGTGTGTTGCACGAGTTTCAGCGACAGAGGCCACCCAGGTTTTGTGGAGAGACGGATCCTTAGGCAGGCGAGGATTGGCTGGAGGCTGTCGCCAGAGTCTTCAGATTGGTGGGGACAGCAGCAGACCTTATGGTGATCCTTGTCAAGAGTCTCTTGCATGCAGAAACAGGTAGATGGTGGAGCCTAATGCTCCAGGTGCAGGATGAGGCATCACTACATTGGACGGGCTTCAATATCCTCATCCACTTGGAGTTTCTTCCATCCACCCACCGTGTGGTGCGCATTCAGGACCTACTACAGCTTCTGTAGGGAAATATGACATTTTCCCAATGCTCGGAAATATTTAATGACCTATCATGCTACTCTACAGATATGGTACGGGGCCCGTTCTTCAGGGGTCGGACCTTCGAGTAGGGACTGAGGAACGAGATCAGAGCATCGATGATTCCCCTCAGCAACCGGACACATGAAGGGGTATTTGAGAGAGCCCTTTTAGTGTAGAGATTTCTCCCCAAGAAGCCACTAGCAGCGAGACCCACCACAGGATGACATTTAGCGGAGTCATCTGCAGCCGGAAATCGACAGATATCGCAGGGGTCCATGTGGTCCAGGTCGTTAGGTGGGCGACCTCACGATACAGGTTCGGCTGTGCGGGGCACTCGACATATAACCTGCCTTACTAGGAGCAGATACTGCTATGCATGCGGCGGGTAGGTCCATATGGCCTGAGACTGTCTGACCCTCCATGCAGAGGAGAAGAAGATAGGGGAGGGACCTCCCAGGAAGAGGCAGAGGTTCAACTATGGCGGTCCATAGGGAGCAGGCAGACGGGGAAGAGGAGCTGACCGAGCAGCGGGTGGTGGACGACACTTCGAGGCTCTACCACCACAACCCCCAGGAGGTCCACCCTGTCCACAGGGAGCAGGCGGGCAGAGGCAGGCTTCGCTCCAGGCATTAGAGGCTTACGACCATGGTGCGCCTGAGATGATTCGAGGTAATATCTGTGTCTATTCCACCCTTGTTGTACTTCTTATAGACAAAGGTGAGATTCATTATTTTATTATTGCTTCCCTTGTTCGAATCTCGGAGATTCCAATGGAGCCGTTGGATCAATCATTACTGCTAGAGACTCGTACGGGAGAATACTTGATGATTACGCACTGGTTTCGGTAGTGTGATCTTAATATAGGTGGCAAGAGCTTTAGTTGGGATCATATTATTGCAGCATCGAGGCCTTATGACGTCATTTGGGAATGGATTGGTTATCTACAGTCCATTCTCATATCGACAGTATTAGGCGCAAAGTACAGTGTGTCCACACCGATGAGTGAAGGTTCACCTTCACCAGTGA
The DNA here is from genome assembly GCA_963277665.1 of Viscum album. Lineage (NCBI taxonomy): Eukaryota > Viridiplantae > Streptophyta > Magnoliopsida > Santalales > Viscaceae > Viscum > Viscum album. The sequence continues at coordinate 766,057,364 of OY728150.1, forward strand.
GAAGGGAGCCTTTGCAGCACAGGATTCACTTACGCAGAGGATAGGGTAGCCGATCTCACATCAGTTGGCTAGTCACATACTATGAGTAGTTGATATGTGGAGTCTGAGTTTTCCTGTTGTGGTGGACCAATATGCGGATGTTTTTCTTGATGATGTTTCAGGACTACCTCCTCGCAGAGTGGTAGACTTCTACATAAACATTTACCCCGGGACAACACTGATATCTAATCAAGCATATCGGATGGCTCTCTCCGAGTTTCGTGAGCTGCAGGTATAGATGGAGGACTTATAGGGAAAGGGGTTCATCCGACCTAGTGTTTCACCATGGGCTTCTCAGATTTTATTTTCCAAAAAGGAGGATGGGAGATTACAAATATGTGTCAAGTACCGTCACCTGAATCAGGTGACCGTGAGGAACAAGTATCCACTTTTGAGGATTGACGACCTATGTGATCAGGTCAAGGGAGAAAAATGGTTCTCGAAGATATACCTCAGGTCAGGCTATCATCAGCTCAGAGTTCGAGATGAGGATGTGCAGAAGACAACCTTTAGGTGTCGGTATGGCCACTACGAGTTCTTGGTTATGCACTTTGGCATAACCAACGCACCAGCAGTGTTCATGAGTCTCATTAATATGGTCTTTCAACCTTACCTCGATCGTTTTTTCGTAGTCTTCATCGACGAAATAAGTATTTACTTGAATACTGAGGAGGAGCATGCATACAACTTGCGGGTTGTACTGGGCACACTCTGATAGGACCAACTTTATGTTAAGCCCTCAATGTCTCAGTTCTAGATTCAAGAGGTTCACTTCTTAGGGCACATCATCTCAGAGGCGAGAGTTGCTTTGGATCCTACGATGATCGCGGCATTACTTGATGGGGAGCCACCCAGGAGTGTGACAGAGGTGTGGAGTTTTCTTTGTCTGGTTGGGTACTATCAGAGATTTGTTCCAGACATCTCACGAATTACAACACTACTTACAGCCTTGAAGAAGAAGGGGAAACCCTTCGTGTGGTCAGACAGATGTCAACAGAGATTTCAGGAGTTGAGATGGAGATTGACCAGTGCGCCCATCTTGAGGCTACCGGAGGAGGGCGTAGGGTACGTAGTTTACTGCGACGCATCAAGGAATGGACTCAGGTGTGTCCTGATATAGGAGTGAGCAGTGATCACTTATGGTTCATGGTAGGTTAGGCAGCATGAGAAGAACTACACTACCCATGACATGGAGTTAGAAGTAGTGGTCTTCGCCCTGAAGATGTGGGGACACTATCCGATTGGAAAGCTCGTTATAGTATACTCTAACCACCAGAGTCTCAGGTAAATTTCCTAACAGAAGGACCTGAACCTGAGAAAGCGTCGATGGCTCGAGTTCTTCTAGGACTATGACATTGAGATAGTCTATACTCTTGGGAAGGGGGACGTTGTGGCTGATGCTCTCATTAGGAGATCAGGAATTCAACTACTTGAAGAGGTGACACAGTAGTTAGAAGATTTGAATATATACATTGAGGATAGAGATGGGGCAGCCTTTCTGCAGTTCCTCACAATCACTCCTCCACTACTTCAGTGGGTCAGAGAGGCACATCGCGGTGATGTTGACTATGAGACCCGACGTGATCATATTTCCACTGGGAAGGCGACTAATGGATTTTCTGAAAGAGGAGAAAATGTCATCCTCTTAGGGGGACGTACAATGGTACCAGTTTCACTGCAGGAGGAAGTGTAGAGGGAGTTTCACACTTCCCCTCTAGCGGTAAATCATGGAGTGGTGAAGATATATCAGGACCACAAACGACAGAACTGGTGGTCGGGTATGAGGAAGGATGTAGCAGTGTTCGTTTCACGATGCCTCACTTTTCAGCAAGTGAAGGCAGAGCACTAGGTACCTATTGGCTTGGTACATCCCTTAATGGTCCCGGAGTTGAAGTGGGACGAAATATCTATGGATTTCGTAACGGGTCTTGCACGTACTTCCAGAGGGTATGACTCTATCTGGGTGATTGTCGACCGACTAACCAAGTTGGACCAATTTCTATAGATCAGGGATTAGGGATCAGTAGAGACCATCAGATGCCTCTACATCTAGGAGATCGTACGCCTTTATGGTGTGCCATCGACAATCGTCTCCAATCGAGATGGTCACTTTACTTCCCGGCTTTTGAAGGGGTTGCAGGAGGATTTTGGGACGTAGCTATTACTAAGCACCGCCTTTCATCCTCATACGTATGGCCAGATGGAGAGGACCATTCAGAAAATCGAGTACATTATCCATTCATGTGTCCTTGAATTTGGTCGCAGTTGGGAGGATCAGCAACCCTTGGTGGAGTTTGTGTACAACAACAGCTATCACTCCACCATCGGGATGGAACCATATGAGGCACTGTATGGCCGACCTTTCAGATCCCCTCTGTGCTGGACTGACCCTGGGGAGTCAGCACTCGTAGGACCAGAGATGGTTCAGGCCATGATGGAGAAGGTGCAGATCATCCAGGAGTGGATGAGTACTGCACTGAGCAGACAAAAGTCCTATACTGATAGGAGGCATAGACCACTGGAATTCAAGGATAGCGACAACATTTTCTTACATGTCTAACATCGACATGGAATACAGAGATTTGGCTGGGGTGGCAAGTTATCTCCACGCTACATTGGACCATTCCATGTCCTCAGCAGGGTAGGCGGGTGGCTAACTGCCTGGCCCTTCCACCTCAGTTGCACCGGGTGCATGACTTCTTCCACGTATCTCATCTGAGGAGATATGTGAAAGACCCAACACATATCATTAATCATGGGGAGCTGGACATCTATGACGATGAGAATTTTGGAGAGGTCCCGATGGAGATCGAGGATCGACATGATCGGGTCCTACATGGACGGTCTATTCCTCTGGTACACATTCATTGGTATCTCCTGAACCTCCAGGAGAGCATAAGGGAGAGGTAGGCTCAGATGCTTTCCCAGTTCCGTCATTTGTTCCCCTAGATTATGTTGTATCTTTACTGGGACATAATGCCTACATGTGGGAGTAATTTAATGACCTGCAAATTTAATGGATTTTTTTCATAAATACATTGGAATTTTACGAGTTTATGGCTTCTGACAGCAGTTGATTATGAGGCCCGGTGTGCCCGGAATCAATTTCCGAATTTTATCTCAGGTACATTCAGTAAACGAATGTGTGGGTTTTTATATGTTTTGAACTGATGATCAGAATTGAAATACGAGGTCACTGATGAACTCACAACACTGGTAACTACTTAAGGGGACCTTTACCATAGTCGCGTTTGTGCGGGAGGAGAATTTTATTTGGGTTTAATTAAATAAGTAAATAAAATCGTTGTACAATTTTATTTTATATCTAAGGAGGTAAATTCCTCCCATGGGTAGTAAAGCGTGGGGCCCAAATCCACCTAACAACCCAAGTGTGGATGTAGAGTGTTGGGGACCCCACAAGCCCCAACCATTTATTTTTTCCTCTAAACTTTTTAAACACCCTCATTAAATTGGCAACCCCCAATTAATTGGAAATTTCTCCACCTCCCTCACTCCTTTAATCCATGACAACCCCCCCAAATTAATGAGAACATTTCCTCTTCCTTTCTTTAATTAAATTCCAACACATTTAATTCATGAGGATATTTCCTCTCCCTCCATTTAATTAATTTCTAATGAATTTAATTAATGAGGTGGTTTGAATTTTGAAAGTTAAATTGCATATGCAATAAAATAATAGGAGGATCCTATTATTTTATTTTGAGGGAGATATTTCATTGTTCTAAGGAATATTGGGAGATCTCTTGAGATTTTGGAAGAACACCGACCTCCGATGAAGAACGATGTCTCCTTCCATGAAGAATGATGACGTGCCACCCATTTCCTTCTCCATGACAAGTGAGAAGACGCCTCTTCCTCCTCAAACGCACTCCGTCGACGTCTACAAATCCTCACCGCGCGACACCATCTACAATGATAGCGACGTTCGTCATTAATTGTTGAGGTAGGGGGTTTGATTAATTTATTTTAAATAAAGTACTCCCTCGTTCTCATGTATTCAATTGAATACCTTGGTCAATTGCTATCACTTATGCAGAGGGTGCGGGCTGAACGAACATGGCCTGATGACCCTCTGTTTGATCTTGTTATTTATTTTAAGAATTGGAAATCGAAGGCGGAGGAGGCATGACACCATTGCGCCATGCCGGGAACACGGTGAAGGAAACCTGCGTTGTTGCACTGGTTGTGTGGAAGGAACCGTGGCCCGCATCGTGGGCCTCTTCGGTGGATGAATCGGCTGGCCGGGCGAAGGGCAGCCGGGGCGCTAGGAGGGGGCTGCGCTGGAGAACCGGCCATCTGGCCAAGGAGGCCGGTTTTGGAGGGCGGCGCCATAAGGTGCTGCCAGTTCGGGCAGCCGGGGGCCGCACCCTTGACTCGGACCGCTTGGCCATCAGGATGAGCTGCTCAACTAGATGGATGAGCCATCCAAGCCACTCGCCCCACCAAACCACGCCCATCCAGGCCGCGGCCCGCCGAGCTGCCCCGGGCCGGGCCAAGTCAGGCCGCGTCCCGCCGGGCAGGGCCGAGCCCCATCGGACTAGGTCGTACCACTTCTGGCCTAGCCACGCCCCTCGGGCCAGGCAGCATGACTCAACGGGCAAGTCCAACCCCTTTTCCAGGTCGAACCATCCCAAACCGAGTCAACCCGACCCATCGGCCATCTGGCCTAATGGACCGGGGCCGTTATTCACTTAATATTGAATAACGTAAAGACTGTGCATCCGATCGACATGCTGTCTATAGCATTGGGCCCCTTTTGACGAGTCGGTCCTTTTTCAATACTATATGTACGTTTTGGGACATCATTTGCTAAATGGAAGGGCTTGGAATGAGAATATTTCCCACATGGCCCCTGGAACGAAAAATCCAATATCTCTCAGACCGAGCATCCGTTTGACGTGCCATCTGTCGCGTTGAGTTCATTTTGACGAGGCGGAACATCGAGATACATCAACTCTGTACTTTTTGATAGTTGATGTATCGAACCCCCTTATTACTCATGGATCAGACCCTCCCAGAATCGAGTACGTTGTGTGCGGGAACCATAGAGCTGGTTGCGACTGCATCGACAACTGTATTGGAATCCTCCATGGATTCAATAGTGACGAATACTGTACTGGGATCCTCCATGGGTTCGACGGCGATGAATATTGTTCTTGTATCATCTGTGTGTCCGGCAATATTGACCACTATTCTTGTATCTTGTGTGGGTCCAGCAGAGTAGCATGGCTTGTATCATGTGTGGGTCTGACAACTTAGCTAGACTTGTATTCTGTTTGGGTCTGACAGCTTAAGTGAATCAATGACTATATCTGATCATCTCTATCACTATATGAAATATGTATACCTGTGTGAGAATATTATTGACTTTCAATCATTACTTGGTGTGATTGACTTTTTTCCTGTGTGGACTGGGTTGTGCTTGGGCTCGAGAGACGGAGCCGAATTAGAATTGATGACTTATGTATATGTATGGGCATATACCTAAATAGAGTCATTTGATATTTTGTGATTGTATTATTCCTCTGTGGTTTATCCATTGTGGATTCTGGGAGACCATCAGGGGTCTTGGGGTCCCTACTGAGTATTGCATACATACCCCTGTATGGGCTATGCCCGCACTACATTGTGTTGGATGTAGATGGCGGGTATCACTGATCGAGGGGGAGGCATGAGGAGTTGGACGGTACCCGGAGGTGGACCACTAGATGGGAAAAACACATAACGGAAGGCAGGACCCAAGGAGCTGAGGAGACCATCTGTACCCACCATTCAGGTGGGATATCTGGAGGATGACTTAGTGGTTTCTTCTTACTTTACATACTATTGTTGTACTCTTTTTTCAGTTGTACTGTACCTCGAGTTAGGTTCGTATACTAGCCCATTTACTTTACATCACTTACCTTTGTACTCAGTTTTACATACTTCTTACAATACTTGCATACTCTGTGGTTGTTGTTTAATTTTATAAAGGCAATGTCTTCCCTTTTACCAAGATTTATGCCTTTGGTGCTCGTCTCGAGCCCCTGGCCTATGAAAGGCGGGATTGGGGTAGTCATGGAATGGGCCCCGAAGACGGTTCAGGACTATAATGATCATTGAAATATTGAAATTATTATCATGCATATGTAGGTTTTACCGTCTCTATGATCGTAATAGACATCATTTATCATAAGCATATAACATAATTGGTATTAAATGTTTAATTTATGTATACATATGAAATTTGTTTATTTATTATTATTATGGAAATGTATAATTAATAATTTAATTTACCATATTAAAGCTATCAGATGGATTTGTTACACATAAGTTAAATATAATCAAAAAAAATTATGTGATGTTAATTGACTACGTAATACAAGATATAATAGTAAAATATGAAATAAAAGGATTGATAAAATAGAAAAATTTTATTAATAATATATATAATTAACATAGTATTATTTTTGTATATGAAAAAAAGGAAATTACGTGACAATACATAAGCATGGTGATGGATTTCATCTCAATTTCATTTAATTTAGTCGTATTGTAAGGTTATTCACCTAGTTTTTTACATGGGGCATATAATACCTCGTTTCATGAAATATCTGGAATAATTTAATGTTCATTTTATTTTTTTTTCAATTTGATTTATTTTATGTAATGGGATTTGACATAATGGTTACCATGTGGTAAATAATTTCACAACCAAATTTATCTTGATTGTGTTATTTTACTTCATCATCATCTTTGATATTCATATACTAGGTTTTTAGTGAATTATTAATATCAAATAATATATTGAAACTAGTATCATGCAGATATAATGTAACACCTGAGATTTTTATGAGAAATATCTTGTCTTTAGGTTATATACATCATCAAAGAAATCTTTCACTACACACAACACTATCTTGGATTTCTATATACGCAATCACATACTTCCTCGATAGCTTGCATTGTATGCAATACCGAGTTTCATTAAACAACGATATGCTATTAAAATATTATTAAAACTAGCCGTTATGAATCGTAATACCCACTTTTTAAATTTTTTTAAATTTTATCTATCAAAATGGACTTCATTTTTGGATTCAGAGTATCGAAATTAGCCTAGGGTGAAATTTTGTTATTTTTCTGAAAACTTTCAATTTTTGATGAATAGTGAAAACACTAGGTTACTATTTAAAAACCGACTTTTTATTTAATTAATTAATTATTTTAATTTATTTTATTTTAGGTCAAAATTGATACATTACACCTATATAAGTTCAATGTAATTAATTAGAGTCATTTTATAATAATTTTAAATATATAAAAATTTTATTGAATATTTCAACGGCTTTTACCCACGTCCTAGGAGAATTTGAAAATTTACATAAAACTTAATTTTACCGCTTATGTGAGTGGAATTTCAAAAATCTGAGAGACATGGTTAATATCAATGACTAAAATGTGGTTCAATGGGATGAAAATAATTTTTGGTGAATAGTAATTGTTTACTTTTTTTACCACATTTAAAAGTAAATAGGGTAATAAGGGTAAAAATGATATTATTATTACCCTAACACATGTCATAATTCTACTGGATAAGTTTAATTCGACCACAAACAACCTTAGGAAAAAAATATGACCTTTTAGGACCACTTGGATTAGATAAGGACAATTAATGTTATTTTATTTAAAGAATAGTTAAAATAGTTAAAATTAGTATTTAATAAATAAAACATTTTTAATATAGGGTTATACATAAGATAAATTTGACTATTTATATTAAATAGAAAGATAAAATTATTTCCAACATAATGGTATTTTATTTATAATTTTTAAACCTTAAATATTTTAATTTCTTTATGACACAATGATGATGCAGTATTAATCATAATAATGAAATATTGACATAATTGCTGTTATAAATAACCAAATAAATGTAATTTGAGAGTTTTTATGAATTCCACTAATTTTCTAGGTTTATATGACAGGTTACTATTGATTTAATTAACTTTTTTCAAACCAATAATTCTGTTATGATTTTCACAAATATCAATTACAAAATAGTGTCAAAATTGACATTAAAAAGTTTTTAAAACAAATATTATATTATTAATTTTTATTATATTCCTAAAAATCCAAGGTTCGAAAACATAATTATATCATGATATAGGTATCATTAATGGACCACATGGGGGTCTCTTGGATGTATATGGTACGTTTATTAAATATATAATATAAAAATACAAAGTGACATGGTAAATGTCAATCTAATTTACTAAGAGTTAAAACTAAATGATAATATTAATATAACGACCCAAACCTGTCCAAATTCTTTTGGATGAGAGAATTTAGACCCATCCCCACCTTAGATTAGAAATAAATCAATTTGGAGCTATTAAAAACTGAATATGACTTTATAATTAAATAATATTTTTTGTTTTTTCGTAAGGTGCCCCTCTCCTCCCTCATAAAAGGGCACCTCCTCCCTCTATTCCTCACACCACATTGATCCTTCAATATCATCCAACCCCTACCAAATTACCTTATCCACTTCCCTAGAGACATTTAGAGGTCCTGGTCTTCTTAAAAGACCATCTTTAGTTCCCTAAGTGGAGGTTAAGAAGACGCGCTTCAAAGAAGAGGTAATGTACGTTACTGATTCTTTCAACATTATTTCTTTTTCTACTTCTTATTCTATAGTTTTTTCACTATGAAGTAATAACATCAGTATCAATCATATACTGATATGTTATTATAAGTATTAAACAACCCTATTTCACCTTCTATCCATCCTACGGAAAACAAAATCACAGTGCGTGCGTACGTACGGAATACCATCTCCACACCGTGGTGTAATCTATTTTCCACCACCACCATACTTGGATGGTTATAATGGTGTAAATAATAACTATATATGATTATTATAAATTTATATTGATTCTGAAATAGTATACATACACTTCAATACGATTCCACGATCATGGGAACGATATCATCGCTCGTGCATACGTACGGCCTACCGTCTCCACGATGTGATGCGACTCGTTCTACATGATCTTCATTGCATAATGAATATATAAATAAATAGTATGAATAAATATGATATATATTACACTAATACCATTCTATAAATTAGGTATCTATAACATAAAAAGAATAATAAAATTTTATTCGACAAAACACTCATAAGAACAAAAAGTAATAAACACCCGAATAACATGTAACAATGAAATATTACTAATAAAGAGGTAATTATATGACCATATATGATATAATAACAATGATTATGATTCTGGAATAAGTCAATCACATTATTTAAGTCATTATACAAGAGGTTCAGACACTTACGAAGAAAATCGGACCTAAGGTAAGAGAAAATATTGCAATCTCAATTTTTATCCGAGACTGTTTATACATCAGAATTTACAGGGGAATATTTATCATCCACATCCATGTTTCCTCTATATGTAATATTATTTATATCCTCAAAAAAAATTTAAATCCAATTTTACCCTTCGGTGAGTTTTTAGTAAAATATATGAATGGAATCTTTTGTCATTTTTCATACGTGGTACTTTTTGACTTTTCCAGCCAAAGTACGAGAAGAATGATTTTTTAACTTATACGGGATGAATGGATTTTTAGAAAATTATTCCCATGAATCATCCTTCACTAGTTTTAAAGTTTATTTTTAATAAACTTATTTTAGTTTAAAATTTTATGACATGTTAAGAAAGGAAAATGTTTTTGAAGTAGAATGGATATTTTCCTCCAGAATGGAGTTCAAGTGTTTTATCAAAATTATTTTCCATCTATGATAATATAGGGTTCTATTTATATCCCTATTTTTACATTGTTTTTATTATGTTATGATGGAATTATATTAATGATGTCATTTTATCTTATATGGATTGTTTTATGATGGAATTATGATTAAGAATATCATTTTTATTACAAGGGTTATGCTATGATGTATGATTTATGATTTTGTTGAAAACATAAGAATGGATTCATTATGATATGGGTGGGACCTATATATCCCTCCAAGGTATTGGGTAAAGATTTATATCACATGAGATAGACATGACGAGAACTGTAGGTTAATCCGGTTCAGTGAAACATGACTGAAATGGGAAGTGAACTAGGTTCAGAAATGGACTTTTTCCACTAAGATAGTCTTGGCAATGAGTCTTGACTACTAAGAAATGATTATCTATGATTATATGTGTATTCCAAAAAAAATTCATTTTTTATGTTATGATTATTGGGATTACATTTCACTACTATGATTTATCCCATGTTATGAAATTTTGAACTCTTTTTCAGGTTAATATTTCCTAAATGTTATGTTATTATGAATATGATGTGATTGATATTTCATTGTTTACCCTATCTGATCATTTGAGCTCACCCATTTGTATGTTTTCTTTCCCTAGGTCAGGAAGAAGGTTATTAAGTAGGATATGCCAAAAGGGACTCTAGATATGATGAAATAAATGGGTGGAAATTTAGATGCTTTATGAACCAGTTGTTTATGTTTCCCAGTTTCTAAAGACACTATACCTATACCGTCATTTCATGGTTTTTTATATGTTGTAAAAAGTGTACTGCAATTGTGATGTAATAAAAGTGTATGTAAAGTATGGGTCATTATAGCTGGTATCAGAGGAAAGGTATTGTCAACCTTTGGAAAATAGGATGTGAAAGCCTTAGTAAGAACCCTAAGGATAAGTCCAAGCATAGAACACAATCTTAGTGTTTTAGAAATTGAAATGAATAAGCTATGATAAGACCTAAAGCGTGAAATTTTATTCTTGATTATGTGGTTTTCCTATTATAATTAGTATTGCTCACACTATTCTTCTTGGTTTTAGTCAATGGCTGGAACCCGAAGGAAACGTGTTAATTCTGAATGCGGAGAGAAATGCAATGACTGTCCCCATGAGCAACCAAACGTTATTGGAGCTGGAATGGAAAAACATGTATCCATGCCCACACAACATTCTCAAGCAATGAATCACGCAGGACTTCCAAATGACCAAAGGCTGGAGCAACATTCTGTTGAATCCTTCATGAGGCAGCGTCCACCCTCATTCAACGGGTCTAATGATCCATTAGTTGTTGAACAATGGATCATTACTACTGAAAAGATATTATCAGTTATTCAATGTTCTGAACATGATAAAGTCATCTTAGCAGTATATCGTTTGGAAGGTGAAGTTGATCAATGGTGGAATCATATCAAGAATATGAGTCCGAGAGATGAAATTGATTCCATGGAATGGGACAAGTTTATGAACTTAGTTTTCAATAATTACTTCCCTTGTATTCTTCAAAAAATGATAGAGAATTAGTTTATTGAACAAAAGAAAAATGATGATGAATCTGTTGGTACCTATAAAGAAAATTTTACAAGACTTGCAAGGTACTCTTATGGGATTATTATCCAACCTGTGAGTAAGATCAATCGATTCTTTAGTGGCTTAAACCATGTCATCGAAGGGCGTTAGCCATAAGGGATATAAATAGGTATGAGGAAATCATTCGATGTGCTCTCAAATTTGAGATGGATATTAGAGTAACCCATCAGTCATATGGGTTTGATAAGAAGAGGAAAATGGAATTCAAAGAAAAATCTAAAGAGAACACTGAAAAGAATATGAGTTTTACATTATGCTTAAAGTGTGGAAAGAAACATGGAGGGAGTTGTCTTAAAGGGACGAGTAAATGTTTCAAATGTGGAAAGGATGGTCATCGGGCATTTGAATGTCGCAATGATGGGAAGAAGATGTCTAGTGATACGAACAAAGAAAAAAGGCTACACAGAGTGCACCTTCTACACTTCAATGTTACATGTGCAAGGAAATGGGGAATTATTCCAATAAATTCCCTAATCCAAGGGTTTTAGATGATGATCGACATCAAAAAACTCTTAAGGCTAAAGACAAAGGAAAGTCACATGAAATTTCTATCAGCAATGTGGAGTACGATAACGAAGTGGTGAAAGGTACACTTACCATCCACTCTAAAGTAGAAAATGTTTTATGTTATTCTGGATCTTCCGACTCTTTTATTTTTGAAGAAATATTTAAGGGTATCGTCGTATTTCCTCAAAAATTAGATGTTTAGTTACCTGTGACAAACCTTAATGGCACAACAGTCGCATCAAAAGTTTATAATTATTCTCTGATTGATGTTTGTGGGAAAGTCCTTCCTGAAAATATTGTGATCCTTCCTATAGTGTAAATTTATGTGATTCTTGGCATGGATTAGCTTTCTTTATATGGATCTCATATCAATTTCCAAATAAGGGATGTCACATTTCGTATTCCAGATCGATCTATGATCATCTATCGATGCAAGGATGAACATAACCTTCCAGTGGAAATTTATTCCATCTTATGGGTCTTGATTCCACTAAATGAATGTTATTTATCTCAAATGGTTGGCGAGAAAAATACAATTAAGAATATGACCATTATATGGGAGTTTTATGATGTCTTTCCAGAGGAATTTCCAGGTCATCCACCGAATCATGAAGTTGAGTTTTCAATAGAACTCATACCGGGTGCTATGCCCATTTCAAAGACACCATATAGAATGACCCCAATTGAGTTGCAGGAATTGAAGAAGCAACTCCAAGAGAATCTTGATAATGGATTGATATGCCCTAGTGCGTCACCTTGTGGAGCACCTATTCTGTTTGTTAAGAAGAAAGATGGATCAATGAGACTCTGCATTGATTATCGAAAACATAACAAAATCACGATCAAGAAAAAATATCTTCTCCCACGCATTGATGACTTATTTTACCAACTAGGAAGAGCTCAATACTTTTCCAAGATTGATCTTAGTTTAGGGTATCATCAATTAAGGGTCAAAAGGGAGGATATACCAAAGACAGCTTTCTGTACAAGGTATGGACACTATGAATTTTATGTGATTCCATTTGGTCTTACTAATTCCCCTACTATCTTAATGGATCTGATGAATAGAGTCTTTAGAGACTATCTTGATCAGTTTGTGGTAGTCTTTATAGACGATATTCTTGTCTATTCAAAGAGAAAGGAAGAACATTAAGATCACTTGAGAATTGTATTAAATACCATGATAAAGGATAAGGTTTATGCCAAATTTACCAAATGTGAATTTTGGCTTCAAAAAGATGCATATTTGGTTCACATAATCTCAAAATAGGGGATCTCTGTGGATCCAGCAAAAATAGAGGTTATCGAAAGATGGTCGAGACCAACAACAGTAACTGAGATCCGGCATTTTCTTGGTTTGGATGGATATTATCGACATTTTGTGAATATTTTTCACGATTATCTAATCCACTCACCATGTTGACTCGAAAAGGAGTTATGTTTGTGTGGACGGAGGAATGTGAAGAGAATTTCAAGGAGTTGAAATGAAGGTTATCCAGTGCACCTGGACTCACACTTCCTTGTAGTGGAGAAAGGTTTTTGATCTATAGTGATGCATCCAAGAAGTGGCTAGGAAGTGTTCTTATGAAAAATGATATGATGATAGCTTATTCCTCATGACAATTGAAAATCCATGAGAAAAATTACCCAACTCATGATTTGGAGTTAGCTATGGTAATCTTTTCATTAAAGATTTGGAGGCATTATCTTTATGGTGAAAGGTGTGATATTTATAATGATCATAAAAGTTTAAAGTATATTTGCACCCAAAAGGATCTGAATGTGCGCCAAATAAGATGGTTGGAGTTGATTAAGGATTACAACGGCTCAATTCTTTATCACCCTGGGAAAGAAAACAAGGTGGCAGATGCATTAAGTCGACAGGATCATGCTATCTTATCCATGATGAGGATCACTAAAGATCCAATATATATTTATTTACAAAGGATGGATCTTGGAATTATATTGGAAGGGGAAAAATATTGTCTTTCTCAAATGAATGTTCAACAATATATACATGTGAAGATTAAAGAGGTAGAGAAAGAAGATGTAAAGTTACAAAAGAAGGTGAGCAATGTTACTGAATTCAACCTTGATTGTGATGGGATAATAATGTTCAGAAATCGGGTTTGTGTTCCTCCCATCCCATAATTAAAGAAGGAGCTGCTGGATGATGCTCCTAGTTTTTCATTCTCTATTCATCCTGGAAGCACGAAGATGTATAGGGACCTGAAAGAGTACTTCTGGTGGGATGGTATGAAAAGAGATGTTGCTGAATATGTCGCTCGATGCTTGGTTTGTCAGCAAGTTAATGCTGAGAGACATACGTCTAAGGGGATGTTACAACCATTACCAATACTCAAATGGGAATGGGAAAACATCACTATGGACTTTGTCACCAGACATCCTAAAACATCCAAAGGCAATAATGCTATCTAGGTCATAGTTGATCGTCTTACAAAGTCTGCACACTTCATTGCTATTAGAGAGGATTTCACTCTGGATCATCTTTTCGGGATATATGTAAAGGAAGTGGTAATATTTCATGGAGTACCACTTTCCATTATATCTGATTAGGATCCGAAGTTTACATAAATGTTTTGGTGAAGTATCCAGCATACTATGGATATAGAGTTGAGTTTCAGCACTGCTTATCATCCTCAGACAGACGGTCAGTCTGAGAGGACAATTCAAACTCTAGAAGATATGTTAAGAGCTTTTCTCTATGGATTTCAAAGGTTTTTGAGATCAACATCTACCTTTGGTGAAATTTTCATATAATAATATCTTTCGCTCCAGTATTTAGATGGCTCCTTATAACGCTCTCTATGGAAAGAAATGCATGACTCTAACTAGCTGGGATGAAGTTGGGGAAAGAAATCTATTAGGACCTGATCTTGTTGATGAGATGGATGAAAAGGTCAGATCTATTCAACAACACATTATTGCATCTCAGAGTCGACAAAAACATTATGTCGAAAACCAAAGATAAGACCTAAAGTATGAAGTGGGTGATAAGGTGTTCTTATGAATATCTCTTTGGAAGATAGTAATGAGATATGGAAAGAAGGGAAAGCTGAGACCTAGGTATATCGGTCCTTTTGAAATACGGGATTGTGTTGGGAAGGTAGCTTGACGATTGTCTCTTCCACCAAATCTCTCTCAAGTTCATGATGGGTTTCATGTATCACTCCTGAGAATGTACACACCTGATCTTTCACATGTACTCCGCTAAGAAGTTGTACCGCTGTAGAAAGATCATTCTTATGAAGAACAGCCGATAGAGATTCTTGATCGTAGCGAAAATGTCCAAGAGAACAATACCACTCACTTGGTGAATGTTTTATGGTGGAGCCACCAACTAGAATAAGCTACATGGGTTCTTGAGGATATGATGAGGGATAGGTATCCTCATTTGTTTGTTACCAAGTGATGAATTTTGAGGGAGAAATTCATTTTAAGGGGGTAGAATGTAACCCCTGAGATTTTTTTGAGAACTATTTTGTTTTTATGTTATATAAATCATCAAATAAATCTTTCACTACACACAACACTAGGTTGTATTACTTTATACGCAATTGCGGCCTTCCTCGATAGTTTGTGTTGTATGCAATACCGAGTTTCACTAAACAACGATATGCTATTAAAATATTATTAAAAATGGCTATTATGAATAGTAATACCCAATTTTTGAAATTTTGTAAATTTTATCTTTCAAAATGGACTTCATTTATGGATTTGGAGTATTGAAATTAGCCTAGGGTGAAATTTTGGTATTATTCCGAAAACATTCAATTTTTAATGAATAGTGAAAACACAGTGTTATTATTTAAAAACCGACTTTTTATTTAATTAACTATTTATTTTATTTAAATTTATTTTAGGTAAAAATTGATACATAACACCTATATAAGTTAAATTTAATTCATTGGAGTCATTTTATAATATTTTTAGATATATAAAAATTTTATTGAACTTTTCACCGTCTTTTACCCACCTCATTGGAGACTCTGAAAATTTACATAAACATAATTTTACTGCTTCTGTGAGTGGAATTTAAAAAATCCGAGAGATAGGGTTAATATCAAGGACTAAAATGTGGTTCAACGAGATGAAAATGATTTTTGGTGAATAGTAACTTTCTACTTTTTTTTACCACGGTTAAAAGTTAATAGGGTAATTAAGGGTAAAAATGATATTATTATTACCCTAACACATGTCCTAATTCTATTGGATAAGTTTAATTCGACTAAAATAATATTAGGAATAAAATATGACCATTTAGGCCCACATGGATTAGATTAGGACATTTAATATTATTTTATTTAATGAATAGTTAAAATAGTTAAAATCAATGTTTAATAACTAAAAATTTTTTAATATAGGGTTATACATAAGATCAATTCGACTATAAACATTAATTAGAAAGTTAAAATTATTTCCTACGTAATGTTATTTTATTTATAATTTTTAGACATTAAATAATTTAATTTATTTATGACAAAATGATGATGCAGTAATTATCTTAATAATTAAATTTTGACATAATTGTTGTTATAAATACCCAAATAAATGTAAGTTGAGACTTTTAATAAATTACACTAATTTTATAGGTTAATATGACATGTTAGTATTTATTTAATTAACTTTTTTCGAACTAATCATTCGGTTATGATTTCCACAAAAATCAATTACCAAATATTGTCAAAATTGACATAAAATAGTTTTTAGAACAAATATTATATTATTAATTATTATTATATTCCTAAAAATATATGGTTCGGCCACGATACTTATATCATGATAGTGGTATCATTAATGAACCACTTGGGGGTCTCTTGGATTTATTTTGTATGTTTATTAACTATATAATATAAAAATACAAAGTGACATGGTAAATGTCAATCTAATTAACTAAGAGTTAAGACTAAAAGATAGTGTTAATATAAATACCCAAACCTGTCTAAAATCTATTAGATTAGAGTATTTCGACCCATCACCACCTTATCTTAGAAATAAATCAATTTGGAGCTATTAAAAACCGAATATGACTTTATAATAAAATAATATTTTAGTTTCTCCTAAGGTGCCCCTCTCCTCCCTTATAAAAGGGAACCTCCTCCCTCTCTTCATCACACCACTTTGAGCCTTCAATCTTGGAAAAATCCTTCCAATTTCTCTTCTCCACTTCCCTAGAAATATCCTAGTGGTCCGGATCTTCTTCAAAGACCATCTTTAGTTCCCTAAGAGAAGGTTAAGAAGAGGCGCTTCAAAGAAGAGGTAATGTCTGTTACCGATTCCTTCAACTTTATTTCTTATTCTACTTCTTCTTCTTTAGTTTTTAATTATGAATTAATAACAACAGTATCACTCATATACTTATATTTTATTATAAGTATGAAAAAACCCTATTTCGCCATTTATCCATCCTACAGAATACGAAATCACTGTTTGTGCGTACGTATGGAATATCATCTCCACGCCATGGTGTAATCTATTTTCCACCACCACATCATTTGAATGGGTATAATGGCGTAAATAATAACTATATATGATTATTGTAGAGTTATATTGATTCTGAAATAGTATACATACACTTCAATATGATTCCACGATCATGGGAATCACATCATCGCTCTTGCATACGTACGACCCACCGTCTCCACGATGTGATGCGACATGTTCTACATGATCTTCATTGCATAATGATTATATAAATGAATTGAATGATAAAATATGATATATATAACACTAATATTATTCTTGAAATGTGTTATCTATAACATAAAATGAAGAATAATAATTTATTCGACAAAACACGCATAAGAACAAAAATTAATAAACACCCAAATAACAAGTAGCAATGAAATATTACAAATAAGAAGCTAAGAATATGACCATATATGATATCATAACAATTATTATAATTCATTAATAATCCAATGACATTATTTAAATCATTATAAAGAAGGATCAGACACTTACGAAGCAAATCAGACCTAAGGTAAGTGAAAATCTCGCAATCTCAATTTTTATCCGAGATTGTTTATACTTCAGAATTTATTAGGGAATATTTATCATCCCCATTCATGTTTACTCAATATTTAATATTATTTATATCCTCCTACAATTTTTTTAAACCAATTTTAACCTTCGGTGAGTTTTTAGAAAATGATATGAATGGAATCTTTTGTCTTTTTTCGTACAAGGTACTTTTTGACTTTTCTGGCCAAAGTACGAGAAGAATTTTTTTTATCTAATACGGCATGAATGGATTTTTAGAAAATTATTCCCATGTATATTCCATTACAAGTTTTCTAGTATATTTTTAATAAACTTCTTTTAGTTTAAAATTATATGAGATGTTAAGAAAGGAAAATGTTTTTGAAGCAGAAAGGATATTTTCCTCAAGAATGGAGTTCAAGTGTTTTATCAAAGTTATTTTCTATTTAAGATAATATAGGGTTCTATTTATATACCTATTTTTACATTGTTTTGATTATTTTATTATGGAATTATTTTTATGATGTCCATTTATCTGATATGGATTGTGTTATGATGGCATGATGATTAAGAATCACATTTTTATTACATTAGTTATGCTATGATGTATGATTTATGATTCTATGGGACACATATGAATGGCTTCATTATGAAATGGGTGGGACCTATATCTAGCTCCAATTAATTGGGTAAATATTAATATCTCATGAGATAGACATGGCTGGAATGGTAGGTTAATCCAATTCAGTGAAACAAGACTGAAACGAGGAGTGAACTCGGTTCAGAAATAGACATTGTCTGCTAAGACAGTCTTGGCAATGAGTCTTTACTACTAAGAAATTATTATCTATGATTATGTGTTTATGACACAAAGTTTCCTATTTTATGTTTTGATTATAGGGATTACATTTTACTTCTTTGATTTATCCCATGTTATGAAATTATGATCTCTTTTGCAGGTTAAGATTTCCAAAATGTTATGTTCTTATGAATATGATGTGATTGATATTTCTTTTTTTTACCCTTACTGAGCATTTTATCTCACCCTTTTGTATGGTTTCCTTCCCCAGGTCAGGAAGAAGGTTATTAAGTAGGATATGCCAAATGGGACTCTAGATATGATGAAATAAATGGGAGGAAATGTAGATGCTTTATGAACTAGTTGTTTATGTTTCCCAGTTTCTAAGGACAATATACCTATACGGTCCTTTCATGGTTTTGTTATATATTGTAATAAGTGTACTTAAATTTTGAAGTAATAAAAATATATGTAATGTATGGGTCATTATATATAAAGCATATCCACATAATATATTCATTGAATAATTTTAACTTCAATGTAACTATAATTTTATGTATTTATTTCACTGTCTCATTCCAATCAATATTATTTATTAATGAATTACAATAAATGAATATTATTTTATAACATTCTAATAAACCGATTTTATTTTGTTATCCTCTAGTTAATCGTGATATTTCCTTGTATGAGTACAAATTTTCCACTATCTTCTACCAAAAATAATTTAGAAATTTTTATAGAATTATGAACTCATTTAACTCTTCATTTAGAAATCTATTTTCATTTTTAGTCATGTATTCAAAGAATGTTTATGTAAGTGATTAAAATTTTTATATTATTTATTATTGAAATTTTTACCTTTTATAATTCTTTAATGAATCTTATTTTCACCTTTTTAAAAAGGACACATTTCAAAACATTTAATATTGAAAAGTGAATTTTATTTTTAATCTAGTTTTATATGAACAAAAATAACCATCTTCATTTATTTGAATATTATAAGGAATGTTTACGAGGTTATTTTTAAACAACATGTTTTTCATAATTTTCTATAAATTATTAGTTTTTTAAAATTTTATTTTTGAAGATAAGGATGTTCAAAAACATTTATGATTTAAAATTTGATTTCCATATTGAAAAATATGTTTTCATTAATAATGTATCTAAATATTTTTTATCATATTTTAATTCATTAATAACAACACTCCATTATTCATAATTTAATTGAGGTATATTGGATAGAAACCATAATTATTATTCATAGGGTTGGTTTTGTTAATATTTTTACCAAAGATATTACTGATATTCACTTCCTTGGTCACCTTTTTTGTGGGCGTTAAATTTAACATTATTTACTCTCTATCCCGAACACATAATATTTACCCTTAATATCCATATTATTTATCATGTATATGTTTATTGATCATATCATATATCATTTCAACTTAAAATCATTCATATTTAATGTAGTTTTTTATTTATGGAAATATTGACAAGTCTACATTCATAAAACAATATAGATATTTGATGATACAATACATTATTTATGAATTAGATCAATTATTTGATATATGAGAAATGATTTGAAAATCAAAGATATGGGTTGGGAATGATTATTAATATCCCATAGATGCATTGTTAGTGTCACAGGATGATATTTTCAGCTATCTTTAGTAAAAAAGTTTCTAAATAAAATTATTAAAATATATTGAGGACAGATACTGATAGTAATGGTTTTACGTTAATGGTAATCATGATGACTAATAATTAATAATTATTTTTATTTAGAAATCATTTATTATTATCAATGAGATTCTAACATTTATATTATCTCTAGATGATTTTCATTCTAATTTTATTTACTAATTCAAATTTTTATAGTTTATTAAATTTATATATTGATTATTCTATATATAGTTATAATAATCTTATTACTAATTATGTTGATAGATTTTTATATTATAACATATCCCTAATTTCTTATTCATTATCTATTTATAATATGAAATATATTAATTAAATTGAATGTTTTTTTAGTTATTTACCTTTACATAATGATTATGCTTGATGATTCAATGTAATATCCATTATACATAATCCTTACTGATATTTAGATATCACCCTTATTTTTTCTCTTCTATGGAATCAATGATATGTATAAAAAATGATATTAAAATTATATATGATAAAAAAATTATATCCTTTAATAAAAATATGTTAAAATATTTGTATTGAAATGAGTTAAGGGAAATAAGAAATTGTCTCATTTACCCAGATAACTAAACTATTTAGTCCCATAGGATGTGATTCTTAGTATTTTATACCAATGTAACAAAGAAGCAAGTAGCTATTGTCTACTAGGTTCAAGGTCACAACGATGATAGAATTACCAATTCAATAATTTATTATAATAATAGAAATAAATTTGGGTAAATTTAATGAATGTTTTTATAGTTAAATTTTTCTAGGTTATACATCCATTGTAAGGATAAATAGGTGTTATAACAATAATATCAACAATATCAATAAAATATTAGATTTTTTAATCTTAGTAGATCATATTAATTAATTAACTTTATTTTGATTTTATGTTGATACTAAATAATATAAGATAAGAATTCACAATAATCAAGGTGAATCCTTAATTGATACGGTAGAATCACAATATTTCCAAACTGATTTTAATGTTTTCATTTTATGATGAAGGCTTTTAAAAATTGATTATATATTTCCAAGATAAATGAAATAATGAATAGCCTCAAAATATCTATATATAAAGAAACTATGGTGTAAAAATATAGGGTATAATAGAAAATTTAAATAATAAAATAACAAATTCATAAGTGTATTTAAAATGTTTCATTGTGTATTTCTAAGAAAAAAAATGGGTTTTTATGATAATTAATTAATTAATATTCTCTTGAATAATATATGGTAGATTTGTTTTATAATTAGTTTACAATAATATTATAGTGTTGATATGGGTTTTATCAAATAAATTCTATGTATGTGGAATAATATAATGGAATAAAGATAATATAATTTTTACTATCAATGTCCTAAATTAGTGGTATTGATTTTGATGCCACTATAATTTAATTTGTAGAACATTTTAAAAACAATTCATTATGAAAGCATTAAGGTTTTACAAATGGTTGTGTAATCATTATTATTTAATAGATATATTGAAGATATTGTGTATATTGAAATTCAATGGGGATAAATTATTGGTGGTGACAGGTGAAGTGTGTGAAATATAAATAAATAATGAAATATGGTTAAAAAAGATAAAACAGAATGTTTTTGAAAATTATATTGTATCATATAGATTGTGAAATTAATATTATTCAGGGTTTTAAAAAAATATTATGTAAATGTGAATAATATAAAATACACAATTATTATAGTTTATATTAATAATGTAATTTAAAAAAACTGATAGAAATATTGAAAAGTCTTTTTTATGTAATGAATAAAACACTTTGATATTATAATAATTTCTGAGATGAATTTTTTTATATGTTTTTAAGTGATTAATATACCAAAATAAACATATAATTCACTATATAATATTATCAATTTTTATTGTAGTGGTTTCTAATGTATAAATAAATAGATGTATCTACTCTACTCATTACTAGGCCCAAATCTTACTTGTTTAATGATGTATCTTATGTGAAAGACATAACAAAAAAAATTTATTTTCATGTCACATTATTTTATAATGATAATAATTTATAGTGGATGCATTGTTATATTAGGTTCATGATTCAAAATTTACTTAAATAATTAACATATTATTTATTGTAAATATTATCTTTAATAATATATAAAAATTTATTTAGTGTTTATTGAATAATTAAAATGAAATTATATTTAATTTTTTTCTTATCATGGATTGGGTATATAACATTATACATCAAAAGTCATGTTCTGGAGGGTTGTTATTTATATGAGGATGTTATATTACATTTCACACCATGAATTAAAATTTATTCACTCTAGGGATAATGAAAGTTGATTATATTACAGTGTCATAGTCTAAAACTCAAAATACCGAGATAAAATATGAAGTTGAATATGTGAGAGTGGAGGTCAAATATCAATTACTGATTTGGTGAGAAAAATAAATTAAAATTATTTATTTCTAGATTTATATAGGAGAATAAATATTAAAATACATTTATATCATGTAATTATTAATCAACAAGAATGTTTAGTGTATTGAGTGTTGTTTTTGGTATGTTTTAACAGAGTTATTGGTATTTGATATTAATATGCATATACAGATGAATAATGAATTCCAATTATTTAAACATATTTTGGACTACATCTTCACCCAAAATCCAAATTACTAAATGTTGTTTAATTTCAATTAATACATTTTTTTCATATTTTTAAAATGTGAGACGATACATTTTGTATTTTTTCATGCAATGGGATACAAGTTAATCTCATTGTATGAGAAGAAAATTTAGATTTTATTTACATTTTTTATGTGAAAGCATGATTTAATTGCATTATATATTCAATTCGTGTTTCTAACAATCAAAAAATAGATGATAAATGATAACTCATTGAGAATAAAGGATTAGTGGGGGAGGATGAAAACATCTCATTACAATAATTTCACTATAGTTATGTTATTTACACTATGATTTAGAGTTATTTATAATAAATTACTCAAACTAGAATTGTGTAATTTAGAAGACTATAACATTATGAACATAATGTAATGGTTTTCTGAGTAATTGATTCATGAGTAGTAACTATGTTTTCATTTATTATTTATTTTAAAATTTTACATGTATTATTATTATATATTACTTAATTTTGATACGATATAATGGTAAAAAAATTAAATTGTCGGGAAACACAATATATAATTGAACAATAACATTATGATTTATAAATATTAAATTTTACATGTGGAGAATAGTTAAAATAATTTGAAATGGTTCAATTAATATTTTCACATGATAAAGGGATACACTCAGGTTGAACAACTTTTTCCTAAATTAAAGACAATGTCTCATAAAAATGATCATATCTTGTCAAAATAAGCAAATTGGGGGTGCTGGAGAAGATTATTAAATCCACCTGCTACTATATTTATTGAAACTAAATCATGGTTTAATTTACTATTTTATGGTGTTTATGTAAAATTCTCATGATTCAGTAATCAAGATTTTTAAATATGTATAATAATTATGTATATTTTCCATATTATACTCTGTATGGCATAATATCCGTGTTTTAGTAGATGAATAAAAATATAATAATTAAATTTCTACTATATGTATATATTTAATTAGACCATGAACATTGTTTTTAGATATATGGTTGACCATGTTAGTGAATAACATTATATAAAAAACCAGGTCATTTTTTATAATATATAATAAGTAGACTATTTGTTTTGAAATTGCAGAATTGTATCCAAACAATCTTTCTAGAGAAAATGTAATGGTGTGAAGTGTCATGATTGAGAGATAAATGTTGTGTACAAATTATTTATGGAATATAAGAACTTTAAGAGGATAAAATAAAATCATTTATATTTTTATAACTAATTAATTATTATTTCTATTTGTATATAAAATTTAGTAACATATTATATTTTCTAAATAAATTAAAGTTTAATTAAATAAAAAGCATTTTGTGTGGGATACATTATGTCAATCAATCATTATTACCAACATGTAAATTGTTAGTATACCTTGAGAAAATATTTTATCCTCATCTTTTATTTTATAAAACTCTTAATATCTATTATATTAATGTTATTTTTTAATCAAACACACTAACCATCATGTAAGTTGAATTTTTAGGTTATTATGTTCTATGACCTGGTTCACCCTTACCACTTGGATCCTCATTATATGATCTAGTCAAATTATTAATTATGTATGTCTATAATTAATCTATATTATTCTAGAAATGGACCACATAGATCAATTTAAAATAATTATATATGCTATTTGGTTCATTTTTCATTAATTAAAAATATGAATTTCATGATTTTATTCAAGTAAAAAAAGGTAAATTTATATTGGGTTTATCTATAATGTTTATATATTAATATACTTGTTTAACATTATCAAATTCATCTGGTTTACATGAAAGTTTTTAAAATTCCGCAACTAGGTGAACAATGACTAATGTGTAAAAAAATATTCATTTATTACAACTATATGATTTATTAATTCGAATTTTTATTTAATAAATTCTTTAAATATTCCAAGCTATAAAATACATTTTATTTTTTATTTAATAACATGAATTAAAATATCTTATGGCTAAAATCAATTAAAATTACTTGTAATGATATAATAATGACATAATAATAGATTATATATATTAAAATAACTTCATGATATAATATAAAATTGTAAGATTTTATATTTTATTAATCAATATTTATTATATTAATAGTAAATAGATTTGGCTCAAATCTCATAATCATTCATAATATACTCGGCACCTTTTTATAGATACTAATTGATTTGAAGAAAAATATTATTTAATAAAAAATTATTAAAATTCAAAAACTTTATTTAGAAATGAATATTTTTAAGGATTGAACTTGTTTCTTCACTAAAATAGATTAATTATTCCCAGGTAAATTCTTAACATATGCCAAAATATGATCCAATGAATTGAAACACTCTATATTTTCCCTGAATTATTTCATGAATTTTTTATATGTCCCATATTGATTGATTTTTTCATTGACAACATAGAATAGATAATATTTTAGTTTCCTATTAAAATTGATAATTTAACATTATTCATATAATTATATTCCTAGAAAAACATATCCAACCAATATATGATTTATTTATTTAGATATTATTATTAATTATATATTCAATAATGAATCTAGATAAGTATGGTACTAATGAAGAATGGATGAGATGTATGGATAAATCGTTATCTAGATTAAACATTATACATGATTATAATAATATCTTCAGAATCATCGTAATCATATGACGACCCATATAGATTCATTTTTTAACATTCATGTGAATACATTATGGTATTAATCAATTATTTCTTGGAAAACTTTCTCTTATAAAAAACATACAGAAAAAACTATGTAGATTATACATCTATTTTTTTATACTATTTCTAAAACTCAATTAAAATTAATGATAATATAATTCATTGAAAATTAAATACATATTTCATGTACCTCTTGTAATAATACATCACCACATTATAGGCTCCATGGGGTGGAATTATAGGTCATGGGGACTCCTATATTTAATATTTTATTTTTTCAGGGATAGATGCCCAATAACCTAAAACAATATTCAAAAATTGTTATAAATTTTTTTTCTTCCTGATTGGTTATATTAAATATGTTTTTATGGTATTACATTGTATTTTATTTATTTAATAATATAACAGTAAAGTTTTTTATATTTTTTAACAATTTATACATTTTTTATTAATTGAACAATTATTTATCTTATTATTTTATCAAATTACAATATCCCATGACATTGGATTTGAAATACTTCTAACTATAATATTATAGTAGTAAAAATATATATTATATATATATACTATTGTATGTAACATATTCCTGATACTAAAAAAGTGTTTTTAGGAAAGTATTAATCATTCTATATTCATTAAATAACATCCCCTTTATTATTTTTTTAGAATCCACGATCTATAAATCCAATCAACTTACACAGTGATTGTCTTAAAATTTCATAAAAAGTCATTGAAAATCTATCGTAATTATTGTTTTATAAATATTTACAATCAATATCATTATAACTCTAGGATTGGTAGAAATAATGTTAACTATTTTTAGAGTAAGACCACAAACAATGTTTGTAACAAAATATTGTAATATAGGGTTATTAATTATTTAATATTTTACGTTTAGTATTTTTATCAAACATTTTAATGAAATAATGTTTTACATAGTATCATTTTTAATTTTCTAATTAAATAATTATAAAAATAATTAATCATTTACTATTATATATTTATTAGGTATAATTTTGTTAACATTCTAGACAGTTATTATTAATTATTATAACATACATGATCTAATTCACATTAAATGATTTACTATTCATTAATAAATATATTTGAAATCATCATAATCATTATTCTAATGATTATTTTATAAAGTGACA
Organism: Viscum album; assembly: GCA_963277665.1. Classification (NCBI taxonomy): domain Eukaryota; kingdom Viridiplantae; phylum Streptophyta; class Magnoliopsida; order Santalales; family Viscaceae; genus Viscum; species Viscum album. The sequence goes on from OY728150.1 coordinate 766,084,297, forward strand.
TTAAACATAATTTCTCCCCAATTGAAGTAAATATTTTATTAAATCTTGTGTCATGTTTTATAATCCCCTTTTCTACTATATATCAACAATGATTGAAATAAATATTTGTTTTAAAATTGACACTCTTTTAGAGGTAATGTATATAATTCCATTTGAATACTCATATATAAGATAAGTTATCTCAATAAGAAATAATTACATATAAAAAATAAATATATACTATAGCATTGTCATTCATCGTTAATTCCCTACGACACCATTCAAAAACAAATCCATAAAACTCAAACTATCCAACTCAATTAATTTACATGTAGAGAATTAAAAGTTAGCAGTTGAACCCAATGGGATAGAGAAATTAGTTTGATTAGCTTTTTAAGACGATTTATTTTTACATGATTATAAAAATAGGTGAATGAATGTTTGATCAACTAATTTTATATTAGCCGAATGAAATCAAGATCATAGATTGATTGATTGTTTGAGTAGATTTGGAATGTGTTATGGTGTTTGGTAATTTACAAGATCATGTTTAATTAGATTTTAGAAAATATTTTGATTATTTCATTATTGTTTTTTGGAATCAAGACAATAAATATCCAATGATCATGGTATCCCCTCCTTGATATGACTATTTTCTATTTCCATTGGTTAGTTAATTTAGGATTTTACTGAATCATGATTGTCTCAATTCTTTTTTTAAACATAAATTTCCAAAATGTTGACAATGGACATGATTTTTAGGGTTTTTAGTTTCAAAATTTACATTTTCGTTTTTAATAAAATTATCAAGGTAATTATTATTAATAAAAAAGTGATTGGAATATGATTTAAGAAATTTCACAAAAAAACACATTAAAAATAAAAATAATTAAATGCAGCAAAACGTAGCCCTTCGATTACATTTACATAATAGAAGATATGTTTACCCCTCTCATCCTAGTGATTATGGAATAATAGTTAAGGGGAAAGTAAAATAGAAATAAAATAAATGAATGAACTCGAATATAGGGCAGAAGAATTTCTCCAATATTTGATCTCTACCTAAATCATTTCATTTTACAACTAAATGTAGTCCATCAAATTATAGAATTTTGATGAGATCCACCCAAACTATTACAGAAAGTCTAATTTGATTACATGACCTGTAATCCTAATCTAATGTTTGTTTAGTGACATTTTGATCTGTGTGAAACATATTTGAAATTATTGACCATTGAATCATGTCACGATGCGTAACTATAGATCTTGACGTGTAAAAGATTCATGAATTGTAATTTCCTGAAATGGATTCATGGTTTGTGCCATGTTAAAATATAATACTATACATCATTTACTAATGATACATGACTTATAATTCCATTTTCTATTCCCTATATCTCATCATACATTGGTTTTAATAGTTTGGAGTCTTAAAAGTGCTCCATGATTATTCCCAAAAATCTAATGTCACACCGCTTCCCTACACTGGTATTAGAAAGTGTCATTTTTTAATTCATTTTCTCATCTTTTAGTCCCTTTTGATGAATCATCTATTTTTTAAAAGAAATAAAAAAAGTAAATACATTCGATAATTAGTGATATTGTTCATTTTAAAACAAAAAATACCTTAAAGAATCTAAAATATATACATGAGGTTCACTTATCAATATACTTATTGATCCATATATAATTTGAATGACAGATTATTCAAATACCTCAATGATAAAATAATAATTAATATTATAAATTCAAATCATTAAATAATTAAAGCATATATAAAATGTAATCATGTTCATGTTGACCAAGATCATGATAATTCTTTATACAATCACAAAATATTAATAAAAATGAATAATAATTTCATTACTGTAGTCATTATATAATTTATAAAATTTTAAATTAATTTAAATTACTTAATCAATTCACATGTTTTTCTTTGAGGCATCATTTAAAATTGTATAATTTAATTTATATATGGTTGAATTATTTTTCAAAAAAAATTGAAATCCAATTATCAATATTAAGGGAAAATATTCAATGGTACATGGTTAATATTCAATGATCTACTGTTACAATTCAATATTCTGTGGTCAATTTAGTAATAATTCAACAATCATAACATATCATTCAACAAAAAGAGTCCTTTGATGATGATCAACTTGATTATCCATGTACACTGTATATATAAATACACATCAGACCCTCTTTAGTGTATTATACCAAGAATTACATTCTAGTTTAGTCACTACTGAAATTTTCTATTCATATCATGGCCTATTAATTTATATAGAAAATATATATTTCCATAAAATTGATCATTAATACTATACTAAAACCATCAAACGAAATTTTTCAAATTTGAATCAAAATAATAATTATATATTTTTGTGACCACTCTAATAGAACACAAATGATCATGAAAAAAGAAAAATATTGGCTATGATGTGTGTTTAAAATAATTCTATCAATTATATATATAATTTACATGAATCATTTTATAGAATAAAAACACCTAATTGAAAATTTATTTTTATTATAATATTATCCCCAAATTTGTAAGCCTTTTATTAAATTCATTCTCATCGTTGATATATATAATCATATCATTATTCATTTTGTAACTTAAAATTTTTCATGAATCTATATAACGATTCATCTGGTGATATCTATATATTTTTTTGAATCTATAAAAATAATTCCTGAATTATCATATGATAACAAGGGGGAACCATGTTTATTGGGATTTTTGGTCTTGATTGAATTTTAAATTCCCTTCATTTCCCTCTCTATATCTTCTGATGAAAAGAGATGATTTATTACAATTATCTATATAGGTTATGAGAGGTTAATTAGCCTAAATAGGTTCCCCCGAAATAATTATATGAAAAAATTTACAATTTATAGTTTGATTAAACATAAAATAGTTATGAAGTGGTCATTATTTGGCAAATAAATATAAATATTAACCCCTGCAACTTTATAAGATAATATTTATTTATTTTTACTTTTTAATAATATTGTACACCTAATATCTCTAATTAGGTAAATAAATATATATTTACAACAAATGAGACTAAACTATGTCCTTTGGACCATTATCTAGGATTGAATAATCGAATAAAATTTTATTGAACATTGAATGATAAAATAGTTGTGTTCAATTAATAAAATTACAATATTAACACATGTTATAAATAAAAGAAATTATATTCTCATATATTTTGAATAAATAAATATTATATTTAATATTCAAGTGAATAAATGAGTGATAAAATATTATACAGTTATTTTGGACATGAATAATATTTAATTGAAAATATTATCAATATTCCACAATTGAATATAATTCCACAAAAAAATGAATTCACTATTTAACTTATTCAAATTTAAATATATTTGTCATTTTGATACACTTGGTATAATACACTCATGTCCAATTCTTAATGGAAATAAGTCTAAATCTCACATAAGGTGTGGAATCTAACAATGAATCGTAGTCCAAATAAAGAAAATTACAATTCAACGTAATAATGGAAAAAACAAATTTATGAATACAATTATATAATATAATAAATACATCCTTTATTTTACCTCTTAATTGATATATCATTCCTAGATTTATCAACATGAGTTATTATATAAATTACAATGACCATGAATTTTAGGTAGAATCTGCACTCTCAATCAATGATCCAATGAAATTACATAACCTAAAATAGATCACGAAAATTAAATATTGAGCATTATATCAGTTTATTAATATTCATAGAACACTTGATGTATTCCAGTTCACTATTAGTTAATAAATCATGGGGTTTATCATTCATCTATGTAAATAGATCATAATACATAATATTGTTGACCCTAAATATATGGATAAAAGCACATGTTTTCTGATAATAATGTTTGATAACGTATTAATTTTATTGGGTTCCTATTTGTGGGATAGTCCCCATGAAATAAATTCATAGAGAATCCAAAGGGTAAAATTTAAGAAACAAAAATCATGATTCTTATGATACCTCAACACATATTAATCAAAAAACAAATTGTTTCCAATTAAATTAATTTATCTATACTATAATTAATGTTTTTAATAATCTCTTCATAGAATTTTTTTTCTCTCAAAAAATAGAGAAATTATTATATACCATATATGTAGTGAAAATGATATAGAATTATAACATATTATATAAAAAGATTATTCCATTAAGAGATAAATATTTATATATATTCATAAAATTCACAATTTTATAATAAAAAGTAAATGATAATGTTTTCTATAGGTTATAAAATTCACAACCATGGATCAATAAACATTATATTGTGGAAAAAGAAGGTTCAAATTATTTTTCTATATACACATTAAATTTGAACATATTTCCATGATACAGATAATAAAATTTATTTAATGCACACTAGGAAAGAATAACATGTAGATGAAAAATCTAAATTTAACTAAGCCATGTATTTTACATTATTCAACCAATACTATATATCCAAAAATCATGGACAAGATTAATTTTCAATATAAAAACAATTATTCAAGTATTTTTTTATTACAATATAACTATATTATTTTCTATTACACATAATAATTAAAGAATATTTTCCTACATCTACTCAATGGGTTGAGAAAATAATCAGAATAATTTAAATATGAAAACCATTGAAATTAAATGAATAGTATATCAAAATGACCAAGCCAAAAACAATTTTCGTCCACATATTGGTATCATAAAACTAACATTCATATTCATTAATATCTAGATATTTAATTAATCCAAGAAATATATATATTTATATATAAAGTAGTCTCTCTATAAATATTTGTTGTCTCTATCTCCGTATATATATCACCCCTTATCCATGATAGAAAATATGACATACATAATTCAATATATATCCAAACATAGTATTGATGTCTAGGACATTCATAATAATTATACATGTAACATAAAGAATAATTGATGGAAACAAATATGAATAGAATAATAAATAAATTCTTTATGCATAAATAAATTATTTTTTCAATTAAATGAGATATAAAAATACATTTTTTACAAACAATAACCAATCCATTCAAAGGCTATTATTCACTATGGATGGTTTACTCAGTTAAATTTTTACATTAATATCCATAAAAAGAAATCCATATCTTCAATTTTATTTAACTATTTTTAAAGATAGATATTATATATATCATTTTTAATATACAATGATTTCCAAAAATGTGGAATGGGTTTCTGATTTTACACAACAATTACATTACATAATGTAAAAATTTAATGTTTGGGGAAATTAAATTTATTCTCATAAAAAATTTAACCAATATCACATTATAGTTCCCCATCACTTCTAATATCATAAAAATATTTTCAAAACATAATCAAACTATTTAATACTATGAACTAGAGTTACCAAATATATTAACTCATAAAATATCCCACTAATAGACTTTTTTTGGAAAATTACTTCATTATTTAATTCACATTATTATATTATATTTTCATGTAGAAAAAAATTTGTTCTAAACCAACACATATTCATTCAATTTTGATAATAGTTTATAAATTCATCTTATTTTGTGATGTTTTAAAACCATTATTTCAGAATACACAAGGATAATGCAATATATAATTAAACATGGTATATTCCTAGGAGGCCCTATAGTGTATTAATTAATGAAGAAATTTCATTTTCAAATAAAAAAATAATACAAATGTTGACACTTACATAACAATAGAAATATAATCTCCACAGACCATAATGTGTTTTAACAATTATTTATATATTAATATACATTAAAATAAAATAAATTTTTATTATAATTAGTTAGCATTATATTCAACATGAACCATATAGGTGATCCATTTTAAGTAATGAGTTTCTAATAGTCAACATTGTATTAATTTGTAATTGAATTCATGGATTAAGTGTAATTTTAAAATACATCACCAAAATCATCAATTTTAAGTGTCTATGGTGATCTTTTAATCCAATAATTACACCACTTGTTTCCATTCTATAATTTGGAATCAAGTGATACTATATTGATTCATGAGTATACAACTTTTTTATCACCATCCCTCTACGAACTCATATTACAAAATCCATTCTTATAACCAACCATATTCTTTATCAATACACTAGAAAATCACTTATTGATGTGTTTTATATATGATAATATTTATTTCACTCACACTGAATATATATCACATGTTATCATTAAATCAATTATTATTCCAAAAAAATAACTTCCAATGGATCAAATCAGCTCTATTTTATTTATTACCCTTTTTTGTTCACAATTCTCCCCATTTTATAATACACCCAATGGATAATTTAAAAATTATATAAACATTAGAATACAATTATTTGAATTTAAAAAAAATATTTGGTAAACCTAAAAATATCTATAATTTAAGGGTGTTTTCTAAACTCCAAAATTACAGATAATAATCCATATTCTTATTGAAACAAATGTTTTTTGGAATATATTTACAACATTATCATTTTTGATGTTATTAACTAATTCTAAAACCCCTTAATCACTTTTTTCATTAATAAAATAATATAATAATTTAATATATTTAATGTGTGTGTATTTTACATGTTTTTTCATGTGGCCAACTACACTTTTTTACATATAAAATCATTATAAAAATCGTCACTTCATTATAAGATCCTATAACTATTTCATCAACTAAATCATTTGGGTAAGTTATTATTTTAATTGAAATGTGTTCCACTTCATGAATGCTAATAGATGAAATCAATTATTTCTGTCTCAACAATCCAATGCATTTTTTTCCAATTTAAAAATCTTTTCCACCTATTGGATTTTAATACCACTACATGTCAAACCAAATCTACATGTATATTTTTTATAATAAACTATTTCAAAAGATTTTATGTTATAAAATGTAATCTAGAGATTCCTTAGCACATATTTTTAATACATCCTAGTTACTTTATTTGAGTTAATTGGAAAATGAATCTCTATAAATATTTCATATTCTATGTACATTATTTTTATTAAGTAACTAAAACTTATAATAATTATATTAAATAATATTTCATTTACAGATTGATTATTATTTATCTTTATTAGTTTTCTTCCAACCATAATTACGGTAGAAATCAGTTCACTAATATTCTTTCTAATATTATTCTAAAATTAATAATGATACATAATTTAGAGATAAATTTTTTATCACTCCATTTATTTCCTCTAAACCATCAAATTTAAGTGAGTTATTAAATCATTGAAATCTCAAAACTCGATTTTTTAAGGATTCCACATTGTACCTATTATTAATATTTTCTTTCTAAATAATTTATATCATCAACATAGATGATTATCATGATTAATTCTTATTTTTTAATCGTACCATAATAGTTGATATCAACACCATCTCCATTAAATTCTAGATTCTCATTAATGTGTCAATTTTATCAAACTAGGATCATGATTATTACATTAAGATATAAAAATATAATATTAAATTATAATCACTATTATCTCATTTTCAAACTTAAATCCATGTTGTAATTCAATTTCTGCATCCTCATTTATCAACCTATTTATGTATATCATCATTTAAATCAGTTTGAATATTCTCGAACTCCCTCATGTTTACAAAACCATTAATAAGATAATTGATTCATTCCATTCCCCGTATGGTAAATTATATTCCCTGTTAAAAATATTTATTTTATTAAATCCCTTAAAAATTGATAATAAATGATTCATAAGTAATTTCAATTAATGGCATGTTTCACAATAAACCCATGTTTTTTCATGATTACATTATATACATAAAGCTTATTAATAGTAATTTATGTCATTATTTACTAAAATTTTTAATCTCTTTATTATTAAAATTGAAAAATGTTTAATCACATCATGATTCATAAAATAATATTTTTTACACTTGATATAGGAAATGTATTCTTCTTAATGTTTTCATTAAATATTTTTTTGTAGTTTTTTTATCATCAATGATGCCATATTCATTGATTTTTATTCTTATAAATATATATGTTTTCCTATTAACATATAATTTATAATTACTTTGGATAGATTTTTTAATCATTGTAGTAATATGTATTGTATTTTCAATAAAAAAAATATTCATGATCATATATATTGGTTAATTTCTTCTAGAAATCAATAGACAAATTATTTTCGAATTACACTTTACACAACTTTTGAATCATTGATTTTAATAAATTCATTAACAATATTATTTATTTTATTATAATCCTATATATATGTAATAACTAGGTAATGTTACTTCAATAAGTTCACTTTCATACCTTGTCGTAGATTCATCTGATTTCATAATATATCAACATCTTACAAAAACAATAAAGTGATTTAATGTGATTTATTTATTTATATAAGATCTCATATAGTGTCTCATTCTTTTTTAAAATTATTAATAATATATTTTGAAACAAAATATATATTATTTTTTCTAATTTATTTATTTATAAGATGAACCACAATAAATTTTAATGAATTTTCCATTTGGTTAACCGTAAAATATCTTATATCAACCAATCAAATTTTTGTGATATTTTCACTAGTTAAATATATTATTGTATGTAATATTATTATCAATAGTTTTTTAAATGGATTAATTTATAGTATATGAAATTTTCCAAAAAAATCAATGATTGTAGAGTTTAATTATAATTTAATGTAATATTATTAATATATTTTTTTGTCCTCGAATGTGAAAATGGACATACAAATATTTTTCTTATATTTTATAATATAATGATGTCACAATGTGATATTAATGGAAAATAGATTTAATTTTAATATTTGGGTAATTCTATTCATTGACATAATTGTAAAAATATTTTGATCTCTAAATAAATAATTGAACCACATTTTAAACCAATTTTAGAACCCCCTATAGTTTATTCATCTTTTTAATGAAATCCTTATATATATATATAGAGGCACACACATATATATTTTATTTTATTGTACATTAATATATAAAAATATTTTTCATAAATTATATGGTTTAATATCATAAATATATTTTTGAATTTAAAATTATAATCATATATTTCTATGCTATTATATACATAATATATGTTATATAATTTTAAATATATTAATTAATAAATATAAACTTATAATATTTTCTACAATGCCACATTTTAATTCAATTCAATTTTTTCACTATTTTGAAATTACAACCAAAATTATGTTTTTTGTTTTATCATAAATTACTATTTTCATATTTAAATTAATAACCCATGCATATTTTAACCTATAATCATGGAGAGAAAAAATCTCCCAATTTTAAATGGTTGATAACCCATTATTGAATGAATTAAAACTTATCAAGAATAACATGACACAATTGACCATGAATAGAAATTCTTAATAGCTCAAAACTATATTATAAATTTCTATGGTCCTGCAAAGATGTATGCGATTTCAAGTGATGGTGTGTCACCTCTATATTCCATTTTGATGAGTAAAAAGTGAGTTCCCTTCTAATAATATTTATATTTCTGAAAAATAATAATATTACTATGGGATTTATTTAGCGATGGATAATTTATATATTAATAAATTCTAAATAAAACTGTAATTAAGGTTTCGTATCACATAGCTTTTACTAAAATCACAGCAATGGTATTCGTCGATAATACCCCAAGTTGGGCCCCAAATAGCACTATGATATGGTCCCCCACTTATAACCATATTTGGGCCTCGTACTTCCATTATATCTCCTCCATTAAAATTATTAGTTTTCCTTACTCTAAAATATCTACATATTGAGCTATTTCAAGCTTGAAATCATCATTAATGAAAAATAATTTGAATATCACTACTTTATTAATTTTTCTCATCATAATTTCTCCCATTTACATGAATATTTTTAAAAATATATAAAGATATATATTTGTATATATTTATCAAACATACATGTATATAAGAACTATAACACACCGACCCAAACCACCGAGTCTTAAGAGCCCTCTTCCACGACTCTCTATATTCATGATGTTGTTGAGTAGTGGTTATGGCCTACCTAACGATGTGGGGAGACTATGCCACCAATAGAAAGTGACATCATCCATGATAAATGAATACATAAGAAATAAATTATTAAATAATAAATAAAAAAATAATTATATGAGTAATAATAATGACAGCGAACAGATCTAATGTGACAACAATATAGAATATAGGGTGAATAAATTATACCCTATAGAATACTACAATGTAAATTCTTGCCAATTATAAAGCAAGTCACATATATCCTGAGGTTCATCCATCATCATCCATCTGAACCATCAATCTCAGGCCCCATTCCCTACACTGAAACCCATAGCATGAAATGTATTGGAGAAAACAAATTCCCTAATATGTTGTCAGTATATGATTTTGTAGAAACCCATCTATTACTCGTAGCATAAGATCATAATATTTATATGTGAATTCTATAATGATAAATAAAAAATAGATATAATAAAAAATGTATCACCAATGTATTAATATATGTCTTGTACTTAGAGGCAATCTTTGCAATCCTCAACACCATACTAGAAAGAACAATTATTTTCCATTTGAGACATTATGCTTGATTGGATTTCCCAAAAAATGATAATGACATATACATTCCCAACGGATAACCTAAAGTATTATAAATAGACCTGTAAAACTTCCCCTTCAAGGGAATCTTCATTGATGATTTATATTTTCAGTTATATACATGATAAAAGGTAAGTAAAATACAATAAAAGTTATACATGATAGATCTAACATAAAATCATATAAATTATTATAATTAAAAAAATCAATTCACATGAAATATTCATTGGAATATTTCTTTGGGTTTATGTATACATACCAATAAACATATCAATAATATAGATAAAACATGTGATAATTTCATGGGCTTCATAAATATTTTACAAGAGCATAGATTATGAAATATGTCTTTATACAAGTCTAGAAGAACCATTAGATCGTAGAAAAAAAAATCTTCATTCATTTATAAATATTAGATTGAGGTAAAATAGAAACCGCACCTAAAATAACTAGTTTGATGTCAAAAAAATAATGAGGATTCCCTATTGAAAATGGCATCAGAAAAGGCATTTTGTAAAATCAAAAACGTCAATCGAGATTCCAATTCACTACAAGATCATATAAAAACATAGAATATGAAGTTTAAAAAGTTTTACCTAACTTTTTTTTGAATATTGATCAATAATATGAAAATATAAATTATCATGATCTACTAATATCTTTTTGGAAAGCATATGAATGGTCTAATTAGAATTAGGGAAATTGAGTCTGGATTTGGAAGGGGGATAGCCTAAAATTTAATACATATATCATGGGGATTAAGGATAATGTAATGAGGGGAATGAGAAAAACATTGAGAACTCATGAAATTAATTCCACAAAAAAGTGAATAATTCATAGTGTTAATTAAGAATTCATGTCATGATTACGTGGGAACATTGATAATCTAAAAAGGACATTTCCTTGGAAAAAAATAACCAGGCATGGTTCACATCAGTAATGTGGAAATTACATAAAAAAAGTATTTATCATGATGATTTTTTTCATATATTCCTCAACGAATCCATTCATGTCATGTATATACCATCATAGTGTGAACTGATCCATTAGAAAAAATATATTGACATTGATCCATTTTCATCACAGAAAAAACCCTAATAGCCAAAAATAGTTTTATTAATCCCTTAATATTGAAGAAACATATTAATATATTTACCTTATGACTTTTGATATTGTATATATCTCCCATCAATGAATTATCATTCTCATGATGTGTCCTTAGAGTTATTCTCAAACAAATTGGGCCACTTCATCCGAATGTAAGCCTTCATCTCTGATGACCCTTCTTGAATATTTAAATGGTACAGAATGACCTCAAATGAAAAAATTATTTTCCTAATTAAGCATTATATCTTAGTTCCACTATCTGAATAAGTCTCTCTACAAAATATGAATCCATTTCCAAATCAATATCAGTGTAGTCGATCACATGTGTATGATCGGGATCATACTTTTGATGTTGAGACCCATAGAATTAATTTTCCGTAACATGATACTATGGGGGAGGGTTCAACAGATAATCCACCATCCATATTAACTAAAAAATCATGAATGTACTACCATAACATGAGGGAATCAATCCTTTTCTCAACAACATATTCTCATCCAATGGGTTACCTACAAGAAACAATTATTTCCTAACAAATACACAACATGTTATCTCTTACTGTAAATATAAAGATCCATTTATAAATATATTTCAACTTCTATAAGTATGGCTTTTATTTTCTTATCTCACTAACTAAAGACCCATTGAACTCGTTCCATTAGATTGGTGAGAAACAAGTAGGGAGAAACCTAGCCCCCAATAGAGCAAACTGAATTAATGGTCGACTGGTGTTATTATATACTAATAGTTACAAATCCATTGGATCATCCCAATGTTCTCTTAAATAATTAATACAAGATTAATGATTATACTCTATAGTAAAAACTCAGTTTCTCTTTCTACCCATCAGTATAATAATGAAAGGTCATTCTCAGATTCATATTATTACCCATTTCCTTCTGTATTGCTTTTGAAAATATAAAAGCTGGAATTTGAATCTCTCTCACATAAAACTCTAAATGAAACATGATAAAGTCTCATTTAATAAAAAATACATATTTTCCCTAAATCATCTATATATTTCATTTCTTATATTTATTTGATGTGAGAATCCTTAGTCGTTGGATACACATCCACTCAAAAGGTGTCTCCACCACTTGGGGTCCATGAAACCCCATTATAAATACTCTTATCACTTCACCCAACTTCTAAAAAGGAACTAGAAGTGGCTGGAGTAACCCACTATGCCTCTAATGTTCATCCTTAAATTTTTTACAAGTCATAAAATTGGAAATGAGGTGACGATATCTCCCTCCATGTCAGGATATCAGAATTACTGGATGACATCATAATTTGTCATGGTAAACCCCATGTGCACATATAGATATAAGGAATTAATGGATATCCTAGAATCATCTCAAATGTATGATTTAAACCTCAACCTAAAATAAACCAAAAGCACTCTATATATGTCAAATGGCCTACCAATAATTATGAACCCAAATATACACTGTTAATGAATTATGATACACTCTAGATAAAGTTCATGATTTTCCATCACTCATTATAAAAAATATTACATGATTTGTATGGGTAAACAAATCACAACACATTGACCCTCAGCTATTCCTGAATTTTAGTATTTCATAATGGGAATAGTCTTCCATCCATCTTCTGAAGTCATCCCTCCCACCATTTATATTTAATTTTTATTGTATTGGAAACCAAATTTTCATTTACTGATGTATACATCATCTCAAAAACTAAATACTAAAACAAACATCCAAATGTTTATGAAAAATATTTAGGTCACACTGGGATGAAATGTAACACTATCTATTGTGGTTTGTATACATGATAAATAACTTATGGAAGAAGTTGGTTAACAAACATTTAAGTGAATGAACCGTAACTACTAAATCCATGTCATGAGTAGTGGAGTTCCACTACTGTCGTCATAACACATGATACCCATAAGGCACTATCGTATCACCCTGCATCAGAACATCGCAGAAGCCAATACGAGTCATGCTGATAGACATAGTATTCTAAAATCCATTCTTAAGAGGGGTCATGATTAGAGTATATGTCATTATTTTCCACATCTCTAAGGAAAAATTCACACTAATTCAACTATTAGAACACCACTTCTTTCATAGTAATCAAATTATTGGGTTCTACGAGGTGATTATGTTCTAAATGAATATTATATAAAAACCATTCAACATGAGAAACATTTTAATACCAATACATTACCATAAAATATATGAATCAAATTTTTCATATATCAAATAGTATCCTTACTTGAGATAACAACAACATGTAAATAGAACCACCAATATCCCAATGTGGCTCTTTATGTACTCGGTGTAACATAAATTTCCAAGAATAATACACTATACCATATCGATTTTTCTACTATGTGATTCATACACCATGAAATATATATGTATTTCATCAATTAAAAAACAACAAAAGTAATATTTGTATTGGCGAAATATCATGTTTTGGAGTCACAATAACAATACAATAGAATTAATATGTCTAATGAAAATAAAGGGATACAAAAAAACACGTACCTAAATTGAAAAATTTACTTCGATATGTATTCTCCGATGAATCGAACCAGATGGAATCTATAATTTTGATCAATCATAGTGAACCATAGAGAATCCCTAAACTGATAATCCATATAGTCTTAGTAATTTTTATTTAAAAATCCATGGGGGACTATGGCCCAAAACAGATCATGTTGGTCTAAAATAGTGAACACTAATGGCATCTACCAATGCAGGACTAATGGATTTTTATGGAATGGATCTTGATAGTTGAAGGATAATACATTATTTTTTCTAGTTTTACCAAGAATCAAAGAAGTATACAACATTATTTCCCTCTCAAAGTGGATGTGTAGAAATATTATAACTATTGGGGAAACACATGAATTTATAAACGATATATGTGATAGCCTAAGGGATTGTGATCTAAAAATTGATTAATATGAGGATGATCAAGGAATAAACTCCCACCCAATATAATTTTTTTCCTTGACTGTGACATAACATGAGTCCATTATGAATTTCAAATGATTCTTCCCTGATGGGGTCTCCTTGGATAAATTAAACACTGAAAAAAATAACATATAGCCATCATGGTCATTAAATTCCACACATTCACACATGAACCACATTTTTAATGAGGTGTCAATATACATTTTATGACCCTTATATAGAGAAAGCCATGAAACATATCAATATTATAAATATTTTCATTAAATAATGATCCCAAAAACCCTACAATCCATATTCCATCACGAAAAAATATATGAGATCCAATTATAGAGTAAAAGAACCATTTCCACCTATAGAGATATAGATAAGATCTTTATATGACCAAAAAACTGAAAAAACATTCATGTTTGTCCTTCTCAAGTTAATTCCATAAACAATGAAATCCATCGAACATTATTATATTTATTCTAGGAAACATGTAACTATTTTTTCTATGACCATACTCAGCATCCAGTAAAACACAAAAATTGTAAGACTACCATTGAACTTCAAACAGATCATCATTGGAACACCCAAAGAGGAATTTCTCAGTCTGATGAAGCTATTATTAGAAATATAATTTAGATATATGTTGATCTATTTCAGGTTAGTGTGTGAAATTAGATACGGTGGAATTAGTGTGGGTCATGCTCTATATTGTAGTACTATCTCAAATTGAACTCCCACGTATAGATGTGCCTCATATAATACATCTAGAATAACATCCCAATATAATTCTAAAACCACAATGAAGGATGAGTTATTCACTACATGATTCAATACAAGTATCATGTCAACCATCATCATATAGAAGACCACTTTTATGAGGGTCCATTCCCACTATGATTTTTTAATGTTCCATTAATAGACCAATATAAACCATTATCCATTAGGTGATGAATCAATCACTTTCATCTGAAAAAAATTATTGTATACTCAAAAAATATTCAACCAATCCATTCTATGGATCACATAGAAATATTTCATCTATTAAATTTTGATTCTACAAACATGATCAATGTTAAATAAACCAATAGGAACTCTTGGCAGATTAGTGGCATGTCCACTTACATTCCCTAGGGATTATATATTGTCATTATATCAATAGAGAATTTTACTCAAAAAATATAATTGGTAACCACATTAGTAGATATGGATGAATTAGATCCTCCTATTTAAACAAATCCATTAATAGTTTATAATATTAGAGTACTATAGAATGATCTTTGTAAGGTGAATCTCTAATGTATCCTAAATGAGGATCGACTATATAATTCTTTCTGACCCCCAATCCACGATTCCCTATATTCTAATGAGTCACTGAGTTAACTAGCCATTTTGGGGTATTCACCTACTACTGATTTTCTATTCCCACACCAATGATTGATTTAGCTCTATGAAATCAAAATCTCATAAAAAATAAAATTTTCAGATTCCCATTGAATCTACATCGGAAAAATAGTTTTAGAAAAAGAGGATATTTTTATGAATGTATCCTTTCCCCCCATTGTTATATTATATTTCATATTCTTTCAACACTCAAGTAGGAAAAAGTACTTTTCTCTACTCTGATTTCAATCGAAAAACCTATAATCAATATTCATAAATATTCTTATTATTTGGTGAATAAACAACTGGGACTATATTGGAGAAGGTATCAATATTTCTACTGATAATAAGAAAATTCCTAGATTCACTATCCACCTCGATTCCCATATCAATAATTACTTCATTATGAAGAAATATAGCCTTGTTCATTAGATATAATTTTCATTCCTATCATCCTAGAATGGGGTGAAGTCCAATCACAATCATCATTTCTTGCGGGGATTTAACCCCCACGGAAATAGGAAAAGAGTTATTCTTTTTTTTTGTAATGCATGATGAGTAGTTAGACAAAGTAATCATTCCATATTGTTTATTGATTAACTGTATAGTGTTGTCCAACATCAGATAATATAGACAGAAATTTATGAATATGTTTGATATGAAGGTCACCCATGTTATCACATCCCATATGCTAGCCTCTAACAAGACATGTCACAATCATCCAGCTACACCATGAATCATAAATTCATGATCATAACCATAATATCATATATGGTATCTTCGTTGTTGAAAATAATCACTATGAATCATATAATGCTTTTTATATAATTGGGTTCTTCAGTTTTCTAGAATTATGGGGGTGTTGGAGTTAAAGGTTACATGTAGATTAAACCATCATTGGACCAACCCTACGTACTCCTCGGTCATGAAAAGGTACTATTAAAAAGATTCCTGGTTAGACCAGATATATTGGATTACGTACTAGATTTTTTATAGGAACATGATTTATTTCATCCCCCTTACTCAATAGGTGGATTAACTGGATTCATGAGACGTCTACATGTCATAATTTCTATAATCTTCTGAAAATACAATCAGAAATACAAAAACATAATCATTAAGAATGTTAATTGAACATAGAAAAACACAATGGTTCATAACAAGAATCATTCTAAGAGGCTACAAAAAAATAACAAGGAATAACCCCCCTATTCAATTACCAAATCCCATTTTATGATTCCAAATATTCATGTTAGATAGAACAACAAATATATAATAAATCATATAATACAATAGGACCAAATTAATGAATTGAGGAAATAATTAACCATGAAGATCCCAAAATTTCAACATGAATATTATTATTTGGGATACATCTAATGAAATTAACTAAATATATATGTAATTCAGTCCTATATTCCTTGAAGGAAGTATGAGCAATGAATAATTCAAATAATCCAAGAAAAAGGTACATGATTCATCGCTAAAGGTGAATTTCATCAATGTAACATCATATAGTAAAACATATTTCCACACTTTATAGAAACATGTTGGTCGACCATATAGTTCTAGATAGATAGTGAATTAGTTACCCTATCATAGTCCTAAAAACATATATCATGAATAACATATCCCAAATCAAGTCAAGGAGGAGAAACATGTTAGTGAACACTGTTACCATTGATAAATTTTGTATGATCCTGAACAGAAACAATGGGTTTTTGGTATGGTTTCCATAATTAAACAAGTGAGCCTCCACATATGCAAGTTGATATTGACTGGTGGTGAGGGGCTCTATAATGACATGGTAGAATATTCTCTCTAAACCATGTAAAATCATATTATTATATGGGATATGGTATCAAATAAATTAAAAATTAATTAATACATGGTTAATGATCAATGTAACAAAAAAATGAAATATAAACCATCATAATGTATGAATATTTTGGAATCACTAATGAATCTCAAAACAAATAAAGGGATCCAATGTGTTTTCAATATTATAATGATAGAAACAAAATCTTTTCTCATTTCCATGTAGCATCATCTCCATCCTCCTAATGACCAGATCAACCATCCCTTATATTTCCCCTAACCCCTTCTAGATTTCTATGCATGAATTTTACAAGTATATTTAAATTCTCTACTAGTGCTGGATTAGAATAGCTAGTAGGACACAACCAATGGAACTAAAGAGAATTGTATATGATATATAGTTTTGTTCTAATAATTAAAAATTCATAGAGATATGAATAAAAATATATCACACACGTTCTAAAATAAATTGGGTTCCAAAATACTAACTCCACCTATTTCATCACCACATCATAAGGACCAATGATTCGCCATCTGGAATATTAACCATGAAAGGATACCAAAAAAACATGACTAGAATATCCATCTTCAATGAATATATTAATATATTTCTACTAGGTATCCAACACGTTCCTTCTGGAATAAAAGTCTATGAGGTTAAACTTCTATGCTCAATTGTTGAAAATAATAAAAAACACAGTATGACACAAGATATCAATGATAGAATAGACATATAAGAAAATAAAGAATAAAAATAACTAAAATAATTCATTTATATGAACAATATGTTTAGTTATATAGCGATACACACATACACACACTAACACATATAATCATTCCAATAAATCATATAAAAACATGCTATAACGTAAATGGAATCATATCATATGTAAAACAAAAAAAATTACAGAAAGTGAAACCATACATGCCTAGAATAATCTCTAAAAAATAGAACAATTCCTTGTATGAAACGTTTAAAACATTTGTATTTATGTTGAATATGGAAAACACCCAAAATGTCTTGGACAAATCCAACATAAAATAGAAGATCTTCTATAGTCAATAGTATTGGTCTATGCATTGCATAAAATCTATATCCATGAATCTGAATAAAGATTCTAAAAAATAAAATTAAAACCATAATTATATCATTCAAACCCCATCTAATTCAACAAATAAGATGATGAACTAATATATCTTGGTTAAGTATTATAGGAGATTATTGAAAATGATTGAAGAAAATGTAACTGATTTGATGCCTTCGATAGAGTTGGTTTTCCATGGCCAATGAGAGTAGTGGAAATGGGTTATGTGAGCCAAGAGTCACATAGATATATCCTTGTGTTTTGGGTGTAAACACAATATAAATCAAGATATGAATTGACTTACCATTTAATTATATCATATAAAACATGAAACATTCACAGTGTAAATTAATAACTAACATAATGAAATCAATGGAAAACCATAAGATGAACAATACATCACTCATCATAAAATCGGAACACCTGATTGACATTTTTATTTTTACGTTCACATCATAAGCCTATTTGAAAAAATGAATTTAAGGTTGAGGGATCCTTCTAATATCAATTCACATCATGAATATAAATTCATAGCATAAACCAAACATGTAGAAAAAATTTACATCCATTGGTCCCTTCTCATCCCCCAACATAAGCAACTCAATTAATTAGATCCTTAAATGTAAAAAGCATATAGTGGGTCATATTATTATATTGATGATTCTATACACCTAAACATAGTTTTTAATGTATGTGTTTTCATATATATAGTACGATATATATATATATATATCTATATACACACATAAAAATATATTTGAAATTATATTGTTGTGTGTGTATATATATAATATATATATATATATATGTTACCTATTTTCTATAAAATTTATTTTTCATTTAAAATATATATTCTTATAGGTTAAAAAGATATATATAAACAATGGTATATTAAAATATATGATCAAGAAAATTTTATATAAATTTATATAATAATAATTATTACTTATTTTATTTATATATAAATATATGTTTAATTTTTTTCTATTTCTAGTATATATATATATTGTAGAATACTTTTTATAGATAACATATACCCATATTCGTATATATATATTTGGAAGTGTTGTTATATATATATTATATACATTATATATATGTTATATGTGTGGTATATTTTCATGTGTATCCATATTATAAATAAATATATTATTTAATTAATATGTTTTTTTATATAATATATATTTATATACAATTATTCATTGCTTTAAAAATATGTGTATATATATATTTATTGGTGAAAAATCTATTCATGGGGTTCCTCACATTTTCCTCTCCTCCTAGGCATTGATCCTTCAATCTCATCCATGATCTAATTCAAGATAAATAAGTCTCATTGAAAGCATATCGATAAGGCCATAACTCTCGGTGCTTCATTCCTTTGATTATATATCCATGTGGAATTCAAAATCCATGTGATCCCTTTTTACATTTTCTCATTTAATTATTATAAATCTATGATTTCTCCCATATTGGATTGACTTAATGGATGACATTCAATGATCAAGAATGTATGAGTATAAGGTTGGGGTGCTTGGAGGTCAAAATACTTTTATGGGTTTTAGGGTTCTTAGATAAATACAAATATTAGGTTGACTATGTGAGACCATTAATCTAATAATTATTTCTTTTATTTTGGTAAATTGATTAATGGGATTCCATTTATCATGCCCTAGCCCATTTATATATATTAATCTAGTTAAGTGGATTTTAAATCACTAGGTTAGTTATGATGATTTTCCTGTTATTAGTTAATTAAATTTTAAATGATATGATTGGTTTCATAGTAATATGGTGGGTACGGCCTGATATATGAGGTGGTGTTGAAAAATGGGAATAAGAATATATGTTTTATCATGATGGTCATGGATTGATACACATGTTCGATGATAACCACCAGGTTGAGGTGATATGGTCATTCGCTCGAGGAAATGAGGTCATTAGGGGGAGAGAATATCGCTTGGTACCTGATATGTTAAGGATCTTCTATACATTAGTGAGGTGTTCACATATGGAATGAGGTTCCAGATGATGCGGATTATATATTATTGGTTATTTCCAGTCCCCATTTTTAGTTGAAATTATATTTGAATCATTTTCACACATATAAGCATTAGTAAAGGTGGTTTTGAAAACACATTATAGGTGAATGAATCTGTTGAAATTTTGGTATTGCTAATGGTTTTGGATATCACTTTTGAAGGATTTTATCACCATATAAATCTATTTATTTTGGTGGTGAACCAATAGATGATGGTGTTGAGACTATCAATTTAGGGATGATTCTCACCCTTATATATGATAATGACAGTCTGGGTTTATGGGAGGATAGACATATTCATTCCTCTGGATGTTGGTTTGTTGATCCAATGGTGACTTATTATGTATTTGAGGATAGACATCATCATGCCTTAAGTTGTTAGATGTTATTCCGATGGTGTCTTCATGAGAAGATATAAGAGGGATGTGGGACATATTGATGTGTATTCCATTTAGATGTTGATTACCTTTTAGTTCCATGTGAGCTGTCAAATGGTAGGTGGTACTAGTGATATAGTTATGGGAGTTTCTTGATGGATCACTATGTATGATTTATCTCATGGGATACTTGGGAATTATTCCATGGTTCTGCTCTAATGAATATACACAAATATATGTGTGAGTGTATTCACATATTTATTATATATATATATATATATTGAGGAATGTGTTTAGAGATAATCTATTGCTGGCCAATGATGGTAAATGATCATTTGTGGTTATTTAGAACAAGTTAGCTATGTAATTATTAAATGTATATTAGTGTTGTGTTATTATTTTTTATTTTTTATACTCTATAAAATTATGGATGTAGGATAGGAACATGTTGGTGGTGGAATACAGAGTTAAAACTAACACCCTACATAAACCCCTTGATATGTATATTTAATTTTTAGTTTTGAAATCAAACATGGATTCATGTTCGGTTGATTTATCTTAGTGGTTATATGTGTAAATTATCATGGAATGGGTGGAAGGGGACCATGTGGTTCCTCTGCATTGATCCAAACATTATTTTGAGAATTTATATACATAAATTTATTTATATAGTCAGCCACAGGAGACCTTCCAGGTTTATATCTTTTTTATGACCATAATTGCATTATATGAATTTACAAATTTTGAATTTTGAATTATTTCCAATTTTTATTAAGATTTTACAATGTTATTGCGTATCTTATTTGTTGGTTTATATATATGTTACTTTCTAATTATAATCACTAGAGGGTATTGTCTCCCAACTGTCCTCTAATGAGACCCTCTTTATGAGTGAGAGACCTTTGGCGTCTAGGGAGGCATTCCTAAGGACTAGTTGCGTACTTTTATAAAGAACTATTGAATAAAACACTAGAATGGTAAGATATTGATGGAATTGGTTGATTTTATCTACACTTTTTTGTCTTAAGATTTTGGAAATGGTATAGAAAAGACTATGTAATCAGAACATGATAATGACTTGTGTTTGGGTGACTTGTTCCCCATGCATGGGGGATGAAAAATGTTTCATAGAGTAGGGAATTGATGTTATGTTTTTTTATCTTATAGTTGATTGATTTCCACCTCAATTAGGGAACTTGAGTGTGTTATTATTGTAGTATGTTGTTGTGAACCATTGGCCATTATGTAATGGGAGGTAAATTTTATAAGTCATGATAGGAAATTATGTTAATAAGATTTATTTTTTTATTAGGAATTTTGTTGGGAACCTTGAAACATCTATGATGGTTTGGGATATAAATGGTGTCAAAAAAGAATATTAATAGTTTCTTTTTCATCTATGAATATTTGGTGTCATTTTACTCATACATACCAGGTATTTGGTTTATAATGAGATATTTATGGCATTCTCTGTGTGTATAGAATGTATGGGTCTTACCGTTATAAGGTTTTCTAGGGATGACACTATGGGTTGATTTGTTTATGGTGTAAAAAAGTATCCTAGATTGTAATTTTCCTACCTATCCATTGTGGTGGAATTCTACTAAGCTACCACATACTGATATGCCTGATATGTGAGTCCTCACCCTATTATGCTATGGTAGTGGGTCATGATTCAAGATGATACTTGATACCTTATAATAATATGGGTAGTTAAATGACCATGAGGCTGGATGTCATATGACATGGTTCTAGTAGGGGAGTGTATGTGTGGTGGGTTGCAACTCCTATTATATTTTTTCTTTATATGTGATATATATATATAATTTTCATGGTCATTGGACACTATAATTTTGTCTACAAAATTATTCCACCTATATGATATATAATGTATAATCATGTGGGAAGAGATGTGGTTCCAATAGAGTGTGCATAGGATCCAGACCATCAGGGTTGGGAAGAGGCCCCTAATGGTCCGCATGATCATGAAACACATGTACAGGCTCTACTATAGATTTTACAACCAAAATATATGGTATAATTTTTTTCCATGGATGGATGAGAATATCAGGGAGATCCTAGTTTGGGTCATATAGGAAATTGATAATGGAGATCAGGGAGTTGAGTCATCTATGGAGTATCATAAATGTGAATTTAGTCTCATCACCCACAATTATTTCAATATGAGGGTGGACCATATCCACTAGAGAACTGGATTATATCTGTGAGGCTGGTTTTCAATATACTGGAGACCCCCAAAAAATAGAAGGTGAATTTAGCTACATATATACATAGAGGAATGAAAATATATCTGTGAGATGTATGTACTTGTATCAAATGATTTCATCGATATATTATAAAATGAAAGCATCCCTAAGACATTAATGGAAGACTGATCACATGAGCTCATGATCATACAGTAGAGAGTCACATCCCTTGTATAATGTGTGGATAATTTCAAAGACCAATCCAGTTTTTTCACCTATTATGGTGGGAGATAAAATTTATTGGGCCAAGCAACTAGCATTCCATTAGGGAATATGATAATATTTCTTGGCTTAAATCATTCTTTGAGGTTGGGAATCTAGGACTAATAGGTAATAGTAAGTGAGGGCATGAGGAGTCTCAATAGGGATATCTGGACAAAGACACGACAATTCCACTATATAGTAGTTCTTTTATTGTGTGTTTTCTAGTGACGTTTATTGGGGATTGTTTGGATATAGTGTGATCAAGTGCCAAAGTAGTGTGCACAAACATGTCGATAGGATATTTGGCGGGATAATGATGGAAACCTTGACAAACAACTATAATTGAAGGACTATGTTAGAATCTAGGATCGTAGGTTGGTTGATGAGATGGTATCTTGGATTTAGTTTCACATTAATGTCATGATAGAGGTAGAGAGGCCTTGTAGTTGGTGTAGTAGCCGTTAGTTGGTGAAGCTAAATATGGAGTATGAGATTTAATTATTCACGATATGTGGATGATAGAATTATATTGATCTAGATGGTTTATAGTATGAAGGTGAGTCAATTATTTTTATAAGGAATCCCTGATCATGGAGTGACCATTTATATTTGTATGGCCAGTTTTGTTGCCCATAGTGACTATATGTTCTTTTTGGAAAAGCAAGGAGTTGGTTAGTACGTTGAAGTCAATTTTGATTTTATATATATATATATGAGTGTGAGTGTGTTTTTGATGATTTTAGGAACTATGATTTATTGTTTCCTATAACATAATGTGTTTTTTGTATGAGGTGTATATGCATTAAAACTATGATTACATTTCACATATATTTATATATGAATAAATATTATTTTGGGGATATTTCCAGATGTATGATCTTAATGAATATAATGAGATGCATGTTTTGATGGTTTTGATATATGGAATAGGTATTAAATATGAATTTGAAGAGATGTTGTTAATGATGGGTATCATTTATTTCCTTAATATGAAATCAGATTATGATGAGATTTTGGATATAATGGGTTTTATGTGTGACATAGGCATAAATTATTTCCTTAAGAGGTTTAGGAATGGTACTATCCCATGGGAGGACCTGTATGTTTGTCTATAGTCATTGGAACCAGAATATATGAAATTTTTTGTTATTAGGTGACTAGGTAAGTAATTCATCTAGTAGGAAGTGTAACAAGTGGAATTAACCATGAATGAGTATTCAAGGAATATTTGTTTATTGTGAAAGAGATGGGTTTTTTGGAAAAATCAGTGGGTGGATATAGATTAATGAAGGAAAATCTATTATACAGTGGGGGATTATTACATCCCTAGGTTTTTAGTAGGTTTAAATGTATAATAGGTTTTAATTTTTTAGTAGTGTGTCAAAAAAATTGGGATTCATAATAATGTACTGAGAGTTTAATTGACTTGAGGCCTTGTTTTCAGATGAGTTTTACATCCTAGTAAGATCCTTGGGGTTTTAGATGATTTTTTTCACATCAATCCCTAAAAAATCAGTTTCAAGAATCTACAGCCAGAGGTGCATGGTCTGAAAAAACTATACAGTCTAAAAGGAGAGACTTGAGTCCCATTTTATGCACTCGGCACAGTTTTTGAAACTGTGTTAGTGAGGTTTCATGTACATGTGGGTTTATGAAATCATTTTGAAATATTAGATACATAATGGTTGAACAAAATTTTGAATTACATGGGCCTATCCTTGGTAGGTGTGGTTCTCCAACATTAATTCCAACACATATAGTGCACAATCAGCCAAACCATGAAGACAAATCATTAGGGTATTTTACTTGGGGGAAATGATGTTCCCCCCAATCTTCTATTTCATTCACTCCCCCTTTTTACCTCTATTTCACATTAACAATTGTGGGATCAATTAACTATCTTCTACACCTATGATTTGAGCCTCAAATCATGACTGTGTTCCGATTCAATAACCATCAATCCTATTACGATCATATCAATAAGGCCTTCAGTCCATTTCATTCATTTACATTATTATATCACTATATATAATGCTAGATAATTTTCATATCTTTTTCCCAATTTTAATATTGGTTTTCTAAATATTCAATTCCTCTTGTTTCATATCATGTTGAACGATTATATTTAACAAGATACAACCAACTTCTAGGATTTCTCTTTAATTTTATAGGTATTTTGGGGAGAATACCTAAATATTCATGCAGGGTTGACCATGTGAGACCCTTAGTTGAATAATTATTACTTTTCTTGGTTAAATGACATTATGGGATATTATTGGGAGTTATCTTTTCCATTTATATATATGAATCTATGTTAGGGACATTTGACCAAATGATAGGTTTAATATGGATATATTCATTTTAACTAATTAAATTTTCTATGATAAGATTGGATCCATTGAAACATTATGAGAATGTATTTGGATTGGATTTGATAATGATCACTGCGATTATGATGACATGGTTTATTAGGTAGGTTGTGGCCATAGACATCTTTGGTAATGATGATCACTAGTTTGAAGAAAAATAGTTTTCGATAAGTCCCAACATTGTCTCAGGAAGAGAGAATGGATCTTGGGACTTGATATGTTGTTGAACATAGATACATAGTGAATTGGCCACATGGGGAATGACGTTATAAATTATATTTCTTGGGTGTTTTTGTTTATTTCTGCTCATTAGTATTGTCCAATGTTTTTTTAGAGTAATGTTCATAGAGATTGGTCTAAGTTGAAGTGCTGTTGACCACTCATTGTTGTTGGAGTCCTTCGTAGCACATGATGATTAGATAATGGTGTTGACCATCATTTATGGAATATTTTCTCACTATAACAATCCAAATATGATTTTGATGGTCCATATATAGATAGTGTTGGGACCAATAGTTGGGGGATGAGGCTAGATGTTATATTTTAGTCCAATAGACCGAGATCATTGGATGGATGACATCACTACAGATTTATATGTTGGGATGTTGATACAGAAGTGACATATTATATATTAGAGGGAATATGCCATCATGCTTGGGGACATAAAGTAGTTGAGAAGCTAGTGGCTTACTAAGAGGAAGTGTGAGACACATAGGACATATTTATTGGAAAGCCATTATAAATCTGGTTAATTTTTGGTGTCACGTGGTGTGTCTAATGGAATGGGGTTTTAGTTAATTATTTTTGGGTGGTTTCTGAGTGGTCCCCATGTATAAATTTTTGTGGAATCCTAGTAATCATGCAATGAGACCTCTCCAGGGAAACAATGAAATTTTATAGAAAATTGATAATAATTAATAAATAATTGATAATTGATAATATTTATTTTTATTAGTGGGTTAAATTGAAGATAAATTATTGTGGAATTTAAAAAAGCGTTCTACATTAGTTGTGAAATAATGAAGTATAAAAATAAATATAAGGAACTTTTATAAAAAATTGATATTAATTAATAAAATATATATCACTACTCATAGGTAGTAAAAAATCCACATTCAATGAAAACATTGAAATACCAAATAATTTTATATCAATCATGGTTACATGGGACACACACACATGAATATAATTTAAAAAAATTATTATATATTTTTAATCAAATGGTAGGGACTGCCTACATCCAGAGTATATACGACAAAGGCCATGAATTTTCACCGTGTTAACATTTCATACAAAATATGCCTTGAACCAGCCAAAATTCATCACCTATGTATTATAGAATCTTGATCAGATTAAAAAAACATTTATATGTTATTAGATTCAGTTCTAATTACCCATGGAGATCCAAAATCAATAATATATGTTGATATAATATATAGAATGATATATATCCTCCATATATTCCGGGAGATAATCCATCAATAGACAAAACATTTTCCATTATATCTTATTGAAATCCATTGAACAATCAATTAAAACCCCAATATATAGTTCATGCAATGAAAATGAGTTGATTTTGTTTTGAATGGAATAATCATACCAAATGGTTGTCCCCATAACAATCACATATTTATATGGGAAATATATGATGTGAGGAGTCAAAAATTCATCAATAGAGAGACCTCTATTTTTTATGAATAACCGAGGGTTGAGAAATGTGAGGGAGATATCTAAAATAGAATACAATGTTGAAAAGTCTAGCCCAAATAGAAAACTATGCCAAGGATCAACTCGTTAACTAGTTTCTTCCCTAACTAGCTGGTGGTTGTCCCCGGACTAGATGGTTTCATCATGTATATGTTTAAGAAAATACCACTATTGTTGTGACATGATTCGACTCAATCTAGGGATTGAGCAGCATGTAACCCAAGACCACCTCTATTGGCCATGTAATGGTTATGAGCACCAATGATTTTCTAAAATTTTGTTGGAATTTTCTTCTGTACCTATAAAAACTCACACAAAAAAACAATGAACAAATTCATAGGGAATGATATAAAAGGAGAAAAAATATATTTACTAAACTAAATGATGTGTGGAACACAAAATAGAACAATTTGCGATAGTATAAACTGAAGTGAAATGGTCAAACCAAACACTCACCCCAAAAATCAATCCCAACATGAAGAAAATAGAAAGGATAACAACTAAGATTCTAGCATACCATTTCCTAACTATGACAAAACTACGTGGTCTAAAAATCTTGTATCCCCCAACTCGTCTGATGTCTTCATTGACCTATCCGTTGCTTTCAAAATTCAAGAAACATGTTGGGAAAATCCCTTGTAAGGTTGAGTATATAGATACCCAGGAGAACTCCCCAAAAGGGTGATGTGGGATTAGTAAAATATAAAAATGAATAAGGAATAATTATATATAATTATTTATGGAAAAATTGAATAGAACAACCCAATATGAGAGTCATGGTAAACTCATTTAGACACAAGGAACACCAAATGGTGAGAAGATAAACATCTCGTTAAGACTTCTCTACGAATAGTAAGTGAGTAGACTCATCCAAACATGGGAAGATAGACAAAAATGAATGTTACATACCCTACATGTCATTTACTCTCCTGGAATAAGAGTATCCAAAAAACAATTATTGGGTTCTAATACTGGGTATATACATATATATGCTCTGTCAAAAAAGCCTAAATAAGAGATAAGGGGATCTCCATCTCACTACTCAGCCCGAAGAAGATGAATCTCTAGTAATTCTTTAGTAATTAAAAAAATAATTCCCAGCACCTCATGTATAATCAAATGACACCCAAGTCAATGGGACTAAATAACTGCACTATGATACTATACATTTTCGGTGGCATTGACTCGTCTTCATATGTTTCCGCCATGTCACAAGAATACATATGAATGGGGAAGGAGTCCATATTTTTATTATGTATAAATGTTCATGAAAACATGCCTCATCATTGATCCACAGAGTCTAGGGGTCTCTAGTTTTAGGAAAATATCTCATTACCTGGTTCAAAAGGAATGTCCTTCATTGGGAATCACCGACGAACACAATTTCCCCACCCATATGGAGGGTACCAATCGAGATTATCACTGGGGAACTCTACTACCCAGTCCTTCATGAGGGTAATACTATTGAGTAAACATGTAAAAAACACTATCCAACCTTATAGGAGGGTACACTGAGAATATGTCAGCAGGGAATGACACTGCCCAACCCAACTGGAGGGTAATCGCAAAACATTGTGGAACTCCACTGCCCATTCCAACTATAGGGTAACTCAAAAAGATCAATAGATAACACCACTGTATAACCAAACATGAGGGTAAGCACAAAACTATCATTGGGTACCACCACTATTAAAACAGACTATAGGGTATTTTCAAAACTACTATTTGGGAATGATGCTTCCCATCACACCTGAAGGGTAATCCTGGTACAACTCTGGTAGTTCTTAATGATCACTACCATCATTAGGTGTTTCCTTTGAAAATTAAAATCCTGAATCATTCAAATAAAATATTGGAATCTAAATATAGGGGGACCAAAACATTTTACATGAAAGAACACACATGATTTTCATCTCATAGGAATAAATCTGAGTTCAAATTAAATAGATATGGAGGATTGAAGATCAGTCAAAATAAATGAAGTAATACACATTTTTTGAGGGGACCCACACTGTGTGTGGTCCCTCTCCACTACCAGTATTTGACTTTGGTTGGTACATGGGTTCAATCTATGTAGTTGGACTACATGGTGTGTCCCAACAATCTGGGGACTGGGCTGTGTCTATTGGTCATGTCTGTATACTCAGACCCAGTGTCCATGTACATTGGTACACGATGTGTTAGATGACATGGGATTCTTCTCTGGTGGCCGACCCATGTTCGTGTCATTCTCACACGGCCTTTTCATGGATTTTTTTCCTTCACATAGCTTTTTTCACATGGGAAGTTCGTACCTAAAATGTCTAGGATATTACATGGCATGTCATCCATATCTCCTCCCAAACACATGTTCCACCACTGGGAGACGCTACAGGTCAGGTGTTCTTGATTTAACATAGTCTGCTATCTATATTTTTTATAATCCTTTAGGATTCTTCGATTTTTCCTTCACACTTTATATCTCATCTTATTGTTTTGGATCTGGGTGCAAAACCATGTAAAATATTTGGTTCTGGTCATGAATTGTTGTTTTGAAATGGCGTTTGTTTGTAATCTGTCACCATAATTAATAAGTATTTATTTATTAATTCTTAATTATTTTATTCCTTAGATTCATAATGATTTAGTGTAAAAACATCTTATTCACCATCCATTATTTGTGGTGATTTTAGATCATTGACTCAATCGAAGAATCATCTCTATTTCATTGATGTTCCTCAAATCCGTTTGGTCGATCGAGCTTGAGTCACCAATGAATTATCAATCTAGGTACCAAAGGGTTCCAACAGAAATGAACATGAAGAAAATTTGGATAAATTCATAATAACCAAGTATTTACAAGCATTGGTTATGGTTTTCTCACCAACAACCATGAACAAGAAATTGGTATTAGAAGCAACTGATTAAAAAATGAGAAAAAAACCATTTTAAATTCTCTGGGATATACAAGGGGTGTATGGGAGTCAGATCGATGAATAACAATAAAAATACTCAGTCATTTAATTATACTGATGATAAACAACAAATAATGAGACTTACCTCTTCATTGGGTTAATTTTTGGTCATATAGGTGTTTGCTAATGATCAAAATAATCTATTGTGATCATAATACTTTGATCTTCCTAGAACCAATGGTTTGCCATTCGATGAAGGGATTATCCAAAAGATGAAGGGTGATTTCACAGGCGTATTCCTAGAACATTATTTCCAACTTATGATAAATCCTTATAATGACATATTATTAAATTTTTAATTGGGTTAAAGGGGAAGTTTAGGAATTTATTTATTTATGAATTAATTTACTCATATGCACCGCCAAAGGGGGAGGGGCCGAATATCTCAGGCCAACTGATTTTACATTTTGGGTAGGGAAAATACAACATTCCAAAACATATTATGGTTTGCTATTTATTATACAATTAACCATTTGGGAGTTATCCTAGATTCTTTAATTAACCATTCATATAGTAAATTAAATATATTCAATATTTTATAAAAATAATTCTGGGCACACCAGTCCTTAAAATTATACACCATCTCATCTTATATCATTGGAAATATATATAAATATATTTCATAGTCTATCAAGGAAAATACTGGTTTTGAATTCAATTCGTCATTTAATATTTTAATACAATAAAAAAATGTGTAATGCAACTTTGGGTACTAATCTTATATTTAGATCTTTTTCTCCTGTGAAATATCCTTCAAATTTCTATAATTACACAACTAATCAAACAAAGGTATGTTCTAACCTAGAATGGTCTTCTCATGTTAGTCCTTGATCTCCACCTGGTGCTCTACAATGGTAGCCCCATCCTCGATGTCCTTCTCACCCTAATAAATGTAATTCATAGGATCATGTCATATTTCCACAGCTGTGACATGTAGAAGACATCATGCACCTGATCCACCTATGTGGGTAATCCAAGTTGATATACAACTTCCACAATCCTCTACACAATGTCTAATGGCCCAATGAACGTTGGGGATATAATACTTCCTCGGCCAAAAAATGACATATATTTTATTGGGGAGACTCTAGAGAAGACATGGTCTCCCTACAAAAATTCTACATACCTAATCTGGAAATATGTTTAGAATTTTTTTCGGCACTGTTGCATCTTCATCCATTAACACATGACCTATACATTCCCATCCTTGCATGCACCAACCCTAGTCCCATGAGGGATGACTCTCCAACCTCCGTCCATTACAAGGGTGACCTGCATGGTCTCCCATATAATGAATCAAAAGGTTCCATGCCCATGATAGAGCGGTAGCTATTATTGTATGAAAACACTATGAAAATTATTGGGATCCTCCCAACTATAGCCGAAATCCATCATGAAATCCCTAAAAAATCTTATAGATTCTAGATAGTTCACTCTATCTATCCATCAGTCTGGGGGTCAAAGGTTGTACTCATCTGCGTCTGGGTCTGAAATGCCTCAAGTATGCAAGTATACATTATTAATGTAAAACAAACATCACAATCAGAGACAATGGTCGAGGGTACCTAGTAAACACAAATGATCTCTCGTACATACAACATTCTCCAAAACCTCCATTGAACTATGCTACAAAATAAAAAGGAAGTGTGATGGCTTTGTGAGTCGTTCTAATGTCACCTGGATGGTGTAATGGCCCATCTCTGTGCACAGAGGATCTGTGATGATGTACATGGATAGATCATCGCATTTCAACTCCGAGATCTCAAGATGATTCATAAAACATTCCCAAAATATGTTTCAAAAAATTCACCTGGTGAAAGGTGAAGCACTGTGAGACAAACATGGCCACGCTTCGTCTAATGTCAGATTGGAAAAACAACCACTGAAGGTATCTATAAAGATTCCCCAAAATGGGATGTATATCTACGGGAGATGTGTGAAATCCCACATAAATATCTCCCGCTTCATGACTAGAACAACAATTTTTCCTTGGTGCAAGATCTCATCACTCCCTCCTTCATAACATATATCTTTTCCACCGCCTATATATATTTGGCCAAGAAACAATATCATAACCAATTTCTCATAGTTGGGACTCTTTCACATTCTCATGGAGAAAAATATCTTACACCATTTACTGTAGGAATATTGTACCATCATGGTCCACCAGGCTTAGTTATAGAGATTCTAACTACTCCAATGCTTCCCACAGCAAAAGAGCCTAAGAAATACTACTAAGGGAATATTCATTATTTTTTTTCTTTCCTAGAGTATATAGTATCTGAATATTGTAGTCTTTTAGGAACTCCAACCAGTGTCATTGTTCCATGATCTGGTGTCTCTGAGTGAAGATGTACCTGAATCTCTAGTTGTATGAATAATCTAAAAAGCGCTCCACCGGAATGTAGTGTCTCCATATCCTCTTGGTGGAGACTACAAAAGATAGATATAGATAATTACATTCAAAGTTTTTCTTATTGAGTTTCAACTTAAATGACTTGTATGTGATGAATGCATGTTTTTTCATGAGCATGAAACCAAGTCTAACTCTTGAGGCATTTAAATACAATACAAAATCAACACCTTCCTATGGTAGTCCCAAAACTAGTGCACTAATTAGCATATTCCTGAACACCTAGAAGGCCTTCTATCACTGATCAGATAAATTAAATGACTATACCTTTTACATTATAGTAGTAAAATTGGGTGAAACTCTAAAATGGTGTAGAAAAAATCATTTTAGTACCTTATAAACCCAAGAAATATTCACACCTTTGACACATTTTTGGGTTTCTTTCAAGGAAGAATTGCTTCTATCTAAACATGATGCATATATAATCAATTTTTAGAAAATAGATACCCCAAAATATGAACCTCTTATTTCCATAACCTTCATTTTGAGAGCATCACATAAAGATGATGCTTGTAAAATAAATAAATAACCATCCTTATGTAATCTATATGATCCACCTCTATTTTAGAGTAGAACAATTTTTCACTGATGAAGACAACAAAAAAACTGGTCCATACACATTTGGAATATCTAGTTCCTAAAATCCATAAAATTGGCGAAGGCTATTGTCACACTGTTGAGAATCACAAGAAACTTATAGTTTCCATAGAGAGGTCGATAATTCTTGTTTAGAATATTATCATAACAAACCCACAACTAGTGGTAGCTGGACCTGAGACTGGTCTTATAGAACCTTATCGATCCTCGCAGTTGACCAAAGGGGTCATAAATCATTTCCTAGGCATACATGTTCTTAATCATGGACTCATTCCAATGACAATAATCAATGAATAGTCAAAAGCTTATGTATTACTTCTTTATGAACAGAACTAGAGCTCCCAGGGGGATATAAAAGGCCTATTAAAACAATTTTCATAAAGGTACTTAAACTATAATCGTAGCTCTTGAAGCTATAGGGATGCAATCTGATATTCCACAAAATATATCAGAGTATTCCCTATATTCATGTCAATGAATAAATAGGACTCATGCCTAGGAGGAACTCTTTGAATGTCTTTAGGGAAGAAGACTATTTAATCCTCTACAACTGATTGGATCAATATTCTTGATGATTCTATTTCTCCAATGGTAACACTTTCCAAATAATGGGTTATATTCTATAACCTCTTCCTCAATGCTCTAGTTTTTCCTTGTAACACCCCAAGATTTCATAGTGTGTTATTTCTTCAAAATAATTCAATAACTTGCACTACACGCAACACCGAGTTCAAGCGCACCATGACTTACCAAACAAGCCGTTCAAAAAAGGTTATGAATAGTATTAACTAAATTTTAAACTTTATATAATCCTTATAATTTTAGAATCCATATTATGAGTTTCTTAGACATAATGTAAGAACAAATTCATCTTCAGTATTGTAGTTTTACCAACTTTTAATAGTGAACCCTTTTTAAATAAAATATTTTAATCTTTTTGACTAAATGGGGACATCAAAAAATTTAAAATAAAACATCCCAAGATTCCACGGTACGCTTTCCTTTGAATAAAACAGTAGCGTGTGTTGTACGCAACTTCGAGTTTTAACACACCACAACCGATCAAACTAGCCGTTATGAATAGTAATACTTAATTTTATGAAATTATATATATTTTATATTTCAAAATGGACTTCATTTTTGGATTCGGAATATCAAATTTAGCCTAAGGTGAAATTTTGGTACTTTTCGGATAACTTTCATATTTTGATGAATAGTAAAAATTACTAAATTTTAATTAAAAACAACTTTTTTAATCAAAATAATTAATAGTGATAAATTATGAATTTGAGTGGTTTTAAAGTATATTTAGAATATATTTTTACCATTTAATATAATTTTGGTCATTGGACATAATTTTACAATTAAACCGAACATAAACAAGTGTCAATCTTTTGATAGTTATTATCTCTTAAAAACACGCTTTTTGTTTTGACAGCGGGAATTAATTTTAAATTAATTTATGCCCCTTATGTGCTTTGAATTTAGAAAAATGGATTCCATATTTGGAATCAGGATGTTCAAATTGTGTAAATAGGTAACTTTTATTTTTAGACATTTTGAATAATTACTGCGGTAAATATTTTATTTACCATGGTTAAGGGTAAATCCGGTAAATAAGGGTTAAAAAATAATATTATAATAATACTAAATTACCCTAAAACGTGTCTTAACCCTATTGGTTGATACATGGTCGACCATGGGCATCTTTGGGTCAATTTTGGGACCCCATTGATCCACTTGAAAGTGATAATGACACTTTATTTTAATTAAGTTAAAATGAATACAAAAATGGCATAAGCTTACATCTTTTAAAAGAACAATTTTTACATAGGGTTATACATGTTGGATTTTCGATTATAAATATTCATTAGAAATATAAAGATATTTCCTACATAATGATATTTTATTTATAATTTTTAGACATCAAATAATTTAAATTATTAATGACACAATAATGATGCAATGTTTACCTCATTAATAAATCATTTAAATAAATAAGATTATAATGATTAAAATATTATCTAAAACCTGTCCGATTATTATTGATTGATGTTATTTAGAATATGAGTCATCTTATCTTCGACCTCAATGATTCTTGGACCATTATAAACCGAATATAATTATATTATAAAGTAATACTTTCACTCTTTCCTAAAGAGCACCTCCTCTCCCTTATAAAAGGAGACCACTTCTACTCATTCCTCACACCTCTCAAGCCACTTGGCTCGTCCAAACTCTGCCCAACTAAGCTCCCCACATACCTTTCCTCCTCCTTGAAGCTTCCCCTTAGGAAGAAAGCATTTCAAGAAGTCCTTTGGTTCCAACCAAAGTGAGTTACCTAAATTAAAGGTATCATTTTATCTTAAATTATTTTCAATTATTTTGCTTCTCCAACCCCCAAAATCTTTTTATTTCCTTTCTTTTGTAACAACACCAGTATCCACAATATACTAGGATGTTGTTATAAGAAGGATTCAAACTACACATTCACACAACTCCATCTAATGGATGATGAACATAATGTTTCTGTGGATGGAAAACTAACGCCTCACGAAACGATGATTGTTCAAATACATCTTACCGCCTCTCATGGTGGCCATTAGGATGGCACTGTAATTAAATATGATATTAATGATATATATTTTATATATAAGCTTCTGTAATTCCATTTTATTTCATACAATTATTCGTTTCATGTTGTATATACATACGATAATTTCATTTGAGGAAGTGCGGACTACCGCCCCCTTAAAATGATATGACTCGTTCATACCACACATGGAACGTATAAAGTATGGTGTTAATGAACTTAAGTAACATATATAAAATATTATATTTTACTGGAATAGTAATATACCTATGTATCATTTGGATTCGATTCTTTTAAAATAAAAATTAAATGGAAGTAGTATTTGTGCGTTCGTACGGACTACCGTCTCCACGAACGCGATGAGATTCATTATCCATCGTATCCATTCAAGTATAATTATCATTTGATGATTTAAAAATGATGTTTAAGGACTTGATACAATTCTGGATATGAATAATATACATCCCATTAATAACGAATATGGCTCACATAACAAAGAATGTAAAGTAAAATGAACCCGTTAACACCTGAAATGACGATAATTCTAAGATATTATTAACAAATCAATGTTAAAAGATCATATATGATATCATATTAAAGTAACTGATTCTGGTATTATTCAATAACAATTATTTCACCATTATACAGGAGGTAAACCTACCATCGACCAAGGAAAAATTACAAAGTAAGGGATTCTCTTATCTCACTTTCAATTCCGTGAGATTTCCATTGTTCGCTACTAAATTATTGAAAGTGGTGTATTGTGTACTTCCATTTGATATATATTATCATGATTCACTTTATATTCATGTTATTCTGTAAATCATTTGGTGGTTATTAACTTTTGGCCATGCGACTCAGTTGATTAACGTGGTAAGGGGTTTCTTGTCTCACTTTTAATTCCGTGAGAATTCCATTGATCACCACTTAATTATTGCATGTGGTGTATGTGTACTACCCATGATTGTATTCATTGTGTAATATACTTTATTTTATGGGTATTTACATCATCATGGTATGATATTTCTTTCATGGGTGTTTGTTTCTTAAGTTACCTAATCAATAAGGGAATTTGAGATTTCAATTTCCACTCATTTGGCTTTACGCATATTTCATTGATTATATTACCCCAAGATTATGTGTGGAATCACTATTCATTTGATTATGTCATAATTTCCACTCCCCTTCCTGTGGATATACTTTTGATACACATAATCACTCCATTGAAAATTCTCAAGTCATTGATATGAATTTGATAAGAGAAATTTTAACTCTTTCACCATTTGTTGAGTTAAACATCCAATTCGTTGGTGTTGTTTTTACAGGAATATGTGTGAATATACTTTGATTGTTTTACACTGAATATCCAATCATATTTAGTGTATTTATATTTTTCACACATAATTATGTTGTTGATTTATCCTTAACCTAAGGATATGGCCTTTATGAGAGATTTCATCTCAACTTACATTCCATTGAGACTTCTTTGTTGATATACACCAAATCACTTTTATGTGGTGTATATAATGTACTTAGACATAGTATATCATGAATTCCCTTTATTCTCGTGATATTACAAAGTTTTGATTACCTCAATTATTTTCATTCAAGTGTCTCTCTTTTGGTTAGAATCTCTAACTAAAATACCATTTTTAAATGTTTTAAAGACTTATTCATCTAAATCTTTCTCATTAATGTCCATGTTTTAAAAATGGTTTTAAGGATTTATTTATATGGACATTAATGTTTAGAAGTTAAAAATCCTTTTAAAAGGTTTCAAAGTGGTATGGGACACATTGATTCAAAAATCTATTTTTAAATGGCTTCTTGACAAATAGTGTGACTTTTAAATGTTTTCAAGAAAAGGGGGATATTTCTCTCAAATAGTTTTGATGATTATTTTCATCTATGTCAACATCCTTCATTATTCATGATTGAGGTTAATGTGATACAATACAATCTTCCATATTGTATCAAATGAGTTATATTTGACTGTGGATGTTCTATTTTTATACCATTCATGGTTTGTGGTTAAAGTATTGACATTTCGTATGCTAGTTTTAATACGAATGTTTATTTTATGCTTAAACCTATTCATATGAGGAATGCATTGGACTTAATAAGTGACGGGTGGAGCCCGCTATAGCTCCTCGATGTATCGGTAGGTCTCATGAGACAAACTAGTGTCTTGGCACAAGGCCTTGGCAAAATCTTATTTGTAGTCTTGGCACGAGGCCTTGGCTATGTGGTTATGATAGTCTGGCAATATGCATTCCATCATTATGAAAGTGGTTATTGATATTGCATGTGATCATTCGACTAGTAGAATATCCATGTGAGTAAGTAAATGGAATTATTTCATTTTACCTTTTCCATTTTATGCTGAAGTTCAAGTTTCAAAGGCTTTTGTTTTAGTTATAAATTTCCTTAAGTGTTTATGCTTATTTATGAAAGATTCTACTATAATGTTATCCTTACTGAGCATCCGAGCTCACCCCTTTCAATGTTTTTTTTTCAGGATTATGAAGAAGTAATTTATGAATGACCTGCAGGGATAGTATGAGGGGATATGAAGACAAGATGTTTTTTTTATGATTTAATGTAAAAATTTATGGATGTATCTAGTTATTCCAAGGCTACTAAACTAATCGGTCTTTCGAGACTTGATCTTTCTCATGATCATGACAATGTTATGTAATAATGCACTGACTCTGGGTAACTAGGGTCGGGGCGTTACAGTTGGTATCAGAGGAAGTTTAGTACAAACCTTGGTAGCTAGATTTAGAAAAACTCTGATTA
The DNA here is from genome assembly GCA_963277665.1 of Viscum album. Classification (NCBI taxonomy): domain Eukaryota; kingdom Viridiplantae; phylum Streptophyta; class Magnoliopsida; order Santalales; family Viscaceae; genus Viscum; species Viscum album. The sequence continues at coordinate 766,123,557 of OY728150.1, forward strand.
GAGCACGTAGACCTAAGATGAACTTTGAGGATTAGTATAAAAGAACTTCCTAGAATTTTAGTATTGTAGAGATTTTGTGAGTTTTCCGAGCAATACATCCCTGTCTGGATACGAGCAGGTAGAGGCGGCTCTGGCACAGATGTACCTAGGGGTAAAACCCGAAAACACCGCTTTGAGCTAGACTCGAACGGGAACTGGTGCACGACAACGGGCCTTGCTGCACTCTTGGTTACGACACTCTCGGGGGATATGCTTAGGATAATTTACATTTTCTTTACAAACCGATTTAAGTAATATATACATAAGATGAGAGTAAATGACCTTGGTTAATCCTAATATGTTTCAAATTGAGAATATGGTGACATTTTAATCTCTAAATGATTTTATGACTACTATTACTCACACAATGCTTTCTGGTTTTAGTCAATGGCTGGATTCCAAGGAAGTCATAGTGACTTTGAGAATGATGTACAAGGTGGGAACGGTGGTGGAAATGAGCAACAAAATGGAATGTTGATAGGCGTAAAAGATATCGTCTTTATGCCAAATCAGTTTTCCAAAAATATGATCAACAACATATATATTAACCAACTCCCAGACTCAACAAGGAAGAGAAAGGTGATAAATGATAAGATCTCCAGCAATGGAGACCATGGAGAAAGAAACCTCAATTTTCATCATGCAGGAATTGTGGAAAGAGACACCCAGGAAAGTGTCTCAATGGGACAACGAAATGTTTTACGTGCGGGAAGGAAGGATATAAAGTGAAGAATTGCCGAAGAAAAATGAAGAGTACTATGGAAGAAGATAAAAATGGTCCCAAGAGTCCATTTACAGTCATTTGCCGTAAATGTAGGGGACCTGGCCATTACCCGAGTGAATGTCCTATTTTATAGGATATTTTCTTGCTCAAAGAAGAAGCTATGCGGAAATAAATGGTTGGAGAAAAATTTAAAAAGTATTAGCACTCCTTGTTGATGGGTTTACTTTGGAATAATTTTCTCTTGTATTTGTAACCCCTCAGTTTGCCATGTGAGAATGATATTTGATGAATAATTGTCTCTTCTCTTGTGGATATAGGTATAAATAACCATTTGGTTTTATATGATCATTGGTGTTTGAGAAAATGATAAGTTATTATAATTTGGGATGAAAATGCAAAGTATGATATAACATTTGTGGTTAAATTATGTTATTTTGAAAAATTTATCTCATTTTGGTAATATTATAGAATATAGTTTTTGAAAAAGGACAACACGTAGACCGTGTGACAACCCGTCGCATCGGACAAAGCTGTGGGAATCGAACCCACAACCAAAGTGCGATTGGGATTTATCGCCTACCACTGGACTACGTGAAGTCCCTGGTTAGTATGACTATTTTTTTTGTTAAATGATTTTATTGATCAATAATAAGATGATTTGGGTTCTTATGTCTTATCAAATGAATACCCTTGGTATAGGAAAATGATTTGGTGATTAAGTGATAAATGTTATTTTGGAAGATGTTTGTTTTGTTAGGAACACTATATGCCCAAGGAAAATAGAATACAATGAGGTTTCATTTGTAGAGTAATGGTGGATTTTTATCTACATTTTTATTGTTGATTTATAGTGATTTGGGTTATTTATGGAAATGATTAACCTATAACAGAGAATATGTGATGATGTTAATTACTTTTAAGTATGTGACTTTAAGAGTATTTGATGTCATTTGGAGATACAATGTAACATGGGAGACTACATAATCAAATTATTCTATGTTTTGGGTTTCAGTATTAGTTTGGATTATATTAAAGGATTTTAAGGACAATTGGTTATTGAATGGTATCTATTTAACTTTGGGGTATTGTTGGTTTAATTTTAGAAATTAAGATTAGTGCATATTTATCTCAATGAATATCCTTTTGGGGGATCATTAGATCATTCACTAACCATTTTGGTTTTGATTAATCTTCAAAGACAATGTAAATATATGGTTTATCCTGCATGGATCATGTGATTCTATAGAAGTTTATTCTAGCTCTTCCAGTGTGACCAAGTCTTCTTGAATACTCATCGTTTAAAAAAATTGAGTTAGTGGTGGAAATTTATTAAAGAATGAAAATCTACTTAAAATTTAAGTATATCTCATAATGTTCTTAGTCAATATCATAAATGAATTCCTCTTCCTTATGTAATGTAACTTTAAAAAAAATGTTGTCCTTGATGGTACCTTAAATCATCACTAATTTATGGCTTTGGGATTGTTGGCCTTTTCATAGCAATGTTCTCTACCACTCTCCATCAGATAATTGATGGTTAGATTTCTCCTCCATATCCATATTTTTCTACATGGAACCCTAGTATGTGTTATTTTCGGTAATCTTCATACTTTCCACTCTTTATTTTAAATAGAGGCCTCATTAATTCATTTTTCGATGTGGGATTTCAACTAAGATATTTTGAAATGTCAAAAATGTGTGATCCCAATACCCTATATTTTGTTGAACTGATGGTACATCAAATCATCATAGATTGATGAGTTTAAGGACCTCAATTTTATACTTGTTTGTGATTGATGACCTCAACCACTACCTATAAATATTTACGTTTTTCCTCCAATTATATGTCTCTAATTGCCACCAATGTTCTCCTAATCGAGATCATAATTTGGTGGTGACCCTTTCATTTCTCTTTTCCTCATATTAAGACTAAATTTTAGTAAACCAATTTCCGATGTGGGTTTTCCCACAAATATATTTTCTATTTTCAACCTTTTATTTTCGAAGAACAATTTCAAATTGCGAGGACGCAATTTATTGAATGAGGGGAGAATGTAACACCCCAAGATTTCATAGTGTGTTATTTCTTCAAAATAATTCAATAACTTGCACTACACGCAACACCGAGTTCAAGCGCACCATGACTTACCAAACAAGCCGTTCAAAAAAGGTTATGAATAGTATTAACTAATTTTTAAACATTATATAATCCTTATAATTTTAGAATCCATATTATGAGTTTCTTAGACATAATGTAAGAACAAATTCATCTTCAGTATTGTAGTTTTACCAACTTTTAATAGTGAACCCTTTTTAAATAAAATATTTTAAACTTTTTGACTAAATGGGGACATCAAAAAATTTAAAATAAAACATCCCAACCTTCCACGGTACACTTTCCTTTGAATAAAATAGTAGCGTGTGTTGTACGCAACTTCGAGTTTTAACACACACCACAACCGATCAAACTAGCCGTTATGAATAGTAATACTTAATTTTTTGAAATTATATATATTTTATATTTCAAAATGGACTTCATTTTTGGATTCGGAATATCAAATTTAGCCTAAGGTGAAATTTTGGTACTTTTTGGATAACTTTCATATTTTGATGAATAGTAAAAATTACTAAATTTTAATTAAAAACAACTTTTTTAATCAAAATAATTAATAGTGATAAATTATAAATTTGAGTGGTTTTAAAGTATATTTAGAATATATTTTTACCATTTAATATAATTTTTGTCATTGGACATAATTTTACAATTAAACCGAACATAAACAAGTGTCAATCTTTTGATAGTTATTATCTCTTAAAAACACGCTTTTTGTTTTGACAGCGGGAATTAATTTTAAATTAATTTCTGCCACTTATGTGTTTTGAATTTAGAAAAATGGATTCCATATTTGGAATCAGGATGTTCAAATTGTGTAAATAGGTAACTTTTATTTTTAGACATTTTGAATAATTACTGCGGTAAATATTTTATTTACCATGGTTAAGGGTAAATCCGGTAAATAAGGGTTAAAAAATAATATTATAATAATACTAAATTACCCTAAAACGTGTCTTAACCCTATTGGTTGATACATGGTCGACCATGGGCATCTTTGGGTCAATTTTGGGAACCCATTGATCCACTTGAAAGTGATAATGACACTTTATTTTAATTAAGTTAAAATGAATACAAAAATGGCATAAGCTTACATCTTTTAAAAGAACAATTTTTAAATATGGTTATACATGTTGGATTTTCGATTATAAATATTAATTAGAAAGATAAAAAGATTTACTACATAATGATATTTTATTTATAATTTTTAGACATCAAATAATTTAAATTATTAATGACACAATAATGATGCAATGTTTACCTCATTAATAAATCATTTAAATAAATAAGATTATAATGATTAAAATATTATCTAAAACCTGTCCAATTCTTATTGGTTGATGTTATTTAGAATATGAGTCATCTTATCTTCGACCTCAATGATTTTTGGACCATTATAAACCGAATATAATTATATTATAAAGTAATACGTTCACTCTTTCCTAAAGAGCCCCTCCTCTCCCTTATAAAAGGAGACCACTTCTACTCATTCCTCACACCTCTCAAGCCACTTGGCTCGTCCAAACTCTGCCCAACTAAGCTCCCCACATCCCTCTCCTCCTCCTTGAAGCTTCCCCTTAGGCAGAAAGCATTTCAAGAAGTCCTTTGGTTCCAACCAAAGTGAGTTACCTAAATTAAAGGTAACATTTTCTCTTAAATTATTTTCAATTATTTTGCTTCTCCAACCCCCAAACTCTTTTTATTTCCTTTCTTTTGTAACAACACCAGTATCCACAATATACTAGGATGTTGTTATAAGAAGGATTCAAACTACACATTCACACAACTCCATCTAATGGATGATGAACATAATGTTTCTGTGGATGGAAAACTAACGCCTCACGAAACGATGATCGTTCAAATACATCTTACCGCCTCTCATGGTGGCCATTAGGATGGAACTTTAATTAAATATGATATTAATGATATATATTTTATATATAAGCTTCTGTAATTCCATTTTATTTCATACAATTATTCGTTTCATGTTGTATATACATACGATAATTTCATTTGAGGAAGTGCGGACTACCGCCCCCTTAAAATGATATGAATCGTTCATACCACACATGGAACGTATAAAGGATGGTGTTAATGAACTTAAGTAACATATATAAAATATTATATTTTACTGGAATAGTAATATACCTATGTATCATTTGTATTCGATTCTTTTAAAATAAAAATTAAATGGAAGTAGTATTCGTGCGTACGTACGGACTACCGTCTCCACGAACGCGATGAGATTCATTCTCCATCGTATCCATTCAAGTATAATTTTCATTTGATGATTTAAAAATGATGTTTAAGGACTTGATACCATTCTGGATATGAATAATATACATCCCATTAATAACGAATATGGCTCACATAACAAAGAATGTAAAGTAAAATGAACCCGTTAACACCTGAAATGATGATAATTCTAAGATATTATTAACAAATCAATGTTAAAAGATCATATATGATATCATATTAAAGTAACTGATTCTTGTATTATTCAATAACAATTATTTCACCATTATACAGGAGGTAAACCTACCATCGACCAAGGAAAAAGTACAAAGTAAGGGATTCTCTTATCTCACTTTCAATTCCGTGAGATTTCCATTGTTCACTACTAAATTATTGAAAGTGGTGTATTGTGTACTTCCATTTGATATATATTATCATGATTCACTTTATATTCATGTTATTCTGTAAATCATTTGGTGGTTATTAACTTTTGGCCATGCGACTCAGTTGATTAACGTGGTAAGGGGTTTCTTGTCTCACTTTTAATTCCGTGAGAATTCCATTGATCACCACTTAATTATTGCATGTGGTGTATGTGTACTACCCATGATTGTATTCATTGTGTAATATACTTTATTTTATGGGTATTTAAATCATCATGGTATGATCTTTCTTTCATGGGTGTTTGTTTCTTAAGTTACCTAATCAATAAGGGAATTTGAGATTTCAATTTCCACTCATTTGGCTTTACGCATATTTCATTGATTATATTACCCCAAGATTATGTGTGGAATCACTATTCATTTGATTATGTCATAATTTCCACTCCCCTTCCTGTGGATATACTTTTTATACACATAATCACTCCATTGAAAATTCTCAAGTCATTGATATGAATTTGATAAGAGAAATTTTAACTCTTTCACCATTTGTTGAGTTAAACATCCAATTCGTTGGTGTTGTTTTTATAGGAATATGTGTGAATATACTTTGATTGTTTTACACTGAATATCCAATCATATTTAGTGTATTTATATTTTTCACACATAATTATGTTGTTGATTTATCCTTAACCTAAGGATATGGCCTTTATGAGAGATTTCATCTCAACTTACATTCCATTGAGACTTCTTTGTTGATATAAACCAAATCACTTTTATGTGGTGTATATAATGTACATAGACATAGTATATCATGAATTCCCTTTATTCTCATGATATTACAAAGTTTTGATTACCTCAATTATTTTCATTCAAGTGTCTCTCTTTTGGTTAGAATCTCTAACTAAAATTCCATTTTTAAATGTTTTAAAGACTTATTCATCTAAATCTTTCTCATTAATGTCCATGTTTTAAAAATGGTTTTAAGGATTTATTTATATGGACATTAATGTTTAGAAATTAAAAATCCTTTTAAAAGGTTTCAAAGTGGTATGGGACACTTTGATTCAAAAATCTATTTTTAAATGGCTTCTTGACAAATAGTGTGACTTTTAAATGTTTTCAAGAAAAGGGGGATATTTCTCTCAAATAGTTTTGATGATTATTTTCATCTATGTCAACATCCTTCATTATTCATGATTGAGGTTAATGTGATACAATACAATCTTCCATATTGTATCAAATGAGTTATATTTGATTGTGGATGTTCTATTTTTATACCATTCATGGTTTGTGGTTAAAGTATTGACATTTCGTATGCTAGTTTTAATACGAATGTTTATTTTATGCTTAAACCTATTCATATGAGGAATGCATTGGACTTAATAAGTGACGGGTGGAGCCCGCTATAGCTCCTCGATGCATCGGTAGGTCTCATGAGACAAACTAGTGTCTTGGCACAAGGCCTTGGCAAAATCTTATTTGTAGTCTTGGCACGAGGCCTTGGCTATGTGGTTATGATAGTCTGGCATTATGCATTCCATCATTATGAAAGTGGTTATTGATATTGCATGTGATCATTCGACTAGTAGAATATCCATGTGAGTAAGTAAATGGCATTATTTCATTTTACCTTTGCCATTTTATGCTGAAGTTCAAGTTTCAAAGGCTTTTGTTTTAGTTATAAATTTCCTTAAGTGTTTATGCTTATTTATGAAAGATTCTGCTATAATGTTATCCTTACTGAGCATCCGAGCTCACCCCTTCCAATGTTTTATTTTTTTCTTCCAGGGTTATGAAGAAGTAATTTATGAATGACCTGCAGGGAGAGTATGAGGGGATATGAAGACAAGATGTTTTTTTTATGATGTAATGTAAAAATTTATGGATGTATCTAGTTATTCCAAGGCTACTAAACTAATCGGTCTTTTGAGACTTGATCTTTCTCATGATCATGCCAATGTTATGTAATAATGCACCGACTCTGGGTAACTAGGGTCGGGGCGTTACATTCCTGCTATGCATTGTCTATTTCAGAAAAAGGTAGACCTTGTCCTATCATGATAAAGGTAGCTAACTATTCTTCGGTGAGAGTAAATCTAGAATCGAACCATGGAATGGAAGTCCATTACCCTAATGACATCATAGGGTTCCATCGTGATGAAAAAAGTTTCCCAAGTGAACCCCTCACCTCCAAGCGACAGATCACACAACTAGTAGATGTAATAAACAGAAGAAGCATTCCCTATATGATCCTCAAGACAGAGCTTATATGTTATCATCTCTAATGGGAGCTCAAAATTCCTCTCTAAGAGTCCATGGAAAAAAGAATTATTGTAACCTATGTCTACTAATACTATTAAAAGAATATAATAAACACATATCATACCTAGAATCATCTCGTGTTCTATAGGATCATAAATTTCCAAAGCATACAGGTGTCTGCAGCCCCAGCCTGTAGATCCATGAGCCTGGAATGGGCCAAATGGATCTGGTGGTGGAAAGATATTATAAATTTATCCCAAACTTGTATCTCCTCATACTTATCTTCCATATTTTCATCCCAAGGGACCAACCTATCCACGTCTGGGAGATCACTGAGCATTAAAAAATCTCTAATGTGGTGGTCCATCTACTATTTTCCTAGGATGATCAGCACATTGAATCATGCAGTAATATTCCATGTGACCACTTCCATCACAATCATAGCATTGGCCATCCCCTGGATACCCTCGTGCTCTATGATTCCCCTACGCTAAATGTCAAACTCCCTAAGCCTGCTCAGAAAAGGGACTCTAGTTCTGAGATCTCTAGTTCCTTCATACTAAGTCGATGAATCATCCCTGTCACACCCACCTCCAACTCTAGATATCTAGATTCTCTTTAGCAGAAATCTCTCTGTCACATGTTCCCTTCCCATTGTCCCATCAAAAGTGTGTATGTATAAGGGAAATACACTATCTGTGATTTCTATGGGGAGTCCTTACTCAAACATTGGTTCCCAGACGTATCTGTTTACGTGTATGTTGAGAGATAACCGTGTATGATTTTTGAACCTTACCATGTACTTTACCACTATAATACCTCCCTACTAAATCACCAAAGAATCTAAATCGGAATGGAGCATATGCATGAGGGGTTGTACTACATAAAAATTAGATACTGAAAGTCATCCAATGAGAGTTCTGACTCATCATGCATCTGGGTAACCAGGGTCCACCATCATCCAACTGCTCCTTGAAAAGTACACGCCTAAAATGGAACCATCTGATTTATAATGTTCTAAACATGCTTGAAAACGTAGACCATAAACTGTATCAAATCCTCTATTGTTTGGGTATTTGTCTTGCTGTAGAACCTTAGTGTTCACTGATGATGGAACTCACAGAGTGAGCTCGTCATGTGCATGTACCCAATATTTTTTGCTGGGACTATCTACTAATCAACAGGTGGTGTGTTGAGGCCTTAACACCCAGAGGATGGGGATAAAATTATAGAACATGAACTAATACCTCATTACTCCTAGTTTTGTCATTATAAACAAATGATCGTATCCTAGATGGCTGTTTTTGGGGAGGAATCCTAAAAATAATAGACTACCATAGTAATATGATACTATATACATATATATATCGTGAATAATGGGGAGATAACTCAAGAATGGAATTAAATGACTCATTACTATATGATGCATGTACAGTTTTTTCCTACAAAAAATTTATTACGATTTATAGATTAAAAGTGATGAATCAGGGTCCTGGTGAATGGATAAGGCAGTCGTCCACACCATCACTGGACACACTGGCCTAAAATCCTTTCTCTAGACACTTTGGAACTATTTCCCAAAACCCAACCAATCCTTTTTAATGGGTAACATCTATAAAGAATCACATGGAATGGACTGGATATGATACCAATCTATCACAACCCAACCAAAGCTTGGGATTGAGTCATAACTACCCCAAGACTTCCTTTATAGGCCATTTGTTGGATACAAGCACTGAAGGCATGAGAAACATGGGTAAGACTTTGAATATGTTACTATACACATTCACACATCCAAATCAATGAAAAAGTGTAGAGGAAATGAAATAAAAGATGAAAATTTGATATAAATAATCCAATAGATGAATGGAACAATATATAGAACAAATTATGAGAATGTAAACTTAAGATAAAATGTAAAAATTCTTGACCAACCAGATGTCTTTCCCAACCGAAATAATCTATAAATGAGTACAATTAAGAGTCCATCTCTTGTATCCCAATTAATGACAGCCATACATGGTCCATGAAGTCAATATCCATAAGCTCCCTTGATGTCATGATTGACCTATCTCTCTTATATAAAAGACACAACACGTGTAGGTAAAAGCCAAGGCTAGGTTGGGTATACACATACCTAGTACAATCCCTTAAAATAGTGAAGGGAAAGTATTAATAGATACAAATAAGTAAGAATGTAGTACATAGAACATGGTATGGAAAATGATAATAGTTAATCCAAATAAAATAGTGAAGGTAAACACATCCAAACACAAGGAGTTTGAAACGGTGAGAAGATGAAATTCTCATCAATTCTTCACTCCATATAATAGGACTATAGACTCATCCATACATGAGAAGCTAGATATATAAATCATGTGGCATACCCTGCACATCTTTTCCAGTCAAGGAAAGAGATTAATCAAAACCCAAGGAGTGGGTACTAAAAGAAGATGTGTGTATGTGTGTGGTTAATCAAAGAATCCCAAACGAGAGAGTAAGTGGATCTCCATATCATATCTCAGCCCTCGAATATGAGTCAACAATAGTTCAAAGGTAAATACATCTACAATGCCAAACTTTTCACGCTTCTTCGCAGGACACACAAGTCAAATGGACTCAATAACCGAACTTTGACACTATCCTATTTGGGTGGTACTGACTCACCAACATGTTTTTAGGTCACCTGACAAGAATTTTTCTTAATGGGAATTCATCAATATTTATATTAAGTCCAAATGTATGTTAAACCACACCTTGTCACTAAGTGGCATAGTTGAGGATCACTAGTTTTAAGAATGAAACACATTCCCTAGTACAATATGAGGGTCCTTCTCTATGTGTCACTGAAGAATTACACTACCCAGGTTGGCTAGGAGGAACCACTCATAATGGTCAATGGGGAATCCCACTACCCATTCCTATAAGAGGGAAAGCCTAGTGAGATGTTATGGAAATGTCACTCCAAGCCCGGTTGGAGGGTTACACCTAGAAGATGTCATCGTGGAATGCCACTGTCATGACCCATCCACGGAGCTCGTGTCGTTACTACCCCAAGACCACCTTCTATAGGCTAGGGGATAGAGACTATAACTGGAAATAAATATCCATTAATAGGGATGAATTTCCTCTAATCCTATACAACACAGAAAATACAAGATCACAACAAGAGGCTACCACGAAGTAAACTACTATAGTGAAAGTGTGTTGAAAGTAAAGGGGATGGAATACAAGACCAACTGAAAAATACATGTACAATTGAAAAGTAAAAATATATCAGGAAAGTGAAAAACATCTCCCAGATCATCCACCGACGGTCCTACATGAAAGGAAGGTATAACTCATGATCAGTAGTCCCTATGTCACATCACATCAACTGGTCCACCTATGAGCACCGTCCAATCCTGGCTCCCTTAGCCTCGATAAATGATATACTCCATCTGAATAAGACACAATATAGTTCGATCATAGCCTGTGAAGGGGTGAGTATAATGATACTCAGTGGGGACCCTGAGACCCCCGTAGGTCTTCATGAGTTTCACAATGAAAAACCCACAAAGCCAGACCTCCATCTCAAAGTATGAATCTATAAAAATCATATCTACTAAAGAATATAAAAATACATATACCTAAGTTATCATGATATACACATCACATTCATGAGGGATGAATACCACAAAGGTAGCACCACAACAGTAGAAGTACCACGCATGTAACACCACGAAGATAGAAGTACCACTCTGGTAATGCCACGAAGAGAGCCCCATGAAGCTAGAAGTACCACACAGGTAACACTATGAAACAAACACCACATAGGTTGAATTACCACATTGGTAACACCACAAAGATATCAGGACGATGGTAAAAGTACCACATAGGTATCACCATGAAGATATCACTACTATGGTAAATGTAATACACAAGTATCATGAAGATGGTAAAAGACTCGCCTCACACTAGGTATATAAGTATGGCTTAGAAGTACAGATGATTAGTCAAGAATCTATATCATTTTATTTCTATAAATAGGTAGTACTACTGATTATATGTAGTCTGAACCACTAAATCACTAATAGGTACTAACAACTACAATGATCCACATAGGATCTGACCCATCCAATGTCGATCGGTACAAACCCCTGCAATGACCCTCACACAATCTAACAAACATAGTATTGGTATGCGCTGACCCACACAGGATCGTTGAGAGCTGACACACACCGAATCTAAACCACACAAGATCAGTTCTGACCCACATATGATCTATTGGTACAAACCTCTATATGATATGTATTCAACCTCTGCCTCACTGCCACCCACTGGATTCCTTCTCATAGTACGCTCGATTCCAGGAGAATTGATATTCAATCCATTAGTCATACCTAAACCGCTACGATGCTCCATGAATAAGTATACCAATTGTATTCCATGTCATAAGGGTTACAATGAAAATGATGGAGCATCAATTGGACACCTAGACTATCCGTTATAAACATTTTAGATCTGAGAGCCCAGTTGGATTCAGGTTCAATCCAACACGACCTCACTCTAACTGTTTCCAAAACTAAATTGGAGTATTCTAAAAGGTCTATCTTACTGTAAGGTTTCCATCTCTATATAAAATTCATAAAATGGATTCCCACTTCTCAGTTTATGTTCCTTTAAGTGAAAATGTGCCTTTTTAGGTCAGGGTTCGGTCTGACCCTGCCAAACTGACCTGGCCCGACTAGGTCTGGCCCGAACCAACACTATTCGAGTCCAAACCTGCAGGGAAGTGCTATGGCCTAACCCAGCTCGTAGAGGATGCAACCCCACCCGCATGGGCGTGGCACATTTGTCTTGGGCGACCCATCCCGTGGATGTGCAGGATGTTGGACTTGCGCGGCCCTGCCTGAATAGGCGTGTCCCCCTAGGGTTGCATGACCCGGTTCGTGGAGGTGCATCCACTGAGATTGTACAGCCCGACCTATGGTGGGGCATTTCCCGGTGATGTGGGGTCCCCCCTTTTGGCATGGGGTGTTTCCCCCGATCAAAAGGAAAATCGACAGAGCCCTTTGGCTCAGTCGGGTCACCTACGAGACCCACATCGAGTCCCGCCACTATGGTGTCAGAGCCACGGCTCATCCAGTGGTGCGCTGTAGCGAGCCACTACTTCCTCCTGTGGTCTGCTGATGTTGGTCGCCCTCTTTGGACCCTCTGTGGCAAAATGTCTTGGCCCTTCTCTACTGGAGAACTGTGATAGTGTGTTGTATCTCCATTTTGGTCGGTCGCTCTGTTTGACCCCTCTGTTGATGAATGTCGTGCCCATGCACCGCTGGCTGCTCACAAAAGTGTGTTGTATCACCATTGTGGCTAGATGGTGCCAGTCGCTCTGGTAACCTCCATGACATAGTGCCATAGCCACATCCTGTGGCGCAAAACGACATGCCACCTCCATCAAGGCTGGCCAGTATTGGCCACTGCCTTCATCTATCGGCGTCAGTCACTAGTGCCACAACGACTGTCTTCTACGGAGAACATAATGTTAGAACAAAAATGCAGATGTATGGGCCTTGTTCATTTGGATTGTTCCCTCCACATGATCATATTAATCAAGAAAGAGGATATATGATTCAAAAAATCCTTGAAAATAAACAAAACAAAACCCTACCGTAAGATCATTGGAGAACTTCACGTTTGGGGACGAGTCGGCATTCGTCGTACCCGCAACAAGCCTCCAATGATGCCACTAAATCATCGTTCTTTGGTTCAGGGTTCGGTGTCGCTCCTCACCTGTCTCTGGAACCGGCTCCATCCTCCATGTGATGGGCCTCACAACACTTTGCATGAGCATCATCTCTTGGTGATGTTGTGCTAATACCCCCCCAAGCTCCATATTAATAGGAGAGGGGGAGGGTAAGTAACGATTGTGGAATTTTTGGGGGTTCATTTAATCGGGACCTTCCTAAATTCCAACAACACTGTTACTTAGGAATTTAAGGGTCATTCCATTTAATGGCTTGACATGTCACCAGTCCCACACTACCACATTTCCACTGGTGGAAAACAAAGAAATATATAAAATAAAAAAGTTATTTTAATATTGTTTTAAAAAACCCCAAAACCTATCATTTTAATAATACATTATTTAGTAAAAGTGAATCCTCTTCTAATAAAATACTGGTGTTATGGATAAAATGGTTCCCTCAAATTTTTTATCTGATCACCGGTTCAAAAGATAAAAAAACCACCTGTGCGTTTATTGGGCGTAAATTAAAAAGAGTTCAGAAAATTATTCAGGGCATACTGAGCCTCGAAATCATGCGCCGTCAATTTTTCAGACTCGTAATAATTTCATATAATAAAAAAAACGATAATTGGGGACATTACATTCTCCCCACCTTGGTAATTTTCTCCCACGAATGCCATAACATAGTCTAAGGGAAAAAATGGGTGTATGTAGAAAAAATCTATGCCACCCACACCCATGTCCTCTACTGGAGGTTTCTGTGCTTCCAGAAAATGTGAACTAGAGTTATTTATCTTCCACGAATGAACCACTCTTATCGATAATCAATATGCATTATACCCTCTGTAAAGGTCTCCCCATCGTCAATGTTATGATCTCCACAGTCGATGACGTGTGATGGATCATGAACATACCTCCTCAGCTACGACACATGGAAAATGTCATTCACCTGGTGCATCTATGGGGGATGATTCAGGCGATACACCACCATGCCAAATATACTGAGAACCTGAAAATGTTTGATAAACCTCATTGATTGTTTTCTGCCTTGGCCAAATCTCTACAAACCACATCGAGATGAGACCTATAGGAAGTAGTTGTCTCCTTCCTCGAACTCTGAAGGACCCCATATCATTTTAGCATAAGACTTATGCTAAATATGTGCATTCTACATCTACTACATGATGTTCTACACCTTCTCAGCAGTATCCCGTACCAACTCTAGACCCATAAGTGATAACTCCCCTGGGTATTTCCATCATAGAGGTTATATTCATGTTCAAACGTATAAGGACTTTAATGGAACCATACCGATGGTGGAGTGATAACAATTGTTGTATGATAACTCCACCAAGGGCATTTGATCCATCCAACCGCAGCCAAAATCTAGGACGCAAGCACGATGCATGTCCTACAACATTTGTATGGTCCCTCTGTCTAACCACTCGTTTATGGATGAAAGGTGGTGCTCAAACATAGAGGAGTCTCTAACACCTCATGTAATCCCTTCCACAACTATGATGTAAAACATGTGTCATAGTTAGAGACGATCGTCGAGGGAACTGCATGAAGTCGTAAAATCTCATGTACATAGAGGCTTTCCAACCCCGCAACTGATCCCAGCTCCTAGATAGATCGGAATTGGGCCGACATGGTGAGTCAATCAATGATCAGCTAGATAGAATCATGTCCCCTAGATGTACATGGAAGCCCTGTCACAAAGCCCATGAAGATACCATCCCACTTCCACTCTGGCACCTCTAGTGGTTGTACTATGCATGTTGGAACCTAATTCTTAGCCTTCACATGATGAATATAGAGGAATTGGGATACAAAATATTCCACGTCTTTCTTTATCCCTGGCCACTAGTGCTGACGCCGGTGGTCCCAATACATCATCTCCAAACCAAGATGTACTGCCAGAGGGGACATATGGAACTCCATCAACACCACCTCCTACAGAACCACTGGAACCATGGTGTGTCCTCAAAGAGGGTGACGTTCTCTCCACCTTCAAAAAATCCATCAAGTGCCTATCTTGTGGATATCTAAGCATGTCGTGCCTCACAGTAAATGTTCCCAAGCGGTGCCTCCCGATCTTGATGAAGAATTCGGTGAGTTATAGTAATAGACTAGAGGTAACCTTCTCCATTTATATCCACAAAAGATACCTAAAATATGGTTAGCTGTTATTTCGCCTCATTCGGAAATTGTAGACCAAACCTCTTGCTGAGTGTGTATGCCACTGCATTCCCCTTCTCAAGACTATAGACTATCTCAATGTCATAGACATGGCAGAACTCTGTCCATCATTGATGTCTGAGGTTCAGGTCCTTCTGGGAGAATATATAATTGAGACTCATGTGATCATAGTAGACTATAAAACGTTCTCCAATAAAGTAATGTTTCCACATCATTAAGGTGAATACCACTACTTCTAATTCAAAATCATGGGTAGAAATGATCTTATCATGTTTTATTAGATGTCGAGATCTATACGTGATCACAGCTTGCTCCTACATCAAGACACATCCATGTACGGCCCCTGATGTGTCGCAGTAGACTACATATCTAATTCCCTCTTCTAGTAACTTCTGGATGGGGGTCATTTGTCTCTCTCTGCAGCTGCTCTTGTAAACTCTAGTGGTATCTCTCTGTCCACATGAAGGGATGTCTCTTCTTCTCAATGCTGAAAAGGGTGCCATAACTATGGAAAATCCGGTTATGAATCACTAGTAATACCCAGAAAAATCCCATAAAATATGCACCTTGGTCACACTACTGGGTGGATCCCATTCTAGAATATCCTCTATCATTTCTAGATCTAATACAACTCTAGCCTCCCAGATAATGTGTCACAGAAAGGGAACCTATCGTTTCTTGAACAGTAACTTCGAGAGCATACCATAAAGCTGGTGATCTCATAGTGTTTCCAGAACTGTCTGTAGATGATAGGCATACTCCACCTCCATTGTTGAGTACACCATGATGTTGACAATGAATACCAACACAAATTGATTGAGGTATGTCTAGAAGATCCTATTCATGATTTCCATGAACATTTTAGGGAATTTGTTCACACCCTAAAGCATAACCAAGAACTAATAGTGGGAATACTGACATCTAAAGTTGTCTTATGCACATCTTCATCTAATACCCTGAGCTGATGATAGCCTAATATGAGGTATATCCTGAAAGTCTATAGATCTACCTTTAACTGATCAAAGAGATCATCAATAATTAGGAGTTCATACTTGTTCTTGATGGTTTCCTAGTTCATGCGCTAATAGTCCACCAAGAGTCTCAAGCTTCCATTTTCATTCTAGGTGAAAAAAATTGGGGCTGACCAGGGAGAAACCCTGGGCCATATGAACTACTTTCCCTACAAGTACTCCAACTGTAGCCATAACTCATTAACATCAATAGGATCCATCCAATATACTGGTGTAGATATCAGTGTTGTACAGTGGTACATGTCAATGTAAAAGTCAACCTATCTTCATGGAGGTAGTCCCAGAACATCTTCCGGAAAGACATCGACATACTATTCCACCACGGTAAGATACCTTAGAATCTCGACATCAACTGCTCCAAGGGTAAGGCTAACCAACTTATGTGTGATCAGATTCGCCCTCCATTGAGTAAGTCCATCGTGTGCTACAAAGGTTACCTTCTCATTGGGGAAGGAAACCCTTGTCACATCCTCAAGGACATACATCTATTTGTGCCAATACAGTCAATCTGAGCATGAACCATGGATAAGAATTCCATACCCAAGATTACATCTTAAGGCCTGAAGGCCTCTACACGAAGATCCCAGCCGAAGCTATGACCTCCTAGAGTAATATCACACTACCAACACTAGCGTGTAATCGTCAAATCATCTCTTATATGAGTCTCTAGCCATAAGGTTAGAGCCAACGACTCCATTAGAATTTACAAGATCTGAACAACGATTATGGAAATAAAATAGTGACTGGAACATATGTCAATATGTACTATAGCTGGGGAGTAATAGATATAGATCATACCTATAATCATCTCTAGAGCAACGTTGTCGTAGTACTCACCCGCATGGATATGAGATCCTCATTTTTCTATTATTCCCTATGGTCGGGGTGGACCACATGGAGGTGGTGGCGGGAAAACCCCGAATCTCTATCCACCACCTACTGCATGGCCAGATCCTCTTCTATGTCAGCCACTATGCAGACCTCCTTGATCAAACCTATACCTCTGCCTCTGCGGTACCTCGACTATCTGCAGATCGTGGGTACGACGAGTTAGGCAGTCATGAGCCATGTGACTCTGCCAGCCGCACATGTAGAATTGAATGATCGTTGACAGTCCTACCCTATCATGTGAGCCCCTTAGCACAAACCCTGTTTCCATAGGTTGGCCACCAGATGTTCTGGCCCACATGGCCCCCTTCTTTATCTGTCTACTGCCTATTGTGGAAGAATCCGCTACCCGACATCCGGTGGTGACTCTAACTGTCAGTGCCTGCTTAGCTAGGAATCTATACACTAAAATCACTCTCTATAGCACCCCAACATGCATTATAATGTTGAGAGATACCATCGATTCTCCGTTATCCCATTGAAGAACCTACTCAAAGGTATGAGTCCTGAATAAAGGGTCTTGTACCAGGTCAGTGGATTAGCAGGAGAGATTAGAAAACCTCACAGAGTACCATACCACAATCATGTAGCCTTAATGTATGCGCAACAGATCCTGTATATGCACTAAGCTTAGAGTCTCTGGGAAAAACTCTTCCCTGAAACAGAAATCAAAGTCCACCTAGGTGAGGGTCTCCTCATCCTATAAGTGGTGTGTCAGACTCCACCAACTCCCAGATGATCCCAGGAAAAGACTGGTAGCTAGGATCACCATCAGATCAGCCGGTGTCCCAACTAAGAGAAAAACTCAGTCCACAACCTCCAACCAGTCCTCAACCACCTTTAGGTCCGTCTTTCCTTCGAGTCTCGTAGCAATCTAATGCTGCAACTCGTGCAACACGCTCAATAAGTGTGCACTGTATGTTGGTGGGGCAGGTGGAAATGGTTTTCGAACGGGTATTGGTGAAGCTGGTACATCACCCGAAGGTTCTGAAACTGTAGGAGGGCCCTAAACTGATGACTCATCACTCATTGGGATGTCCTCATGTACTATCTCTGGATTCCTATTTGGTATCTATGTGGTGGAATCCTGAAAGAAAATAGGTGTTCCATGGTCAATAATTTATACCTAGTGAGCTGACATAAATAAATCATTTGAAAATATTTTAAAAACACACTCAATCAGAGTTTTCATGCACTATTCCTGAAATCTGAATTCCGAGTCCTGGTGTATGGATACATCTACCACTGCACCAACACTGGATCCCCCAAGCTGAAATCCATACTCATAACCCTTAACATTATTTCCACATAGAAAGGATCAGATTCTTAGTTCATCGATAGAACAAACTCCTCTGATACCACATTGTCACTACCCGTCCCTTAAGGCCCATGTTGTGACTACCCCAAGCCCACCTTTCCTAGGCCCGAGGCTAGTGACTACAACTAGAAAAGAGTATCCCTTAATGGGAAGGAATTTTATTTTAACCAATTAAAACATATAATCATCAAGATCACAACATGATGAAACCATGAAGTAAGCTGCTGTAGTAAAAGTGTTCTGAATGTAAAGGGTTCGGAATACAATCCCTACTGGAAAGTAAAAGTACAACCAAAAAGTAAAAATACAACTGGAAAGTAAAAAAAGATCCTAGATCATCCACTAAGGATCATATATGAAGGGTAGGTACCAATCATGATCAGTAGATCATGTGTCACATCACATCAATTAGTCCACCTTTGAGAACCTTCCAATCCTAGCTCTCCCACCCTCGATCAACACAGTACATCATTTACACAAGAAACACCATGGTGCTGGTGTAGCCGGTGTAGGGGTCATTATAAATATACTCAATAGGGACCCCAAGAACCTCGTAGGTCTCCTAGAGTTCTACGAATAAAAAACCACAATGTGAGACCTCCATATCAAAGTACCAAGCTATTGTCATCATCTCTTCTTATGTGTATTCAAATACATATACCTAAGATATGATGATATACAGATCCCATACATGAGGGAAGAATGCCACAAAGGTAACACCACGAATATAGAAGTACAATTTAGGTAACACCAAGAAGATAGAAGTATTGTCAAGAGAACAAAATTATGGTAAAATTACCACAAAGGTAACACCACAAAGGAAACACCATATAGGTTGAAGTACCGCACATGTACCACCACAAAGATATCACCACGGAGGTAAAAGTACTAGACATGTATCACCATGAGGATATCACCACGAAGGTAAATGTAACACAAATGTATCATCTCAAAAGGAAATAATTATCTCATGATAGTTATAGAAGTAATGAACAAAATTACAGATGATTAGTCTAGAAGCAAGATCATCTTATTCGGTCAAGAGGCACTGCTGCTGACTATACAGAGTCTGACCCATAAAATATTGATAGGTACTATCACCCAAAATGGTCCACATAGGATCTGACGCACCCAGAGTCGATAGATAATAACCCCTTAAATGAGCTACAAAGGATTGGTATGTGTTGACCCATATAGGATCATTGAGAGCTAACCCACACTGGATCTGATCCACAAAGAATCGGTATGCGATGATCCAAATAGGATTGATATGCACTGAACCACACAAGATCACTAAGAGCATACCCACACAGGATCTAACCCACACAATATCGGTGTTGACCCATATAGGATCTCCAAGTACAAACCTTCATATGATCTGTCTCTAACCTCCACCTCACTGCCAGCCACCAGATTCCCTCTCATAGTATGCACGATTCCTGGAGAACCTATCCTCAATCCATAGGTTGTACCTAAAATACCATAAATATCCATGATAAAGTATTAAAATGTTTTACCATGTCATAATATTTCCAACATGACAGATGGTGCATCAATAAGACACCCAATCTGTGAGTTTTAAGTGTTTTTGTTCTGATAACCAGGTTGGATTCATGTTTGATCCATCCCGACCATACATAAACTATTTCGAAAACTCATGTGGAGTATACCAAATGGTATATCTCACTCCAATGGTCCCATATCCATAGAAGGTTTTTCAAACAGATGCCTTGTTCTCATTTTATGACCCTTTAAGTGAAACTAGCACTAGTTGGGTCTCGGTCTGGTCCAACCCAGTCATGCCGACCCGACCCAGTTTGGGTCTTTCCAGGTTCGGATGTGCCATGGTGGGTTCGAACCACTCGGCTACGGTCCGGACCATCCCATAGGGGGGCACATCCATGCCCGTAAAGGCATGGACCGCTAGGCTCGCGTGGCCTGGCAGGTGGAGGGACGGCCTGCTGGGATCGCACAACCAGGCCTGTAGAGGCACTACCCGCTGGGCTCACACAGCCTATCCCATGGAGAGGTGCGGCCCACAGGTGGCACAAACCAGTTATGCAGGGTCTGCCTTGCTGGAACGTGCGGTGCCCCCATTAGGAAGAAGAAGTGACAATGCCATTTGAAGCTTCCAGATCAACCATGAGACCTACTTCAGGTCCCGTCACGACGGCGTTGGAGCCACGACTCCTTCGGAAGTGTACCGCTGCTTGATCTTATGACAGACCAATGTCTGCCTTTTTTTCTCCCGCGCTGTAACTAGAATGTGGTGGCCCTTCCCCACTAGAAGCACGTGACGACGTGCCGTATTACCTCCATGGTCGGTCGATGTCAGCCGCTCTGCTGACCGTCACTGCATAGTGTTGTATCCTCCTCCTATGGCTTGTGATGGGGAACCACCTCCATTGCGGCCGTCCAGAGCCATCCCCCACCATCATTTTTCTGCATCGGTCACCGGTTCCGTGCATGTGGTCTTCCACAGAGAATGCAAATGTAAAACAAAAAGGTGGAGGGAAAATGCCTTGTTTGTTTGGAACATTCCCTCTGCATTAACAAGTTTAACAAGAAATAGGATATATGATTCAACAAATCCATGAAATTAAAAGAAAGAAAAACCCTACCTCAAGATCGTTGGATAATGTAGTGTTCGAGGAAGAGTCGACATTTGTCATCCCCGCAACAAGCCACCAATGATGCCACTCAATCGTCATTCTTCGGTTCGGGGTATGGTGTCACCCGTCACCAAATGCTGGAACCTGCTCCATATTCCATATTTTGGGTGTCTCAGCACTTTACCAGAGATTCATCTCTTGGTGAAGCTATACCAATACCTCCCCCTAGATCCATATAAATTGGATTGGGGGAGATTAAGTAATGATCATGGAATTTATGGGGATTAATTTAATATGAACCATCCTAAATTCTAATGAAAATGTTAATAGGATTTGAAGGGTCAATCCATTTAATGTCTTGACACATCGCTGGACCCACACTACCAATTTTCCATTGGTGGAAAAGAATGAAATAGACAAAATAACAATGTTATTTTATTATTCTTTTAAAAATACCCATGATATAACTTTTTCATCATACTTACTATGATCGAAGTGAAGCCTCCCTTAAGAAAATTCCAGAGCAGCAGATTCAATAATGCCCCTGGATTTTTAATTCGAGCACCGGTTCAAATGATAGAAAACATCACCCGCACATTTACTAAATAAATCATAAAAAAAGTTCAGAAATTTATTATGGGCACAACTAGCCTCCGAATCACGCACCATCAATTTTCATAGACTCGTAATAATTCCATATAATTAAAAAAATAAATGGAATATTCGTGTCTCTACAGTCTCTTCCTAGCCTAGCTAGAGGGTAATCTCAGAATATTGATGAAATCGAATTCCATATCTTACCAGAGGGGAACTCAGAAAGATAACTAGGGACCACCATAGCCCATCCCAGTTAGAGTGTAAGCCTGGAACTATCATGGAGGAAAACCACATCTTAATCCATCTAGAGGGTAAGGCTAGAACTACAATTAGGGAATGCCACTACCTAACCCAATAAGTGGTACGATAATTACCTCTCTATTGGTTCTGTTTGATCTCCTCCATCATCAGGTATTTCCTCTAGGTATCAAAATCCCAAAACATTCACATTGTATCTCGAAATCCACATTTAAATGCACTATCACATTCGATGTAGTAAAACACTAAGGATAAGAATTATGTGGGACTAAATCTGAGTTGAAATGAAGGATATATGAATTATTGATGATAGTTTAGAAGAAATGAATGAGTACACTATGTCATAGGGGAAGCACATGACATGTTGTCCATCTCCACTGCCTAGCCATGTCTCAGGATAGTACAAGGGTTCCATCCATGTATTGGTACACACAATGTAGGTGGACTACATGGAATGTACAATTTATCTTTGGGACAATGTAGTGTCCACTGGTCATGTATGTGTACTTTGAACCAATTTTCATGTACACTAGTACACGACATGTTGCGTCAAATGTTATGCTACCTGTGTGCCCAACCTGTATCCATGTAATCATCACATAGCATGTTCCTAGCCATATTTTCCTTTACACAAACTTTTTACCCCTGGGAAGGTGGTACATGACATTTCAGGAAGAATGCACATCATTTTATCTTTATCCTCCCCCAAACCAATGTGCCACCAGAGAGGGAGGCTACAAGCCATGTTTTCTTAACTGAACATGGGATGCAGTAAGGATTTTTACAAAAAACATCATGTTTCCTTGATTCAGTCTTGACACATCCAATCTGGTCCCACTACTTTTTATTTGGTCGTGAAACCTTCCAAAATCAGTAGATCGAGTTGCAAATCGATATTTACAATTTTCGGTCATTAGTAATTGATTATAAAATGAATGATTGTTTATTTTATCATTCTTCATGTTTTCATCCCTTTGATTATTAATTAGTCATTGTAGAACATTTAGAATCGCCATCCATTCATCATAGAGATTATAGATCTGTTCCTCACTCAAAAAAAATTTTATTGTTTAACTGATTCACCTCTAATATGTGCGCTAGATCGAGCTCAGGATATTCAAATACTATCGATATAGGAACTGCAGGGTTCCAAAGGTGAAGAGAATGAAGAACAAGGGGTAAATTCAGAAAAATAAAGTGGTTTATGGTCAATGCCAAAGAATTACAAACTAATAGTAAATATCATGTGATTTGGATTATAAGGGTGATAACCAATATATATTGAGTTTGACAACATGTTTGGATCAGTCATTGGTGAAGAATACATTTCCCAATGATCTAAATATGAAAATGCATTCATCACACTCCAATCTGCCTACATCCAATGGTTCGTTGTTCATCAATGGACATATCCAATGATTGAAGGGTGATTTCAATTATTGATTCCATAAATTGTGAGGAAAACCCTGAAAAAATCCCCCAATGACCTGTTCATAACATTATAATTGGGTTAAATGATATATTAAGAAATTATTTAATTGATTAATTAATTTACTCAAATAGACATCCTACAAGAAATGGGACAGAATTTCCCTTGCTAAATTAGTTTACATTTCTCCATGCACTAATACAAAATTGGCCATTAACAGTGCTAGAAATGGCCTTTATCAGCTCTATAAAAGCACTGAATACTTTAGTGACATTAAATGACAATGAATTTTATTAGTGATGATAAAAGAGCTGAAAAATTAGATAATTATATATTTTTTCAGTACTGATAAAGGATCCATTTACCAATATTTTTAGCACTGCTGAAGGTATCCATTATTGAGGATTTTAAAAAACTAATAAATTTATTAATTAGTAGTGCTTCTAAAATCACGGATAATGGGTGATACTATAGTGTGTTATTATAGCACACTGCAACCCCAAAAAGGCACCATATATTAATTAAAACAAGTCCCAATATATAATTTAAATGAAATTAAATTTACAACACAAATATAAGAAAAAAACACTACATTACAAAAATTTCAAATATTAGTTTATATAACTACATAAATACAAATTAATACATAGATTATAAAATAATATTAATAGTATGTCAATGGACCCCAACTCGAACAAAATAATCCACTAGTATAAGAGGACAATTATATCATGAGTGATAATAAAAATAAATAAATAAAACATAAATATTAAACATTTCATTAATTCTATAGAAAATGATTTTACTATAAAAGCACCCAGATTACCAATGTATTGGAGCAGATATAACATCATTACTTGTCCTACAAAGACCTAACACATGGAATGTAATATTTTAAAGTAAAAGAACTCTGCAGAGAATAATTAAAACTTAATTAATGTTACTTACATATTTCACCAGTAAAATATAGATCATATATTGTAACATTATCTTTACTTCCATAGGGTGTCTTTGGTCTAGATATAAGCTTATAATAAAACATAGGATTCTATGTGCACTTTTCAACTATTGGTTAACTACCTCTTAGCATAGATCTGACATGAAATTTCTACCTAGCATCCCCATGATTGTCTCCTACCTCAAATGATAGACATCATCTCTAACATTTCATCATTAAGAATTCACTTTTTTTTACCTTCTTGCACCCAGTTACTTCCTATAAAGACGCATGATGCATGTAGCTACATGCCTATTGTAAATGGGTGCAGGATGAGAAGGAAAATTAAATGTTGAATAGTGATATAATACATATGGTGGATATCAAGTGTGAGTTGAGAGAATCATGAGGATGTTGGGTAGGAAGAAAAAATTAGATTCTATGTTAAAAAGTATAATCCCACCGCAGTGAAGTGTACATAGAATCCTTAGTTTAATTATTAAAAATATGAGCGACGGACAACCATTCCATGTTTTTTCACCACTGATCAATGGAGCCATATAGACATCATTATTATTACACCATGCTATATGATAATAAAAAAAGAATAATGTACCAAAATAAATAATATAAATGAACCCACGAAAAAGGCACAAAGAGAGATTTCCAAAAAAAATAGACAACTCCAATCCAGCATGATAGAAAGGGGGGAACTAATTCTTGAAAGTCATACCATTTAAAGGTTCACATTTTAAAAAAGAAATTTTAACAATGAAAGGATAATTTCAATAGTCTTTTTCAATTAAAGAAGAAATTATAAAATACAAAAAAACAAAAACAACGAAACTCAAAACATCATCACCCTTTCATAGGAGACAACAACAGAGACAAAATCTTCATGCTTCTTTCACAAAAACACAACAAAAAATGATTCCTCCCACAACATCTCAAAATAGACATCCTTGGAGATGAGGACTCTCTCAATGGTCTCTGGATTAAGACCCCCAATGAAAAGATAATCTTCTAACATATCCTATGAAAACACCTCCGAAAATAAGGAAACTAACTATTTCACGTGTTTAACCTAATCTTTCCCCACCTTATATCCTTGTTAGAAACTCATGATCTACTCCCTTTTCTCCATCTTAAACTTCTAATGTATAACCCATCATACAAAGAGGGACTTAAAATCATCACAGATTAACCCAACATACATAATTGGTGTTGAAATAAACTTATATTCTTCAAATGATGTCCCCCAAGTGGACCCATAGTAGCACAAACTCTAATAGATTTGGGAGATAAAAATACTCTAATGATATTACCAATATCCTAAAGCCTCTACACTACCTCTTACAAACAACTATTTCCACGGAAGATGGGCCACAACTAAGGAGAATCTAAAACAGGGCAAGACCCATTAGAATCTTTAGTGACTTCTCTATGCAGCATATTCTGAATAAAAAAAATCATAAAATCGGGTTCAGAATCAATCATAAACATAATTGGATGGAACATCATAAGACAAAATACCTACTCACAATAAAAAAACAAATTTAAACCATGTTTGAGGATTTTATATGAGGCTAGTGTACCAAATAAATTATCCAAATCTTTAAACTCTACGAACATCCTAGGAATTAGTTTTTAAAATCTAGTATTATCAATTTATTTCATTATATCTAGTTTATTATTTCTAAACTATAGTTTATGGGTTTTCTATAAAAATCAGTAATTTTATTTATACTTAATATTAATCATAAAAATAAATTTATTGATATTAGGGATAGGGTTATTTTATGACCTTATTGGAAACTTTTTAATTTTGATGAGTAGAAACTTCTTAAGTCCATGATTGGAATATATAAATACATTAAGAAACCAATATATAAATTAGATAATTTAGTAATGATAACCATATCCTATCAAAGAATATTATTAAATGAATTTCTTTAATAATTACATCACATAATAATTCTTTCATACTTTTTTATTAACATATATTATTGATATATATTTATAAGATATTATGTTATGAGCTAATCAACGAACTGTGGGGGTTATGGATTTAATTAGATAGTTCGATTTCATAAAAAAGGCTAGACATTGCATCTTCTATAAGATAAAAGGAAAATATTATTTCTCGAATTAGTCAATTAATTTCAAATACATTATCACAAAAACAATATATCACAGCATTCTAAGAAAATATGTTTCCTCTATTTACATGAAAATGTCAATTTATTTTGATTATAATATAGATCATTAATAAGATTTAATATATATTTAAAGACACACACATATAGTTAGAAATACCTAATGAAACATATAATAAAGGGAATTATTATTTCACAGTCAGTCCTCATAATCCCACGTTTTGAGGATTACAAGGTTTAAAATTCCTTAGAATAATTGTCTTATACCTATACGCATCAAATCCATAATAGTAAAACAACATTTTTTTTCAATCATGAAGATGAAATCTAGATCACTGGATATATGTTTATGAATATTTTCATTAAATTTAATGGATCACATTATAATTGGTTACTCATATAATGTTTAGATGTGACAATATTATAAACACATTATGCCATTAATGTTACAAATAAGAACACTCATAATGTAATAAATATTTAATAATAATCATGTGATCAAATGTAAAATATTAGTTGGTTCTAGGGTACTATGTACACCCATCCATGTAATGATTCTTCATTTGATTCCTTAATAAAATGTTCTTATATGGGTTTTTTCTATGTAAAAAAATTTTCTGAATGTTATTTTTATCTATCAACACACAGGGATTATGATAATTTAATATAGGAGACCGTAGAGGATACTGTATCAATATATAATTTAAAAAATATTTTTTAACTCTATTTATAAGAGACTATCGTGAAATTATTGTTGACCACATAAAGGATCATTTACAAAGGGGTCATCCATGATCAAATATTATAAAGAGGTGGTTTACATAATATAGGTAAACACATTAATTTAAGAATCCAATATACTAAAAAAAAGTAATTACTTATATCAATTAGTGGAATCTATGGAGGATAAGCGAGTTTAAGGATATTGGATACAATAAAACCTGTATACATATCACCCCTAGAGAAATTATAAGAGGTAAACAAAAGGGTTATTTTTAAAGGACACAAATAACCCAATAAAAATCCTATTTGTGTCAGTCATGGCCATAGGGAACATAAATGGGACACCATTATATTTTTTACAACATATATATTACTATGTATTGTAATTCAATTTGAAATACATTATTGATAATTATTATATCTAAATAATGTAATTTTCTTGGTCCTCTAGATGATTTTCACTGACAATGTTGAGTAAATGAGATATAGGGTTTGTAACAATGAAAAAACACAAAATGTGAAACCCAAAAGATCAAAAATGATATTAGAAATGTATAAAATAATAGACATCGAGTTCGATTCATGATTTGTTTGATGGATCATAGAGGAGTCGCACCGAGAGTAGAAGATTTCTATGAGAGCTTGTGAATCATGATGGTTAAGTGAACATTAGTGTTTTCCAGAATAGATCAGTGGCCCTTTTAATAGTTCTTTTAGAAATAATCTGCTAAATATTCCATTTTTAGTAATAAATTGATATGTGATGATAAAAGTAATGTTTTCCAGCTCTATAAAAAATTTGTCAAAAACATTTGTATCAGTACTAAAAACATGCGTTGATAAATGGTAAGCATTATTAGTGATAAAATAAAGAAATAATATATGGGATATTTTCTCAAAGAAAAACAAAATGTGATGATAAATAATATCATTAATTGATGATTATTTTATAACTGATTATGATGTAATTTCTCAGGTCATTTTTTCTAGTGCTTCTAAATTATGGTTCTTTTAAAGGCTATTTTTGTAGTAGCGATGGGAATACACAACTTTTCAGACCCAGTCGTGGTCTCAGATTTGAGACCTGATCAACAGTTTGGCACTAATCTCACATTCT
Source organism: Viscum album (assembly GCA_963277665.1). Lineage (NCBI taxonomy): Eukaryota > Viridiplantae > Streptophyta > Magnoliopsida > Santalales > Viscaceae > Viscum > Viscum album. The sequence continues at coordinate 766,152,309 of OY728150.1, forward strand.
TCAATTAACCATTCATGTATAACATAATATATATGTATTATTTTTATTAAATTAATTCTAGGCTTAATGGGCCTCGTAATCGCATGTATTATCAATGCCTAACTCTAGAAATATATTTAGAAATATTTTATAATATTTTAATGAAAAAATAAAGTCTCTACATGTTCTATGGTTGGTTTCACTTCACTAGCTATTTGGTTTCACCCATGTGGTTTCTAAGGATTATAAAACCTCCACTTAATTATTTATAACACCCAAATAGCTCCAATGTAGCTATTTAGTACCATAACTCCTAATATCTACGATTCATGCTTTGTTTCAACATTATCAAGCCTCAAATTTAGAAAAATGGTATCCATGATATTTTAAAACTAACAAAAAATTTGCATTGAATATATTCAAGTTATAAATCCCCCTAAATCTACTTCACTCCTCAAGATGTTTCTTTAGATTCCATTATAAAACTAATCAATCCAAGGAGCCATAAAATCTATTTCCCAATCTAAATTCTCTTCATGGACAAGTATGTGCTACCAAAAAACCCAAAAAGGGGGAAATAATTCCTTAACAAACCACATCAATATATTCCATGAATTAAATTGATATCTCAGAAATGATGCATAAGGTAACAAATAAACATCTTCACTATTGATCATATAAAAAAATTAATATAATTTCATAGTTATGATATAACAAACATGTTATACATACCTTGATGTATGGGTTAAAGTTATAGTCTATGAGAAATTTTTGTGATGGACTCTATGATTTTGAATTGTCCCACAAATAATTATGCTAAATTTCCCGATTTTCATAATCATTGATGTACTATCCAAGTTGAAACTGACACAAAATCCCAATCACCCATAGTAGACTCCAAGGGTCATCGACATTGATCAAAATATGAATTTTTCCTAATATTTGTGGTCACCAAATGATTTTTAATTAATTATAATAATTCAAATTTATTGTTTTTAAAACATGGCCTTATAATATTTATCTCACTCGCCTTTTGTAGATAAAATGATAACTGAATCTGAAAACCATACAGATCCTCGAACAAATCCATTTGAACTAAATAATAAAAAAGACATTATAGAGTAACATTTCTCACTATAAATGATCACCCCAAGTTCTATTGAAATAAAAAACACATATGCATATCATATATCAAAAAATATTGATCACCCATTATGACTATCAATAAATTTGTGTATTTTAATTTTTAGGAAAAATCAACTATGTATCCTTAACATTCAGGAAGCTATTATAAAATTGTAAAAATAAATAACCAGACTTGTAAGAAACTATGTTCATATTCACTCAATGGATCAATTTTGTCCCTCATTAATGTTATATTCCACACCAATATGTGTACTAGGTCTCTTGAATAAAAAAATGAGAAACCATCATCATCAAATAAAAAACCCATAATACATCTAAACCTCTTGAGTTCATTGGAAATTCCATAACCAAATCATACATCCCCTCATTCCACTTACACACCAGAATAGGAATAAGTTTAATCATTCCACTTGGTCACTAATGGTTCACCATTATTCTATTACATGTATGAAAATGAGAGATGAAGTCTACAATATAATTTTTTTATACAATACCACTATAAATGTTTTTTATATTATAATATATCTCCATTGATCATGGTGGCACTACAACTAATAGTCTTTGATGATTTGGTAGAGTTTTTCTCTTCCTACAATAGACTGGGTCTCTCGTCCACAATATGCAGATGAGGTGGCCATCAGGGGAATCTAAAAGTGAATTTGAGGATGTGTAATGATGATATCTAGACTAATATCTTGGCAGGAAAGGATGTGTAGATTAGACAATTGAAAAAACTTATTGAGGAACCCTTTATATTAGTGATTTAGGATCGGATTAAGGAGGATTTTAGCGATCGAGACCTGGAGAATTTAGGGAGGATTGATAAATCCTCTTCACAATCATCTTCATCAGATGTTTGGAGTTTATCTTGGAAGGGAATTGGGGTGTGTTTGGAAGGGGTGTCAATGGAACATCAAACCAATTAGAGTAGTTTGGGTGTTAAAAATCAAACAATGGGAAAGGATTTAGATCAAAATATTTCTCAAACTCAAAACTCCTTTGACTGTTTGGACACCAATGAGGCTTTCTTGGATATCTAATATGACCCAAATGGGGTAATTACAGATGGTGTGGAGTATGAGGAGGATCCTAAGGCTCATGATGAGGGGAAAACCCTTGTAAAAAGTACGGTAAAGGATTGAAGGACTACTTTCACTTACTAAAATAGATGGAAACATGATGGTGTTAAAAATCAAAAACATCTGAGAAGGATATGTCTTTGGCCCTCATGGTTTTTTTGCTTGATAAAACCCATGTTACAATTCAGGATAAAAAAATAATGAAACCACTATTTTAATAGAAAATGACTCCAAAGAACATATCCTCCACTCTGAGGAGGAGATGGTGGATGATGTTATTTATGTTAACATCCCATAGGAAGAGGTAGAGATGATGGGAAGGCTTATTCAAGTGGGGGTAAAAATCAAGATGGTTAATTAGATCAACAAACAATATATGATTATAATGAGAGTGTTCAATGATGGGAAAATAAACAAAGAAGTGTATAATAGAACTTGGTTTAAAATGACATGTCATTTTGAAGATGTTATTTGCAATGACCCTACTAGTATAGAATGGATTATGAACTAGAATATTTATAGAGAGGAAAGAACTAATTGTATTTGGATTTTCATTGATGGGTTTTTATTCTCCTATAAGGATTCACCTCTAGATTTACTGAGACAGGTTTCTCAATTTTCCAAAAAAGTGATTTTATTATAAAAGTTTAATTTTCAGTCAGTCATGGGAGCACTACGAATTACGAATCATTAGAGTATATCATTATATATTCTCTCATTGAAGTTGGATGAAATATCATGTAATGAATATATAACATAACTACTAGATCTAAATACTATCTATGAACTAGTTCATTTACCACTGGTAATTCAAAAATTAATTAACAGACATTGTTATATTAATTCTAGGAGTTCAATTGGTACACCATACTATAAGTTATGACTAAGGAAACCCATGTCATCACCCTTGGACTAAAAAATGTACATATTATCTAATATAATATCAATGTCATCAATATTCACCATTATATACAACAACACTCTCCAAAATATATTGTATTCCATATGATATTGTTTTTAACTAATTTAACTTGCACATAACAATAATCCATCTTGAAGTCAATCCACAACTTGTAATAGACTCAACATATTAGCTAAAGGCTTAGGTATCACCAAGAGATGATATACCATATGTTCCTATAGTAATTATAAACAAAAAACTCAACACAAAAAAGACAGGTTCACAAAAAAAATTCATGAAAAATTGTAACAATCTCTATATCATAAGTTGGGTAGTTCATCTCACTGTATAGTGGATGATGATACAATAAGTGAATAAAAGATCATTCAACACCAGGAAATTTCCAAATATAATAAAATATTTTACGAATTAAACATCATAAAAAATACATGGTTTTAGTGGAATCATAATTAGATAATATGTCCACATTTGTTTAGATCTTTGAAAGAATCCTCAAAATACTTGGTCTTCTTGAACCTTAACCCCGTTATTTTTATTCTAGTCATAGGTACTTCCTAATGGGATAAGTATTGTATAAACAACCTCTAACATAAATATAACCCAATGAAACAATGAATCTTGATCCCATACCTATGAAGGTCCCAAGATGAAATAGCCACCACTATTTCCATATCAATATATATCCATATGTCAGAGTTAATATGAAAGTGAAACAAGACATCTTCGTTCCAAATGTGAGGCATACAAATCATAATAGAAAGATGATGTGCCCTATGGGTAATCAATATTATATTTAGATATTTATCATATTAATCTTCAGTTCATCAATGTATCAAAATATTATTCATGAATATAGTGAAAAGGGAGTACATGAACAAATGATTATTATTTTTATGATATATATAAACACATATAAACAATTCGTTAACCCAAAAGGCACCACAACATACTAATAAAACCAATAACAACTACTAAAAATTTCATTCAATATGTCATATTCTATGAAATAATGTGGGGGTAACCAGAATGCATATCAATATTGGAGAACCAATAGGATTCCCTTAACTAATAAAAAATCATGAATACTTGGAAAAAATGCTTAATTTATTTTGTCTAGATTCCACTATTCATAATCCATGTGAATCCAATATATGTAATATAACATATTAGAATTTGTGTCTAGATAACCCCAATGAATAGTTCTTGGACATGCAAACCACTCTGATAATAAATCCCCAATCTAATCTATTAGTTCATCCTACATTACTGGTTCCATCTGGTAATGAGGAATTGTTGTAGTCTACCCACCCAGAAAGAGTCCAATCTAAATCACATTCCCCCTTTCAATATGATACGCAATGAATTCATTTCATAAAATAAAGATAAAAATCTTTTATGGGAGTGATAATAGATAGAACTATCTTACGATCTACTCTAATGTCCATACTCATAGCCAATGATGTAATGGATAAAATGTTTATGTGGTATGTTTCAACACTTCTTTATCATTAATCCCAATCTATGGTCATGATATACCTTTCATTTTTATGAGTGGTGAAGTTCGCCCATCTCCATTTGATATCAATGTGATTTTGATAAATAGTTAACTAATAAATACAAATATAACATTTAAGTTAATCATCTTAAAAATAATGATATCCTACAAATATATATATCCATAAACAATAATATCACAATATTGAGATTACTAAAAATGATTTAAATTTGTTCTGAGTTGTGCATCAGGGGTCAAAAACATGAAAAAAATACATAACAGGTAATCCTAAATGTGAAACAACACGAAGAGATATGATGGAAAGAGAAACACATATATTATATAATGGAGAATAATGTGTAAACCTAATGAACAACCTTCATAAAATAGTTGATTGTCCCTCTCTATCATCAGATGGGATATTTTACATTACGTAAAATACTCCAACATCAGATATAAGATAGTGATAAGAGATCATTAGTTCATCTGATTTACTAAACTTAATAGAGTCTTTAATTACTTCTCGGATCCTCTTCATATTACATGGCCCAATTTTGTTCCAAAAATTCCCATGTAAAATCAAAATTGATAATCTCAAATAATATATTTTTTGATGTCCAATCTCACCACACATATGAAACTTATTGTAATGTTTTTTAAAGAATCTATGATAGCACTAGATCATCATATAGTTAAAGAACTATACACTAGATCCTTCCATAGTGGGATATGATGATCCATTACTCAATATTTTCTACTGATCGTTACCCAATTTCATGTCCCCTAACATCTGCTACCTCTTTCTATATAAGGAATCAATAAGACATCATGATACCCAGATCCTAATTCCAAAAGAGTGGTATTATGAAACACAATTATATTCTCTTATAGTACCTTCCTGATAGTTAAATCCTTAATAATCTCATCAAATTATATCATCATATTGAAATATTTGACTTCATTCCATATCTCTAGTCAATGTCTAATCTCGCAATTTTAGTCATTTTCTATCACATTCCTAGCCAATATAGGTGTAAAATGAATCCCACTCAAAAAAATGAGTTTAATAGGATGTCACTATCATCATCAATTAATGATCCTATTTAAAATTCTTTTCATGTTTTAGCATCATTATATCAATGGAAAATCCCAAATGAAGAGGTATTTTTTTTATGGTAGAACCTCAAGTATCCCATCCACATTACTTACCCTCATCCATCACCTAGATTGTCCCTAGAGTACATACATATCCAATTTAACCCACTATTCTTCTAATGCTTCAACCAAATCAATGATTCAATACATGATATCAATCTAATAATTTGGATTCTAGGGAAAACTAGTGTTTGTGAGGGCTAGTGGATATTGAATTTGGATTCCTCAAATATAATGGATGATCATCGATCTGACCCCGTGATCCACTTCAATCTAGATAGCTACAAATTAGAATACTTGTAGTTAGAGTTTCTATGCTACATGTTATAGAGGAGAGACTGTAGGAGAATGATCATGTGATTCCTCATGGACATCTAGAAGAATTATAGAATAATCCTCATATTATGGGAGAATTAAAAACACCACCATAGGTTTTATGATAAGATATATTTAATATAGTATTATCTAAAATACCATAATGAATACTTATAAATTCCTATAATATCATACTAGATTAACAACTCAAAAACTACAAAAGAGAACTAAAAATATTATTATAGAAAGATTCATCATATGTGGCTAATAATATTTTTTTATGTAATAACCCCCTAAGAAACTACCCCAAAAAATAATATAATTCCACACATGAATTTTATATATATCCATATAAATGTAACAAAACATGGATGTCGAGGTTTTGAGTAATTCAAATGAAATCGGGAAGAAAACATAGATGTTTAAGATAAATATTTATACTATAATCTCATTAATTAAACCATTATAATTCACAATAAAACATATTCATGGAATTTAAAACAAGCATCCCACTAAATATTACTGAGTTACACCAACACCCATAAATTTTAATATCACAACTATAATCATTATCACTATAAAACAGTAAAAAAACGAGAAATAATAATAATATCACTTGAAACTCAGAGTTCTGTTACATATCTGTTCTCATGGAAAATATATGATTAACTTGATAATGTACAACACATACAATATTATTTAATCAATTCCACAAAAAATATTCATGAAAAATATAAAATTAATCCTCTAATAATATCACTTTGTAATAAATAATATAAATAACAAGGTACATTCAATGTGCCACATGAACCCATGAATTCATCCCTATCTGAAACTGGACCTACAATAGTTGTGAGGGCCTAAATAGAAACATGGTGAGTCAATTCCCTTATTACAGATGTCCAATTATTTCCCAAACATAAGAAGCTATAAATTAATAAAAAAACTAATAACTTATGAAAAAATAATAATATTAATATTGTATCGAATAAAAAATCATTTTAAATGATGAACTAGAGGATCCATATTTTTTAAAGTTAACTAATGTATGAATAAATAATAAGGTAAACTAATGATATAATAGAAGTAGTACATGGTTCATCACAACATCATTTCTTATCTCCGAGATCTACCTGCTTAGAAAACTAACACTAAGACCATTCCCTTAATTAGATCACAAAATATAAATTATATTCAAACACTAAGAAGTCCATGATAGTATTTAATAAAACAAGTAGGAAACCACCAATACATCCATAAAATAATTTAAAAAATCATAAAAATATTATTTCATGAAAAAAACTAAATTTATAAATAAATGATTATTTATCGAGTAATCATGCATTCCCAATGATGCCACAAACCCTTGAACTACATAATTTATTACATGAAATATATTAATTTATTTTATAATCAATTAACCACATAATAAAATATATGACTAAAAATAGTATTCAAAGAAGAAAAAAGGACATCATTTCTCAGGTCATGCCAAAAGTCCATCATTCCCTGCCAATAATCTCATGTTAAGTCACAAGGTTGTCCCGACACAATACCCAATCTCAAGATGGGGTTAAAAGATTTCATTTCCAAACATCATTCACTAAATAACCCCAAAATATTCATCATGAATCACATCAAATGTTCTCCCCTATATAAAATTAGCTGGTCTATAATGATTCCACTAATCAATTGTTACGACATACTAAAAGCAGTGTTTTCATATGAAATACACATCCACACAAAAAGAAAACATAAAAAGTAAGATACTTTTCTTACCAAGAGTAGTCCCATGGGACACCCAAACAAAATATTTTCATGTAATAAAATTAATATAATAAAAATATCTAATTATAAAGTCTTCTTAATTCAATAGTATATATTTCTATGGCCAATAATTTATACCCTTACCTGACACGTACCAAAAAAATTTGTATAACCATTAAAAATTAATTAAAGATGGGTAATACTATCCCAAAAAAATTATAATAAAATTATATGGGTTATAATTTGTATAGAATTATCTATAGAGAGACACCATCAATAATTGATCCAGATCATGTTAATAAATATTATCTTATCCTCAATAGATCCCAGATGTAATCCTTTAATGGAGAAAAATTATCGATTATATCATAAAACAATCACCTGATCTAACTATAATATTCTAGATATATGGTTTATCTATATATAATGAATGACATTTGTTACAATTTATTAAAATTTCCAATCATGTGTCACTTGAGAAATCCTATTTTCAAACGATTAATAAATGTGGATAAGAATGTTGAATTCTTAAAGAGAGAGATACCCTATGTTTAGTATTTCAAAATAGGGAAAATATATGTGAGTTGAATATTAAAAAGGTTATATATGGTGCAAATAAAAATACTTACCCATAATAACCCCACCCATGATCTTCTAATATTTCGATGGTGCTCACTAGATGGACACCAGATGGGTTCTAGATATAGGGATGGAATGGGGAAACTACCTCTTCCACTAGATGAATGTTGGTAGCTTGGTGTTTTCCAAGACTTCTCCAATGTCCACTAGCATTCTTGAGGGAATATACTAGCTATAAAATTGAACCCATATTTCACTAAATCAACTGGTTAGGACCATTTATCCTCAATTATTCGATTCATAGTTATCGATTACATAAACCGATTCAAAAAATTCATTAGAAGTTAACAATGATTTCTCAAAACTAAAGCACAATATACCATGAAATTTTAGGATGTTACACTATCTGTAAAATGTAATAGAAGAAGGAGTACTATTGAAATAAAATTATTTCCATTATGTATTTGTTAAAAAATTCTATAAAAACTATCTGATGATAAACTAGAAGAGTATATGTTTTTAAAAAACTCCCTTACAGGAACAGTTTATTTTTCATATATTATCTATATCTCAGTAATAAAGAGTGAAATATATATGACACTATTGTTGGGATGTTAATAAATAAAAAATTGAATATAAGATATGGATTTATGGATAGGTAATAAATCATTTAGATATGAATTAGGGAATATCTATCACCAAAAAATGAGATGAAATATAATATTATTCATCCAAAAGCTAATAGTCTTTCTGGGAAAGAGGAAAATCATATTTTCAAAATTTCAATACTTTTGAAGGTCCCAAATATGTATTTTTCAAATTTAAAGAAACTATTATATTTGAATTAAATTATTATTACTAAATTTAAATAAAAAAGAATGTCCTATTTTTATTTATCATTATTTAAACATTAAGCGTCAATTCATATTATTGAAATATTATTGGCATACAATAACTAAAATATTTTTTGAAATAAATATTCAATAAAATTATAATAGTGAAAGTGTTTCCAATAATTTCATGATATTATACCATTAGATTACTTGTATTATATATGTTCTTGTTTGCTATTATTATCTTGTTATAATGGTTCACATGATATATTATTTGGTTAGGGATACCCAACATTATGGATATATACATTTTATGTGGATATATCCCAATGATATATATACATATATGAAAATATTTTTAGATTATATAAAACATTATATTTTTTATGAATTTAAAATTTTATATTGTAATATTATATAACAAGTTGTTGATTTTTTTAAAATTCCAATATATCATATATTACAATATCTTTCCAAAACTTTTCCATGAAAATCATACCAATTGTAAAGGAACCTATTGAATTTATATTATTCCTATATCCATAACATATTAGAAATAATTTGTCTTGTATGTTTTTAAAATAGATAGAAAATTTTACACATATTCATATACAAAATGAAAAAAATCTATTAATTAGTTTATTCATGACCATATTTATAAAGAATTAGTTAAAAAACCTAATTATATTCTTGGTAAATTACAATTTTTAACATTGGAAAAAATGATGTTGTATTATAGTAAAATGTCTACATAAGATTTTTTTTAATAAAACATGATTATCAAATGTCATATGGGATGTTGGTGACAATAATTATAGAATATGGAAAATAGGTAAAACAGAAAAATACATCAAACATTAATAAAGAAAATAAAATAAAAAAACTAGATAATTATTTTCTGATTTTTTACATTATATATGTTCTATTAAGATGATTTTTATTCATTAAGAATATTATGTATTTATATTTGTTGAAAAAATTACTTTTACATTGAGATGTTAGTCATTAAGATAATAAATTTTATTTAAATATTTTTATTGAAAATTAATTAATATTATTTGTTTTAGATTTAAATCGTATTATTATTAATATGAATTTTAATTCCAAGCGATGAAAAACCTCTTTAATAACCTAGTGTGATAAATTTTCCGTGATATGTTATATGTAATCATACATGTATATTATTTCAAGTAACAATCCATCATTTTTACTTAAATTCAACCACCAAAACCAACCAAATCGAGTTAATTTTAATATCAAAAATAAATAAATTATTTCTAAATTTGAAGTTCTGTATCTTTTTGTGGTGTTTGGATTCCATGAAAAACAAATATATAATTATTGAAAATGGATTAATAATATAAATGGTTTTGGTGGTTGGTTGTAAATGTATATATGATCAATTTTGGAATATATTTTGTTTTCTTATTATTGATATACTATTTATATTAATATTATAAAATATATTTTTAATGAAGATAATTATATGAAAATTATAATATCATAAAATAAATTTTTATCATTTTGAGATACATAGATCCCCATACTCTTTGTTGAAAATTTATTTATCGATTGCTTTTTAATTTTAGATTCATCTATTTAATATACATGTTATCAATATAAAATATATATTTTTGTTCAAAATCTGCTTTAGACTCACTAAAAATAGTAAACGATCACAAATTTTAATTAAAATATATGATAATGGTCAATTTTTTATACATAACCAATAAGAATAAACTATATTTAATTATAACGTGAGGTGTATTTATAATGGATGAATGTACTTTTCGTTATTTTAAGTGTTAATTAAGTAAACAATTATTGTCATATAAAATAAATCCAATAGTATTTGATTTTTCATAATATATATATAATGATCATTAAATATTTTGTAATTTATAAGAATTAATTTTCTGTGATTCCAATATTTGGGACGATGGTGTGACTAAAAGTGAATTTCTTAATAAAAATTAAATTTTATTTAAAAATTAATTTCCTATAAATAGAAAAACATTATTGAAAATTATCATTGAATTCTTTTATCATGTATAAATTTTTCCAAAAAATTATGGAGTGTCATGTGTTTGGAATAACATAAAATAAATTATTCATTTTATTTTTTAAATACGATCCAAACATGTGTCAAAGATACGATGTAAAATAATTTTCATATATTTTCATGAAACCCAACACAATTGATCACTATTTCATTTTTGGAATATAGGAACATACCAAAAAATTCATTCTATAATATGGTGTAGGTAGTGAGATAAATATTTTATCCTCTTAATATGAAAAAAAAATTACTCAAAAACATTTAACATATATTAAATCTCAAGAAAATTTTATTATATTATAATGAATATTTAAGTTAATTATATTTTACTTTTGTATGAAATGTTTAAATGAACTACATGTCACTCCAATTAGTTATATAGTTAGACTGTATTAAAGATCATTTTTTCCATTTCATGTTTAAAATTAGATCAAAATGCATATAACATAATCAAAAAAATCACATACACATTAATTGAATTTAAAAATCATTTCAATGATCAATGATTCATTTGTGTTTTGTTGGAATTAACCATATGAAATCTCAATTTATAAGGTGGAATATGTTACTAAAATTTCTTTTTTTATTAATAAAGTTATATTTTATTTCAAAACACACGTCACAATCTCAAAATGTAGAAAACACGATTCATTTTTATAAAAATCATTTAAGTGACACATTATTCATTTATGGCATTAATGAATCAATGCTTCATCATTATAGTGTGCCAAATAGTTAGAATAATCTAAATATTATTTTATATTATATGTGTTAATGTTTCTAGACATTAATTCCATACTGAAAACCAAATAAAAAATGTATGGATTTTCAAGAAACTCTATGAAAATGAATTTTGATTCACTTGTGACTTATAAGAGATAACCACACATCATTCGACCATATTGTGTGGAAGATGGGACTGAATGTGTGTATTTAAAAAATATTTTTTTTTTCAAAATGTGCATCAAACAAATGAATTCTTGAAAAAACCCTCAGTTATCATGATAATATATAAAATTTTTCATTATTGAATTGAGATTTATAGGAGTGGAAAACATGAATTTCAAATCATAATGTATTTGGTATGACCCAAGGTGTATTTTTTTTATAAGAGCTAAATTAGATCCAAATATGATTCGCAAACATAAAAATGAACAAACACACATTGACAATCATTAAACTATATAAATATTATCATTGATTCATTTTTTATATTTAATAATTTACTTCATGAAATTCTAACATGATGGGTAGATTATGTGACTCCAATTGATAATTTCATAAAAAAAATTTATTTTCTAGATGAAATTTATTGTAAAATTATCCTAACTAAAAAATCTACACCTATATTAATGAAAATAAATGAAAATAAATTTTTATTCATTTTTTATAGGAATTACATAACAATAAATCAATATGATGCATTATTTAAAAAACAACGTAGATTAATTATTCATTATTAGAGTAATATATTTTTAAAACATGTTTCACAAACTCAAAACAATGAAATCATTCATATATTCTCATGAAACTCAAAAAAAAATCACCACATTATTTTTCACATATAGTATTTTGACTTTTTCCATTTTGATTTTTTGGTATGGTATAACTATATTATTTTTATCAATTTAAGAATGATATTTTTGCTCAAAACATATGTTATGAAATCAATGATGAGAAAATATTATAATATTGTTTCCAAAATCATTGAAAAATTATCTACATTTAATTTATAAACTCTTGTATAAAACTATACATCATTCTAAAATATTTATTATTTACAAAAAAAGTATATATTTTGATTTGAAGTGTTAAATAAGATCAAAATGTAATTTACATACTCAAAAATAATAAAATTCACAATTATTGTCAATAGAGGTTCTGAAACAAATCATTCATTCATTAATTATTATTTTACACTACTAGAGTGGGCAAATATATATCTTTTTTACTATAGAAATGAAGACATTGGATATCCCTTGGGAGTAATAAGAAGAAAGAGCATGTAAAAAAAGGAGTGAAGAGACAAATGGAAGGAATACTAAACTGATATATTGAACACATCAGTAAAATGATTTGATTATGTATTACTAAAAACCGTAGATATCCCAACGGAGTCTTTAATTTTTAGTCATTGGGGAATCTATCGATTTTTATTTCCCCCACTATCCTTCTAGAGAACAAAATTAGACAAGAAGAATCACACTGGTGGTAATAGATTATGAAAGAAACACTCTATGAACTCATTACTAGAGATCATGGAATTATTACATTCACTCAAATGACTAATCAATATTAAAAAAAACTTCAATACACATCAATACAAAACACAAAATTCATTCATGAAATAAAATTAAATTATTGTAATAAATAAAACTTGTGTTTTATTTGTTTCAATAGAAAAGTCTATATCCATAAGGGGAATATATTCTAAATACAATTAAGTTTAAAAGAAAAATTACAAAATGTGTATCATGATCCACATGTGAGAATTAAAACATATAATCCCCACAAAATTTAGAAATGGTTGACCCAACATTTTAATTGTATATTTTTATTCGATAAACAGTTTTCAACAACCATTAAAAAAATGGTTGTCTATCAGTTGAAAATTAAAACTATCGATTCCCGAAAAAATTTATTTGTGTGACCACTAACTCCCAGTAAACAAAGATAAATGTTGAGTCAATAAGGTTTTCCTTATGACTTTTCCATTCCTTATAGTTTTGAAAATCACAAAAACCTTATACATAAGTAAATCTTTATTTTACTTCTCTAAGGAAAATTTCCTTCCTTAAGAAAAGTTACCCTAACCTAGATCTCCTTATACATATCAATATTTTTCTTAAGTATAAAAATCGGATTCCTACCCAAAACCTATGAATCATATAATACATAGATATGAAGAAATATGTTTTAGGATCCGAATTCTGGATACGAGCTCAAATAAAGTTCCACTCCGAATTCTGGATATGAACTCTAATAAATTTTCACTCCGAATTCCGGATACGAACTCTAATAAAGTTCCACTCCGAATTCTAGATATGATCTTTAATAAATTTGAACTCTTAATTCTGGATATGAACTCTAACAAAGTTCCATTTTGAATTCTGGATACGAACTCTAACAATGTTCAATTCTGAATTATGGACTCTGAACTTCTATAAGTTCAACTCTGAACTTCTATGAGTTCAACTCTGAACATCTATGAGATTAACTCCGAACTTTTACTAGTTTGACTCTGAACTTAAATGAGTTTGACTCCGAAAATTTACTAGTTTTACTTCGAACATCAAAATCTTTGACTCCGAACTTCTACATGTTTGACTCGGAACATTGTAAGTTTAGATTCTTAATTCTAGTGAACCAGACATCGAATTTCCTTAGAAATTCAGAATCTGGATTTCTACAAGATTCAGCTTCTGAAATCCTTTAAAACAGAATATGAATATCTCTATATTATAGACTCTGAATTTCATTTTGGTTACAATCCAAATTATTATTTTCTTACATTACGAACATCAGTTTTTCATATTCTTACGCTTTTTTCATTACAAAACGATGTTGTGCATTCAGTTACACATGTTTTGTTATAAAACAATGTCATCCATTCAGTTTCTAACTAACCATTGGTTAAGTGACACGTGTACGGGTCCCTCTAAAATTCAAGGAGAAATATAACCATTGGAGGAGGGAGCCGACCATTGGAGGTTTTCCGATGAATAGGAGATCATTTGAAATGAAGAAAAAACGTTGACACAAGTTGTGCTTATATGCTCTTGATGTGATTTCAAGAGAGAGAGACTCTTATCAACTCTCTAGCTTCGTGCAAAAAGTTTGAACGACTTGTTCAAACTTTTCCTTGTGGTGACTTCCTTCGTGCACCACCAATTGTTGGTGATTAGAATCGAGGGCTTCCGGGGATTGGAAGACAGGGTTTCCAACACCTTGAAGTTGATGGCTTCCTTTCTGAGAATGATAGAGGTGTCGACTACCTAATAGTTGAGGTCTTGCGGGGATAACAAGAAAGACACTGATCTAGGTATCGAGGGCTTACCATGGTGTGGGTAAGACAAACTTGGTTGAAAGAATAAATCAATGGATCGTTATCCAAGGTTGTTGGATACCCTTCTATTTGGGTTAAAAGAGTTATTGTTTTTACTTGTAGTTTTACTACTTGTTTTTCTGCTGCATTTTGTATTACTGAGGAATTTATAACATTCTTATACTTCCTTACTTGTAATCTGATTTAGTTAGATTCTATATGATTTACAGTAGAATACCATATTATAAACATTGGTTATGTTTCGTTTTCTAGATCTATATTTCTGGAACCGGTTTTTCAGAATCACTTTCCAGATTTAATCAAGTGTATAGAGCTAGAAGTTTTTAACTTCATACTTTGTCCCAATATTTCAATAGGTGTTAGAGGTGTTATGAATTTTCTTCGTTTATCTTTGTTAAACATAGATCATTCATTGTATAAGGAAATTTTTAAAGTGTACAATTCACCCCCCTCTTGTATATTGATAATCTACATTGTTATTTCGATCCTACAATTGGTATCAGATGGAGGTTTCTGAGATACTTATACTTACATATAAGTTTTCCTTGCTCAATTTTTCATTGTTCTATATTTTTCGTTCTTAGTTACATGAATCCAAACTTTTGTTATTAAAAAGTTTTTGTGTAGATATATTTTTAAGATTGCATGTTTAAATGTTGGTTCCATCGACAACCTAAATCCTACCAGACCACCAATTTTTTATGGAAATTGTTATGAGTATTGGAGAGATCGAATGAAGACTTTCATTATCAATACTGGGGTAGATAACTTTGTTATTCTTACTGGAGGTTATCAAATTCCTGATAAGGTAGTTAGTACTTTCACAAACCAAGAGAAGCATGATTATCAATTAAACTATAAGGTACACAATACTCTAATATGTTCAATGACTTGGAACATATATAGCCAAATTTCTTCCTATGAAACAACCAACTATATATGGAAGAAACTTGAAGTTACTCAGTTTAGAACACCCATAGTGATAGATACAAGAAGATCTATGTTGAGAGCTGAGTATCATGGTTTTAATTTTCTTTATGGAGAACCTATAAGCAAGGTGCAACAAAGATTTATGAATATCGTGAATATCTTACAATCTATGGGAGGGAAAAGTATAGATGATTAAGTTCTTGTGGATACGATTATTGATATAATTCCCAATGAGTGGGAATCACATAGAACATCTATTGATGAGAACAGTAAGGCCACTCAAATTTCAATAAATGACCTGTTTGGAACTCTTCTCCAACATGACACCAGGATGAAGAGAGATACTGAAAACATCAAAAAGAAGAATGGGAATGGTACTGTTTCTTTTACCAAAACATCAAATCACATGAAATCTAAGACTCTTGAGAGAATAACTAGATCCATGTCTACGAAAGTTACTATCCAATCTGAATCTAGTGAGAGTGAAGTCTCAGAGAACGAGTTAGCTAATCTTGCTTGAAGAACGAACAAGATAGCTGGTCAAATAAATTTCCAATCCAAGTATAAAAAGAAGGAAATGAAAGATAATAATGATTCAGAGGTCACATGCTATTAATGCAAGAGAAGTAGACACATAAGACCATATTGTCCTTTGCTTAAAAATGAAAAAATAAAAGAGAGTAATTCTGAAAGGAACATGAAGAAGTTTTACAAAGATAATGCTAAGAAAGTTCTGAAAGCTAATACTACTTGGAGTGCTAGCTGTGGAGACTCTTCAGAATGTGAATATTTGGAATATTATTCATCATCTCAAAAGAATATGGGATTCATTACTAATACTTTTTTTCCACATACATGTCTTATTGCCATGGTACGCTCAACTGAGGCTTTAACAAATTTATCTCTTGATAGGAATTACTATTCCGAAAATTGTACTTCTAATGAATATACTTCATGTTTAGAAAATGAATAAACTTTATATGAATAAGTATCTATATTTTCCATGTTACTTTAAGAAAAAAATTCTAAAATTTCTATAAAATTATACAAGGAAAATAATAGGAGACAAATTCTTACAAAATAGATTTCAGATAGTTCATCAGATCTTAAAGATAAAGAAGGGATTTTAGAAAAACATTATAAAGACCTTGAGAAAGAAAATTCTGATAGGGACGAACTTTCTAAAGATCTTAAGAATTCTATTTTAATGATGAAAATTTATGAGTAAAAATCTAACTCTATGGAAATGATTCCTGAGGATAGGAATTTAGTCATAGGCTAAAATCTGAAATATTTTCTCTTAAGAAGCTCCTTGCAAAATTTACCTCTGGGTAGGAGAATTTTGACCATATGTATTCTCAAATTAAACCTCACGGAAACAGAACTGGAGTACGTTATACTCACCAAAAACCAGTTTTCCAAAACAACTATTTTGTTCCTTCTAGAGATCTTTTTTGCACTAAGTGTCAAATTGGTGGGCATTGGAAGAAAAAAATTCATTGAATAGAGTTCAATCTCTTGGGTTTCATAAAGCATATTTTTCTAAAAAAATGTGGATACCCAAAAATTTTTTATCTAACAATTCAGGATCCAAGCAAGTGTTGATTCTAAAAACCTAACTGGTTTCTTATTTTCATGAAAATAGGGAATGTACCAACAACAATACTTGGTACACGGATAGTGGATGTTCTCATCCTATGACTGGTAAAAAAAGCTATTTCTAAAATATTATCAAGTCGAAAGGAGGAAAAGTAACATTCAGAGATAATTCTCAAGGAGAAATTTTTGAAATATGTAACATTGTACTTCTTTGAAAACCCCTGATTTCAAATGGTTTGTTTGTTAAAGGTATTAATCAGAACCTCATTAGAAGAATTCAATTATTTTATGAAGGATACCTTGTGAATTTTAGGAATGATAAGTGCTTAGTACATAATTCCAAGCAAGATTTTATTCTCTCTGCCAATATGAAGGATATTGTTTACACATTAAACATAGAAGACCATAGAATCCAAGACATACCTTTCCTAAGTGAAATGGAAGATCATTCATGGTTATGGAATAGAAGGCTAGGTCACTGTAACCTAAGAAACTTATATAAACTCTCTATGAAGAAACTAGTTAAGGATATTCCGGAGATTAGATTTGATTCTTCTAAAGTTTTTCATCCATGTCAATATAGAATGAAACATAAATCTAGTTTTATTTCAATCGGTGAAGTCTCAACAATTGATGCATTACAGTTGGGGAGTATGGATCTTTTTGGTCCCACACAAACTGGAAGCATTGGTGGGAAATACTATGTGTTTGTTCTAGATGATGATAACACTAGATTTAAATGGGTCTATTTTCTAGAAAAAAATTCTGATTCTTTTTATTATTTCAAATGTTTTAGAGCCCATGATAAAAATGAGAAAAACCTTCCATTGAAAACTATTCATAGTGATCATAGAGGAGAATTTCAAAATTCTGATTTTGAAACTTTTTATAGTAGAAAATATATTACTCAAAAATTTTGAGCACCTAGAAATCCACAAAAAAATGGTTTAGTTGAAAGTAGAAATAGAATTATTCAAGATATAACTGAAACCGTGTTGAGTGAATATTCTATAGCTAGACATTTCTGGGATGAAGCAGTAAGTACTTCTTATTATACTATAAATCGAGTTTTGATTAGACCTTTTCTTAATAAAACTCCTTACGAGTTTTGGAATGGTAGAAAACCTAGACATTCCTAGATTAAGCTTTTTTGGATGCAATGTATTCATTCTGAATACCAACTATACCTTACAAAAATTCACACCAAAATATGATGAAGGAATTTTCTTAGGCTACTCCATAAATTCTAAAGATTATAGTGTTTTCAACAAAAACACTTGTACTGTTGAATAAACAATGCATGTAAAATTTGATGAGTCTAATCCTTTTGTTTTAAAACCATCCCAACCTAAATCCGCGAATGTGTGTTTCAAAAACTGATTATCAACCTTTGTTAGAAGATCCTTCGGATAAGGAAAATGTTCAATAAAATATTTCTGAAACATTTAACCTAGAAGGCTTTCTTGTAACACCCCAAGCTTCTACGGAACGCTTCTCTTTGAATAATGTGATAGCGTGTGTTGTACGCAACACCGAGTTCTAACACATCATAACTAATCAAACTAGCTGTTATAAATAGTAATACCTTATTTTTGAAATTATATATATTTTATATTTTAAAATGGACTTCATTTCTAGATTCGGAATATCCAATTTAGCCTAAGGTAAAATTTTGGTACTTTTCGGATAACTTTAATATTTTGATGAATAGTGAAAATTACTAAATTTTAATTAAAAACAACTTTTTTAATCAAAATAATTAATAGTGATAAATTATGAATTTTATTGGTTTTAAAGTATATTTAGAATATATTTTTACCATTTAATATAATGTTGGTCATTGGAAATAATTTTACAATTAAACCGATCATTAACAAGTGTCAATCTTTTGATAGTTATTATCTCTTAAAAACACGCTTTTTGTTTTGACAGCGGGAATTAATTTTAAATTAATTTCTGCCACTTCTGTGTTTTGAATTTAGAGAAATGGATTCCATATTTGGAATCAGGATGTCCAAATTTTGTAAATAGGTAACTTTTATTGTTAGACATTTTGAATAATTACTGTGGTAAATATTTTATTTACCATGGTTAAGGGTAAATCCGGTAAATAAGGGTTAAAAAAATAATATTATAATAATACTAAATTACCCTAAAACATGTCCTAGCCTTATTAGTTGATACATGTTCGACCATAGGCATCTTTGGGTCGATTTTGGGACCCCATGGTGCCACGTGTAGGTGATAGGGACACTTTATTTTAATTAAGTTAAAATGAATACAAAAATGACACAAGCATATATCTTTTAGAAAAACAATTTTTACATAGGGTTATATATATTTTATTTTAGATTATAAATATTTATTAGAAAGATAAAAAGCTTTCCTACATAGTGGTATTTTATTTATAATTTTTAGACATTAAATAATTTAATTTATTTATGGCACAATGATGATTAGTTAATTACTATAATAGTGAAAAATTAAAATAATTGATATTATAAATACCCAAATAAATATAATATGAAACTTTTAATGAATTAAACTAATTTAATAGGATAATATGATATATTAAGATTTATTTAATTTACGTTTTTCTAAGTAATCAATCTTTTAAGAGTTTCACAAAAATCAACTATTGAATAGTGTCAAAATTGACGTAAAAGAGTTCTTAAAACAAATATTATATTATTAATTGATATTAAATTCCTAAAAATATAAGGATCGGCCAAAAGACTTATATAATGATAGGTTAATCATTAATGGACCACTTGGGGGTCGCTTGGATGTATTTAGTAAGTTTATTAACCATATTATATAAAAATACATAGAGACATTGTAAAAGTGAAACTAATTAACTTAGAGTTAATACTTAAAGATGAGGTTAATATAAGTACCCAAACCTGTCTAAATTATATTGGTTGAGTTGTTTTCGACCCATCCCCACCTTAAAATTTATCTAATCAACTTTGGAACCATTATAAATGGAATATGAATTTATTATAAATTAATATTTCTAGCTTTTCCAAAGGTGCCCCTCACCCCTCTTATAAAAGGGAACTCCTCCTTCTCATTTCTTCACACCTTCAAAGCCTTTTGGTTCGGCCAAACTCTGCCAAATACTCTCCCATCTTCCCTCACTACAACCTAGGGGCCTTAGTTTGATCAGAAAGGCAAACTAAAGAGCCCTTTTTATCAAATCAAAAGGAAGAACCCGAAGAAGAGGTAATGATTTCACCACCCTTTTCCAAGTTCATTTCTTCTTCCACTTATTCTTCCTTTGTTGTTACCATTCTAAAATAATAACTCCAGTATCATATATATACTGTGATGATATTATAAATATGGTACAACCATATTCAGTATTCTATCCACCCTTTGAATAACATGTCACCATACGTGCGTACGTACGGCTTACCGTCTCCACGTCGTGGTGTAATTGTTATTCAATATAATATTATTTGGATGGGTATAATAATGATGTATAAATCATGTAAATAATATATATAAAATGTTAATGATTCTGTATATATGATATACCATCCATTTATATATTATTTTAATATCAAAAGAATGATATTGTCGCTCGTGTGTATGTACGGACTACCGTCTCCACGAACGCGATGAGATTAATTCTCCATCGTATCCATTCAAGTATAATTATCATTTGATGATTTAAAAATGATGTTTAAGGAATTGATATCATTCTGGATATGAATAATATACAACCTATCCTTTACAAAAATGTCTTACGTAACAAAACATATAAAAGAAAACAAGTAAATTAACACCCGAAACAACGATAATACTTAGATATTATTATCAAATCGATATTAAAAGATCATATATGATATCATATTAATGTATATGATTCTTTTATAATTTAATAACAATTATTTCACCATTATACAGGAGGTTAACCTACCCCAACCAAGGAAAAGTACAAGGTAAGGGTTATTTCACAATCTCTTCATTATCCGAGGTTGTTTATACGTAATAATCTACTGGGATCTCTTTATTATCCACATCCATCTTTCTTCAAAATGTATTTCAAAACATTTTTATTATTTACAAGAATATGGGTTAAAGTCATTTATACCGTTGATTGACTTTTTATAAGAGGAATCATTCCATCGTTTTCAAAACAAGGTCCTTTTTAACCTTTTCGACAGAATTAAGGTAAGAATGTTTTTTTTAACTTATACGGCGGGTGCGGCTATTTTCCACCGTTATAAAATCTTCAAATCATTCCTTACAAGCTTATAAGAATATTTTCAAAGAAAATGTTTTATTTTATAGGGCTCTTAAATGATTTCAAAAATAGAAAGAGATATTTCTCTAAAAAGTGTTTTGATTTCATCTATGTCAACATCCTTTGATGGATTTTACGCTGATTTATTATGATACAAAACTTCTAAATTGTATTATAAGGTTTTGTGTTATTTTTATACCATTCATAGTTTATGGTGAAATTATTGACATTTCGTATGCTAGTTTTAATACGAATGTTTTTGTTATGTTTAAACCTTTTCATATGGGAATGCATTGGACTTAATATGTGACGGGTGGAGCCCGCCATAGCACCTAGATGCATCGGTAGGTCTAATGAGACAAACTAGTGTCTTGGCACAAGGCCTTGGCAAAATCTTATTTGTAGTCTTGGCACGAGGCCTTGGCTATGTGGTTATGATAGTCTGGCATTATGAATTCCAACATTATGAAAGTGGTTATTGATATTGCATGTGATTATTCGATTAGTAGTGTCACGACCCATCCTCGGGGCCAGTGCCGTGACTACCCCAAGCCCGCCTTCCATAGGCCAGGGGCTGGCGACTAGCACCAAGGCGTAAATCCCGATAAAAAGGGAAGGCATTGCCTTTGTAAAGTAAACAATCACATAGAGTACAAGCAGAAGAAGTAAAAACTAAGTAAAAACT
Source organism: Viscum album (assembly GCA_963277665.1). NCBI lineage: Eukaryota > Viridiplantae > Streptophyta > Magnoliopsida > Santalales > Viscaceae > Viscum > Viscum album. The sequence continues at coordinate 766,175,170 of OY728150.1, forward strand.
GAGTACAACAGTAAGTGTGAAAGTAAAAAGGGGCCGGAAATACAAGCCCAACTGTAAAGTACAACTCGAAAGATAAATCATCAACTGAAAAGTAAAGCTGCTACGCCGAGCTGTCCACTGGAAATCCCACCAGAAGGGTGGGTACAGATAGCTCCTCTGCTCCTCGGGTCCCGCCGTCCGCTCCGAGTCTGTCATGCCCAGTGGTCCACCTCCGGGTACCGCCTCGTCGTCACGTCCACCTTTGGGTACCGTCTCGTCGTGAGGTCCTCCTCCGGGTACCATCTCGTCGTATAGTCCACCTCCAGGTACCGTCCAGTCCTCGAACACTCGGCCTCCGTCAGCACTGCCCGTCGTCTGCAACCAACACAACGAGGTGCGGGCATAGCCCGTGCAGGGGTGAGTATAACGATACTCAGTAGGGACCCCGAGACCCTCAAGGTCTCACTAAACCAACAAGGATAACCACAAAGAAGATCTCAACAGATAAACTCTACTTAGGTATATGCCCATACATATACCTAAGTTATCAATTAACCCATCTCAATCATGAGGAAACACCAGGATTGTGAAATCAACGGATAACCACTACCCGGGTATATGCCCATACATATACCTAAGTTAGCAAGTGACCCATCTCAATCATGAAGTAAACACAAGGTCAAAAGTCTCAGCTCAAACCAGGATTTTTATTATCGAAACCGTAACTGCTGAAGAGCTCCGTCTCTAGAGTGTACAGTGGTCCTGTCACGACTCCGAGGTACTGCTCACTAACCTAAGACTGCTGAGGTACTCCACTTGTCGAGTACCGCGGGTCTGCGGCCAACTACCGGGCGCTCCGTCCACTGTGGGTCTGTCGCCAAATACCGGGCGCTCCCCCCAATAGCCTACAGAGGTACTCCTCCTGTCGAGTACCGCGGGTTTGCGGCAAACTACCGGGCGCTCCGTCCGCCGTGGGTCTGTCGCCAAATACTGGGCGCTCCGTCCACTGGGCTAGTCGACCTACTCCAAGTCGAGTCGGTCAAGCAGTCGTCAGGTCTCAGCAAGCTACACGATCTCCATACTCCGCATTCTCGTCTCCATGAGGTTCCGCTCCACGAGCTACTGGTCGATAATCCAAGTATCTCAAGGTCCCACGAAGAAGTATCTCAAAGGACCGCCTCATCATAGGGGTCTCAACGCAACAGACGGCGCGTCAATCGGACGACCCGTCTGTGAGTTATTAGCCTTTTCGTCCCAGGGGCCCGGTTGGTTTCGTGAGCAAAACCAATCTCGGCCGTATCTCAACTGTATCCCGAACTCCCATAGGGTATACTCATAGGGACCGTTACTCAACGTAATCACCAACGCCGCTGACGGTTCGTCAAACGGACGTCCTGTCTGAAAAATTATCAGCTTTTCCGTTCCAGGGGCCTGGTTGGATTTCGGGTGCGATCCAACCCGGCCACTACCAACTGTATCCAATTCTCAGGCGGAGGATGCCAAAAGTTTCGTATCGACAACAGGAACTCAACGTCGCAGACGGTGCGTCAATCGGACGCCCGGTCTGAGAGTTATTGGCTTTTTCGTCCCAGGGGCCCGGTTGGTTTTTAAGGCAAAACCAACCCAACCGTACTCCACCTACGTCCAAACCTCGGGCGGAGTATGCCAAAAGATCCGTCTCACTTAGAGGAATTCAACGAAACAGACGGCGCATTAATCGGACGCCCGATCTGTTAGTTATTGGCCTTTCCGTCTCACACCCACCCTGGGAAACTTCCCAGGAGGTCACCCATCCTGATCACTGCTCTAGGCCAAGCACGTTTAACTACGGAGTTTTAACTACGCAGGCTCCCGAAAAGGAAGGTGCACCTTGAGTATAGTATACCGAAACGACCGTCTCGATCCAAGGATCGCGTTGCCGTTGACGGCGCGTCGTTCGGAGGCCCGTAGCTCAAGTTACGGGCGTATGAACGAAAACCGTCCGAAGACGGGGGTCCGGGTCCGGGCCGACCCGGTCCGACCCGGTCCGGTCCGGCCAGGGCGCGACCCGGACAGTCGGACCGGCTAGGCCCAGTTCGGCCGAGCGGCCGAACAGCCAAGGCGCCGCGGGGCACCGCCCCCGCGGCCTGGTGGTGCCGCGGCCCCCCGCGTGGGGCCGCGCTGAGTCGGGACGCGGCTTTAGCCGCGTCCGAGGGCACCGGACCCGCGCGGCCGCGGGTCCGCGGGTGCCGCCGCCGCCGGCGAGTTCCGCGGGCCGCCGGGATCCCTCCGGTGGTCCGATTTTCTTCCCGCCTGCGCCGCTGCTCCTCCCGGGACTCGTCCTTCACTGCGGAATCATCAAACATCCATTGCGGCATGTTCCGTCGTCACCCGTCAATTCCGCACAAAATGAAGAACAGCGGAGGGTCGTCGGGCCGTGTTCGTTTGTCCCGCACCCTCCGCGTTAGAGATAAACAAACGGGAGAAATTTAAGTTCAACACATGAACGCATATACGAAACAATTTTTAATGAAATAAAATTGTTTCATTAACGGGTTCCTCATTTGAAGGAAAAAAACAATTTTAATAAATTTTAAAATTGTTCACAAAGCCAATTCTTTACTTTTTAAAGAAACAATTACGGGAATATAAAAAGAAAAGGGGTAATTCCCAAAATAAATCCCTACCTCGCCGTCGCTGTCGGATGCGAGGTCGTCGCGGAATTGACCGTCGCGGAAGGAGGTGATCGTCACACCGCGGAAGGGCGTCGCGTCGACGATCTCCGAGGACCAAGAACATACGGATTTAATTAATAATAATTAAATCCATGTTGTTGTTGAAATCCAAAAAGAAAATAAAAAGAAGCGCAACCCCCAACCTTGGTTGTTGTCGATCGAAGGCTGTCGCGGGGTTGGATCGTCGCGGAAGAAGCGTCCCGAAGGGAGATCCGTTGGCGTCGCAGTACAAGGCTTCGCTTCGTCGATCTCCGCAGGTTTGGCGTTCTTCGCGTTCTTCGCGTTCTTCGCGTTCTTCGCGTTCTTCACTGAGGAAGAACGCTTTCCTCCAAATCCCCTCCACGCCACAACTTTCAACCCAAAATAAAATAATCTTAAGCCTTATTTTATTTACACAACTAAACATTTGAATTTCAAAAGATATGAAACGAACCATTAATTCGTAGAATTAATTCAACGAAAGAAACAGCTCATTTAATTTACGAAAAAACAGCCCAATTAAATGGTCTGTTAAGATTTTAAGAAACACGTCAGTTGACTTTCATTAAGACGGGTTTTCACGGGTGCGTTTCTTAGCGGAAAGAAACGGCGGGGCTCGTGCGGGCCCCACCTCACAAATATCCTACCAAGGGGTAGGATATTTCTGGATAGCATTCTATCCAGTTCAACTCAGTTCAAGCCGCCTTTATGTGGCTTCAAGTGGCTTCCAAGTGGCTTAAGCGAAATAAAATAAAGTTGTAGCAAAATTATTTTATTTGTTAACTTTAAGCCCGAAAATTAAAAACCACACCCAAGCAAACGCAACTCCGGAAGAGGCGTTTCTAAGCGAATACCGGCGCTGCGATTTCATCGGAGCCCTCAGAATTCGATTCCGGGCACCGGTTCAAAAGTTAGAAAAACCCGCTCATCTGTTCACTAAACGTACCCGAGCCAAACTTTGGAAAAAGATTCCGGGCACACCGGGCCTCAGAATCAGGCGCCGTCAGAAACTGCGTTCTTGTAAAATTTCAAAGAAAATTAAGAAAAAAAATTCCTTGAAATTTATGGGTCTTTACATTACTCCCACCACAGGGCTTTACGTCCCCGTAAAGCTTCACCACAAACTTAGGGAAACAAAGCGGTACTGAGCACGCATCTGAGCCTCCCACTCCCATGTGCACACCTGGAGGTTCCCGCGCTACCAATGAAAGTGCACAAGAGGAATCGACCATCCTCCTAGGATCCGCTCCTGTCGATCCTCGATCTCCATAGGAACCTCCATATAAGACACTCATCGCCACCGTCTAGCTCCTCATGGTCGATGATATGCGAAGGGGTCGAGCACGTATCTCCTCAGTTGGGATACGTGGAAAACGTCATGCACCTAGTGCAACTGAAGTGGATGGGCCAAGCGGTAAACCACCTATTTTACCCATCTGAGGACCTAGAAAGGTCCGTTGAACCTCGGAGATAACTTGCCTCCCAGGCCATATCTCTGTAAACCTCGTCGAGGTGAGACCCGTAAGAAGACGTGGTCGTCATCCTCGAACTCCAGAGGTCTCCATTTCTGTTAGAACTGAAACTCAAAACGACTTCTGCTATGAGGGTAAGGTTGGCCGACTCAAGAGTGATCGGTCGCACCCTCCTGTGCAAGAGTTACCCTGCACTGCCTGGGGTTTCCTTTTCCGCCGACCAAGGAAAACCCATCCCAACGTTTGCCTAAAACCGTCAATTTGAGTATGAACAGTTATTGCCCATTCCATACTCAAACTAATGTCGTAAGGTATCGACGCTGCCACCAAGAGATTCCAACCAGAACTCTCGCCTTGAGGGTCTGACCACACCGTCGGTGTAAGTGTGATTATCGAGTCTCCTCCCAAGGTATCTCCAGACGTGAGGGTCAAGTCCACGGCTTACCAGAAACTCTAGGTCTGGAACAAGATTTGTGGAAGCGAGGAATGATTCATATCGACGTCTGTTACTACAGCAGCTAGTAGTGGACATAGACTGTCCCTTGAATCATTTCTAGATCCATTGGGTCACACTCCTTGACCGCATGCAGCCGCACTCTTCCTCCGCCCTCCAGCTCCCTGAGCCTGGCAGGAATAACTAAGGCGGGTGGTTGTAGCATGATAAGATGTACAACACCTCATGCCGCTCTCCTAGCTCTGCCTCCACGTCTGCCGCTTCGCAGACTCAACTATATTTAAAGCTACCTCTTCTTGAAACATTTATCACGCCCGAGTATCTAAGACTGGCACCGGTTCCTTGTTTCTTACTGCACTGTGCAGTCTTCATCCGCTCCTGGATGAACTGCACCTCCTTTAGCCTCACAAGAGCTTCTATGATTTCTTCTTTGCCGATAAGAGAAATCGGTTCTCATCCCCTGGATTAACCACATTCGTTGCCTAATACAGTCAATCCTGTCATAAATGATGCATTCATGCCATGGATGACGTCGTAAGGCCTCGACGTAACTACTAAGAGATCCAACTGTCACTCTCGCCTCCAAGGGACGAGTCACACTGTCGGCATCAGTGTGAGGTCACTGGGTCTCCTCCAGTAGGAATTTCGAAAGTGAGGGTCAAGTCAACAGTCTTAACCCGGACCACTTAGTAACATCACAAAAGAGGACAGGAAAGAAAACATCACAAGATAAGTGTCTTTATTTTATTGCAGCTCATGGTAAAAAGACACAAAAACAACATCAACATGGAACTAGAAGTACAATAGATGTATCCACTAGTTCCGCTCCTGTCCACCTGCTCCAGGAGCTCTACTGCCTTGTCCACTTCTCTACTGTCGCTCAAGCATTCGTCGCTGCCTCTGCCTCGGTGGCTCCTCAAAATCCAATGGGTCAACTGTACAAGGAGTCGGACAGTCACGTGCCAGGTGCCCCTTTCCACTGCACGAGTAACACAGTCTGCTTCTGGCACGCCTGGCTCTGACCCCACCCCGGGTGCCCCGCACCACCGGTCCTAAAACCCGAGATCGCCCAACTGCTGTTCTGGTCCTCCTGGACCTATGCATCATCTGTCTACTGCCCACAGATGACTCGGCTTCGGATCGAAAAACACGCGGGAAAGGCAGAAGCTCCTGAACACGCTCGGGGTGTAGAGCTACTGGCACAAACTCCACCCTGAAGAAGGTCTCGAAGTCTTCCCATGTGAAAGCCATCCCATCACAAAACTGGAACATGTGGCTCCACCACCTGCATGTTGCTGCCTGAAGAAGGCTGGAAGCAAAGGTCACCATGAAGTCCGATGGCGTCCCCACTAGCCTGAAGACTCCCACCACAGCCTCCATCCAATCCTCAGCCGCCTGCGGGTCCATCTCTCCCCCGAACCTGGGTGGCCTCTGGTGTTGGAACTCATGCAGTGCGCTCAAGTAGCGGGCATCGCCTACTGCTGGGGCTGCTGGCATCAGTGGCCCAACGTATGGTAGTACCGCTGGCGCCTCCGCTGGTGCCTCAACTGCAAGAGGGCCCTGTACCGAAGCCTCGTCACTCGACAGGCTGTCAGCACGCACATCCCTCTGGGCTCTAGCTGGTCGTCTGAGAAAAGGCATCCTGAAAGTAACAACGTAACACGGTCAAACGATTATACATGGTGAGCTGACCTGGTTTGAGCTGGTTTAAGGGGGGAAACCTTTGAAAACACACACACAATCAGTTTTTTCATGCACAAAGTCAGAAATCATTTGCCAGGGTCCTGGTGTATGGATACGTCGGCCGCCCGCACCAACACTGGACTCCCTGAACTGAAAACCACACTCGGTACCCTTAACACTATTGCTTCATAGAAAGAAAGATCGGAGTCTGCGGTAGAACCGACCACCTTTGATACCAATTTGTCACGACCCGTCTTTGGGGCCCGTGCCGTGACTACCCCAAGACTGCCTTCCATAGGCCAGGGGCTGGCGACTAGTACCAAGGCGTAAATCCCGATAAAAAGGGAAGGCATTGCCTTTGTAAAGTAAACAATCACACAGAGTAAAAGTGGAATAAGTAAACACTAAGTAAAAACTGAGTACAACAGTAAGTGCGGAAAGTAAAAAAGGGGCCGGAAATACAAGACCAACTGTAAAGTACAACTCGAAAGAGAAAACAGCAACTGAAAAGTAAAGCTGCTACGCCGAGCTGTCCACTGGAAATCCCACCAGAAGGGTGGGTACAGATAGCTCCTCTGCTCCTCGGGTCCCGCCGTCCGTTCCGAGTATGTCCCGCCCAGTGGTCCACCTACGGGTACCGCTTCGTCGTCACGTCCACCTCCAGGTACCGTTCAGTCCTTGAACACTCGGCCTCCGTCAGCACTCCCTGTCGTCTGCAACCAACACAACGATGTGCGGGCATAGCCCGTGCAGGGGTGAGTATAACGATACTCAGTAGGGACCCCGAGACCCTCAAGGTCTCACTAAACCCACAAGGATAACCACAAAGAAGATCTCAATAGATAACCTCTACTTAGGTATATGCCCATACATATACCTAAGTTATCAAGTAACCCATCACAATAATGAGGAAACACCAGGATTGTGAAATCAACGGATAACCACTACCCGGGTATATGCCCATACATATACCTAAGTTAGCAAGTGACCCATCTCAATCATGATGTAAACACAAGGTCAAAAGTCTCAGCTCAAACCAGGATTTTCATTATTGAAACCGTAACTGCTGAAGAGCTCCGTCTCTAGAGTGTACAGTGGTCCTGTCACGACTCTGAGGTACTGCTCACTAACCTAAGACTCCTGAGGTACTCCACCTGTCGAGTACCGCGGGTCTGCGGCCAACTACCGGGCGCTCCGTCCGCCGTGGGTCTGTCGCCAAATACCGGGCGCTCCCCCCAATAGCCTATAGAGGTACTCCTCCTATCGAGTACCGCGGGTTTGCAGCCAACTACCGGGCGCTCCATCCACCGTGGGTCTGTCGCCAAATACCGGGCGCTCCGTCCACTGGGCTAGTCGACCTACTCCAAGTCGAGTCGGTCAAGCAGTCGTCAGGTATCAGCATGCTACACGTTCTCCATACTCCGCACGCTCGTCTCCGGGAGGGTCCGCTCCACGAGCTACTGGTCGATACTCCAAGTATCTCAAGGTCCCACGAAGAAGTATCTCAAAGGACCACCTCGTCATAGGGGTCTCAATGCAACAGACGGCGCGTCAATCGGACGCCCGGTCTGTGAGTTATTAGCCTTTTCGTCCCAGGGGCCCGGTTGGTTTCGTGAGCAAAACCAATCCCGGCCATATCTCAACTGTACCCCGAACTCCCATAGGGTATACTCATAGGGATCGTTACTCAACGTAATCACCAACGCCGCTGACGGTTCGTCAAACGGATGTCCTGTCTGAAAAATTATCAGCTTTTCCGTTCCAGGGGCCCGGTTTGATTTCGGGTGCGATCCAACCCGACCACTACCAACTGTATCCAATTCTCAGGCGGAGGATGCCAAAAGTTCCGTATCGACAACAGGAACTCAACTTCGCAGACGGTGCGTCAATCGGACGCCCGATCTGAGAGTTATTGGCCTTTTCGTCCCAGGGGCCCTGTTGGTTTTTAAGGCAAAACCAACCCGACCGTACTCCACCTGCGTCCAAACCTCGGGCGTAGTATGCCAAAAGATCCGTCTCACTTAGAGGAATTCAACGAAACAGACGGCGCGTTAATAGGACGCCCGGTCTGTTAGTTATTGGCCTTTCCGTCTCACACCCACCCTGGGAAACTTCCCAGGAGGTCACCCATCCTGATCACTGCTCTAGGCCAAGCACGCTTAACTACGGAGTTTTAACTACGTAGGCTCCCGAAAAGGAAGGTGCACCTTGAGTATAGTATATCGAAACGACCGTCTCGATCCAAGGATCGCGTTGCCGTTGACGGTGCGTCGTTCGGAGGCCCGTAGCTCAAGTTACGGGCGTTTGAACGAAAACCGTCCGAAGACGGGGGTCCGGGCCCGGGCCGACCCGGTTCGACCCGGTCTGGTCCGGCCAGGGCGCGGCCCGGCCGGTCGGACCGGCCGGGCCCGGTTCGGCCGAGCGGCCGAACGACCAAGGCGCCGCGGGCCACCGCCCCCGCGGCCTGGTGGTGCCGCGGCCCCCCGCGTGGGGCCGCACTGAGTCAGGACGCCGCTTCAGCCGCGTCCAAGGGCACCGGACCCGCGTGGTCGCGGGTCCGCGGGTGCCGCCGCCTCCGCGCTGAGTCGCGGCGGTGCACTGGGGCGCCGCAGCGCCGGCGGCCCGCGCCGCCGGCGAGTTCCGCGGGCCACCAGGATCGCTCCGGTTGTTCGATTTTGTTCCCGCCTGCGCCGCTGCTCCTCCCGGGACTCGTCCTTCACTGCGGAATCATCAAACATCCGTTGCGGCACGTTCCATCGTCGCCCGTCAATTCCGCACAAAATGAAGAACGACGGAGGGTCGTCGGGCCGTGTTCGTTTGTCCCGCACCCTCCGCGTTAGAGATAAACAAACGGGAGAAATTTAAGTTCAACACATGAACGCATATCCGAAACAATTTTTAATGAAATAAAATTGTTTCATTAACGGGTTCCTCATTTGAACGAAAAAAAAACAACTTTAATAAATTTTAAAATTGTTCACAAAGCCAATTCTTTACTTTTTAAAGAAACAATTACGGGAATATAAAAAGAAAAGGGGTAATTCCCAAAATAAATCCCTACCTCGCCGTCGCTGTCGGATGCGAGGTCGTCGCGGAATTGACCGTCGCGGAAGGAGGTGATCGTCACACCGCGGAAGGGCGTCGCGTCGACGATCTCCGAGGACCAAGAACATACGGATTTAATTAATAATAATTAAATCCATGTTTTTGTTGAAATCCAAAAAGAAAATAAAAAGAAGCGCAACCCCCTACCTTGGTTGTTGTCGATCGAAGGCTGTCGCGGGGTTGGATCGTCGTAGAAGAAGCGTCGCGAAGGGAGATCCGTTGGCGTCGCGGTACAAGGCTTCGCGTCGTCGATCTCCGCAGGTTTTGCGTTCTTCGCGTTCTTCACGTTCTTCGCGTTCTTCGCGTTCTTCGCTGAGGAAGAACGCTTTCCTCCAAATCCTCTCCACGCCACAAGTTTCAACCCAAAATAAAATAAGATTAAGCCTTATATTATTTACACAACTAAACATTTGAATTTCAAAAGATAAGAAACGAACCATTAATTCGTAGAATTAATTCAACGAAAGAAACAGCTCATTTAATTTACGAATGAAACAACCCAATTAAATGGTCTGTTAAGATTTTAAGAAACGCGTCAGTTGACTTTCATTAAGACGGGTTTTCAGGGGTGCGTTTCTTAGCGGAAAGAAACGGCGGGGCTCGTGCGGGCCCCACCTCACAAATATCCTACCAAGGGGTAGGATATTTCTGTATAGCATTCTATCCAGTTCAACTAAGTTCAAGCCTCCTTTAAGTGGCTTCAAGTGGCTTCCAAGTGGCTTAAGCGAAATAAAATAATGTTGTAGCAAAATTATTTTATTTCTTAACTTTAAGCCCGAAAATTAAAAACCACACTCGAGCAAACGCAACTCCGGAAGAGGCGTTTCTAAGCGAATACCGGCGCTGCGATTTCATCAGAGCCCTCAGAATTCGATTCCGGGCACCGGTTCAAATGTTAGAAAAACCCGCTCGTCCGTTCAGTGAACGTACCCGAGCCAAACTTCGGAAAAAGATTCCGGGCACACCGGGCCTCAGAATCAGGCGCCGTCAGAAACTGCGTTCTTGTAAAATTCCAAAGATAATTAAGAAATAAATTTCCTTGAAATTTAAGGGTCTTTACAAGTAGAATATCTATGTGAATAAGTAATGGCATTATTTCATTTTACTTTTTCCATACTATGTTGAATTTCAAGTTTAAAAGGCTTTTGTTTTAGTAATTCATTGCCTTAAATGTTTATGCTTATTTTTGAATGTTCGGCTATATTGTTATCCTTACTGGGCATTTGAGCTCACCCCTTTTCTATCTTTTATTTCTCCCAGGAAGTGAAGAAGTAAATTATGAATGACCTGCAGGGATATTATGAGGGGATAATAGTGTGGACTGTGGAGACATTATGTTGTTGTAATAGTTTTTCATTTTATGATGTAATGTAAAACTTATGAATATATATAGTGTTTCCAAGGCTACTAAACCAATCGGTCTTTCAATATTTGATCTTTCTTGTGATCATGCCAATGTTATGTAATAATGCACCGACTCTGGGTAACTAGGGTCGGGGCGTTACAGTTGGTATCAGAGGAAGTTTAGTACAAACCTTGGAAGCTAGATTTAGATAAACTATGATTAGAGCACGTAGACCTAAGATGAACATTGAGGATTAGTATAAAAGAACATCCTAGAATTTTGGTATTGTAGAGATTTTGTGAGTTTTCCGAGGAATACATCCCTGTCTGGATACGAGAAGGTAGAGGCGGCTCTGGCACATATGTACCTAGGGGTATGACCCGAAAACACCGCTTTGAGCTAGACTCGAAGGGGAACTGGTTCACGACAACGGGCCTTGCTGCACTCTTTGTTACGACACGCCTGGGGGATATGCTTAGGACAACTCTCATTTTTTTTACAAATCATTATGAAGGGTTTATGAGTATATACTTCTTCAAAGAAATTTTTTTTATGATTATGGATTATATCCATAAATAGTTCAATTTATGTTAAGTGTTTTATAAGTACGGGATTATGTATTTTGATTCATAAACTGATCTAGTTTATTCCATTGTTTAGAAATGGCGCCTAGTGGAAGAAATGTAAACTGTATCAATGCACGCACTCCATGTAGGGATTTCCCTCCTGCTCAAGATAATTATAGTGGAGCTGGTGATGCAACTGGTGCCGATCAGCTAATCACCATACTGGGACAACTTACTCAGGTTATGAATAATAACCTTACCCGTATGGAGCACCCTGATCCACAGCGTGGAGGATCAATTTTAGATCGATTCATGAGGCAACAACCACCAACGTTCAATGGGAGTACAAATCCCTTAGTAGCCGAGCAATGGATAAATTCCCTAGAGAAAATATTTCAGGCTTTGGGGAGCAGTGAAAGGGAAAAAGTTATCATGGCAGTTTACCGCCTCACTGGAGATGCTGATCAATGGTGGTCATTAATTCAAAACATGAATGAAGATGATGAAGTACCAAATATGTAATGGAGGAAGTTCAATGATCTGTTTTTAGAAAAATACTTTCCTCGCGACCATCGAGCAGATATGGAAAGGCAATTTCTAAGTCTGAGACAAAAGGAGGATGAGAATGTCACAAAGTATGAGGCCAACTTTACAAGGTTAGCAAGGTATGCTGGAGATTACATACGTAACCCAAGAAGTAAGATTGATCGTTTCTTTGATGGGTTAAAACCATTTCTCCATCGAGTATTAGTCTCACAATCCTTTTCATTGTACGAAGACATTGTCTCACGTGCTATCAAGACCGAAAAGGAAATCTCTAAGTCTTATGACTTTAAAGAAATGCAAGAGAAGAAGAGACCTGCTGATCAATCTGGGAATGGAAATAAGGGGAAGAAGGGAAAGGTTGAATATCCATCTTGTGGTAAATGCGGGAAGAAACATCCTGGTACTTGCTTGAAGGTAATGGGAGTCTGTTACAAGTGTGGTGAAAAAGGCCACCATGCTCGTGATTGCAAGGGGAATAAAGAAGCTACCAACGTTCAGTGCTACAATTGCAGGGAGATGGGGCATTACGCAAATGAATGTCCTAAGCCTCAGGAGAACTTACCTCAGAAAAGGCCAATGGATCAAGGCCAGGCTTATGCTATCACTACTGCTGAGGTAGAAGCTCCGAAAGACGTGGTGGCAGGTAATTTAATGGTTTCCTCAAGTTTAGCAAATGCATTATTTGATTCTGGATCATCACATTTTTTCATATCTTCCCAGTTTTCTAAGAAAATTAGATATTCCCAATTTGATTTAATAAGAGAGTTGTCAGTTAAAACTCCTAAGGGATGTATCATTGCAACAAAGTTTTGTGAATCAGTCCCCATCAGAGCACATAAATGTTTTTTATCTGTTGATCTCGTCGTCATACCTATGATTGAGTTTGATATAATCCTCGGTATGGACTGGCTTTCGGACTATGATGCAAAGATTTATTGTAAGAAGAAATAGGTTACGATTCTTGATGATAATGATAAGGAACACCTTATCTTTAGAGCAGAATCGTCACCACCTAATTCTTATTTAGATCCACCCCCAGTAGCTCAACTTAATTCAATTATTGGGGAGGAAGAGAATGAAATAACTGTTGGTGAGGAAAGGAATGTTCAAATAGAGGATGTACCTGTTGTGAAAGAATTTGTAGATGTATTTCTGGAAGATTTACATGGACATCCTCTAGAACGAGAAGTTGAGTTTTCCATTGATTTGATTCCGGGATCAAGGCCTATATCGAATACCCCTTATAGAATGGCCACTGTAGAGTTAGTCGAACTAAAGAAACAACTAGAGGAGTTGAGTAATAAAGGATTTATTCACCCTAGTGTTTCTCCATGGGGAGCCCCTGTTCTTTTTTTAAAAAAGAATGATGGATCTATGAGGTTATGTATCGACTATAGGGAGATCAATGCTATAACGATAAAGAACAAGTATCCCCTACCTCGCATTGATGATTTATTTGACCAACTGCATGGAGCTCAATACATTTCAAAGATTGACCTTCGATCTGGATACCATATGTTGTGTGTGAAGAAGGAAGACATTCCGAAGACAGCATTTCGAACCAGGTACGGGCATTACGAGTTTACCGTAATGCTGTTTGGATTGACTAATGCACCATCTGTATTCATGGATCTGATGAATAGAGTTTTCAAGGAGTATCTCGATGAATTTGTGGTGGTATTTATTGATAATATCTTGGTATACTCCAAAACCTATGAAGATCATGAAAATCACTTGCGCATTATCTTGAAGACTCTGAGGAGGCATGAATTATATGGTAAGTTTAGCATGTGTGAATTCTGGCTTTAGGAGATTTCTTTTCTTGGCCATATTGTCTCTAAAGATGGAATCTCTGTTGATCCTTCTAAGACCAAGGCAATCCAAGAATTTCCAGCACCTACGAGTATAACTAAGGTACGCAGTTTTATTGGTTTGGCAGGTTATTATCGATGTTTCGTCCAGAATTTTTCCCGATTGGCTAACCCATTAACGAAGATCACATGTATAGGGGTTAAATTTGTTTGGACAAAAGAGTGTGAAGAATGTTTCGAAGAACTGAAGAGAAGATTAGTCAATGCTCCTATATTGACTCTACCATCGGGGAATTATGGGTTCGTTATTTATAGTGATGCATCAAAGAAAGGACTTGGTTGTGTCCTTATGCAGAATGATAGAGTTATTGCCTATGCATCACAACAGTTGAAAATTTATGAACAAAACTATCCTACTCATGATCTTGAGTTAGCAGCTGTGATCTTTGCTTTGAAGATATGGAGGCACTACCTCTATGGTGAAAAATGTGAGATTTATACTGATCACAAGAGTTTGAAGTATATTTTCTCACAAAAAGAACTCAACATGAGGCAAAGGAGATGGCTTGAATTACTCAAGGATTATGATTGTACGATACACTACCACCCGGGGAAAGCAAACAAGGTGGCAGATTCATTGAGTAGAAAAGACCATGGAGTTTTGAACAATATGAGAATTGAAAGGGATCCAATTTTCATGTATCTAGTGAAGATGGACATGGGAATAACCAGGGAAGGTGAAACATCAATACTTTTTCAAATGGTTACCAAACCATCTTTACTAGAAAGGATTAAGAGTTCTCAGAATGATGATGAATAATTTCAAAATAAGATTAAAGCTATGAATGATGGGAGATTGAGAGACTTTGTGTATGAAGATGGAATTTTGAAATTCAGTAAGAGACTTTGTGTTCCCAATTTACCTGATCTAAAAAGGGAATTGCTGGATGATACTCATAGTTCCAATTTCTCTATACACCCTGGGAGCACCAAAATGTATAGAGATTTGAAGGAACATTTTTGGTTGGACAACATGAAGAGGGTGATTGCTGATTTTGTGTCAAGATGTATGGTTTGTCCACAAGTGAAAGCTGGAAGGCAACAGCATGGAGGAGTCATGCAACCTCTTCCCATACCGGAGTGGAAATGGGACAATATTACGATAGATTTTGTCATGGGGCTACCAAAGACTCCTAGAAGGAACAATGCAATATGGGTTATTGTTGATCGTCTTACCAAGTCAGCACATTTTCTTGCTATAAGAGAAGATCTACCCCTAGAACGTCTAGCAAGACTATATATTAATGAAGTTGAGAGACTTCATGGAGTACCCGTATCGATTGTTTCTGATCGTGATCCCCGTTTTACTTCAAGATTTTGGAAAAGTCTTCAGAAATCCCTGGATACTGAACTTCATTTGAGCACTGCCTACCACCCTCAGACAGACGGACAATCAGAACGGACTATTCAGACCTTAGAATACATGTTGAGATCTTTCTCACTTGATTTTCAGGGTATGTGGGATCAATACTTTCCTCTCGTAGAATTTTCCTATAACAATAGCTTCCATTCGAGTATTCAGATGGCACCATATGAAGCGTTATATGGAAAGAGATTTAGTACACCAACCTGTTGGGATGACGTTGGTGAAAGAAAACTTGTAGGTCCAGAACTGGTGGTGGAAACGATGGAAAAGGAGAAGTTAATCCAAAATCACATCAAAGCAGCTCAAAGTAGCCAGAAGAGCTATGCCGATAATCGAAGGAAGGATTTGGAATTTCAAGTTGGTGATCATGTTTTCCTGAAGGTATCCCCATGGAAGGGAGTCATACGTTTTGGTAAGAAAGGAAAATTGAGTCCCAGGAACATCGGACCTTTCGAAATTCTAGAACGAATTGGGGCTGTAGCTTACCGATTGGCAATGCCAACAAGTCTCTCCAAAGTTCACGATATGTTCCACGTATCTCTGTTGAGGAAATACATGCCTGACCCAACGCATGTACTCACCTATGAGGAATTATAACTGGAACCCGATCTTTCCTATTGTGAAGAGCCCATCAGGATTCTTGATATGAGATAACAAGTACTAAGAAACCGGACGACATGTCTGGTAAAAGTTTTGTGGAGAAACCATAAGATGGAAGAGGCAACGTGGGAACCCGAGGAACTTATGATGAAGAACCACCCGAGTCTTTTCATGTGGTAGTATTCTAGAAATTTCGAGGACGAAATTATTTGAAGGAGGGGAGAATGTAACACCCAATGCTTCTACGGTACGCTTCTCTTTGAATAATGTGATACCGTTTGTGGTACGCAACACCGAGTTCTAACACACCATAACCAATCAAACTAGCCGTAATGAATAGTAATACCTAATTTTTGAAAATATATATATTTTATATTTAAAATGGACTTCATTTCTGGATTCAGAATATCGAATTTAGCCTATGGTGAAATTTTGGTACTTTTTGGATAACTTTAATATTTTGATGAATAGTGAAAATTACTAAATTTTAATTAAAAACAACTTTTTTATTCAAAATAATTAGTAGTGATAAATTATGAATTTTAGTGGTTTTAAAGTATATTTATAATATATTTTTACCATTTAATATAATGTTGGTCATTGGACATAATTTTACAATTAAACCGAACATAAACAAGTGTCAATCTTTTGATAGTTATTATCTCTTAAAAACACGCTTTTTGTTTTGACAGCGGGAATTAATTTTAAATTAATATCTGCAACTTCTGTGTTTTGAATTTAGAAAAATGGATTCAATATTTGGAATCAGGATGTCTAAATTGTGTAAATAGGTAACTTTTATTTTTCGACCATAGGAATATTTGGGTCGATTTTGGGACCCCATGGTGCCACTTGTAGGTGATAGGGACACTTTATTTTAATTAAGTTAAAATGAATACAAAAATGACACAAGCATATATCTTTTAGAAAAACGATTTTTACATAGGGTTATATATGTTGGATTTTAGATTATAAATATTCATTAGAAAGATAAAAAGATTTCCTACATTTTGATATTTTATTTATAAATTTTAGACATTAAATAAGTTAATTTATTTATGACACAAGGATGATGAATTAATTACTATAATAGTGAAAAATTAAAATAATTGATATTATAAATACCCAAATAAATATAATATGAAACTTTTAATGAATTAAACTAATTTTATAGGATAATATGATATATTAGGATTGATTTAATTGACTTTTTTTGAATTAATCAATCTTTTATGAGTTTCAGAAAAATCAACTATTGAATAGTGTCAAAATTGACAAAAAAGAGTTCTTAAAACAAATTTTATATTACTAATTGATATTAAATTCCTAAAAAGCTATGGTTCGGCCAAGAGACTTATATCATGATAGTTTAATCATTAATGGACCACTTGGGGGTCTCTTGGATGTATGTAGTACGTTTATTAACCATATTATATAAAAATACAATGAGACATTGTAAAAGTGAAACTAATTAACTTAGAGTTAATACTTAAATATAAGTTTAATATAAGTACCCAAACCTGTCTAAATTCTATTGTTTGAGTTTTTTTCGACCCATCCCCACCTTAAAATTTAAATAATCAACTTTGGAACCATTAGAAACCGAATATGAATTTATTATAAATTAATATTTCTAGCTTTTCCAAAGGTGCCCCTCACCACTCTTATAAAAGGGCACTCCTCCTTATCATTTCTTCACACTATAAAAGCCTTTTGGGTCGGCCAAACTCTGCCCAAATACTCTCCCAACTTCCCTAACTACAACCTAGGGGCCATAGTTAGATCAGAAAGCCAACCTAAAGAGCCCTTTTGATCAAATCAAAAGGAAGAACCCGAAGAAGAGGTAATGATTTCACCACCCTTTTCCAAGTTCATTATTTCTTCCACTTCTTATTCCTTTGTTGTTACCATTCTAAAATAATAACTCCAGTATCATATATATATTGTGATGTTATTATAAATATGGTACAACCATATTCAGTATTCTAACCACCCTTTGAATAACATGTCACCATACGTGCGTACGTACGGCTTACCGTCTCCACGTCGTGGTGTAATTGTTATTCAATATAATATTTTTTGGATGGGTATAATAATGATGTTTAACTCATGTAAATAATAAATATAACATGTTAATGATTCTTTATATATGATATACCATCCATTTATATATTATTTTAATATCAAAAGAATGATATTGTCTCTCGTGCGTACGTACGGACCACCGTCTCCACGAACGCGATGAGATTCATTCTCCATCGTATCCATTCAAGTATAATTATCATTTGATGATTTAAAAATGATTTTTAAGGACTTTATATCATTCTGGATATGAATAATATACAACCTATCTTTTAAAAAAATTTCTTACGTAACAAAACATATAAAATAAAAAAAGTAAGTTAACACCCGAAACAACGATAATACTAAGATATTATTAAGAAATCAATATTAAAAGATCATATATTATATCATATTAATGTATATGATTCTTGTATAATTTAATAACAATTATTTCACCATTATATAGGAGGTTAACCTACCCCAACCAAGGAAAAGTACAAGGTAAGGGTTATTTCACAATCTCTTCATTATCCGAGGTTGTTTATACGTAATAATCTACTGGGATCTCTTTATCATCCACATCCATGTTTCTTCAAAATGTATTTCAAAACATTTTTATTATTTACAAGAATATGGGTTAAAGTCATTTATACCCTTGTTTGACTTTTTATAAGAGGAATCTTTCCGTCGTTTTCAAAACACGGTCCTTTTTAACCTTTTCGACAGAATTAAGGTAAGAATGTTTTTTTAACTTATACGGTGGTTGAGGCTATTTTCTGCCGTTATAAAATCTTCAAAGCTTTACTTACAAGCTTATAAGAATATTTTCAAAGAAAATGTTTTATTTTATACAGCTCTTAAATTATTTCAAAAATAGAAAGAGATATTTCTCTAAAAAGAGTTTTGATTTCATCTATGTCAACATCCTTTGATGGATTTTACGCTGATTTATTATGATACAAAACTTCTATATTGTATTATAAGGTTTTGTGATATTTTTATACCATTCATAGTTTATGGTGAAATTATTGACATTTCGTATGCTAGTTTTAATACGAATGTTTATGTTATGTTTAAACCTTTTCATATGGGAATGCATTGGACTTAATATGTGACGGGTGGAGCCCGCTATAGCTCCTCGATGCATCGGTAGGTCTCATGAGACAAAATAGTGTCTTGGAACAAGGCCTTGGAAAAATCTTATTTGTAGTCTTGGCACGAGGCCTTTGCTATGTGGTTATGATAGTCTGGAATTATGCATTCCAACATTATGAAAGTGGTTATTGATATTGAATGTGATTATTCGATTAGTAGAATATCCATGTGAACAAGTAAATGGCATTATTTCATTTTACTTTTGCCATACTATGTTGAAGTTCAAGTTTAAAATGCTATTGTTTTAGTAATTCATTGCCTTAAATGTTTATGCTTATTTTAGAATGTTCCGCTATATTGTTATCCTTACTGGGCATTTGAGCTCACCCCTTTTCTATGTTTTATTTCTCCCAGGAAGTGAAGAAGTAAATTATGAATGACCTGCAGGGATATTATGAGGGGATAATAGTTTGGACTGTGGAGACATTATGTTGTTGTTGTAGTTTTTCGTTTTATGATGTAATGTAAAACTTATGAATATATCTATTGTTTCCAAGGCTACTAAACCAATCGATCTTTCGAGATTTGATCTTTCTTGTGATCATGCCAATGTTATGTAATAATGCACCGACTCAGGGTAACTAGGGCCGGGGCGTTACATTTCTACCCTATGTTGATGAACAGGTTTTACAAACCCCAAGTCAGGTGTTTCTAAAGAATCATCCCAGTGATAATATCATTGGTGATGCCAATCAACCTGTAAGTACTAGAAGTTCCTTAAGAAATGAAGTATAACATGTAGCATTTCAATCCCAATTAGAACAAAATATCACTAATGATGATTTTGGTGATGATGATTGGATAAAATCCATGCAAGATGAACTAAATGAATTTGAAAGGAATAAAGTCTGGACCTTGGTTGAAAGACCTAATGAAACTTCTGTTATTGTAGTAAAATGGGTATTCAGAAATATGTATGATGAAAATGGATTCATTTTTCGAAGTAAATCTAGACTAGTTACTAAATTCTATAATTAGAAAGAGGGAATCGACTATGAAGAAACCTATGCTCCAGTAGCTAGACTTCAATCTATTCGTATTTTACTTGCCTTTGCAGCATTCTTTAATTTTAATCCTCTTTAGATGGATGTGAAATGTGGTTTTCTTAACTGTTATGTTATAGAGAATGTTTTTGTTGAAATACCTCCTGTCTTTGAAGAAACCTAATATCATGATCATGTTTTTAGACTTACCAATGCTTTGTATGGTCTTAAACAATCCCCACGAGCTTGGTATGATAGACTTACATGATTTTTTATTCAAAATTACTATGTTACGGGAAATGCAGATCCAACCCTTTTTATAAAGATAGACAAGAAATTTTTTTTATTGTTCCAATATATGTTGATGGCATCATATTTGGTTCAACTCAGCAATCTTTAGCAGATTCCTTTGAAAGTCTAATGAAATATGAGTTTGAAATGAGTATGATGGGTGAGTAAAAATTAATCCTTGGTTTTCAAATTTCTCAAAAACCAGAAGAAACCTATATATCTCAACATAAGTATTTTAAATATCTTCTTAACAATTATGAATTTGAAAACACATAAAGTATCAGTACTTCCATTGGTACCTCAAACTCACTTGATCATGATGATGCTGGGAAACAAGTAGATCAAACATCTTTTAGAGGTATGATAGGAAGCCTACTATACATGACAGCTAGTCATCCGGACATAATGTTATCTGTATGCTTATGTGCCAGATATCAATCCAATCTTAAGGAATCTCATTTAAAGGCAGTGAAAATAATTTTTCGCTACTTAAAGGGAACCATGGATCTATGATTATTTTATACTTCTGGAAATGATTTTATCTTAAATATTTTTTTAGATGATGACTTTGGTGGGTGTAGAATGGATAGAAAAATTACATATGTAACTTTTCATTTCCAAGGAGATTCATTAGTTTCTTGGTCTTGCAAGAAGAAACACTGAGTAGCACTCTCCACTGCTGAAGCTGAATATGTAGCAGCTGGAAGTTGTTGTGCTCAAGTGTTGTGGACAAAACACACACTCATATATTATTTCATGAGTTTTACTAGGACTCAAATTCTATGTGATAACACAAGTTCCATTTCCCTTAGTAAAAACCCTGAACATCACTCCCATGCAAAGAACATGGATATTAGGCATCACTTTCATAGGGATCACACACAAAAAGGAGATATTATTCTTTAATTTATCGGAACACAAGATCAACTTGATGACATTTTCACAAAATCTTTACTCTGTGATAGATTTGAATACATTAAACAGAAGATAGGAATGATAATTGTGAGGTAATCCTTCTTCATTAACATCTTTATGAACAATTCTCCTTATAGAAATAAATCCATTTTCATAGGGGGAGTACATTTTCTTATTAGCATAATCAAAGTTTTCTTAGTTAGTTTTTCAAAATTTTGTAACTAAAATTTTTGTAATGAAGTTTTCAGAACTAGAAATTTTTATAATGAAGTTTTCTGAACAGAATTTTTTGTAATGAGGTTTTCAGAACAGAAATTTTCGTAATGGAAATTTTCGAAACTGAAACTTTTGTAATGAAATTTTATTGGTACTTCTACCTTTCGTACTGAATGTTATCATACTCATACATTTCGTATTGAAATTTTTCGTACTCATAATATTCATACTGGGATTTTCGTACTCACACTTTTTATACTGGAGTTTTAGTACTCAATGTCTTTCAACATTATGTTTTTCGTAGTTTGTTTTTCTTAGTCAAATATTTCATTAAGAAAAATATCACCTATTACGAATAAACTTCATATCCAATCTGAAAGGTATGATTTCCTTACTTAAGTGTTCATAGTCATATTTTTCTTGCTGGAATTTTCCTATTACTTTTTAAAATTTCTTGGATTCTAGTTTTCTTAAATCCGATTGTTTTTCTTAAAACCTCAAAATATATAATTCAAGATTTCCTTAAGGATTTGATTTTAACCAACAGATCATATCAAGGAAATTCTCAACTGCTAAATTTCTTTTGGAAGCTGAATGGTCATCTCCATCTCCTATATAAAGGGCACCCCCTTTGGCTATCCCACATTGATTTCAAGCTCTTGTGTGTGGATGCTTTGCATCAGTTGTTAAAGTCTGTTCCGAATCTTCCAGAGCTCTTCATTCTGAATGTCTGTTGAAGCTACTTCTCAACATATGTCAACTAAAAAGAAAATCTCAAAATGGTTAGTTTATAGGGAGAGGTTAGTGCATTCATGTTTCTACAAGTATGATTCTCTTATATCTATGAATATCAGATTCAATGGTAGGGAGGATGTTTTATTATCAAATCCCGCGAATCAGGATCCGGTTTATACAGATTTGCTTGTTGAGTTTTACGAGTCGGTTTTCTTTCTTAAGGAAGATGACATAGAGAAGTTTTTGTTCAAATATTATGGGAAGACTTATATGATTCCTTACACCAAGGATGCAAGCTTTATGGGTCTATCTTATGAAGGTGAAGCTATGTTTTGTTCACATAAGCTTCAGGATGTTCAAGGAAGTTTCAACAAAGTGAAGGCATTGAAATTCCTTGGACATAAAGATTCCAAGACTGCTAAGATTACTCATCACTCTTCAAATAATCGGATTCTACAGCTGTGGGTACAAGGCTTTTTCATACCGAGAATGGCTGATAAAGATAATTTCTTGAATAGTGATATATATATCGTAGATTTTTTGAGAAATCTAAGGAAGTTGAATTTGATGAGGCATGTTTTGATTACAGTTATTAATGTTAATGAAGGGAATCTGGAAGCTCAGATCATAATGTATTCAGCCTTGATTTCTAAGCTTATTAAAATGTCTTGATTAGTTTAAAGTTTCTTGCACTTCCAAACTAAAAAATTACAAGGTAATGCTAGTTAGTGATGATACATTAAAGATGACGAAGATGGGTTTTTCTATTGAATATGGAGAATTCTACCCTTTACAAGAGGAAGACACTGAGGAAACTCAGAAAGATCGAAAAACTCTGTAACCATATAAAAAGGCAGGGAAGAAGTGAAAGTTGAAAAAATTGGTTGCTAAAGAGAAGACCCAGAAATTTAAGGAAACTCAATCTGCACCACCCAATCCAAAGAAACAAAAAACCTACCCAGATGAAGTGGATGCTAAGTGGAGGGAATACAAGGAGAAGAGAAAATAATGGGACCCTAAATTCAAATTAGATCCTACTGAGGCTAAGGCCTTAAATGTGAAAGCTTATGATGAGCTGAAAGAAAATAAAATGAAAATAAATATAAGAAGAAGATGTCAGAAGAAGAGATTGTTCAATCTATTTTGAAAGCAACAGAGATGGATTCTGAGTAGATTCTAGTTCCTAATGCTTTCATTACTGAACCATTACCAGAAACCCCTGGAATGAACTACTTCACTCAAGAAAAGCTTAAAGAAAAAGAAGTTGTTGAAAGAGAAGAAGAAGAACATGTTGAGAGAGTATTATAAGAAGTTGTTGAAATAGAATAATAAATAGTAGAGGAAGAAGAAGAAGTATAAGAAAGAAGTGATGATCTGGATGCCATAATTAAACAAGTTTAAGATAATCAAGAAAAGGTTAAATCTGGAAAACATGTCTCTCTATGAAAGGGAGTTGAGAAAGAAGGTAGAAAGGATGATGATAAAGAAGAGGAAGAGAAGGAAAATGTTTTATCTGAAAAAGAATCCAATGAGAAGAATTTTCTTGAGGAAGGAGCAGAAAAGGAGAAAATAGATGAAGACAAGATTTTTCAACTATCAGATAATGAGGAAGAATCTCTAGGTGATCAACCCATTCCGAAAACTAATAAAGGTAAGAAAGTGATCATGGATACACCAATAAAAGATGTTATATAAAATATGGAGGTTGGTGGTTCTTCTTAATGGAAGCTGGTGAAAATTGAAGAAGAAAAATCCCAAAGAAAAGTGTCTGATTTGGAATCATCAGCACAGGGTAATGATTATGTCGTCGAGTCTTTAAAAATTTTGGTGGACACCATTCTGATATTTCCCACTATAGACTCTAGATGACAGATGCTGCAACATATCAAGAAACAGAAGTCAGAAACATTATCTATGGTGATGGATAAGTGTGTGAAGATTGAAGTAGATCATATAAATTTCTATATCAATTATGATGTTAACAATAAATCATGCAGTAAAATCAATTTGTGGTCTAATAATGTTGAAGAAGACTTGGCTGAGTTTGATCATTTTCATAATGATGTTAAATATTCTTTTGACACCGAAGACTCTAAGATTAGTAATCTTCAGGAGAAGATAATACATGATAAAAATTCTCGGAATCAACAAGAGAAAGACATGAATGATAAGGATAACTCCCTTGCTAAAATTTTCAAAGGGATAGAGATCTCTGGGTTGAGATCTAAGAAAATATTGTAAAGAAAGATGAGTTACTGAAGATACAAGAAATGGACATGAAGGCTTAAGCATAGGTGCAGAAATCTAAACAAGAAAGGATCACTACTTTGGAGAAGCAAGCTGAGGAGGAACAAAATGATTTGGGGAATCGAAAAACCATATTGAAGAAGCTAATCCCGAAGGAAAAGGAAGAAAAATAGACTCAATCCGATTTTTTGTTGCAATTTTCTTTCCTTGTAAAAATTAATTTCAACTCTAATGAAATTTTTGGTTGGTTGTATCTTCTGTTATTATGCACTAATGTTTCAGGTACTTTATTTCTTTTCCATTCCTTGAAATACTTTTTGAAAATCACAAAGGGGGAGAAGGAAAAAGAACTACTCAAAAAAGGGAGGAGGAAAAATTTCTAAGTCAAGAACTATCCCTAAGAAAGGGAGAGTTTATCTAAGGGGGAGTTCCTCATTATGATATATTTCATTTCCAAAGATAATGAAAACTCTTTTCCGGAAATTTAGAATACAATCCTTAGAGTTCCTATGCCAAAGGGGGAGTTAGTTGTATTCATTATCATCTATGAACAAATGGAGATAAGTTTTATTTTCAAAGTCTAATGAAAATTTTCAAATTCCTTATATTCTTTTTTGAAAGGTTTTTTCTGCTTTCCCAAAAGGGGGAGATTGTTGAGTCAATATGGTTTTCCTTATGACATTTCCATTCCTTCTTGTTTTGAAAATCACAAAAACCTTACACTTAAGAAAATCTATATTTTACTTCTCAATGGAAAATTTCCTTCCTTAAGGAAACATACCCTAAACTAGATCTCCTTATACATATAATTTTTTTTCTTAACTATAAAAATCAAAATAATACCCACAACCTGAAAATCATATAATACTTAGATATGAAGCATTCTGTTTTAGGATTCGAATTCTGGATACAAACTCTAATTAAGTTCCTTTTCGAATTCTGGATACGAACTCTAATAAATTTCACTCTGAATTCTGGATATGAACTCTAATAAATATCCACTCCAAATTATGGATACAAACACTAATAACGTTCCCCTCCGAATTCAGGATACAAAGTCTAATGAAGTTCCATTCCGAATTCTCGATATGAACTCTAACAAATTTCAACTCCGAATTCTTGACTCTAATCTTCTATAAGTTCAACTCCGAACATTTATGAGTTCGACTTCGAACTTCTATGAGTTTGACTCTGAAAATTTACTAGTTCAACTCCAAAATTTTATGAGGTCGACTCCAAAATTTTACTAGTTCGACTCCGAACTTCTACATGTTTGACTCTGAACTCTGTAAGTTCATATTCTGAATTCTGGTGAAATCAGACTCTAAATTTCCATAGAAATTCAGAATCAGGATTTCTACAGAATTCAGGTTCAAAATTCCTATAAAACAGAATCAGAATATCTCTTTATTGTTGACTCCGAATTTCATTTTGGTTAGACTCGTAATTATTATTTTCTTACATTCTGAACATCAGTTTTTCTTATTCTTACAATTTTTTCATTACAAAACGATGTCGTGCATTCAGTTACACAAGTTCTGTTATAAAATGATGCCATCCATTCTGTTTCTAACTAACCATTAGTTATGTGACATGGGTACATGTCCCTCTAAAATTCAATGAGAAATATGACTGTTGGAGGAGGGAGCTGACTGCATGAGCTTCACCTTTAAATAGGAGATCATATGAAAAGAAGCGAAAAATTTGACACAACTTGTACTAAAATGATGTTGAAGTGATTTTTCGAGAGAGAAGCTCTTATTAACTCTCATGCATCATGCAGAATGTTTGAACGACTCGTTTAAACTTTTCCTTATGCAGACATGCTTCGTGCGACTTCGATTGTTGGTGATTACAATTGAGGGCTTCCGGGGATAGGAAGACAGAGGTCCCAACACCTTGAAGTTTAGGGCTTCCTTGCTGAGCAAGACAGAGGTTCCGACTACCTAATAGATGAGGGCTTCTGGGGATATCAATACAGACATCGATGTTCGTATCGAGGGCTTACCCTAGTGTGGGTAAGACAGACTTTCTTGAATTTATAAATCAAGGGACCTTTATCCATGTTTGTTGGATACCCTTCTCTTTACGTTAAAAGAGTTATGGTTTGTTACTTGTACTTTTACTACTTGTTTTTCCACTGCATTTTGTATTACTAAGGAATGTATTACTTTCTTGTACTTCCTTACTTATTCCCTAATTTAGTAAGATTCTATACGCTTTAAGGTTGAATCTCATATTATAAACATTGGTTAAGTTTCATTTTCCGGATCCATATTTCCAGAATCGGTTTTTCGGTATCACTCTCCAGATTTAAGCAAGTGTATAATGCTATTAGTTTGTTACTTCATACTCTGTCCCAATCTTTCAATTGGTGTTAGAGGTGTTGTGACTTTTCTTAGTTTAACCTTGTTAAACATAGATCATTCCTTGTTTAATGAAAATTTTAAAGTGTAAAATTCACCCCCCATCTTGTATATTGAGCATCAACATCGTTATTTCAATCCTACAATAAATCCTTATAACATTAAACTAACCAAGACCCTTGGAATGTTCCTTAAAAATATAGTTATCATGACCAATAGTTCTAAACCAAATTTATATTTATTATTCTAATCGCCAACCCAAATACATCCTAATAGTTAAACTAAAAACTGCCTATATGATTTACTATCATTATCACTAGCTTGTCTCAATAAATGATATCCTAGAACCAATGTTTATATCATAAATTATTCATCTTGTTAAATAAGACACCATAAAATATAAAAATTTCCCACTTGTAGGATTCTTCTGGAATTTTTCCAAAGCCAAAATCATCATGGAAAATTCTTTCTTCTTCCTCTATATTAAATGCTTCTTTATCTAGTCCATCTTCTTCAATAAACCCATATATTAATAAATATTAATGTTTCCTCATTAATTATATACCTAATATTTATGAGAACATTTCCTATAGATTCAATTTCTTATTATTATTACACAACATAAACATTCTATTAAACATATTTTTTATATAAAATTGTAAATGTGATAGATAGGTATCAAAATTTCATGAAAATAAATATATTTAGACAAAAATTTTAAAATTATCTAAGATAATATGAAACCCATGTTATCCAATTCTTCTATAAACCCTAAAAAATATCTTCTCCACACCATATCCAAATAATCTTCTATCATATACAAATATATATCTTCTATTATGGAATAGTTTATCAGCAGTTATGACATGGATGAATAAATGAATGTGGATTTACTAAAATTTAAATCAAATTAATTTATTCTATTCTAAAAATTCGAATCACCCCTAATTTATATATCTACTAACCTAAAAAATTGGTTATTACTTAAAAAACACTGTTTTATACAAATATTTGATTTGAAATAAAACACAATTCACTTTTTAGCTTCCCAGACATCATTCCTATGATATTCACTATACTCCTTATCCACTCCAATGTACTAAGGAACGTTTGGATGAGTAAAAAACATAACATCTATTTATATTTTTAATATTTAATTATACATATCATTTTCAATGTACAAGATTTATTCTTCAAATTGTCGGTTCTTACCTTTCATATGAATGAAGTGACTAAAATTAAAAGATTAATAAAGATATCATTCTCTAATTCTAAATCACTAAATGATATTCTAGATGTAATATTTCTATGATAAATCCAATATCTTGATTCTACCATCAAATCAATAAATATACAAATGATCTTATTTAATCAAACAAAATATTTTATTTCATAAATTTCTGAAAATTCCACCTTCAACATTGAAATCCAATGTAAATATAGACCCACCATAAGAATATCATTCCTTTATAAGAATAATATAGTGAATTTACTCATACTAATTCTATTTATTAATTAAAATAATATGAATTATGTTATATAAGTATTTTATAATCCATGAAATAATTTATCTTATGTTTCCAACACCTTGGGGAATATTTCAAACCATAAAGTCTTATTTTAATTTTAGTCACCAATTCCAAATTCTATTTATCCAAAAATACATGTGGATGAACTATATAAATTTTTTCATCTATATATACATGAAGAAAATAAATCACTATATCCATTTATTCTAGATACAAATGTATGGACGAAATTATGACTAATATTTTTACATATTAGTATTTATAAATACCATAGAAAATATTTTATTTCATTTTAATTCTTAGGTATATATAAATCTTTTCAATACCATCATCTTCTATAACTCCGTATTTTTTCATCTTTTTTCATTCAGAATACCCACTTTTTCATAAGTGATTTCTTCCATTTTTTTCATTCTGTTAGATCACTAGTGTAATTCACCAATAATGAAACAAAATACACATCCTATGATGACACTGAATTATAATAATCTCTAAGAGTAACAACTTATTTATGGATTTTTTCGTCCCCCCAATATTTCATATAACAAATATAAGTCAGCTACATACCTCTATTCTAGCCATCTCTCCCTTTATGATCTCTATAAAATAAATTGTGCATAGGTTCTTCTTGAACTGAATCAATGAAATCTTTACCTTTTGGAACTCAATATAAATCATCAGTAGTTATTAATTATTTTGGAATATAATATTTAAGATAATTATATAAACTACCAATGTAATCATAATAAATTTCCATTAGGATTTGAAAAAGTATATCAAACGTAGATAAATCTGAATGTTTTGAAATATATATACCTCCAGAACATATTCCTAGATCAACTAGATTTAAAGTGGAATAACTATCTTAAACCACTCTTCACATCAATATCCCATCCATCCAAATAATGAAATAACTAAATATAAAATTAAAACATATAAATAATTTATTCTTTTTATCATCTCATAGTTGGAATCCAAAATATTCATCTCCATATGAAATGTAATAAAAGTTTTGGTATTTATTTTTCATCTTATCATTAATCATTTTATCCATATTCATATATACTAAAATTATGAATACTATTATTTAATCAATGTTCATACATTCTAGGAAAAACATTTTCCATAAACTATCATACAGTTACATCAAATGATATTCAATTAATATTATATGATTTTTTTCATTTTTTCACTCAATACCCAAGAGGAGTATTTTTATGAAGTAAAATTAATTAAAATTTTCCATATATAATTTTTTATTTTTATTTTTTCCACACCATTTTTTAGTTTTTCCTGAATCATATTTATCATTCTAAATTCCACCAAATGTGAAGTAATTTTAAAATATATTCTTATCAAATTAATCACCATTTTTGGATATTATACTTTTATGTTTGTTTCTTATTAATTTTCCAACCATAGCCTTCCACAAAATAAGGATTCCAAATTCAAAATATTTAACATTTAGTATTAATAACCATTAATTTCTTGTGGATACATTAACCAAGGTGAAAAAAATACATTGATATTCTTTAAGAATGACCTTGGCAAGGTTCCAAAGTATGGTAATTCCCGAAATACTTATTTTGGAATTTGGTTGTATTTCTATAAAATCTGAATGACACATATATCGACTTGCAAGTCTTACCAAACATTTAACTTAAAATGTGTAAAAGATCTAGCTTTAGTTTTACTTTTTAAACTAGTATCATTATACACATATCAATGAGGATCCAAAACAAGTTTAAAAGATGTTATGAACTTCTAATTGATTATATTCATGAAAGTTTCTCAAGAATTACCCATATAGATTGATATATTGACACATTTTTACACATCTAGCTATTAGAAGATATACTTATGTTATATTCTGTAATCCATCCACAATATTTTTTAAAACATAATTTATAATATCAAATGATTCAAATTAGGTTCTTTAAATGACATGGATTATTCTACATAATATTTAGGGAAAAAATTTTGTGTTTTCTAACAAAATAATCATTTCCCACTTATATATAATGTCTCTAGAGAAATCCTTAACAAAAATTATTGTTTCAAAATTTCTTGATACAAAAATTGTCTTGGATATATTTTCACCTATTAAATTTAAAGGATCTATAGTAAATATTATATAAGATTCCACTAGAGTAGAATTGTTAACATGTAAATATACGCTATAATCTATTGAAGTTATCTATTAACTCTAAACAGTTCTTCTATAGGTTCTCTTCATGTCATGAAAAATCATTCTTAAGGTGAATTTTGGTACCAAAATTCTAGTAAACATGACCTATTATAGATTAATTTCCTCCACTTATATGCATTGATTTCCTTTTATGATTAGTTATGATTCCATAAATGATTTGATTTTTCCCATCCATCATAATCCCAATAATAATTGAATGAATATAAAGACATTCCCCATTAAAGAGCTCCATTAAGAATCATGTTTTGATAATAGGTGAGCACTTGATGTTTTTCCCACTAGCAGTACTCAAAAAAATACAATTCCCCCATCCATGCCTCTATTAAGGATAATTATAGTAGATTATCTTGAATATAATCTATTTACATAAAAATTAAATACTCTATCTTCTCAATACTTTCTTGAAATAATTCCAAAATATATGATTTATATTTAACATTGGATACCCTCTTAAAGAGTAACTTTCACATCAAGAAAATGTTATTATGTTTTATGGGTTTTTTCATAAATATATACAATTTATTTTAATATTATTATTTTTTTATAAGGAATTTTTCAGTTTTGTTTTTATTTAATATTAAATTTACATAGATACATAATCTAGGTTTTAACATTATGAGGCCATTCAAGACACACCAAATTTGAATTGTCAGTATTAAAATTTTACTCATATTAACCATCTAATCTAATATGATTTATTTGTGTGATCCTGAATATCACTACTATAAATATACTAATATATTAATTATATTTATATTATAATGATGGAGACTGAGTTAAATATATATATATAGATAGTGTCCCCATGATGTCATGGTGATTTAAATCAAGGATAAAATTGAATATCAATATTCCATTCAATTAGATGATAATGACTGATCAAACTTCACATTATAGATTTATCTTTAATTACCATGTATGATGACATATGCATAATTAAAAATTATCCATTGAACATCAAATGGGAGTAATCTTTACAAACTATAACTATCAATCACATTCTTCACAAAATATATGTCACAAATATTGAACGGAAGCAAAAATAATTAATCAAAAACAAGATATTGATGGAAGGGAAAATAGGGAAACAATACACCATAATAAATTATTCCACCACAAAAAGTTCCATAATTAAATAATTGAATTTCTAGTGATGTGAATTAAAACTCAATCCAATCACCATAATCTCCATTAAAAAAAATCCATGGCCATTCCACTTTTTTCATCAAATTAGAATAGAGTATGGTTGTAGAATGCCTAAACTGAATATAAAATGTGAGAATGAGAGCGATAATATCACACAATCACATAAAAACACATAGAGAGATATATAGATATATACAAATATATATATTAAAATGTATAATACGGTTTCATAAAAGAGTCCTACAAATCATCAGAAAATAAAAAACAATGGATTCCACCTTTTTCAAATTGAGGTGGAGTAAGAATTTATAAAAAACGGAAACCCATTTTAACTATAAAATATATCCTCAAAATTATTATACTTGGTGGCCTAAATAAATGACCAAATTGGAAAAATTTTAATCATGAATTTTTTCTTTCTTTTTTAGTTCTGAAAATGTTTTAATTTAGTGGAAATATAATTAATCAGTCATGTTTGATTAAATAATTACTAATTTAATATCCATGCAGTCCATTAATATTCCCATGTTCATACATTTCATTAATTTATGGCCTTGATGTATGGAAATATTTTCATATATAATGATTAAGAAGTTTAAAATTGGACTATTCTATATCATATTTGATATTTATGATCAATTCGTTTTTTAATTTGTGAATGCAGTCTTATCTGTAAATATTATTTATTATTTTTATATATTTAAATTCATTTATTATGCACTTGTTTTTGGCCTTAATATGGTATATTAATCTTTAGGTTTAGTTGAATAAATTTAATTCCAACATTTATGAATGTCTAAAATAATTTAATTTTGAAATTTAAATATTTTTTTAAATTTGATGGCCAATATACTCATTTTAAATAAAAGTTATTAAAATCCATAATTACACAATTTAATAAATGAGGCATCCAATATTAACAATACATAAAATTAAGAAAATTTCACATAAAATAACTGAATTATTTATTTAGTATATTTAATTAAAATATTAAATTTATAAAAATACTTTTTAAAATATCTAAAATTATTTTTGATGTGGTTATTCTATCCCAAATTATTGAAGTCACGTTTTAGACTAATGAAATTTATATCAAAACAAGTGTCTTATTACCTTATTTTTTATCAATCAACATTTTATATTAATTCTAGTTTTAGAACCCTCAAAATGAGATAAATATATTTATGAATGCTAGAGTTTTCCCCCTATTTTCTCAAAATGGTGGAATTTGTTCGATTGTATATGTCGATCTCATCTATTCTATATTTTGACACCATCCTTCTAAAAGTTTTATAATACTAATCAAAAAAGAATATAGTATGAGTAAGAAATTTTTTTATTAATTATAAAATGTACTATTGCACCTCATATGTATGAACAAATGATACGAATTATTGACAATACTATTATTTTCCTTTCAGATAATGATAATAGATAATAGGAGTCAGATAGGTCTAAAATAATTCAAGTAGAAACTCTAATTGATCATAGTATTCCAATAAATAATATATATATATTCACCCAAATTATCTCACCATGTTGAAAAAATATATCAATTTCCAATTAAACACAAACAAGACATGTATACAATTTGTGTAAATTAAATTAGGAAAATTTTTTATGGTTTAAATTGAAAATCCAATATCCAAGGGACACACATGAAAATATTTCATTGAATTCAAAATGAATAGTTGAAACCTATGTCTAAATATCAACATGTTTCACTTAAAAAAACTATTATATAGATTACATATAAAATTTATCTTCACCATTTAACATATATGGAGTTCGAGTCATTTAATCGGTTGCAACAACCTCCACGAAAAATAGGTGTCCAGTTTTTTCAGAAACCATTTTATTTCCTTGCAACAAAAAAAATTTGAATTAATAATCCCATAAAATATACATAAAAACATAAAATAACGTATGACAATCACTATTTATAATATAAGAGATAAACATTCGAAACAAGACCATTATTCTTGAACAAATTAGTGGTTGATTCTCTCGATCACCAACCATAAAACCACTTTTTGGTCAAACTAAAAATTGCCTAAATAATGATCTACTAAATCCCCTATATCTTCTTGTTGATAATGTTTCTTGATGAAATCCATCTAGTAAACATATTTTTGTTACATAATTTTTAATTTAAAAATTCTCAATTTCATTCACTACAAATCAATAAAAGGATTCAAATGTTTGTTGAAAATATTATCAAGTTACATCGTGTTGATGATAAACCCCTAAACATTGTGGGAAAATGTTAGTCATGGATCAGATTATTTAGTGGTTGTTTTATCATTCAATATAATTTTAGATATATCATTATATTAATAAGGACACCTTTATGTATTATGAAAATTTATATCATAGGATTTAATATAATGTTCTTAAATAGTCAATTTTAAATTTCCACCAGATCTAGGATCAAAGAATATGGTGTAAAAATGGAATCATATGAGATAATGAAAAAAAATTATTTGAGAATATTTTTAATAAAAATTACAGCGATTCACAATTTTGGAATTAATGGTTAGGCAATATTTCATAGAAGGCGGTAGTGGTTATTGAGTCATTAATAATTCTAATAGAGTTGAAGTTTGATGAAGATTTACTAGGTGAATATTGTATATGTATATATATATATAATAATGTTTAATTTTATAATTTATTTTAAGATCAATGGTTGGGCAGTTAGACCATATGAGCAATATTTTTTTGTGGCCTCCACAAGTATATTAAATTCTCGGGATATAATATTAGGTTATATATATCGGTGAATCAACATTAAAGGTATGAAATTACATTCTAAAAATAATATATTATTTATTTACCATGTTTTATAAGTTGAATAATTTAGTGGAGAATCATTTAGTATAAAATGAATATTTTCTAAAAATGGATCAGAGGGTGACAATCAATACTTCCTATAATTTGATTCAGTGGGAGAAGGATTTTCCAAGTATAATGAAATATTATACTGTAGATGAGAGGATTAATAGGATAATAAATGACTATTATATTAATATAAGGCTTCACATAGGTTGAACCATGATCTTTTGGATATAGAGTGTGAATATAAAAAAATATCTCATTAATTGGTGTCAATTCCCTTCAATGGAAGAATGGATGATCGTTGAAATCCAGAAAATAATGGTTGGGAGACTCAATTATTTATGAGTCAATGGTTATTAAAAATATATTCAAATGATGTTTTATATAAAGAATAAATTATACTAAAAATAAAAAACATGAATATTCATTTGATATGGGGCTAAAGTGATTTTATATTTCATATGGTATGATGATATTAATAAGATCATTAGAATAAATTTGTTGATATTTAAAAAGGGTGTCACCTAAAAGGGTCATAATTCTATTGAAATTTATGTTGGGAATAAATATATTGTTTTCTATGTTTAAGTATACAAATATTTTTTTAAATAATATGCCAATAAAACAATTGTGCATACTAATCATGTGGATATAAAGATACCCACAAATATGGGAATCCATAATAAATGATATTCATCATCCATATAATATTTGTTATTTAATAATGGTGGAATGGCATAAAAAATAATAATTATAAGGTAGTTGATAGATTCAAACAAGTGGGAGATGACTATGAAGAGTATATTTATTAATTTTATTATACAAATAGATAGGTGTTATATTATATTCCATTAGGAAAGAAATAATTTTACAAAATATATTTTTACAAAGTCTAAGAATAATATGACAAGAATAAGAAATATAACGAAGGGATGGTGGTACAAGGATTGAAATAGATGAATGGTTTGTATTTAAATAAAATTTTCTCACCTATAGTTATACATTCCCCATAAGCTTGTTTTCAGTATTATTTCATTATATTATTTACAACCTGTGTATTTTAATGAGATAAATTATCCATTTAAATATATATTTTGGAAAAATTTATATTGAATGACCTAATGAATTTATTATATCAAGAATGGATTTTTTTAAATACAAATATTTATATATGGGATAAATTCAAAACCCAATCTATGGAACAAATGTTAGATTTAATCATGAGTAAGAATAAGAACAAATGGAACAAAAATATTAGATCGTTATCTTTATAGACTTTTGATGATGGGTTATTTTTTTGGAACTATATATGGATAGAATGGTCTTTGTAGGATCATGTATGAAGAGGAATAATGATATGAAGGTGTGACTGGTTGAGGGGTTTCATATGAAATATCAGCGATATGTTCCTAGTTTTTTTGAGTATGTTGATCATGAGAGACCATGCAGCTATAATCTTGATGCTATCACAAGATCACTAAAGCAGAAAATATTTTACAATATCTAGTATTCTATAATTTGATCTAGATTCTATTTCTGATCCAATCCATTTTAAAATTTCAATTTTTAATATAATAAATATATCCCAAATGATTGTGTAAATGTAAAAGTTCATTGTGAATTATTTATTTGAATCATAATGTATGTTATGGTTTGTACGTGGCCCGACACTACTCAAGCAACGATGGTGGTGAGAGGGTATATGAAAAACCATGAAATGAGATATTAGGAAGGTTTTATGTGGATTAAGATATCATTAATTGTAAATAATAATGTATATTGATTCACTGGGAAAGGTATCTCAATACAGGGGTATTTAAGAGATTATCATAGAGGACATATAATAAATTAGAGAAGTACGATTGGTATTGTGTTTATTTTTAGAGGAACTACATTAATAAATATATAAAAATTATAAAGGGGGTGAACCAATATACTATAGATTTATCATACAATTTTTTATATATAGTTGAAAATAAGTTAGTTTGGATAATAAATTTCTTAGAGGAGATATATTTATATAGAATAGAAAATATTTTTGATTATTATAGGAAAAGTAATATAGATCATGAAATGAAAAAAATTCACACCTTGTTAAAGTATAATTAGATTACGTTCCACTTTATTGGTGGACTAAAATTATTAGACTAAAAAAGTAAATGTTTTTTAAAAACTGGTATTCTAATAAACATGTTTAGAAGATGATTGTGATTGAGATGTTGTGGAACTATTGTGCTTATTTTAATCATATTTGTATAATAGAGTTTTAGATATATAATATTTGTGAAAATAAGATATTAGGGAGTGATGAATAATAGAATATATAATTATATAATTTTTCTAAGGTGAGATCCATGGTAGGATGTTAGTTTACTAGAACAATATATATGGGGGAGACTAAAGAAATGGGGGATCCTATTTAATTTTATATTTTGTAAAAAAATCAATTATCTTTTACTATTGATTTTATTTTGAATCTCATAGAAATATTTTAAAACTACAATAATATTAACCAATGAATACAAAAAATGTACAATAATAGTGAGGAAATATACATGGAAATATAATATAATTGAGTTTTTTTATATTGGTATTGTATCTCTATCCACATGACAACCATAATTAATGTAACATAGGGGAAAAACCATGGAAATTTTCAATAATATAAATTAGTGTTATGATAAGAAAATAATTCATTATGATCTCATTTCAATACAGGACTTCTATAATATGTGCGTGTGTCATGTAATTTCATCGCAAATAAAATCAATATTTTTCTCATATATATATATAGGGATTATTCATGAACCATTAAAATCATGTATTCTTCTTATTAATTTGTCTCTTAATAACTCTTCTTTTGGGATCAACTATTGTCGGTCTTATTTGATGTTTTATAAAAGTAACTAAATATACATATTTTCAATCCACATGGTTGACAATATGATTAAATGTGTATAGTAAAGTTTAAAAATAGTTTTAAATTTATTAATTTTGATTAATAAATTGATTGATTTTTTATTACATTTATACATGTTTCCCATTTAAATTACGGCAATATTTCTATGGAATCAAAAAATTTAAATGATTATATATTCATTAATAAACCTTACATGGATTGTTTTTATAATCTTTAAATTTTTTAATAATAATTGTATATATTATTATGTGGTGAAATAAATAAATTTATATATTATATATATTATGTATATTCTATTATTATTTTTATTTGTATTTCTAATTATTTTGATTCAATTAAGTTTGGTATATTTTATATAAATTATGAATGGTGGTTGTTGAGGGATCATGTGTCATTAAATGATTCCATAATAGTTCTTTGTGGCTATTCTCAGCACAATACTTCAACTGAGAAATTTCGCATTCCCATAAAGAATATAGAAATGAGTATTTTGTTGGCTTATTTAATTTTTATCACTAATAGAGAACCCCCCCCTGATAAAATTTATTATAATAACATTTCTTCTTGATTTTTAGAACTATGAGATTCATTTCAAATGAGTATTAAAGGGGTTATCATTTGTGGTTCATCTGAAAAATATATATCAAGAAGTTATAATGTATTTAAATATAGACCACAATATAGACCATAGGATTGGGTGGAATATCTATAATAACAAATAAATTTATCCTCTCATCATGTTTCTCCCATCAACATTCATCTAACCACATCCTTCAGACTATTTCTTACAAATGATAAATAAAAAAAATATCTTATACATTAGTGTAATGTAATATTATATTAATTTATATTATTATTTCATGGATATATTCCAATGGTGACTAGTAAAATCATTGGTAACATCTATATTGTATCAATGTTTCAATCATTAAGACTTTTTATGAATTTTTTATGTGTTCAGAGATACGTTTTTTCTAATATTTATATGGAAATATACCAAATCAATAAAAGTAATTCTTACACCTATTTTATGAATAATTTTGGAACATAATTATTTGAAGTATTGGTTTGAATTATCAAGGTGTTGGATGAATGAAGAAGGTCTTTTCATAATTTGAGAATATGAATGAATATAGGATGATATATTTAAAAAAATATGTAATATATATTTTTCAATAGTAAATATGAATTGTTAGTTAAAGAAAATTGTATCAAAATGCTTTAATTAATGTAAAAATTTTAAAGGTAAAATATGTGAGGAATACATTGTGTATGGACTTATCTCACTATCTATAACACATTAATCAACACCAATTTATTTGTGGTGGGTTTTAAATAAATATATCCTTCTAGAATTTAACAATTCCATTGGAATTAGAGGATATTGTTATCTTTTTATCCCTCCAAGAATATACTAAAATAATGTTCTAGTTGATTTTTTATTTTCAAAATATTTTGAATGATCCAAATATGTCAAATACTTATAGATCAAAAATAGTGAAAATCAAACCATTTTGATTAAATAATTTTGAGTAGAATATGATTTTAATTGATCAAAATGTTATAACATTTTGAAAAGATGGATGCATTTTTTTAGAAATGGAAATCAAAACCATACAACTGATCTCATAATTAGATTATTTCATTGTAAAATTATTATATATTGTGTTTTATTTAGTT
This sequence comes from Viscum album, assembly GCA_963277665.1. Classification (NCBI taxonomy): domain Eukaryota; kingdom Viridiplantae; phylum Streptophyta; class Magnoliopsida; order Santalales; family Viscaceae; genus Viscum; species Viscum album. The sequence continues at coordinate 766,214,144 of OY728150.1, forward strand.
TATATATATTAATAATATATATATATATATTAATTTTAAAACGTATTTTACAAATTTATATTTTTTTCATTAAAATAGCAATATCCATGGTCACTATTTAAAATTGATCATTCTTTAAAATTTATTCCGTTTTTCCAATGTGGAAAATCCAGATAAACATAACATTTCATCCAAAAATTAAAATCACCCACCCTTCACTCTTAATGTGGGACCATCATATGCACCCACATTATTTTTCTTATTGAATTAAATTATATATTTTTAAACATTAACCAAATTCATTCATTAGATACTTACTCATCATAGCCTAATTCATATAATTATAAATTTCAATGTTATATGTTTTGAAACCATTACTTGGTAACAAAGACTAAAATTATTTATTTATTTGCAATATTTCAAAACATTAAACACATTAATCAATATGATAACGCATAAATATCATACATTAAGAAATATATCCATTATATGACTGATTTTTTAATGATTTATACCCATGTTCATTAATCTATTACCTAATCTATCAAATCCGTAAACATTGTCACTCCAGTAATATGTTACACCACATCTTAATTTACATTGGAAAAAATTTAAAATATTTTTTTAATGCCATATGACACAAATCCTTGAGTATTAATTTTTCATTAAGAGTTTATAACTGAACATCTACTCATAATATATGATACTGCCACAATTAATTTCCTTGATCTAATAAGAAATATAATATTAAGTATAGTTAATTCTTAATAAAAATAAAACAAATTAATTTGGGTCGATATAAATAAATTTTTGGGTTTCCATTAAAAAAAGGTTTTATTTAATGGGCATAAGTATGAGGCCCCATTCCCACACCTCCAGATCCAGTATAGATAAATGTTTCATATTTTATTTATAAAAATTAAATAAAATATATACAGTCATTTACATATGAGGATATTTCTTGGTCTTGTATTTAGAAGAGAATATCTAATCTTAAATATTATATATGTTTAAATAATAAACATTATGTAATTGATTAGACTTTTCTCATTATATCACTATAGTGATTCTAAAATATATGAAATTTATAAATTAATTTAAACTTAATTCATAAAAACATAGGGTGTGGAAAGTTGGAAATAAAGGTTGATTTTGAATAGAAAGTGATTTTTTTAAATACTTATATATTTTGAAAATATGATTAGAATTACTTTTTAAAATAACTTTGAGAATACATTGATTTTGAAAAAACTTTATAAATCCTTTAAAAGTTATTTACATTTTGAAAACATAATTATGGGAATACATTAAAAATATAATATCTCATTGAAATAATTATTGAAATTCATTTGAAAACTTGATTTTCAAAAATTACATTAAAAAAATTTATCTATTTAAATAATATAATACTTTTGAAATTACTTAAAATTTTGAAAATTATATAAATCCTTCTAAAATAATGATTCCATTGCAAAAGTAAATAATACACTTTTGAAAATACTTATTAATTTGAAAATTATTTAAAATAATGAAGTGATTTTTCAAAAACTATTATGAATTATTTTGAAAAAATCAATAGTGCCACTTCAAACATTGATGTTTTTCTTTGTCTAACCACTTTATGTAGGAATGGGTTCACTCCCCACTCCACATTCATTTTTAAAATGACCAATAATTATTATTTTTAAAATATTTTTTTATATTTCTATACATATATATACACATACAATTTTAAATGTAGTTTTTTATTTTAAAATATCTATTCATTATAAACATGTACAAAATTATATATATATATATATATATATATATATATATATTATTCCTTATAAAATCACATTGGATATTTTGTACAACCATAACTCATAACATTAATCTTTTCCTGAACTGTTAATAAAAATAATTATTATCATCCATATATTTATATATTCATTAAGAAGAACATAAAATTAAATTTATTGTGATAGGATCTAAAGTGTTAACTTTTACTAACTAAAACACATCATTGATTGATGATATTAAATAATTATTTTATTAATTCTGAATTGGATTTTTTACGCATGAAATATTTATTTAAAAGTATAAACTCATCACATTAACTAATATCAATTTTAAATTTTTATCCACATAAAATAATCGATATAATATTTTTTAATTAAATAATAAACAATAATAAACAATAATATAATATAAACAATGTTATAAAAACATAGATTTCTAAATAAAACATTTTATCCATTAATAATTTTAATATTATCAAATCTATCATGATCATAACCTAGATATAAGGCGAATTTTCATACATATTAAACATCAGTTATTTCGAATAATTTATTGATTATTAGTTGTGTGTATATATTAGAATATACACTCACACACATACACAAATGAACAATATAAAACTGTTCAATCATTGATAATAATATATTCATCACATAAAATATATAAACCCTAAACCATGGTGTGAAGGTATGAATCCTTCAAACATAAAATATAACTAGTAGTAAAATTTCTATTATCATAAATTAATTATTTTGATGTATAATTATATAATTTTACATTCATGAAAAAATTATAAGAGAAATAAAATACACCTTTAACTTATAATTTTGAAATAAAAAATCTTTAACCCTCATAGAAGTTATAATTGTAAAATTTGTGAAAATAAACATTTCATCCTAATTCAATTGGAAAATGTTATGTTGTTTAAGATCTTGATTTGAAATGAAGTACTTATGAAAATCAAGAAATAATAGTAAAATTTCTATATGTATATATATATATATATATATATATTTGTGGTCTTATATTAATACACATACATCATAAGTATGAAAATACTTACTTTTGTATAAATTGAAACATCCTTGATAATTAGAAAGACATGCATATGAGATTAATAAGCACCAAAGGTTGAATATATACATATTTACATTGTTATAATCATGAAATTTGAGGTATTAAAATTAAATTAACATGAAAATTTGAATAAATAATATATGAATATATGTTTGGATAATATAACATGTAGAATGTATATATATATATATGTAATACCATAATAAAAACAAATAGATATTTTTGAAGTAAATTATAATAGAGTTTGGATAAAATTAATATAATATGTGTGACAAGAATTAAAAAAAGATATAAATATTTCATGAATTTTAGTCCTAAAAATATAATTTTGAAATTTAATATATATAAAACTTGGAATCTGAAATACTCCCATAAATTTTTTTATTTAAAAAAATTAAATTTCTCTTATATGAATAATGGAAATAGCTCCTTTATGGGGTGTTAAGGAAATATAAAGGTAGTGAGTTTCTTCCTACATGAGGGTACTCAAAATAGCTTGATGAATAAGTGAGAAATAGAAGAGAATTCAAATGAGAAATAGGGTTTTATAGTTTATATTAAAATTATTGGCTGAAGGGAATATCTCATGGTAAACTACTTTTTTTGAATGTGATGGAATATAAACAGAGTTATCACTATTTAGTATATAATGTTGGGTTAGGAGAAATAATAAAAATCATGTTCCAATGGGGTTATTAGTTTAGAAGGAAATAACATGTAAGTCATTGGGGTTTTGAATCCTTATGGAGGAAGGAGTAGATGATGACATAGATGACGACAATGGTACTGGACTGGTTTTATCATGAAGATGTATGAAAATAGAAGGGGATCAGATGGGATTTTTAACATTAAGTGAGGTAGGTGGTGACATTTCATGTTGTCGAATTGTCAGAAAATGAACATAGTGGTGCTGGTGATTCATAGATATTGAGATACAATGACAGTTGATAGTGACTGGTTGGTGAGTGGTGGATTGGTTAGTAGGTGTAGATGATGGAAGGGCTTGGTGTAAATAGTTTAGCATTAACTCGGGGGGGGGGACACAACAACAAGTTATTTTCCAGATATTTTATTTGATTCATTTAAATAAATGAAATTCATATATATATATATTTAATTTTTATTATATATATGTATTAATTAAAAAATAAGTTATTTGGTTTATATTCTCTCCCAAAATTATATTTTTTATTATCATTTTCTAATTTATTATAATTTTATGAAATTACATTCATATTATTTTATTATACAAAATTATTTAATATAGTTTTTATAAAATGAATCATTAATATTATTATTAATAAATTATTATTATTTTCGGAATTGTAATTTATATACATATTTTTTTATTTTTTTTATTTTTAAATAGAGTATCCAAATAATTCATTGCTTAATAATATATTAGAATACGCGTTTTAATAATAATTATTATATATATAATTACTCATGCAACAATATCATTAATGAATGAATGATAATAGATATTTTAATGTTGAATATAATATATCTCTAAAAAGAAATGAAATAATGTAGTTAAAATTATTTGTGGAATATAAATCTTATAATAATTTCAAAATGAGCATATTTTAACACTTGAAAAGGTTTTTATATCAAATTTATATAAAAGTTTACTTATTTACATATAATATTAAAATATGAGCTTTCGAAAAAAAAATTAAAGTAATGAATGTTATACGTTACCTTGTTTCATGAATATACATATACAAAGTAATTAATCTTGTTTGATTAAATAATAAAAATAATTAAAATGTAATATTTAAATCCTTAATTTATCCAAAATATATGAAATGATTACATTAAGATATATATATATATATGTCCACATCATGTTATACTTTATCTATTCTTAATTATAAAAAAAATAAATAAATAATTTTTTTAAAAGATTAAATTCTCCAACTATTACATTAAGAACCATTTAATTAATATCTTTTCATAAAATATAATGGATTCATAGTGTTTGTAGATGTTATGAAATTAATAATTTAAACAGTACCACCATGTAGTGAATGTCTTAACAAACCATTTCTCAAAATAATATACCCATAAATTCCATTATACATTAATATATATGATTTTTAATTTTTTTTAACTAAAGGTTTTATATAAATAAGAGTCATGGGATTAATGTTAAATTTAATAACCAATAATAAATTTCTAATCAATCAGTATATATTACTGAAAGTAGTTAACATAAAAAATATGTATATAAATATTTAATTTAAAATAAATGTTTATTGGTTTCTACCCTAACAAACAATACAACCTCTACGGTTGAATAAAGATACTTATAATGAAATCATATATCAAAAAATTGAAACCCATTTGAAATCATTCAATTATTATCATATATTTATATAATCATTGAGGATAGAAATGTCACGACCCGACCTCACTGAGATAAGGGAAGGGAAAACAAACTACCAGATAGTTCCATCCTCATGTTTAAGGAGATATAATGACCCTCAGTCTCACATTCAATAGGCCCCAATGTGAAAACTACCAACAAGGGTATAGAATTGCACAAAATATTAAAGGAATTACCCTGTTTTTTAGTAGGATCGGGAGGTATGATGGTAAAAACCCAAAACATCTCCAAAACTGAAGGAAGAAGTAATGTAAAAGTAAAAAACCATTTCAATATGAATATTCCAAATAACATTCTATAAGGTATAGTAAAACTCTAAAGGAAAAAAACCAAAAGAAAAGAAAAGCAGCAACATCAACAGTCCCGGCGTCTGAGCTAATAGGGTCCCAAACAGTCCACAATGTCCTTCGGGATACCTGAATTCCGGTTTATATATGTAGTATGAGTAAATAGGTATACTCAATATGGAAAACCAAAATCTCTCAACCACTTGTAGGGAGTCATTTTATTGCCCATGGGGAAAACGATGTAACCAAAGCACCTATCAGGTAAATTATCCACTAAACCTCACCAAGCCACAGTCCCCAAATAATGAAATCTAGTTAAAATAATATTAATATAACATCAATGTTTTGGTACCACGCACCACATTCCCACTGGTTATTGAATAAATCCTTTGCATCATACCTCCCCTACCATTTTCACTAGAGTCACACTATTACACAAACAACAACCTTATGGGACACCAAAATGATGTATCAGGCCTGCAGATACCTGGGCCACCACAACCATATATCCTACCTATATACACATAGTCCACCACGACTATATGTAACCACACTTGACGACACTTGTGCTTGAACAAATACCACCAAGACCGAAGACACCTAGGCCTCATCCCAAAGAAACTTGGGAATCAAACCATCCCACAAACACCTAGGCAAACCACCATAACATTCCCGGCCCAAAGAGTCTTGGGAAAAAATGGACCTCGGGCCATTAGCACCTACCTGATGTGTCTTTGTTTACTCGGGAGAGGGAGTGGAAAAGAGACAATAACCAGCAACCCAATAGGATGCCATAAAAAACACCCTCCCCATTAAATGGGGGTTTTTAGAACTAAATGATCAACTTGGGTGGGGTTCAAATAAAAATAGATAAAATTATAAGTAAATGTAAACAAGAACTTGTACCAACCTAAGGGTTCCAAAAGTAGCCCATATAATAACACCCAAGTTACTCTTCATTCATACAATGGAACAACAACAACCACCAGAGAAAAAATAACTAATGGAAAAACAATTCCCCATAAAACCCTTTATTGTTATCATATTCAAGTGATTCAAATTAAAATAAAATATCACTACTGGGAAACTAACAGGAATATCAACAAGACATGGAATATAAACATCCAAGAAGGAATTTAAGCATTCACACCTGGTTTTCTTGTAGTCTCACAAGAATAAATGGGATATTGAGATCCCTCAATGTACTAGAACAAAACCATGGCCCATTATATGTCCAAACACATTCTCATATCCACAAACCAACAAATGAACAAAATGGGATCCCATCCCCATTCATATCACCCCACATGTATCAAGAAAAACATAAGTTCTTATTTAAAGAACAAAAAAATTGAGTTTACAGATACAACCATACCATTTATTAGGTTCTGTCACTCTATTTAGTTAACTGGGAAGATCACACAAGGATTCATGTTCATTGGGAATCCATTTATTCAATTGATTTTACATGATTAAATAGTTTCCATGATAAATCTATTCAATGAGAAGCTTTTATAGAGAAATAGAGGTTCATTAGTGTGGAATAAAGAACAACCAATGGGCATTATTTTCAGTGGGAATTATCCCGAATAATTAACAATATATAATCAAAGATAAAAGAATGAAACAACATCATCAAAACCCCCTTCAATCTTTAGAAACCTGTTATTATTTTCATTAAGGTTGGGTTTCATACACATCCCAAAGAAACATTATCATACTCACCCCACATGATACAATGTAAAGAGAGCTGAGGTAGAACCTAGGTGGATGAACAAAGATCAATGTTTTATCCTTGTTCCATGAACTGGGGATGAATGACTTAGAGGTGAAGAATCATCAAGGACTCCTAGAGTGAGAAGGAAAGGCTCCACCAAAGGTTCACCTCTATCCTTGGGAAGGGGGAATCCAAATGCACCTAGTAATGGAAAATATTCAAGCCAAGAATAATAAAGAATCCTCATGGGATAAAAGGTGAGATCATGGATTTATAGAATATAAAATATTGAAGAGATTCAAATAAAAATTTTGGTGTCACCTCATGGTTGGACGGTTACCCATGATCGAATAAATTGTTATTTAATAATTCTCATTAGAGAGTTTGCCATTATAGTTTTCATTTATAATACATCATTTAAATTGATGTAAATGATTAACAGTGACCAAATATTGGGTCACTCGAGGGTCACCCCACACTAGGGGATCTATAATATCTTTTATGGTCTTTAAAAATGGCTTTAACCCAATTTAAATATGTATTAATCATTAAAGGAAGCATTATGAGAAACTAGAGAATTAATCCCATGATGACCCCATTACACTGCTAGGGTGTGACGCCGATTGGTGAGACCCTTATCAGTCAGATCGATTAGTGACTCACGGTTCGAGAAACACACCAATCTATGAGACCAATTGAGACACACCAATCCGGACTCACCAATTGGAGACTCACCGATCAGTGACTCGCCAATCTGGGACACACCGATCAGAGACTCTGATGTGTGGCACCATGGTGACATCCTTCCACCGACACTACTGAACTCACGAATCACTAATGGGTCCATGGGTCCCCAACCCCATAAATTGACATTATAATATACCAGTAGGGTCTATACCATTAGATAAGATACCTCTCAAACTATTCTTGTCCTCGAGAATCGAATATAGACCCAAAAAAGAGTGGGGTCTGAACAAAGACCTTAAAGAGGCCTCTCAAGAGTATACTACTTCAACATCCTAGAAGACCTCTCCCTTAAGTACACAAACATAAAATGGTCTCACCTTCCAACCATATGGTTTAGGGAGTCCGTTCCCACATGTCATGATACTCTCTACTTTGGGCGGCACTGACTTTCCCAAACTGGTTTAATCGAATCCACCCTCATGTGTCTTGATTAGGTATTAGTTCCTCCCATCCCCACAATCAGGGCTCTTCACATGCAGTTAGATAATAACGAAAACAACACATTTCATAGTTATAATGTTCAATCACTACATCACAAAAAAGTACGTAAAAAAACATAACAAATGTAAAAATAGCTTTGGGTACTGGGTGCGCATTTGAGATTGTAACTCCCAAGTACTCCCCTTGAGGCCACCATGCCTCCACAACAAAAGAAGAAAATGTATGGTTCATCCATGAAGCACTTTCTCTTTTCTATCTTTAATCCTCAATGGTCTCTCAACAAATTTATTGTCTCTCCTATATCCAACTCTACCCAGTCAATAACATGGGAATCATCGTGTAGATATCGACGAGGCTGGGAGACATTAAAAACAGCATGGATCCATTCCAACTGAGGTGGAAACGATAGCTAATATGACACCTCATATAATTGCCCCAACACTTTGAAATGACCAATGAACATACAATAAAGATTTCAACCTGTATCGAACCTTCACTTCCCATGTCGATGTGAAACCATCAAGAATACATGGTCCCCGACCTCAAACTCCAAGGGTCTCCTCCTATGATTGGAATACGAATTATTCCAATATTTAGGTGCCTTATTCCTCTATTTAATGAGATAAACATTCTATGTAGTGCTCTCCACCACCTCCGGGACATGAACACCTGCTCCCTTGGTCTCATTCCATCACACGGGTGAGCGACACAGTCTCCCATACAAGGCTTCGAACAGAGCCATGCCAATGGTAGAGTGATAACTATTATTGTAGGAAAACACTACTAAAGGCAAGTGTCGTACCAAATTTTCCCCGAAGTCCATAAGACATGCTCATTGAAAATCCTCCAATGTCTAGATGGTCCACTCTGTCTACCCATATGAATGAAAGAGGAAAGTAGTACTAAGTTGTAGTTGGAAGCCAAAAGAATCCTAATATACCTTATAGAGTCATGATGCAAACCGTGAATCCCTATTTCATACTATGGAACTCAAAACTCCATGAATCTGCAACACCTCATCCATGCATTTCCATGCTAAGGCATAGACCTCACTGAACTCCTTGACCACTAGGAAGTGAGATGATTTTGTCATCCGCTCTACCACTACCTTGATAGAATCAAACCTCCTTGAACCTTATGTAGTCCTGTGACTAAATCCATCAAGATTTTATACCACTTCCTCTTGGGGACAACTAAAGGCTGCAACAAACCTCGAAGGAAATATTGTTTATCCTTCACATACTGACAGAAAAAGAACCTTGCCACTAACACTACCACTGCCTGATTCACCCCGAGCCACCAAAACTGACCCCTCAATCCCTGGAACATATTAGAAACTTATATGTGTACCACCAGGGGTGAGTTTTGGAACTCACCAACAACTCTCCCATGCATTTCCATTGGGACAAAATAGTTTACAGGAAACAAAATCTAATTCTATCTATCTTATGACCATCTATCTAGAGCATTTCCCTAGATAACAAGATCATGCATTACTTCAGCCTCTACATCCCCCACTACGACTCCTCCACCTACTACAATAGGGGGTGTGGTACTTTCATCTGAAACAGACATCCTCTACCATCCTCCACCTTTTCATCTAGGTTTAATCAAACAATCACCTCCATTTCATTCCAAGCATCCACCGATTCTTAAACAGCTTCCCTCAGCATCTTCTTACTGATGTCATCAACCACAATGTTCACCTAGCCTTCATTGCATGAGATCTCGAAGTTATAGACATAATGAAACTCCACCCCCCTTCACTGTCACAATTTCAGGTCTCGATGGGTAAATATATTCCACAAACTATTGTGAGATCTGAATATCACAAATTTCTCACTAATGTGGAAATGCTGCCACATCTTTAATGGGAACACTACTCATGCACGATCAATTTCATGGGCAGAATAGTTACGATCATGAGGACGTAACTTCCAAGTCCCATTAGAGATCACTCCACATTGTTGCATCAACACACACCCCAGGGAAAGTCTATAAGTATCACAGAACACCTCAAACAGAACCCCTTCATCTTGAATCCTAAGCACTGGTGCACTGGAAATCCTTTCCATTACATAGTTGAAAGCTTCCCAACACTTCTAACTCCACACGAAGGCCTGTTCCTTTCTAGACAAAGCTGTCAAAGGAGATACAACTCGAGAGAAGACATGTATGAACATCTAATAAAAGTATTCTAGACCCAAAAAACTATGATCCTCCATCACATTCATGGATTCTATCTAATAAACATACTCTTAAACTATCTATTCATTTATAGATACCCCTTGTTGTGACACCACGTGTCCAAGAAAATGCACTTCTTGAGAAAAGAACTTTCACATGGACTACATCCAATAGAGCTGGTGAAGTCAAAGGATCTCCAAGACCATCCTGAGGTACTTAGTATGTTTCTCCTCTGATCATGATTAGATAAATATGTCATTAAAGAAAACAATGAAGAATAGGTCCAGAAACTCATGGACAACAGAATCATGAGCCCCATGAACAGAACATCTGTGTTCATAATATCGAACGACATGACTACGAACTCAAAGTGCCCATACCTACAACTAAAACCAGTCTTAGGGTTGTCACTAACTTTCACCTTTAACTGGTGATACCCAAACCACTGATCGATATTAGAGAACCATCATACTCCCCTCAGCTGGTCAAAGAGATCATCTTTAATCAGTATAGGGTAATGGTTCTAGACCATTTCTAGATTCAGTCTCTAGTTGTCTATGAATATCCTGATACCACCACCATCCTTCTTCACGAACCAGAAAAGAGAACACCATGGTGACACACTACTTCAGAAAAATCCCTTCTTCATCTGATTTTCAATCTAAATCCCCAACTCCCACAACTCATAAGGTGTCATTTGATAAGGAGACATTGAAATCTAAAAGGAATCATGTTGTAAGTCTATCCCAAACTCATCGTCATATCGTGTGGGTATAGTAAAAACCAATTAAGGAAAAATGTCTAAGAAATCTCTCATAAATCCGAGAACAATCAAAATCTCAACATCCACTGATTCTAATTAATGGTCGGTCATCTTTGAAAGACGAGGCTACACAAGCCATCTCCCTAACTGAAAACTCTGTTAGCTAACAAAATTCATATGATAGACATCCTCATCGAAGAACATGACTCTGCTTCAGATGTAGTGGATAATAGCATGCATAATAAACAGCTACATGATTCCTAGGTTGATATTGTATGGCTGAATTTGCAGAAGAAGGAGATCCCCACTAGACTGATGCAGACCCAACATTAGGCTGCATCCTTGGAAAACATCAAACATTATGATATGTCCCATAACTGGAATACTAAGCACCAGGGGCATGTAGAGTCTCTCTACTTATCGGCTCAAGGCATGGGCTAGTACCAATTGTATAAAAGGAGTGTGAAGCTCCTAAATCAAACAAGGCACATGCAAGAGTGCTAAACAAACTGATGGTACCTTAAACATCTTCGGGACCGGATTGAACAGATGTGTATGTGGTCTGAAACATCCCACACCAAGATCCTCTACCCCTCAGTTGTTGGAAGCCTCTCCCACAACACCCTGGTTGAGGTCCCGGAGGATTATCCTATAGTTGGCCTCCTCTTGAAACATCTACTCTTGGAGAAGTGGTATCACATTTTCCCTGTTGCTACTACTGAAAGGAAATGTCTGGAAACTATTGCTGTGAGTACGACGCTAAACCTACACACTGCCATAGTACATCAATCGGGTTGGGCCCTGATTTTGAAGGATCCCATGGCTACCACATATGAAGCACCTAGGTCCTAGGCCCGAAAGGAAAGTGCAAGGAACAAGATATCAAAACTAGAACTGCTAGGGCATGCTCCCTACTAGCTAAATCCATGATGTCCCGGATTTTGGATGCCTACTAATAACATCCTTCCCCTTTTACCATCCCAACCAGATCCCCTCTCATGGAACACCTCCAAGTTTGTGCATCCTCTCCTCCACATCAGACATCTCATGGTCCTCCATGTACATCGGTAGGGTGAAAGGAGTAACAACATATAGAAGAGTAGGTCGGAGTGCCTCTTATAAACGTCTCTCCGGAGACTCCACATTTGAAAAATGGTCCATAGATAATTGTTGGAGATCTTTAAACATGACCCCTAGCTCCCTCACTGTCATACTCTCTTGCTAAATTGAGATTAGCTCCTGCCTCTCATAGAATTCATCCTAGAAGAATGGAATTCATCCAGTAATTCCTTCTCGAAGTCAGCTCAGAAAATCTTACTCTCCATCCTCTCCTAGAGGTAGAGCATCTAGCAATGACATGCTACTCTTATCATCTGATTTAATGCCTATAAAACCCGGTACTCATCCAAATCTCAGATCCATATGAAATCTATCACCAAATTCTTGATCCATCTTTCAGTTTCCATGTCTGAGATGTTACCCTTGTACATCTTGGGAATCTTCAACTGAAAATAATGAAGTGTCTTCTATCACTGGTCATCATCCTTCTCTTGATTGGTCCTCCACAAATCCGTCAAATCAACCTCTCAGGCCTCGATCACCCAAACTACTTGTAGTCATCATCTAGGTTCCATATCTGCAAGGTAAACAATGAATGCTTAAGACCGAGTAGTGTAGAAAATTTCTTTTAAATTTTTCATTAACTTGTTATTTATTAAAAATCATAAAACATCCAAAACACACAAGAACACAATTCATTATGATGCATGTACATTTCCTAGGGTTTCAACCCTATAATCAGTGTAGCCTCACATAGTTAATCGGTAGGTCCAAAGTCCTTGCATTTGATCACAGGGGGCCAAAAATACTTTGTCCAAGTAGGTATTACCTAGCCTACTTCACACACCAAGATGTCCTAACACTTTTTCCCTACCATCTCATTCATTCCTCATTGTGCTTAACCCTACACTCCATCCTATATCTCAACTATCATATCTGATACCATTCTATCACAAACCGCCTTTACAGAGACGAGTGAAGGGATAGAAAACTGCATGTCCCATCCTTCCTCATGTTGATGGAGAGATAATGACCACCACATCGGATCATAAATAGGCCCCAGAGTGGTGACTAGCACCAAGGGTATATAATCACACGTAATATGGAAGTCATTAAGCATTTATTTATTATCATTAAGAGATAAGATGTTAAAAACCCCGAAAACACCAAACTGAAGGTAGAAGTAATTTATAACCAAAAATTTATTCTCATATGCATGTTCCAAATAATGTGCTACAAGGTACATGAAATGTACAAAGGTATGTACAAAAATAAAAAATAATAATCAATGTCAACAGTCTAGGAGTTTGAGCTAATAGGGTCCTATATAGTCCATGAAGTCCTTAATGATACCTTAAAGTAGTTTTAAATATGTTGGATGAGTATAAAGGTATAATCAGTAGGGAAACCCAAAATCTCTCTTGCACATGTGGGGAGGTATTCTAATTCCCCATGAGAAAAAAAGAGGTAACCAAAGGACCTAACAATGAATTTATCCACCCAACCTCACCAAGGAACACTCCCCAAATAATGCAATCCAAGTAAAATATTAGTAATAGAACATCGATGTTTGGGTACCCCACACCACTTTCCAACAAGTTATTGAATACATACAATGCTTCAGACCTCCCCCGAAATTTTCACTATAGTCCCACTACCACCCCAACAACAACCTTATAGGACACCATAACCATGAGTCTTGTCCGCAGACACCTTGGCCACCACAACCATGTATCCTGCCCACAGACACTAGGGCCACCAAAACTATATGTAACCATTCCAATAGAAACCTATTCTAGAACAACTACCGCCACATCTGAAGACACTTGGACCTCATCCTGAAGACACTGGAGAAACAAACCTTTCCTCACACACCTGTAACAACCACCACAAAATTACTTTCCCGAAGAGTCTTGGGATGAAAATTGACCCGAGGCCATCATAACCTTCCCATAGAGTCTTGGGCTACATGGGAGAAGGAGTAGAAATGAACCAATAACCAGCCACCTAATAAGATGTTGTAAAAAAACACCCTCCCCCAGGAAATGGTGGTGTTTGGCATGATAAAATCCACTTGGGTGGTGTGAGAATAAAAAACTAAATCTTAAAATTATATGTATTGGTAGACAAGAACTCATCCCAACCTAAGGGTTCCAAAACTAGCCCATACTGAAACACCATCATTACTATTGATTCATACAAAAGAAAAACAGCCATGACCAGAGCACAAACCATTCTTGGAAAAACAATTCCCCCTTAAACCTATTATTGCTATCATATTCAACTGATTCCATTTAAAATAAAACTTTACTAATGATAAAATAATAGGAATAACCACAATACATGGATGGAAAAATATCCATGAAACAATTTAAGCATTCCCACATGGTTTTCTTACAATGTCACAACAACAAAAGGTATCCGTGAGATCCCTTAATGCACTGGAACTAAACCAAGCCCAATCATATGGTCCAACATGATCTCAAATCTAAAAACCAACAACTGAACAACATGGTATCCCATCCACATTAACATCACCCCACATGTATCAAGAAGAACATCCGGGACAATTTTTAAAACAAAACAAGGGTTTCTTCATATTTAAACAAACCGTTTATGACATTTCCTCTTTTAGTTTGGTTAACCAGGGTGGTCACAAAAATATTCATGTTTATTGGGAACCCATTTATTGAACCGAGTTTATATGATTAACTAGTTTCCATGTTACAACCATTATATCAGAATCTTTTACAAAAAACTAAAGGTTCATTTGTGCGCAAGAAAGGACCACCAATGACCACAGTTTTAGTGGGCATAAGCCTATATAATTTACAACATATAAAATAAGATAAAAGAGTATATCTGAATTATCAAACCCCAATTCATTCTTTAGAAAACATTTACTATATAAGTTAAGGTTGGGTTTCATCCATTACCAAAGAAAACATTATCATACCCACCACAAATGATACATAGTAAAGTGAGGAAAAGGGAGACCCTACTTGAATGATCCAAGATCATAATTTTCTCTTCACGCCAAGAACTGCAGATGCTTTACATTCAATGGAATAAAATACAAGGAATCTAAGAGTGAGTAGGAAAGGCTCCACCAAATGCACACCACTAGCCTCAGGAAGGGGGACTCCAAATGCACAAAAGAAAGGGAAAAAGACCAACCAAAACGAGGAAAGAATCCCTCTGCGATAAAAGGTGATATCCTGGAGTTACAGAATATGAAACCTTGATTGGATTTAAAGGTGGATCGTGGTTTCACCACGTTGGTGGAGGGTTCAAATTATGGAATTAATTGTTATTTAATAATTCTCATCAAAGAGTTGGCCACAAAAGCTATGAGTTAAAATATTTCATTAATGTAGAGGTAAATGTGCAACAGAGACCAAAGTTTGGGTCAGTTGAGGGACGCCCCACTCCAGGGGATCTAGAACATAATTTATGGTCTTTAAAAATAGACTCAACCCACATTAAATAGGAATTAATACTTAATGGATTTGTTTAATGTAATAGGGGAAAAACTCCCAACAACCTCATGGAATCAATCGAGTGTGGAACCAATTGGCAAGACACCGATCTGTCAGACTGATTGTTGAGTCCCCGATCAGTGACTCAATGGTCAAGACACACAGACCAGTGACCCATCGATATGTGACTCCCCAAGTAGAGACTCACTGATTAGTGACACTCCAATCTATGACTCACTGATATGGGAGACATCAATTGGTAAAACCTATGGGTGAAACCACAATGACACCCTTCCACCGACACCACCACCATCATGACTCACTGATGGGTCCACAACACCCCCACCCCAGAAATTGACAATGTAATAGACTAGGAGGGTCTGGGCCATTATAGAAATTATATTTTTGGATTTTTATATATACAATGATTCTTGTTATAATTTTCCAGATAACAATTATATTATTACTTGTAAATACAATAATATTAAATACTTAAAAAGAAATCTCATTTCAAGTGAAATTCAAACAAATTATTAACAATCCCATTTCGTTAGTATATTCCATATTTCATAGCTCTAACCATATTAAGAATGTGTTTAACACAGTATTCAGATAGAATATATTCATTATCAAAACTAGATGATTAAATTTGTTGATAATTTTTTAAATTTAATGATAATGATTTAAATTACCACACATACTATGTCTTCAAATTTTAATTGATTAAATTTTATTAACTATTCAACATTCATTACTCATAAATGGATAATAAAATATAACTGGCCTCTCTAACAACAATAATCAATATTAAAATACAAATAATATCAACTTTATAGAGTCCAAACATTTTGTCGTCTTATTTTAAATAAATTGAATAAAATAAAATTTCAACAATATTATATACAAATCCATTATATTAAATTTATAAAATATGGATTTCCACACCATTTATTTAGATATTTTTAAGAGGGTGGTAGATTTTTTTTCCTAATTTAATGGTTGTATTTTCATTTCGTTGAAAAATAGTGTTATTCATTTTCTATTTGAATATATTAATTTATATTTACATTTTAAAGTGAATTATTATCATTTACTTGACGAATATAAAAATGTTTATTGAATTATATTGAAATCAAAATCTAATGTCACAAAATTATAGTTATAGGAGAAAAATTATCATATTAATCAATCTTATATTATTTATAATGAATTTTTTTAATTAATCTATCTTTGAATACTTGAATAACACTACTGGAATTAAAAATTATTCTAAATTCCCATTTAAAACCAATAAATTTTTAACAATATAGTAAATATAAAATCAACCATGTTTTATTCCTAATAACAAATCATTTCATCTTTAATTGGTTCTTCATTAAATAAAACATATATTAAATATATATCATCATTATATATATATATATATTAGAGCTATTATTACTGGATAAAACATAATATATTAATTACTATGAATTTTCTTTATATCTCATTCAATATAAAAAATATTGGAATCAACTGATAAAATTCTTAGATTTAGATATTTCTCCTTTATAGGACTTTTACTCATTTTGGTTCAAATAAAAAGTCTTTATTATTCTCAAATATTAGTTTATTATCAAGATGAAGTACATGAGATAATGGTATTACACATAACTTCTTACCTATTATCTTTATAGAAATTTTCATAAAAAAATTTATATCTATTAATTTGAAAATAATATTTGTTTGTAAATCCATAATAATTTAAGAATTAATATTATCTTCACTAACAAAAGGAAAACTTTTAGTCTCCATAGAAATAATTTTATGTATCTTTTAATAAAATAATCTTAAATATTATATAAACCACCAAAATATAAAATATGATATATTAAATTATAAAAATTTCCTAATTTGATAAGTTAATGATGTAGTTTTCATAGATGATATTCTGCTCTACATATATAATGAATATAATAATGTATTCCCTCATATATTTTAAGGTAGTATAGATTTTTTATTTATAATATACTATTTATAGATGTATTTAATCATTACTTATAGACAAACAAATCAATTGTTTTTTTATATTCAATAGTTATTTGAATAATATTCCCTTATTCTTCAAATAAAAATAAAAATCACTCAAAATGTATTAAAAACTATATATCAATTTATTTTTTAATATTTTTTTTAATTCATTTCCCAATTCAAATATATGGGTATTTAACATCAGCAAACCATTTTATTTTTTATCAAGGATAAAAAACATATAAATATATGTTGATTCCTTAAACCAGAGTTATAAAATATTTTTCACTTAAATTAGATAACAAAAAATTTATTTCAGAAATATATGAATAAACTAATTCTAAAATATAATATTTACTTTAGGCACCCCAAAATGGTTTTTTAATTATTTCTATTTAAATGAATGTCCCACATTTATATACCTGATCACAAAAATTAATTACATATAATTTTATTTTAACATTAAATGAATAAAAATTAACAATTTTTATAACATCAAACAATAAAATATCAGTGTATATCAAATAATTACAAAAATTAATCATATTATAAATAATTAGTTCATATGTTTCATCCCAAGAGTTCTCCTACCACCAAAACAAGATATACCTTGAAAATATAGCCTTTCTAGAATAAAATAATACATGAAATGACTTCAAATCTATAAGAACAAGATATTATACATTCAATTAAACTCAAAAAATTAAAAAAATTATTGGATTTAAATTCATTCACTTGTAAATTAATGTTCCATGCTTCCTTTAATATTCATGTAACATCCTTGGAAATGTTAATCCTAAAATACTAAATGAAACTGCACATGTATACATGGTTCACCCATCTTTTTGAGATCCTATAATATTAAAACATGATATTTTAGTGATCTTATATGAATGTAGTATCTAGAAGTGTAACCTCTTATATTTATTCATTGATGTTCATGAGCGAAGAAATACAAAGAAAAAAACATGTGTTGACCTATGGGTATAATAATTATTTGGATAAGTAATACAAATTAGAAACAACCTGTGGTGTTCTAGGAAGAAAGAAAATGTACTAAAAGAGTCCCAAGGGATCAGATGACCTTTCTCATGGCCAAAAAAGTTATATTTATGAATCATTGTATCATTTCCAATACCTATTTGTATTTTCAATAAAAATACCTAGGATTGAGGTGTGGACTTCACCATGAGTACATTGTTTGTTAAAGGGTTTGAGATTGTATGATCCTTGGAAAAGTGATACATAAAAGATCAAATCATACTATCCATGTAAGTAAGGTGTAATTTTCTCCTAATGGAGTACCTAGATAAGAACTACAGTAATATGTGTAATCATTCTAAATTGGTGTTGTGGTGGGTGAGTTCCTCGGATTCTTCTCCAGGCGTGTGTGAAAGGGGGGAAATAATAAAAGTAAATGAACTGGACTTTAGTGGATGTCATTATTATTATAGGTGATCCTGATGGGTAGAAATGGGTGGTGTTTTGGGAAGGAAACTATGGTATTACCAGATACTTATGGGGTCATATGAACATGTTAACAGACCATAGGGAGTGGGTCATATTAAGATATAATTATATATATATATATATACATATATTCCATTGATATCATCGTTCATGATAGTATCTTAATTAATTTTCTAATCATTAAATTATCATTCCACAATCAACTATAAAATAAAAACATTGTCCTTTCTTTTTCATTGTCATGTTAACATTTTATATCATAGAGACTAGATTTTATTTTTTCATCATATTTATAGTGGTCATGTTCCTTTATTTTTATAAAGACATTCCCTTGTAAGATTAAAATGTTATAAAAAAATAATTATCCATTATTCATTGGATGAAAAACATTATTCTTGAATTTTATACATTCATTATTACAATGTCAAAAAGAGTTACATGAATGCATAAAAATTATGATGTACACCTTGGAATAAATATATGATTAAATTATATTATATCTCAATATATATCATTCTTTAGTACAATGAATATTTTACAATTACTTTAAGGAAATATAAATTTTTTTCTTCTTACTGGTCCCTGATAATAGTTATAATAAACACTCTTAAATAGTATAATACATTATTTGATGTTATTTTTATCTATCTTGATTATATTTTAACAAAACAAGTTGAAGAAAAATTGAACATATACGAATTGATGCTTACAAAACATAATAAAATTATATAATAACCATGATTTCCCATTAATGGAATTCATCCTTATCAAAATATAATGGAAAAGTATAATATTTTCAATAACCAACTAGTGTAGTGCCACCAACATACTTTTGGCACTTCTATATAATTTACTCTACTGTATGACCCCATAAACTACTTGGTGGAGTAACAATAGGAAGATGATGATGAAGGACAGTACCCATGCTTTCTACAAGATTCCATTGTCCTGCAAATAATGGGGCAACATCCATGTTGTTATAATAGATAGTAAAAACAATGTTTTAAGAATCATATCAGCTCCCTAGTAAAGGATACCAGGTGCCCAATTGTGACATCTTTGAAAATTAGTGAACAATGTTTAACATGGTAAAATATCATATAATGTGGGAAAATTGTACTAAATGACACCCAAATGACTATAAATCATTTAAAAAGGATTATAATGCTTTAAATATAGACCATGGTAGGCCTTGTAAGTCTATATCAACTATCTTTCTCATCCAATATCTAATGTTTTTACGATAAATTACTATGTCTCAGTCAAATTTATTCCAATAAAATTATCATTTAATTTTGTAGATTGTGTGAAAATTGTATCACTATATTAACATATACACATGAAATATTATAAATAATTATGATATTTGAGAAAATTGAGAGAAAGGTTTATATAAATTTCCTCCTAGAAATATAATCCCTTTATTTTTATTCAAATTTTTTTTTTGGAACTTCACCTAATATAAGGAATCCTCATTTTAATTCTAATTCCAATTATTAGAAATGTTATATTCATCTTTAGTTATCGTTATATACCATTAAAGAGGGAGTGTTTGATTTTTGGTTTCATTCTTTGACTTAAAAACCAATGGAATGTTTTTATAGGTTGGATACCATTAATTCCAATGGATTATTACATAAAATCTTCAAGTGAATTCTTTGGTAGCCTTAGGGATTTATTTAGTGATATTTAATAAATTTATTAACCAATATCCTTTATCACATACTTTATAAAATATATTTTATTTATCACATTCATATATTCGTTATTTGTTTAATTATATCAAATAATTATCAATCACTTAATCATTTTTATTCACATTTATTATTCATTTATATAATTTAATCAATTTAAATCATTAATTTTTTATTTTTCCGTATATATTTCAAAATTTTATTATTTTTTCAATTCCAAACTGTGATTATGTTTTATATTTTATAATTTTTTTTCGTAATAGATGAAATATTTTCAATTATTTATTCAACAAGAAATTCACCGCCCTCATTAAATTTTACCAACTCTAACATACATTTTCTATCAAATGATATTAAATTTATATAATTTTTTATTAAAATACAATAAATATTTTTATTATAAAAATCATTAACATATATTTGAAAAAAGATATATTTTTATTGTATTTTTCGAGCATAGATGGTGATCATCATAGAAAATACTTGGGCCACTATACATTTATTATTGATCTAATTATTATTAATTGAAATATATAATGCATACATTTCATTGATATACTCTAGATACTATTTATAAAATTTTTATACATGGATACACTCTTTAATCTATCAATTATTGAAAATTGAACCTTCTTAATATTTTAGTTTTTCAACGTGATTGTCATTCCATAAATTCATTGAATTTTGACTAAGATGTTAATGGTTTTAATTGATTATTTTCTTTTATAATAGAAAATTTAATCTATAAATTGTAATATTTTTTTATTTATGGTATAAATGATGTTTATAATTCAAGTCATGAAATGCATACGAATGGAATTGAGAGATTCATCATGCATCCATGTAACATCCCAGTTAATTATTGAATAAGTAATTTTCATATATATTAATATTTATGAATTAGATATAATTTTACATTAATGGGGACACTATGTGTGATAACATACTCATCACGCAACAACGGGTTTTTCAAAATCTTACCTTGCACAAAACACTGATAAATACCCAAAAATATTACAATAATATTATTATAATTATTTGAAATGGTAGTTTATATATGTAATTGGCCTTAAACATTATGTATTATTAAATTATTTAAATAATTCACATTGACGATCTTTTCAGGTTTAGAGTTTTAGAGAATTAGGCCATAAATATTACATTGCATCTCAATTGTTAAAAATTAATCACTTATACTCAATATCCATTTTTTCATAAAATAAAAACACATAAAATAAAACAAGAGTCCCTTTATTGATAAAAATATTCTTGAATTTATCCATTCTCTTACCCTTCTATATATCTTGTGAAATAAATTAAAAATCATGGGATGAGCATCAAAAGATGAGTAAGGGTTATAAAACAAGGAATGAAAAAATAGATTATTAATAAATAAAAATCAATGTAATCATACTAATAAATATTAAACATACCACACAAAGATAAAAGAATTATGAATTACAAATGGAAATCCTAAATCATAAAGGTAACTTGTGGCATCCATAAAATTCTTACGTTGTAGCTTTCACAACTACATAGGGAGTTACATTTGGAATACCCATCACAGTAAATTCCCAAAATCTCTTAGGAGAAACATTATAATTTACCTCTATGACATTACCCAATGCATTAGAGAGCTATCTCGGGCTCACTCTCCCTATATTTATCAGAGAACCACCCGTATACATAAATAATGCCCAAGAACCATATAATATTCATAACACATAAAACAAACATAAAGAGAGTATACTATTTCCAAATTTCAATTAAAATATATCCTCTATATTTATTTAAATCAACGATCCATTATTAGTACTATTTTAAATACCAAAATATGTAAAAAATTATATGGTATTTGTTTTCCTTTTAACAACATTACAGCTTGTCAAGGAAGAAAAAAAATCCAATAACTCTCATGGTGGCAAAACAGATTTTGTCACAGTGTAGTTTAAAAATAAACATTCCCTTTGCCATTTAGTAAATCACAACATAGAAAAATATTCCCATTTAATGAAATGTAAATTCAAAGGGGTTTATACACCATATAAAATAAATTCATGTATAAATCAAAATATTCATAAATGAATGTAGATTGAGATGAAATATCTTAACTTTTATCCCGCTTGACTCGTTTGTTGTTTAATTATCTAAATTATAAATTAATGCTAATTTTTACTAGCTTTAGAACCTTTTTCATGTTTTTTATTCCATTCATATTAATTATTACCATTTTATAAACATTACATAATCAATTAATTTAATAATGGATGTTTTGTCCATATTTGGTACTTGAGTCATAAATGAACATCCTATAATTAAAAGTTATCCATGTGATAAAAATTCCATTATCGCCAGAATAATTTTTATGAATTAGATTTCATATATATAATATATATCTAGTATATATATTTGTATTTATAATAGTACATAACATATGGAGATAAGATATGAAATGCACTGTTCATGGAGACAACAAGTTGTATGTATACATGAATGATACATTCATTATATTTCATATTTAAGTGAATGATAACATAATGAGACATAGGTATATCATAATTACATTAATGTTTCATATATAATTTTATTAACACTATCCTTTATACATTCCACATATGGTATAAACGAGCCATATCACTTCAAGGGTGTGGTAGTCCGCACTTCCTCAAATAAAATTATCATATTTACTCATTATGGAAACCATACAAGTATTCTATAAATTATAAATACAGGAGAATAGAGACAATATAAACATAATATATATCAAATATAAATTCAGTTCCTTCATATTGGCCTCTATGAGAGGCGATAGAATATAATCTAACAATCATTGTTTTGTGAGCCAGAAATTCCCCATACACATAAACAGTATGTTCATATCCATTATATGGGGGTTTGGGTATGTGTAGTTCGAATACTTCTCATTAAAAACCTAGTATATTGAGGATAATGGTATTTTTATTTAAAATATAATAATATGTGGATATGGAGTGAATAATTAAAATAAATGATGAGACCTTGAGGGAAGACGTTGCCTTTAAATCGGGTGACTCCATTTGGTTTGAAATAAAATGCATCATTGAAGTGCATTCGTTCTAAGGTAAGGCTTCTAGAAGTAATAGAGGGATAATTGGTTATTATTTGGGGAGATTTTGGATGATATAAGGGGCTTGAAATGTGTTTTTAATGGGATAATGATGATGACCTTTTAGAAGGAAAAGTAGGGTCCCTTTAGGATAGTTTGAAAATGTTATTTATTTATAAAAATTTTTTTGGTTTCAAAAGGTCTAAAACTAATTTAAATCAATGATAACGTGAAGATAAGTCGAAAAAAAATCCACCAATAAGAATTGGACAGGTTTTTGATATTTCGTTTAACCATTATCTTTCTTATTTAACCCTTTTTTAATTTATGTAGCTTTTACCATGTCTTCTTGTATACAGAAACTATATAGTTAATATATTTACAATAATATTCCAAGTGACCCAAAATGGATAATTAATGATAATTTTAAGATCATATATGTCACTTTCTAGAATAGTAAATTTTTAGGACTATTTTATCATTTAATACAAAAATAATTGATTTAAAAACTCATTTATGTCAATTTGTATACTATTCATATCATGACTTTTAAAAAATCGAAACCTACAAGATTATTTATAAAAACCTTCATTAGTTCAAATATAACAAGTCATACTTATCTCTAAAATTCTTGGATGGCATAAAATGTTTCAAAATATATTTATTTTATTATTTATAATCTAATTTATTTATAACATTCCTTAATGAGGTATTCATTACATCATTATCGTGTCCTAATTAAATTTATTTCGTTAATGTCTAAAAAATAAAATAAAATACCACAATGTAGAATGATTTTTATATTTATAATATCAATTCATTATAATGTATATAGATTATTGATCCCCACATATTAATTGTTTTGGAAAAACAATACATGTTTATGATATTATTATTTTTACTTTAAATAAATAGCTTTTAATGTCATTATCTTACCAAAATGGAATTCAAAGGAAAAAAGTCATAACCAATGATTTTATTGGTTTGAAATTACTATCCCAATAAGTCTAGGACAAGTGTGAAGGTAATTTTATATTATTATAATATTATTTTAAAATTGAATTACCCTATTTACATTTTACCACAGTAAATAAATGTCAAAAGTTACTATTCACCAAAAATTATTTCCATCTTATTGAACGAAATTTTTCATACTGATGAAAACCATGTAAGTTAGATTTTTGAAATTCATTTCACAGAAGCAGAAAAATTTCATTTAAATGAAAATATCTTTTTTTAACTAATATGTAGTGTTTGTTCACTATTCATCAAAAATTGAACGTTTTCAGAAAATTACAAAAATTTAACCCCAAACACATTTAGATGTTTCGAATTGAAAAATGATGTATATTTTATAAAATTAAAAACATAGATGTTTTATTAATTAATTTATAATTAATTTTGGTTGTCAAAACTAGAAAGCCTATCTTTAAGAAATAATAACTATCAAAAGATTAATATTTTTTATATCCAATTCCAAATTGAAATTACATCCAATGGCCAAAATTGGGTTGAATGATAATATTGTAATTCAATTACAATTTTAAACCATTTAAATAGATAATCATACCATATAAATAAGTTATATTAAAAGGTACTTTTGAATTAAAATGTTGAATTTTTCATTATTCATTAAAAATGTACATAATCAGAAAAATACCAAAATTTAATCAAATTAAAATTTTGATGTCTTGATTTTAAAGAATATTTTTTTTTCAAATTGAACATATAAAATTGACAAAAAGTAGATTTAAATGCAGTTCTCTATCAAAAGGAGGTAGAACAACCTTTAAAAAATGTAAGACTTTTCATGCTTAAAATCGAATACTTTCTTATATGAAGACTCTAAAATTTATTGGATAAATGTAAAGACGGTTAACAAACATGTATAAACATATAGTAGTTTTTTATTTTTATTCCCAACAATACAACCGTTAGGTTTTAACTACCATTTAAAATGATATTTTATTATTATTTTTTTGTAAGACATAGCCTTGTATGCAACATGGGATTTTGGGGAAACCCATTGTAACACCCCAACCCAATTTACCCAGAGTCGGTACATTAATACATAAAATTTGAATGATCAGAAGATCTCATGTTGTGAATGAAATAATAGTTTATTAGCCTTGTATGTACTAGATACATACATAAGTTTAACACTACATCATGAAATGGATAAACTACAACTTTGTGTCCCCTTTGAACACACTCATATCTGTTAGCATATTCATAAAAGTTAATCATAATATACATCATCACATACTGGGAAAATTAAAACATAGAAAGGGGTGATCTCATATTCTTATTATGTATAACAATATAGAATAGACTATCATAATAAGAATAAACATTTATGGAAATATATAAGACTAAAACACAAGCCTTTTAAATAGAAACATCAGTATATTATGGAAAAGATAAATAAAATAATTAACTTTAATTATTCACAAGGATATTCTACTAGTAGAATATTTACATGTAATATCAATAACTAATTTCATAATAATGGAATTCATAATTCCAGACATTATAACCGCATAGTTAAGGCCTCGTGCCAAGACAATGAATAAGATTTTGTCAAGACCATATGCCAAGACACTAGTTTGTCTCATGAGACATACCGATGCATCATGAAGAAATAGAGGGCTCCACTCATCACTTACTATCTCCAGTGCATTCCTCATATGAAAAGATTGAAACATAAAATAAAAATACGTATTAAAACCAGTATATTAAATGTTAATACATTAACCATAAACCATGAATGGTATAAAAATAACACATAGTCAAATTTATCACAAAACTGTCAATAAAATATTGAAGGTTTAATTATAATTAATCAAACCCAATCATAAATAATGAATGATATTGACATAGATGAAAATAACTAGTTAAACTCTTTGAGATAAATATCCCATTTTTCTTGTAAATAATTAAAAGTCTCAAAATTTATCAAGAAATAGTTTAAAAGATATATTTGAATCAATGTTTCCCATACCACGTTGAATATTTTAAAAGGAATTTTAATTTTAAAACATTTATATAAATTTAAAAAGTTATTAAAACTCTTTTCTATAACATTTATAATAATGTGAATGATTTAGAAGAATAAATCTTTAAAACATTTAAAATGATATTTTAGTTAGAGTTCCTAACCCATTGAGAGTTTATTGAATAAATATAATTCAGGTAATAAAAATATTATAATATCATGAGAATAAAGGGATTCATGATATACTATGTTGTGGTACAGTATTTAGACCCTATAAAATCTAATTAGCGCATTATAACAAATAAGTCTCAATAGAATGTAAATTGAGATAAAATCCCTTATATAGACTGTAAACATAGGATAAGGATAAATCAATGACATAATTATTAGTGAAATATTTAAATAAAATCAATTTTATTAGATATTCATTATAAATCAATCATAGGACATTCAAATATATTCCTGTAAAAACAACACCAAGGACTTGGATGTTGAACACAATGAATGAAAATCAAGTTAAGATTACTCTTATCAAGTTCATATCGATGACTTGAAAATTTATCAATGGAGTCATTATGTGTATACAAATTATATCCACACAAAGGGGAGTGAAAATAAATATATAAATAAATAAATAGTGATTTCACACATAATCTTGGAGTAAAATAATCAATTATGTTTGCGTAAAACCGAATGAGTTGAAATCGAAATCAAAAATTACCTTACCAATTTAAAAACCTATGAAAAATACATCGCATTAAAGAAATATCATACAATGAATATTAAAAAACCCCTAAATTAAAGTATATTTCATAGAGAATACAATCATGGGAATTTAAAATACGACCCATATGAAAATAATTGCAATATATCATCAATCTCATGGGAATAAAAAAGTGAGATGAAAACCAATTACCTTGTAATTTTCCTTAGCAGAAGGTAAGTTAAATACCTGTATAATGGTTAAATAATTTTTATTAAACTATTAAATAAATACTTACATAAATAAGATATCATATATTATCTTCTATTATTTCTTGTTTAATGATATTTTAGTAGTTTTATTTTTATTGGGTGTTAGCTGATTCATTTTCCTTTATATGTTTTGTTACATAAGTTATGATTGTTGTGTATTGAATTTATTTGATTTATAACCATAATTATATTAAGTTATTAATTATTATTTTTATTCAAAAAAGTAAAATTATTCATTAATGGTTATGATGGAAAATGAATCTCGTCACGTTCGTGGAGATGGTAATCCGTACGTACGCATGAGCGACAATATCATTCAATTGATGGTGAAATAGAATGTAATTTGATTTTGTATCATATATAAATAATCATTAACATGTTATATTTATTATTTAATTCAATTATACTCATTATTATACCCATCCAAATAATTAATTGTTTGATAAAAATATACACCATGACGTGGAGATGGTAAGTCGTACGTACGCATGTTTGGTGTTTTTTTCATTCATTGGATGAATAGAATAATTAATATGGTTGAAATATATTTATAATTACATCAATGTATGTAAAAGGTATTGGTGTTATTATTCTTTTAATGAAATAAAAAATAAAGTCGATGTGGAAGAAGAAAAAAACATTGGAAGAGGTGATGAAATAATTACGTCTTCTTCAGGTTCTTCCTTTTTATTTGATCCAAAGGGATCTATTGGTTGGATTTATTATCAATGTAAGGCATGTAGGTTGATGTGATGGTATTGTTTCTGGATATTTGGTCAGGATTTGTATGATCAAAATTTCATTAGATGTGTGATTTTGAGAGAATGGGATGTACCCTTTTATAATAGAGGTGATGGTCATTTTAAGAAAATATTGAAATATTATTTTATTATACAATCATATTCTGTTTCTAACGGATTCATAAAAATTCATTTCTAGGAAACGGATGGGATGGGTCTCAAAATCTCAAAATATAGGTTTTAGATAGGTTTAGGTCACCATATTAACCTTATTTTTTAGATTTAACTCTTAGTTAAATAATTTAATTATTACCATGTATTATACTAATATTATAATAATTTGTTAATAAACTTACTATGAAATGCAAATATAACTCCAATTGGTTCATTAATGACATATATATCATTATATTAGTCCTTTTTCCGATCATTGGTTATTTAAGAATATTATAACATTTAATAATGTATTATTTGTTTTACAAATTCATTAATGTCAATTTTGATAGTATTTAGTATTTGGTATTTGTGAAAGTCAGAAAACATGATTACTTATAATCAAATAAATTAAATAAATACTAACATGTCATATTAACCTATAAAGTTATTTTAATTCATTAAAAGTCCCAATTTAAATTTATTTGGATATTTAAAATATCAATTATTTTAAAGTTTCATTATAAAGGTAATTACTCCATCATCATAGTTTCGTAAATAAATTGAAATATTTAATGTAAAAAAATTATAAGTAAAATACCATTATATAGGAAATATATTTATATTTCTAATAAATATTTATAGTCTAATTTATATTATTTATAACCATATATTAAAAATGTTTTACTAATTAATCATTAAATTTAACACTTTTAAGTCTTCTTTAAATAAAATAATAATAAATGTCATATGATAATCAAAGTCATTAAAAAGGATCATACTTTATTCATAATGTAGATTTTGGTCAAGATACACTTTCCAATAGAATTAGGACATGTGTTAGAATAAATATAATATCATTTTACCTTAAATTACTCTATTTACTTTTAACCGTGGTGATAAAATTGAAAAGTTACTATTCACAAATAAAATTAATTTCATCCCATTAAAACTAATTTTAAATAAATATGTCTACCATGTCTCTAGGTTTTTATATTTTCAATTAACAGAAGCTGCAAAATTATGTTTTATAAAAATTAGAAAATGTTCCTATAAGGTGGGTAAAATACATTAAAAAGGTCAATAAAATTTTAAACATCATATTTTATTATAAAATGAATTCAGTTAATTAAAGTGAACATATATTGGTATTAGGTATCTATTTTGTTATAAAATAATTTTTAATAATATAAATAATTATTTAAATAAAAAGTAGGTTTTAAACAATAACACTGTGTTTTTCACTATTCAATAAAATTTAATTTTTTTGAAAAATACCAAAAAAACACCCAAAGTTAATTTTAATTTACAAATTAAAAAATGATATCTATTTTACCTAATTAAAAATATAGAAGTTTATTAGTTAATTTAAAAAAATATTCCCATTGTCAAAACCAGAATACAGGTTTGTGAGAAGAAAAAATTATCAATAGATGGATTTGTGTTTATGTCAATTTAAATATAAAATTACTTCCAATGACCAAAAATAGATTAAATGATAAAAATATTATCTAATTATTCTTTAAAAACATTAAAATTTATAACTTAACACTCTAAATTATTTTTATTAAAAATGACTTCTTCAAATAAAATTTAGTATTTTTCAATATTCATTAATATATGAATGGTATCAGAAAATAATCGAAAATTTATCCAAAATAAACATTTAGGTCTCGATTCTAAAAAATATGATTAATTTTACGAATTGAATATATAAAAGTGTAAAATATTGGATTTGAAAAGTGTTCTCCATTAAAAGGCAGTAAAATCACGTTTTTTTTAAAAATACTTCACTTATTTGAAAATTTTATTTTGACCTTATATTATGTCTAAGAAACAGCTAATATGGATGATAAAATTATATGGAGTATATAAAATCAATATTTAGTTAATAATATTCCGAAACGTTTTTTGAACGACTAGTTTCGTAAGTGGTGGTGCGCTCAAACTCAGATTTTCATGTCATTCAAGCAATTGAATTAAATTAAAGGAAATAACATAGTATGAAATAGTAGGGTGGTAAATTATTCTTCATTTGGATATTTCATCCTTTCAATTTTAAAATTGGGTTTGGGAACATCATTTAAAGTCACACATTAGAAAAAGAGTCAATAAAACAACCACTTTAAAAACAAATAAGGAGAAGTACAAAGGTCACCGGAGATAACCCACACTAGGATTACATGTAGGAAAACATGGATATAGAAGATAAACTATATGTCAAGATCTGATGGAGTGTAATATAAAACATGATCTAGAGAAAGTTAAAAACAAGAAAACCACAAAAATTTGATGGGTTAAATAATAATTGGTTTCCCAATAGGAAAAGTAAACGGACAATGTTTTTTGTTTTAAGTTCCATTTCATAAATTTGAGGAAATTATTTTTGAGTTTATTAATAATATAATGTTATATACATACATTATAATAATAGGTTCATCCATTAAAAAATTTCTACCACTAACTCAACTTTTCTCCAAAAGATGAGTATTCAGGATGACTTGGTCACACTTGAGGCCCTATAATCAACATCTAGAGAATTACATAATTCAAAAAGGATGAAAAATATATTTCAACTGTTTTTAGAGAATAACCAAAAAAATGGTTGGTAAATGATCATATGATCCTCAAAATGGATAATAATTTATAGAAATAAAAACTACTCTTAATTTCCAAAACTAAACAAACAAGGGTCAGAGTTCAATAAATATCATTCAATAAAAAATTTCCCGTAAAATCCTTCAATATAATCCAAACTAAGATTCAAACCCAAAACTCATAGTAATTTAATTACATATTCTTTCATAGTAAATCATAACATTTATCATCTAATAACATAAACAACTCTTAAAGTATCATACATAAGTGTATTTTAACAAATCACATATTCTCTATGATAGGTTAATCATTTCTATTAATAACATGCATCATTATAAAAAACATAGATTCTTACAAAATAAAAATATTCCACCATTACTCCTCAAATGAAATCCATTAGTTTTCTATTTTCCTTAGGCATATAATGTTCCCAATAGAGAAATCATTTTCCAAAATACAATTTTTCACTTAATCACTCAATGATTTTCCTATAATAAGGATATTAATTTGATAAAACATAAGATTCCAAATCAACTTATTAGTGATCAATAAAAAAATTTAACTAAAATTAATTAGTCACGATAACTTGGGACTCTACGTAGTCTAGTGGTAGGTGATAAATCCACGCTGCACATTGGTTGTGGCTTCGATTCCCACAACCTTTTCCAATATATTGGGTTCTCACACGGTCTCTATGTTATCCTATTTCAAAAAATATATTTTATAACATTACCAAAATGATATAAATTCTTCAAAATGACCATAAAATAATTTAACCACAAATGATATATCATACCTCACATTTTTATCCCAAAAATTAATAATCTATAATTGCCTCAAATTCAAGGATCATATAAACCCAAATGGCCCTTTATTACAATATCCAAAAAAGAAAAGTTAATTCATCCTAAAATAGAATTTTCATATGATAAACTACAGGGTTACACATACAAGAGAAAAATATTGCAATTTAATCCCATAAACAAAGATCATTAATAGTTTTAAACATTTCCCCATCCATTTATTTCTTCTTTGATGATTCCTTGACTATGCGGTTATCCAATAGAATAGGGCATCGACTCGGGTAAACCCCAGTTCCTCTACATTTAGGGAATATGACTGTAAATGGATTATTAAGATAATTTTTATCTTCTTCTATAGTAATCTTTATTTTCTATTGGCAATTATTTACTTCATGCCCTTATTTCCCACAAATGAAGCATTTCTTTTTTCCATTGAGACTATTTCCTAGGTCTCTCCTTCCACATTTTCATCGTGATGGAAATTGAGATTTCTTATCTCCATGGTCTCTAATGCAAAAGAACATATCATTATCCGCATTATTCTTTTATTATTATTTTGTTATTTGGTTAATATATATTGTGGAACATATATTTAAAAACATACTTTGATAAGAACATGATATATTTTACACCTATCGATATTCCATTTAGTTTCTCATCTCCGCCATCGTTCCCACCTTATAGATCATGTTCATTGTTACTATAACATTCGTGGAATCCAGTCAATGTATAAAACTAGAAAGCATAGTGAGAGTAACAATAGTTATAAAATCTTTATACAATATCATGACACCATATTTTAAATCTAAAACAACTTTGGATTAACCAAGGTTATTTATTCTCATATTATATTTAAATCCCTCAAATAAGTATTTAAAAAATTGTGAATTATCATAAGCATATCCACCGAGAGTGTATTAACAAAGAGTGCATCACGGTCCGTTGTGGGGCACCAGTTCTCATTCGAGTCTATCTCAAAGCGATGTTTTCAGGTTTTAACCCTAGGTACATATGTTCCAGAACCACCTATACCTGGTCATATCCAAATAGGGATGTATTTCATTAAAAACCCACATAATATTTAAATTAACAAAAATTTTGGTTTTTTTCCTATACTAATCCTAAAAGTCAATATTAGGTTAGTTTTATCTAATTAGTGTTTCCCAAAATATAGCTTTCAAGGTTTGTACTATACTTCATCTGATACAAACTGTAATGCCCCAAACCAAGTTAACCAGAGTCGGTGCATTATTACATATCATTGGCATGATCAAAATAGATTATGTCTTGAATGGCCAATTAGTTTAGTAGCCATTGAAGTGATAGATACATACAAAAGCTTTACATTTCTTCATGAAATGGAAAAATAACAACATTGTGTCCCCTTTTAACAAACTCATATCCCAAAGCCTATTCCTATTGGTTAATCATAATATAATTCTTTGCATCTGGGTAAAAATAAAACAATGAATTGGGTGAGCTCATATGCTCAGTAAAGATACCTATATAGAAGAGACTATCATATGTAAGCATAAAATTTAAGGCAATGTAAAACAATATAAAAACAATTTTAAAAATATACATCCGCAGTTAATGGAAAATGTAATTCAAATAATAACATTTACTTATTAACATGTATATTCTAATAGTCGAATAATCAAATGTAATATCAATAGATAATTTCATAATGATGGAATGCATAATTCCATACATCATAATTACATAGTCAAGGCCTCGTGCCAAGAATATAAATATGATTTTGTGAAGGCCTTGTTCAAAGACACTAATTTGTCTCATGAGACCTACTGATGCATCGAGAGTCTATATTAGGCTCCAACCATCACTTATTAAGTCCAATGCAATCCTCATATGAATAGTTTGAAACAAAACATAAACATTTGTATTAAAACTATCATAGGAAATATTAATACTTTTACCATAAACCATTAATGGTATAAAAATAAAACATCCATAGTCTAACATATCATAAAACCATCAATGCAATATAGATGATTTTATTATAACAAATAAAATTCAATCAAGAATAATTAAGGATATTAACATTGATGAAAATAATCAGTAAAACTATTGGAGAGAAATATCCTTTGTTCTTGAAAAGATTTAAATGTATCACTATTTATTAAGAAGTCATTAAAAATATATTTTTGAATCAAAGTATCCCATTACAATTGGAATATTTTAAAATAAATGTTGTTTTTAAAACATTTATATCCGTATAAAAGATCCTTAAAACCCATTTTTAAAACATTGACATTAATAATAATGATTTAGAAGTATAATTCTTTAATAATAAAAAATTAAATTTTATTTAGAGTACCTAACCAAATGAAATATGGTTGAATAAAATTAATTTAGGTAATAAATACAATATTATATCATGAGAATAAATGTATTCATTATATACTAGGAAAATATATAGTATATAAACCATATATAATTTAATTGGCACATAAAACAAAGTAGTCTCAATGGAATGTAAATTGAGATGAAATCCCTTATAAAGACCATAACCTTAGGTTAAGGATAAATAAATGAAATAATTTTGAGTGAAAAATATAAATGAACCAAATATAATTGTATATATAGTGTGAATCAATCAAACTAAATTCACACATATTCTTATAAAAAAAACAAAAATTACATGGATGTTTAACTCAATGAATAAAAGTTGAGTAAATATTACTCTTATCAAGATCATATGGATGGATTGAGAATTTATAAATTGAGGAATTATGTGTATAAATAGTATGTTCACACAAAGTGGAGTGTAAATTACTACATAAATAAATAAATAGTTATTTCTCATATAATATTGGCATAAAATAATGAATGAAGTCTACATAAAACCCAATGAGTGGAAATCGAAATCAGATATTCCCTTACTGATCCGGTAACATACAATACATAAACTCCATGAAAGAAGAATCATCAATGAAGATTTAAAAACCCATAATTTTTAGTATATTACGCAAAGAATATAATCATGGGAAATATATACCCCACACAAAAGAAATTAGTGGCAATAGAGAATGAATATCACGGGAAAAAAAGTGAGATGAAAACCCCTTACCTTGTATATTTCCTTAGTAGATAGTATGTTAACCTCATGTATAATGGTGAGATAATTGTTATTCAGTTATACACAAAACACATACCTAAATATGATATCATAAATTATTTCTAAAAATACATTGTTAATGATATTTCAGTAGTATCATTAATTTGGGTGTTAACTGATTTGTTTTCCTTTATATGTATTGTTACTTAAGTCATATTTGTTATGGATAAGATATAATAGATTAATATGTAGAATGATATTAAGTTCATAGACATTATTTTTATTAATGAAATTAAAATAATTCTTGATATGTTACGATGGGGAATTAATCTTATCATGTTCGTGGAGACGGTAATCTATACATATGCTTGAGCGGCAATATAATTCTTTTGATGGTGAAATAGATGGATGATATATCATATATAAAGAATCATTAAAATGTTTTTTATTATTTAAATCAATTATTCTAAACATTATACCCATCCAAATAATGATGTTTTGAATAACAAACTAAACCACGAAGTGGAGACAGTAAGCCGTACATTCACATGTATGGTGGATTTTTCATTCATAGGATTGATAGAATAATGAATATGGATTTAATATATTTATAAAAACATCATAGTAAAAAGAAGGTACGAGGTTTATTATTCTGGTATGGAAATAAAAATGGAAGAGGATGTGGGAGAGGAAAAGAACGTTGAAAGAGGTGATGAAATAATTACCTATTCTTTGGGTGCTAAATTTTTATTAGATCAAAAGGGATCCATAGGTTGACATTCTGATCAATGTAAGGCCCATAGGTTGATTTGATGGTATTTTGGAGGTTATTTTATCTGGTTTTGGCCGAGCCAAATGAATTTGGAGTTGTTATTTTGAGAGAAGGAGATGTACTCTTTTATAAGAGAGGTGATGGTCATTTTAGGAAAAGCTTGAAATGTTATTTTATTAAACAATCATTTCTTGTTTCAAATGGATATAATAGGATTTATTTCTAGGATAAGGTTGGTAATGGTATCAAACCTCAAAACCAAATGCTTTTACAGATGGGTAGGTAACCAAATTAACCTTTTTTGATAGATTTAACTCTTAGATAAATAGTTTAATATTTAAAATGTATTGATGTATTATTATAATAGATGACTAAAAAACATACTATAAAATTCCCATAGAAACCCAAATGGTTAATTAATGAAATATATATCATAATATGAGTTCTTTAGTAATTAAATAGAATTTTTGGAATATTATTACATTTAATAATATAATATTTGTTTTAAAAATTCATTTATGTCAATTCCGACACTATTTTGTATTTGGTATTTGTGAAAGTCAAAAAAAACATGATTAATTGGAACCAAATAAGTTAAATAAATCCTTACATGCCATATTAACATAAAAAATTATTTTAATGCATCAAAAGTATTAATTTACATTTATTTGGATATCTATAATATTAATTATTTTAATGATTCATTTATAAGGTAATTACTACATCATCATGGTGTCATAAATAAATTTAATTATCTGATATCTTAAAATTATAAATAAAATACCATTATGTATAAAGTATTTTTATCTTTATAATGAATATTTACATTCTAATTTATATTATGCATACCCATAAATTAAAAATGGTTTAGTTATTAAACGTTGAATTAAAAACTTTTTACTCTTCTTTAAATAAAATAATAAAAAATTACCCAATATAATTCAATTTTATCAAAATGATTATATTTTATTCCAAATTTTTATTTTGTAATAAATATACTTATCCAATAAAATTAAGACATGTGTTAGGATAATTATAATATCATTTTTACCTTTAATTACCCTATTTAGTTATAACCGTGCTAAATAAAATTAAAAAGTTAATAATCACAAAATTTTATTTTCATCCACTTGAACCTCATTTTACATACTAATTTCAACAGTGTCTCTGTGAATTTTGAAATTCAATTCAAAGAAGTGGTAAAACAACATTTTATGCAAATTTGGAAATGCGCTTAGATGGTGGGTAAAAGATATTAAAAAGGTCAATAAATTATTATAGATTTAATTTTATTATAAATTTATTCCAATGAATTAAATTGAATTTATATTGGTATTATGTATCTATTTTGACTTCAAATAAAATTAAACAAAATATTTTATCATTTAAATAAAAATTATTATTTAAATAATAACATAATGTTTTTAATTATTCAACAAAAATAAAAAATTTTCATAAAAATAAAAACAATTCTACAAAAACTAATTTTTATTATCAAAATTCAAAAATGATGTCTATTCTAACTAATTAAAAACATCAATGCTGAATTAATTAATTTAAAAAATATTCCCGTTGTCAAAACCAGAAAGCGGGTTTTTGGAAACAAAAAATTATCAAAAGATTGATATGTGTTTATGTCATATTTAAACGTAATATTACATCCAATGACCAAAATTTAAATAAATAATAAATATATAATCTAATTATACATCAAAAACATTAAAATTTATAATTTATCACTCTAAATTATTTTCACTAAAAAATTTATTTTCAGTTATAATTTAGTATTTTTCAGTACTCATTAAAATGTGAATGTTATCTAAGATGCACCGAAAATTTATCCAAACTACATTTTTATTTCCCACTTTTATAGAATAAATTTATTTTGTAGAAATTAATTTTTAATAGTTTCAAATACTCGATTTAAAAATGGTTCTCTTTTAAAAGGTGGTAAAATTTCTTTTTTTGAAAAAAATTTCATTTATCTGTAAAATTGAATTTTTTCTTATATTATGGTTATGAAACACATAATATGGATGTCAATGTTATATGTAGTATATAAAATTCAAAATTAATTTAATACTATTCGTAACCATTTATTTAATGGCTACTTTGTAATGTTGTGGTGTGCTCGAACTCGGTGTTCTGTGTCACATAAGTTATTTAATTACTTTAATGAAAATAAAATACTATGAAATCCTGGTGTGTTAGAACCATTGTTGTGTGTCAGGTATGCCATCAATCATAGAACCCCCTTTAAAGTAAAATCAAAATTGAATTCACAAATATTAATAAATATGAAGATTACATATTCTTTATTTAACTGATATGTTACATCTGTCCCCCCTTTTAAAAACTGCATCCTCGAAATTATAAAATTGGGCACCGAAAAATTATTAAAAGTCCCACATCAATAAAAGACTAAATAAAACCAACACTTGAAACAAATGAAAGGAAATTAAATGTAACACCCCAAGCTTCTACGGTACGCTTCTCTTTGAATAATGTGATAGCGTGTGTTGTACGCAACACCGAGTTCTAACACACCATAACTAATCAAACTAGCCGTTATGAATAGTAATACCTACTTTTTGAAATTATATATATTTTATATTTGAAAATGGACTTCATTTTTGGATTCGGAATATCGAATTTATCCTAAGGTGAAATTTTGGTACATTTCGGATAACTTTCATATTTTGATGAATAGTGAAAATTACTAAGTTTTAATTAAAAACTACTTTTTTAATCAAAATAATTAATAGTGATAAATTATGAATTTGAGTGGTTTTAAAGTATATTTAGAATATATTTTTACCATTTAATATAATGTTGGTCATTGGACATAATTTTACAATTAAACTGAACATAAACGAGTGTCAACCTTTTGATAGTTATTATCTCTTAAAAACACGCTTTTGTTTTGACAGCGGGAATTAATTTTAAATTAATTTCTGCCACTTTTGTGTTTTGAATTTAGGAAAATGGATTCCATATTTGGAATCAGTATGTTCAAATTGTGTAAATAGGTAACTTTTGTTTTTAGACATTTTGAATAATTACTGCGGTAAATATTTTATTTACCATGGTTAAGGGTAAATCCGGTAAATAAGGATTAAAAAATAATATTATAATAATAATAAATTACCATAAAACGTGTCTTAACCCTATTGGTTGATACATGGTCGACCATGGGAATCTTTGGGTCTATTTTGGGACCCCATGGATCCACTTGTAAGTGATAATGACACTTTATTTTAATTAAGTTAAAATGAACACAAAAATGACACAAGCATATATCCTTTAGAAAAACAATTTTTAAATAGGGTTATATATGTTGGATTTTAGATTATAAATATTCATTAGAAAGCTAAAAATATTTCCTACATAATGATATTTTATTTATAATTTTTAGACATTAAATAATTTATTTTATTTATGACACAATGATGATGCAGTAATTACTATAATAGTGAAAAATTAAAATAATTGATATTATAAATACCCAAATAAATATAATATGAAACTTTTAATGAATTAAACTAATTTTCAAGGATAATATGATGTATTAGTATTGATTTAATTGACTTTGTTCGAAGTAATCAATCTGTTATGAGTTTCAAAAAAATCAACTATTGAATAGTGTCAAAATTGACATAAAAGAGTTCTTAAAACAAATATTATATTATTAATTGATATTAAATTCCTAAAAATCTAAGGTTCGTCCAGGAGACTTATATCATGATATCTTCATCATTAATGTACCACTTGGGGGTCGCTTGGATGTATATAGTAAGTTTATTAACCATATTATATAAAAATACAAAGAGACATAGTAAAAGTGAAACTAATTAACTTAGAGTTAATACTTAAAGATAAGGTTAATATAAGTACCCAAACCTGTATAAATTCTATTGGTTGAGTGTTTTTCGACCTATACCCACCTTAACCTTTGAAAAATAAGCTTCGGAGCCATTATAAACCGAATATTAATTTATTATAAATTAATATTTCTAGCTTTTCCAAAGGTGCCCCTCACCCCTCTTATAAAAGGGCACTCCTCCTTCTCATTTCTTCACACCTTAAAAGCCTTTTGGTTCGGCCAAACTCTGCCCAAATACTCTCCCAACATCCCTCACTACAACCTAGAGGCCTTAGTTTGATCAGAAAGCCAACCTAAGGAGCCCTTTTGATCAAATCAAAAGGAAAACCCGAAAAGAGGTAATGATTTCACCACCCTTCTCCAAGTTCATTTCTTCTTCCACTTCTTCTTCCTTTGTTCTTACCATTTTAAAATAATAACTCCAGTATCTCACATATACTGTGATGTTATTATAAATATGGTACAACCATATTCAGTATTCTATCCACCCTTTGAATAACATGTCACCATACGTGCGTACGTACGGACTACCGTCTCCACGTCGTGGTGTAATTGTTATTCAATATAATATTATTTGGATGGGTATAATAATGATGTGTAACTCATGTAAATAATAAATATAACATGTTAATGATTCTGTATATATGATATACCATCCATTTATATATTATTTTAATATCAAAAGAATGATATTGTCGCTCGTGCGTACGTACGGACTACCGTCTCCACGAACGCGATGAGATTCATTCTCCATCGTATCCATTCAAGTATAATTATCATTTGATGATTTAAAAATGATGTTTAAGGACTAGATATCATTCTGGATATGAATAAGATACAACAACCATGGCTTATGTGACAAAACATATAAAATAAAATGAGTAAGTTAACTCCCGAAACGATGATAATTCTAAGATATTATTAACAAATCAATGTTAAAAGATCATATATGATATCATATTATTATATATGATTCTTGTATAATTTAATAACAAATATTTCACCATTATACAGGAGGTTAACCTACCCCAACCAAGGAAAAGTACAAGGTAAGGTTTTACTTTACAACCTCTTCATTATCCAAGGTTGTTTATACGTAATAATCTACTGGGATCTCTTTATCATCCACATCCATGTTTCTTAAAAATGCATTTCAAAACATTTTTACTATTTACTAGAATATGAGTTAAAGTCATTTATACCATTTTTGACTTTTATAAGTGGTTTATAAAGGAATCTTTCGGTTTTTTTCAAAACAAGGTCCTTTTTAACCTTTTCGACAGAATTAAGGTAAGAATGTTTTTTTTAACTTATACGGCGGGTGCGGCTATTTTCCGCCGTTATAAAATCTTCAAAGCTTCCCTTACAAGCTTATAAGAATATTTTCAAATAAAATGTTTTATTTTATATGGATCTTAAATTATTTCAAAATAAAAGGAGATATTTCTTTAAAAAGAATTTTGATTTCATCTATGTCAACATCCTTTGATGGATTTTAAGATTATTTGAAGTTGATTTATTATGATACAAAACTTCTATATTGTATTGAAGGTTTTGTGATATGTTTGACTGTGGATGTGCTATTTTTATACCATTCATAGTTTATGGTGAAAGTATTGACATTTCATATGCTAGTTTTAATATGAATGTTTATGTTATGTTTAAACCTTTTCATATGGGAATGCATTGGACTTAATATGTGACGGGTGGAGCCCGCTATAGCTCCTCGATGCATCGGTAGGTCTCATG
This sequence comes from Viscum album, assembly GCA_963277665.1. Classification (NCBI taxonomy): domain Eukaryota; kingdom Viridiplantae; phylum Streptophyta; class Magnoliopsida; order Santalales; family Viscaceae; genus Viscum; species Viscum album. The sequence continues at coordinate 766,256,057 of OY728150.1, forward strand.
AGACAAACTAGTGTCTTGGCATAAGGCCTTGACAAAATCTTATTTGTAGTCTTGGCACGAGGCCTTGACTATGTGGTTATGATAGTCTGGCATTATGCATTCCAACATTATGAAAGTGGTTATTGATTTTTGCATGTGATTATTCGATTAGTAGAATATCCATGTGAATAAGTAAATGGCATTATTTCATTTTACTTTTGCCATACCATGTTGAAGTTAAAGTTTAAAATACTTTTGTTTTAGTAATGCATTGCCTTAAATGTTTATTCTTATTTATGAAAGTTTCCGCTATTTTGTTATCCTTACTGGGCATTTGAGCTCACCCCTTTTCTATGTTTTATTTTTCCCAGGATGTGAAGAAGTAAGTTATGAATGACCTGCAGGGATTTTATGAGGGGTTAATAGTGTGGATTGTGGAAACATTATGTTGTTGTATTAGTTTTTCATTTTATGATGTAATGTAAAACTTATGAATATATCTAGTGTTTCCAAGGCTACTAAACCAATCGGTCTTTCGAGATTTGATCTTTCTTGTGATCATGCCAATGTTATGAAGTAATGCACCGACTCTGGGTAGCTGGGGTCGGGGCGTTACAGTTGGTATCAGAGGAAGTTTAGTACAAACCTTGGAAGCTAGATTTAGATAAACTCTGATTAGAGCACGTAGACCTAAGATGAACTTTGAGGATTAGTATAGAAGAACTTCCTAGAATTTTGGTATTGTAGAGATTTTGTGAGTTTTCCAAGCAATACATCCCTGTCTAGATACGAGCAGGTAGAGGCGGCTCTGGCACAGATGTACCTAGGGGTAAAACCCAAAAACAACGCTTTGAGCTAGACTCGAACGGGAACTGGTGCACGACAACGGGCCTTGCTGCACTCTTGGTTACGACACTCTCGGGGGATATGCTTAGGATAACTCTCATTTTCTTTACAAATCATTTTTAAGGGATTATGAGTATATACTTCCTCAAAGAAAACATTCTTATGATTATGGATTATATCGATAAATAGTTCAATTTATGTTAAGTGTTTTATAAGTATGGGATTATGTATTTTGATTCATAAACTGATCTAGTTTATTCCATTGTTTAGAAATGGCACCTAGTGGAAGAAATGGAAACCGTATCAATGCACGCACTCCACGTAGGGATTGCCCTCCTGCTCAAGATAATTATAGTGGGGCTGGTGATGCAACTGGTGCTGATCAGCTAATCACCATACTGGGACAACTTACTCAGGTTATGAATAATAACCTTACCCGTATGGAGCACCCTGATCTGCAGCATGGAGGATCAATGTTAGATCGATTCATGAGGCAACAACCACCAACATTCAATGGGAATACAAATCCCTTAGTAGCTGAGCAATGGATATTTTCCCTAGAGAAAATATTTCAGGCTTTGGGGAGCAGTGAAAGGGAAAAAGTTATCATGGCAGTTTACCGCCTCACTGGAGATGCTGATCAATGGTGGTCATTGATTCAAAATACGAAGGAAGATGATGAAGTATCAAATATGGAATGGAGGGAGTTCAAAGAGATGTTTTTAGAAAAATACTTCCCTCGCGACCATCGAGCAGATATGGAAAGGCAATTTCTGAGTCTGAGAGAAAAGGAGGATGAGAATTTCACAAAGTATGAGGCTAACTTTACAAGGTTAGCGAGGTACGCTGGTGATTATATTCGTAACCCAAGAAGTAAGATTGATCGTTTCTTTGATGGGTTAAAACCATTTCTCCGTCGAGCGTTAGTCTCACAATCCTTTTCATCGTACGAAGACATTGTCTCATGTGCTATCAAGACCGAAAAGGAATTCTCTAAGTCTTATGACTTTAAAGCAAAGCAAGAGAATAAGAGACCTGCTGATCAATCTGGGAATGGAAATAAGGGGAAGAAGGGAACGGTTGAATATCCATCTTATGGTAAATGCGGGAAGAATCATCCTGGTACTTGCTTGAAGGGAATGGGAGTCTGTTACAAGTGTGGTGAAAAAGGCCACCAAGCTCATGATTGCAAGGGGAAGAAGGAAGCTACCAACATTCAGTGCTACAATTGCAGGGAGATGGGGCATTATGCAAATGCATGTCCTAAGCGTCAGGAGAACTTACCTCAGAAAAGGCCAAGGGATCAAGGCCAGGCATATGCTATCACTACTGCTGAGGTAGAAGCTCCGAAAGACGTGGTGGCAGGTAATTTAATGGTTTCCTCAAGTTTAGCAAATGCATTATTTGATTCTGGATCATCGCATTGTTTCATATCTTCCCAGTTTTCTAAGAAAATTAGATATTTCCAATTTGATTTAATAAGGGAGTTGTCAGTTAAAACTCCTAAGGGAAGTATCGTTGCAACAAAGTTTTGTGAATCAGTCCCCATTAGAGCACAAAAATTTTCATTATCTGCTGATCTCATCGTCATACCTATGATTGAGTTTGATATAATCCTCGGTATGGACTGGCTTTCGGACTATGATGCGAAGATTTATTGTAAGAAGAAAGAGGTTACGATTCTTGATGATAATGATAAGGAACACCTTATTTTTAGAGCAGAATCATCACCACCTAATTCTTATTTATATCCACCCCCAGTAGCTCAACTAAATTCAATTATTGGGGAGGGAGAGAATGAAATAACTGTCGGTGAGGAAAGGAATGTTCAAATAGAGGATATACCTGTTGTGAAAGAATTTTTAGATGTATTTCCGGAAGATTTACCTGGACATCCTCCAGAATGAGAAGTTGAGTTTTCCATTGATTTGATTCCTGGATCAAGACCTATATCGAAGACCCCTTATAGAATGGCCGCTGTAGAGTTAGTCGAACTAAAGAAACAACTAGATGAATTGAGTAATAAGGGATTTATTCGCCCTAGTGTTTCTCCATGGGGAGCCCCTGTTCTTTTTGTTAAAAAGAAAGATGGATCTATGAGGTTATGTATCGACTACAGGGAGATCAATTCTATAACGATAAAGAACAAGTATCCCCTACCTCGTATTGATGATTTATTTGACCAACTGAATGGATCTCAATACTTTTCAAAGATTGACCTTCGATCCGGATACCATCAGTTGTGTGTGAAGAAGGAAGACATTCCGAAAACAGCATTTCGAACCAGGTACGGGCATTACAAGTTTACTGTAATGCCGTTTGGATTGACTAATGCACCCTCTGTATTCATGGATCTAATGAATAGAGTTTTCAAGGAGTATCTCGATGAATTTTTGGTGGTATTTATTGATGATATCTTGGTATACTCCAAAACCTATGAAGATCATGAAAATCACTTGCGCATTATCTTGAAGACTCTGAGGAGGCATGAATTATATGGGAAGTTTAGCAAGTGTGAATTCTGGCTTCAGGAGATTTCTTTTCTTGGCCATATTGTCTCTAAAGATGGAATCTCTGTTGATCCTTCTAAGACCAAGGAAATCCAAGAATGGCCAGCACCTACGAGTATAACTGAGGTACGTAGTTTTATTGGTTTGGCAAGTTATTATCGACGTTTCATCCAGAATTTTGCCCGATTGGCTAACCCATTAACGAAGCTCACACGTAAAGGGGTTAAATTTGTTTGGACAAAAGAGTGTGAAGAATGTTTCGAAGAACTGAAGAGAATATTATTCAATGCTCTTATATTGACTCTACCATCGGGGAATGATGGGTTCGTTATTTATAGTGATGCATCGAAGAAAGGACTTGGTTGTGTCCTTATGCAGAATGATAGAGTTATTGCCTATGCATCACGACAGTTGAAAATTCATGAACAAAACTATCCTACTCATGATCTTGAGTTAGCAGTAGTGATCTTTGCTTTGAAGATATGGAGGCACTACCTCTATGGTGAAAAATGTGAGATTTATACTGATCACAAGAGTTTGAAGTATATTTTCTCACAAAAAGAACTCAACATGAGGCAAAGGAGATGGCTTGAATTACTCAAGGATTATGATTGTACGATACACTACCATCCAGGGAAGGCAAACAAGGTGGCAGATGCTTTGAGTAGAAAATACCATGGAGTTTTGAACAATATGAGAATTGAAAGGGATCCAATTTTCATGGATCTAGTGAAGATGGACATGGGAATAACCAGGGAAGGTGAAACATCAATGCTTTTTCAAATGGTTGCCAAACCATCTTTACTAGAAAGGATTAAGAGTTCTCAGACCGATGATGAAGAATTCCAAAAGAAGATTAAAGCTGTGAATGATGGGAGATTGAGAGACGTTGTGTATGAAGATGGAATTTTGAAATTCGGGAAGAGACTTTGTGTTCCCAATATACCTGATCTAAAAAGAGAATTGATGGATGATGCTCATAGTTCCAATTTCTCTATACACCCTGGGAGCACCAAAATGTATAGAGATTTGAAGGAAAATTTTTGGTGGGACAACATGAAGAGGGAGATTGCTGATTTTGTGTCAAGATGTATGGTTTGTCAACAAGTGAAAGCTGGAAGGCAACAGCCTGGAAGAGTCATGCAACCTCTTCCCATACCGGAGTGGAAATGGGACAATGTTACGATAGACTTTGTCATGGGGCTACCAAAGACTCCTAGAAGGAACGATGCAATATGGGTTATTGTTGATTTTCTTACCAAGACACCACATTTTCTTGCTATAAGAGAAGATCTACCCCTGGAACGTCTAGCAAGACTATACATTAATGAAGTTGTGAGACTTCATGGAATACCCCTATCGATTGTTTCTGATCGTGATCCCCGTTTTACTTTAAGATTCTGGAAAAGTCTTCAGAAATCCCCGGATACTGAACTTCATTTGAGCACTGCTTACCACCCTCAGACAGACGGACAATCAGAACGGACTATTCAGACCTTAGAAGACATGTTGAGATCTTGCTCACTTGACTTTCAGGGTATGTGGGATCAATATTTACCACTGGTAGAATTTTCCTATAATAATAGCTTCCATTCGAGTATTCAGATGGCACCATATGAAGCGTTATATGGAAAGAGATGTCGTACACCAACCTGTTGGGATGACGTTGGTGAAAGAAAACTTCTAGGTCTAGAACTGGTGGAGGAAACGGTGGAAAAGGTGAAAGTAATCCAAAATCACATCAAAGCAGCTCAAAGTAGGCAGAAGAGCTATGCCGATAATCGAAGGAATGATTTGGAATTTCAAGTCGGTGATCATGTTTTTCTGAAGGTATCTCCGTGGAAGGGAGTCATACGTTTTGGTAAGAAAGGTAAATTGAGTCCCAGGTACAGCGGACCTTTCGAAATTCTAGAACGAATTGGGGTTGTAGCTTACCGATTGGCAATGCCGCCAAGTCTCTCCAGAGTTCACGATGTGTTCCACGTATCTCTATTGAGGAAATACATGCCTGATCCGACGCATGTACTCACCTATGAGGAATTAGAACTGGAACCCGATCTTTCTTATTGCGAAGAGCCCGTCAAGATTCTTGATACGAGAGAACAAGTGCTGAGAAACCGGACGACGCGTCTGGTAAAAGTTTTGTGGAGAAACCATAAGATGGAAGAGGCAACGTGGGAACCCGAGGAACTTATGATGAAGAACCACCCGAGTCTTTTTATGCAGTAATACCCTAGAAATTGCGAGGACACAATTATTTGAAGGAGGGGAGAATGTAACACCCCAAGCTTCTACGGTACGCTTCTCTTTGAATAATGTGATAGTGTGTGTTGTACGCAACACCGAGTTCTAACACACCATAACTAATCAAACTAGCCGTTATGAATAGTAATACCTACTTTTTGAAATTATATATATTTTATATTTGAAAATGGACTTCATTTTTGGATTCGGAATATCGAATTTAGCCTAAGGTGAAATTTTGGTACATTTCGGATAACTTTCATATTTTGATGAATAGTGAAAATTACTATGTTTTAATTAAAAACAACTTTTTTAATCAAAATAATTAATAGTGATAAATTATGAATTTGAGTGGTTTTAAAGTATATTTAGAATATATTTTTACCATTTAATATAATGTTGGTCATTGGACATAATTTTACAATTAAACTGAACATAAACGAGTGTCAACCTTTTGATAGTTATTATCTCTTAAAAACACGCTTTTGTTTTGACAGCGGGAATTAATTTTAAATTAATTTCTGCCACTTCTGTGTTTTGAATTTAGGAAAATGGATTCCATATTTGGAATCAGGATGTTCAAATTGTGTAAATAGGTAACTTTTGTATTTAGACATTTTGAATAATTACTGCGGTAAATATTTTATTTACCATGGTTAAGGGTAAATCCGGTAAATAAGGGTTAAAAAATAATATTATAATAATAATAAATTACCCTAAAACGTGTCTTAACCCTATTTGTTGATACATGGTCGACCATGGGAATCTTTGGGTCTATTTTGTGACCCCATAGATCCACTTGTAAGTGATAATGACACTTTATTTTAATTAAGTTAAAATGAATACAAAAATGCCACAAGCATATATCTTTTAGAAAAACAATTGTTACATAGGGTTATATATGTTGGATTTTAGATTATAAATATTCATTAGAAATCTAAAAAGATTTCCTACATAATGATATTTTATTTATAATTTTTAGACATTAAATAATGTATTTTATTTATGACACAATGATGATGCAGTAATTACTATAATAGTGAAAAATTAAAATAATTGATATTATAAATACCCAAATAAATATAATATGAAACTTTTAATGAATTAAACTAATTTTCTACGATAATATGATATATTAGGATTGCTTTAATTGACTTTTTTCGTAGTAATCAATCTGTTATGAGTTTCACAAAAATCAACTATTGAATAGTGTCAAAATTGACATAAAAGAGTTCTTAAAACAAATATTATATTATTAATTGATATTAAATTACTAAAAATCTAAGGTTCGGCCAAGAGACTTATATAATGATAGGTTCATCAGTAATGTACCACTTGGGGGGCGCTTGGATGTATATAGTAAGTTTATTAACCATATTATATAAAAATACAAAGAGACATTGTAAAAGTGAAACTAATTAACTTAGAGTTAATACTTAAAGATAAGGTTAATATAAGTACCCAAACCTGTCTAAATTCTATTGGTTGAGTGGTTTTCTACCTATCCCCACATTAACCTTTTAATAATAAGCTTTGGAGCCATTATAAACCGAATATGAATTTATTATAAATTAATATTTCTAGCTTTTCCAAAGGTGCCCCTCACCCCTCTTATAAAAGGGCACTACTCCTTCTCATTTCTTCACACCTTCAAAGCCTTTTGGTTCGACCAAACTCTCCCCAAATACTCTCCCAACATCCCTCACTACAACCTAGAGGCCTTAGTTTGATCAGAAAGCCAACCTAAGGATCCCTTTTGATGAAATCAAAAGGAAGAACCCGAAGAAGAGGTAATGATTTCACCACCCTTCTCCAAGTTCATTTCTTCTTCCACTTCTTCTTCCTTTGTTCTTACCATTCTAAAATAATAACTCCAGTATCTCACATATACTGTGATGTTATTATAAAAATGGTACAACCATATTCAGTATTCTATCCACCCTTTGAATAACATGTCACCATACGTGCGTACGTACGGACTACCGTCTCCACGTCGTGGTGTAATTGTTATTCAATATAATATTATTTGGATGGGTATAATAATGATGTGTAACTCATGTAAATAATAAATATAACATGTTAATGATTCTGTATATATGATATACCATCCATTTATATATTATTTTAATATCAAAAGAATGATATTGTCGCTCGTGCGTACGTACGGACTACCGTCTTCACGAACGCGATGAGATTCATTCTCCATCGTATCCATTCAAGTATAATTATCATTTGATGATTTAAAAATGATGTTTAAGGACTAGATATCATTCTGGATATGAATAAGATACAACAACCATGGCTTATGTAACAAAACATATAAAAGAAAATGAGTAAGTTAACTCCCGAAACGACGATAATTCTAAGATATTATTTACAAATCAATGTTAAAAGATCATATATGATATCATATTATTATATATGATTCTTGTATAATTTAATAACAACTATTTCACCATTATACAGGAGGTTAACCTACCCCAACCAAGGAAAAGTACAAGGTAAGGGTTTACTTTACAACCTCTTCATTATCCAAGGTTGTTTATACGTAATAATCTACTGGGATCTCTTTATCATCCACATCCATGTTTCTTAAAAATGCATTTCAAAACATTTTTACTATTTACTAGAATATTTGTTAAAGTCATTTATACCCTTTTTGACTTTTATAAGTGGTTTATAAAGGAATCTTTCGGTCATTTTCAAAACAAGGTCCTTTTTATCCTTTTCGACAGAATTAAGGTAAGAATGTTTTTTTTAACTTATACGGCGGGTGAGGCTATTTTCCGCCGTTATAAAATCTTCAAAGCTTCCCTTACAAGATTATAAGAATATTTTCAAAGAAAATGTTTTATTTTATATGGATCTTAAATTATTTCAAAATAAAAGGAGATATTTCTTTAAAAAGAATTTTTATTTCATCTATGTCAACATCCTTTGATGGATTTTAAGATTATTTGAAGTTGATTTATTATGATACAAAACTTCTATATTGTATTGAAGGTTTTGTGATATGTTTGACTGTGGATGTGCTATTTTTATACCATTCATAGTTTATGGTGAAAGTATTGACATTTCATATGCTAGTTTTAATATGAATGTTTATGTTATGTTTAAACCTTTTCATATGGGAATGCATTGGACTTAATATGTGACGGGTGGAGCCCGCTATAGCTCCTCGATGCATCGGTAGGTCTCATGAGACAAACTAGTGTCTTGGCACAAGGCCTTGACAAAATCTTATTTGTAGTCTTGGCACGAGGCCTTGACTATGTGGTTATGATAGTCTGGAATTATGCATTCCAACATTATGAAAGTGGTTATTGATTTTTTCATGTGATTATTCGATTAGTAGAATATCCATGTGAATAAGTAAATGGAATTATTTCATTTTACTTTTGCCATACCATGTTGAAGTTAAAGTTTAAAAGGCTTTTGTTTTAGTAATGCATTGCCTTAAATTTTTATTCTTATTTATGAAAGTTTCCGCTATTTTGTTATCCTTACCGGGCATTTGAGCTCACCCATTTTCTATGTTTTATTTTTCCCAGGATGTGAAGAAGTAAGTTATGAATGACCTGCAGGGATTTTATGAGGGGTTAATAGTGTGGATTGTGGAAACATTATGTTGTTGTATTAGTTTTTCATTTTATGATGTAATGTAAAACTTATGAATATATCTAGTGTTTCCAAGGCTACTAAACCAATCGGTCTTTCGAGATTTGATCTTTCTTGTGATCATGCCAATGTTATGAAGTAATGGACCGACTCTGGGTAGCTGGGGTCGGGGCGTTACATTAAAAATATCACCAGAGATAAAAAAATACTAGGATTCCATATATGAAAACATGGATTGGGAGGAGAAACTATGGGGAAATTTCTAATGGAGAGTGATATAAAACATGACTAGAAGAACATTAATAATAAGAAACCACAAACATGTGATAGGTTAAACTGTCTTTGATTCACCATTATGAAATGTTAACAGACAACGTTTATTTAGGTTCTCTTTCAAAAGATCTAAAATTTATTTAAGTGCTTTACCAAAAACATAATGAAATATACTTTCTTTTCATGTAGAGTTTAATCCATTAATAAGTTTCTACAAATAACTCATCTTTTCTCTAAATGATGATCATTCAAGATGACTTAGTCACACCTAAAGTCATAAAATAAACTTTTAGAGAATCACATAATCTATAAAAGATGAACAATATATTTCCCCTAAATTTTGACATTAAACAACACCAAAATGGATTTTACAATAGTAGTTAATACCAAAAAAGTATAATATTATATAAAGAAATTTACAAATATTAATCTCCAAAATTGAACAAAAAATAGAAAATCTCAACAAAGACCATTCAATACATAATTGTTCTTAAATTTATTCAAAATAATCCAAACTACATTTGAAACCCAAAATTCTGAATGATATGATCACATAGTATTCCACAAAAATATTAACAGATATATCTAAATAACATTTTTTACTCTTAAAGTCTCATACTAATGTGTAATTAACCTAATCAATTATTCTCTATGATAGGTTAATCATTTCAATAAATACCCTAAATCCCCATATGTCCACACTAAAATCATAGATTCATCAAAACTAAAATTTCAACAACTAATCAACAAATAAAATCTCATCTTATTCTGTTTTACTTAGGCATATAGTGTTTCCTCAATATTGATAACCTCTTCCAAAATAACATTATTAACTTCATCACGAAATAACTTTCCAATACTAGTGATGTCCATGTGATAAAACATAAGTTCCTAAATTCAACTTATTATTGATCCATAAAATAATTTATCTAAAATGAATTAGTCATACTAACTAGGGACTTCACGTAGTCCATTTTTATGAGATAAATCCCAATCGTACTTTGGTTATAGGTTTAATTATTATAGATCTGTCCGACATGGTGGGTTGTCACATGTTATGTGTGTTGTTCTTTTTAAAAAATTATTTCATTTTATAAAATTCAAAAAAATGTAATAAATTTCTCAAAAATAACCATACCATATTTTATCCACAAATGTTATCTCATACCTCACATTTTCTTCCCAAAAAGAAAAACCCATAATTTCTTCAAAAACAAAAATATTATATGAACCCCTAGGGTTATCTATTATTCCATCATGAGAAAAGAAAATTCATCTTTAATGAAATTTTCACATAACCAACTTCATGGTTATATACACTAGAAAAAGTATTACAATGTAATCCCACCATCAAAATAGCCTTAATAATTTTTACCATTTCATCATTTTAAACTGTACAATAACTCTTTAATCCATTATATGTAGACTTATTTCTCATTCAATATTCTTTATGATCTATTACCCATCATTTTCAAACATATTCTATACTACATCATTCCTATAAATAAAAATCATTAATCATGACATGATATTTAATAATATCAAAACAAAAACTAAAAAATATTTCGTACTTTTTATATGTCATTTTCAGTTTCCACATATTTAATTAGAATGGCATTAGGAATTGGTAAAATTATATTTGAATGATCATGCTGATCCCATTCCTAATGCTTCTTCATAATAAATATATTATTATAATGACTATGCGCACTAAATTTAAAACATTCCATTGATTCTTCAGAATGATCTTCTTTCCCTTTCCTGGTGTGAACTAGATACTTCCTTTTTCCATGGAATGTTCTTGATTTATAACCATTATTACCACATATATAGAATCTTTCCATCCCTGTGAAACATTTTCCTAGGTGTTTCTTTTCACATCCTTGACACATAGGTTTTTAAATATACTTACCTTTACGGTTATTACCTAAAATCCCATTGGGATTCGTTTCTCACATATACGATACCTTACAAAAATAACCAATGTTGAGGTAGTCAATCATGACTCCTGATAGTTGATTGATAACAACCAAAATAGTTTTCATTACAGATCCCTTTTCCTTCATATTCTTATTCATAAAACCATTAAGGTTTTCTTCACATCATATGTTACTTTGGTGACTTCTAGTTCCATCTCTTTACTAAAATGATAAAGTTTAGTTTGATTATATTAGTAAAATCATCATCTAATATCTTATAAGGAGCATAAACACTAAGATATTCTTATTCATGTTATCTTAAACCCATTAAATTTATCTAAATAACTATTACTCTTTCTAGTATTCTAACAATTATGGTTATGTCACTTATGCTAAAATAACACCCTAAGCTCTAAGTATATCTAAACTGACCTCTAATACAAACTATAAGGACCCATTCATAAACATTATGTAATCATGAATTATGTTAATAATTAACAGTGAGGATCTTTTCAGGTTTATAGTTTTATAAATTTAGGTAATAACTATTACATTAAATATCAATTGTTTCAAAGTAGAAACTTCTACACAATATACATTCTTTCCATAAAATATATACTCTTAAAAGAAACAATAGTTATTTTCTTGATAAAAATCTTCTTGAATTCTTCCTTTATTTTTCCTTTCCTTATATCCCTTGAAAAACATTTCAAAAACATGGGATTAGTATAAAAATCTCAGTAAGGGTTATAAAATAAGGAATGAAAAAATTATTTCATTAATACATACAAATATATGAAAGCATACTTTTCAATATTTAACATACCACAAAAAATCATAATATTTATGAATCAAAAATTGGAATCATAAATCATAAAAGATACATGTGGAATCCATAACTTACTTTCATTATTGTTTTCCTAGTTATGTAAGGAGTTACATTTGGAATACCCATAAAAGTATATCCACTAAATCTATTTAGAGAAAAATTAAAGTTTACCTCTTTCATGTTACCCAATGAACTGGTGATCCATCTCGGTCTCACCCACCCTTGGTTTAAAATAGAACCACCCCTATATGTAAATAAATCCCAAGAACCATATCATATTCATAACACATAAAACAAACATAAATGAAAGATAACATTTCACCATTTCAATGAAAATATATAATTTAAATATATAGATAGAACCAATCCATAATCAAAAAAACATTAAATACCAAAATACATAAAATATTATATGGTATTTATTTTCTATTTAAAAACATTAAGGATTGTAAAAGAAGCCAAAAATTTAATAATTCTTGTGCCGGAGGAAAATTCGCTGTGACTACATACATTATAAAATAAAAAATACCATTGCCATTTAGTAAGACACTACATAGAAAAATATTACATTTGAATGAAATGAAAATTAAAAGGTTTTTATAAACCATATAAAAGAAATTCATGTATAAAACAAAATATGCCACAGTGAAAGTATATTGAGATGAAATCCCTAACCATGTGTCCGACTTGACTCATTCGTTCATTAATCTCCTAAATAATACTAAACAGTTAATTTATAATTTCATAAGAACCGTTTTCACGTTTATTATTCCATTCAAATTACTTATTACCATTTTATAAATATTACATAATCATTTAAGTTAATACCATTCGTTTTGTCGATATTTGTTATTGAGTAAAAAATCTACTGCTTAAAATTAAAAGTTATCCATGTGGTCAAAATTATATTACCTTCAGAATGATATTCATGAATTTGATATCATATATAACAAATATATATACATATATATATATTTATTTATTTTTATAATTGTACATGACATTTGGAGATAATAAATGAAATGCACTATTCATGGAGACGGTAAGTCATACGTACACATGACACTAAATTCATTTCTATTTTATGTCTAATGAAATGAAGAATTAATGATACATAGGTATATTATAATTATAGTATAATTTCATATGTAATTTCAGTATATTCATCCTTTATATGATCCATGTATGGAATGAACGAGTCATATCACTTTGAGGGGGCGGTATTCAACACATCCTCAAATGAAATTATCGTATTTACCAATAATGAAACCCATAAAGGTGTACTATAAATGGAAAATACAGAAGCATAGGAAAAATATAAACATAATATATGTCACATATAAATATTGTTCCATCATAATTTCCACCTTGAGAGCTGTTAGGAGATAATCAAATAATCATCGCTTTGTGAGGCAGCAGTTCGTCATACATAGAAACAGTATGTTCATATCCATTATAGGGAGGTGTTTGTATGCATAGTTTAAATATTTATCATATAAAGAACCTTGTATATTAAGGATTCTGGTGTATATATGTGAAAAAAGAATTAGAAGAGCATAGGAAGTGAAGAATTAAAATAAAAGATGATAACTTGAGGGAAGTCGTTACCTTTAAATCGGGTAGCTCCCTTTAGTTTGCACCAGAAGGCTTCGTTGAAGTGATTTGTTCATAATTTAAAGATTCTAGGACAAATATGGGGTTCATGGGAGATTATTTGGGAAAGGGTTTGGATGAGCCAAGGGGTCTGAGAGATGTGTTTAATGGGTTAGAGGTGATTGCTTTTTTTAAGGGAGAGGTGGGATCTTTAAGAATGTTTGAAAATATTATTTTATTATAAAATGATTTTATGTTTCAAAAGGTCAAATCTTATTTAATTGAAAGATATGGTTCATATTAGTAAAAATAAAATCATCCAATAATAATTGGAATGGTTTTGGATATTTTGTAATCATTATCTTATTTATTTAACCCTTTGTTAACTTATTTTACCTTCACCATATCTTCTTGTATATTCAGCCTATATGGTTTATATATTTACAATAAAATTTAAAGTGACATAAAATGGATCATTAATGACATTTATAAAATCATATATGTCACTAGTCTAACTATTATATTTTTAGAACTATTTTATCATTAATAAAATATTAATTGATTTATAGACTCATTTTTTGTCAATTTTTATACTATTAATATCAGGACTTTTTAAAAAATCCAAAATAACTCGATTCTTTCATGAAAAAATCATTAGTTCAAATATAACATGGGATAATAATCTATAAAATTCATGGATGCCATAAATATTTTCAATCTAAATTTATTTTAATATTTATAATCTAATTTGTTTAAAACATTTATTGATGAGGTATGAATTACATCGTCATTGTGTCACAATTAAATATACTTATTTAATGTATAAAAATTATAAATAGAATACCATGATGTAGATTTTTTTTAAATTTATAATGACTATTTATATTCCAATATATCAATTATATATATCATCATTAAAATTGTTTTGGTAAATAAATACAAGTTTATAATATTTTTATTTTTACATTAAATAAAAAGTTATTAATATCATTATCTTACCCAAATGGATTTCAAATGCCAAAAGTATTACCCAATGATTGTGTTGGATGATAATTACTCATAAAATATGGTTATGACAAGTTTTAAGGTAATTTGATATTATTATTACATTATTTATACCTTGAATTACCCGATTTATCTTTAACCAAGTTAAATAATGGTCAAAAGTTACTATTTACCAGAAAATATTTTCATCTTATTGAACTAAATTTTACTTATTGATGAAAACTATGTATATTTATTTTTTTAATTTAAATTCACAAATTCGGTAAAATTTCATTTAAATCTAAAAGTCTGTTTTAAACTGCGAGGTAGTGTTTTTCACTATTCATCAAAAATTGAACGTTTTGAGAAAAATAATAAAAAATCACCTAAGGTAATTTGGATATTCCGAATTTCAAAATAATTTCTATTTTAACAAATTAAAAACATTGATGTTTCATTAATTAATTTAAAATTAATTTCCATTGTCAAAACTAGAAAGCTTGTTTTTAAAAAATAATAACAATAAAAAAATTGGCATTTTTTTATATACAATTTCAATGTGGATTTACATCCAATGAACAAAATTGGATGAAATGGTAAAAATATAATCCAAATAAAAATTAAAAAAATTTAAAATGATAATCTAACAATATAAATAAATTAGATTAAAAACAGTTTTAAATTAAAATGCGGTATTTTTCACTATTCATTAAAAATTGAACATTATTAGAAAAATACCAAAAATATTATCAAAAGTAAATTTTCATATATCTATTATAAAGAAGAAATTTATTTTTTCAAATAGAAAATATAAATGTGAAAAAATATAGATTTAAAAGGGGTTCTCATCCAAAAGTGCGAAAAAACAGTCGTTAAAGAGTATTACAGTATTTCATGCTTAAAATCATATTTTTTCTTATCGTAAGCCTCAAAAATTAATTGGATAAATGTAAAGACATTTAACCAACATGTATAATCATATTTTAGATAGTTTTGTTAATTCATTCCCATACAATGACTCTACGTTAACTACCATTTAAAATAATATTATATTATTTTTTTCAGTATGACTCAGCCTTGTGTGCAACATGAGATTTTTCAGAAACCAGTTGTTGTGTGTCGGGTACTCCATCAAACATAGAATCCCATTTAAAGTGAAATAAATATTTAATTAAAAAATATTAATAGACATTAAAATGTAATATTCTTTATTTACATGGGATGTTACAGTTAACACCTAGCATTCTATGGAAAGAAGTAAAAGAACTTTCTAAAATAGGTATAAAATTTTTTGTTAAAGTTTTTTATATTTGTCTAATAAAATTTTAGACACTTAAAATGAGAATGAATCTATTTTTAAGCATAAAATACTCTAATATTTTTAAACGGTTGTTTTATCACCTTTTAATGGAGAAACCATTTTATAAATTACTTTTGTCAGTTTTATATGTTATATTTCTTAAATTAAACTTCTACTTTGGAATATGAACATAAAAAGTTAACTTGTTTGAAATTTCGAAATTTTTTTATGAAATTCATCTTTTAATGAATAGTGACAACACATGATTTTAATCCAATACAATCTTTTTGCCTCATTTATTTATATATTAGAATATATTTTTAATTTGTTTTAAAGTGTAATTGGATTCTAATTTTTTTAATTTAATCAAATAACGGTCATTGTAAGTAATTTCACATTGAAATTTTATACAAACAAGTGTCAATCTTTTCCTTGCTTTTTTTTTAAAAAAAAATTCTTTTTATGACAATGGGATTTATTATAAAAATAATCGTTAAAAATTCTATATATTGAATTTAGAAAAATAGATTTCTTATTAGGAATCAAGGGGTCCAAATATTTTAAATATCTACATTTTATTTTTGGACATTATGAATAATAATATCATTAGTTATTTTTATTCACAACATTTAAAGGGTAAATTATGTAAATAGGGTTAAAAATAACATTATAATATTATATAAATCTACCCTAAAACGTGGATTAATATTATTTGAATATTCATGGTCAACCAAGTCAATCATTAGGAAGAATTCTTAGCATTTTAGAGAAACTTGGGTGTGATAATGATATGTTATAATAAGTACATTAATTTAATGATAAATATAAAATAAACATTTATCTTTTTACTAAAATATTTTTAATAAAATATTATATAAATGATATATTTTTCTATAAATATTCATTATAACTAAACAAATATTTCAGAAATCATGGTATTTTATTTATAATTTTTAATCATATTATAAAACAACATTTACTTATGACACAATGATGATGAAGCGATTATTATATTAATGAAATATGAAAATAAATTATATTTTAAATATTAAAATAAATTTAATTAGAAAATCTTTATACGATACACTAATTTAATGCATGATTATGAAATTTTATTTTTTATTAAATGTAATTCTTTTAATTAATCAGTTATTAGAATTTAACCAAAATCAATTACTAAATAGTTTCATAATTGATATAATGAAGTTTTTAAAAACATATATTATTTTATCAAATGGTATAATAGAAATAAATATATAAAATTCTTCTAAAAAACTTATATAATGTTATAAATGTCATTAATTATCCACTTGAGGTTATCTTGGTATTTTATAGTAACTATATTATCTATACAGTGTAAAAATATAACAAGACATAGTAAGTGTTAATTTATTTAACCAAGTGTTAAAGACAAAAGATAACGTTATAACAGGTCTAAAACCTACTGGTTCAGAGTATTTAGACCCATAATTATCTTATCCTTCAATTTTATCATTTTTTAGATATTATAATTCGAATATAAATTTATAGTATTATAATATTTAAAGACATTCTTATGTGCACTTCCTTTCACTTATAAAAGGCCAACAACTCTACCAAATTAATCACACCTATAAAACTACATGGATCATCAAATATGTACACAAATAAGCTCCTAACATCCATAAATTCCTCTGAGAATCATTAACCTGGGCATATAAAATTTCAATAAGTCTGTTTGGATCAAATCCAAAAAGAGGTACCTGAGTTAGAGGTAACCTATTCTCTCAAGCACCATTCTTTTATTTTCCTTCTACACTCCCTAAGATATTTTTATTATATTATTACATTAAAACACAAATATCCCCAATATTCCATGGTGTTATTGTTATAAGTTATTGACCTACACATACACACACCTTCATCTAAAGGATATAGAATATAATGATTTTCGGTAAGTCCATCTACTACCTCACAAAACGAGGATTGTTCAATTTTATCATACCACCTCTCATGGTGGACATAAAGATAAAAATATATTTATATATGTTATATATTACATTTATATTTTATCAGTTATTATTTATTATTCACTTACAACATAACTTTATTCATTCCATAATTTGTGAATACAATAATTTCATTAGAGGAAATGTGGACTACCGCACCCTCTAAGTGATACGACTCATTCATGAAACACATAAAATTTATAAAGGATGAAGTTAATGAACATATGTAACATATATAACATAGATATTATACTATATTTATAATATAAATATGTATCATTAGGTTTTCATCCTTTAATTTTATAAATAAAATGATTGTAGAGTTCATACATATATACGACCTAAAGTCTCCCTGAACAGTGCATTTAATTTATTATCTTCAAATATAAGGGATTGTTATAAATACATATAAATTTATATATATGATATTTAAATCACCAATAATATTCTGGATATAATTTATTTTGGACCAAGTTTTCAATTTTTAATTATAACAATATGATTTTTGACTCATGTACCAAACATCAACAAAACGTTCAATACGAACTCAAATATTTCACAAATTACTATAACATGGTAATAAGTAATTTAAATATAATAATAAAATTATAAAAGTGTTTTATTTATTTTTAAATTAACATATTTATAATATTTAGGAATATAAATAATGAACGATACATGTCAGACTCAAGGTAAGAGAATCTACCACCCATCTCTTCTCAAGAACTCCTTTAATGATATTCATTGTTATTTTTTTTATTTCATTAGTTTGGATTTTTCATTCCATATAACCAAAACATTCTGTTTCGGTGCGGATGTGCGTCGGGTTACGCTGTTCCGCCAGGACGCGTTCGCGCGTGCACCCGTCAACCCGAGGGGATGGGCGCGCGGCTTGTGGTCCCGCAGTCCCGCTTTCCAAGGGCGGGCGGCATCCGTCCCTTATTCAGGGGCGTCTGCTCCTTGATCGAAACCGGGATGATGGGATGTCGGCTCCTCCTTCCTTGGACGTCTCCTCGGAACTTGTCGCCTAATCCGGGTCTCCCTCATAGACTTAAGAATGTTCGTGAATCTCGTTCCCGGCGCCATATCTTCATGGACACCGGTTAATTACGCTGCTTCCGCCCGGACGTTCCAAGGAGTCTGGGCGGGGCAGCAACCTGCGGTGAGAAGGCTGGGTGGCTCTGGGTGCAGGGGGCGTGTCGTAACACTGCGGCTCTGCACATCTGTCTTCCGTCCCTAATAGGGCTTCTCGAAGGCATGATGGCCTGAGGCATCCCGTACTAGGTGCGGGGAACTGCGTCACCTGAGGTTTTCCTCAGCTTCCCATGTTTAACACGGGGTATGCCGCGAGTTTAACGTCCAGCGGGGACGGCATCGGACCGATCAACACGAAAAGTGGATCAGATGACGGAACCCCTTGCGGGGAACCTCCGACGCTGGGGCCAGCACATGGGCGGCTTCCCAAGTAACGTGGAGTGGAGTGAAGTGGCATGACCCCACCGGGATGTGGCGGCCCGGGTAAGGATCAGGATGGATGATGGAGTAAAGAGCTTGGACCCCAGGGGGGCTTCCTACGTACCGCGCGTTAACACGGATCAAAGTCAACGTAGTTCGGGCATACAGTTTAACGTCATGCTGGACGTCGGCAAGCCGACTCACGAAGAGGTCTAGGCCGCCGGGCGGAGGATTGAACCGAACCACCTCGCACAGAGGGGGATGGAACGGCCGGGTGGATCACAGTTTCACGTCATGCTGGACGATAAAAGGAGAATGGAAAAGGGGGGCTGTGGGGAGGCACCGTGGAGATACACACGGGCAGTCTCCCACAGGGGCGGATTCATAGGTGAATCAACGCAAGCGTGAACCCTGGAGGGGTCCACTGATGGACGAACCGACGTAAATACGACCGGGACGACCAGGTGGTGGGCTTGGACCTCAGGGAGGCTTCCTACGTACCCTGTATAGAAGACAGGGATCAAAGTCCACGTAGTTCATTCTGTCAGGACTTACGCACTTGGGGCAGCCCGGATGCTGCAAAACTCAGTTGGAAGGGACTTGGACCGAAAGCGGAAGACACCTCGATCCCAGTCAGACCCTCTACTGGCTTCGGCAGTGGGGAGGCGCAATGGAGATACACATGTGCAGCCTCCCACGAGGAACTAGGGGTTTGTAATACCCTGCCCCCGTAGGGAAAAGCCACTCCCATTAAATCGTCCCAAAAGGGGGACAATCCCGACATCCCTGCAGAGACGAGCGGGTGGGGGCCACATCCAAACCGGGGGGACCCTGCGTGCGGAGCACGGGATCAGGTTGCGGACGGTTTAGGGTCTTGCCAGACGAAGTACAGTTTAACGTCGTGTGTTGAGGACGAAGCGGACGGTTTAACGTCTTGCCGGACGAAGTACAGTTTAACGTCATGTGTTGAGGACGAAGCGGACGGTTTAACGTCTTGCCGGACGAAGTACAGTTTAACGTCATGTGTTGAGGACGAAGCACTTGGCAGTTTAACGTCTTGCAGCGCGGACGATGGGGGCTAGGCAGTTTAACGTCGTGCAGCTTGGACGGATGGGCAGTTTAACGTCATGCTGGACGAATATGCAGTTTAACGTCATGCTGGACGTATGCGCAGTTTAACGTCATGCGGGACGAATATGCAGTTTAACGTCATGCTGGACGTATGCACAGTTTAACGTCATGCGGGACGAATGCGCAGTTTAACGTCATGCTGGGCATAGGTTGCCGGACGATGGGTCCGCGTCACTTCGCACGAGCCTGGAAGGCTGCACGGGAAGACAGCGCACGGTTCGGGCGCCCAGGATGAGGATCATCGGGCGCCACGCAGGCGGGTACCCTCAGGGGGTCAAGGGAGGCGACCCTGGCGGATTGCGCGCACCGGGCTTCGGATAGCGCGCGGGGGCAACGGCTCATTCTTTAATGAATGGCCACTTGAAAGAAGGGGGGGTGCGCGCAATCAGGCCGGATTGCGCGCACCCCGGGGGCAATTGCCGCAAGCGGGTTCTTTTGCGCGCAAAGGCCTTAGGGTGGTTTTTATTCAAATGAAAGGAGCCAGCGGGGATTGCGCGCGAAGGCGGACCCCGAGGCTTTTTTGCGCGAAAGAAAGGAGGTTACCTGGAGTTCGTCATTGCGCGCGGAAGGGGTTGAATTGCGCGCACGAGAGACGTTTCAACTTCCAGCAACCTTTAAAATGTTGGGGGTCGCCTTGTATTTATAGGCAACCCCGGGCGCGGAATCCAGGGTGCGAGCGCGAAATTCTTCTCGCGGGCGCGGAATCGGGCGCGGCGCGCGCAAGGGAGTCGCGCGGACCCGCGGCGCGCAAAATTGCGCGCCGGACCGGCGCATTGCGCGCATCCCGGGGGGTTTGCGCGCGGAACATCACCTTTGCGCGCGGGCCTCTAAAATTCCGCGCAAGGCCTCCGGGCCCTCCGAAACGTTCTTCCGACTCCAAATATCCCTTCGCTTTCCGCATCCGGAGCTTCGTTTGGGAACAACGGACTTTTCCGGCGTCTACAAAAGCCCCCCCTCGGAATCTGATCGGCGAGAGGTCGCAACGATCGGGTTCCAAGGGAGACGCCGGAATGCCGAAGTCCTGGGCGGCGCGGGACTTAGGCGCGCAAAAAGGGGCGCCGGTCGCGAAATTCGCCGCTGCGGTCGCGCAAAGCGCTTTCCGCGCAGCGCGGGCCCGGCCTCGCCTATAAATAGGGGCGCTGGGTCCCGCGTTCCGTACTCTGGCCTTCCGCGCGATAAGCTCCAAAGCTCTCGTGCGCGAAATTGCCTCTTCCGGTCGCGAAATTCGCCCGATCGGCGCGCAAAACCGTCCGGATTTCGCCTGTTTTTGCGCGAAAACCCGGAACTTTGCGCGACAGTCTTCCCAATTGCGCGCCGTCCACTTGGATTGCGCGCCAGCCTTCAAACTTCTCTACCAGCCTCGTCCGATCCCGCACGCTTCATCCCTTAACCCGCACAACTCCCGAATCTTCCGAGATGGCCGCGCACAGAGGAAATGAAGGGGATGCCGCCACTCGCAGAGCCGAGATGGCGACGAACGAGGAGGTTTACGGAGCCAAGGAGATTGTTTCTAACAATCAATCCTTGTTCGACTTACTAACGCCGGCCCAGAAGACATATCCACTGTCGGACAACCTGCCGCTCTGGAACTTTGGCCTCCTGGATGAGGTTCCAGTGCCAGGGTTCGAGGTTGATGCGCCGCGGACCTGGGTGACTCGGGAGGACGAGCTTCACCGCTATAACATCACCAACAATGGGCATCCTGCCAGGGAAACCAGGCACTTGGATGTCTACGTCCTGAACCCGAGGACGCGGACCATTGACGGGGGTGAGCCTACTGCGGAGAATTCTCCAGCCCTCTACTCGAGCACATACCGTCAGAGTGTCACTGACGACACCAAGGGCTGGCTGAAGGACTGGGACTTGCGATCTGGGGGCAACTTTACCAGTGAATGGGCCTGGGCGTTCTGGGTACGCCACACTTGCGATCACTTCGCAGAGGAGCTGCGGTACATCGGCCTGTTCGAGGCGGTGTGGACGTCGCAGTTCCACTTCTACCAGCAGTCTGAGCTCGGGCCGGAGCTGTTCACTCGCTGGTCCCCGGATACCAACACCTTCCATCTTCACCATGGGGAGGTCGGCATCGGTCTCTGGGACATCCACTGCATCGGAGGTATCCCGCTGGAGGGCTACCAGTACGATGAGTTCCTGCCACCGAAGAACATCTGGGAGGACAGGTCACGGACTCCCATTCTGACCTGGCATCTTCTTGACCTGGCTTCGCAGCGGCTCGGGATTCAAGACTTCCAGAAAGACATAGCTTACAAGGATTGGTTTGGCCAGTTCCTGGAGCATGACCCGGCGGTCAAGATGCCAGGCAGGGGGAAGCGGTGCCCGACCGCAGCTCAGAGGAGCCGGAACGGGTCGTACTGGCGGGTCCTGGAGACGGGCGATTACCACTCATGGGGGTACCGCGTCATCGAGGCCCGGGACCCGAACGTCCGGTACGCGGAGTTCCTGGCCGCCTTTCTGAGCGGGTGGCTCCTGCCAGTGCGGGATGCGAGGATGGGCGTCCGCCCGGCGACACTGGCGAGGGCGGGCGCCATGGCTGCCAATAAGAGGTACAACCTCGGGGTCCCAGTACTGGCGAGGCTATATGCCATTCTGGGACGCATCTCACGAGGGGTGTCGCCACGAAGGATCTGTGGGCCCTTTCAGTTCTTCCACGGCTGGGTGGCTGCTCACCTTGGTGGGTATACGTTCCCAAACACCATCAGTCCTCCGGGCAACGGCCTGCGACCCTCCCTGCTGAACATTGCGGGGGTCGCTCCGATGACCCTCAGTGAGGAGGGCGTGAGGGTTCGGATTGGCAATCATGCCAATTTCAACTTCAGCCCGTTCCCCACTCCCGTCGGCCAGATGATCGACAACGGACAGGGCCCGCTGGAGCAGCATGAATACTTCCTGAACATGCGGGGCGGGGTGCTCGTGGCTCGGATCGACGGGAAGGTGATCTGCGAGCCTTACGTGCCGACCCGGTTCGCCAGGCAGTTCGGGTGTCTTCAGCGGATGCCGAAGAGGGTATTCACCGCTGTCCGGGAGGAGACGAACCCTTGCGTCCTTCGCCAGATGTGGCTGATGTTCGTCGCCTTCGGCTCTGGCGACGTCATCACTCTCCCTCCTACCGGGATCGACGCAGGCTTGGCAACCGAGTATGCCGAACACTGGGCCATCGCGTACCCTGAGGGGCTTCTACGGAAGCCAGTTCGTCGGCTCGAGGTCACCCGTGCGGAGACCGGGCGTCAAGGGAGGAGGCGAGGCGCCGCCACACGGGGGAGAACGGAGGCGCGCCAAGCAGCGGGGCCGGCGCGAGCAGGGACTTCGGCGGCGGGCGCATCGCAGGCTGCCGCCACGACCTCGGCGCCCAGAGAGGGGGCGCATGCGGCGGTCGAGGAGCGGCCCGGGAAGCAGGTGAGGCGTCTGCTCGAACCCTCCCACGATGCGGTCTTCCCGGCGCTGTGGTCGGCCTGGATGACCCTGCGGCAGTCACTGGGGACCGACGTCATCTGGCGAAAGATACTCAGAGAAGGAATCTATCTGCCAGAGGTCGGGCGCCTCCAGATCACCGACAGGGTGGACTTCAACCGGCAATATGCATATCTGACGGCCATGGACGAGTACGCGCGCCAACGTGGTCAGCGTGCGGAGCCATCCCTTCTGGTGAAGGTGATGCTCGGTCTCGAGCCCGCTCCAGAACAGATGCCGCCGGGAGAAGATGACAGTAGCGACTCCGAGGAGGAGGAGGAAACGGGGGAGGATGAAGGCTCCGAGGGAAGGTCCCATCGGGGGAGCCCACGGGAGAGTGGCGAGGTGGCCGGCTCTGACAACGTTGATGTCACTGAGCTCCTCGAGGTCCGCTTCTATCCCTACTCAACCTGCTTCATCCATTCTCTTATGCAGCTTCTAACCCGTTTCTCCATCCTTCTCAGGAGCACACGGATGTCGGTCAGGCGTCCTCAACAGGAGTAGGAGAGGCGCCAGCAGGACAAGGCGGGGGCCAGACGCCTATCGTCGAACTGACAAGTGAGGATGGGTCCCCTGCTGCAACTGTTCCTGCGGCGACCGGGGTAGCGGAAGATGACGCTCCGAACTCCCGTAAGTCTCCCTACTTTACTGCTGGTGCTTGCCATTGACGATCCGTGACTAACCATGGCATGCCCCGCGCAGTGATCTCAACATTGGAGGCTCGTCGGGTTGCCGAACCCGGGCCATCTACGAGTGGACCAGTGGTGGACATGCCGCCTGCTCCGGAACAGACCTTCCAAACCGAGCCGGCCCCACCAACTGCTGATCAAGGGGCTCCGGACGCCGGCGGTGCTGACATCGGAGAGAGGTTGGGGGCTGACGAGGGTGTCGGCGCCGCTGGGGAGAGAGAAGAAGGTTGCCCGGATGTTGGGGAACCTATCCCTCGTGAGGACCTCCCAGGGGCGGACCCTGCAGCAGACCTGCTGGCTGCCTTCCCTGCTTACCGGCCTGCCGACCCCGAGGAGATGGATGACTCGGACGCGGAGGCGGTCGAGGATAGCCGGGTAACGCGACGCAGGGGGTGGAAGTGCATCCAGCGCTTCCTCAAGCGAGACCCATCGGAATGGCTGGGGCGCATGGGATCACTTCAGACCTGGCTGCGCTTCCTGTGTGCCGGGGGAGCTGATGCTCAACGCCTCCATCTGACGGTCCGTGATTTCATGGCCGAGAAGATGCGCGAGAGCCGCCGGCGTGCCGACGTCGCACAAAGTCGGGACATGTCGGAGAGCACGCAGGCGCTCATCGCGGCAGAGCAGGAAGTCCGGCGCCTCGAAGGGCAGGCGGCAGAGAAGGAGGCCTTCGTCGCAGCATGTACCGAGCTTGTGGAGCAACTATCGGCACAACTGATCGACGCTCAGGTACAGCTGACGGAGGCGGGCCAACAGATGGTCACACTCCAAGTCGAGCGGGAGCGCGCACAGGCCAGGACTGACGAACTGCGTGCTGCGACCGCCGACGAGGAGAGGGCACGCAGAGAACGAGAAGCAGCCCTGGAGGCCGCCAGCCAAAGGGTAGCGGCATTAGAAAGACTTATCCAGCACACTAATCCCTAGGGGCTTTGTTTTTTGCCATTCCTAGAACATTTTGCTTCCGTTATTCAATATTTCGATCCATTTGCATGAATCAATATATTTATCTGCGTCTTTCGGTTTAATATGCTCAACCACAATTCGTTGTCTTGCGGGAGTGTTAACCGAGCATCAGGCATCCACAATTGGGCCTGGGTTTCTGGAGAAAAGAGGGAGGTCATTCCTAAGAAAGGAGACCTCAGACCTAATCAATGTACCATCCCCCCAACCTGTTCCAACACACGAGCGGGACAATGCTAGGGGCGTTGAGATTTTATCCGAACATAGGGAAATGAGAAAAGGTGAATCGTGTGTCCCGAATCCAGACATCCACAACGGTCGGCCTTCCAGGAAATGCCCAAGACGGTAGGCGGACAGTGGATCGACCATAACAACTGCAATAGACGGACCGAGAAAGGCCATCATTCATATCGCAGGAGGCGGACCACATGTCATCATGAATACCGCTTTGGGGTTCCTTCAGACACAAGGGTGGAAAATCCAGATCAACAGGGCATGCGAAGCGTGGGGCGAAGTGACGATTTGTTCGGACAGAATCCAACGCTCTCAAAATTGCGCCACCGTGGGGAAAAGCGTGTTAGGCGGATGCACTAATCTGGCCGTGAGTCACCTCAATTCTCAGAAAGCACCTCTCTGACGAGGAAACTGTCGCTTCCCATCCTTGCGATGGGGCATCCCGAGCTGAATCGGGGAGAATATCACAACTGCACCACTCTACCCGAAGTCAGGCCAGACGGCCGGCGACGAGGAGGGGCGGGACTTATCGATCCCTGAGGCTGGACCCGAGTCGAAATGCCCGGGCGTTCCTACGTACTCCATTAGGATGGAGATCAAGCCACACGTAGTTCTGTGAGTGCAGTTTAACGTCATGCAGGACGTAGGACCCCATTTGGGGTAGATCTTAGTTTAGGGTCTTAGAGCTCGGACCATAAGGGCTGGATCTTAGTTTAAGGTCTTAGAGCTCGGACCATAAAGGTGGAGGATCTTAGTTTAAGGTCTTAGAGCTCGGACCATAGGGCTAGAGGATCTTAGTTTAAGGTCTTAGAGCTCGGACCATAAGGGCTAGGGGATCTTAGTTTAAGGTCTTAGAGCTCGGACCATAAGGGCTAGATCTTAGTTTAAGGTCTTAGAGCTCGGACCATAAGGGCTAGGGGATCTTAGTTTAAGGTCTTAGAGCTCGGACCATAAGGGCTAGATCTTAGTTTAAGGTCTTAGAGCTCGGACCATAAGGGCTAGATCTTAGTTTAAGGTCTTAGAGCTCGGACCATAAGGGGGGATCTTAGTTTAAGGTCTTAGAGCTCGGACCATAAGGAGAGATCTTAGTTTAAGGTCTTAGAGCTCGGACCAGAAGGGGAGATCTTAGTTTAAGGTCTTAGAGCTCGGACCAGAAGGGTGGAGGATCTTAGTTTAAGGTCTTAGAGCTCGGACCATAGGGCTAAAGGATCTTAGTTTAAGGTCTTAGAGCTCGGACCATAAGGCTCAAAGCACGCCACATCGTGGTCATATCCCCTGGATATGCGAAGATGCACTGAGGGATAGTGTCAAGAGTGTCGAGGTTTCGCCTGGTCAGAATGGGAGGTGGAAAATGTGAATCATGCGGCCATTCACTCAAGGACTGGGGGCACCGGTGTAACGATATGGGAGTACTGCCGACCGTGGCGGAAAAGCAGCATCAATATCGCACTAACCGTTGGTGGAATGAGGCAGCAAACGAGCATCGACCGCTCAATCGCAGGATTCATATCGATTTGCTGCCAGAGGCCATTGGGGGTACCGGCCCGAGTCGGTGGGAGAGCACTGAGGCATTGTGTCCGAACCGTTCACGGGGGCTCCACCCAGGGCGTAGACGATGGGTCCGAATGAAAGGGAGCACGAAGCCTGAAAAGTGGAGGAAACCTGACCAAGCGGATCCTGACCCTCCTGGCAATAAACCAGAGTACTCTTGACACCGGTGGACCACGGCAAGGGGTCGGGGAACACGCCTTGAGGGTGACCTGAAGGCGGCGGATTTCCCAGAGAAGGGGGAATCTCTAAGAGGTGGGGGGCTGGACCCGAAGTTTCAAACATCCGGGCGTTCCTACGTATCCCATAAGGATGGGAATCAAGCCGCACGTAGTTCTTGAAGCGCGGTGCAACACAATCGGGCACCAGCGCGGGGAAGAGTGCGGGTCTGACCCTCGCACACATAAGAAGCGGCATTTGATATTTCTTGTTTGTCCTTAAAGATGAATGGTTTTTCTTTGTGCGGCGACATGCCTGTGATTGAGAAATCTCTGGCGTCGCCGCAATAATCAAGCCACGGAAGGCATTGATGAATGGCGTGGTCATTAACCAGCGCCCAACATGAGTGTCCCCTGAGGAGGACATCACGATGCAGTGCCGTTTTTCTCGTCGGGCGGCCAAGACGATCACAGTTTACGGTCGTGTGGTAGGACCAGACAACACAGTTTAAGGTCGTGTGGTTCGGACCAGACAACACAGTTTAAGGTCGTGTGGTTCGGACCATGGAGGAATCCGCTTACCGCGGTACGGCGGACACGGCGGAGGTGGGAACATACCCAGCCCTGCGGTCACGCACGATTCCAGGAGAAGAGTCTTGGGATAGGGGTCTGCATATGTCCATCACCCGAGGGGCAGAGATGCTAGCCTCCAGATATACTGGGCCCAGAACGCAATTGTTCGGGCGACTCCCTCCTCCTTACGGGGACGAGGGTCCAGCTACGCATGGCCCTTAGGGAGGATATCTGCATATATCCTTGGTGCTCAGATCATGGGAGCCTCGAACGACATCATTACCCTGGTTGGTCTGCCTAACGTGTAGAGGCGTACCGGAGGTCAATATGAAGAGAGTGTCAAGATTCCACTACAACGCACAAAGGCGGAGTGTGATGAGGACTGCGCAACCAATGTTCAGAGCCTGAGAGAGCTGACATGGCGATCAAGGACGTTGCTGACGCATTCGCAACACAACATCCGATCGCGTCAGCCTAAGACGGGGCAAGCAAACGAGCATCAACCGCTCAATCGCAGGATTCATATCGATTTGCGGCCCAAGACCCACCGGTAAATCGACCCGGAGCGGTGGGAGAGCACTGAGGCATCGTACCCAAACCGCTAACGAGGATCCCTTCGAGTGAGGGCTCGAACAAGAGGAAGCGCGGGGCCTGACAAGCAACACAGGACTTGTCGGGATTGAATCTGACACTACGAGTCATAGACCGAAGCACCCAAAACATGTTAACAGATCTCCGGAAAGGGTCGGAGGACTCACCCTGAGAGCAACCGAAGGGGGGCAGATCCCCGTGATCAACCAAGAGACGGGGCTGGACCTGAGACACAAGCGTCCAGGCGGTCCTACGTATCCCATAAGGATGGGAATCAAGCCATACGTAGTTCTGGAAAGGCAGTTTAACGTCATGCAGGACGATGAGGGGTGTGAGGTAGTCCCACACACGGGGGAGGCGTACGGCGCGGCCAGTAGACCGACGTGAATGAGGACATAATCCCCCGTTCACGCGATACGCCTCGCACAAAAAGGAGGGGAACTGGGGCCAGAGGCCCAACGCGGGATAGGGATTCCCGGGAAATGGGGCTGGGCCTGAAACATAATGTCCAGGCGGTCCTACGTATCCCATAAGGATGGGAATCAAGCCATACGTAGTTCTTGAAGTGCAGTTTAACGTCATGCAGGACGATGAGGGAAAAGGAAGGGGGGAGCATAAGGCATCCCCAAACGTGGCGGGGCGTACAGCGTGACGAGCAAACCGACGTGAATGAGGGCATAGCCCCGCACTCACACCATACGCCGCACACCCGGGGGCAACTGGGCCAAGGGCCCGAGATGGGATGAAAATTCCCGAAGGATGGGGCTGGGCCTGAAACACGAGGGTTCAGGCGGTCCTACGTATCCCATAAGGATGGGAATCAAGCCGCACGTAGTTCTTAAGTGGCAGTTTTACGTCATGCAGGACGAATGCTGAACAGTTTAACGTCTTGTAGCTCGGACGTAGTGCAGTTTTAGCGTCATGCAGGACGAAGTGCAGTTTAGCGTCATGCAGGACGAATGCTGAATAGTTTAACGTCTTGTAGCTCGGACGTAGTGCAGTTTAGCGTCATGCAGGACGAAGTGCAGTTTAGCGTCATGCAGGACGAATGCTGAACAGTTTAACGTCTTGTAGCTCGGACGTAGTGCAGTTTAGCGTCATGCAGGACGAAGTGCAGTTTAGCGTCATGCAGGACGAATGCTGAACAGTTTAACGTCTTGTAGCTCGGACGTAGTGCAGCTTAGCGTCATGCAGGACGAAGTGCAGTTTAGCGTCATGCAGGACGAATGCTGAACATTTTAACGTCTTGTAGCTCGGACGTAGTGCAGTTTAGCGTCATGCAGGACGAAGTGCAGTTTAGCGTCATGCAGGACGAATGGACACTCAGGCAAAGTATTGCTTGAGGAACCTAGCGTTGGTGGGAGGAGTGACACGCTCACCATCCATAGTCGCTAGGGAGTACGCGCCATTGGGATAGACCTTGTGGACAACAAAAGGTCCCTCCCACTTGGGCTCCAACTTGGGCGGCTTCCTGCCGGGGATCATCGGTGCTCTTAGGGCTAGCACTAGATCACCCTGCAGGAAGGAGCGGAGGCGAACCTTCTTATTGAAAGCTCGAGCCATCCTGCTTTGATGCCTCTCCAAGTTGTGCAAAGCGCGAAGTCTATTCTCATCCAGTGCTTCCAACTCGACTAGACGGGCTTCAGCAACTCTGTCCGGCGCTTGCTGGTCGTAGACCGCAGTGCGCAAGGACGGTAACTGGATCTCGATGGGCAGGACGGCCTCAGCTCCATACACCAGGGAATAAGGGGTCATCTGGGTGGAATTGCGAGTCGTCGTCCGATAAGCCCAGAGGGCGTTGGGGAGCTTGTCCGGCCAACTCTTCTTGTTCTGACCAACCATCTTTTGCAGAATGTTAGAGAGGGTTTTGTTAAACGCCTCGATCTGTCCATTCGCCTGCGCATGATAGCGAGATGTATGGTTCGAGCGGATGTTATACTTGGCGTACAACTTCTTCAACTCGGCTGCTCGGAAATTGGTTCCGTTATCCGTGAGGATAGCGTGAGGCACTCCAAATCGATAGATGATGTTGGAGGTCACGAAGTCAGCGATCGAACAGGATTTGACCTCTCTGAGCGGAATCGCTTCTGCCCATTTGGAGAAGAAGTCCGTGGCGGTCAGAATGAACCGGCACTGGCGAGCTGTCGCCGGCGGGTAAGGTCCCACAACGTCCAGTCCCCAGACTGCAAAGGGCCAGGAATACCTTGTGGTATGGAGAGGCTCCGGCGGCCGATGCACAAAGTTCGCATGAACCTGGCACGCATGGCACCTCCTGGCGTACTCGATGCAGTCATGGATCATAGAGGGCCAGAAGTATCCCAACCTCCGAATCTGGTGGGACAGCTTCGGCCCAGTCTGGTGGGCGCCACACGAACCAGCATGAACCTCTTGCATGACTCGTGGGATCTCGACTCCCTGAAGGCAACGGAGGAGAACACCATCAAACCCGCGCTTGTAGAGGATCTGCTCCAAACCGGGACTGCTCTGGAGGACAAACTGCGATGCGCGGCGTCGAACTCGCTCGCGCTCGGCCCGATCCGATGGAAGAATGCCATGTTGGAGGAACTCAACCAAAGGCGCCCTCCAATCACGGGCTGATTCGACTGCTATATCTGGGGTACTCGGGGCTCCGGGCATAGGGGCAACCGTGGTGAGGTTACTTACCAACGGGCCGCGATCTTCTTCCGGGATAACGGGAGCGATGAGCCTGCGGCGCGTCACGCGGACGATCAGGTTGTCCTGTTCAGGTTCCACAAGTGACGCAGCCAGGCTGGCCAAAGCATCCGCTCGACCGTTCTGCGACCGGGGAACATGGACAATTTCCGGCCGAGAAGGGAACCGGGCCATCAGAAGAAGGGTGCACTCCAACAATGGCACAAGTTCCGGCTTCCTGACAACGTAGTCGCCATTGATCTGCTTAACGACCAGCTCGGAGTCCCCTTTCACACACAGATGGGGCACGTCGATCTCGAGAGCTAACTCGAGGCCGGTGATGAGGGCATGGTATTCCGCCTCATTGTTGGTACAGCCCTCTGACAACAGGAAAGAGTATGGCAGCACGGCTCGCTCCGGGGTAATGAAGACGATGCCCAAGCCCACTCTATTGAGCTTAGGATTATCGAGTCTTCTACCGGTGGGGCTCCGGGAGGCACCGTCAAAGTGCATCTGCCAGCATGGATCGGCTCGATCAACCGAGAGAATGGTCTCATCAGGAAAGCCTAGATCCAGCGGCTGATCCGCGGAGGTCGGGTGAGCGGCCAGAAAGTCTGCCAACGCTTGCCCTTTGATGGCCTTCTGAGACACATACCTGATGTCGAACTGCTGGAGAATCACAGCCCACCGCGCTAGACGGCCAGTCAACATAGGTCGGCTCAGGATATATTTCAACGGGTCTACCCGAGAAACCAACTGTACCTCATGGTGCTGCAAGTAGTGCCGTAATTTCTGTACGGCAAATACGAGCGCCAGACAGCTCTTCTCGATGGGGGAATACCTAACCTCCGCATCGAGGAGCATGCGACTGAGGTAATAGAGGCTATTCTCTGTTCCCTCGTTGTTTTTCTGGGCGAGAAGGGCACCCAGGGACCGTTCCAGGGCGGTCACATAAAGGACCAGCGGCTTTCCGGATACGGGCGGCATCAGGACCGGAGGCTGAAGCAGGTACTGCTTGATTTCCTCGAAAGCGGTCTGACACTCTTTATCCCATACATAGGTGGCACCTTTCTTCATAAGCCGAGAAGAGGGCTTACACTTGCCGGCCAGATTCGCGATGAATCGGCGTATATAGGCTAAGTGGCCTTGGAACCCTTGCAGTTCCCGGACGGTACCCGGGGGAGGCATCTGGCTAATCGCCCTGATTTTCTCTGGGTCGATCTCAATACCCCGGTATCTTACCACAAATCCAAGGAACTTTCCGGAGGTGACCCCAAAGGCACACTTCAACGGGTTCATCTTCAGGCAGCGAGACCGGAGGAAGCTGAACACTTTCTCAAGATCTTTGAGATGGTCCTGACGCTGGCGCGATTTGACAACCAAGTCGTCGACGTAGCATTCCACCAGTGTGCCGAGGATTGGCTTGAATATGCGGTGCATCGCCCGTTGGTAGGTGGCACCTGCATTCTTCAGGCCGAAGGGCATGACCCGGTAGCAAAAGGTACCTTGGGGGGCCCTGAAGGCAGTGAACTCCTCATCCTCAGGGGCCATCCGAATCTGGTTGTATCCGGAGTATCCATCCATGAAGGAGAGGGCTTGGAACCCTGCCGTGGCATCAATCAACAGCTCTGTCACTGGAAGGGGAAAATCATCCTTCGGACAGTGGCGGTTGAGATCGCGGAAGTCGATGCAGACTCTGATCTGCCCGTTCTTCTTCCTGACTGGCACAATGCTGGCCAGCCATTTGGGGTACTGAACTTCCCTCACGAAGTTGGCTTTGATAAGCTTGTCAACTTCGGCCTCAACCATGGCACCATGGGATGGGTGCATCTTCCTGGGAGGCTGCTTGAACCCGCGATGGTTCGCCGGGAGACCAAGGCGGTGGACGGCTACCTGAGGATCTAGCCCCGGCATCTCGTCATAGCCCCAAGCGAACACATCACGGTGCTGCCTGAGAAAGTCCACGTACTGCTGCCGCTCCTCAGAGGGCATGGCGGCACTAACCAATGTGGGTCTTGGATCGGCCTCGGTTCCAAGGTTCACCTGCATTAACTCATCGACCGTGGCGGGGACGCCCTCCTCAAAGGCTGGGGGTGCATCTTCCACGTCCTCTCCACTTGGGGAGGGATCAGCCACGGGAGAGACTGCGTTGGAAACTGCATTGGGGCTACCAGGTCCTGCTGGGCCACTGGTGCTGGCGCGGGCGGTCGCGGTCATCTCATCAGGAGACTCGCGGACCGTCAAGACCATGGCGACGTCCAACCGGTGAATCGGGAGGACGTAAGCGTCATCCAGACCTGCCCAGGGATCGCTTGCAACAGCGACAGGCTCAACCTCACCTGCCAGGATCTGCTTATCCTTGCTCTTGTAATAGTCCGCGTCCAGATAGCGGGCTTCACATGAGGCAAAAGGAGAGGCATCTCCTTGAAGCACGCCTACTCGACCATTAAGGGAGTATTTGAGGCATTGGTGGTATGACGAGGGAACCGCCGCGTGAAGGTGGAGCCATGGCCTGCCCATCAATGCGTTATACGCAGTGTCCTGAGAGACTACCATGAATTCGGTGTTGGCAACCAAGTCACCGAACTGGGTCTTCAAACGTATCTTGCCGACCGGGGTTTGCTCGGTGCGGTCGTACCCCTGGATCCTGAGGTCGGAGGGAATCAAGTCATCCTCAGACAACCCCAATCTCCGGAGCGTCCGAGTTGGAATCAGGTTAATCCCGGACCCCGTGTCGACAAGACAACGCTGGACTTCAAGGCCATTGAACTGGCCAGTGACATACAGTGGACGAATATGTCCCTGTATAGGAGGGTCTTCATCCTTACCAGAGAACGAGATAACTGCCTGACATTCGGCGTCCTCGATCGTTTCGGCGTGAAAGGCCTCTGCAGCCGCAACCTCTGTCTCAAACTGGAGGGGGCTCTTCAGGGCTTCAGCGAGTGCCTCGTGCATCTCAGATGACATGCGCAGAGCCTCAAGGATGGAGAGCCTTGCTGGGATGTCGGCCAAGTGCTTCAGGACATCATACTTTTTGGCCAAGCGCGAGCTCCTGGTTGCAGGAGATTGCTCTGCGGTTGGTGGCATGACGGGCCTTACCGGTTGGATCGGCGGCCGACTGGTACTTGGCGCATCTCGCTGTTCACTGGTCGCAGTCCGGGAAATGGTCACCGTACTGGAGTCAGGAGGCCGGGATGGACTTGTGGCAGGGCGGAGCTGGTCGCGACGCGGCTGAGGCGGTTCTGCCTGGTCCCACACCACAAACAGTGGCGGAGGCGAATCCGTCATCCCCGGATGGGGAGCCTGCGCACGTTGAGCTCGATCTTGAGCCTGCTGCCTAGTCTCAGTGGCGTGCACGGCCTGGCCGGAGGTACCGACGGCTGTGCCCCGACGACTCCTGCTACTGCGGTTCTTCCGACGGTGGCGACGACCGGGGACACTAGGAAGGTCCACCTGGTGTTCTTCAATGTCGGGAACCGAAAAGGGATTTACCAGCTCGACGGTGTTAACCGAAGCGTACCCAATACCGTCATCGGACGAGTCATCCATCACCGGGCGGATCCGAGGAGGGACCCCCATCTCCGGGGGCATGAAATCGCCGAGAGTACGGGATAGTGGCGGAACTGGCGGGGCGCGTTCTTCCTTCTTGCGCTGCCGCCGTTTGCTCCTCTTGGAGGAGGCAGGCTGGGACGACGACGCCGAAGCAGCACCCGCAGATTCTGGGGGCTCAGGCTGATTCAAGCGCGCACGGATGATTCCCTGGGCGCGAATGGTCGTCTTGCGGGCCATCCAGTTATTGTACTTCTGGGATCCGCGGTTGGAGACCAGCTGCCATTCGTCCTCGTTGCCACTATCGTCATCTGATCCCACGAATACGCCCGCCACTTGTGCTGGAGCTGGGCCCAACCTGATTACATTGTTGTTAATCTGGTCTTGGAGCCAGTCCTTGAACACATAGCACCGCTGGATGGTGTGCCCCAGGGCTCGATGGTAGGGGCAGTAGCGGGGGTTATCCGTGAGATGTGCCTCCTCTGGCTTCCAACACTCAGGCAGTCGCACAATCCTCTGCTCCAGGGCGCTCCGGAAATAACCGGGGACCTGATCCTCATGGAATGAGTACGTCAGGTGTCGCAGGCCCCTGGGAGCGCGGTCTTGACGAGGGGCTGGAGGGGCCTGCCGAGGAGGTGGACCCTGATTATCTCGCCTAGGTTGTGGCGGTACATTACGCGGAGGGGCCGGCCGGTTCTGAGGCTGCCGTTGCTGGGCCGGGAACTGAGCCCGTGGAGGCGGATTCCTGTGAGGCTGCGGAGCTGGCCTCACCGGCAGCAGCTCCAACGGCCTGGGAGCCTCTATCTGGGCCACAGCAGCGGGCTCAGCCCTGCTGGCTCTCCTTGCAGGAATCATAGGAGGCAGCGGGCGTGCCTGGCTGGCCTGTTGCAGGGCTTCCTCAAGACGTTGAGCTTTGTCTGAGAAGTCCCTGAACCCTCCGGGGTAGTTCTGAGTAATCAGGGAAGGGACCAGCTCGGTCTTGACGTTCCCGACGCACATTGTCAGCAACTGCTCCTGAGTCAATGGCATGTCAAGGGAATACGTGAGACCCTTCCATCGGGCGACGAAGTCCGCGACTCGCTCATCAGGCCTCTGCTTGCACTTGAAGAGGTCTGCGATACTCGTCTTCCGGGTCGTGGAACTAAACTGGTAGAGGAACTGTCTACGGAGGTCCTCCCAGCTGGTTACCGACCCGACGGGGAGCTGGCTGTACCAGACAAATGCTGGCCCTTCCAGTGTCTGAACAAAGCAGCGAAGCTTAGCGGCCTCCTGCTGCGCCGGAGTTCCCAACATAGGCCCGCACCTCGAGTTGAAGTGGGCTAAATGCTGTGGCGGATCTCCAGTCCCGTTGAAGGGGGCGAAAGTGGGATTCCCGAATCCCGGAGGCGCCGGCATATCATCCACCCATGCTGGGTAGGGCTTGCCGTCCGGTGGGATCGCCACCTGCCGAGTCTCCAAGGCTTCCAAGCGGGCAATGAGTGCCGCCATCGGATCGTCCGGACATGGGTTCCAGTCCTGGCGAGGATCTCTAACCACGAGCGCATTGCATGGCCCTTCAATCGGGTCGTCGACCGGGTCGTCGAACTCGGCAGCTCGTGGGATGGCGGGCGGAACGGCCCTTGGGGCAGCGGGAGGAATCCGAGCGGGATCTCTCAGGTAGTCACGCCGCTCGGGAGGGTGTGGCGAAACATACCGCGCCCTCTTGCCGTAGGCAATGGCCTCTCTCCTGTCGGCGAACACGGCGTAATCACGGTTGCCCGGGAGAGTCTCATCGAGGGGTGGTTGTTCCGGTCCCTGCTGTCCTGGCCTGGGATCACCGTAGTCAGGCCGCCATTCTGCAGCGCGCTCGGCGAGGAGCTGGTCAACTAGCCTCTTCTGTTCGGCGAGCTGCTGACGTAGCGTAGCCTTCTCGGGATCCTCCTCTGCCCTCCGCATGGAGGCAGATGGGTCGGCGGGCCTTATAGCCTCGCTGTGCTCTTTTCCTTTGCTGACGTTTCGGCTCAACGTCAGTGCTTCAGTGGGTGCGGGGAGCCCCAGGAGGTTCCTCTGATGACGAGTAACTCTCACTGATGGGTCTGACGACGGCTTGTCTTCGGGGGGGAAGCCCCCGTCGAGAAGTTCCAAGTCGTTCCCCTCTCCCGACAGGTCAGCCATATTGACCGTTCCTGTCCCTGGGGATATACCCTCAGGGCCACCCAGCGAATCGGGCTGTCGGCGGATCACACTGAAGCGTAGGGCAGCGTACTGCCCCCATCCACGGATATACACGTGGGGAGTGGCTTCCTCGATAACTTTGCGGAGTGCTTGAAAACACTCGACGCATCGTTGTTGGAGGGCCTCGTGGTGCCCAAATGACCCGGGGTGCCGAACCGCGGGGAGCATGGCCAGGTCAGTTTGACGGCACTGCTCACCAATATCCTCCAGGTGCGCTTGACTCCCGGGGTATGGCATTTGTAGGCAGTGAAGACGGGAGTGAGTCTCCCGGAGAGTTCGGCGGAAGCATTCGAACTCATCCGGGGTGAGCGATTCGGGTGCATCAAAGCCTGGTCCTGCGACTGGCCAAAACTTCTCAGGGAAGTGGCCCTCTGCAAGGACGGTCCAGAAGCTCCACGATTCAAACTCGGGACCCAGATCTCCTTGGTCCTCTTCCATGGCTGGGAACGGACGGGGAACTGGTAGTGGTGCCGAGGCGGGCCGTCGGGCCGACGGGCTGGCCGGCGGCGAATACGGCGAGCAGGCCGATTGGCCTCCATATCCCGGGCCTCCCCCTGAGGGTGGCGGTGCCCCAGCTACCACATCACGATAGGACGGGCCGGCGAGCGAACATCCTGCCGTAGCATCGGTGCTCGCCGAGGGTGCCCCAGATCGTGGTTCGACCGTCGATCCCCAGAAAAAATCTCCGGCTTCTCTGATCGGGGCGGAAGGCACTTCCGGAGGGGCCGGTACCAACCGCAAGCTTGATCCTTGGGGGTCTACCAGGCCCTCGTTACTCCGGATATACCTTCGGAGAGAAGCGGGGATCACATCGATCTCGCTCTCGGGGAGCACGAGGCTGACGTGCCGCATTCCTACCCCTGCCCTTGACTGGCGGGATTGGGGAAGGGGCTCTGTCGCCGAATCGTACTCCGCCTCTGAGTCAGAGAAGCAAACCGGTCGGATCTCTGTCCGGAATTCCGTAACATTCTTCCCTCGGCGTCGACGCCTTGCCTTCCTACCCCTGGGTGGTTCTTCGGGGCAGGGCTGATCTCTGTCCTGGCGTCCTCCGGCCGCACTGGTGCTGGGGCCAAGAGGACTGGGAACCAAGGTGCGAGGGGCACCGGGACAGATATCAAAGGGGACGCGGGGAGAGATGATTCCGGGCAGGCCTCTGGGCCGGGATCGGAAGGTGGGATGACCCATGCCTCCTGGATCGGCCACACAGAGTAGATCCTGCCGGTGAATAGCGCTACCGCGAGGTGGTCCGCGGTGGCTACTGCCAGTGCCAGCAACCGGGAGAGTCGACCCAACCTGCCTTTGGGGCGGTCGGGGCCTCGATCCGGGTCGGGCATAGGAGTTCCCCCGCTCAGGATGCACAGAGGCCTGGCGACTGGAGCCAGTGGTGGCTCGGGCCAATGCGGCCGCTGTTGCTAGAGCCCCAAGGTGGGCATCCTCTTCCGCTCGTGCCCGACGTTGGCGTCGAGACAGACGAGTCGGGATGAGCGGCGCGGGCAGGTGGAGAGCCTGTTCCTCGACTTGAGGGGCCTCGCGGCGATGTCGTCGTGGCCTGGCGGGAGCCCTTATCGTGGATCCCTGGAGCGGACCTCGGATAGGGTGATCCTGGGCATCTCCCACCTCATCCGCGTAGGGAAGGGAACTGTCATAGCGCTCCGGGGATAAGCTCTCGAAGCGGTTGGACGTTGAGGTAGGCAGCGGTGCCTCCCTGCGCGGCCCTCGGGGGCGGCGGTGGTGGCGAGGCGCAGCCTCCTCAAGGTCCAGGCGAGCCATTTCCCTAGTGGGGATGACTCCCTCTTCCTCGTATCTCCGCACCAGGGTGTTGATCACCCTTCTCTGGATGACCTCCGAGGGGGAGAGAGGGCGTGGTCGTCCCGCAATTGCGGCTGCTGGGACGGCTGCGGAACGGGCGGGACCGCGCGGAGTAGCCGCGTCGGTGTTTCCCCTGTCCCTGCGCCAGTGGGTGGGTGGCGATCGGGCACTGGATCGGGCGACCTGATTTCTGAAAGCAGGGAGAAAGACCCATTAACACTGACAGGAAAAAGGAATCGACAACCAACCATTAGCGCCACGACGCCTTCTGTGGGGGGAACCCAGGCCCTCGACGTTGCGAGACGGAGTGCCCGATTTCACTTCCCCAGCCCCTGGCGGGTAAGACTGAATGCTTGGCCGGGCAACATGCCGGTCTTCCAACACCTCTGAAAGCCATCGGTCTTCATGTCGAGGAGAATAGATTCACGTCGGGTTCACCATTTTTCTGTTTCGGTGCGGATGTGCGTCGGGTTACGCTGTTCCGCCAGGACGCGTTCGCGCGTGCACCCGTCAACCCGAGGGGATGGGCGCGCGGCTTGTGGTCCCGCAGTCCCGCTTTCCAAGGGCGGGCGGCATCCGTCCCTTATTCAGGGGCGTCTGCTCCTTGATCGAAACCGGGATGATGGGATGTCGGCTCCTCCTTCCTTGGACGTCTCCTCGGAACTTGTCGCCTAATCCGGGTCTCCCTCATAGACTTAAGAATGTTCGTGAATCTCGTTCCCGGCGCCATATCTTCATGGACACCGGTTAATTACGCTGCTTCCGCCCGGACGTTCCAAGGAGTCTGGGCGGGGCAGCAACCTGCGGTGAGAAGGCCGGGTGGCTCTGGGTGCTGGGGGCGTGTCGTAACACTGCGGCTCTGCACATCTGTCTTCCGTCCCTAATAGGGCTTCTCGAAGGCATGATGGCCTGAGGCATCCCGTACTAGGTGCGGGGAACTGCGTCACCTGAGGTTTTCCTCAGCTTCCCGTGTTTAACACGGGGTATGCCGCGAGTTTAACGTCCAGCGGGGACGGCATCGGACCGATCAACACGAAAAGTGGATCAGATGACGGAACCCCTTGCGGGGAACCTCCGACGCTGGGGCCAGCACATGGGCGGCTTCCCAAGTAACGTGGAGTGGAGTGAAGTGGCATGACCCCACCGGGATGTGGCGGCCCGGGTAAGGATCAGGATGGATGATGGAGTAAAGAGCTTGGACCCCAGGGGGGCTTCCTACGTACCGCGTGTTAACACGGATCAAAGTCAACGTAGTTCGGGCATACAGTTTAACGTCATGCTGGACGTCGGCAAGCCGACTCACGAAGAGGTCTAGGCCGCTGGGCGGAGGATTGAACCGAACCACCTCGCACAGAGGGGGATGGAACGGCCGGGTGGATCACAGTTTCACGTCATGCTGGACGATAAAAGGAGAATGGAAAAGGGGGGCTGTGGGGAGGCACCGTGGAGATACACACGGGCAGTCTCCCACAGGGGCGGATTCATAGGTGAATCAACGCAAGCGTGAACCCTGGAGGGGTCCACTGATGGACGAACCGACGTAAATACGACCGGGACGACCAGGTGGTGGGCTT
Organism: Viscum album; assembly: GCA_963277665.1. Lineage (NCBI taxonomy): Eukaryota > Viridiplantae > Streptophyta > Magnoliopsida > Santalales > Viscaceae > Viscum > Viscum album. The sequence goes on from OY728150.1 coordinate 766,296,742, forward strand.
GGACCTCAGGGAGGCTTCCTACGTACCCTGTATAGAAGACAGGGATCAAAGTCCACGTAGTTCATTCTGTCAGGACTTACGCACTTGGGGCAGCCCGGATGCTGCAAAACTCAGTTGGAAGGGACTTGGACCGAAAGCGGAAGACACCTCGATCCCAGTCACACCCTCTACTGGCTTCGGCAGTGGGGAGGCGCAATGGAGATACACATGTGCAGCCTCCCACAAGGAACTAGGGGTTTGTAATACCCTGCCCCCGTAGGGAAAAGCCACTCCCATTAAATCGTCCCAAAAGGGGGACAATCCCGACATCCCTGCAGAGACGAGCGGGTGGGGGCCACATCCAAACCGGGGGGACCCTGCGTGCGGAGCACGGGATCAGGTTGCGGACGGTTTAGCGTCTTGCCAGACGAAGTACAGTTTAACGTCGTGTGTTGAGGACGAAGCGGACGGTTTAACGTCTTGCCGGACGAAGTACAGTTTAACGTCATGTGTTGAGGACGAAGCGGACGGTTTAACGTCTTGCCGGACGAAGTACAGTTTAACGTCATGTGTTGAGGACGAAGCACTTGGCAGTTTAACGTCTTGCAGCGCGGACGATGGGGGCTAGGCAGTTTAACGTCGTGAAGCTTGGACGGATGGGCAGTTTAACGTCATGCTGGACGAATATGCAGTTTAACGTCATGCTGGACGTATGCGCAGTTTAACGTCATGCGGGACGAATATGCAGTTTAACGTCATGCTGGACGTATGCACAGTTTAACGTCATGCGGGACGAATGCGCAGTTTAACGTCATGCTGGGCATAGGTTGCCGGACGATGGGTCCGCGTCACTTCGCACGAGCCTGGAAGGCTGCACGGGAAGACAGCGCACGGTTCGGGCGCCCAGGATGAGGATCATCGGGCGCCACGCAGGCGGGTACCCTCAGGGGGTCAAGGGAGGCGACCCTGGCGGATTGCGCGCAAAAGAGGAGCTTTGCGCGCAAAACCGCGGGTCGGCGCGCAATCGGGGCGGCTGGCGCGCAATTGGGCCAGCGCCTTGCGCGCGGAAGGTTGGGATTGCGCGCACCGGGCTTCGGATAGCGCGCGGGGGCAACGGCTCATTCTTTAATGAATGGCCACTTGAAAGAAGGGGGGGTGCGCGCAATCAGGCCGGATTGAGCGCACCCCGGGGGCAATTGCGCGCAAGCGGGTTCTTTTGCGCGCAAAGGCCTTAGGGTGGTTTTTATTCAAATGAAAGGAGCCAGCGGGGATTGCGCGCGAAGGCGGACCCCGAGGCTTTCTTGCGCGAAAGAAAGGAGGTTACCTGGAGTTCGTCATTGCGCGCGGAAGGGGTTGAATTGCGCGCACGAGAGACGTTTCAACTTCCAGCAACCTTTAAAATGTTGGGGGTCGCCTTGTATTTATAGGCAACCCCGGGCGCGGAATCCAGGGTGCGAGCGCGAAATTCTTCTCGCGGGCGCGGAATCGGGCGCGGCGCGCGCAAGGGAGTCGCGCGGACCCGCGGCGCGCAAAATTGCGCGCCGGACCGGCGCATTGCGCGCATCCCGGGGGGTTTGCGCGCGGAACATCACCTTTGCGCGCGGGCCTCTAAAATTCCGCGCAAGGCCTCCGGGCCCTCCGAAACGTTCTTCCGACTCCAAATATCCCTTCGCTTTCCGCATCCGGAGCTTCGTTTGGGAACAACGGACTTTTCCGGCGTCTACACATTCCATATTATGTAAAAATTATTAAATATCCCCTTTTGTCTCAATAAATATATTTTATGAATTTTAATGTGGCGTCGTTAGGCTATCAAGATTTTGTATGGGAAATCATAACTCTATCGCATTTCATTGAGTTAAATATTTGTGTCATTGGTTTTGTTTTTCTAAGAATATGTGTCAAAAACCAATGATTTTTTACACTAAATATCAAGTTATGTTGGTTTTATATATATTTTTCTCACATAATTATAACTTTGATTTATCCTTAATCTAAGTATATTATATTTTATAGGGATTTCATCTCAGTTTACATTCTGTTTGAGACTTTTTTGTTATTATGCACCAATAATGTTTTATGTGGTGTATATACTTTTCTTTAACATATTATATCATTAATATCAATATTATCATGTTATTATAAGTTTTGATTAATTTTATTCTTTAAATATTTTTATTTAATTAATTATCCAGTGGTAAGAGGCTCTTTAACTAAAATGTCATTTTAAATTTTTTATTGATTTATTTATCTAAATATTTATCATTAGTGTCCATGTTTTAAAAAAATTAAGGGTTTATTTATATATAAATTATTGTCATTAAATTTTAATTCCATTAAAATTTTCAATGTCTAATTGGACACTTTGATTTAATAATATTCTTTTTAAATGTATTAATTTTTTTTTAAATTGGAATGATTAAGTCAATATCATGAAATGATATATTGTGAATGAAAATATGGAAATATTATTTTTCTATAAGATGGTTTTATATTTTTCGATTATGCTATGGTTCTGTGGAATTGATGATGTATACGGGTGGTTCCATGATAAACTGAGGGCAGGGGAGCCAAGGATACCTATCCAATACATTGGATAATGTGACAGAGGTAATGTTAATGATTCTGCTAATAGATTTAGGAAATATATTTTGATGGGTATTCCAAAAGTAACCATGAAAGATTCTCACTATGTAGATGTTAATTCTATAATGTATGGATGATATGGATGACACAAGTTACCTTAATGTTTTATTATTTCTATGATGTTTTTTATGAAATATATGATTACATGATGTATGATAAATAGTTTATGTTTCATGGGTATAAAATATGATTTTGTGAAAATGTTTTCATATGTTTTAAACATTAATGGACTAATGGTTTTATTCTTTATTGATCTTTGTATGCTCATCCAACATTTTTGAAATATTTTCCATAGCATATAAGGATGGTTAAGAGAATGGAATATGTCAAGAAAATTTTTATCAAGAAAAATAAATCATGTTTTGTTCAATGTGTTTCCTTTGGTGGAACAGGTGGATATGTGGTGTAATTGTCCACATGTAATCTATGGTCTGATATGTCATAGTTATTGGATAATTATATAAAAGTACAAACTTAAATGTTCATTATTCTAAAATATGGTCAAATAATTATCTTAACTCAAGATTATGTAATGTTTATTGTTGGGGCCTTATAATACATATGAGTTTATCACTATTATGTTGACATGAATTAGTGATATTTTTAATTATCAAAAATATTTTAGTGACTCTATATATACAGAAATAATTTTCTATAATATCCAATGAGTTTTCTAACTAGTTGGGCACCAAAAGTCACTATCATAAATGATGCTAAAGATTTTGTGAACACTCCATTTTAGGAACTCCTAGGTTCTCTCATGACATATGAGATAACCATAAAGTTATAAGAGGAAAAAGAAGCTAATAATGTCAAGGAAGGTAAAAGAATTAATTTTTTTCTAATCAAGAAATGATATGTGAACAATTAATTAATCTGACATTTAAAAATTAACAAAGATAATGGAAATGTACTATAAAAAATAAATCCTTTTGAAACATAATCAAGAAAATCCATAATTCAAGGTATCATTTTTTTAAAAATATAGAGACTTATTAAAAAATACTTTTCCCTTGAAAAATAAAAGGTATAAATAAATCAATCAAGGAAATAAATCAATAATGGCCTCAACTTGGAGAACATACATGAACTGAATTTCAAAATGTTGATAAACATCTGAAAGTACCATATTAATGATACCTAATGAGGATTTAATTTATTTTAGTTTGAAATTTTATCTTTATCTTTCTCATTATTAATTATTATATTTATCTTTTTTATTATCTCATCATGATCCTATCAATTCAAAAAGAGAACATCAAAAAGTATTTTTGATCCATATTCAAATATTCAATATATTTAAAAGAAATAAAATATTTTTATTCACAAAAGTACCAAAATTTATAATAAAATGATGTTAGAATTTAAATTAAAAAAAACTAGTAAGGTATAATATTTTTAATTTCAAATTAATTATGTTGAAAATTTTATTTATCATCACTCCCATGTGGAATAGAATTTATGTAAGGCCATTTTTTCTCAAAACCCTATTTGAAATCACTATGGAATTTCCTTTTCAAAAAAATCTAGTTTTTCCAACAATCAAAAAATTATTACTTTTGTAAATTAAAATTCTCCAAATTGATATCTTAATTATTAAACTAAATTTTATCTTCTATATTATGAAGGAATATATAATATTTATAAATATTGTAGGAAAAAAATAATTAATCCCTCCTCTAATTTTTCAATTGTAAAAAATCATTTAAACAACCATGGTTTCAAAAATACTTATTATCTATCTTATGTTGACCCTAGATATTTGTTCCAAATGATATAGTTTTTTAATAATTTAAAAAACAAGAGAATAAAATTAAGAATCTACATGGTAAATGGATAGTTTCTTTCCAATTCATATATGTGGTCATCCTTCTCACTTCAATCATATTGATTATTTTAACACAAGGAATTTAATTTTTCCTGATAATTTAAAATGTAAAATTATAGGTATTAGCTGGATTAGATTATTCAAATATTGTATTATTTAATTAAATTATTCTCAAATGTATGAAGAATAATTTTTCTAAAAATTATTCAATTATGTTACATAAATTTAATAATTACTTTTATAAATGACTTTGGTATTGTTTTAATTTTAATGTAGTTCTTTTATTTTCAACATACAATATTATAGATGTATTTAATTTTTATTAAAATATAATTCATGAAAAATAATATATTTTAAAGTCAAAAAATTATTATTTTGGTATTTTGTATCTGTTCTTATGTCATTATAATATTAATTCTTAGGTAAATATCAATTATAAACTAGAAAGAAATTTATGTTTCACCCTTTTAATGAAAACTTAGTTTCTGAATATTTTCTTCATAGAAAGTAACTCAATTACTCCATCAAACATAAAAATATTTTTCCTCCACTATGTCCTTGAACAATTTCATCTAGATCTTTTTGGGAAAAATTAATTTTCTAGTATTAGAGGTTATATTTAAAAATTTATAATTGTCAATGACATTACTAGATACACACATGTTTTATTATTATCCCATAATAATGAGTCATCTAATGTTTCATAAAAATTTACGGTAAAGTAAGAAAATTAAAAAATGTCTTAAAACAATTTTCCAATATTATTGACCTTAGTGAATACTTTGATATGAATTTCTTTTATGTGGTTTGTGATTTTCAATGTTATCATCAAAAAAATTATACTCATTGAACGCATCAATGAAATAGGTTTTTCAAACATAGAAATAGATCCCTCCAGGAAATACCTATGACATTATTAAAATAAATTACCATTCTTTATTATAGTTATTTTGTAAAATTAATTCCACTATATTTATCTTTATCTATGTCCTCTTATGTCACCTATTTGGAAACAATCATTATGAACATTAGAAAGGTGAAATTCTAAAAAATTTCATCATTGAAGTATTTTGTTTAAATTCAATATCCTTTATAGAAAGTATAATTTAGAAATGTTTGAATTTAAATTTTATTATCATATTTTATTTTGTAATATAAAATAAAAAAACATTATATGACCATAATTAAAAGACCAAAACCCGAGAAGTGTCCATTAATATATATTTTTTTGGAGAATCATCTTAATGAAAATAAAAAAAGTGATGATAATGATTAAAAACCTAATTTGACCTATCATAAAACTCAGTATTCTTAACTAGTAACATCATGAACCTCCTCATTGTCTTGCGTTGATGAAGAGGTGATATGCAACCTTAAGAGACGTCCTGATGCTGCCAATGTCTGGAAATAAATGTTGCAGGATACAAGAAAAATTGGGGAATTATTTTTATTAAAATGAAAATAACCATACAAACATGCATATATCAAAAACCGCTACATGATACATGTTATAAATGTTACAAAATACAAGAATATTCAAAATACTGACACAACCAAACCTCAATAATCTAAATTTTGGGTACCTAGTGGAAGACTAAAAAAACAAAAGAGGCTATGACCCAACCCCACAACTCCACACCATTCTCTATGCTCCAAGAACCACAGTACCTCAAAAAAATCATGATTCACCACTAAAAAATTGAGACACATTACCTTTAACCATATCCTGGAATATATCATATACCAAAGAACCAATATGCCATAGAAGGGGGTGAGTAATAACACTCATTAGGTTATCCAAAAATAAATTCTCTACTCACAACACTGGGTTATAATATTTTGCAACCATTTATATAAAATAGTGATATAAATCTAGTAAAAAATTCCAAATTTTACAGAATTCCAAAAGCAGCCAGACAAATATCACTTTTGAATAAAACACCACAATTTTATTAAAAGAACAATAATTCATACCAGGCATTCCATTAACCAAATTCCACATTTACTTTATCATAACTCAATACAACTACTCCATCACATGCATATCCGAACCATATATCCAAGTTTTACAAACACACACCCACATATATTTGAGATATGTTTTCCCGTTGATTGTAAGACATCACATCTGAACCCATCCACTTTTTATTGTGGGGATTCCCATCTAGTCCTCTTTTATCATGGTCAATCTTTCCCATTATCCCTCCTTTACCAACCATGTGTAACCTCATATGTCAAAAACATTTTCAAACACATTAATCGGAATTCCATCCATCAATACATGCCCAAAACGAAACCACATAACAATTTATTACTTCATATAAACAAAAAATATCGTAACAACTTGTTAAGACAAAAATTATCAAAAATAAAAACCTGTATATCTAAATAAAAACGTCTATAATATTCAAAAACCATTTCAATAAAATCATCTTTTCATGAAAACACCCCCATCCATTCTCTACTTTACGTTAATAAAATACACATTTTATTAAAAACCATTCTCAAAACTCATTTTCCATTAAACAATTAATCATAACAATTTTAAAAGCATCATTCTAATACCCAAAAATGACCACAATTCACCACAATAACCCATTATCCCCTTAATTCCCTGAAAATAAATAAATGGGTTCCCAATAATTCTTCACACATCAATATCACAGTTAATCTCACTAAAAATATTTAATTGGAGATGAGGGTGAATCCTACTGCCTTAGAGTTTTTGAAAAAAATGACCAATGTGAAATCACACCAAAAATCCCAATGAAACCTAAATAAAAATTCCTTATATTTCTTTTCTTAGATTAAACTATCCCAAATATCAAAATTTTTGGAAACAATAACCCTATATCTACATATGACTGGTGTATATCTAGAAAACCAAGAGAGAGGGATATCTAGATAAAATGATACCCATGAAAAAAACAAGAATTGAGATTTATATAATGGAAATCGGCTTAAATCCACGAAAAAACCCTTTTAGATGCCTCCAAGAGGAGTGGGAAGGGTTCGTTATCCCATGAGAAGAGAAAACCTTGAGTTGGGTTTGAGTGGGAGAGGAGACGAGTTCATTAGTGTAAATCATGATTGACATCAGTTTTAAAAACCAATTTTTTAATGCTGTTCATGGTTAGATCAAATGGTTAGAAAAATTGTTAGCTAATTATGTGACTGATGGTGTCACAAAGGGTTCACCGCATGGTTAGACAGACTATGCCCATACCATGTAAAACCCCACTATCTCAAGTATCCCAATTTACTTGAGTGTGCTGTATATTTTGGAAATTTTCTCATTAACCATGTGCCAACTACTTTTATTGTAACTCACTATTTAGTGTTACCTCAGATTCTCTCCAAGTTTCCACTATCCTTCTTCAAAAGCTTCATCCCAATAAAAATCTCAAACCTTTTGAAAACCATTTCAAACTCTCACAAACATTACCTAACAAAATTATGTACATAAAAATACATAAAAAAGTGTTACATAAATAAAATAGGGTAAATAAATTCTCCACATCATCGAACATTCCATCCTTGTAAATTGGGCACCCATTGCTTTTCCATAAGACCTCAGGCCATTTCTCTGCCTTCTCTTTCTCCGTCTCCCACTTATGATCCTAAATCTGACCATGATAACCCAAAACCCGAACAAGAATTATTGGTTTACCATAAAATACTTTCTCTTTCATATCAATTATCCAAACATGCACACAAACCAATGATGGATTTATGCAAGCTCAACATGATCACATTGAATCGCATGATCTGGATCCAGATGAAAATTATTCAATAGAGACACATGATACACATTATGCACTACAATAAATCATGCTACAAAATCCAATAGATATTTGACCTCTCCAACCCTTGAAATTATCTGAAAAGGCCCAATATACCTCAGAGATAAAGACCCTTTATTTCCAAACTGTGGATGTCCCAACCTAGGAGAGCTTCTCAAGAACACATGATTACCCACCTAGAATGAAAATGTCCATCAATTATGGTTTTAATATCATTTCTAATGACTCTGATCCATATATGTTATTTTACTAATGAACATAATCTTCTCTATAGTCTCATAGACATGTATCCACCCAACCATCAATTTCACAACTGTTTCCACACAACATAGTGAAAAATGAAATGGGTGCCAATAAAATGCTTCAAACAGATCCATATGTGTCGAGTCCCAATAACTATCATTGTAGGAGAACTCGACTAATGGAATGATCACCTCCCATGAGCCACCAATATCAATCACAAAATCCAGAAATGTATCTTTCAATTTTTGTATCATTGTCACATATTTTCCATCCGTATGTGGATGATATGCCATACTCATTGTAAATTGAGTCCCAAGGTCTTGTTGTAGGGAATTCTGTAAACAAGATGTGATCCCTGGATCTTCAACATCATATCTGAAACACCATTCCTATTTACTACCTCCTTAATATAGTTTTTTGGATAGGTCCTCCACTGTATGATATTGATTTTTAATGATGAAATGAGATTAATGTTTGAGACAATCCACTATCACACTAATTTCATCATGCTTTTGGACAATTATTGGATGACTTTTTACAAAATCCATCATTATCTACTCCCATTTCCACACTGGGAAAGGTAAATAATTCAACATACCTTATGACCACTAATCCTTATTCTTGATTTTTTATTAAGTAAATAATATCAAAACTAACATTTCTATATTAATTTTCATACCCACCAACCAGAACTAGTCTTTTAATACTATTTATATTTCTGAGTTTAGTGATGGAAAACACATTCAGAATGATGAAAAGAACTGAGAATTTTCTCATGAATGGACACAGATACAACTATCTAATTAAACAATCAAAACACTAAATTCACATCTAATGTCTAGACAACAATGGTTAACCCAAAAATGAATTTTGGTGACATAGAAACACTATGAATGGGACATATTCTACTCTTTAACCCAGCCAACCAAATCATGAACCTGCTAGAATGAAATGAAAATAGAAAAACCACACTGTTCATCACATTAAGACCTCATGTTGTCTATAAATGACATAAACATACACTAATTTCATTCTTGTATCACCACTATAGAATATTTTTTGATAATGAAACCTCCACAATAATTTCCTTACTCGGTCTGTACATCATGTAAAAGTCAAACATCTGGCTACACTCTATCTAGCTCCATTGTCTCAAATTTAATTCTCTATGTGAAATAATATTCTTCATGCTACCATGAATTTCTCAGAAAATAGATATTGACTCCATGTTTTCATAGCATGAACCACCACCATCAACTCCAAATCATGCATTGGGTTGTTCTTGTCATGAAACATCAACAGTCGTGAGCCATATGCAATCACATGTCCCCTTTGAAAGATGATATACACCAACCCTGTTCTTGATGCATCATAAAACACCACATAACCTTTCCCTAGTTTTTGAAATACAATGTTTTGAACTAATTTAAGTCATTCCATAATCTATTAGAAATATTTACAGCACATTTCATTATAATGAAATGAAACATTATTCACTATAAAATCTATCATAGGTGAATATAATCACAATAACTCAAGAAAATAGCATCAATAATACCAAGATAGATTAGGGAAGATCCCTATATCAGAGATATTCTTCAGTTGTTTCCAAGAGATAATGTCCTCTATCTTCTCCGGATCGATTAAAATACCTATCTAGTAAATGAAATAGACATGAAATCATAACTATTGTATCCTAAAGTCACACTTTGAAAATATACCATACATCCGATTATTTCTCAAGATTCCCAACATTACATCTAGGTGTTTATCATTCTCCATGATGGTCCTCAAATACTCTAGTATGTTATCCACGAATACCACAATGATATAATCTATATATCTAGGAAATATCAAATTCATTAGTTCCATAAAGACCAATTTTTCATTAGTAAGTCTAACGTTCATAACCACTTGCTCTTAATGGCCAAATATACTTCTAAAAACTAATTTTGGGAATATCCGGATTTGTCCATGTCAATTTATCATATCCGGCCCGCAAGTCAATTTTGATGAACCATAGAGGTCCCCTCAATTGATAAAACTGGTAATCAATTTGAGGAAGTGGATATCAATAATTTATAGTAACTTTGTTGAGATTACGATAATCAACACATAAATAAAGAGTGGAATACAACATCTTAACAAACAAAACTGGCACAACCCATGAATACATGCTAGGCTAGATGAAACCATTGTTTTTATGCTCCACTAATGGAAGTTTCAATTCTCTAAATTTTTCATGTTCCATCTGATAAGATGGATTTGAGATTTGAATTGTCTCAGAATGGAAATAAATAATAATTTCCACTTTTCTTAGAGGTGGAAACCCTTATAATTCTAATGAAAATACATACATTAACCGATCAACCACTACTGGAAACTACTTATCCCAATATCATTATACGATTCAAAAGATAATTATATTTATTAATATGATATCATCTGAACCGTAGGTTTCAAAAATCATATTCCATCAACATGTACATTCTTTTATCCTCTAAAAAGTTGTTTGATTCCATCCCATATTGGGAAACTTACTTTTCGCACATAATAATGGATGTGGGACTTAAATAGTGTCATAAAATCCATCAACATGATTATATTGTATATGTACATATCAAGAATTGGTATGTACCAGATCAAATAAACCCCACCCACAACATTAATATGTGATCTAAACAAGAAGTATTAAATCACACATTGAACTAGAGGAGTTTGTTGTGTTAAAACTGCATGCATCAATTCCATGTTTAAACCCAAAAAATAAATGTTATATGATGAAATAAATGAATAAGAAGAACCCGTATCAAAAACATCTTTCCTAAAGGTCTTATTCAATCGAATATTACCTCAAAATGTGGATAATTCCAACAAATAAGCCACAACAAGCTTCCGAGATCCAGAAATCTTCTTGGTTGTAACACTCTCCCTTCTATTACCATGCTGAAACATCCCCTACTAAGGATTTGTGGTATTACTAGAATTATCATGACGAAGTAAGATCATATGATTTGGAGTATGGTAATGAACCTATCCAATCAACAAATAGTACACCTTTGACCCGTGAGTAGTTTCTCAAACATGAAACCTCGAAGCATTGTGACAATAACAGTAAAGATTCCACATCTATAGGGAATTATGACATTATCAAGTTCATTTTGTATAATCTTGCTGCATGTAGCCTATAGGACAACACTAATTACATCCTATATTATTATGTTTATTTGGAAGATGATTCACAAATCCTACAATTGGATTTTTGTCCATACACCCTCCCATGAAATAAGTGCCCCTCTTCTGCATGTTCCCTACGTTAGAGTTCCCACTATTCCCCATTAGTACCAAAACACTTCCCCTACATATAGCCCCAAATATATCCCTTTAAGACATTGTTTCTATATTAAAAATTCCCATATAAAAACTTGTACATAGAACCAAAAATTTTGAACGAATTTCATGCATCATACATATTTCAAATCTATGTTCCTTAGTGATTGAGTAGCCTCTACCTCATGTGAAAATGACACAATGTTCATAAACATAGCTGCATATTCTATCTCTGACATGTTCTCCTACTTCAATCTGAATACATAATTTTCTCGCTGAATTTTTATTATATGTGGGTGGAATGGTTTCTTAAAAAATTCTTCAAAACCCTCACATGTCATACATTCGTTGGATCTTTCCTAGACAGCCAACTCCCAACACTGATGTGAAATCTCATCCAACATGTACATTGCTAACATCACTTTTAACTCTACTAATTTCCCCAGGAAATATTATATCAAATAAATCATATTAAATCATACATATTACCTTTCTTACTCTAAATTACACTAAATAATGGGTGGTTTTTTCTTTTGAATCGAAAATGGCGATCCACATGCCCCAGGTCATCCCTTTTATTTCCATTGTCCACTGCATGGAATTCAGTCATTATACTCTATAGTACTTATTGGATCACTAGTGTCAAAGGTGATACAACATTTTTCATATAATACTCAAATTGTTCTATACAATGTCTACCCAGTTCCATTTTTTCAATATAAGTTTTACCATAAGTCTCACTCCCTAGAAACTAAAGTCATACAATTTCAAATTCAAATAAATTGAATAGTCAAGAATATAGTTTCCCAATGATCCCATTTTAATATGTTAAACCATTTGAAAAAATACATTATGTTTTGAAAATCGTCACATTTTTAAAATACCACACTGATTATATTTTTAAAACTGATGTTTCAGAATCTATTTCTATATTTTTTATAAATCCAAAACATTCATATCTGAGATAAATATTTACAATAAATTAAATATAAAATCCAAAATGAAATTCATTTTTATCATGAATGCCACTCTCATCTTATTTTCTACACCCATGATAATGATATCATAATACTATAAGTGTCTCCAAAACAATTATTTACCCAACTCCCAGGTAAATTGATGTTTATCATAAAAGGGTTTGATACATCCTTTTATGCTATACATTTCACATTTTGAAAATCATATTTCTTGCTACCATCTGATCTCAATGAATAGAAAATGGATGAATTCAAAAACCAAGATTTACAAGTGATGTATAGAACAAAAAATAGCATCATTAATTTTACGCCAAGGACAAAACAAGCTGATACAACTTGTAACATCACCTCACTCCTCATTGGATTAAGTTGAGGTGGAGGAGATACTCATCCTTGAGTGATGTTCCAAAGTTGCCGAAGTATGGAAATAAATATATTGGGCTTAAATAAGAATTAGGGAATGATTTTTCATTGAAATTAAAATAACCAGCCAATGTTCCTTTATCACATGCCACTACAAGTTTCCGATGAATAATTTTTCACAATGAAACACTACCTAAAATACCAACACAACCAATACACAATAATCCAAAATCAGAGTACCAAGAAGAAGACTCACAACAAGTCCCAAAGAATCTATGAACAATTATAAATCTCCACACCATGATCCATACTCCAAAAACTCTAATACTACCCAAGAATCATGATGAACCACTAAAATAATGAGACACATTTCCTTTACGCATGTCCCAGAATAAATCATCTAAAAAAGTACCAACATTCCAAAGAAGGGGGGTGAGTACTAATACTCAATAGGATTTCCGCAAATGACATCCTTACATACCTCACAAGGATAGAACACATTAGAATAGTTTATATAAAACAATTATATAATAAGAATAAATGATGCCACAGTTTTTAGAATGCCATACACATTTTTACCAAATCCACTTTTTCATAAAACAACAATTTTCAAGGAAAACAACCAACCAATGTATCCAAACACTTGTTTAACCCAAGTACCCTTTTACACTGTCATAACCCATTCCAACATTCATTACTGCATGCATATCCCAACCATATGGCCATGTTTCACACACACACTCACCCAAAAGTGGTGTTATTTTTTATTGTGGAACGTCACATCCGAACACTTCCACCTTTTATAGAGGTAAATAAACCCCACTTCTCTTTGATGGTGATCCTTCACACTCAATATCACACCTTTCCCAATGATTCATAACCTCTTAAGAAAAAATTTTTAACCACATTTATCAATATCACATCAATAAATGTGTTCCAAAAAATATGCGACACAACAATTTCCAATAGAATATAAACAAAAAAAATTCCAAACAACACGCTAACCAACTATTTTCCAACCAAACATCCCTTTAAGTCAAATAATATTTTCCATAATATTCCATAATCATTTCAATAAAATCATATTTTTCTAAAAACACTATTTTAACCCATCCATGATCAAATTCACTTGAATAAGAGCCTCATTTTTTGAAAACCATTTTCACAGCTCATTTTCGATTAAACAATCCAACATACCGATTTGAAAAGAAACATCTTAAAATCCCAAAAAAAACCATAAGTCACTAGAATAAGTTATTTTCCCCCCAATTCCACAAACATCACAAAATGGGTTCTCAAAAAATTATCACTCATGAATATCACAATAAATCTAAAGAAAAACTATTAATGTTAAATAAAATCCTTCTTGTTCTATCCAAATGGAGATGATAGTGAATCCAACTACCTTAGTGTTTCAGGAAAACTGACTATCACTCAACCTCACCACAAATCCATGTAAAATATCTAAAAAAACCCCTCCTTAGATATGTTTTCCTAGCTTCAACAAGTCCAACTCTCAACAATATAGGCAACTCAAAACCTATATCTATATGCCACAAATTTACATAAATATTAAAATAGAAATACAGAGAACTATATATAAGTAAAATTGTGAAAGAACTAAAAAGGGAGACTTTCTAGAGGAGGATCCCCTTCAAACCACCACATAAAGCCTTTAAAATACCTCCAAGATGAACAACTATGATTCCCTAACCCATAAGAATATAAAATACTATGTTGGGTTTAAGTGGGAGACTAAATGAGTTTTTTAGTTTAAATTTAGTGTTAACCCATTTTTAAAATCCCTATTTTTATTTTTGTGCCTAGTTTAATAGCACAGTTTGACAAATGGTGCACTAACCATGTCAACACTACAATCCCTAAGGGTACCCCAAATAGTTTTGTAACACTTTTAGAAATGTTGTGTGCCAACTATGCAAAATACCACTATCTCAAGTTCCATGATTTACCTAGGTTGTCCACATGATTTGGAAATTGTGCGCCATAACCACATGCCCACCCCTTTGCATGTACCTCTCGTTACACGGTTACTTGGGATAGTAGCACGGTTTCCACTAACTGTGCTCAAACTGTGCACCTCAGGATAGACCTCCAAGACTTCTAAAAATATTTCAAAACTCTCCCAAATATAACCCAAAAAATTTATATATATAATTATACATAAACAATTGTAACATACATAAAACTAACGTTACTAAAAAACTAGTTAATGATTATCAAGAATCATAATCCTCACCATTATCTTTTTGTAGGTTTCAATCAAAATATCACCCTCTAGTAAAATGTATATGATATTTACATTCTAAAACATCTACTAGAGGGTAACTATTAAAAATTATTGAACATAAACCATAATATTTTACTTTGAACATAAATTAATTCATGACACTAAAAGTTGTGATTATTTGATACGTTATATGAAAGAGGGGTTGAAAAAATATCAAACGAACATTATTTTTAATTTAATTGTATTTCCTGATAAATATACTATTATTTCAACCAAGTGTCCATTTTTAAACAATAATTCCAAAAATGGAAATGTTATCTAGAATAAGGTGTCACGACCCATCCTCGGGGTCCATGCCGTGACTACCACAAGCCCGTCGTCCATAGGCCAGGGGATGGTGACTAGCACCAAAGGCGTAAATCTGATAAAAAGGGAATGCATTGCCTTTATGATACGTAAACACACCCAACCAGAGTACAAGTAGAAGAAAAAATTATGTAAAACTGAAAACAAAAGTAGTGCTGAAAGTAGGGGGCCGGAAATACAATCCAAACTATAAAGTACAAGTTAAAATACAAAACAGCTAGAAGGTGACAAGCAGCTCCGGAATCGTCCACTTCGGATCCTACCTAATGGGTAGGTACAGATAATACAGCTCCTAGATCGTCCACCACGGTTCCTACCTAAAGGTTAGGTACAAGTAGCCTCCTCAGTGCCCCCATCTGTCAACCTCCTCCAGGTACCGACTCATCGTGAGGTCCAACTCTGGGTACCGACTCGTCGTGAGGTCCGCATCCAGGTGTCGTCCAGTCCTCGTACACTCGCCCTCCATCAGCGCTATCCGTTGTCTGCATCCAACACAATGGGGTACTGGCATAGCCCAAGTAGGGGTGACTATAATGATACTCAGTAGGGACCTTGAGACCCCCAAGGTCTCACTAAATCCAACAAAGCTAAAACACAAAGAAATATCTCAAAAGATAAACTTTACTTAGGTATATGGCCATACATATACCTATGTTATCTTGTAACCCATCTCAATGATGAGGAAAAATCAGAAAGGTAATTGACTCAGTTAAAACAAGGATTTTTATTCACGATGATGAAAACACACCTGCTAGAGAAATCCTCCTCTTTCGAGTGCAGTAGTCCTATCATCCCTATGAGGTGTTATTCACTAACCGTAGACTGATAAGGTACTCCTCCACTGTCGATTACCACGGCTCTGCCACCCCATCACAGTAGTGCTCCCCCTACTAGCCTACAGAGGTACTCCTCCTGTCGAGTACCACGGGTCTGCCACCCCAACACAGTAGTGCTCCCCGACATGGGTCTTCCACGCCAACACAGTAGTGCTCCCCACTGGGCTAGTAAACGTCACTCCGAAATGAATCGGACAAGCAGGCATCAGGTCTCAGTCAGCTACAAGGTCATCATACTCCGTATGCTCATCTCCGGGAGGATCCACTCCACGGGCTACTGTTTGACACTCCACGTGTCACAATGTTCCAAGAAGAAGTATCTCAAAGTACCGCCTTGTCGGGGGGTCTCAACGCAAAAGACGGCGTGTCAATCGGATTCCCAGTCTGTGAGTTATTAGCTTTTTCTGAGGGTAACGACCCCTAGGCTATTAGAATTAGTGGGGCCGCCCTTCCCAAACTGGCCGGCTAGGCCGGCCGGCCTTTGGGCATAAGCGGTCCACACGGCGGGCCACAGCTCTTTCGGCGTGGCGCCCTCCTGGCACCATGGATTTGGTCCACCTGTATGGCCGACAGGCTGACCGATTTTGCATCGTGGAAACCTCCTTGCGCAGCAGCTCACCTCCGCCCGGCCGATCGATGGGCCGACCGATCCTTCAACGGAAGCGGACCGCGATACGGGCCGTGGTTCCTCCCACACAGTCGGCGTGACGGTGCCGGAATCCTTCACTGCGTTCCTGACACGGCGTGACGGCGTCATGCCTTTTCCACCTTTGGTTGTCGATTCTGAGAATAATAAACTAGATCAATGAAGGGTCGTTAGGCCGTGTTCATTCGGGCCACACCCTCTGAATAAAGTGATATAAATTGGATATATTTAAACAACGATTCCCAACAAATAACGGGTTACGAAAACATTCACTTTCAAGAAAAACGCCTACCTCAACAATTGATGACGAATGTCCCTGTCGTGGAAGACGGCGTCACGAGGTGAGGATTCATGGACATCGTCGAAGTGCACCCAAGGAGGAAACGACATCTCCTCTGTTATCATGGAGAAAATAATTTAAGGTGTGTTGTCGATCTTTGTGGAAACAGATGTCGTTCTTCGACAAAAGAGAAATTCCCCTCTTTCTTAACAAAATCTCTCTCTCAAGAAGATTCCCCCCAACAAAATAAGTGCCAACCAAATTAAAATAAGGTTTCACCTTGTTTTAATTAATCATGCTTGGCCATTCAAAATTTGAGTCTCTTAAATAAATAATTGAATTGGTTTCATTAATTAAAAAGGTTGTGTTGGAAAAAGTTAAAGAGGGAGAGAGGAGGAGGTGAGAGGTCTCATAAATGGGAGAGTTGTCAACGTTAACATGGGAGTTTAATGGGGGGGTTTAATGTGGGTTAAGGTGTTTAGGGGGAAGGTGAAAGGTCGGGGCTCGTGTGGTCCCCACCTTTCAATTATCCACACATGGGACGTTTGGTGGGTATGGGCCCCACCAACAACTTCCCATGGGATGAATTAACCTCATTAGATATAGAATAAAATTATACAGACAATTTTATTTACATCTATAATTAAACCCCAAAAATTAACATCTCCTCCTGCAAAAACTCAACTACAGTAAAGGTCCCCTTAAGCAATTATCGGCGTTGCGAGTTCATCGGTGCCCACAGATTTCAATTCTGAGCACCGGTTCAAAAGATAAAAAAACCTGCTTATTCGTTCCCTGAACATACCTGAGCTAAACTTTGGATATTGATTCAGGGCACACCGAGCCTTGGATTCAAGTATCGCCAGAAGCTACAGACTAGTTTAATTCCAAGGAAATTAAGAAAAAAAATTCCTTGAAATTTTCAGGTCTTTACATTACTCCCACCTTAGGGAATTACATCTCCGTAAAGCTATAACACAAACTAGGGAAACTAATGGAGGTACCAAGAAGGAATTTGAGCCTCCCTCTCCCATGTGCTCTACTAGAGGTTTCCCGCGCTGCCAGCGAAAGTGCACAAGAGGAATCGATTTTCACCGTAATACCCACTCCTATTGATCTTCAACATCTTCTAGATCCTCGTGAAATTCTCCCTATCATCGATTTCTATCTCCCAGTGGTTGATGATTATGGATAGGTCATGCACATATCTCCTGAGTTGAGATACGTGAATATGCCATGCACCCGGTGCAACTGAGGTGAAAGCATCAAGCTGTACGCCACGTCGCCTACACTGCTGAGGACCTAGAAAGGTCCAATGAACCTTGGAGATGACATGCCACCTCAGCAAAATCAATATTGACCTCATCGAGTTGAGACTCGTAGGAAGACATGGTTTCCATCCTCAAACTCCGGTGGTCTCTGTATCCTATCAGCATAGGACTCCTGTCTGCTATGTGCAGTCTTCATCCACTCCTGGATGATCTCCACCTTCTACTGTAGCCTCAAGATGGGTGCACTAGTCAACCTATGCCTCATCTCCTATAAAGTTCTGTTGGAATCTCTCTAACCACATAAAGAGTTTCCCCTTCTTCGTAAATGATAAAAGCGGTGCAACAACTCTGAACAAGTCTGGCACAAATCTAGTTCTGGTTGACTCATGAATGATCGACTGCACATACTTATGCATGATTCCATCTTGTGCTGTCTGGGGATTTCTTTTCACCAACCAAGGAAAAACCCATTGAAAAATTGTAGGTAAACCGCAACCTTTTTGCGTAATATAGTCAATCTGTGTATGAACTGTGGTTTCACAATCCATACCCAAACTAACGTCGTAAGGCCTCGACGCTGCCACTAAGAGGTTTCAACCGAAACTCTCACCTCAAGGGCCAGATCATACCGTCGGCGTAACCGTGATTATCGAGTCTCCTCCCAAAGTTATCTCCAGATGTGAGGGTCAAGTAAACAGCTTAACTAGAATCTCAAGGTATGGGACGAGATTCGGGGAAGGAAGGAATGATTCGTATCAATGTTTATTGTTACAACAGCTAGTAGTAGACACAGACTATACCTATAATCATTCCGAGAGACCTTGGGTCACACTCTTTGACCGACTGCAGCTACTATCTTCCCTTGCCCTCCTGATCCCTCATCCTGGTGGGGAAACAATGGTGGGTGGTTATATCATGTCGAAAAGTACATCACCACATACTGCCCTCCTAGCTATGCTTCTAGTTCTGCTATTTTGTAGATTCATCTGTCATTTACACTTCCTCTTCTTAAAACATTTTACTCACCCATGTCTCCTAGACTGGTACCAGTTTCCTGCTTTCCCACTGCTTACCTTCACTGGTTGTTTCCACTAAGCCAAAGAATTCTCATCCACAAAGGTTCTCTCTAACACCCTAAAACAAGTAGGAATACATAGAGGAAAGGGGATGGCTTACATATCCTTAAAACACACCTCCCTCTGAGGGATGATCTCTAAAGAACTAATCGAATCATTGTAATCAAGCACTAGGACTGAATGGTATGCCTATTTGATTACTCAACAACCGACATGTCATCCTACCGAAGCTTTATAAGCTCTATAAAACACTCTACCACCTCCTCAAGCCTGTCCTTAGCCGCCTGTGACTCGGGCTCGCCTAGGAACCTAAGGGTATCTGATGCTGAAACACGTGTAAGGCACTATGCCTACATGTGTCATCTATTGGTACCACCGGTTGTAACTATTGACCAACAGGTAGTGATAGAGCCGACACACTACCTGAAGTTACTATCTCAGACATTGGTCCACGTACCGAAGTACCATCACTATGCCGACCATCCTCATGGTCACTCACTGGGAAACACTAGTAGTAAAGATCACCATATGCTCTACTAGTGTCTAAACTATGTGTAGAACCCTAGAAACCACCTCCATCCATTCCACTACTGCATGGGAATATGCCTCGCCTCGTAACCTATGAGGCCTCTACTATAGGAACTCGTGCAACACGCTCCGTCAGTGTGCACCATCCACTAGTATGACAGGTTTCATCTGCAGTCTAATGGGTGGTGGTGCTGCTGGTACACCACTCGAAGGTGACAACATAGAAAGAGGGCCCTACACTGGAGCCTCGTCGCTTGGTGGGTCGTCATCGTGTACTCTATCAGAACTCCAACTGTTTTTCTGCGTGGAGGCATCCTGAACAGGTGTGACATGGTCAAACGATTTAAACCTGGTGAGCTGACCTGGTTTGAGATGTCATTAAAGAAAATTTTTGGAAACACTCATGCAATTACTATTTTTGTGCATTGAGTCAGAAATCATAAGTCAGGATCCTTGTGTATGGATACGTCGGCCTCCGCACCAACACTGGACTCCCTAAACTGATAACCACACTTGGAACCCTTAACACTATTTATTTAAATAAAGGAAATATCAGAGTCATATGTTCTATGGTAGAACCGACTCCTCTAATACCAATTTTTCATGAGCCGTCCTCGGGGTCCGTGCCATGACTACCCCAAGCCTGCCTTCCATAGGCCAGGGGCTGGCGACTAGCACCAAAGGCATAAATCTGATAAAAAGGGAAGGTATTGCAATTATGATATGTCAACACACACAACCAGAGTACAAGAGGAAGAAAACACGAAGTAAAACTGAAAACATAAGTAGTGATGAAAGTAAGGGGCCAGAAATACAAGCCCAACTGTAAAGTACAAGGTAAAAGACAAAACAACTGGAAGGTGACAACCAGCTCCTGGATCATCCACCTCAGATCCTACCTGAAGGGTAGGTATAGATAGCGCAACTCTTAGATCGTCCACCACGGTTCCTACCTGAAGGGTAGGTACAGATAGCCTCATTAGTGCCGTCAACCATGAACCTCCTCTAGGTACCGACTCATCGTGAGGTCCACCTCTAGGTACCTACTTTTCGTGAGGTCCACCTCTAGGTGTCGTCCAGTCCTCGTACACTTGGCCTCCGTTAGTTCTGTCCGTCGTCTTCATCCAACACAAGGCTGTGAGAGCATAGCCAATGCAGGGGTGTGTATAACGATGCTCAGTAGGGAGCTCGAGACCCTCAAGGTCTCACTAAATCCAAAAAGGATAAAACACAAAGATATATTTCAACAGATAACCTTTACTTAGGTATATACCCATACAGATACCTATGTTTTCATGTTACTCATCTCAATCATGAGGAAAAATAGAAAGGTCATCGACTCAGCTCAAACGAGGATTTTTATTCACAATGGAGAAAACACGGTTGCTGGAGAAATCATCCTATATTGAGCGCAGTAGTCATGTCACGACTCTGAGGTGCTACTCACTAACCTTAGACTGCTGAGGTACTACTCCACTGTCGAGTACCGCGGGTCCGCCAACCCAAAATAGTAGTGTCCCCCTACTAGCCTACAGAGGTACTCCTCCTGTCGAGTACCACGGGTCTGGCACCCCAACACAGTAGTTCTCCCCTCCATGGGCCGGCCATCCCAACAAAGTAGTTCTCCCCATTAGGCTATTCAATGTCACTCCAATACAAATCGGACAAGCAGTCATCAGGTCTCATCCAGCTACATGGTCGTCGTACTCCGTATTCTCGTCTCCGGGAGGATCCGTTCCATGAGCTACTGGTCGACACTTAAAGTGTCACGAAGTTCCAAAAATAAGTATCTTAAAGGGCCGCCTCGTTATGGAGGTCTCAATGCAACAGACAGTGCGTCAATCAGACAACCGGTCTGCAAGTTATTAGCTTTTCCATTATAGGTTCCCGGTTGGATTTCAGGTACAATCCAACCCATCCATACTCCAACTACATCCAAAACTCATGTGAAGTATTCCAAAAGAACCGTATCATCTAGAGGAAACCAACGTAGTCTATGACACGTCAATCGGACGCCCGATCCTCATGTTATAAGCGTTTCCACTCCGAGGGCCCAGTTGTTTTCGGGTTCGAACCATCCTGGCCATTTTTCTAAAGTCGTCCAAAACTCACTATGAGTAACGCAAAAGGACCTCCTCATCGTGAGGGTTCCAGTTCCATAGACGGTGCGTCGATCTGATGTGCGGTCTTTATGTTATTCACATTTATGTGAAACGGGCCCGGTCCGTTTGACCCGATGGGCTGACGGGTCAGGTTGACTCGGTTTTGGTGGGTCTAACCCGACAAAGGGGTCAGACCGGCCCGGTGAGGTGCGTGGCCCGGCCCGATGGGGCACGGCCCGAACCAGCCCGGTGCGGCTCGGGTGGGTGTGGCCCGGCAGGTCGCGTGGCCTGGCTGGCTAGGCCAGCCAGCCGAATGGTCTGAGGTGCACGACCCCTCGGCTGTCTGAACCGGTGGCGCCACCCTTCCCAAACCGGCCAGCTAGGCCAGCTGACCTTCTGGGGTAGCGGCCCGCACAGCGGGTTGTGACTCTTCTGGCGCGACGCCGTCCTTGCGTCGCGGATTTTCTCCGCCCGGCCGGCCGGTAGGGCGACCGGTCCTTCCACCGAAGCGGCCCACGATGTGGGCCGCAGTTCCTCCAGCACATCCTCCTCAACGGTGCCAGATTCCTTCGCCGCGTTCCCAGCATGGCGCGACAACATCATGCCTCCTCCTCCATCAGTTGTTGATCCTATGAATAAAAAACGATTTCAATGGAGGGTCGTCGGGCCATGTTCGTTTGGCCTGTACCCTCCGCGTAAAGCGATAGCAATTGGCCGTATTTAAACAATGATTCCCAACGAAGAACAGGTTACGAAAACATTCACATTCATGAATAAACCCGTACCTCAACAATTGATGATGAATGTCGGTGTCGCGGAAGACGACGTCGTGAGGTGAGGATTCATGGAAGTCGTCGGAGTGCGCCTGAGAAGGAAGAAGAGTCTCCTCTCTTGTTGCGGAGAAGAGAAAAGAAGGTGTGTTGTTGATATTCGTGGAAAGATACGTCATTCTTTGACAAAGGAGGAAATCCCCTCTTTCATCCCAAAACGTCTCTCTCAAGAAGATTCCCCCCAACAAAAAAAGTGCCAACCCAATTAAAATAAAGTTTCAACTTATTTTAATTAAACTTTCCAAGACATTCAAAATTTGAATCTCTTAATTAATTAATTGAATAGGTTCCATTAATTAAATAAGGCATGATGGAAAAGTTAAAGAGGGGGAGAGTAGGAGGTTAGAGGACTCATAAATGGGAGAGTTGTCAACATTAACATGGGATTTTAATGGGGGGTTTAAATAGGGATAAGGAGTTTAGGGGAAATGTAAATGGTTGGGGATCGTGTGGGACCCACCTTTCAATTTTCCACACATGGATAGTTGGGTGGGTGTGGGCCCCACTAAATCTTCCCATGGGAGGAATTAACCTCCTTATATATTGAATAAAATTGTACAAACAATTTTATTTACTTCTTTAATTAAACCCCATAAATCAACATCTCCTCCAACAAAAACACAACTATGGTAAAGATCCCCATAAGAAATTATCGGTGTTGCGAGTTCATCGGTGCCCTCAAATTTCAATTCTAAGAACCGGTTCAAATGATAGAAAAACCCGCTCGTTCGTTCACAGAACGTACCCAAGTTAAACTTTCAAAATTGATTTTGGGCACACCGAGCATCAGAATAATGTGTCGTTAGAATCTATATACTCGTTAAATTCTAATGAAATTAAGGAAAAAAATTCCTTGAAATTTCCAAGTCTTTACATAAGGATAAACTTTTTTTAAAAGTATATAGTCAATAAATATGTATTGTTTGTTGTAATTTTTTTCTATATCATTTTTTGAAACAGTTAAAATCTAATTTGATGTAAACCCAATAGTTAATTAAAAAAATTAAATGGATCTTAAATGTCAATTTTTTTTGCAGAAAATGGTTTTCATGCCAAACCACCCAATTTAAAAAATTTATCATTTCGACTATCTATTTTCATTTTTACTAAATCTCTATATGGTTTAAAACAATCCTCATAGGGGTGGAATGTGAGTTGATTAAAATTTCATCTATAAAATAATTTATTTTGACTTAGATAAAGTAACTATTGTCAATTAATTTTATGATTTAATGAATAATGGGTGGGAAAATAATTTTATTAGGAGAAGTTAAAATCAAAATTGGAATTAAAATTTACAAAAATTATGATGGAAAATAAAAAAACATATTAACTATTGAAATTGAAAAGATGATTGACATGAATACTTATAAGAAAATTAGAACTCCATTGAGTAAAACATGTAATATAATGTTTGTTGAATATTTTCAATTTGAATACTAAAAGATTATTCATAGTGAGATTGTAAGTCTATATCACATTACAAAAATACATCCATATATGATGATCAATGTGTGAATTTTACACATTTTCAATCCAATAAAAGGAATTTCATTATAAATCCCTCAAAATAATTTTTCATTATTTGAATAAAACATGATGACATGGAAAATTGTATCATATTAAATCATATTTGTATCATTCCTATTTTTCCTATGATAGTTTTTCAGGATTCAAAATTGATAGAAATGAACTAGTGGATCTTTTAATCTATTAAAAAATGTACCAAATATTCATCTATTTAGGAGAAAAATTAATTTTATATTTTTGAAGCTGATGTGGAATACATTGTCATTGGGATTTTCTTTACCAATTTCATTTAGAAGAAATTTAAAATATTTAAATTTTGGTTAACAATTATTCCATCACTATCAAATGTGAAATACTAGTCAATTTAATATATCTCAAAATACTATCCAACAAACTCACACTAATCAAAATTGAATTATAGACCAATTTATATGATATTAAATTCCAAAAGGTAGCCTCACTCTATATTATGTTTACAGAAACCTTAAACATGTTGATATTTTCCCCAAACCCCTTCATCTTCATCACAATGACTATATAAAAAATGAGTTCTGTAGTATTATAGTCTGATTATTAAATCATAATCCCAGGGAGTGAATTATATTTTATAATAATCTTCCATTATATTCAAAATAGATATGTAATTATTATATGGTTTCATAAATTATCATAATTTCGGATAATTAATGTTAATATGATACAAAATTATCATTATTTTAATATAAACAATTTGAAGTTGTCTTTTTATATATCTTCAAAGGGATTAATCCCTAGAACAATTTATCATGTTTTAACCCATTATCTATCCAAGGAATGGTGAGCGGGACTTTAATGTACACAAAAATTAACACTCCTGAGAATTTTTCAATAATCTGTTAATACTATATATAAGAAACAATAATTATCAAATGATTATAAAAATATATATTTTATAAATTATTTTATTTTATTATCATTGCTATTTTTATCATTTATCATCCCTTTAGCTATAATTTATTCTTTGAGGAAGATATAATATTGTTAATACTAAAATGATATTATAAGAGACACATTGTTTTATAAAATATAATTTTCAAAATTATTATTAGCTATTTATATTCTACAACATATTCAATGAAAAGTATTTTTCATTTTTTTAAATTAAATTTTGAAAATGTTTTTTATTTTTTCATTATCATTAATGATTATTTATTATCATTTCATTAATGTTTTTAAAAACTTTTAAAAAATTACTGTTATCAATCTTGAATGATCATTAATGATGATAAATATAGTAATTAAATATTTCGATTTATTATCTGATAATTTAACTAACTCTATTATTGAGATATTAAATTTTGTAAAATATTTGTGTATATATATTATAAGTTTTATTTTTGTAGAGAATTTTTTATTATATTATTTGAGGGGAAGATATTTTCTCTCTTTTTTAAAATTGATAAAATACGAATATATGATAATAATAGGATGATGGTAAATAATTCACTTTACCTTGTTACATTGATGTTTTAATTTAAATACTATTCAAGTATTCAAGATAAAAAAGTGATATTTTTGTGCTTCTAAATACTCATATACATTATAGATCATAATGTCTCTTAAGATATTAAGTAATTTTTGTTGATTAATGTGAATTTAGATCGATGATATCATGATAGAATAACTTGATGGACTATTTTACATATCAAAACTTATTTTTAGATTCCTTTGAAGAAGGATATATGAAAAAAGAAGGACCAATAAAGGAATGATGAAAAAAATTTAAAGCCAAATTAGACAGCAAACACTGGTCATATAGTGTATTTCCACTAACTGGCTACTAGCATGCAATGCCTTTTTCCATTAAGCAGGACCCCACTGGCTACCTGGTAGAAAACAAAAAAAACATCTGTTTATGGATAATATTGATATATTTTGATGGTTCATAAGTGTTTACAATCACTACACAAGTGGGGGAGTGACTTGTTGTTTGAACACATAATAGGAAACAATAATCATATTTATTTTAAAATATCATACTCTGATATAATATTATTATTATAGTATCATAATCAAATCTAGAAGCTTCCCAATTATATCAAATTTATTTATCTTAATCATAATCATTCTGATAACACCAATGATAGAACCATAAATAAAAACTTATTTTCTATATTATAAGCAGATCAGAATGAAAATTTGGCATAAACAATAAATATAGAATCATATATTATTGATAATTAATTACAAGCATTAAAAATGAATCTAATAATTAACCATAACTATTAGGTATTATAGAAATCCATAGTTATGTATAATTATTTTTATACATATTGTAAGGTTTTTATTAACTTACTAGGAAAAATATCTATACAATATGTAGTATTTATAATTCTACTTATCCCCATAATACCTACCTATGTAGATTAGTGACTTTCATCATATCATCGGAAGCCCCTGAGATGATGATTACACTCTTTCTTCCTATCGCCAAAATCACTCAAACTGATTGATCAGATTAACTATCTTCTTATCCTCTAAATCCCTATATCATTTCCATTATCATACAATGAAGACCATGGAAAATAGGCTCTATAAGAATTAAAACTCTTAAAAGTATTACTTATAAAATCAACCCAAAAATGAATTACGACTCTTATGAATTATATGTTCACATTTAGAAATATTCAAATGAAATGAGTTGTCAAATCACCACCACCCATCTCTCCAAATGACCTACTTTTTATATTTAATCCTTTAGAATTTATAATTCAGATATTTTTTTGATGATATCAGATAGATTTCACTTGACATATCAGAATTATTTGGATTTTTATCTTAATATAAATGCATTAAGTTAGGGTTTAACAACATTATTTATTTATAATAAAATTTAATTCTATATTACATATGATAAAAAATGTATTAACAATTATTGTAAACATTTAATTTTAAAATGGACATCCTTATTTCATACCAAACTACTAAGATGAAAATAGTTAGGATCGTTTAATCTGTACTAATGTTAATATTGTTGTGACAAATTTTGTCCTTGTGATAGATCACATATTATTTTATACACAGATCTATATAAATTCATTAATCTGTACAAAGTTCACCATCAATTTGATACACCTGATTGAATAATTTAATTTTATGTTTCTATTATACTATATTTACTTTTGTATTTTATATAATAAATGTTTCTGAAAAAG
The DNA here is from genome assembly GCA_963277665.1 of Viscum album. Taxonomy (NCBI): domain Eukaryota; kingdom Viridiplantae; phylum Streptophyta; class Magnoliopsida; order Santalales; family Viscaceae; genus Viscum; species Viscum album. Next base: position 766,324,818 of record OY728150.1, read on the forward strand.
ATAATTAAATGAATCCTATATACAAAGGTAGTGAAGTAGTTCACTAATACTTTTTTTAAATAATATTGAATTTAATAGTACAATTAAAAACATTCAACTAAACATCTTGTAAATTATTCCATTGACTAGAGAGTTATACCAGTTAGTAAGTAACATTTTCTAGGAATCCAATATGGTACCTAGGGGTGCATCCCATAATTTCTAAGTATATAATTTAATGATAAAATTGATCAATCAATTTTTATGTACTTGAATTAAATTCCTCTAAATGATTCCTAAAAAATTATTAATGATTAATATTTTGTAAATATATTCCATGGGACTCATAGTTTATCTACCAAAACTCTCATTCTCTTCAGATATCCAACACTAAATTGTTCAATTTATAAATTTCTCTAAGTGTGAATCAATTTTAAGTATTATTTAACCATTTATATTTTGATAAATAATAATATTATTATAACCCACTACTTTTTTTCTCATTATCTAAAACTATTCTTCATATTAATTGAGATAATTTATACTAATGGATAATGTGATTGCTTCCATGAAATATCTTCTCATCCACTTTTGTCTACATTTAGGTGTTAACAAAATTAAATTATGGGACCATGGATTCAATCAATTTCTATTCAATATGAATGGTACTACTCATATTTTGGTTTCTAGATATCCCTTCAAAGATATAGAGCCATTTTTAATTTCGGATTCATGGTGCAATTTAAAAAGTATGGGAATGTTTTTGTGTCTTGGAGATAGTAAAAGTCAAAACTAATTTATTAAATCTTCGTGTGATTTAGGTGGAAAACATAAGATATATTTTATAGATATTGGAGATCTTTATTACCAAATATATTGTCACATTGTTTTATATAATTTCCATTAATTATCTCTTTTATTTTTTGATTATTTGTTAAATTACATCTAGAAACCCTTAATCAGTCATTCATTTTTACTCAACATGATTAATCATTTTTTATTTGAATCTCTTTTCATTAATCCATATATTATTCGTCAAATTTTATATTTCTATTTAATTAATGTTGAGAATAAAAAATTGATATTTTTTTATCTTTTATAAATAATTTTTGAAAACCAAATTTTTTTATTTTATTTTATTATATTGATGTTAACCCACAATCTATCCATTATAACCTACATCAAACTACATTTTTATGATGTAAAAATTCTATTAGAATATTTGGTAACATATAAATTATTACACCATCATAAAAAATATATTATATTATGATTCTTATGGAATGTGTTTTATTTGACATGACATTTAAAGAGTTATTTTTCTCATACATTATCGAAAATACCTACCAATATAATATTTAGATATTTGTATTTGGTAAAATTATTTATAAATTCTCCATTAAAAATATACCTAAATTCTATCTTGCATTATATCACACTAAATTTCATTATTTTTCAATAGTAGTAATGAATACAATTATATAATATTTTCTATATGGCGTCAATATATAAGCACATATTCTTAACAACTTTTCTATATTAATTTTTTTTTTATATTTCTATTATTCCAAATGATGTGTTTTCCTCATTTAGTGTGGGATATCTTGAAATCAAGGGAATTTTTTTTTCTAGAGTATAGAAATTTTTTTATGGTATGTAGGGACTATATTTTTCCTTCCATTGGTAGAAGATTCTTCAATAAATGGGGTCATGTTTTACTATGGTTTGGTTTGTCTCATTAAATAACGAAATAAATAACCAATATTCATCATTGTTAAAAAAATTAATATTGATAAGCTTTATATCAAAGGAATAATGATGAATGCTATTTTGAATCCTTATTGTGAGGAACTGATACAAATCACAAAATGGTATTATTTACCCCCTTTTTTTAATATTGTTATCATTCAAAATATCCTTTTTCGATTTATAATTTATATTGGTAGTTATGAAAATTGTTTTTTAGAAGTCATTCAATGTGGATAATAAAACAATAACATGGAGGATTTCATATATTATTAATAACCCCAAGAAATCCAAACATATCAGTTATTTTTGTTTCAAAATTGAAGAAAATCACAACATTATGATTCTAATATTTCCATTAATGGGGAATAATATTTTAAAAACACCATATAGACCTTATTTTTTCCGTGTAACACTATGAAATATTTATATACACATTTCCACAACTAGGCGCTGATATGACGTGTGATTTCGAGAACCGATGTGCCCAAAATTATTTTCATAAAAATATTATGTGTATTTTATACTACACACATGACTGAATTGGAATATATCATAAAAGGTAGCCTAGAGCATAAATCATAGGGTATCGTTGAGTCTGAAATGTGGAATTTAACTTAGGTATGAATTAACATTTTTATACGTGGATTTTCTATAGAAAAAGTCACTAAGGACGTAACCTTAAATGAGATTATTAAATAAAATTACAAAACTTCTATCATTGTTTTCAATAAAATTTGAATAGGGCCCCATATTCAAAATCAGAGACCACTGTTTTGTTTGTAGTGTAGTGTTTACCATATGAGTGATATTAGGTAATAGGGTGTAAGAAATTCAAATTCCACAACTATTAATGAGATAAATCAAAAAATTTAGAAATCTATTTTTATTATTTTGAGAAATAGTTTTGATCATATCTCCCATGGTGGGTGGAAATACTCTTTATCTCATTCAATAAAAAAATGAACATTAAATATTATGTAGATTGTGATAATGATGCGGATTTTATAAAATTAGAGTGCAAAAAAATGCAACGAATCAAAAAATCCATTTTGGATTATTATTTTGGATTTTTTTTATCCGTGATTGAAGTATTGATTTTCCAAAATTATTTCATTATTGTTTTCAATTCTTTGGAATGTCTTGTTGATCGCCATTCTAACCCAGCCATTGACAAATCAAATTTTGGGTCCCTCGTCCTTCATGTTCTTCACCTGTTCTTTATTAATAATATTTTAAAAAAAGTTGAATCAAAATCAAAACGGTGATGAGATCATGGTTATGGGTAAATAATGATCCAAGGATTACAGATCTATTCCTTCTTCATGTTTCAGGCACTCAAGGAGGAATGATAGACCAAAAAAGCATCCACCTAATTTATGATATGTCGAAGCATTGACAATTCTTTGAGAAAAGAATGACTCTTTGTCGATTTGGACTACTGGTTTCTAGATATCATATCATTTCTTGCTTTTGTTTTTTATTGTGGGTGGGATGTCATATGGAAGGGGGTGGCGGCGTGGAACCGGAGAGGAAGCTGGTAGGCCATGTAGTGGAGCTGCTGGACGATTGAGGTATGAAGGGAGTGGCCATAGTACATCAGTATTGAAGGTGGAATGCGAGAGATACATACGGTGCACCTGGCATGGTGGAAGGTGGCCATAGTGACACCATGTGGATAAGGACAGAGCGATCTAAGAGGAGCAGGCTAGGTTGGGAGCGGGCCAGGCCAGAGCTAGGAAGACCATGGAAAGTCTTCGGGAACGAACATCAAACCTCCATAACACTGAAACCCAAGTGTATGTTTTATCTTCTTCTATGGAAATAGGACCTAACATTCATGAAATACCATTTGTGGATAGTTTTCAAATTTTGGGATTTGATTGTGTGGTTTGGTTTCATGAAACACTGAAGTATATTAATATTAATATTAATTATTCTTATTGATGATTTTTATAGCATTCATAACTCTTACATACAGCTTCCAATTGATGCACCGTCAGTGTAATTTCAATAATAAGATTTAGGATGATGTTTCCTGATAATTGTAGGGTGTTTAAATAGAAATTGAGGTTCGGGTTTAATGAATATTGATTCAGGTTTGTTTTTGTGAAATGCACCATTTTTAATGGGTGTCCATTTTCGACAAATGAAAACTCGATCCCATGAATTGTTTTTGTAAGATCAACAATGATGTGATCCATATAACTTATTTTGGGATGAAGGTGTCATCCCCACAAATAAATGTTGTTTCTTGATGTAGAGAGATGTAGCATCATCATTGGGTGTCTCATTTGGGTGAATAAATAGTTGACACTCTGTAACTTTTTGCAAGGAACAATGTATTGTAATCAGATTGGATATCTGAGTCAATTTGATGTTATATGTTGGTAGAATTATGTTTTCTCCGTTTGTATCAACAACGAGAATCATAAGGTTGTCCTCCTTTTTGCAAGATATGTTGTTTACTCTAGGATTACACTCGAATTCCAAGGGGTGCTTGAATACTATTTAGTACCAGTGTATGGTTTGGTACATGGCCATGCGATGGGGTGGGGTCACACATCGTGTGCACCCACACGCATCGTGTACCAAATTACTAATTTATATATCTATTTTCTCAATCTTTTGGACTCATCCATTATCCTGTGAGTATCCAATCATGAGTTTTTTTTCATGCAGAATAGGATGGTTCCCTCTTTAGTTCCTATCATGATATGATATGACAGGTTCCGAGCATGACATGTATCTTACGTAACACTCCACAATGGATGTGTTTAGGTAGAATCATCAGATATTTCCTCTCCAACGACACCCACCATGAACATTGGCGTGGTCCTCTATAGTTAATTCTGAGTGGAACCATCTACTTGGATGGGAATAGGCCATCAATGACAGGGATTGCCACCCCCTTTGTATTACAAGTCGCATGTCCTCGACCTCAATGTGGAACCCTCATTAGTATGGGTGTGGTTCCATTATAAATTCTATTATAGTGGAACTCCCTTAACATATTTGGGTGTGATTCCTCTACCATCATAATGGAATCCTCCATCCGGGAAAGTCAGGGGACCTCAATAACATTAGTGTGGAACCCTCAAGTCAGGATTGGAATTGAACCGCAACCATGAGACAGATCCTCTCGACTAACGATGATTAGTGATGAGACATGGTTTGATATAAGATTTGCCTCATGATAAGGAGGAAAACTATTCCTAGTAAGATGCATCCTTGAGGTGTGACGTAAAGCTACGAGGGTGTGTAGGAGCCTCCCAAATCAGATTGTATCAAGGTGTGGTGATTGAGTTCCTTTGACTTTCATGTCATGGGCAGGCATGAGGGATATTTGGCATCATTGGTGGATACTTATAGAATTGTTGGAAAATAATTTCTTTGGATGAGTTGTGAGATAGAGATCCCAATACTCCTTTATTTATGATTATTTTGACTAAATATATATATATCTCTTCTATAACCACTCCTTGGGTAATGTTTACTTTGTTTCTCATAGAGGCAGTGATGAAAGGGATATTCCAAATTCTTCCCAATTATATCAACTCATGGTTGGATTATTATACTCTCTAGCTATATGTAGTGAATAATCAATAAGAAGTTCATCTTCTCACTGTTTCGAGTTCCTTGTTTTTGGATGAGTTTAGTTTCACTCTCTTATTGGGTTGGGAAGTTCTCTCTTACTATATATTGTTATATATTTTAATTTCCTCATCAATATATCTTTTTTGCTCCACATTTTCCTTTTTTGGGCATCCAAAAAATTATTTTTATATCCATCCCTTGAGTGGACTTCAGCCACGCATGCCTTTCCTTTTTTAAAATGAAGTAAAAGTTGATCATGGCATCAATGAAGCTTAGGGATATAGGTTCCTCGACCGCATATGGTGGTTTTAGCATGGGATCTAGGAGCAGGGCACTTTCATTATTTTTACTTTTATAGTTACTACTATGTTGTGGAACTTTTATAGTGGTCCATGTATTTCCCCCTTTTTTCATTGTGTTTACATTACATCTCTTGTACTTTTTAGATATCCATTCATGTTTGTTTTATTTACTGATGTGTGTCATACTTTATTATTTTCCTCTGCAATTTTTCATTTATTTGGTCATGTTCATGTGTATATTTACTTAGTAAAAGTCCTCCCCTGAGTTTTTTGTGCCTTTTGCGCCAATCTCCAACCCATTTCCTATGGAGATGGGCTTGGTTTAGTTGCTAATAGAGCCCTGGCATGGGTCGGGTCATGAAAAATTGGTACCCATGGTTGTTCATCCAATGGGAAATTCATCACATGTTCCCTAAAAGGGAATTTGTTTTTGATATTGAGATATAGTGTCATGTATCTCGAGTGAGGCACTCAGTCCAGGGAGTCTAGTGTTGGTACAGTGGATAAAATAACCATTCAATAGAACCATGACTACATACTCGGCAACTCATCACCATGATACTTTTGTTTGACGAATCAATGGTGCATGCATCAAATGTATTGATTATATGAATTTACTTATTGAGTCATTATCATCTTATATATATATATATATATATATGCTCATATTACTATATTACTTCTTGATAATCTTCATAATGCCTCCATGATGAAAGATAGAAAGAACCAACTCTGGTTTGTGAAGATTACCCTATGAGTGATGAGGACTGATTTTAGGGTCCATCATGTGTCCCTGTATTACTTGTGGGAATGTAACAACACCTCCACTAATTGAAAATAATATAACCATAGCAGAGAAGTCTAAGGATGTGCATAGTTTGAGGGAACTCTTTCAGTTCTAGTGATATAGAACATTGAGGTTATATAATGAACCAGATCATCAGATAACATGTGATTTTTCCAGAGATGATGGTCCACCTCTTCAGGCTTGTTTAGACCCTAGAAGATCAGATGATAATTTTCATATCAAGTATTTTCTACCAAAATAATTGGCATTGGTGTAGCATAGTTACTCAAAGGCATGATGACTCATCACTTTCATGGGATGACTTCCAGTAGTTGTCCCATGATGAGTACTACCCCTCCTGTATCAAATTAGTTCTAATTTATTTTCATATATATTATTAGAATGAAGGTATGGCAGTGGTTGATTTCTTGGATTGGTCCACATACAAGACTTGGTAATCGCAAGACATGATACAAGATGGATACATCCATTAATGGATGTTTATGTAGGGACATCTCAAAGAGATATGTGCCTGTGTAGTATCATTGTGCATCCCAACATTATCAGGGTGCTGGAGTTCCCACTAGTGATAGATATCACTATATAATATGGATGCAATATTGTTGATGTTGGAAGTGGTTTTAATAGAGATGAGACATCTTCAAAAGCATATAGAAAGTAGTCGGCATGATCTTAACGCATGAGGCCTCCCCATGATAAGACATAGGCCCAGGGTCTGGTACATAATACATCACGAGGATATCTTGGGGAGGACCGGTTCTATCCTTATGACATGAAATGTCACATGACACAAGATTGAACAACAAATCATTCTATGAATTTCATAATGATTGCATATTAGCCACCATAGAAGATAATGCACTATGAACAGGGATCCCCCAGGCAGGGATAGGGTGGTCATCAGGAATGATGTACTAGTAGTGGAGAAGGACGAGTTGTGGGTGGTGGACAATGCAATGAGTTCCTTCCACCACTGCCATCAGGTAGCCACATTCATGATCAGGGTGATGGAAGCTAAATAATTTGATTTATAAAAGGTATTAGATGTCTAAAATCCTTTATCCCATGAGATGGTAACATGTATGCCATGTTTCTTTTACACATATTGGAGTATAACATGTTAGAAACTATTTGATGTATACTTCCCTCCATGAATCATGTTTTAGATATTACCAGGAAGACACAGGGAGTCAGTTGGACCTTTTGTTGGTGTTGTTCAACCAAAATTTGAATGCATGAGAAAGCGGGGTCATTTCCCCCCAAGATGTGTTTCTATGATGCGATCAAAACCACAGTGTGAGTCAGTGAAAACCAAAGAGGATAGTATCATAGCTTGGTGAATGAGTCCCTCAGACTTCTGTGTTCATAGAGGGGTTGTGCAATAGTGTGTTGGGGTAGGTCCTCACATTGCTAGTGGTTATTTTTATTGACCTCTTTTTTTTGTAGTATGCCACTAAAAGATGTGGTAGAGTGTCTAGTTTTAGGTTAATCTCCTTGCATGGGAGGTGAATACAAACCGAGTATGCCACATAATTATTGTGTGTATCTTCTTACAGATAGATTATTTTTTTCAAATATCTTGTTCATGGGTACCTTTCGGTGCACAATAATAAAATAAATGTTATGGTTATTGATACCCCATGAACAGAACTATGCTACTCAAAAATTGGATCTGGAAAATGTAATATTTTAGTTATGTAGGTGGCGACACAATCTTATGGGAGAATGATTTGTGGTTTTGAAAGACAATCAGAGTCTCATATATGTCTCAATCATAGATACATGAACCTAAGGAAGCAATAGTGGATGGAGCTCTTACAAGACTACATCTTTGAGATTTATTATGCTCTAGAGATGGAAAAAATTGTAACATATTCAAATAGAATATTGTCTAAGGATCACATGATGCTGTAAGATTTGGAGTAGTTAGATTACCGATATATGACCCTAGTGGATAAGGAGGGAATAGTTTTTCTATAGTCAATGGTATTGACTCCTTCACTCCTTGAGCATGCGAAAGAGTCATAGCTGGGAGACATCGACTACGAAGCTCTGAATGATCATTTATACATAGGAAATGTAATATATTGATTTTATAAAGGATTAAATCATGAGAAGTTATTACAAGGAAAAAATACTATTTCCAATCACGATGTAGATGGAGATGATGTAGGAATTCCAAACTTCATCCATGGATGTACATATAGATATAGGGAAGATGTATAGGGATCTTCAATGGAAGGTTTTGTGTTTTTGAATGGGGAAAATCATAGTTGATGTCACCTTAGTATTCCTTACCTATCAGTAGGTGAATGCAGAGCACCAGATTCTTCCTGGTTTATTACAGACTCATGAAAACATGATGTGGATATGGGGTGGAATGTCCACGGAATTCGTCTCAGGGATTCGATGCACATTGAAAGGCGATGAACAATATGGGAGATAGTAGACTGTCACATGATTTCTATTCACTTACTTGTGATTAGGGATCATAGTTAAGGGAATAATTTGAGTCAGTTATACATTCGAGAGATCATCCACCTTCACAGGGTACCCTCGTTGAGTATCTGTAATCATGATGCTTGGTTTTTGTCACAATTGGGGAGAGGACTAAAAGAGTAAATTGGGACCCAACACCGGATGAGTATATCCTTTCACCCCTAAATACATGGAATGATCGAGAGAACTATCTGGGTGTTGGCTGATATGTAGAGGGATTGCATGTCAGCTTTCTGTTGTAGAGGAAAGATATCCCAAATCTTCATTGGGATTCTCATGATAATGTCAAGGGTTGGATTGTTTTCGTATTTCCTTACACTATACCCACTTTTTGAGTAGGTGCATGGTGTCTTCCCATCTGCATAGTTAGAGAGTTTTGTGAATTAATTATACATGTCACTGATGGTGTTGAGATAGAATTTTTAAATGGATACAACTTTCTAGAGAAACCGTGGGTGGTTGAGGATCAATACGAGAAGACCTTAAATTGATGATCCATCCTATTTGATCATGTGCATTGGAAGCATAGAAGTATGAAAGAGAGTTCATGGGAATTGGAGAGCTAGATTCTAGCTCAGTTTCCTATGTTCTTTTCCAGGTTTTTCTTTTCTGGTTTGAAAATATTGAAGGGGGAATGACATAGAGACCCATCTTTTCCATATAATACATTAAAATATTCCTATATGTATTTTAATAGTTGGGGGCCAAGAAAGAGTTAAATTCTATGACCTGGTGTGACCGGAATAATCACAATAAGAATAATAAAATAATTTTATATTATACATGTGATGGAATGAGATATATGTTAATTGGTTTCTCGGTTTAGAAACAAGATAGAAAATATGATTTTATAACATGACTTTTGCCCTAGGAAGGACATAACTTTTTTCATCATGGTTCTTCAATAGAAACATTCATTTTTGACATAATCGTAAAAAAATAATTAAATAAAATTATTTTATTTAGATATTTTTGTAGAATAACTTTTTAACAGGTTATCTGATTTGAAATATGAGACTATGGTTGAGTTTGTAGTGTGTTGTTTACACTAGTTGGGACCACAAGTGACCGGGTGCTAGAGGTTCAGATTCCAAAACTGTTGGGGGTATACCTACAAAAACCTATAAAAGATTGATTATGGTTTTGATATAGGGTCAGATTATTTCTAAAATTGTATGTGGAAACCCTATTCATATCCTTCTATTGGAAAAGCGACGTTGGAACATCATTTGATTGCAAAACTTCAGCAGATTTATGCGGATCATAGCACGATAAACACAATAGATCAAAAAATAGTGTCATATTCTTCTTTCAGATTTGGAATCCCGGATTGATGTTCTGAGTTTCCAAAATTGTTATTTATGGTTTTCACTTCTTTGTAATGTCTTGTTGATAACCCTACAAACACATCCATGACCAATTATTTAAGTCCCTCTATACTTATGTTCTTTCAACGTTCTTCATGTTATTTATTGGAAAATATTTTGACACATTGAAACGACAAAAAAACATTGATTGAATATTGGATATGGGTATATAATGATCTAAAAACTACTTGTATATGACAGTTTCATGTTTCCGGTGAAGGAGGTGGCATGATGTTCCATGGAAATGGTAGCCAACTTTTTGATATGTAGAAACATTGATAAATATTTAGGCCAAGCATGATTCCTTTTGATTCAAGACATAAGGGTCCCATATTTACTTCAATTTCATGGTTTCAAGTTGTATAGGAGGAGTTATGATGTTTGGAAATATGAGGAATCGTGAGTTTGTTGAGGGAATGGAACTGGTGAGGCAGAAGGTTGGTCGTGGTCTGTGAGCAATCATTCAAGAGACATATCCAGAGGAAGGCAGTGGTACAACGTGTGGAACACAATGTAGACATGTGGTGCTCCCCATGTGGTGGTAGGTGTCAGTGGATCATTGTGGTGGGCTTGATAACATGGCCAACATGTGAAAAGCAAGTGACACTGAGCTGATAGGAGCATATTGTGCTGAGAGTGGGCCGGTCTAGAGCGATCCAGGATGATGTGTGAAAAATGAGGTGGGTATTTAGGTTGTTACAACAAACCTCCATAACTCTTAAACAGATCATCCATTATATGTGGAATTTGAGGATATGTGAACCAAATTTTTAGAAGGACCATTTGAGGCCTATTTGTGAATTTTATGATTCAGGCTCAAGGATCGGTTAGACAAAACTCCAATGTATAATAATAATAATAATAATAATTGTAATAATAATAAAAATAAAATTATAATTATTGAGGAAATATTAATAAGATGTTACTATATCATTCGACTTCCAATTGATGCACCATATAATGTGTCACGAATGTAAAATTTAACAAGATGTTTCAAGATAAATGTCTAGTGTTTATACCGAAATTGAGGTCTCTATCCCCTAAATCCAGGTTCGGGCTGGTTGTAGGGAAATGCATCTTTTTAACTTGTTTATCATTTTGGATTAATTCTTGTTCTACCCATTGGGTTTTCCATGAGGATTGAAATGATTTTATCCATATAATTTATTTCAAGATTGAGAAATTGGCCTCATGAAGACCTATTCATGTGTGATGTGTATAGATGCACCTTTTTCATTGGGTATCCAATTTGGGTGAATGAATTGACAATGATGTGAGATTTTCTCTAACGATCATTGTTGTGTTATCCAATTTGTTATTCATTCCCATTTGAAGATGAGTTTTAGTATAATTATATTTTCTCCCTTCAGATGAAATACAATCATAATTAACTTCTCAAACTTTTTTTCAGATATATCATGTACTCTAGTTATACACTTGAATTATTGAGGGTACTTTAATACAGTTTAGTGCCTATGTATGGCTTGGTATAGGATCAGGCGATGAAGTGGGTTCAAACATCTTGTTGGCCCAACATGCAACATTTTTCTTATTATAACTCTTCTATCATTCACATCTATTTATTTTGGAATCATTTTTGGACCAAAAGTATCCTATCCTATGCTTTTTCCACATATAATGTGATAGTTCCCTCTATAGTAGCGTTAGAGATACAATACGAGATGTTCTAAGTGATATGCATATCTCAGGTGATGCTTGATGATATCTTTGATTATGAAGAGTCACAGGAGGATTTTTTTAGAGTGTAACCCCCCATCAGCATGGGTATGGGTCCTCAATTGTTAATTCTGAGTAGAACACCAATACCATTTAGGGAGTGGGTCCCTAATGACTGAGAGTGTCAACCCATGTGATACCAAGGAATGGGTCCTCAAACTCAGAGTGGAACCCACCATCGGTATGGGTATGGGTCCTCTATGACTTTTATCGGGGTGGAACCCACCTGATGCTCCTGGTTTCAAGTCCTCTATATTCATTGCGGAACCCTCTTACCCAGATGTGATGGGATCCTCGATGAAACTAGAGTGAAACTATCCAATCAGGAAAGTCATGGGACATCACCAATGAGACACAAACTCTCAAAAATAGTAAATCAATGAAGAGACATTGTGTGGCATACCTTTGGACTCAAACGAAATATGGACGCTTTTATAACCATGATGAATACTTGATGTGCGACCTAAAACTGGGAGGGAGAGTCAGTGACACTGAAAGCATATAGTATCAAGGTGTGGTTATTGATTTATAGTGACATACAAGTTTAGGGAAAATGTGGGGTTTGTTTAGAATCACTGGTGGATTTTTCTGGGATGGTTGGTGAGTCTTTTCTAGGGATGATCTAGGGTTTGTAGATCCATTTACCCTATTATTTTTGTTTTTTTCAATGAGTACAAATATATATCCTTCTTTTCTAAACAATCCTTGGGTGTTGGTAATATAAATCCAGGAAAGGAAAAGTCATGGGGGGTATTCCATATGATATCTGTGTCTAGCTTCTTAGGGTTGGATAATTCTATTATCCATCTATAGGTAGGCATGACTCATCAATATGATAGATGTTTCACTTTTTCACGATCCCTGGTATTGAATGAGTTTTCATTCACTATCGTGTTGGGTTGAGAAATACTTTATTTCCATAAATTTTTATATCTATTATTTTCAACTCCAATGTATCTATTACTCTTCCCCCATTGCCTTTTTGGGGCATCCTACTATTTATTTTTTAAATCACCCATGCATGGACTTCTCCCACACATGACGTTCCTTATGCTAACGATGAATAGGTTGATCGTGACTTTAGTGTATCATAGGGATATGGGTTCTTGGACCACATACGGTGGTCATTTCATTGTATGTATGAGTGGGGTTATCTCAGATGGTTTACATTTTTAGTTATTACGGTGTTGTTGCACCATTCTCATTGGGCATGTATTTCCCCCCTTTTCCATTCCGTTTACATTACAATTCTTATTCAATATTGAGGTCCATGCATTTTTGTCCATTCAAAGCAGTGTAGCATATTTTTTTTTCTTTTTCCTCGGCAATATTCTTTGAATTTTCTATGTGCATATATACAGGTATATAGCCAAAATCATCCCCACATTTTTTATTCTATTAGAGCTTGTCTCTACCCCCTGGCCTATAGAGATGGGGTTGGTGTAATTGAGGCTTGATCTCTGGAATGGGTCGGTTTGTGACAAAAACATTTTCCCTTTAAAAGTAGTGTTTTGATTTAATTTTAATCATTTAATTCAATGAATTATGTTTATTCTCTTCACCTTTTTTGTTAAATTTAAATTTAATAATTTTTTATTTTTTATTTATTTTATATGTAAATTATATAATTATATTATATATATAAATATATTCATAAAATACATTTAATAATAATTTATAAATATATACTTTTTATGTAAGGAAAAAGTTTAAATTTTTTATTTTTAATGGTTGAAACTTGTGAAGCTATTATCCATATCCAATGTGGGATGTTGAATAAATATTATATTTTTCCCAAAAATTAAAAATTTAGTCCTTTATATTTCCTACTGGGAAACATATGTCAGGACTGTTTTTATTTATTTACAGAATTAAATATAAAAAATTTTAATAGTTTCAATGATAAATTAAAATTTTAATGTGTGTATGAACCTGAATTGTTTATAACTAAATTCCGAGATAGTTGTTTTTATAAGAGTGAAACATAGTGTAAAAGAGAAGAGTTGAAATGAATTGAATGTATTTAGTTACTCTGACTGAGGTCCTACTATAGAACCACTAGGTGTTTGTTTTTTTCTAGATACAAAAATATGATAAAATAAACATCCATAATTTTAAAGGAGGTTTTGTGACAACATACTGAGCTAAAAATCTTGAAATTACCACTTCAATGTGAGAAATGAATATATATCCATGATTCCAATTATAAAAGAAACAATCATAAGATATGAAATGTTGAAAATATATCATTGTAATTATAGAAACCAAATTTCATATTTGAATCATTTATTGTTGGTGGATATAATATTTTAATAGAATATATTTCCTTTCCTGCTATCAAAATGATATGCACTAGAAGTGAAATTATGAATAATACAAAACCAAACGGATCATGAAAAATAATTTTAATATTCATTATGATACCTTAATCATTCTATTAGTTAAGGAAGGTCAATTAAATACTATTGAATTATTATTATGGAGGATGAAAACATAAGAATAAATTTAATGAATTAAAATAATTAATATGTTTGGAGTCAAACACAGGAGTAACAAATATATTAGGATTCATGGAATGCAGTAATGATAAATGTACAAAAATAAAATATGGATGATAGAGGTCGTAGACTTTAATATTATCCTTTACGACCATTTGACTGTTTGTATCATTCTAATTGATCATTAACATTCTGTGCATAAAAGTTGAATGTTCGATTGGGAACTAGTAAATTAGAAAATCATTACTCAAATGTTGAAATTACCACTAAGGGTTGGTGTAAAAATTATGGTCACGAATCAATAGGATTTAAAATAAAAATTGAATAGTTTTTGGAAAATTTATAGTGGAATTGTTTTTCACTATGAAATCTTATAAAAATTAACTGATGGATTATGTACACAATATTATCTTCCTCTAAAATAAAACATATCTAGTTTATATATTTCAATTTTTCAGATGAATTAGTCATTATACCTTTAATAGAGTCTCCCAAATAAATATTTATAACCATGGTAATGGAATCTCTTATTAATGATTTTATTTTTTTTCAATTTTCATAGGTGACCAAGTGTCATATTACACCTAATATCTATATCCTTTCTCATATTATGTTTGAAAAAATTGAAAATAAATATTGCAACAAAAAAACATTTGTTTATAGATTTAACGTGATATTCATTTGTTTTTCAATATAAAAAAGGACACATTCATTTGAAGTGTACCTAATACACCTAGAAAAATATGGAATCGTATATAGGGATATGTAATTGCAAAAGGAATTTATTGTTAAAAAATATAAAAAAAATAAAAACCATAAATTCATAAAATTAAAATCTATCAACACAATAAAAATTAAATAAACAAAATTAATTATATATTTTTAATTTATGAAAAAATAATATTTATACAAAAAAACACAAAAAAAATGGAATAAAAAAAACATAAGAGTGTTTCCCTTATAATAATTATATTTAATTATTTAAATCATGAATTATCACTCTGAAATGTAAGTGTACAAGATTATTTTATTCAAAATTGTTAATATTAATTCACTCTAAGTATAATTTTATACTAATTATTTATTAATTATTTTATTGAAATGGAATGATATTGTGTGTGGATCTAATAAAAAAATCATATACTCAATGTACATATTATGGATACAATAAGATGCATTGTGGGTAAAATAAATATTCTCTTATAATAGAAACTAAAAAACAATATTAAATGGTAATTTTACTAAACATTCTTGTTCATAAAAAACTTTAGAAGATACAACATGGAAATATAATGATTGATGCCAAAATATATCTAAATGGAAGATGAACCCACATTTCTTATATATTACATTGAAAAGATATCTTCCTAGATGAATGTTGATATTGAAGTGGAAGAAGTTGAAATAAAATTACAAAGTGAATACTTATTTCCATCCTACACTAGAAGATATTTTCTGGAATAATTCAGTGTATAAAATAAATAAATGTAGGTTATTGTGGGTGAAATATAAAAAATTGATCAATATTTACAAAATGTTAGAAAGAATAATTTTTCACGTGCATTCTATGTATTTAAACTAAATATAATATTGTTTACCCACATTCTCAAGATGAGTAAATCATTTCCAAAACCATATTTTTCCTATTTTCTTGTAGAAATTCATTAAAATGTCAACATTATTTAAAATAATTTACGGTAATTTAATGTATTATTATTATATAGTTTTATTTTCATTTTTATCCAAAATATAGACTAATTTCATTTTTTTATTGATATAACATTATTTTCATATTAAAATTACAATAAAATCACTCAAATATTTGTTTAATATGTATAAGAGATGAATAGTCAAGAAACATATGAATAAAGAATTTTTTTGATGGCCTATTTATTATTAACATGGAAAATGGATATACTATGTTAGAATAATGTGGTATTTTGGCATGTTGTGACTGAATAGTCCAAAAATTCTGATGACCTTGTAAGATAACCAAATACCTGAAATATAGTAAATAAAACCACTATATGAAAAAGTCCAACTGTAAACATTCTATGTGTCTTTTTTATTTCTATTTTAATGAACATTTTTAGCCATGACAGTGTAAATATTTTCTAATTGTCAAAAAAAAATATAAATGAACTCACTACCTAAAAATTAATAAGCTAAACACATTTTTTCTAAATCATTCCTCATATATTAAAGAAAAAATCACTCATAATGTAATACATGTACACACCCCAAGATATAATATAGAATATTTGTAAAACAAATTACACAATTTGGTATGTTTCTTTCTGAAAATTTATGTTGATGTTGATTCATGTTTTAGGATGAATATTTAAACTAAAAAACATGTTTTAGACACATTATTTAATGAGAAAAATGATTAGGAATATTCCAAAAAATATTAAAAACACCATTGTATTTAGGAATCATGGCTGATAATATTTTCATAATTGTTTTTATATTCTTGTTATAATGCCCCAAATATGTTCAATATATGAATTTTATCTCAATTCTATAAAATAGTAATTGTTATGAAATATTTTAGATATTGGAGGGTTAGAAGATTATCCATATCGTTTTTCAATGATACATTATTGTAGTGAATAAATGAAAACATGAATCCTTCCAATCAGAAGTCAATTTTTTACCACCCATAATTTAAATTGAGATAGGGTGTGGGTACCAAAATAACTAGTGGATCTTTTTCAAGGGTGCAGTGGATCATTTGTAGACCACCAGAGTTTTGGTGGGGGGAAAATAGTTTTCTTGTGAAGGATATAATTTTTTAAAAAAACAAATTAATATAAATTTTTTTAGTGTGTATTATTTTTTAAAATAAGATTTGATATCCATATTATTACATAGAAATAAGACTATATCACTCCCCTAATACTCTCTCTTAATCACCATTCCCATGTAATGGATATCTTCCATTTTGGATTAAATCATAGTTTTATAATTTTATAAGATTCACTAAATGTGTGTCTAACTATCATATTATGAAAAACCTCATACTCTCCATCAATTTAATCACATTTTGGAGCTCATTCAGAAATTTGTTGTTATATTAGTTTTTCATATTTTATCAAATAAATGTCGAATATACTAGGGTTTTCAGAAAAAATAGACTCTTTTAGGCATATGTATTGGTCCCTTTAACTAATGTGATTTTTAAAATATGTATAATGAATCATATAAAATATGGAAAATATATATAAGTATTATATACAATAAAATTAAAATAAAATGATTTTTTCATATTTCTGTAGAGTGAATTGGACATTTAAGGCCCTTAACGTACCATGGATTGTGTGTGATGACACTAATCATAACTGATTACCATTCATTATGTGATAGTAATTTGAATCATTAACCTAGATAGTGGATGGTAATCTATCATGGAATAAAACATTATGGGTCTATTTGGAACCCATGTGTCTTTATTTATACCGGTATCGTAGAGAACCTAATTAGAAATGGGTGATAAGGCCTATGTATCAAACATTGAGTTAGGTCGGTATCATAAGTGTATACCCACTTAGATGTACGAAAATTTTAAATTCATTATGATGATTTTAAGTTATTAATATTTTATTTTAGTGGTTTATTGGTATGTGGCGATTCATATTCCACCTAGGGATAATTTTTAGTGACAACACATCCACAATAATAATTTTGTGGTCTATTGTTAAACTAGATTAGGTCAATGATATATAATTAATGAAGAGGCCAATGAAATACCATAACCTCATTCACTCTAGGATGTTGTATTTATGTAATATCATTATATTGTATTTTGGTATTTGTATAGAATCATCTAATAATGAGTGTCATCATAGAGGTGAATTTATTAGTGGAACATGTTTCAATTGTATAATCTCCACCTACGTTTTATTAAAAGTGTTATATTGGCTACTTATGAAGTAATATATGTGGTATGTTTTCCACCAAGAGAATGGTATTTGTGCTGAATCATATACCTATAGATGTGTTCTCATTAGTCTATCTCATGTTAACAATATTATATTATTGATGTTGGATTTAAAAAATAAAAATGTTGATCAAGGTTTATGCCAATAATCATTTTCATGTTTGATGTCCAATAGATGTGTTGGAATCAAAATGAATAATATTGTGTTTTATTGACTATAGTATTGATGATAACACATTTTGAAGATGACCAATCTTCAGGAATGTTGTTTTAGAGAATGGTCGATAATCAATATGACGAACATTTTAAGTTGATGAAATGAAGTTTCAAAAATTTGATGTATGGTCGAATGGAATATGTCTAGAGAAATGTAGGAGGGGACATTCATATAGTGAGTTTCAAAGGAGTGGAAGCTAGAAAAACTCCGAACGTCCAAAAATAGTGGCCACCATTGAATAGAGGTTTAAAATGGAGTTTATCCACTAACAATTAATATTCTACTTAATAACATGAAATATTTGAAATATAAGAATTATACACTATAATGAAACTAGATACACCATAGGGGATATTTTTTGGAAAATAATATGATTTTCAATGTCATTTAAACCATGTATATACCCAAAGTATTTTGGCTACACCATTAGGATATAGAGAGTGGAGTAATAATGAGGCCAACCTAGCAAGCCTATCTAAACTAGATGTACCCTAAAAATTAAATAGTCATTCTTGACCACTATGTGGAATGATAAATCCACCAATCTATGAGGGAACAAAGAGGTAGTTGACCATTCATCTAGGAATGAGTTTTCCTTGAACAAATTGTTTATATCATATAGTGGTAGTAAATTGGTAGTTTTCTAGACTATAGTGATACATAATTGAGGGGGCTTGGTGTAGACCCTATTAATCACAATTAGTGATTCATTAGATGAAATTTATAACATAACATGAAAATTTCATAGGTATGTATAATGTCATATGATAAGTTTATAGGATATACCACAATTGAACAAACAATGACATTAATTTGTTCTCTTAGTAGTTTTGTCCCTCTAGAATACATGATGTGTCAATTATGTCAAATGATATATATTTTACAAATGTATCTTTATAATAACCCAAGAGACAAGGAATATTTATATTTTTCCATGTTACATTAGATAATTTTACTCCATATTTCACATGGATAATAAGAAGTTCATGTCACAACGATGACTTGATGCTATGTGGGTTTATATTAAATATAAGTAAACAAATCAGAGTTCCCCACTCCCATAGGATACCACCACATATTGATGTTTTTAAATACTAGCCAATTAGTTTAATTCACTGGTTAGATGATATAATTCCATATATTATTTAATAGTTATGGAGGAGTTAGTATAATAGTTTTTTCAATCTAGTTAGAAATAGAGGATCATCTTGTTGCACTATCAAGCATCATTGAATTATTAAAATTTGAATACTACATCATGGAATACATTGATATTCTATAGAAGTAAAAAAACTGGTCTTTTATGTCATTGTACTTTCAACCACAACGAAACCATGTTTTTTAATTAAATGGTAGTTTCACCAAAAACTACAATATTGGATTTTTTCCTTCACTCCTGGGTGTCCATATTATATTCATATTAAAAATTTTATCTAATTAATTGGATATAACACATTGAATGATCCTAGAAAAGGTGATATTCAATCCCCATAATTTAATTTAATGGATATAGTGGAAACCTATATAAACATATCAGTCGTTGTTCTATAGAATAGGTTATCTAAATATAGAATAAATTTCCATATCTAATTAGTTGACATGATGGAAAGGTTGATCCAAATAATGTGATAAAATATTAATGGAATAAAAACCATTGAATATACAACCAAATTTTATGTATCATATTAATGTATTGAAAATTTTTTATGTTGTTACAGAGATTATATAATGTATAAGAAAGAGCTACATCATGGTTCATTAATAGAGGTTAAGGATTAGCCCAGTGAAGAATCAATATATAATCGGGAGATACCTAAATATTAAACCTATAATATTGCTTATGAATAATGGTTCTACCTGTATATATTCTATAAAGGTGACATTTTCCACCGAATGTGAGTCAAAAAAGGGAAATATGATGTAATGACCCTTAGAAAGAAGTTATATTTCACTAAAACATCTAAGGTAGGGAGACTAGGCATTGTAGTGGCCTGGAAATAATATAATAAGTAGTCTTATTTGTGATTTTCGTGCATCACGTGACATTGATGCATGACCCTTGGATAAATCCTCATCAGTTGGAATTAATTAAATGCTTTTTTAGTATTTACCATATTAATGTGTACCAAAAATGATTATGAAATATTATAAAAATACTGTTAATGGGAATAAAAAATTGTACCTCAATGTTGAGAGTTCATGACACTTTTTGAAAAGTGACTCAATTATGGCTCAACTACAATAATAATTAATGACATAGAATAACTAATTCACCCCAATAGTTAATCTCAATCTATATTTTTTATATATGTCTAAAACCATCTATAGTGGTAAACATATGGTTTTATAACATCTAACTTGGGATTATTATGGTTTTATATTTTCCACCAAGTTTAGTTGCTTTGGTTTTTGTTTATATTCATGACCTTTGAAACAGAGGTAATTCATCTACAAAATCATGGGTAATAGTGTTTTATCATCCCCCAGGGATTGGAATTGTACCCTTTATTGAGTATTGATTCACTCACAATTTATATCAGAATATAAGTGAATTATCAACCGATATAAATGTGATAGTGATGTTTCATTCACCTATAATATAATGTTGATAGCTTTTTCACATTGATTGTTATATGAGGAGAAATATTTTTGTTATCCTAGAGGTGTGTGTTAAAAAGTTGGTATATCATCCCCTTCTTGAAGATGTTGATGTAAGTATCATCATAAATAGTTTAGTTAGATAAATCCATAAGAAGATATGTTAATTTAATTATTTTGTTTATTAAAAGTACATCTCGTTCCAGAACCTATATTTTCAAGATTTTTTAGAAATATTATTGGTGTTTTCCAATTGTGTTCCAATAATACCCAAAATGAGAAAAATTATAATTCCTGGATCATATGCATTACATAATCTTGATTTTTGTTCAATAATTTAATTTCTTTCAAATATAGGAACTTTTTAGGATTAGAGTTTTATAGAATTAGGTCGGAACTATTAAATTACATATCAAAATATTACAAAGTCGACACTTCTACTATATCTAATTTTTTTAACTACAATAAGTCACCTTAGAAACAGAATTCATTTCTTGATAATAATAATATTGAATTCTTCTGTTCACATACCCTTCCTTATACCCTATGAAAAACATTTAATAAACATTCAATGAGCATTAAAATTTTAGTAAGGGTTATAAAATAATAAAGAATACATTAGTCAATGAATACATACAATCCAATGAAATCATACCTTTCACTCAAATAACATAATCTCTTAAATATACCTTAAGAAACAAAAATAGTTTTAAATAACTCATAGAAATATTAAATCATAATGGTAACTTTTGGCATTCATAAGATACTTACATTGTTGCTTTCACATCTACATAGGGAATAACCTTCATGGTTATGTTTTGTATACCCATCATAGTATATTCACTAAATATGTTCAGAGAAACCTTAATGTTTACCTATGTTACATTAAACAAATCATTTAAAGATATCATGGGATTATCTACCCTTATTTCATCACAGAACCACCCATATACATAAACAATTCCCCAGAACCATAACAAATTCCTAACCCAAAAAACTATTAGGAATGAAAGATAACATTTCTATATTTCAATCACAAGAAAACCTTTAAAGATTTTTACATAATCAATCCATTGTAAAAAACCATTTTTAATACTATAATACATAAATATTGAATGAGGAATTCGAATTTATTTTTTGAAAACATTATGTCTTGTTAAGGATTCCAGAAATCTAATAATGCTCGCAATGGTAGAAAGGTACATGTTGCCATGACTGTTAATGTGAAATATTCCCTTTTATTAGTAAAATGGTTAGAAAAAAATTTCATTTTGAATACAATTTAATGAAATTAGTATTCAATGGGATTAATTATATAACATATTAAATAAATTCAGGTATAAATCAAAATATGCCTCAATGAAAGGTGATTGAGATGAAGTCCCTTTCCTTAAATATGGCTTGTCTCATTTGTTCGTTATATTCTGAATAATAAACATAAGTTAATTTTTACATGACATGGAAACTTTTAAAAATTTTACTATTCCATTTACAACAATTTTTACCATGTTATAAAAATAACCTAATTTTTCAATTTCATATTCGTTGTTTTATCAATATTTGATACTTCAATTAGAAATGAACATTTTTATGTAAACTCTCCATGTGTACAAAAATAAATCATCTCCGGAATATTATCAATGATTTAAATATCATATATATCTAGTTCATGTAAATATATTTTATTCCATAACATTTTGAGATAAGAAATGAAATGTGTTTTTCATGGAAACCGCAGGTCGTACGAACGCATGAACACAACTATAATTTCATTACCATGTTAAGGGAATTAAAAATAAATGTCACATAAGTATATTATAAACCAAATATTATATATATTTTATATATGTTACGTAATTTCTTTAACATAATCATTTATATGTTCCATTTATGTAATGAATGAGTCATATAACTATAAGGGGGCGGTAGTCCACACTTCCTAAAATTAAATTAATATAATTAAACATTATAGAATTAATAAGGGTATATTTTCAAAAAAAATTACATAATCATGGAGAAAATATAAATATAATATATATCCTTTATAAATATACTATAATAATAATTTCAACTATGATAGGTGGAATTAGAAAATTGAACAATCATCATTTCGTGAGGCAGTAGTTCACCGTACACAGAAATTGTATGTTCATATCCATTGGATGTAGGTGTGTGTATGTGTAGGTAGAATAATTCACATAAAATAATTCTATAATACTGAAGACACTTGTGTTCTTATGTAATCCTAGAATAAAAATATCCCATGGAGTTTAGACGGAAAATAATTGAAAAGAGCTTAAGATAAGATGTTACCACTAAATTGGGTAACTTCTTTTGATTTGTTCCAAAAGGAATTCTTTAATTTATTTACGCTCAAGGTAAGGATTATAGAACTAACGGAGGGATTTTTGGAGCTTATTTGAGCATAATATGGATGATCCAAGGGGCTTGAGAGGTGTGAGTAAGTGGGTAGAGATTGGGGCCTTCTATAAGAGGGAGGAGGGGCACATTAGGAATGTCTTGAAATATTATTTTATTATAAAAATAATTTCGAATAATAATAGTTCCAAAGTTATATTGTTCAATTTTAATATGGTAATGGGTTTAAATACTTTCATCCAACTGGTTTTGACAAGTTTAGGTCAAAAATTAACCTTATATTTTATCTTTAACCATTGGGTAAAATCATTAACTCTAACCATGTATTCTTGTATTTTCATGATATATGGTTACTATAATTACTATAAAATGCCAATAAATCCATGAGTGGGTCATTAATGACATTTTTATCATTATATATGTCTGTTGGACAAATCGTAGATATTTAAGACTCTTATATCATTAAATAAAATAGTAAAAACCTAGATTTTCTAAGTAATTTTTTTAATTATATGAAATTATTATGAGTGTGTGAAAATTAAAGGCATGTGATTATGAGGCTCGTTGTGCCCAAAATAAGTTTCTGAACATTTTTAAGGTATGTTCAATAAGCACGTGAGAGGAATTTTCTATCTTTTGACCTGGTGATCGGATTTATAATCTGCGGGCATCGTTGAATCCACCGCACTAGGATTATCTTAAGGGAGGATTCACTTGAACCACAGTAGGTCGGGAGAAAAAGATATATTTTGGGACATTTAATAGAATCATAAAATAAAAAAGTTATTTTATTTCATTTATTTTTACCTCTGACAGACTATTGGGGGTGGCGAGACCAATGATGTTTCAGGCCATTTAATGGCTTGACTCCTTAATACTTTGTAACAACACTATTTCAATTTGGATGTTTCCTTACTTAATTGAAACCCATTAATTTCACATGTGTTACTCACCCACCCCCTCTCAAATTTCAATGGAGATTGGGGAATAATATTGTCACTTCTTCACCAAACATCAATGTTCTGATAAAGTGATGTGATGCTAACCACATAGAGGATGGGACCGCTTCTGGCAAGCGGTGATGAGTGCCACTGAATCACAAACCGAAGAACGATGTTTGTGTGGCGTCGTTGGAGGATTCTTGTGGGAACAACAAACACCAAATCTTCCTAAAATGCAGACATTCTCCAACAATATTGATGTAGGTCTTAATTATTATCTAATTTAATGATTTGTTGAATCATATATCCTCTCCCTTGTTAAGACTCTAATGCGGAGGGCACAGGCCAAACGAATAAGGCTCAGTCCCTCTGCCTTTTGGTTATAATTGTGTTATTTAAGGGTAAATTCTCAGGTTGGATGCAACCAAAATATATGTGTCGTGAAGAAAAAGGCTCCATCCATGGAATACTTCAGGCACAACACCATTGTGGCGGTACTGGAGACCCGCAATGACAGGTGATGGCAGCGGCCGACACCAGCCGAACATGTTGGAGATAGAACACCATCACACACCACATGAGAAGTTTGCGGCTCTAATCCATTGAATTTGGTAGAGTGGCTGGCACAGGCCGTCCGTAATTATAGTTCGGTGCACCGTCATGCACTACTAGAGGAGAAGGCCACATCTTTTTAGCCGTTTCAGTCGAGTAGGGCGGCTGACCATGGAGGCAGAGCGTCTCATTGTTGCAGGCCACTAGATATTGCCACAGATCGATGCCACAACTGATGAGGAGGGACCTGCCCCTGTGGGTCCCATGGTGATCAGGTGGTACCACGTAGCGTCGTCGTTTCACCCCCCCAAACAACATATCCATTCGGGAGAAAGGGGTGTGATACCCTCATTCCAGATAGGGCAAGACCCAGCCGGTGGGCTATGCCATTCACGGACTGGGTTGCACTTCCAGAGGGTCATGCCCCTCCGAAGGTTAGGCCACACCCCTCTGTGGGCTGGTCTGTGCCAGCTAGCAAGCCACACTGCCCAGGCAGGCAAGGCTGGGTCAGACACAGACCGGACTCGGACCCATCGAGGCCCAGTTTTTCTAAAAGTCCCATAATATATGAATCAAGCGTTGGTTTGATGAAATTTCTATGGAGCTAGGATACGTGGAGCGATATGGTCCTTTTGGTATACTCCCATTTAATTCTAGATTATGTTGGTGTACGGATGGGTTGGATCAAACCTGAATCCAACCGGGCCCTCGGAACTAAAACACTTATAAGTCACAGACCGGTAATCCTACTGATGTGTCGTCTATTGCATTGGAACCCTTACTACATGGTGGTACTTTGGGATACTTATTCATGGAACATTTTTTAGGATGGTTAATGACTGATGACTTGAGGAGAGAATCCTCATGAAATCTAGTGTGCGTAGTGTGGGATTATTATGGTTGGTTCTGATGTGAAGAATGATTTGAGATCCTATTTGGTTTAGCACCTATCGATCTTTTGTGGGTCAGTGCTCAATGATCTTGTGTGGGTCAGTGCTCATCGAGTTTAATGACCATTTGTGGGTAAGATCATACTGATCCTGTGTGGGTCAGCAACATAGATTCATGACAGAAAAAGATGATCCAACGATTTGACTAATCATATGTACTTTTATACATAATTCATATACCTTGTGTGAGCTGATTCATTACCTTCGTGGTGTTACCATTGTTGTACATTTACCTTCACGGTGTTCCCTTCGTGGTTATACCTTTATGATACTTTTACCTTCACGGTGTTACCTTCATGGTGTTACCATTGTAGTACTTTTACATACATTGTGCAACTTTAGTCGTAATTTTACCTTCATGGTGTTAAATTTGTGGCGATTTTACCATCATGGTGTTATGTTTGTGAAATTATTCCTCCGTGGACCAGTTTTGAAAATTCCATAAATGTTAGAGCCTTTAACTTCCACATTAATGGGATCTGTATCTTTTGATAACATAGGAGTATGTATCGGAATATACCTATGTTGATTTGATGAATTATTCATGCTTTTTTATTGATGTATTTCTATGTTGTGTTTTTTCCTTTGTGGAACTCTGGGAGACCATCGTGGGTCTCGGTTACCCTAATAAGTATTTTTATAATCACCCCTAAACGGGCTACTCCCATACCATGTTGTGTCTTGTGTAGATGACAAACAATGTTGATCGAGGCTAACAGAGTTAGGACTGGACAGTGCTTAGATGTGGAATATTTGACGTGATGTTCCGCAATGACTAATGATTATGATCTATACCTACCATTTAGGTAGGATCCTTGGAGGACTTTCCAAGAGATGTTTTTCTCATTTTAGTTGTACTTGGTTCATTTAGTTGGGCTTCTATACCTTCCCCTTAGCTTGTAATAAAATTTTTAATACAATAAATTAATTTTGTGTTACTTCTTATTGTTTTATTGGATGGTCTGTTTAAACAAGTTTAATGGAAATTCCCTCCCAATATAGGGATACACCTTTGCGCTTCTAGTCTCCAACCCTAGGATTATTGAATGTGGGCTTATGGTAGTCACAAAATGGGCCGTGGGGGATGGTTCGTAGAAAACTGGTATCATAGGAGTAAATTATACTAAAGAACTAGGACTCTGATCATTTCATTATGGCTATAATTTTATGTGTAATGAGTGTGGTTTTCAGTTTGGGGAAACCAGTGTCGGTGCGGCAGCTGACGTATCCATACACCAGGACCATAAATTCTGTTATTCGACTTGTTTCAAATAAAATGATTGCGTGTGTTTTTTGAAATGTTTTTCATTGATATCTTTGACTAATCTCACTAGGTATAACTTTTGACCATGGAGTGCCAGTTTTCTTTTAGTATGCTACTGCATAGACAACCATCCATGATTCGTGAGAGAGTACACTATGATGGCCCACTGAGCGATGAAGCCTCGGTATAGGGCCCTCTTACAATGTTAGAACCATCACGTGGTGTACCAGTAGCACCACAACCCATTGGGAAGCTGTTGACACCAGCACCATCAGTAGAGGGTTCACACCAACTATGCATGTTGCATGAGATTCAGTGGAAGAGGCCTCTATAGTTCTGAGGCGAGATGAATCCAAATGTGGCTGTGGACTTTCTGGAGGCTATGGCCAGAGTTTTTCGCATGGATGGGACATTACCAGATATGATGGTGATCATACCTTCAACTCTCTTCCAGGGAGCAACTGGGAGAAGGTGGATTCTTGCACTCCAGATAAACGATGAGGTGACCCTCAACTGGGCGGACATCGATGGAATTTTTAGGGAAGTGTTCATCACTATTTCTCTACACTAAGTGCGTATACAGGATATGATGCGCTTATAATAGGGCAGCATGACTATGGCCCAATAATCAGCGAGGTTCACAGATCACTCCTACTACTCCACTGACATGGTACAAGACCCTTTCATCAGGTCTTGGACCTTTGTGAAGGGTGTATAATGGGATATCAGACCATCAATGATATCAGTTAGCATTTCTGATGCAGGTTGGGGTGCTAGAGTGAGCACTTTTGGTGGAGAGCTTCCTAGCTAAGCTGACACTGACAGTGAGAGCCAGTATCAGATGTCAGGTAGTTGATTCATCCACATCAGGTAGTAGACGATTGATGTAGGGGCCTAAGTGGGGCAATACTTCTAGTAGTTGACATCAGGATACAGGATCAGTGGTGCGGGGTTCTCGGGATACAGGAGGACAAATGACGAGCAGGTAGTGCTACTCTTGTCGCGGGTAGGGTCACATGGCTCGCGGTTGCCCAACCTGTCATACAAACTACTAGAAGGAGGTCAAGGGACCACTTAGGTAGAGGAATAGGTTCGATAGAGGAGGTCTATAGTGCAGCAAACATTCCATAACAGATGGTTTTACAACATGTGGTGGGTGGAGATTTGATGTATTTCCACCACCACCTACAGGAGGTCCACCCAGACCATAGGGAGTAGGATTATAGGGACGAGTTAAGCTCTAGGCAACTGAGGACTACAACCATGGTTCTCTAGAGATGATTATATGTATGACCAGTGTCTTCTCCACTATAGTTTCAATACATATAGACACAGGTTCTAGTCAATCTTTCATTTCCATGTCACTAGATCAGGGCATGGAAATTCTGGTTCAGCCGTTGGCTCGATCATTGCAATTAGAGACTCCTACAAGATAAAATCCAATGATTAGAAACCAGTGATGGCTATGTAAGATTACTCTATCAATCAAGATCATCATCTAGGATCATCTAGTATTAGTATCAAGGCCTCAGGACATCATCTTGGGTATGGAATCTATATCCACATTCCATTCTCATATTGACTATATTATCACAATTTTCGGGGTGTCTATGAGGAGGGTACTAGGTTTTCCTTCACTGGAGAGAAGGGAACCTTTTCAATATTGGATGGACATACTCAGAGGATGGTGCAAATGATCACACATCAGTTGTCTTTCCATACCCTTAGATTAGTTGATGTTGAGAGTCCATGATATCCTGTAGTAGGGGACTAGTATACTGATTTCTCTTATCAGGATGTTATGGGAATACCTCTACATAGATAGGTAGATGTTTACATTGACATGTACCATAGTATGGAACCAATACATACACCAGAATATGGAATGGATCCCACAATGCTTTATGAGTTACAGGTACTGCTAGAGGACTAGCAATGAAAGCTGTTCATAAGGCCCAGTGTATCTCCATTGGCAGCCCCAATTTTGTTCTCCATGAAGTTTTATGAGAGTTCGAGACTCTATGAGGACTACTAGTGCTTGAACTAGGTTACCATGAAGAAAAAATATTCACTTCTAAGGATTGATGATCATTTCAATTAGATGAATGGAGATCGATGGTTTCTGAAGATAGATCTCAGATCATGATGTCATCAGCTCAAGGTACGAGTAAAGGATGTACATAAGACAGTCTTCAGATGTCAGTATAGCCACAATGAGTTCTTGGTTATGATATTTGACATGAAAAATTCCCCTAAAGTGTTCATGGGACGAATGAATAGGAACTTTCAGCCATACCATGATCGCATTGTGGTTGTCTTCATCGACAACATCATGGAGTACTCAACGACATAGGAGGAGCATGCCTATCATCTATAGATAGTTCCAGATACAAATTGAGAACACCATCTATATGGTAATATCTAAAAGTGATAGTTCTAGATATGAGAGGTTTATTTTATGGGAAATGTAATCTCATAGGTTGGAGTTGTAGTTGTTCCGGTGAAGATAGAGGTTGTTCTTTCATGGAAGCCACATAGAAGTGTGACAGAGGTATGGAGTTTCATATGGTTGGTTGGGTACTACTGGAGATTTAAATCTGACATTTTTAGTGTTATGTCACCCATGTCATCATTGATGAAGAAGGGACATCCCTTCGTGTGGAAAGATAGATTCTAGAAATGTTTTCAGGAGTTGAGGCAGAGGCTGACCTGCGCCCCCACCTTGAGGCTACCTGAACATGGTGTTGGGTATTTAGTCTTATGTGATGAATAAGGTACCAGACATGGATGTGTCCTGATGCAATAGTGCGAAGTGATTTCATATTGTTATCGATAGTTGAGACAACATGAGAGGAACTACACTACCCCTGACCTGGAGTTGGTAGCAGTTGTCTTCTCTTTGAGAATGTGGTGACACTACATGATGGGTGAATGTGTTACAGTCTTCTCTAATCACAAGATTATCATGAATATTTTGACCCATAAAGACCTAAACCTAAAAAAGTGACATTGGTTAGAGATCATCTACGACAATGACTTTGAGATAGTCTACACTCTTGAGAAGGGGAACGTGGTGGCTGTTGCACTCAGTAAGAGGTCTTGTTTACAGTTGCTGAGTGTGGTGATGGAGTAGCTAGTAGTGTTTCATATATCATTTGTGGATAGGGATGGACCAGCATACCTCCAGTCTATGACTATCACTCCCCCACATCTACTGTGAGTCTGGGAGGCACAACTTGGGGACATTGACAATGAGGCTTAACGTGCTCAGATATCCTAAGGATACCCACCTGATAGATTTTCTGAAGGTAGGGATCATATCATCCTATTTAGAGGACACACCATGGTACTAGTGGAACTACATGAGAAGGTGTTGAGGGAGTTCCATACATCCCCTATGATGGTACATCCTGGTGTGTCAAAGATCTATCAGGACCTCGAGCATCAGCACTGGTGTCAAGGGATGAAAAAAGTAGTGGTAGAGATTGTTTCATGATGCCTCACTTGTCACCATGTGATGGTCGAGCATCATGTTTCAGTAGGTTTAGCAATGCCACTAGAGGTACTATAGTGTAAGTGGGATGGTATCTCCATGGACTTTGTTATAGGGCTTCCACTTACATCCATGGGACATGATTCTATCTAGGTGATCATTGACCGACCCACCATGTCAGCCCACTTCCTACCCACCTTAGAGAAGGGATCAGTAGAGGGCTTGGGATTTCTCTAAGTACAATATAATTTATGAATTCATGGGGTGACATCAATTATCATCTCTAACCATGACACACATTTCACATCCCAGTTTTTGAAGGGTTTACATAAGGAATTCGAGACTCGACAAAATTTGAGCACCGCCTTTCATCCACAGATAGGTGGTAAGATGAAGTGGGAATTCAAACACTGGAGGACATGCAATGTGCTTGCATCCTAGATTTTGGATGCAATTTGGAGGATAACTTTCACATGGTATAGTTTTCATACAACAATTTATATTACACCACGAATGGTGTGGCACTATTTGAGGCCATAAATGGTGGACCATGAAGATCACTTCTTTGCCGAACAGACCCAGTAGAGACCTAACTTATGGGTATAGAGTTGTTGTAGGCTAAAACTGAGAAGCTATGGTTCATCCTGGAGCTGATGAGACTACACAAAGTTGATATAATTCTTATGATAACAGAAGATAAAGACCATTGAATTATGAAGAGGGAGACCATGTCTTTCTATACATCTCATCTCGATATGTTTTTAGAGATTTGGCCAGGGTAGCAAGCTATATTGGAGGTTCATCAGAACTTTTCAGGTAATCAGTAGAGTTGGTGAGGTGGCATATAATCTAGATCATCCCCCAAAAATACACTGATTTCATGATGTTTTCAACGTGTTGCAGCTGAGGTGGTACGTGCATGATATATTTTATGTCGTCGACTGAGGCGATCAGGACATTGATGATGGGGTGACTTTTTCAGATGTTCCAGTAATGATTGAGGATCAATAGGATCGGGTCATTTTTGGATGATCGAAACCTCTGGTGTGTGTTTTCTGGAAGCATGGAATCCTCCCATAGAGCACATGAGAGCTGGATGCTCAAATTTGTGCACATTACTCCACCTGTTTCCTTAGTCTATGTTTTGGATTTAGAGGATGAAAATCCCTATGGTGGGGAGAATGTAAAGACCCAGATTTTCCATGTATCTATTTATTTATATGGAGCAATTACAAGTCTGTAAAAAGTAACAGTGCCTGATTCCGAGGACCGATGTGCCTGAAATAATTTTTTGAACTTTTTTAGGTAACTTAGTAAATGTGAGAGCATCATTTTCTAACAATTGAACTGGTGATCAGATTAAAAATTTGAGGGCACCATTGAATCAGCCGAACTAGGATTTTTTAAGGGAGGTTTCACATCAACCATAGTTGGTCAGGAGAAAAATATAGATTTTAGGACCTCTAAAAGAACAATAAAATAAAAAAGTTATTTTATTTCCTTTCTTTTTCCCCCAACGGACAATCAACAGTTGCAAAAAATGACATGTCAATCAATTAAATGTCTTGACACCTCAATTATTTGTAATAGAACTGTTGGAATTATAATGGTTCATTAATTAATTGATCCATTTAATTCCATTAGTGTTACACACCCTCCCCATATCCTATTTATATGGAGCGCGGGGAGGAGTATTGACACTAATTCACCAAGAGACAACGTTGTAAAAATGTACTGTGACACCAACCACTTGGAGGACAGAATTAGTTTTGGTGAGTGATTATGAGAACCACCAAATCACGAACCGATGAATGACGATTGAGTGGTGTTGTTGGAGGCTTGTTGCAGGAATGACGAATGTCGAAACTTCCTCAAATGTGGATGTTCTATAACATTATTGAGGTAGGGTTTAATTATTTTCTAATTTTCGGGTTTGTTGAATCATATAACATATCCCTTATTAAGAAACTAACCTGGAGGTCCCATTCCAAATGAATAAGTTCTGGTCCCTCCGAATTTTGTTTATCATTTCATTTTTTGTGGGAAAATTCTCAGGTTGGACGGAACCCAAATATAAGGGACACAAAGCGAAGGAGATGGCCAATGGATGACCGTTAGTACAACACAAGCACGACGGCACTAGAGACCCACTGTGGTTGTTGATGGTTGAGCCAGCACTGACTGACCACGATGGAGGCGGCGCGTCGTCACACACTGCACGAGGAGGTTGCGACTCTAGGACGTGGAGGTCAGCACTGGCCAACTGAAGTGGTGGTGCGGTGCGCCGTCACAAACCGCTGGAGGAGAAGAACATGGATTTTATGTTGTAACAGTCGAGAAGTGCGGACACCATAGACTAGCTATGGAGGCGGAGTGTCGTGCTGTCGTACGCCGCTGGAGAATATCATGACTCGAAGACATGGTGGAGGAGGAGGGACCTGCTCCTATGGGTCCAGTACTGACCAAGCAGTGGCATGTATCACCTCGGCTTCACCCCCTCCCCCCAATGACATACCCATTCATGGGAAAGGGGGTGAGTCACCCCCTATTCCAGCAAAGGTGGGCCCCATCTAGTTGGTCGTGCAAGCCCACAGGGCCTTTCTTTTAGCGGGTTGCGCTTCCTGTGGGTCATGCCCCTCTTCGGATCAGGTTGCGCCCCTATAGGGATTGATTTGTTCCATCCAAGTGGGCCATAATTCCCATACAAGCCAGTCTAGGTCAGAAACAAACCTGGTTGAGTCGGCCTCGATCAGGTCAGACTAGACATGGACCCTTCCTGATATAGTTTCGCTAAAAGATTAATAACTTCAGAACAAGACATCCATTTGAAAAAGCATTTACATTTCAGATATCATTGGAGGAGATGGTCTTTTTGGTATACTCCACCTATGTTTTGGAATAATTTGGAGTAACTCCTGGTTTGATCAAACAATAATCCAATTGGGCCCTCGATACTAAAACACATATATGTCACATATCGGGGGTTCGATTGACCAACCTTATATCGCACTCGAACCCTTACGACATGGAGGTCCTTTGAGATACAACATAGTGTATTTTCATGGTGGTTGAGTAATGAACAATGGATTGATGAGTAGATCCTATAGGAATTAGGCATTCTTACTGAGAGAATCTCATGGATGACACTGATGTGAAGAATTATTAGCGATCCTATAAGGGTTAGTACCTATGATTATGTGTGGGTCAGCGCTTAGAGATCCAATGTTGATCAGCACATACTAATCCTATTTGGGTCATATCATGTGTGGTTCAATGCATACCGATCATGTGTGAGTTAGCAATAAAGATTCTAGATAGAATAAAATGATCCAGCGATACGACTAATCATCTGTACTTCTATACATAATTCACATACTCAGTATGAGTTGTGTCTTTACCTTCATATTGTTACATTTATGCTATATCGACCTTCATGGTGTTACCTTCATGGTGATAGATTTGTGGTACTATTACCTTCATGGTGTTACCTCTGTGGTGTTACTTTTTGTACATTTTCCATCATGGGGTTACCTTTGTTTTACTTTTACCTTCGTGGTGTTACCTTCATGGTGTTACCTTTATGGAACTTTTACCTTCATGGTGTTACCTTTGTGGTATTCTTTATTTGTGGATCAGTTGTGCAAATAGATTAAAATATGTATCCTTAAGTTTCCTCATGAATGAGATGAGTTAATTTTGATAAAATAAGTATTTATTGGCATATTCCTAAGTAGAGTTGAGGACTGCTTCATGATTTATGATTGATGTCTTTCTTTGTCGTATTTCATTAATTTTTGGAACTCTGGGAGACCTGTGAGGGTCTCGGGGTCCCTCTTGAGTATTGATATACTCACACCTACACGGTCTATGCATGCACCTTGTTGTATCTTATGTAGACGACATACAATGTTGATTGTGGCTGAGGTATCCATGACTGGACGATTCTCATAGTCACCCCATTTGACTTGACGTGCCATAGTGACTACTAATCGTGAGTTATAACTACCATCCTTGTAGGATCCTCAGTGTATTTTCCATGAGCTGTTTTTATATTTTCAGTTATATGTGTACATTTTAGTTTGTCTTGTATTCCGGCCCCTTTACATTTAGTACTCATTTTACTACAATAGTTTACTTTTTGGTTACTACTTGTTGTGTTCTGGGATTGTGTGTTTTTACAGGTTTAATGGAAATGCCTTCTTGTTATAAGGATATGCCTTTCCCATGCTAGTCACCAGCCCCTAGCATATGGATGGTGGTCTTGGGGTAGTCGCGACACGGCCCCTGGGGGATGGTTCGTGATTAAAATAGTATTTTTTTAAAAACACATTTATGTCAATTTTGAAACTATTTAGTAATACATTTTTTAAATTCATAACAACAAGATTTCATCGAATCAAAGGCATTATCTAAAGGATAATATGCCACTATTATCCAAAAAACTTGTTTATGACCTCAAAATAATCAGATTATATTTTCATTAATATTTATAATATCATTTAATTGAATCTTTCATTAATAATGTAATCACTACATCATCATTGTGTCAAAAATATATTTTTTATTTAATGTATAAAAATTATAAATAAAATACCGTGATGTAGGAAATATTTTTAAATTTCCAAAGAATATTTATTTTAACAGTTATCAGTTATATGACCATATATTAAAATTTTCTTATTAAAAAATACATGTATATGATATATTTCCATTTCCTTTATATTAAAAATTATAAAATGTCATTTTCGCACCCAAGTGACTCCAAAATGACAAAGGTTTGACCTAAGGATGATCATTGTCATACATATCTCAAATTATAGGATTATTACATGTTTTTTGTAGTTTTATACTATTATAATATTTTTTTACCTTTACTTACCTAATTTACCCTTTAACAATGGTAAATAAAAATAATTAATGATTTTAATATTCATAATGTCCAAAAATAAGAAAAACCAATTTTCCTAATTTTGACCTTCCAATTTTAAATATGGAATTCAGTTTTCAAAATTCAAAAGACATAAATTATATAAATTAATTTAAAATTAATTCTTATTGTCGAAACCATAAAATAGGTTTTTAAGAAGTAAAGTCTATCAAAATATTAACATGTGTTTAATTTCATTTAAAATTTGAAATTGCATCCTATGACTATAATTGGATTAAATGATAAAAAATAATCCAATTAAAGTTTAAAACCAATAAAATTTCAAATATTTATATATAAATAAATTATACAAAAAGGCATTTTGGAATTAAAATATAATATTTTTCACTATTCATTAAAATAAGTATTTTATCCGAAAAACCCTAAATTTAATCCAAAGTAATTTTTGATGTATCACGTCTAAAGAAGAAGTTTATTTCATCAAATAAAACATATATGTGTGATGAAAATTATATTTAAATGTGTTCTCCATCAAAAGGAAGTACATTGAAATTTTAAAAATATTAGAGTATTTAATGCTTAAAATTGGATTCATTCTCATTTTATTCCTATAATTTATTTTGATAAATAAAAAAACATTTAAAAATATGTATAATCATATTGTAGTTAGTTCAGTTCATTCCTTTCAATACAACATCTAGTCATTAAATACCAATTAAAATAATAATAATATGATTGTATTGTTGTTCAGTTTAAGTAAAAGTTGTGCAAAACGTATGATTTCAGAAAAACTCATTATTATGTATCGAGTATGCTATCAAAAAAGGTGTCCCAATTACCCTATAATTAATATATTATTAATTAATATTAAAACATATGAAAAAGTATAATTTTATAAATACCTGGGATGCTACCTAATTCCCCCAGTTTTGAAATTACTTCACTATAATTTTATTTACATATCAAAAAAGTGTGGGTATTTATACCTCGTAGAATTTTCAGATTCCCATGTTGCCTCATCATAAATATGATTTTTTTCATGAATCCCTTACCTGATAAATTAACTTATTCAACAAACACATTCTTTCAACTATCAAGAATCTAGACTTTCTATTCCTCATATGAAATATTCTTTTCTAATTAGACTACATTTGAACTCAAAACACGAGGGAGATCCAGAATATACTTCTCCAACATTGAAACATGAAAACCATGGTGTACCTAGGGTAAATATATAGGTAAATCCACCCATTAGGATGCTGATGCAACATTTTCTAGGATTTAATAGGGTCCATTGAACTAAAGACTCAGATTTCCCTTCTTACCAAAACGCATCACAATTTTCCATAGAGAATATTTGAGGAAGACATGATCACCAACCTCGAATGAAAGAACAATACACTGGTAATCTTCTTAAGTTTTCTACCTGATCAGAGTTGTCTCTATGTGCTTCTGAATCAACTGAACATTTTCTAACAAATCATCTACCAATTCAAGTCCCATCAACTTCCTTTCACATACATTATCCCAAAAAAATAGAGTTTGGCACTGCATTCCATATAATGCCGCAAGTGATTCTAAATGCATACTAGAATGAAAAATTTTATTATGGGAAAACTCAACCAAAGAAAAATTTTGATCACAAATTCAATGGAGGTCCATTGAACAAGCACATAGTATGTTCTCCAAGGTCTGAATTGATTTTTCTGACTACCCATCTGATTGAGGATGAAAAGATGCTGGGAAATTTAACTCAGTTCCCAAAGACTTCTGAAGTCATTTCCAAAAGTAAGAAGTAACCGTGGGAAATGACAAGATACAATAGACAAGGGAACTCCATTTAACCAAACAATCTATTTGAAATCAATTGAGTACATTGATATAGAGATGGATTATCTTGAATAGAATGAAAATGAACAGATTTTTTTCAATTAATCAACGAAACCGAGGTTGATTTTTTTACCTTATTAATTCCATGATAATCCCACTAAAAAATTGATGGATATATTTTATCATTTTCATTTTGGCACTGAAAAAGTCATAAGCATTCTTTTCGAGAAATTCCGTCCTTCTTTAACCAATTTACTAGTCAAACAATTCACATTAATGTAAGCAATATCTTTTTTCATTCTATGCCACCATAAATACTCCTGATGATCGCTTTACATCATAGTACATTATATATGAACTAACAAATTTAGAACTATGAGATTCACCTAACAACACATTTTTCAATTGTAAATCATTAGGAATGTATAATATTCAAACAAACATCAAATCACAGTCTATATAAATGTTAAATTTCAGTAACATTCCCTTCTGAACCACTTAAACCATTTTCTACAACTCACTACCTCCATTATGTTCCTATTTAATTTTATCTGATATAGATTATTTCACTACCACCTAAATCATAATATTGAAATTCCCATCCCCAACAACTTCCAATAAAAAATTCATCAAATCCAAAACTAGAGGATTGCTTTCTAAATGTAGCATGATTAATATAACATTACTCTTTCGACTCAATGGGCAAACCTCTTTATTTTAGATCCTTGATGGTAATGAATAATGTAATCATAATCCTTGATTAATTAAAGCCATATCTTTTGAGTAATGATTATTTCATTCTTAGGGAATATATAATTCACAACATTATGATCAGTATATATTTCACACTTCACACCATACAGATGATGCCTCTAAATATTTAATAGAAAACAATAGTACCTAATTCCAAATCATGTGTAGGGTACTTTTACTCAGTGCTATTCAACTAATGTGAAGAATAATAAATTACATAAATATTACACATTATGAAATTGCTTAGTCCATTCAATGAAGCATCACTATAGATAAAAAATTCTCCATTTCTAGAAGGTAGTTCCAAAATTGGAGAATTCACCTATGTTCTTTTCAATTCTATAAAACATTAATAAAATTCTTTTCTCTGGATGAACATAACACCATGGTGAGTTATCATTGTATATGGGATAGATAACCATGAAAATTGTTCAACAAAACTACAGTAATAACTCATGAAACCAAGAAAAATACAAATATCAGATATTTTTGTTGGTCTTGTCCATTCATCAAATACTTTTGTTTTATTAGGATCAACAGTTATGCCATATTTTGAAAAAAGGGGACTAAAGAATGAAATTTGTTCTCACCAAAATTCACACTTGCGTAATTTCACATATTGTTTATTTTATTTTAATATTTACACTACAACACTCATATTACTTTCATGTTTCTATTTACATTTAGAATATAGAAAAATATCATCAATAAATACATCCTCAAACATATCCAAGAATTCAAAGAAAATTCTGTTCATAAAATCCATGAATACAATTGGGGAATTATTTAACAAAAAAGGAATAACTCCAAATGCGTAATGCCTTTATCTAGTATGAAATGTGGTCTTCATAATGTTTTCTTCCTTTACATTCAACTAATGGTACCCCGAAATCAAATCAATATTTGAAAAATACTGAGCTCTCTATGGGTTATCAAACAAATCGCCCATAAGAGGAAAATGATATTGTTTCTTAGAAGTGATGTTATTCAAGGCTCTATAATCAATGAAATGTCTCACAGAACCTTATTTATTTTTAACAAACTATATAAGAGAACACCATAGAGATTTGATAGGTTGTATGAATCTTTTATCATGTAATTATTGGAATTGTTTTTTAACTTTAAAATTTTAATCTCATCCATTCTACTAGGGGGTTTGGAAATTTTCGTTACATTAGGAACATAGTCAAAAGTAAATTCAACTTCATGATTAAGTATTATAATAGGAATATCATTATGTAAAACATCAAGATAATCATTGACAACTGAAAAATCAATAATCTAAATAGTTCATTGGTTTTCAACAATATGTTCAAGGTAACTATCATTTCCATATTTTACTAGTTTCTCAACATCCTGATATGTTATCAAAAGTAAAGGATCATTCTTGTACACAATATCAAATTATTTATAAAAATAAACCTCTTTATCTCTACAGTAAATCATTTCATGTTAAATATAATGAAAATACATACCCAAAATAATTTTATACTCTATAAGAGAAAAAATAATACGGTTTTCAGGATGATTCATTCTATAGACAAGGAATGGAAGGTTCTCATAATTATTTTGTCTCAAGTTTACCCCCAGGTGTTTTACTAACGGATTATGATTCATATCATGAGATGGAATACCCAATTTACTAGAAAATTTCATAGGAAAAGAAGAATGTGTAGACTCAGAATCAAACAACAAATGGGCATTATCTTAATAAACAAACAATGTTTCAGATACTACTTCATTTGATGGTCCAACATCTACTAAAGTTGTTTAAATGGATTTCACCACACCTTTCATCATTTAATCCATCTTCTTTCAATCATTTGAGTTCATCATCAGACCCTCATTTTTATAATGATCCATTTCATTGTTCATAAAACATTTTATTGACTGTAAATCTGATTTTATCTCA
Organism: Viscum album; assembly: GCA_963277665.1. Taxonomy (NCBI): domain Eukaryota; kingdom Viridiplantae; phylum Streptophyta; class Magnoliopsida; order Santalales; family Viscaceae; genus Viscum; species Viscum album. The sequence continues at coordinate 766,365,068 of OY728150.1, forward strand.
CCACCTCTCTAATCTTTTTCAATGTGATTATGAGACTTATGTCCCATTTTTTCACATTGTATGCACTTACCAAAATCCCAATAGAATTATCCAGTGTTATTTTTACATAAAAAATCACAAACTATAAACTTATGTTTCTTAAAATCAGATATTTTTTGATGATTTTTTCCATTTCGTTTTCCACCTCAACATATTATTTTGTTGTTTTTCAAAGAACCCATGATCATCAACATCACTATTTCAACATTCTCCACTCATGAAACGTGTTATTCATAAATTTGGATCTCACAATAATCAAATTCACATCAATACTTTGTCTTTAATAATGGCTATAAAAATTGATTTTACTATCTTGTTCCCTTATAAAACATGGATCATACTTTTCTAGTCTAGTGAATCTTTCGTCATAAGCAACCACTGAATCATCGTCCTACCTCAATTCCATGAATTGTTTTACCTTCCAATGTTGAACCACCTTAGTAAAATATTCATCAAGGATCATACCATTGAATGAATCCTAATTAAGAAAACCAATGTCCTTACTAAAATCTAAATTTAACCCATCAACCACCACAGATTAGCTTGACCATCAAAACAATTAATAGAAAAACAAACCTTTTGAAGTCCTGAGAACCCCAAGAAATTGAATATAATTTATACTTGTTTAATCCACCTTTCAGCTAGAACAAGGTCAGATGATCCTCTGATGGATGGGGTATGTTTCCTCAGGAAATTATCCAATACTAACATGTTTCATTGTGGTTAATCTATATGATATCGTGCATGGATACCACCACCATTTATAGAAAGAGTCAATTTTCCCATCACTATAAAAAACAGTTCTAATCTGATTATAACCATCTTAGGTTGCTGATGTGGAAGGATATATTCCTATTGATGTCTTCCTATCAAAGCTTCCATATTTAATCTTTGGAAAACAATTCTTAACAAAAAATTATCTTAGAATAGAAACATGGTATTCTTCAAATTATATATCATTTCAATTTTACCATAATGAAAAAAAAAATTTGGGATATTCATATAACAATATTTTAAATCATAATGTTATATAAACCATACTTTGATAACAAATATAATGCCTTATTCTTAAACATTACACAATGTTCATTTTTTATCGAGAATTTAATTCCATTCACATCGAGGATCTTTTCAGGTTTAGGGTTTGAGAGAACAAAGTCATAACTATAACATTACATCTTAAATATTAAAAGTAGACGCTTCTACTATAGTGAATTTTATCCCAACAATAAAACTCCATAAAAAGAATTATTTTTTTGATAAAAATATTCTATAATTTTTCCATTATCTTTCCCTTACTTATACACTATGAAAAAAATTTCAAAATAAGGTATGAGAATAAAAATAACAGTAAGGGGTATAAAATAATGAGGGAAAACATTAGTCCATGAATCCATACCAACCAATGAAATCATAATTTTAACTCAAAAATCATATGATATTTATTATACATCATGAAATCATAATGTTTATGATTTACTCAATGAAATCATAAATCATAAAGGTAACTTGTTGCATCAATAACATACATACATTGTAGCTTTCACATCTATATAGGGTGTAGCCTTCAAGGATACATTTTAAATACCCTTAACATTTTATTCCATAAATCTATTGGAAGAGACCTTAATTTGTTACATCCATCACATTATCCAATGAATTGGAGAGCTATAATGGGATTACCCACCCATGGTTTTTCACATAACTACCTGTATACGTAAACAATTCCCCACAACCATAACATAATAATAACTCATAAAACAAGAATAATGGAAAGATAACATTTACACAATGCAATAAAAAGATACAAGTTCAATATATTGACATAATCAATCCATTCTCAAAACTGTTTTGAATACAAAAGTATGAGAAAAAGATATATGGAATTTACTTTTCTTTTTTAAAAAAAATTACAAGCTTTAGAGGAACTCAAATATCAAATATTTCTTGTGGTGGAATAAAGAACATGGTCACCACATAAGTTAAAAAGAAACATTCCTTTTGTAACATAGTAAAACACTTTATAAAAAATGATTTCTTTTAAAAATCTTGGAATGAAATTGAAATTCAATGTGGTTGAGTTTATACCATATAAAATAAAGACATGAATAAATCAACTTATGTGTCAAAGAAAAGAGATTGAGATGAAGTCCCTTACCATTAGACTGACATGACTCTTTCATTATTTAAGCAGCGAAGGCCATCATTTGATTCCATTGATAGGTTCGTCATCAACACATGGGATCTCCAACAGTAGGCAACAGATTGGTTTTTTTATAATTATCATATAATGATCCAGTTTTCATTGGAGGAAGACATCAACTGCACCTTGTCGAGGGTGCCCCGATGATTCAATGGATGTCATTTTTTCTTTTTCCACGAGTTGTTCGATTTCCATAGTAATTGGGACACAAAATTCACTGTTATTTGGGTTAGTTTCCCTAACCTCTTGTTTAAATTTCAAAACCCCACAATTATCTGAATGCTCGGGAATCTACTATGTTGTTGTCTTTGTTCGGATAGGAGAACAGTAGGGGTCAATCACCCTGTTTTCCAAAGGATATGCATGGGGCTGGATGTGTAGAGACCCAAAGCTTGACATACATGGAAATTACATTACTTTTGAGGAATAAATAATACATAACAGAAACCAACACTCAAGGATCATAATAGTTTACTATCTCTGGAAACATGGAATCATATCTTCTAATCATGGTGAATGATTTACAAAATCTCCCATAAAGATATTCCCTTTTGTTTTCATACCTAAAACACTTATTTATATCCTAGGGAAAAGAAAACATAAATAGTTTGAGCTCAAATTCTCAGTAAGGGTAAACCTAGAGAACATAAAAACAATCCATATAAATTTGAATGAAAAAACATGAACATAAATTCTAAACATCCAAATAATGAGAAATGACATAAATATTAGAAGTACATAAATCATAAGTCATAAAAGAACATTAATCATGATAAACTAGCATGGGAATAAAACATGTAATTGTGGAATCCATTAAGAACACGATATTATTTCCATAGTAGCCAAGGCAATGCTGCCAAGACCTTCTTAGTGGACAAAGTCCCTTACTGAATCGAGTTCACTATTCGTTCCAGTCCTATATCATTGAACCAGAATAACTTTCTGTCACAACCATGTCTATCTCATGAGATATAAATATTTACCCAATTAGATGGAGGGAGATATAGGTCCCACCCATCTCACAATTAAATCATTCTTACTTGTTCCACAAACAAAACATAAACCATTCATCATAACCCAATGAAGAAACTAGGTTTCATAGACATCATCCCATTATAAAATAATCCATATAAAACAAATGGATAACATTTCATCATAAAAAAAATCAAAAAATTTAGATAATAGGGACATTATACTTGAAACATAATCTTACTAAATAATTTCATCGTAGATGGAAAATAGTTTTGACAAAATACTTGAAATGAATTCTTCGGGAAAAGATCCTTTCTTCTTTAAAACCATTTTCTTTTAACAAAATGCCATGAAATTTTAAAAGAAATGGATTTTGTTGAAAATATTCATTAAATCTTGTAGATTATGCTTCATGAAAATAAGGCTTCATGAAATCGTAAAAATCAATCCATGTCGTATAAGATAAAAAAAATTCTCCTCATACTTTTGCTGGAAAAGTCAAAAAATTCCTCATATGGTAAAAAAAATAAAGATTTCTTCCATAACACAATGTAAAAGTAAAAGAGGTGTAAACATGACTTTAAACATACATGTATTAATATTAAACACTTCATGAAAAACATTTTTATGGACATGGATGAAAATATAACCCCAGTAAATACTTACGTATAAACAATCTTGGATAAAAATGAGATTGCAAAATTATCCCTTACCTTAGGTCCAATTTCATCAGTACGTGTAAGAAACCCATGTATAGTGGGTTTATACATATTATTAACTTCTAACAGAACCATAATAATATTTATGATATCATATATGATTCACCTATGACATTATATTACCCGTTCTTTTGTCAATTCCATGTTAAAGCAGTGTTTTGGGTAAAAATGTTTCATTTATCGTACATGTTTGGACACGTTCTTGATATTGTTTCTTATTTGATGATATAATTACTTCCAAAATTTAAATCATTATTTCTATAACATATATATTCAGTATATTTATTTTTATAATAGATATATAAATGAAATTAAAGACACCGTTCATGGAGATGGTTGACAGTGCGTACGCATCAACGTTGTTTTCATTTCCTTATTGAATTGAATGGAAGTAAGTAGAGTACATATATATATATATATCCATTAGCATTATTATGTAATAAATTTAATTATTATTTATTATATATATACTTTATAATCTTTCTTGAATTGCTAACATGGAGAATGAATCTCATCGCATTCGTGGAGATGGTAGTCAGTACGTACGCACGAGCGACGATATCATTCTTTTGATATTAAAATCGTATATAATTGGATGTTATATCAGATTACTAAAAATGTTATATTTATTATTTACATCATTTATACACATTATTATACCCATCCTAATGATGAAATGATTGAACAACAAACTACACTATGATGGGGAGACGGTAGACCGTACGTACGCACGTGTGGTTACCTTTTCATGATAGGATTGATAAAATAACTAATATGGTTGTACCATTTTTATAATAACATCACAGTATATGGAATATACTATATTTATTATTTTATAAAAGAAAAAACCATTAAGGAGGATGTGGTAGATGAATGGATCTTGAAATAGGTGTTGAGAGATTTACCTCTTCTTCGGGTTCTTCTTTTTGATTTGATAAAATGGGCTCCTTAGGTTGAATTTATGACTAAAGGAAGGCGTATAGGATGTAGGGAGGATAGTTTAGAGGGTATTTGGGTGGAGTTAGGACGAGATAAATGTATTATAAGTTGTCAATTATAGAGATGGTGGAGTTCCATTTTATAAGAGGGGTGATGGGAACTTTAAGAAAAACATAAAATATTATTTTATAATAAATTAATTTTCCATTTCTAATGGCTCCAAAGTGACTTATTTCAAGGATAATGTGGTTATTGGTCTAAATAATCTCAAACAATAGGTTTTATACATGTTTAGGTTTCCATTTTAACCTTATCATATTGATTTAACTAAAAGTTAAATAATTTAACTTTTACCGTGTCTTCTTGTATTCTTACACTATATGGTTAATAAACTTACTATAAACTACCAATAAAACCTCAAATGATTCATTAATGTCATATATATAATTATATAAGTCTTTTAGCCGAACCTTAGATTTTTATGACAATTATATCAATTAATAATATAATATTTTTTTTAAAAACTATTTTATGACTATTTTGACATTATTTGGTATTTTGTTTTTTCTAATTTTATAACAGAATTATTAATTCAAAAACAATTCATATAACCAACCCTAATTTATTATATTAACCAATAAAAATAGTTTAATTCATAAAAAGACTCAAATTAAATTTAATTGGCTGTTTATAAAATCAATTATTTTAATGTTTCATTAATAAGTTAATTAGTGCGTTATCATTTTGTCATATATAAATTAAATAATTTAATGTGTAAAAATTATAAGTAAAATACCATTATGTATGAAATTGATTTATATTTCTAATTAATATTTATAATCTAATTTATATTATGTTTAACCCTATATTAAAAGTGTTTTAGTTCATAAACATTGATTTTAACTCTTTTATTTATTCATTGAATTAAATAATAATTAATGTACTAATCTAATACAAGTTGACTTAAATGGAAATATTTTATTCCTAAGGTTGTTTTTGGTCGAAGTACACTTATACAATAGAATTAGGACATGTGTAAGGGTAATAATAATATCATTTTTACCCTTAATTACCCTATTTACTTTTAACTGCGGTAAATAAAAGTAAAAAGTTAATATTCACCAAAAATTATTTTAATCTCATTGAACCACATTTTACTTACTGATATCAATTGTGTCTCTCAGATATTTAAAATTCAACTCACATAAGAGGTAAAATTATGTTTTATCTAAATTTGCAAATGCTCCTAGGAGGTGGGTAAAAGACTGTAAAAAGTTCAATAAAATTTTTATATATCCAAAATTATTATAAAATGACTCCAATGAATTACATTGAACATGTATAGGAATTATGTATCTATTTTAAACTAAAATAAATTATTATTTAAATAAAAATCTGGTTTTAACCAATAACTCAGTGTTTTCACTATTCATCAAACATTGAAAGTTTTCAGAAAAATACCAAAAATTCACCCTAGGCTAATTTTGATATACTGAATCAAAAAATGAATTCCATTTTGAATGATAAAATTTATATAATTTATAAAACTGGATATTAATATTCATAACTTCTAGTTTATATAATATTTTAATAACATATCGTTGTTTACTGAAACTCGGTATTGCGTATAAGGAAAGCTATCGATCAAGGATTCTCTTGCGTGTAATGCAAGCCAAGAATTGTGTTACGTATACTACAAGATAATATAGTGTTGCGTATGTTTCTGACACTTTTTCCAGGGCGCGCGCATCCGTCTTTGGAGGACGCGCTGCTGTTGCCCCGCATTCCGACTTTCCAAAGGCGGGCGGCAATCATTCCTTATTCAGGTACGTTTGCTCCTTGATCAAAACAGGATGATGGGATGTTGATTCTTCCATCCGTGGATTCCTCCTCAGAACTCATCACCTAGTCTGGGCCTCCCTCATATATTTAACACATTGTTCGCGAATCTCATTGTCGGTGCCATATCTTCATGGACGTCGGTTAATTACACTACTTCCATCAAGACTTTCCATGGGGTCTTGACATGGTAGCGACCTTCGGTCGGAGTAGACGACAACATCAGGCATGTCGGGGCCTCTCTGGGTGCGTGGACATAGGGGAACCTTTATTCTTCCTCATAAGAGGGCATCTCAAGGGTGCAGAACCCGAGGCATGTATCTGAGATTTTCCTCAGCTTCCCTTGTTTAACATAGGGTATTCCACGAGTTTAACGTCTTATAGAGATGGTTACGACAAAGGTGTGTCATCCAAGGTTTTCCATTGGCATCTCATGTTTATCACAAGTTAGGCCCTGAGTTTAACGTCTTACGGAGACGGTTACGCCAAAGGTGTGTCATCTGAGGTTTTCCTCAGGCATCTCATGTTAATCACGAGTTAGGCTGTGAGTTTAACGTCTTACGGAGATGGAATGAGGGTGATCAAAAAGTCCCATAGAGACAGATCATATTGGTATATCCCTAGGAGGGAATACCTTGAAGGTTTACCAAGGGGATGGATCAAAACGCCCAATGAGGACGGATCTGAGGTGGTGCGCCCCATGGAGGGGATATTTTACACCGTAATGGTTGATCTGAACACCACTAAGGGCGGATCAGGGAGAGTACACCCCAGAATGGGGGACACCAAGGTCTACCATTGGCTTGGATTGAACCTCATGAAGGTTTCCTACCTACCCTGTGTAGAGGACAGGGATCAAAACCCACTTAGTTCAAAGGGGTGATGAATCGGGGTGTACATAGAGAACAACGACCCGAAGACATGTTGGGGCTTACGCATGGATAACGTCCCATGTACTGCTTGGAGCAGCAAGGAAGTGGATGGCATGATCCCACAGGGATGTGGTGGCCCGGGTAAGAATCAGGGCGGATGATGGAAGGATGAATGAAGTGGAGGGGGAATGAAATGGGATCATCGCAAGGGTGACAGTGAAGTTGGGATTGAGCCTCGAAGAGACCTCCTACATATCCCCATGGCAGGCAATCAAAGTCTGTGTAGTTCGGGATGGTGTCGGCGAGCCGACGTGAAGGGGGACCTTGGACCGATGGATGTTGGTCTTGAACCTTGTGAGGTTTCCTATGTACCATGCCTTGACATGGATCAATGTCCTCGTAGTTCGGGTTGTTGTGCCGGAGGGCCGACGTGAATGTGGACCTTGGTCCGATGGGTGTCGTCAGCGAACCGACGTAAAGGTGGACATTGGTCCGACGGACATCGTCAGCGAACCGACGTGAAGGTGAACCCAGGGGTCCATCGGTGGTGGGATTGAACCTCATGAAGGCTTCCTACGTACCATGCCTTGATATGAATTAAAGACCCCGTAGTTCAGATGGAATGTGGAATACAGTTTAACGTCATGCGGGACAGGGGTGAACCGAGGTGAGTGAGGTCGGAACGACCGGGTGATGGGCTTGAACCCTGTCGAGGCTTCCTACGTACCATGCCTTGACATGGATCAAAGTCCCCATAGTTCAAATAGTGTATTGGAGAACCGATGTAAGCAAGGACCTTGGTCTAGATGGTGTGGGTCTTACACACTAGGTTTCATAGGTGTTGATGAACCGAGATGAAGAAGGTCGGAGTGACCAACAGATGCTGGGATTGAACCTCTGGGAGGATTCCTATATACCATGCCTTGACATGGATCAATGACCCCGTAGTTCAGGTTGGATGCTGGAAGGTCGACGTGAATGAGGAGGACCAGGGGGGGTCATATTGGTGGTGGGCGTGGACCTCATGTAGGCTTCTTACATACCATGCCTTAGCATGAATCAAAGACCACATAGTTCAGGTTGGTAACAATGACTTGCCGCTAGACCGGAATGCAGTTTAACGTCGTGCGGGACAAAGATGAAGCATGACGTGAATAAACGATGAGAAGTGGGCTTGAACCTCGTGGAGGCTTCATACATACCATTCCTTGACATGGATCAAAGACCTCATAGTTCGGGAATGGCGGTGGGTGTTGGAGAACCGACGTAAATGAGGGACCTTGGTCCAATGGGAGATGGGCTTGAACCTCATGAGGCTTCCTACGTACCATGCCTTGACATGGATCAAAGTCCTCTTAGTTCGGGTAGGTCACAACAGCTTGCCGTCGGACTGGAATGCAGTTTAACATCATGCTGGACGAGGGTGGAACCTGATGTGAAGAAATGATGGATGGGCATGAACCTTGTGAAGGCTTCCTACGGAACATGCCATGACATGGATCAAAGACCTCGTAGTTTAGAGGGGATTCTTCAGAGAACCGACGTGAAGGTGAAGCCGGGGGTCCACTGGTGGTGGGCTTGAACCTCGTGAGGCTTCCTACGTACCATTCCTTGACATGTATCAAAGTCCTTATAGTTCGGGATGGTGTCGGTGAGCCGACGTGAAGGTGGACCTTGGCCCGATAGATGTTGGGCTTGAACCTCGTAAGGTTTCATACGTTCCATGCCTTGATATGGATCAAAGTCCTTGTAGTGCGGGTTGGTGTGTCGGAGGACCGACGTGAATGTGGAACTTGGTCCAATGGGTGTCTTCAGCGAACCGACATGAAGGTGGACCTTGGTTAGATAGAAATCGTCAGTGAACCGACGTGAAGGTGAACCCGAGGGTCCACCGGTAGTGGGCTTGAACCTCGTGAAGGCTTCCTATGTACCATGCCTTTACATGGATCAAAGTCCCCATAGTTCAGATGGAATGTGGAATACAGTTTAACGTCATGCGGGACGGGGGTGAACCAACTTGATTGAGATCGGAACGACTGGGTGATGGGATTTATCCCTATGGAGGCTTCCAACGTACAATGCCTTGACATGGATCAAAGTCCTCATAGTTCAAATACTGTGTCGGCGAACCGACGCGAGCAAGGACCTTGATCCAGATGGTGTGGGGCTTACACACTAGGCTGCCTGGGTGTTGATAAACCGACGTGAAGAAGGTCGGAGTGACCAACAGATGCTGGGCTTGAACCTCTGGGAGGCTTCCTACGTACCATGCCTTGACATGGATCAAAGACCATGTAGTTCAGGTTGGACACCGAAAGGCCGACGTGAATGAGGAGGACCAGGGGGGGTCCTAGTGGTGGTGGGCTTGGTCCTCGTGGAGGCTTCCTACGTACCATGCCTTAGCACGGATCAAAGACCACATAGTTCAGGTTGGTCACGACGACTTGCTGCTGGATCGGAATGCAGTTTAGCGTCGTGCGGGACGAAGATGAACCCTAACAAGAATAAATGACGAGAGGTGGGATTGAACCTCGTATAGGCTTCCTACGTACCATGCCTTGACATGGATCAAAGACCTCGTAGTTCAAAGGGACTTTGTCGGTGAACCGACGTGAAGGTGAACCCGGGGGTCCACTTGTGGTGGGTGTCGGCGAACCGACGTGAATAAGGGACCTTGGTCCGATGGGAGACGGGCTTGAACATCAGGGATGCTTCCTAGGTACCGTTCCGTTACATGGATCAAAGTCCCCATAGTTCGGGATGGTTACAACGGCTTGCCTTCAGACTGGAATTGACGTTTAATGTCATGCTGGACGAGGGTGGAACCTGACGTGATGAAATAAAGGATGGCCTTGAACCTCGTGGAGGCTTCCTATGTACCATGTCGTGACATTGATCAAAGACCTCTTAGTTCAGAATGGGTGTGATGTTTAATGTCATTATGGGACAAGGGCATACATTTTAATGTCATGCCGGACGAGGGCATATAGTTTAACGTCATGTTAGACGAGGGAATACAGTTTAACGTCATGCTGGATGAGGGAATTGGAATGGCCGATGCTTACTATAAGCCCACGTGAGTCATGCTCGGTGTGAGAAAAAGAGGCAGCAAGAACATGACGATCACGTCGGGAAGGGTGCATCCGTGAGAAGCGAAGAGGGGCTTACGCATTAGGCGGCCCATGGTGCAGAGACTTACTCCAGGATGGAGTCTCGAAGAAAAGAATGACGATAGTTTTAGGATTGAGCCTTGAAGAGGCTTCTTACGTATCACCATGGAAAGGGAATCATAGTCCACGTAGTTCTTCTGATGACGGCATACCGCCGATTTGGAGTTTCAATGGCATACCGCAGGATTGGGTGTGAACGGATTACCGCTGGATAAGTATGTTAACGGCTTACCGCTAAATGGGGTCACAACGGCTTACCGCTGGATTGGGTCACAATGGCTTACCACTGGAAAAGGATGTCAACGACATACCGCTGCATAGGATCACAACAACTTACCACTGATTGGGATCACAGCAGTGGATGGGGATTACGTAGGGAAGTTGCCCGGGTGCTACTAAGGAGCGTCACTGGTGAATGGGGCTTACACATGGAAGCTGCCCGGCTACCGCTAAGGAGCGGAAATGGTGGATGGGGCTTATGCAAGGATGATGCTCGGGTGCCGTTATGGAGCGACAATGGTGAATGGGGCTTACACAAATATGATTCTCATGTGTCGCTATAGAGCGTCAATGGTGAATGGGGAATACGCAATGAAGTTTCCCAGGTGCCGCAATGGAGCGGCAATGGTGGATGGGGTTACGCAAAGATGTTGCACGTGTTCAACTATGGAGCGGCAATGGTTCATGGGGATTATGCAAGGATGCTGCCCAGGTGCAGCTATGGAGAGGCAATGGTGAATGCGGCTTACGCAAGGATGGTGCCCGGGTGCCGCTATGGAGCGGCAATGGTGAATGTGGTATATGCAACGATGCTGCCCGTGTGCCGCTATGGAGCGGCAATGGTGAATGGGGCATACACAATGGAGCTTCCTGGGTGCCGCTATGGAGTGGCAATGGTTGATGGGGCTTACGGAAAGATGCTGCTCGTGTGCTGCTATGGAGCGGCAATGATGCATGGGGCTTATGCAAGGATGATGCACGGGTGCCGCTATGGAGCGGCAATGGTGAATGGGGCTTATGCCAGGACGCTTCCCGGGTACCGCTATGGAGTGAAAATGGTGAATTTTCCTTACGCAAGGATGTTTCCCAGGTGCCTCTATGGAGCGGAAATGGTGAATGGGTCTTACGCAAGGAGATGCCCGGGTGCCGCTATGGAGCAGAAATGTTGAATGGGGCTTACGCTGGAAGCTTCCCGGGTGCTGCTATGGAGCGGAAGTGGTGGATGGGGATTAGACAAGGAGCTGTCCGGGTGCCGCTATGGATCGGCAATGGTGAATGGGGCTTACACAATGAAGTTTCCCAGGTGCCGCTACAGAGCGACACTGGTGAATGGGGATTATGCAAGAAGTTTCCCATAATGTCTTCCTCATGTCAGGCCATGAGGGCATCCCAACTCACTGGTGGGTTGAGGCCTTCACCTATGCGCTAGTGCACAACCGGGATATCACCACGAGGTGTTAGAATCATTCCACTGTAGTCATGGCATTAGGCGTCTTATGCTTGGAGCATAAGGCATCTCTTGTTTAATGGAAGAGGCATCCTATGTTTGGAACATAGGGATTACTATAGTTTAAAGTCATGTAGATAGGACTTTTAGCATTGCATTCTTGGAGCACAATGTCATCTCTTATTTGGAGGAAGAGGCATCCTATCATTTTTTAGATAGGGGGAACTACAGTTTATTGTCATGTAGATAGGACTGTTGGATTCTTATACTAGGAGCATAAGGCATCTCTTGTTTGGAACAAGAGGCATCCTATGATTGGCACATATGGTGTGCTACAGTTTAGAGTCATGTAGATAGGACTATTGGCATCTCATTCTTGGGGCATAAGGAATCTCTTATTTGGAGAAAGAGGCATCCTATGTTTGGAACATAGGTAGAATAATATAGTTTAGAGTCATGTAGGTAGGACTGTTGGCATCTTATGCTAGGAGCATAAAGAATCTCTCGTATAGGGCAAGAGGCATCCTATGTTTAGAACATAGTGATTACTACAGTTTTAAGTCATGAAGATATGACTGTTAGCATCTCATGCTAGGGGAATGAGGCATCTCTTGTATTAATCAAGATGCATCCTATGTTTTGAACATAGGGAGAACTACAGTTTAAAGTCTTGTAGGTAGGACTATTGACATCTCTTTCTTGGAGCATGAGGCATCTATCGTATAGGGAAAGAGGTATCCTACCATTTGTTAGATAGGGATTAATACAGTTTATAGTCATATAGATAGGACTGTTAGCCATAATAAGCCTAGAAATGGATGGTGTTGGGTCTTACGCAAGGGCGGCCCTTTGTGGTTCAACCGGGCATATGGACCATGTGATGGGGTTTGGAGGAGTTGCCTGATGAATGGTTCGACTCATGGTACTCGGGAAATTGGGGATGAGTACCTCAACTCACGACATTGGAATGAAACCAAGAGGAATATGTCGACTCAGTGTGTTTCATGGTGTGTGGAGGAGTATCTCAAATCATGGTATACAATTGGTGGAAGGTGGGTGCACATAAGGGCACAATGGAAAATCCCGACATCTCAGCACGAAAAGTTCACGGGGGTGCGGGGGGGGGGGGGGGGGGGAAGGCCCCGCGGTATGGACCGGTGGACGTAAAGGTAGGATACTTGCAAAGGATAGGTCTTCACAAAGTTACTTTGTGGAGCATGGCCTCACAGAGCAATGGTCTCTCACAGAGCAAAGGGGTCTCACGGAGCTTGGTCTCGCGGAGCAGCATCGCAGAGGATTGGATTGTGGAGCATGGAATCACAGAGTATGGTCTCGCGGAGCATTATCACAGAGCATGGGCTCGCGGATCATGGACTCACGGAGCCTCGGCTCGTGGAGCAGCAACGCGAAGGAAGCTGCTCGCAGAACAGGGCCTCATGGAGCTGCAATACGGAGCTCCGCTCGGCCTCCCAAGGGGCGAAGTGGCTGTGGCCATCCGTCCGAAGAAGGGAGGTGAGCTGGGTATTTATAGGTAGGGGCGCCTCATAGCATAGCTCACGCGACGCGAAGGGGAGGCAGTTGCTTCGCAGAGGGTCGCGAAAGTCAACTGGGTTCATGGAGCATTCCCGCCTCTGGGGTTTCACGACAGGCTCACGAACGTCAGGATGTTCGCGGAGAATTACCACCTCCTCTTCTTCGCGTTGGGTCTTTGCGGCGCGTCACGAATGTCAGATGGGTTCTTGGAGCTTCTCTCCTCATTACTTCACGGCAGTGCTCCGCGATCACGGAGGGGGCTTCACGAATGGGACTCACGAACCAGATTTCCAGCCCAACTTCAAATGTTCATAACTCTTAATCCGTAGCTCCGTTCGGTCCCAGCGACCTACCAAATCGATGCTTGAGAAATGAACTACGATCTGAGTTCATGTATGGAAGCATTTGGAAAATTTTGGGAACGCGTTTTCTGGGGTCAACAAATGCCACCCCTAAGAACGGGGTCCAACGAGGATGAGGAGGTTGAGGCGGACCACGTTCTGAGGAAACGACTATGGAAAACGGGTTCATTGGGGTCCATTGTATCTCGATCATATTGAGGAGATAGTCAACTAAATCTCTAAGCCTTCTTGAGAAATGCTCAGTGCGGTGAACAAGATATAATAGGAGCTCTTGTACGATAGTGTAAAACAACGGAAGGTGTGAGGGGATCGACATGGGACATCAATCACCATTTGGGGTAATCCTAAAAGAAAGTGGGGTCACAGCTGGAGAGCATGGCTCTCTAAACAGTCGACCTTCTTTTCCCACCATGTTGTAGTGCACGAGCGGGGTAACGCCAGGGGCGTTAGAATCAATCCAAACAGAGGGAAGTGGGAGGTGTGAATCACGATACCCAAAATCTGAAACACTATAGAGACGATGTGACAATAAAGGACAACAGTTAACCGTGGTGAAGAAATGGTATCCTTACTGCGTTAGACTGAAATGGGGACAAAAAATGAGGGTTGACCGTTGACCATGTTCGAAACACGGGACCATGTCACAAATGTTGTCGATCAATCCTGCGGGACGTTGGCCCAGGACAGTAGGCTGACCCTAGGTCGAGCATCCATACTGTTAGGGGGTCCATCAAAACATGACCAGTCTTCCGAGACGTTGGCCCAAGATGGTAGGTGAGCCAATGCGGGCATGAGACTAGGCTGTTAGGGGGTCCCTTCAGACATGAAAGGGGAAGAGGGTCCAAATAAGGGGCATGCAGAGCGTGGAATATGCAGTGGTGGTTTGTCTGAACAGAATCCAAAACTCATGTAATTACACCGCCATGGTGGGAGTTCCCCAGATGGGCGCATTGGTTTGATCATGGATCATTAATTCTTTGGAACATGGCCTATATAGAGAGGGGTTATATCGCTTCCCAATGGGATCTTGGGGCATCCTTCACATGTTCAGGGAAAAATTGTGGAAACATAGTTCCCCCCGAGGGGTCAGGGCAGAGGGCCGGAAATGGGGAGGAACAGGATTTTATGATTCTTGGGGCTGGACCTGAGGTGAAATTCCTGGGTGTCTCTACGTATCCCATAAGGATGGGAATCAAGCCACACATAGTTCTGGATGCATAGTGTAGTCATAGACCAGCACTGGTAGGTGAAATCATCTCTCGTAGAGGCTTTGGTGCATCCCATGATTAACACGGGGCATCCTGGTCTTGTTTAGGGTAGAACCGCAGTTTAGTGTCATGCGTTGAGGACACATGGAGGTGCATCCCATGATTAACATGGGGCATCCTGAACTTGTTCAGGGTAGAACCGTAGTTTAGTGTCATGCGTTGAGGACACATGGACTCATGTAGTTTAATGCCATACTATAGGACGTGGAATAAAAGGTAATATCCCAAGGAGTGTGTGGTGTGGTAGATATGAAAATGACATGAATGATGACTTGGAGTCCAAATCACACCATGTACCCCCGGAGGAAACTCTTCAGGTCGTGGGACCACGAGTGAGGATTAGGATGGCCCCGAAGTAGAGTGGTCGGGTGCTCCTACGTACCCCATGAGGATGGTAATCAAGCCATACGTAGTTCGGAAAGCGTAGTTTAACGTCATGCGGGATGATGAGAAGCCTGGCTGTGTTGGTACATATCATTCCAAAACTACTAAGCCCACGTGATTCATGGTCGGTGTGGGAAACAAGAAGTAGTGGTGGGAAGTTCCCGACATAGAAAAGGGCTGGTTAGGGTCAAGGGACGCTCGGTGAATATAGGCCCCCTGATACTAACACGACCATGTGGCGCACCTAGATGCATGAAGAGATAGGACTGAGCATGTTGGAATTCCACCTAAACATGAGAAAGTGGGAATGTGGGAATCATGGCCCTCGAGATTTGGATCACAATGACGTCGTTGTGATGATAGAGGATAACTGTTAACCGTGGCGGAAACACTGTATCCATATCACATTAGCCTAGAATGGGGACATACAAATGAGGGTCATCCGTTGACCATGTTCGAAACACGAGACCATGTCACAAATGTTGTCAGAGATCCGTAAGGACGTTGGCCCGAAACAATTGGAGAGCCCTTAGATCCACCTTTCATGGAGAGCCCTTAAGTATAGAATCCATGTCTTCTGAGGGTCCTTTTGGATGTGGAAGAGGATGAGGATCCAAATAGAGAGCTCACTAAGCTTCTTCATGGGACGAGGGGAATAACCCCATGAAAATCCCACACTTCGGGAACTTTGTCAAATCACATCTGAATACGACAACGAGACGTATTAGATAGAGGGATCAGAGTCCTTTCCAATAGGGAGATCTTAGTTTAGGGTTGTATAATTCAGACCATAGGGCGGGAGGAAACATTGGAGTCACACAGTGGGGTATCTTAGACACCTGCCGTGAATGGGAACTGGGGGTTCCGACCACTATGTGCTTCTCGGACAATTTTAGGTCAAGGGACCATAAACGACAGTTGAGCTGGGCCCAATGAAAAATTCAATTGCATTCCTACATACCCCATGAAGATGGGGATCAATCTGCACGTAGTTATTGATAGAGTCTTAGTTTATGGTCTTAGAACTCGGACCATGAATGGGTAAGGGGGCAGGGGACACATGGAAAGACGGTTACAAAACCAGACGTGAATGAGGACCTAAGACCTACTTACCATGTGTTCTCTTGGGAAATGCTCGAATCGAGGGACCGAACAAGAAGGTTAGGATGGGCCCGCGGGGAAGTGCCCGGGTGCCCCTACATATCTCATGAAGATGAGAATAAATCCATACGTAGTTCTGAAAGGTGGAATGGTAGGGTACCAGTGCTGGGGAAAAATGGGATTGTGGGTGTGGCCCTTACACTAAAAAAAGCGGAATTTGATAAATCTTATTTGTCCTTTAAGATGAGTGGTTTTTTTTGTGAAGCGAAATGTCTAGGGTAATAAGCTCTACTTTCGCCACAAGAATCAAGCCACGATAGGCGTTGAAAAATGGCATGGAACGTGACCAATACCCAACATGATGTCCTCTACAACGAGGTCATCACAACACAGTTCTGTTTTACATCATGCATCCAGGATGGTAATGTCACAGTTTAGGGTCGTGTGATAGGACCAAGCATGCATTTTAACGTCATGCAGCTCGAACATTGCAGAGACGATGCTAGGCGGGGGATGTGTATGGTGTCATGAGACACAACCGACGTGAATGAGGACGTATCCTACACCACACCACACAGTCCCATAATCAGGGTCCCAGAGGCAGGACGATGAACTCATGCTAGACCCAAAGACAGGAGGTCTGGGAATTCCAACGTATCCCATCTAGATAGGAATCAAGATGAACGTTGTTCCAGATGGATCTTAGTTTATGGTCATAGAGCTCAGACCATGGGAGCCCCGAAGGACACCGTATTGCAGCTTTGTCCCCCTGACATGCAAAGGTTCACTGAGGGATAACACCAAAAGTGTCGAGATTCCACCTGGACATGATGGGGTGGAAAATGATGCGAATCATGCAACCAACATTCGAGGAATGAAGGGGCTGGCGTGACGACAGAGGATTACTGCTGACCATGTTCGCAACACAACATCCATTCACATTATCCTGAAATGGGGACAAACAAATGATCATCGACCGCTGACCATGTTCGCAACGCGAGATTTGTATCAATTTGTTTTCTGAAACCATTGGGGGCGTTGGCCCGTATCGGTAAGAGATCCCTTGGGCGTTGTATGCAGGACGTTCTTGGGGGTCCATCTAGGTGTTAAAGGTAATGGAAGCCCGAATGGAGGGATACACGAAGCATAGAAAGTGGAAGGAACATGACCAAGATGAATATGACAATCTTGGTCCTAGAACAAAGTACTCTTAACACATGGGTGAACCACTACGAGGGGTCAAGAGACTCAACTTGAGGGTAACCAAGAGATGGAGGGTTCCCGGTAGAAGGGGGCATGGTGCCAAAAACCTTGTAACATACCTATATATCCCCCTCCTAGGGAGGGATAGGCCGATGGGCCTTGGTGACCAGAAGATCGGGAGATCTCTAAGAGGTGGGGCTGGACCTGATGTCTGGATATTCAGGTGGTACTACGTATCCCATGAGGATGGGAATCAAGCCACACATAGTTCTGAAGGGTGCCTTTTAATGTCATGTGGGACAAGGAATTGGAGGGATAAATCTTAGAATGGGGTTTGCGTGGTGTAGCTATTGCAAACCTGTCGTGAATGAGGACATAATCCCACAATACGCCACACAGTCCCATAGTCGGGCTCCCGAAGGTAGGACCAGAGAGGCGAAGTAGCTGAACACAAGCTGGACCCAAAGACAGGAGTTCTGGGCGTTCCAACGTATCCCATTAGGATGGGAATCAAGCTGAACGTAGTTCTGAGAGGATCTTAGTTTATGGTCATAGAGCTCGGACCATGGGTGGTGACTACTTCCTGAGTAAGCGCAGACGTCATCCCAATCCCTATGTCCACGTGAGTTAAACTCGGGGTGGGAAACAAGTGGGGGAGATCTTTATCGCAATACTTGGGGCGTCCATCAAAGGGGAGTCAGCAGAGATCCCCAAAGGACACTTTTATTGCGTCCTATTCCCCATAACGTTCAGATTCCCACCGAGGAGTAGTACCAAGATCTTCGATGCTCTACTTGGACATGATGAAGTGAAGAAGGATGTGAATTGTGTACCCCGACACTTTGGGCCTAGTGGGGTTTTGGCATGGCGATGGAGGATAACTGCTAAACGTGGCAGAAAAAAGTATCTATATCACGTTAGCCTGAAGTGGGAACAACAAACGAGCATCGAACACTGACATTATTCACAATGTGGGATTTTATTGATTTGTTGTCCAAAACCCTTGGGGCATTGGACCGTATCGGTAGGAGAGCCCTTGGTCTTATTATCCAGGTCGTTCTTCAGGGTCCCTCCGGGTGTGAAAGATGACGGAAGCCCTGATGAAGGGATACACAAAGCCTGGAAGGCGGGTGAGGACATGTCCGAGTAAAGTATGGAATTCCAGGTAATAAACTGCAATACCCTTAGTCACATTGGTGAACCATAAGAAAGGGTCGATGAAATAGCTCGAGAATGAGAGGCACATGGCGTGGTTGTTACAAGACCGATGTGAATGAAGTCATAATCTCGTACCACGCCATATACTACCCTCGTGGAGGAAGGGTAGGCCAAGGAGGCAAGGTGGGATGGAGATTCCCATGACATGGGGCTGGACCTGAAGCATAGACATTCAGGTGATCTTACGTGTCCCGTAAGGACGGGAATCAAGCCACATATAGTTCAAGAAGATACCCAGGGTGTAGGATACCCTAACAAGGATGTGTAAGATGCGACGAGTAGCCTAACATGAATGGGGACGTAATCCCGCACCACAATGCATAGTCCTACATGAAAGAACCTGGGCCCGGGGGCCCGACAAGGCCAAGGGGCTGGAGGCTGGTCCTCGGTCAGGAAGTCCTGACAAGCTCTCAGTTTAACGTCTTGCAATGAGGATGAGGGTCAGGGGCCCGGCAAGGCCAAGGGGCCGGAGGCTGGGCCTCAGTCAGGAAGCCCTAACAAGCTTGCAGTTTAAAATCATGCAGTGAGGATGAGGGTCGGGGAATAGGATTCCCTGGACAGAGGAGGTGTATGGTACGCTGAACAAACTGACTTGAATGTGGACATAATCCTTCTCCATGCCATACACTATGGGTAAGAACATGGGATAGGGTCCGAAAAGGCCAAGGGGCCTAAGGCTAGGCCTCGGTGAGGGAGGCCTGAGGATGGGCCTCGGTCAGGACGACCTGACTAATATGTAGTTTAACGTCTTGCAGCAAGGATGGGGGGCCGTGGGCCCAGAAAGGCCAAGGGGCCTGAGGCTAGGCCTCGGTGAGGGAGGGCTGATTGGCTTACAGTTTAGCGCCTTGCAGTAAGGATGGGGAAAGAGATAACTTTATCTCGTACGGGGATGTGTACAACATGTCATGTAACTCGACATGAATGAGGATGTAATCCTACACCATGTTGTACATCCCTTATAAGAGAATCGGGGTCGTGGGCCTGACCGCTAGAACCACTCTGAGGGAAGTTTTTCGCTTCGGGATGGGTTAGAATGAATCATAGCACTCGATGTTTTGGACATCTCGGGGTGGACCCGAGGATCCAGGACACTATTGACCATGTTCAAAACACACCGTCTCTATGATGACCTGATATGGGAGCAAAAAATGAGCATTGACCGTTGACCAAATTCACAACACAGGACTTGTATCGCTTTGTTGCTCAAAAACCCTCGGGGGCGTTGGCATGTATCGGTAGGAGAGACCTTGGGTGTTATATCCAGGCCGTTCTTCGGGGTCCCTCTGGGTGTGAAAGATGATGGAATCCCAGTCATGGTGTGGGTGAAGCATAGCTGTATCCATCGACGAAAGAGGCGAACATCTCCAGGGGGACGTGAAACCGGGTTGAGGCTTGCTCAATGTGAGTTGGGGACAAAGTATGCACCCTGCCATATGTCTTGACCAGAGGGGATGATTTTGGCTTTTGGGATGGGCCAACAGACGAAATGTCTGGGCATTCCTATGTATCCCATTAGGATGGGAATCAAGCCATACATAGTTCTGGAAGTGTCATGCAGTTTAATGTCGTGCTGGACAAGGGATGCATCTCATTTGGAGATATGTACGGTACGACAAGTAACCCAACGTGAATGAGGACGTAGTCCCACACCACACTGTAAAATCCCATAAGAGAACCTGAGTCGACGAAAGCCATGGGGCCTGAGGTCGAGCCGCGGTCAGGAAGGACTGACTGGCTTGCAATTTAACGTCTTGCAGTGAGGACGGGGGCCATGGGCCGGATGAGGCCAAGGGTCCGAAGGGTGAGCCTCGGTCAGGAAGGCCTGGCTGGCTTGCAGTTTAACATCTTACAGT
This sequence comes from Viscum album, assembly GCA_963277665.1. Classification (NCBI taxonomy): domain Eukaryota; kingdom Viridiplantae; phylum Streptophyta; class Magnoliopsida; order Santalales; family Viscaceae; genus Viscum; species Viscum album. Next base: position 766,386,190 of record OY728150.1, read on the forward strand.
AAGGACGGGGCCAAGGGGCCTGAGGCTGAGCCTCGGTCAGGAAGGCCTGACTGGCATGGAGTTTAACGTCTTACAGTAAAGACAGGGACAAGGTTCCTAAGGCTGAGCCTTGGTCAAGAAGGCCTGACTGGCTTGCAGTTTAACATCTTGCTGTAAGGATGGGGCCTGTGGGCCCAAATAGGTTGAGCCTCAGTCAGGAAGGCCTGACTAGCTTGTAGTTTAATGTCTTGCAGTAAGGTAGGGGTCGTGGGCCTGAAGAGACCAACGGGCCTGAGGCTAAGCCTTGGTCAGGAAGGCCTGACTGGCTTGAAGTTTAACATCTTGCTCTAAGGAAGAGGGGAGATCTATGTTTAAGGTCATAGAGCTCGGACCATTTTACAGTTTATCGTCTTGCAGGAGTAAGATGCAGTTTAAGGATGTGCAGGACCCTAATGTGCAGTTTAGGGTCGTGCGGGACCATAACGTGCAGTTTAGGGTCGTGCGGGACCGTACAGATTAAGGTCGTGCAGGACCAAGGTGCAGTTTAGTGTCGTGCAGGACGATAATGTGCAGTTTAACGTCATGATTGATGAATATGAACAGTTTAATGTCATGCAGGATGATGATACAGTTTAATGTCGAGCAGGACGATAATGATTAGTTTAACGTCATGATGGATGAAGATGAACAGTTTTTCATCATGACAGACGATGATGCAGTTTAATGTCGTGCAGGACAATAATGATTAGTTTAAAGTCATGACGGACGAAGATTGTTATGTAGTTTAACGTCGTCCAATAAGGATGGGGTTGTTACGCAGTTTAACGTCATGTAACTGGGACATTAAACAACACGAATTGTGTCAGTAGAGGAATGGTCGTCTCTACCCCATTATGGCAGTTTGGGATGAGGGTGATCTATATGATGGGAATTCCTTAAAATCCCATGATCATGATGATCCATCCACGAGCTAGTTTCATGGCCGCAGGGAGGACCTCAGTGGCTAATGTAGCGTGGAAGTCGAGATGACACAGAGTGTCGCAAGGGTATTAGGGATGACTACATTACCATAGTCTGGAGGGGCGAAGAATCCAAGAACGTGTGTACGACGTGGCTAATGAGACCGGAAGGTGTGGAATCCTCGATGTCGGAACAACGGGGAGATGGAGCCCTGAAGGCGTGGAAGCCTAGAAGTCGGTACGACGGGGTGATGAAGCCCGGAAGGCGTGGAAGGTTGGATGTCAGCATGACGGGGCGAAGGATACTGGAGGGCGTGGAAGCCTCAACGTCGGTACAATGGGGTGACGGAGCACAGAAGGCATGGAAGATTGGACTTCGGCACGACAGGACGACGGAGCTCGGAAGGGATGGAGGCCTGGACGTCGGCACTACGGGGCGACAGGGCCCGTAAGGCGTGGAGGCCTCGAAGTTGGTACGACGGGGCGACGGAACTCGGATGGCATGGAAGCCTTCGTGCTGAATGGTGGCAGTATCAGGATCACCTCTGTAGTTTCCAGTGAAAATGGTGTAGGGTTGAAAAAGTACTAATAGAGTTGGGAAAGGATTTCCCCTACGCAGCCTCTTGAGGTGGCGGAGTCGGCGAGGAGCTGATAGAGACGGGTGGTGACGGCCACCTGTGCGGCCTCTTGAGGCGGCGGAGTCGGTGAGGAGCCGATGGAGTCGGGTGGCGGAGCCACCTGCGCGGCCTCTTAAGGTGGCTGTGTCGGTGAGGAGCCGATGGAGTTGGGTGGCGGAGCCACATGCGTGGCCTGTTGAGGCGGCAGAGTCGGCGAGGAGCCAACGGAGTTGAGTGGTGGAGCCACCTGTGCGGCCTGTTGAAGCGGAGGAGTCGGCGGGGAGCCGATGGAGACGGGTGGAAGAGCAACCTGTGTAGCCTCTTGATGCGGCAGAGTCGGCGAGGAGCCGATGGATTTGGGTGGCGGAGCCACCTGCGCGGCCTATTGAGGCAGCGGAGTCGGCTAGGAGCCGATGGAGTGGGGTGGAGGAGCCACCTGCGCAGCCTCATGATGTGGCAGAGTCGGCGGGGAGCCGAAGAAGTTGGGTGGCGGAGCCACCTACGCCGCCTCATGAGGTGGCAGAGTGGGTGAGGAGCCGAAGAAGTTGGGTGGCAGAGCTACCTACGCGGCCTCTTGAGGCAGCGGAGTCGACGAGGAGCCAATGGAGTGGGGTGGCGGAGCCACCTGCGCGACCTCTTGAGGTGGCGGAGTCAACAAAGAGCCAATGGAGACGGGTGGTGGTGCCACCTGCGCGGCCTCTTCAGACAGCGGAGTCGGCGAGGAGCCGATGGAGAAGGGTGGCGGAGCCACCTGCGTTGCCTCTTGAACTAGCGGAGTCAGCGAGGAGCCGATGGAGTGGGGTGGTGGATGCCACCTGCGCGGCCTCTTGAGCTGGAGGAGTCGGCGAGGAGCCGATGGAGATGGGTGGCGGAGCCACCTGCGCGGCCTCTTGAGGCGGAAAACTCGGCGAGGAGCTGATGGAGTTCGGTGGAGGAGCCACCTGCGCGCCCTCTTGAGGCGGCATGCGTCAGCGAGGAGCCAATGGATTTGGGTGGCAGAGCCACCTGCCCGGCCTCTTGAGGCGACGGAGTCGGCGAGGAGCCGATGGAGTTTGGTGGCGGAGCCACCTGCAAGGCCTCTTGATGTGGCGGGAGTAGGCGAGGAGCTGATGGAGATGGGTGGCGGAGCCACCTGTGCGGCCTCTTGAGCCAGCGGAGTCAGCGAGGAGCCGATGGAGATGGGTGGCGGAGCCTCTTGCGCGGCATCTAGAGGCGGCGGAATCAGTGAGGAACCGATGGAGTTGGGTGGCGGAGCTACCTGCGCGGCCTCTTGAGGCGCCCGAGTCGGCAATGAGCCGATGGAGATTGGTGGTGGAGGCACCTGCGCGGCCTCTTGAGGAGGTGGAGTCGGCGAAGAGCTGATGTTTAAGGGTGGTGGAGCCACCTGTGCGGCCTCTTGAGCTGGCGGAGTCAATGAGGAGCTGATGGAGTGGGGTGGCGGAGCCACCTACGTGGCCTCTTGAGGCGGCGGAGTCGGCGAGGATCCGATGGAGATGGGTGGCGGAGCCACCTGTGAGGCCTCTTGAGGTGGCGGACACGTCGAGGAGCCGATGGAGTTGGGTGGTGGAGCCACCTGCGTGGCCTCTTGAGGCTGCGGGAGTCGGCGAGGAGTCGATGGAGTTGGGTGGCGGAGCCACCCGCCCGGCCTCTTGTGGTTGCAGAGTCGGTGAGGAGCCAATGGAGTTGGGTGGTGAAGCCACCTACATGGCCTCTTGAGGTGGCAGGAGTCGGCGAGTAGCCGATGGAGTTGGGTGGCGGAGCCAACTGTGCGGCCTCTTGAGGCGGCAGAGTCGGCAAGGAGCTGATGGTGATGGGTGGTGGTGCCACATTCGCAGCCTCTTGAGGCGGCGGAGATGGCGAGGAGCTGATGGAGATGGGTGGCGGAGCCTCCTTAACCGGCAGAGTCGACGAGGAGCCGTTGGAGTGGGGTGGCGGATGCCACCTGTGCGGCCTCTTGATCCAGCGGAGTCGGCGAGGAGCCGATGGATATGGGTTGTGGTGCCACCTGTGCGGCCTCTTGAGGTGGCGGAGTCGGCGAAGAGCCGATGGCGATGGGTGGCAGAGCCACCTATGGGGCCTCTTGAGGAGGCGGATTCGGCGAAGAGACGATGGAGTTGGGTGGCAGAGCCACCTTCCCGGCCTCTTGAGGTGGTGGAGTCGGTGAGGATCCGATGGAGTTGGGTGGCCGAGCCACCTGCGCGGCCTCTTGATGCGGCGGAGTCAGCGAGGAGCAGATGGAGATGGGTGGCGGAGCCACCTGCGAGGCCTCTTGAACTGGCGGAGTCGGCGAGGAGCCGATGGAGTGGGGTGGAGGGTGCCACCTACGCGGCCTCTTGAGCCGGCGGAGTCGGCGAGGAGCTGATGGAGATGGGTGGTGGTGCCACCTACGCGGACTCTTGAGGCGGCGGAGTCGGCGACGAGCTGATGGATATGGGTGGCGGAGCCACCTGCGCTGCCTCTTGAGGTGGCAGAGTTGGTGAGGAGCCGATGGAGTTGGGTGGCGGAGCCACCTGCCCAGCCTCTTGAGTCGGCGGAGTCGGCGAGGAGCCGATGGAGTTGGGTGGCGAAGCCACCTGCACGGCCTCTTGAGGCGGCGAAGTCAGTGAGGAGCCAATGGAGATGGGTGGCGGAGCCTCCTGCGCAGTCTATTGAACCTGTGGAGATGGCGAGGAGCCGATAGAGTGGGGTGGTGGATGCCACCTGCGTGGCCTCTTGATCTGGTGGAGTCGGTGAGGAGCCGATGGAGATGGGTGGTGGTTCCACCTAGTTGGACCCTTGAGGCGGCAGAGTCGGCGAGGAGCTGATGGAGATGGGTGGCGGAGCCACCTACGCGGCCTCTTAAACCAGCGGAGTCGGCGACGATCCAATAAAGATGGGTGCCGGAGCCACCTGTGCGGCCTCTTGAGGCGGCGGAGTCGGCGAGGTGCCGATGGACCGTAGTCTTCAAACATTGTATGTTACTCATCCTATCACATATAAAGGAGAGGGGATTCACATGGTTGATACCTCGATATTCCCGACACATTTGGTCTACTCGCTGTTGAAGGAGAAGAGATTCACATCGGGTTCACCTTTTCTATTTCGGACAATTTCCTTGGGGCACCCGCATCCGTCTGTGGAAGACGCGCTGCTGTTGCCCCACATTCCCACTTTCCAAAGGCGGGTGGCAATCGTTCCTTATTCAGGTACATTTTCTCCTTGATCGAAATGAGATGATGGGATGTCGGTTCTTCCTTCCATGGATTTCGCCTCATAACTCATCACCTAGTCCGGGTCTCCCTCATATATTTAATATATTGTTCGTGAATCTCATTCCCAGTGCCATATCTTCGTGGACTCCGGTTAATTACACTACATCCGTCAAGACTTTCCATAGGGTCTTAACATGATAGCGACCTTCGTTCGGAGTAGACGACAACATCAGGCATGTCGGGGAATCTCTGGGTGCGTGGACAAAGGGGAACATGTATTCTTCCTCATAAGAGGGCATCTCAAGGGTGTAGAACCCGAGGAATGTATCTGAGGTTTTCCTCAGCTTCCCGTGTTTAACACAGGTTATTCCGCGTGTTTAACGTCTTACGGAGACGGTTACGTCAATGGCGTGTCATCCGAGGTTTTCCTTAGGCATCTCATGTTTATCACGAGGTAGGCCGTGAGTTCAACGTCTTACAGAGACGGTTATGCCAAAGGAGTGTCATCCGTGGTTTTCCTCAGGCATCTCATTTTTATCACGAGGTAGGCCGTGAGTTTAACGTCTTATAGAGACAGAATGAGGGTGTTCAGAAAGTCCCATAGAGACGGATCAGATTGGTATATCCCTAGGAGGGAATACCTGGAAGGTTTACCAAGGGGATGGATCAGAACGCCCAATGTGGACGGATCTGATGTGGTGCGCCCCATGGAGGGGAGACGTCACACCGTAATGGTTGATCTGAACACCACTGAGGGCAGATCAGGGAGAGTACACCCCAGAATGGGGGACACCAAGGTCTACCATTAGATGGGATTGAACCTCATGAAGATTTCCTACGTACCCTATGTAGAGGACAGAGATCAAAACCCACATAGTTCGAAGGGGTGATGAATCGGGGTGTACATAGAGAACAACGACCCGAAGACATGTTGGGGCTTACGCGTGGATAGCGGCCCCTGTACTTCATGGAGCAGCGATGAAGTGGATGGCATGATCCCACCGGGATGTGGCGGCCTGGGTAAGATTCAGGGCGGATGAAAGAAGGATGAATGAAGTGGAGGGGGAATGAAATGGGACCATCGCAAGGGTGACAGTGAAGTTGGGACTGAGCCTTGAAGAGACCTCCTACGTATCCTCATGGCAGCGAATCAAAGTCCGCGTAGTTTATGATGGTGCCGGTGAGCTGATGTGAAGGTGGACCTTGGCCCGATGGATGTGGGGCTTGAACCTCGTGAGGTTTCCTACGTACCATTCCTTGACATGGATCAAAGTCCTCGTAGTTTGGGTTTGTGTGCCGGAGGGCCGACGTGAATGTGGACCTTGGTCCGATGGGTGTCGTCAGTGAACCGACGTGAAGGTGGACCTTGGTCTGATGGACATCATCAGTGAACCAATGTGAAGGTGAACCCAAGGGTCCACTGGTGGTGGGCTTCAACCTCGTGAAGGCTTCCCACATACCATACCATGACATGGATCAAAGTCCTCTTAGTTCAGATGGAATGTGGAATACAGTTTAACGTCATCTGGGACAGTGGTAAACCGATGTGAGTGAGGTCGGAAGGACCAGGTGATGGGATTGAACCCTATGGAGGATTCTTACGTTCCATGCCTTGACATGGATCAAAGTCCCCATAGTTCAAATGGTGTGTCGGCGAACCGACGCGAGAAAGGACCTTGGTCCAGATTGTGTTGGGCTTACACACTAGGATGCCCGTGTGATGATGAATCGATGTGAAGAAGGTCGGAGTGACCAAAAGATGCTAGGCTTCAACCTCTGGGAGGCTTCCTACGTACCATACCTTGACATGGATCAAAGATAACGTAGTTCAGGTTGGACGCCGGAAGGCCGACATAAACGAGGAGGACCAGGGGGGTCCTAGTGGTGGTGGGCTTGGACCTCGTGGAGGCTTCCTACGTACCATGACTTAGCACAGATCAAAGACCACGTAGTTCAGGTTGGTCACAACGACTTTCCGCTGGACCGGAATGCAGTTTAACGTCGTGCGAGAGGAAGATGAACCCTGACATGAATAAACGACAAGAGGTGGGCTTGAACATCGTGGAGGCTTCCTACGTACCATGACTTGACATGGATCAAAGACCACGTAGTTCAGAAATGGTGGTGGGTGTCGGCGAACTGACGTAAATGAGGGACCTTGGTCCGATGGGAAATGGGCTTGAACCTCGTGAGGCTTCCTACATACCATGCCTTGACATGGATCAAAGTCCTCGTAGATTGGGTTGGTCACAACGGCTTGCCGTTGGACTGGAATGTAGTTTAACGTCATGTTGGACAACAGTGGAACCTGACGTGAAGAAATGACGGATGGGCTTGAACCCCGTGGAGGCTTCCTACGTATCATGTCGTGACATGGATCAAAGACCTCGAAGTTCAGAGGGGCTTCGTCGGCGAACCGACGTGAAGGTAAACCCGGGGGTCCAATGGTGGTGGGCTTGAACCTCGTGAGGCTTCCTACGTACAATGCCTTGACATGGATCAAAGTCCTCATAGTTCGTGATGGTGCCGGCGAGCCGACGTGAAGGTGGAACTTGGCCTGATGGATGTTGGGCTTGAACCTTGTGAGGTTTCCTACGTACCATTCCTTGACATGGATCAAAGTCCTCGTAGTTCGGGCTGGTGCGTCGGAGGGCCGACGTGAATGTGGACCTTGGTCCGATGGGTGTCGTCAGTGAACCGACGTGAAGGTGGACCATGGTCCGATGGACATCGTCCACGAACCGACAAGAAGGTGAACCCAGGGGTCCACCAGTGGTGGGCATGAACCTCTTAATGGCTTCCTAAGTACCATGCCTGGACATGGATCAAAGTCCCCATCGTTCAGATGGAATGTGGAATACAGTTTAACGTCTTGCGAGAAGGAGGTGAACTAACGTGAGTGAGGTCAGAACGACCGGGTTATGGGATTGAACCTTATGGAGGCTTCCTACGTACCATGCCTTGACATGGATCAAACTCCTTGTAGTTCATATAGTGTGTCGGCGAACCGATGCGAGCAAGGACCATGGTCCAGATGGTGTGGGGCTTACACACTAGGCTACCTGGGTGTTGATGAACCGAAGTGAAGAAGGTCGGAGTGACCAACAGATGATGGGCTTGAACCTCTGGGAGGCATCCTACGTACCATGCCTAGACATTGATCAAAGCCCACATAGTTTATGTTGGACGCCAGAAGGCCGACATGAATGTGGAGGACTAGGGGGGTCCTAGTGGTGGTGGGCTTGGACCTCGTGGAGGCTTCCTACATACCATGCCTTAGTACGGATCAAAGACCACATAGTTCAGGTTGGTCATAACGACTTGCCGCTGGACCGGAATGCATTTCAGCGTCTTGCGGGACGAAGATGAACCCTGATGTGAATAAATGACGAGAGGTGGGCTTGAACCCCGTAGAGGCTTCTTATGTACCATGCCTTGACATGGATCAAAGTCCTCGTAGTTCAAAGGGGCTTCGTAGGTGAACCGACATGAAGGTGAAACTAGGGGTCCACTTGTGGTGGGTGTCGGCGAACTGACGTGAATAAGGGACCTTGGTCTAATGAGACATGGGCTTGAACCTCAGAAAGGATTCCTACGTACCGTGCCTTGACATGGATCAAAGTCCCCGTTGTTCGGGTTGGTCACAATGGCTTGCCGTCGGACTAGAATTGCAGTTTAACGTCATGTTGGACGAGGGTGGATCCTGACGTGAAGAAATGACAGATGGTCTTGAACCTCGTGGAGGCTTCCTACGTACCATGCAGTTACATTGATCAAATACCTTGTAGTTCAGAATGGGTGTGATGTTTAATGTCATTAAGGGACAAGGGCATACAGTTTAACGTCATGTTGGACGAGGGAATACAGTTTAACGTCATGCTGGATGCGGGCATACAGTTTAACGCCATGCTGGATGAGGACATACTGTTTAATTTCATGCTGTATGAGGGCATTGTCATGGCCAATTCTTACTCTAAGCCCACGTGAGTCATGCTTGATGTGAGAAACAAGAGGCAGTAAGGACCTGACGATCATTCCGCGAAGGGTGCGTCCATGAGAAGCGAAGAGGGGCTTACGTGTTAGGCAGCCCATGGTGCTGGGACATACTCCAAAATGAAGGCAAGAAGAAAAGGATGACGATAGTTTCGGGATTGAGCCTTGAAGAGGCTTCCTACGTATCCTCGTGGAATGGAATCAAATTCCACGTAGTTCTTCTGATGACGGCTTACCGCCAATTGGTGATTTCAATGGATTACCGCTGGATTGGGTGTGAACGGCTTACCACTGGATAAGGATGTGAACGGATTACCGCTAAATGGGGTCACAACGGCTTACCGATAGATTTTGTCACAACAGCTTACCTCTAGAAAAGGATGTCAACGACTTACCACTGCATAGGATCACAATGGATTACCGCTGATTGGGATCACAACAGTGGATGGGGCTTACACTGGGAAGCTGCCCGGGTGCCACTAAGGAGCGGCACTAGTGAATGGGGCTTACGCTTGGAAGCTACCCGGGTGTAGCTAAGAAGCGGCAATGGTGGATGGGGCTTATGCAAGGATTCTCCCTGGGTGTCATTATGGAGCTTCAATGGTGAATGGGTATTACGCAAAGATACAGCCCGTGTGCCGCTATGGAGCGGCAATGGTGAATGGGGCTTATGCAATGAAGCTGCCTGGGTGCTGCTATGGAGTGGAAATGGTGGATGGGGCTTACGCAAAGATGCTTCTCGTGTGCCGCTATGGAGTGGAAATGGTGAATGGGTCTTACACAAGGATGCTCCCGGGTGCTGCTATGGAGCAGCAATGGTGAATGGGGCTTATGCAAGGATACTGCCAGGGTGCCGCTATGGAGCGGCAATGGTGAATGGGGCTTACGCAATGATGCTGCCTCTGTGCCGCTATGGAGCGACAATGGTGAATGGTTCTTACGCAATGAAGCTTCCAGGGTGCCGCTATGGAGCGACAATGATGGATGGGGCTTACGCAAAGATGATGCCCGTGTGCCGCTATGGTGCAGCAATGGTGAATGGGGCTTACGCAAGGATGTTTCCCGGGTGCCACTGTGGAGCGGCAATAGTGAATGGGGCTTACGCAAGGATTCTTCCTGGGTGCTGCTATAGAGGAGCAATGGTGAATGGGACTTACGCTAGGATGTTTCCCAGGTTCTGCTGTGGAGCGACAATGGTGAATGGGGCTTACGCATGGAGCTGCCCGGGTGCCACTATGGAGCGACAATGATGAATGGGGGCTTACAATGGAAGTTGCCCTGGTGCCGCTATAGAGAGGCAATGGTGGATGGGGCTTACGCAAGGAGCTGCCTGGGTGCCGCTATAGAGCGACAATGGTGAATGGGGCTTACGCAATGAAGCTGCCTGGGTGCCGCTAAGGAGCGGCACTGGTGAATGGGGCTTATGAAAGAAGTTTCCCTTAATGTCTTCTTCAGGTCAGGCCATGAGGGCATCCCAACTCACTGGTGGGTTGAGGCCTTCAACTATGCGCTAGTGCACAAGCGGGATAGCGCCAAGGGGCGTTGAAATCATGCCACTTTAGTCATGGCGTTAGGCGTCTTATGATTGGAGCATAAAGAATCTCTTGTTTAATGGAAGAGGCATCCTATGTTTGGAACATAGGGATTACTACAGTTTAAATTCATGTAGATAGGACTGTTAGCATCTCATGATTGGAGCAGAAGGCATCTCTTATTTGGAGAAAGAGGAATCCTATCATTTGTTAGATAGGGGGAACTACAGTTTAGAGTCATGTAGATAGGACTGTTGGCTTCTTATACTAGGAGCATAAGGCATCTCTTTTTTGGAACGAGAGGCATCATATGATTGGCACATAGGGTGTGCTAGAGTTTAGAGTCATGTAGATATGACTATTGTCATTTCATGATTGGGGCATAAGGCATATCTTATTTGGAGCAAGAGGCATCCTATGATTGGAACATAGGGAGAATACAACAGTTGGGAGTCATGTAGGTAGGACTGTTGGCTTCTTATGCCAGGAGCATAAGGCATCTCTCGTATAGGGCAAGAGGCATACTATGTTCGGAACATAGGGATTACTACAGTTTAAAGTCATGTAGATATGACTGTTAACGTCTCATGCTAGGAGCATGAGGCATCTCTTGTATTAATCAAGAGGCATCCTATGATTTGAACATAGGGAGAACTACAGGTTAAATTCTTGTAGGTAGGACTATTGGCATCTCATTCATCGAGCATGAGGCATCTCTCGTATAGGGAAAGAGGCATCCTACAATTGTTAGATAGGGATTAATACAGTTTATAGTCATGTAGATAGGACTGTTAGCCATAAGAAGCCTATAAATGGATGGTGTTGGGTCTTACACAAGGGCATCCCTTTGTGGTTCAACCTGGCATAGGGACCAAGTGATGGGGTTTGGAGGAGTTTCCCGAGGAATGGTTTGACTCATGGTACTCGGGAAATTGATGATGAGAACCTCAACTCATGACATAGGAATGAAACCAAGAGGAATATGTCGACTTTGTTTTTTTCATGGTGTGTGGAGGAGTATCTCAAATCATGGTATTCCATAGGTGAAAGGAAGGTGCACATACGGGTGCAATGTAAAATCCCGACATCCCAGCCTGAAAAGTTAGCGGGGGTGCGGGGGGGGGGGGGGGGGAAGGCAGCCCCCACGGTATGGACCGGTGGACGCGAAGGTAGGATCCTCGAAATGGATAGGTCTTTGCGAAGTAGATTCGCGGAGCATGGCCTCGCGGAGCAATGGTCTCTCGCGGAGCAATGGGGTCTCGCAGAGCTTGGTCTCGTGGAGCAGCATCGGAGAGAATTGGCTCGCGGAGAATGGAATCAAGGATTATAGTCTCATGGAGCAGTATCGCGGATCATGGGCTCGCGGAGCATGGACTCACGGATCCTCGGATCGCAGAGCAGCAACGCGAAGGAAGCTGCTCGCGGAGCATGGCCTGGTAGAGCCGCAATGTGGATCTCCACTTGGCAGCCCAAGGGGCGAAGTGGTCATGGACATCCGGCCAGAGAAGGGGGGTGAGCTGGGTATTTATAGGTAGGGGTACCACGAAGTAGAGCTCACATGGCGCAAAGGGGCGGTGGTTGCTTCGCGGCGGGTCGCGAAGGTCAACCGGGTTCGCCGAGCGTTCCTGCCTCTGGGGTTTCGCGGTGGGCTCGCGAACGTCAAGGTGTTCGCTGAGCGTTACCACCTCCTCTGCTTTGTGGCGGGTCTTCGCGGTGCATCACAAACATCAGATGGGTTCGCAGAGCCTCTCGCCTCATTACTTCGCGACGGCGCTCTGCGATCACGGAGGGATCTTCGCGAATGGTCTTCGCGAACCAGATTTCAAGCCCAACATAAAATGTCCATAACTCCTAATCTGTAGCTCTACTCGGGCCCTGCAACCTACCAAATCGAAGCATGAAAAATGGACTACGATCTGGGTTCATGTATGGAAGCATTTAGAAAATTTTGGGAACGCGTTTTCTGGGGTCAACAACGTATATCACAAGATAATCTTGTTGAGGTGTACAACACAATTCATCAAAGTAATTAAAAATAATATTTCTAATAAAATCTCAAGGTGTTACATTCTACCCTCATTAAAATAAATTTCTCCATCGAAATTCATCAGGGTATTAAATGGTTTACTACTTGAAGGTTTCATTCATAAAAACCCATAATGTAAAAAAGGAATACAAAAACATATCATTAAAAACTAAAGTATGAAAAGTAACGGTTACACAAATTAACTCATCAGTGGGTTTCTACAAAGAAGAACATAGGTGAAAATATCGATATAGAAGAGAAATATAACCATCATGTTCTGATGGAGAGTGGTAGAGAACATGGCTATTAAAAATCCAAAAATCATAAAGCCATTATTTTGTGATGATCTTATGTACCATCTGATTCATCATATATGAGGGCAATATGACAACATTTTTGGTTTTCAAGATTATTTTTCTAATATTGAAGAATTTTTGAATTAAAAGAAATTATTTCTTGATCTTGTTACAATATCACTATTGTTTTTGCCTTGAACAATTTACACTTCATCTCTTAAAGAAATTAAGTTTAATTTGTCTTCCATGAAGTGTTAGTGGATCATGTGATACAGTGATAGGTCATTCCATCTATCTCATAGATAAGGTAAGAAAAAGTTATATACATAAGTCCATCTATGGTGAGATTAATCGAATATGTTTCCAAAAATGGACTTATACTTCATCTATCATACCGCTTAATAATACAAAACTAATTTCTACTAAACATGGACTTTCTGTCGGATAGATGTAGGCAATAAAGGCATGTCACACTTCGGTTGTGGGATCGATTCCCGCATCCTTGTCTGACGCGATGGGTTATCGCCCATCCTACGAGTTCTATTTATTTCTAAAACTATACTATTAAAACATTCCAGAAATAATATATAGATTTCTAGCCTTAAACAATACTATCTTATTTCTAATATAATCTATTCCAATCTTTAGGATTATCCAAAATACTTCTGTCCAATCTCATAGTAAAAAGAAAACAATTATCCAAAAGGTCATATAACAAGCATGTGAATACCATCTTTTATCCCCCCATATATCATAATATATATCTTGTTGGTCACATTTCAAAAATTTGAATACCTTAATCATGGTTTCTCCTGAATGATTATTACCCATTGAACTTTAGTAAAACATGAATGCTGTTGAAATTTAACTCTTTCCAAAATTTTAAAAATTTTATATACTCCAACAATGACATCACATTGTCCTTATATCTACAATGATATCATGAATACTACCAAACATATTATTTTATCCTTATCCATACATTATGCACATATAATCATCTTTACCAATGTTTTTCAATATAATTATTGAAAACCAGAATAAACAGATACCTGGGTATTCCAATATTCCAAAACACTATAATTGATATTCCATGATACTATTTTGAAATCAATTTACATAAACACTTAATAATTCCACCACATCATTTTCATACTCAACATCACAAATAGTCATCGCATTGACTTCCCTTTGTCCTTTTCTTTAAGAGGTTGTTGCTTTCGATCATCATTAACTTTTGGATTAGGGAATTGGTTAGCATAATGCCCCATTTCCTTGCAATTGTAGCATTGAAGCGTTGGTGGTGTGTTCTCTGTAGTCTTTTCTCTATTCACATCATTAGCTACCTTTTTCCTATTACTTCGACACTCAACTGCTCAATGAACTTATTTTCCACAAATAAAAAAAATCTCTAGTTCCTTTTAGACAATCTCCAACATGCTTCATTCCACACTTTGAGCATAAAGAAACATCCATCTTCTTTCCACCAGTTTTCTGAGATTTCACCTTGAACTCCTTCTTTTGTTTCTTATCAGAACCATGTGATGGATATGTAACACCAACATTCAGTTCTACCTTGATAGTACAACGCACAATTTCATCATAGCTACTGAAGTCTCTTATAGCTAATGCCCTTCGAAGACATGGTTTTACACCACTGAAGAATCGATCAACTTTAATTTCAGGTTGGATGATAAATCTAGATCTATACCTTCCATGCCTTGTAAAATTTTCCACATATATACCAATAGATTCATCATTCTTCTTCTTATGCTAAAGGAACTCCTTTTCCATCATTGTTCGAAGAATACGAGGAAAATACTTATTGAAAGAAAATTTCATGAAATCATCCCATTCCGTGGATTCAATTTCATCTTGGGGCCGTGTATTCTTAATTAGAGTCCACCACTAGTCTGGTTCACCTTCTAAATGGTAAAAAACCAGAATGAAATTTTCATGTTTCGAATAGTGAATTGTGGAAAATATATTTTCAGTGCTACTCATCCATTGTTTAGCAACAAGTGCATCAGAAGACCCACTGAAAGAAGGTGGATGTTTCCTCATGAAGGACTCAATAGAATATTGTTCCCTTATATTCTCATTCGGAAGCTCAGAATGATTCATATCTTGTGTAAGTATAGTAATAAGATTTTGCACTCCATCTCCCATAACATTGGTTTGTTCAGGAGTACAATCATTCCATCGTCCATTATATAACAAACCAAAGATTCATTAATGGAAAATCCCTCTTGATCTAGTTAAATGTCTCTTTATGAAAAATGTTTTTATTACATGTCAACTTCATTGGTTTTATGATAAGATCTGTGAACGTTACTTTTATAGCCGTTGAACAATGATCACATGATTAGTATAAATATAAGGCTTTAACGGACCCAATTTTTACTCAGACAAAGGAAGCGATGGCCTCTTCCAGTAGAATTTCCTCATACGAAGCCCATTTGTCGGAACTCAGAAAAGAGGTGGCATCCTTGGGATTCTACCTTGACCAAGCCCATGCGGTGATTCATTATGTCATGCTCGAACATGACCGTCTACGGGAATAGTGGAAGTTGATTGAAATTACCACTCGAGCGATGTTATCCGAGCAACCCCAAGACATTGTCACCATCGCACACCTTACCCTTAGGTCTTATGAAGCTATTTTAATGGGTTATGTAACAAATAGGTAGTACTATGTTCATGTACATGTTTTTTTTGTATATAATAATGAATATAATTTCTAGTCATTTTTGATACATTGTAAATTGTTTTTAAAGTACAAATGGTGTTTTTAGTTATTATTTAATTAAGAAAACTATTTTATTAAATTAAGGGATTTTTGAATTAAATAACAATTTAATAAAATAATAATAATATTATTAAATTAATTTTTATTAAATATAAATGATATTTTAATTTTATGAATGCAATTAAAATTATTATTAAGGTTTGAAAGCCGTTTCTGTCAAAAACTGTGAATTTTCGATAAATGTCAATTTTTATTTTAAAAGGGTGAATTCACATATTTAGAAATTTTTTAGATAAAATAAATGTAATTTTTGGAATCAGGACGTCGAAATTATCCAGCGGTGATGTTTTCATAATTTTCTGAGACAGTCAAATTTTTGGGTAAAAATTAAATACCATTTAAATATATAATGTGTTTTATGACATCATAATGACCCAATGTTGACGTAATAAAATACCATAATCCTCATTTTCGTCCAATAAATGTTTTATCATTAATATAATGAAGTTTTGTGTTTGTCTGACTTACTTTTCAAAGCATTAATGAACCCCTCAATACATATTCAACACTTTGCCTTTTTAAATTAATTTCCATGGGAGTGTGACTCACCTCCACATAAGCAACCCTAATATTTTAATAATTTCAGACCATGGGCTTGTAAAATATTGTTTTCCTATTTCCTTTTCCATAATACATGGGCAAAAACCCTGGGATGGTTTGTGGTTTGGATTAGTTTAATATAAGGGGTCCCAAACCTAAATATTAAAGAATTCTCTCACCTTTCCTATATAAACCCACCCAAGCTCCCACTTCCTCCTCACTAAAATCCTTTGGAGTTCGTCCAACCTATGCCCTACTCTCTCTAAAATCCTCCCATGGTGCCCCAAGCTCCCAAGAATCCTCTCACAAGCCTCTTTCTAGCCTTTGGAAGCACACTTCCAAGTAAGGTTTTTTTCTTCCTTTCTCATTTTTGTCAATTTTCTTTAAGTTTTATTGCCATTTTAATTCCAATTATGAATGTTGGGGAATGGTTTCGCACCTCCCCCATACTACCCTCTTATTGTTTTAATGATGGGACACCCCTTTCTCTTTCATTAAATGCCTCCCATGTACACCTGTTACTATGCCAAAATTCCAAAAGGAACTTCTGTCTCTTCTTTTAAATTCAAGAAATACATTTGTATCATGAATCTAAATTCCTTTTCAATTGTTGGGAATTGTATCAATATGACCTCCTCAATGTCCATTACATGTATATATAATGAGGAACCCCTTTCTCTCTCATAAACCATTTTTATGAATTCTTATGTCACGCCGTTACGCTGCCGAAATCACACCGATTTTCTAAGCCAATGTCATTGTGTAGTGAATACCGTGCCCATTTCTCCATCAAGGGCATTCACCTTTAGGCACATTTACTTATTTATTAAAAAGTTTCATTTATTAATTCCACCTTACTTTATCATCGAATAAATGATTATGTTTTATGAATCCATGTTTTATGATCCATGTGGCACACTTATGCATGAAATGAAATGTTTAAGAAGTGTGCACCCTTATAGCGCTCAAATGCATTGGGTAAAGTATTTTATCATGATACATCATGTGCAATGAGTGTTGAATCATGCTAATTCAAGTCCAACGAGGGTTTACTCGTTCTTCATGTGCAATGTGGGTTTACTCATGCTCCACGTGTAATGAGCCTTGGCTCATGCTAATTCAATGTTAAGTGTTGTTGCCACATTTCCATGTAATGATTATCATGCTTTATCATGCCTTTATGTTAATGTTTCTTTTATTCTCTATTGATATGCCTATTTTCAAACATATATTGTACTCCTCATGTTATTCCTTGTGTACTCCCTTACTGGGCTTTATAGCTCACCCTTTTGTTATGCATGTTCTCAGGTTATCCCATGCAATGCTAAGTACGAGGGAATGTAGTGGTCATGTAAATGAAGTTTTCAATAAAGATGTTGTATTTCATGTTTTAAGTTTTTATGTAATGATCCTAATCCCCAAATACACTAAACCTCTCTATCTTCTTTGTTGTATCAAGTGAATTTTTATGTAATGAATCGTGTTTAAGTTGTAATAAAAAGCAGGGTTGTCATAGTTGGTATCAGAGGATAGATTTAGTTATTTTTGGGATTAGAAAACCCTAGTAAAGCCTTAGATACAAGACTAAGTATAATAAAAACATCCCCAAGTTTTGATAAATACTACGTAAGTGGTTTATCAAACAAATACATCCCTGTCAGGATACGAGCAGGTAGAGGCGGCTCTGGCATAGATGTATCCTAGGGGTAAAACCCGAAAACACCGATTTGAGCTAGACTCGAACGAGAACTGGTGCACGACAATGGGCTTTGCTGCACTCTTGGTTACGACACTCCAGGGGGATATGTTTTGATAAATTCACAACCTTGGTATGAACCCTTATTAAGGGAAAAATTCCCTTAGGAATATATGTTAGAATGTAGATCATGAAAAGCCTAGATTGAATCCTATAGACTCATGAGTTGAAGAAATTAAATTTTATTTATAAGTCATCAACTTTTGTCTTTGGATTACCCTTTATGTGTTACCCCTGACTTTCCTTTTATTCCAGCCAATGGCCGGTAATAGGAACACTCGGGCTAACAACCGTTGTGAAGATCAGTGTGATGATTGTACTAATGAGATACCCAATCCAATGGGAGCGGAAATCGCAAACTTTTTCACGCTTCTCTCTCAACTAACTCATGTTTTGAATAGAAACATGGGTCAAGAGGAACGTTCAAACCCCCCCCCCCCCTAATAAAGAACAAGTCACTATCGAGAGCTTTATGAGACAAAGGCCTCCAACTTTTAGTGGATCATCTGAACCCACAATTGCTAAACAATGGATCAACTCCGTTGAAAAGATATTCTCCGTCCTTCAATGTTCTGAAAAAGAGAAGGTTCTCCTGGCATCTTATCGTATGGAGAGTGAAGCTGATAACTGGTGGACGTTGATAAAAAATAGTAAGCCTGAGGAGTATATCAAGGCTTTGGAATGGATGGAATCCCGGAAGATGTTTTTCGATTTATATTTTCCGCGCACCCTCCAGCTTAAGATGGAAAGGGAATTCCTTTCCCTCAAGCAAAAAGATGAAGAATCTATGGGAGCGTACGGGGAAAACCTCACAAGGCTTGCACGATACACTTCTGGCTTTGTCATTACCCCCGAATGCAAGGTTGATCGCTTCTTTGGTGGGCTGAAGCCTAGCTTGAGGAAAGAATTAGTGATCCGTGACTTCGACAGCTATGAGGAAATTGTCTGATGTGCCCTCAAGGTTGAAATGGAGATCGGAGAATCACAGGGGTATCATGGGGACATGAAGCGTAAGCTGGACTTCAATTCTGGTGGTCCTATGGATAAATCCAATGGCGCTAAGAAGTTCCATCACCCCACTTGCCAAAAGTGCAGAAAGAAGCACCCTGGAAATTGCCTTAAGGGGACGAGAAAAGGCTTCATTTGTGGAAGAGAAGGGCACCTAGCTATTAACTGTCGGAAAAAAGGACTCGCGGCTGCGACAGAGGAGAGGAACGCTCCGTTCGAACCTCAACGCATTGTTCAATGCTACAAATGCAAAGAACCGGGTCATTTTGAAAATCAGTGCCCTAATCCAAGGGTTATCAGAGGCAACCAAAAACCTCCAAGATAGCAAGGAAGAACGTTTTTCATCACTTCTGCCGAAGTGAACCACAACAACGATGTGGTGACAAGTACGCTAGTTATTCATTCAAGAATAGTGAACTTACTTTTTGATTCAGTTTCTATGCGTTCTTTTATATCTCTAAAGTTTATTAGAACAATCCCAGTACCACCACAAATCATGGAAGCAAAGATGTCGGTGCGTACGGAAAATGGGGCAATCATTGCATCCCATGAGTATAAGTACTCTCCTATTATAATCTGTGGATTTAATTTCCCGGCGAACCTCATCATACTCCCTCTAGTG
Organism: Viscum album; assembly: GCA_963277665.1. Taxonomy (NCBI): domain Eukaryota; kingdom Viridiplantae; phylum Streptophyta; class Magnoliopsida; order Santalales; family Viscaceae; genus Viscum; species Viscum album. The sequence goes on from OY728150.1 coordinate 766,405,518, forward strand.
TAATTTGATGCAACTCATGGCATGGATTGGATTTCCTTATATAGAGCCAACATAAATTGTCGGGAGAGGGAAATCACACTCCATATGGAGAATTGACTCCCGATTCATTACAAGTGTCAGGAGAAAGATGAATCTCATTTAGCTCCATCATCTCAAGCAGGGATATTACTACCCTATGAGCATGCGTATCTGGCTCAGATGATTGATTCCAAGGAAGAAACCATCCTTGAAGAAATGCCTATTGTGAGGGAATTCGCTGAAGTGTTTCCCAAGGAACTGCCTGGTCTTCCTCCAAGAAGAGATGTTGAGTTCTCAATTGAAATTATACCTGGGGCGCTAACAATATCCAAGACTCCATATAGAATGGATGTTGTTGAGCTTGAAGAGCTGAAGAAACAACTACAGGAGAATCTGGATAAAGGGTTTATACGCCCAAGTGCTTCACCATGGGGTGCACCAGTCCTCTTCGTCAAGAAGTAGGATGGGTCAATGCGGCTTTGCATCGATTATCGTGAACTTAACAAAATCATGATAAAGAACAAGTATCCACTCCAACGAATTGATGACTTGTTTGATCAGTTGCGTGGAGCACAATACTTCTGCAAGGTGGACTTACGGTCGGGATATTATCAAGTAAGGGTGAAGAAGGAAGATATCCCCAAGACTGCTTTTCATACAAGGTACGGGCACTATGAATTCATAGTAATGCCTTTCGGACTCACCAATGCTCCAGCAATATTCATTGACTTGATGAATATAGTCTTTAGAGATTACCTTGACAAATTTGTGGAAGTCTTTATAGATGATATTCTAATATACTCCAAAACCAAGGAGGATCATGAGGAGCATTTAAAAACTGTACTATAGACTTTGCGCAAGGAGAAGCTCTATGAAAAGTACAGTAAGTGTGAGTTTTGGTTGAAGGAGGTCTCATTTTTGGTCCATATCATCACAAACAATGGGATATCTGTGGATCCCTCCAAAACGGATGCAATTAAGGGATGGACGAGGCTAACATCGGTAACTGATATCCGTAGCTTCTTGGGGTTAGCTGGATATTATCGACGATTTGTGAGAAATTTCTCATGATTGTCCAATCCTCTTACCAAGTTTACTCGAATGGGAGTAAAGTTTTCATGGAGTGATGAATGGGAAGAAAGCTTCAGGGAGTTGAAAAGGAGGCTTATCACTGCGCCCGTGCTCACTTTACCCACAAGTGGGGAACTTTTTGTGGTATTCAGTGATGCCTCAGAGAAGGGCATAGGTTGTGTGCTGATGCAGAATGATAAAGTGTTATCCTATGCCTCAAGGCAGTTGAAAATCCATGAGCGAAACTATCCAACGCATGATCTGGAGTTGGCGGCGGTGATCTTTGCCTTGAAAATCTGGCGGCATTATCTCTATGGAGAGAAATGTGAGATATATACTGACCACAAGAGTCTTAAATATATATTCACACAGAAAGAGATTAATATGCACCAGAGAAGATGGATAGAGCTCATCAAGGATTATGACTATTCAATACATTACAACCCTGGGAAAGTGAACAAGGTGGCATATTCCCTAAGTAGAAAGGATCCAGCAATTCTATCAATGATGAGAATTGAGAAGGATCCAATCTTCTTAGACTTAATGAAGATGGACGTGGGAATCATAAAGAAGGGAACATCATCAATCCTTTCACAAATGATTACTCAACCATCTCTTTTGGAAGGGATTAATGATTCTCAAAATGATGATGTGGGAATTTAAGAAAAAGTGGAAGCTATCAAAAAGGGGAAATCCTCGGAGTTTAATGTTAACGAAGAAAGAATTGTGCAGTTTGGGAAAAGACTATGTGTTCCATCAAGTCTAGAGCTTAAAAAGGAACTTTTGGACGATGCACATAGTCCAAATTTCTCTATTCACCCAGGGAGCACACAGATGTATCGAGATCTCTGAGAAAACTTTTGGTGGGATAATATGAAGAAGGAGATCGCTGAATATACATCAAAGCTCCTAGTGTGTCAGCAAGTGAAGGCAGAGAGGCAGAAGTCTAAGGGGATGATGCAACCATTGCCCATACCAGAATGGAAATGGAAGAACATCACCATGGACTTTGTCACTGGACTTCCAAGGAAATCCAAAGGCAACAATGCAATCTGGGTTGTTGTGGATCGTCTTACAAAGACTACACACTTCATTGATATTCGGTAGGATTTCTCTTTGGATCAACTGGCACGAATATATATCAGGGAAGTGGTATGGTTGCATGGAGTACCACTATCTATTGTGTCCGACTGAGATCCAAGATTCACATCTATGTTTTGGAAGAGTCTTCAACATGATCTGAATACTGAACTGAACATTAGTACGGCCTATCATCCTCAAACTGATGTCCAATCAGAGAGGACTATCCAAACACTTGAGGATATGTTGAGAGCATGCTCAATAGACTTTGAAGGAGGATGGGATCAACATATTCCTCTGGTTGAGTTCTCTTATAATAACAGTTTCCACTAGAGCGTCCAAATGGCACCATTTGAAGCCCTTTATGGGAAAAGGTGCAGAACACCGGCATATTGGGATGAGGTCGGTGAACGTAAGCTTCTTAGACCAGATATGGTCGAAGAAATGGTAGAGAAGGTGAAAACCATTCATCAGCATATCAAGGCATCCCAGAGTCGATAGAAGAGTTATGCAGATAATCATTGACGGGACCTTGAATTTAATGTTGGAGACATGGTGTTTTAACGCATATCTTTGTGGAAGAAGGTCATGCGGTTTGGAAAGAAAGGGAAGTTATGTACAAGGTACATCGTCCCCTTCGAGATTCTTGATCGTGTTGGGGCTGTGGCCTATCGACTAGCACTTTCACCTACCATGGCCAAGGTGCATGATGTCTTTCATGTATCCCTCTTAAGGATGTACATACCGGACCTTTCACATGTACTCTCTTCTGAGGTGGTACAATTGGAAGATGATCTTTCTTATGAGGAGAAACTAGTGAAGATCTTAGATCATAGAGAAATAGTTCTACGAAATAAGACAATGCCCCTCGTCAAGGTGTTGTGGAGAAACCACCAGTTTGAAGAAGTGACTTGGGAGTCGGACGATATGATGATGCTGAGTTACCCACATTTGTTTTAGTGTGGGAAAAGGAAAATTTCGAGGGCGAAATTTCTTAAGGGGGGAATATTGTAACGACCCAAAGTTTCATGAATGGAAAATCCCTCTTGATCTAGTTAAATGTATCTTTATGAAAAATGTTTTTATAAGTTGTCAACTTCTTTGGTTTTATGATAAGAGTTGTGACCGTTACTTTTATATCTGTTGAACAGTGATCACATGATTAGTATAAATATAAGGCTTTAACGAGCCCAATTTTTACTCAGACAAAGGAAATGATGGCCTCATCCAGTAGAATTGCCACATACAAAGCCCATATGTCGGAGCTCAGAAAAGAGGTGGCATCATTGGGCTTCTCCCTTGACCAAGACCAAGCTGAACTTCATTATGTCAAGCTCGAGCATGACCGTCTAAGGGAAAGGTGGAAGTTGATTGAAATTACCACTCTAGTGATGCTATCCGAGCCACCCCAAGAGTCTATCACCATCGCACACCTTACCCTTAGGTCTTATGCAGCTATTTTAAGGGGTTATGTAACAAATAAGTAGTACTATCTTCATGTACATTATTTTTTTGTATATAATAATGAATATAATTTCTAGTCATTTTTTATACATTGTAAATAGTTTTTAAAGTACAAATGGTGTTTTTAGTTATTATTTAATTAATAAAACAATTTTATTAAATTAAGGTATTTTTGAATTAAATTATATTTTAATAAAATAATAATAATAATATTAAATTTATTTTTGTTAAATATAAATGATCTTATAATTTTATGAATGCAATTAAATTTTTTATTAAGGTTTGAAATTCATTTCTGTCAAAACCCGTGAATTTTCGATAAATGTCAGCTTTTATTTTAAAAGTGAAGATTCACATATTTCGAATTTTTTTAGATAAAATAAATTTCATTTCTGGAATCAGGATGTCGAAATTATCCAACGGTGAATTTTTCATAATTTTCTGAGACAGTCAAATTTTTGGGTAAAAATTAAATACCATTTAAATATATAATGTCTTTTATGACATCATAATGACCCAATGGTGATATAATAAAATACCATAATCCTTATGTTCGGAAAAAATATGTTTTATCATTAAAATAATGAGGTTTTGGGGTAGTTTGACTTACTTTTTAAATCATTAATGAACCCCTCAATACATATTCAACACTATGCCTTTTTAAATTAATTTCCATGGGAGTGTGACTCGCCTACACATAAGCAACCCTAATATTTTAATAGGTTCGGACCTTGGGATTGTAAAATATTGTTTTCCTCTTTCCTTTTCCAGAAACCATGGGCAAAAACCATGGGATGGTTTGTGGTTTGGATTAGTTTAATATAAGGGGTCCCAAACCTAAATAATAAAGAATTCTCTCACCTTTCCAATATAAACCCACTCAATCTCCCACTTCCTCCACACTAAAATGCTTTGGAGTTCATCAAACCTCTGCCCTACTCTCTCTATAATCCTCCCAAGGTTCCTCAAGCTCCCAATAAGCCTCTCACAAGCCTCTCTATAGCCTTTGGAAGCACACTTCCAAGTAAGGGTTTTTTCTTCCTTTCTCATTATTGTCAATTTTCATTAAGTTGTATTGCCCTTTTAATTACAATTATGAATGTTGGGGAATGGTTTTTCACCGCCCCCATACTGCCCTATTATTGTTTGAATGATGGGATACCCCTTTATCTCTCATTAAATGCCTCCCATGTACACCCGTTACTATGCCGAAATTCCGAAAGGAACTTCTCCCTCTTCTTTCACATTCAAGCAATACTTTTGTATCATGAATCTAAATTCCTTTTTAATTTTTGGGACATGTATATATATGACCTCCTTACTTTCCATTACATGTAAATATGATGAGGAACCCCTTTCTCTCTCATCAACCATTTTTATGAATTCTTATATCACGCCGTTACGCTGCCGAAATTGCACCGATTTTCTAAGCCAATGTCATTGTGTAGTGAATACCATGCCCATTTCTCCATCAAGGGTATTCACCTTTATGCACATTTACTTATTTATTATAAAGATTCATGTATGAATTCCACATTCTTTTATTGTGAAATAAATGATTATGTTTTATGAATCCATGTTTTATGATCCATGTGGCACACTTATGCATGAAATGAAATGTTTAAGAAGGGTGCGCCCTTATAGTGCTCCAATGCATTGGGTAAAGTATAGTATCATGATAAATCATGTGCAATGAGTGTTGACTCATGCTAATTCAAGTTAAACTAGGGTTTACTCGTGCTTCATGTGCAATGAGGGTATACTCATGCTCCATGTGCAATGAGCCTTGGCTCATGCTAATTCAATGTTAAGTGTTGTTTCCACATTTCCATGATATGATTATCATGCTTTATCATGCCTTTATGGTCATGTTTCTTTTATTATCTATTGATATGCCTATTTTCTAACATGTATTGTACTCCTCATGTTATTACATGTGTACTCCCTTACTGGGCTTTATAGCTCACCCTTTTCTTATGCATGTCCTCAGGTTATCCCATGCAATTCTAAGTACGAGGGAATGTAGTGGTCATGTAAAGGATTTTTTCAATAAATATGTTGTATTTCATGTTTTATGTTTTTATGTAATGATCCTAAGCCCCAATTACACTAACCCTCTTGATCATATTTGTTGTATCAAGTGAAGTTTTATGTAATGAATCATGTTTTAGTTTTAATAAAAAGCAGGGTTTTCATACATTACATTGATCAACACGGTTCCTTCGGGTTCCATCCATCGTCTAAAACACAAAAAAAATAGTGGGAGAGGCAAAAATCATGCTAGGAAAACAACATAATAAAGGGGGAGTAACTTCAATATCTATCATCTTAGGATTAATTCTAATTTCATTACCATAATTATATAACTATAACCTATACTTATTATTAACCTTAGAGACATCCCTAGACGTACCTTAGAAATATCTCTAGGGGTTTCAATAAAGTTTTAACATCCTTGTTTCCAAAGGTTAACTAAACCTGTCCTCTCATACCAACTATAGAGACCCAAAGCATGCCATACATGTACATTACATTACTTTTTCGGAATACTTAATACATAACAAAAACCAACACTCAAGGATTGTAATAGTTTAGTGTCTTTGGAAACTCGGAATATAATCTTCAAACCATGATGAATTATTTTCAACGTCTCCCATAAAGATTTTCCCCTTTTGTTTTCCTACATAAAACATTTATTTATATCCTAGAGAAAAGAAAAAATAAAAAGGGTGAGCTCAAATTATCTTTAAGGGTAACCATAGAGAACTTAAAAAAAATCCAAAAACATTTGAATGAAAAAACATGAACATAAAATCTAAACATCAAAATCATGAGTAATGACATAAATCATGGATGTACATAAAGCATAGATCATAAAGGAACATTAATCCTGATAAACTAGCGTGGGAATAAAACTTGTATTCGTGGAATCCATTAATCACATGATATGATTTACATAGTATCTAATGAATTTCTACCAATACCATCCTAGTAGAAAAAGTCCTTTACTAAATCGATTTCACTCCTCGTTCCAGTCCTGTATTAGTGACCTGGATAAACTTGTCGTTCCAGCCATGTATATCTCATGGGATAGAAATCCTTACCTAATGCATTGGAGGAAGATATAGGTCACACCCTTCTCATAATGAAATCATTCTTACTTGTTCCATAAACTAAACATAAATCATTCATCATAACCCAAAGAATAAAATGGGTTTCATAGACATCATCCCATCATAACATAATCCATATAAAACAATTGGATATCAGTTAATCATTAAATTAATCAAACCATGTAAATAATAGTTATATTATACATGAAACTTAATCAGACTACATAATTTCATCTTAGATGGAATATAGTTTTGACAAAACACTTGAAATGAATTCTTGAGGGAAATATCCATTCTTCTTTAAAATCATTTTCTTTTTAAAATATTCCATGAAATTTGAAAAGAAAGGTATTTTTTTGAAAATATTCCTGAAATATTTTATAGTAAGCTTCATGAAAATAATGTGTCATAAAATCATAAAAATCCATTCACGCCATCTAAGTTAAAAAAACATTCTCCCCATACTTTTGCCAGAAAAGTCAAAAAGTTCATCGTATGTAAACAAAAGAAATATTTCTTCCATAGCACAATTTAAAAGTCAAAGATGGGTAAACCTGACTTTAAACATAAATAAAGGAATATTAAACACAATAGGAAAAACATTTTTATGGACATGGTTGAATATATAACCCCAGTAAATACTTACGTATAAGCAATCTCAGATAAACATGGGATTGAAAAATTATCCCTTACCTTAGGTTCAATTTCATCTGTACATGTACGAAACTCCTGTATAGTGGGTTTATACATATTATTAACTTTTAAAAAAACCATAATAATATTTATGATATCATATATGATTCACTTAAAACATTATATTACCCATTCTTCTTTCAATTCCATGTTAAAGCAGCGTTTTGGGTAATATTGTTTCATTTATCGTATGTGTTTGGACATGTTGTTCTTGATATTGTTACTTATTTCATGATATAATTACTTCCAGAATTTAAAACATTATTTATATATCATATATATCCAGGAAATATATGTATATGATCGATAGATAAATTAAATGAAAATCACCATTCATGGAGATGGTAGACCGTACATACGCATTAATGTTGTTTTCATTTCCTCATTGAATTGAATGGATGTAAGTAGAGTACATATATATATATATATATCCACTAGAATTATTATGTCATAAATTTAATTATTATTTATTATATATATACTTTATAATCATTCTTTAATGGATAACATGGAGAATGAATCTCATCGCCTTCGTGGAGACGGTAGTCCGTACGTACGCACGAGAGACGATATCATTCATTTGATATTAAAATCGTATATAATTGGATGTTATATCAGAATCTTCACAAGGTAATATTTATTATTTACATCATTTATACTAATTATTATACACATCCAAATGATGAAATGTTTGAATAAAAAACTACATCACGATGTGGAGACAGTAGTCCGTACGTACATACATGTGGTGACTTTTTCATTCATAGGATGGATAAAATAACAAATATTGTTGTACCATTTTTATAATAACATCTAAGTATATATAATATATTTAATTTATTATTTAAGAATGGAAACAAAAAAGAAGGAGGAAGTGGATGGTGAATGGATCTTGAAATAGGTGGTGAGACATTTACCACTTCTTCGGGTTCTTCATTTTGATTTGATAAAAAGAGCTCTGTAGGTTGACTTTCTGACTAATGGATGGACTCTAGGATGAAGGGAGGATAGTTGAAAGGGTATTTAGGTAGAGTTTGGCAGAGCCAAATGGCTTAGAAGTTATGAATTAGAGTGAAGGGGGAGTGCCCTTTTACATGAGGGGTGAGGGGAACCTTAGGAAAACCATAAAATAATATTTTATAATAAATTAATTTTCGGTTTATAATGGCTCCAAAATGACTTATTTCAAAGATAAGGCGGGGATGGGTCGAAATCCATGAAAAGATAGGTTTTAGAAATGGTTAGGCTGTCATTTTAACCTTATCATTTAGATTTAACTCAAAGTTAAATAATTTAATTTTTATCGTGTCTTCTTGTATTCTTACACTATATGGTTAATTAACATACTATAAACTGCCAATAGAACCCCAATTGGTTCTTTAATGTAATATATATTATTATAAAAGTCTTTTGGCCAAACCTTGTATTTTTAGTACTATTATATCAATTAATGATATAATATTTTATTTAAAAACTATTTTATGTCAATTTTGAATCTATTTGGTATTTTTTTTGCTAAATTCATAACAGCCGTATTAATTCGAAATAAATCATCTCACCAACCCTAATATATTAAATTAACAATCAAAATTATTTTAATTCATAAAAATTCTCCAATAAAATTTATTTGGTTATTTATAATATCAATTATGTTAACATTTCATTAATAAGGTAATTACTACATCATCATTGTGTAACAAATAAATTAAATTAATTAAGGTATAAAAATTATTAATAAAATACCATTATGTAGGAATTTTTTATCTTTCTAATGAATATTTATTGTCGATTTTATATTTTGTTTAACCCTATATTAAAGGTGTCTTAGTTCTTAAACATTGATTTTAACTCTTTTAACTCTTCTTTGAATTAAGTAATAACAAATGTCCTAATCTAATCCAAGTGGACCTAAGTGGTCATATTTAATTTCTAAGGTTGTTTTTGGTCGAATTACACTTATCCAATAAAATTAGGACATGTGTTCAGGTAAAAATAATATCATTTTTACCCTTAATCACCCTATTTACTTCTAACCGTGGTAAATAAAAGAAAAAGGTACTATTCACCAAAAAAATTCAACTCATTGAACCACATTTTACTAACTGATATCAACCGTGTGTCTTGGGTTTTATAAATTCAACTCACATAAGCGGTAAAAGTATGTTTTATGTAAATTTTCAAATTCTCCTAGGAGGTGGGTAAAAGACGGTAAAAAGTTAAAAAAAGATTTTATACACCCAAAATTATTATAAAATGACACCAATTAATTACATTGAACATATATAGGTATTATGTATCTATTTTGACCTAAAATAAATTTAAATAAAATAAATAATTATTTTAAAAAAAATTCTGTTTTAACCAATAACTTAGTGTTTTCAATATTCATCAAACAATTGAATGTTTTTAGAAAAATACAAAAAATTCACCCTAGGCTAATTTAGATATTACAAATCCAGAAATTAATTCCATTTTGAAAGATAAAATTTATAAATTTCTAAAAGTGTGTATTAATATTCATAATGGCTGGTTTATATAATATTTTAATAACATATCTTTGTTTAGTGAAACTCGGTATTGCTTATAACGCAACCTATAGAGGAAGGTTTCTCTTGCATTTAACGCAAGACAATAATTGTGTTGCATATACTACAAGATAATATGGTGTTTCATATAGTGCATGATAATCTTGGTGTAGCGTACAACACAAGTCATCAAAGAAATTAAAAATAATATTTCTCAAAAAATCTCAGGGTGTTACAGGATGTGTTTTGGGATCCCCTTGATTATGTTTGTATTATGATTGATATAGAATATATTTGTAGGTATTGAGTAATCTATGAGAGTTAGATGGATTTCTTTTCATCATGTAAGAAGTTGGGGCACTCCTCTGGTTTTTGCTGGTGGAGATCTGCATCGATGGTTGGTAGGGGCTTTGTCTCTCAATTGATGGAAGAATTCCATAGGTATGATTTGGACACGACTCAGATGATGGTTAGTGATAAGGAAAAGGTTCCAATGGTTTCAGAGGCAATGATCTCAGGTTTTTTTGCAGTGGGTGAAGAGGTTAAAGTTGGGGGAACGTCGTACTTATGTCCAACAGAGGAGGTGCAATCAATTAGTGAGGCAGTGGGATGCATTGCAGTGTGTGTGGGTTCCCTTGGAACTAGTGTGGCAGCACACCAAGTTATCTCGACTGCGGCAAGTTTGTTCAAGAGGATGAAAGGGGGTCTTGTGGGTCCTTCTAGCCATGTTTAGTAGGACTTGGAGGGAAAATTCATGCTTCATGAGGTTCTTGTGGAAGTCTAGATGAAGGAGGAAAACCAATCATGGACCAGACGTCAAATGGAGGGAAGGTGGATCTCTTCGGCTCAATGGGTGAGAAGCTAGGGGTTGGTTGTGTGGATATGAGCAAGGGGAGGTAGGGGTTCTATACGGTTGTGGTTCATTCAAACATAGGTGGGAATGAATAGGGACCAGGCTCAATTTTGGGTGCAACAGGTTTAAAGGCCTTCGAGAGGATGATTTGAGTTCTAATATTTCTATTGTAACATCCCATGTAAGTAATGAAAAATAGATATTTTTATCTATGTCTATTAGTGAATTAGATAGTGTTTTAGAGGCTTAAAATGAGAATAAATCTATTCTTAGGCATGGAATACACTAATATTTTTGAAATATTGTTTTACTGCCTTTTGATGGAAAACCGTTTTTAAATCTATCTTTTGAAAATTTTATAAGATATGTTTGTCAAAATAAACTTATTGTTTATGATTGGGACACCAAAATTTTCTTTGTGTGAATTTTTTGTATTTTTCTGATAAAGTTCATTTTTAATGAATAGTGAAAAATGTTGTATTTTAATTCAAAACCACTTTTTAATATAATTTATGTATATGATTAGATTATCTTTTGAATTGGTTTTGAAGTGAAATTAGAATATATTTTTTCCATTTAATCGAATGGTGGTCATTGGAATCAATTTCACTTTGAAATTGGACTTAAACTGGTGTCAATCATTTGATACTTATTGTTTCATAAAAACACACTATTTGTCATGACAGCGGGAATTAATTATTAAATTAATTAATGTAAATTAAATGATTTTAATTTTGTAAAATAGACATAATTTTTTAATTCAGAATATCAAATATAGCTTAGGGTTATGTTTTGGTATTTTTCTGAAAAACTTCAATTTTTGATGAATAGTGAAACCACTAAGTTGTAGTTAATGAAACTGATTTTTAGTTTAAATGAAACTTTTCCACTTCTGTGATTTGATTTTCAAAAATTGGGCATACATGGTTGTCATTAAGAAGTAAAATGTGGTTCAATGAGATTAAAATAATTTTTTGGTGAATAGTAACTTTTAAGTTTTTAATCACGATTAGAGGTAATTAGTGCAATTCAAGGAAAAAATGATATTATAATTAAATGAAAATACATAGACACATGTCCTAACATTATTGGATGTGTCATGGACGACCATTAAAAGCCATGGGTCAACATGGGGACCCCATGGAGCCACTTTGGTAGGAAAATGACATTAATATCTTTTTAATTAATGTTAAAATTAAAATGACACAAACATGAGTTGTTTTAATAAAACAATTTTTAAATGGGGTTATACAAGTCATATTTTTGACTATAAATATTCATTAGAAAGATAAAACGATTTCCTACATCATGAAATTTTTCTATAATTTTTAACCATTAAATAAAATAAATTATTTAGGACATCATGATGATGCAACGATTACCTCATTAATAAAGGATTTAAATAAAATGAAACAATAATGTAAAATCTATGACCTACGCATGTCAAAAACCTATTGGATGGCTGGATTTCTAACCCTTATCACCTTACCCGCGATTTATATCAATGTGGAACCTTTTGAATCCGAAACTCTTTTTAAAATAATGTAACATTTCTTTACTTTCCAAGAGTGCCCCTCCTCTCCTCTTATAAAAGGCCCCCACCTCTACCTCCTTACCCACAATTCCAAAGCCTTTGGCTTAACCAACCCCTACACATTTTGTCTCTCCATATCCCTCTATTACTCCTTGAAGTCTCACATTGGTCAAAAGTCTTCCCAAGGAAGTCTTTGAGCTCAAACCAAAGGGAGTTACTCGATTTTTATGTAATGTCTTCACTTGTGTTCTTTTGTTTTATTTTGCTTCTCCAACCCCCTAAACTATTTTTCTTCATTTCTTTTGTAACAACACCAGTACCTATCATATAATAGGATGTTTTTATAAGAAGTATTAGAGCTACACTTACACACACCTACATCTAATAGTTAAAGAACATAGTGTTTCTGTGGATGGCGAATTTCTGCCTCCCGAAACGGTGATTGTTCAACATTCTTTTAACACCTTCAAAGGTGGCCATTAAGATGACACTATATTTATATATGATATATAATATGTTTATGTTTTCCTTAAGCTTCTGTATTTTTCATTTTGGGCATACCTTTATGGTTTCCATTATGGGTAAACGCGATATCTTCATTTAAGGAAATGCGGACTACCGCCCCCTCAAAGTGATTTGATTCGTTAATACCATATGTGGGATGTATAAAGGATGGATTTATGATATTATATATGATATTACACTGGAATTATAATATAACTTTATATCATTATGATTCCATTTCATAAGATACGAAATAGAAATGGAAGCAGCGTTCATGCGTACGTACAACTTACCGTCTCCATGACCGGTGCATTTCATTTCATACCTCTAAATGTTATGCAATATTATAAATGTAGGAATTTACTAGATATATATGATATATATGATATATACATCATGACTACCATTCTGGATATAATCGATACATGAACAACTTGTAATTATAAAGTGTTTATTTTTGACTCAAGTACCAATGATCATTAAAATGACCGTCATTATCTTAAATAATTACATAGTGTTCATGTCATGGCAATAAGTTATATAAAAGGAATAATTAAATTGAAAAAGGTTCTTAAACAAGTAGAAATTAAATCAATTTTATTATTCAGGAGATTAAAGAACGACCGAGTCTAGTCGGACCCGAGGTATGGGACTTCATCTCAATTTCCTTTCATTGAGACATATTTTGTTTTATACACAACCTTTTTTTAAATGGTGTATAAACCCCTTTGACTTTTACGTTTATTCAAAATGAATCTTTTTTATATGAAGCGTTTACTAAATGACAAAAGGGAATGTTTTTGTCGTACGTATGCGGCGACGACGACTTCTCCGCCGCCGTGACCATTATTAGAGTTTCAGCTTCCTCTACATGCCATACCTTTTTTTAAAAGAAAATTAAATACCATGTTTTACTTTTCTTTTATTTTGGTATTGAAAATGGTTTTCATAATGTTTTTATATCAATGTGTTGTATTGATATCTTGTGATTGAAAGGTGTAAATGTTATGTTTCCTTTATGAATGTTTTATGTGATACGATTATGTTGAGGTTCTTGGGAATTATTATGAATATGGGTGGTTCCGTGATAAACTAAGGGCGGGTGAGAATGATATAGCTCTCCAATGCATTGGGTAACGCGAAGGAGTGAAACATTAAGGTTTCTACAAAGAGATTTAGGGAATATACTGTGATTGGTATTCCAAACGAAACCAAGAGGGTTACTCCCTACGTAAGAATTCTATGAATGCCTTAAATTACCTTTATGTCTTATGATTTATATGATTTATTCATGATTTGATGAGGTATGTTAATGTTCCTATGTTTTATGGGTAAATTATGATTTCATTCTTTTGTATATATTAACTCATGTTTCCTTTCCATATTTTTATAACCCTTATTGAGATTTTTATGCTCATCCCATGTTTTTTTGAAATGTTTTTCATAGGACAAGGGAAAGGTACATGATATGATGATAGTGTCAAGGAAGTGTCAAGAAAGAATCCATGTATTATTTTAAATATGTTTTTGTTGATGGGAAAAATGAATACTATCTTTTATGTAACCACTTTGCTTAAATGTGGGATTTAATACATGTTTTATGATATAATTCTATAAAAATATAAACCTGAAAAGATCCTCAAGGTGTATTATTGAAATATCTCAAGATTAAGTAATGTTTATGGTCAGGGCCTTAGAGTTGGTATCAGAGGCCGGTTTAGATAACTTTAGGAGTTAGAATTATATTATATGATTATCCAAAAATATATTTTTTGAAATGATATAGCATTTTAAGATTACCATGTTGCTTCATCTAAGACATGTTTGTTCAGAATGGTTTTCCGCAGAGGAAACATGGAAGCAGTGCAAGGAAGGAATACAGAAGGAAATAACCTTCCGAATCAGCATCCTGAGATGGCCAGAATTGGAACTGAACAGTTTGTTGCAGTAATGGTGCAGCTGAATCAAGCGATAAATGGTGGTGGTATCCATGCACGAGATTAGCCAGATCAAACACATGGGAACATGTCAGTGGTGGAACATTTCAGGAGGCAACATCCCCCATCATTCAGAGGATCATCTGACCCTGTGTTAGCTGATGGGTGGATTAAAGCACTGGAGAAGATTTTCGATGTCATGGTGTGTTCAGACAATCAAAAGGTTAGTCTTAATATTTACCGTTTGGAGGGTGAGGCAGATCAGTGATGGTCGATGGTTAAAAATATCAGGGACGCTGGTGAGATTGATGCTCTTGACTAGGATGAATTCAAAGGTATGTTTCTTGAGAAGTATTTTCCTAAGGCTGTTCGACTTAGGATGGAATAACAATTCTTGGAATTGAGGCAAGAGGAAGACTCAATGGATGCCTATGAAGAGAGGTTCACTCGATTGGCAAGGTATGCTCCAAATTTTATCTGAGACCTTGATAGTAAAATCAATCGTTTTTACTCATGAATAAAACCAAAATATCGAAGGGCATTAGCTTCTCATGATTTTAAATGTTATGAAAATCTTGTTCAATGTGCTGAGAAGATGGAAATGGAGTTTTCCGATGATCAAGTGTTCTATAACAACCAACAGAAGAAGAGACCAAGGTGGCAGGAGAAAGGGAAGAATGCTTCAAAAAAGTCTGATGGTAAGAAAACTAAGTTTCCAGTTTGTGATAAATGTGGTAAAAGGCATGTTGGGGAATGTCTTCTGAATTCTGGAAAGTGCTACCGATGTGGTAATATGGGACATAAGGCTCATGATTGCACTGAAAAAGATCAAGGTGATGGTAAGTACAAATTTGATTTACAGTTAGTGAAATGTTTTAAGTGCAATGAGATGGGTCATTATGCAAACGAGTGTCCAACAAAGAGCTTCAGTGATGGGAAGTAGTTAGACTACAAGCAGAAAGGGGTGGTGAAATCCTTTGCAACTACTTCAGCAGTTGTCGGGCCATCAAATTAAGTTATATCAGGTACTTTGTTTGTTTTTTCAGATTATTCCAGTGTGTTATTTGATTCGGGGTCCACACATTCTTTCATATCTGAAACCTTTTTTAGTAAAATCGGAATACCATCTCAAGAAATGACTCTTGTACTTGTGGTAAAAACACCTAGGGGAAATGTTGAGGCAAAAAGAATTCATAAGAATCTTCATATCCTTATCTGTGGAAAGAACCTACTTGAAAACCTTATTGTTCTTCCTCTAGTAGAGTTTGATGTTATCCTGGGTATGGATTGGCTCTCTATTTACCATGCTAAGATTGACTGTAGAGCTAAAGAAGTTTATTTTCAGAAAGACTTTTAGTTTGTGTACAAAAATGAACCCTTACTATTGATAACTTATCAAGAGGTCGAGAAACTTGTAAAAGATGGAAATGAATGTTACCTTGCACATATTTTGAAAACAAGGGAACTGTTCAGATTAATGATGTGCCAGTGGTAAATGAGTATCCTGATGTTTTTCCTAATGAGTTGCATGGAATAATACCAGATCGGGAAGTTGAATTTACTATTGACTTAGTTCCTGATGCTAAGACAATTTCAAAACCCCCTTATCAAATGGCACAAATTGAACTTTTAGAGTTGAAGTAGAAATTGCAAGATTTATTAGAGAAAGGTTTCATTCGACCTAGCACATCACCATGGGGTGCTCCAGTTTTATTTGTTAAAATGAAAGATGGTTCTATGAGACTTTCCATTGATTATAGAGCCTTGAATAACATCAATGTTAAGAACAAATATCCTTTTCCTCATATCGATGATTTGTTTGATCAGCTCCAGGGAGCTCAGTTTTTTTCAAAGATTGACCTCAGATCGGGTTACCATCAGCTGAAGGTAAAGGAAGTAGATGTTCCGAAGACTGTGTTTCATTCAAGATATGGCGATTATGAATGTGTAGTAATGCCTTTTGGGCTAACCAATTCACCTTTTGTATTCATGGACATAATGAATAGAATTTTCCATAAGTTCATGGATAATTTTGTGGTGGTTTTCATTGATGATATTTTGGTGTTTTATAAAAGTAAAGAGGGGAATGAAAGTCATTTAAGGGTTATTTTTCAAACCTTAAAAGAAAAGAAATTGTATGGGAAATTCAGAAAGTGTGAGTTTTGGTTGCAACAAATTTCTTTCCTTGGTCACATTGTTTCGAGAGATGGGATAACCGTTGATCCAACAAAAACAATGGTTGTTGAAGAATGGCCAAGACCCACAAATGTAACAGAGATTCGAAGTTTCCATGGTTTGGAAGGCTATTAACAAAGGTTTGTTAGAAATTTTTCATGGTTATCTAGTCCAATGACTAAGCTAACTCGGAAGGGTGTTAAGTTTATCTGGACAAATGACTGTGATGATTGTTTTCGGGAATTGAAAATAAGATTGGTGAATGCTCCAGTTTTGGAACTACCTTCCAGGAATGGGGAGTTTGTTATCTATAGTGATGCTTCATTGAAAGGAATTGGTTGTGTCCTAATGCATAATGATCAGGTAATTGCTTATGCTTCACGACAGTTGAAAACTCATGAGGTAAATTACCCTACACATGATTTGGAATTAGCTGCTGTTGTTTTCGCTTTAAAAATTTGGAGGCATCATTTGTACGGAGTAAGGTGTGAAATATATATCGATCACAAAAGTTTAAAGTATATATTAACTCAGAAAGAATTGAACATGAGACAGAGGAGATGGCTAGAATTAATCAAGGATTATGATTGTACAATTCATTACCATCCAGGAAATGCAAATAAAGTGGCTCATGCTTTGAGTCGAAAAACTAATGCTTAATTAGCAATGTTGCGTTTGGAACTTGATCCTTAGGTTAAGGATTTGATGAACTTTGGCATAGAAGTTGTTGGTGTAGGATTTTCTTCTGTTTTGTTTTAGGTATCAGTGAAATCTTCTCTATCAGACAGAATCCAGCAAGCACAGAAGTAAGACAGTGAGTTGCAAAAAAGGTAGAGATGGTTCAAAAAGGTATGTTTCCTGAATTCAACATTGATAATGATTGTGTTTTGAGATTTGGGAAGAGATTGTGTGTGCCTTGTGATTCACAGTTGAAGGGAGAGTTGTTATGTGAAGCTCATAGTTCTCCATTTTCAGTTCATCCTGGCAGTACTAAGATGTACAGAGATCTTTGGGAGAATTACTGGTGGGATGGAATGAAAAGAGATATTGCTGATTTTACTGTAAAGTGTTTGACATGTGAATAGGTTAAAGCAGAGCGGCAGTTACTGAAAGAGATGCTTCAGCCTTTACCAGTTCCATTGTTGAAATGGGAGAATATATTCATGGACTTCGTTGTGGGATTGTCAAAGACCCCTCGAGGTAATAATGCAATCTGGGTTATTGTTGATCGCTTGACTAAATCTGCTCATTTCCTTGCTATACGAGATAATTTTTCCCTAGATCAACTTTCCAATTTGTATCTTAAAGAGATAGTCAGGTTACATGGTGTTCCCCTCTCAACTGTATCTGACCATGATCCCAGGTTCACTTCTAACTTTTGGAAAGGCCTTCATAAGTCGTTGGGTACTGAATTAAATTTTAGTACAGCTTTTCATCCTCAATCAGATGGGAAGTCAGAACGAACAATTCAGACATTAGAGGATATTCTACGTTCTTTCTCTATGGATTATCAGGGAAGTTGGGACCGACATATTTATTTTGTTGAATTTTCATATAATAACAATTTTCATTCCAGTATACAGATGGAACCATTTGAGGCGTTATATGGGAAGCGGTGTCGAACTCCAGCTTTTTGGGATGAAGTGGGTGAAAGAAAGCTGATGGGACCAAAATTGGTAGAAGAGTTGGCAGAAAATGTTCAGCTGATACAGAAACTCATGAGAAGAGCTCAGAGCAGGCAGAAGAGTTATGCGGACAACATGAGGAATGATCTATCTTTTGAGGCAGGTGATCATGTTTTTCACAAAGTCTCACCATGGAAAAGTGTGATGCGATGTGGTAAGAAAGGAAAGATGAGTCCAAGGATCATTGGACCATATGAAATTCTGGAGAGAGTTGGATCAGTTTCATACCGGGTGGCTTTAACTCTGATTTTATCTCAGGTACACAATGTTTTTCATGTTTCGATGCTGAGAAAGTACATTCCAGATCCATCTCATGTTTTGAGTCCAGAGGTAGTTCAGCTAGAAGTGAACCTATCTTATGAAGAACAACTGGTCCAGATTTTTGACCACAAGGAGAAAGTGTTACTGAATAAGGTGATTAATCAGGTAAAGTTTTTTTTTGGAAACACCACATGATGGAAGAGGCAACATGGGAATCTAAAAATGTAACGAGGGATAATTTCCCCCATTTATTAGATAAGTAAATAAATTGCGGGGAAAAAATTTTCTAAAGGGGGGAAGGATGTAACATCCCAAGTAAGTAATGAATAATAGATATTTTTATCTATGTCTATTAGTGAATTAGATAGTGTTTTAGAGGCTTAAAATGAGAATAAATCCAATCTTAAGCGTGGAAAACACTAATATTTTTAAAATAATCTTTTACTGCCTTTTGATGACAAACCATTTTTAAATCTATCTTTTGGCAATTTTATAAGATATTTTTGTCAAAATAAAATAATTCTTTATGACTGGGACATCAAAATTTACTTCGTGTGAATTTTTGGTATTTTTTCGATAAAGTTCATTTTTAATGAATAGTGAAAAATGTTGTATTTTAATTCAAAACCTCTTTTTAATATAATTTATTTATATGATTATATTATATTTAGAATTGGTTTTGAAGTGAAATTAGAATATATTTTTACAATTTAATCCAATTCTGGTCATTGGAATCAATTTCACTTTGAAATTGGACTTAAACTGGTGTCAATCTTTTGATACTTATTGTTTCATAAAAACAGTCTATTTGTCATGACAGTGGGAATTAATTTTTAAATTAATTAATGTAACTTATATGATTTGAATTTTGTAAAATAGACATCATTTTTGAATTCATAATATCAAATATAGCTTAGGGTGATGTTTTGGTATTTTTCTGAAAAACACCAATTTTCGATGAATAGTGAAACCACTAAGTGGTAGTTAAAGAAACTGATTTTTCGTTTAAATGAAACTTTGCCACTTCTGTGATTTGATTTTCAAAAATCCGACATACATGGTTGTCATTAAGAAGTAAAATGTGGTTCAATGAGATTAAAATATTTTTTTGATGAATAGTAACTTTTATGTTTTTAATCGCGATTAGAGGTAATTAGTGCAATTCAAGGAAAAAATGCTATTATAATAAAATGAAAATACCTAGACACATGTACTACCCTTATTTGATGTGCCATGGCCAACAAAGACATGCCTTGGGTCAACTTGGGGACCCCATGGAGCCACTTTGGAAGGAAAATGACATTAATATCTTTTTATTTAATGTTAAAATTAAAATGAAACAAACATGAGTTGTTTTACTAAAATAATTTTTAAATGGGGATATACAAGTCATATTTTTTACTATAAATATTCATTAGAAAGATAAAAATATTTCCTACATCATGATAGTTTTTTTATAATTTTTAGACATTAAATAAATTAAATTATTTATGACATCATGATGATGCAACGATTACCTCATTAATAAAGGATTTAAATAAAATGAGAAGATAATGTAAATTATATGACCTACAAATTTCATAAACCTATTGGATGGGTGGATTTCGAACCCTTACCACATTACCCTCGTATTATATCAATGTGGGACCTTTTGAATCCGAAATTCATTTTAGAATAAAGTAACATTTCTTTACTTTCCAAGAGTGCCCCTCCTCTCCTCTTATAAAGGCCCCCACCTCTACCTCATTGCCCACACTTCCAAAGCCTTTGGCTCGGACAAACCCTTCCCATTTTGTGTCTCCGCATCCCTATATTACTCCTTGAAGCCTCAATTTGGGCAGAAGTCTTCCCAATGAAGCCTTTGAGCTCAAACCAATGGGAGTTACCCGATTTTAAGGTAATGTCTTCACTTGTGTTCTTTTGTTTGATTTTGCTTCTCCAACCCCCTAAACTCTTTTTATTCATTTATTTTGTAACAAAACCAGAATCTTCCATATAATAGGATGTTTTTATAAGAAGTATTAGAGCTACACTTACACACCCCTACATCTAATGTTTAAAGAACATACTATTTCCGTGGATGGAGCATTTCGGCCTCCCGAAATGATGATTGATCAAAATTCTTTTAACACCTTAAAAGGTGTCCATTAAGATGACAATATATTTATATATGATATATAATACGTTTATGTTTTCCTTAAACTTCTGTATTTTCCATTTTGGACATACCTTTATGGTTTCCATTATGGGTAAACGTGATATCTTCATTTAAGGAAGTGCGGACTACCGCCACCTCAAAGTGATTTGATTCGTTAATACCATATGTGGGACGTATAAAGGATAGAGTTATGATATTATATATGATATTACACTAGAATTATAATATACCTTTATATCATTATGATTCCATTTCATTAAATACGAAATATAAATGGAAGCAGCGTTAATGCGTACGTACGGCTTACCGTCTCCATGAACGGTGCATTTCATTTCTTACCTCTAAATGTTATGTAATATTATAAATGCATGAATGTACTGGATATATATGATATATATGATATCTACATCATTAATAACATTCTGGATATAATGGATACATGAACAAATTGTTATTATAAAGGATTTATTTTTTACTCAAATACCAATGATCGTTAAAATGACCATTATTAACTTAAATAATTACATACTGTTCATGACATGGAAGTAAGTGATATAAAAGGAATAATGTATGTGAAAAAGGTTCTTAAACAAGTAGAAATTAACTCATGTTTATTATTCAGGATATTAATGAATGACCGAGTCAAGTCGGACCTGAGGTATGGGACTTCGTCTCAATCTCCTTTCATTGAGGCATCTTTTGTTTTATACAGAACCTTCTTTTATACGGTGTATAAACCCCTTTGACTTTTACGTTTATTCAAAAGGAAAAATTTTTATACGAAGCGTTTACTAAATGACAAAAGGGAATGTTTTTGTTGTACGTATGCAGCGACAATGACTTCTCCGCCGCCGTGACCATTATTTGAGTTTCAGCTTCCTCTACAAGACATACCTTTTTTTAAAAGTAAAATAAATACCATGTTTTACTTTTCATTTATTTTGGTATTGAAAATGGTTTTCATAATGTTTTTATATCAATTTTTTGTATTGATATCTTGTGATTGAAAGGTGGAAATGTTATGTTTCCTTTATGCATGTTTTATGTGATACGATTCTGTTGAGGTTCTTGTGCATTATTATGAAGACGGGTGGTTCCGTGATAAACTAAGGGCGGGTGAACCCGATATATCTCTCCAATGCATTGGGAAACACGAAGGAGTGAAACGTTAAGGTTTCTCCGAAGAGATTTAGGGAATATACTGTGATGGGAATTCCAAACGTAACCAAGAGGGTTACTCCCTACGTAAGAATGTTATGAATGCCTCAAGTTACCTTTATGTGTTATGATTTATATGATTTATTCATGATTTGATGAGGTATGTTAAAGTGCCTATGTTTTATGGGTAATGTATGATTTCATTATTATGTATATATGAACTCATGTTTCCTTTCCATATTTTTATAACACTTACGGAGCTTTTTATGCTCATCCCAAGTTTTTTTGAAATGTTTTTCACAGGACAAGGGAAAGGTACATGATATGATGATAGTGTCAAGTAAGTGTCAAGAAAGAATCCATGTTTTATTTCAAATATGTTTCCATTGATGGGAAAAATGATTACTATCTTTTATGTAACCACTTTGATTAAATGTGGAATGTAATACAAGTTTTATGATCTAATTATCTAAAACTCTAAAACTGAAAAGATCCTCAATGTGTATTCTTGAAATATCTCAAGATTAAGTAATGTTTAAGGTCGGGGCCTTATATATATACCAGTTTTGGGAGATAGGGTTGGAATGATGGTTCCGAAATGGATCGTACATGACTACTCGGCTAATGAGGCTCTAATACCAATGACTAATAGGGGATCCATGGGGAAGATGTGGATGAATAACTAATCCATTCTACCTCCTCCTATGAAGACTCACTCGACAAAGAAGATGAGTGACAAGAGGATGTCCATGGTGTATCTAAGCCATATGAGGATAAGGGAACATGATTTTTATTCCTCTGTTCTACTTTTATCATATGAAGAAGAAGTTATATAACATGTATTATTTCCCAACTCTACTAAATGGGAGGCTGATAAAATGATGGGGGTCTCGGGTGGTGTCCCTTAATGAGAAGCAATATCCGTGAATTGAAAAACAAGACTCAATTTTGGTAGGAGGTTTCAAAAATGGAATGATTATAGTTGACGTGTATATTAAGTATTGTGATCCACTATTTTATACATTTGAGAAGCAAATATTGGAAGAATCAGACTCAAATTTATCATCATTATCATGGAAACTGTTTAGGAAAATCAACTGAGTAAATATCAATTTTATTGTTAGTGACTTTGTTTAAATTGATGGTTTTGGTCAGTTGGTGTGAGTGAATGGGTTGTGCGAGCTATTTATACCTTGGTTCATCTATTTTTAACTCTGTAGTTATGTTTATATGTGATTTCTTCATGCTACATGGACCATCTCTAGAAGGGTATTAGAGCATTATGTCATTATCTGTGCAAGCCTCTTGGAATTGGATGCCTGAAAGGGTATGGCTTCACAATCGTTTCTATGGCGGTGCTTCTTCATAGGAATACTTTCCAATGGTTTGTGGGTTAGTTAAGGATTTTTGGTTTCCCACATGTTCTTTTGGGTTGGTATTTTGGTTTGATCTGGTTGTATACAGTTTCTCACTTTTCCCTTAAAATGTGTTTTTATAATAAAAATAATAATTTTCAGTCTCACACATGAGTTGAAAATGAAGTTATTTGATGTAAAATTTACATGAGGACAAAATTACATTATCTCCAGCATAATATTAATGATTTAAATATCAAATATATCAATTATATATGTATTTATAATATTCTATGACATTTGGAGATATGAAATAAAATTCACAATTCATGGACATGGTAGACCGTAAGTACACATGAATGCTTGTTTCATTTCATTATCATATTAAAGGAATGAAAAATAAATGATATATTGGTATATTATATTTACAGTATAATATATAATTTATATATGTTACATTAGTTCATTAATTACCTTCTTTATAAGTTCCATTTATAGCATAAACGAGTAATATCACTTTGAAGGTGAGGTAATCCGCACTTTCTCAAATGAAATTATCATATTTACACATTATGGAATGAATAAAAGTATGTTTTAAATAATATATATAGAAGTATAGAGACAATAAAATTAACATTTATATATTATATAAATATTGTTCCATCATAATGGTCACCACGAGAGGTGGTAGGATAAAATTGAACAATCATCATTTTGTGAGGTAGTAGTTCACCGTACAAAAAAGAAGTCTGTTCGTATCCATTAGATGGGGGTATATGTATGTTTATTTTGAATAAATATCATATATACATCATATAATATTTATGATGCTAATTTTTTAATTTAATCATAGAATAAGAAGAACACAGGCTGTGGAGAAATAAAATAAATGAAAGGAACTTGATAGAATACATCACCTCTAAATCGGGTTAACTACTTTTGATTTTCCCCAAAAGGGTTTCATGAATTTTATTCATCCCAAGTTAAGGATTATTGGAGTAAGAAAAATATGTTGGAATAATATTTTAGTATAATAAGGTTGATAAAATTGGATTGACAGTTGTGATTATGTTGGTAGAGGTGGTGGCCTTTTATTAGAGGGAGGTGGGGAACATTAATAATTTCTTGAAATATTTTTTATTATAAAATGATTTTATAATTATAATATTTAAAAGTGATATATTTCAATGTTAAGATGAATATGGGTCTAAATACACTCACCCAAAATGTTTTAGACAATATTATGTCACAAAATTAACCTTATCTGTTAGTGTTTACCCTTAGTTAAAAACATTATATCTTGCAATGTCTTCTTTTATTTTCATAATATATGTTATTATACATACTATAAAATACCAATAGATTCATAAGAGGATCATTAATAAAAATTTTAACAATATATAAGTTATTTGGAAGAATATTTCATTTTTAGAACTATATATCATTTAATAAAATATTATTTGTCTCAAAAGCTCATTTAGGTCAATTTTGACACTATTTAGTTATTGAATTTTTTGAATTTCATGACAATAACATAACATTAAAAAAAGGAATTATTTCAAATATAATATGTCAATATCATAAATAATAGTCTTGGATCTCATCAAAATAATCAAATTACATTTAATTTAATATTTATAACATCATTTATTTGAATATTTCATTAATAAGGTAATCACTACATCATCATTATGTCACAAATAATTTTTTTTATTTCATGGATAGAAATTATAAATAATGTAAAATGATGTTGGAAATTAATTATTTTTTTAATGAATATTTATAGTATTATATATTAGTTATATAACCATAATTTAAATTTTTTATTAAAAGAGACATGTCTATGTTATATTTTCCCTTTGATTAAATTGAAAATTATCAAATTTCATTTTCACAATCTTGTGGCTATGAAATTACAATAATTCCGAAAATGTATGATCATGGTAATAAATATCTCCTAAAAAAAATTAAGATACATTTTAGGGTTGTTTTATATTATTATAATGTTATTTTTTACCCTTATATACCTGATTTACCCTTTAACCATGGTAAATAAAAATAATTACTGAAGTTACTATGCACAATGTCCAAAAATAAAAGATACATATTAGCACAATTTGGACATTCTAATTGAAAACATGGAAATGATTTTTCTATGTTCAAAACAATGAAATGTAGTAATTAAATTCAAATTAATTAATATTGTTAGAAGCATAAAATAGGTTCTTAAGAAGTACAATATATCAAAACATTGACATGTATTTATGTCCAATATAAAATGGAAAATTACTTACAATGACCATAATTTTATTAAATGATAAAAACATAATCCAATTACAATTTAAGTTCAATTAAAAGGAAAATATAACTATATAAATAAGTTATAAGAAAAGGTAGTTGTGAATTAAAATATAGTATTTTATAATATTCATTAAATTATGGTTTTTGTAAGAAAAATATCAAAATTTCATCCAAATAAAATTTCAATTTCTTTCTTCTAAATAAGATATTTATTTAATCAAATATAATATATAAAAGTTACAATAACTACATATAATAAGGTTTCTACATGGAATGACAGTAAAAAGACATTTTTACAAATATTTGAGTATATCATGATTAAAATTGGATTCATTATCATTTTAAGCCTCTAAAATTTATTGGGAAAATGTAAAAAATTTAAAAATACATGTATGATCATTTTGTAGTTACATATATTCATTCCCTCCAATACAACGACAAGGTCTTGACTACAATTTAAAATAATAATAACATTATGGTTTTATTTTTCAGTATAACTCAAATTTGTGTGCAACATAAGATTTCAAAGAAACTCATTGTAGAGTGTCAAGTGAGCTATGGGAAAAAGTGTCCCCTTTAATATAAAATTAATATATTATTCATAAATAATAATAGATTTGGAAAATTATTATTCTATAAATACTCAGGATGCTACAACAGTGGTACCTGAGTCTACATTATGTTCATTCACCATGGTATGTGAACAAGTTATGCTTAATTGGATGGATTAGATGTGGGAATTGGTTTGAGTTAGGAGAGTTGTATGAGCTAGTACTTAGAACATCTTTGACAGATATATTGATTATATTTTTTTGGACCCTATTACTTATGATCTTCCCATGATATATTTATATTATTATTTTATGACATATAATAAATGTATACAATTTAATTTGGATATAGGAATGATATTGATTTTTATTTATGGTTTTAACATATCAATTGTCATTTATTTTCATGATGTTACTATATAATTATGACTATTTGTAAGATATTTATTCCACTGCCTTATAATGGTTACTTATACATGGAGGTATACTCTCCCCACATGTCATTTTCCATCCCTCACAACGAATCAGATGCCTCTACAATATGACGTGGTGTTCCTGAGGTGTTTATCACTATGTTCAATCATGATAGATTTCAACATGGTATATACTTCTTAAATGTTTGATCAATTTTTTTTGTTTCGTTTTATAATTTATGACAACATTGAAAAAATAAATGTTGTTTTTGAGACATGGTATTGATCATGTTCCAATGTGTAGATAACCCACATACGAGGGATATGTATGCCACTAGATATGAGAATACTATTAATTTTTAATCTTTTACAAATGGGATAATTTTTTAATATTTTGTTCCATTTGATATTAATTTATGGTTAATTGGATATTCACACTTAAACTGGTGTAATTATGAAACATGGGCTCCTACATCATTTTCTTCATGTAGGGTTCACCTGGATTTAGAATTAATTTTTCAAATTGATATTATTTATTGATATTGTAGTTACGATCAAGAATAGGGTCAATTATTGTATTAAAAATCGAATATTACATTTTCCAATATGACATATAATTTGAAAACTACTTAACTAAATGATTATTTTTAACAATTATTGTAATATACTATAAATATATGTTATTTTTTGATGGATTTATAGCTAAAATGATAATGTGTATATTGTGATAAAATAAATTATAGGTTTTTTATACCCTTGTATCATTACTCTTTCATTTTGTGTTGAGCAGCATGTTCTTTTAATTTCAAACCCCAATCATTAATATTTATACAAATGATAGAAATTAATAATATCTTATGAACATGACATTATATTAAAAATACAATTAGTGACTTGTGATTTAGTACTAGGAGGACATGTATAAAATACTAAATTATAATTGGAGAAATTGACACATGTTATAAAAGGGGGAATGTACGTGATGGATAATGGCCCTCGTTTTTTTAGATATTCAATTATTCACACATATTCTTACAGGTGTAGAGATTACCTGGTTTAGGTAATTTAATTATAACCTAAGAAATTATTTATTGTCAAAGTATGATATATTTTTAATGTAGTCCTTCTGAAAGGTAATGAATCTAAATTTAATTATTTAATGGAAGAAGAAATAGGGTAGATATTCTAGGATGAATCCTTACTTTATTTTGGAGGCGAGTTTGTAATCTTACAATAGGACATAGATTTATAATGATTCTCACTTTGAAAGTGACATATATTGAATGTAGGTCTTGGGTTTATCAATTCATATACTTGATTATTCGACAGTTGAGTTATATCAATGTGGAATTTGGGGTAAGATTCATCCATATTATGATATATCACAGAATTAATTCTTCCTATGTCAGTATTTAGGGAATCAATAAATTTATTATGGGATTAAAATGTGGCTAATTTGTGGTCATGGTTCCTGTAAAACCTTTGATTATGGAGTATGGCCGAGAAAAAATTAATAATATTGTATTTTTGGAACCATAGGTAATTGATAACATTTTGGAGACTATTATACCAAATGTTATGAATATGAATACAAACAAGTTGATATCCCCCTGTGTATCCAAGTGATGAAATGTTAGGGTAAAAGATATATGATATTCATGACATATATAAGAATTTATCAATTTAAAACAAATATTAATTGATAGTTTAAGGCCCAATTCATATTTCATTTTCCATAGATTATCTCGAATTTGATACAAATTAATTGTAGTCATTTATATATATTCTCATATAGATAGTGGTGTGGTATTTTTACATGTTTGATATTTTTTGTTTTATCTATTGATAAAACATTAGTCATGTGATTAGAGTGTATTATAAGGTGTAAAGAGTGTACAATAATGATCAAATGATTTAATATTATCTATTACTTCCTCATTTTATAGTTTCATATTTTTTATGACATCTGTATGTCAGATTCATTATATTATTATCAACCACGAATAAAATTTTGTACGATTGGGTATACTTTATTCTGATATAGGGATACTATTATACATTTGAATGTAATTTTAAATTTTGGGTAATCCACCTGGGACCTATCCATTAGTATCTATGGTGATATTGGGTCATTTTTTTGATGTTTCATAGAGAGATCAAAAGTGAAATCTAGTGATGTTTCCTTATATAAATGACCTATTATTGGATTCCCATCCTTAGTATTTATTATGGTTAGTCCAAATCATCATATTGGCTTCATTGTCAATATATTCATATATATGTAGTCTATATTCATTCTTCCTTATAGGATGGATCTATAATAAACATAATAGATGGTGGTTGTTACAGAGGATTCAGAGATGAAGATATTTTTTCAATCAAGTACTCCCTTTCTGGTTCTCATATGTTTGTATCTATTAAGAAATTTTAACTAATATGTTTATGTTTGGATTAAATGATACTAGGATATATTAATTTTACAAAATGATGTCCACTTCCAAATATGGAAATCCTATTCCAGTCTATTGAGATAAAATAAGTTGTTCTCTATGGTCAAAATGAGGTTGTTCTATAAACAACTACAAGTGAGCCCCTATAATATTTTCCATATTTATTTTAATAATATAGAAAACCTATGTGATTATATTACGATGTTTCTTACCTAATGAATTAACTTTAAGTGCTCCTTAATATTATAAATAGGTTGTTATAGATATATCTAGACTCTTCAATGGTCATTTTCATTAATGAAATTTGAGTGTACTCATATATATGGTTGGATTAGACAGTACATTTGATGATTGTTCTCTGTATAGAGAGATATCATCATTTTTAAGCCAAAATCATAGAATTATATTTCTGTATCGGGAAGGGAACTCCCTAGGGAATTCAATATTTAATATAGGGCAATCTGTAGACCCTATAAATGTTCTAAATATGGTTTTATAGGATTTTCCTAGTAATATTTCCAAGATTCCTTTTTTAAAATATTTGGAAAGTTACTATATATTGTTTATTTATTTATTATTTCATTTGATATATTTTATGATGTCCCTTAATAATAAGGGTGTGATGATTGTGTAGCCAGAATCTTATGAGAGAGAATTTTAGGAGTTCAAATAGTTGTTTAAAAATATGATGAATCTAATCACAACAAAGATAGATATAAAGTATAAGATGTATTATGATGAATCATGATTTTATGTTGGGGATATTTAAATATAGGTTAATTTATTTGTCAATTATGTATTGAGGTAGAAGAGTAATATTTATAAGAAATAATGATTTATAATCAATAGATAGTTATGGTGGGGCTCATACTAAACTCTTGTTGTAACTACCTTCATCATGAGTGGATCATGGAGTATAGTAATTTAATGTTCCTCAAATATATATATTCATATATAAACATAAACCATAAAAAGAGGATTTTGGATTAGTTTTTATATTCTTTTTAATCTTAAATTGAATAATCCCCACTAATATGTAATTTTATATATAGTCTTATTAGTATGAAGTTTGATGTAAAAATGTTTTAGGTGTTTATAATTGGGTGTCACATTATAAACCTTATACTTAAGAAGGGACATCACATATAATAGTTTTATGTTAGAGTTTTCCTCATTTACTTAGTCATTACAACATCACTTTTTGATAAGGGAAAAAGTATATTATTTAATCAAATTTCTTAGTAATGAAGGATTTTATATATGGTTTTTACCCAATATGTGTTTGGCCCCTAGTTGTCAATGAATCAATTTTGATCCACATTCATGTCATTCTACATATGATCATGTAAAAGGATGTGATGTAGGACTCACATGGATTGAGATGTAAAAATAAATAAGGGATTTCTAGGATTTGTCATAAAATTTAGTGGTAGTTTCGGTGGTATTGGATAAATATTGATATAAAAATGGTTTATTTCTTGGTTATTTACCTATGTGTTGGAAATGGTGAAGCATCATTGACCCACATTAATTATATATGCATTATGTATTCTGAAGTGGATTTTGGAAAATGTGGAAATAGAATTTTCCATGGTATTTTTCAGTTCATCTTGAGAAAGTGATTCAGTATGGGTATTCAGGGATCGATTGAAAAATATTTTTCATTTCCTATAGAACTAGGAGACCTATTCCAATATCAATATTGGTAGGAAGTATATTCATGTGATAATGAATATTCTAGGGGTTCTTAGAACATCATTTCAGATATTTATTATAATTTTACGTTGAACATATTGTTGGCACTATAAAATTATCATTTTACATAGATGAATTTTAGATCAAACTACTAGCCATTAACTACAATTTAGTTTAATGGGACAATATGTGTGTTAGAGGACATTTTGTAGTAGTGTTTTCAGGAATAAAATAGGTAATATAATTCAAATTTACATAAAATGGTTATTATAATCTAATTTTTTATTTATTTTGATTCATATTGATGAAATTCATTGGTTCATCGGGTCATTGGTGGATCATGATTTAGATTTGGGAATTATTTGTTATTTAAATCTAAAATTTGGTTCTAGACAGGTCACTATGATATAAATAATTGGAGGCATGGTATGACCAATGGCTAAAAAAGGGTCATTGTTTTTCATTAAGGAACAATAATGATATGATTAGATTGATGTGGAATGTCACAATGTTGTGGGTGGGTACTACATTATGTTGTTGGTAGTGGAAATTTTTTAATAGGGTTTATTCTTATTTTTGGTTTTAAACATAATTATTAATCCTTATGTATGGTCTTGGCATAGTGAGAGTGAAACACCAGCATGATACAAGTGATTTCAAGAGTAATGGAGGCATTACATTATAAATTAGGTGATATTATATGAGAATAGTAATTTGAATAGAATCAAGCTACCTACCTTTTTTGTGGTAGCATCCCTCTGACAAAGTGGTCACCTGAAATGTATCCATGGGAGTGTTATGTCATGTAGTGACACTCATGTTGACAACATGAACAATCTTATTTGAATTTATTTTAAATGAATGGATTCGAGAATTCACTATTGTATAACTAGAACCAATCGTTTTCTTATCCACTAATCTCCAATGAATATTGGAAAATATTGTAGGTCCTCTATTAAATGTTGAACTACACCACTCTCAACCCCTATACATTTTTAGGTTCTCTCATTTTTTAGGTTCTCTCTTGATAATTTTATGTTCTTTTGTTCCCATGATTCTCTGTTATTCATTAGTATCTTTGGCTCACTTCACAAAATCCAGATGGTGAGGATTTGTGGATTTTTTATGGTATTCATAAATTATTATTGAATCAGTTAGCATGTTTTAACTGGTAATATCTATCATTACTATGCTAGGATGTCCTTAAAATATTGAAACTATCATATGGAGGTGCATGGATTGACATGAATATGATTGTGTTATCCCCTATGTTGTTATTTTTTATTTCAAATATATTGTGTCTATTTTTATATGGTGGAAAATTAATTTTATAGGGATTTATGGGTTAACGGTATGGAATTTTTAATATATTACCCCATTCCATTGGTAGAGTTTGGGATATTAATTGGGGTGAGAGGGACCAAAACTGAATATTTATAGCTCAGTTAATGTCGAAATGAACAAATATATTAG
The DNA here is from genome assembly GCA_963277665.1 of Viscum album. Lineage (NCBI taxonomy): Eukaryota > Viridiplantae > Streptophyta > Magnoliopsida > Santalales > Viscaceae > Viscum > Viscum album. The sequence continues at coordinate 766,437,985 of OY728150.1, forward strand.
TAAGTATGTATGGGTGATGATTCCAATGTTTTCTGATGGTGTATGTAATGTGAATGTTGATATGTGTGAAACACATAGGGTCTTTTGGGGATAATCCTGTAGTATTTTGTTGGAAAATTTGTTATTGTTTTATTTAATATCATGTGACCCATTAGTAATTTATGTCAGACAACCCAGATGTAGGTGGGGAGGTTTTGGGAAATAATTTTTATCATTTCCTAGTTAGTTGTGTATGATTTGGGAACAAATTTGAGACCTCCCCTAAGTATGCCTTCATGTTTTGATAGGATGTTACAGACCATCGCTATGTAAATTGGTATCATTTAGGAACCAGGGTGTCCCCCACCTGACATGTAAGAAGGGATGGTTTGGGAACTGATGTGTGTTATATAATGATTAATAGTGAATGTGTTCATAACTAAATATGGAATATGAATTGATAATTTTTGTGATATCCCAACTTTTGTGAGGGGGAATTGTTATTAATTATTTTTTTATTATGACTCAACCTGAATCATATATCCAATGTAGAGATTATACAAGAACAATCAGGGATAATAGTGGATGGGTTTTTTAAAAGTTGAGCGTCATGATTTATTTTATAGTGATATCAAAGTTACATTTTAATATGCGTAGAGGGAGACCCATTATTTATCCCATATGCTGATGGCTGTGTGGCCTGTAAAAAATGCCTAATGTCCCAATGAAACATAATTATTGGATCATCTTTCCTGCATCACTAGGTCTATGTCTTGACTATGCTACCTCTTGGTTAAGACATAATAAACCTATGATACACTTGATATAATATTCGTAGTTTTTAAGACATCATATATCATTTTTACAATTATATAATATGTATTAGTGGTGTCCTTTTGGGTTTCTATATTCACACCCAACAAAGATATCCTGGTGTGAGTGGGTACTTTTTGTTTCATGGAACAATCTAAAAAATCCAATATGGTAATATAATTAAATTTGTAATTTCAAGATCATAATCCCAAATTTTTTTTTTAGAATTTAAATTTCTAGAATTTATAATATTGATAAAATTTTATATTTAAATATGAATTTTTTTAGAACATCATTTTTAACTGTGTTATCTAATATTGGGAATATTTATAATAATTCCTACTCTTGAATGTCACTATTTTTTTCTTAATATTTCATCTGGATGAGTTTAATTTGAATAAATTGGTGATGTTCTATGATAAAGTGGGAATTTTAGAATTATTACAGTTTCAATACTTAATATATTTATAAATAAAAAAATTTCTCATAATAGATAATGAAATTATGATATATTTATCTATTCGGTAAGAATTATATGGGAATGTTATATGACTTCCCAAAAGTCATACAATGTTTGAAAAAAATTCATGAAATTCCAAATTTTTTATAACCTCAGGGATTTTTAATTTTTGTAAGGAAACAACCATGTATACCATAACTATGCATATACTTTGTATTATACATCTTCTAAGAATGGGGGATTGAATAAAAATCCATTTCCATCAACCATACCGTAAAACGGGTCAACCAAAAATTATTTGGATTAACTTCATTTTCATGAATTATAGACCACATTATGAATCAAATTGACGGTCACTTATTTTATAGGAGGGTAGATAACTCCCCATATTTTCTACTATCATGATGTGGATCAATTAGTTTCAAACTCTTGATTGTAATATGATTTTTTAGGAATATTCCGTTTATAGAAGATCAGTTGCGGGCCTCATGTGAATGACTGAGAATTCAAACAAAGGCCTTGAGTGGCATTTCATTAAACATATTATCAATAAGATAATTCTATATAGATATAAACAATTAAAATATTTTTACCAACACCCAAAATAGAAGGATTCATATTTTTTGGACGACATGATCATTACCAATAAATAGATTCATGGGGAAGAAGAGGGTGGAAAAAAACTAAAAATTATATGATATCACAATTATATGTACATGAATGTGTAGGTGGAAAAAAATATGTTATAAAAAGATTATATCATATGATATTGGACATATATATGATTGGTGGATGAAAACTATATACTAAAATATTTTTTATTTCTTTGTTTATTATTATTCAAATTTCCTAAATTTTCAACGACATCTCCATCCTAATTTTTATCAATTACACTTCTAATGGAGGTGTAATATTATGATTTATTAGGGAATAGAATATTTACCATTTTTATAACTATGTTCTTATATATTGAAATATAGAAAAATAATTCATGGTCATTTATTTCTGTTCCTAATAACTTGTTTTAATAATTTTAATGGTATTGATTTAAGGATTACATATTTCACACAATTATTTATTAAAATCTGAATTAACAATATCCCTATACATAGTGTATATTTTATCAATGTATTGGGTTATGTTTGGTGTTCAGTCTCAAAAAGTCATCTGTGTAGCACTTTGATTTTTCTTAATTTCATTTCCATTCAAATAAATTAAATTCATTTTATGGTTTTCATTACACGCAAAACATGATATGCTTGCACAACATGCAATACTGAGTTTTAACAAAACCATGATATATTATTCATAAAACCATAATGAACTAGAAGATAAATTTTTTATATTATGTGTGTTAAATTTTTTTAAATAATAATGGTATTATATAGTTAAAAAATTATAATTTTAAAAAATATAATAACTGGTAAAGTCATTGTATGTTTGAAAAATGAATTTTTTTAAGAAATTATTCGTATGAATTTGTGTGAACACTAAAAAATTTTATTTTTGAACATCAGAGAAATTGAATTTCATAAAATAAACATCATTTTGGAATTTATAATTTTAAAATAATATTATGTTAATTTTTTTGGATTTTTCTGAAAAGATTGATTTATTGATGAATGGTGAAAATAAATAATTTTAATTAAATATTTCTGTCAGTATATTTTTTTATAAGGTTAAATAATATTTTAAAATTAATTAGATAATATATAGTTCAATTATACATACAATTATCCAATTTCATTAATTTTAATCTATTTTAATTGAAATTGGATATAAAAAAGATTATAATATTTTGACAATTTTTCTCTTTGAAAACCATCTTTCTCATCATGTCTAGGAGATTAATATTAAATTATTATTCTCAATTTAAGAGAATTGAATTTGGCGATATTTATTCCATATTTAGAATAATAATATATTTTAGTCACTAATATTGTTATGTTAGTTTTCATGAGAATTTAATAGTGAATGCAGTAAAAATTAATTACCATGGTTAAGGTTAAATGGGTTGCCCAGGGGTAAACATGAAAGATAATAGTGAAAATGACAAGAAATATTATCTTAATATTATTTAATGTGTTTATATCAACATATTACATAAAAATATTTGAGATTTTAAATCACATGCCACGTTCCTTTGAATATTAAAAATATAATAAGTTATCTAACGAAAACAACAAAGAATTTTTTTTATACTTCTAATATCGATAAATATTTGAGTTGGGGAAATAAATTTCTATATATAATTATTTTTTTGAAATATAAATTAATTTTTTTAATATGAGATATTATTCAAATTTTTTATATTGTATAACTACATTTAATTCTATCGAAATAAAAAGATAATGATTATTTGGTAATCAATAAAATGATATAAATGATTCCAAAATTTCTAATATTGATGTAAATATAATAAATTAATAAATTAATTTATTTTTATTTATTATTATGTCATTTTAAATAGGCGTGAACCTAATATATTCGAATTCTGTCATTTAATTTATATTTTTTGAATTAAATTTTGATAAATAATGTCAAGATTTACCTTAATGTTATATTGTATGTTATCATATTTTATTAAATTAGTTAAAATTAGATAAAATCCTCAAATATTCCAGGAGATGTTTAAATTTTATTAAATAATAAATATGGTCCATTAATAGACCAATTTATCATTTATAATGAAAATATTATTGCATAAATATTAAGAACATTGTAAGCACAATAATGGTTAAAGTTGTGTTTTTAAATGTTAAATATTCTTGTGTTAAAATTAATTTTATACCCAAATAGGAAAATAATTTGATAAAGTTGGTTTAATTTATATAATCAGTGGGTCCAATGTATCTAATATTTCTCCGTTTAATTTATTCAAAAAATATTAAATACGAAGGTTACAACAATTAGTCAACGTAGTAAAAAACCTAAAAGAATAAAGTACAAAATCATAGATGTTAAGGAATTAAATGTCTAAAACATATGTTTAATTATTTTTTGGAGGTTTGGACCAACCATAAAATACCCAAAACCATTAGTTAAATTTTTTTTGGAACCTTATGTATTATTGACATCCCAATAGTGAATAACTTTTGGTTTTTATGAAAATGAAACTCCTCAAATATAAAAGGCCACCAACTCTCCTCACATTTTCACACCTTAAAACCATATTGGTTGGTCCCATAAAAGAAAAAATCACTTACCAACTTCCATAAAGTCATCATAGAATCCTTATTTTGGGATAAAATCCATTATTTTAATTCATTACTGAAAAAATATTTAGGATAACCAAATAATATGCAATGTTCTTTAACGAGAACCATTATTTTATTTATTTCTCCACCTCCATAAATTAACATTATATAATGATTATATTATAGACTATGTATATTTCATGATTTGATATTTTTTATTCATAGGTAATTATAAACCCCCATAGACACTTAAATTGAATGGGTTATAAAATCACCATTCATGTGTAAAGCAGACTACCCCGACGTGAAATGATGTAATTTATTTTTTCATTACCACCTATCATGGGGTCAAAATGATCGATTTCTTTATTATATGTGATATAATTAAAATTTGTGATGTTATTATTATTTTAAAATTTTTATGTCACACACACCATCATGATTTCCATTATCTGGGAATATGATAATGTCACTTGTGTATATGATAGACTACCACCTCACAAAGTGGTGTTATTCATTCATACATTACATGGAATGTGGTTAGAAAGAGTATAATAAAAAAATCTAAAATATTTTACATGACCATTAATATGTAATTATAATATACATATATAAATATGTCATTTTATTTATTCTGTTCAAACCGATAAGAAAATTAGATACAACATTCAAACGTATGCACATAATACCATCTCCATGAACACTGTATTTCATTTTCTATGACCATAAATTATGGAATACTTTAAAAACGTATATAATTAACATATATGATATATATATCATGGTTATAATTATGGATATTATTTAACCACTATGAATATAATAGAACAAAAAAATTAACAAATCTAATCATATACGAAAAAATCATTTATCACAATAAACATAACATAAACATAGAATTGTTAACAAATTAAAAATAAGTGGTCATTATAAAATCATATATGGTATGATATATATGAATACAGCTATATAATAGATTTATAATAAAAAAAAATTATTATAATAAATGTCTTGTAAATTTTAAATTATTATATTTTAAATTATTAAATAGATTTTATATAACGCACACACGGTTTATTAAAAAAAGTGGTATAACTGTTAAATAAAATCTTGGATTGAATATCTATGACCTTATTTGATTCTAGAATGAGTGTTTTATCCTAGAAAAAAGATAAAATTGGTCATAAAATTTTTTCATATATCATGACCATTGGAAGGTATTGTTAAATAAATTATTTAATTTAATTATATAATTTATATGACATAATTTAATGTTTTGATAATTTCACTATAAGGAAGATTTTTTAGGTTTGACATCATAGTACATGTTATAATATTTAGGTTCTCTATCCATATAACATTTTAGAATAAACATATGACAGCGAAAAACCACTAGATCTAGAAAGATAGATGTTCCACGAACACAACAACTCCCCTACATCATTGGCAAGAACATTATTCCCAAAAAAATCCAAAACATGTATGAAACATCCATTTATGAATTCACCCACTATTAATTTTACAGTTTCATCATTTTTACACACTTTATTAGATATGTTCCAATTATAAAACATTTCACATGCCTGTCTACTTATTTAGATTGATCATTTTATTATTTCATAACAAGGATTATCCCACATTGATCCCTTTTCTAAAAAATATGGTTTAACAATTATTGAACACATGATCCTGTAATTTTCTCCCAATATTTCTTATGTTTCTTAACAAATTGGTCCATGGGTTCATGGTTCGACATTTCTACGAGGTACTCTGCTCAATAAGACACCAGTATTCATGGAGGAATCACATTAGATGAATGAAAAAACTAATCAGGGAGAAAATTAGACTATTTGTGGGATGGTAGAGTTGTTCCTCTTGGATTTGGGATCTGGGATTGACATTGGTTTGAATGCTAGTCACATGAGTGAGGATGGTACATGCATATTTGTGTTGGAAAAACTAGATCTCGATTTCCTAGCCATAGGTGGGCCGAAAATAAAAGGCATGGGATGATCTACCATTCTTACCATTAATTATAATATTCGTAAGAGTATAGGTACAATTTGAAATTCTAGAATGAGATATGATATTCTTGGAAAATATTCACTATAGGTCATATAGTTCGAAGAACAGACACCGTGTATTCTGATTTCTATGGTGGCTATAGTTTTTCTTGGAGTCAAATATTTTAGGTTGTATGGAGGGACCACATCCCTTGTAATCCTAGAAGACTGACATGGAATGTACAAAAGGAGCCTTACTAGGATTCATGGATAACATATATATTGTTTACTAAAGTACACAGACACTGGTAATAATAGAAAAACATAGCCAGTAGCACAGATATGACAATGGGTGGATGTGGCACCCCTTTAATTCAACCAAATCACAATGTATTTCTATATGTTTGGTGATCCATGAATTAGTAGGGACATAGAATGTTAGTGGTGATGGAGGAAATGTACTATGGGTCCCCTTACATTCCATGTACCCATTATTTCGTTTTGTGGAAACATTATCCTCAAGTTCCATCTATGGATGGACATATATTTTGGACCACAAGAATACTATTCCATGTTCAGATCCATCTAGAATGTGATAGTGGCGTCTATAGTGTCTTCTGATTTGTGATTTGAGATGTTTTGAGAATGGAAGTTATTTAAGAAGTTATTGAAAAATGAATTGATCATGTAGGTTTATTAGAGTGGTTCCCCCTTTTACATTTAGGTGAATTGCCACTATACATTATTGATAACAACTAGGGAATTAGGTTGGGGGTAATTTATTTACTGAGTGGTACCCTTCCCCCAACATAATTAGGGGGTGATTACTCCAATCATTAAGTGGCACCGCTGATATTCTAGGGCACATGTCCTCTATATGTTGAGAGCTACCTCCGTAACATATTGGGGCATGAGTTCCCTATTGAAATAGTGGTACCCCTTGAGGTACCAGGGCTTTGGTCCTAAGCCTACTATGTGGTACCCCCTTGATGCAAGGGAGTGTGGATCCTCTATCCACTAAGTGGTACACAAATAACGTTCTAGGGAACATGTCATATATGTAATGAGTGGTACCCCATATGAAGTTATGGTCTGGGATCTTGAGAAATTATGTTGTACATGCCTATTAGATAGGGAATGGGTCCTCTATACAATAAGTGGAACCCTCATGACTCATTTTGGAGTTGGTCCTATGATTGGATATTTTTCTCCATCGATTTTTCACCACGTTGAAATGACAGGGGGCCAACAAATGGTTACTTCATTGGATTAACGTGGAATATGTTGGGAATTATGGATGTTATCTTGGAACTAATATAACACTTTCCCGGACTAGCCTGTGAGATGGGTATGAACCTAGATTTTCTTTTTAGGCATGAGTCATCATTTCTTGTGTTTTTTGAGGAAAATGAAGATTTTTAACATTTTCTAAGTACATGTCGTGAACTCCTGTGTATAATCCATGTACCTAGTGGTCTTGGGTAGCGATGTACTGGCCTTGTAATGGACTTGTACAAGGCCATGTGTACCACCTAAAGAGGGGGCCGATCGAGGCATGTACACGACATGTATATTAAATGAACATGTAATGTACATTTATCTTTATTTGAAAAATCAGACCAAGGTCACATATCATATACATAAAGATGTTCTTCTAATAACATTTCATCCATGAGGGATTGAGAGTGATGAATATTCTCTAATCCACCAACCTATCATATGTTCTATGAATCAAAATCCATCACTTTCATTGGAATCTCCTTGGTGAGTTCTTGATTCTTCATGAATCTCACTTCCTGATTTCTCCCCTATCTCGAGTAATTCCTGGTTGATGGTTTTGGACCTTTTTTAGATCTATGACATTCTATTCAAATTCAAGGGCCTAAATTCGTGATTAATCATTGTACAATGTCATGGTATGTGGTTTGTTGCCTTTTGGAGTCTGTCTTTGAGTTATATATGCATAAGTTCTGATTACCCATCAATTGGGTATTTCATGTTAATGAATTGAACCGTATTATCATATTAATTAGATTGATTGATAGATTAAGTGTTTCAATTGGTGCCTTATTCTAATTTTAATTTTTAGTGGACACCCCATTAGTTTGTTTCCCTGTAGACTATTTATGACCATTTGTTCAAGGATACGTATCAGGCAGACCTTGTTTCCCATGCCTGCCTTTTTAGGTTAGAATTAATTTCTTCTTTCTTACAAATAAAATACATATGTTATGAATTCTATCTACATAGCCTTGTAGTATTTGAAATTACTTTGAGTTTCTTGATATCATTTGTGCATGATTTTATTACTTATGACTATGAGAACCTGGTGTAGTGAGACCATAAGGGGGATTTATGGTGAGTGACCTATTAGAGTGTCTATAGTATATCGTTATGAGACCAAAAGGGGAATAGATGTTGAGTGTTTCCTCAGAGAGTGTATTTTATATTTAAAAAAAGACATGGGTAATTGATGGTTAGTGCTTCCTCAGAGAGTCTTTGTTTTTGTCACCAAAGGGGATAAACTATGTGACATTTCCCATAGGTTCGTTATATCATTATTGTATTGATGATATGTTGAACAAGAGGGTTTATAATATGAGAAATTTCCTAGAGGGTTTCATCTGAATGTTTGTTTGATTTTGATGAGCATTCCAACTTGATAAACAAGTTTGGACTTGGTCATACTTGTTTTTTAGATGGTCGTATGAGACATCTGCTTTTCTATTATGCATGGTAAATAGAGATTACTTAGATATATTTATTTCATTATTCAATGGTTTGAATAATTACTAAATTTAATTGAATGTAATTAGAAACATTAGGATATTTTACTTTTGAGTACATCCTTGTTTATTACTTCATTTCTCACATTGCCTACTATATATATTCCCTAACAGGTAGGCATGTATCTTATTGTGGTTTCCTAATAGGATTCATCTCACACCATATTTGGGTCTTGATTTTTGACAAAAATAGATTATATGGCTAAAGGTAGAGACAAGTGAAATCTCAATTCGACGATAACTACATGATTGATGTGGATCTAGAGAGCATGAGACCAGGATGAGGTGTGTGATGCTACATGAGTTTACTTGTTTTCTTTTTTAATTTGAATTAGTACTGTATTCATGATTTGTGACTTGTTTGGCTGCTTTACTAGATATGTAACAAGAACCCTTTTTATATGTGCTCCTGTTGTTTATTTACTATCATTTTTCTGTTGTTACTTCATTGTATGGTATTAATGTTTCCACTTTTGTAAATTATTGTTATTCATCGTTTTTTCTACTAATGAGGACATAGTTTCCCCACTATCACAAACAAGGCCCTCAAGGATAGTCTGTAGACTCTGGCATTCATGGAAATATGTTTGAGGCCATGTGACCAACCAGGCAAGGGCACCTTTGGGTGGAACCCTAATCTAAGATGTTACAAAGGGGTATCAAAGGAAAAAAAATTTCTGCTTTGTCTTACTATTTGGATTCTCAAGGTAAGGATAGAAAGGAATAGGTAGTTGGAAATAATTTTTACTCAGGAGTAGCTAACCTATGTATAGGGAAAATCAAATTTATCTCAAATATTGCATTTTATTATTATTCAATTATTATAGTTGATTTGATTTCATCATTGGGTGATTTATATGTTTTGTGATATTATCATTTATGTTACTATGGTTTTATTTCTATTTTAACATTATGATATTAGGGTATTACATCTCATGAATCATATTGGAACATTTTAGATTTAACATTCCATTTATTATTGTCATTTTATTTAGGGTCCATTACTGATTGCATGTTGTTGTGATAGATGTTATTCTAGATACGCATGTTGTTGTGATATATTAGTTTATAGAATATCTTCTACTTGACATGTTTTTTCTAATATGTAAGGTTTCATTTGGATAGATGTCAATCCACTGTCCCTAAGGTGTTATGGCCCTCTTGGAGAAGAATTTGGTGGAAAATGTTTGAATATTAATTTAAATTTTGTCACGTATGGTGTGAATACGGATGAAAATATTTGATTCGTTGGAGTATGGGCTCTCACGGGTTGGAATTTGCTACACCTTGGAAAAAATATTATGTTTTTATGGATATTGGATAATTCTCAAAAGACTAATGTCTAGAAACCCTTAAAACATGGCATGTGGAGTTATGAACACACTCCATGTGATCTTCTGTTCAGGAAGAAACAACATATCTTGAGTAAACGTTGTGTACTATATGTACATGTCATGTAGTCTTTAAATATGTGACTAAAAGTGTGATTAGAGGCATGGGTTGTTAAATATTTGGCCAAACACACCATGTAATTGGAGTACATGGAGTGCGGGAGAGGCCATGTATCTGGCCGTATGACTAATGACACAGGTGGATGAATTTTGGATAGTACACATCGTTCCACCTTGAACACACAGTGTAAAAGTCAATTGTGTGACTAGGAACACATGTTTTTAAGGTTTAGATAGAATATTATGTGTCTAGGGTTAACATAGTATGTAATGATACCCCGGAGGAAACTATGTGTTGAGCCATGTATAATAACTCAGGATGGAGGGAAAAATCAAGTATATTCCATGTCATAGAATGAACACTCTATGTTTATGGGTATTACACGATCGGGTCTAGAAAAGGTACACACCCATGTTGAAATATAAGGGAACACAACACGTGGAGGATATAGTTACCGTGTAACATTGTTTTGATAAACATTAATGTTCTATTCTCTTATTCCTTTCTTGCACTTATATGTTTTAGTCCTTCATAATCTTGAACTGAGGTGTGTGCTTGACCTACTAGAGTCATGATGCTAATACGTCCTCCGGTTTTATGCAAGATACAATGAAATGATCATACAATTTAAATGGTAGATCAGGGGAAACTAGTAGATCCTCTTGTCGTGACCATCTTGGAACTAGTCATTATTCGTGACACTAGTACTGATGCTCATTTCTAAGAAGGCTTCATGGGGTTTATGTAGACATCCCTGGGAGCACCGCATCCTACCCCATCTATGACATAGGTGACACTGGTTTTCTACCAGCAGCATCCTCCCACATTCACAAGGGATAGAGGACCTTTGGGTTCATAGACATGGTTAGATTCCATACTTTCTATCATCAAGCATCTCGAGACACCACTTGAGAGGAGGTTGAATCTTGCAACCTACATGCTTTGAGATTAGACTATGAGATGGTCTAATGTGATATCACAGGCAGGTTGCTAATGTGTTATGCCTTGGGATGAGTTCCAATGGACATTATATGACAGTTTCTACATAGAGACCTTGAGGACCAACCAAAACTGAGTTTTCATGGGTCTGGAACATGGAACACTTTCAGTTATGGAGTTTTCTTCTCGCTTCATAGAGTTGCAACACATCACACCGATTCTGGGGGGTGATGAGTTATTTTTGGATATAAAATTTGAGGATGGTCACAAACACGACATTTAATCTGAGGTGAACATAATTAGTTCTCACTGAGCATAATATGAGGGAGTCTAGAGCTGTGAGCTGTCGAAAACCTGTATACTGGGTTTTTACTTCTCTGAATGATTGTAGGAATCATTTTCTGGAGTCTATGCATGGAGATCCGAGTATATGGGATACTCCTTCATGTAGTCAAGTTGTATGATACCGGTGTTAAAATAGTACCCATATGAGACCTCAATGCCTGTGAGACCCAGTGATGTGCCGATCATGCAGCATGATGGGCCATCTTTATCTTTTTTAATGGTTTTCCTCATCAATAGCTAGTGATAGTGGTTATGTGATGACTTCATTCACAAGAGTATGATCACGAGTTACTCATTAGTCTGGTATCTAGAGTTCATCATGCCATTTAAAATGAGGAAGTGGTTGTGGTTGTGCGAGTCAGGCTATAGGATTTCTGCAATTATAGGGTGGACCAACTCAAGGTAGTCAGGAAGGGTCACAGGGTCATGGTACACGTCATACTTTTTCAGTTGAGGAGACCAAGTAGGATAAGTATTTGTAACCTCCATGGTTAGAGGTACGATTCTAGTTGTCTCAGATTTAGTTTATTCACATTATGATATTGGGGATTCCCATTGTATCATATTTTTTTCTTTTGTGGAGAGCCTTGGGCTCTGTATCTTTACCCTGATAATGTTATGATTATAGACACATTATTTTGGATTAAAACAACTAGTGTTCAATATTTCAAGGATATCCCTCTTGAGGTTGGTGGGTGTCATTTTATATGGGACCTCTAATTCGTAATGATTACAGGCTTTTATGTCATTATCATAATGGACTAGTTAGTCTCCGTCCTATCCTTTGTTGATTTTTATCACTGTGGGATGTGTTTCAAGTCAGCATAGGGTGCGTATTTTTTAAAATATTGTGAATGGGATGTCCAAGTGAGTAGAGCTAGACCCAAGAATCATGTGTTTGGAGTAATTACAACCTAGATTGCACATTTATACATGAATGACCAGGGGATTTCACATTTGAACTTTCCTCTAGAGGAGGATTGTTTCAGAGATTTCTTTCTAGACAAATATTCAGGTTTACGTCCATAATGAGAGGTGTAATAATTTATTAATCATGTACCAAGAGTGGCACTAGTGCTTATTCCTTTTTATAGGACGTTTACACTAGACATACAAGAGCTCAAGAAGTAGTTAGAGGAGTTATTGCAAAAGGGTTTTATCCATCCCATCACTTCTCCCTAGGGTTCGCCTATCTTGTATGGGAAGAAAGAAGATGGTACCATTAGAAATTGTGTGGGTTATTGGAAGTTGAACCAATTGATCGACAAGAACAGAAATCCCTTTCAGTGAATTGATGACTTATTTGATCATCTTCAAGGATCAAGTCATTTCTCAATGATTCAATTGAGAGCCAGTTTTCATCACTGTCATGTTATACCATCATATATACCTCTTACGGACTTTTGGAGTAGGTATAGACTATAATATTATGTGGTTATTCCAATCTATCACACGAATTCCCCAGTATTTATCAAGGATCTGATGAACCAAGTGTTCCATCCTTACTTGGATTCTTTTGTGCTAGTTTTAGTGGATGATATATTTGTGTACTATCACACTCAAACTGACCATTCCACCCATCTTGAGATTGTTTTGAGTACACTGATAGAGCATCAATTTTATGAAAATCTCATAAAATGAAACATTTGAATGGGAAATATCCACTTCTTAGGCTATGTAATCTCAGTTACAGGTGTATCAGTAAACCCATAGAAAGCGAGAGAAGTAGTTTCCAAGGGGAATCCAGAGAACGCCTTTGAGGTACGGTGTTTTATGGTGCATTATGGATAGAAAATATACTTTTTATAATACTTTTCACGCTTAATAATTCCAGTAATAGGAATGAAAAAGAAGTCTAAAAAGTACCTGTGAAAATATTCCTACGATTTATCCTTTCAAGAGCTGAAGGGGAGGTTGAATTCCAAACCAATATGGTTTTTTCTAGTGTTACGAAATATTTACACCATTTAATATGATTCATCATGAATCATGATTGATAATGTGAATATGTGGGGGGATTCATTATGTACGAGTCTCGACAGTTGAGGCCACATGAGAGGAACTACCCGAAGCACGATCTCGAGTAAGATGCAGTTGTGCATGATTTATACTCTTGGGGACAATATCATTTTTGAGAACATTTTTTAGTGTTCACTGACCAAAAATGACACAAATATATCTTTACATTCTGTGATTTGAATTAGAGATAGCGAAGGACGATTGAGTACCTTCAGTCTTCTGACATTGATCTTTCTTATACACATAGAAAAGGAAACACATTGGCTGATGCATTGAGTAGGTGGATTAATATACAGGATATTCATTAGTCCATTACTGAGTGGTAACATATGGATCTGTTCTTTGAGATACATTTAAAGGTGTGAAACAGATAGGGGAATAGTATTATTTTTATATAGTTTTTACCTCTATTCTTTTGGATAGAGTTTGAATTATGCAGCAATAAGATTCTAAAGGCCTAGTTTGATGAGAGAGTGTATCTGAAGAGGACCATAATATTAGGTGGATTTATGAAAGGTGGGGATCATTTGTTTTCATGGGTGCATATGGGTATCAGTAGGAATATTTGAGAATCTGATGTGGGATTATCATTCCTCAGTTTTGGGCTATGCATCCTGGTGTCACTAAGATATATCGAGATCTACACCGTCAATATTGGTGTCCAGGTAAAAAGAATGATATTTCTAGGTTTGTGATGAGATGTTCCACATGTCACCATGTGATGATAGTACATCAGTGACCAGTATAGATTTTATAGTAGTTTATAATTCCCAAGTGGAATTAGAATTATGTCACAAAAGACATCGTGATACGGTTTCCAAGGTCACCTCGAGGGAATATTGTAGTTTGGGTTGTTATTGACAGACTTATGAAGGTTGTACACTTCTTGCTACTCATGGAGACCTTTAATGTTGATCAGAATGGAAGGTTGTTCTTCAATGAGATTGTATGATTGAATTAGGTTCCTCAGTATATCATTTTAGATAGGGATTATTGTTTTACATATCATGTTTGGAAGGAACTATATAGGGCTTTGTGTACATAGGTACTTCTGAGAACATCTTACCATCCCTAGACACATGGCCATTCTGAGCACATGATTCAGGTATTGGAGGACATGCATCGATCATGCGTCCAAGATTTCGGGGTCTCTATGGAGAGACATATAGCCCTTTTTTTCCTAAAATATTAGATTTTAGGTAATGATTTAGATCACACCATTTTAGGATTTTTATAGTAGTTCATGCCGATCACCCCTATGTTGGCTGGAGGATAGAGAGGCTGCTATTCTAGGACCTTGTTGTGTGCAAGAGACCATAGAGAAGGTGGAGTTGATTCGAAAGAGTATGGCTAAAGAAAAGTCTATCAAGATATTATTATGTTGATCATAGGAGGAAACCTTTGGAGTTCAATGTTGGAGATCAGGTTTTGTTAAGTGTCACACTGAAGTTGGGACACAGAAGGAATAAGAGACTGGGGTTGTTATCACCGAGATACGTCGGACTATTTGAGGTTTTAGAAAGAGTCAGGCTGATTTCTTATTAGTTGCAGTTAACTCTGAGGTATCTGCCTATGCATGATGTCTTCCATGTTTCTCTACTATGATGTTACATTTCAAACCCGTCTCACATTTTTCAACCCGAGGAGGTTGATTTGGAAGTGGTTGAATCATTTGTGGAGAACCTTATTTGCATTGTTGTTTACAACACAAAGGTTTATCATGGTATTTTTTTTATTCTAGTATGGGTGTTGTATAACCACATGCATATATAGGATAAGACATGGTAAAGGGATTCTGACGTACGATCACAATGGATAGAGTTTTTTGAAATTACTTCTTTGAAACCATTTCAAGAGAAATTCCAGGTCTAATTACAATAAGGGGGATTTGTTCAAGAACGTGGACCTTCATTTTAGGTATGGATCTTGATTTATTGTTTTTTTGAGGAAAATGGAATATTTTGGAAATTGAATGAGTAAACGTCATGTACTTAAGTGTACACACCGTATACTCTTTGGCCGTAGGTATCCATGTACTGGTCGTGTAAAAGCCTAGTACATGGCTAGGTGGACCGCGTAATGTGCAGGCGATCAAGGCATGCAGACGACATGTACATTAAATGTACACATCATATTCTTTTATTTTTATTTTATGATAAATCATATTGGGGCCATGTCTCATATACAGAACAATATTCATCTAACCTCACTTCATCTAGGAGTGACTAAGAGTGACGAATATTCTCTGAGCCACTAACCCGTCATCCATTGTGGGAATGAAACACCATCAGTTGCATTGGAATCTCCACAGTGAGTTATTTATTCTTCTTTGATATCACTTCCCGATTTCTCCCCTCTCTCATGTAATTCATTTTTGAACGTTTTTTTACCATTTTTTAGATTTACAATGTTCTTAGCCAATCCAAGGGCTGAAGTTCGAGAGTGATAATCGTAAAACATCAAGGTAGGTGGTTTATGGACTTTCATAGTTTTTCAATGAGTTATATATTCCTAATATCTGAATACCCCAGATTTGGGTATTACATGTTAATAGATTGAACCCTATTATCATCTACATTAGATTTATTTTTTGATTATGTGTTTCAATTGTTACCTTATGGGTATTTTCATGATAAGGTGACACCCCATGGATGTGTTTCCATGTTAAATGTTTATGACTGTTTGGTCCAGAATTCTAGTGAGGCGGACCTTGTTTTCTATTCCTTTATTATTAGGTTGGAGTTGATTACATATTTTTTTCTATGAAATGCATGTGTTATAAATTGTATCTTCTTAGCCTTGTATTAGTTTATATTACTTTTTGTTGCTGGTTATTGTTTGTGCATGATTGTATAACATAGGGGTGTGAGAATCTGGTGTAGTGAGACCATAGGGGGATATGAAATTGAGGGATTCTAAAGAATGTATAATATGTTTACATTGAGAGACCATAGGGGGATTGATGGCGAGTGTTCCCTTAGAGAGTCTGTAGTTTACTATTAATTTACCATAGGGTGAATTGACTGTGATTTCTTCCTCAGAGAGTCTTTGTTTGCGGGACCAAAAGGATTAGACTGTGTGTGCATTCACAGAGTGTCGTTATATCTTTATTGAGTTGAAGATATGTTGAAACAGATGTGTTAGATTGTTATAACTTTCCTAGAGGGTTTCTTATGAATTATTTATTGATTGTGATGAGTCTGCCAAGCCAAACCACAATCTTGGACTCAGTCTTACTTGATTGTTAGATGGTCTTCCAATACAACTTTTTTTCTATTATACAGGGGATACAAGGATTAGGCCAGATCATGGGATTTCATTATTCAAAAGTTTGAATAATTAATACATGTAAATGAATATAAATATAAAATATATGATTTTTTGACTTTTGATTAATTCCTTGTTTATTGATTCATTATGAAAATTGCCTGCTATATATATTCACTGACAGTTAGGCAATGATATTTTTTTGGATTCACACTTTCATTCAACTCAAACTATTTTTGGGTCATAAATTTTTACCCAAAATTATTATATGGTTATATGTATAGATAAGGTTAAGCAACCCTCAACTCCAGGTACTTGATTACTCTGGAGCTCCAGAGCAAGGGACCAAGATGAGACTTGTGATCCGGCATGAGCTAACATGTTTTTTGTACATTTATTTAGTAATGATTTCTAAAATTGTGAATTGGTTGGATGGTTTTCAGGAATAATGTTACTTGCATCATTTTTATTTGTGATTCAGTTATTTAATTACTATTATTCTTTTGTTGTTACTTCGTAGAATGGTATTACTGATTCCACTGTTGATTATTATTATCACTTATTTGTGTTTCTCTGCCAAGGAGTGTATAATTTACCCACTATCAAACCCATGTACCTCACTACTAGTCGTTATCCTATAGTGTTTAAGGAAATCCCCTTGAGGCCATGTGACCAACCAGGTAGAGGGAAGCTATGGAGAGCACCCAGATTCGGGATGTTAAAAGATGGAGATATCATTTATCTTTAATTTTTTCATATATTATAATACTATATTTATATATTATCCATATATTTTATATTTTTTTACTCTATAGCATTGGTTTGTGATATCTGTTTATTCCTAGTGTATTTCTTATAGCTTCGCATTCAGCTTTCAATGGTTTATACAAGGTATGTATATATTGACCCCAAAATGGTGTTCTCAAAATTGTTTCGTGTCCTGTGAAAATGTTAGATAGGAAATCTATGATTATAGAGGATCATGTGGAGACCTATTTCATTTTACCATGTATGGTTGTTAAATATTGGAGATTTAGGGATGGGATCTATCATAATTTACATTACATTTTATAGGATGGGACTTATATTTGGTTGGGAAAGTATTTTACCAATTTACTTTTTAGTTTACAATATTGTACTCTTATACAACTAATAGGTTTTCACATGAATGGTTACTCTAAATATATTAAAACTGATTGTTATTATTATTCCTCTTGAATTTTGAATTGATTTGGTCAAGTGTGTGTATATAGTACATCAGGAAAAGGCGTCACATATTTGTTATTACTTTCAACACTTGTTTCCATCCCATGGACAATAGAGGAAGGTTGGGGTTGTCTTGGCTCAATCCCCATTGGTTCGTGCCATGAAATATTAGTATTATAGAAGTAAATTACTTTAAATTTTTTTTTGGAGTTGTCCCCTTAATTGGATTTGGTTGGGATTTAAGGAAAAAATTTCAAAGTGTCTTGATTGCGGATCTCATAAGTGGGAACTTGATGATGTTGTGAGGGACGATGTATGAATTCATCAGGACTCAAACTACCTTATTGTTAACTCGACATACTGATACATTGATTGTAGGGAACCATGATTTATGCGTCATAGTGGAATTAATATTTGACATTCCTAATCGAGTAATCTTCCAATTGTATGAAGTTATATCATGAACTAGGATGGGACATCATCCGAATCGACACTTGACCTAGTCCACTACATTTTTCGAAGGGCATTCCGGATCCCCATGGGCTAGCACAAGTTCTAGGGTATAAAAAATAACACATGAGAACAATTTACCAGAAATTGTAAACAAAAAACAAAAAACAAAATTAATAAACCAAAACTAAAATCAGACAACCAAACAAGACATTAATGCACTTCAGATTTATTGCTTTAATACATAAACCAACATTCAAAAAGTAACATAAAAAAAGGAATAATACAACTCTAACTAAACCCTCCAAGCAATGAGAGAGGCCACTTTTTCAGGCCACTGAATCTAACCTGTATGAGACGGTTGTTAGAAACCCAAAACTCCATCACTAACCACATTACATAAACCTAGGATAAACAAAGAACATGGTCGACACAACCCAAAAGATGTATGTAGGTTGTGATCCATGTTCCCAATAGGATTCCACAGAGAAAAAGATTCCATAAAAACCATTAAATGAACAATACTTTTGGTAGTAAACTAAATAAAATTGAAATAAAATCCTTTACATATTTCAGAGAATGAAATTTTTTTAATGGATGGAACTTTAATGAAAACAATTTTAAGAAAAAACATCAATTAAAAAAAACACACACACACACTTACGTTAAAGATAAACCAAGTGTCATGTCTGTGAGCATGATGTAAAGAAGGAGCCCCATAATTGGAGAGGCCTCATGGGTGTTATCTAGCGTGGGTACCAGGATCTTTGTGTCTTGGTGAAACGTGGCTTAAAAACCATGAACCTCCACAAAAGTGGATAACAAACCACAACCCTCAGAAAACATGTCGTTGAAACCACGACCCTCAGAAAAGGTGTCTTAAAAACCACAACCCCCAAGAAATGTGCCTTAGAAAATATGAAACTCATCCACTTAAATTCTTAGTTAGTGTTGAAATCGTTGATCCTGATAAATTAAACAAGGACGAATCCGCCCTTAGATCACTAGCCCACTAGTCTAGTCCACCTCCCTAGCTACACAGACTTCCCACTTTTGATGAAACACATTTCAAATTCATAATTTTTGCACATCACATAAAAAATTCAAGATTAACACCATTCATGCCACGATACCATTTAAAACATTAATTCACTTCTAAAACCCATGTTCAAACCACATGTGGTATTTATGAACTCAAAAAAAAACAAGGAACTACACCATCTAAACAAACCCCTTTTCTTGCACAAATGCCATTTTGAAATATTACGCTCAACATAAAATTGTCTAAGATTGTTTCTCACCATTGATATAATTTGATAATCCATTGAAAAATATTTATAATATAATTCTAAAAGAGGATCACAGGGAAATACATATTATAACACAATAAAAATTAATATTATTTATTAATCGCACACAGAAAAATTTTCATAACTAAATATGTATCTCTCCACGGTCAATTAAAACAATTTCCTATATAATGAAAACACATTTACAATTTGAAAACCACCATGAAATTTTTTTCTGTAATTTAAAAAAATTTCTGCATGACCTTAAACACAAAAACACTCTCAAACTGTCATTTATGACACAATGAATTAGGATGCCACACCAAAACTAACACTGTAGCTCTTTCCTATTGAAAAATATTAATTGAGTGTTTATAATACACTGATAAATAGATCAATATAAAATTTCCCAACAAAATAAGTTAACAACACATAATCATTAAACTAACAAAAAAATACACCACAAAATTCAGTCAAAATCACATTTGAAGAATGTAAATTAATTAAAAAATGTTCTAAATTAATTAAATTGACAATATAATTTACCGGTTAATTATTTTACATGGTATTACCAACTTCTACATGAAATCCTAATTATAAAATAAATTTCCAATTAAAATCATTTTTAAACTATTTTTCCACCACTTGCACAAAAAATAAATTACTTTCTTAATATTAAATTCCACTAAATGAAATATAAAAACATAATTCTCAAAAAACTCAATAATTTAGGAACAAAAAAATTAATTAAAAAATCAAACTAATTATTATAACTGTTATGCACGGAAACACCTACGTGGCATGATGATTCCTCTGGAAAATGGAACAAAACCACACCCTCAACCCACTCTCACCACAAAGAACCTAGCGCAACCCATAATTCAAGAAATAAAACAAAAAAATGTATATTAGAACCCTACAATATATCCCCTAATTGAGAGCCAAAACCCTACAAGGTGATAGGCATATCGAGGGATGGTCACGCAAGAGAGGTGGAACATCAGGACTGGTCATCCAAAGAAGGCATCACACAATGGATGGTCACATGAAAAAGGTCGCCCAACAATCGTGTCACCCTAGAGATTCACCATTAGAGGGGGTAACACCCAAAGGTAATCCATTGGTAGGTCTCTAACTAGGAGGAGGAGAAGATATCTAGGACAAGAGAGGGGGAGAGTGTTCATCGGAGTCAAGAGGGATAGGGCCGGATGGGATTGCGGTCGGGAGGGTGGTGGCCGGATGAGAGTGTGGGGGGTGTGGCGCAATAGGGCTGGTTGTGGAGTAGAGGTGTGGCGCATGCAGGTTGCCCATGGGGGTTTGGAGGCGGCCCAAGATGGCTATCCATAGTTGTTGGGAGGTGGTGCAACAGGTGTTCCAAGGAGAGGGGAAATAGTTTGGGGGAAACGATACCCAAAACAAGATAAAAAAATTAAATGAATAAATAAACAAATAATATAAAACTAAAAAGTTAAAAAATAACTAATAATAGTGATAATAATAATAATAATAATAAATAAGAATAATAATAATAAATAAAATAACATAATTATCATCACTAATAATAATAATAAAAATAAAAACAACATCTTAAAAAAATTAGTCCTACCAATATCAAGAGTAATATTATTAAATGGTAATAACATTAATATCAATTTTAAGATAATACTATTTTACTTATTTTTTACTATTTTTTGTTCAATTATAATTTAATTAATTAATTATAATTTATGGAAACAATACTAACAACATTAATGACATTTATAATTCTATAACAATAAAAATGCTAATAACATAACATAATATTAGTAATAAAAATTATTATGAGAATATTAATAATAACTTAATAAATTTTTATACTCTTAACACTATTAATAATAACATTATTATTATTATAATCATTAATATAATTTGATAAATTTTACCACAATTATATTTATTTTATTTCAATTTCATTTTTTCATTACATTTAATTTTTTTAACAACTGGCAGGTCATGCGGTGGACCGAGTGAAGTCTCCTGGTGAATCAGCCAATGTCTTGGGGCTTTGACCGTGGTGTGCTGAACGTTGTCCCAGCCAAAATGTTTGTTTTTAAATAATAATCCAATGAAAATTATGTCAGGCATCAAACCGAACTACCCAATACCCAGAAAATTAATAAAATAAATAATTAAAAATGGAAAGTGTAACAATTCTCCCCACCATAGTGCTTTTCGTCCCATGAAAGCCCCAACTATGATTGAGCCCCAACGTAGAAAAATACACACACTTAAGGATCAAAGAGGATACCCATAATCAAAAATAGAGAAGTGGAAAATGAATCATACTTAGAGAAAGTGACTTAAATGGAAACTTCAAGAAACCAATAAAATACATTCCGCTATGTGCCACCGGAACCAAATATCAAGGATACAATAGTTTATTAATCATGGAAAAAAAAACTCTCACCCGTTTATATCATCTTCTAAAACAGAAACCCCTCAAGCATCATTAAACAAAAACCACACCATTTTACCAGAATGGAAAAATATGATCAGACCATAACCAAGGATAACTAAAGGGCTCTCCACCATTAAAAAACAATCAACGCCCAAGATGAAATTGGAAAACCAACACGGGGAGGCTCGGGTGGACTCCACACCTTTATGAAAAGGCCAAATCTGATTCATTTCTAGACAAATCATAGAGATACCCACCATGGGTCTCCCAAACATTAGAACTGCCGAAAGATAAGAAAACATCACAAATTTCCCTAGAGTGACCATACACCAAACCATAAGGGGAAGATAGGGTAGGCCCCAACTACCGGGGCCATAAAATTACAATCCAAGAAAAACGAATATTTCCACATCCCTAGACGATCACTTTTCAAATTTGAGACATATTTACCCAAATAGACCTGATAAAGACGAGTAAAAGTTATTACTTCTGGGGGGACACAAGCCCAATGAAATTAAGGTAAAGAGATGACCACACCTCCCCATATCCATAGGAAACACCATGCACCCAAATGGGTTATTCGGAATTGAAAAACCACATAAAAAATATAATCTGCCTTCACCATCAATACTGATGATATAAAAAAGGTTAGGGTCCCATAAACTCTTGGGGTTTCTGACCTCGCAACAGCTTCACTTTGAGGACTATGGATGGAGCCAAAAATGTTTGAATCATCTCATGCCTCATAGTAAGGTATTGAACCCTTCCAAAATAGAAATTCTTCTTTTGGTTCCATAGGAAATCCCACAAAAACCGAGAATGAACAAACAAACAAAACACACCATGAATTCCAAATAAATTCCTATGACACATCTACCAAAACAGTGGTTTATATGATATACATGCATCACCTCTTCAGTATAAATAAGAAACATAATAATGGAAAGACACACGTCAAACACTCCCATTGGAACTGAAAAAATAGAACGCTCTAAAAGGAGGACACACTCCAATAAAAATAGGGATTCTCGAATGATTATACGAAATCAACACTTACTCTTCTAAGATAACTCATGCAATGAGATGTCACCAAACATGACCCTTGATGATGAGGAAATCACTACAAGAGTTTCAATACATCGGTTAGCACTGATTAATCTGAACCCACTTCACCCTTCCCCATTGGAATTCCTTTCACTATTTCTATTGGGGACCTTCAGACGCAACAGTTTCGAACATCATAAACGATGACTTGGACAACTCAAGGAGACCGAAACATCCTTCAACTCCCCTCACATATATTATCCCATATTGAGAGGATTTGTATAACCAAAATAGAAAACTATATAGACTTAGCTATATCACTCAAAAGGGAGAGTCCATACATTAATCAACCTGAGGGCCCACCAAAGACTAATTTTCTATGAACAAACTTCAATCACATGTTAACACCTTATGGGGACATACACATGTCAATAAAGAAAACCATGGTCCTAGTCAAACTGGTCCAATGGGCAGGACATATCGTATGTGAACACTAAACCTGTAGGTGGAACCACTGTAAGGGATCCAGAAAAAACTTTTCAAAATAATAACTAACCACACAAATTCACACAAACAACTAATAATAATTCATAATCAAGACAAAATTGAATCAAATAGTATTATTGGGTCAAAATTCTTCATCTCAAACATTTTCAAAATACAAGATCGCACCACACAATAACTGGTTACCAAAACAACAAACATTCCTTTAAAAAAACTTATTGAAAATGAATGATGCTGGTGGGTTGCACAAACACCAATAGTGTCCCATGGGTCTCACACATCCATTATATCGTGACACACTGGCACCCAACTCATTTCCATCTAGGAACTCATCCACTAATACCCTTGACCATTTCCCTTTCCAAATACAAAAATGCATGCGGTTTCCCATGAGAACACCAAGTATAAAAACCAAACCATTACATATATTTAAACCAAAACATTCAACACACACTTTTTAAACTTTACACATCATTCTATTTTAAAATCACTTCATTACAAAACATTTTCCAATAGAAAATAATTATTACTTACAAAACATATTTCCATGAATCCAAAATAATGAGATAAGGAATGATGCAAGAGGAAACTAGCATCAGCAGGTGACAATGAAATATGGTTGGTGGCTATATGTCAATCATGCCACCACCACAGATATCATTCTAGGACAATGTTTGCAACTACACATGGATTTCTAGAGCCTGTGAGCTCATTTGGACCACTGAACCTACTCCCTTTTCATTTCCCCTAATCAAGATTAACCACAAGGACGAAAGACTGGAAAAACCTCAACATACCCTGGTAACTCAAGTCTTATTGTAAGGTGTGTTGTCTTGTAACCTTACTCGTAGCTAGTACGTCATGTCCCGATAACCTTAACTCCAGTCTACCATGACAATAACCCAAAATAACACGACCCAATAGAGAAAACCTCATGTCACAACATTTTTTCATGGACCAGAATGGGTAACCATTCAACCCGATGCTTGACCCAATCCGTGACCATGCCCGAAGGGAGTTCTTGATCCCCATAAGCTGTTAAAAGTGATCAGGTATCAAAAATAACAGAAGTAAATGATTTAATGAAATGTTAAACATAGAAAAAAAAACAAAATAAATAATATAAAACTACAAAAACAACCAAATAGGACCATAACTAATATTAGATTTTGAGATTTAAAACATAAAACAACATCCAAAATGGAACGAAAACAATGGAAGACTAAAACTCTAACTCAAATCTTCATGCAATGAGAGATTCCACATCCCAAGGCCACTTACACCAACCTGCACGAGAAGGTTATCAGTAACTCGAGCAACCATCACTAAGCATGATGCCTCGATATGGGATACAAAAAGGACAAGGTCTATATACACCCAATGGTGTATGTAGGGTGTGCGCCAAATTCCTATTAGGATGCCACCTAATGATGAGATTCATTGTGTAACCATTAAATGAAGAATATGATTGGCAGTTAAATAAATATAAATGAAAATTTTTCATGAACAACATTCTTAGGAAATTTATTTTTATGAAAGGTGTTTTAATGAAAACAATATTAAATAAAATAACATAAATTAAATCATACACACACGCACACATTATTTTACGATAACATTTTTGTCAATGTGGAGACTATAAGGTAAACAAGGAGAAACAAAATGGGAGAGTCTGCGTGGGTGTTAGCTAGTGTGGGTCCCCAGATCATCATGTCTCCATAAAACATGGCTTAAGAACCATGCCCCTCCTTGAACATCACTTAGAAACACTAATCCTAAAACATGTGGATTAGAAACCACAACCATCAATAAAATGTTTCTTAGAAATATCCATTCATATGTTTAGATATTGTTTAAATTATCGATCCTGATAATTGTAACATGGACAAATCCACCCTCGGATCACTAGCCCACTAGTCTAGTCCACCTCCCTATGTGCTTAAGTGTCCCTCATTGTGCTCAAACAAATTTGAAATTCATAATCGGTGAACATAACATAAAATATCCAAGAAAATAACCACGGATGCCGAGATACCATTTACACCATAAATTAGCTTTTAAATTCTATGTTCATGCCACAAGTATCATTTTTAAACCCAAACCAAACAAGGCACTACCCATGATAAAACCCACCAATTTCGCACAGAAATTCCATTTGGAAATATTTTGCACACCCGAACATTGTCCAATTATTTTGGCACAATTGATATATTTTGAAAAACTATTTAAAATTTATAATACAATTCTAGAAGACCATCACTGAGCTTTAGATATGAAAACACACTCAATATCCACATTTTTAATTATGCACACATCAAAATCACTTCATAACCCAATATGCATCCCATAATACTTCAATAAAACCAATTGAATATTTAAATAAAACATTTTTACAATTAAACAACCAATTGGAAAGTTTTTTTAGGAAATATTAAAAAATTTTCCACATGAATTTAAACTCCAAAACCCACTAAAACCCCCTTTTACGACAAGTTGAATAGTGATGCCACGCCAAAACACTCACTAAATCTCTTTCCAATTCAAACAAACTAAATGTGTAGTTTCTATAGCCTTTATAAATAGCTCAATGTTGGTTTTCATTAAGAAACACATTAACAGCACTTACTCATTCTATTAAAAATGAAAATTCACAACAAAACTCAGTCAAAATCAAATAAAAGAATGTAAAATAATTAAAAAATAATCAAACATTATTAAATTAACATTCTAATTCACCAGTTAACAATTTTTCCAACGATCTCCTACTTCCACATGAAGAAAATCAATCTAAAAAATAATTGCATAAAAAATTATTTTTTAAAACTTTTTTTGCACCACATTCACAAAAAAATAAACACATTCAATAAAATTTAGTAAAAATAAATAAAATGAAAATATTATCATTACAAAAAACTACTTAATTAAGGAAAAACAAAGTTAATTAAAAAACCAAACTAATTTTTATAATAGTTATGTGAAGAACCACCCACCGCTTATCAATATTCCTCTTCAAAATGGTGCAAAACCACACCCGAACCCCATTATCACCACATGAAACCTAGAAAAAACCCTAAATCAAGAAATAAATCCATAAAAATCTTATTAGAAACCTAAAATAAGACCCTAAAACGATAGGAAAATCCCTTGAAGGAGGAGATATTTTTACCGAGGGCTTGTCGTGCGACAGAGGCAGCACGTCTGGGCTGGTCAGGGAAAGGAGGTGAGACACTAAGGGTAGGTGCAAGAAGAAGGTCAGAAAATTATGGTTCTGCACTGGAGCTTCTCCCGTATAGGGGGGTGCGCCCGAAGGGGATCTACAGGTAGGGCTCCGATATTGTGGAGGAGGTACTGGCTAGGACAAGAGGGGGATGGTGTGTTCAGTGAAGTGGAGATGGAGAGTGTCGGGCAAGAGTGCAGCCAGGAGGGAGGTCGCTGGATGCGAGCGGGGGCCCCGACCAGATGTGGAAGGCCAGGGAGTAGGAATGTGGTGCAAGAGGACTGGACATGGGGGTAAAGAGGCACTGTAAGCGGGTTAGCCATGAAGTTAGGAAGGCCACATGACACTGGTTCCAAGGGGAGGGGGTACGTCGCGACGAGGTAGAAGGGGGTGGGAGGGGGCGTCGGGTTGAGGGAAACACTACCAAAAAACAATCTAAAATTTAAAAATAAATGAATAAATAAAAAAAATTTAATATAAAAATTAAAACAAAAACTAATACTAATAACAACACCATTAATAATAATAAACCAAAACAAGAATAATAATAAATTACTAAAATAAATTAATTATCATCACTAATTTTAATAATCATAATAATAATAACATTTTAATAAAATTAATCATACAAATTACAATAAAAATATTCTCAAATAATAGTAACATTATTATCATTATTGAGACAATCCTATTTTACTAATGTTTTTTCTATTTTTTATTCACATATTAATTAATTAATTATACATTATGTAATAATAATAACAAAATTAATAATATTTATAAATATATAATAATAAACAACGTAATTACATAACATAATATTAATAATTATAATTATTATCATAATACTAATAACAACTTAATGAATTTGTATAATCTTAAAACTATTAATAATAATAGTATTCTAAAAAATATTATTATTATCAATATTATGATAATTTATTAAATTTTACCACACTTATTTTTATTTTATTTCATTTTCATTGTTTCATTTCATTTTTTTCATAAAACAACGATTTGGTCATGCGGTGGATCGAGCGAGGTCACACGGTGACCCAGGAAAAGTCGCACAACTTCGACCATGGTGCGTAGAATGTTTTCAAGGCAAATATGTGAATTTTTAAATAAGAACCCATATATTTTAAGTCAGTATTCAACCAGCACTACCCGATGCCCCAAAAATTAAAAAAAATAAATAATTAAAATCTGTGTCTGTGACAATTATCCCTACCATAGTGATTCCAATCCCCATAATTCCACAAATAATATTAAACCCAATGTAAACAATGGTACCCCCCATATGGTACAAAGAGGATCCCCACAATCGACATGTGAAAAGTAGAAAACACACAGTTCATAGATAATGTATCTTAAATAACAACCTCAAAGAACCCATAAAAAGACTTTCTGCTATGTTTCACCCTCCCAAAGTTCTAGGACACCTCCCATTGATTAATCAAGTAAAGGTACTATCACACTTGAAAAAACCATCTTCACAAACTAAAAAACCTCATGCACCATTAAAAAACCATACCGTGTGACCAGAATGAAAAAATTAGATCCGACAACATCCATGGAATCCCGAATGGCTCCCCACCATTAAAAATATACCAATTCCCAAGATGAGATGAAAGATAAACATGGGGAGGCCGAGGAGGACTCTCTTCCAATATAAAAAGACCATCACCGATTCATTTTGGAAACACCTCAGAGAGACCCACCGTGGGTCTCCCCAAAATTAGATCTACCAGAAGATAAAAAACATCGAAAATTTACCTGATAGTGACCAATCACCCAACCACAAGTGGCGAGAAGGGTAGACCCCAACTACTTTTGCGTCAAAATCACAATCCAAGACAATCCAACCCAACCACAACCCTTGATGAGCACTATACCAATTTGAGACTGATTTACCCAAAAAACCCATAAAGACAACTAAAAAAGATTACATTAGGTGGATGCAACCCTCGTGACATTAAGGTAATGAGAGGACCATGCCTCTTTATAGCCATGGGAAACCCCCATGCACCCAAATGGGTTGTTCCAAACATAAAAACCACAAAAAACAATTTAAACTACCTTCACCTTAAATTCCAATGAAAAAAATAAGGTCGGGGTTCCATACACTCCCAGTGTTCTTGAACATGTACCTACTTCACTCTAATTCCTATGGATAGGGCCTTGATGTATGAAAAATCTCCTACCTCATAGTCAGGAATTGAAGACTCCTTAATAGTGCTTCTCATTTGGTTGACACAAGAAACCACACCGCAACCAAGAAAACACCATGAAAGACAACACACCATGTCATTCAATAACACCCTCGTGGAACATCCATGAAAATAGGGGTTTTGATAATATACATACATCTCTAATTCACATTATTTATGTAACTTATGAAGGGAAATATGCACGACAAATACACCCCTTTAAGAAGAACAAACACAACTCCCTAAAAAGAGGAAACCCTCCAATGAAAATAGGGATTCCCAAAGGATTATAAAAAATCCACCATTTCTCTTCAAAGTGAACTCACGTTGCGAGACATCACCATACATGAACCTTGCCGCTAAGGAAAGCACTATAATCCTTTGAAGACATCTGTCGGCACTGATAACTCCGAACAGACTTCTCCCTTCCCGGTTGGAATTTCTTTCAGCGTTTTCATGGGGAAACTATAGAAACAATGGTGTCAAACATCATACCCGACGACCCAGACAAATAAAAGTGACCAAAACTCCCTTCAACATCCCTAAGGTATATAATCCCATAGTGAGAGGATCTATATAACTAAAATTGAAAAAGGGATTGACTTCGCACTATCATTCAAAATGTAGAGTCCTTATATTAATCAACGAGAAGTCCAACCAATGACTAATTTTCCATGAACACTCTTCAATAACATGTTTGACACTGTTTAAGGATATACACTAGTCAGGAAAGAAAACAATGGACCCAATCAAACTAGTGAAATGTTAATGAAATACGTCTAGCGAATGCCAAACATGTAGTGGGACCACTACATGGGCTTCCCAAATAACTTTTAAAAAGAATAACAAACCACACACTTCCACACCAATATCCAATAAGAATTCAATATCAAGATAGTAATCAATAAAAATAACTCTCATCTAGAAATTCCTCATAATAAACATTTCCAAAATAGTACGTTTCCCCACACAATCACCGGTTACCAAAACGCCAAACATTCCTTTAAAAAAAACTTTTGATAATTAACGAAGTCGGTGGGTTGCACAGACACCAATGGATTTCCATGGGTCTAACACACGCTTGTTCCCATGATACACAAGAACTCTCCTCATGTCCATCACATCACTCATACTCTCATTTATTTGTCCATATCCCCATCCATATACACCAACACATGTGGTTTCCCATGAGAACACCGAGGATCAAAACCCAATCATTCCATTTTTCAAAATAAAAACATTCTACTCACCCTTTTCAAAACATACACATCACTAATTTTAAAAATATTCATTCAGAAAGATTTTCAAAGACCAAATCATTTTTACATAAATCCCAGATTTACATGAATCCAAAACAATGATATGAAGAATTTTTCACGAGGAAACTAGTATCAGGGGGTGATTGGTACATGTTGTTGGAAACCATAAGCCAATCACACCACTACCGCAAAGAGTATTCAAGGACAATGTCTCTAACTCCACATGGATTTCCAAACCCTCTATGCTCACTAAGAACCACAACCCTACACCATTTTCATTTAACCTAAACAAGATTAACCACAAGGAAAAAATAATTAGACAATCCTCAACTTACCACAGTAACTCGAGTCCCGCAACGTTGTGTGCTGGCTGGGAATGTTACACGTAGCTAGGAAGTCGAGTTCAAAAAACCGTTACTCTAGTCTATCATTACCCTAACCGAAATTAACACAGTCGAAGATATAAAACATTCTTTAATACCATTTTTTCATGAACCATGCTATGTCGACATCGGACTAAATGATCGACCGAGTCTGTGAGATGCCCTGAAGGGCATTCCCGATCAACACGGGCTGGCACAAGTTCCCGGGTATCAAAAATAACAAATGGAACCAATTTACCCAAAATTGAAAAAAAAAACAAAATAAATAAACTAAAAGTTAAATTAGGTAATAAAATAGGACCTTAAAAAATTTAAGATCTAATGGTTTAAAACATGAAACAACATTAAAAAAGAAATGTCAACAAAGGAATACTAAAACTTTTACTCAAACCTCCATGAAACGAGAGAGGCCACATCCCCAGGACACTAACACCAACCTACACGAGAAGTCTATCAGTAACCCTTACCACCATTACTAATCATGATGCCTGTAACACCCCGACATTTTATGAAAAATATTCTTTTTAATTTCATTAATGTCTTGTGTTATACGCTACACCAATAGGAGCTTTCACAACACACATCTCTGACCTAGCTTGAATTACACGCAATCGCGACCTTCCACGATAGCGTGTGTTGTACGCAACACCAAGTTTCGCTAAACAACGATTTGCTATTAAGATATTATTAAAACTAGCCGTTATGAATAGTAATAACCACTTTTTGAAATTTTGTAATTTTATTTTTCAAAATAGACTTCATTTATGGATTCGGAGTATTGAGTCTAGCCTAAGGTGAAATTTTGGTACTTTTCGGATAACTTTCATATTCTGATGAATAGTGAAAATTACTAAATTTTAATTAAAAAAAACTTTTTTAATCAAAATAATTAATAGTAATAAATTACTAATTTGAGTGGTTTTAAAGTATATTTAGAATATATTTTTACAATTTAATACAATATTGGTCATTAGATGTAATTTCACATTTAAACCAGTTATAAACAAGTGTCAATCTTTTGATAGTTATTATCTCTTAAAAACACGCTATTTGTTGTGGCAGCGGAAATAAATTATAAAATTAATTAATTCAACTTTTATGTTGGGAATTTTGTAAAATAGAAATCATTTTTCAATTCGGAATATCAATTATAGCTTAGGGTGAAATTTTGGCATTTTTCTGAAAAACTTCAATTTTTGATGAATAGTGAAACCACTAAGTGGTAGGTTAAAAACTGAATTTTGCATAAAACTTAATTTTACCGCTTCTGTGAATGAAATTTCGAAAATCTGACTGGCACGGTTGATATCAGTAAGTAAAATGTGGTTCAATGAGATAAAAATAATTCTTTGGTGAATAGTAACTTTTTACTTTTTTTACCGCGGTTAATAGTAAATAGGGTAACTAAGGGTAAATATGATATTACTATTTCCCTAACACATGCCCTAATTCTACTGGATAAGTTTAATTTGACCAAAAACAACCTTATGAAAATAATATGACCATTTAGGTCCACTTGGATTAGATTATGCCATTTAATATTATTTTATTTAATGAATAGTTAAAATAGTTAAAATCAATGTTTATGAAGTTAATCATTTTTAATATGGGGTTATATATAAGATAAATTCGAATATAAATATTCATTAGAAAGCTAAAAAGATTTCCTATGTAATGGTATTTTATTTGTAATTTTTAGACATTGAATAATTTAATTTATTTATGACACAATGATGATGCAATAATTATCTTATTAATGAAATATTGACATAATTGATGTTATAAACACCAAAATAAATGTAATTTGAGACTTTTTATGAATTCCACTAATTTTCTAGGTTCTATTATATATTAGTGTTGATTTAATCCACTTGGTTCTAACATATAATTCTGTTATGACTTTCACAAAAATCATATATCAAATAGTGTCAAAATTGACACAAAATAGTTTTTAAATCAAATATTATATTATTAATTGTTATTTTATTCCTAAAAATCTAAGGATCTGCCAAATGACTTAGATATGGATATATATATTAATAATAAACAATTTGGGATTCTTTTGGCATGTTATAGTAAGTATATTAACCATATAGTGTAAGAAAACAAAAAGACACGGTAGAAGTTAAATTATTTAACTTAGAGTTAAATCTAATTGATAAGGTTAAAATAATAACCTAAACTTGTCTAAATCCTATTGGTTGATCGGATTTCGACCCATCCCCACTTTAGTATCGAAATAAGACCCTTTGGAACCATTATAAACCGATTTTGACTTTAATATAAAATAATATTTTGAGATATTCCTATGGTGCCCCTCTCCTCCCTTATAAAAGGGCACCTCCTCCCTCTCTTCCTTACACAACCTTGAGCCTTCAAGCTCGGCCAAAACCTGACAAAATACCTTCTCAACTTCCCTATAATAATCCTGGAGGTCCTGGTATTCTTCAAAGACCAATCTTATTTCCATAGGTGGAGGATTCAAAGAGGCGTTTCAAAGAAGAGGAGGTTCGGACACTTACAAAGCAAGTCGGACCTAAGGTAAGGAAAAATCACAATCTCATTTTTATCCGAGATTGTTTATACATTAGTATTTACTGGGGTGTATTTTATCATCCACATCCATGCTTCCTCAATATGTAATATTATTTCCATTTACCTACAATTTTTTAAATCCAATTTTACCCTTTGGTGAGTTTTTAGTAAAAGATATGAAAGGAATCTTTTGTCCTTTTTCGTACGAGATATTTTTTGACTTTTTCGACAAAAGTACGAGAAGAATGTTTTTTTTAACTTTTACGGTATGATTGAATTTCTAAAACATAATTTCCAAGAAGAATACTTTACAAGTTTTCAAGTTTATTTTTAATGAAATTCTTTTAGTTTAAAATTGTATGACATGTTATGAAATGAAAAACGTTTTTGAAGTAGAAAGGATATTTTCCTCAAGAATGGAGTTCAAGTGTTTTGTCAAAATAATTTTCCATCTAAGATAATAAAGGGTTCTGTTTCTATCCCTATTATTACATGGATTTGATTATGTTGTGATGGAATTATTTTTATGATTTCCTTTATCTTATATGAATTGTTTGATGATGTCACAATGTTTAAGATTCCCACTTTTATTACATGGGTTATGAAATGATGTATGATTTATGATTTTGTGGCATACATAAGAATGGTATCATTATGATATGGGTGGGACCTATATCTCCCTCCAATGAATTGGGTAAAGATTTTATATCTCATGAGATAGACATGGCTGGAATGGTAGGTGATACCGGTTCAGTGAAACAGGACTGAAACGAGGGTGACTCGGTTCAGAAAGGGACTTTGTCCACTAAGATAGTCTTGGCAATGAGTCTTGACTAACAATAATTGATTCTATATGATTATGTGTGTATGCCACAATGTTTAATGTTTTATGTTATGATTATTGTGATTACATTTCACTGCCATGATTTATCCCATGTTATGAAATTATGATCTCTTTTGCAGGTTAAGATTTCCAAAAGTTATGTGCTTGTGTATACGATGAGATTTATATTTCTTTTTTTACCCTTACTGAGCATTTGAGCTCACCCTTTTATGTTTTATTTTCCCCAGGATATAAAGAAAGGTTTTAGGTATAAAAAAATGGGGAAGATCTTTATGGGAGATATTGGAGATCATTCACCACGATTAGAAGATTACGTTCCGAGTTTCCAAAGACACTAAACTATTACGATCCTTGTGTGTGTAGTTTTTGTTATGTACTAAGTATTCCGCAAAAGTAATGTAATGTTCATGTACGTTAAGCTTCGGGTCTCTACAGTTGGTATCAGAGGAAAGGTTTAGTCATCCTTTGGAAACTAGGATGCACAAACGTTAGTGAGATCCCTAGAGATATTTCTAAGGTATGTCAAGGGATGTCCCTAAGGCTAAGTATACGTATAGGTTATAGTACTAGAATTACGCTAACGATCATAGAATTATACCTAAGATGTTAGATATTGAAGGTAATACCCCTTTATTATGTTGTTTTCCCCTAGCATGATTTTTGCCTCTCACACTATTCTTTTTGGGTTTTAGAAAATGGATGGAAAGAAGATGATTCACGATAATGGAGAATATGATGGACAATGGAATGATATTCTTCATAATGAAATGGGATTTGGAAGTCCAAACATCCTTATTATGCCGAATCAGCAATCTCATAATATGATCAATAAAGTAAAATTTGGTAAGTTTTCTGACTTGGCTAATAAGAGAAAGATGGAGTTTCATGATGATCATAGAGGAAAGAAAGTTCAATTTCCCCTATGTAAATCATGTGGGAAGAGGCATCAAGGAGAATGTTTCAAAGGAACTAGAAGATTCTTTGGGTGTGGAAAAGAAGGATACAAAGAAAGTAAGTCCAAAGGAAAAGGTTCAGTTAACACCATGGATGAGGATAATGGTATTGCTACGAAATCAACAATGGTTAAATGTTTTAAATGTGGAATGTACGGGCATTATGCAAACCAATTCCCTAAGGGAAAGTCTCATGAAGAGAATCAGTATGGTCGTATGGGAAGTATTTATGTTGATGATGATGAAGAGACTACAAATGATATGTGAGATGAAAGAATTGTTGAAGCTCGGTCAATGGTTTAAGAATGTAGTGGAATGATTACATGGTTATCATGTGTAATGTTGTATAAGAAATCTCATGGTACTATGGATTAAAGAGACATCTAAGGATTGTTACACTGTTTTCATTCCTTGAGTTTTGAAAGTGTATGATTAATGGTACCACTATCAATGAAAGGTTATTCAGATATTTTTGGAATTTAGATGATATTCGCATAATGAAGGGATAAGGAGAAAATTAAATGTTTAACAGTATTCATGAGCTCATGATTGATATAAGGACTAAGTGATATCATGGTTTGAGTGTATAGAATTTTGAGGATTTTGGTATGTGGAAAGTGTTAACGTTTAACTGCATTCATGTTTTCAATATGGTTCAATGGGTATTCAATAGAATACATGATTAAGGCCTTTGAATGTTTAGAATGTGTCCAACAAGACATATCTTATGATATATGGGGATCAACGATGGTATTAAATCTCTGGTAATCGTTTTCACTATATTATGAGAGTGGACTGAAGTATTATGGATATGCCTAATTATTGTTGGACATAAGTTAGTATTGTTTAAGGATAGATGTTTTTTTCGATATTATTGATGGGATGTTATAGTAATATAGTTTTAGAAAAAGGACAACCTGGTGGACGAGTGACAGCCCATCGCGTCGGACAAGGCTGTGGGAATCGAACCCACAACCGAAGTGTGACTGACCTTTATCACCTACCACTGGCCTACAGGAAGTCCCTGTTTAGTAGAAAATAGTTTTTCTTATATTAAGAAATATGATATATGAAGTATAAGATCATTTTAGGAACCATATATCATTAATCTCACTATATATGGACTTATGTATTTTTTGATAACTTTTCTATCCTTTTGAGACAGATGGAATGACCCATCATTCTATCACATGATCTGCTAACACATCACGAATGACAAATTCAACTTCATTTCATTAAGAGATGAAGTAGAAATTGTCCAAAGAACGACAAACAGTGAGACTATACCAAAATCACGAAAGTATTTCTTCTAATTCCAATTTTATCAACTTTAGGGAAATGATCTTGAAAACCAAAAATGTTGTCCTAGTGCTCTTATATCTGATTAATCAGATGGTACCTTAGATCGTCAAAAATTTATGGATTTGTGATTGCTAGCTTTTTCATAGCCATGTTCTCTACCACTCTCCATCAGAACATGATGGTTAGATTTATCTTCCATATCCATATTTTCACCAATGTGGAAACCCAGTGATTAGTTTATTTGGGTAACCGTTACGTTTCATACATTTGTTTTTAAAGATTGGTTTTGGTATTCCATTTTACGATGTGGGTTTCGATTAAATAAACATTCGAATAGTAAACCATTTATAACCCCGATGAATTTCGAGGGCGAAATTCATTTTAAGGGGGGTAGAATGTAACACCCCAAGATTTTATGAAAAATATTCTTTTTAATTTCATTAATGTCTTGTGTTATACGCTACACCAAAAGGAGATTTCACAACACACATCTCTGACCTATCTTAATTACACGCAATCGCGACCTTCCACGATTGCGTGTGTTGTACGCAACACCAAGTTTCGCTAAACAGCGATATGCTATTAAGATATTATTAAAACTAGCCGTTAGGAATAGTAATAACCACTTTTTGAAATTTTGTAATTTTATTTTTCAAAATGGACTTCATTTATGGATTCGGAGTGTCGAATTTAGCCTAAGGTAAAATTTTGGTACTTTTCGGATAACTTTCATATTCTGATGAATAGTGAAAATTACTAAATTTTAATTAAAAACAAATTTTTTTAATCGAAATAATTAATAGTAATAAATTATTAATTTGAGTGGTTTTAAAGTATATTTAGAATATATTTTTACAATTTAATACAATTTTGGTCATTAGATGTAATTTCACATTTAAACCAGTTATAAACAAGTGTCAATCTTTTGATAGTTATTATCTCTTAAAAACACGCTATTTGTTGTGACAGCGGAAATTAATTATAAAATTAATTAATGAAACTTATATGTTGGGAATTTTTTAAAATAGAAATCATTTTTGAATTCAGAATATCAATTATAGCTTAGGGTGAAATTTTGGCATTTTTCTGAAAAACTTCAATTTTTGATGAATAGTGAAACCACTAAGTGGTAGGTTAAAAACTGAATTTCGCATAAAACTTAATTTTACCGCTTCTGTGAATGGAATTTCAAAAATCTGACAGAAACGGTTGATATCATTACGTAAAATGTGGTTCAATGAGATAAAAATAATTTTGTGGTGAATAGTAACTTTTTACTTTTTTAACCGCGGTTAATAGTAAATAGGGTAACTAAGGGTAAATATGATATTACTATTACCCTAACACATGTCCTAATTCTATTGGATAAGTGTAATTCGACCAAAAACAACCTTATTAATATAATATGACCATTTAGGTCCACTTGGATTAGATTATGACATTTAATATTATTTTATTTAATGAATAGTTAAAATAGTTAAAATCAAAGTTTATGAAGTAAATCATTTTTAATATGGGGTTATACATAAGATAAATTCGACTATAAATATTAATTAGAACGCTAAAAAGATTTCCTATGTAATGGTATTTTATTTGTAATTTTTATACATTAAATAATTTAATTTATTTATGACACAATGATGATGCAGTAATTGTTTTATTAATGAAATATTGACATAATTGATGTTATAAACACCAAAATAAATGTAATTTGAGACTTTTTATGAATTCCACTAATTTTCTAGGTTACTATTATATAATAGTGTTGATTTAATAAACTTTTTTCGAACATGTAATTCTTTTATGACTTTCACAAAAATCATATATCAAATAGTGTCAAAATTGACACAAAATAGTTTTTAAATCAAATATTATATTATTAATTGTTATTTTATTCCTAAAAATATAAGGTTCGTCCAAATGACTTAGATAAGGATATTTATATTAATAATAAACAATTTGGGATTCGTTTGGCATGTTATAGTAAGTATACTAACCATATAGTGTAAGAAAACAAAAAGACACGGTAAAAGTTAAATTATTTAACTTAGAGTTAAATCTAATTGATAAGGTTAAAATAATAACCTAAACTTGTCTATATCCTATTGGTTGATAGGATTTCGACGCATCCCCACTTTAGCTTCGAAATAAGACGCTTTGGAACCATTATAAACCGATTTTGACTTTAATATAAAATAACATTTTGAGATATTCCTATGGTGCCCATCTCCTCCCTTATAAAAGGGCACCTCCTCCCTCTCTTCCTTACACAACCTTGAGCCTTCAAGCTCTGCCAAACCCTACCAAAATACCTTCTCCACTTCCCTATAATAATCCAGGAGGTCCTGGTCTTCTTCAAATACCAATCTTAGTTTCCTAAGTGGAGGATTCAAAGAGGCGTTTCAAAGAAGAGGAGGTTCGGACACTTACAAAGCAAGTCGGACCTAAGGTAAGGGAAATATCACAATCTCATTTTTATCCAAGATTGTTTATACTTTAGTATTTACTGGGGTGTATTTTATCATCCACATCCATACTTCCTCAATATGTAATATTATTTCCATTTACCTACAATTTTTTAAATCCAATTTTACCCTTTGGTGAGTTTTTAGTAAAAGATATGAAAGGAATCTTTTGTCGTTTTTCGTACGAGATATTTTTTGACTTTTCCGACAAAAGTATGAGAAGAATGTTTTTTTTAACTTTTACGGAATGAATGAATTTCTAAAACATAATTTCCAAGAAGATTAATTTACAAGTTTTCAAGTTTATTTTTAATAAAATTCTATTAGTTTAAAATTGTATGACATGTTAAGAAATGAAAAATGTTTTTGAAGTCGAAAGGATA
Organism: Viscum album; assembly: GCA_963277665.1. NCBI lineage: Eukaryota > Viridiplantae > Streptophyta > Magnoliopsida > Santalales > Viscaceae > Viscum > Viscum album. Next base: position 766,477,726 of record OY728150.1, read on the forward strand.
TTTTTTTCATGAATGGAGTTAAAGTGTTTTGTCAAAATTATTTTCCATCTAAGATAATAAAGGGTTCTGTTTCTATCCCTATTATTACATGGATTAGATTATGTTGTGATGGAATTATTTTTATGAATTCCTTTATCTTATATGAATTGTTTGATGATGTCACAATGTTTAAGATTCCCACTTTTATTATATGGGTTATGAAATGAGGTATGATTTATTATTTTGTGGCACACATAAGAATGGTATCATTATGAGATGGGTGAGACCTATATATCCCTCCAATGCATTGGGTAATGATTTTATATCTCATGAGATAGGCATGGCTGGAATGGTAGGTTATACCGGTTCAGTGAAACAGGACTGAAACGAGGGTGACTCGATTCAGAAAGGGACTTTGTCCACTAAGATAGTCTTGGAAATGAGTCATGACTAACAAGAAATGATTCTCTATGATTGTGTGTGTATTCCACAAAGTTTAATGTTTTATGTTATGATTATTGTGATTACATTTCACTTCCATGATTTATCCCATGTTATGAAATTATGATCTCTTTTGCAGGTTAAGATTTCCAAAAGTTATGTGCTTGTGTATACGATGAGATTTATATTTCTTTTTTTACCCTTACTGAGCATTTGAGCTCACCCTTTTATGTTTTCTTTTCCCCAGGATATAAAGAAAGGTTTTAGGTATAAAAAAACGGGGAAGATCTTTATGGGAGATATTGGAGATCTTTCACCACGATTAGAAGATTACATTCTGAGTTTCCAAAGACACTAAACTATTACGATCCTTGTGTGTGTATTTTTTGTTATGTACTAAGTATTCCGCAAAAGTAATGTAATGTTCATGTACGTTAAGCTTCGGGTATCTACAATGCCTTAACCTGGGATACACAAAGAACAAGGTCGACATACTCCAAATGGTGTCTGTGGGGAGTGGGACAAGTGCCTAATAGGATTCCACAATATGAAAAGATTCCACACATAAACAATAAATGACGAATACTTATGGAAGTTAAATAAATAAAAATGAAATAAATGATTGACCATATTTCATATAATTTTTTTTAAATGAATTTTGTTTCAATTAAAATAGTTTTGATGAAAAAAACATAAATTAAATCACACACACACTTACGTTTATAAAAAACCAAGTGGCATTACTGTGAAAATGAAGTAAATAAGGAGCTATAAAATGGTATTTGCCTCATGGGTGTTTTCTAGAGTAGGTACCTAGTTCTTATTGTCTTGGTGAAACATGGCTTAGAAACCAAAACACTTAGCACAAATGGATTAAAAACCACGACACTCAGAAAATGTTTCTAAGAAACCCCAACCCTCAGAAAACGTGAAATTGAAACCAAGACCCTAATAAAACACGCCTTAGATACCACAACCCTCATCCACTCATATGTTTAGATAGTGTTTCAATTATTGATCCTACTTTGTGAATCAAGGCCGAAGCCACACTCGAATCATAAACCACTAGTCTAGTCCCCCTCCCTAGAAAACTATGCTTCCCACATTGTGCTCAAACAAGTCTCAAATTTGTAATGGGTTCACATCACAAAAACAAACCATGAAAAAAAAAACATTCATTCTAAGATAACATTTACACATTCAATTCACTTTTAACGTCCATGTTCATGCCACATGTCAAATATATGCTCCCAAACCAAAAAAGGCACAACGAACGATAAAAAAAGCCATTTTCAAACAAAAATGATATTTTGAAATATTATTCACACTGAAACATTGTCTAATAAAGTTTTACACCATTGATATAATTTTATAATCCATTTAAAAAATTTATAAAACAATTCTAAAAGGGAATCTTGGGGATTTACACAAGAAAACACACTCAAAATACGCATTTTGAATTAATAATACACCAAAATCTGTTCAGAACTCAATCTTCATCACTTAAACCATAAATTAAAAAAATTTCATATTTAAATAAAACACATTTACAATTAAATAACCTCCATGATTTATTTTATGAAATTTAAAAAATGTGCCTCATGATATTAAACCCCAAAAACTCACTCAAAACCATTTTTATGACAATACACATTGTGGTTCCACTCCAGAAAAAACACTACATCCAATTACCATTTAAAAAAACTAAATGCACAGTTTCTAAAACACTTATAAATAGCTCAATGTAGGTTTTCACAACAAAACACATTAACAGAACATAAAAATTCTAATAATAATGAAAATAGCCAAAAAAAACTCAGTCTATAGTATTCATAACATGTAAACTAGTTAAAAATGTGCTAAATTATTTAGAATAAAAAGATATTTCACCAGTTAATAATTGTACGTGGGATCACCTACTTCCACATGAATTATTCATTATAAAAAAATTCATTAAAGAATCAATTTTTAAAAATGTTTAGGAATCACTTGAACAAAAAAGTAAATCACTTCCATAATATTAAATTTAAATAAATTGAACAGAAATACTAACTTTACAAATAAATATTTAATTAAGCGAAAAAATTAATTACACCTCGAATCTAATTATTATAACATTAATGCGTGGAACCACCTACCACACATGAAGATTCCTCTGGAATATGGTGCAAAACCACACCGACACCCCATTCCCAAAACAATGAACCTAGCACATCCCTTAATCCAATACCTCGAACCATAAACATCATATTAGAAACCTAAAATCAGACACATATCTTAGAGTAAAATCCCTACAAGGAGGAAATTGGCTTACCTAAGGGTGGTTGTGAATGAGAGGCGACAGGTTGGGGCTAGTTGCCCAAATGAGAGGCATTACATGGATGGTCATGTGAAGAAGGCCGAACAGTAGGGGTTCTACACTGGAGATTTTCTAGTAGAGGGGGCTGCACCCAAAGGGAATCTCTAGGTAGGGCTCTAAAATGAGGAGAATTTGTTGACCGGGACAAGAGAGGGAAAGGGTTTTCGCCAGAGTGTAGAGGGAGAGGGTTGTACGGGAGCACGACCGGGTGGAAGGTGGTTGGACAGGAGCGCATCCAAGAGGGAGGTGGCCGAATGGGATCACATGGGGATTGGCATGGCTAGATGGTGAGTAGTGGTGCTAACCAATTGGGTTAGGCATGTTGGTAGGGAGGCGGCACAAGCAGGAAGACATTGAGGTAGTGAGGAAGCATGACGAGGGTTCCATGAGGAGGGGGTACACCATGACCAGGTAGAAGGGGGGAGACAGGTTTAGGAAAAACCTACCCAAAATAAAATAAAAAATAATATAAATGAATAAATAATCAAATAAAATGAAACTAAAACTAAAACGTTAAAAAAACAACCTATAATAATAATAATAATAACACTAAACTAAAACATGAATAATAAATATAATAAATAAAATTAGTTATCATCACTAATATTAATATTAAAAATAATAATAACAACATCTTAATAAAATTAATCATACAATTAAGCAGAATAATATTCTAAAAATTGCTGGAGAAAAACATGAGGGATTATCACTTGATGACATCATCCAATGATACTACCAATGAATCAAGGGGCTTTCATTTATTTATCCCCAACCAATATACAATTTTTTTATAAATTTCCTCATATGTAAAAAAATAAATTTAAATATTATAAGATGTTCCATATCAAATATCCATTGAGAGTAATGGATGTAAATTTATCAAAAATTCGCAAAAAATCATTTCACATTTGATGTGAACACCGTCTGTAAAAATGATATAACATTTAAGAAAAATTCACATCCATCATAAAAGTGTATGTATATTATGTGAAATATAATTTCCAATGAATATTTATTATAAGATTTTTATTTTTTCAAGGGAAAGTAAACAATTACAAAAGGAATTGGGATTGTATGATAACTATTATCATAGCGTAACTTCAAGTCACATCCCCTCGAATGTGATAAATAAATGTAAACTAGTAAATATAATTAAAAAAAGGGTTCATGTTTTAATATTTTAAAAGGTTTTGTAGATACACAAGAGAAAATATGTATGTGGTGGATATGACATTTATCTCACAGATGTGAAACCTGAGATGAACATCCCTTACCACTTGTTAATATTCAATTTTATAAGCCACATTAAAGAAATAATTTCAAATTAAACATTAGATAACAATTTGATAAATGTATTCAAGATATAAAATACAATATGGTTTATATATACAACACATAAAACAAATAAGTGGAGGAAATGGTGTATAACTCAAGGAAAGAAAAGTGAGACAAAAATCCCTTAACCTATGTCTGACATGCCTCATGTGTCAATATATTCCTGAAAAAAACATATGATAATTTTTTACATTAATGAAAATAAATTCATGTATATTATTAATTTTCATTCACTTATTATATTTTTTTGGTAAAACTACATAAAAAATATGTATGCATCATGTGTTTTTACCAAATTTGGTTCATGTGTCAAAAATGGCATTGGTATATCGAATATAGTTAATTGTGTCAACATATATACATAAAAATAAATATAATACTATAATAATTATCATTCTTACACATCAATCATTATTTTAAAACCCATCGTAATATATGGTTATGAAAGACAACATATTTTTATAATCATGGAGATGACATGCTTTATATACTCATAAGTAACGTTCCCATTTTTCAATAATATGTGTGTATAGAATGTAAGTAACATTTTAAACTTCAATAATGTTAATTTTATCATTCTTAACATTTTATTTAATCATATAAACTTATATATATTATTTTTAGATGTAAACGGATTCAAATCGGGATAATGAGTCAGTAGTTTGAAAAACCACAAAAGATATTATGACTACTTTTGTTGTTTGATAAGGGTAAAAAAGAAAATGATATATTAAATTTCTATTAAAATTTATTATTTTATGAGCATAATATATATGTCATTTTTTAAAATATTTGTTATTTTGATTAATCCATTATAAATTCAATGTAATGTGTCAATAGTTCACAACCCTTTTAGGAGGATGTAGTCCACACATCCACAATTGATGTCATTGTAAATCCACAAAATTGAAAACATAAAGGTATGTGTTATATTAAAAAAATTAGAAAAATAAGTAAATAATATATATTATATATATAATAAAAAAAACAATGTGTACATCCTTATTCCAAACCATGTGAATTGGTAAATAAAAAAATGAATGACATTTTTTCTTGCGGTGGCAGTCTGTCAAACTCATGAATGGTAATTTTGTTACCCATTTGATATAAGTGTGTATAGGTGTAGGTATAAAAAATAACATACAGAAATCTCAGTTTATTGAGGATAATAATATTATTATAAAATCAACAAACAAGAATAATTTAATTTATTGAATTTGAAATAAATTGAAAGTGACCGTTGAAGAATATTACATATTTTCTGCTAATTCATCTTGGTTTTCATCAAGTATTTTCATGGATTGTTTTCTTCTAATACAAAGGCATCTATTTAGAACCCCAACCCTAGTAATAACAGAATATACGTCTACAACCATGAAATTTTCAATATTACAAGAAATTAAATTCCAAAGGATTGAATAGTTTAGTATTCTTTGTCAAGTAGTTACAAACATGAGTATTTTATTATAAATAAATAAAATTATTAGAATATAGTTATTTTTTCTATAATTTTAAATTTAATCTGAAAAAGAATATCCATTCATATTTTTCTTATTACACTTAATTGAATCCAAGCATAAGGAAATAGAAAAATGGTGAGCTCAAATTCTTAGTAAACATTATGTATAGGAAACGAAATAATGAGTCAATGAGAATATTAAATATTGGAAGGTAATATATAAAACAATTCCATATAATCACTATATTGTGCTATAAGTGAATATAAAATGTGGATATACAAACAAATTAAAACACATTCCATTGAAATAATTTGATAATACTTAATCAATATAGAAATAAAATTAACCGAAAAACATTCAATTTAATATGTAAAATGTGAATAAAATGCATCCATAGATAATGTAAAATAAAAAATTTCGTGGATAAATAATTAATGAATCTATATGAAGGAAATTATTAATTATAAGATGTTGTGTTTCCAAGGTACCTAGAAACATTATTGTCAATACACTTCATAAGACGATTTGACATACCACTATCAAGACCTTTCCAAAGAGAGTTTAAAACATTCTTTGTTAAAAATTCATAGGGTTTGAGATCAATAGTTTCCATATCATCAGTCTACCAATTGATTAAAGGGGTTTTTCAAATGGTCCACAATCATTGTCATACTAATCCAATGTATTAATAATATACCGAGTTACCAATATTATTAATGAACAATGTTCCCTATCCAATATCCAAATTGAGTAAAGCATATGGATTTTTTAATATTTCCATAGATAATTGAATAAATATACAAGTAATATCCATACATAATATTTTTTATGATTTAGGAAATAAACATTTCTATGAAAAATAATATGGATAAATATGGGAAATTTAATGTTCAATAATCTCATTAAAGTTAATATATCTAGGGTACTAAAAAAATGAATAATGGAAGTGAATATCAATACTATTGTCACACCCTAAATTTTACATTTAATTTTATATTTTTTATTTTCTCTGGGATCTCACGCCATGTTTTCAGTTGGGTCTCAGTTTAAAATTTTTGATGCTTAATAACATCAGTGGGTTTTGTACCGGTGCGCGGGCACCACATGGTTGGCGTTAGCCACTCGATCGGCCTATGTGCTTGTGAAAATGTCTATCACTTGAAAGAAATAGTTTTTTATGTAAATTAAATATTTAAAATGATTAAAATGTAATAATTATAAGAAAAGTTTTGTGTAGATAAAATGATGTTATTATTCAGAATGGTTAATAATATATTTTTTTAATTTATAATTGTATATTAATAAAGTAAATAATAAATTTTAATTTAATTATAATTATTATTTTAAATATTAAAAATGTAATTTTATTATTATTATTATTATTTGTATTATTATTATTATTATGTTTGGTTTTTATTATTGTTATTATTGCAAGATAAATTTAAAAAAATAAGAGATTGGTGAACCCTAAGAGGGAATCACACCCCCCTCTATTGTATGACGAAGCACTGAAGGAGGCTTCTCACCCCTTCCACATCATTAGCCACCACCTCTCCCTCACTAGTCACTGCTGCACTTCCCCCACCCAGTCCTCTACCATCACTGAACTCGCGGCTGATAGCGCACCCACCCCCTGCCTGGCTCTATAGTGCATGCCCGCTCCCAGCAGACCAGACCTCTAGCTGCCCCCTACCGTCTCTAGAATTCTTCATTATGGCTTGGCTTTCTCTGGCATCCCACACTCCAGTCATGTCGTCTCTAGTGAACCCAACACCATCTTCAGCCATCTCCCTCTTCGATATGCATACTCCACCTCCACGTGGGTTTTCCTCTTAATTTCTATGGACTTTCCTTCAATTTAGCATAATCCTAACACCCATGTTTTATTTTTAATGTTTATCTCATTTTTTATGGTGCATGGTTGGTTCACAAGGGTGTTTTCTACCTTCTATCGGAGTTATGTCGCATTCGTGCTTGATTTGAGGTAAGAGTTTTCAACCCATTATATTCTAGATCAATTAATTGATTCATCTATTGAATCGATTATCATTTTTACTTATTTCATAGCTTTATAGATATCTAGTTATTCTATGATGGTGTTTTTATATTTTTATATTTTTTTTAAAAAATATATATTGTGGTTGTTTGACATGAATATGGGGTGCGAAATGTTTTTTCAAGTGGTTTTGATGTGTGTGTTAAATTGAAATGGGTTGTTTTATGGAAAATGGTGGTTCTCTTGAAATAGTTGATTATGTGTAATTTTTAAAAGTGAATTACAAAATTTTCGTGTGATGAAAAACTTATTATTATAATTTTTGGAATATACTTCATGTTCATTTTATTTTAAGAGGTTATTAGGTGTGTTTTTGGTGGAAATCCTTATTTTTCTACATATAAGTACTTTATAAATCTCTTAAATGTTTTATTAAACAATGTGTAGTGATTCCAATGCCATTTGAAGACCTGCATATATATATGAATGTATATATATATTTATAACCTTTATGTTCATATTCCCTCATTGAACGAGGAATATAGGAATTATGTAAATGGTATACATAGATATATATTGAGGTTTTTGTGTGTGAGCAGATGACTCATTGAGGTAGAAAGTGTCGAATTCCAAGAATTGTCTAGGCCTACGTGAGGTAGGCGAATCCACGTTTTATTTTCCAATTAATCCCATTTAAAACAATATTGTTTTAATTAATTAATTAATGTGTTTATCACCATCATAATATATTTATTTAATAATTGATAGTTTTTATAAGCTAATTGAATTTGTAAAAAATAGTTTTTAAGTATTCTCCCCAATTATGTTTTATGTGTTTTCTGAAATTGTGTTATTTAGATGTCAAAGATTGTATTGGTAATGTATTAAACATGACACACACCTTCATGATACCCTTCAATACTCTATCATAGTGTTTTTTTGGTTTGTGCAATTTGTTCAAGCTGTTTATGGAATTGTTTATAATCTATGTGATTGGCTTATTAAATATCTAGTAAACTTGTTGGGTTGTTTTTAAAATTGTTTACAATTTTCTTGGTTTTTTATTAATTCTTGATAAATTGTTTACTAGGGATTACAAGTTTCATGTTTTTTCAGAAATGGGGAAACATAGAATATTCATGACAATTTTATTTTACATTGGTCCTTTATGTGGATTTTTTGAATGTTTTGAAATGTACGTTGAAAGGGTGTGTCCATTTGTACTTTATTGTGTCATTCAATGAATGTTGTTCTCAAGGGGATGTTTGGCCATTTCATAAGACTGTTCATTTTTTATTAAGAGTTTTGAAGGTTTTACAAAAATGTAATTGAGGCATAAGGCCCATTTGGATCTTCCATATCATGGTTGATTTTGTGTTAAATTTTTGAATAGATTATGTTTGAAAATTGTTTTTTCCTAGACAGAGTTTGAAATGTTACTTTTAATAAAATGGATTCAATATGGATGTGAAGTGACAGCCCGGTTGGGACTTGTTAATGTGAAATGATTGGATGTGTATTTTAGGGTGATCTTGTCTAGGGAACCCCTTTATGGGTTAATTCATATGAAGCGTCTGTGTTTGGTGTAGGAATGTGTAGTTAGATGAGTGATGCATGTAGGGGAATCCTACATACATAGTGTTATTATAACCACCATGGGTTCTCGAGTGTCTTTTAGTTAATGTAGTGATGGTTTCTTATCAACCCCGATTAGACGTGTTGGTACCCACTAGTAGGTATAGGGGCTAGATGGAGAGATCCACTAGTTTCTTTTTTCATGAGGGATTCTAGTTGGTTATATAATTAGGAGATTCACCATATACCAGCAGGTGGTTTTGAACCATGTATGTCTATGGGACTTCTAAGGATGTTTAGGATCACCCAGGGTTACTTAATTATTTACATTTCTTTTTTACTATCGATTGCATTGGATTATTTTTAGTTTTCTTTGTTTACATGTATTATTATAGAATAAATTTTGTATAACCTTCTTAGTTTCTGTTTTCAAATGGTGGTAGGTTTTGTAAAATGTTATTTCATTGTGTCAGAAGTTAAACTGGAGGAATGAATTTTGATTTATCTAAATGTTAAAACCCTTATTTTTATATCAATATTTCAAACGTGCATTAGTGGATTGTTTCGTGGAAGGAATGTAATGACTCTTTAGTTTTTTCCTACTGAGAATATCATGGCTCACCCCTATGTTCTCTTTCCATTTTAGGTTTCATTAGTGCTGGATCACTCTATGAGTGAACTTAGTTCTAAGTTGGGTTGTGACCTCGAAGGTCACATGGAGGTATGGTGAGATTTTCGTTTTATTTCTTTTTCCACTACTTGAATTTATATTTATTGTTATATTTATTATTTATTATTATTTATCTATTTATCTATTGTTATAAGGAATAATCATTCCCAAAGGTTAATTTATTATTCCGGAAACTAGTTTCCAGCATATGGGGTTAAGATACTACCCTCAGGCCATGCCACAGACCGGCTTGGTTGACCGGTTTAGGGTTGATCTTTGTTAATTCCTAAAAAAATTATATCCTAGTAAGCCCTTGTTGTTATGGGTGTCTGGTAGATAGATATTATTACTCTCGGGACTTGATAGGTAGGTACATGAAATACATTATGAGTCGTCACTCGTTCGGAACCTTGAGATGAAAGGGGTTGTCTAAGAATTGTGTCATTGTATGTTCCTGTTTATTTTTGATTGAGGGATGAAAAATAGAGGCAACCCGATGTTACATTGTGATTTTACATGGATTAGTGACCCATGTGGTCTCCAATTACACAGTTTAAGTTCCTCATAGTTGTTGACATGAACAAGGGGCATGGCCTACTACCATGTTGCCAGGTTAAGTGTGACTACTAGTCCCTCACTCTAGTAGTGTGATGTAAGTTGAGTATCATCATTGCTATAGTTGGTGAAATTTTACTTTTGATAATGAAAAACTATTTTTTTAATATAAAATTATTACATTTAAATGGATTTTATTTCATGAAATGAGTTTAAAAACTGAAATATTTTTGTCTAAAAAAATGATATTTTCCTGGAATTTGTAGAGGAATGCTTTGTGTACAACATCCAGTGCTCTTTATGAAAGATTTCACATGTGATGGGATGCATGAGAAGTGTGTGTTGGTGCATATGGATGAAAGAGAATGAAGACATGTGAAACAGTTAACAGAAATAATTGGTTGTGTACATAGAATTAAAGGATTGACATTGTTTTCCTAATGTGATTTTGAAAGGGGTTTTTGAAAAGAGATATTTGGGTTGTGATTGTATTTGTTTGGTTTTTTTTGCTGGTAATTTTTGTACAGGATGTTAGTTTTAATTATATTTGTTTTGATATCTGTTTCAGCTTTTTGTTTTAATTGTTTTTCAGAAAATGCCACACAGAAAGGTCCCCGACGTTTCTGAAATGTCATGCCCAGTTTTTGGTCCTTCTCATAAACTACCTATCCTCATGGTGATCGGGGTCTGTTAGAGGTAGTTTAGCGGATTTATGAGGTTGATCACATATTCAGGGTATTGGGAAGTCTCGAAGATATTACAGTGCATACTGTTTGGGGTCTATTTAAAGGTCCATCTCTAAAAGAATGGTAGTTGGTTTCCCCGCTATCAATGAAATTAGGGATCTTGTGGGATGTATTTACATCCATATTCCTAATATGGTTTATAACATAAGATTTGAAGACAAATAAAAGGTAAGTTCTAATGCATATTCGACATGGCCAACTGATGTGGAAAGCATTTGTTTACCATTTCATGGAACATGTGACATTTTCTTCAAACGTATCATCACATGGTTAGATGAAGACTTATCTCAATATCAGGGGCCTTTTCTCATAGATCAAGAAGTGGGACCTCCCTTTTAGGGACCATTTTATTGAGATGGTAGAGGATGAAGTGTCAGTTTGTCTCGGAATCATAGATGGTTGGAAATCTAACACATCCAATTAGAAACCCTCGGAATATGTGCCATAGTTTCGAGTGTCTCAGTCATCTAGACATGTTCTATAATAATTTTTACCTGAAGAAGACGTTGTGACTGGAGGATTCCAGTCCTAGACAGTGAGGTATAAGATGCTTCAATCATTAGAGCCCCAACAATATGTCTTGGGATGAATCCCACACACAGTCAGGAGTTGCTGGGGGTGTGAATCGTAAGTTTGGGTTTTTAGTTCTGTGATGGTAGTAAAACATTTAATGTCTTTTCTTTCTTGACATTTATATGTTAATGTTTTTAAATTTTTTTAAGTCCATTTTTTAATCATTATGTTATAATAAACATTTTCTTTTGTAATCCAACAGTGATGTTTGTCTTATATTGGTTTTTTGAATCATGCATTTTTTATAAAAGTTTGTTTTGCCCTTTTATGGTTTGATATTGGTTTAGCTGCATTCGTTAGGATATGTATTTTCATGTGAATGAGTTGATAATTCAGGTTATTCTGCATTTTAATTTTTGGATTACATTCTTCTCAGACGGTTTTCTCTAGTTTTTGGGGGGTTTTTGGTCTTGATCGAGAGTTCCATGTTGCAACGGAGGTTTTTTTCTCCCATGCTATAAAAGTTAGTTTGTATTGGTTGAGATTTCCCCCATCCCCCCTTCTTGGGTTGAGTTTTGGGTGTTCAATTTCACCACCAATTGAGTTCTAGTGGTGGGGAGAACCCTCTTATGTTCTCCCATTTTCTTTTTCTGTGGTTTCTTTAGGTTTCAATCGTCCATTGATTTTTATTTTGTTCATTATTTGGATGGGAGATTTTATGGGGGAAGAATGTTTCTATGGTGTGAAGAATTTTCACCCACGAATATTATGTTTAGTTTTATTTTATTATGTCATAGCTCTGGGTTCTCTCTCCATGGTTTCAGTTGGGCCCTGGATTAAATTTTATGATGTCAAACTAATTGGAACTTGTGAATGTGAACTTATTGAATGTGTATTTGGAGACTTCCTGTCTAGGGTATCCCTTTATGGGTGATTTCATAGGAAGTGTCCATGTTAAGGGTAGGACATGCGTAGTGTGATGAGTCACGTCTGAGAGGGAATCCTAATAACACATTATTATTATTAACAACATTTGTTCCAAGGATTTTTTAGTTGATCGAGTGATGATTTCTTATCAGCCCTAATTAGATGGGTCGGTAACCACTGGAATATATAAGGGCTAGATGGGTAGTGTCATTGGTTTTTTTATATGTGAGACTAGTTGTTTACAGACATAGGAGTCCCACCACATGCCGACAAGTGGTTCTGAATTGAGTACGTCTCGGGGTCTTCTATATATGGTTAGGATCATCCCTGGTTACTTAAATATTTACATTTCTGGTTTACTTTCTATTTGACTAGTTTATTTTCAGTTTTAAATATTTACATGTTTTATCTTAGCATAGATTTGGTATCACCATCTTGGTTTTCATTTTCAAATTGTAGTTGGTTTTGGAAAAAATACATTCATAGCGTTAGTTATTAAAATAAAGAAATGACTTTTGATTTATTAAAATATGAAAAAACCTATTTTTATATTTGTATTTAAAACTACCATTACTAGAATATTTCATAGATGGAAAGGTATGGATTATGTGGTTTTTTTCAACTAGGAATTTTAGTTTTCACCCCTAAATTATCTTTTAGTTTCATGTTTCATTAGTGTTGGATCTCTCTCAGAGTGAACATAGTTTTTAGTTGGGTGGTGACCTAGAAGGTCACATGGAGGAATGTTGAGTGACTTTTTTACTTCTTTTTCTACTTCTAGATATTATTTTTATTATTTTGTTTATTTTTATTTATTATTTATCATTTTATCTTTTTTCCTTGTGAGAAATCAATACCAATAGTTAAATTTGGATGCCCATCACTAGTTTCCAGCCTGTGGGGATCAGGAATGCCCCTCAGGCCATACTACGGACCAGCTCTGGTGATCGGTTCATGGTCAATCCGGGATTGTTTTCGAAAACTATCATTGGAAAAATTAATCATATAACATCCATATGAATAGTATGGGTGGTATCAATGCATCATATCCCAAGTGGAGTGAAAATAAATTTTTGTTTTCATTGGTGAATAGAAATGCAATCAAAATGCCTTTTTAAAAAAATGTTGATGAAAATATCCATTTTATATTATTTATAAATATTTAAATAAATTTACATGAATATAAAATCTGGGAATTAAAAATTTATATAAAAAATTATTATTTCAAGCATGAAATGCATGATTCAATGAAATGATTAAGGGTGGTTTCAAAAATGTAGTATAAGGTAAAATAATAGCATTCTTTTTTCAAGGTAAAATGTTATAAATTTTTTTGTACAGAAAACGATAATACTATTACAGTAAATTTTTTTTTGAAAAATTAAAATTGGTAAATTCTTAATTAATAAATAAATTTTAAAGGTTTAAAATATTTTTTAAACCATTTTAGAAAATATTGTTTTTAGAAGATATCAGGTTCTCCAAATAAAAAGAGAAATTAGTTCTAGTTCTCTTAAAAAATTAAAAAAACTATGAGAACCAAAATATAGGGAAAATGGTGATATTTTGAAAAAGATATCAACAATACAAAGAGGGGAAGAAACAGAATTAATTTATTAAATAATTATGTAATATTTTATCTACTGTAAATTAAAGTGATAAAAATCCTTAATAAATTGTTATTTTGAAGTAAACCCATGAAAAGACCATAACATTGTAGAGAAAATCAACTAAATAATAGATTATATATATCAAAATTAAATACACATAATGGATGTGTAAATACATAAATATATGGTAGAAATAATTATACACATAATCATATAATATTAATGACAATTATTATGTAATATAACCTAATAAAAAAGAATTATGTTATCATATTTCATTACAACATTGTTAAATATAAGTTTGAATCCCCTTTGTTGAAATAATTAAAATGTTTCAAATTAATATTTATGAATGAATTACTATCTATATAATATGTAAATGTTAAACTATTTACACCATTTATATGAAATGAGGTTCACAACAATATTGTATGCCTCAACGAATGTAAATTGAAAGCAATTCCCTTACAACAGTGGTAACATTTTAATTAGAAACCCCAAAACCAATAGTAATTAAATAAAATATATTAACACCGTGAAGGTAAAAAAACCATGATATAATATATCAATAAGAGTAGTAAATATAACACAGAGAAAAATTATGTGGTGAATTTGAATTTTATCTCACAGTTGTAAAAAGTATGATGAAAGACCATTACATTGCCTTTTCTTTTGGTTGAACATCCGTTAACCTCATTTATAAATGTTTTAAACATTAAAATAACTTATAATATAATAATAATAATATTTATAATTTCATACATGATCTTCATAAAATATATTATTACAATTGATTTCATATTCATTAATTATTTTAATCATTTCAAGTTTTAATTGTCTAGTTTCTAAGTATTTTTTGACTTTTTATATTCATTTGTATTATATAGGCAATTATTTAATCATATCTAGGATGTAAAACATTATATATATATATATATATATATATTAATTATATAAATATTTATAATAATCCATTAAATTAGGAAATTCGAAATGTAATGCATTGTTTATGGGGACGGTAGGCCGTATGTACGCATGAAAAATACTTACATTTCATTTTCAATAATTAAAATGTATGATATATATATATTATAATTTAATTATCATATTCATGTCATATATGTAACATATGCTTATTAAAATCATCTTTAATTTGAAAAAAAGTATATAAGCATAAGTAGAAAATAAATATCATATATATCAAATATTAACTATTAAAAAATCATTATTTCAAAACATGAATGGTGGAAATGAATGAACGAACGATATAGGAATGCAAGACAGTAGTCCACAATACACAAGAATGATTATTACATAACCCATTTGACTAATGTGTGTATATATTTTGGGAATAAATATTAGTATAAAAAAAATTACTATATTTAAATTCTTATGTTATTATATAATCATGATATAAAAATAATTAAATGGGTGTATATTAATATGAAACCAAAAGAGATCCTTGAATAAGAGTATACCATTTTCATATAACGCATTTTGGTTTATATTAAAAATCATTATTGGATTTCCTTATGATAAAATTTAGGATTATATAATTCAGGTAAAGATGATTAGAACTTATTTGGGATGCGTTTTTTTGATCTAAATGGGTTTATATGTGTGAATAAGTGAGAGGGGAGTTCCATTTTTTAGTGGAGGAGGAGTGGCATTCACGTAATGTTTTGAGTGGTGGAATTCCCCTGATGTTTTTTCCGAGTTATGTGGAACCAATAATTAACCCAATTCATGAGCAGGAAGAATATGGTCAAAATATGTCCATAAAGTTCTTTTTTTAACATATTTAAAGGTCATTTTGTCCCTTAATTGTTTGGTTTATTCATTTTTAAGCTAATTTATTTTTAATCACTATAATTAATTATAATTAACTTCACTAATATTTATGGTAAAAAACATATTTTACATTATTATAAATAATAATATAATCCAATTAAAAATATTTAATCTATTTTTTGATGTTCCATTCGTAGGACTAGGATGAGTTAATATAAAATTAATCCTGCAGATGGGACAAAAAAACAAGGTTTTAATGTAAAAATGTTCAAAAGATTTAAATTGATTTATATCAAATTTCAATATTAAATTGATTCTAATGACCTAAATTTGATTAATTTATTTATAATTCTTCTAATTGAACAATAAATCGGTTTTGAAAAAAAATTATCCATATAAATAATTTATTTGAAAAAGTAGTTTTCAATTAAAATCCATTGTTTCACTATTAATCAAAAAATGAATCATCTGAGAGAAAACCATAAATTCATCCTAAACTAATTTTAATATTTATCATTCAAAAATTAAGTATATCTTTTCATCTTAAATTTATAACTGTGTCCATATTAATATTTAATATAGGTACATTATTAAATTGTTATAAAACTCCTTTATAAATATTTAGGTTTTTATGTGTAAAACTGAGTTTATTAATATCTTATGCCCATAAAATATATTTTATGATTTTCAAGAATATATTAATGAAAATATTAAATATAAATTAAATTTCTAAAAGACGCTAATTTTAATTATTTATTTATTTATAATTAATCACCTTTGTGAGCGTAAAAAGATTCCTTTATATTCAATTGTTTTCTATATTTATTTATAATTAGTTGGTAACCAGTGAATTCATCTTATATTTATATTGAACATATATTATCATAAATTAGTTTATTATATTCATAACAATCAATTAAAATACATCGATATATATTAATATATTAAATAATAATATTTTAATAATATTTTTGTGTTCGGCAATATGTAGACTTGACTATATCACAAAATATCTTACAATGTTGTTCTTTCATGTAATTCAAGATAACTAATTGTTCTATTCAATAAAAGCTGGTGTAAATATTTAATTATTATATTAAATATAATTTAAATTCTCTGGATTTTTTATTCTTTTCTACGCTTGGTGTTTCAAGTCAAACAAACTATTAAATACAATGTTATGACTTTATAATTTTGTTGTATTACATTTTACTCACCATAATTACTTTTCTTCTTCAAGATTTAAACATGTTATTATTAATGTGGGGTTTGATATTTAAAATAGTTTTTTAAAAATCTCATATTGGGAGATCATTAAAAAAATATTCTAAACAGGAGAGAATGAGAAGTACAAAGGCCAAATTTAATAATATATAACTAAGTCTCCTAGTTGGACACCTTTTGTGGTATGTAGAGATATAAACTAGGAGAAGTGTAAATATTTTAATGGGTGATTGAGTTCATCAATCACAAACAAGTAAATAATCAATGGGTGTTTTAGGGATCTAATATATAAATCCATGTTGACTTAAACGTCTAATGGTTCAATAAAAATTTTGGTATTATATTTTCATTTTATTTCTAGATCATTCTTCTAATATTATGTAATTATTTTAACAATTATGAAAATATTGAATTATACTCACTCAATGTATTTCCATTTCAAAAATACAATTTTCATCATTTTTTTCATCCATCATATTAAAATTACTTTATTACATTAATAAATGGATGTCAAAAGATTGACTTTGATGTATGATGTACTGAAATATACTTTTAAATGATCTTAAGACCCATAAAATAGATATTTTTTTTTCAGTTTTCAATAACTATTCACAAAATCCAGATAGGTTAGTACATTAATATAAAAACATGAAATGTATGTATACTATACCGCAATTAATATCTATTTATCAAAATTTATAAATAAAAATTACACAGTATCAAGGAAATCATGTATGCTACTGGTAAGCATGAAACCCTTATCAAATTTTAGTAATGGGTTCAAGATCTGCAACCTTGCTAGATAATAATTTTTTTCAACTAGTATACAGGTTTTACATGTTCTAAAATATATTAATATAATTCCTATAATTATTTCTATAAAATTATAATTTATAACCTTGAAATTTACTCATTAAATATCATTTACATTTTATTTTTAATACAAAACATTTTGTTAATGTATAATTATATAATTTGATTATTATTACAATTTCATTATTGATAACAATTACACTAAAGGAGATCAAATCATTTAAAAAAATCTCTAAAAAAATTTATGTTCTTATTCATCATGTATATTATCCATAAAAATATATAAATATAGCATTTGTTATTCCATAAATTTTTTTCCAAATAAAATTAATCGTCATATATCTCCATTAAAAAAACTACAAATATATTTTTAAGACATATAACTTATTATTAACATTAATCTCATAATATAATGATAGAATTCACTAATCGTAGGATAGAGAACACATTTGTGCTTGTATTCTGATTATCAATTTCTACATTAGGGTTTTTTAATGTAATTTGTTTTATCTTATATAGTTTCCATGGTTTCTAATAAAAATACTTTTATAGCAACTAAAGCACCCAGACCTTAGTATTCCCAGAGCTGGTGTCTAGTACTATATCATTGGCATTATTAGAAGGAGAGAAATCCTGTCAGACCAATGATTTTAGTAGTCTTTGTAAATGAGATACATACATGAGTCTTGTTTTAAAATCAAATACACTAATTACAACATAATCATTTATCAATTGAGGATAATCAATCTTATTAGTAATTGCATATCATTTTATATTTTTCATTATTCACTTTTTGGATTCCTGAGGAATGAATAGAAATTATGTGTGAGAATAAATTCCCTGTAAGGGTAATGTATAGTGGAAGAAATAATGATTCAATTACCATAATAAATATGATTAGGTAATATCTAAATATACATTCATTATAACCTGTAAAAACATAAGGAAGTTAATAAAAATATGAAATGTTATATAAATAAACAAAATTCCACTCAAATTTAATGATGATGCATAATCAATATGGACAAGAAAATAATTGAAGAACATTCCATTTAGTCAAAAAAAGATAATGTAATGCATCCATAAATAATAGAAAATAAAAAATATCATCGAAATATAATATGTAGAGGATAAATGAAGTAAATTTTTAATTATTGTATTCCATGTTTATGTGGTACATGGAACCTATGCTTTAAAGACTATTTACAAGAAGGTTTAGCATACTACTATCAAGACCATTCACAAGACATTATAGATCGTGTTTAGTTGTAATATCAAATGGATTTTTCCATATTTTTTCATCTCATGAGACTAACTATTCATTGAGGTTTTTACATTCAATTCTCCCCAACCCATGTTGTACCAGTCCAAATCATTTCTCATATATTGAGTAATTTAATAAATTAATGAATAATGTTCATTATAAAATATCTATAGTGATTAAAGAATAATGTTTTATCAATATTTCCCATGATTATAAACATATTACCAAAGTAATTAATATATGTAAAAATTATATATTGTTCTGGAAATGAACATATCCATTAAAAATGATATGGATACTTATGAGAAATTTAATTTCTAATAATTATTGGAAAGGTAATATTTCAAGGGGAATAAAAATTAAATCATGGAACTGAATGTCAACACCTTTCTTGGGAAATAAACGAAAAACTATCTACAGTAAGAATAAGGATGATATCAATACAAAATATCCCAATTGGAGTGAAAATATATGGTTTTTATCATTGATTAATAGAAATACTATAAAAATATATTGGAAAACATTATTGAGAAAAATATCCAATTCATTTTGGAAATTTTCTTGAATTTCATTTCATTGAAATTGACATTTAAAAAAGTTATTTGAAAATTATCAATTGAAACATTCAAAGCAAGATTCAATTAAATAATGGAATTTAATTTTCTACAAGCCTTACAAAGTAAAAATAACATTACTTTTACTATGTAAAAGTGATATAAAAGTGTCTTTATAAATAATGAGACAAGAATATTCCTTTAAAAACATTTGTAAAATACTATTAAGATTAAAAAAATTTGAAAAATCATTTTAGAATCTTCAAATTAATTTTTTAAAAACTTTTAAAAAGAGCCAGGTTTTAGAAGAAAAATAGTTCTATGAGTAAAGAGAACACTACATTCGGGTTTTGTTAAAAAAATCATAAAACACTATATGCATGAAGGACTAGAAAAATGTTACTAAGTATGTAAAATATCATTAATAACAAGAGGATAATAATTTAAAAGTGTTTATCAAAAAATGATCCAATAATTTCTTCTAATGCAAATTCAAGTACAAATAATCATGAATAAAATCATATTGTGATGTAAACCCACAAAAATTACATAACATTGATATGAAACTCAACTAATAATGGATGATTAAATAAATAAAAATAAAACCGAATAATGGAAGGGTTAATACATCAATATTTGGTTAAAATCATTATAAACATAATAATAAAATATAAATGATAATGAGAATGTAATATAACCAAATTAAAAAGTATTTTGTTATGAAATTTATTTACCACTATAGTAAATTCCTGTATAAATCCCCATAGGTGCAATAATTAAATTTATATCTAAAAATATCATCAATAATGAATGAATCATGATATATAATTTCAAATTTTAACTATTCACACTATATATAAGAAAATTGGTACACAATAATAATGTATTCTTCAAACAATGGAAATTGAGACAAACTACTTTAAGACTGTGGTAACATTTGAATCAGAAAGACCTAAAATAATAGTCACCAAATGAAAAAATTAAATATCATGATGATATTATAAATAATTATATAATATATCAAAAAGTGTGTATATACACAACCTAAAATATGTAAGAGGTGAATATGAAATTTATCCGATATATATAAAATGTGATAAAAGATTTTCTTACATTGGTTTTCCTTTTTGGCGAATGTAATTTAAACTACTTTTTAATTTTCTTAAGAAAACATAAATAAATGATAAATGAACCATAATAATATTTATATTATATTATATTATCTTTTATAATGTCATATAACCTGTTTGTTAATAAATATTAAATACTTTCACTATTTCAGGTGAAATTTTTTGGTTTCTTTGAGTTTGTTTTGATTTGTTATTTTATTCATATTTTGTAAATAGTGATTAAGTAATACCCAAGATAAAAAATTATTTTAAAATACATATTTAGTACACTAGTATTTATAAAAATCCATAAAATATGTAGATAATAAATGAATTGCACCATTCAGGGAAACGAAAGGCAGTACATAAGTATATATGCTACTTCATTTTCATGGAAATATTTAAAAAATAATATATATATATATATATAATTAGTATATTATAATTTAAGTATAGAATTTATGTCATAATTGTCACAATTTTTTTTTTAAAATCATACTTCATACATTCCATGTATAGAGTGAATGAATCACATCACTATGAGTAGTGGTAGTCCACCTGTCCACAAAAAAGTTATCGAATTCAAAAAAACGGAAATCATAATGTTATATGTTATATAAAAATTAAAGAGACATAAATTAATCTAAAATATCATATATATCATATATAAACTATAAATTAATCATTATTTTTATCCCAAAAAACTAGTAATGGATGAACGAATGACATCGGTTTGCGAGGCTACACTCCACTGTATAGATGAACAATGACAGTGTATCCCATTTTATGGAAGTGTGTAAAAGTGTATGTATAAAAATAATAATTAACTAATTTATATTTATTGAATATAATTAATTTATTATAAAATAATTATATAAAATAACTTAATGGGTGAGAAGTTAACAAAACAAAATGAGACTGTTGAAGAACATTTCCTTTTATTCGGGGAACTCCATTTGGTTTATAATGGAAGATGATTTCCTTGGTTAGACATGTACCAAAATTAAGTCTTATAGAATTATGGGGTGTATTTGGGGAGATTATTTGGTATTATTTTTGATGATTCATTGGGCCATATGGATGTAAATAATTTGGAGTGGTAAGATCTTTTTTATAGTAGAGGAGTGACATTCTCATTAGGTTTTAAAAATTAGAATTTCACCCTTTTTTTACATGAAAAATGTATTTAATAATAAAAAAATCCTATGAAATATATTATATCATCAATATATCGATATAAAATTGATTCTCCTAAATTTATATGACATATTTTATTTAAATTTATTGTTTAGTGCCATGTTGAGCTAATTTTTCTTTTAATCATTGTAATCAATTTTACTAAATTTCAATAGTATTTTTTGTCAAAAAATATGTTCAAAATTTTAGGTATTATAATTTATTATGATTCAATATATTTAATCCAATTTTCAAATTCCTTTCACATAATTGATAGAAATTAATTTATAATTAATCTCACAGATTGGACGTCAAAGTGGGTTATCAAAGTTAATATATTCAAAACCATGAAATGTATTTATATCTAATTTAAATCTAAAATTGATTCCAATGACGTAAATTGTATTATTGGATATATAATAAAGATAATTATTAATTAATCTCATTTTAAAATATAATTTATCCTTCAATGTAAATTAGATGGAAACGAAGTTTTAATTAAAATAATGTATTTTATATTATTAATCAAAAAATAAAACAACAAAAAAACCAAAAAGTAAAAAAAAACCTAATTTTAACATTTCAATTTTATAAATAATGTTTTTTTCTGTATTAAATTTATAAAAGTTTCAAAATTAAAATTTAATTTCGGTTCTCAATTAATAGGTGATAAAAATACACCAATAATGATATTGGTTTTTATGTGTAAATACAGGATAGTTATAATATTATACCTATTAATTAAGTTGGATTAACATAAAAATCATCTAATATATGATATATATTTAATTAATATCATTAAATAATATAAATTAATTTAATTAATTATGAATGAATATCATTGTGAAGAAAAAAAAACAATTCCTTCATATTCAATTGGGTTTTATATTAATTTCTAGTTAATTTGTAACCAATGAATTCACATTATATTTGTCAAAGCCATATATTTTCATCATATAGTTAATATTATTCATAACAACCAATTTAATGGCTATGTTATATCTTATTATTTAAAATAATTACATTTTAATATTACCTTTTGGTTCAGTAAAACATAGTCTTGTGGGTAACATAAACTATCGAACAATGTAGTTCTTTTGTGTAACATAATATAACTCAGAGTTCATTGAATTAACTGATACAAAATATACCTATTTGAAATATTAAATATAAAATAATTTCTCAGGAGGTTATATTCCATTATATTCTTGGTGTTGCGTGTCATGTGCGCTTTTAAATTCTGTGTTCTGACTTATGAATTTTATGATGTTACATTATAGTGTGTGAAGAGGGATGTATAAATATTATTTGGGTATGGGGTGGGGTAGAATTTTAATAATAGTTTATTATTGATATAAATACATGTTTTTGGGAAATTTAGTTTAATGACAATTTAACCAAGAAAATAGACAAATCCTCTTAATGTATATCTACTATACTGACACTCAGTCTGATTGTTAATGTGAAGACTCAAAATCATAATCGATTGGATTTATATTAGAGTATGATTCTCATAGTGATATTCATATAAATAAAAAATGTGTTATAGAGGAGGGTATGATAACTAAATTGAAAAAACTTTTACTGTGGAAGAAAAACATTTTAAAAAAATTAACATGTAATGTTTCGAATGAATTACAAGGTATATTAAAAATATTTTCCATTATTAACCTTATGAGTATAGTAATCATTAAAATTAACTAAAAGAATTATTAATTTTATACTTTCTATAATTTATTTATTTCCATATTAGTAATTCAATCGATATGATTATTGGAATTATGTGGATTCATATCCCTAGATTTCCTCTATACAATGATCGTCATATGGCTTCCTATATCAGGAATCCCTCGATCTGATGTTTAAAATCAACCACCTTCATATCCTCAAAATCTCTCGATACTAAAAATGTTCAAATTATAATTACAATTGAAATAGTTCATAAGGAAACAACCTATGATGGATTCCTTAGAACGATGTCCACATAATAAATTACATATAAAAAGAAAGATAAGTTCATAATAGTAATCGTTAGTGCTGTCAAAAAAAATCATATCCAATCTCATTAAAAGACTCAATATTTATAATAAATCTCCCTATTAACATATTTATAAGTTTTTTTCAATGACCTCATAGATATAGTGATTGAAAACTCATCTGTAACTAAATTTATGATTGCATATTTATTAACCTCATAAAAGTGTTAAAAGTTTTCTTTACTATAGAGACAAGTATATATATTCTGATTATAAGATTTGAGGGGTCTGATGGAATTCCTTATCAATTTTTTAATAGTATAATCCATATGATGATATGATTGATATATTAGTACCTATATTAACATGATATTTATGATATTTCCCCCATAAAATTCAAGAAAAAAAAATCATAAATCCTTGTTTGATTAAGACGAGTCTGATAAATCAGACCCATAAAATTTAAATGAATGAAATGATTAATAATATGTTTATATTAATTAAAATTTATAAAATTGTCTATGTATGTTATAATAGATTGTTTTCTATAAAAACATAATAAAACAAATGGAACATAAAAAGTTAGTAAACATGTTTTAAAAACGTTTTTTTGGTTTCCAAAACTATTTTACCACTAGAAAACGCGTCCATGTAATTCAAAACATGCTGCGAGATAATTTCTCAGAGATAATCTATTTCCACAAGCTTCAATTTGACTAGTCATGGAGTGTCAACAGAGTTACAGATCAAGTGTTATTTCCATTTGAAGGCAAAATACTAGAAATGGCCATCCAGGCGGTTTTGGGGAAAAGTGTGGATTTGAATGAAAAAATTGAATCATGTGTGAAAAATTGTAATCTTTCACGTAAAATGTATTTCCAAATAAAATTGGAACTAAATTTTATGGGAACCTACATTCAATATTTCACCTATAAATACAAGTGCACCCCCTTCTTCCAACAGAGCCCCACAGAGGGCAGACACCACTGTAATGCGCGTAAGTCTGCATCTTCCACAGCAGCTCACAAAACCCCCATCATGCGTGAGAAACATCAATTTGGCATGAAAAATAGCTTGCATTCCCAGTTGTACATGGAAAACATCATTTTGAGCGCAAAATATCATATATGCCCAATTTTACGTGCACCAGTGTTGCACCTATCCTATTTCACGCACTCCTTCTCTATTGTGTGAAAATATACCCAATTTCACACAAACCTACCCTATTGCATTAAATTTGTTCCTTATTGTGAAAAAAACATCCATATTGCATGAACATCTCCTATATTGAATACAATATTTCCCTATTGCGCGCAAGCCATCACTATTGCGCGCAATCCTTCCTTCATGCGCACAGCCTATCCTACAGATAGCGTCTTTTATAAAAAATAGTATCAATGCCTACACCAACCTATCCCTACCACCATGGGTTGTGCCCCCACACCCTCTCCTAGTAATATTCATATACTTCAGCCCTGAACCTCTTGGATTCTCCCTTCTATTCCCTCGCTGACCTCCATGAAAAATGGAGATTCACACAGTGAACTATTCGGGCCGGGATGCCAGTATTTTCCATTACACCCTTATGAGCACCCACTTTCTACTTTTGGAATACCATGATTTGATATACTCCTCCACATACCATGAAACACCTTGAGGAGACATATTCCTCTTAGTTGATTTATCATCTTGTCAGTTGATATTCTCATCATCCATTCCCCGAGTACCTTGAGTCACACAAATCCTTATGTAACTCATTGAAACCCCATCACCTGACTCATATGCCATGATTCTTCATGAAGGTCCGTTCTTGTGTCAGTCCCAACACCAACCATTTATACACACCTTATTCCTAACAGTCTAATGTATATGACTATAATCTTTTGTAATCCATTTGTGACAAATATATGAGGTCTCTTTCTCCAAACAAGATATGTATTTTATGACAGTAATAAGATACTAACAGACCTTTCTACATGACTACAAACTGTAGTATGCCCTGTGATTCAATAATAGGATACCTCCTGTTCGAAATAAGTTATTTCATAAGTGAAAAGCATAATATTCCTCATGGCATGATTACAGTGGTGTAATTTCATGAGTGTCAGAATCTGTTCAAACAATCCATCACTCCACCTCATGCCTTGTGTGTCCTTCATTTAGTTCATCATCCTCTTTTAGGTCTATAGGTACCCCCCTATCAGCCTGGTCCCATGCCTCCTCTGCTCACCTACCATTATAGTCCTATTCCATTGGAGACTTTGGACAAATATTTGAGTTAGGTCCTATGTTTCGAATACCGTCAACAATCAACCCTCGTTTGTTTTTTCCCATTTCAGGCTAATGCAATATGGTTGTTGTGTTTCAAAAACAGTCAATAGGTTTCCCCCATCATCATTCCATCGTTACCCTATTCTTAATGTTAGGATGTGATTCAAACATTTCATCTCCCTTTGTTTAGACTGATCACAGTTCCATTGGTGTTATCCCTATTGTGAACATGCACATAAGTGTTGGCCCCAATTATATGCCACAACCCACGAGTGACTTCGGATGCCCTCATGGACAAACATGAGGAAGACAACTGGGTCGCTTCCATGTGTTATCCTCATCCACCATTGCTGCTCCATAGTGGCACACGTGGAACTTCAATACACAAGCTAAATCCAATATTGCCAATCCTAAGTGGCACCCGAGCAGCTTCCTTGCGTAAGCCCCACTCACCGTTGCTGCTTCTTAGAAGCACCCAGGGATGCTAATGGTTATTTATTCTTTACATAGCCACACTAATGTGTCCCCATAAATGGATCACTCCACAACACCCCAAGACCATGGAATTATTGATGCCTTCCCTTCCCTAAGGGTGTGTGGGAGTTAGTCATGTATGTCCTAGGAGGTGCGAAGTGAACCTGCCTCATCTGAGCTGTAGGACGTTAAACTACCATGAACCATCATCCTCAGCACATGAAATTAATCTAAGATCTCTCCCCATTAATCATATTTAGGATATCCCACCTCGGACATTCTCCATGCTTGCTCATCTCCACAGGTGCGAAATATTCCTCACAAGGAATTATATCCTCTTTGTTAGATTAGAATCTATCTATGGGGGTTGGGAAACTATCATGGAGTATTCCCCCCACCTTTATTGTGGGAGGTAATGCCCATACTCCTCCTTTATTATTCCATGCCAAAGACCAAAGGAGAGAGGGGCATAGAGACCTTCGTTATCCTGTCCCACTCACATTGGGCTTTGTCAGCACTATGCCTCCATCATGAAGTAATTCCCAATATCTATCTTCCTATACAGCTAACCACATAAAAGACCATGTTTTCTCTTTGACCTATGAACCACGCTTAAGACCCTGAGTCCATTTTGGGTGTCCAACCACACGTAATCCCCACTCGACTTCTCATGGATTCACCTTTCACAACATGATATTTCTATCTTTTCTACCTGTTGTTACTCACACCAAGCAAGACTCATGTGGGATTAGAGTAAACATTGATACTAGAATCCTTTTTAGTCCGCCTAATATTTTAAGCCATAGAACCATTCCGAACTATGTGTAATTTGATCCTATCCAAGGCAAGGTATGTAGGACACCTCTCTGAGGTTCAAGCCCAATAAAACAATTGGTCCCGACAACTTCACATTGGTTCACCAAAACCATTCCAACCAATGGGGGACATTGATTTCTTCCAATGAATAGAAATTAGGAAACCTCCCTGATGTTCAATCCCAACAACCATTGGTCATGACCCCCTTCATGTCAATTCCCCAACACCTCTTCTAAACTATGTGGACTTTGATCTTTTCCAAGGATTGGTACGTTAGAATCATCCCTCAGGTTCATTCCCAACAACCATTGGTCCTAACCCCATTTAAGTTAGTTCACTAACACCATTCAAAGCTATATGGACTTTGAATATTTCCATGGTAAGGTACGTTGGAAGAAATCATGGGAATCATGCCCAAAAACCATTGGTCTCGACCTCCATCATGTCGGTTCACCAACACCATTCAAAACTACATGGACTTTGATCTTTTCAAAGGCATTGTAAGTAGGAACCCTCCTTGAGGTTCAAGACCAAAAGACATTGGTCCCAACCCCCATTCACATCAGTTCACCAACACAATTCTGATCTATGTAGGCTTTGATCCTTGTATGGAAAGGTTCTTAGGAAGCCACCATGTTGTTCAAGCTCAACAACTATTGGTCCCAACCCCCTTCACATCGGTTCACCAACACCCTTCCGAACTACATGGACTTTGATACGTTCCCAGAAAAGGTACGTAAGAAGTATACCTGATGTTTAGGGCCAAATCCCATTGATCTAAATCACTTCACATTGGTCCAGCCTCATCTTTATTGATGTTAAATTGTACACCAATTTTTGTCCTGTGAGACAATAATTTATCCCCCAATTAGTGGTAAGCCATTAGAACCCCATTCAGTGGTAGTTCGTTGTCTACCCCATTCAGCGGAAATCCATTGGAACCCCAATCAGTGTTAAACTGTTGGAACCATATTTAGAAGTAATCTATTGTCATGAATAACCATCGGTAAGCCATTCAAACCCTAACCAGTTGTAATCCATTGTGATACTCCAATTGACAGCAAGCCATTACATTCCAAAACTGATGGTAAGCCATTTTGATCTCCATCTTGCGGTATGTCGCTATAATCCCCATCCAGCAGGAAGCCGTTGTAGTCCCCATTGTTGGGACCCAAATATCTGGTCATCCCTTGTGTGTCAAACCATCCTTGGGATGTTAACCATGTGTAATCCCCATCATATCATCAAGTCACTATCATCTACCCACATGTCGATCCTATAACCCATTCTAAACTACATTGACTTTGATTATATTCCATAGGGATACGTAGGATATCTCTTCGAGGATCAAGCCCAATGCTATTGTCACCTTAATGATGGTTCCATCTTATTTACCCCTCACTTCGTTTAACTCTATTTATCCATCCTAATTCGTACCTTAGCTTCTACATATGGGTAAGATCATGACATCCAACTCTTCACCACTCCTCACAATAATTAGGTACCCAGCCATGTGTTAGCACCAACATCAGTGTTCCCTCTAGGGGTTGCACTCATCTAATCCACTCCCATCAGTGTTATGATCAATCTGATTCATCTCTGTTGGATGTTAAACTTATAGAATTACCAGTATTGATCATGTTAAGATGAAGAAAACCTAAAAAACTAGCCTATGTAATATAATTTCATGCGTTCATCGTGGGATGCCTCGGTCTTCTACGCCCTCGAGAAGCCATTTAATAAGGAGAAGAAACATAGACGCGCTACTGTTCTAGCATCCAGAAATTCCAGTGATGTCCCACATGACTACTCCCATGACCGAAGGTTTCTTCCTCGACTGGACCCCATGGAATGTCCTGAAAATAGCATTGTAATTAACCGGCATCCATGAACACATAACACCAGGAAGTGTTTCACGAACAACATCTTAATCTATTAGGGACAACCATATGAGGTAACAAGTTCGGAGGAAGAATACATGGAAGGAGGAACTGAAATCCCATCTTCCCATTTCGATCAAGAAGAAAATTTTTACCTGAATGGTCGGCCGATGCTGCCCACCATTGGAAAATAGTAATGTGAGGCAATAGTCAGAACATCTTTGTCCTCAGAAACAGATGAATGTGTGTGCCCCGGTGAAAGCGTCAGAAACTGAAATGGTGATCCCAACATTAATATATTTTCCAAAATATTAAGGTTATTATCATTCGAGGAATCCGTAGACAAGTGTGTCACTGGATCCTTGTATCTGGTGCTTAGTCTCGTCAAAAAAATTGTGAGCCTAGTGAGAAACTCATTTGATGTTGGGGCTGTTAAAATGTTGGACAACTCGATCTGCAGCATTGTCATCGTGGATCCTCCTTACCAACCATAGAATACGTAATGGAAATAAGTCACGAAACGTCAATTTATTTATTTCAACACTAATGGTTTAATATCCATGAAGTTAAGGACCCAAGCTTCTGTAACAGGAAACCGATCGCCACCCTCCCACTGACACAGGGGTCAGGGCAATGTTAATGAGACAACCCCACGTGGCTCCACATCTTCTGTGATAGTCTCCACATCCACAAATAACGGGGGCCCACGCCCCATCTTTCTACCTAAATTTATTCAACGAAGGGTGATAAATGACCTCTTCTGTCGATACGAGGAATAATGAATTATCCCGATGCAGGATATGTCCTTCCAAGATACTGAAGCTTCTATGGCTCATCACCACCTCCCCCAATGGATAAACAGGGATCCAATGCTCCACACTCTGACGCACAACTGTTTCTGGAGACTCTCTTCAGAATAATTCGATGACTCCCTCCCCTATGCCGATGAGGTGGGAGATATCCTAGACAACCCAGACGGGATCCTGTTACAGGGACTAGCAATGGGGGCCCCCACTATGTAACACCTATTCTCCCACCCATCCCCATTGGTCGAAGAGTAGGTAAGCTATGTGCCTGCACTATCGTCCCAAGTCTGGATGACCCGATGCCAGAAATGGGCACAGGCTAAGGAGGACAACCACTAATGGGTGTCAATGCAAACAACTATCATGGAATGTTCCACCACCAACATATACCATCATCCCCTATCTATGATGAATAGTGGAACTCATACACACATACCAGATTGAGGCCCCAACCACCCCACTGGCAGGCTTGGTCGACTACCCTAGTTTCTGGCACTCGTAGCAACCGCTTCGGGCTGAACCGTGGCAACAACACCCAGTACAGAGGATCTCCCCGTGATACCTTCAATTCGAATGAGAGTCCTCCCAACGGTAGTGACACTCACTACGAAATCCTCTTCTGTGATCATGACATCAGGAATGGAAAAATTTATCCTGCAACATGCTACTTACATAGGAATATCACACATCCGATCAATCTCCATCATTGGGCCTTCCCCATTTCCATAGAGTGGTCATTGAAGGTCCTCTCCACCCTAGAAATACGACGAGTGAAGGTCAGCCTCACTTCATCAGAACTCAACACGGTGGTCTTACCCATGTTCGGCTTGACCATTATGAGGACCGTCATCGTTTTAAAGCTACTATGGGAAATAAGCATGGAGGTCCTACCCATGCTAATACCCATCCAAAACATCCCATGGATATCCTATTCATACATCATTAAGGGGACACAGAGGTCCTCCCAGTGTTCCTCTTGACATCCTTCCAGGTGCTCCACACCCCCAACTCACATATGTGGAAGACCTCTCCACCCCATAATGAGTGTGGGTGACGGTTATCATCGCACCAGAAATCTATCCTATACCGAAGCACCACCCAGGGGCAGGAAGCCGGGTCTTCTGGCCATTAAAATAATACCATGATGATTTAGATCATGATTAAACCCATCTTCTTCTCAGATTCTAAGGGAGCATATGATTTAGCAATGTAACCCTCACCTAGTTCCACTATGTCATGGTTTGTGGTAGGAACATGGTTAGTAATCCTCATACTTCCAGAATGAAAGGTCCACCAGATCCATGCATCCCTCCTCAGATAAATTCAATAAGAAGAAAATTCATAAACTCCCCAGGGTCAGACCATGCAATCACCGCCATCATCACAAGGAGAAATATCTACCTTGACCAGAGATCATTGAATGTGATTCTGGGGAACGATGGTGAATGAGAAAAAAAATCGACCCCCACTATAAGTCTTAGTCCTTATCCTATAAACTGTGATCACCAACCTGTCTTATAACGGTGTGGTGTTCAAATCAATGCACTCTTCAGAGGATAGCCAGAGATGCAGCAGCCTGTCAACCAGCTCGCCATATTCTCCACTGACTAGACTACCATCTCTAAAATTTGCTTCAGTGCCACTACTTATTCCTGAGCATCCACCAGTTGACGAGTGGGTAAATGATGGGCGAGACTTCAAGGCCAGGATGAGGAGATTATCAGACATTCTTGTGGTATACCTTTTCACGGAGATGTTCTGGCTAGTTGCAACACCAAATATTTGTTCACCGGAGTTTCTCACCCAAGAGGAAGTTGGATTCATTCTCAAGACGCTCTGGGTGACAGACATCCTTCTTCATCATCAATGAGTATCTTACCTAAATAAGCAAACACATTATGAAGTCATTCGCTAAAAATGTAATCTGGTAGATCTGGAAGAACTCCCAATGGACCATCACTCTGAGTCACCAGGCCACCATCGGAACCTCCAGCAAAGATGCATCCAGAGCATTATACAGATTTAAAATATTTGCAAGGAGGACACCCCCATGTGCATATCTATGGCTAGGGGAAGTTTGGGGCCCTCAAATTCTGTTCTATCTAGCACTAGCTAGACATCACATGCGATATATAGGATATACCACTAAGAAAAGTAACAATTAACATGGTTGACCAATCATAGGAAGAGACAGAGGAAAAACTACATGGATAAAACATACCCCCTGGGGAGTGACAAAATTTTTGGACCCATCAAGAAGGGTCACTCGTCAGTAGATAAATTTAACGATTCTTCTGATACCCACTAAGGCATTGTTCCCTATCCGAAATATAATCAAGGGAAATAAGAAACTTGGTGCCACCAAAATCTCTGACCTGTCTGGCTCAGTAAAAAAGATGGAGGATGATCTCGAGGAAGCCGCATTGTGTCAATAGCTAGTAGAGCATAAGAAGTTGGTCGATGACCTCCTTATTGACAGTATCACAGAGAGATGACCAAACTATAGTGATCCTCGGCCAGGGCAGTAGGGGAAGGCCAAACTTCCCCATAGTGAATTGTCTCTACATGATCCTGACCACCCTGCCAACATAGATAGGGTTGAGGTGGGAACATATAGAAAGAGGTTGTGATATGTGTCACCAAATCCACCTGAGTGATGTGACAACCCCTGGGACCCAGCTATGGTTGCCCAACTACTCTACATGTCATCCTACCAACTACTCCATGAGCCGTTGTGCCTGTTTATCACGTTGATGAACCCGCCAATGCACTGGTGGTCAGGGATCCCCATCAATAAACGAACCCCCACCATGATGATCCCATAGCGGTGCTCATGGTCACCTCATGGCATTGGAAATGCGACATGTGGTCATCCCTCCTGATGGAAAACTATATCCGGAAAGGGTGGATGGTAAGACAACACCCTCAGGTTTCAGAAATCCCACCTTCTCCCCCTTTATTGGGATGGGTGAACGGCTGAACATCTAGCCCACTTCATTCCAAGGGGTAAACCCATGTTGGGAAACTTGATGCAGTAGGAGGCTTAAAAACAATGATTCTTCATATAGACATTGGAAGGACCAGTGTTTATCTAGTACAACCAAATACCCATCAGATCAGTAGCATACTTGGAAGCTCTTCGTTGGAAATATCTTTTTGAGTTCAGTTAAACCACTTGGAGGATTAGTATTACAGAACTCTTTAACTGCAAACAGTGTCCAGATGAGCATGTCACATTCTTCTTAACCATGTAGAAATGGATCACATACACCCTTGACATTCCACAGACTAATGAAAAACTTCTAATGTTTTGTGTGGGGAATTCCAAGATAGAGCTGGTCACCTCTCTGATCACCCGAACTACCCCATGGGATTCCTAGACTTCTCATATAAGGCCAAGCGCCTAGATGAATCCTTTCAGAAGGCCAAGAAGGAACGCTCTTTGCCTCCTTTGATTAAAGCAAGAAAGTCCACTAAGGTCGATCCCGCCATAATTTTAACGCCCCGACCCTAGTTACCTAGTGCCAGTGCCTTATTAAAATACATTGGAATGATTACAAGGAATCTTGTTTCGATGGACTGATTACTTTAGAATTATTTTAAAATTGAATACATATATGAACTTTACATTACATAAAATACAACATAGGTAATCCTTTTAGAATCAAGTTATTTTTCTCACTTAAACCATCATGTAAATCATAATACACTTCTTGGCATGCTGGGAATATAAAACATAAGTATAGGGTCAGCTTAGATTCTTAATAAGGATAATGAATTTAGGGGAAGCTATAAACATTTAAGGAAAGATTTTTAATAAAAACAAAAGCCTATTTAAACATTATATTCAAAAAAATATGGATAAAATAAATAAAAAAATACCATATAAACATGAACATGGATGTTATACTAGTTGAAAAATAACATGTAATAATTAATTTCAAAATTATGGAATGCCTAACAGTAGACATCATTACAAAATAGTTAAGGCCTCTTTCCAAGACTTCATATGAATTTTTTTTCAAGGAATTTTTCTAAGACACTAATTTGTCTCATGAGACATTCTGATGCATCGAGGGGCTATAACAGACCCCACCCGTCACTTAATAAGTCCACTTTATTCCTCATATGATAATTTTAAAACTTAACATAAACATTCATATTAAAACTAGCATATGAAATGTGAATACTTCAACCATAAATCATGATAGGTATTAAAATAGAACATCGACAGTCCAATATAACATAACTCAATGATACAATATGGAAGATTGTATTATAATAAATAATGCTTAATAATGAATAATATCTAGTAATGAATTTTTACATAGTATAAAATGATCAGAAAAACTTTTTGGGAGAAATATCCTTTTTTGTGAAATCATTTAAAAGTCCCACATTTATAAAGAAAGTCATTTAAAATATATTTTTGAATCAATGTTTCACATAACACATTGAAACATTGAAAGGAATTAACAATTAATAACAATCATGTCTATATAAATAAATCCTTAAATCCATTTTGTAAACAAGGTTATTAATTATAAAGATATATAAGAAATAATATTTAAAACATATAAAATGATATTTTAGATAAGAGTACCTTAAAATAATAATTTTAAAATCCCTTCTATGAAAAATGGACATGGATAATAAATATGTACCAGAAAATACATAAACGTAAACAAATTCTGATAATAATGAGATTGAGGAAATAACCCTTACCTTGTACATTCCTTCAGTCGAGGGTACATTTAACTTACTATATAATGACTATGGTAAGTTATTAAATTATACCCAAACCATATTAATATTTATTATATCATAAATGATTCATTTATGGCTTTATACTTCTCATTAATAATAATTTCCATGTTAAAGTACCATTTTGTGTAATAATCTCTTTCTTTACCGTTTGTGTTTTAACTTGTCATTCTTGATCGTATCACATAGATCATTAATTAAATACATTAAGAATACAAATCAAGATTTAAATATCATATATATTCAGAATATAAATTTTTAATATATATATATATGAAATGGAATCATCATTCATGGAGACGGTAGTTCGTACATACACATGGATGTTGTTTTTGTTTTCTTAACATATTGAATGGGTGTAAGTTATTGAATCATATGTAAATACACACACACACACAAACACACACACACAGATATATATTTCTTGTTGCACTATTAATTCATATATTACATACCTATTAATAATATATATTTTTATAATAGTCATTTAATGGTGAATGTGGAAATGAATATCATCTAGTCGTGGAGACGGTATGTCATACATACGCACGAGCTACTATATCATTTTCTTAATGTTAAAATGAAATGGAATTTGATGGTATATTAATTATATAGATTCAGTATCATGATATATTTATTATTTACATTGGTTATACTAATTATTATATACATCTAAATATAGAAGTGTTGAATAAAAAACTACAACACGATGTGGAAATGGTAATCCATACGTACACACTTATGGTAACATTGTCAATCATATGAAGGATAGAATAATGAATATGGTT
Organism: Viscum album; assembly: GCA_963277665.1. Lineage (NCBI taxonomy): Eukaryota > Viridiplantae > Streptophyta > Magnoliopsida > Santalales > Viscaceae > Viscum > Viscum album. The sequence goes on from OY728150.1 coordinate 766,513,598, forward strand.
ATACCATATTTATAATCAAATAAATTTATGTAGAAGGTACTGGAGTTATTATTTTTGTATGGAATTAATAAAGAAAAAAAGTGGAAGGAGAAAATAACATTGAAATGGGTGATAAAATAATTACCTCTTCTTTGGGCGTTTCCTTTTTGTTTGAACAAAAGGGATCCATAGGTTGGCTTTCTACTAAATGTAAGGCCTCTATGATGAAGTGAAGGAAGTTTGTAGGAGATATGGGAAGGTTTTGGTAAAGCGAAACGGATTTGGATCTGTGAATATGAGAGAAGGGGAAGTTCCCTATTATACGAGAGGTGAGGGGAAATTTATGAAAATTTTAAATATTATTATATTATAAAATCATTTTTCATTTATAATGGCTCCGAGTAGATTTAATTCACTGATAAGTTGTTTATGGGTTTAAAACCTCTCAAAAAATTGGTTTTATACATTTTTAGGTCACCATATAAACATTATCTTTTAGATTTAACTCTTGGATAAATAGTTTAACATTTACCATTTATCCTTGTGTTTTTATATTTTATTGTAAATAAACTTACTATAAAATTCCATGAGAACATAAAGTGGTTCATTAATGACATATAAATTATTATATATGTCCTTTGGATGAACAAAATATTTTTAGGATTATTATATCATTTAATAATATAGTATTTGTTTTAAAAACTCGTTTTTGACAATTTTGAAACTATTTAGAATTTGGATTTTTTTTGTGAAAGTAATAACAAAGTAATAATTAAGAATAAAATTAATTTAACCAACCATAACATTTCATATTAACCATTAAAATTAGTGTAATGCGTCGAATGTCCCTATTAACATTTATTTTAATATTTATAATATCAATTATCTTAATCTTTCATTAATAATATAAATACAACATCATCATTGTCTCATAAATAAATAAAATTATTTAATGTCTAAAAATAATAAATAAAATCCCATATTGTGGGAAATATTTATATATTTGTAAATAATATTTATATTCGACATTATCTTATGTATAACACTATATTAAAAACATTTTAGTTATTAACATTTGAATTTAACACTTTAAACTCTTCACTAAATAAATTAATAATAAATGTCCTAATATAATCCATTTAGATAAAAAGGATAATAATTTATTTAAATTGTTTATTTTGTTTGAAATAAAATTATCCAATGGAATTAGGACATGTGTTAGGGTAAATATTACATCATTTTTTCCTTTAATTACCATATTTACTTTTAACCATAGTAAATAAAATTAAAATATTATATTCAAAAAAATTATATTCATCTTATTGAACAACATTTTACTTACAGATTTCAACCACGTCTCTCATATTTTTTAAATTCAATTCATGGAATTGGTATTTTTACGTTTTATTCATATATTCAAATGTGCATAGAAGGTAGGTAAAATACGTTAAAAAGTTAAATAAAATTTTATACATAAAATTTTATATAAAATTACTCCAATTAATTAAATTTTACTTATATAGGTATTATATATTTATTTTGGTTTAAAATAAATTTAAATTAAATAAGTAATTATTTAAATAAAAATTCAGTTTTAAACAATAATGCAATATTTTCACTATTCATCAAGAATTGAATGTTTTAAGAAAAATACGAAAAATTCACCCAAATCTATTTATGATATTCCAAATTCAAAAATGAATTAGATTTTAACAAATTAAAAACAAATATGTTTCATTAATTAATTTAATGTTATTTCTCATTGTCCAAAATAAGAAGCGGGTTTAAAAAAATGTAAAAATTATCAACAGATTGACATGTGTTTATGTGATGTTTAAATTTGAAATTACTTTAAATGACCTACATTGTGTTAAATGATAAAAATATAATCTAATTATACTTATAAACTATTCAAATGTATAATTTATCACTATAAATTATTTTTTATTAAAAAAATCATTTTCAATTAAAATTTAGCATTTTTCATTATTCATTAATATATGAATGTTCTCATTAAAGAACACAATTTTTATCGAAACTAAATTTTTCTATCTAGATTCTAAAGATGAATTTAATTTCATTAAATTTAGTTTATAAAAGTTTCAAATATAGGTTTAAAAAATGGTTCTCCATTAAAAGGACGTAAAATTGTATTATTTGAAAAAAAAACATCGTTTATCTGAAAAATGAATTTGTTCTTATATTATTTATATGAAACACATAATATGGATTCTAAAATTATATGGATTATATAAATATAAAAATCTAGTTAATACTAATCATAAACTATTTTTGAATGGATAGTTTGGTAAATAACGGTGTGCTCAAACTCAGTTTTGCATGTAGTACATGCTATTGAATAACGTAATATAAAATATTAGGGTGTTACATTCTCCCCTCCATCAACAAATTTCATCATCCCAAATTGAAATTGTTCTTCAGAAAAAGGTATAAAATGGAAAATAAATTTGTGGAAAACCTACATTGGAAATAGTTTTAACAAAATTAAATCTTAATAAGAGGGAAAGGGAAATAAAAAAGTCACCATCAAAATATGGATTCTAATGGGAGATCATTGGTGGGAATTATAGACACATAATTAGAGGGGAAAAGTAAATATTTTTAGGGAGTGATTGAGGTCAATAATGAAAAACAAGTAAACAATAAATGGAATATTGAGGGCCTAAAAGAAATAAATATATGATGGTTTAAAATATTATCAGTTCAACAATACATAAGATATTAGGATAACAGATTTTTGGTTTTAAGATACCTTCCCTAATATTTAAGAATTAATTTATTTATATAATAAGTGGAAAAATAGTTTAAAAGTATAGTTTCATCCTTCAACTAATTCCTACCAGAAACCCATCATTAAATCTAAAAGATAATAGAATTCAAAAATATTATATTAACCCTATTCATATAGGATTAAAAAAATAATGATTTTATAATTCATTTATCAGAATATTTAAAAAAACAACATTATAAAAACTAGGCCATCACGTAGGCTAGTGTACATTGATACACCCTTGTCGCCCTTAGGTTGTGTGTTCTTGTATAGTGGCCTTTCTAGTCATGACGGGTTGTCACCCAAACCATGGATTGTCCTTTATATAAATATACTAATATAATCTTAAAAACTGTTTTCAGCTAAACCAAAACATCCAACGTAAAACTTCATTCATTACATACTATAGAATTATCCAAAAAATATATTTCCAAACTCACAGTAAAAACATTGTATATAAGGGAAAAATAATGAAGATCTAACAATGATGGGATAAACAAACCATTAATCAGTTCCATGGATGCCAATAATACCTAATATATTTTATCCAACTCAATTATCTCTTATTCCAAAATCATTATCTCACTATCAGGACCATATTATGGTTTATCTTTCTCTCAACCATATATTTTCCAAAACGTTTAAATTGAAACTGTGTCACTTTACTTGGTACCAAAAAATTTAAAATCCTTGATGAAAACATAATAAAGTACAATCCTTATATATATTAATATTCATATAATTTGTAGATCATTAATACAATACTCAAATGACACAATTATTTAATAACAACATAAGTTCACTAATCTCCCCTCTTCATCTATTGTAAAACCATAACATGATTATTATCCAATACTATCATTTGGGGTATACTCTGATTATTGGGACATTGATTTGGGTTGTGTACCAAATCCTTGAAGATGAAGCATTGTAAATTTGAAACATTTTTATTACCCCTGCAATCATGTACTTGTTGTCCTTTTCTCCACACATATAAAAAACTCACATTACCTTTAATAATTAACCAAGGTCATTCTTTCCATGGTTATCACTTATAGTAAAATCCTTCTTTCCCTTTATCCATTTACCCATCTTGAACTCTACCATCCTTTTATTCTCTTGCTTCACTTCAAATCTATTGGAATCAAAGAATTATTTACTTATCTTATTAACAAATGATAATTTTTCATCATATGAATAAAGTACATGGGATACTACTTCCCTTCTAAAGGGTGGATTTAGACCATGAATGATATGGTCATTATTACTATTTAGAACATACAAATTTCTAGAGTTATCATTCCTTATATTATTCTCTATTTCTAAACAATGGAATACACTTTGTTTGTTTATGAATCACAATTCATAATTCCAAACTTGTAAAATTTATAATGTAAATTGAAAGTTTATGCGTATAATCCATAATCATAAAAATGTATTCTTTTACGATGCATTACATCATAAATCATTCATAATGGTTTGAAAATGAAAATGTGAATTATCCTAATCATATCCCTTGGGTGTGTCGTAACCAAGGGTGAAGCACGACCCATTTTCGTGTACCAGGATACCCTGGGTGAATCCTAAAACTCATTATCCGAGTTTAAACTCCTAGGTGCATCTATGCTAGATCTGCCTCTATCTAATCATATCCTGACATGGATGTATTTTTTTGGAAAACCCACATAATATTTAAACTACCATAATTTTTTAATGTTGTTCTTTATTAATACTCAAAGTCTATCAGAGGGTAATGTTTCATAATCAGAGTTTATCTAAATCTATTTCCATGGTTGTTACTAGACTTACTCCAATACCAACTATAATTCCCCAACCCTAATTACCCAAAGCCATTTCATTAGTTTAATACATTGGCATGATTATAAAGAATCAAGTCCCGAAGGACAGATCAGTTTAGATGTCTTGTAAAATTAATTACAAACATAAATATTACATTAAACAAAATACAACATAGATAATCATTTGAGAATCCTATTATAATTCTCACTTAATCATAAATATAAATCATAATACATTTTTTGGAATACTTGGAAAATAAAATATAATAAAGGGGTGAGCTCAGATGATCACTAAGATTAAATATTTTAGTAGAATCTATAAACATTTTAGGCAAGATGTGTAATAAAAACAACAGTGTTTTAAAAAATATATTTAAAATAATATGGAAAAAATAAATCATACATTTCCATATAAACATGCACATGGATATTATACTAGTTGAATAATCAGATGTAATAATTAATTTCATTACTAGGTCATACCTAACGTTGGACATCATTACCACATAGTCAAGGCCTCATGCGACACTTTTTGAGAGAAAGATCATTTTTGTGGAATCATTTAACAGTAAAAAATTTATAAAGTAAGCCATTTAAAATAAATGTTTGAATTAAAGGGTCCCATAAAAATTATAATCTTTCAAATTAATTAAAAATTTAAAACAATCATGTCCATATAAATAAATCCTTAAATCCATTTTTTGAACTTGAACATTAATGAGAAATATTTAGAAGAATGAATATTTAAAACTTTTAAAATGGTGTTTTAGTTAAATAGTACATTAAAATAATAATTTTGAAATGAATTTTATGAAACATGGACATGTATAATAAATATGTCCCAAAAAATACTTAAAAATAAACAATCTCGTATAATAATGATATTGAGGAATTAACCCTTACCTTGTACATTCCTTTTAGTCGAGAGTACGTTTAACCTCTTATATAAAAACCATAATATATTATTAAATAATACCTAAACCATATTAATATTTACTATATCATACATTATTCATTTATGAATTTACACTTCACAATAATAATAATTTCCATGTTAAAGAAACATTTCCGTCAATAATTGCTTTCTTTATTTTATGTGTTTTAACATGTTATTCTTGATCATATCATTCAGATCCTTATTTAAATTCTTTCAGAATATAAAAAATTAATTATATATCATATATATTCATAATATAAATTTTTACAAAAGATATATATATGAAGTGGAAACACCATTCATGGATACAACAGTATGTACGTTCACATGGACGTTGTTTCTGTTTTCTTATCATATTGAATGGGAGTAAGTGATTGAGATATATGTAATTACACACACACACACAGATATATATATATATATATATATATATATATATTTCTATTAGAATTATTATGTGATATATTACATAAATATTAATAATATATATCATTATAAACATTGTTTAATGGTGAATGTGGAAATGAATCTCTTCGCGTTGTAGAGATGGCAAGTCGTACGTATGCACGATAAAAGATACCATTTCCTTAATGATAAAATGGTAATGAATTGGATGGTATATTAATTATAATGAAATATTAACATGTTATATTTATTATTTATGACAATTATAATCATTATTATACTAATCCAAATATAAGAAGTGTTTAATAACAAACTACACCACAATTTGGATACAGTAAGTCATATGTACGCATGTATGGTGACATTATCATTCATAGGATGGTTAGAATAACGAATATGGTTGAACCATATTTTTAATAACATCATAGTGTGTATAAGGTACTAGAGTTATTTTTTGGTATGGAAATAAATAATAAAATAAATTGGATGAAGAAAAGAACTTTGAAAGAGGTGATAAAATAATTATCTCTTTTTTGGGTGTTTCCATTTGATTTGGGAAAAAGGGATTTATAAGTTGCCTTTATACTCACGGGAAGGTATCTAGGTTTAATAAATGGATGTTAGGAGGTTATTTGGTCTGGGTTTGACCAATCCAAATGGCTTTGGATGTGGGAATTTGATAGAAGGGGAAGTTCCCTTTTATAAAAGAGGTGAGGGGAACTTTAGGAAATTCTTCAAATATTATTATATAATAAAATCATTTTTGGTTTCTAATGTCTCAAAATGGATTTAATTCAATGATACAGTGGTTATGGGTCGAAAACATCTAAACAAATATGTTTATGAAAAGTTTAGGTCTTCATAATAACCTTATTTTTTAGATGTAACTCTTGGTTAAATAGTTTAAATGTTACCATCTATCTGTGTATTTTCATATTATATGGTTAATAAACCTTCTAAATAATAGAAATAGAAACCAAAGTTGTTCATTAATTACACATATATTATTATATACATCCTTTGTCTGAACCGTATATTATTAGGATTATTATATCATTTAATAATATATTATTTGTTTCAGAAACTCATTTTTGTCAATTTTGACACTATTTAGTATATGGTTTTTTGTGAAATTATTAAAAACATCATCCCATCAAATAAAATTTTCTTAATAAAGATGAAAATGTAAAATTAATCGTTAAAATAGTGGAATTCATTGAATATATCAATTTAAAATTATTTAGTATTTATAATATCAATTGTTATAATCTTTCATTAATAAGGTAATTACAGCATCATCATTGTGTCATAAATAAATTTATTTATCGAAGTTCTGAATTTATCACTTTTAACTCTTCTAAAAATAAAATAATAATAAATTTACTCTTATAATACAATTCATTAAAAAAGATAATATTTTATTTATATGGATTTTTTTGATCTATATAAACTTATACAGTGGAATTAGGACACATGTTAGTGGAAATATAATATCTTTTTTACCTTTAATTACCATATTTACTTTTAATTGTTGTAATAAAAATTCACAATATACTATTCACAAAAAATTATTTTCACCTTATTGAACAACATTTTACTTACTGATTTCAACTATGTTTCTTGGATTTTTGAAATTCAATTCACAAAAGCATTAAAATTATGTCTTATGCAGATTTTCATATGTGCCTAAAAGGCAGGTAAAAGACGTTAAAAAGTTCAATAAAATTTTATACATCTAATTTTATTATAAAATGACTCAAATGATTTAAATTTAAAATATATATTTATTATATATATATATTTCATTTTGATAAATTTAAATAAAATAAATAATTATTTAAATAAATGTTGGTTTAAAACATTAACGCAATGTTTTCACTTTTCATTAAAAAATGAATGTTTTCAGAAAAAAACCAAAAATTCACCATATTAAAATTTTGATATTCCAAATTCAAAAATAAATTCCATTTTATTAAATTAAAAACATATAAGATTCATTAATTAAATTAATATTAATTCTCATTATCAAACCCAAACTGCTGGTTAAAAAAACTATCAAAATATTGATATGTGTTTATGTCATGATTAAAAGTTAAATTACTTATAATGTCGTTCAGTGTATTAAATAATAAAAATACAATCTAATTATACCTCCAAACCATTCAAATGTATAATTTAACACTATAAATTTTTTTGATTAAAAAGTTATTTTTGATTAAACATTAGTATTTTTCACTATTCATCAAATTAAGAATGTTATCATAAAAGTAAAAAAAAATTATCCATATGCCCCTGTTCTAAAGAAGAATTTAATTTCATTAAATTTAATATATAAAAGTTTCAAATATTTGTTTTAAAAAGGGTTCTCCATTACAAGGATTTAAAATTGCATTATTTGTAATATATATCTTTTATCAGAAAAAAATGAATTTGTTCTTATATTGTGTCTATGAAACATATAATCTGGATTCTAAATTTATATAGATTATATAAAATAACAATTTTAGTTTATACTATTCATAACCTATTTTTGAATGGCTTGTTTGATAAGTCATGTTGTGCTCGAACTCGGTGTTGCGTGTATCACATGTTATTGAATAAAAAGCTATAAAATATTGTGGGGTTACAGAAGTGGAAGAAGTAAAAGAACCCATGAAACTAGAGTTTTTACTAGTGGATATGCCACCAAAGCATTGTAGAGGCCCTCCACCCTAGGCACAACCTCTGGCCCAACATCACCCACTTCAGAAACGACAGGCACCCCCGTGCAATGCGCTGTCGCCGCTAAGATGAGATAACCAGGATCTAACTCCTTGATAGGCTCCTATATCCCCTTTGTTAAGGTAAGGCTCCTAAGGCCCCATTCCTATATTAGAGAAACTAGGCCTACTCATTTTTTGAGGCTTAGGTCCCCAGTTATTTTCACAAATCCATGTAATAGGGAATTGTACGTTTTCATGAATGCAGGAGACCAGAAAAGGAGGATCTCACTAATCTCCCCAACTATAGCCCCTAGGAATGGATCTTGGGTAACACCCTCAAATATTGTTATGTGATTAATGACTGGTTTCAAGACAAATTCGACAACAAGATAGTCAGGTTTGGCCCAGCTCCGGCACATGTGGCATGTGTATTCGTGAAGCCTGATAGCCACAATGACATCAATGGCTATTGGCAACAGGTTTCTACCCGTGGGTCCCAGAAGTTCGATGACTGGATGGATATTAAGGCAGTCTCCCATTCCCATGGTATTATCCCTGCAAGCCTGAATGAACTTGAACCTTCCAAAAACACCGCTTCACCCGCAACTAGTACCTTTTCCCCAATGGCTCAGCCATCTTCTTTCTAGAAGAGTAATAATCGACAGGGAAAAGGAAGGCAATGTACCTCGCCAATTCCATCATCATCCCATACTATTAGTGACATCATTCCGAAAAATATGGAAATTTATCTCGTGATCTATCCTGTAGAGGATGATTCTTCATGTGAGGGTCTAGGGTACACCTCGGTTAACACCATAGAGTTTGTAAACCTCTAAATGATTTATGACATTGAGGATCCTTAAGAAGATCCTCCCAATGATCCCAGCTATCATTAGAGTCAATAGATCCACATCAATATGGGTCTTTAGAGTTCCCCAATCAGCATTTCCAGCTAGGATGTGCATTCTACCAAAACCAGTTAGTAGGCCCAGTACTTAGCTCAGAACGCACAACCTTATTATCTTGTGCCATCAGGTCCGCCTTCACTGCTGTTTTTGCTACTTGATTAGCCAGAGCCACCTCAACTATGTCAGGATCAACCATGCTCTGCCCTGGACCACTCTCAGTCATTCAGCCCTCATCCGACAATCACTCCACAGACATCGACGAATGAGCATCAGGATTTTCCCTGCACTAGTCTGCCACTGGTCCAGCTGGCAGGGCATTCCAGACCTCCTACAATAGTGCGACCTTTTGTAAATAGAATCTCACACATGACACAAAATTATGATTTCCTCAAACAGCTTTCTATCATTCCAGTAAGGATCTCTATCCTTATCCCCCTTTCACCTATCATAATATATGTTTGAGGACCTCACCACGGCCTTAATATGACCCCTCCAGTTTGAGACAGAGGGTGCATCCGAAAAAAACATCCATGATGAGGCGGTCGAGCATGATGAATTCCATGACATCATCTCATTCTTTGTAGAGGATGAAGGATCTCCCATTCATGGGAAAATTCTCCCACAATATGTCACTAGAAAGTATAATGGAATGGGGGATCATCGGCGTCTTGTTGTCAAAGGCTTCAGGATCAACCAAATCCTAACTCAGAAACTGTGAACATTTGGGCTGTTTGAGGATGATCTAAGTCCCTCTGACCTAAAAATTATGGTTTCTGATAGGACAAAACAGACACAGGTTGGAAAATTCCCCTTATGACCCTGTTCAGTGGCCTATTTTCTAGCACTAAGTTCATGGTCGTTTCGCATGACGCTTCTTACAAAGCATTGATGGGAAGGTCATGGCTCCACCTTCATGAAACAATTCCATCATCATATCTTTAGTTCATCAAGTACTTCCTTAATAGTCATTGGGTGTAATTCTTGGTGACATGTCTCCCTTTTCGTCTGGTGAAGCCCAACATCTAGATGTTTACTATTACAAGAACAATGAAAAGTAGATTTCGGCTAATGAGGATGAGCATGATATTACTGCGACCAACCCATGGACAGATGAAGATGATTACTACATCATTCCAATAAACCAATTAGAGCCTATAACCCCAGACATGGGACAATGATTCATTTTTTCTGGAACAAGGTGGATCGCATTCCCCAGTCTATATGACACCATAAGATCACCTCAAACTCTTACAAAAATCATGATCGATTGATCCCATAGACCCCAAACCCATAAGGTACCATGATTTCCAACCCCTGGAAATTAAAATACATCATATGTTCTTTTTTCTGGGCAGGGATAAATTGGATCAGGCCGGTGCAACACTATTACTTCGATATCATCAAGAATGGCCCCTTAGGACGAAGACCAGATGAGATCAAATCGACAACATTCATCATTTTAGATTCGATAGCAAAAGAGTCTCCCTATGTAGTCTCCACTACCACTTAGGAAAGTACCTACCTCCGATCATGATTAGTCAACTCAAAGGAAACTACTCCAGCCGTGGTGCTTTAGTAGTTCTCCAGTGTGGTGCGACGACGCCGCATCTTTGGTTTGTTTTCAATGGTGCGGCGCAACGGCGCCACACTTCTCCCCCTTTACTTATAAAAAATCTACTCGGTGCTTGGGCACCGCGTTGCCTTGCTCGCCGCAACAATATCAAAAACATGAAAGGGGAGGAGTGTCGGCCGTGTTCGGGTGGTCTGACCTCTTCCCATTATCACGATAACAGGTGGTTCATAGAAAAGGAGAAGCGGCAGAAGATTTTACGAACTAACAAATAAAATAAATCCCCACTTCAATGTTGTTGTCGAACGAGTGTTCGTCGCGGAATTAACCGTCGCGAAGGAGAGGATCGTCGTGGAAGGAGAGGATCACAGTGGAAGAAGAGGATCACTGTGGAAGGAACGTCGTTAGCATTAGGTGATCTCCGAGGAAGGCGTCTCTCGCTGTCGTCTGCCATCAGAGGTTGGCGTTCAACGTTGACGGTGGTGCATTCTTCACTTTCTTCGTCGAAGAACGAAGAATCTTATCTTTTTCTCCCAAAAGCTTAACACAACACAAACCCAACCATAATAAAATAATTCCATCCCTTATTTTATTATCAACATAAGAATTTGAAATTTAAAAGATAAGAAACTAAAAATTAATTCATGGAATTAATTGTAACGATTTAACCGCAAAATTTAACGAGGCGTTTCTTAAACAAAATAAAAGTAAGGTTTGAATTTCATTAAAAAGGGGGGTTGCGGGTGCGTTACTTCGAAGGAAAGAAACGGCGGGACTCGTGTGGGCCCCACCTTATAAATATCCTACCAAGTGGGTAGGATATGGTGGGTCCGACCTTATCTGCTTAACTTAGGTTAAGCCGCATTATGTGAAATAAAATAATGTGTCGCACCACTATTATTTTATTTCTTAACTTAACCCCAAAAATTAAAAACCACACTCGAGTAAACACAGCTCTGTAAAAGGTGCTTCTAAGCAAAAATCGGCACTGCGATTCCATCGGTGCCCTTAGAATTCGATTCTGAGAACCGGTTTAAAAGTTAGAAAAACCCGCTCGTTCGTTCACTGAACGTACCCGAGCTAAACTTCAGAAATTGATTCCGAGAACACCAGGCTTCGGAATCAGGCGCCGTCATAAATTGCATTCTTGTAAAATATCACAGAAAATTTAGAAAAAAAATTTCATTGAATTATATGGGTCTTTACATCCCAGTTGTCACATTTTGTATCAGAGGAGGAACCCGGCCTTAAGTGCAGTGCACTGCCTGGGTTGAGATGTAGGGCCCACAATGAGGGCATTGTTCTCTAAAGGGGGGAGGGGGGAGGGGGGTGATTGTAACATCCCCAAATGATAAAGGGTTAAATGACTAAATGATATTAATCATGTCAATAAGGTGCACCTTCCTTTTCGTGAGAATTTCTGATTAAAAATCCATAGTTAAGCATGCTTGGTTTGGAGTAGTGATCAGGATAGGTGACCTCCTGTGAAGTTTCCCAGGGTGTGTGTGAGTGAGGACAAAGAACACTGGAAAGGACATGTGTTGGAATGTGGAGACTATCATTAGTCAGATGACCCGTTCAGGAACGTGGGTGAACCCTGGGGTATGCCCCATGTGTCTGCGGGGCAACTAGTGGTACCTGGTGGACCAAGACCCGATGACCATGTTAAGGAGGGGTGGCTGTGCTGTCATCAGGACACAGTTTTCACATCCAAGCATAGGAATATGTACCCCAAAGGGCTCGCATGAGTGCACCGGAGCACATGAGCACTTGAGTGTGCCATCGTGGGTGAGGCCACGACGAAGAAGGGGTAAGCCGAAGCCTGCGGGGGCGGGAGACAAAGTCTAAGGATACCTTGGTGTGTGCTATGTTTTTTATGTGCCTTCCTTCAGATACTCAGGATTATAAATGGGTCACAGATGTCATGCCAATTCAATGTAGAATGGGTTATTTCATGTGAAAAGGGATCTGGGTTGTTGGATGGCGTTGCGCACGATCTGGTCTGTCAATATTGATCCCGCATTAAACCCTCAGCAACCACACAACAACACTACATGTTTGTGGACCGTTTGATCATCCTTAGTTCTAATATCGGCCATTTTTGGGTATTAAAATGTTGTGTCGATCTTGGACCATCTGATCAAACTCAGATTTAATCTGAGTCGCCTAATTCATTTTTAAATCACGGACGCAACCCAACCATTGGATCATGGTCGGACATGATCCTGACCATCTATTTTTCTTATGGTTTCTTCTTCTGGCACCATCTTCTTCTTCCCCATGGAGTTCACTGCACAGGTACCATACACACTATTCTTGCACCATTTTCTCCACATTTTATAGCCTCTAGTCCCCCACCTCACACGTGGTTTCTACAAGGACCGACCCTTGGTCTTTTTATAAATGATTTGGGCCTCAGATCCCTTTAAAATAGCATAAAAATATTTTGTATAGATTTATTTTATTAAATACACCTAAGGCACCCCAAGGAACCCATCAAATAATCTGCACTCAAACTCTAATCATGCATCAATGAGTTCTCCCAATCACCTCTTCCTTCCCAAGATATGTTAGGGGGTTTTTTTGTCTTTCTTATTGAGTTTAAGTGTTATATTAATGTATAGTTGTCATATAAATATATATTCATCTTCCGATTTGAGTTTGAACCTTTCTTTTCCTGATTTAGAGCATCACAATTTTGAGTTATAGGGTATTAGTTGACCCGAAGCAAGAAAACCTCATGCAGAATTATTTTCATAACATATATTAAAATAGGTTACATATATATATATATATATATATATATATATCTATGTGCGTGCATGTGTCTAACAATAAAAATATTTATAGCCCCTTGGGTTTACAGAAACTCCTCTTGTCCATATTTAAGATTTCAAAACATTGGATTCGAAGTTAATTTAATTACATTAACATGAGAAGAACTATATTTTTTATAAATAATTTTACCCAATTATGTATGTTAATATATATAAATATATACATAAGTTCACATATTTTATAAACCTAACCTGATTTGGTTTTTAATTAAGTGATAATGGATTATTAAATTTGTTTTAAAGTATCCATTATTTATAATAAATTATTAAACCTAGTATAATTATCAAAACATATAAATACACATTGTGTATATATAGTTATAGTTTCCCAATCCCTAATTTAATTTATGGTTTTTTAGAATTTAAATAATGTATTTATGTAATTAATACATGTAATACATTAATGAATTTCAGTCCTTGTGTAAGAGAATAAGTATTTATGTAAATATGTATTTCATAATCCACAAAGTAGTACAATCTTGTTTTTGTTAAAGAACCTTTAATCATATTAGACATGTTACAATTTCCTATTTCGAAGGTATTATTTGATTGAACTTGTGGTGTTTTATAATTAAAAGGAATATAAGTTTTTGATTTGACCAGAATATATTAAAGGATAAAATGTTGTTTTAAACCATGGGATCATATAATGCCCACTTAATGTTTTATCAACTGTACTGATTGTTGTTAGTTAAGTCATTATGTAATCTAACTTCCCTATCACTGACACTTTTATCATCATATTAAATAACATGAATTTTCATTCATGGAATAATGATTTTATATTAAAGAGATGTCATCTTAACATCTCATAAGAAAAATCCATTCTCATCCATTATTTGATGTTTTTTAGTAATCTTATCATGTGAAAAGAATGTATAAAAATCCATGTATGCCTTCGATAAACTCTTACTTCCATATTTTCAATGTTATCTCTCATATTATGTATTTTTAAATTAAATGGTGTCATTTTTCATTTTATTTATAGTTCCACTCAATGATGCACGCATGTGGCATATCATAATAATGGGATAAGAAACTAAATTTCTCAAATTGGTATGGGAAACCATGAGTAATGCTAAGTAAAATTTAAATAATCGTAGTGGTATATACACCATTCAAATCAGACTAGAAAATATGAGGAATTTATTGGACAAGTATGTTCCGGGTTGGGGAATGGTAAAATTATGCTCTCCGGGTTGGGGTCCAATTACATCAGACCCTCCGGATTGTAGTCTGGTTACAGAGGCTCTCTAGGATCGAGTCCGGTTATAGAGGTTGTCTGGGTTGGGGTTCGGTTACAGTTAGCCCCTAGGTCCTGGCATAAGGCCTTGAAAAAGAAATTAAAGTCCATTATTATACCTACCTTCATTATGTTTATGACAATTAATTAAACAAATGTATATTCAACTAGTATAATACCCATGGTTAAGTTCTAGAGCATATGAGTTTTAGAAAATTAATTTCTTATGGCATGACAAGTACACTCAGTAAATTACTTTTAGTGTATGAAATTGAAGTAATTACCTTTACATGAAACTCTGATTATTCATTACTCTTAGCTATTTAATTTGTGAGAACATATTCTTATGTCAAACATTTTTATAATTTATTTTATTTTTTACTCCAAATGATCTTTCCTATAATCGAATCATGTATTCTTATAACTCGTTTAGCATGTTTTTAATTGGGAACATTTATGACATGTTACATGTGTTATTGATTTTATTTAAGAGAAATAATTTATTGAAAGTTTTAATGAATGTTTTAAAAATTTGTATTTGTTTATTTTATATCCACTTACACTAGGCATTCGTATGCTCACCCTACTATTTTTATTAAAAAATTTCATGTATCATTTTACTCTAAAGAAGTGTTACCTAAGTGGCTGATTTCCTAGAACATGAACCGAATTCGATCCTTTATATGTGGAATGATATGTAATTTATCAGTGCATGTTTTTGGTTAAATGCCAGACATCATGATATTAGGAACCACCCCTGGAATTATGGGGGTTGGGTTATCCCAGTTGGTATTAGAGGATTCGGTTAAGAAAAAATTGAAGAACCTGAACATAAACAATGAAAAATAAAATTACTTATGAATTTATAATTATGAGGATCTTCTTAATTTTAATATGGAAAACGAAGGCACTAGACTTCTGTCTCTTCCCAATGAGGCCATTGGAAACATAATTTCATTCGCTAGCCAAGAATATTTTATAAACTACGCCCATATTCATACATTATGAAAAAATCTCTATAACATATCCAAGTCCCCCCCCCAAAGTACTACAACTCAACCCAAGAGTAGGTTTTGATAATATATTTATGATGCAATCCCAATTTTATTTCTACACATGAATGGGAAAGTACCACGAAGTACTTTTTAGATGCTTCACTATGGTAGAAGGGCCTTTTAGCTCATGGATTTCCAAGAAGATGCTGCAGTGAGAGACCTCCACACGACATATATGTGTCACATTTTTTCCTATGGCCGTTTTTGTCAAGTGACGGACTCTGATATTATTGAATTTGAAGCCTCCCATTCATTGTACAGACAAAAAGTACATACTAATGTCTCCCAGTTGTACACCCCTCATGCCAAATTCGGAAGGCCCAAAAAGTGCACCCAAGAGATTGAACTAGACTTCTCAGGTTCCATATGGTTTAGGGACATCAGGTGTTTTGAACTTGATTTGGGGATTCATGTATTAGGGAACTGGGGAAACCATTAGCCATTTCTTTCCAATATACCAGTGGTTATATGAGAATATAAATTGTTTTATTTTCACACAGATATCTTTTCATTTTTTATACTTTTAGATGGGTTTCATAGATTGGAATTTCAAAAGAAAATTGAGGGAAGGATAGTCTCACATCTTATTGCTCCCAAAAGAGATACTATAGATCATCTTGGTCAAAACCTATGAGGAAGATTACTTAAAATTTTCAAGCATGCGAAGGATGTGAAAGAAAAATTATGAAATATCAAAAAGTATAGACATCATCTACTCTTGTGAGGGGAATGCTTACTTATACCACCGCATATCCAAGTTCCAACTAGCTGAATACAGGAGAAGGGGAAAATAACAAGTAGTGATTTTCTTATGTTTCAATCTATCCCAGAACATCCCAGCTAGAGCTGGGTTCCAAGAGGCTTCTTTGGAGGGAAACTATTCTTAAACCTACATGCACCAACTCCTCAGTTTCTGCATGAACAACCACATCCATAACATAGATGTTCTCAATCAGGAGATATCCCAGCAAGTCATTAGAGTGTTTTTCCATTCAGAAATCTCTAAACATTCCACTTTTCGAGCCTCACTCTCGAAGCCTGAATGAACTATACATTAGTTCAACCATTTATTCCCATGGTGTGTTTGGTTTAGGGAAGGAGAAGAGTTGAACACTAATCTGGTAATTCACCGGGCCACACTAGAGGACACTCCATGATGAAGGATGCGTTGAAACTTGAAAGGGATTCTTTTAACGAGGTTATGTGAATGGAATTGAGAGGAAGCAATTCTTTGAAGGGGGAATATTTTAACACCCCAAAACATGTATCTCGTATAATGATAATATTATGTTTTTATTTTTTATTAATATTTGTTTTAACTGAAAAAAACCATAAGATAGACATAATGAATTTCATTTAAAACATGACACCGAAGTCTTTACAATATATCAGTATCACAAGAAACCATTTTACCCAAAAATAGCTATTAAAAACCCAATCAAAATTACAGGGAGACCACTCAAAACAATGAGAACCCCTGGAAGATAATATGTGTCCTTATAATCCATCATAATGAACATAAGAATGGATGTTGCCACTATGGACACACTAAGCACCAATGGTTTTATGTGAACCATCTTCTTCCTTGTATGGAGTTTTAGAACACCCTAAGGCTTTGTTATATAAGACACTAATTTGATGTTTCCCTGGGTGACCGTAGAACACTAACATAAATAAAAATAGATGTTGGCCTTGTTGGAGAACTATTTGAAAACATGTGAGTATAAATTAATTGTACAAATAATTATGTTATGGATTGAAAAATTATAAAACCACCCCAATTCATGAACATTAAAAATGACATGGTGAAATAATTTGAATTAATCTTAAGTGATTTTGAAATGTAATAAGGAATTAAAAACAATTTGTAAATATTTCAAATATATTATAATGATATTATTTTCTTATTCATTGTTTTAAACTATGTTTAATTACATATAATTAAACAATGTTTTTCAATAAACTATGTATTGACTTCTGTAATACTAGTATAAGAATTATCATTCAATTTATAACTTTGTATGTTGTATGTTTAGTGTATATAGATAATTTGAGCTTAGATAAAGTATAATTTGAATTATTTATCCTTTTAATGGTTAAATAAATGTTTTTTTACAAGGATAAATTTTATATAGTTTTAATATATGTATAGTTTTCCTTAAGACATTATAATTTTTATAAGTGTTTTATAAAAAAATAGCCCTGCTAGGAGCAGTCCATTATAGGTGGGCCAAGGGATGAAGATCACTCTAGGAGGATGATCCTAGCCTCAGGCCAAGGCAAGGCCGACCCAAGCGAATGAATAGGTACTCGGAAGGGCTTTCAAAAGAACATGGGATCATATGAGCACATGAGCACACCACCGTGGGTGCTAGGCCACAACGAATTATGGGTAGGGAGAAGCCTTTGAGGGAGGGAGCCCATGTATATGGATCCCTAGGTGTGTGCTGTGTTTTTTTCATGAGCCTTTGTTCAGAGACTCATGCTCATAAAGGGGCTGTGGATGTCTTGATAATTCAATGTGGGATATGTGTTTTTTGGTGAAAAAGGATCTAGGATGTTGGATCGTGTAACGCGTGATCTGGGTCGTCGTTCCTGATCCCACGTTCGACCCTCAACAACCTCAGAACACCACAACATTTTTGTGGACCGTTCGATCAACCATAGATATCATCTTGGCCATTCGAGGGTTTTAAAACGTTGTGTTGATCTAGGATCCTCCGATCAAACTCAGATTTAATCTGAGATGCCTAATTCATTTTTAAAACACGGACGCATCCCAACCATTGGATCAAAGTCAGACAAGATCTTGACCATCCATTTTTCTTTTGATTTATTCTTAATGCACCGTCTACTTATACTCTGCAAATTGCACTGCACCAGTATCCTCCACAATATTATTGCACCATTTTTCTCCAATTTTGACATACACTGGTCCCCCACCATTCACACAGTTTCCATAATGACCGACCCTTGGTCTCTTTATAATCTATTTGGTCCTTGGATCCCAAGAAACATTCATTAAAATATTTTTTATAGGTTTAGTTTTTAATGTACACTCGTGGCACCCCAAGGAACCCCTTGGATATTCTATACTCAACTCCCAGTAGGATTCGACAAGTTCTCCCAAGCCCCTCTTCATCCTCAAGCTAAGGTAGGGGATTTATTTTTTTCATTCTTCTTCAGTTTAAGTGGTATATAAATGTTCATTTGTTATGTAAATATAAATTAATCTTGTGGTTTCAGTATGAACCTTTCTTTACCCAATTTAGAGATTTCGGATTTTGAGTTATAGGTCATTAGTAGACTCAAAGCATGAATACCTTATGAAAACTTGTTTTCAAAGATTATATACAAATCAGTTACATATATACATATATAAATACATATGTATATAAATATATAAATATATATTTCCCTTAGGGTTTACATAGAATCTTTACATCTAGATTTAAGATTTTGAAACTCGAGCTTCGAAGATAATTTAATAACCTCATCTTGCAAAGATATATATTTTGTATAAAACGTTTTACCCAATTATGTATGTTCTTATATATATATATCTACATATGGTTATAGATGTTATTAACCTAACATGGTTTTTTTTAATGAAGTGATAATGGATTATTAAAAATGTTTTAAAGTATTTATTAATTATCAGATATTATTTAACCTATTACAATTATGAAAACTCATATATACACATTGTGTATAAACGATTATAGTTTCCAAAAATCCTAATTTCATGTATGGCTTATTAGAATTTAAATAATGTAATGATGTAATTAATACTTGTAAGACATTCATGAATATCAGTCTCTTTGTAAGCCAATAGGTATTTATGTAAATATGTATTTCCTAATCTACAAAGTAGTTCAAACTTTTTTTAGTTAAATAAAATTTAATGATATTATCCTTGTTATAATTTCATGTTTCAAATGTATTATATGATGGAACAAATTGTGTTTAATGATTAATTTTTTTTTGATTTGACAAGAATATATTAAAGTATAAAAGTGAGTGTTAAACCATTGGATCATTTTGTTCTCAATTAATGTTTTTTCAACTATAGTGATTTTTTTTAGTTTAGTCATGATGTAATTTAATTTCCTGATTACTAACACTTTTATCATCATATTAAACAACATGTATTTTAATTCATGGAATAATGATTTTAAATTAAAGAGTTATCATTTTAACATCTCATATGTAATTTCTTTTCTCTTAAATTTTTTGATGTGCTTTAGTAATCATCTCATGTGAAACAAATGTGTAATGGACCATGTATTCCTTTGATAAACTATTACTTCCATATTTTCAATGTAATTTATAATTTTATGTATTTTTGGATTAAATGGTTTCATATTCCATTTTATTTATAATTGCACTAAATGATTCATGCTTGTGGCATACCATAATAATGATATAAGAAACTAAATTACTCAATGTTGTATGGTACATGTTGTGTAACAAGAATTCAAAATTAAATATTCATAGTAGTATGAATACCTTTAATATAGGACATTACTGAACATATGAGGAATGTAATGAACCAGTATGTTCTGGGTTGGGGACTAGTAAAAGTAAGCCATTGGGTATGGGGTCTGGTTACAGCAGACCCTCCAGGTTGGAGTCTAGTTACAGTGGCTCTCCAGGATGGAGTTTGGTTACAAAGGCTCTCCAGGTTGGGGTCTTGTTATAGTTAGCCCCTAGGTCCTGGAATGAGGCCTTGAAACCTAAATTAAAGTCTAGTATTATAAAATCCTTCATTATTAGAATGATAAATAATTAAACCAATGGTTATTTTACTAGTAGAATACCCAAGGTTAATAGACAGTACATATGAGTATCAGAAATATAAAATCTTATGTAATGACATATGCACTCAGTGAAATATTTTTTAGTGTATGATATTGAAGTTATTACATTAATGTGTTACTCTAATTATTTAGTAATCTCAGTAGTTTAATTTGTGATTACATATTCATATGTCATATATGATTGGAATATATTTTATTTATTACTCCAAAAGAGAATTCCTATAATTTAATCACGCATTCTTATAACACTGTTGGCATGTTTTTAATTAAGCACTTTTATGATATGTTACATGTGTTATAGATTTTCTTTAAGGGAAATGTCTAATGGAAATTTTTAAAATAAGTTTTCAAATTCTAAATTAGTTTATTTTAAAACCCCTTACTGGGCATTCCTATGGTCACCCTATATTTTGTATTAAAAATTTTCAGGTATCCTTTTAAGCTAAAGAAGTATGATAGAAGTGGATGGTTTCTTATAAACTGAACTGAATTTGATCCACTATATGGGGTATGATGTTTAATTTATTGGTTCATGTTTTTGGTTAAATGTCACACATCATATTCTCAGGAACATGCCCCTATCATTATGGTGGTTGTGTTATCACAATTGTGGTTTTATATTCTCCCCAACTCAAATATATTACATCCTCATAATTCAAACTTATATCTCATTAATTGATATTTTAAAATACTCTTGTTTAAAATCTTACATGTTAAAAGAACTATTTAAACATGTTCCTAATTTTAGGTAAAGTAAATTTCATGATCACCATAAGACATATCTTTCAAATATGATAACATTAGTGTATACATAGAAATGTAAGATAAATCTAACAATCATGTTCCTATAACGAGTGATAGAGAAAATGTGTAGTTAAATGATGATGACAACAATGACTTAAACTGCAGTTATGAAAAGGTCATTGAAATCCTCAAAAATGATGATAAAAAGAATTTTTTTCATGATCCTTCTCCTAGAGTTGATGAATTATTTTACTCACTTACTATATAAGTAAATATAAGTTTCCAGTTAATAAACAAATTATTTTACTTTAGTTGTTCCTTGAACTATTTCTATATAATTTAATATAAAATATTTCATCATGTGGTTTAATAATACATTATATTATAAACCCTAATTTAATTTCCAACTAAAGAAAATCGTAAATGTTTATCCATTTGAACCATTAATGTATTGTGACCAAAAATTTAAAATAATTTCAATGTTATTTTTTTGTATCTAATTTATTTGTTTCATATGATTCATCTCTTTATCCAAACATCATTGTCTCAATAGTCGTAACATATTATGATTTATTTTTTCCTTCAACCATGTGTATTCCAAAAAACAATAACCTGAAAATGAATCTCTTTTATTAGCCATGAATACCATTAAATATACTTTTTTATATCTTTAACTAAAATTGAGTACCGTATAATCCCCACGATATCGATAATTCTTATAAACATTTCATTATTGATGAAATACAAAAATGTCATAATATTTAAATCCAATCATAATAACATTAATCATTCCACTTCATATATGGTAGTAGCATAATCATTACCATGATTCATTAGCCACTCATACTGTATATTCCTTTTATGCAGTAGACATTGATTTTCAATGTTTCTATATAACTATAGTTGATGAATTGTACACTGGGAAACATTTTTATATCAGTAAAATAACAAGAATAGTTTCTTTTTTTTCGTAGAAGCTAGAAACTCCAATTAATTTTAAGAAAGTACCAAGGTGATTATTTCTACAATTATTATATGTTATAAAATATCTCTTTCCCTTATTCTATTTATACATCTTTTTCCACTGTGTTCTCTTGTTCCTATGATTCTATTTGAATCCATAATACTTATATAATACTTTATCTATCTCATTATAACAAGATACTATGTGCTCATATGATGGTAATTATTGTGTGACTAGTTTCCGTTCAAATATTTACATAGGAATATAAAATAAATGATCATTATTACCCGTTTTGATCATGTGAATTGGCGTGGTTCACATTCTATCTATAAGGTTACATTTATAAATGACAACATGTACTGTTATTATATTATCATGTGTAATATAAATTAAAATACATAACAAAAAATTAAAAAATATGCATAAATAATATCATAATCATAAAAAGGTTTATTAGGGATGATTTTTTTGTAATTAACCTCATTATAGAAAAAAGTTTAATCTTCCCTAATATATGGTTTCATAAATATAGATTCCAATGTTTCTACTAGACATCGTTTGATACCAATGGTATTGAACCAACCCCAGAAGATCTTATGTACTGTCATACTTTATTATAGTGGAATGATTACAAGAATTTAAATCCTAATGTTCTAATTAGTTTCATATTTTTTGAAAACCAAATTAGATACATGGAACCCAGTTTACATTGGAAACCAAAAAAAAATTATACCTAACAAAATAAAATGATCAGCATCCTCAAAATGCATTCCAAGATTTCATCAATATTTATTGGGGAAAGGAAAAAAAATAAAAGCGATACCTAATTATCATTAAGAGTAAAGTATATATGAAGCTATTATTAATTAGTAATTTATAAAATATATTTCATGAATAAAATATTATTGAATATATAATTATAAATAATAATATGATCATTAAATGTGAACATCGATATTCTAACTAATCAAATTATTACATGAAATAATGATGATAAAGAAATTCATAGTGTTCGAAGTATTCACTATCATGATCTATCCTCCAGATATTTACTATCATTATCATCCCTCAATATATTTTATTTCTCTGTATATAAACCCTTTTTATTTATGTCAATATCTATCCTCCTAACAATTGAAGAGTTTTTGTAAATAAAAGCCAAGTGATTTTCACCAATTTCTTCTTCCCATGAGACTACCAATGCATCAAGGATTTAGAATTAACTTTTCCCTAACCTGCATACTATATATTGAAATCATTACTCATATATTTCAAAAACGTTATATAATAATGATATTTCATTATAAAATATCTATATTGAGTATAGGATACATATTTTTCAATATTTCCTCAATCAAATCATCTAATATTTAAAGTAAACAAATTATGTAAAAATGTTATAAAGTTTACTCATTAATAATATCCATCTAAAAAAATACATCCAGTAAAAAAAATTCCAATGGAAATAAATTATAATAATGTTATTGTTTCAAGATAATGATAACAATCGTAAAAGGAATTGAGAATCATTGGTATCATTTGTCACATAGAAATTTTCATATCAAAACTCCATCAATGAGATAATTTAATTTAAGACACATAAATACCATAAATAAAAAATTATTCATGATATAATATATCAAAAGGGTATGTAGATACACCACAAAAAATACGTTAGTTGTGGATGCGGCATTTATCTCATAGATCTAAAATGTGAGATAAAAATCCATTACCACTTGGTAAATTTTTAATTTATAAGCCTCATAAAGGAAATAAAATAAAATGATACATTAGATACCATGAAGGTAAATGTATTCAGGATATAAAATAAAAAAGGGGAAATATATACACCACATAATATAAATAAAGAGTGAAAATGGTGTATTCCAGATAGAAAGAGTCGAATGACAAGAATAACTAAACTTGTGTTCGACTTGTCACATCGGTATTTATGTTCCTAAATAAAAAATTTATGTAAATTATTTAGAGGATTTATAAAACATTTAATTTTTAATTTTTATATTTAATGCACTCATAGAAATTTTTTTAACAACAACTAAAACAAATTCATTTATGGCAGGTGTTTTAACAATATTTTGTTAACGTGTTAAAAAAACAATGGCAGGTCTACTATGGTCAATGGGGTAATAATATAAACATATAAATAATAATATTGATGACATTATTAATATATATATATATCAATTAGAATGTCAAAACCATTCAATAATGATGGTTTTGAAAACGATCCAATGTTAAAATAATGGATATTGTAAGTTGTACGTACACATAATTAACATTGTCATTTTTTAAAGATCCACATTGAATGTATGTAAGTAACATTTTATTTTTAAATATTTATAATTATATCATAAATATTTTATTATTTAGTAAAATATATTTATATATATAAATCATTTGATATAAAAGTAATCACGTCTTGTTGAGGAGGCGGTAGTCCATAGATTCATGAGAGATGTTTTCTCCTTTTTTATACAAACAGGGTTATAATAAAGATTATATATTTTATTTATTGAATGGTAATTATTTAATGAATTAAATATATATTTCATGTTTGTAGAATATATTTAATTAGACTCTTCCTTAATACATTCTGTTTAATGTGTAAACATATCGCACCACTATGAGAAGGTAGTAGTCCACATATCCATAAACGAATTTATTATATTCTAACAGAATAGAATTCCTAATGAAATGTGTTCTATAATATTTAATGAGAAATATGGAAAAAATATATATATTATAAATCCCTTAAATTTTTTTCCAATCATAATTACCAACCCTCATATGTGGTAAAGAAAACCTGAATGACATCGTTTCACATGGTGGATGTTTTTTATACTCATGAACGACAATTTCATTACCCATTTGATGTATGTTTGTATAGTCATAGGTTTAACACTTAACATAACAAAATACTAGTGTATTGAGTAAAATTATGTTATCATTTATGAATTTAATAATAATAATTTATTGTTTTTAGTAAGAAATAAATCAAAACATCTCATTGAAGAATGTTGTTTCTTTTTCGGATAACTACTTAAAGTTTATCCAAAAGGACCACTATAGATTGATTTATACCGAAATTTGTGATTATAATATTAGGGGAGATTAATAAAGAGTTTTTTGGGCATCATTGGGATGATCCAATGTATATTGAGATGTTTGAGGAAGGGTAATATTGGATTCTTTTTTATAGTCGAGGATGAGTGACATTATTGTAAATACCATAATGTAAACACAATTGAGAGGTTAAATTTACCTAATGTGCTTGAAAAATGAAAAAATAATGTATTAAATGGGACATATGTCTGAGAAAATTCCCAAAAGACAAAAATTATTTAATTTTTATAAATTCTTTGTTAACATTTAATTTTCCCCATTTTTACCATTTTTTTCTATTAAGGTAAAAAGATTTCTAACCAAAATATTTTAACCATTATAACAATATTAAAGTAAATTTTTTTAGAAAATATAAACACAATTTTTTCTAAATGTGATATATATAAATCTCATATTTGGTGAAAAAAATTTTAAAACAAGCACATGTGACACGTAAAAACACTACTCTAACCTGAACTATGAATAAATTGTTTCTAAATACTAGTGGTCAACATTTTAACTAAAAAAGATAAATTTTTCTATTAATAGAAAATACAATAAATTTATTAAAATTTAAAAATATCATGGAATAATATATGACTTTTAGTTATTATTATTATTTTTAACAAAATATTATTTATTATAAAATAACCTTAATGTCTATTTTGACATAATTTACATAATATAAATTTAAAATTAGAAATACAATGATATAATTAAATTATATTAAATTAAAATATGTGTAACATGATATTTTAATCAAAAAAAATTGATTAACACAATAATTAATTCTATTTAGTTAACTATTAATGTTTTCATCATCATTAATTAATTTAATTATTAACTAAATAATCCACAGGAGAGTGTTAATTAATTTTTAATGTTAATAATCCATTAGGAAAATTATGGATAATTAATTATGAAAAAAATAAATTATTTATCCTTTAAAAAG
This sequence comes from Viscum album, assembly GCA_963277665.1. NCBI lineage: Eukaryota > Viridiplantae > Streptophyta > Magnoliopsida > Santalales > Viscaceae > Viscum > Viscum album. Next base: position 766,540,427 of record OY728150.1, read on the forward strand.
AATAGTATAATTAAGAATATTTTTTTTCAAGAACTCACATCTTTATAAATGTTAATGGTAGGGAATGATCCATTTTTGGTTTTTTCCTTTTATAACATATTATATAAGTTAAATTCCTTGAATAACATCCCAATAACTCATACAATTATAACTAAGAGGTGATATAATATAAATATCGACATCAAATGGATTTAAGAAAATTATCTAGGTCATTTCTCCCTTATGATTAATGTTTTCCCACTACGTAAACTAATATTCACTTTAATCAATGTAATTAATTTTATTTACATTGACTAATTATTTATATAATATTTTTTATCTTATAAGTCTACATATATTTTAATTATTGAAAGAATTTAAATAATTTTCAATAATAAAATAACATAATTGGAAAACTTATACTTAAATATTATCCTATAGATGTGGCTAGAAATTGGGTTTGTAAAGTAAAAATGTTCAAAAGAGCATTATGTTTTTATGTATAAATTAAATATACAAATTATACAATGACCTAAATTGAATTCATATATTTATAATTGATCTATTTTATCATTATAAATAGTTATAAATAAAAAATATCATTAATTATAATTTAATTAATGTGGTAGTTTTCAACAAAAATGCAGTATTTTTTCATTATTCATCAAAAATGAAACATCTCAGAAAAATAAAATGTTTTATCTTTAAGATAATTTTGATATTCATAGTTATTTTTTCAAAAAATTAAATTATTAAATGTTTCATAAATTATTTTTAAAATAGGTGTTTCATTAAAAGGTGGTAATACTCAGTTTTGAGTGCAAAATAAGATATCTCAGTGGGTGTGTAGTGTATTAATAACATGTTGTCGTAAAAAAAATAGAAACATAATTAATTTTTTTGAATTTGGAATTTATTTAAACTATTGGAGTAAAATAATCTTTCCACCACTTTTTGTCTAATCAGGATTTGATGATGAAAATCCTATGGATCTCAATATATCATTGTGAATTCATAGGAAAAGTGGTTGTATTTTGAATTTTTTAAGTAGATATATGTTTATTTGAACATCCCTAATACACACCTTATAGTATGAATAACGCACACATTTTACTTTAGTTTCATAAGAATCTACGGTTCCTCTTCGCGTTAAATATAAAATTCTATTTGGAGGGGCCACACGCCATTTAACCCAAGAATACTGGATTAGTGTGTACAAAATGTACATTCCTATGATCCCAAGTCTCCCTACATGACGTGTACTGATGCACATAGATAATGGTAGCTTCACACATACATGGATAAAATCAAATATATTTTCTAAGGTTGTTGAGCCTTGCCATGTAATCCCCAAACACTTCATATTGTTCTAAACAGTCATTGTTCCTAGTACCAGAAGTGGCTCATCCATGAAGTGTTGTGGGAACACATGATGGGGTGTCCCCATACACATCATGTACCTTTTAATCTCCTTTAATGAAAGTTCAACATCACATATGTCCTTTTTCTTGGACTCATATTTTAGTCCCTGAGTATCCTATACTTAGTTTATATCTAAATAGAGTGTGATTGTGGCCTCTGTTGTGGATTTTATATATGATTCAAAATGTTCTAGAAATGGAATTTATTTTGGCATCAATTTCTAGCTGCAAGGGATTGGAAGGAACATTATAGAGATACCCACATGTTAAATTATGTAGTTATTAGTCTATCTAATGAGGGTTACCCCTTATGGATTTTGGGTCTGGGTCCTCTATTTGATGAGTGGTACCCCTACAGAATAGCAGTATAGGTTATCCATACACTAAGTGGAACCACTAGTGTAATAGGGGGAATTTCCAATATCTATGGGGTGGTATCCCCAGATGTACCACGATACAGATCCTATACCAACAATGTATCACACATTACCTTATTTTTTTGTGTTCCCTCTGTCTAATTAATTATACCACCTGACATTCCTGGTCATGGGTCTTCCATATACTGAGTTGTAACACCCTCTATAATTAAGTTGTTTATCATCAATCTACTTTTTTGTACCTCAAATCGGATTGGGAGAAGGTCCTCCTAATAGTGAAAAGAATATTCTAACCCATTAGTTCATGTTTCCTATACATGAAGATTTTTCCCCTTTATTGTGCGTCACAGCTGGAAGGCATGGGTCCTCGACACGTTGACTTCTTTTTTCTGATGTGTGGGATGCTGGTAATCATTAAAGGAACCCTAGAACAAATTGAACTATTTACTAGGATGGGATGTGAGATTAAGATCCCCTTTATCTATTGTTTTGGATTCTCTTAAATGAGAATATATATATATGTTATATATGGTATTATATTTTTTACTCACTTTCTCTAGGTTGATATATTCATCTATTCTTGTTGTGTATCTTAATTCCAAAGTTCATATTTTAGGGCATCAAACTAGGTATGTATATAATTATACATACATGGGATTTTCCCACATGTGTAATATCTTATGCAGACAATATGCATGTTAGTAGTGATTAAAATGGAGCTTAAGGATACCTATTACATTTAAAAATGTGTTGTTGTTCGAGTAAAGAAATTTTAAGATATGATCTCTCACTATTTAGATTAGTTTTTTTTTCAGTTTAGGATATATTTCATGTTGGAATATATTTTTTTCCATTTACATTTTTGTTTATGTAATGTCTCCAATCCAGAATCCACTAAATCGATGCTTTGAGCTAAGCATGCCTCCATGAACACCAAAGGTTTCCAACTAGCATTGAGGGTCTAATGAGTCACATGGGGAGACTATTCCCTCTTTACTAGAGTAATCTACAACAGATAATAATTTTTATAATGGAAAAAATAAAAAAGAATCAACAACATGAATACATGACACATTCCCAAATAAACTAGGTGCAATACTATACAACAGTAAATATGCCATGTTATGCTACAATTCAAGTGAATGAAACCCGAAATAAAGTAAATGTAAAAAATTCCCATTGAGTCACGACTCTATTTCTATATCCCAATTCATGTAAATCCCAATCCCAAATCAATTTTTTTTATAGGTCCCTTTCTATTTATCTGAACTACAACCGAGAAATCTACTCGGGTACCCAACGGTGGCCCGGGCTAGGGGTGAGTACAAAACATAGTGGGCCACCACCAACGATGTCTACAAAATATTGTTTCTAATAGAATGTGAATGAAAGCACAAAATAAATTGTATGTGAACAAAGGATAGTTCAGGTTCCATAAGTTAACAAGTTCATTTAATTAATCCCTAGAATTTATCACAACATCAATTCTTAATCTGTTTAATCACATGTTACATGGTCCAGACATAATTATCATATACGCAAGTGTATAAGTCAATCATTCATGATGAATTGGGGAAACAATAAAGTCTCTATATCAATAGGGATACAAATATCAAATAAATCCATTATTCTCACCTCGAAGACCAAGTTTGGGTGGAATGCATCCATATGTGGAATAAATACTTCGCCCCCTTACCCAACCCACACATTTTGTGGTGGAGTTAAGAGCCTCAGGCTAACTCGACCTGTAAGAATATAACCTCATGTATATACCCTACTCTACCAAGCCATGTTCAAATTCAGATTTATCATATCACTAAAACCATACCATAAAACAACCAATCATATATAATGCCATTGAATATCACAATCCACAACCACCAAATGGGGATTACTACTATTCCATAACCCATTAATACATTTACCATTTACAATTCATATCAATTTAACCAAATTCCTATTCTTGCACCATAACCAATTATCTGTATTAAATAACCAATATTACATAACAAAATTATCATTTACCATCTATTAACCCATTTAACCCATTTATCATTTCACAAGAACATACCCACTAATGCATTTCAAGTAAAATTCTCATATCGCATAACAAAATCACTTCATTAAATTTAGTAATCTAGGTGTACCCCCTAATTTTAACGTATTAATGTATCCCACACATTCATCTACTCACTTATTACATACCATTATAACATTACCCATTTCCCATTCCATTATGAAATTGCAAGTTCACCATTTTATTTAAATAAATATTCTTTTGAAACTCAAACCAAATTTCATTACACAATTGACATAATCACATTCTACCCAATTACCCATTTCTGGCCATTCCAAACCCACCTTATTCCTTTATCACCTTACACATATTTATCATTATTCCATTTAAATAAAAAAACCAATATAACATATTATACATGGGATCTATATTATTATTCAACACCCATCCCATAACCCAACCACTCAATAGATCTTGGTTTACCGGCCCACCCCTTGGGTGGTTCTAAAATGATCTAGTACTCCCCCACACATCCCACTAGGATCATGAGTGTTTCAATTGGTAACTTAGAGAGCCGTATTTGTCAATTCCATGACGGAAGTAAGAACAAAAATAGGAATACACGGAAACAAACTTCCTTTCACAAATCTAACATATATCTATTGGATAATACTTGCAGACCACCAACCTAGAATCCCTTGATGAAATCAATCGTAATTGTATCCTTTAATCTAGACTCAAACATCCCATGAAGCCCCAACCTAAAACCTACCCAAAAAAGAGGGTTTTAGAGCTTCATAGCGAGATGGGAGAAACCAAAATCCCTAATCCAAAAAATAGAATGTAGTAGAGGATTAGAATTACTCAAAGCTTTGATCCACAACCAATGACATCCAAATTGGACAAGAATTGAAGGAGAAAAACCTCTTGGAAGCATCTTTCATCCATGTTCATCACTAGGGTAGAGAGTGGAGGAATAGAGGAAAATCCAAAGATGGGGTTTAAAGAACCATAGTGTAAATTTTGTAAATATTCCCATTTTTTTGGGCCTCATGGTTTAACCGCACGGTTTTCTCAACAATGTACACACTATGTGGAAGATACTTCCTAAAATCACCCCCTTCACACTATTTACTAGGAATTCAACATTGTTTTCCAAACCATGTGCAAACAATACATAAGACCCTACCCCTGGCTACACGGTCACCTAGGATGATTCACACGGTTTGCACTATCCTTGAAAAAATTGTGAAACATGCCCACGAACCCCCTTTTCTTCCTCTTTCGTGTCCCAAACCCATGAAACACCCCCGATCCTTCACATGATATTTTTTAGATGCTCATTTAGGCCAAAAATAAGGGGCCAAGACAAAACATTAACAAAATCATACATTAAAATAATCCGAGATCATATAGATTACATATTTGTACTATTTTATAACATATTTTTTTTCATTCAAGGTTATTCACTATAGAATTCATATTTTTTTTATTATTCTTCTGAAATTTTGTATTGAGATAGTGGGGTATGTTCATACATGTATATTAGGAAAATTACTCCCATATCAATTATTACTTTTATTGATCTTGTACACCCTTAGCATATGGATTTTGGTATGGGGTAGTTGTGGTTTGAGAACCAATGGGTTGGGTCATGATAATTTTATTTCAAAACTAAGGAGGATATCCAAAGAAGGGGTAATGTTCATCAATAATGACATTGTTTTTATATCATTCTCCAACTACATCATTTATTATAATATAATAATTATTTTTTAACAACATCATGTCATATTAGAATAGATTTATTATTTATGGTAACCACCTAAAACTATCTCCAAATAAATTAAATGTGTTATGGAATAATCATTCAAACGTATGGAGGATTACAACCTCAAGAACCAATGTTAATATTTTTTTTGTTACTACCTCTCAAAGAAGGTCAAAATAATGGATTTACATGTTATATATATGATAAATAGGAAATTTATGATATTATAATTATATTGGAATTTTAATAGCACACATACCTTTACTCATTCTATTTATTGGGAATATGACGACGTTGCTCATGTGTACAGTAGACTAGTGTCTCAAAAATTTATGTCATACGCTGATGATTTATGTGACATGTACTAATGATGTTTTTAATAAATATATGTGATATATATATAAAATGACTATAATTATAAAAATATAATATATATATATGTCATTTAATTTATTTCATAAAAACATATTAGAAAATAAAATACAACTTCATGCGTATTAATGGCCACCCCTTCCCATAAATATTGCATTCATTTTCATCACTAAATATTATGGATAACTATAAACAGTTATATACAAATTATATATGATAATTATACTAGTTTCAACATTATGGATATGTTGTAACCATGATATATGTAAGTGGACAGAAAATATAAAAAATCAAAACATATACGAAATAAAGAGAGGTTATTACCTGAAAGATAAATTGAACCTTGATTTGATAATAAAAAAAACATAAAATTTCATAATCAAAATATATATTTTATGATATATATGATTATGTATTAGTGATACATTTATAATAAAATAATATTTATTATACCAATCATTTGAATGAGTATGACGGATGTCTGTCCTTAATGTAAGGGATTTCCATCCAAATGTTATTTTATGTGAGCAATAATCCATAGTAACCATGTATTTTATTGATGTGGTATACCTAATTCCAATGATTTTATTTATATATAACAATCATTGTAATTAAATGTGTTTTTATATACATTTCGTGGATCTCTCAATCATGGTTTTATGTTCCAAAAGTTAAAAAATAATTATAGGGATATTTGTTTATATTTTACTTCCTTGAGACATATGTTATTCTATGCACCTATATTGATTCAAGAGGTGTATATAAAAAAGATTTTACATGAAATATAATTAATTTTTTCCAACCTCATGATCTTTTAAGAATCAAATTTTGTTATTATTTTATGTGGGTTATGATTCATGTTTACCAACACAATAATGTTTTTATGTTACAATACCATAAATTATCAGTATTTTTTATGAGTAAGTATAATTTATTTAAATATTATGATATTCCTCATAATAATATTAATTATGGTTCATATACTTTTTTTATTTATTATTTATGCATGTAATGGTACAATTTTTCCATTCTTTGGTAGATATGAAAATGTAGAAAACGTTTTTAATAAAATCCATCTTTATTTCCCTCTTTGGTTGAAAATATATTTTCATTGAAAACTATGTTATCCAAAAATGTATTAAAATATATTTTTCTATTATGTGATTTTCAAATGAAATTTTAACAAATGTTTTTATTTTTAATAAAACATTTGAAAGAACTCAACATGTTGTTTTCTAAAAAATTATCTTTTGGAGTTTACCAAAAATGTAAAAGGATTCTTCATTTATACATTTATGATATGAATAGAATTGTATAAAATAAAGAAAAATCATTACATTGAATATCAATTTATATTATTAAATTATATTTTCAATGAAATGTTTTTCCAAATGATTATCATTTTAATTTTTTTTATTTCAGAAATTTTATTTTCTTCAATATTTTTTTAAAAGCTCTTTCAATGTTATTTCGCATCTAAGATGAACCCTTTTTTGTGTTACGTATGATTTAATGGGGAAAAAATCCATTAATAAAATTCATATTATTTATGAAAATTGATTATGTTGTGATAGAGTTATTATAATGAAACCTAATTCTATTCATCAGGTCATACAATGATGAAATACCTTTAAAACCCACTTCATTCAATGGTTATTCTCTGAAGAAATTATAATAAAACAGTTCACTTTTCCACATATTATTATATGATGAAATGTTTATAATACACATTTTATTTCATGGGTTAGGATATGATAGGTTTTTATGATATTGTGGAATAGATAAATAAGGTCTTCATTATGTGATCAGGGGGACCTATATCTCCATCTATTTCATTGGGTAATGATAAATTCTATTTATGTAAAGATAGTACACTGGTGTTTATCCGAAGCCTGAATGAGGGTAAAAAGTATGTCATCCAAATAAAAAACAATGTACAAGGGTTTTTATCCCATGTGTTACATTATATGATTTTCTTAGTGGGTATCCTTGACATTGGATTTTTTATGATTATGTGAATTCTACATATTCCATGTCTTATGCCATTAATATGGTCTCATGGATCATGGTAATTTAATAAATTATGATTCATGTATTAACAATTTCCAATGATTATTCAATGACTCGTGTGTATGATCATTTAAATGTTTGTTAGGGTTTTCAAATGTTATTCTCATATTCCCATAAACTTATGATCATGTTTTACTTATATATTTCCCTGGTATACTATTATAGAGAATTTGATATCTCCTTTTATTATGTTTCCTTTCCCAAGGTTGTGATGAAAGATAGTTAAATAATAATACAAAATGGTATCATATTTATTGGAGGTGTTTATGATTTTCCATGAATAAAGTATATTGTGTTCTACATTTCCAAATACATTAATCTATTATTATGCACATTCATGTTTTTAATGTCATGAATATTCATCGAAAAAGATGTTATATCAATTAACGAGATCCATTGGCCAATATTGTATTAATAAATGGAAATTTTGGTGAACCATTAAATTCTAGGATAAGATAACATTATTTATATCCCAAGGGATATTTCTATGGACACATTTATGGATATCTCTACAGAAAAGTATAAGGATGTGTTAACGTATAGTTAAATGGAATTGAATTTTGGTAATGGATATTGTGAGCGTGTTTTAAAAAAACTAACACATATCTGGATACATTACAATGAAGTGGATTTGGAATACATGTAACTCATTGTAAAAAACACTAAAACATCGTATTTAGCTAGACTTAATAAAGAACTGCTGCCAAAAAAAATTCTATTTCCGCACACCTGGTTTGACACTCCCATGAAAAATGAATTGGATATTTATAAAATATTTTTGAACCATAATGATATTTTGAAATAGAATATGAATATAAATGACCTAAGAAAAACCTATTATGTAATAAATTAATTGTGGTGTCCAGATTTAGACAACATATAAGAGATTTTCACAATTTTTTGGTTCCCACTATAATTAATTTTTTATTCATTGTTTTTATAGTTTAATCAATGGTTGGAATAAGAATGAATCTTGTTAACATCTAATTTGATGCAATATTTAATTACTTTTTGAAACCAAATTGGATTAAGTTTAGCGAGAATGATATTTTTATTATGGATAATCACTTATCACGATATATGAATAAACAAATTAACTTCGGTAAGATTCTAGAAAAATAAAAGAAGAGGGGGATTGAATTTTATGAATTTTTATTAGGTAATGAGAATAGATGGAAATGTATTTTACTTCCGACATATCAAGAATTTGGTGAAAACCATGATGAATCTCAAAAACAGATAGGAATATGTTATCTCTATTCAAAATAAGGTTATAATGTGACATTTTTGAGGAGTTCAATGTCTTATCATTGAAGAATAAAGGAATTACTAAACTCAATTCCATAAATAAATAATTTACTCTTAATCAAAAGTTATAAATATTCCAGTCCATGCATTGAAGGTGGAGGAATGATGTTTTTGTGTATTTTGATTTAGGAATTTTTAATTGTGAAATATATTAGAATTTTTTAGTATAACACTTTTCTAATTTTTTAAAAGAATATATTGAATGATGCTGATTATCAATAAAATTGTTTTAATTTAAAAGTTTTATTTTGGGGAAAATGCATGGATATTTGATGTAAATCATTAATGTGTTTGGGAGGTTGAGAAAATGATGGGTTTTTGATATATTGTATCTATATAAGAATAAATTTAACTTGATAGTACAGATTTCCGTGAAAAAGAGTAAAGATTTTTTGAAAAAAATTGTTTATTATCTTATGGATAGAGTATTCATAATTTTTAGATTTATGGAATTTATCCAATAATTTTTTTTATCTTTGTTAGAAATGAATAATCATGTATTTATTATGTATGGTTTTACTCTATTTTTGGTCCTTTTCATGATTGAGGAAAATAAACAATAAAGGTATTCAATATTTTAGTCAATGAAAATCCAGAGAAATTTTAAGATATATTGGGGGATCATTTTTATTTTCATTTTGAAAAATTAAATTACATTACTTATAAATATTTAGTTAATAGTATTTAAGAATAGTGAAATGGATAACCATTTTTTGAATGGTCGAACACTGAATGAGGTTTTATAGATTGGTGAATTATTTTAGAATATGATTATTTCTGAATTTTTTTATAACAATGTTGTTGTGATGATAACTGGCTATAGATAGAATGGAATATCATTCTATTCATTAGTTTTATAATCTATTTTTAATACAATAATTTCAAATTCAACTCCTATTCTTTGAGTTGGATGTGATGTGTAAATTTGTCAATCCACTTCTATGGGGTGAGATTCTAATTATGAATTTTAATGAAATAAAGTGTGTTTATCATTTTTTAGATTTTATTCAAAATTTGGAAGTGGATAATGAAATAAAATATTGTGCTATTATCACTGTTTTTGTTCATATCAATGAAAATTTTCATTCCTATTTGGTTTATGGTTTTGGGGTTGTTAACTTTCTCTATATCACCCATTTTATTTTGATCAACGTTCTCATTTACTATCAACCATTATCTGAATAATATATTTCTCATTTATGTCCATTATTTCACTTCCCAAAAATTTTCACAAAAATTTAAGGCTACTACATGTTATTTCAGAACACCTTCTCACATCCCTTTTCATTTTTCAAGCGGGTTTTTAATTAAAAAAATCTAACGTGGGATTGTTTGAATGAAAATTTCACATATTAATGGGGTAGAGGGAATTAGCTTGAGTTTTGATATACAAATAATTCTGATATATTAAATTTCATTGATGATTTTCATTATAGGAAACACAATTTTAAGCTTAAAAATCATGAAACACAATGTTTTAACAAAACCACCATATATTATTAATGTGACCATTATAGAATAGCTAATAAAAATCGATATTAGTAGAAATAATCATTTTTTAAATAATAGTTTTTCTGATTTTAATTATTTAAAACACAATGATAATAATATATATATATAATTTATATGTCTGGGATATAATATTTTATGAAATAAATTATTATTATGCATTTTTGTGAAAAATAATAAATCTATTTATGAGTAATTTATAAAATAAATATTATAAAATAATTTTTTTTTTCTAATTTAGAATTTAGAAACTACATAAGGGTGAGTTTTTATGATTTTTTTGAGAGGTTCCATTTTTTGATGAAAAAATAAAAATATTGAAATTTAATTGAAAATCTCCATATTATTTAATTTAATTATAAAAATAAAAAATAATTTATATCGATTTTAAATTATAATTAGTTCAATAATAATTTAATTAATCCATTATTGGTCTTTATAATCAAATTCATGTTTAAATGTTGTATAAAAAACAATATAATCTTCTCATTATTTTCACTTTAAAAACTATGTTTCTCATCATGTATTGGGATTAATATTAATCTCATATTTACCACATAATTGATTGGAATTTGTAAAAATATGTTCCATATTATAAATAATAATAATTTCTAATTTCTAAATATATACACATTATTTTCTACCAAAATGAATAATGATTGTAATAAAAAAAATTATCGTGGATAAAGTAAGAATGGGTTTACCATGCAATAAAATTAGAATGATAATATTGATAATGCCCTAAAATTTTATAATTTTTTTCTTTATTGTGATTAATTAGATATTGGAAATAAATTTCAATGAAATGGGGAAATTCCTTTCCCCCTTCTTTTGATTATGACCCATGTAATAAGTTATGTAATGAAAATAATTTTTTTCCATTATTCCTTTTAATATCTTTTATGAATTGGGATAGGGGGAATATTTTTTATTTATAAGATATGTTTTTAAACATAATTTTCTTTTATATAATGATAATTTATTTAAATTTTATGATTAAAAATTTCTATTTAATTCTTAAGAAACATCTACATAATGATTAGTTAGTTAACAATTTATTAAAATAAAAGAATGTTAAACAACGAATATTGAAGTAAATTGAATGATTTTTTTGGATCATTAATTTTTTTGTGTATTATATAATTTACATAGGTATTTAAATATTTAATTATATAAAAATATTTTTCCTGATATTTTTTTAATTCATTTTAAATAAACAATTTCAAAATTTACATTAATGTTATATAATGATAAATTATATTTTATTAAATTATTTAAAATTAATGAAAATAATATTGTTTTCCATGTGATTGTTAAATGTCAATTAATACTCCATATGTCTGATTCGTGGACTAATAAGTATTTTTAATGAATATATCATCCCTTGAATAGTTAAAACAATATTTGTGCGGTTAAGGTAAAAGTTGTATGTTTATACGATAACTGTTGTTATGTTGGGATTTATTTTCAACACACATAAGATTTTTATTTACTGAATTTTATTTAATATTTAAAATAAAATGGTATAAATTATCTTATAATTATAAATTTAATTTATTCCTAACAGAGAAATTACCATGGTTAAAGAAACAGTCACTCTAGTGAAAAACCAAAATTGTAATGCTATGGAATCTTATATGTTAGAGAAAAAAATATTTAAAAAACATGTTTCATTGTGTTTTTTAGCTTTCTATTGAACATATAATTCCTCCATACCATTAATTATAAATTGTTTATCCACAATAGGTTTGATTGAACTCCCAATATTGAATAGTAGCAGGTATTTAAAAAATTCCACTCTAACTCAACTATAAAAGGCTAGACCCTCTTTAAACATGTTAAAACCAACAAACCTATTTTGATCATTTAAGAACTACCAAAATCAAATAAAGACACTTAATAAATCATCCAAAAAGACTTATTTTTTCATCATTTTAAAATTTGAATGATTTATTGAAAAATCAAGAAGGTTACCTGACTGAGTAGGAATGTTCGTAAATGATAACATTTATTTAATTTATTTCCTCACCTACATAAAATATTATTATATACCTATTATATAGTAACCATAGTATATTAAATTTTATTTTATGTTTTTATTTTATTTTAATTACTTAAAACAATTTCCACTTCAATTAAATGGGTTTTGAAATCCTCATTCGTTTGTGCATAAGACTACCACCTCGTGAACAAATGTCATTCATTATTCTGTTACCACCACTCAATGATGTCCATAATGATGGATTAATTATTTATACATTATATATATATATATATTATATGGTGTTATTATAATCTTATATTTTTTATTTCCCACATAAATTCATTAGTTCCATTTTTTGGGAATACAATAACATCTCTTGTCTCTACGGTGGACTACCGCCTCGTGATGTGATAAAATTCATTCACTCATTATGTGGAATTTATTGAAGATGGGTAAAATTAAAATATGAGATATATATGAATGAAAAATAATTATTTAATTATAATATATTTATCACTTATTTTTTTCTATTCAATAGAATATGAAAATGGAATACAAAGTTCGAGTGTATGTACGACCTAGCACCTCCATGAACAGTGTATTTAAATTATATCACATAATTGTATGGAATAATATATACAAATACATTGTTAATATATATTATATTTATATCATGTTCATATTTTTTTTCATTGTGTAACCATGATAAAATTAATATGACTAAAAATATAACAAATAATAATTAAAACATCAATTATTACCCGAAATGTAACATCAACATAAAAATGATAATAAATGAGTAATATTAGTCACTAATTAAATAATATATTGTATTACATATATTAATTTATTTTTTCATAATAAATTTATATGATATATTAATTTATTATGAAATAGGATTGAATGAGTGTGAAAGAAGTTAGGAATTATGGAAAGGGATTTCCATCTCACCATTATTTTCGGGGAGGTGCAAGCCATATTTACCAGTTATTTAACTGATGGAATAACTTCCCAACCCTATTTACCCAATGTAGGTGAATTATTACATATAATTTTAATGGTCAAAAGGTATCAAGTCCTAAGAGGCCAATTCGTTTATTATATTTGGAAGTACAATATACATACATAAGTTTTACATTATATTATTAAATAAATAAAAACAACATTACGTCCCCATTAAATTCACTCATATCCCATATACTATTCCTATATGCTAATCATGATATACATCTTCACATCCTGGAAAAAAATAAAACAAAGAAATGGGTGAGCACTGATTCTCATTAAGGATTACAATAGAGCAGAAACTTTCATAAATAAGAAAAACATTTAAGTAAATGTATATGACTAAAACAAAACACTTATAAAATTAAACTTCCACATAATATAGAAAATATAAATCAAATAATTCCATATACATATTAAAATGCATATTATACTAGTCAAATAATCAAATGTAGTATCATTATCTAATTTCAGAATGATGGAATGCATAATTTTTGACATCATAACCACATATTCAAGGCCCCATGCCACGACTAAAAATAAGAGTTTGTCAAAGCCTTGTGGCAAGAAACTAGTTTGTCTCATTAGACCTACCGATGCATGGAGGATATATAATGGGCTCCACCCATCACATACAAATTAGATTTCATTTCTCAAATAAAATGGTTGAAAAATTTTCTAAACATGTGTATTAGAACTAGCATATGAAATTTCAATATTTGAACCACAAACCAAGAATGGTATAAAAATATCACATCCCTAGTCATAAATAACTCATTAAAAAAAATTTGAATAAATTATTATAATATATAATCCTCAATCATGAATAATTTAGGATATTGACATAGATTAAAATATTTAGTAAGACTATTTGATAGAAATATATCGTTTTTGATGAAAACATTTAAATGTCTCACTATTTTTTAAGATGATGTTAAAATAGATATTTTAATCAATGTTTCCCATACCACATTAATCTTTCAAAAGAAATTTTAATTTTAAAACATACACATCCATATAAATAAATCCTTATAACCATTTTTAAATCATGGACATTAATGAGAAAGATTTAGAAGAATAAATCATTTAAAATTTTAAAAAGATATTTTAGTTAGTGTTCCTAACCAAATGAGAGATGTTTGAATAAAAATATTTTAGGTGATAAATACATTATAATATAACTTGAATAAAGATATTTATGATATACTATGTCAAAGTACATTATACACAACATATAATAGGGAATTGGAGGATAACAACAAATAAGTCTCAATAGAATGTAAATAGAGATGCAATCACATATCAAGGCCATATCATTAGGTTAAGGATAAATAAATGACATAATTATCTGTGTAATATATATATACATAATATGATTGGATATTCAGTGGAAATCAATTGGAGGATAGTCACACATATTATTGTAACAACAATAGCAATGACATGGATGTTTAACTCAATGAATGGAAATTGAGTTTGGAATGCTCTTATAAAGTTTATATCGATGACATGAGAAGTTATAAATTGAGTTATTATGTGTATCAAATCTACATCCACAAAACAGAGTGTGGAATAAACTCCATAAATAAATAATTTTTGATTTTACACATAATCTTGGAGTAAAATAGTCAATTATATTTGCTTAAAAATAGATGCGTAGAAATCGTAATTAGAAATTCAATTACCAATTTGGTTACATAAGTAACATACCCACCATGAATGAAGGATCATACAATTAATATTTTAATACCCATAAATTAATTTATATTACAAAAGTAATACAATCATGGGAGGTACATACACCACACAAATGTAAATAGTGGAAATGTAGAATGAATCTCATTGGAATAAGAAGTGAGATAAAAATACATTACCACATTGTAATCAATCAAGTCATAAGAAAAAATGTTAATAACCACAAATGAAATCACATATTACCATGTATATAATAAGAATCATGATAATATATATTAAATGGTAGAACAAAATACACCACATGCAATGAATAAGTGGTGAACAATGAAAATCTCACGAAATTAAAAGTGAGATATGAAAACCCTTACCTTGAACTTTTCCATAGTTGAGGGTTATTTAACCTCAAGTAAATGGTGAAATAATTGTTATTTAACTGTACAATAACCATATACATAAATATTTTATCATATATTATCTTTTAATAATGATATTTAATAATATTTTAGTAGTAACATTTTTTTAGTTTTAACTGATTCATTTTTCTTTATATGTTTTGTTTATTAAGACATGTTTGTTATGGATAGGGTGTATATGATTTATATACATAATGATATTAAGTTTGTAAACAATATTTTTTCATCATAAAATGACATTTATTCTCGAATGGATACGATGGTGAAAGAATCTTATTGTATTCATGGAGACTGTAATTCAGACGTACACACGAGCGACAACACCATTCTATTGATAGTGAATCATATGTAATTGGATGGAATATCATATATAGGAAATAATTAATAAGTTATATTTATTAATTACATAAATTATAATCATTTTTATACCCATCCAAATAATTAAGAGTTGAATAATTAACTATACCATGATGTGGTGATGGTAAGCCGTATGTACGCATGTATGATGACTTTATCATTCATAGGATGGATAAAATAATGAATATGGTTTTAAAAAATTTATAAAAACATCATATTTTTAATGGATTTGGAGTTATTATTTTGGTGTGGAAACAACAATGAAAGTGGAAGTGGAAGAAGAAAAGAACATTGAAACAAGTGTTGAAATAATTACCACTTCGTCGGGTGCTTCGTTTTTATTTGAAAAAGAAGATTCTTTAGGTGGATTTTCTGTTCAATGTAAGGCCTCTAGGATGAAGTTAGTGTAGTAGGGAGGATATTTGAGTAGGGGTTGGTAGAGAAAAATGGTTGTAGAGGTGTGATATTTAGAGAAGGGGATGTACACTTTTATAAGAGAGGTGAAGGTCACTTCAGGAAAACTAGGAAATATTATTTTATTATACTATCATATTCAGTTTATAATCACTCTAGAAGATTTATTTTGAGGATCTGGTGGTCCTGGGTCCAAAACCTCTCAAAAAACAGGTTTTATATATTTTTTTGTCACCATATAAACCTTATCATTTTATATTTAACTATTGGATAAATAGTTTAACATTTACCATGTCTTCTCGAATTTTTATATTATATGGATAATAAACATACTATAAATTTATAAGGGAACCCCAAGATGTTAATTAATGTCATTTATATTATTATATAATTAATTTCTCTGAACCTTATATTTTTAAGACTATTATATCATTTAATAATATATTATTTGTTTTAAAAACACATTTATCTAAATTCTGAAAATATTTAATATTTGTTTTTTCGGAATATCATTCAGATTTGTTCTAACAGAAGAGATTGAATCAACCCTATCTTGTAATATTAACTTAAAAAATGTCTGTAATTCCTGAAAAGTCCAAATTTACATTTATTTTAATATTTATAATATAAATTATTTTAATCTTTCCTTAATAATGTAATTACTGCATAATCATTGTGTCATAAATAAAATTATTTATTTAATTTATAAAACTTATAAATAAAATACCATGATTTAGGGAATATTATTATCTTTATAATGAATATATATAGTCGAAAATATCTTATGTATAACACTATATTAAAAATATTACAATTATTAATATTTGAATTTTACAGTTTTAACACTCCATACATAAAATAATAATAAATGTCCTAATTTAAACCAAGTGGACCAAAAGGATCATATTTTATTTCTAAAATTTATTTTAGTAGAAATAAAATCATCCAACAGAATTATGAAAAGTGTTATTGGAATTATAATGAAATTTTTACCTTTAAATACCTCATTAAATTTTAACTATGGTAAATCAAATATGAAAGATACTATTCATAAAAACTTATTTTCATCTTATTGAACAAAATTTTACTTACTGATTTCAAATATTTCTCTTGGATTTTAAAATTTCAATTCAAAGATGTTGTAAAATTACGTTTTGTGAAAATTTTCTAACGTCCCTATAAGGTGTGTAAAAGATGTTAAAAATTTACAATAAAATTTTATACATCTAATTTTATTATAAAATGAATCCAATGAATTACATTGAACTAATATAAATATAATTTATATATTTTGAATAAAAATTAATTTAATTATAATAAATATTTATATGAATAATAAGATGTTTTTTGAAAAATAAATCTGTGTTTTTTACTATTCATAAAAAATTGAATGTTTTTAGAGAAAAACCAAAAAATAACCCTAAGATAATTTTGATTTTATGAATCCAAAAATGATGCCTATTTTAAAAAATTCAAAACATTGAAGTTCAATAAAATTAATTTAAAATTAATTCCCGATGTCAAAACAATATAATAGGTTTTTCTAAAGTAAAAACTCTCAGAATATTTATATGTATTTATATCTGGTTTAAAAGTGAAATTATATCCAATGATGAACATTGGATTAATGTTTAATAATATAATCTAATTATACTTAAAAAAATTCACATGTATAACTTAATACTATAAATTATTTTTATTTAAAAATTTTTTTTTAATTAATATTTATTATCTTTCACTATTCATCAAAATATGAAAGTAATCAGAAAAACACGAATAATTTATCCAAGAAAAATTTTTGTATACCACTTCTAAAGAAGAATTTAATTTCATCAAATTGAATATATAAATGTGTAAAATATTGGAGTTAGAAACAGTTCTCTATTAAAAGGTGGAAGACTCCATTTTTTAAAAAATACATCTTTTATATTAAAAATTGAATTTGTCCTTATATTATGTTTAAGAAACACAAAATATGAATGTTAAAATTATATTGGATATATTTAAAATTTAAAATGTGGTTATTATTATTAACAAACACTTTGTAAACAACTTGTTTAATAGGATGTGCTGCACTTGAACTCGGTGTTGCGTACATCACATACTATTGTATTTTTAAAAGAGAAGCGTAGCGTGAAATATTAGGGTGTTACATTCTTCCCCCCTTCATTAAATTGTGTCCTCACAATTTGAAATTGTTCTTCGGATACAATAGGTTAAAGAAATATAAAATTTATTTATAGAAATTGAAAATCTAAAATAGGGTTAATAAAATTTTGTCGTAATAAGATGGAAAGGGAAATGAAAAACTCAACCCAAAATTTTGGATTTCGAGTAAGAGAACATTGGTGGAAAATATATTTGGAGGAAATACATAATTATTTATTGGGAGTGATCGAGGTCATCAATAAAAAACATGTGAATGGGAAATTGAGGGCCTCAATGCCATAAATTTATTATAAATAATTTAAGTTATTGGGATAATATAATTTCTACATGAGAAATTGGTTCTTCTCTGATAACATTTATATTTATATAAAACATGAAAAATATTAAATTTTAATAGAAAAAACCTTTTTAATCAAAATATAATAGATTGTTAAATTATACATTTGAACGGTTATGAAGTATAATTATATTATATTTTTATCATTTAATTCAATTTTTGTCATTAGAAGTAGTTTAACAATTTAATTGGACCTAAACACATATAAATCATTTGAAAATTTTTACTCTTCCAAAAACTGCTATTTATAGTTGACAATGGGATTTTGTTTGAATTATTTAATACAAATTCTGTGTTTGTAATTTTGTAAAATAGACATAATTTTTTAATTGTATTAATAAATATTAAATTTCAGTGAATTTTTTGTATTTTTTTGAAAACATTCAATTTTTGATAAATAGTGAAAAACAATTCGTTATAGTTTAAAACCGAAATTTTATTTAAATAATTATTTATTTAATTTTAATATATTTTAAGAAAAAATTGATACATAATACCAATATTTTCTCAATTTAATTAATATGAGTAATATAATTAGATGTATAAAATTATATTGCACTTTTTGATGTTTTTGAAAAACCATCTAAGAACATTTGCAAATTTGCATAAAACGTACTTTTCCAGCTTCCATGAATTGAATTTAAAAAATCAAAGACACAAGGTTGAAATAAGTATGAAAAATATGGTTCAATGTGATGCAAATTATTTTTGGTGAATAGTAATTTTTCTATTTTAATTAATACGGTTAAAAGTAAATAGGGAAATTAAATGTAAAAATGATATTATAATTACCCTAACACATATACTAAATCTATTGGATAAATTTTTTTCAACCAAAATCAACATTAGGAATAAAATATGATCATTTTTTATACACTTGGATTATATTAGGACCTTTATTATTATTTTATTTAATGAAGAATTAAAAGTGTTAAATTCAATGTTTAATAACTAAAATATTATTAATATAGGGTTATGACTATAAATATTCATTATAAGTCTAAATATATTTCATAAATAATTGTCTTTTATTTATAAATTTTGGACCTTAAATAATTAATTTCTTTGATGAAATAATGATGATTTAGTATTTACCTTATTAATGAATGATTAAAATATTTAATATGATTAAAATCCAAATAAATGTAAATTGAAACTTTTGATGCATTAAACAAATTTTATAGGAAATATGAAATGTAAAAATTGATTTAATTTATTTAGTATGATGTAATCATGTTTTTTTGACTTTCACAAAGACCAAATATTATATAGTGTGAAAATTGACAAAAATGATTTTTTAAAACAAATACTATATTATTAAATGTTATAATATTACTAAAAATATAAGGATCTTCCAAAGGTCTCATATTATTATATATATTTCATTAATGAACCACTTGGGGTTTTCTTTGTTTTTTATTGTAATTTTATAAACCATTTATTATAATAATACATGAATGCATGGTAAAAATGAAACTATAAAACTAAGACTGAAATATAGAAATTAAAGTTAATATGGTGACCTAAAATAGTATAAAATCTATTTTTTGAGAGGGTTGTGACCTAGCCCAACCATAACAATAAAAAACTCTTTATGGAGCCATTAGAAACCAAAAATTATTGTATAATCAAATAATATTTCAAGCTTTTCCTAAAGTGACCCTTACCTCTCTTATAAAATGGTACTTACCCTTCTCTCAAAATCACACCTCCAATGCCATTTTTATCTACCAATCCTGGATCAAATATCCTCTAATCTACACACATATTATCCTATATTCCTGAATTTGATCATAAACCCAACCAAAGGATCCCTTTTTATCAAATCAAAATGAAGCACCCGAGGAAGAGGTAATTTTTTCATCACCTCCTTCAATGTTCATTTATTCTTCCAATTCCTCTTTTTTTAGTTATTTCCATACAAGAATAATAAATACAGTACCATATACATACATTGTTTATATTATAAATATGGTACATCCATATTCATTATTTTATCCTTCTTATTAATGAAAAAATCACCATACGTCCGTATGTGTGACTTATCGCCACAACGTTGTAGTGTAGTTTTTTATCCAACACTTCAGTATTTGGATGGGTATAATAATGAGTTTAATTTATTTAAATAATAAAAATATCATTTCAACGATTGTGTATATATTATATAACATCCAATTACATACTATTTCACCAAGAATAGAATGCTATTGTCGCTCACGCATATGTACATATTACTGTCTCCATGAACATGATGAGATTCATTACCCATCGTAACAATTTAAGAATAATTTTTATTTTATTAATACAAATAATGTTTAATAATTTAATATCATTCTGGATATGAATCAAATACATCCTACCCATAATAAACATGACTTACGTAAAAAAACATACAAAGGAAAACAAATTAGTTAACACCCAAAATAATGATACTACTGAAATATCATTAACAATGCAATATTAGAATATCATATATGATATAATATTTAGGTACATGGTTCTTGTAAAATTTAACAAACATTATTTCACTATTATATAGGATGTTAACCAACCTCTTTTATGGTAAATCACAATGTTAAGGGTTTTCATCTCACTTTTTTATTCTCAAAAGATTCATTCTATATTTCCACTATTTCCTTTTGTGTGGTGTATGTGCTACACATTATTGTATTCTTTGCATAATATAATCTAATTTATGGGTATATAAATCATCATTTCATGATACTTCTTTCATGGGTTTTTTGTTTCGTATGTTACCTAATCGGTAAGGGAATTTATTATTTGAATACACTAATTGGGTTTTACGCAAAATTCATTGATTATATTACTCAATGATTTTTAAATCACTATATATTTATATATGTAGTAATTTACACTCCCCTTTCTATGGATATACATTTGATACACATAATGAATCCATTGATAAATTATCATGTCATCGATATGAATGTGATAAGAGAAATATTAACTCAATTTTCATTCATTGAGTTAAAGATCCAAGTCATTGGTGTTGTTTTTACAAGAATACATGTGAATGTCATATAATTCATTTACACTGAATATTCAATAATATTTAGTTTATTTATATTTTTCTCAAATAATTATGTGATTTATTTATCCTTAGCCTAAGGATACATTCTTTATAAGGTATTTCGTCTCATTTTACATTCTGTTGAGAAATATTCGTTGTTATGCACCAATTCACATTTATATGGTGTATGTGCTTTATTTTTAAATATTATACCTCGAATCCCATTATTTTAATAAATTTATAATGCGTTTATTACCTCAATTATTTTCATTCAATATTACCTCATTTGGTTAGTTACTCTAAGTAAAATATCATTTAAATTTTTATAAATTTTTATTCTTTTAAATATTTCTCATTAATGTCCATGTACTAAAAATGTGTTTTATGGATTTTTTATATGGATATGAATGTTTTAAAAGTAAAATTCCATTTAAAAGTTTCAAAGTGGTATGGGAAACATTTATTAAAAAATCTCTTTTAAATGACTTCGTGATAAATAGTGATACTTTTAATCGTTTTCATTAAAAATGGGTTATTTCTCTCAAATATTTTAAATAAATATTTTCATCTATGTCAATATAACTCACTATTATTGATTGAGTTCGACTTAATTTAATACAATCATTCATATTGTTTTAATAGTTTTGTGATCTGTTTGACCGTGGATGTGTTATTTTTATACCATTCATTGTTTATGGTTATAGTATTAACATTTCATTTTCTAGTTTTAATAAGAATGTTTATGTTATATTTCAACTTTTTCATATGAGGAATGCATTAGTCATAGTACGTAATAGGTGGAGCCCACTATATCTCCTCGAGGAATCAGTAGGTCTCAAGAGACTAACTAGTGTATTAGCACTAGGCCTTGACTAAATCTTATTTTTAGAATTAGAATGAGGCCTTGAATATGTGGTTATGATGTCCAACATTATGCATTCCGTCATTATTAAATTAGATATTAATATTACATGTGATTATTTATCATATAGAATATGAATGTGAATATGTAAATGGAATTATTTAATTTATCTTTTCTATAATATGCTAAATTTTATGTTTAAAGGGATTGTGTTTTAGTCTTATATATTTCCATAATGGTTTATGCTTATTTATAATAGTATCGACTATATTTTTATCCATACTGAGCTTACGATCTCACCCCTTTCTATGTTTTATTTTTTCCGAGATGTGAAGAAGTATATCACAATTAACTTGTATGAATAAACTAAGGGATATGAGTGTGTTCAAAGGGGTCACATTTTCACTGTTTTTTCCATTTCATGATGTGATGTAAATATTATATAAGTATCTAGTACTTCCAAGGCTACTAAACTAATCGGTATTTTGAGACTTTATCTCTTTTCATCATGATAATGTTATGTAATAAAAAATTGATTTTGGGTAACTAGGGTCTGGGTGTTAGAAACTCTACCCTGAAAAAGTTTAGGATGTGACATAATAACTATGGGATGCACCAAATCCCTTGACAGTGAGGATTTCCACTATCAACATTGGTCTCTGACCATTCCATGATTAGAAATACATTTGGATTGATTCTCATCCTTATTGGATACATAGTGATTCCTAGGAATTCCAATTTAGGCCAAGCCTCAGGGTCATTAACCCTCCTGGCCCCTTGGCACAGACCTCAGTCCAGGTCATATGATGTCGAAGTATTCCATTCATTGTCCACATTCATTGGATGTGATCCAGATTCTCATCCGAGAGGTCATGATGGAAAGTAAGATTGATCCCTAATCAGACTGATGCATCCACTTAATGTGTTTCCACTACGGTGGCATAATTTCAAAAGTGTTAGACTCCATTCGAACAACCCATCACTACACCCACCAGGCATTGCGTTCCCTTTATGTAGACTTTGTCCTCTTTCACATTTGAAAGAACCCACTAATAGTAAGGATGCTCAGCCTATGGATTGAATACTATCTCGGTTCAGTCTTCTGGAATACTAATGGATGACATTTTGAGTCAAGTCCCATGTTTCTAACATGGTCAGGGGTTGTCCACTGTTTTCTATACCCATATCAAGCTAACACAATAGGGATGTCGTTTTTTGAACATGATCAAATGTTATCCCAAATTGTCAGACCACCTTTACAGTGTTCCGATTTTTGGGTATTGTGAATCACACATTCTATTTCACTAGGTTAGGATCAATTCTAATGCCCTTAGAGTTACCCCGCTCATGCACCAGAGCACGTTAGGAGAAGAAAGTTAGCTGTTTAGAGAGCCTTTTTTTCTAGTTACAATCCCTCTTAATCAGGATACTCCTAAGGGTGATCGATGTCTCATTCTTATCCCAAAAAATATTCTTTTGTTTGTAACTCTTATATATGTGAATTATTTTTTGTTATCACTTGTTTCCCACAATGAAAATGACTCATGTGGTCTGAAAGGAAGAGTTGGTTATTTCTTCATTATGATCGAGATATAGAGGCCCCCATGTCAGGTGTTTTCCTTAGAAGTTTCCTCATAATGTGGTCTGCCTCACCCTCCTCATCATCATTGGACCCCATTCTTAGGATGGCATTTATTGGCACTGGAAAAAGAGTCCATGAAATTCACCAAATTCTGCAATACATGTTCTCATAGAAAATCTCATTCTGAAATCTTCTTTTTGACTAGTTGTGGAGCCTGAATGGCATTACAGATCAAAAGTTGTGGCCTTTTGAAAGAAGACTGCAAGAAATGGCGAACACAGAAAATTTAGGGGAAAAGTATTAATTTTTGTGAAAAAATGGAATCTTCTATGAAAAAATGGAATCATGAACGTAAAATAGCTTTTCTCAGAAAATTGGAACTGAATTTTATGCACACTGAAATTCAAGATTTCACCTATAAATTCAAGTGCACCCCCTTCTTCCAGCAGTTCTCCCAGAGGTCAGTTGCCGCTCTAATGCACATATGTCTGCATCTTCTGCACCTACATGAAAAACCCCCATCTTGCTTGCAAAATATCACCTTTTTTCACAAAAGAGCAAATGTGCCTAGTTTTACGTAAAAAACATCATTTTTTCACCAACAATGCCACTATGCCATGTTTTGTGCGCACCAGTGTTGCACATGTCTAATTTCTCACCAACATTCCCTATTGCATGAAAATATCCCCTATTTCGTGCAATTCATCCCTATTGAACATAATTACTTCCCTATTGTGCGCACTACTCCGCTATTGCATGAACATATTCCATATTGCATGCACTTCTTCCCTATTGTACGCAAGCATTCTCTATTGCATGAAATATTTCTTTGATACGAGTTTCGTATCCTATATATATTTCCTTTTACGTGAAATATTACCAAGGCCTATGCCCACCAGTCCATACTGCCAGTGTAGCACCCCTACACCCCATCTCAAGATCAGTTCTGGGCTGCGGTATCGACCCTCGAGGCCCATCCCTTTGCTTCTTTCACTCAATTCCCTGAAAAATTGAGAGTCACACCACAATGTTTTGAGGTTTGGATGTTGGCATTTTCCATTACAAATTTATACACACCAACCTTTTACCTATGGAATACCGTAATTTGAGATACTCCTCCACACACCATAAAGTACCCTGAGTCTACATATTTCTCTTGGTTCATTTCCCATGTCATGAGTTGAGATTCTAATCATCACTTCCCCATTTACATTGAGTCAAACCATTTCTGAAGTAACTCACCCAAACCCCATCACCTTACTCATGTGCTAGGATCCACTAGAGAGGGCCTCTCTTCAATGAGTCCAAACACCAACCATTTATAGGCTCCTTATGCTTAATAGTCCCATATATATGATAATAATCTATAGTAAACCCTATATAAAAAATGTAGGATGCCTCTTGCTCCAAACAAGAAATGCCTTATACGCCAAGAATAAGATTCTAACAGTCACTTCTAAAATACTATAAACTATAGTATTCACTATCATTCATTAACATGATGCCTCTTGTTCCAAATAAGAGATGGATTATGTGAAAAGCATAATATACCTCATTCCATGATTACAGTGCCCTAATTTCACAAGTGTTGGGATCCGTTCAAACATTACATCACATAAACTCACGATTTTCATGTCCTTAGTTCGGATCCTCATCCTAATTCATGTCTAAAGGGACCCCCTACTGGCCTGCTCCCATACCACCTCGACTCACCTACCATTTCAGGCCAATGCCCCAAAATACTTTGGATCATAGTTTGAGGCAGGAACGAAGTTTCGAAAATGGTCAACAGTTGACCCTCATTTTTTTTCCAACAATTTAGGCTAATGCGATATGAATGTTGTGTTTCAAACATTGTCAATAGTTATCCTCCATCGTCACACCACCCTCACCGTATTCCAAATGTTGGTCATGTGATTCAAACATTTCATCATCCTTTGATAGGAAATATTCCAACGCCCTTGGTGTTATCCCTCCTGTGCACAAGCACTTAGGTGTGGGCCCCAATAATAAGCCTCAACCCACCAGTCACATTGGACGCCCTCATGTTCAGACATGCGAAAGACATCTTGATAGTTTCCATGCATAAGCCCTATCCACCATTGATGCTCCATAGTGGCACCCGTGCAGCATCCATGCATAAGCCCCATCCAACATTGCCAATCCTTTCTAGCACCCAGGCAGCTTCCATTCGTAATTCCAACCCACAATTTCCGCTACTTAGAAACACCTAGTAACAATAATGGATATTTATTGTTTGCATAGCCATGAAAACATGGGCCCCTTGAGGGATCACTCCACAATACCCTAACACCATGAAATTACTGATACCTTCCCTATCCCAAGGGTGGGTGGGTGTTAGTCATATAAGTCCAAGTGGGAGCGGAGTGGTCCCACCTCGTCTCCACATGAGTGAAATATTCCTCACATGGAATAAGATCCTCTTTTATAGAGAGACATCTATCCGTGGGAGGAAGGGAAAAAATCATAGTGTAATCCCATATCCTTTCTTGCAGGAGGTTCAGCCCCTACTCCTCCTTTATTCTTCCATTCCAAATACCAGAGGCAAGAGGGGCTGGAGGACATTCATTATCTCATCCCTCTCCTATTGGGCTTTTCCACCACCGGGCCTCCATCATAGTGTAAGTCCCAATCTCTATCTCCCTCGGTTTCTAACCGCATGTAAGACCTAGTTTCCTCTTTGGTCCGCGAACAACAGATAAGCCCATGTATACTTTTTTGGTATCCAACCATATGTATGACCCACTCCACTTCCAATAGACGCACCTTTCACAACATGATCTTCAAGTGTTTGTTGTATCTTGTTTCTCACACCGAGCATGACTCATGTGGCCCTAGTTTAGGCATTGACCATAGAATCTTCTTTAGGCATCTTTAGAGTATAATCCCCAACACCATTTGGAACTATGGGGGCATTGATCCTTTCCATGAAAGGGAACGTAGGAGACCTCCAAGACGTTGAATCCTAACACAACTATTTCTCCGTAAAACTTCACGTTGATTCTCCAAAACCATTCCAATCTATGGGGACTTTGATCCATGCCAAGGAAAGTTACGTTGGATGCCTTATTAGGTTCAATCCCAACATCCATTGGTCTCGACGCTCTTCCTGTTGGTTCACCAACAACTCTTCCGATCTTTGTGGACTTCGATCCTTACCAAAGCACGGTACATAGGAAGCCTCCATGAGGTTCAAACCCAACAATAATGGGCCCCAACCTCCATCACGACGGTTCACCAACACCATTCTGAACTACATGGACATGGATCCGTTCCAAGGAAAGGTACATAGGAAGCCTCTATGAGGTTCAATCCTAACAAACATTGGTCCTGAACAACTTCATGTCCGTTCAGAAACACCCTTCTAAACTACATAGACATTGATCTTTACCAAGGAACGGCACGTAGGAAGCCTCCCAGATGTTCAAGGAAAACAACCACTGGTCCCAACCCCCTTCACGTTGGTTCACCAACACCATTTTGAACTATGTGGACTTTGATCCTTTCCAAGTAAAGGTACGTTGGATGCCTCCCTGAGGTTCAACCCCAATAACCATTGGTCCCGACCCTCTTCACATCAGTTTATCGTCACCATACTTATCTAAGTGGACAATGTTCCTTTCCAAGGAAAATTACGTAGGAAGTCTCCCTAAGGTTTAACTCCAAATCCCATTAGTCCCGAATACTTCACATCAATATACCCTCTTCCTGCATGATGTAAATCTATACGCCCCTTTTTTTCCCGGATTACACTAAACCATACCCCAATTAATAGTATGCCATTGGAAACCTTTTCATCGACAAGCCATTGTCAACCCCATTTAGCGGTATTCCATTGGGACCCCAATCAATGGTATGCCATTGGAACACTGTTCACTTGTTAACCATTGTCAATCCTATCCATCTTTTTCCATTGGAACCCTAACAAGTGATAATTAGTAGTGATATTCAAACAGATTGTAAGATGTTTTAGTCCCTAATTGATGGTATGACATTGTGATCTCCATCCAGTGGTAAGACGTTGTGATCCCCATCTAGCGGTAAGCTTTTGTAGTCCACTTTTTTGGGACCCACATCTCTGGTCATCCCTCAAACGTTAGACCATCCTCATGGTTCTATCCACGTATAAGCCCAAGTATATCACCGGGTCACTGTCCTATATTCACACCATGATCCTATACCCCATCTTGAAATATGTGTACAATGATTCCTTTCAATGGAGAAATGTTGGATGTCTCTTTGAGGATCAATCCCAAGCCATTATCACATTCATGACGGTTCCATCTCATTTCCCAAAAACTTCATTTAACTCTCCATTTCCATCATAATTTTTACTCTGTTCACCACATCCCGGTATGATCATGCAATTCAACCCTTAACTGCTCCTAGTAGAAATTTGGTACCTAGCCACGCATCACCCCCATCATCAGTGTTCCCTCCAGCTATTGCACCGATCTGATCCACTCCCGTCCGTGTTCTGATTAGTCCGATCTATCTCTGCTAAATGATAAACATACTGAATATCATGTGTTATACATATGAAGCAATGGAAAACCTCAGATATATTCCTATTTAATATAATTCCCCGCTTTGACAAGGGATTCCTCGGGCATCCATGCCCTCGATAATCCCTATAATTAGTGCAAGATACCAAGACGCGCCAGTGTTCCAGCATGCAGACACGCTAGTGATGTCCAACATGACTACTCCCCTGACCGAAGGTTATTTCCCTAACTGGACCCATTGAAATGTCCTGACAGAAGAAGTGTAACTAACTAGTATCAATGAGGACATGGCACTATGATGAGTTTCAAGAACAACATCTTAATCTATGAGGGAGACCCAACATAGGTAACATTTTCTAAGGTGGAATCCATGGAAGGAAAAACCAACATCCCATCACCCCATTTCAATCAAGGAGAAAACATACATAAATGGGAGATAGATGTCTCCTGCCTTTGGAAAGTGGGAATGCCGGGAAACAGTCAGCGCTTCTCATCATCCAAAAAAGATAGATGTGTGCACCCCGATGAATGTATCGAAAAAAACTATAAGAAACAGAAAGTAGTAAGTAATACATCTGACTCAAAACATCCCACTTGGTGGAAATCACATACCAAAAAACATAAATTGATAATTAATATTAAAAAACATACATCTATTTTGTTATATTAATAAATTTAAATTATTTGAAACGTAACTGCAATTGGATTAAAAGATATTCTAAATTCCATGTTAAATAAGATGGATAATATTAGAAATGTTCTTAAAAAAAGAAAAAATATCCACCTTTAGATAATGTATTATTGATAAAATGAAACATTCTCCTATGGTTGTGTATTTTCCCTTTAAGATAAAACTTTTTCCCCCTTCCTATTACAAACCACACTTTATAAAATCCTCTACCCCTTTAGATAATTTCTCCCATTTTTTAATTTTTAAAATTAAATGGGGATGATATCATGTTTATTGAAATGTTATAAATGTAACATTAAAAACAATGCATTGAACTAACTTATCATCCATGAAAAATATGAAACAAAATATAACCAATTAGTTTTAAAAAATATTATAGAATAAAATATTTTTGATGAATAGAAATTGATTAATAAATTATTCTAAGGTTATTAGAATATTAATAATAAGTTATAAATAAATAAATCTAATCTCTCTTCATCAAGGTCTTTATGAAGGCATTAATCTTCTTGAACTGACTCTAATCATTCTCCATCTTTGTAAACCTTTATTCGTTTATATAGTATTGGGTCAATTGGATTTTAATATCCTTAGATAATTATTTATCTAATTTTACCAATACATTTACGTCATACTAAAATGTATTTATTATGTTAATCTCTAAATCCATATCTCAGATTATTTTTTCGAAACAATTAAATACATAGTCTGTTCATCGGTGGAAACTCTGAACACTTCAACAAGAATTACACGATCTTCCATTTCATTAGATAATCTTTTAAAATATTTATTATATTCCACAATGAGTTTCTTTATTACATAATACTATTTATCATTCATCTGAATGTCAGAATAAACACTATTTGATACCGTTTCCATCTAGTTTCCTGATCTTTTGTGAGTACGAGAATTCTTATTAAAATTATTTAAAACCGTTTCAATATACATTACTAAATATATTAAAACATCTATTGTTTTTGATTTTTCAATATGGATATTCTATATTTGATGAATCCTTACTAAAATATTAAAAAAAATAAGGAATTGTTGCTTCTATCCTAATTAGAGATTGATCAATAAAATAAAATCGTTTTTTTGTATTTTTCATCTGATCCCGATGAAATAGACGATGGATTTTCCGGGTTTATTATTCTAGGAATAAATTAAACAAACGTTCATTATTTCATATCTTTATTTGATAAAACTTCTCATATTCTTTGGAAAAATTCATTTCATCATATTGTTCACCGATCTCAGCATCTTTATGATTCTATATATTTTCATCATCTCCTATCTTTTAATGTTGATCATCATATTCATTATTCAATAATGATTCTTATTTCTGTGAGGAAGAATAATTTTCATTCTATTTTCTTCCAAATTATTCTTCTTTATTAGTAATGGATGGTAAATTTAAGAGGGATGAATATGATTCTTATGATTTTTTACCATAGAGTATTTCTTTATCTTCAACTTCTGCACTTTCATCCTGTTCCCCATTTTCGTCATCCACTTCTTCTATAACCATTTCTATAATATCATCATATTATTATTCATATTTGTTATGCCATAAATATTATTCTAGAAATTCACGTTCTTGAATCATTAAATAAATAGTGTATTTGGGGCCAATTCTAAATTATGGATCACATGGCTTCGACTACGCTTTCATTATCATTGTCTCAGCAAATAAATCATCAGGAATATTTTTTATGTTTTATCATAGGTGAGGTTTGATCATTTATATTGTTCTTCATTACTTCCTCAAATTTTCTTAAGAGATGATCCATTAATGTTGTATAGTAGATTTTTCAAAAAAGTACTTTATAATAACATAAAAAATTTTCATCAAAAAAATCATATCATTACATATAAATTTATTTTTTGTCTGACTGGTTACTATTTATTTTATACATTGAAAAAAATCATCATCTGAGAAAATATTTTTCAAAAAAAGAAGATAACATCATAATATTTAATTTTATTGAATCCATTTTTATGTTTTCCTCTAAGATGCAGTCAAAATTTAACAACCCTAGATTCCTCATATTCACATTGAAATCCAAAAAAATTAGTAATACCTTCAAGGTATCTCAGTTTCGATATATCAATATTTGAAAACCTTGCATCCACATAGCTACGACTCTATATCATGGAGTCATGTAACTGAGATTTGGAAATATTTCATGTTTGAAAAATATATAACCATCATATTTTCTATTAAGAAACATACTATATTAATTTTCCTCTAATGAGAAGGTAAATACACTCCTCCTTCTATTAGAACACCAACCAAATCTGAAACATTCTAATAACAATATTTATATATTATCCATAACAATGAAAATTATAATTTTTCTTTACCGTCCACTTTTATGGACTTAATAAATGCATAAAACTCCGAAACACCTTCTATAAAATGAAAACCAAAATCCTTTTCAGGTTTTTTGATATATATATACTCCCATCCGTAGAATTAAATGTTATTATTTTGAGTTTAATATTATAAGATAAACCATGATCTATCAATCAACTTTTCCCCAAAATATAGAACACATAGAAAATTAATCCTTAGTCACCATTAAATCTGGATCATGAAATGAGAAACACAAGAAAATTAAAAACATATATACTCAGGCCATAGAAGGGCAGAACAGGCCAAATGTGAAATCACTAGGAAAATGATGTGGGAACTAGAATCGCCATACTATATATTGTCTCATAGTGTGACACTTCATCTTCCTTAAATAAATATACTATGTAGATGAAATCCATTTTTATCCAATAGTTCGAATTAATTAAAATATTATTTTAAAAGTATTTCTGAAATCTTGAAAATTTTATAACATTTATTGTATTGATAATGAATCCAAATATTAAATGTGTAGAAAACATGGAATGATATATTAATTAAAAAAATAATGAAAAAAATATTTAAAAATATACATAATGAAATAATGAAAAAACTAAAAGAAGATAAGTGTATATTTCCAGATGCCACATATTTGGTTTTATCTTTGGAAAGTGCTACTGAGTTTTGTTTCATACAATACTTAGAAACTAAAAATATCCTATTAAATGAAATATTCCATAGGGTTTTTCCCATCCCTTCTACATCTACTAAACTCAACAACTTAGAAAACATTTAATTCAACAATGTATAATGAATAACAGATAGACCTAAATACATAGTTCACATAAGATAAAAAACATTAATATAATAGATTTAAGATTGCATATCTTTATATTTTCTTGATATCATTTTCATAAGAATAATAAAACATTATATCTGGATGATTAGGGGCTACGTAACGTAATATACCCATCATAACTCTAATTTTTTTTGACAAACTAGTTTCCTAGCATCATAATGATCGAATGTTTTAGAAGTATTAATGGGTGTACTAATACATTTAGTATTGTTTTATGAAGATTTTTTAAGAATTTGTTTTATATAATATATCATGAAATAAAAGTTCATTATATTTTTTTGTGAAAATTAAAAACTAAGGAATATGATAAATCACCCATAATACTAATTTCAAGCATGGAAATCATGTGATCTAAAAAGGAATTTGTTAAATATTTTTTACTGAAACTAGATAGAATTTATTCAACATAAAGTGGTACAGTCATAATATTTTTATTAAATTATTATATAAATTTTTTGGTTATTTAGATTCTTTAATTTTTATGTTAATTAAAATCCCATTAAACTAGAATACATAGCTTTATGGGATTTGTTTTAGTAAATTTAAATCATTAGAAACATTAAAATGATTTCCTACTTGTTTTATATTTTTAAAACTATGTGATTATTAAAAATTAACTTCATTATGACCATATCCTTTATGAAAATCACACTTCTTATTAATTTTATTTATTTTGAAATTAATTAATGTTGAATGGATAAATGTATCTGAATTGCATCAATCCATGCTAATATAGAATAATTTTGTTCATAATCAGTTCCATATTTTGAATTTTGTCCATTAAAGACAATTCTAGATTTGTTTCTATCAATTATTCCATTTTAATCAAATTTCATCCAAAAAACATTTTTTACTCTTACTATAGTTGTTCTTATAGGTTCATCAAAAAAATTACATTTTCTTTTAAAATTAATTGATCTCGTATTTCATTACATTAATCCAATCCTCATCACCTAAATCTTTATCAGTATATTTAGCTCAAAATGGGTTAATAAACAATGATGTAAAATTTAATTACTTAATGAACCTTTATTCATAACTAGTTGATCAACGTCACCATTGAAACATTCACTAGGACTATTCCTATGAAAAATCTAAATTATTTTGTTATTAGATTTCAATTATTGAACAATAGGTAGAAACCATATTTGTAGAATATCTTAAAAAATATTTAAGATCTATTTCTATATGAGAATAATATTATAAAAATAATAAAAATAATTTCCAAAAATAACATCCAATGATATAGGATGTGGATGTTTAGTAAATAATGATTTGTTTCATCAAACAAAACATGTACTATATCTTCAATATGACATAAAATTTTATTAAAAAACAATAACCCATAAAAGTATTAAAGTAAATGAAAATTATTCCTTCCTCAGATTTTGATACATATTTATCTAAATTTTCATTAGTATTCAAAATGAATACTTTTAAATGAATAACATTAATGTGGGAAAATTTTAGTATTATTTTAGTACCCAACTCATAAAGAGTTTTATTATAGGAATGAAGAATTTATACTAAATTTATAGTATAGAAGGATGTAATAAAATCTTCAATAATAAAAAATGTTTAACAATATAATATTCCCCTCGCCTGGATCTAGTTATTTAATGAATAACTATATTATATCATTTAACAACAACATATTTTCGGAGTTTTTAGTAATGGAAAGTTAACATCATGACCATTTATACTTCAAAAGTTTCATTAACATAATTTACAAGTTCTTCCCGACAATCGCTATGAATTGTTATCATAAGGATGTTTTTCAAATTTTCATATTTGGAAACAAGTGATTTAAAAAAATATTTATATTATTTTTTAGAGAATATGATTATTTATATATAGCGTAATCATAAATCAAGACATATTCATAGAATATTCTAAGGATAATTCATTTTTATAAGAAAAAATAATTTAATGTGTACTATTTATAAATCATATAAAGAATATATTTCACCCCTTGATATAAAACATGGCATATGTTGCTTACTATATTGAAAAGGGTCACAAACTATTGATGAATGAAATAAGTGATCTAGTATTTCCTTAACATTTCCATTATTAACCAATATTGATATGTTTATTAGGTTACCTTTTCATAACCGTCTATTCTGTAACCATGATTAATCTTCCATTTTAATATAGAATGGTAAATCCTCACTCATATGGTCTTATATGATAATTGTATTTACATTTTAATGCTAATGGGAAGAATTAATAAATTTATTCCATGGAACTATGTTTAATAAATTTATCAATAATAAAAATCACATTTTATCCTTCATCGCATTATTGACTTATTATTATAAGTATTTTCTAATGAAATAATATTAAAAACATAGAAAATAAGTGTTTTTATATGAAAAAAAATATTACATATACCAATGATTTCTCAATGAGAATTATCTCCGAATGTTATTTTTCTAAATTTCTACAAGATAATATTTTTGTATATCTTTTTGTTTGAGTCATGTGTATGAGAAAATCACACTCCATGTATCATATAATATAGTCATTGATAATATCTTTTTTTCTAAAAACAAAGGATTAGTTTTTGGGAACCCATATCATTATGGGTTAGATATTTTTAGATGAAAAATATTAGATAACCACATCTATCCAATTAGTTTTGGGTTGATGTTATTTCTTAAAAAACATTTTGAAATCCAAATGCCTATATTTTATGAATGAGAACCATTTTTCTATTTCCCAGCACTTCGACACTTTGTGAAAAAGGTTCACTTTTTGTAGAAATTAATCATTACTAATGATATATTTTTATTAGAGAAACCATTTCCCTAACTATCACCATGAGGTATGATTTGATTATATATTTTACCCAAATTTTCATTTCTATTATTAAACATTGATAATATTTTCCTTAAATAATTAAATTTCTAATTTTAGTTTAACAACTCATTTTTTATCCTCTTATGTATTAGTTTTAGAACTATGATTATCAAAGGATGTTTGTACTAATTTTTTTACAATTATTTCATGATCTTTTGAAATAGTATCTTCTTCAAAATTAGTGTTTTTAAAATATTTATAATGATCTAATATTTGAACACTTATATTATTAATTATTGAATCAGCCTTTTCCAATTTATATTTAGCATTATTATGTTTTTTGTTTAAAATCATACAATGTTCATTTTCTAATGGTTTAGTAAATATATAATATTCTTCATAAGTAGGTAATAATATCATTTTATGAGTATGAATATTTTTTTTAAGACATATAAATTTTCTCATCAAATAAGATATTTTTCATTTAAATAAATAATTTGGAGGGATTCATCTATTTTTACCTTTTCCACCAAAAATTTATTAACCATGTATATATTTTAATAACGGAAAAATTTCCTCTATCTAGAAAATTAATTATGAACTGAATTATCATAGGACACACCTACACCAGCACTAATTCCAACAATATTATTTATCCTTCATTCTAAATTATAAAACTCATTATACTAATGTTCAGTGGTATTGGACTCTTACTGATCAATAAAAACATACATAGTAATATCATTATGATTTATTGTCCAATCTACACATGTTATTTGTTATTCCCACTCAATGGTCCTGGTGTGAAAAAACATTCGACAAAAATTTCATTGTCAATAGCATTTTCATAAATTGGTTTTAAACTATTTATAAAGGCTATGATCCTCTCATGCATCATTCCATCAGACACTCCCTGTAAGAAATAAAATGTAAGATAGTATCCTATAACAACTGATCATCTAGTCAAACAAATTTTAGAAGTACCTAATTGTGTGACATCTAATATTTTCCATAAACTATTAGCAATCTCACATGATGATATATCACTGCATATACTACATTTCCTGGAATACAATATATTAACCTTACTATATAATTTAATTGAAAATATATTTTCCTGGATGACTAAAAGAAGTGAAATTTTTCTCATGAATCTTGTATTCTCTAGTAAGAATAACAAAATCATCAACTCCAGTGATAACAAGAAATGTTTTCATCCCATATCTCTTATACTAACACTCATCGCCATCAAATATATCAGTACTATTTGGATTTATATTGTATATAGTACAAACATTAAGACATTCCATAAAAAATAGATTTTTTTCTACAAATACATTACTATAATATGATATATAAATAATTAATTTATACCACAACAAAATAAAACATGATCTTGAAAGAAGAAGTCAAAAATCATCATGTTTACATAATAAATCCTAATATAACACCACTTTTTGGACCATAATAGTAGTTATAATGTCTATAAATATTAAAGTTGTGAATTTCAGTTTCTAAAACAATTCCACAAGGCAAAACAGAAATCCTTTTAATGTAAATTTATTAGACTCAGACCAAGTAGGATTATCATATTGAACATTCAATATCATAGGGGATCTAATTTATATAATTTTTTTTAATCATAATTATATTTATATTTATTACAAAAACTTTATTATGAATATGTGTATGATGATTAACATTCAATGACATGAATTTTAAAATTAAAACTTCTTAAGAAATTTATAGTAATAATAATAATGACATATAAGAAGTATTAAAAATATATAACTCTTTAAAAATTAATAGTAACGATATGAATAACAGTTACTAAAGGTTTTAATAGTTTTATAAATTCTTTAAATTCTATCTTTCCTGAGAATAAATCCCTCTATATGATGTTTAGAAAGCTCCATAATCATATCCCAAAAAGACCATGAAATGATTATTGGAATCTATCTACCTATCCCCACAGGCCCTTGATCCAATGGATCATACTCACCTTCTTAGAATCCATAGAATCTGTCAATTGTAATAATTATCATACATAGATTAAAAGAGAAAATGTTATTAAGGAAACAACTTGAAAAGGATTCCATAGAACAATGAATCTTAAATTAATTAAACATACATTGAATTAGCAGTTCATGCTAAGAAATAATTAAGGATCTCACATAAATAAATAATTTTCAAAATATTAAATTGAATTTATATTTTTGGGGAATATACCAATGATCATATTTCATACTTTTTTGCAAAGGCCTCAGATAGATAGTGCTTAACAACCCATCTATAACTGATTTTTCAATTTCATATTGATTAATACCATTATATTGTTATAATTATTAATAAAAATAGATTGAATTCTATATATTATGATTATAAACATGGGTGATAACAATGTAATTCTTTATCAAATTTCCAATATGATATTCTATATGAGGATCAGTATGATATATCACAACCAATATCATCACGTTATTTATGAATATTATCAATAGAAAATACTAAAAAAGGATAAATCTTGGGCCATTTAATATGAGTCCGATTTATCAGATACATACTTATTTGGATGCTCATAATGAATAATACTATGATTATATTTCCATAAAATTATAACTTTTTCAATGTAAGGTAAATAATATTATTTTATATAGAAGCATACTAAAAAACTAGGAACATTAAAAATTTGTGATCATGGATTGAGATTGTGTTTTTTCATTCCATAACATATAGAATGAAAATTTAATAAGTAGTTATTATAACTCAATAGTTAGATGAGCCAATGTGGCTATATAGGTGTGAGGAAGGGTAAGAGAGAATTTATTTTTATATTGTTGGAGTGGAATTATTGTAAATACAAAAAGATAATCACTATTGTGATGTCTTCCATACATCATGTGCAAGAAAAATGGAATATTAATGGAGTAAAGTGTATTTATTTTTTAGAAAAACCTGCAATATACAATAGTTAGTTAATTTTTATAATTTCATTCCTTATCTTCTATGAATCCGCACTATTACCTGTTTCATTTTTATTAGGGTAACTACTTTTATAACCTACGTAATTTATCCATTAATAATAAATTAAAGTGTGGTTTATTAGAAAACATAGACCCAATTCATTATAAATGTGATATCTAATTTGAAATATAAAAATCACATGTGTTATTGAAATTAATTTTAAAACAAGTTCATGTAACGTGCAAAACAATTCCTCCAAACCGAACCATACTAAATTTTTTTTACTAGTTATGTGTCATTATGTTCATTATAAATGATAAATTTTATCATCAATGGACCAAATTTTATATTTATTAACATCTAGAAATAAATTTTCAGGAATATTTAATTGTATTAATTTTAATTTTTTTATGAAAATATTATTTATTATAAATTAATATTAATGAAAAATTTGACATTATTTACTTAGTTTATAATAAAAAAATCAAGAAAATGCTATAATTCATAAATATTATGTTAAATTATATTTAGAATTATATTTTCATATAAAAATAAAAGAATCAAATAATTCAATAAACAAGCATTACATTTAACGTTTGTAGTATCATTTGTTTTTTAATTATTCACTAAATAATCTAGGTGATAGAATTTAATTGATAATTTAATGAAAATAGTTAATACACAAAAATGAATGATAAATAATTAGTGTATAAATAACAAAATAACATTTCAAAATTATATGTATCACTGAATCTTTGTTGTTTTTTCATATCTCAAATCTTTTTGAATGTTAATGTTTGGGAGGATTCATTTTTTTTGTCCTTTTCTTCTCTTAAATTATCGTATAGGTAAAATTCATGGAACATTATCCCAATAACTCATTAAATCTGAACAATGAGATGATATGGTTGAAATATGGGTATCCAATGCATTTTGGAAAATATATATGTCATTTTTATCATTATTGTTAATGTTTAACTACTAAATAAAATAATTTTCACCTTATTAATTATAATTAATTTTAATTACTTTCACTAATAATTTTTTTCAAGAAAAAACATAATCTTGTTACACAATAAAAATTATACTTATTATTAAAAAATCAATCCTTTTTCATCAAATTTAATTCATAGAAGTGAAAAAAATAATATTATTCTAAACCAGCAGATGTGGTGATAAATTGGGTTTTGATGTTCAAAATTTTAAATGTTCATTATGTAATTAAATCTAAAATTAATATATACATGACCCTAACGACCTAAATAGGATTAAAATATCTATATTTCATACATTGTATATATAAAACCATTTTCAAATATAATATAACATTAATGATTATTTAATAGAAAATGAAGTTTCAACTAAAAAGCTATAATTTTTACTATTCCACAAAAATTTAAAATTCTCAGAAAAATTCAAAAAATTCACCTTAAAATAATTTTGAAATTATCCATTAAAAATGAATATTAATTTTACAAATAAATTTTGTAAATGTTTCAAAATTTAGTTTCATATTATGTGTGACATTAAAATGAAGTAAAACTCAGTCTTGCATGTAAAAAAGCTGAATTAGTGTTGTGTGTAACATAAGAATAAGATAGTCATGTGTAAAAATAAATATAAAAAATTTAAAACTATTCGTAATGGAAAATATTTTATATTAATTTTGTAACACCCCAAAACATGTGTCTCGTATAGCACTAATATTATGTGTTCAATTTTTGTTTAAGATTTATTTTAACCGAACAAAAACCATAATATGAACGCATGTAATTTTATTTAAAACAGGACACCAAAGTGTTAAAAGATATCAAGATAACAAGAAACAATTTTAACCAAAAATACCTATTAAAAACCTTACCAAAATTACAGGGAGACCACTAAAAACAACGAGAACCCCATGAAGATAATATGGGTCCTTAGAATCTGTCATAGTGAACATTAGAATAGCCAAAACCATTTCGGCTATACTAAACACCAATGGTATGATGTGAACCATTTTATTTCTTGTCTTGAGTTTTAGGACACCCTATGTCTTGGTTTTATAATACACTAATTAGACTATTACCTTGGGTGACCTTGGAACTCTAACATCTATAAATATTGTTTTTGACCTTGTTGGATAATTTTTTGAAAAAATGTGAGTATAATTTAATTCACTAAATAAATATGTTATGGATTGAAAAACTATAAAAAACAACTATTCATGAACTTTAAAAAGGAAATGGTGAAATTTTTTTAATTACTATTAAGTGATTTTTAAATGTAATAAGGAATTCAAAACAGTTTGTAAATATTTCAAATATATTGTAAAAATATTCATTTCATATTTTTTTTAATATATGTTTAAGTTCTTATAATTAAACTATGTTTTTGAATAAAATATTTTTTGAATACAATAATAAATGTATAAGAATTATCATTCAATTTATAAATTTGTATGTTGAAGGTTTAGTGTTTGTAAATAATTTTAGCCAAGAGAAAGTATAATTTGAATTCTTTAGAATTTTAATTATTAATTATAATTAATGTTTAAAAGGATAATATTTATATATTTTTAATAAATGTATTGTATTCATTAGGTCTTTATAATTTTTTTAAGTGTTTTATAATAAAAATAGGCCTACAAGGGTCAGCCCTTTATAGATGGGATAAGTGATGAAAATCTTGCTAGGTGGCTGATCCTAGCCCCTATCCCAATCCAAGGCCATCCCAAGCATAAAAAAGGAACACTGATGGGATCGCAACGATGAATGGGAGAACAAGATTGCATGAGTCCACCACTGTGGGTGAGAGGCCACAACAAATTAGGGGTAGGATGAAGCATGCTAGGGTGGGAGCCCGTGTGTTAGGTTTCCTGGGTGTGTGCAATGTTTTTTTTGAGCCTTCGTTCAGAGACTCAGGCTTATAATGGGGTCACGAATTCTTTCCAACTCGATGTGGGACGTGTTTTACTGGAAAAAACGGGATCTAGGACATTGGATCACATCACACGTGATCTGGGATGTCGATCCCTATCTCAAGTTCGGCCTTCAATAACCACAAAACACCAAAATGTTTTTGTGGACCATTCGATCAACCATAGATCTAATCTCATCCATCCACGGGTTTTGAAATGCCACATCAATCCTAGACCATCTGATCAAACTTAGATTTAATTTGAGATACTTAAATTTTTTTAATCCATATACACATCCCAACCATTGGATCAATGTCGGACATGATCCTGACCATCTGTTTTTCTTCTGGTTTCATCCCAAGTCACCATAATCTTTAACAGAGTGGAGTGCACTGCACTAGTATCCTACACCCTATTCTAGCACCATTTTCACTAATTTTGATAGCTATTGGTCCCACACATTTCTCATGGTTTCCAGAAAGACCTACCTTTGGACTTTATATAAACCATTGGTCCACATATCTGATGAAACATTCATAAAAATATATTTATAGGTTTGGTTTATAAAGTACACCCGAGGCACCCCAAGGAGCCCCTCAGATATTCTGCACTCAATCTCCCAGTGGGCTTCATCTAGTTCTCTTGAGCCCCTCTTCCTCCTCAAGCTAAGGTATGATTTTATTTTTGTCTTTCTTGTTGATCTTAAGTGGTATATTTATGTACAATTGTTATATAAATATACATGCATTTAATGTTTGAGTTGGAACATTTCTTTACCAGATTTAGGGTATCAGGATATTTAGATATAGGGTATTGGTCAACCCGAAGCATGAATACCTCATGAAAACATATTTTCATACCTTATATACAAATCTGGTACCGACACACACACACACATATATAAATATATATATCCCCTCAGGTTTACAAAAACTCTTTATGTCGATATTTAAGCTTTCGAAACTTGATCTTCAAAGTTAATTTAATAACAACAACATGTGAAGAACTATATTTTTTATAAAACTTCTTACCCAATTATGTATGTTCATATATATACATATATACATACGGTCACACATGTTATAAAACTAACATGGCTTGTTTTTTAATCATGTAATAATGGAGTTGTAAAATGTTTTAATGTTTTCATTACATATAAGAAATTATTAAACCTAGTATAACATTGAAAAATAATATATACACATTATGTATATACAGTTATAGTTTCCAAAAACATAATTTAATGTATATATTATTATATTTTTAATCTTGTATTGATGTAATTAATATTTTTAAGACATTAATGAATATTAGTACTAATGTTAGCCAATATGTATTTATGTAAATGTGTATGTCCTAATCCACAATATATTTCAAACTTGTTTTAGTTAAAAAAATTAATGATATTATCCTTGTTATAATTTCATGTTTCAAAGGTGTTATATGATTTAAATTATTGTGTTTT
This sequence comes from Viscum album, assembly GCA_963277665.1. Classification (NCBI taxonomy): domain Eukaryota; kingdom Viridiplantae; phylum Streptophyta; class Magnoliopsida; order Santalales; family Viscaceae; genus Viscum; species Viscum album. Next base: position 766,583,659 of record OY728150.1, read on the forward strand.
ATGATTATTAGGAATATATGTTTTTGATTTCAACAGAATATATTAAAGGATAAAATGGTGTGTCAAACAACAGGATCATGTTATGCTCACATAAAGTTTTATCAACTACAGTTATTGTTGTTAGTTTAGTCATGATGTAATCTAATTTCATGATCATTAAAATATTTATCATCATATTAAATAACATGCATTTTCATCCATGGAATAATTATTTTAAATTAAAGAGTTTTTATTTTAACATCTAATATGGAAAATCCCATCTCATCCGTTATTTGATATGTCTTAGTAATAGTCTCATGTGCAAAAAATTTGTAATAGACAATGTATGCCTTTGATGAACTGTTAATTCAATATTTTCAATGTTATCTTTTATATTATGTATTTTTGGAATAAATAGTTTCATTTTAAATTTTATTTATAGTTTCACTCAATGATGCATGCATGTGGTATACCATAATAATGAGATGTGAAACTGAATTACTCAATGTTTTATGGGACACCTTGAGTAATGTGAAGTAATATTTAAATATTGATAGTGGTATGGACACCATTAATATCAGACTTTACTGGATATATGAGGAACGTATTGTACAAGTATGTTCTGGGTTGGGGACTGGTAAAAGTAAGACCTGTAGTTTGGGGTCTTGTTAGAGCAGACCCTCTTGGTTAGATTTTGGTTACTGAGGCACTCCAGGATGGAGACCGATTATAAAGGCTCTCTGGCTTGGGGTCTGGTTACATTTTTCCCCTTAGTCCTGGCACGAGGCCTTGACCTAGAAATTAAAGTCTGATATTATACATTACCTCATTATTTGTATGATAATTATTTATCCAAATTGATATTAGACTAGTAGAATACCAATGGTTAAGATCCATTACTCATGAGAATCAGAAATGTAAATGCTTATGTAATGACATATGTACTCGGTGAATTATTTTTCAGTGTTTGAAATTGATGTTATTACCTTTACGCTCAACTGTGATTATTCAGTATTCAAAGATATTTAATTTAATATTATATATTATTATGTCATACGTATTTAGAATGTATTTTATTTATTACTCTAATTGAGCATGTCTATAATTGAATCCTTTATTCTTGTAACACTATTAGAATTTTCTTAATTGAGCACTTTTATGATATGTTACATGTCTTAAAAGATTTTTTTCAGAGAAATATTTTATGTAACGTTTTAATGAACGTTTTCAAATTTTATATTGGTTTATTTTAAATCCACTTACTGGTCATTCATATTCTCACCCTATATTTTTGAATAAAATTTTTCTGGTATCAGTTTGATCTAAAAAAGTAGGACAAAAATGGCTAGTTTCCTAGAACAGGAACCAAATTTGATCCTTTGTATGGGGTATGATGATTAATTTATCTATGCATTTTTTTTGTTAAAATTCACACATCATGTTCTCAGCCACCGACCCCTAGCATTCTGGGGGTCAGTTTATCACAATTATTGTTTTAAATTCTCCCCAACATAAAAATATTACATCCTCATAATTAAAACTACTATCTCATTAAATGAAGGATTTATATTTGAAAATACTCTTGTCTAAAAACACACAAGGAAAAAGTATTATTTGAAGTCCTTCTAATTATAGGGAAAGTAAAATTTAAGTTCGCTATAAAACATGTCATTCAGATATGATAATGTTAGTTAAAATACAGAAATGGAAAATAAATCTAACCATCATTTTCTGATGACGAGTTATAGATAAATTTTTTAGTTAAATGTTGATGACCACACTAATATAAACATTAGTTATGAAAAGGTCATTGATATCATCGATAATGATTGTAAGAAGAATTTATTTTCTTGATACTTCTCTTAGAGTTGGGGAATTATTTCACTTTCTTACAATATAAGAAAATATACATTTCCATTTCATAAAAAAATTAGTTTCCTTTAGTTTTTCATTGAACCATTTCTACATCATTTCATAGAAAATGTTTCATAATGTGGTTTTATAATACATTATATTTTAAACCCTCATTGAATTTCCAACTAAAACTAGTTCATAAATGTTTATCCATTTGATCCATTAAAGTATTGTGGTCCAAAATATTAAAATAAGTTCAAAGGTAGTTTTTTGTATCTAATTTATTTGATTCATATGAATCAGCTCTTTATCTGAACATCATTGCCTCAATATTAGGAACATATTATGATTTATTTTTCCCTCATTCATGTGTTTTCCAAAAAACTATAACCAAAATATGAATCACTTTTCTTAGCCATCAGTACTATTAAACATAATTTTTTATATCTTTAACTAAAATTTATTACCGTACAATCCTCACATACTTCATAATTCTTATAACCATTTCATTATTGATGAAATACTCAAATAACATAATTTCTAAATCCAATTGTAATCACATTAATCATTCCACATCATATATTGTAGTATCATAATGTTGACCATGATTTATTATCCACTCATAGGGTATAATCATTTTATATACTATTTATTGATTTTCAAAGATTCCTTTATCCTTATAGTTGAAGAATTGTAAAATGAGAAACATTTTCATATTAGTAAAATGACAATTATAGTTTCCTTCCATTTCACGTAAGTAAGAAATACCAATTTTCTAAGAAATTACCAAGGTGATTATTTCTAAAATTATTATATGTTATAATATATCTCTTTCCCTTCTTCTCTTTATACATATTTTTCCAATGTGTCCTCTTGTTCCTGTGCTTCCTTTTGAAGCCATAATACTTATATAATACTTTCCTTATCTCATTATAACATGATAATATGTCCTCATGTGATGGTATCTATTGTGAGACTAGTTTCCATTGATATATTTCCACAAGATCATAAAATAAATGTTCATTATTAACCTTTTTGATCATGTGAATTGGTGAGGTTCACATTCCATCTACAAGGTTACATTTCAAAATGACAATATAGACTGTTATTATATTATCATGTGCAATAAAAAAATGGAATACATAACATAGAGTGAAAAAATATGCATATATAATATCATAATCCTAAAAATGGTTTATTAGGGATGTTTGCATGTAAATTTCCTCAATTTATAATAATGTCTTATCTTCCCTAATATATTGTTTCTTAAATATAGATGTTAATATTTCTATTAAATATTCATTGATACCAATGGTAGAAACCCGAACCCAAAAGCCTGTATGTAGTGCCATAATTTATTGTAGTGAAATGATAACCAAGTATCAAATTTTAAAGGTATAATTAGTTTTATATTTCTAGAAAACTAGATTAGATACACGGATCCTATTATTCATTGGAAACAACAAAATTTATACCTTAAAAAATAAAATGATCAGCATCTAGAAAACTCATTCCAATATTTCATCTTCAATAATTAGGGAAAGGAATCAAAATAAAGGTGAAATATAATTATCATTATGAGTAAATTATATAGGAATCTATCATTAATTAATAATTAATAAAATACTTTTCATGAACAAAATACGATTTAATAATTAATTATAAATAATAACATGATCATTAAACATGAACATCTATATTCTAACTAATAAAATAATCACATAGAATAATAATGATGATGAAATTCATGTTGCTCGAAGTAATCACTATAATGATCTATAATCAAGATATTTAATATCATGATATTCCCTAAATACATTTTATGTATATGTCTATAAACCCTTTTGATTTATGTCATGATATATCTACCTAACGATTTAAAAGTTTTTTCAAACAAAACCGATGTGATTTTCACCAATTTACCTCATCCCATTAGACTACCAATGCATAACGAATCTAGAAATAACTATTCCCAAACATGTATACTATATATTGAAAAAATTTCTCATATATCTATATATAAATTTATATATTAATCAATTTTCATTATAAAATATCTTTATTGAGTAAAGGGTACAAATTTTTCAATACTTTTTCAATAAACCATATAAAAATTAAAGTGAAGATATTATGTAAAAATGCTATACAATTTATACATTTATAATATCCATATAAAAAGAATTTGGTCACTAATAAAATTATAATGTAAAAAAATTATAATAATGTAATTGTTTCAATATAATGTTAATAAATAACTAATGGAATTGAGAATCATTGGTATCATTTATCACATAGAAATTTTCAGGAAAAACCCCTAGGATGAGATAATTCAATATAAGAAACATAAATACCATGAATATAAATGGATTGATGATATAATATATCAAAAGGGTATGTAGATACACCACACAAAATAAGTTAGTTGTGGAGGTAACATTTATGTCATAGATTTAAAATGTGAGATGAAAATCCATTATCACTTGGTATATTTAAGAATTATAAGCCTCATTAAAGAAATATAATAAAATTAAACATTATATACCCTGAAAAAAATTTATTCAGGATATAAATAACTAAAGGGGTAGTATATACACCACGTAAAAGACATATATGGTGAAAATGGGGTATGACACATAGAATGAAAAACATGAAAAGAATAACTTTCCATCTATTCAACCTGTCACGGTATGTATTTATGTTCCAGAATAACAAAATTATGTAAATTATTTAATAGATTTATAAAACTGTTAATGTTTAATATTATATTTAATTCACTTATTGTAATTCTAAATAAATACTTAAACAATAATGTTGGTGGAAGGTGTTTTGAAAATTTTATGGTAACGTGTTAAAAACAACATTGGTAGGTCGACTATGGTCAAAGGTGTAATCCTATAAACATATAAAAATAATATTCATGATATTATTATAATATATATCAATCTATAAAAATTTCAAAACAGGCTATTATTGATGGTTATGAAAAACGATCCATTGTTAAATTGATGGGGATAGTATGTTGTAAGTACAACTAAGTAACATTCTCATTTTTTAATGACCAACATAAAAAGTATGTAAGTAACAATTTATTTTTAAATAGTCATAATTATACTATAAATAGTATCTAATTTATTAATATATACTTATATATATATATATATATCTTCTAGTATAAAAGTAATCACATCCTGTCGAGAAGGCTGTGGTCCAAACTTTCATGCGAGATGTGTTCAACATTTTTGTTTCTGAACATAGTAATAATGAAAATTGTATATTATATTTATAGAATGGTAATTATTTAATAAATAGAATATATATATTATTTTTGTAGAATATATTTAATTAGACTCATCTTTAATACCTTTCAGGCAATGTTAAAATGTATGACACCACTTTGAGAAGGTAGTAGTCCACACATCCACAAACAAAGTTATCATATTCTAATTGAATAGAAATCCAGAAGAAATGTGTTCTATAATAATTAAAGAGGAATAAAGAAAAAAAATATAATATAACTCTTAATTTTTTCTTCCAATAATAATTACCAACCCTCAGAGGTGGTAAAGAAAACATGAATGACATCATTTCACGAGGTCGTTGTCTCTCATACTCACAAATGGAAATTTTATTACCCATTTGATGTATGTGTGTGTAGTCATAGGTTTAAACCTTAACATAATAAAATACTAGTGTATTGAGTACAATGATTTTATTATTCATGAATTTAATAATAATAATTTATTGGTTCATGTATGAAATAAAACAAAACTTATCATTGAATAATGTTTCTTCTTTTTCAGATAACTACTTCTGGTTTTTACCAAAGGACATCTTTAGATTGATTCCTACCAAAAGTGGGGATTCTAGGATTAGGGGAGATAATTAATGAGCTTATTTGGGTATCTTTGGGATGATCCAATGTTTATTGAGATTTGTGAGGAAGAATTATATTGAATTTCTTTTTATTGTGGAGGATGAGTGACATTATTGTAAATACCATAATGTATACATTATTGAGAGGTCCGCGTTAACTAATGTTCTTAAAAAATAAAAAACATAATAGACTAAATGTCTCATATATCTGACAAAACCCCCCAAAAGGAAAAAATTAGTGTTTTTCTATAAATTCATTCCTTAACTTCTATTTTTCTCTATTTTTTACATTTTCAATTTTATTATGGTAACGGGATTTCAAACCTAAATGTTGTAACCCGTATAAGAATATTAAAATCAAATTTTTAGAAAATATAAACAAAATTATATTTAAATGTGATATATATAATTTTCATAGGTGGTGAAAATGAATTTTAAAATAAGAACATGTGACACATAAAAACACTACTTTAACTCGAACTATGATTACAATTTTTCTAATAACTAGTGGTAAACATGTTAACTATAAAAGATAAATTTTTACAAAAATAGACCTTAAATTAAATTTATTAACATTAAAAAATATCTTGGAAGAAGATATGACGTTCAATAATTATAATTTTTTAAACAAAATTTCATTTATTATAAAATAACTTTAATGTTATTTTTTAGAATATTTACATAATTTAAAGTTAAAAATAGAAATACAATTATGTAATAAAATTATAATAAATAAAAAGATTTATGACATGATATATTAATTTAATTTTTTTAACACAATAGTTCATTATATTTAGTAAAAAATTAATTTTTTCTGCATTATTTAATATATTTAATTATTAATAGAATAATCCATGTGTTAGTGTTAATTATTTGTTTAATGTAACTAATTCATAAAAAATTTATTGATAATTAATTTTGAAATTAATAAATAAATTATCTTTCAAAAGAATTTTTTAATTAAGAATATATTTTATTTCGAGATCTCACCTCTTTATAAATGTTAATGGTGGGGAATGTTTTTTTTTGGTTTTTTCTTTTTATATGATATTATATAAGTCAAATTCCTAGAATATTATCCCAATAACTAATACAAATCATACTAAGAGTTGGTATAATATAAATATGGGCATCAAATGGATCTATGAAAATTGTATAGGTCATTTCCCCCTTTATTATTTCTTTTTTCCCACTAAGTAATCTAATTTTAACAATAATCGATGTAATTAATTTTAATTACATTGAATAATCAATTATGTAAATTTTTTTATCTTATAAGACTGTAAATATGATAATTATTACAAGAATTTATATATTTTTCAATATTCAAAGAACATAATTAGAAACTTTTTATATAAATCATATCATATAGATGTGCCTATAAATTGGGATTGTAAAGTGAAAATTTTCATAAGTTAATTATGTTTTTATCTCTAAAGTAAATATAAAAATTAAACAACAACCTAAATTGGATTAATATATTTATAAATGATCTATTTTTATATTTAAAATAATTATAAATATAATTTATCATTAATTATTATTTGATTGAAGTTGTATTTTTGTAAAATCCATTATTTTTTTACTATTAATCAAAAATGAAACTTCTCTGAAAAATACAATGTCTATTCCTTACTATAATTTTGATATTCATAACTAATTTTTTTAAAAAAATTATTTCCGTAATAGTTTCATAAATTATTTTTAAAATAAGCGTTCCATTCAACGGTGGTAATACTGAACATTGCATACAATGTAATATATATCAGTGTCTGTGTACTATAAGAATAACATGTTGTTTTATAAAAAAAGATTTAAACAAAATTAAATTTTTTTTCTAGAAGGTAAATTATTTAAAACATTGGAGTGAAATACATTTTCCACCTCATGTTGTCCAATCATGATTTGGTAATGACGATACTCTGGATCCAGATATATCAATATGCAAATAAAGTAACAGATAATTTTCTTCTTTTCATAGCAGATTAATCATCGTTGAATGATAAAAATGTAGGAATATTATTTTTTTTGGATTCTACCACTATTGATTAAATTTTCTAGCATGATCACATTTTTTCATTGATATGTCCAAATTGTATGCTTTTTCATGCACATGTGTAAAGATATAAATTGATTATTCAATTATTTTTTGACCCCATTTAATCCTAATTGTAAATTTTGTCCATGATTTTTTGGATAATGTTAATTGAATATTTTTCCTTGTAATATTCATCCAATATTTCTTCAGGTTCATCACCAATTTCCACATAGGATCTCAATTTGAAAGTTTTAGGTGGTTTTAGTCTAGATTGTACCCTTAGATTCGAAGTTAAACAACATGTAATGAATAGAAAATAGAATAAATGTAGATTTGGAGTATGTATTGGATATGTGACATTTTAATCATGTATACAGTATACGAGATCTTGATCATATGTTACAAGAGGTTTTCGAATAGTGATAGCCTGTATGGGTTCATTCCAGAAGAACCAGAGTTCTATATCCAACCACAAGAGGGATGAAAATCATTGTCTAGAGGAAGATACATCATTTTAAGATGTTTATTTAGTGAATTAATAAGAAACATGGAAAGATATGGAATGATTGAAGTGGATATATGTTTAATTTAACATCCATAATACTCACTAGGTAGTTTTAAGAACACAGACATTGTACTTTAGTTTCTTTATCCACTATGGTTCCTATTGATGTTAAATATTACATGATATTTAGAGGGACCACACACAATTTAACTCGAGAATACTAGATCAATTTGAAAAAAATGTATATTCCTATGATCCTAGGTGTCCTTACATGAAATTTATCGATTTACATAGATAATGGTAGTTACAAACATACATGGATAGGATCACATATATTTTTCAAGGTTATTGATCCATGCCATGTAATTCATAAACCCTTCATATTCTTCTAAACAAAAATTGTTCTTAGTACTAGAGTGGACACATTCATGAAGTGTTGCGGGACCATATGAAGTGGTGTCCCCTTACACATCATGTACCATTTCATTCCCATTAAGGAAAGTTCAACCTCACATATGTCCATTTTTTGGACTCTTATTTTAGTCCATGGGTATCCTATCCTTAGTTTATATCTACAAAGAATGTTATTGTGGCCTCTATTGTAGATTTTTAGATATGTTTGAAAATTTTATAGGAATGGAGTTTATTTTGGCATCACTTTAGAGCTAAATTGATTTGGAAAGAACATTTGAGTTTTACCCACATGTGAAATTTTGTAGTTATTACTCTATCTATTGATGGGTACACCGTATGAATTTTGGGTTTGGGTACTCTATCTGATGAGTGGTACCTTCTAGGGAATTACGGTGCATGTTATCCATAAACATAGTGGAACTGATAGCATAAGAGAGGGAAAGTCATATAACTACTGAGTGGTACCCCTAGATATACCAGGGTATGGATCCTATATCTACAATTTTGAATCCTTTAGATTATTTTGATGTGTTCCCCATTTCTAATTAAATATACACCCCCTACATTCCGAATCATGGGTCCTCCATTGACCGAGTTATAACACCATCTATAATTAAGGTATTTTTCCTCAATCTACTCAGTTGTACCTCCAATCATATCGGGATAAGGTCGTCCTAATGTTGACTAGAACATTCTATCTAACTAGTTTGTGTGTCCTATACATGAAGATTGTTCCCCCTTTATTGTGTGTCCCAATGGGGAGGCATGTGTCCTTTACATGTTAACTTCTTTTTATTGATGCGTGAGATTCTAGGAATCATTGAAGCACCCCAGGAACTAATTGAACTATTTACTAGGATGTGATGTGAGACGAATATCCAAATTCTCTATAGTTTTGGATTCTATTATATGAGAATATAAATATGTGTGTGTTATATAAGGTATTGGATTTTCGTAATCACATTCTCTTGGTGGATCTATATGTCTATTCCTATTGTGTATCTTACTTCCCCCTTCATATTTTAGGGCATCTAACTGGGTATGTATATACTTAATCCTACATGATAAGTTTCCCACTTGTTTAATTTATTATGTATACAATGTACTTGTCAGTAGTGATTACAAAAGATCTTAACGATACCTAGTACATTTGATCATGTGTGGTGGTTTGAGTGGAGAGATTCGAATCTAGGATCTCTCACCATTTACATGAATTTTTATCTAGTTAGGACATATTTCTAGTTTGGAATATATTTTTTCCCTTTAAGTTTTTTATGTAATGTCCCCAATCCAGAATCCATGAAACTGGTGCTCTGAGCTAGGTCATCACATGACCTCAAGAACACCTCCACGAACTCCAGAGATTTTTGACAAGCAGCAATGGTCTAATGAGTCACATGGGAATATTATTCCCTCATTACCAGATTAATCTATTATAGATAATCATTTTTATAATGGAAACAATATAAAACAATAAAAAAATGCATAACTCTCTCATTCCCAAAAGAACTAGGTATAATCATATACAAAAGTAAATATGCCATGTTATGCTACAATTAAAGTGAAAGAAATTTGAAATAAAGTAAATATAAAAATCCCATTGAGTCCAGAATCTATGTATGAATCCAAATCCATGTAAATCCCGACCACAAATCATCATCTTTGTATATTTCCATTCCCATTGCCCCAACCTACAACCAATAAATCTTCTCGGGCGGCCCGAGCAGGGTGTGAGTACAAAACTATATAGGCCACCAACAATGGTGTCTACAAAATATCCATTCTAATAGAAAGTGAATGAAAGAAAAAAATAAATACTATGTAAACAAATAATAGTTCAGGTGCCATAAGGTACCACGTTCATTTAAGTAATCCCTACTATTTATCCCAACTTATTTTCTTAATATGTTTAATCACATGTTACATGGGTTAGGCATAATTATCATATACTCAAGTGAATATTACAATAAATCATGATTCATTGGAAAACAATCAAGTACCTATATCACTAGGGATACAAATATCACATAAATCCATTATGCTCACCTCGAAGCCTCATTCCGGGTGGAATGAAACCATAAGGGAAATAGAGCCTTCGTCCCCTTCCATAACCAATGCATTTTGGGGAGGAGTTATGATCCTCAGTCTAACTCAACATGTGGGCATTTATCCTCAAGTATATACCATACGCTACCAATCCACGTTCAAATTCTTATTTATCAAATCACTAAAACCATACCATAAAAAAACCAATCATATTTAAATCCATTGGATATAACAATTCACAACCACCAAATGGGAATTACTACTATTCCACAACCCATTATTTCATTTACCATTTAAAATTCACATACATTTAACCAAATTCATATTCATTCACCTTAAGAAATTTCGTGTATTCAACAACACCTATGCCTTAACCAAATTATCATTCCCATCTATTATCCAATTTATCCCATTTAACATTTCACAAGAACATACCCACTGCTGCATTTCAAGTACAATTATCATATCACATAACCAAATCTCTTTGTTACATTTAATCATCTTGGTGTACCACCTAATTGTAACATATTCACCCATCCCACAAGTTCATCCATTCACTTATTACATCCCATTAACACAATCCCCATTTCCCATTCCCTTACCAAATTGCATGTTCACCATTTGATATAAATAAATCTTCATTGGATAATCTAACCAATTTTTGTTAAACAATTGAAATAAACTCAATCTACCCAATTAACCATTTTATGTCATTCCAGCAACACCTTATTCCATTTTCACCCTTTGAATATTTATCATTATTCCATTTGAAGCATAAACAAACATTATGAAATGTTATACATGGGTTCAATATTATTATTCATCACCCTTCACATAACCCAACCACACTCTAGGTCCGGGTATGCCAGTGCACCCCATGGGTGGTACTGAAATGGTCATGTACTCCCCCACACATCCCATGAGGAACATGAGTGTTACAATTGGTAACTTAGACACCCATGTTTGTCAAATGCCTCAAGGGAACCAAGAACGCCAAGTGGAAAACATGAACACAAACTTCCTTGCACAAATCTGACATATAACTATGGGATAATACATGTAGACCACATACCTCGAATCCCTCGATGAATGCAATCTTAATTGTTTCCTTGGATCTAGACTAAAATATCCCATGAAACCTCAGCATAAAACATACCCAAAAAAGACGGTTTTAAAGCATTATAACGATATTCGAGAGACCAAAATCTCTAATATGAAAGAGATAAGGGAGGATAGGATTAGAATTACTCAAATCATCGATCTGCAATCAATGATATCCAAAACTTCCATGAATTAAAGGATAAACACCTCTTAGAAGTGTGTGTCATCCACGTTCATATATAGGGATAAGAGGGGTGTAATAGAAGAAAATATAGAGATGGGTTTTAAAACACCATTGTGGAAATTTGGTAAATTTTTCCAGTTTTGTGTTCCTCATGGTTTACCCGCACATGCTTCCAAACCATGGGCACACTTTTCCGAAGATACTTCCCAAAATCACCCCATTCACACTGTTTCCTAGGAATTTTAAATTATTTTTCAAACCGTGCACAAACTGGGCATAAGACTCTACCCCTGGCTGCATGGTTACCTAGGATGCTTCACATAGTTTGAATTATCCATGAACAAACTGCATAACATGCCCAAGAACCCCCTTTTCTTTGTATTTCATGTGCCAAACACCCAAAACACCCCCTATCATTCACATGATACTTGGTAGATGCTCATTTAAGCCAAAAAGAAGAGGCCAATCCAAAGATAAAACAAAATAATATGTTAAAAAGATCTAAGATCTTATATTTTTCATTTTTGTAATGTTGAACAACATAGTGTTTTTTTCATGCTTGGTTATTCACTCTATAATTCATCTTTTTATTATTGTTATACTGTCATTATCCATTGAAATGGTCAGGTGTGTTCGTACTTGTACATTACGAAAAGGCCTCCCATATTAGTTATCCCTTTCATTGATCTTGTCCACCAATATCCTGTGGATGTAGGTATGTGGTAGTTGTTCCTTGAGAACCATTGGGATGGTGAATGAATTTTTTTGTTCAAATCTAAAAAGGATAAACAAAAAAGAGGTAATGTTCATCAACGATATCCTTTATTTTACATCTTTCTCCAACTACATCAATTTTTATTATATAATTTTTATACTATAACCACACCATATTCTATAATATTAGATTTTTTATTTTATGGTAACCACCTATAACAATCTCCACATTTACCAAATGTGTTATGGAATCATCATTCATATGTATGGAGGATTATAACCATATGAACCGATGTCAATGATTTTTTTGTTACCAGTTCTCAAGGAAGTTCAAAATGATGGATTTACAAGTTAAATATATGATAAATATGAAATTTATGATATTATAATGATTTTGGAATTATTATAACACACATACCTCTACTCATTCCATTTCATGAGAATATCACAACGTTGCTTATGTGTACAGTACACTACTGCCTCTGAAATTGATGCGATTCAATCATGATTCATGTGACATGTAGTAATGATGTGTTTAATAAACATATGTGATTTATATGACATGAAAATAATTATAAAATGATACAATATTTATATATATATATTTAATTTAATTTATTCCTTTAAAACATAGAAGAAAATGAAATACAACTTTCAAGCGTACGAATGGAAAACCATTCCCATAAATGTTGCATTCATATTTCATCACTAAATATATTGGATAACTATAAATAGATATATACTGATTATGAGTGATAATTATATCTATTTTAACATTATGGATATTTATCAACCATGCTATATGTAAGTGGATAGAAAATATAAAAAATAAAAACATATAGAAAATACAGAGAGGTCATTAACCGAATCATAAATTAAACCTTGTGTTGATAATAAACAGAACCTAAATGTTCATAATAAAAATTCATATTTTATGATATATATGATTATGTATCAATAATAAATTTATAATAAACTAAAATTAATTATACCTAAAATTTTAATGAGTAAGACAAAATTCTATGCTTAATGTAAAGGATTTTCATCCTATTGTTACTTTATGCGAGGAACAATCCATAATAACCATGTATTTTATTGATGTGGTAAACATAATTCCCATGAATTTATTTTTTATACCAATCACTCTAATTAAAGGGGGTTTCATAACCATTTTTGGATCTCTCATTCATGGGTTTATGGTTCAAAAGTTAAAAAATCATTATAGGGATATCATTATATATTTTCCTTCTTCGAAATATATGTTTTTCTGTGCACCTATATTGATCCAAGAGGTGTATAAAAAAAGATTTTACATGTAATATAATTAATTTATTTCATCCTAATGATCTTTTAAGATTCAATTTTGGTTATAACTTTATGAGGATTATGATTCAATGTTACTAACATGGTAATGTTTTTATGTTACAATATCATCATTTATTCGTATTTCTTATTAGTAAGTATAATATATTGGAATATTACGATATACCTCTTAATAAAATTCTTGATGGTTTCTATGCTATATTTATTTATTATTTATCTATTAAATGGTACAATTTTTTCATTCTTTTGTAATTATGAAAATGTTGATTTTTTTTAATAAAATCTAACTTTATTTCCCTCTTTGGTCGAAAAAATATTTTCATTGAAAACCATGTTATCTAAAAATGTGTTGAAAAACTATTTTTGCTACTATATGATTTTTAGAAGAAATGGTAAAACATGTTTTAATTTTTAATGAATATTTTTAGAGGAATCATAATCTTTTTCTCCAGATAATTCTATTTTTGAGTTTAGCAAAAAAGTAAAAGTATTCATCATTATTATATGTACAATTTGAATATTATTTTTTAAAATCGTGATCATTCATTACATTGAATATTAATTTATATGATTAAATTATATTTTTAATGAAATATTTTCCAATTTTTTATCATTTTAAATTTTATTTCCGTCCTGAAATGATAATTTCATCAATATTTTTTTAAAGTCCTTTCAAAGTTATTTTTCCTATAATTTACCAAGGATATAATCCATGAATAAAATTCATATTATTTATGTAAAATGATTATGTTGTGATCAAATTATTATTATGAAACCACTTTCTATTCATCTGGTCATACTATGATGAAATTTCATTAAAACCGACTTATTTCAATGGTTATTATATGCAGGAAATTTTATAAAACAAATTGCTTGTAAAATTATTTTTATATGATGAAATGTATATAATATTAATTTACATTCATGGTTTATTATATGGTAGGATTTTACGATTCAGTGGAATAGATAAAAATTGTATTAATTATGTGATTAGGGGGACCTTTATAACCATCCAATGCATATTGTAATGATAAATGCTCTATATGTTTAGATTATACACTGGTGTTTAGACAAAGATTGAAGGATGGTTAATGGGATGTCATCCCAATCCAAAATAATGTACAAGGGCTCTTGTTCCAAGTTTAACGTGTTATGATTTTCTTAGTGGCTATCCTTGACATCAGATTTTATTTGATTATGTGAATAGCACAAATTCCATGTCTTATTCCATTATTATACTCTCATGGATCATGGTCATTGATTAAATAATGATTCATGTATTAATAATTTCCCATATTTTTTCAATGACTTGTGTGTATGAATGTTCCTATGTTTGTTATGGTTTTCAAATGTTATTATTATATTCCCATAAACATATGATCATGTTTTACTTATATATTCCCCTTGTATACTATTATAGAGCATTTGATATAACCCTTTATTTTTTTTCATTTCCCAAGGTTATGATGAAATGTAGTTGAATAAGAATAAAAATTTCAACATATTTTTTGGAGGTTTTTATTATATTCCATGAATAATGATGATTGTCTTCTACGTTTCCAAAGACACTAATCGATTATGGTCCCCATTTTTGTTTTTTAAATGTAATGAATATTCATCTAAAGAGATATTATTTCAATTAATGAGATCCATTGGCCTCTATTGTTGGATTAAATGTAAATTTTTAGTTAACCATTAGAATCTAAGATGATAAAACATTAGTGATATCTCTAGGGATATTTCTATGGACATAGATATGGATATATCTATAGAAAATTATATGGATGTGTTCAAGTATAGTAAAATTACATTGAATTTTGGTAAAGGATATTGTGATTTTGTTCTAAGAAAACTAACCCATATCTGGATTTATTACATTGAAGTGTATTTGGAATAGATGTAACTTAGAGTAAAAAACACTAAAACATCATATTTTTCTATACTTAATAGAGAACTGGTGCACGACAACTGTTATTTATGCACACTTAGGTTAACACTCCCATGGAAAATGCATTGGAAATTTATAAACTATTTGGGAACCATATTGATATTTTTAAATAGAATATTACTATAAATGACTTATTATAAACCTATGGTGTCATAAATTAATGATGGTGTCCTGTTTTAGACAACTTATATGTTATTTTTCATGATTTTTTGGTTCACCACTATATTTATTGTTTCTTTATTCATTGTTTTTCTAGTTTTAGTCAATGTTTGGTACCAGAAATAATCATGTTATAATATAATATTAGGAAAAATTTAATGACATTATGAAACCTAATTGGATGAATTTTAGAGAGAATGATATTTTGATTATGCATAACCACCTATCAATATATACGAATAAACATGTTAACTTCGGTATGTTTCTATAAAAATCAAATAAGAGGGGGATTGAGTTTTATAAATGTTTATTAGGTAATGAGTATAAAAGGAAATGAATTTTACTTCCTATATATCAAAAAAGTGGGGAAAACCTTGATGAGTCTAAAAATGAAGGGGACGATGTTTTCTCTGTGAAAAAATATGGTTATAATGTGACATTTTTTGATGAGTTCAATGTCTAATATTTGAAGAATAAGGGAATTACCCGACTAAATTAAATAAATAAAAATTAAATCTTAATCCAAGTTATAAATATTACAAATTCATGCAATGAGGCTGAAGGAATGATGTTTTTGTGAATTTTGAGAAAGGAATTCTGATTTGTGAAATATTTTACTATTTTTCATTATAACATTTTCATTAATTTTATTAAAAAATATATTGAATGATGTAGATTAAAATTAACAATGATTTATTTTGAATGTTATATTTTAGGGAAAATACATGGATATGTCAAGTTAATCCTTAAATTGTTTTTGATGTGGAGAAAATGATGGTTTTCGGATATAGCGATGGTATATAAGAATAAATTAAATTTGATAGTACTGATTTCTATAAAAAAGATTAATTATTTTTTTGGAAAAAGTCATTTACTTTCTCAGGTATGGAGTATTCATAATTTTTGGATTTATGGAATATATCCAATAATTTTTTAACTATTTAACGAATGAATAATCATGTATGTTTTTAGTATGGTTTTACTCTATTTTGGGTTATTATCATTTTTGAAAAAAATACACGTTGAATGAATTCGAATTTTTTGACTGTGATGATTAGGAGATACTAAATGATATATGGGGGATCAATTTTATTTTCATTTTGAAAAATTAAATGACATTATTTTTCAATATTTATTTTATAATATTTTATAATAGTGAAATGGTTAACCATTTTTTAATCTATTGAACAGTGAAGGAGGTTTAATAAATTGTTAAATTAATTTAGAATATGATTAATTATAAAAAATTTGATAAAAATAATGTTGTGATGACAACTAAATACAGCTAGAATGACATTTCATTCTATTCATGGGTTTTATGAAATATTTTTAATTCAAAAATTATTAATTCAACTCCTTTTGTTAGAGAGATATATGATGTGTAAATTTTTCAAGCCACATACCATGGGTGAGATTCAGATTATGAAATGTAATGAAATAAATTATTTTTATCATCTCTCATATTTTAATCAAAATTTGGAAGTGGATTATGAAATAAAATAGTATCCTATTACCACTAGTTTTGATCATATCAATGAAATTCATTATTCCTATTTTTTTTATGGTTTTGGGGTTGTTAAAATTCTCTATATCACCAAATTTATTTTGATCAATGTTCTCATTCACTCTGAATATGTATTTGTATTTTAGTTTTCTCATTTATGCCCATTTTTTCACTTCCCAAAAATTTTCAAAAAATTTAAAGGCTACTATGTGTTATTTTAGTACACCTTTAAAAATCCATTTTCCTTTCTCAAGAGGTTATTTAATTAACAAAAATCTAATGTGGGATTATGTGAAAGAAAATTACAAATATTAAACCTTATGATGGCCGAGATGAATTTAATGTGAGAAATTCATTTTAATGGGAAGAGTGAATAAAGTTGTGTTTTGAAAAATCAAAATCATTCTGAAATATTAAATTTCATTGATGTTTATCATTATAAGAAACACAATGTTAATAATAAAAATCATGAAACATCGAGTTTTAATAAAACCATCATATGTTATTAATTTGGCCATTATAGACTAGCTAATAAAAAATAAAATTTATTGAAATTTACATTTTGAAATAATATGTTTTCTGATTTTGTTTAATGAAAACACTATAATAATAATATATACATAGAATTTATATTTTTAGAATATAATATTTTCTCAAATAAATTATTTTTATGTCTTTTTGTGAAAAATAATAAATGTATTTTTTGATTAATTTATATAATTAATTTTATAAAATAAAATTTTATATCATATATAGAATTTAAAAATAATCGTATGGACAATTTTCATGATTTATTTGAAAGGTTATATTTTTTGATGAAAAATGAAAAATATGTAATTTTAATTGGAAACTACCATATTATTTAATTATGTTATAAATATAACTTAAAATTTATATTGGTTTTAAATTATAATTAGTTCAATAATACCTTAATTAATCCATTATTGGTCATTGTAATAAAATTCAAGTTGAAATGTGGTATACAAAACATTATATTCTTCACATCATTTTAAATTTAAAAACATGCTCTCTCGTCATGTATGTGGGATTAATATTTATTTCATATTTTCATATTATGTGATATGATTTTGTAAATTTTTTTCGTTATTATGAATAATAATAATTAAATATTTCTAATAATATACATATTATTTTATACCAAAATGAATAATAGTTGCAGTAAAAATAATTATTGTGGTTAAGGTAAAAATGGGTTTACTATGGTCTAAAATTAGAATTATAATATTTATAATGACCTAAAAATTTAAATTAATTTTCATTATTGAGTTTATTTAGATATTAGAAATAAATTTCAATGAAATAATGAAATTATTTTCCACCTTCTTTTGTGTATGACCCACGTAATAAGTTACATAATGAAAATAAAAAAAGTTACCTTTCTTCCTATTAATATTTTTAATGAATTGGGATAGGGGGATGTTTTTTTGTTATCAGTTCTATTTTTAAAGATAAATTATTTTTATATTATGATAAATTGTTTAATTTTTAGATAAAATAATTCCATTTAATGATTAAAAAAGCCAACCTATTTATTATTTAGTTAACAATTGAATAAAATAAAAGATAGTAAAACTACGAATGTTGAATTAAATTGAATGAGTTTTTTGGATCCTTATTTTTGATCTTTATTATATAATATTACATAGGTATTTAAATAATGTAATATAAAAAAATCATTGTCTTGATATTTTTTCAATTTAGTTTAAATGAATAATTTCAATAATTTCATTAATTTTATATGATGATAAATTATATTTTATTATTTGATTTTAATTTAATTTAAATATTATTTCTTCCCAAGTGATTTTTAAATGCCAATTAATACTTCATATGTCTAATTCATAGACCAATATTTTTTTAATGAATATATTGACCCTTTAATAGTTAAAACAATGTTAGTGCTGTTAAGGTAAAAGTAGTGTTTTTATTAGTTAACTATGCTTCTGTTAAAATTTATTTTCAACACACATAAGATTTTTATTTAATGAATTTTATTTAATATTTAAAATCAGAGGGTATAAATTATATTATAATTATAAATATAATTTATTCCTATGAGATAAATTACCATGGTTAGAAAAATAGATACTATAGTGATTTTTTTTGTAAAGGTAGAGAAACATATATGTTTGAGAAAAAAATATTTAAAAAACATGATTCATTATGTTTTGGAGGGTTTTATTGACCATATAATTTCTACTCACCTTTAATTGTCAATTTGGGATCCACATTAGGTATGATTGAACTCCCAATACTGAATACTAGTTGGTCTTTAAAAAAATCCACTCCAACTCAACTATAAAAGGCCACACCCTCTCCAAACATATTAAAACCAAAAAATCTATTGGGATCAATTAAGTCCTACAAAAATAAAATAAACACATTCAAAACATCATCCTAAAAAACGTATTGTTTTCATCAATTTAAAAGATGAATGCTTTATTGAAAAATCAAGGAGGTTACCTGACTGAGGATGAATGTTTTTCAATGTTATCCTTCATTTCATTTCTATCCTCACCAACATAAATTATTTTTATATAAATATTATATAGTATCCATAGTATATTAAATTGTATTTTTAGTTTTTCTGTTATGTTAATTACATAAAACCATTTCCACTTCAATCAAATGGGGTTTGAAATCCTCTTTAGTTTGTACATAAGACTACCACCTCGCGATCAAATGTCATTCATTATTTCATTACCACAACTCCATGATATTCATAATGATGGATTAATTATTTATAAGATATATATATATATATTATATTTTTTGTTATTATTATTTTATATTGTTTATATCACAGATAAATTAATTAATTCAAATTTTTTGGGAATACAATAATGTCGCTTGTCTCTACGGGGGACAACCACCTCGTGAAGTGATGGGATTTGTTCACTATTTGCACAAAATGTATTAATGATTGGTAAAATTAAAATATTTGATATATATGAAATAAAAATAGTTATTTAACTATTATATATATATATTACTTATTTTGATTCTATTCAACCGAACATGAAAATGAAATACAATGTTCAAGTGTATGTACCACCTAGCGCCTCCATGAAAGGTGAATTTAATTTCAATCACAAAATTGTATGGATTAATATAAATAAATATATAAATAATATATATTATATTTATAGAATTTTTATAATTTGTTTAATTGTGGAACCTTGATCAATTTTATATGACTAAAAATATAACAGATCAGAATAAAAAACAACAATTATTACCTGAAATGTAACAGCAATATGGAATTGATAATAAACTAGTAATATAAGTCAATAATTAAATAATAAATTGTATTATATAAATAAATTATCTTTCTATAATTCATTTATATCATATATATATTCATTATAGAAGAGGTTCGAATAAGTATGATAGAAGTTAAGAATTAAGGTAAGGGATTTCCATCTCACTATTATTTTTGTTGAGGAGAAATCCATATTCACCATGTATTCCACTGATGTTGTAACTCCCCAACCCAGAGTTGGTTCATTATTACATATCATTGAAATGATCACAAGAGATCAAGTCCCATGATCCCACTTATTTTAGTATCCTTTGAAGTACTAGATATATACGTATTTTTAACATTATATTATGAAATGATGAAAAACAACATTGCTTCGCTTTGAATACACTCATATACATTAGACTATTCCTACAGTTTGATCATGATATACTTATTCACATAATGGATAAAATAAAACATAGAAAGGGGTGAGATCCGACTCTCATTATGGATAACAATATAGCGGAAACATTCAGAAATAAACAAATCATTTAAGGAAATGTATAAAACTAAAACAAAACCCTATTAAAATTAAACCTCATCATAATATGGAAAAGATAAATCAAATAATGCAATAAACTTATTAACATGGTTATTATTCTAGTTGAATAATCACATGTTATATCAATATCTATTTTTATAATGATGTAATGCATAATGTAATACATCATAACCACATAGTCAAGGCCTCATGCAAAGACTAAAAATAAGAGTTTGTCAAGGCCTTATGCCAAGAAACTAGTATGTCTCATGAGACCTACTGATGTAACAAGGATCTATAGTGGGCTCCACCCATCACTTACTAAGTCCATTGCATTCCTCATATGAAAATGTTGAAACATAATCTAATCATTCGTATGAGATCTTGTAACACCCCGAGATTTTATGAAAAATATATATTTTTTAATTTCATTAATGTCTTCTGTTGTATGCTACACCAAGATTACCTTGCTCTATACACAAAACCGTATTAGCTTGTAGTATACACAACACAATTCTTGGAACGTATTACACAAAATTTTGATAATGTTTATTCTATGCAACATTGAGTATATATATATATATTCAATGTATAAATGAAATATGGTTGGATTCTGTTATACGAAACAACGAAGGATTCTTGCACAACACGCAACCCTGACTTGTCTTGCATTACACGCAATCGCGACCTTTCTCGATAGGGTGTGTTGTATGCAATACCAGGTTTTACTAAACAATGATATATTATAATAATATTATTATGAACTAGCCGTTATGATTAGTTTTAACTAAATTTTTAATTTTATAACATTATTATTCATCTTACACATTTTCTAGAACATGGTATAAGAACAAAATAATTTTTTCGGGTAAAATAAGATTTTTAAAAAAAATGCAGTTGTGCCGCCTTTTGATGGCGCACCCACTTTAAATCTAGTTTTTGACATGTTTATAAGTTAAATTTGACAAAATAAAATTGTTCTTTGGAATCAAGAAAAAAAAATTACTTGGGAAATTTTTTTCATATTATTCTGGTAAGTTTCATTTTTTGATGAATAGTAAAAACAAGCTATATTTTAATTAAAAACAACTTTTGTCATCGAAATAATTTATATGGTTAAATTATAATATTGAATGGTTTTAAAGTATAAATAGCATATATTTTTACCATTAAATATATTGTATGTCATTATCATTGATTTTACAATGAATTCGTAGGTTAAATCAAATCAATCTTTTGCAATGTTTTAATCAAAAACCCGTTTTTATTCGATAACGGGATTAATTTTAATTTAATTTCTGCAACTTTTGGGTATTCAATTTTAAAAAATGGACTCCATATTTAGAATCAGTGGGTCCAAATTATATTAATAGGCTACTTTTTATTTTTGGGAATTATGAATAGTAACTATGGTAAATTTTATTTACCATAGTTAAAGGTAAATCAGATAATTAATGGTAAATATAATATTATAAAAATAACATAAAATATGCAAAAATTCAATTGGATGGCTAAAAGTAGACCCATATCATCTAAGGGTCGGATTAGATTCATTTTATGGACTTTTGACTATGAAAAGTTTTTATTATTATTAAAACCAAAGAAAGTAACAACATGTCACTCTCTTAAATCTTATAAGTATAATAATTTTAATTTAGTGATAAACATCATAAAACATCAAACTTAAATAGTCTCCAGAAATCTAAAAAATTATCTACATCATGATAATTTATTTAAAATTTTTAGGGATTAAATAATTGTCATTAATGGTGATACATTAATGATCCAGAAATTATTTATTAAGTGAAAAATTAGTAATATTGTTTTTATTGAAATAATAATACCGCTTAAATGCCCACAAACCGGACCAAAACATATTGGTAGTGTATATCTACACCTCAATCATCCAATTAAATAATATATAACCGTTTGGAGTCTTATAAAAGTTATCATGACACTTATATTATTTTATTTTAAATCATGCCAAAGTTGTCACCTTCCTAATTTAATAAATATAAAAATTTAAATTTTGTGAATTTAAAATGGAAAATTCAAGTAAAAGTATTATTGGGAAATTTAATATATTTTTCATAATTTTATGATTTTATTTTTAATTTTTATGCAACAAATAAGTATATTAAATAATTATACAAAAATTTTGTAGTAATTATTTTATTAAGAGATAAACCAAATAAATGGTTTTACAAATAATAAAATAAATATTATATGAACTATTTAATGTTATCCACTAATTATATAGATACATATGACCTTTTATGAATCTATTAACTCTATTAGTTCGAAAATATATTTTTTATATATTTTATTTAAATTCAAATAAATAAATAGTGTCAAAATTGACACTATTGTTATTTTATAAAAATAACATATTATCAAATTGTTTAAAAATCACAAAAATATATAAAAATTATAATTTTAAATTTATATGGTCTAAAATTTTATAAAGTATCCAATTATATATAATTCACAACAAATAGGTAATTATTTGTTATAATTGAAAATTTATAATGTTATTACCACAAATAAAATTAAATTGATTAAGTAAGGATAAATCAAGTTGATAATGTTTAAATTAATTTCCTAACATGTCTAAATTTTATTGGCTAATGATATTACAACCCTATCTCATCTAATATTAGAATATGAGTAATTTCTAGAGGTTTTTAAGTGGGGTTAAATTCATTATAAATTAATATGTTTAAGATTTCCAGAGGTGCCCCTCTCCTCCCCTATAAAAGGGAACCTCCTCCCTCTCTTCCTCACACCAATTTGAGCCTTCAAGCTTGGAAAACCCCTGAAAAATTATCTTCTCCACATCCCTAAAAACATCCTAGAGGTCATGGTCTTCTTCAAAGATAGATTTTAGTTCCATATGTGGCGGTCTCAAAGAGGAGCTTCAAAGAAGGGGTAATGTCTGTTACCGATTCTTTCAACTTTATTTCTTCTTCTACTTATTCTTCTTTAGTTGTTTCATTATGAAGTAATAACATAATTATCACTAATATAGTGATATGTTATTATAAGTATGAAACAACCCTGTTTCTCCATCTATCCATCCTACGGAAAACGAAATCACCGCGCGTGCGTACGTACGGAATATTGTCTCCACACCGTGGTGTAATATGTTTTTCCAACACCACCTTACTTGGATGGGTATAATGGTGTAATGAATAACTATACATAGTTATTATAATATCATACTGATTATTATATATTGTATCATCCTATACAATTCAATTCAATAATTATGGGAACGATATCATCGCTCGTGCGTACGTATGGACTACCGTCTCCACGACACGATTAGATTAATTCTTCATGTTAACCATTTAAGAATGATTATAAAGTGTATATATAAGAAATAATAATGAAGTATATGACATTACAAAGCTACTGGATTTATATATATATATATATATATATATATATATGTCATCTACTTAATTCCATTCAACTCAATAAGGAAACAAAAATAGCGTTCATGCGTACGTACAGCCTACCGTCTCCATGAACAGTGTATTTCTTTCCATTTATCGATCTTTTATATATATGTATATTCTGAATATATTATATATATATATATATATCATGTTTTATATTCTGGAATTAATTAATCATGATCTAAGTAATCATATGAATAATTACAAGTCAAAACACGGACCAAAAATGAAACGATTTTACCCAAAAAACTCTTTAATATGGAATTTACAAACGAACGGGTAATATAAAGTCATAAGTAAACCATATATGATATCATAACAATGAATATGATTCTATAATAAGTCAATGACATTATTTAAATCATTATACAGGAGGTTTCGATACATACAAAGCATATTAGACATAAGGTAAGGGATAATTTTCTAAATCTCATTTTTATTCGAGATTTCTTATTCATAAGTATTTACTGGGGTTATTTCTATCATCCATGTCCATGTTTTATAAAAGTTTTTTCATGTATATTTAAAGTAATTTTACCTATTTTTGTCTTTTATTACATAGTATTCAAGAAATATTTCTTTTTTTTACATTATGAGGTACTTTTTTGACTTTTCTGGCAAAAGTACGAGAGGAACGTTTTTTTAACTTATATGGCATGAATGGATTTTTAAAACATTATTTCCAAAAATCTTAATTTACATGTTTTCAAGTTTATTTTTAATAAAATCCTTTTAGTTTAAAATTGTAT
This sequence comes from Viscum album, assembly GCA_963277665.1. Taxonomy (NCBI): domain Eukaryota; kingdom Viridiplantae; phylum Streptophyta; class Magnoliopsida; order Santalales; family Viscaceae; genus Viscum; species Viscum album. The sequence continues at coordinate 766,609,317 of OY728150.1, forward strand.
GACATGTTAAGAAAGGAAAAATGTTTTCGATGTAGAAATGATATTTTCCTCAAGAATGGAGTTCAAGTGTTTTATCAAAATTATTTTCCATATAAGATAATAAAGGATTCTGTTTCTATCCCTATTATTACATTTATTTAATTATGTTTTGATGGAATTATTTTTATGAATTCCTTTATCTTATATGAATTGTTTTATAATGTCATGATGTTTAAGAATCCCATTTTTATTACATGGGTTATGCTATGATGTATGGTTTATGATTTTGTGGCACACATAAGAATGATATCATTATGATATGGGTGGTACCTGTATCTACCTCCAATGCATTGGGTAATGATTTATATCTCATGAAATAGACATGGCTGGAACGACAAGTTAAATTGGTTTAGTAATACAGGACTGGAACGAGGAGTGAACTCAATTCAGAAAGGGACTTTGTCCACTAAGATGGTCTTGGCAGCAATGCCTTGGCTAATATGGAAATAATATAATGTTCTTAATGGTTTCTAAAATTACATGTTTTATTCCCATTCTATTTTATTATTGTTAATGTTTCTTCACGATCTATGCCTTACGTACTTCCATGTTTTATGTTAATTCTCAAGCTTTGGATGTTTAAACATTATGTTAATTTTTTACATTCAAATGTATATGGTATGTTTTATTTTATCCATGATTACCCTTACTGATCATTTGAGATCACCCTTTTTAGGTTTTCTTTTCCCCAGGATATAAAGAAAGGTTTTGGGTAAGAAAAAAAAAGGGGGAATATCTTTATGGGAGATGTTGAGGACCTTTCACCACGATTAGAAGATTACGTTCCATGTTTCCAAAGACACTAAAATATTACCATCCTTGTGTGTATATTTTTGTTATGTATTATGTTTTCTGCAAAAGTAATGTAATGTCCATGTACGTCAAGCTTCGGGTCTCGACAGAACTAGCATATGGAATGTCAATATTTTAACCACAAACCATGAATGATATAAAAATATACCATCCATAGTAAATAATAACTCATTAAATACAATATGGATGATTTTATTATAATAAATCATCTTTAATCCATAATAATGAACAACATTTATATAGATGAAAATAATTATTAAAACTATTTGTGATAAATATACCTTTTTTCTTGAAAACATTTAAATGTATCACTACTTTTTAATTAGCTGCTAAAAACATATATTTGAATCAATGGTTCCCAAAAATCATTTAAACTTTTAAAAGGAATTTTAATAATTAAACATAAATGTCCATATAAATAAATCCTTAAAAACAATTTTAAAAAATGGACATTTAAGAGAATGATTTAAAAGAAAAACTATTTTAATCATTTAAAAAGATATATGAGTTAGAGGTCCTATCCAAATGAGAGATGTTTGAATACAAATAATTTATGTGATAAAAACATTATAATATCATGAGAGTAAATGGATTCATGATATACTATTTCATAGAATAGTATAGACAATATATAATAGGTAATTATCGAATAACAACAAAGTAGTCTCAATAGAATGTAAATTGAGATGAAATCATTTATTAAGGCCATATCATTAGGTTAAGGATAAATAAATGACATAATTATGCATGAAAAATATAAATACACTCAATATGATTTGATATTATGATTAAATCAATTTAGGGACATTCACACATATTCTTGTAAGAACTACACAAATGACATGGATGTTTAACTCAATGACTGGAAATTGAGTTGAGAATACTCCTATCAAGTTCATATTGACAACTTAAGAATTTATCAATGGATTGATTATGTGTATCAAATGTATATCCACACCTAGGGGTGTAGAATATACTCCATAAATAAATAAATATTTATTTCACCCAAAAACATGGAGTAAAATAATCAATGATGTTTGGGTAAAACACAATGAGTGGAAATCGAAATTATAAATTAAATTACTGATTTGGTTATGTAGAGACCCATTCTTGGTGTACATGGAAATTAAATTAATTTTAATGTATACTCAATACGTAACAATAAAAAACACCCAAGGATCGTAACAGTTTGGTTTCATTGGAAAATCAGAACATAATCATCTAATCATGGTGAAAGATCATCCACATCTCCCATAAAGATATTCCCCTATTTTTTTGTTACCTAAAACCTTTCATTATATCATGGGGAAAAAATATAAAGGTTGAGAACAAATTTTCAATAAGGGTAATCATGGATTAAATAAAAAAACCATATACATTTGAATGTAAAAAAACATGAACATAAAGGTTAAACATCAAAATCATTAGTTGCAAAATAAAGCTTGGCAGCATGTAAGGAATAGACCATAAAGGAAAATTAATCATGATAAAATAGAATTAGAATAAAACATTTAATTGTGGTATCCATTAAGCACATATTATGATTTCTTGAGTAGCCATGGATTTTCTTCCAAGACCATCATAGTGGATCATGACCATAACTAAACCAGGTTCACATACCGTTCCATCCATGTATTACTGATGCAGATTTAATAGCCCTTCCATCCATGTCTATCTCATGAGATATAAATATTTACTAAATGCATTGGAGGGAGATATAGGTCATACACATCTCATAATGAACTCATTCTTTCGTGTGCCACAAAATAATCATAAATCATTCATCATAACACAATGAATAAAATGGGTTTCATAAAAATCATCCCATCATAACATAATCCATATGAATAAATAGATATAATTTCACCACAAGAAAAATGAAACCATGTAAATCATAGAGACATTAAAGATAAAATATAACTATTTTAAATAATGTCACCTTAGATGGAAAATAGTTTTGATAAAACACTTGAAATGAATTATTGTTGAAAATATCCTTTCATCATCAAAATAATTTTATTTTCTCAAAATGCCATGAAATTTCAAAAGAAAAGGATTTTCTAGAAAATAATCATGAAATATTGTATAGGAAGCGTCATGAAAATATGGTGTTTTGGAACTGTAAAAATCTGTTCATGCTGTATATGTTTAAAAAACAATCTTCCCGTACTTTTGTCTAAAAAGTCAAAAAGTGCCTCGTATGTTTAACAAAATAAATATTCCTTCCATACCACAAAGCTAAACTCAAGAAGTGGTAAAAATTACGTTAAAAAACATGGAGGAATATTAAATACTTTATGAAAACATTTCACTAAAATATGGAAATGCATGATAAATATAAACCCAATAAATACTTACGAATAAACAATATCAGATAAAAATGAGATTGCAAAATTATCCCTTATCATAGGTTCATTTTCTTTCGTACGTGTCCTTAATTCTAGTATAGTGGGTTTAGAAATATTATTAAATTTTAACAGAACCATAATAAAATTTATGTTATCATATATGATTCACTTAAGATATTATATTACCCGTTCTTTTGTCAATTCCATGTTAAAGAAGCTTTTTGGGTAAAATCGTTTCATTTATCGTACGTGTTTGGAATAGTTTTTCTTGATATTATTATTTATATTCATATTTACTTAATTTCATAACATAAAACATTATTTATATATAATATATTTTCAGATTATAAATATAGATGATAGATCGATAAATTGAAAATACACCGTTAATGGAGATGATATATCGTACATATGCATGCACACTATTTTCGTTTCCTTATTGAATTGAATAGAATTAAATAAATGAAAAAATATATGTAAAAAAATCTAGTATCCTTATTATGTAATATCATTCATGTTTATTTATTATATATTCATTATAATCATTTCTGAACAGTTAACTTGGAGAATGAATCTCAACACGCCAAGGATACGGTAATCCGTACGTACGCACGAGCAACGAAATCATTCCCATAATTGTTGAATGGTATTGGAGTGATTATATAATATCTCATAATTAGTATCATATTATAATAATCATATATAGTTATTATATCCACCGATATACCCATCCATGTAAGGTTGTGGTGTAAAAACAAATTACACCACAGTATGGAGACGTTATTCCGTAAGTACGTACGCATGATGATTTCATTTTTCGTATGATGGGAAGATGTTGAAATAGGTTTGTTTCATATTTCTAACAAAATATAAGTATATATTAGTGATACATAAATGATTAAATTATAATGAAACACCTAAATAAGTGGAAGGTGAAGAATAAAAAAACTTGAATGAATTTGTATGAGAGATTACCTCTTCCTCGATGTGCCTGTTTTAAACTTCCTCTTAGGGCACTAGAGTTGGGATTTTGAGAATACCAGAACCTATAAATGTACTATAAAGGATGATAATTGGAATTGGCTAGTTTTGGCCGAGAATGAAGGCTCAAAATTGAATGAAGAGGAGAGGAAAGGTGGTTCCCTTATATAGGAGAGTAAAGGGGTACTTTTTGTAACATCCTAGGTAAATAAAGAATATAACATTTTCATATTTATTAATATTTGTGAATAAAATATTAATATTACTTTAAAGGGAATGCTATGCTCGATGACGTACCCAATACGCAACAATGAGTTTTTTTAAATATTATGTTGCACTCTGATAATAAAATAATATTATTTTAAGTGGTAGTTAACGCCTAGCTATTTTAATGGTAGGAATGAACGGAACTAACTAAAAAATTATTATATATGTTTGTCAAATATTTTTACTTTTTCGAATAAATAATAGAGGCTTAAAATGCGAATGAATCCAATTTTAATTATAAATCTTCTAATATTCTTTAAAAGGCCGATTAACCGCCTTTTGATGGAGAACCATTTATAAAAATACTTTATATGATTTTATATGATATATTTGACAAAATAAAATCCTTCTTTAGAATTTGGAAATCAAAATTTACTTTGTGTAAATTTTTGTTATTTTTCCGATAAAGATCATTTTTAGTGAAAATGTTGCATTTTAATTCAAAACCTGCATTTAATCTGATTTATTCATATGGATAGTTTATCTTTTTAATTGCGATTAAAGTGTATTTTGAATATATTTTTACCATTTCATCCAATGGTGGTAATTGGAATTAATGTCACTTTGAAATTGGTCTTCAACTAGTGTCAATCTTTTAATAGATATTATTTCTTAAAAACATACTATTTTTTTTGACAACGGGAATGAATTATTAAATTAATTAATGAAACTTATATATTTTGAATTTTTTAAAATAGAAATAATTTTTTAATTAGGAATATGAAATATATAATAGGGTGAATTTTTGGTATTTTTCTGAAAAACTTCAATTTTTGATGAATAGTGAACCACTAAGTGGTAGTTAAAAAAAACTGCTTTTTCATTAATATGAATCATTACCACCTCTGTGATTTTATTTTCAAAAATCCGACATACATGGTTGTCATTAGGAAGTAAAATGTGGTTCAATGAGATTAAAATAATTTTTTTGGTGAATATTAACTTTTATGTTTTATTAATCGCGATTAAAGGTAATTAGTGTAATTTAGGGTAAAGATAATGTTATAATAATATGAAATGACCTTGACATATTTCCTACTCATATTGGATGAGTCATTTCTGACCAAGACAATCCATGGGTCATCTTGGGGACCCCATGGAGCCACTTTGGTAGGAAAAGGTCATTAATAAATTTTTATTTAAAGTTTCAATTAAAATGTCACAAACATAAATTATTTTATTAAAACAATTTTTACATGGGGCTATAAAAGTCATATTTTTGACTATAAATATTCATTATAAATATAAAAAGATTTCCTAAATCATGATATTTTTTTATAATTTTTATACAATATATAAATTATTTTATTTATGACACCGTGATGATGTAGTGGTTACCTCTTAAATGAACGATTTAAATAAAATGAGAAAATAGGGTGAAATGTAAGTCTTATACTTGTCACAAACCTATTGTATGGGTGGATTTCTAAACCTTATCACCTTAGCCTAAAAATATATCCTTTTGGGACCTTTAAAATACGAAAATAATTTTATAATAAAGTAATATTTTATAACTTTCCAATAGTGCCCCTCCTCTTCTTTTATAAAAGGCCCCCACCTCTACCACCTTACCCACACCTCTCAAGCCATTGTCTCAGACAAACCCTGTCCATTTAATCTCTCCACATCTCTATATTAATCATTTAAGCCTCAACTTTGGCAGAATGATCTTCATGAAACCCTTTTGGTTCAAACCAAGAGGAGTTACCCGATTTAAAGGTAATGTCATCACTTGTGTTCTTTTGTTTTATTTTGATTCTCCAAACCCCTAAACTGTTTTTATTAATTTATTTTGTAGAAAAACAGAATCTTAAAAATACTAGGATGTTGTTATGTAAATTATTCGAGTTACACTTACTCACCTCCATCTAATGGTTAAATAACATATTGTTAATGTGGACGGTGAATTACTGCCTCACGAAACGATGATTGTTCAATCATCTCTTAACACATTTCATGGTGGCCATTATGATGTCACCGTAGTGTATATATGATATATATGGTATTTATGTTTTCTATATGCTTCTGTATTTTATATTTAAAACATACCTTTATTCTTTTCATGTTGTGCAAATGTTATAATTTCATACGAGGAAGTGTGGACTACCGCCCCTCAAGTGATGTGACTCATTCATTCAATTCATGGAATGTATAAAGAGTGAAATTAATAAAATTATTTGACCTATAAAACATATATATTATAATGTAATTATAATATATATATATCTTTCAATAATTTTTATTTCCATTAATATGACAATGAAATGAAAGTAGCTTTCTTGCGTACGTGCAGCCTACCATCTCCATGAACGGTGCATTTCATTTCTTTTTCTCTCCAAAAGTTATGGAATAGTATAAAATGAATATGTACTGAATATATATGATATTTAAATCATTAATACTATTCTGGAGATGATTTACCTATAACTACATGGACAATCATTTTCAAACAAGTTCATTTTTTACTAATGTACCAAACATCGGCAAAAATGTTTTATATGGACTCACATTATTAACCAATTAGTATAACATTATAATATGTGATATAAACTGAATAATAATCTTTAAAGGAGGAACATAAGCAATTATAAATTGACCAAAGTTTATTATTCAGGAATATAAATAAACGAACAAGACAAGTCAGGCTTGAGGTAAGGGATCCTACCTCTCTCTTTATTTTTTGATAATTTTTTTATGTAACTTACGTTATGCTCCACTTTCTTATGTTGGGGGATGTTCTTTTATATTCCTATTTCTTTAAATTTTATGTTAATATGATGAGAGACCATATTTTATCTCATAAATCCATTTTTTGATGTTTTATGTGGCGCCGTTAGGCTGCCGAATTTTCATAAGGGGATTTTCATCTCACTTTTTATTCCCGGGAGATTCATGCTGCATTGTCCACTATTTCCTTTTGTGTGGTGTATGTACTGCCAATTAGTTTACTATTTGTGTAATATAAACTCATATATGGGTAGTTAAATATTCATTGTATGACCCTTCTTTCATGCGGTGTACGTTTCGAATGTTTCCCAAATTGGTAGGGGAACCTTTCACACTCCTCTTTTAAAAAATTATCTTTTGTTATGTATTTTAATTTATGTCATATTATGTTGGGATATGTTATTATATATACTTATTGATTTAAATTATATGTCGAAGTGATGAGACACCATTTTATCTCTCATCAACTAATTTTATTAATTTTAATGTGACGCTGTTAGGCTGTCAAATTTTACCAAGGGAACTTCTTAACCCAATTTCGATTTCTTTGGGTTCAACATGTAGTTATTGAATAAGTAATCCTATGAATATATGTAAATGACCTATGGTTGTTTTACACATAATTTCCACTTATATTGGGTGTATTTATATTTTTCACATATAATTATGAGATTGATTTATCCTTAATTTAAGGATACCTTTTTTTATAAGGGATTTCATATCATTTTAAAATTATATTGGGACATCATTATTGTTATGCACCAATTCAATCTTATATGGTGTATATACTATCGTTTGGAATAATATATCGTGAATCCCTTTATTCTCATGATATTATAATGTTCTGATTAATTGTTATTCCTCAATTATTGTATTCATGTGTTTCTCATTTTGTTAAAAACCCTTTAATCAAAATATCATTTTAAATGATTTAATGATTTATCCTTATAAATATTTCTCATTAATATCCATGTTTTCAAAATAGTTTTAAGGATTTATTTATATGTATATTAATGTATTAAAATGTTAGAATCCTCAATGTCATATGGGACACTTTGAATCAAAAATCTGTTTATTAAATGGTTTAAATGGTTTTGAAAATGGTTTTTCGAATGGATTCATTATTTCAATATCTTAAAATGTTATATTGTTATTACAATGTGGGAATGTTATCTTTCATTTGTTCTTAAGTTATGTTCTATGATTATTTTATGGTTCTTGGGCATTGTTTGTGAATACGGGTGGTTCTGTGATAAAATAAGGGCGGGTGAGCCCGATATAGCTCTCCAATGCATTGGGTAACGCGAAGGAGTTAAACGTTAAGGTTTCTCAGAAGAGATTTAGGGAATATACTATGATGGGTATTTCAAAAGTAACCATGAAGGTTACTCCCTATATAAGAATGTTTGGAATGCCTCAAGTTACCCTTATGTATTATGATTTCTATGAGTTATCTGTAAATATTATGATTTCACGAGGAATGTTTGATTGATTATGTTTTATGAGTAAAGTATGATTTCATTGATTCTAATGTATAAATGGACTAATGTTTTCTCTTCGTATTATTATAACCCTTATTGATCTTTCTTTGCTAATCTGAAGTTTTTTTGAAATGTTTTTCACATGACATAAATTTGAATAAAGTCAAGGAAGGGATTAAGGAAATGTCATGCTGTCTAAAACAAGGAACTAGACATGAATCTTTTGTTCAAGAGTTTTTATTTTGTGAAAAAAATGGAAGATGAGTAGATGTGTCTACTTTGTAATAGTTGAGATGTAATAATTATGTCCTAATTCTATAAAACTCTAAAACTGAATAGATCCTCGATGTGTATTCTTGAAATAACTCAAGATTAAGTCACGTTTAAATTTGGGGCCTTATAGTTGGAAGCAATGGTCGGTTTAGATAACTTTAGAGGTTAGAGTGTTGTTTAAGCATAAGTGACAAGTTTTGTATAAAAACAATGGTTATTATATTAGATAGAGTCATTGTTATTTTTTAATGTTGGAATGAGTTTGAGATAACTTGGAAAAGTTTATCTTAGTCTTTATCTTCCTCTTTAGTACATGATGATTTTGTTGATATACTCACACTAAAATTTTTGGTTTTAGTAAATGGATGGATCTAGCAGGAACCAAAGTGAAAATGGGTTTGAAGGAAACTGTGGTGGTTCTCTGATTAATAGACTGGATGAAATGTGGGATTCAATGAGGAGGCTTGAGGTTATTCTAAAACAACTATCATGGAGTCATGATTAACTACTTGATCCTTGGTGAGTTATCTGATGCATCATGTACGAGAGAACCAACTCGATGTGGAAGTTTAGGTAATAATTATAATGGTAACCATTAGGGTTTATATGATTCATACTTTTGACGTAATTATGGGTTACTATATGATGGAAGATGAAAGAAATGAGGTAAAATTGAGGTTAAATTATGTTATGTTTATTTTTTAAAGATATTATCTCTTTTTGGGGAATGTTTTAAGAATTATATAGCTTTGGAATAAGGGAAAACAAGCAGACCGTGTGAAAACCCGTCGCGTCGGACCAAGCTGCGAGAATCGAACCCACAACTAATGTGCCACTGCTATTTATCGCCTACCACTGGACTACGTGATGTCCCTGGTTAGAATGGAAAATTCATTTTTAGTTGGATGGTTTTATGAATCAAGAGTAAGTTGATTTTGGGTTATCTATGGAATTTATTAACTAATCATGGAGGATATGTGATTAGGTTAATTACTTTTCAGTATGAGACTTTAAGAGCAACTGATGTTATTTGGAGATAAATGTTAATTTGTACCTTGGGAGACTATGCGATTAAATACTTCAAATATTCGGGTTTAACTCTTAGTTGGGTTTAATTTGAATAATTTTGTGGAAAATTTTTTTATTGAATGGTCTTCGTTGAACTTTGTGTTTTGTTGGACAAATTTTGGAGATTAAGAATAGATTTTCATTTTTATAAAGGATTATCCATTTATGGATTATCTGATCTTGTTCTAACAATTGTGGTTTTGGTTAAGGTATAAATACAACTGAAATATATAGTTTTCTTTTTTGGATTAGGTGATTCTCTAGAACTTTATTATAGCTATCTTAATGTGAGAATGTCATCCTAAATACTCATCTTTTGGAGAAAATATGAGTTTGTGTAAGAAATATAGTAAACGTCGAATGTCAACATGACAAGTAAGTATGTTTCCTTATGTTTTAGTTAGGCTCATAAATAAATTCTTCTATTAAAAGAAACGTAAAAAAATGTTTACTATTAACTTTTCCTACTAGGGAATCAAATACCGTTTAACCCATCACCAGTTTATGATTTTCTAGTGGTTAACTTTCTCCTAAACATGTTTTCTATCACTCTCCCTTAGAATATGACCCTTTGTTTTTTTACCATATCCATGTTTTCAACATGGAATCCTAGTATGGGTTAACTCGGATGACATTTGTACTTCCCTTTCATTCTTTTAAAGTGACAGTTTAATTTACTCCTTTTCCGATGTGGGGATTTCAATGATGTTTCCAAGACCAATTTTAAAATTGCAAGGACACAAATCCCAAAAGATGGGAATGATGTAACATCCCAGCTAAATAAATAATATTAATTTTTCATATTTATAAAATTTTTGAATAAAATATAAATATTACTTTAAAGGGAATGCTATGCTCGATGGCCTACCCAATATGCAATAATGAGTTTCTTTGAAATCTTACGTTGCACTCTAATAATAAAATAATATTATTTTTAATGGTAGTTAACGCCTAGACGTTTTAATGGAAGGAATGAACGGAACTAACTACAAAATGATTATATATATTTTTCAAATATTTTTACTTTTTTCCCACAAATGTTAGAGACATAAATTGCGAATGAATCCAATTTTAAGCATAAATCTTCTAATATTCATTAAAAGGTCGATTAACTGCCTTTTGATGGAGAACCATTTTTAAATATAATTTTTATGATTTTATATGTTATATTTGATAAAATAATATCCTTCTTTAGAATTTGGACATCAAAATTTACTTTGTGTAAATTTTTGTTATTTTTCCGATCAAGATCATTTTTAGTGAAAATGTTGCATTTTAATTCAAAACCTCCTTTTAATCTAATTTATTTATATCGATAGATTATCTTTTTAATTGATTTTAACGTTTATTTTTATTATATTTTCCCCATTTAATCCAATGGTGGTCATTGAAAATAATTTCACATTGAAATTGAATGTAAACTAGTATCAATCTTTTAATATATGTTGTTTCTTAAAAACACGCTATTTGTTTTGACAACATGAATGAATTATTAAATTAATTAATGCAACATATATATTTTTAATTTTGTAAAATAGGAATCATTTTATAATTCGGAATATCAAATATATCTTAGGGTTAATTTTTGGTATTTTTCAGAAAAACATAAATTTTTGATGAATAGTGAAACCACTAAGTGGTAGTTAAAGAAACTGATTTTTCATTTAAATGAAACATTACAAGTTCTGTGATTTGATTTTTAAAAATCCGACATACATGGTTCTCATTATGAAGTAATATGTGGTTCAATGAGATAAAAATAATTTTTTGGTGAATAGTAACTTTTAAGTTTTATTAATTGCAATTAAAGGTATTTAATGTAATTTAAGGTAATGATAATGTTATAATAATATGAAATGAACTTGACACATGTCCTACCCTTATTGGATGAGTCATGGTCTACCCAGAAAATCCATGGGTCAACTTGGGTACCTCATGGAGCCACTATGTTTGGAAAATGTCATTAATAACTTTTTATTTAAAGATAAAATTAAAATGTAACAAACATGTAATATTTTACTAAAATTTTTTTTACATGGGGTTATAAATGTCATATTTTTGACTATAAATATTCATTATAAAGATAAAAATATTTCAAAAATCATGATATTTTTTTAATAATATTTAGAAATTAAATAAATTATTTTATTTATGACATCGTGATGATGCAATGATTACCTCATAAATGAACGATTTAAATAAAATGAGAAGATATGGTGAAATCTAAGTCATAAACTTGTCACAAACCTATTGGATCGGTGGATTTCTAAACCTTATCACCTTATCCTTGAAATATATCCTTTTGGAACCTTTAAAATTGGATAATCATTTTATAATAAAATAATATTTCATAATTTTCCAAGAGTGCCCCTCCTCTTCTTTTATAAAAGGCACCCACCTCTACAACCTTACCCACACCTCCCAAGACATTGGGTTGGAAATACCCTACCCATTTTATCTCTCCAAATCCCTCTCCTCATCATTAAAGCCTCAACTTTGGAAGAATGCTCTTAAAGAAACCCTTTTGGTTCAAACCAAGAGGAGTTACCCGATTTAAATGTAATGTCTTCACTTGTGTTCTTTTGTTTTATATTGCTTCTCCAAACCGCTAAACTCTTATTATTACATTATTCTGTAACAAAAAAATTATTTTAAAAATACTATAATGTTTTTATGTAATGTATTCGAGCTACACTTACAAACACATCCGTCTAATGGTTAAATAACATACTATTTCTGTGGATGGCGAATTACTGCCTCACGAAACGATGATTGTTCAATATTCTCTTAATGCCTTTCATGGTGGCCATTATGATGTCACCGTATTTTATATATTATATATATGGTATTTATGTTTTCTATATTCTTCTTTATTTTATATTTATAACATACCTTTATGCTTTTCATGTTGTGTAAATGCGATAATTTCATACGATGAAGTGTGGACTACTGCCCCCTCAAGTGATGTGACTCGTTCATGCAATAAATGGAATTTATAAAGAATGAAATTAATGAAATTATGTGTCCTAGAAAGCATATATATTATACATTAATTATAATATATATATATATATATCACAATAATGTTTAATTCCATTAACATGACAAAGAAATGAAAGTAGTGTTCATGCGTACGTACGGCCTACCATCTCCATGAACGGTGCATTTCATTTCTTTTTATCTCCATATATTATGGAATAGTATAAAATGAATATGTACTGGATATATATGATATTTATATCATTAATACTATTCTGGATATTATTTACTTATAACTACATGGACAATCATTTTCAAATAAGTTCATTTTTGACTCATGTACTAAACATCGACAAAAACGTCTGATAAGAACTCACATTATTAACCAATTATTATAACATTATAATATGTGATATAAAATTAATAATAATATTTAATGGTGTACCTTATGAAATTATAAATTTACAAGTTCTTATTATTTAGGAATATAACGAAATGAACAAGACAAGTCGGACTTGAGGTAAGGGATCCTACCTCTCTCTTTATTTTTAAGTACTCTTTTTAGGTAACATACTTTAAGCTCCTATTTCTTATGTTGGGGGATGTTCTTTTATATTACTCATTATGTAAATATTATGTTAATATGATGAGAGACCCTATTTTATCTCATAAATCCATTTTTTGATGTTTTATGTGGGGCCGTTAGGCTGCTGAATTTTCATAAGGGGTGTTTCATCTCACTTTTTATTCCCGTGAGATTAATGCTACATTGGCCACAATTTACTTTTGTGTGGTGTATGTACTGCCCATTATTTTACTATTTGTATAATATAAACACATTTATGGGTAGTTGCATCTTCATTGTATGACCCTTCTTTCATTGGGTGTACGTTTTGAATGTTTCCCAAATCGGTAAGTGAATCTTTTACACTAATCTTTTAAAAAGATTATTTTGTTATATCTTATAATTAACATATTTTTATTTTGGGATATGTTCATATATATCCTTATTGATTTAAATTTTATATCCAAATGATGAGATATCATTTTTTATCTTATCATCTAATTTTATGAATTTTAAAGTGACGCTGTTAGGCTTTCGAAATTTACCAAGGGAACTTCTTAAACCAATTTTGATTTCTTTGGGTTCAACATGTAGTTATTGAATATGTCATCCTATGAATATTTGTGAATTACCTATGGTTGTTTCAAACCTAATATCCAATTTTATTGGGTGTATTAATATTTGTCACACATCATTATGAGATTGATTTATCCTTAATTTAAGTATACCTTTTTTATAAGGGATTTCATCTCATTTTACAATTCTATTGGGACTTCATTGTTGTTATGCACCAATTCACTCTTATATAGTGTATATATTGTCCTTTGGAATAATATATCATGAATCCCTTTATTCTCATGATATTATAATGTTATGATTAAATGTTATTCCTCAATTATTGCATTCCAGTGTTTCTCATTTTGTTAAAAACCCATTAATTAAAATATCATCTTCAATGTTTTAATGATTTATTCTTACAATTATTTCTCATTAATATCCATGTTTTTAAAATTATTTTAAGGATGTATTTATATGGATATTAATGGTTTTAAATTATAAAAGCTTCAAAGATGTATGAGACACATTGATTCAAAAATCTGTTTATTAAATGTTTTAAATGGTTTTGAAAATGCTTTTTAGAATGGATTCATTATTTCAATATCTTAAAATGTTATATTGTTATTACAATGTGGGAACATTATCTTTCTTTTGTGATTAAGTTATGTTGTATTATTATGTTATGGTTCATGGGCATTGTTTATGAATACGGGTGGTTCTGTGATAAACTAAGGGCGGGTGAGCCCGGTATAGCTCTCCAATGCATTGGGTAACACGAAGGAGTTAGATGTTATGGTTTCTCCAAAGAGATTTAGGGAATATACTATGATGGGTATTCCAAAAGTAACCATGAGGGTTACTCCCTACATAAGAATGTTATAAATTCCTCAGGTTACCTTTGTGTCTTATGATTTCTATGATTTATTCTTAAATCTTATGATTTCATGATGTTTGTTAGATTGCTTATGTTTTATGAGTAAAGATTGATTTCATTGATTCTTATGTATACATTGACTAATGTTTTCTTTCCGTATTGTTATAACCCTTACTGAGCTTCTTATGCTCATCGCAGGTTTTTTTGAAATGTTTTTCAAAGGACATAATGTTGAATAGGGTCATGGATGGGATCAAGGAAATGTCAGGCTGTCTAAAACAAGGAACTAGACATGGATATTTTTTTCAGGAGTTTTTATTTTGTGAAAAAAATGGAAGCCGAGTAGATGTGTCTACTTTGTAATCGTTGAGATGTAATAGTTATGTCCTAACTCTATAAAACTCTAAACCTGAAAAGATCCTCAATATGTATTCTTGAAATAACTCAAGATTAAGTAACGTTTAAGGCTAGGGCCTTATAATTTTAGAATCCTCAAAAATATTAATTAATAATAAAAAAACCCCACTTAAAAACCATAAAAAATGACTCAATTTGAAGAATAGATGATATAGGGTTGTAATCTCATTAACAAATAAAATTTAGACATGTTTTACTTTTATTTTAAACCTTATCATTTTGATTCATCTTTATTTAATCTATTTAATTTTATTTGTGAAAATAATATTCTAATTTTTAACTGTTATAAATACTTACCTAAGTGTTTTAAATTTTACATAATTAGATAAATTATTACATTCTCTGCCATATAATTTTTAATTTTTAATTTTTAAATATTTTTTGATTTTTAAATAATTTATTAATAAGTTATTTTTATAAAATATAAATCATTCCAATTTTGAAACTATTCAGTTATTTGAATTTAAATAAAATTCACATAGAAGATATATTCGAACCAAAATATTTAATATATTCCTAAAATTTCATATTCATCAAAAAAATTCATGAATCACAAAAATTTGTTCATATAATATTTATTTTAATAATTTTAAAACCATTTATTTGATATTTCAATCAATCAAATAATTTCTACAATGCTATTGTGTCAGCATTAATGATAATTATTTAATCCATAAAAATTATAAATAAATTTAAATAATGTAGTTAATTTAATTATATTTCTGGTGACTATTTAATTTCGATGTTTTATGAAGTTTATAACTAAATTTAAATTATTACTCTTATAAGATATAAGAGAGTGACTTGTTGTCACTTTCTTTGGATTTAAAAATAATTACATCCTTTTCATGGTCAAAAGACGATGAAATTGATCTATTCCGACCCTTCGGTGATATGAGTCGACTTTTATTAATCCAATAGAATTTTTTAGGTGTTAGGGTAATTGTTTAATCATATTTTTAACCATAATTACCTAATTTACCTTGAAATGTAGTAAATAAAATTTACCATAGTTTCTATTCATAATGTCTAACAATAAAAAGTCTCTTATTAGAATAATTTTGACCTACAGATTCAAAATAAGAAATCCATTTTTTCAAATCTTTAACACAAAAGTGGCAGGATTTAATTTAAAAATAATCAGGCTATTGTGAAAATGTGTTTCAAAAGTTAAAACGTTGCAAAACATTGAAATGTTTTTACCTGTGAATTCAGTGTAAAATTAATACTAATAACTTAAATTATATTATATGGTTAAAATATATTCTATTTATACTTTAAAACCATTCAATATTATAAGTTATATTGATGAAAAAAGATGTTTTTAATTAAAATTTAGCAAATTTTTACTATTCATCAAAATATGAAGGTTTTCAGAATAATGTAAAAAATATATTTGACATAATTTTTTATATCCTACTTCAAAAAATAAGTTTAATTTTTCAAATTTAAATTATAAACTTGTTAAAAATTATATTTAAAATGGGTGCGCCATCAAATGGTGGCAAAACTGTATTTTTTGAAAAATATTTATTTCACCCAAAAAAATTATTTTGTTCTCATACCATGTTATAGAATTTCTGTAAGATGAATGATATTGTTATAAAATTCAAAATGTGTTAATACTATTCATAACAGCTAGTTCATAATAATATTATAACAATATATCACTGTTTAGTAAAACTCAGAATTGTGTATAACACAAGCTATTGAGGAAGGTCCCTCTTGCGTGCAACATAAGCCAAGAATAGTGTTGTGTATAATACAATCTGAAACAATGTTATGTATAGAACAATATAATCTTGGTGTAGCATACAATAAATTATTTCAATGATGTAAAATAGAGAATATCTCATAAAATATTGGGGTGTTTGATTCTACCCACCTTAAAATGAATTTCTCCCTCAAAATTCGTCAAGGTTATAAATGGTTTACTACTTGAAAGTTTCTTTTAAATAAACCCACATCATAAAAAATAATAATAAAACATAATTTTAAAAATGAAAGTAAGAAACATAATGGTTTCCTAATGAAACTCAACACTAGGTTTCCACATAAGATAATATAAGTGAAAATACTGATATGGAAGACAAATCTAACCATTATGTTCTGATGAAGAGTGGTATAGAACTTGGCTATAAAAAAATCCAACAATCACAAATCCATAAATTTTTGATGATCTATGATACCATCTCATTTATCAGATATAAGGGTACTAGTACAATGTTTTTTGTTTTCATGATCATTTCCCAAAAGTTGATGAATTTTTTCATAAAGAGAAATACTTACTTGATTTTAGTGTAATATCATTATTGGTCATTCGATGAACAATTTCCACATCATCTCATATTTAAATAAATAAAGATGAATTTTTCCTTCTTGAAATGTTTACAGATCAAGCGATAAAATGATTGGTTATTCCATCTATCTCAAAAAATTATCAGAAGTTATAATATATACACAAGTTTGTATATGGTGAGATTAATCGTATATGGTTCGAAAAATGGACATATACATCATCAATCATGCTGGTTAATGAAATAAAACTTATTCTTACTAACCGGGGACTTCCTGTTGGCCAGTGGTAGGGGATAAAATCAAATCGCACTTCAGTTGTGAGTTGGATTCTTGTATCCTTGTCTAACACGACAGGATTTCACTCTTCCTATGAGTTATCCTTTTTCTAAAACTATACTATCATAATATAAAAAAGTTTTAGCCTTAAATAACTGTATCTGTTGTCCAACATAATCAATACCAAACTATAGGTTTATCAAAAATTCATGTGTCCAAACTCAAATTTTAAAGATAAGGATTGATAGTCAGTTCATGTAATAAGCATGTAAATACCATCATTTATCCCCATATATCTTAAGATATATCTTGATGGTCACATTCCAAACATGTGAATTCCTTAATCATTTATTCTCTTGAAACATGAATTACCCTATAATCTTTGTGAAAACTTGAATGATGTAAATAAAATTAATGCTTTCCACATACCAAAATCCCAAAATTTCTATATAACCAATCCATGATATCACTTTGTCCTTATATCAGTCATGAGTTCTTTAATACTATCAAACATATTATTTTCTCCTTATCCCTTCATTATGCGCATATCACATTCTTTCTGAAAAAACATTAATCACTTTTCATAGATACCGGTACCATTCAACATATGCTTTCAAATAATTTAGGAAAAATAAAATTGCACCAATCCTTATATTTTATTTTTCCATAGTACCATACATTATTCTTGATAATCATGAAATCATTCTACTAACTTCTTAATCCATTGACTGGGATTCATCATTTTATTCCTCAACACATCTTTCATCTCATATATCATTTGTGGTCTCTTCATTATCATAAATACAAATACTAATTATACGACCATGCTGATTCTCTTCATGATATTTTCCCTTAGGGAATTTATTTTCATAATGCACATACATTACACATTTAAAACATTTAACCATTATTGAAGTCATATCAATACCATCATCCTTGTCTATTATGTTAGTTGAACATTTTAATTTGAAATTTTTGCCTTTGTGTCCTTCTTTTCCACACCCAAAGTATCTTCCAGTTCCTTTGAAACATTTCCCCTAATGCCTCTTCCCACATGATTTACCTAAGGGAAATTGAACTTTCTTCCCACTATGATCATCATGAAACTCCATCGTTCTCTTCTTATATGTGTGAGGAAATATAACAAAGTTGATATTATTGATCATATTATGAGATAGCTGGTTAAGAATAATAACGATGTTTTTCCTTCTAAATACCCTTTCATTTGGTTGCTCATAAATAATATCATTCCCTTGTCTGTCATACTGTCCATTAACGAGATTCTTTCTATTTCCATCCATTTTCTAAAACCCATAAAGAATTGTGTAAGAGGGAAAAATCATACTAGGAAAACAAAATAATAAAGGGGAGTAATTTTAATCTATAACATCATCATATTAATCCCAATTTATTCATGATAATTATCATAATTCATGGACTATAACCTATACTTATACTTAACCTTAGATACATCCCTATAGATACCATTGAAATATCTCTAGGGATCTCACTAATGTTTTCGCATCCTAGTTTCCAGAGGTTAACTAAACCTTTCCTCTGATTCCAACTATAGAGACCCATTATTGACGTACAAGGACATTACATTAATTTTGTGGAATAATTAATACATATCAAATAAAAACACTCATGGATCGTAATAGTTGTGTGTCTTTAGAAACTCGGAACACAATCTTCTAATCATGGTGAATGATCTTCAACATCTCCCATAAAGATATTCCCCTTTTGTTTTCTTACATAAAAGCCTTATTTATATCATGGGGAAAAACATATAAAGGTTGGTATCAAATGCTCTATAAGGGTAGTCATGGAGAAAATAAAACAAACCATATACATTTGATCTTAAAAAAACATGAACATAATAATTAAACAGTAAAATCATGAGTTGTGAAATAAAATTTGGCAGTACGTAAGGCATAGACCAAAAAAACATCAATCGTGATAAAATAGAAATGGAATTGAACATGTAATTGTGGAATCCATTATGCACATGTTATTATTTCCATAGTAGCCATGGCATTGCATCCAAGACCATCACAGTGGACAAAGTCCATTACTGAACCGGGTTGACTTTCCGTTCGAGCCCTATATTACTGAACCGGATCAACTTGACATTCCAACCATGTGTATCTCATGAGATAAAAATATTTACCGAATGCATTGGAGGGAGATATTGGTCACACCAATCTCACAATTAAATTATTCTTTCTTGTTCCAAAAAATAAACATAAATCATTCATCATATCCTAATGAATAAAATGGATTTCGTAAACATCATCCCATCATAACATAATCCATATAGAATAAATAGATATCATTTCATCATAAGAAAAATGAAACCAGGTAAATCATAGAAAAATTATACTTTAAAGATAAACCTATTTATCAATGTCAACTTAGATGGAAAATAGTTTTGACAAAACACATGAAATGAATTCTTGAATAAAATATCATTTCTTCTTCAAAATCATTTTCTTTTCTTAAAATTCCATGATACATTAAAATAAACGTATTTTGTTTAAAATAATCATGAAATATTGTACTGAAAGCTTCATGAAAAAAGGTGTTATAAAACAGAAAAAATTTGTTCATGCCGTATAAGTTAAAAAAACAGTCAACTCAAACTTTTTCTGAAAAAGTCAAAAAGTACCTCATATGGTTAACAAAAGAAATCACCCTTCCAAACGAAAAAATAAAAGTCAAAAGGAGTAAACATGACTTTAAACATACATGGAAGAATAGTAAATACTTTATGACACCATTTTACTAAAATTATGAAATGGATTATAAATATAACACCAGTAAATACTTACAAACAAACAATATCAGATAAAAATGAGATTGCAAAATTATCCCTTAACATAGGTCCAATTTCTTTCGTACGTGTTCGAAATTCATATATAGTGGGTTTTTAGATATTATTAACTTATAAAAGAACCATAATAATATTTATGATATCATATATGATTCACTTATGACTTTATATTACCCGTTATTTTGTCAATTCCATGTTAAAGCATCTTTTTGGGTAAAATAATTTCACTCCTCATACGTATTTAAGCATGTTGATATTGAAATTATTACTTATATCCTGATTTAATTAATTCCCTAATATAAAATATTATTTATATATAATATATATTCAACATATAAATATATATGATAGCTCGTTAAATAGAATGAAATATACCGTTCATGGAGACAGTAGGTCGTACATACGCATGAACAGTGGTTTCATTTCCTTATTGAATTGTATGGAATAAAGAAAATGAAACATATATGTACATAAATAAATTGTCATTATTATTTTATATCATTCATAATTATTTATTATATGAACATTATAATCATTCTTGAATGGTTAGAATGGATAATGAATCTCATCATGTTGTGGAGATGGTAATTTGTACGTACGCACGAGCAAATATATTGTTCCCATAATTGTTGAATGGTATTGGAGTGGAGTATATAATATCTCAGAATTAGTATCATTTAATAATAATCATATATAGTTATTATATAGACCTTTATACCAATACATGTAAGGTGGTGGTGGAAAACTAAATTACACCACGACATGGAGACGGTATTCCATGCGTACGCACGCGTCGTGATTTCATTTTGCGTAGGATGGATTGAAGGTGAAAAAAGTGTATTTAATATTCATAATAACATATAAGTATATGATTGATTCTGATTTTATTACTTTATAATTAAACAACTAAAATATAATAAGATGAAGAATAAATAAACTTGAAAGAATCGGTAGGAGAGATTACCTGTTCCTCGACGTGCATCTTTTAAACTTCCACTTAGGGCACTATAGTTATTCGTTTGAGAAGAAGTACACCTCTATAATGAAACTATAGATGATAGAATAATAATTGTCTTGGTTTCATCAATCGTGATGTCTCAAAATTTAATAAATTGGATTGGGAACGAGGTTCCCTTATATAAGAGCGGAGAGGGGCACTTTGGGAATCCTCAAAAATATTAATTAATAATAAAATGAAAACCTACATAAAAACCTCAAAAAATAACTATATTCAAATATGAGATGATATAGGGTTGTAATTTAATCAACTGAAAAATTTTAGACTTGTTTAATGATTATTTTAAACCTTATCAATTTGATTTATCATTATTTAATCTATTTAAATTTATTTGCGGTAATAAAATTATAAATTATAAATTGTTATAAATACATACATATGTGTTGTTAATTTTACATAATTAGATACATTATTACATTTTCGACCATATAATCTTAATTTTTTAATTTTAAAATATTTATGTGATTTTTAAACAATTTAATAATATGTTATTTTTATAAAATATCAATATTGTCAATTTTCACACTATTCAATTATTTCAATTTAAATAAAATCCACATAGTATATATATTCAAAGAAAATATTAAATAGATTCCTACCTTGTCATATTCATCAAAACAATTCATTTAGAACATTAATTGGTTCATATAATATTTATTTTAGTATTTTTATATCCATTTATTTGATATTTCAATAAATAAAATCATTTCACCATAACTATTGTGTCACCATTAATGATAATTATTTAATTCCTAAAAATTATAAATAAATTCAAATTATGTAGATATTTCAATTATCATTCTAGTGAGTATTTATGTTTGATTTTTTATGAAGATTTTTAATAAATAAAATTATTACACTTATAATATATAAGAGAGTGACATGTTGTCACTTTCTTTGGTTTTAATAATAATTACATTATTTTCATAGTCATAATTCCATGAAATGAATCTATTCAGACCCTTAAGTGATATGGGTCTACTTTTATTCTTCCAATAGATTTTTGGAAGGTTTTAGGGTAATTTTGTAATCCTGTTTTTATTCTTAATTACCCGATTTACCTTTAACTGTAGTAAATAAAATTTACCGATGTTAATATTCATAATGTCAAAAAATAAAAAAGTATCCTATTAACATAATTTAGACATAATGATTCAATATATTGAATCCATTTTTTCAAATTAAAAAACAATGATGTGGCAGTATTTAATTTAAAATAAACCACGTTGTGTAGAAAATGGGTTTTAAAAGTTAAAATGTTCCAAATGATTGAAATGTATTTACCTTTGAATTCACTCTAAAATTAATGCTAATTACAAAAATTATCTTAAATGGTAAATATATAATGTATTTATACTTTAAAATTATTCAATATTATAAAATAGCTTGATCAAAAATAATTATTTTTAATTAAAATTTTGAGTATTTTTGTTATTGGTCAAAATATGAAGGTTATAAAAATAATGTCAAAAATTTATCCAAAATAAATTTTTATATCTGTATTCAAAATAATAACTTTACTTTTTCATATTGAAATTATAATCTTTTCAAAAATTAGATTTCAAAATGGTGCACCATCAAAAGGTGGAAAAACTGAATTTTTTGAAAAATAAT
Source organism: Viscum album (assembly GCA_963277665.1). Lineage (NCBI taxonomy): Eukaryota > Viridiplantae > Streptophyta > Magnoliopsida > Santalales > Viscaceae > Viscum > Viscum album. The sequence goes on from OY728150.1 coordinate 766,632,746, forward strand.
TATTTTACCCAAAAAAATTATTTTGTTCTCATACCATTTTCTAGAATATGTGTAAGATAAATGATATTATTATATAAAAATTGTGGTTAATAAATTTCATAACGGCAAGTTAATAATAATTTTATAGAAATACATCATTGTTTAGTAAAACTCAGTATTTCATATAACACACGCTATTGAGGAAGGTGGCCCTTACATGCAACACAAGACAAGAATAGTGTTTTGTATAATAAAATCTAATACGGTGTTTCATATAGCACAATATAATCTTGGTGTAGCGTAAAATAAGATATATTAAAGAAATTAGAAAGAATATATCTCATAAAATCTCGTGGTGTTACAGGTTACATACGAAACATACACCCCATGATTGAAGGATCATACAATGAATATGTAAATACCTATAAATTAAATTATATTATAGAAGGAATACAATCATGGGTAGTACATACACCACAAAAAACAAAATACTGTAAATATAGTATGAATCTCACGGGAATAAGAAGTGAGATAAAAAGCCCTTACCACATTGTAAGCAATTGATTCATAAGACAAATAGATAATAACCACCGTAAGAATCATAGAATTCCATGAATATAAATAGAATCATGATAGTATATAGCAGATGTTATTACACAATACACCATATGCAATAAATAAGTGGTGAATAATGGAAATCTCACGAAATTAAAAGATAGAAAAAAACCCCTTACCTTGTACTTTTCCCCAGTTAATAGTAGGTTTACCTCTAGTAAAATGATTTAATAATTGTTATTAAATTATACATAAACTAGATACATAAATATGATATCATATATTGTATTTTAATAATGATTTTTTAATTAAATTTTAGTAGTATCATTTTGTCACGAGTTAACTGATTCATTTTACTTTATATTTTTTGTTTAGTAAGTCATGTTTGTTATGGTATGGATTTAATTGATTCATATAAAGAATTAAATTATGTTCTTAAACAATATTTTGTAATCATAGAATTATATTTATTCTTGAATGGTAATGATGGGGAATGAATCTCATCGCGTTCATAGAGACAAAAATCTATACATACACAAGAGCGACAACACCATTCTATTCATGGTGAAGTCATATGTAATTGGATGGTATATCATATATAAATAATCCTTAACGAGTAATATTTCTTAATCATATAAATTATACTGATTATTATACCCATCCAAATAATTAAGTGTTTAATAACAAACTACACCAATACATGGAGACGGTATTCCCTATGTACGAACGTATGGTGACTTTTTCAATCATATGATTTATAGAATAGTGAATATGGTTTTACCAAATTTATAATAACATAAATGATTTTAGAATTTAGTAGAGCTATTATTTTGGCATGGAAACAACAATGAAAGAGGATGTGGAAGGTGAAAAAGAACATTGAAAGATGTGTTGAAATAATTATCTCTTCTTTGGGTGCTTCATTTTGATTTGAACAAAAGGCCTCCATAGATTGACTTTTTGATGAACATATATAGTCAAAATTATATTATGTATGGCCCTATATTAAAAAAAAATTTAGTTGTTAAAATTGGAATTTAACACTTTTATGGTAATTATAATAACGTTTTACCATTAATTACCTTATTTACTTTTACCCCTGGTAAAATAAATCCAAAAGTTACTATTCATGAAAATTATTTTCATCTTATTGAACCAAATTTTAAATACTTATTCCAAATATGTCTCTATGATTTTTGAAATTAAATTCACAGAAGCGGTAAAATTATGCTTTATGAAAATTTTCTAACGTGCCTAGAAGGTGGGTAAAAGACATTAAAAAAATCCAATAAAATTATATACATATAATTTTTTTATTAAATGACTCCAATGAATTAAATTTTAATAATAAAGTTATTATGTATAAATTTTGAATTGATGTAAATCTATATAAAATAAATAATTATTAAATTTAAATGATGGTTTTCAAACAACAAAGCTGTATTTTTTTACTATTCATCAAAAATTGAATGTTTTCATAAAAATACCAAAAAACCACCCGAAGATTATTTTGAAATTCTAAATCCAAAAATTATTTCTATTTTACAAAATTCAAAACATCGAAGTTGAGTTAATTAATTTTAAATTAATTTCTATCGTCAAAACCAGAAAGCATGTTTTTGAGAAGTAAAAACCATCAAATGATTGATATGTGTTTATGTTTGGTTTAAAAGTGAAATTACATCCAATGATGAAAATTTGATGAAATCATAAACATATAATCCAATTATAGTTCAAAACCATTCAGATATTTAATTTATCTCTATAAATTATTTTTATTAAAATGATTTTTTAATTAAAAATTAGTATTTTCACAATTCATCAAATTATGAATGTTATCAGAAAAACACAAAAATACTTCCACACAAATTTTTTATATCCCGATTCTAAAGAACAATTTAATTTCATCAAATTGAATATATAAATGTGTCAAATATGGTATTTTTAATGTGTTCTCCATTAAAAGGAATAAAACCTCAATTTTTTAAAAATACAACTTTTAAATGAAAAATTGATTTTTTTCATATATTATGTCTAAGAAAAACTAATGATGGATTCTATAATTATATCAGATATATATTATATATAAATTGTGGTTATTACTATTCAAAACCAATATCTAAACAGATAGTTTGATAGGTAATGGTGCACTTGAACTCAGTGTTACGTACATATCACGCTATTGTATTATTCAAAGATAAATATATCATGGAAGTATAGGGTGTTACATTCTCCCCTCATTCAATAAATTGTTTCCTCTAAATTTGAAATTTTACATTGGAAATAAAATGTTAAAAAATAGAAAATACCTTTATAGAAAACCCCCATCAAAAATAGAGTTAATATAATTTAGAGTTAATAAGAGGGAAAGGGAAATAAAAAATTAAACACCAAATTTGGATTTCAAATAAGAGAACATTGGTGGAAATTATATTTGGAGGAAAAATGTAAATATTTATAGGGATGGATTGAGGTCGTCAATCACAAACTACTGAATGGAAAATTGAGGGCCCCAAAGCCATAAATCTATGATTAATAATGTAATGAATTATGATAATATATTTTTGGGTTTAATATAATTTCCCTACGGTATATGAATTAATTTATTCATTGAATTTGAAAAAAATAAATCATAAGTAGAGTTACAACTTTTAGATAATTTCTACCACATACCCTGATTTCACTCCAAACAATGATTATTCAAGATGAATTGGTCACACTTGAAAAACTATAATCAAACTATAGAGGATCACATAATCCAAAAAGGATGAACTATATATTTCCCTTTCCTTTAGAGATTATCTAATACCAAAATGTTTAGTACAAGATCAAATGATCACAAAAATAGATAAATTTTTAGAGAAATAAATTTTAATTTTAATTTTAAAAATTAATAAAAAAATATAAAATGTTCAATACATAATATTTAATATAAAATTGTCCTTAAAATCCTTCAACACAATAGAAACTAATATTGAAACACAAGACTCAAAAGAATTTGATTATGTAGTCTTCTACGATAAATTGTATCTCCAAAAAACATCGACTTATATTAATGTCATATACTTAAAAGTAATTAACCTCATCACATATTTTATATGATTGGTTAATCATCCCATAAATAATCAAAATCGCAATATATCCAAAATAAAACAATTGATAAAAAATATACAATTACATCTCAAATGTAATCCCATAGTATTCTATTTTCCTTAATCATACAGTGTTCCTAATAGAATGAACATCATCCCAAATAAAATTTATCATTTAATCACAAAATCATTTTCCTACACTATGGATATCCATTTGAAAAAACATTTGATACCAAATCAACTTATTATTGATCAATAGAATCATTTAACTAAAAATAATTAGTCCCACTAACTAGGGACTTCACGTAGTACCGTGGTAGATGATAAATCCCAGTCACACTTTGGTTGAGGAATCGATTCCCGCAGCTTTGTTCGACATGACGGGTTGTAACATGATCTACGTTTTGTCCGTTCTCAAAAAATATATTTTATATCATTACCAAAATATGATAAATTCCTCAAAATAACCAAAACATAATTTATCCAAAAATGTTATCTCATACTTCACATTTTCATCCAAAAATTAATTCCCGCTGTTATAAAAAATGTCGTGTTTCTAAGAAACAATTTATATCAAAAGATTGGCAATTGTTTATGTCTGATTTCAATGTTAAATTAATTCTAATGACCAACATTGGATAAAATGGTAAAAATATATTCTAATTATACTTTAAAACCACTAAATAGTATAATTTATCACTATAAATTATTTTTATCAAAAAAGCTGTTTTTAAGTATTTTTCACTATTCATAAAAAATAGAAGTTCTCAGAAAAATACAAAAAATTCAACATAGGCTAATTTAGATATTCCAAATCCAAAAATTAAGTCCATTTTGATAAATAAAATTTATAATATTTCAAAAAGTAGGTATTACTATTCACAACGGCTAGTTTAATTCGTTGTGGTGTGTGTTAGAGCTCGAGGTTGCGTACAACACACGCTATTGCATTATTCGAAGTGAAACGTACCGTGGAAGCTTGGGGTGTTACATTCTACCCTCCTTCAATAAATTGCGTCCTCACAATTTGAAATTTTTCTTTGAAAATAAAAGGTTGCAAAGAGAAAATACCTTTGAGGAAAACCCACATCGGAAATAATGTTAATAAATATATACCATTAAAAGAAAGCAAGATAAGTACAAAGGTCACCCGATATAGCCCATTCTAGGATTATATGAAAATATGGATATGGAGGAGAAACAAACCATCAAGTTCTGATGGAGAGTTATAGAAAATAGGATTAGGAGAAAGTTTAACTACAAGAAAATCACAAACATGTGATTGGTTAAACGGTCATTGAATCCCCAGTTGGAAAAGTTAACCGACAACATTTTTGTTTTAAGTTACCTTTTAAAATGATGAGGAATTTATTTAGGATATTTACTAAGAACGTAAGGGAATATACATACTTGTTATGTATACGTTCATTCATTAATAAATTTTTACCACAAACCCATCTTTTACTCCAAATGGTAACGGAACTCAAAAATATTCTTTTTATCCTAATTGTATAAGGTTCCAAATATTAACACATACTATTTAGATTAGTAAAATTATTTTGTAATAACCAGGGACATCCTGTAGGCTAGTGGTAGGAAATAAATTCCTGTCGCACTATGGTTGTGGGTTCGATTCCTGCAGCTTTGTCCGACGCGACGGGTTATGCCCCACCCTGCAGGTTGTCCTTTTCCTAAAACTATAGTATCATAATATTCCAAAAATAATCTTCAGAAATGCTTTAACCTTAAACAATACTATCCATGGTTCAACATAATCCATTCCATCCTTAATAGTTATCCAAAATACCTCCGTCCAGACTTTCACTAAAGGGTACTTAAATTCCAAAATCAATTGTCACATTAGATTCCCTAAACAAAGTAAAGTTTCTCTTATTGTCACATACTAAAAATATAATTACCTTAATCATATTAAAACCTTATTGAAATCAACAAGTACTGCAGTATAATCCTTATATATATATCACATTATTCTAATAACTAGAATATAATCCATGAGTCCAAAAGCACCAATACATTAGTTATTCTGCTTCAACTGTAGTAACAGCATAAGATTGTCCTTGATCCCTTGGCCTTTTCTGAGGTAAGTTTCCCTGACGCTTAGGACATTCATTTTCATAATGCCCGATTTCCCTACAATTGTAGCATTCAACTTTGACAGCCTCTTTCTTTCCCTTGCAATCACGATCCTGGTGACCCTTTTCTCCACATTTACAACAAACTCCCATTCCTTTTAGGCACTTACCAGGTAGATTCTTCCCAAAATTATCACATAATGGAAAATCCTTCTTTCCCTTTCTCCCTTTATCTGTCTCTTGTTCCCCCGTTCTCTTCTTCTCTTGCTTTACTTTGTTGTCATAAGACATAGAGAATTCCTTTTCTGTCTTGATAGCACACGAGACAATATCTTCGTATGATGAGAAGGATTGTGATACTAAATCTTGACGGAGAAATGGTTTTAACCCAACAAAGAAACGATCAATATTAACTCTTGGGTTACGTATATAATCTGCACCATACCTCGCCAACCTTGTAAAGTTGGCCTCATACTTTGCGACATTCTCATCCTCCTTTTGTCTCAGACTCAGAAATTGCCTTTCCATATCTGCTCGATGGTCACGAGGATAGTATTTTTCTAGGAAAATCTCTTTGAACTCCCTCCATTCCATATTCGATACGTCATCATCTTCCTTTGTATTTTGAATCAATGACCACCAATGATCGGCATCTCCAGTGAGGCGGTAAACTGCCATGACAACCTTCTCCCTTTGGCTACTCCCCAAGGCGTGGAATATTTTCTCTAAGGAGTTTATCCATTGCTCAGCTACTAACGGATTTTTACCCCCATTAAATGTTGGTGGTTGTTGCCTCATGAAGCGGTCTAACATTGATCCTCCACGTTGCGGATCAGGGTGCTCCATACGAGTAAGGTTATTATTCATAACCTGAGTGAGTTGTCCCAGTATGGTAATAAGTTGATCAGCACTAGTTGTATCTCCAGATCCACAATAATTATCTTGAGCAGGAGGGAAATCCCTACACGGAGTTCGTGCATTGATACGGTTTCCATTCCTTCCACTAGGCGCCATTTCTAAACAATGGCATAAACTAGATTAGTTTATGAATCAAAATACATAACTCCATACCTGTAAAACACTTTACATAAATTGAACTATTTATGGATATAATCCATAATCATAAGAAGAAATGTTTTCTTTGAAGAAGTATATACTCATAAGCCTTCATAGTGGTTTGTAAATAAAATGAGAATTATCCTAAGAATATCCCTCAGGAGTGTCGTAACCAAGAGTGCTGCAAGTCCCGTTGTCGTGCACCAGTTCCCGTTCGAGTCTAGCTCAAAGCGGTGTTTTCGGGTTTTACCCCTAGGTACATCTGTGCCAGAGCCGCCTCTACCTGCTCGTATCCAGACAGGGATGTATTGCTCGGAAAACTCATAACATCTCTATAATACCAAAATTCTAGGAAGCTCTTCTATAATAATCCTCAAAGTCTATCTTCGGGCTATGTGCTCTAATCAGAGTTTATCTAAATCTAGCTTCCAAGGTTAGTACTAAACTGCCTCTGATACCAACTGTAATGCCCCGACCCCAGCTACCCAGAGTTGGTGCATTACTTCGTAACATTGGCATGATCACAAAAGATCACGTCTAGAAAGACCGATTAGTTTAGTAGCCTTGGAAACACTAGATACATTCACAAACATTACATTACATCATAAAGCGAAAAACTACAATAACACAGTCTCCATAGTCCACACTCATATCCTCTTCTCACAATCCCTGCAGGTCATTCATAAAATACTTCTTCACATCCTGGAAAATATTAAAAAATTTAAAGGGGTGAGCTCAGATGCTCAGTAAGGATAACAATATTGCAAAAGCTTTCATAAATAAACATAAAAATTTAAGGAAATGTATAACTAAAACAAAAGCCTTTTAAACATGAACATCAACATAATATGGAAAAAGTAAAATGAGATAATGCCATTCACTTCTTCACATGGATATTCTACTGGTCGAATAATCACATGAATTAAAAATAACCACTTTCATAATGATGGAATGCATAATGCCAGACTATCATAACCACATAGTTGAGGCCTCATGCCAAGACCACAAATAAGATTTTGTCAAGGCCTCGTGCCAAGACAGTAGTTTGTCTCATGAGACCTGTCGATGCATCGAGGAGCAATAGCGGTCTCCACCCGTCACTTATTAAGTCCAATGCATTCCTCATATGAGTAGGTTTAAACATATCATAAACCATAACATAATTGTATCACATAAAACATGCATAAAGGAAACATAACATTTCCAAATTTCAATCACAAGATATCAAAAAAAACACATTGATATGATAAAAACTCTTTCAAAACCATTTTCCATACCAAAATAAAATAAAGTTAAAACATTTTATTTATTTTTCATTAAAAAAGGTGATGGATTGTAGAGGAAGCCGAAACTCAAATAATTGTCACGGCGGCAGAGAAGTCATTTTCGCCGCATAAGTACGGAAAGAAAAACATTCCCTTTTTGTCTTTTAGTAAAATTCTTCGTATAAAAAGATTCCTTTTGAATAAACGTAAAAGTCAAAGGGGTTTATACACCGTATAAAAGAAAATTGTGTATAAACCCAAATATGCCTCAATGAAAGGAGATGGAGACGAAACCCTTAAAAAGATCATTTTTAAAATAAAATAGATCTATTACGTGTACTCACTATAGGTACACATAAAGAACGTAAAAAAATACAAAATAGGACATAATAATATCATGACATAATTTGAAAGTAGGAGATTAACCCAAAGAATAGAAATTGTGTTAAGAAGATCCCTTACCTCGTGTCTGACTTGACTCAACCATTCTTTAACCTCCTGAATAATAAACTAGAGTTAATATATACCTTATTAAGAACCATTTTCAATTTCATTATCCTTTTTATATCACTTATTACAATGATATGAACATTATGTAATTATTTAAGTCAATAACGGTCGTTGTGTCGATCTTTGGTACTTGAGTCAACAATAAACTTCTTATAATTACAAGTTGTTTATGTGGTAGAATATCCATTATCTCCAGAATTATATTCATGATGTAGATATCATATATATGATATATATCCAGTATATACATACATTCATAATGTCACGTAACATTTAGAGGTAAGAAATGAAATGCACCGTTCATGGAGACAGTAAGCCGTACGTACGCATGAACGCTACTTTCATTTGTATTTCGTATTTAATGGAATGAAATCATAATGATATAAATTTATAAAATAAAAAAAGTATAATATAGTGTTTAATACCATTTAATCCATCCTTTATACATCCCACATATGGCATTAACGATTCAAATCACTTTGAGGGGGCGGTAGTCCGCACTTCCTAAAATGAAATTATCGTGTTTTACCCATAATGGAAATCATAAAGTATGCCATAAATGAGAAATTAAGAAGCATAAGTAAAACATAAACACATTATATATCATATATAAATATAGTGACATCTTAATGGCCACCTTTGAAGGTGTTATATGAGTGTTGAACAATCATCGTTTCGTGAGGCAGAAATTCACCATCCACAGAAACCATATGTTCTTTAACCATTAGATGTAGGTGTGTGTAAGTGTAGATCGAATCCTTCTTATAACAATATCCTAGTATATTGGGGATACTGGTGTTGTTACAAATTAAATTAATAAAAAGAATTTAGGGGGTTGGAGAAGAAAAATAAAACAAAACAACATTAGAGAAGACATTACCTCAAAATCAGGTAACTCTTTTTTATTTGAGCCAAAGGATTCCTTGAGAAGAGTTATGCCCAAAGTGATGCTTCTAGGAGTAATAGGGGGAAGTTGGGAGAGTATTTGGGCAGAGTTTGGATGAGCCAAATGGCTTGATGGTGTGAATAAGGTGGGAGTGGTGGGGGCCTTTTATAACTGGAGAGGAGGGGCACTTTTGGAAAGATTGAAATGTTACATTATTACACAATGCTTTTCGGATTATAAAGGTCCCACACTTATATAATTCGTGTATAAGGTGATAATGGTTAGAAATATACCCATCCAATAGTCTTTGGACAAGTGTAAGCCTTGTATTTTACATTATATTTTTATTTTATTAAAATCGATAAATAATGAGGTCATCACTGCATCATAATGATGTCATACATAATTTAATTTATTTAATGTCTAAAAATTATAAAAAAACTACTATGATGTAGGAAATCGTTTTATCTTTCTAATGAATATTTATAGTCAAAATTCTGACTTTTGTAACCCCACTTAAAGTCTGTTTTAGTAAAACAACTCATGTTTGTGTCAATTTAATTTTAACATTAAATAAATATATATTAATGTCATTTTCCAACCAAAGTGGCTCCATGGGGTCCCCAAGTTGACCCATGGGTTTTCTTGGTCGGCCATGACTCATCCAATAGGAGTAGGACAAGTTTCAAGCTCATATCATATTATTAAAACATTGTTTTTACCTTAAACTACACTAATTACCTCTAATCGCGATTAAGAACTTAAAAGTTACTATTCACCAAAAATTATTTTAATCTCATTGAACCACATTTTACTTCTTAATGACAACCATGTATGTCAGATTTTTGAAAATCAAATCACAGAAGTGGTAATATTTCATTTTAACGAAAAAAATCAGTTTTTAACAACCACATAGTGGTTTCACTATTGATAAAAAATTGACGTTTTTCAGAATAAGGCCAAAATTTCACCCTAAGCTATAATTGATATTCCGAATTCAAAAATGATGTCTATTTTACGAAATTCCAATCATATATGTTGCATTAATTAATTTTATAATAAATTCCCGATGTTACAAAAAATGGCGTGTTTCTAAGAAACAATTTATATCAAAAGATTGGCAATTGTTTATGTCCGATTTCAATGTTAAATTAATTCTAATGACCACCGTTGGATAAAATGGTAAAAATATATTCTAATTATACATTAAAACCACTAAATAGTATAGTTTATCACTATAAATTATTTTTATTAAAAAAGTTGTTTTTAAGTATTTTTCACTATTCATAAAAAATAAAAGTTCTCAGAAAAATACAAAAAATTCAACATAGGCTAATTTCGATATTACGAATCCAAAAATGAAGTCCATTTTGATAAATAAAATTTATAAAATTTCAAAAATCAGGTATTACTATTCACAACGGCTAGTTTAATTCGTTGTGGTGTGTGTTAGAGCTCGAGGTTGCGTACAACACATGCTATTGCATTATTCGAAGTGAAACGTACCGTGGAAGATTGGGGTGTTACATAAATCATTTCATTGTTCCATTGTGACACTTACATTCGTGTCTCCTTCCATATTTCATACAAGATGGAAATCGATCTTTTATTTCACCATGGTCTCCACTACTAGAGATCTTATCATTCACCTACTTTTTCTTCTTTTTGTGTACGGGAGTTGGTTAATATATATGTTGTGGATCATATTTTTGGAAAACATATTTTGTATTAAAATGATATCTTTTACACCGATGAAAATTCTATTTTGATGGTCATTTCCTCCATCGTTCCCATCTTGTACATCATGTTTAATGTTACTATAATTCCTTGGAATCCAACCATTTATTAAAACCAGATATCATTTTCATAGTAACAATAGTCATAAAATAACTTAGAGAAAATAATTACACCTTATTTTTAATATAAAAACCCTTAGGATAAACCATGGCTATTTATTCTTATATTATATTAAAATCCATCCAATTAGTTTGCAAATAAAATGTGAATTATCCTAATAATATCCCCCAGGAGTGTCGTAACCAAGAGTCATACAAGGCCGGTTCTTGTACACTGCTTCCAATTCGAGTCTATCTCAAAGCATTGTTTTTGGGATTCACTCCTAGGTAAAACTATTCCAGAGCTGCCTCTACCTGCTCGTATCCAGATAGGTTTGTACTGATTGGAAAACCCACATAATATTTACATTACCAATTTTTTGTATGTTCTTATATACTAATCAGCAAAGTATATTTGTTGGTATTGTACTGTTATTAGAGTTTTTCAAAATTTAGTTTCCAAGGATTGTACTAAACTTCCTCTGATACAACTGTAACACCCTGACCCCGGTTACCCAGAGTTAGTGCACTATTACTTATCATTGGAATGATCATAGGAGAACATGTCCCGAAATACAAATTAGTTTTGTAGCCTTGGAAGTAAAATAGACATATAGAAGTTATACATTATATCAGAAAATATAGAAAAAAAACATTGTGTCCCCTTTGAATACACTCATATCCATTATCATATTCCTACATGTTAATCACGATATAATTCTTCACATCATGGGAAAAATAAAACATTGAAAAGGGTGATATCATATGCTCAGTATGGATTACAATATAATGGAATCATTCATAAATATGTGTAAACATTTAAGGCAGTGTATAAGACTAATATAAAAACCTTTTAAAATTAAACTTCATCATAATATGGAAAAGGTAAAACAAATAATGTCATTTACTTATTCACATGGATATTCTATTAGTCATTTTTTCATATGTAATATCAATAACTAATTTTATAATGATGTAATGCATAATTCTAGAAATCATCACCACACAGTCCAGGACTCGTTCCAAGACTAAAAATAATATTTTGTCAAGGATTTGTGCTAAGTCACTAGTTTGACTCATGAGACCAACCGATGCAGTGAGGAGATATATCGAGCACCACCCATCACATACTAAGTCCAATGTATTTTTCATAATATAAGATTGAAACATAATATAATCATTCCTATTTGAAGTAGTATATAAATGTCAATATTTTAACCACAAACAATGAATGGTATAAAAATATCACATCCATAGTAAAAAATAACTCATTAAATAAAATATAAAATATATTATTATAATAAATCAACCTCCATCAAGAATAATGAAGGATATTGACATTGTTGAAAAAAATCACTAAAATAATTTGAGAGAAATATCCCCTTGTTCATGAAAACAATAAAAAGTCTCACTATTTATCAAGAAGCTCTTAAAAATAGGTTTTTGAATAAATGTTTCCCATACCAATTTGAATCTATTAAAAGGAATTTTAATTTTTAAACATTTATGTCCATATAAATAAATCCTTAAGAACATTTTTTAAACATGTATATTAATGACAATGATTTAGAAGAATAAATCATAAAAAAATGATATTTTAGTTAGAGGTCCTAACCGAATGAGAGATGTATGAATACAAATAATTGAGGTGATAAAAACATTATATTATCATTATAATTAAGCGATTCATGATATACTATGTCAATGTATAGTATACACAACATATGTATGTGAATAGGTGCATAACAACAATAATGTCTCAATAGAATATAAATTGAGATAAATTCCCTTATAAAGGTTGTATCCTTAGGTTAAGGGTAAATCAATGACCTAATTATGTGTGACAAATATAAATACACTGAATATGATTGTATATTCAATTTAAGTCAATCAGTGTACATTTACACATATTCTTGTAACAACCTCGATGACATTGATGTATAACTCAATGATTGGAAATTAAGTTAAGATTACTCCTATGAAGTTTATATTGAAGACTTAAGAACTTAACAATGGAGTTATTAGGTGTATCATATGTATATCGACACAAAGGGGAGTATAAATTACTATATTGAAAAAATTGTGATTTCACACCTAATCTTCGAGTAAAATAATCAATAAAGATAGCGTAAAACACAATAAGTAGAAATAAAAATTACAAATTACCATACCAATTTGGTAACATATGAAACCTAAACCCCATTAAAGAAAGATAAAAAATAAATATGTAAATAAACATAAATTAATGTATATTACACAAGGAATATAATCATGGGAAGTACATACACCACCCAAAAGAAAAGAGTGGAAATATATCATGAATCTCGTGGGAATAAGATGTGAGATGAAAACCTCATACCATGTTGTAATCAATAGATTTGTAAGAAAATAATTTAATAATCACACTATGAGTCATATAATACCATGAATTTAAACAGAATCATGATAATATATATCCAATGGAAGTATACAATACACCACATGCAATAAATAACTGGTGAAAAATTGAAATATCACGAAATTAAAAGTGAGATATGACACCCCTTACCAATTATTTTTCCTTTATTGAGGGTAATTTAACTACTAGAAAAATGGTGAAATAATAATTACTAAATTAGTCAAGAACCATATACATTAATATGATATTTTATATGATCCATTAATAATATTTTTGTCGCATCATTTTTTGGGTGTTAACTGATTAATTTTTCATTATATGTTTTTTTATGTAAGTCATGTTTGTTATAGATAAGATGTATTTGATTCATATAGATAATAATATTATGTTCATAAAAAAAATATTCTGAAATGATATTTATTCTTGAATGGTTTCGAAGGGTAATAAATCACATCGCGTTCGTGGAGGCGGTAATCCGTACGTACACATGACTGAAAATTCCATTCTATTAATGGTGAAATATTATGTAATTGGATGGTAAATAATATATACAGAATCATTAAAATGTTTTATTTATTAATAAAATCATTTATACTAATTATTATACCCATCCAAATAATTATGTGTTGAATAACAAACTACACCACGACGTGCAGATGGTAAGCCGTACGTATGAACGTATAGGGACTTTTCCATTCATTGGATGAATAGAATAAATACCATGGTTGTACCATATTTATAATAAAATCATAGTTTTTATAAGGTACTAGAGTTTTTATTTTTGGTATGGAAACATCAATGGAAGAGGATGTGGAAGAAGAAAAGAACATTGAAAAGTTGATGAAATAATTACCTATTCTTCGGGTGATTCCTTTTGATTTGATCAAAAGGGATTCTTATATTGGATTTATGATCAATGTATGTCCACTAAGGTGATGTGATGAAATTTGTGAGGATATTTGATCAGGGGTTGGCCGAGCCAAATGGTTTTGGAGGTGTGATTTTGAGAGAAGGGGATGTACCTTTTTATATGAGAGGAGACAGTCACATTATGAAAACATTGAAATATTATATTATTATACAATCATATTCAGTTTATAATTTCTCCAAAAAATTATATTAAGGATAAGGTGGGGATAGGGAGAAAAACATTCCACCAAAAATGTTTTCATAGGTTTTTTTCACCATATTATCCTTATCTCTTACATTAAAATCTTTGTTAAATAATTTATCATTTACCATGTCTCCGTGTATCTTTAAATTATATGGTTAATAAACAATTTATAGAATTCCATGTGAACCCCAAGTTATTCATTAATGACATATATATTATTATATAAGTCTTATGTTCAAAAGATAGGTTTTTAGAACTATTATATCATTTAATAATATAGTATTTTACTAAAATCATTTATGTCAATTTTGACAATATATAATATTTGGTTTTTGTGATAATTTTAAAAAAATTATTTCATTGAAAAATAATTGAATCAACCCTAACATGTAATACTAACCTTTAAAATTTGTGGAATGCATCAAAATTCCTAATTTACATTTATTTTAATATTTATAATATCAATTATTTGAATCATTCATTAATAAGTTAATTACAACATTATTATTGTGTCAAAAATAAATTTAATTATTTAATTTCTAAAAATAATAAAAAAAATACCATGATATATGATATATTTTTTTCTTTATAATGAATATTTATAGTCAAAATTATCTTATGTATAACCATGTATTTATATTTTTTAGTAATTAAAATTTGAATTTAATACTTTTAACTCTTCATTGAATAAAATAATAAAAAATATCCTAATCTAAACCATGTGGAGTAGATGAATTATATTTTATTCATTAAGGTTTATTTTGGTAAATATAAACTTATACAAAATAATTATGGCATGTTTTATGGTAATAATAAAAACATTTTTACCTTTAATTGCACAATTTTCTTTCAACCGTGGTAAATAAAATTCAAATGATACTATTCACCAAAAATTACTTTCATCTTATTGAATGCAATTTTACTTAAAAATTTCAACTGTTTCTCTCATACTTTTGAAATTTAATTAACAAAATTGGTAAAATTATGTTTTATGAAAATTTACTAACATTCCTAGAAGGTGTGTAAAAGACGTTGAAGAAATTCAATAAAATTTTATATGATTAATTATATTATAAAATTACACAAATGAATTATTTTTAACTAATATAGGTATTATGTATCTGTTATTAATTAAAATAAAATTATATAATATAAATAATTATTTAACCAAAAGGTCAGTTTTTATACAGAAAGTAGTGTTTTTTACTATTCATGAAAAATTGAATGTTTTCAGTAAAATACAAAAAATTAATGTTAAGATATTATTGATATTACAAATCCAATAATTTTGACTTTTTATCAAATTAAAGACATAGAAGTCGAATTAATTAATTTAAAATTAATTCCTATTGTCAAAATCGGAAAGCAGGTTTTTTAGAAGTAGAAAACTCAAAAGATTGGTATGTGTTTATGTCCGATTTAAAAGCTAAATTACATCTAATGAAAAACATTTGATTAAATAATAAAAATATAATCAAATTATAAATCAAAATAATTCAAAATATTAATTTAACAGTATACATTATTGAGATTAAAAAATTTGTTTTCAATTAAAATTTTGTTTACTTCACAATTCATCAATATAAAAATGTTATCAAAAAACATAAAAAATTTATCCCAACTAAATTTTTATGTCCAAAATTTAGAGAAGAATTTAATTTAATCAAATTTAATATATAAAATTGTCAAATATTGGATTTAGAAAGGGTTCTCCATTAAAAAGTGAAAAAACTACATTTTTTTAAAAATACTTCTTTTATATGAAAATCGAATTTATCATTATATTATGTCAATGAAATAAAAAATATAAATGTTATAATTATAAGGGATATATATAAAATTGAAATATTTTTTATTAATATTCATAACCTCTTTCTAAATGGCTAGTTTGATAGGTCGTGGTGCGATTGAACTTGGTGTTGCGTGAATCACACGTTATTGTATTATTCAATAAGAAGTGTACTGTGGAAGCTTCAAGTGTTACAAATGTGGGGTATATAATTCCCATGAAAATATTTTATTCTAAATATCATAAGAAATATTGGCTTTGAATACACATTTTATGATCTATATTTCAGGTGGATGATGGATTAAAAGATAAAAAATCAGTAAAGGAAATTTTTATATCTTTTCACCCGCTTTGAGGTGTACTATATTCTATGAACATATATAATTATATAATGTGTATATAAACTCATTTATGTAATATATAATTAATATATTCAACCACATAATATTTTATAATTCAATTTTTTTTATTACTTCTTGTGTAATATGATTCAACTTTTCTAAGATGGTGAATATTTAATAGTACAAACATATCATTTATAAGGACTATTTATAAGTTTTCCCAAAATTTTGTAATCCCATGATAAAACACTATGAATTTTTTTATTCTACATTTGTTATTCATGATATATTCTTGTATTTTTAATTTTTCCCCTTTTGCATCTTATTGTAATTTAGAAAATTAATTTAAGAAAATACCGCTTTATTTATCTATTTGGTCAGAAAAATATTCTATTTCAGAACCATGTTGTTTAAAAAAATATTTTAAAAAATAATTATTATCATATTAAGTTGATTACAAGGAATATTAATCCATGAGTCTCTTTTATAAATATATTTGAATGGAATATTCGTGTTTTTTAAAAACCATTCCTAATTGGATTTTGATGAAAATTTGAATAAAATCTTTTGTAAATATATTGAATGATCATAATTTTCAAATTTCATGATGAATCATTATTTAGAACCATCCTTTATAATTTTCATTGTTATTACCAAATAACAACGTTTTATATTTTATAAGGTGTTTTTTCAAAGTATAAATGATATTTTCCTCAAGAAATGATTTAAATAATCCATTATAAATTATTTTCACCTAATATGACATCCATTGGTGTTACCTATTATTTATTAGGGATGAAATTAAATAAAAATATTAATATTTTTTATCTCAATGGTTTATATTTTTATGGAATTATTTTTATAAAAACCACAGCTCTTTAAATGGTTATACCATGAATAAATTAATATGAACCCAAAATATATTAATGGGTTATTATATAATTAAATGATTATGAAACCTATACAATTTCTATATATTATTTTATGACTAATTTTTTTATGATACCCTTTTTAATGGGTTATTATATGATGGATGTTCAATATCTGATGGAACATATAAATTTTGTTTTCATTATGTGATGGGTGGGACCTATTTCTCTATATAGTGCATTGTGTAAGGGTAAATGTTCCATAATAACTAAGGGTACATATGGGGTTAGCACAGTCCCAGAGGATGGTACACAAGTGGTCATACCTATCCCAGAGTTGGTAAATTAGTTGTTATCCAATTATTAATATTTTATTAATTTCATGGTGGTTATCATGGATATACGATTTTCTATTATCTTGGGTATGAAATAAATACAATAAATTATTCCAATGTTATGTTCTCATAGATCATATTCTATTATTCACTTATGATTAATTTCATATTAAATTCTAATAGTTACTCCATAACTCATGTTTGTGACCCTTCAAATGCATGATAGGTTTTCCAAATGTTATGTTAATGTTACTATACCCTTATGTTCATATTAAGCTTAAGTATCCCCATTTATTACACTTACTAAGCATCTGAGATTAACCTATATTATTTTTTCATTCCCTAGGTAATGGAGAAATGTTTTATTATAGGGTTACATAAAGTTAAGATCATTATGGTATGCAATATATATCTTACATGAATTATGAAGATCATGTACAATGTTTCATAAACAAGCTATACAATTATGGTCCTCAGGTGTGTGTTTGTGAAATGTTATTAATATTTATCTAAGATGGTGTAAGATCAATTCATGAGAATCCATGTTCACTAGCTATTACTTATTTTTGGATAGTACATCACTCTTAGATTTACTAATGAATCCCACACCTAATCAGTTATTTCCTTTGTAGTTTTAGAGTTGGTTACAAACATATGACACCCTAAAGAAGGGATGCTGATCTGACATAAGTTATTATTTGTTAAGCCTTTTTATTGAGAACCCCTCTAGTTTTTTTATTATTATATCTTCGAACTATAAACATATCAATATAACTATGTTATTATTAAAACCATTTTTTTAATAGAAATTTTTTAGTTGAAAAATATCCTTAACATAATAAAATTATAAATATTTTATTTCAAATATTTTTTTCATTATCTCGATTTTATTCGAAAATATAAAAAAAATAATTTCCTTTTTATCTAATAAAAAATGAAAACTACTATTAGTAAACTATAATATAGTAGAAACCATTATTTTTAAATAATACAATATTTTTTCTTATGGATTAAATTTACATTCCATACCCCATTACACATGGGCATCCAAATTTTTCCAAATTTAATGGGATTCTCTAACGAATTTAATTTAGAAACAGGGGCATTAAATATTAATGATTGGATCCTCTCATACCAAACAATTTATTTTTACCCTCAAATAGAAAAACAAATATTAACTATGCTGGATAAAATAACAATTTTACATGTATTTAATGAGGTTTCCTAGATAGACTCATGAGATCTTTCTAGTGAACATTTAGAGAAATCCTTCAATAAAAAAACATAATCTATGAGTAAGAGGTATATGTGCCACCAGGATCATAATATAAATAAATAATATATCTGTGGTAAAATTGATGAGTTATTTTGAACATAAAATTGGAGTAATTCAATGTTTAATTAAATTTAATGACCAATTAGGTGATGATCTGAACAATAATATTTTGAAAATAACCATTTTTTATTATGAAACATACCAGAGTAGCTGAGGAGTATTCCAACTGGAAGCGGTTACCCTTTTTACATGAATTTGTTACTAATAAATGGTATTATATCCTATAGCCATGAGTGTTCCATAATCTATTTCAAACAATTCAAATAACCCTATAACGATTTTTCACACCTCCGTGTAAATAGAAATATGGGTTGAACTATACTCCTTCCTTAAACCATCAGAATAAATTCTCAATCTGTATAGGGAGAAATTTAGGAAGCTAAATTATAGTTTCCCAAACCATTTAATTGGGGAATATTAATTCCGAGATTCGTCTATCAATGGAAATTAGAAAATTATAGGAAAATATGTATTGTTTATCTAGTGTAATGTTTATAGATTAATCACTAGTGGAATCCAATGGTCTGATTGAAGGATATCTGAAAACTCAGTGTAGTTTATAACCATAGGAACATAAAGAAGAGAAATATATGTAATAAGAACATATATATCATCTCGATTATTTGAATATGGAAATGAAGTGATAAATATAATTAGGTGTTATTTGGATATGAAATAATAAATTGAACAATAAGGACACATTATGCTATGTCGTTAATAGTCATCACCTAACTACATTACCAATCAATGTGTTGATGTGTATTCCAAGGAGACTTGTACATCATCAATTTACATATATAAATTTTAAATACAAAATCAATTATAGAAGATAAATAAACATAGATAATAATTTTTCAAATAAAATATATCACATCATTCCACCATATCAAAACCAATAAAAACTGCATCCTCTTTTCTAGTGAAAAAACAAACAATACAAAAATTCACCACACTTATAGAAATCAATTGAATAGTCATATAGTATAAATTTCTACCAAAATAAGCCTCCATTGTAATAGACATCCTATATATTTCCATTATACAATGAACATACCATAAAACAATATCATGGATATGAGATTTAGAATGTAAAAAATAATGAAGAGTTAGATGATAATATGGACAACCAAGTAGAGTATTTGTTAAAAAAACATACATAATGTAATTCTTCAAACATTAATATCTCCAAAAGAAATATATTTATGATAAATAAGTGGAATTAATATTCATAACATTACCATAATATATTCAAATCACGATTAACCTAGAAGTATAGATGAATGGGTTTAAAAATTTGAACCTAAACATGAACTTATTGGACCTGAAGGGAATAATTTGTGAGACTGAAAAAATTTATAACTAGTGAATAAAATTATTCTGACACCATCCAATGAAATAATAAAAATTGATATTATGTATCAATAGAAATATGAATATTGGAACAAAATAAACCAGATACACCATTTAAATGAAAATGTAAGACAATAACTATCTCCCATTTCTATTCTTATCAAGGATGAACAACGAATATACAATGATCAATGAAGATGAAATGTCGTGATAAATTATATAAATATTCATGAAATTGAATAATAATATTCCCATATAAAAGGATCAAATGAATCTGACAATATTTTTAAATTAATATAAGTATTTTTTCATTTTGAAAATATTTTATCAATGTAATGAGAGAATCAATTTATGAAGAAGTGTCTCATCACTTATCACCACATAAGTACCAAAAAAATTTCAATATCTATGGATATTTTTCAACACGATACACTATAAGAATTTATACATTCTATAATGTTCTATATTTTTTTGGCTACTACTAATAATTATTTACCATAACCAATTTTATCTTCAATATAGATTGAAGATTTAATGCTATAATGAGAGGTAATATAACAAATGAAGAGATCCCAATTTATTATAGTGTTATTTTTAGAGGAAATATATGTTATATTTAATAGAAATATTTGTCAATAAAACTTCTATTTTTTTATCATATAAGAGGATATAACACTATGAAATGCAGCTATCAATTTGGAGTGAACATTCCAAATTTAATCCAGGACATTAATCAATGAGAATAAAGGATCAATCACCATCATGTTTTGAGAAATTAACTCCCCCTTCATCATCCTTGTCTTTATGAGGAATGCATAATTGAACAATTCCCTCTATGAATATTTTAAAATCAAGGAGTATAACTACATTAAGTATTAATGAATTTTTCATTAAATCCCCCTTTATGGAAAAATAAATTATTGAATTATCTGAAGAGAAATAATATTTAAATAATATTTAGTACTCTATATTAAATTTGGAATAATAGGTATCTATTTAATACGTTGATGGATTTAGTTTTTAATTAATTATTTGGTATCTATAATTTCATATTATGGGTACAAAAAAGAGATATTGTATGAATAAATCCAAAATTTTAATTCATCTATAGAAAAACCATAAAATATAAAATATAAACCTATACCCATATATTTCAAGTATTTTTATTTTATTGAGGGGTAAAATAACCATCAAATATAGAAGATAAAAGGAATTAAAACCAAAATAAAAAAGTAATTGATATAACACCCCATAATAATAAATGGTTAAATGAAAAAAGATATGACTCATGTCAAAAATGCACACATTATTTTTCAGAAGCCTACCTGATTAGAACTCCATAGTTAATCGTTCTTGGCCTAGAGTAGTGATAAGGATGGGTGACCATTTAATATGTTTCCTAGGGTAGGTGCGAGTGAGGACAATGGACACTGGAAAAGAAGAGTGCTTTCATGTGGAGACTTCTATTAGTCAGCTGATCCATTCAGGCTAGTGGGTGGGCCTTATAGTTGAGACCACATGTATATGGGGAAAATAGTGGTATATAGCAGACGATGACACAAAAACCATGTTTTAGAGGGGTGTATGTGCTATCACAAGGACCCATCTTTTACATTTGGTATTAGAATACTGTTTAAATAAATATAGTGGTTTTGAATATAATAATAGAATATTATAAATGATTTTTATTCTATTTTTAATTTGAAATAAAATATAATTTATATATTTCATGGTTTTTGGACTAATATATGTTTGTTCGGAATGATTTTCCATAGAATAAATGAGGATTATGATATATAGAGTCATTAAGAGAATGATATCCTATTGAATTTGCAGCATGTAATTGTAAGGTTTGGAATTGAGCTGTTTGTAACAGTAATGGATCTAATAAAATAACCATTAAATAGTGTTGTAATCCATGAAAGAAAAAAACTAGAGATACCATAAATGAACATTATGATAGTGGAACATTTTATGAGACCACAACCTCATTATTTCAATTGATCTTATGACCCAGTAGCGCCTGAGGGATGGATTAAATCATGTGAAATTATACTTGTTGTTATGTGATGCCTAGATAATCAAAATTTAAGTCTTTATATTTATTTTTATGAAGGAGATGTTGATCAGTGGTGGTCAATGGTCATGAATATTATGGATAGAGAAGAGACTGATGCTATAGAGTGGGATAAAGTTAAATGTCTTTTCCTTGAAAAATATTTTCTTCTCGAGGTTCGAAATATGATGGAGAAGAAATTCCTTGAATTGACGAAAAATTATGATGATTTAGTGGGTAAGTATGAAGAAAAATTCAACCAACTCACAATGTGTGCTCCAAATCATTTTTAGGATCATGATAGTAAAATAAAACACTATTACTCATGATTAAATCCAAGGTATTGAAGGTCATTGGAATCCTCTTCATTTAAAAGTTATAAGAAATATATCTAATGTAATGATAGGGTAGAGATAGATTTTTATTATGATAACGTTCACTTTGAGAACAAAAAGAATAAGAGGTAAAAATGTAATGAGATGATTAGGAATCAATAAGATAAATCTAATTGTAAGAAATTATAGTTTCCAGTTTGTGAAATGTGTGACAGGAAGCACCTTGGGGAATTCCATACCCAAACTGGGATGTTCTTTTAATGTTGAATGTTTGTACAAATGAACTGAGATTGTAATGAAAATGATCCAAAGGATAATACAGATAAGAAAAACTATAATGTGTTTAAAATGATTTCATATGGGTTATTAATCAAACAATTGCCGAAAATTAGATCCAAATGAGGCAATGAATCTTTATTATAATCATAAAAGTGTAATGGGATCCTTTGCGACTACATTAGTAGATATCATGACATCAAATTAAGTTACATTAGGTACCTTGTTTTTTTACTCAGATTTTGATAAAGTTTGGTTCGATACGAGGTCTGAAAATTCCTTTATTTTTGAGGAATTTTCTGGTAAATTGGAAATATCACATCAACAAATGAGAAAAGAACATATTATAAAAACACTAGGGGATATATTATTGCAAAGAGGAATTATAAGAATATTTCTGTTGTAGTTTGTAGAAACACATTTCCAATTAAAATTATTACTCCCTTAATAGAGTTTGATGTTATTTTGTGAATGGATTGGATTTATGTTAATAATGCTAAGATTAAATGTAGAGATAAAGAAGTTGTTTTTTAAAAACATATTTTGTTTTTATGCAAGAACGAGCCCATCCAATTGATGGAAAATCAAGAACCTAAGAAAATATTAAATGATGGAAATGAATGTTATCTTTCTCATATTATTGAAAACAATGTAATTTATTATATTAATGATGTCCCTTGGGTAAATGAATATCTTGATTTTTTTCTGTTGAGTTACATGGTGTTATACATGATCGAGATGTTTAATTTACAATTGACATAGTTCCTGATGCTATTCCAATTTCAAAACCCCCATACCTAATGGGTCAATTGAATCTTTTTAAAGTAAAAAAATTAGTTTTTGGATTTGATTGATAAATGCTCATTTCTCCCTATCACTTCACCATGGGGTTCCCTAGTTTTGTTCGTAAAAAAAGATGGGTCTATGAGACATTTCATTGATTACAGATCCTTGAATAATATTAATATTAAAAAAACTATCATTTTCTTGATTTATATGACTAGATTTATCAACTCCATAGTGCTCAATACTATTCCATGATTGGATTGAGATCCAGATACCATCAGTTGATGTTGAAGGAGGAATTCATCCTAAAAACCAATTTTCCCACTAGATATAGGCACTATAAAATTTTTTTCTTTCCCTTTGGGTTATTTAATGCACCTAATGTATTCATGGATCTTATTGATAGAATATTTCATGAGTTCTTGGATATATTTTCGGTTTTAATTGTTAAAGAAATTCTTATATTTTCTAAGTGTAAAGATAATCTTGAAAACATCTAAATGGTCGTTTTGTAAACATTAAAAGAAAATAAACTGTATGGAAATTTACAAAATGTGATGTTTGGTTGAAATAGATTTTTTTTCTTCAGAAAATTTTAAATATAGATGAAATAATAGTTGATCCTACCATGATTAATATTTAATGACCTAAAAATGTTATATAAATTCAAATATTTCTTGGATTAGATGGTTATTACTGGAGATTTGTTAAAATCATTTCAAAATTATCTATCACACTAACTATGATAACTTGAAAAGGTGTTAATTTTTTTTATAGAAGAATGGGATGTTTTTTTGGATCCGAATCAGATATTGGTGAATGCTCTATATGTGTCCTTTCATTCACTAATAATGAGTTTATCATCAAAATTGATTCTATATTAAAGGGAAATGGTTGTGTTTTTATGTAGAATTATTAGGTAGTTCCTTATGATTCCAGAAAACTAAAACCCCATTAGTTAAATTATCCAACATATGAATTAGAATTAGAAGATGTGGTTTTTGATTTGAAAATTTGGAGGCATCATTTATACAGATCTAAATGGAAAATATATACTGACCATAAATGTTTGAAATATATATTCATTTAGAAGGAATTAAATTAGAGTAAAAAAAATATTGCGTGAATTGATAAAAGATTATGATTATATGATCAAGTATCATCTAGGAAAATAAAACAACATAAAAGATACATTGAGTTGAAAGAATCATGAATTATTAACCATGTTATATAGGGAACATGATCCCTTTATTAATTATTTAATGAATTTTGGTTTTATAAGTTGTTGGTGTAGGAAATGCATCTGTTATGTTTCAGGTTTTAGTGCAATCATCATTATCAGAGCAAAATATGCAAGTACAGAAGGAATATCTTGAGCATCAGAAAAATGTAAAATTTGATAAAATGGGTAAGTTTCTTGAATATAACCATGAATAAGATTATTTTTGTGTGTTCGTAGTGATTCTCAATTGAGGAAATATTTATTGTTTCAAGTTCATAGTACAACATTTTCAGTTCATCCATATAGTACTATGTTGTTAGATACCATCGAGATTATTTCATACTGGATAGAATGAAAATAAATATTGTAGATTTTATTGTGAAATATTTGACATGTCAATAGGTTAATGTAGAGTGGCTGTTACCAATCGGGATGCTTCAACCTTTTCTAGTTCCTAAGATGGAATGAGAGAATATTTCGATGGACTTGGTTGTGGGAAAACCTAATACTTCTTTAGATAATAATTTTATATTGGTAATTATTGATCGGCTGACTAAATCTTTACATTTATTTTATATTCTCGATAAAATGTATTTGATCATATTTATCGATAGTACCTCAAAGTGATTTTCAGGTTACATGGAGTTACTCATTCCATTTTATATGTCTAGGATACTAGTTTCAATTCTAATTTTTTAAAGGGAATTAAGAAGTCATTGGGAACATAATTAAATACCAGTACAACTTTCCATCCTCCAATAGATGGCCAGATAGAATGAATGATTCAGTCTTTAAAGGATATTATTATATCCTGTTTAATGGACTACCATGGAATTTGGGATCAACATCTTCCATTATATGAGCCTAGAAGTAGTTCAATTGACTACCAGATTCATCTCATATCTGGAGACCAAAAGATGTTTAGTTGGTAGAGGACCATTCTTATGAGGAAACACTTGTTCATATTCCTGATTGAATGAAACGTGTATTATAGAATAATGTAATCCATGAGGTAATGGATTTTTGGAGAAACCACATGGTTAAATAAGGAACATAAGAGTTATAAAATTATATGAGGGAAAGGTACCCTCACTTGTTTAATAAGTAAATAAAATACTGAGGTTTCCATTTCAAGAAGGTGGGGAAAATGTTACACCCCACATTTTTTAATATAAACATAAATTCATGAAACATTATTTTAATTATATAGTTATATGTTTTCATTAAACATAATTATTCTTCTTCTATGATATGAAATTTGGAAATTGGTTATCTACAGTTTTGATTAGTACGTTACTTTGAGTTTGATGGGACCAACATGATTTTTGGTGAATAGTAATATACCCTTATGAATAGTTATATGACCCTAATGAAGAGTAAATTGTATTATTATTTTATTTTATTATGAATTTTTTATATTGACGTCTTGATTAATTTTAAAACGTGTAGTAAAAAGACTTATTATTGTTTAATTGTTAATTTATAAATAAAATATGTTTTTATTTAAAAGTTTAATTATAAATATTTAACTTCTTTTGAAAAATGAAGTTCATTTTTTACTTTTACACATAGTGTAATGGTTAAATTGAATATTTGGGTTTTTTTTGTGAAATTCTTGAATTTTCTATGAATAGTGAAATATAGTAAAATACTGTATATTCAAATTATTTGTTAAATACAATATTTTGTACATCATTGATAATGTAAGCCCACTTTTTTAGAAATTTTATACTCTTTTTACGATTTTCATGACAATAATTATTATTTCATAAATTCATTGACAAAAATATTAAAATAATAATTAAACTAATGTAAAAATACCACCTCTCCTCCACTATAAATACCACACTCATTAGACTTTTCATCTCACACCTCTAAAGAATTTGGCATTGAATAAGTTCAACCAATACCATACCCAATGATATTACCCACATCCAATACCTAATTGTATCACCAATGGGCCAAAACCAAAGGCATTAAGGAGGATTTCCATGATACGATATCCAGAAGTAAGAATCCTCTTCCATTTTTAGGTGTTTTCTTTTCAATTCTTTTCTTCTTTTATAATTTTTTAACCTCCCTATATTTAAGAGTTATGTTATCTCCAAAATAATATATATTCTATAGGTTATAATGTTTATGTAAAAACATTCAACATATTTCTTCCCTTTTTCTCCCTCTAATTCTAAAAATAAAAACACCGTCTGTGATGTGTTAATTTACCAAAATCATGGATGAGGTGTCTTCAATATCCATTACATCACTCAAATTTGATCAGAAAAATATATTAATGGTTCAAAAATAATGTAATGTGGTTTTTGTAACCTATTTTATGTTCTGTAATGAACATATATTTATGAAATTAAATTATATAATGAAACAAGTTCATGATTATCGGGGAAACACCAAAAAATGATCTAATCAAATATAATTAATGTTTTATCTAACGATTCATCATCATATTTGATAAAAAATTGTTGTATAGGATAGTTATATATTATTGAAACATATAAATTACTTTTAATTACACTTTTGGAATTTTATTTCCATTCAACTTAGAAATAAAATAAAATCCGGCCTAGAAAATCGTGTAAAGAACGCACCCAAAATAATGAAAGGAACAAAATATTAATAATTAAAATAAGAAATTTTTTATAAAATGTTCATATAAGGTGTTATCAACCCGAATATGATTCTTTAAGATATTAATATAATTATTTGAACCTTTATAATGTAGTTTTAAACAGGTTTTTAGTAACAAAAAACTTGAGGTAATGGGTTTCTTAAACCAATTTCCATTCTTTGGGTTAACCTTATACTTTATAAATTTTGTGGTTTTAAGATAATTAGTGTAATGAAATTTTTTATATATTATGTTTTATTATGTGTATTTATAGTGTATACACATTTTTATTTTGTTATATTTAGTCTAATATCAATTATAAGTTATTTATAAGTGACTTTTTGTAAAAATCATCTTTTAAACCTCTCGCATTAGAAAATTCCAAGTGAATGTTTTTATTCAAGTATTCTTTTCTAATGATTATGTTATGGTTGTTGGGAATTGTTTATGAATAATGGTGGGACATATGTTTCCCCCCAATCCATTTGGTATGTGTATGTTGGTGTTTGGTGGTATGGTTACTACATGCCTAGCCATGTTGGCTACACCATAAGGTGGCCGTGAGAGTTACATTGAAAGGTAGCCCTGAGGGTTATAAATTAAAAGGTAATGATGAGGGTTAAAATAAAAGTAATTATTTCCCCAAGATAACTCTATAGTTCAATTTATGTTCTAAATTTTTATGAAAATATTGATGAAATCTCATGTTTTACAATGTTAGTTTATATATGTGAAAATTATTTCTTTTTTGAAAATGATTTCATATGTTAAATGTATTTATGGGCTAATGTGTTCCTTTATAATTTTCATATCCCTTACTACGATCTCTATTCTCATCCCATGTGTTTAAATTATTTTCAAAGGTTATAAGTATCTATAAGACAAAAAATGAATCCATGTTAAATTTAATGAATTTTCGTTCAGGAAAACATGTTTTATTGGAAACGTTTAATATTTTGGAAGAAATGGGTATTGTTTCTATCATATCTACTCTATATAAATGTGGAATGTTTTTTTGTGTTATATCCCAATTATCTAAAACTCTAAATATTAATAGATCCAAAATGATAAATGGAGGTGAGTTCATGACTAAAATTATTGAATATGTAATCTAATAAGTACATGAACTTATACTAAATATAGATTTGAAATAAGAAAACACATCATTAGATTTTTAAATATAATCGAAAAAATTTGTTTTATAAAGAAATTTTCCCTAGTTGTAATGTACCTTGTTTGGAGTTTATTGGAATTATTCATTAAATAATAAAATTTTCCAACTAAAGAAATAAATGAATTTAATTCTCTAAAAAACATATTTTTGACATGTTATTAACTTCATAGAATATTAGAGAACCATAATGAGAAACCATGATAAAAAATATCATTATGGATCATGGAATAAGTTGATTCAATAGAAAACCCTTATGGTGGTAATAATATATGGATCGAAATATAATAAGATTAATACAATGAAATTAAAATTAAAATATCATAAAAAAATTATACTCGAATGAAATACTGAAGTGGATACACCATATAAAAAAATCATGGAGTGTAATATAAAAAATGCTTCATGGAATTGAAAATGGATATAAATAAACCTTACCTAAACTATAAAAATTCATTTATAGTAATTAGATATCTGGTAAAATGAACATTACTATCTTAATATATAATTTTATAAGTTTATTCAAATATTTTACCTTTTATACACATCATTTATAACCATCATGTAAAAATATGCCACTTTGATATAGTTTATTTTCAGTATTTTTGTTGTTGGATATATATTCCACAATTATGGGGTCGATATTCACTAATTGGTTCAATTTCATTCATAATAATTTAAAAGAAGGTTTAATAATTAATGTTTTTTAATAAATATATAATTCGCATTCCATATTCTTAAATACATTGATATGTTTTCAGAAAAAGGAATTCTTGATGAACTTATTTCAGCGTGTTTAACTATTGAAGGGTGGTAAATTCAAAAAAATGTTGAAAATTAATAATTCCAACCTATAATGGTTAAAAAAATTAAAAAAAAATTATTATTAGATGATAATACCATTATATAAAATTACATAATATTTCATGATTTACCCAAATAACACCATTCACATATTTTTAAAAACATATCCAAATGAGAGCTTTATATAATGATAAAATTGTTAATTATATTTATTTAAAAAATGATGAATTTAAAATTTAAAAAATATTAAAGATATCACAAATATAACTTACCATTATAAAATTCATTCTTAGTACCATTATATAGGGTGAGGATGGCAGATGAAAATCATATTTTATTGAGTAGGTAGTCGACATGTAGGCCTGATTAACAATGAAATATATTATAAAATTATATGGAATGAAGTTATATATAGATTTGTAATTTAATAATAAATTTTTTAATAATTAATAATATTTTATCATATAATAAATCATTTTTACCATTTATGATTAGTTGTAATTAAAAATGAATCACAACATGTTATGCAGGTGCAAGTTCACATGGATACATGGTGAATGTTTTTTTTTCAGTGAATGGAAGGGGGCTTATAATGGATTATCCATTAATATATTATCATTAATGTATATTAATAAAAATGATATAATACTATTTGGTTTACTGTAAAATGTTTTCATGAGGATGATTAAGATGAAAATGCTAAGTTTCAAGAATTGTTAATGTTGTGAACCTGATAATTCCCTTGGAAATACAGTTAATGATTCATGATATAAGTTTACTAATTGATAACATTTTCCTATTATAATGATATAATATCATATAATGTTAAAAATCAAACAGATTTATAAATATGTTCAAAAGAACATGTATATAATGATGTGTTAAATGGGATTATTCTTCATAAGTGATGTGATGTTTAATTTTTTGAGTAACTATTAATTTTGAATAATGGTATGCCACAATTTAATGATTAAGCGATCCACATATAAAAAATAATTTATTAAAGGATGGTTATCCATTCCATCTGTCTTTTAAACACATGAAGAAATATTTTTATTAGTTTAATTACTTTTAAACATAGTAATATTAATTTTACCATTCTCACATTTAACAAAATAACATATTTTTTTACCGATGGTAAAATATGTTACTACTAATAATAAAATTAAACATAATAACTAATTTAAAAATATTTATTTCAATGTTAATAATAATTATATCAAATAATATTTCAAGAGGTTATATAAGTAAATTTTAATATTTATACACATAACATATATATATATATATATTATTAATATATTATTATTTTTGAAACAAATTATCTGTATTATGAAATTATCCATTTTGTTTACAATAATGGTATCAATGAAAAAATAATATTAAAATAAAACATATTTGGATTTAAATTTAATTGAAAAATAAGTATCAAAATCAACATGCATAATTAAATGAAACTATTAAAAACTATTTATAAATTTGAAATAAAAGATAATTTCATTCTAAAAATAATGGATATTGTTTTAATGGGATTAAAATATGCTATTTACTATATATAAAATTATTCAATATGTAATTTTTTTTAATAGAATATTTTATACTATTATTTGTCTTAATTTTATAATACAAACTCATAAATGGTTTATTATTGGTTAAAAAATTATTTTTCACTGTTCACTTAATAATCAACATTTCCCTAAAAATTTCAAAAATTCAACATAGTATAATTTTTTATGTATAATTTCTAAAAGAATTTAATTTTAAAAAAGTAAATTTCTAAATTTTATTAATTTATCATTTATTATAAAATATAATATTTGGATAGTCATTGATTTTAATAAGACATTCCATTTCAAGATTTTTATTATTCTTAAATATATTCTATATGAAATTCTATCCGATTTAAATTATTATAAATTATATAGTTTATTTAATATCAAATTTTTTTAATAATATTCACCTAATATATTACAAAACATTTCATTCTAGTGTGTCATGTAAAACAATCTATCGATGAAATGAATATTTAATGTAAAATAACTTCAATAATCATGATGTGTTACATTCCCCCAAAATAAAATGTATTCTCAAATTTTTTTTTCATGAAATATTGAAAAATTTAATGGTTATTTTAAATATAAATATTGGTCAATATTTAATTTCAAATGATTTTTTTACCATAATATCTTAGTCATGATTTGGAAACACATCGTTGCACCCATTTTAGGCTTATATAATGATTTTTAAATTATTTTTACCATATATAATTCCATATATAATTATGATTAACATTCATTTTTTGATGAATATAATTCAATATGAATATCACCATGCACCCAAATTCAAATTGTTACTTTTGTTGGTAAAAGGTGAATTAGGACACATCAATGAGTTGACACACTACATCCCAGAATCTATAAATTATCCACTTTCGTCTTGCCAAGAACAAATGTGAAGTAATAATTTAAATAAAGGTAAAAAATAAAGAATAGTTTGGTATGATTAGAAATTTAGATCATATGGTTTTGAAATGTTATTCTAGAATTTTTTTTACAGTATACTATTATAAATATTCTAATATGCAAAAATAAAGACAAGGTCGGTTTTAGAAACACATAAAATTTCAAAATGATTTTAAATATAGTGTGAATATGTTATTCCTAGATATCACCTTTATATAAATTTGTATAAATGATTTTAAAAACACATTTGGTTTTTGAAATTCTGAAATATAAATAAATTCCTCTATGGTAATTTCCAAATTGAGTAAAATAAGAAAGTTGTGTCTTCGAAATGCATATAAATCATTAAATGTTCTATAATAAATTTAAATGGTATGAGGAGTGTTGGATATGTTTTAATGTAATATTAATATAAGATAAACTCTAGAAAATGATTTAAGATAATAAGAAATATAATTTTTAATATTGATTGAAATTAAATCCATTACGGGGAATATTATATTCTAGCTAAAATTTCTTTTTTCAATCTTTATAATGGATAATTAATCAATGGAAGAAACTAATTTATTGCATTAAATGAAATAATTGACACATAATTTTAATTTATAAATCAACCAGTTATTTTTTTGTAATCAAATAGTCCCAAAATAGTTAATCATTAGTGGTCAATTATATCTAAATTGTGGTTTAGTAAATATATATATAAATTTGGAATAGCCAATTATAATATTGTATAAGGTATACTGATGTTAGAATGTGATAAATTAGGTTCAACCCTTATCACTTGTGGTTCAAAAAATATTTCATTATATTTGATTCTATATTATTCTATAATATAATTCATTTATATAATAAATAATTTATAATATATTTTAAATATATTATTATTTACTCAATAATGACCGGTAAGAGTGTCTAACCTTGTTTGAAATATTATGCCCAATCATCATCTTCCATGTGAATATTTAATTGATCCTAAATATACCAATTTATTGTTTACTACACCAAGGTGAATCTATGACACACCTGTACACACTATTATGTAATCGAATGGGGATATAATGTCAATTCAATCACGCAATCTCAACTTTTATATAATATCTAGACGTTTTTCTATAACTAGAATCATCCTTACTATTATATATAATATTATATTATTATATTACCAAAAACTACTAATATAATCTTTATTAATTACTAAACTCTTATCTAATGCTAATTGTGGTTCTCAATCCCAAAAATCATGATATGTTACTCAAAACACTTTTTGTAAATAGTAAATTGGATACAATGTGAGTTTTACCAAGATGAACAAATATATTAATATTGTAATTTCCAAAACCTAATAATTATATCTCACACCAATAACATAAAATTATTAATGTATGTTTTATGGAGTTTAAATAATTTCTACATAAGAAATCTATTTTTCCACACTTATAAGAATTTCAACGTAATTGAGACACACTAGACACCCTTTTATAATTCTCATAACATATAATAATATCTATAACATGGGGATGGAAACAAAAGAACAGTTCGACATGAGACTCTCAAAAAATGGGATATAAAATCCAACATTGTATCATTTATTAGATCATGATGACCTAATAAAAATTATTTATGGAGAATATATTATTTAAAAGATCATGGAACAATACGAGTTCTTCATAATTCATGATATAAGGACATGTGGAATCAAATGAATAATCAATTTCCATGGAGAAACTGTATTTGTTAATAATCATTATTAATATAACATAATTAATGGAATCTCATTTATAATCTTGTTAGGTTATGAAAATATATCATAGAGATGAATTATGGAGAAGAAATAAGCCGAAAAATCATAAACACTTGAACAAATCCAATGGTTTCTACCATTGATGTTGTAAAAAATATTCATTCTTGTCAATAATTTATGATTTGAAAAAATTCCATGTTTGATAATAATTTAGGTTTTAAAAATTATATTAATTTTAAAACATTAAATTATGATCAATTCAAAGTATTTACACCCTTATGTAATGAATAAATCCTAGAATGTAAACTATATTTTTTTGTAAGAAAATAATATCCAAACATTATGTTGTAGGAAATATGAAGTTTTACTAAGTAGTAATTAGGTAACCAATATTATAATGTATAAAATTTAAATTTTTAACAAAACCATCAATCACCATACATTATTATTGAAAAAATTCTAATCACATACACACAATTTAATTCTAACAACTCCAAGAATTTAGATGCAATGTATTTTGAAAAAATCAATTAATGTTTAATATTAATTGTTTAATGAGATATAAACCCCAAAATAAATACATTGATGTTAATAATAGACCCAAAAAATCAGCATACATCCATGTGTGTGCCATAAAATATCAATCAATAAGTATATAATGAATACCAAATCAATGAAAAATGGTATAACTCTTCTAATAATAGTAAACCCATAAAAGGGAAAAAAATTTATACAATATTTCCTAAGGGGATCACATAAATTGATCTTATAAATATAAATTATTGATACAAAAAATTGATTTGTGAAAAAATTTATTTCATTTTAATATTTAGTGGCTTATTCATCATAAATTACTTCAAATGATGTAAATAAATTATAAACGAACAAGAAATATGGTTGTGAAACCCTTACTAAAAATGGCTTATAAAACTTTAAATTGTTTTCATAAAAAAAATAATTTGATCTATATAAATAAAAAAAATTAAAAAAGAAATTAAATTATTTTATAAAATTCATAATATAATGATACATTCAAAATATTTCATATTTAATACATAGAAATAATGTTTTTTTCATGATCAAACTATCCATATAATAATCCTTTAAAATATTGATTTTTTTAAAAATAAATCTATTAATTTTGTAAAACATAATAATAGTATTCATGTATTTTTTATTTCGTTATGAGATAAAATACTTAGAATTTATTAGATATGGAAATGATTCTTTTTAATGAATAATGATCATATGGTGATAAATTCTATAAAAAATTTTTTTTATATTATTTTAACATTATCGTAAACTAAATAATTAAAAAACATATTTCAATCTAATATTGGAGAATTTATATTATAATTTTTGACATATTTTCAATAAAATGTATTATAAGAATTTGATCCATCAAAAAAATAAAATTATTTAAAAAACAGACTATGTACTATAAGACAATTTTTTAAAAAAAAATGATGGAAAACCACTTTAATGTTTTAATATATCATTTTTGAATTCCAAAGACATAAGAATATTAAACAAATGTCCATTTCTACAAAAATATATGGTAAATAAGAAGTCCACATGAGAAATCACATTTTTGGATTTCTATATATAAAGGATAACAATCGAATAAAGTGAAAAGCGTTACTTTGAAGAAATAGATTTTTTATAAGATATGAATTTTTATCAACCAGATCAACATTTTTGAAGATATTAAACAATCAATGTGATAACGTAAAAAAATTAAGAAATATTTTATACTTTTATCAGAGAATTGATGAGATACATCATGTGATTCCATGGTCAAGTAATAGTCATTATCAGTTACGAAATGAAATTATGTTAAGAAGAAATCCTAACGGTGGTGGTAAAACTATTATATAGATTATAACTTGTTAAAAATTAAATTTATAATTACATATAAAAAACTAAATGATATTAATTTAAATTATATTAAATTTACTAGTGGATAAATTGGGAAAATGAAATCCTTGGGAAGAATATCGATCATGTTCCGTTTATTTGAAAATTGAGAAAAATTACATTTACATTAACTACAGATATCCATGATAGTACATGAGTTTAATGTATAATTAAAATACAATATTAATCACTAATTTCATAAACATAATATAATATATTATCTTTTATATTATATATTTCAATTTTCTCCCCCAATTATAGTTCATTTTCATCATTATATTCTAGGTTTTTTATTATCAGTTTTGTACATCATATAAGATGTTGGGGATTATTGTCAATTATTGTATCAAATATCATCATCCCCATATTATTAAATATAGAATAATATGTTTTTAAATAACTCTTTATATATCATTTTATTAGGAGAAATACATAGAGATGGTTCATAAAAATGAAATGGTGATTAACATGTTTAATCATTTTAAATCATCAAGGGGTAGTATATTAATAAATATGATAAATAAAAATAAAACAATTATATATTTATTATAAAATAGTAAATAAATTATTATTATATGAAAATAAAATTATTTGCAATTCAATAGTAATTCATGATATATTAATTATAATATAATCATTTCGGTGGTAAAGCCAAACCAAATTGAGAATGTTATAATGAGTTATCAAGAATGTAAATGATTCAATATAATCATAAAATAAATTTTTAAAAAGATGAAAAAAATAATAAATATAATGAAGATTCATTAAACCCATTCATATATCCAAACATATTAGGTTCTTATGAAAAAAAATTCATCATTCATTGGGGAAGTGGTTTGTACGTACACAAAATTAACAATTCCATTTGTAAATAAATCTCGATTAATTAATGAATATGATAAATAATGCTTTATGAACTATAAATTTAGGTTATTCAACCTAATAATTATTTAAATACATCCATGTTATCAGGTTTTGGAGTTTGTTTTTGAAAATATACCTCATCTCTTTGTGGAGGAAACACTCTACATGTATAGATGATCAATGTTGGTTTGTTATTATAGTGGTTAGAAAACAATGAATAATTGTCTAATGACCTAAACCAAACCACTATGTTAGAGATGGAGTTATAAGTGACCTATTATGGGCCTCCTCATATGAATGGGGATAATGTTTAGATAAGATGGAATATTTCTATTAATGGGGGTAATATACCCTCAATATCAATTCATCATGTAAATAATTAATAATAATGATATGAAAAATAGTAAATACAGTTCAGAGTAAAAATCAGAACAGAGAAATTGAGTATATTTTATATAAATAAAATCATCTTCTAATTTTGAGATCTTATATTGTCTATAATAATCTTAAAAAATAATCAATAAAAAATATAATGTCTAACTGATTCTTCTCTAGTCTGCTTTAGCATCATGCGCTATTTCTCTTCCACCCACCATAGGATGCATAACCTAAAAATGTTCCCACAATGAATATATAAGGTGACTAAAATACCTAAGTATGTTTTTAATTAGATAATACGTATCGCACCACCAATTTTATCTCAATATAGTGTTCACAATTATTGCATGTGTTTTTCTTAAAATGATAACAACATGACAATAACTAGAGCAAAATAATAAACCTAGTGTTCTTGTTCTTATAAATAACCCACTAACAATTGGTTTTATGTGCTTCAACTCCATGATCAGAACTATTACTATAGGTTTTTGAGTGTAATGTACTATCACATTGAATAATTTATTTTTCTTTCCTCATCCTCATGTCATAGTGTGTGCATATATTTCTCGTTATTCCCTATATGTCAGATATATATTTCTATTTGGCATAACACTAGGTTTCAAGTTCATTATTTAGTAATACTTTTCGAATAAATTAACATTGTAATTGAAAAAAATGTAATCTAGTGAATCCTCATATGAATATCAATGGAATAATTATATCTTTATCCTTTTCCAAACTCTCTCATTTCTATGGTCATAGTAATGAACACTCCCACTCTAATGGTTAACCATGTCAAGATGGTCCACCAATTCTAAGAACCACTAGCTTTACCTACCTTGTACTGTAACATACATACATTGTAGAGAATAAAATGAAATGTGTATCATCATGAAAATTGTATTCATAAACACATAACATCATTGATCATGATATAACACGGAAATAAGCTACTAAAAAATATCCTAGAATAAATATCAAGGAATGTCTTGCAGGTTACACAAGCACCCAAAGGTGATCCTTATTCAAGCATAGATATCAATATTACAAATAAAAAATAATACTATTTATTATTTTTAAATAGGATGAAAAAGTTTCGATCTTCTATCCCCATTATTGTGTAATTCATGTCGAGTCTCACAAAAGCATTCTTCACCCAAACAAAAATTTCACCAACCAAAACCTGATCACCCTCCAAATTATCCTAGAACTGATCACAAACCCACATGTCCCCAGTTATAGTTTAACGAATAAATATTACATAAATATAGAATTAAATGTAAACTAACCCTAGTCAATTACAATAAAAATGGACCCATAAGAAGAATGGGATAATGAAGGACGATATCTCTTTAGAAATTCAAGGGTCTCCACAGTTTAAGGCTCATGCTTCAGGATGGAGGATGTTCTAGAATAGTTATCATGATGTAGGAAAATCCAAAAAAATGGTTTGGTGCTTAGGATGAAAGATGTAACAGTGTAAGGGACATTCCATAGTAAAGGTGTTGTCCACCACGATTCAAGGGTAAAACAAAATAATATATCATCAAAAAAAGATAAGTAGGTCAAAGTGGTGTGATAGAGTTAATCCTTAATTGTGAAATAAGAGTTATTTTGGTGTATTAAAATTTTTTGGAGGCCCTTTTTCCCTATATTTGTTGGGTTGTGGTGTGGATATTGTTCTTATATACAATATAGATCTATGTAGACACTCAACGGAGGTGACGTGGAGTAAGAAACATTTTATCCAACTATAAAAAAATTTGATCTCATTCTATACATCATATATCCTTTTCAATTCCTGATGGAATATCCAATAATTTTTCATATGTTCATAGTCCATTAAAAAACACTACATAGATATAATAATAAAATGGGGATTCTATTAAAAGTAGGATTAGATAATGAATAATATGAGATATAAAATAGAAACAAATGATTTGTAAGATAATATAGGACATCATCCCTCCTCATACATCTATGTACATTTAATAATATTCCGATCATTCTGTATATCAGGAAACGAATTTGGAATAATTTTTTTACTCTTCACAACATAATGAGGACATGGATGGAAAATTAATTAATAAAATATTTCCAAATGGTAGCATCGAAATTTTCCACAGGAATGTAATTGGTTGATACACAACATTTAATCATAGAAAAAAAAATTATTCTGAATCATTGTAGATTTATTAATTTGAAATAACTTCAATTTGTATAAATTTATTTAAAATAAAGTGTAAAACTAGAAGTAAAATACTTTTAAACATAGTATGGAAAATTCTTTTAATTTTTTTATTAAATCAAACAAAATATGTTATTAATAAATAATATACCTCAAAAACCAAATAATTAAATAAAAAAATACTTGAAAATGATGTTATATTTATTTAAAAACAAGCCCTAAACGAACTTTCAAAATCAATAATTTTTATAAAAAAAATTAATTTTGGAAATTTTAATATTTTAATATTTTTTATAAAAATTATGAAGAGATATGACAGTTAAAGAAATGATTTTAATCATGGAAATGATGCCTCATTTTTAATAATGACCACATGGTGAGAGAAATCATAAAATAGTTTTTAAAAAACTTTTTTTATCATTTTCAGAAACCAATAAATTTTGAGTAAAATTCAAAAGTTTTTATCAAAAAGGTTAAGTGAAATTTTTCATAATGAATTAATTTAAAATTAATGTTCATAAATAGATCTTACAAAATATATAGTTATCAATAAAATAGAGTGCGGACTACAATATAAATTAATTAATGGAATAATTATGTAGACCTTTTTTAATGTATTGATATCTTATTGTTGAATAACCACATTATTAAAATATTAACTAAACAACCATTTAATAAATTTGGTTAGGAAAATACAAAGGAAAGATGATAAAAGTATTATTGTATTTCCATATATAATGGAAAACATTGTTGGGAAGTGAAAATGTTTACATGGAAGGAAATTATTTTGATATGCGATAGAAATTTTTATCAACCTCATAAATATTACTTAATAAAAAATCCATAAATTTATAACATAGAAAAAAATGAAAGAATATTTTGTACTATTATCATTGAAAAGAATAAAATTATCATGTGAATCCATAGTATTAAAATAATCTGTATGAGTTAAGAAATTGAATTTATTAATGAAGAAACTCTTGTGGTGTTGGTAATATAAAAATAAGAAGATAATTATATGGATATCATGAAATTGAATTATTCATGTAAGGAACTGAAAAGTATTCATTATAACTAAAGGAAATATATTAGTTGATACAACATGGAACTGAAATTAAAGTAAAAAATATCAAACATAATTCACGTATTTTTAAATAGATAGAAATATATTTTAATTTTTTCCTAACATCATGACAATATATAAATTTCATGAATAATGAGAAAAATAATATTAATGACTAATTTCATAAAAATATAAAAAAAATATCACCTTTTCTATTATATTTAAAAAATATCTCACAGGA
This sequence comes from Viscum album, assembly GCA_963277665.1. NCBI lineage: Eukaryota > Viridiplantae > Streptophyta > Magnoliopsida > Santalales > Viscaceae > Viscum > Viscum album. The sequence goes on from OY728150.1 coordinate 766,673,679, forward strand.
TTATAATTTATTTTAATGTTCAAATGTAAAGAATTTTAATTGTCAGCTTCATATAGGATTCATGATGGTGGAGTTTATTTTAACTTATTGGTTCAATATTCTTCATTACCATATTATTAAAGTTAGAATAAATATTTTTTAAATAATTATTTGGGTCCTAATTTATTTAATTAATGTCATGGTTATGCATCATATAAAATAAAACTATGATGAATATATTTGTTGTGTTTAATGATTTAAATATAGTAGTCTAATTAAGTAATTTACATATAAACAAAATCCTTCTATAATAAATATAAAATTATAACTTATTATTTTAATAAATTAACATTTTTATCATTCCATAATCATTAATGATATAAATATTATAATATCATTTATGTAGTTGGTAAAATTGACCCAAATATAGCATGTTTTAATGATTTAATAAGAAGAATGATTATTCCATATGATGTCATAATATATTTTTAAAAACATTTAAAAACTAATAAATATTATCTAGATTTATTATATTCAATTATAGATCCATCCATATAGGATGGTTAAGATAATTAAAATTCTTCATTCATAGAGGTAGTGGTTCATATGTACACTTGATTAACAATTCATTTTATCAATGAATTTGGTGTAATTAAATATGTATGATATATTATAATCTATGAATAACTCATTTTCTTAATAAAATTTAAAAAATTAGAAAATCTATATATAATGACCCAGAAATTTAAGGAAATTGTTTTCATAAATTCTTTGGAATTCTATAAGTCCACGGTTTTTAAAGGTGCCTTATTCCGAGGCCCGGAGTGCCTATAATGATCCGTCATAGTTTTAATAAGCTTAATTTAACACGAGTAAGCAATTTTCGTGAAAAAGTGGAATAACTCTTGAACAGTTAATCAGATTAGAAATATGAGGGAATCATTGCGCTCAGGATGGCAGGATTACCCTAGGGGAGAATTACATTGAGTCGACGCGGGCCTCCTGTGAGAAATCCCAAAAATGGCTTAACCGTAATTAAAATAATTAAATAAAATATTTTATTTTTCCAATGCTTTTAAATAAAAAATGGTAGCTCAGATTAAAAATATGAGACCACCGCTAAAATCATGAGGGAATTCTTTATTGAAATAGATACTAATTTTTGCTGGCACAGGCCACCAGAAAAAGAATTTTTTTTCCGCAAATAAAATAATCAAAAGAAAATTATTTAAATTTAAAATTTATTACTTCTAAATGTTAACTTGGAATGAAAATCCAAGAGTACCATTGGGATCATTGAGGCATGTGTCACCTAGGTAGAGCCTAACCTCTACCACAGTGGGTTGAGGGTGACTGATAATAATTTTCTGAACAATTTTTAAGGTACATTTAGTAAACATATATTCGGAATTTTATAAATTTTGAACCGCTGCTTGGAATTGAAATTTGAGGGAACCGATGAACTCGCAACACCTATATTCTCTTAAGGAGACCATTGCCACAGTTGCGTTTTTTTGAGAGAGAGTGTAAATTTTTGTTGGTGTTTTATAATAAATTAAATTAAATTGTTGTACACAATTTTATTTAGAAATGGTGGTTATTTCCACCCAAGGGGCGTTGAAGGTGGGGAAGACACCCCACATAACTTTCTATTCGAGGATAATGTGTAGTGTTCCCCACACGAGAGCTAGATCCCTCAACTCCCCCTTAATTTCCCAGGAACCCCCTTAACTCTTAAACTCTTCACCTCCCCACATTAAATTATTACTCCTTACATTCCACCCTCCTCTCATGAATGTGCCACCACAAACTAAAATTATGAGAAATTAATTTAATGGCTCTTCTATTTTGAAATTTATGTGTGTGAATTAAATAATATACAGGCTATTATTTTGAGGTTTTGTACACTCTGTCTTGGTGTAATTCTAAGGAGAAGGAGGAGAAGAGGGAGAGTCATCCTCCAACAACGAACGCGAAGTCGCCGGCAATGACGCTTCTTCCTCGGAACCCCCTTCTGATGTGGTATTTCTCCAACAAAGCTTCCTCCTTGAACGCACCCCAACGTCAATAAATCTATGTCGTATTTGGATTCTCTTCCCGCATCATGACAACGACTCTTCCCCCAACATCGACGAGATGACACTGTTCTCCCCGACGCAATCTTTCGCGACGCCTGACTACCACGGCGCTCGTCTTCTATGGCTCATCAATGTGCGACATCATTTATGGGGTAGGGGTTTCTTATAATTTATAAGTGAATAAATTGTATCGTTTTTTGATGAATTCTCTTGAATATCTTTGACCGATTTTTATCTCCTCACGCGGAGGGCGCGAGCTGAATGAACACGGCCTGATGCCACTCCGATGGTACTTGAATCATTTTGGCAGTGATCGGGGGTAGTGACAGTGGAAGGCGGTGACAGCAACGGTGGCCGCACGTTGGCCCAAAGGGGACTGCGACAACGTGTGCCGCACAGAAAGGAGATTGCATCCCATGACTGCGGGCTGCTCACTCGAATAATAACTGGTCGGCCATAGTCGGACTGGCTGGGAAGACCGCGGTGACCATTTTCTGCCGCTCTGTGGAGAAACGCGGCCCGCACTCCGCGTGCCACATCGGCGACGAACCAACTGGCTCGTCAGCAGGCTGGGATGAAGGAGCCGCGACACCCGCAGGTGCCGCGCCAAGGGACCGCGGGCCACCCGTGCGGGTGCCCCCCCTCGCAACCCTCAGCCATAGGACCGAGCCGCTCAGCCAGCCGGGCCACGATGGGTCGCGCCGAGCTGGGCTGGGCCGCACCCTGCCGGGCCGGGCCGACTCGCCAGCCCACTAAGCATAAAGGGTCGGGCCCATTTTCACTTAAACATGAATAACATTAAGACCACAAATCCATTCGACGAGCCATCTATGGCACTAGGACCCTCACAACGAAGCAGTCCTTTTGCGATACACTAACTGAGTTTTGGACGACTTTGGAAAAATGTAATGGTTGGTTCAAAAACCAAACCAACTATGCCATCGGAGCAGAAACACATATAACTTATGGACCAGATGTCCGATTGATGTGAAGTCAACTACGTTTTCTTAATTTTGATGAGAAAGTTATTTTGGAATAATCCACATAAGGTTAGAACATTGTTTTAGTACGTTCATCTTGGTTTGAGCCTAAAAACTAATCGGGCCCCTAGAACAGAAATGCCAAAAACTCACAGACCGGGCATCCGGTTGACGCGCCGTCTATGGCGTTGAGACCCCTATGACGTGGAGGACCGTCGAGATACTTTTTTTGTGGGACATCACGAATAATGTACTATTGACCAGTAGCTCGTGGAGAGGATCCTCTATGAGATGAGCATATAGAGTACGAAGACCTAGTAGCTGGCTAAGACCGGATGACTGCTTGTCCGATTTGTTTCAGAGTGACTTGACTTGCCCAGTGGGGAGCACTAATATGTGAGGTGGAAGACTCATGGTGGAGGAGTGATACAATGAGAGGCGGAAGACCCATGGTACTTGACAGAAGCAGTACCTCTATAGGCTATCATGGGAGCGCTACTGTGTGGGGTGGCAGACCCATGGCGGAGAGCGCTACTGAGTGAGGTGGAAAACCCGTGATACTCAACAGGAGGAATAACTAAGTAGTCTATGTTTAGTGAGTAGCACCTCAGAGTTGCGACAGGACTATTGAGCTCGATATGGGAGGAGTTCTCTAGTAGCCGTGATTTCGACATCATGAATAAAAATCATGGTTTGGGCTCATTCAATGACCATTTTTTTTCCTCACGATTGAGATATATTACATGGTAACATAGGTATATGTATGGGCATACACCTAAGTGATGTTATCTATTGTTTTCATACATATTGGTTTATCCATGTTGGATTTAGTGAGACATTGAGGGTATCGGGGTCCCTACTGAGTATTATTATACTCACCGCTTCACGGGTTACGCCCGCACCTCATTATGTTGGATGCACACGACAGACAACAATGACGAGGTCTGAGTGTGCCAGGACAGGATAGTACCCGGAGGTGGACCACTTAGCGTAAAGGAACACGGTGCAGTCCGATAGACGTGGAGTGTCGAGGAGGATATCTGTACATACCCTTTAGGTAGGAACCCGAAGGATGATCCAGGAGCTGCTTTCACCCTTCAGTTTTTTGTCTTTTCAATTGTAATTTCTTTCAGTTGTAGATGTACCATTTTATTGAGCTTGTATTTCCAACCCCTTTTTACTATCAACACACTTGTTATATAGCTTTAAATAGCGATTACTTCTACTTGTACTCTTGTTGTGTGTGATTGTGTTTTATAAAGGTAATTCTTTCCCAGTTATAAGGATTTATGCCTTTGGTGCCAGTCGCCTACCCCTGGCCTATGGAAGGCAGGCTTGGGGTAGTTATGACACTGGCCCCGGCGGACAGGTCGTGACACCATCATTCCTACAATTCATGAGAGTTTCTTTATGGAAAATAAACCATATCCCTTTATGGAGGTAGAATACTACAAGTACAAATTATCATAGTTGTTTTCATTTTCATTGTGGATGGAAAGGATTGAATAATGGTGAAATTCTTTATCCAACTGCACTAGTTCTGATATGGATGTCAATATAACCCCTTGTTCTTCTACTATTACAAAATGTGCTTTCAAATATTTACGATGGTCTATATCCATTGGTGCGGTTACATTACTACTAGAATCCAGTCTTCCAAAAAATAATAAATTATTTGTATATCAAACATAATAAATATTCTTTTTAGTGACAATAGAAACATAGAAACATAATACATCTAATAAAAATAAAATAAACTCATATTGTGGATATACATTATAGGATATAAGAAGATGAAAAAATAATCAATAAATAAGAAATTTTGTGCACATTATAATCTTACCTAGTCTTCTCTAGTTTCATTATTCCCTGATTATATATCCACCATTAGGTGGAAAACCTACAATGAATCCCACATTGAAATGATAATGGCATTGAAATACCTATGAATGATTTTTATAAGGTAATTTTTAGGGCACCAAAAATGCATCCTCAACCTAATTTTCACAATTATAATAGGTTTTTTAGATAAAAATGATAACAAAATAACTAGAATAATAAAAAAATACTATAATTAGAGTTCCTGCACTAAACAAGCCTATATGATGCACTTCCTATACCTACTTCAAGCTCCCTATAATAAAATATCACAAGAGGTTTTCAAAGGTTATGGACTATCACCTAGTATACTTTAATTGTCACTCATCATCATTACATCATTATGTGAACCTCTAACTCAAAGTCAGATGAATCTTATTATAGAATGCTACTCCACATAACACCAGCTGTCGATTGCACAATTCAGTAATCCATTGGAAATAATATAAAGTGGTAATTGGAAGCATGTAATAAAGTTAATCCTCACTAATTATATAAGGCCCCAGCCTTAAACATTACTTAATCTTGGATTATTTCAAGAATACAACTTGAGGATCCTTTCAGGTTTATGGTTTTAGATAATTTGATCATAAAACATGCATTACATGCCACATTTAAACAAATTGGTTACAATAAAAGATAGTATTCAATTTTCCCATCAACGGAAACAGATTTGAAATAAAACCTGGATTCTTTCTTGACACTCTTTTGACACAATCATCATATCATGTACCTTTCCCTTGACCTGTGAAAAATATTTCAAAAACTTGGGATGAGCATAAAAAAGCTTAGTAAGGAATATAAAAATATGCAAAGGAAACACGAGTACATGTATACATAAGAATCAATGAAATCATACTTTACTCATAAAACATAAGAACTTTAACATACCTCATCAAATCATGAATAAATCATAGAAATCATAAGACATAAAGGTAACTTGAGTAATTAATAACATTATTACGTAGAGAGTAACCCTCTTGGTTACGTTTGGAATACCCATCAAAATATATTCCCTAAATCTCCTCTGAGAAACCATAATGTTTAACTCCTTCGCATTACCCAATGCATTGGAGAGCTATATCGGGCTCACCCGCCCTTTCTTTATCACGAAACCACCCTTATTCATAACAATCCCCAAGAACCACAACATAATCGTATCACATAATACATCCATAAAGAAAACATAATATTTCCACATTTCAATCACATGATATCAATACAACACATTGATATAAAAAAAATTATGAAAACCATTTTCAATACAAAAATAAAAGAAAAGTAAAACATGTTACTTATTTTTCATTCAAAAAAAGTAATGGCTTGTAGAGGAAGCTGAAACTCATATAATGGTCATGACGGCGGAGAAGTCATTGTCACCGCATACATACAACAAAAAAACATTCCCTTTTGTCGATTAGTAAAGGCTTCGTATAAAAATATTCCTTTTTAATAAATGTAAAATTCAAAGGGTTTTATACACAGTATAAAAAAAAGTTGTGTATAAAACAAAATATGCCGCAATGAAAGGAGATTGAGACGAAGTCCCATACCTTGGGTCTGAATTGACTCGATCGTTCCTTAACCTCCTGAATAATAAATTTGAGTTAATTTCTACTTGATTGAGAACCTTTTTCATGTTCGTTATTCCTTTTATATCACTTATTACCATGTCATGAACACTATATAATTATTTAAGTTAATAGCGGTCATTTTAACGATCATTGGTACTTGAGTCAAAAATAAACCATTTATAATTACAAGTTTTTCATGTATCCATTATATCCAGAGTTATAATCATGATATAGATATCATATATATCATATATATCCAGTATATACGTGCATTTATTATGTTACATAACGTTTAGAGGTAAGAAATGAAATGCACCGTTCATGGAGACGATAAGTCGTACGTACGCATGAACACTACTTTCATTTATATTTCGTATTTTATGGAATGGATTAATAATGATATAATGGTATATTATAATTCCAGTATAATATCATATATAATAACATTAAATTTATACTTTATATATAACACATATGGCGTTAACGAATCAAATTACTTTGAGTGGGCGGTAGTCCGCACTTCCTAAAATGAAGATATCGCGTTTACCCATAATGGAAACCACAAAGGTATGACATAAATGAAAAATACATAAGCCTAAGTAAAAAATAACCATATTATATATCATATATAAATATAGTGTCATCTTAATGGCCACCTTTGAAGGTGTTAGAAGAATATTGAACAATCATCATTTCATGAGGAAGAAATTTACAATCCACGGAAACAATATTCTCTTTAACCATTAGATGAAGGTGTGTGTAAGTTTAGCTCGAATCCTTCTTATAAAAACATCCTAGTATATAGAATATACGGTTGTTGTTACAAAATAAATGAATAAAATGAATTTAGGGGGTTGGAGAATCAAAATAAAACATAAGAACACAATAGAAGACACTACCTTTAAGTCAGGTAACTCTTTTTGATTTGAGCTCAAAGGCTTCCTTGGGAAGACTTCTGCCCAATAGGAGGCTTCTAGGAGTTAAAGAGGGAAGTGGAGAGACAAAATGGGCAGGGTTTGTCCGAGCCAAAGGCTTTGGATGTGTGGGTAAGGAGGTAGAGGTGGGGGCCTTTTATAAGAGAAGAGGAGGTGAACTCTTGGAAAGGTATAAAAGGATATTTTATTATAAAATGCCTTTCGGATTTAAAAGGTCCCAAAATTATATATTTCGAGGATAAGGTGATAATAGATTGAAATCCACCCATCCAATAGGTTTTTGACATGTGTAGGTCTTCTAATTTACATTATCATATCATTTTATTTAAATTGTTAAATAATGAGGTCATCAATGCATCATCATGGGGTCACAAATAATTTAATTTATTTAATGTCAAAAAATTATAAAAAATATATCATGATGTAGTAAATATTTTTATATTTCTAATGAATATTTATAGTCAAAAAATATGACTTGTATAACCCCATTTAAAAATTGTTTTAGTAAAACAACTCATGTTTGTGACATTTTTACTTTTACTTTAAATAAAAGGCATTAATGTCTTTATCTTACCCAAGTGGCTCCATGGTGTCCCAAAAATCGACCCATGGGTTTTATTGGTCGGCCATGACACATCCAATAAGGTTTGGAAATGTTTAAAGATCATTTCATATTATTAAAACATTATTCTTACATTAAATTACACTAATTACCTCTAATGACGATTAAAAACATAAAAGTTACTATTCACCAAAAAATTATTTTAATCCCATTGAACCACATTTTACTTCTTAATGACAACCATTTATGTTGTATTTTTGAAATTCAAAACATAGTGGTGGTAAGTATTCAATTAAAGGAAAAATTAGTTTTTAGTTACCACTTAGTGGTTTCACTATTCATCAAAAAATTGAAGGTTTTTAGAAAAAAACCAAAACATGACCCAAAGATATATTTGATATTCTGAATCCAAAAATGATGTCTATTTTAAAAAATTCAAACCATATAAGTTACAATAATTAATTTAATAATTAATTCCCGCTGTCAGAGCAAATAACGTGTTTTTATGAAACAATAAGTATCAAAAGATTGACACTAGTTTAAGTCCAATTTCAAAGTGAAATTAATTCCAAAGACCACTACTGGATTAAATGGTAAATATATATTCTAATTTAACTTTAAAACCAATTCAAAAGATAATCTAATCATATAAATAAATTAGATTAAAAAGAGGATTTGAATTAAAATACAACATTTTCCACTATTCATTAAAAAATGAACTTTATCAGAAAAATACCCAAAAAATACCCAAAGTAAATTTCCATGTCCCAATGATAAAGAATAAGTTTATTTTGACTAATAGATCTTATAAAATTGTCAAAAGTTTTATTTAAAAATGGTTTTCCATCAAAAGCTAGTAAAACAATCGTTTAAAAATATTAGTGTATTCCGTGCATAAGATTGCATTTATTCTCATTTTAATCCTCTAAACACTATGTAATTCATTAATAAACATATATAAAAATATTTATTAGTCATTACTTACTAGGGATGTTACATCCTTCCCACCTTTAGAAAATTGCGTCCCCGCAATTTATTTACTTATCGAATAAGTGAGGGTATTTAGCCCTCATTGCATTTTCAGATTCCCATTTTGCCTCTTCAATCATGTGGTTTTTTCACAAAAACTTTACCTAATGAATCACCTTATTCCGTAACAGTTTCTCCTTGTGGTCAAGAATCTGGACCCTTTTTTCCTCATAAGATATGATCTCTTCCAACTGAACAACCTTTGTACTCAAAACATGAGATAGATCTAGCATATACTTTCTCAACATTGAAACATGAAAAACATGGTGTACTTGAGATAGACTCGGAGGTAATGCCACTCGGTATGCAACTGATCCATCTCTCTCTAGAATTTCATATTGTCCAATGAACCTTTGACTCCGCATTCCTTTCTTACCAAATCGCATCACACTTTTCCATGGTGATACATTGAGAAAAACTTGATCACCTGCCTCAAAATATAGATCCTTCCTCCTGTTGTCTGCATAAATCTTCTGCCTGATCTAAGCTATTCTCATGTGTTTATGTATCAGCTGACCTTTTTCTGCCAACTCTTCTACCAATTCTGGTCCCATCAGCTTCCTTTCTCCCACTTCATCCAAGAAAGCTGGAGTTCAACACCGCTTCCCATATAACGCCTCAAATGGTGCCATATGTATACTGGAATGAAAACTATAATTATATGAAAATTCAACCAAGGAAAGATGTGGGTCCCAACTTCCCTAATAATCTATCGAACAAGCACGTAGCATATCATCCAATGTCTGAATTGTTCGTTCTGACTTCCCATCTGATTCAGGATGAAAAGATATACTAAAATTTAATTCAGTACCCAACGACTTCTGAAGGCCTTTCCAAAAGTTAGAAGTGAACCTCGGATCATGGTCAGATACAATGGATAGAGGAACTCCATGTAACATGACTATCTCTTTAAGATACAAACGGGAAAGTTGATCTAGGGAAAAAGTATCTCGTATAGCAAGGAAATGAGAAGATTTAGTCAAGAGATCAACAATAACCATGATTGCATTATTACCTCGAGGTGTCTCAGGCAATCCTACCACAAAGTCAATTAATATATTCTCCCATTTCCACTCTGGAACTGGTAAAGTCTATAGCATCCCTTTTGGTAACTGCCACTATACTTTAACATGTTGACATGTCAAAAACTTCACAGTAAAATCAGCAATATATCTTTTCATTCCATCCCACCAGTAATACTCCCACAGATCTCTGTACATCTTAGTACTGCCAGGATGATCTGAAAACGGAGAACTACGAGCTTCACATAACAACTCTCTCTTCAACTATGAATCACAAGGCACACAAAATCTCTTCCCAAATCTCAAAACACAATCATTATCAATTTTGAATTCAAGCAACTTACCTTTCTGAACCCTCCCTACCTTTTTCTGCAACACACTATCTTGCTTCTGTACTTGCTTGATTCTTTGTGATAGAGAAGATTTCACTGATACCTGAAACAAAATAGAAGGACATCCGGCACCAACAACTTCTATGTCAAAGTTCATAAAATCCTTAACTAAAGGATCACATTCCAAACACAAAATTGTTAATGAAGCATTAATTTTTCGATTCAATGCATCAGTCACATTATTTGCTTTTCCTGGATGGTAATAAATTGTACAATCATAATCCTTGATTAATTCCTTCCATTTCCTCTATCTCATGTTCAACTCTTTCTATGTGAATATATACTTTAAACTTTTGTGATTAGTATATATTTCACACTTTACTCCATAAAAAGTATTCCTCAAAAATTTTAAAGCGAAAACAACAGCAGCTAATTCCAAATCATGTGTAGGATAATTTACCTCATGAGTTTTCAACTATCATGAAGCATAAGAAATTACCTGATCATTCTGCATTAGGACACAACCAATTCCTTTCAATGAAGCATCACTGTATATAACAAGCTCACCATTCCTGGAAGGTAATGCCAAAAATGGAGCATTCAACAGTCTTCTTTTCAATTCCTAAAAACAATCATCACATTCTTTTGTCTAGATAAACATAACACCCTTCTGAGTTATCTTAGTCATTGGACTAGATAACTATGAAAAATTTCTAACAAACCTTCGGTAATAGCCAGAAAAACAAAGGAAGCTACAAATCTCAGTTACATTTGGGGGTATTGGCCATTCTTAAACAACCTTTGTTTTTGCAGGATCCACAGTTATTCCATCTTTAAAAACAATGTTACCAAGGAAAGAAATTTGTTGCAACCAAAACTCACACTTGCTGAATTTTCCATAAAGTTTCATTTCTTTTAAGGTTTCCAATATAACCCTTAAATGACTTTCATGCCCCTATTTACTCTTAGAAAACACCAAAATATCATCAATAAAAACAACCAAAATTTTTCACCTGATTCAACTGAGACATCAGTGCAGTAAACTGCTCAATTCTGATTCCGACCATCTCTGGTTGCTGATTCGAAAGGTCCTTATACTCTGTATGCCTTTACAGAAAAGCTTCTCTGTTTCCTCTATGAAAAACCATTCTTAACATAGAAATATCTTAGGCGATGCAATATAGTAATCTTCAAATGATATATCATTTCAATTTGACCATAAAAAATATTTTTGGATAATCATTTAATAAAATTCTAACTCATAAAGTTATCTAAACCGACCATTGATACCAACTATAAGGCCCCAACCTTAAGCATTACTTAAGCTTGATGTATTTCAAGAATAAACCTTGAATATCTTTTCAGGTATAGGGTTTTATAGAATTAGATCATAAAACATGCATTACATCCCATATTTAAACAAAGTGGTTACAATAAAAGATAGTATTCATTTTATCCCATCAAAGGAAACATATTTAAAATAAAACATGGATTCTTTCTTTACACTTCCTTGACACTATCATCATATAATGTACCCTTCCCTTGACCTGTAAAAAACATTTCAAAAACATGGGATGAGCATAAAAATCTCAGTAAGGGATATAAAAATATGGATAGGAAACATGAGTACATGTATACATAAGAATCAATGAAATCATACTTTGCTCATAAAACATAAGAAATTTAACATACCCCATCAAATCATGAATAAATCATTGAAATTATAAGACATAAAGGTAACTTGAGGCATTCATAACATTCTTACCTATGGAGTAACCCTCTTAGTTACATTTGGATTACCCATCACAGTATATTACCTAAATCTCTTCGGAGAAACCTTAACGTTTAACTCCTTCGCGTTACCCAATTCATTGGAGAGCTATATCGGGATCACCCGCACTTATTTTATCACAGAACCACCCGTCTTCATAACAATTCCCTAGAACCATAACATAATCGTATCACATAATACATCCATAAAGGAAACATACCATTTCAACATTTAAATCACAAGATATCAATACAAAACATTGATATAAAAAACATTATGAAATCCATTTTCAATACCAAAATAAAAGAAAAGTTAAACATGGTATTTATTTTTCTTTCAAAAAAAGTTATGGCTTGTAGAGGAAGCCGAAAGTCAAATAATGGTCATGATGGTGGAGAAGTCATTGTTGCCGCATAAGTACAACAAGAAAAACATTCCCTTTTGTCGTTTAGTAAAGGCTTCGTATAAAAGGACTCTTTTTGAATAAACGTAAAAGTCATAGGGGTTCATACAACGTATAAAATAAATTTGTGTATAAAACAAAATATGCCCCAATGAAAGGAGATTGAGAGGAAGTCCCATACCTCGGGTCCGACTTGACTCGATTGTTCATTAACCTCCTGAATAATAAACTTGAGTTAATTTATACTTGATTAAGAACCTTTTTCAAGTTCATTATTCCTTTTATAACACTTATTACCATGTCATGAACACTATATAATTATTTAAGTTAATAACGGTCGTTTCAACGATCATTGGTAGTTGAGTAAAAAATAAACCATTTATAATTACATGTTGTTTATGTATCCATTATACCCAGAGTTATAATCATGATCTATATATCATATGTATCATATATATCCAGTATATACATGAATTTATAATATTACATAACATTTAGAGGTAAGAAATGAAATGCACCGTTCATGGAGACGGTAAGCCGTACGTACGCATGAACCATACTTTCATTTCTAATTCATATTTTATGGAATGTAATCATAATGATATAAGATATATTATAATTCCAGTATAGTATCATATATAATATCATTAAATTTATCCTTTATACGTACCACATATGGTGTTAACGAATCAAATCACTTTGTGGGGGCGGTATTCCGCACTTCTTAAAATGAAGATATCGTGTTTAACAATAATGTAAATCATAAAGGTATTACATAAATGAAAAATAAAAAAGCTTAAGTAAAACATAAAAATATTATATATCATATATAAATATAGTTTCATCTTAATTTCCACCTATGAATGTGTTATAAGAATATAGAACAATTATTGTTTCGTGAGGCAGAAATTCTCCATCCACGGAAACAATATTCTCTTTAACCATTAGATGAAGGTGTGGGTAAGTGTAGCTCTAATAATTCTTTTAACAACATCATATTATATGGAAGATACTGGTGTTTTTACAAAAGAAATGAATAAAAAGATTTTAGGGGGTTGGAGAAGCAAAATAAAACATAAGAACACAATAGAAGACACTACCATTAAATCGGGTAACTCTTTTTGATTTGAGCTCAAAGGCTTCCTTGGGAAGACTTCTGCCCAAAGTTAGGATTCTAGGAGTTATAGAGGGATGTGGAGAGACAAAATGGGCAGGGTTTGGACGAGCCAAAGGGTTTGGATGTGTGGGTAAGAAGGTATAGGTTGGGGCATTTTATAAGTGGAGAGGAGGGGCACTCTTGGAAAGGTATAAAAGGATACTTTATTATAAAATGATTTTCGGATTTAAAAGGTACCAAAATTATATATTTATAGGATAAGGGAATAATAGTTCTAAATCCACCCATCCAATAGGTTTTTTACATGTGTAGGTCTTATATTTTACATTATCTTTTCATTTTATTTAAATCGTGAAATAATGAGGTCATCGCTGCATCATCATGGTGTCGTAAATAATTTAATTTATTTAATGTCTAAAAATTATAAAACATATATCATGATATAGGAAATATTTTTATATTTCTAATGAATATTTATAGAAAAAAATACGACTTGTATAACCCCATTTAAAAATTGTTTTAGTAAAACAAATCATGTTTGTGACGTTTTTACTTTTACTTTAAACAAAAGGCATTAATGTATTTATCTTACCCAAGTGGCTCCATGGGGTCCAAAAAATAAACCCATAGGTTTTCATGGTCGTCCATGACACATCAAATAAGGTTAGGACATGTTTCAAGTTCATTTCATGTTATTAAAACATTATTCTTACCTTAAATTACACTAATTACCTCTAATTGCGATTAAAAACATAAAAGTTACTATTCACCAAATAATTATTTTAATCCCATTGAAAACATTTTACATCTTAATGACAACCATTTATGTCGGATTTTGGAAATTCAAAACACAGGGGTGGTAAAATTTCATTTAAACAAAAAATCGGTTTTTTAAGTACCACTTAGTGGTTTCACTATTCATCAAAAATTGAAGTTTTTTAGAAAAATACCAAAACTTCACCCTAAGATATATTTGATATTCAAAATTCAAAAATAATGTCAATTTTACAAAATTAAAAACATATAAGTTACATTAATTAATTTAATAATTAATTCTCGCGGGTAGAGCAAATAGCGTGTTTTTATGAAACAATAAGTATCAAAAGATTGACACTACTTTAAGTCCAATTTCAATGTGAAATTAATTCCAACGACCACTAATAGATTATATGGTAAAAATATATTCTAATTGAACTTTAAAACAAATTAAAAATATAATCTAATCATATAAATAAATTAGATTAAAAAGTGGTTTTGAATTAAAATACAACATTTTTCACGATTCATTAAAAAAATGAACTTTATCAGAAAAATAAAAACAATTTACTAAAATTAAATTTCAATGTCCCCATCATAAATAATAAGTTTATTTTGACAAATAGAGCTTATAAAATTGTCAAAATTTTGATTTAAAAATGGTTTTCCATCAAAATCTAGTTAACATTCTTTTAGAAATATTAGTGTATTTCATGCTTAAGATTGGATTTATTCTCATTTTAAGACTATAAACACTATATAATTCATTAATAGACATAGATAAAAGTTTCTATTATTCATTACTTACTTGGTATGTTACAAATTAATATCCATGGAATCATTGTGTCTTCACCCTTTTCATAGATCCATAATTTTCTTTGTTTCAATTCAAGAACACATCCCCTCTTAGTCGAAAACATGTCATGAATTTCTATAATTTTTGAGAACCTATATTAGTACCTACAAATAATAGAAACATACATACATAACATATACTAAAATGGAATTTATATCATCATGAAATTAATATGTAGAAAAATATTACATCATTTGATCAAAACATGGCATGGATGTAAGATATTATATAATTTCTCATGAAAAATTATATCAAGGTAGGCCTTGTAAGTTACACACACCCACATGTTATCCCAATTCAATAATTGTTTTCAATAATACAAATAAATAACACTTTGGTAACATTTGTAAATAGTATACGGTGAATTGTGGATCTTCATACCTCATTGTTGTTGATTGCAGGTGGAGGTTCACCAAAGGAGTCATCATCGAAATGATAAATTCACCAACCAGATCATGATCAACCACCAAGGGATCCTACAATAAGTCTCAAACTAAAATTTTATGGGTTCTAGTGTAAGGAAACATGAAATGAAGGGATAATGTTTCTGAACCATAATTATTTATTGTCTATTGTCATCCAAATGAATCAAAATAATATATGGAATAAAAAAGTAAGAGAAATTTCTAGAAATTTAGAGGTCCCCACAATGTAAAGATCAGAATACATAATGGAATATTTTCCTGAATTGAAACTTCGGTGCAATAAAGTCCACTAAAAATTAGTGGTGTTTAGGATGAAGGTTAATATTCAGTCAGAAGACACTGGTATCTAGGTATTGTCCACCACAGTATAAGTGTGAAAAAATATTCTATTATAGCACAAAACGGAGTACAATAGAATTAAATTATTCTAGGGTACATCATCCATGATGAAGTAGGAGGTAATTTGTGGTATAATGCGATATAGACATCATATCTATAGAAAAATTAAATGTTTTATGGTTTTCATATGGTTTTGATGTCCATTAGATGTATATTTTGGCACTATTTAGTTGTGAGGGGTATATTTTCTATCACAATATTTATTCATTTAATCATTATAAATTATAAATTAAAATTAAAATCCTTTTACCCTAATTGAAGAAATTATTATCATGGAATTTACTTCGGATGACTGAAGACCATACTAGACCATTTTTAGTGGATGTAGAGTAATCTTTGGGGTGTTTTTTGAGGCGCTAAAGAATAGCCTCTAGAAAAAATCCCTCCATGGATTAGGGTAAGAATTAATCCCAATTGGTCATCCCTAAATATAGATTATTAATCACAACTTTCAAATTTTCTGAAAAACAAAGTACACATAATGTGAAATTAAATCCACATTACTGTAGGGGACACATTTTCAGATTCATCATATCTTATTTGGCACATCAACCCATATTTTGGTAGTTATATTTCCTAAAATAACTCAGAGGTATCTCAATAACAAAACATATTCCCAATACATTTCTAAAATTTTATAAACATCATCAATGTTAAAGACATGTCATTATATTATGAACCAGCCATCGATATATTTACTATTCTCACATTTAATGAAATATCATCCTTGGAATGAATCTCCATTGTTATTTAATGAAAAAATAATCACATCAATATTTATCATTATCCTATCACTCCCAAGTCTCCACATGGATTATTCCATGATTCCACTTGATCTATAAAAGTGGTATTATATTCCATTGAAAGACTGTTTGAATTTGGAATATAGCTTTCATAAAACACTCAATATCAGATACATCAACTTCTAACTGATGAAACAATTTACAATATATGTATGGTCAGGTATGTACCACAAATTTTTTTAAATTAGTAGAACATTATGAAAATTAAGCCCCATCCATTTCATATATATATATATATATCATCATATCAAATGAATAGTCTTATCATTTACAAAAAACACATATAGATATAAATGTTTAGTTTCTTTAGATACATGGATACATAAATGACTATTTCTTATTTAAACTACAACCACTCCATTTATGATATTCATTACTGGAAACATTAGTATAAATATCATACATATTATCATTCTTCATTACATAGGGATTGAAATCAGTGTAAAATGTGTGATCAGAAAATTAGTGACTGTAAAAAAGTTAAATATCAATATTAAATTAGAATTATGGTAGGATAAATTTTGAATAACATTTTAAAACTCTAACCTACATATCATAGATCATAATATTTATACATTTCATAAATCATTGAATTTTATAAAAAATAAATTATAAACTAATAACAGAATATGATCCATGAGAAAAAAATAATTATAAATACTAGATTTGTAGGATAGATATAGTATTAGAAAATCATTTCCTTAGTATCCAAGGATCACATAAACAACTAGTATAGTGGATGGGGATCACTACACTACCCATTTTAGTATTCAAGGATTTCTAGAAATATTTTCATAGTGGAAAATCCCCCTTTTGGACTAGGATCACTCACTATTATAGTCCCATTTATCTCAAAAGATATCAATATTTACATAAAACATTAGAGGGAGATATTAGTTCAACCCATAAAATAATAAAAACAATACATTTTTCTATCATAAGGTCATTAAAAATTCATCAATTCACAACCTGTGAAAAATATAGTGTAATTATTCTCATTTAACCATTGCATATCACGTGGAAATAAAACAAGTTTCATAATAATTTCATCTATTATACATAGAAAAACTAGGGAAATATAACATGTTTGATAAACATACTTTCATAATTATCATAAATAATCCATATAATGTATAATGATGGTACTATTGAAAAAACCCCCTTTAAAAAATAATAATTTTCAATGATGTTTAAATTATGTATAAAATAACCATTAATATTCCATTAAACTCATTAATGTGTAAAATAGTTATTCCACATAAAGTATTAATTTTTAAATATACAATTTTTCTATGTATTAAGGAAAATAGTTTCTTTTAGAATAACCATTAAATAATTTAATGGAAACATTAAATCATTCCGCTATTATGATAGTTGGAAATACTATTTGTATTGAACATGTTAAAAAGAGGATTAATATTACATTTTCACTAATTTTTCAAATGATACTCATAGGAAAAATGAAAATAATATTTATTTTATTAAATTTTAATAAAGAAAAAATGTAAAAATCAACTTAAAAACAAAATAATGAATAGTAATACACTATTTAAATCATACTTTAAAATCATTAATACATAAGTGAAATGCTTTTGGATCGAAATAGAAATAAAATTAATTTTACATGAAAACATTAAACTAGTATCTTGATTTCATATAGTGTGTACAACTAAATAAAAAACTAAAATTATCTATAAATAAAATGGATAATAAATTTCATGAATTTATTGAGGAATATAACACAATATTCTTTAATTAGAAACATATTTCTATATAATCCCAATAAATAATTATATTGAAACATAAAACATATATAATATTGGAAATTATTGTATAATGGCCCTATGAAAGTCAAAAATCAGAAATGGGTATTTAAATACTAATAATTTTAATATAAATATTTATAAAATATGTTTATTAGAATTATATAGATCAAAATAAAGAAACATGTAGTGAATATGTCTTGTGTCTCAAAAAAATAATTGTAAGATAGAAATCCCCTCACTCAACTATAGAATATAATTATAATAATTCTATACAGATATATAATAAATATACGATAATTATAAAAATATTAATTAAAGATAAATTTATATATAAACCCTTATAGTATACGTATATAAACATTTACAACACATTTTTCAACAAATCATCAGAAAAATCAATGATACGAGTGATAACTCTTCATTTTTCATGTATGTTCGGGTTAATTGCTTTTGGCCATTATACATTCATTGTAGTAACATCATCTACAGAATTTTAATAATGATTTATACATCATATATATTTATTAAATTCATATTTAATTTCATTCATTAATATTATAGTAGGAATATTAAATAAATTAGTCTTGGAGTTGTTTGGTGATATATACTCAAGAATTTGTTTTATTTTTATCATATATGGTAAAAAGGATTATTAATAATAAATAAAATTTATATATTCATATTCACTTAATATATATAACATATATTCATTATATCTCTGATGATTACCATCCAATTCAACATACAAAAACAAATCATATCAGTTTATGGAGGTAGAAATCCTCATGTACGCAAGAGTGATGTTATATTTTTATAATTATTTTGAAGGGAAAAAGTTGTGTTTGATATGATAATTTAATGAGTAAATAGATTTAATAAATTTTTTATGTAAAAACTAATATCACCATTATCAATATTATGGATGTGACTGGATGGAAAATGAATTACATTGATTCTGGAGATGGTACTACACCGTATAAAAAAAATAGTTTTAATTCCCTTTTGATGGAGGAGGATATATATATAGTTTATTACATTACAGTAGTAACATCTTATTAATTGTTTGATGTATATTTTATAAAATAATAATATATTATTAATATATTTAGAAGGTGACGAATAAATAAAATAAATTATGGTCATTTTTTAATGATACATATTACTCGGGAAACCTCCATTGGTTACACCAAACCCCTATTATTAGGGTTTCACAATAAAAAAGGAACATAAGGAATGAGGATGGATGTAAGGTGGTTATTTGGGAAGGACTTACTAAAAATTGTCTTTGGGATCATAAATAAGATAGGTGAGTTGGTACCCTTTTATAAGTGGTGTAGAATCCAAAATTGAATCTATTGAAAATAAAAAATTATACCCACACATTAGACAACCGAGAAGGATTAAAAATGGATTATTATCACAAAAAATGAAGATATGTGAACTTAATATGGACATAAAATTGTGTTTGAAAACGTTTTTATGGTATTTTAACCCTCATTATTTTCGTTTAATCCCTAGTAAACGCATTTTAATATTAACTGTGATATTTTATTTTTATATTTTTTACTATTATTTAGGACCAATATTAAAGTGGATCATATTATATAACATTATTAATATTTATTAAAAATATCAAATAAATTTTTATAATTTCAAGTATCCATAGTGGAATAATTAAATTAAAAACCAAATAAAAATAGATCAAGAAAAGGTGGTTTTCTAAAGATACAGATTTCATTATTATAAATTGTTATTATTTTAAAAAAAATGTGAAATTCATTAAAATGAAATATATTAGATTAAAAATAACATAATTGAAATAATGTTACTTTTATACCATTTCAAAACAAAATATATATTTTTCAATTATTTAACCAAAAATACAGTTTTAAATAAAAATCATTTTTTTCATAAAATTCATATATATAAAAAATTATAAAAAATTAAATCTAAAATAAATTTTAATTTTTTATTTCAAAACATATGTTCATTTTTTAAAATAAATTTTCTAATAATTTTTTAAAAGTAAATATATTTTTAAAAAAAATTAATTAAGTATAATATATTCGAAAAATTTATTATTAAACAATATAATGAATTTTCAAAATATAAGTGTTTTTTATTAATTTATTCCAATTAAAAAAACTTCTAATTTATTTTTAAATATATTGTTATCATTATCATACCACAAAATTTTATTTCTATGTTATAATGGTTATTTATATGAAGAAAACATATTTAATATAGAATAAGTCATTTTCATGGTTATTAATATTAATTAGATAAATATATTAGTAATAAAAATATTATGTAATTGTCTAATACAAAAGTAAATTATATTAATTAAATGATTTACATAAAAGGTTTTCGTTAATAAAATAATTTCTAAATTAAAGGTATTAAATTTCATAAAAAAAGATATCATATTCTAAATCAAAATATCAAAATTCACTTTGGGTGTAAATTTTGGAACATTCTGAAGAATCTAATTTGTCACCAAATAATTCAAATTCTAATTTTTTAAAAACCATTATTTTTCTAAATTTTGTAAATTAACATAATAAAAAATAAAAAATGTTTTTAGTCATCCTATGTATTATTTTTTTATACATAAATAATTAATTAAATTATAATAAAACAAATAATGGTTTTAGTTAAGGTTGTTTTTGGGTTTAAAATTTTGTTTTTTAAGACGTATTTTTATATTTGTAATGGCTATCCTTTTTCTTTAATACAATTATTAAATTTTATTTAATTTTATTAAATTAATTGTATAGATTATATATCAACAAATAGTAATTTATTTTCATTGAATTATTATTATTATACATTGAGTTAATATAAATTAATATTTTTCGAAAAAAATTTCCTTTTTAAAAGTACTTTAACAAACCGAGACTAGATGCTTAATGTTAAATAATAATTTTTCTATTGTATGAAATATATTTGAAAAAATAAATTCGATATTTTTTAACCACCATAATTTATAATGTCTAAACATACCAAATTAATTTTTCTACAATAATAATTATTAAAAAATTTAAAAATAACCTTAATGATTAATGTAAAATAAAATTTACCAAGGGATTAATATTTAATCTTAAGAGTAAATTTTTCATAAGAACATTTCTGACACTATTTTTATATTAATGTATATAAATTATCCCATATAGTATTTATCATGGACAATTATTATACCATAGGGCCATGAAAAAAAATCAGTCAAATATTTTGAGAAAACGTGAATATGAATATGAAAAGATTTTTGACCGAATAGATAAATAATGTAAATTTTACCTAAAAATATTCTTGTAGAATCGTCATTTCAAAAATAGTGTAAAATAAAAATCATATGTATATTATCTTGAAATAGATATAGGAAAATGATTTTTAGGAGTTTATTGAGAGATATATCTAAATATTCTATAATGAGAAAAATAATCATAAACAATCTCTATAAGCTATGAGATCATAACGTATAACCTATAGTACATGTGTAAGTATTGGATTACGGAATCATATATGTAAATATAATATATGGATATGTATATAAAAATAATTGTTATAATCCTTCTCATAATATATATTCATTGGTATTATATACACTTCAATAAAGATACAAGTTTTTAATATGTATTGTCTCTCAAAAAATTAAATGTGAGAAGAAAATCCATAAACTCATGTCTAAAAAAATCATAAACATTACATAATGATTTATAATAAATATAGGATTATTATATATCTATTACTGAAAAATTAATTTATAATTAATTCGATATGTTGTTTATATATAAAATCTTACAATATGTTTTTCAATAATTATTCCCTAAAATCAATGTTCGGGTTATAACTCATCAATTTTCATCAATTTTCAGGTTTTATGGATTCTAAATTTGTAAATTAATGATTAGAAAACAATAAAAAATAATTATAATTATGAACTAAATAACATATATATTAAATAAATAATTAGTTAATGTTAAACATAAATATTATTATAGGAAAATAATTACATCGGTTATGGTGATGGTAGGTCATACGTACACAAGATTGCTTTCCCCGTTTTTATAGATGAAAAAAATGAATGAAAATAAGATATCAACATTATAGAATAACTTTTTTCATATATATAATATATATTCATTATATCTCTTATAATTATCATCCTTTTCAAAAAAAACAAATCACATTACTTCATAGAGGAAGTAGTCCACACGTACGCATGATCGATGATTTCATTTTCTAATGGATTTGAATGAAAAAGATAGAAGTGATATTATAATTAAAGGATTATAAATATCCAATAAATATTATATTTTAAAATTAATTTCATCATCATCCAGAGTCATGTGTTTATATGATGAAAAAATAATTACATTGGGTCCAAAGGCAGTAGTACACCATATAAACGAATGATGAATTCAATTCACTTTTAATGGATGGGGAGACACATATATTTTATTACATGTGAATAAAAAATTCTATATATATTATTGATTTAGAAATTATTATATTTTCATAGTTTAATAATATATTATGTTGGGGTGAAATATATAAAATAAAAAATTCTTGTTTAAGAATGATATATCTTCTTTAGAGAATATACATTGGATGACATGGAAAAACCCCTAAATGTGGTTTACTAAAAAAATGCACTTAAGAAATGATGAGGGAAGTAAGGAATCTATTTGAGCATGTCATGATAAAATGGATTGGGAGTGTGAAGAAGATAACTGATGGAATTTCCTTTTAGTAGTGGGGGTGATAACATAGCTGAATTTTTTTTAAAAAAAATTATACTGATTCACAGAGAACCTAGAAGGCCCCAAAACGGCTAATTATAATATAATTGAAGATATTTTGTCAAAATATTTATATACAATAGTAATTTGAAGTGTGTTATGTTATTATAACCCTGATCATTTTAGTATAACCCCTGGTAATCATGTTTATACATTAAACGTAGTAATTAATGGTTATTGTTAGTATTATTCATTATAAAAAACATATAAGTTGACCTTATTATATAACATTATTATATTCGATTTAAAATATGAAATAAATTTTTAAAATTTCAATTAATATTATTGAAATATTATAATTTAAAATCAACTAAAAATAGGCGTCCAAGAAGTGGTATTCTAAATGAAATGATTTCTTTACAATAAAATATTATTTTTAAAGATTGAATTGGTTTAAAATTCCCAAAATTAGATTAAAAATATATAAATAATATAATATTACTTTTAATCCATTTTATAAAAATAATAAAGTATAAATGATTTATCAATAAGTAATTTTAAAATAAACATTACTAATTTTCCTTTTTATCTAAATTTTATCTTTCTAGAAAATTCGAAAAAATTCAATGTCAGATAATTTTAACATTTTTTTCAAAACATAAGTTCATTTTCCACGTATTTTTTTTGAATTTGGATAAGATTAAATTTATAATTTTGAATATAATAAATTTTCTATCATTTTTTATAAAATATTATTTTCAAAGCATATAAATAATTTACCAGATATTATGTACTTATATATCAATATGTCTCTATTATCACATACCTTCTTAATTAATATTAAATATATAATTATCTTTATAAAAATATAATTTATTTTTTATAATGGTAATTTTTATATTTTTACAACCAAGGTAATGATAGAATAATCCATTTTCATTTTCATTATAAAAGAGTAGCGGTTATAAATTTTTTATAATATTTTAATAAGATAGGAAATTATTATAATTAAATTATTTTCCTATATATTATTATTTTATAGAATTTAATTTAAATTTTTAAACTTTATTTTAAAAAAATCGATTTCATATTTGTAATAATAATATTAAAATTCACATTGGGTGAAATTTTGGGATTATTTGGGGAAATTTATTTTCTTTAGTGAATAGTAAAAAAATCGATATTTTAAAAAAACTACATTATATTTAATAAATTTTTTAATTTAATATAATAAAAAAATATATTTATTTCAAAAACTAATTTATTATTATTTTTTATTCATATAAAATAGTAATATTATAATCAACTATATAATTTTTTTTAGTGTAGTTTTGTTTTGTGGTTTTAAAACATGTTTTAAAAAAATCTATTTTAAATTTCATAATTGTCCTCCTTTTTAATTTATTATAATCATACATTATATTTAAAGTTTTAAATTATCATTATAGATTATATATTATTAAATAATAATTTCTTTCTATTAAATGATTATAATTATTCATGAAGTTATTATAGAATCAACTATTTTTTAAAATGTTTTCTTTCTAAACTACACAATCTTATGGTGACCTTCAGATTAATATTTCATTAAAACATTACACAAATGTTAATTTTAATGGTAATTTTTTTTATTAAAAATAATTTATAACTTCTAAAAAATAACAAATAATTTCTTACATATTTATTAGTGATTTGTTTTTAAAATTATTCATAATGATTAAGGTAAAAATATTTTAGTAACAAATGAATATTTAATATTAAAATGGAAAAATACCTTAAAACATGTCCAAGATAAGTGTTAAAGCCATATATTGACCCTATAAATTCTATGATCTATCATTGATCATTATTGTGCCATAGTGACATGAAATAAACATTGGTGGAATTCACACATTAAAAAAATAATAGGTCTATCACACACCCCTCTTATTAAAAGCCACTCACTCTAATCCTCTCCCCATACCTTCAAAATCAATTGGTTGGTCCAATACCTGACCATTTATCTTCAAATAATCTCTCCTATTATAACATTATAATTATATTTCACAAAAATATAATGATGCATGTCCATTAGTGAAAACTAAAAGTAGATACATGATGAAGAGGGAATGTTCATCAATGATCATATTTTTTTAATTCTTCCTCTATGTACTTAAATTATTATTAAAACGTGATAATATAATAACCATAACATAATAAATAGAGATTAATTTTTTTAATTTAATGGAATTTTATACAACTACAAATAATTCCATAAAATAGTTTATGAAATAAACCTTTTTTATTATGGTAGACTACCACCTCATCAAATGATTCCTTTCGTTTTTCTATTTCCTCAAATCACAGTTGTGTATGAATGTGGATCAAAATGTTAAAAATATATTTATAATATATTTTTAACTATATAATAAATATATCATATATATATATATATATATTCTATTTATGTTCCAATAAGTCAGTGATACAATTATGTCACTAATGTGAATGGAGGACTACCTCCTAATGAAGTGATGTGATTCATTTCTACTAACAGGTTTTGTGGAAGGTTATTAGTTTGATTAAAAAATATTATGTGACATACATGACATATATATGATATTAATGACATTTATATCAATATTTATATTAAACATATCATTTTCTTTCATTGAATTTGACTAACTATAAAGTGATAACCTTCATCTTACACAGGTCGAATAGAACCTTTACGATGTGTTATGATATATTTTTTAAAAAACACAACATTATAATTATATATAAATAAAAATAATTATATAATATGGTATTTATTACATTGTGAAAATTATTTAGAGATATATTTTATTTACCATATTTTTAAATTGATTACTTGAAAATAAAAAAGTTACTCAAGTGTTTGTATGACATACCATCTCCATGATCATAACATTGGTTCATTTTACATAACCATAATTCATGATTGATTTTAAAATTATAATATATTTATAATGTTGATAATTATTATAGTATTTTTATTCTGAATATGTTTAAATACTGACCCCTTTGACCATAGTCTCCCTACTAATTTAATTTTTGATGTATAAGATGTATGAGGACCAACTATTTGACATAAACCTAATTGAATGATTAATTTTATATAACATGGTAATAAGTAAAATAATAATAAAAATATTCCTAAACATGGTTTTTATAAATGTAAATAATTAATATATCGTTATTATTCAGGAATATAAAGACATATGTGACAATTCAATCTCAAATTTATGTTTTTCTCACATTTATACTGTGGAGTCATATCTTGATGTTATGCATGGAAAATATTTTATAATGTGCATATACATCCCTGTTTTCATGTTTTGTATTTTTAAATTTTGTTTAATGTATTTTAATGTTCTTATTCCATGTTTGTTCTAATTAAAATATTTTTAATGTTAAATTGGACCTTTCTTCTAACTAAATCATCTTTTAAAGTTCTCCTTCAATCTCTTATTCTCTTTTGTGAACGTTTTTTTTGAAAGATTTTGTTAATTTTTATATGGAAATAAATTATTTAAAATTTATTGTTTTATACCCTTTTACATTATTTTAAAATTTTCCAAACATAAACTTTTTGGGATGATCTATATAGAACATTTAAAAAAATGACCAAATCAATATCCCATTCATAACAAAAATGGTGAAAATTAATTTTACCCCACCATAAATATTATTTTTTTAGATTCACTTTTATCATTTAAGGATTCCTCATATTAAATTTTTTTTTTCCATTTATACTATTTCTATTGAAAAATGGATTCATAATAAAAGGGTATTTTGGTATTGAAAGTTGGATTTTAAATAAAAACTATATTTTGGAATATGTAGTGATTTTTTTTCAATATTTGTTTGAAAAAAGATTCATTAAAAAATTTATTCATGTTATGGTAGATAAGAAGTATACACTAATAATTCATTTACCTAGATTGAAATGGGTGTTCCTGTTACATCTAATATGATGGGTGGCATAGATAGATACATGTGATCCCATTATAGATTATATGATAGAGAATACCAGATGCAAAATGTGAGCTCATTATAACTTAAATAAAGGATACACTAATATATCAATCACATGAATTGGGTAAATATTATATTAAAATATAGTTTGATTTTTATTTTAATTATACGTGTCATGGAATGGTGTTATAAATATGGATATTTATGTCACTAATATGAGGTAGTAATTTAATGACTTGTTTTTTATATATTTTCTTTGAGGAAAAATTGTCTCTCGGTTCATGTTAATTTTATTTGTTTCAATTTCTAAAATAACATGGAAGTTAATGGTTATCATTATTTTAGTTTTTATCATTTTACTTAACTAATTGTTTGTTTCCTTTTTTACATCCCATAGTATGATTTGTTTTATCGTCCAATGTTTTTAACAATTTTACAAAGATTGATTATGTTCTTGGATAGAGTTATGTTGAAATTAAGGAAGAGATTAATGGAAAGAAATATTTTTTAAAATGTTTTATATGGTTTATAAATAGATATTTATTGGATGTTCCCTCATTATTGTATATGGTTTTGTAATGTATGAGTTATGGCCAAATTTTATAAAACTCATAAAAAAAATAAATAAATAAATAAAACTCTATAAATAATTTCATGATAATGTTGTGATTGAAATGTTTAATGAGTTATAAAATTTCGTGTTATTCTTTGTAAAGAGTAACCCAATATACCAAATAAATAACATGTATTTTGTGGAGAGTTTAATGAGGAACGATCCCCCATAATTCATTGGATCATCCTACCATTTGGTATCTAAAGGATGGATCAATGATCTGGAAATATTATTTGATGTCATAGGAGACATTAAACGTCAAAATTTAACTATTGTCATTTATTTTTTAAATCATAATGTGATTGATTGAATACTCTTGTAAAGAATACCATAGTGAAAAAAGATTTTGACATAATTGAATAGTAAACCTTTATGGATCATTTTCTATAAAAATATTTCCCTATGGTTGTTCGATGCCAGATGGGAAATTAATTTTTTATTTACAAAAAATGATGAATAATATATATCTCTATTTTACCAAAACATAAATGTATTGTTTAGGAACGTGTTGGATATTATTCAAGACACTAATAGAAAAAATAAAAGATAATACATAGGGTTTAAACTACGTTTTAGATTAGAAATACCAACATTAGAAATCAAATTTAAATATAAAGTGGTTAGTATTTCTGAGAATGTTGAGAGAGGGTTTTTTGAAATTTATGTTCAATGAAATTACATTATTGTAAAGAGTTCAATGTGGAAAGAAAAAGATAATTATCTCATGATTGTGTCAATAGAAACCCCCCCCCCAAATGCTCTCTGTATGGATAAAAAATTGCGTGGAATGTTTTATATAATCTAGGATTGTTTTGGTGTGATTAGTTTGGTCACATGTGTCATGACTATAAATAAAAGAGTCCAAAAAATAAATGTTTGGTGTAACTGATATACATCCAATGATAAGGTTTGTTTTTCATTCAAGGATTTGGTTCCTTATTATAATGCATGTGATATGTTTTTTGAATAGGATGAAAATTATAAGGATAAAAAGGTTCATAGAAATAATTTTCTCAGCCTATATATGGTGTTGGATCATAAAATGATGCAGGGATAAGTATATTACATTTTTATTCAAAATATTCAAACACCCTATCTAACTATAGATCTTCTCATTCTATCATTTTTTTTATAAATTTATAACTAATCTATGAATATCACCTCATGAAATTAAGATATATATTTTTAAACTTGTGGTGGATGTATTAATGACTCCACGAATTTTATGAAAATTCATTATTTTATCAGTGGTATTTCCTTTCCAATAAATCTTTGTGGACATGAATGATTTTATTCAGATAAATTATTTTTTTCGATTGGCATTCAGTTTATCATGCTATGATAGATTTTAATTCTAAGATAATTGTGTCTAATTCTTTCAATCATTTTATATCATACAAATAAGGTGAGAAATTTATTAGAGGTGGTGATGAATGTTACATATCTCACATTATTAAAAAGAATGAAACTATTCAAATTAGTTAATTTCATGTATTAAATGAATACAAGGATGTATTTCCTGATGATTTTTATAGTTCGATTCCAAATCAGGGGTTGGGTATATTTCTGGCTTATTACATCATAATAATCCTATTTATAAAACCCATTGTCTAATAGATTAAGTTGAAATTTTTGAATCAATATTAAAATTGAAAGAGTTATTGGATAAATTTTTCCTTCTTTCAAGCACATCGTCAAAGGGTTATACTATTTTTGAAAAAAATTAAATATTTCTCAATGAACATTAAATTAATTATATTTAATTTAAATAAATCACTATTAATTGAGAATATCAAATTTCTCTTATTGATGGCATTTTTTATCATATTTTTCGATATGAGGATGAAATATGGTTGGGGTATCATCCATAGAATGTAAAGGAATAAGACCATCCAATGAATTATTATTTAGACTACATAGCGATAATATGATTTTTAGTAATGTTTTTTGGGTTTTGTAATAAAAATTATATATTGAAGGTGTTTTTGAATAATGTTTATCATGATTAATTTTATAGATTTTTGGTTAGTTTTAATGATGAAAATTTCATATTTTCTATAATTATAAATAAATATGAAATAAACCAAATGATTTTATTGAAATACTTAAATGAAATGAAACTATATGATAATTTTATAATGTGTTAATTTTGGTTATTCCAATTTATTTCTATTGTAATATATTTTTAAATGTTCGAATAAATATTGACCCTTCCAAAAAAACATTCATATGGAATGTCCATGAATGAAAAATACCATATAGATTTATATTTTTCATGTATTAGACTCCTAATAATATTTGAATTCAAAAAACATTTATCATTTCTCTAGAAAAAAAGTAAATTAATTTAAAGGTATTTAATTCATATGTAGAAAATAATGTGATTATTGAAATCTAATTATTTAGATTAACCTAAACATGGTTTTGAATTAGTTGATGCGGTTGTTGATTGAAAAATTAAGAGGCATCATTTTAGTGGAGTAAGGAGTGAAATATATTATGATAAAAAAGCATGGAGTATATATTATCACTTAAAAAAGGACACGACACAGAAGATATGTCTGAAACTATCCATGGATAATGATTGCATGATTAATTAACATCATGGATAAGAAAACAATGTGGCTGGATATTTTTTCCTAAAAAATAAATCTACATTAAATATGTTATAGTTGAAATGTGAACATGTCACGAACCAACCTGGGTAAACCCTGAACCGGTCACCCGAGAAGGTCCGCGACATATCCCGAAGGGCATTCCCGATCCCCACGGGCTGCCAACCAGTGCCGGCCTCAATGTTTAATCATTGGGAACAATTTGGCCCATTAACAAAACCAAGAAAAAAAACAGATTAACCAAAACAACTGATAAACATAACACTAGCAGCGAAAAAGAAAACAACAATAATCATACCTCCACATGACCCTTCCAGTCACCTCTAGACCAAAGGCCGACTTTTCTCCAACAGTGAGAAACTCAGCCAAGAAATCCTGAGAAAGGAGACCTGCAACTGAAATGATAAAATATGCGTGAGAATTTAAAATGCCTTGTAGGGATGCCAAAATAAACCACAGAACCCAGCGTCTCCCTTCCCGAAGCAATCCATTAACCCAAGTTTGAAATACAATTAGAAAAGTTTGTTTTTTGAATTTGAAAAAATAAACATGTTTTCCCCATTTAGAAACCAAACTCACACTATATACTATTTATGTCCAAAATCATTTTTTATTTTATAAATAAAATCCAAAACAGAATACACCAATTTTGTGATAGAGTAAAACAAGTAAAAGTACAAGATGAAAATAAACTAGTGCATGAAAAGTAAAAAAGAAATGAAAATAAACCAGTAACCATGGGTGATCCTATATATCCATAGAAGACCCATGGATGTAGTCGGTTTCGGAACCACCTGCCGGCATTTGGTGAATCTCCTAAGTCTATAAACAAATGGCCGCCCTAACAGACAAATCCATTAGTAAATCCCGCCTGGCCTGACAACAATTCTAGGGGGTACCAACATGTCTAATCGGGGTTGATCTGCAACTGTCACTCGATCTCTAAAATATTCCTAGGAACCCATGGTGGTTAAAATCATACTGTGTAAGTAGGAGGCCCTCGCACAGGTGACTCATCTCACCGCACTTGCCTACCCCAAACACGGATGTTTCCTACACGTTCAACGATAAAGGGTTACCCTAGACAAAAGCGCCCCCAAATACATATTCAAACATTTCACATTTACAAAGTGTCAACCGGGTCGTCATGCCTTGAAATCATTAAAACCATTTGATAAACTTTTCAAAATAATAAAGTTGTTAAATGGTAATATAGTAATCAAAACGTCGTCAATTCAAAGAATCAACACAAACATTACACTAAAGCTGAAAGATCCAAATGGGCCGTCACGTTCCAACACACACCCAAAACACACCTCATTTACCATCCGGGTCATTAACCTTTCCAAAACCAACTTTTATTTCAAAACTGAATGAAAATCACACAATACACATAAAGATGTCAAAAAGGCTTCCTTCCCATAAAAAAAAGATTTTTCTTTATGGGACACCAAAACCATTTGAAGACACGGTTCACAATCACTTACACATTTTAATAAATTGTTTAAACAATTTATAAAACACTTCTATATAGCACAACATTGAATTCAACCACACACACATCCAAAATACTCTTTTGAAATCAGGCACACAACAAAGCCCTTCCAAGATAAGTTTTTCATCTCGCACAATTTATAAAATTCCAATAAATGATTCAACAAGGGTTTGCACATAAATGAAACCCCGTACCTAATAAAAAAATCATCCTAAAACCAAATACATGACAAGTATTTAATGAATAACACTTTTCATAGTACACACATAATCTGTAGAACATGTTAGAATTCACAAAAAAACAT
This sequence comes from Viscum album, assembly GCA_963277665.1. NCBI lineage: Eukaryota > Viridiplantae > Streptophyta > Magnoliopsida > Santalales > Viscaceae > Viscum > Viscum album. The sequence continues at coordinate 766,706,091 of OY728150.1, forward strand.
AATATTTTTTTAAACAATATTTAAATAGAAGATCATTTCTAATTATACGCATATCAAATTCTATTAGTTTGAAAAAAACATACCAGACTAACATCATACATCACGGAGGTATGAATCATATTTAAAAAAACATCCATGTAAATTTTGATTCCCAATCAAACACATCATCGCAGATACGTGCAGATGTAAACCAGGAATTGTCTCAAATCATACTTTTAACAAAATCCAAAAATTTATGAACACTATTGCAGTTAAATTAAAGGCATAACAAAACTGCAAATCATGTTTCAAAACTAAATGAAAGAGTGAAAGTATTAATGGAGTGATCCGGAAATGAAATACGCGAATTCACCTACATGAAACCGAGAGTGGACACGACAGAACCCCAATAGAATGTTGACCAATACCTTGCGGATCAATTGGGCATGCTTAACGATGATAAAAGACATATGACACACAATAACGAAAATATTAAGATCTAGTGAAAATAAATAAAACACCAAAGATTAATGAAAACAATTCCCAGGGTGTGATCAGAGTGGGCTGGTCGGACCGAGGGAGTTTCCGGCAAGGCAGGGAACAGAGAGGGGAGGCGGCGGAAGACAGGGGGGGTACGGGGTCTGCTCGAACCAGCAAGGAGGTGCTGGCACAGGGAGCGGGGCGACTGCTGGGACGGTGCGGTCGGCAAGGCTAGGGGTGCGCCGAATCAGGGGAAGAAGGGGGGTGTGCTCGCGCAGCGGCGAAGGAAAAAGGGGGGGTGCTAGGGGCGTGATGCGGGGATAAGGCAAGGGCAGAGCGCGGCGGGGCTTCAGGTGCATGGGAAAGGAGGCGTTGTGGGGTGAGGCGGTGAGGTGGGAGCTAGGGCGTGGTCGGGGTAGAGGTGGATGGGCACGGCGGGGCGAGGCGGGGAGGCAGAAGCCGGGGCATGGCCAGGGTAGAGGGGGCTGGGCGCGGTGGGGTGATGTAGGGAGGTGAAGGAAGGGGGTGCTGCAGGGTGCGACATGTGGAGGGGGAGGCAAGGAGCGCTGCGTAAAGGGAAAGGGAAAATGGGGGGGGGGGGCAACGAGTAGGATTTGTGTTAGAGTAGGGTTCCGTTTTTTTATTTTTTTCATTATTCTTATAATAATAATAATAATAATAAAATGATTAACAATATTAATAATAATAATAATACCAAAAAATAATTACCATAATAATAATAATATAAATAGTAATAATAATATAAAAATAATAAAAATTAATAAAAATATCCATTTAATAATAACACGAGAGAAAACAAATTTCATTTAAATAATAATAATTATAAAAAAATAAAGAAGAGCACTTTCCCAACACCCGGGCCAACTGCGCAGTGACCGCCAACCGTGCGGCGGCCGCGCACGGGTCCGAAACCCAGAAAAAGAATCAAATGACAAATGTTTTAATCCGGGGAACATCCTAGACTGCGTTGTAGACACTCAGAACCAATAAAATAAAAATAAATAATCGTAAAAATAAAATAAATAGAAAAGAGCAGCTGTGACAATTCTCCCCACCACAGACACTTTCTGCCCCCAAAAAGTCACTCAGCTGAACGATGGACAAGGAAAGAATCAATGCCCGACTGAAAATTAAGGGAACCAAAATATAAGATAACATGAGAACACGAAAGGGTTCTCCCGACCACAAGATCTCAACTAGTGCGGAAATTTAACAATCATACACACCACCCCGAAAGGGGTGGGGGGGCGGGGCGATGCGAGAACTCCCAACCTAACCTTTAAAGCCTAAGAGAAACAAAGAATCCACTAAAACATGGAATTATGGACCTACAACAAAACCCCGTACACTAGGGAAAAAGAAAACTCTATAAAGACTTAACCTACAAAGTAAACCCAAGCATTCTCATAACATCGTTTCTCCCAAGGAAACTTACATCTCCATATGAAAACAGCCAAACCATGATAAACTCACGTAAGATCCAAACACACCTTTAAGAAAAACGCATGATCTGGAGCACCATTATCAGACAAACGAGACTGCGAGGACTACAAATGAACATAATCATCCCAAATTCATGACGAAACAATGAACCTACGTAAACTCCCAATACTTTAACAGTGGAAGAATGAGAAGGGAAGAACCTTTAATGCATTGCATCCAACACCGAACACAAAACCCGAACTGAGTCTTCACACCCTCGTGAACTCCTGACCGTGCACGAGCTTCACCCCGAGACCTGTGGTTGGGGCTCTGATTGCTAAACCATCTCCTTCCTCATAGTCAGACGCTGACTTTTTCTGATCACATCGTCCCCTTCAAGAAACACTTCCGGAAAAACTTTTTTAGTTTATCCAAACACCTGAAATGATGACACGTCCTTGAAGGGGTGTGACATGACGGCCACACATTCCCAAACCAGCCACACTGGTGGCACACTACTGAATGGTCCAATGAACTGGAAGCTATAACCACTACATATGACTTTTTAGCAACCAGTTCCTCTGGAACACCCTGCTCACCAAATGGGAGCCTTTGCAAGCAGCTGGATACGCTGGATTTCCAACCATCTGCGCTCCGGATACCAACTCCGGTAAAAACTCCTCATCCAACAACTTCTCAAAAGTGATGATCCCAAAATGAGAGTACTCATTACTTGATTACTGGATGGAGACCCTTGATGAAAGGAGATGTCTTTATCCAGTCCTGTGACACTACCCCTGAAAAAATAGACACCAGATCCTTAAAATGGTCAACATATGCTTTCACCATTTGCATGCCATGTTGAACACACATGAGCTCATTCATTTTCATCATCTTCACCTCCACAAGTATAAACCATTTAACAAAGACGACTTTGAAGACAGAAAACATCATCCCAACTTACAGCAATGGCGGGGAGAACAACTCATACTCATCCAGAGCTGGACCTTCGAACATACCAAAAACACCATGCACCCTAACAGTTTCGGGAGTTCCCAATAACATGAAGACACTCTCGACCCCTTCAAGCCACTCCACTTTCTCACACAGACACCAATCACCATGAAGGACAAACAACGTTCGAGAAAGACCAAAAACTGAGCATGACTCATCAAAACTTCGGGGTCCTTTCTAGGCGGCATTTCTAAACAACATATAGAACACATAGCCAATACGAATATCAAGCCGAAGAAATATAATTGAAATTGTTTTCATCCAACAACATCCAACTCAAAAACAAAACAAAAACTGAAAAAAACCAACACAACACAGAATTCCCTCTTTATTTTATATTTCAAAACCACCTTCTTTGAGGGCCATTTTCCAAATACCTAACCCACTTTCCAAACTAGTTCCAACATCCAAAAATCATTTTCCCTTTATTTAAAATCAATTTATAAAACAAGATCAGGACTTTATTTCCAAGTGCACACCTCAGTAATTCCATGAAATCTTGCACATGTCTTCATCCGCATTCATCTATATGCACCACCATTCACTTTACATGAATCCTCTTACATGTGAAAACGTTCACAAGGAGTACCTGAGGTTTCACCCCAAACCATCCTCGACCAATTTCCAAGAAAAAACTAGTTTTCCAAACCAATGGCTTTCAGTTTTAAAACTCATTTCATAAATTTAAAGTCATTTAAATGAAATCAATCCCATTTTCAAAAACCACTTTTTTTCATTTCCATAAATGCACTTACACCAACCTGAACAAAAACGACACTCAACATGCATGAATCCACTAGAGTGAGGGACTAGCAGTCACAATTAACCTAGCGAAATGGTAGTGGGCCATGCCCCAAGAAAGAACCAACAACTATGAGGAATTTAAACCATGTACCTGGACTCCACATGGGTCACTACTCCATGTGAGATCACGACATAACATCAGTTTACCTCCGTTGTCATCCCTCAATCCAAAAAAAAACATAATGAAACAATGACTCAATTCCCGGACTATCCTCGGCGACTTGAGGTGAGGAACGGGCGAGGGTTCTGACGTCCTTCTCGTACCTACCTCTCAAGTCCCAAAAATAATAATCTCTATCTACCGGACACCCAAAATAACAAGGGTCTCCTTTGATACCATTTTGTCACGAACCAACCCGGGTCAACCCTGAACCGGTCAACCGAGTGGGTCCTCGACATGGACCAAATTGCATTCCTGATCCCCACGAGTTGGCAACCAGTGCCGACCTCAATGTTTAATCATTGGGAAAGATTTGGCCCATTAACAAAACCAAAAAAACAATAAAATAGATCAAAACAAACAATTGATAAACATAACCCTTGCAGTGAAAAAGAAAACGACAATAAGCATACCTCCACGTGACCCTTCCGGTCACCTCCCGACCAAAGGCCGACTTTCCTCCAATATTGAGCAACTCAGCCAAGAAAACCAGAGAACGGAGACCTGCAACTGAAATGATAAAATTGGTGTGAGAATTTAAAATGATTAGTAGGGATGCCAATATAAACCACAGAACCGAGCATCTCACTTCCCAAAGCAATCCATTAATGCAAGTTTTAAATACAATTATCAAAGTAGTTTTTTCTCATTTGAAAACAAAAAACATGTTTTCCCAATTTAAAAACCCAAAACACACCAAATACCATTTTTGTCCAAAATCATTTGTTATTTTATAAATAAAATCCAAAACAGAATACACCAATGTTGTGCTACTGTAAAAAAAGTAAAAGTGCAAGATGAAAATAAACTAGTGCATGAAAAGTAAGCAAGCAATGAAAATAAACTAGTAACCATGGGTGATCCTAGAAATCACTAGAACACCCCTAGACGTACTTGGTTTCTGAACCACCTGTCGGCGTTTGGTGAAGCTTCTAAGTCTAAAACCAACTGGCCACCCTAACAGACCAAACCAGTGCCAAATCCCGCCTGGCCTAACAAAAAATCCATGGTGTAACAACCCGTCTAATCGAAGTTGATTAGAAACCGTCACTCGATCTCTAAAAGACGCCCAATAACCCATGGTGGTTACAATCATACTTTGTAAGTAGGAGTCCCTCACATGCGTGAATCATCTCACCGCACTTTCCTACCTCAAAAACGGACTCTTCCTATGCGTTCACCCATAAAGGGTTACCCTAGACAGGAGCGCCCCCAAATACATATTCAAAAGTTTCACATTTAAAAAGTGTCATCCGGGCCGTCATGCAATGAAATCATTAAAACCATTTGATTACATTACAAAATACTAAATTTGTTAAATGGTCATATAGTAATAAAAATGTTGTCAATTCCAAGAATCAACACAAACATTACACTAAAGCTGAAAGTGCCAAATGGGCTGTCACGTTCCAACACACACACAAAACACAACTTATTTACTAACCGAGTATTTACCCTTTCCAAAACCAAATTTTATTTCAAAATAGGATGAAAAGCACACAATACACATAAATATGTCACAAAGACTTCCTTACCAAAAAACAATTTTTCATTATGAGACACCAAAACCATTTGAATACACGATTTACAATAACTTACACATTTTAATAAATCATTCGAACTACTATCAAAACACGTCTAAGTAGCACAACATGGAATTCCACCACACACACATCCACACTACTTTTTTGAAATCAGACGCCCACCCAATCCCTTCCAAGTTACGTTTCGCATACACACAATTTATCAAATGCCATTAAATGACTCAATAAGGGATCACACATAAATGACACCCCGTACCTCATTAAAAAAATCATCCTAAAACCAAATACATGACAACTATTTCATCAAAAACACTTTTCATGGTACACACATAACCTGTAGAACATGATAGAATGGACAAAAAAACATAATATTATTTTTAAACAATATTTAAATAGGAGATCATTTCGAAATATACTCATAACAAATTCTATCTGTTTGAAAACACCATACTAGACGAACATCATACATCAAGGAGGTATGAATCATATTTAAAAAAAACATCCAAGTAAATTTTGACACATAATCAAACACATCATTGATGATAAATGCAGATGTAAACCAGGAACTGACTCAAAGAAAACTTTTAACAAACTCTAAAAATTTAAGAACATTATTGCAGTTAAATTAAAGGCATAACTAAACTGTGAATCAAGTTTCAAAACTAAATGAAAGAGTTCAAGTGATAATGGAGTGCTCTGGAAATGAATTACACAAATTCCCCTACCACAAACCAATAGCGGACGTGACTGAACCCCAACGCAATGTTTGGCAATGCCTTGCTGATCAATCACGCACGCTAAAAGTTGAGAAAAGACACATTACACACAATAACAACAATAATAAGATATAGTAAAAATAAATAAAAAACTAAAGATGAATGAAAAAAATACCCAGGGTGTGATCGGAGTGGGCAGGTCGGACCAGGGGAGTTTCCAGCGAGGCATGGAATAGAGAGGGGAGGTGGCAGATCTTAGGGGTTGTGCGGGGTCTGCTAGAACTGGCGAGGAGGTGCTAGCACGGGCAGTAGGGTGGCTACCAGGAAGGTGTGGTCGGCATGTCTGGGGGCTACTCCGAATCAAGGGAAGAAGGGGGGTGAGCTCGCGCAGCGGCGAAAGAAAAGGGGAGGGGGGGTCAGGGGCGTGATGCGAGGATAAGGTAGGGACATAGCATGGTGGGGCTTTGGGTGCGGGGGAAAGGAGGCGATGAGGGGAGAGGCGGGGAGGTGAGAGTCAGGGCGTGGCCGGGGTAGAGGGGGCTGGGTGCGGCGGGGCGAGGCGGGGAGGCGGAAGCCGGGGCGTGGCCGGGGTAGAGGGGGCTGGGCACCGTGGGGCGAGGCGGGGAGGCGAAAAAAGGTTGCTGCTGTAGGGTGCGACGCGGAGAGGGTGAGGCAAGGAGCACCGCGGAAAGGGAAAGGGAAAATGGGGGGGGGGCGTAGGATTCAGGTTAGAGTAGGGTTCTGTTTTTTTTCTTTTTTCATTATTCTAATAATAATAATAAAAATAAAACAAAAACAAAAATAATAATAATAATAATAATACCATAAAATAATAACCATATTAATAATAATAATATAAATAGTAATAATAAAATAATAATAATAATAATTAATAAAAATAACAATTTAATAATAATGTGAGCCAAAACAAATTAAAAAAAAGAAAAAAAAATGAAAGGAGAGCACTTGCCCGACACCCGGGGAAACTGCACGGCGACCGCCAACCACACGGCATCCACGCATGGTTCCGAAATCCAGAAAAAGCATCAAAGGACAAATATTTTAATCCGGGGCGCAGCCCAGACCGCAGCGTAGACACTCGGAACCAAGAAAAGAAAAAAAATAACTGTAAAAATAAAATAAATATAAAAGGGTGGCTTTGACAGACCATTTGGTTAATAATATAAAAATATTCGTTTAGATAGTGTGGATATAGGGAAGTCCATCATTTTGGTTCTGGTTTCAATGAATCAATATTTTTCAAAACTAACTAGAAAATCTCATGAAGTGGATAAATCATTTCAGAAAAATTATGAATATTATGATAAGGGTATGTTTCATAATTTTAATATTTATATATAAGGAATTTTACTATGTCGGAAATGGTTAGGAATTCCTTATCACACCATGTTGAGGAATGTATTGTTGAATGAAGATCGATATTTTAAATTTCCATGTATCTAGGTAGAACTAAAATGTACTGAGAACATGAAGAGTTTTACATATGATATGGAATGAGAAGACATATTTGTGCATTTACAATGAAATTTTGGACTTGTCACTAGGTTCAAATGGAATGAATAATATTGAAGTGAGTGATTATGCCATTTAAAATGATAAAGTAGAAATGGGAAAATATATAAATGAATTTCATATTGGGGTTGTATTGGAAATAATGAGGTAATAATGAGATTTGGGTTATTTTTGAATGATTATCTAAATCTACAAAATTCCATCCCATTCAAGAAATAATGTATTCAGATTAACATTTTTGATTTTATCCAGTGTGATAAGTAGGTCATTTTGAGTGAATCTATCCATTGTATAATACTGCAATCCAGGTTTCGTATCTAATTTATTTAAAAGACTTTAGAAGTCATTAGCTATTGAATTTAATATTTTTTAAAAAAATTATACACAATCCAATGTATTATATGAATGGACTACTCTTACCATGGATGATGGGATTAATTATTTTTCTATGGTTTACTAAGGAATTTGGGATCAATATATTTTTTTGGATGATGTTTCTATTAATAAGAATTATCATTCAGTGTATTTTAATTTCCATTTAAGGAAATATATTCAAAACGATGCCAAATACATAATTATGGGACAAGGTTTTATAAACTATGATGATGGAAACATTGTTGGTAGAGTAAATGGATGGGATTTTTTAGTTTACTTTGTAATATGTGAGTACGTCTCAAATAAAGAACGAATTTTATAGGGATAACCATTGGATGGATCAATATTTCTTACTTGGTGACCATTTCATTCTGATAGTATCTCCACAAAAAGGTGTTCTGTTTTTTTGGAAAAAAGTAAATATACATCTTCATTACGTTGGACAAAATGAAATCCTTTATACTTTTGAAAAATATTCTTCTCTATTGGCTTTTAATCGAAGAATATTTAAGATACACATCCTATTTCATGTTTCAATGATAAAGATACATATTCTAGATTGAAGACATGTTTCTAGAAAAGAATTAGTTTATAAGGAATAAAATATATGTTATGTGGAATATAAAATTCCAATTCATTATTATAGAGGGAATGAGTTTTGGAATATTTTGATTCATGAGGTAAAGGATTTATTGGAAGACTGTATAGTTGAAGTTACAATAAGTGTATCTGAAAATTATATGATAGATAGTAATCCACAATTTTTTATAAGTGAATAAAAAATTCTGTAATGAATTTCCAATCGTTTGAAGTGTGTATATATTTTTAAGGATATTATAAATTATTTTCTTATTTATTAATCTAAATTTGTTAGTTCAATAAGTTATAAAAATAAAAAAATTAATCAGAATGTAATTTTTTATAATTAAACACATTTCATATAATGTTTTATTTATAATAACAATTAATAAATTATTAAATAAGTATTTCATAAAATAGATATAATTTTTCATATACAAATATATATAATTTATTTGGGTGGAATTTTTGGATTTCTCAGAAAATATTCATTTCTCAATTAATATATAAATATTGATTTTTGTAAAATGTGACTTCATTTTAATAATTTATTTCATTAAAACGTATCAATGTATTTAGAATATTTTTCAATGATTCATTTGTATAATTTAGTTTTATTAATTCAACATATTTACCTTTGAATCAATATTATATTTCTTTCATTATACGTTTTTAGTTTTAAAATGTGGTATTCTAAAAATTATTTTTAAATGATTAATGTATCTCCTTTTTAATTATTAAAATTAATCCCTAATGAATAATTATTTAATTTAATGTTATAAATTATATATCCTTAACTATTAATTTTTTTCTTACAATGAATACTATTAATCATATAATTTATATAGATTCAGAATTTTTCTAAAAATGAAACTTCATAAAAACTCTTTATCTCAAAGTGTTTGTGGGATTAATAATAATTTAAAATTTTACATGTATTTGATTTGAATTTATAAAATTTATTACATATATTTAATAGTAATAATTTAAAATTTCTATTAATTACATAAATTTTTTCCCACAGTGATTAGTGAAAATCGTTTAAATTAATCATATCGACTAAGCAAAAATAGAGGTTATTAGCTGATTAAATATTAATATTAATGAAAAAGTGGCATAGAAAGTGGTTTTATACAATTTTATATTACATATTTTTAACTTATTACAATTTTTTTGTAGAATGTTCTATTATTGGGTCATTGTGACATGAATAAAATGTGAATTGAATTCTGTCTTTCAAAAAATAACAAGTGTGCCACTCACTCTACATATAAAAGTCCACTGCATATCTTTCTCTCCTCACACCATAAAAACCAATTATATAATCCAATACGAATAAAAATTACATAAAAACATCCCTAATAACATTCTATAAGGCTTACATTGGTAATAAATCCATTCAATTAATACCTCTAGTTCAATCCAAAAGTAGATACCTAAAGAAGAAGTGACATTCATCAATGAGCATATTCATTTTATTTCTTCCTCCACCCCATTAAATTAGTATTGAAACATTATTATATGAAAAAATAAATATCATAAATATATATTTGTATTTTGTTGTTATGTTAACTACCTAAAACCACACACACTTCCATCAAATGGGGTTACAAATTCATCATTTCTGCATACAACAGACTACCTCATCGTAAAACAATCTCATTAATTTTTCCATCCCCACCTCTCACAGAAGGGTATGATAGTGGATGGAAATTTTATATATAATATTTATAACATATTTATTAATATTCAATAGTTATTTAAAATATTCCCATTTTATATTCAAATATGTATGTGATAAGATAATGTTGATCCAGTGTATTGCAATCTACCATCTCATGAAGCGATGATATTCATTTTCACTAACATGTTATATTGAATGTAATAAGGGGATATATATTAAATATATAGCATATAAATTTAATATTTATAAGTTTTATGATTTTATATCATTATGGATGTATTATATATCATTTTTTTAAACTTTACAGTAACTATTAATTGATAGTGTCATTTATTGACATCTGGACTATCACCTCCTCAATGCGGCATGATTCGTTTTTCACCACAGTCACATGAATAAAATATATATGTATATATAATTAAATAATGTTATATTTATGATGTTATGATTATATTCTAAATTTAAATTTCACATACAATCATTTAATAATGACCATTGAAAAATGGGATTGTTACTCATTCACACATATAGGAAACCATCTCTATAATCGTACTGATTGATTATTTTTTAAAACCATCATTTCAGATCTATTTTAATGTATAATTTCTGTATTAATATTATAATTATGAAATGATTATTATTTTGTATTTTTATAAATAACTACCCCTTTTAACATATCATACCAAAAAAATTATTTCAGATTCATAATTAAATTTTAGGAAAAACATCTGACACATACTTTATTGATTATGTAACTATATAAAACATGGTTCTTTGATAAATAAATGAAATAATTTTCATGTAAATAGATCTCATGAAAGTAAATAATCAACATATGTTTTTTATTTTGGAAGATATGTTGAGTCAATAAGTTTTCCTTGTGACTTTTCTATTCATATAAGTTTCAAAAATCACAAACACATTATCATAAGAAAATTATCTATCTATATAGATTATATTATAATGGAAAATTTTCTTTCTATAAGGATATTTTTGTCCTTTCCCTAGTTTTTATTGTCTAATTTTATGTTCACTCAAAAATTATGTTCATTTATTACTAATTGAACAATTTGGATCCTTATTTAAAACCTCAAAATCTTATAAGTCATTGTATATTGAGTATTTTATTTTTAGACTCTGAATTCTCTGAAATTCAGATTCCAAATTATCTAATATTAAAACTCTAGATTCTCTAAAATGAAGACTCTGAATTCCCTAAAATCCAAATTCCAAATTCCCTAAAATTAAAACTCAGAATTTTATGAAATTTAGATTATAAATTCCTTGAATTTCAGATTCTTAAGTCCTTAGAATTTATACACTGAATTCCTCATAATTCAGACTCCAAATTCTTGATAAAACAATATTTCAATATCCATATAACTATAATCTGATTTCTTATATGTTTAGACTCAGAATTTTATTTTTTCATAGATTCCTGATATTCAGATTTTCTTATTCTCTTTCATTTTCATTACAAATGATTTTGTAACTATGAAATTATGTCTTAAAATTTGTTTCTAACATTCTATTGGTTCAGTTACATGTGTAAAGTTCCCTCTATGATTCAACGAAAAAAATGACCATTAGTGGGGGGGAGCCGACCATTGATGTGATTCCTATAAAAAAGAGCACATTTGAACAACACTATAGTGGGTCAATAATTAAATAGATTATGTGATATGATGTAGTGAGGTGAGTTTTTGATAGGAAACCTCATGGATTGGGAATTTAATGAACATTAGGTTCCATCAAGAAAAACTTTTCCTGCTTCTATCTTGTGAATCCGATTGTTGTTAGTACAATCAAGTGATTCTAGTGATAGGAAGACAAAAGTTCCATCTACCATAATCTTAGAGGAAATATAGGGATATAAAGATAGATTCTGATATTCCTATCAAGGGATTATCCTAGTGTGGGTAAGACATACATTCTTGAACGCATAAATCAAGGGATATTTATCCATGGTTGTTGGATACCCAACAATTTCAGTTAAAATATTTTATACATGATAATTTTTTTGTTTCAATATTTAATTCTGACATATTAATTTAATGAACGAATGCATTTCTATCTTATACCTTCTTGTATTTTTTTACATACTCTGATAGTTGTGATTCTATATGATTTTAGGTAAAAGAAACCCCTAAAACATTATTTTTATGTTTTATTTTAAGATTTATTTTTCCGAACCCTAAGGAAGTTTGTTTTGTAGTTAAGGAATAAATGTGTGTTTGTGAATTTACATTTTTTATCATTATTAAAAAAAATCATTAAGGTTAAAAACAAATGTTTTTAATCTTATAATTCACCCCCTCTTGTACTTGAGCGACTACATAAACAATTTTTAACCTAAAATTGGTATCATAGGAGGGATTTGAAATACTAATACTAACATAAATGTTTTCATTATTCAATATTACTTGTTCTAGATTTGAATTCATAACATTCCATGTTAATTTTATTATTAAATATTTTTTTCTTTATTTATAAAATTGTTCTATTAAGAAGTATTCTAGATAATACTTTTCTTATAAAATAGAATGTATAAATATTGGATCCATTGAAAACCATAATCATAATAGTCCATTAATTTGTTTTGGTAGTTATTTTGAGTACTAGAGGTCAAGAATGAATCCATTTTTCATTAAAACTAGATTAGAAAATTTATTTATGCACAGTGTAGACTACAAAATTCCAGACAGGGAAGTCAGAACCTTCACCATTAAGAGAAACAATAGTATTAACAATTGTAAAATGTATGAAACACATTTTTGTGTTCCATGAAAAAGAATATATATAGAGAAATATCTTCTTTTATGGCTCCCAACTGCATTTGGAAGAATCTTGATGTAACAAATTTTCGAACTTCTAATGTGATTGAGATTATAAGAGCAATGCTAAGAGCTTATTATCATGGATTATTATTTCTTTATGGAGAACCTTATTTCAAAGTACACATAAGGTTTAGAACCATTTTCAATTGTCTTAAATCATTAGTAGAGAATGGTATTGATGATGATGTTATTATGGATAAAATAATATATATTATTCCCAATGAATGGGAATCAAAGTAGAAATCAATTGGTGAGAACAGAAAAATATCTAACATTACACCAGATGAGTTTTTTAGAACTCTTCTTCCACATGAAAAAATGATAAAAATAGATTCTCATTTAAAAAAAATTAGAAAGGAAATGGAAGTGTAGCTTTCACTATTACATCTAAATCCATGACACTAGAAAGGGTAATTAGATATAATTCTAAGAAAGCTATTGTTATATATGAATCATGTGATAGTGATCATTCAAGGAATGAATTATCCCATCCTTCTAGAAGGATGACCAATATGGTGGGAATTAAATATATTAATTAAAGATATAAGAAAAAATATAGAAAGGAAAATAAATACTCTGATGTAACCTATTATTAATGTAAAAGAGATGGACATTATAGACATTATTTTCATTTTAGAAAAGAGAAAAAATAGGAAGGAAATGAAGTTTGAACGAAATAGAATGAAGAATTACAAGTCTATGGATACAAATATTTTTAAAGAAAATGACACATGGAGTGATAGTGGTGTTGACACTTTAGATGAATCTTCAGAATATGAATCTTATGGTAAAAATAATATTGGTCTTACAACCAGAGTACATATTAAAAATAATATTCTTATGGATATGGTACACAATACTGAATCCTTGACAAATATTTCTTTAAATGCTAATTTTCCAAATGATGAATATTATGAATCATTAGATGATGTATCTTCCTCATCAATAGATAATACCTTAAATTCTTTTGAAGATTTTTATAGAGTATTAAAATTCCTTGAATATATATATTGTAGGACAAAAAATATGTTAAAGAATGAAAATCCATGAATTTCTAATTTAACTAAAGAAGAATTAAATATTTCTAAATATCTTGATACTATATTTTTAATGTGTTTCTAAAAACATTAAGGAAGATAATTATGAGAAGGAAAAACATTCTATGGATGAAGAATATGTTATTTTATAGAAAAATTTTAGAGGATAACTCATGTTTTAAAACTAATAACTCTAAAGATATGAATTTTTAATTAGAATAAATTCTTATATTTATTCCTTCAGGAAAAATTTATAAAATTTAACATTAGTATGGAATGAATTGGATAAAATTAATTCACTACTTTTTCGTCTAGGGAATAGTTTTAAATTTTGTTAAACTTATTCAAAACTTATTTTTAGTAATATTTATTTCATTCCCCAATGTTCTCTCTTTTTCACTATGTGTCAATATAGTGGACATTGGATAAAAAAAAATTGAAATAAAACCCATCCTTTGGGTTTTCATAAATCTTATTTTTCTATGAAAATATAGATTCTTATGATTTAACTCTCTCAAATTTATATATCCAAGAATGATTGGATTCTATAAATCTAACTATATTATATTCTTGAAAAAAAGACAGGTCCTACAACAATATAATGAAATGGAATGTAGATGTTCCGATCATATTCCTAGTAACAAAATCATATTTGCAAATATCATCAATATGAAAGGAGGGAAAGTATCATTCAGAGATAATGCTCAGGGAAAACATATAGGTATATTTAACATTGTTATTCTTGGAAAAACATATATTTAGAATGTTTTACTTTTTATCAGTCATAAGAAAATATTCATTAGTATAATCAAATTTTGTGATAAAGTTTTTCTTGTGAATTTTAGGATTGAAAAATGCACAGTATAGAATTCCATGGAAGAGTTTATTCATTCTTCCCATTGGCATGAGAATGTATACAAACTAAATTTACAAGACATTAAGAGATAAGATTTACCTAAACTTAGTTCAATGAATGATCATCCTTGCCTTAGGAACCAATGAAAACACTCAATGGAAAAAATTTCAAGGATCAACCAGAGCTAAAATTTGATTCATCAAAAGTTTTTGATCCTTACCAATGTAGAGGGAAAAATAAATCATGTTTTCAATCAATCGGTGAATTCTATCCTTTTGAAGAATTAAGGTTCGTGAATATTGTAGTTTATGGTCCAACACAAACTAGAAATGTTGGAGGAAAATATTATGTATTTGTTTTAGTTGAATATTACACTAGATTTACATGGGTCTATTTTCTACCAAAGAAATATATATCTTTTCCTTATTTAAAATTTTTTTGATCCCAGGTTAAAAATTAGAAAAAACATTCCATTGATAAATATTCTTAGTAAGCCTAGAGAAGAGTTTCAAAATTCATAATTTGAATCAGTTTATAGTAATAAAGGTATTACTCATTTTAAATTTTCTCCAAGAACTCTTGAATATGAATAGTGTTCTTAGAAGAATAAATATAATTCTTCTAGAAAAAAAACAGAACCATAATGATTAAATATTTTATTGTAAATAATTTTTTGATGAATCTTTTAGTACTAATCGATTTACTTTAAATAGAGTTTTAATCAGACCCATTATTAACAAAACACCTTATGAATTGTGGACTAGTTTGAAACTAAGAAATTTTTATTTCCAAGTATTTGGTTTCAAAATATTAATTATTAATACTAAAAATGACTTATATAAATTGGAACCCAAATCTAATGAAAGAATTTTCCTAGGCTACTCCACTACTTTTAAGGCTTATATTGATTTTAACAAAAGTACATGTACAGTTGAAGCAACAGTGCGTGTTAAATTTTATGAAACCGATCCTTTTATTTTTAAACAACCCCAACCTAAATACTTTGGTGTGTTTTCAAAAATTGATTTTCATTGTTTGATATAATACTCTTCTAATAAGTATAACACTCAAGAAAATACTTATGAAGTATTCACCCCAGAAGATATTCTATGTTATGTTGATGAAATTTTTTTAAAAACCCAAATCAATTATTTCTTAAAAATTATTCCTGAGATAGTATCATTGGTGATGTAAATCAACCAGTAAGGAATTGATGTTCCTTATGAAATGAAGTAAAACATCTAGCATTAGTTACCCAGTTAGAAAAAAAGCACTATTGAATCTATAGGCGATGATGATTGGATTAATTCCATACAAGATGAGCTAAATAAATTCTAAAGGAATAATGTTATACACTTGATTGAAATACCCATGGAATCTTCTGTAATTGGGGAAAAATTGGTTTTCAAAAATAAGTGTTATGGAAATGGAATCACAGTAAGTAATAAATCTATATTAGCTGCTAATTAATATAATCAATAATATTGAATATACTATGATGAATCCTATGGTTCAGTAGCTATACATGAATCAATTATTATTTTACATGCCTTTATAGAATTCTAAAATTTTCAAAAATCAAAAGGATATTTAGTTTTCTTTCTATAATGAATATGTTAAAGTGTGAGTAAATGTTTAAAAAACATTTGTATTTTAAGTCAAAAAACTTCCAAAACATGTTTTCAAACATTCCAATGATTTATATAGAATTAAAAAATCCCATAGATACAAATATGATTGTATTACATGATTTTTGTTACATTAAATTATGTTAATGGAATTTTTTATCCAATTATTTATTTAAGTTATTTTAATAAAATTGTGTTGATAGTTCAAACATATGTTTATGACATCATGTTTGGATAAACTAACCAATATTTAAATGATTCTGTTGTGAATATCATGAAATAAGAGTTTGAAATGAGTTTGAGGGGTGAGTTAACATCAATCATATGGTTTAAAATTTTTCAAAAACTATACGGAACATATATATCATAACATAAGTATATTAAATATCTTTATAAACCTTATAGATATGATAACATGAAAATATAAGTACTCAAATAGGTACCTCAAATTCAACTGATCTTGATAAATATATGAAATTATTAGATCAATCATATTTTAGATGATTGATATAATTTTCACTATACATGACAGTTATTCATTTAGACTTAATGTTTTCAGTAGGCTTATGTGCAACATATCACTCCAATCCAAAATAATATCATTTAAAAATAGTGAAATTAATTTTTCTCTATTTAATGGGAACCATGAATATAATACTTTTTTATAATTTGGGAAATGAATTGTTTTAAAATGTTTTCTAGAGGATGATTTTAATAGATGTAGAATGTATAAGAAAAGTAAATTAGGAAATTTTCATTTTTAAGAGATTCGTTAGTTTTTTTGTCATGAAACAAGAAACACGTAGTTCAGTTTCACCTGTAGAAGATGAATACGTATGAGCTTGAAGTTTTTATGATCAAGTGTGGTGGTTGCAACACACACTAACAGAATATGGAATGATTTTTTCTTAAACAAAAATATTGTGTGGTAACACAAGTTCCATTTGCCTAATGAAAAACCATGCACATCACTCCATTGAAAAACACATAAATATTAGGTTTCATTTTATTTGGGATCACACACTTAAAGGAGATACCATTATTCATTTTATAATAATGCATGATAAATGTAATAATATTTTTACAAAATAATTACCATCCGATTTATTTGAATACATTTAAAAAAAATGTTAGGAATGATATTCATAAGGTATTCTTACATTTTAAATGTTGGTGGAAATCTATCTCCTTATATAAAGAAACTCAATTTCATAGGGGGAGAAAAATTTTTTTGTAACAATTTTTTGTCATAATCAAATGTTTCATATCCAAAATTTTCCCTTAAATAAATTTTTCAGAACCAATATTTTTTTGTTTAATTAATTTTTTCGTAAAATTATTTTTTTCGTTAATCAATTATTTCGTAACCAACTTATTGTGTCCGTAATAAATTTGTTTCCTTAATAAATTTCAACTTTATCAATATTTTTTTTTCATATTTCAAATTTCATGAACCCTATATTTCATTTAATTAATTAATGATCCAATAATATAATGTTCTTCAAGAAAAATTTTTTCATTACTGAAAATTCTTGGGGAAATTCTAAAGGATTTTTCCTTACCAAAATTTTCATATTTGTTTTTCCATGTTGGTATTTTTTCCCCTATTTCATTATAACACCATCTGATTTACTTTTAATAAATATTTTCTTTACGTTAAAAACCTCAAAAAATCAATACATACCAAATATTTATTTAGCATTCATCTTAACCGTCAGATCAAATATATAGTATTTCAATAGTTGTATCATTTTGGGAATTCTATCTGTTAGTTCGATGCCTATATAAGTGCCCCCTTATTCATTATCCAAAATATTTTTCAAGCCTTCTCGTGCCAAATATCTTATCTTCTTCAAATATATTTTTCTTGTTTTCCACATTTTTATAGACTCTAGATGTCTCTGAAACCCTCTCCACAAAAAAAAATTTCCTTAGTAAAGTAAATCATGGATTTAAAAATTTACAGGTAATGGTTGGTGGATTGAAAATTCATTTCATGGTATAATTCATTGATTACATAAAATTTTAATCTGAATAGATGGGGATTTTTTTGTATAGCCAAGATAAAATGAAAGGATCCAGTTTGTCCAAAATTTCTTATAGAATTTTGTGATTCAGTATATTTTATGAGGAAGGTGGAATGGAGATGTTTTCATTCAATAGATATAGGAAAAATATATTATCTTCATTTTAATATAGTAGACAATATACATGATATTTAGTATGAAGAAAAGGAAATATTATATATATACATGTTCCTAGACAAGTCCAGATGTTTTTGAGAAGGATAATCCAATGGAGTTACATAGACATATAGGAATAAAGTCACCTAAGATTAACCATCTCACAAAAAATATCCAAATTATAGAATTATATTTCTATGGTTTTCTCATTCTAAGAAAAAGTGACAAGGACCCCTTAATGAAAATTGAAATCTTCATTCTAGATTTTTGTTAAAAAAAATGAAGGTAAATGTTGTGAATTACATCCTCATGAATATAACCAACATTAAGAATGGATCTCTTAAATCCCATATTATCAAGAATGTAGAATTTTTTCGAAGACCATAGTGTTATTCACAGAAATTTTCAAAATACCATGCCATTCTAAAACCAAAAAATCAAGATACAATTGCTAAGTGATGATACATTGAGGTGAATGAAAGATGTTTCTATACTATGTTTGGATATTTTTATAATCTTTATGAATGAGATATTGGATCAGTAGAAAAGAATAATAATGTATTAGAAACATCCATGAAAGAACAAAATAAGAGAAGAGTGAATGAACTAGAATCCATAGAAAACCATACAGTTCCTAAAAGTAATTCAGTACCCCCAAAGACAGGGAAGAAAAAATCATTCCTAGGTGAAGTGGTAGAAAAGTGGAGGGAATAGAATAAGATTTATAAAAAGTATATCCATTTTTTTCACTATATCCTTCAGAGGTAAATGCATTGAATATTCAATCATCTAATGAGCATGAAAGAAAAAAATAAAAGAAGCTGAAAAAGAAATTTTTTTGAATCTTAGATCATTCTAGCACATCTCAAGAATACTTAGATATCATCTAAATAGATTCCGGTACTAGAATCCTTTTTCAATGAACAGGTACGTGTAGAGGCTTCGGGAACAAAACTTTAATTTCTGTAACTTGAATTACATGAAGAGATAAATCAGTAAGAAGAAGTAGAAGAAGAACAACAATAAGAAGAATATGAGAGTGATGATGTGATAATCCATGTAGAATAACACCATGAGAAGGAAAGTCCCACTGATAGGATTTCAATCTTAACATAACAGGTTTAGTTAGCCAAAACATCTTCTCATGGAAAAGGGGATGATGGACATGATGAGGTGAATAAACCTTCTGATGATGAGAGTATCAACTATGATTTCATCCATCCTGCTGATGATATGGAATCATCTGAGAATGAAAAGATTGATAAAGATAAGATTTTCCAACTTTCATATAGTGAGAATGAGTCTCCGAAGCCATATAAGGTTATCTCTAATGTTACTAAGGGAAAACAAATGGTTATTGATACCCCTATAAAGGATGTGGTTTTCATGTTTAATACAGATGTTATTGGCCCTCCAACATGGGAATATGATTTTGAATCATCTTCCATGGGTTACGATTTAGTTGTCCAATCATTGAAAATGTTATTTAACAGCATTCTAGGCTTTTGATTATTTTTTCAATATTTCATTTTATTCAACACTCTGTTAATTAGAAGTATTATTCCATAAGCTTTGTCATGGAAAAATTCCTCAAAGCATGAGGATGATTTCCAACCATTTCATATTGGTTATGATTCTCACACAATATCATATAAGGAAATAATAATGTGTTGTAAAATTATGATTGAAGACATCATAATTCTAAATGACATCCAAGATTCAGTGAATGATGTTATTGATAAGATTGATTATGGGATCAAAAATCATACAACCTGGTTTATAGAGAATCTAAATATTGATAAAATAGAATGGAATCAAGAGGATATCGATCTGAATGGGATGTTAAACACAGTTTCTTTATATTTGAATAGTGAAAGGGATCTCAAGGAAGAGTTAGAAGATAATTTCATTTAGCAAGTGGAAGTGGTGATGTCTCAGAAAAAAATCCATAAGTATCATGATGAAAAAATCAACGCTCTGTAAATGAAAAATAAAGATAAAAGACAGTTTCTCAAGAGGATTGTTGAATATAATAATTATCACAAGAAGATGAAGGCTTACGTGAGGAAGATCATGCTATAGGAAAATACAGATGAATGATTTTCATATCATTCTGATATTTTGTTATATTTTTTTCTTTTATCGATTTTTTGAATCATAATGAAGTTTTATTTATAATTTAGTAGTTTTCTTTTGTATAGTTATAATCATTAAGGTACCATTATTTTTTAACATTCTCTATATTCCTTTTTAAAATTCAAAATGGGTTAGAAATGAATTATCAAAATAATTCCATTTAAAAAGTAATATTATTCCATAATTATGGCAGGTGGGTTATGTAAGGGGGAGTATACATATAGAAGACATCATCATACATGAAAATGTAACTTCTCAAAGTAATTAATTAATAATATCCTCAAGGATTTCAAAACCTAAGGGGGTGTTAGTCATATTCATCTTTCAAAAGTAAATGGAGATATGTGTCTTCTTTTAAAAATCAAAAAGATAAAAAAATTTCCCTTATTTTATTTTTTGAAATGTTTCATTTATTCCCAAAAGCGGGATATTGTTGAGTCAATACAATTTACTTATGAAATTTCCATTAATCTATGTTTTTAAAATCAAAACACATTATCTAAAAGAAAAATATCTTTCTCTGGGGATTATTTTCTTATGGTAGATTTCCTTTCATTATGGAAATTTTTATCCTCACCCTGGTTTTCATTGTCTCATTTTGTGTTCCGGCCAAAATGAAGATCATTTTAATACTATTTAAATTTTTTTATGCTTATCTAAATCCTAAAAATCTTATATTCCCTTGGATATTGAGTATTTTGTTTTTAGACTCGTAATTATCTGAAATAATGATTCTGAATTCTATGTAATTCGGACTATGAATTCTCTGAAATTTAGACATTGAATTCTTTGAAATTCAGATTCTTAATTCTCTCAAAATTTGATTCCAAATTCACTAAAATGTTGACTCTGAAATCATTGAAATTATTATTCCAAATTCTGCCTAATTCTGACAGTGAATTCTATAGAATTAAAACACAAAATTGAAGAGGTGGTATTTTTTTAAAGGGTGACATTTTTTTAAAAAGTGATTCTATTTTAAAAGTTAGTACTAATTAAAAATGTTTTTCCAATTTAGTTAATGATAGAAATTTAAAAATTGGTGTTGATGGAAAAGGTGATGCCAATTGAAGTGGCAGTGCTGATTGAAGAAGCGGCACTGCTAGGTGAGTAAGTGATGGTGCCCATTGTTTTCTAGAATGATCGTACTCCGAAATGATAGTATTCTGGAAAATCAAATCTAGGCCAATAATATCCAGAATGCTCATATAAATAATTTTGATACCTAGAAAATATATTTTACTAAGAAATTGTTTCTCAGAAAAACATATACAAAATGATCGTACCCATGATGATCATATCCATACCAATTGCTTCCATAAAAGATAATTCTTGGGTAGGGAGGAAAATAATGAATATATAATTAATGTAAATCTATGGTAATTTCAAATACAAATATTATGATTCTAATGTTTTCCCAAATGAATTTAAAGTCGTGAACTCCTATTATAAGCATTAAATTTTGAATATGGATTTTAATATCATCTTGGTCAAGATAATATAAAACAAGAAAAGATTTTTGGATAAATTTTTAAGGGGTGCAGTATATTCAAATGAAAATTTTTGTGTCAAATCACTTCTAACAATTTCATTTAGCAAATCAGAATGGTATCCATTTTTTAATAATTATTTTTCAATTGATATCGAGATTAGTATTGGATAAACTTGATTTAAAGAAATCATACTCTTGTATTGAAAGCATATAATTATTTGAATTAAAATTTGAAGAAGGAGATGATATTTTTAGAAGAATATATTATCATTGAGAAGCATTGATGAAGTCATAATTTCATTGATATTTCAGAACAAATTGAAATGTGGGTGAATTTGTATGAGTAGGAATCATTATAGGATACCTACCCAAAAATCTCGTTGGTTACCTATGAAATGTATGAAGGTAATTGTAAATTCATATGACCAGGAACTGTTCACCATAGTAGAGGGAGAGGATCCATGTTTTTATAGAGAATAAGAAGTATTCAAAATGATCATTTTTTGAAGAGTATTTGATTGGTAATTGAATTGTATTTGGATGATTCTTTTATGTGGATAAATTAATTGGATTGGGGTTACATACTATTTCATACTGTATTGAGGATTTCCAGACCAAGGCTGAATTTTAATGATTTTTATCATACACAATTATTGAAATTGTCCTGATACATTTCTATAGAATTCTAACAGAAAATCCGACTATGATAATTCTTTTGAATGAACCATTTGAGAAATTGTACTAGGAGAATCAGAACCCAGAAAATAGGACATTTCATTTTCATAACAATGTTCAAGAGGCTCATACCATCCATCTGGGTAAGGAATTGATTAAATATGGTTCAATTTGATGATTTTTTAATTGAAAATAACCATAAGTGACATGAGATATTACAAAACAATTGAGTTACCCAATTTGTGATAAGATGGTGCACATGCACATTAGGATTTTATTCATAGTTCAACATGTGTGTAAGGGTATATCCTACACATTATAATCGAAGTATTTGTTTTCTGGTGGAATGTAGGGTTTTGGATTGTCTCTAAACCATACAAAGGATGTAGCTATTGGTATTGAATAGTCAGCCTTATAAATTATTATTTTCATGTCAATGTATTTTTGAATAGAAATCAGAAAGGAATTGAATCTTTAACATGTAGTGAATGATTTGTTAATTGAAACATAAAATAAAATAATGTTTATCACTAATTAATGACTCCCCCTGCCAGTGGTACAAATACACTGATTGGGCACCTATAATTGGAATCATATGGTAGGTTCCCTTCACTTATTCTTGTTGATGTATTATAATAAGAGGTTTATATGTATATTATGATTTGTTTTAACAAAAGGGGGATTCGATTATTCGAAGGAATTAATTATCATAACTATAAGTATAGAATGTTTGCTTCTCCTATGTATATCAGTTATGATATACAGGAATCTACAACATTTGGGTGTCCACACATTCATGATAATTACCCACTTAGACATTTTGGCAATAAGAATATTGAGAATCATTGATGGGTTAAGAGTGCTATATAATCCTAATTTTCTAAAAGTAAATTCTTGATAGTGAGAGTTGTTACCATATCTGAATGTATAATAGGAAAATTAAAAATAATAAATGAGGGAAATAAAAAATTCAACATGGAAAAACTCCGAAATCCGGAGATTGAAAAATGAAGACATGAAGATGGGTGAGATTGAATCAATTGGGGAGTTCTTTACCAGGGTTAATGAAATAGTGATTTCAATAATTTGTCTTGGGGGAAATCTAGAGGACTCTACAAATGTTTAAAAATATATTGTGAATCCTTCCTAAAATATTTGATGCAAAAGATTATTCATTGGACGAGAGAGATCATGAAACATTATATCTTAATGTTATCAAAGAACTCTTATTACATATGTAATGAGAATTGAGAATTATATAAAAGGAATAAAATTATGTATATATAGAAATTTCATTCCTGGTTTCTAAAAAGAACACAAGAATTTTGAAGATGTAAATAATGGAGATTTTGATTTTGAAAATGATGTATGTAAAAATCATGAAAATATTTTATCTTCTTTTCTTTAAATGTGAAAACATATGCATGATTATATAATGGGAAACTACCCTCTATATTTTTTTGGATGTGTTGTCATTTGTAATTTTGTTTTTAATTTTAAAAAAAATGTAAATAAAGAAGAATGTGATGAAGAAGAAAGTAAATAAGAAAAAAAAAGGACAAGCCAATCTTGGAAGAAAGAGTGTGATAAAGAAGAACACTATTCAAAGAGGGTATATAAGAAGTTATCAAAATCCAAAATTATAATTTTTTTCTATGAATGATTATAGTGTGGAGGAAAAATAAAATACTAATGAATAAACATTTAATGCAATTATTAATGGGGAATTTTCTTATAGAAGTTAATGTAGTTTTTCATGATTTTAAGAAGAATGTGATGTTGAATCTAAAAAGTCTATTATTCATGTTGTGAAAATATATTTTATTGAAACAATGAATGATGAGCAATTTGGAATAAGCATCTCTAATGAAGGAGAAACTCAACATAAAATTAATTTGAAATATAATTTGAATGAATGTATGAATAAGACTATAAGGTTTTTAAAAATCAAAATATTTATAAGATGAATCATCCTCAATAAGAAATTAAAAATGCTGAACTAATGAGAAGGTGAATTTAGAGAATGAAATTGATGATTTTAAGAAATAGATTGAAGAAAAATGTTTTTTAATGATCATCTGCTGATGAATATAAATGAAAAGGGAGAAGATTTTAATATTTACCAATAAAATTTATCTAAAGCTGAATTTTGGAAGACATGGTTCAAAAAATATATCACGGATATTGTTGAAAGGTCTTGTAAAGAGAAACATGAGATGAAAAAAATAGTTACCTTGAAAGGGTGAGAATAATACTGGGAAAGTTATGTATATTTCCATGACCAAAATGTTTGGTAATTCAAAAGTCTAATATAACCTTGATTCTGGAAATATATTGAAACATTCAGAATTTGGATATGTTTTAAATACGTAAGGTGGTGATAATATAGAAAAGTGGAGTAAGAATCTAATTGATATGTGGAAGGATGGTGTCTCAAAAAATAATTATATGAATGATGATGAGAAAATTTTTCTTAATTCTATTCAATATAGATACTTAATATGAAAATAATATTTCTATGGCTATTGCTGGTATTGTGGGAGATTTGGACACTCAAAAAACTTATGTGGGTTCAACAAAACCACCCATATTATCCCACATGAAATGGAAAGAAAAGGTGAGGGGTAATCAATCTCCTTAAAGAACGATGTATGATAATGTTGTTTTGAAGTGACATGGGAATATTAGAGTAAATATTTAAAATGAGTTCTATCTATTGGTAACAATTATTGAATGTTATGATCAACAATGACACAATGAAAAAGGATGTGTTGTAGTGTTTTAAGCACAACAAATGGTATTAAAAAAATCTTAGAATCTATATGCTTTGTATGTTAAAAAAGACCGATTTACTAAGTCCAGCAAGCAATAGATTTTATTTTTTGAGGTAGAACACATTGACAAGGCTTGGAAATTTGAGTAAGAACAAAAGAAAGTGATAGCTGAGAGAAAGAAACAATATTTTTGATGAAATAAAAAATGTTGGCAAAAAGGTATCAATGAATTGTCGATATGAGAAAGTGAAGGATGATATCAAAATTTGTTCAACTATATTACTAGAATAAAATACATGAATAGAAAAAATGTTGAAAATTTTTGTATCAAATTTTTTTTTAAGATTAATAAATTTCAACATATTCATCATAATATTCAAATGATAAGTAATAAGATGAAGAATAACCTGATATGAATGAAAATAAGGAGGATGTCACATCCAATAAAAATACAATAAATAGAAGGAAAATTTAATACTAATAAAATTCTCTCAGTACAATTGTTTTTTTTGAGGAATAATCATGGTTCTTATTTATTTACAAAATTATTGTATACCTGTGATAACTTGTAGGGAATTGAAGGAATGAATATAAGGAAGATGGAATTTAATATTATTTTACTCTTCATGAAAAATAATGTAACGAGGTTGTAAATAATATGAGGTTTTTAAAGGTTTTGTATTTATACACATGAACATTCTGATTTGCTTGTTTATATGGGTGAAAGTTACTTTTATGCTAAACAAACTCATTTAACAATTTCCTTAATGATGAGAATGTTGGAAGAAACATGAAAATGTATTACATAAAATTTGTTTTATAGACAACATTGTTCACCTTGGTTAAAAACTCTTCTTTTATACATTGAGTTCTCCCACGTAGACATTGATTTGTTTAGATAAATATTTTATGTTTTGAAAATCATGTGATACATAGTTTGAAGAAAATTTCAAACCCCTAGAAATAGTGATCATTTGTCAATAATGGAGAAACATATCATGATAGCCCAGTTGATTTTGATTTTCAATATGGGAGTGATATAATAGAAATGGGGAGAGATAAAAGAAATATTTGGGGGGTGGGAAATAATTTAATGGATTAAAGTAAAAGAAAAAATGTTTTATGTGGTTGAATTGATTAAAGTGGGTATTAAAAAGATATACAAAGGGTGATATTGTTAGGGACCAATTGTGTTTTGGTTGTATTTTTTTCAAATGATCAGTATGATGAATAATAAATGGAGGTTGAGAAGTTTGGTGAATGGGAATTCTGATTGATGGGGATTAAAGTAGTTAAATTTTCTGGATGATTGGTTTTTATGGGAAAGAATAATGTAATTATGACTATTTTGTTTTCATAAAAAAATGTATCAGTTTCAAAAACAATTATACTGACCATTTTTTATAATGAATCAGACTCCCTTTGAAAGCCCATTATAATGAGAAGAATATATCTTGAAAGATTTATTTTTTGATTGGACTCCCCTCATGTCCAACTAAATATGAAAATGTCTTGGAGTAAGTAAATGGTCATTAGATTCACTCTAAATACGATGTGAATGAATTGTATGTTTTCCTATAGAATAAGGCTCAACGTGACTATGATGTTTTAATTATGACGTTTCTTTACCAATTTTTATATCATATAAATCATATGTTGAATTTAGATCTTGTGATGAAATATTTATTAAAGAAAGGGAGAGTGAATGAAAACTGTAGATGTCAGGTTTCCACCAAGAAATCATATTGATTAATGTCATTATCTCTGCATTCAAACCCGAAACATATCCAATACTAACAACAAAATTTTAGTAATTTTATTAATTTCCACTTCCATTAGATTTATATTTATTTACCATTGGGTTTAGTGACATGATTGGAAATTAATTCAAGGATAATTATACAAGTCCAAGTTAATAGTTTAATATCATGAAAATTGAAAGGGTTCCATAAAAGTTATTTTTTATTTAATATTAAAAAATGAAGTAAAATTATTCAATTATAATATTCAAAAGTATTATATATGAGTTTCATAAAAGAGGTTGTACTACAATTTTTGGATTTCTCCCATGGTTCTATACTAGGGTGATCTTAAAAACTCACTATTGGATCCATATAAAAGTGATCAAATCCATGGATACAACATTCAATCATGGAAATATATATTTTCAATTTCATCAGGATTTAAAAACCCTTCAACATTTCCCTTTGGATTATCAGGTTGAATTTCTGTATTCCTTAAAAATGTACTTCATATTCTATCTTTAATTTCACTATTTTTAATGATGGTTCATCAAAATAATCATCTTATTTTTTACCCTCTAATGGTTTTGGAATCACAACATCCATTTGTTCAATATAATTTACACAAATAGAAATATACATAGGTTGGAGTTGTTCATGTGGGTTTTGGGTGAAAAATGATTATTCTATCAATGTAGAGGAATAGAAAACCTTAGTGGTTAAGGGTTTCCTAATTGTTTCAATTATTTTTACATGTATTTTTATTGATGAAACATATGAAATTATATTTTTTATTTGTTCACATAATTGTTCAACAATTTTTTTTGGATTTGGATTAATAATAGAATCTATAAAATTAAATTCACTAGGAGTGGACTCTACATAAATTCTTGAGAGTCCCATGATTTTTTTCATCAATGATTCTCGAACAAAATTATTTTAAATCTCATCATGTGTGGGATATTCATTCAATGATTGATCAATGAAATTCCATATATGATAGGATTCCAATGAGGATTTATCATTTGTTTACTAGCTGATTTTATGATGGGATTTTTATAGGATACTCCATTATATAATACTAGATATTATTTTTGAGGTTATTTGGACACACATAAATATAAAGGTGAAAAGTTAAGTGAAATTTTTGACAAAATAGAAAATATATGGGGATAAAAAGATGATATTATATTATATAACATACTTTGGTTCCCATAAATGGATCCCAAATATTATTGTGCCAAAAATTACCAAATTGGATGAAGTGGTCTTTGATATACAAGTAGGGATCAAATTCACAGTGCCCAATGACAAATCCGAATGAAACATACATTCTATAAAGGTGATTTGGGTATGAATACTCCATATTGAGTATGAATTTAGTTTATTAATAATTATTTTTAAACAAATTAATGAATTCAATTTAATATAATGGGTTTATCCTAGGTTATCAATTGGGATAGACTGGGTGTTTTTGTGTTAATGTTAAATATCATATAACAAAATCTATAAGTGTCAAAACAGTGTGAAAGTTACACTACAACATACATCAAGTAATTCCATAAAAGCTCCATTTAAAATTACTAATTAACATATATGATCACATAAATGTGAAATCCAAGGAACAAGATCATACTGGAACTCAAAAAGAGACATTGTTAATGTTAGTGAATACGAAAAAGAGAATAACTCATCAAATTGAAATCATAAAATAATGATTTGGTTATAAAATCAATGAACATAAAATAAAAACCAATTCATTCCCTATATACTCACTTGAAAAATACCATAATAGTTTTATCTATCACATGATTCTAATCTTCCAATGGGTGAATGATGTAGACTTATGAGGGTGTTTTTAAAGAAGAAAAACATTGAAATAATGATCACTCAACCGTGACGTAAGCCTTTTCAAAAAATCTGAAGTTAATTGATTAAATACCTAATAACACAATACTATGATATATAAATAATGAAATAAAAAATAAAAATGAACAATATTGAGAAATATTATTGATAGAATAATTTGATTGAAAAAAAAACCTGGGAAAAATTAAAGATGCGATTACAAAATGAAATAAATTTATTATAATTGAAATAAAAATATATATCTCTAATAAATTCACAAAAACTCGTGAAATATTAAATTTTTGGTCATATATTAGATACCTACCAATAAATACATTCCCCCATTAATGTTTACAGTCAGAATAATGGTGAAAAAAAATATAATATTGACATTATAAAGTTTAATATAGGATTAAGAAAAATTAATCCCCTTTTTGAAATGTGCAATTTTAACTAAATATGTATGAATTTTGAGGATTAATAGAAGATAAATATCCTTTTCATTATGTCCTATAATTTCATTCAAAATAACATGTCAAACAGATCATCTATTAAGAACTTATGCTCGAATAAGTGGGCTTATTTTATAGGCCTTCAAATTTGGCCAAAATATTATATGTCAACTTTGGATCCCTAGATCTCCTTGAAAAAAACGGATTTATCACTCTATATAGTTAAATTAAATGAGCCCCATATTATCCACATTCATAATGTTAAAATTTCCACTTCAACATATTTTAATTGTGGGATGCACATTTACTTGATTGTCATAAGGACCATTATTCTTTGTTAATAAATTTATTCGTTCATCACCCAAACTACCCATCTTACAATATAATTAATAAATTTATTCGAAAACAATTAATTTACCAAAAAATATCTATTTAATATATCAAAATTTAAAATTGAAATAATGAAAATAATTAAATCCACATGCAGATCATTAAATGAGACTAAATTTTAACTTTAATAATTAATATCACATGTGATGGGTAATGAAATTAAATTAATACTATGTAGTAGAATTGGTTTTTATGGAATTTTAAACAAATTTATACTAAAATTTAATCAATAAACACTGGCATCTTTTAGTGTCTAATCATTTTCGTTAAACATGCGAATAAATATATATTTATTAGAAACAATGATGAAGTTATTGAAAATTTATCCATGGTAAAGATGTTGTCGAGAATCCAACAAAAAATATTCTATATGTATATCTATCATCTCATGATGAAAAAAATAAAAAAAAATTAAATTTGATAATTTCAATAAAAACATGATAAAATATGAAATGATTTATGGTCCCACATTGATCAATATTAGGATTTTAGAGAATGATACTGCATTTAAAAGCCCATATTTTTTAAAGATAAAATAATATATAGGGTCTAAAAAAAATAATCAAATATAGATTATGATCGAATATATTTAAATTTGTATGTAAAATACTTCTCTCATTTTTTTACAATGACACAATTTGTATAAATTTAGAAGTCTATCAAAATATTAAAATTATTTACTAAGGTGATATCTTTTTTATTTTTCAATATGATGAATTAAAATAATGATAATGATTATTGACCATAAATATAAATAATCAAGAGAAATAATCATAATGATTCTCATAGTGATGTTAAACTCACCAATGATAGAATAAATTTCATATTTTTGAATAAGATAATTTTTTTAACATAGAATCTTATTTCACCTTCTAATAAATAAATTTACATGGAAGAGTAATGATCAATGATTGATTGTTATAAATCATTCATTGAATAATATTGCATATTAATTGAAATTATATTTATGAATGAATTAAATATGTGCAGAAAAAATATAAATATAAAAAAGGATTTCAAAATATTCATGACTCCCCCCAATTGGGGCACCTCTTCAAAGCTAGTTTTGACCAAAGTGAGATAATTAAATGTGAATACTACCACTAATTGTTACGGAGTTTGAGAATACAACAAAGGGTATATAAAGAAAATATATGGGATTTATTTTCTATATATATTTTTTATGTAATATGATAAAACATGTGTATCTTCTAACTAACCCAATGTATAAATAACAGAGAAATAGAAATACATGTTATGACCAAAATAACTGGTATATGTAAAAGAAAATATAAAAAAATAATAATAAATGAATATGAGGCTCCAACATCTCCTTAATAACTCCTCAAGAAAGTAACACCGTAATAAAACAAAAACTAACTACTATATACTAGTTAATTATGGTAAGGTTTTTTCATTTACTAGGTTCATTCCCTTCTATAATTTTTTAAAACCACTAATAATTTTTTCCATAAATGGAAACCTTGTTTCCCAACATCCCTTGTTTTTTTAGTTAACCATTTTTTTTGTAAATTCATGAGGGATTTAAGAGTCCTAAAAAATATGGGTTTTTAGTAAGATTTATTCCCAAAACATGGTCACTATGTTGTGGACACTGTGGTTTATCTAAATAACTACTATTGATATATGACCACTCTATAGAGACTTCTAAAACATCATAGTTATTTTTGTTAATTTTGGCTGCATCACAACATTAGTGATCCATGAAAATGTTATCGGCTCCACCAATATGTTCATGGATGCATCATGTAAGAGTTATGTTGTAGTAGTAGAGGTTAGACTGTGTAGATGTGGCTACTCTGCTTTTGTGTTGTATCCTTCATCATTGTGGCGGGTACTGATGAGGTATATGATTTTTTGTCGTCCACAACACCATAAGGACTCGTTATAGGTAAAAAATATATTTAGTTATTAATTTATTTAATAACATATATTAGGAATTGTTTAATGTCGTTATTTAATTCAATTGGATATTTCAATTTGATTTTGGAATAATGATTCCATTTTCATGAGAGGCCATAATTTTAGTTTAGATAAGGATTTGATCATAATTATTCATGTAGATTATGCCTCCATATAAAATTCTTATACCTCCAAATATATGACTAGTTATATTAAAAATGAGAGCTCTTAAGGGATCAATACATGAACCCAGGACACAATGATTCCATTTCATCCATATAAGAGTACATCTTTACTTGGTTATACATTATTATCCATCCATCTAATTCATGGATACCAGTTTGTAGCACCATCCACTTGATGTATACCTAGTCCCTATGTCACAAAAGGTTAATTATTAGTGAAACCCTACATAAGCGTGGTTAACTCAAAGTCATGGTGTGTACCGCTTCATCATTATATAAGGTCGTGTGTCATGGTAGTTTTTCTCTAGCATACTACTTCTTTTGTGGTGTTTAATCATATATCAAAGAAGATATCTATATTTTTTATCCCTATATCTATAGTAATTTCACCCTAGTGGCCACCTTACGTGGAACATATGTTCCATAATAGCTATACACATCACACCCCTTATCATAATCCCTTCATTTCATTTTTCATTCCATATGTTTTCCTGAATCCCTACTCATTTCACTTCATGAAAAAAAACATGTAGAAATCTTTCTATGATGATGAACACTAGAATGGATTGTATTAAAAAAATTAATTATATTGTCATTTCATTAATCTAAATGCATTACATATTAGATTAGAAAAAGTTATAGGATTCCCTGGGATTTGATATTTTATTGGGTTATTATGAATTGAAGGAAGAATCAGGAAAACACTACCATGGATATAAGAGGTTTTTTTACTCTTATCTTATTTTGTGGTTGGTGGTCTCCAAATCTCTCTTCTTTATTTTGTGACTAATTATAGTATTTTCATTGACTATGATTGAACTGGTAAGTAGTTTATATGGAATGTTTTTTTATAAATCAATATTTGATTATAATCACATATATTTAGTGTACATTTTATCTTTTTGGGTCTATTGAATTTATATTGGGCTTGAAACTACACACTTGGTGACCAAGAGATTGAAATTATACTAAACAAGAAATTGATAATGTAGTTACTAGGTTAACGACATGAATTTTTCATTGGTATATTATTGTGTTTTGTTATGAAATGTGAAATTTAGAGATTTTTTTAAATTAAAAAGAATTGAATGATATGGATAACCAGGAACATATATAGATTTTAGATAAACTAATAATCTAGTGGATTTGGAATCAATAAATATGATAAATGGTATTCATATGTTAATGAAATGTAATTAGGATGAATTAACCAATATAGGGTACAAATATTTTTAATGTTTATTTCGTATAATTTTTTCCATTTAGATGAATTATTATGATTTCATCCATACGTATAGTAGTTACATGACTTTTTGAGATATTATTTTACATGACATTGGCATGTTTGATTATGATTATCCTATCTGTCACAAGTGGGTACAATTAAAGGGTATGATCAAACATGAGGGTAATGTGAAATATATATTTATACAACTAATGGAATGATTAATGGTATTCAATAGCTTTCTATGCTAATATGCATGGGACAATATCCACATGATGGTAATATATGGTATATGAACTGCCAGAGGGTAATCTATGTGGTTCCTGTATACCTAATGGTGAAATTATTATTATCAGGAGAGGATTAACCCTATATTAATGATATTTTATATTATTTTGTCATAGTAATAATAAATTATAAATAAAATTATTTATATTACATGATGCATAAGTATCTGCCTCGAGACTGTGATACCTTTCATGTAGTTGAAGAAGGTGTGGTTGACCCCAAGTGTCAACCAAATGCATAGGGGTCAGTTGACTTATTAGATGTGAAATATTAGCTTAATAATTTAATATGATGTTTAAATATTTATTTTATAAACTATATATTATCATAATATATTTTTTACACAATATTGGTTGTTTCATAATAAGTTTTACTCCCATCCAATTTGAGCCACTATTCAGATTTCATAGTTAAATCATTGATGTATGTATAGAAAATGGATAACGACATTACTATTTATTGATTTATTTCTAGATGGGTAGGATCATTGATATGGGTTTTTCATGAGTTATAATATTGGGGTCTTTGAGTAATTATATGGGACATTCTTGTTTTTTATTTTTATAACTCCTTTCTCATCAACTACCAAAATATAAGCCTAAGAGAACATGATTTTATTATTATGGTATAGTAGTTTTTTCCATTATTAAACTACGTATTCATGTTTGTTTACTAATATATTTTATTCTATTTTCAATTCTATGTTATTATTTTTTTTAAACATTTAGACTTTATACTAGAGTGAGTAGTATCAACCCTATACTCTTTACAACCTCTCCGCTATTTGAAAGCTAATTGTGCACAGGGAGGTGTTTCTAAGGTCATATATCCAACTAATCTAAGTCACATGATGTAGAAAATGGTTTTGGATGTTAATTTATGGTATCAATTGTTTTTTCTTATATTTCGGTATTTTAGAATGGTATAATTAATACTTTGATGTGTGAGGTCTTGGTAATGAGCTCAACCATTGGAGTAGATTACCCATGTGTGGAAAAAATATGATTTCTAATGGAAGTTATTTTAGTTGTTATTTTTCCTTTAATATGTTTTTTATGTCACCATGAGTGATTAAAACATTATGTGATGTAAAAATATAATGAGAGTTAACTCAATGGTCGATATGACATGAGATAAATATTCATGCATCATGATAGGCATATAACGATATAATATGACATACAAATTTCATGAAAATGGATTATTTATAAAATTTTATAGGTCATACAATATTAATTATTAAATAAAATACATTTACATAACAAATATTAAAAATTATGGAAACTATTAAAATATTCCAATTCATTTGATAATCCATCCTTGAGTCAGTGGTTATCCATTTCATTCACTAGTTGAGATTGACATTATTGTTTATCTTGTTTCCAAAAGTGTGTGTTATGAATTTATATAGATAATTCCATATCTTAATCCTCGAAATAAGAATCTAGAGAGTGGCAGTTTGTATAATGCTAATTATGTTAAGATGGAAATACCTATAGCATTTAAAAAATTGTTGGAAAATCATCTTTGAAACTACTTTTTCATGATAATTTGATCTATGGAATGGAATATTTTTTGGGTCAAACAATTGATATATGGAATGAAGAGATAGTTCAGGGTAAAACATTTATAACACCCCGACCCTAATTACACAACATTTTTGAGTTATTATATAATATTGGAATGATCACAAGATATCAAGTATCAAATGAATGATTAGTTTATTAGCCTTGGATGTACTAGATACAGACATAAGTTTTACATTACATCATGAAATGGAAAAACATCATCATTGTGTCCCCTTGGGACAGACTCATATCCCATAGCCTATTCCTATAGGTTAATTGTAATATAATTCTTTGCATCTTGGAAAAAATAAAACACAAAAATGGGAGAGATCATATGCTCAATAAGGATAAAAATATAGAAGAGACTATTTTAAATAATGATAAACATCTAGAGTAATGTGTAAGATAAAAATAAAAGCATTTTAAACATAAAATTCATCATATTATGTAAAATATAAATAAAATAATTCCATTTACTTATTCACATTGATATTATACTATTCGGATAATCACATCTAATATCAAAAGAATATTTCATAATGATGGAATGCATGATGTCAAACATCATAACCTCGTATTCAAGGTCTCCTGCTAAGACTACAAATAAGATTCTGTTAAGGCCTCGTGGAAAAACACTACATTGTCTAATGAGACCTACCGATGAATCATGGAATTGTAGAGAGATCCACTCATCACATATTATGTCCAATGCATTCCTCATATGAAAATATCGTAACAAAACATAAACATTCGTATTTAAACTAGCATAAGAAATGTTAATACTTTATCCATAATTCTTTAATGGTATAAAAATAACACATCCATAGTTAAGCATATCACAAAACCTTATATCAAATATTGAATATTTTATTATAATAAATTACAGTCAATCAATAATAATGAAGGATATTGACATAGATGAAAATAATTAGAAAAACTATATGAATGAAATATCCCATTTCCTTGAAAGCATTTAAAAGTATCACTATTTATCAAGATGTCATTTAAAAGAGCCTTTTGAATAAAATTGTCCCATACCAATTTGAATATTTTAAATGGAATTATAAATTTAAAACATTAATAACCATATAAATAAATCCTTGAAATCCATTTATAAAACATGGAAATTAATTAGAAATATTTATATGAATAAATATTTAAAACATTTAAAATGATATTTTATTTAGAGTTGCTAACAAAATGAGAGACACATGAATACAAATAATTGATGTAATAAAAACATTATAATATCATGATAATAACGGGATTAATTATATACTATGTCAAATTAATGTATATACACCATATAAAATTTAATTGGCCCATAGAAACAAAGAAGACTCAATGGAATTTAAATTGATAAGAAATAACTTATAAAGACTATATACTTATGTTATGGATAAATAAATGACATTATTATTAGCGAAAAATATAAATACACAAAATATGATGGAATATTTAGTGTAAATAAATCAGAGGACAATCACACATATTCTTTTTAAAGCTACACTAATGACTTGGATGTTTAACTCAATGAATTGAAAATGCGTTAAGATTACTCTTATCATGTTCATTTCAATGACTTGAGAATTTATCAATAGAGTGATTATGGGAATAAAATGTAAATACACAAAAATGGTAGTTTAAATTTCTACATATATAAATAAATAGTGATTTCAGACATAATATTGGAGTAAAATAATTCATGAAGTTTGTGTAAAAGCAAATTAGTGGAAATCGAAATAAGAAATTCCCTTACCGATTCGATAACATACGAAACATACACTCATTGAAAGAAGGATCATAAAATGAAGATGTAAATAAAAATAAATTAATTTATATTACACATAGAATACAATCATGGGAATTACATACACCAAACAAAAGGAAATAGTAGAATTATAGCCTTAATCTCTTGGGAATAAAAAAGTGAGATAAAAAACCCTTACTTGTAAATTTTTATTAGTAGAGGGTTGGTTAAAATAGTATATTATATTGAAATAATTGTTATTAAATTCTTCAAGAACCACAATCCAAAATATGATATCACATATGATCTTCTAATATTGCTTTTTAATGATATTTTTGTAGTATCATTGTTTGGAGTGTTAACTATTTCATTTTCCATTATATGTTTTATTATGTAAGTCATGTTTGTTATGGATAGGATGTATTTGATTCATATCCATAATAATATTATGTTCTTAAACATTATTTTTATTCATAAAATGGAAATTATTCTTCAATGGTTATGATAAAGAATGAATCTCATCACATTCATGGATATAGTAATCCGGACGTCTGCATTATATTGATGGAGAAATAGTATTTAATTGGATAGTATTAATATATAAAGAATCATTAACAAGTTATTTTTATTATTTAAATCAATTATAGTCATTATTATATAGATATAAATAATGAAGTGTTGGATACAAAACTACACCATGACGTGGAGACGGTAAGCCGTACGTACACATGTATGGTGACTTTATCATTCATAGGATGGATATAATAATGAATGTGGTTTTACAATATTTATAACAAAATCAATGTACATAGAAGGTACTGTAGTAATTATTCTGCTATGGAAATAACAATGAAAGAAGAAGTGGAAGAAGATAAGGACTTTGAAAGAGATGATGAAATAATTACCTCTTCTTGGGTGCTTCCTATTTATTTGTTCGAAAGTTCCTTATAGGTTGGAATTCAGATCAATGTACGGACATTAATTTGAAGTGAATGTATTTTAAAGGATATTTTATTGGGGTTTGGAAGATCCAAATGACATTAGAGGTGTGATTTTGAGAGAAGGGTAAGTATCATTTTATAATAAAGGTTAGGGCCACTTAAAGAAAATCTTGATATATAATTTTATTATATAATAAATTTCTATTTCTAATGGCTCCAAAAGGATTTATTTTTATGATATTTTGGGGCTAGGTCTCAAAACTCATAACAAATTGGTTTTATACTGGTTTAGGTCACCATATTAACCTTATTGTTTATATTTAACTCTTAGTTAAATAGTTTAATTATTTACCATGTATTATTGTTTTATTTTAAAAATGGATAATAAACATACAATAAAAAGTCAAGAAAACCCCATGTTGTTAATTAATGACATATTTATCATTAAAAGAGTATTTTTTCCGAACATTATTTTTTAGGAATAATAAAAAAATTAATAATATATTATTTATTTGAAAAAATTCATTTATGTCAATTTTGAAACTATTTAGTATTTGGTTTTTCTAAATGTTATCATAAGAGATTACATAGAAAAAATAGAGTTAATCAATAATAAAATGTCATATTAATATAGAAAATTTTATTAATTTTTCAAAAGAGTAAATTTACATTTATTTTGATATTTATAATATCAATTAATTCAGTCTTTAATTAATATGGTATTTACTGGATCATCATTGTGTCATAAATATATTTAAATTAATAATGTATAAAATTTAAAAATAAAACACCATCATATAGGAAATATATTTATCTTTCTAATTAATATTATTATTATAAATTATCTTATGTCTAATCATATATTAAAAATGGTTTAGTTAGTAAATTTTAATTTTAACACTTTAAACTCTTCTTTAAATAAAATTATAATAAATGTCATAATATAATCCAAGTGGATCAGTAGGATCATATTTTATTCGTAATTTTTATTTTATTATAAATACACTTATCGATTGGAATTAGGAAATGTGTTAGTGTAATTATAATATCATCTTTACATTTAATTAGCCTATTTACTTTTAACTGTGGTAAATAAAATAGAAAAGTTACTATTCTCCAAAAATTATTTTCATCCCATTGAAACAAAATTTAATTATTTATGTCAATCACGTATCTCAGATATAATCATTTCAATTCATAGAAGTTTTAAAATTATGTTTTATGGAAATTTGAATATGTTCCTAGAAGGTTGGTAAATGACGTTAAAATGTTCATTAAAATTGTATACATATATTTTTATAATAAAATGACTCCATTTAATTACATTGATCATATATGGGTATTATGTATTTATTTTTATTAAAATAATTTTGAATAAAATAAATAATTACTTAAATAAAATGTAGTTTTTAAACAACAACGCAGTGTTTTCACTATTCCTCAAAATTTGAATTTTTTCAGAAAAATGAAACAATTTTAACCAAAGATAATTTTTATTTTCGAAATAAAATAATGATGTCAATTTTACCAAATTAAAACCATATAATCTATATTAATTAAATTAAAAAGGTATACCCATTTTCAGAACCACAAAGCGGGTTTGTGAGGAGTTAAAATTATCCAAAGATGGATTTGTGTTTATAAGTAATTTAAAGGAAACAATTCTTCCAATGACAAACATTAGATTATATAATAAACGTATAATATAATTATACATAAAAACATTGAAATGTATAATATAACACAATAAATTATTCTAGTTAAAAATTTGTTTTAAATTAAAATTTAGTATTTTCCATATTCATCAAAATATAAAAGTAATAAGAAAAGCAACAAAAATTTATCCAAAATTAATTTTTATGTACCTCTTCTAAAGAATATTTTTTTTATCAAATTGAATATATTAATGTGTCAAATATTTCATTTAAAAAGGGTTCTTAAGTAAAATGCGTTAAAATTGCATTTATTGAAAAAACTTCTTTTATCTGAAAAAATGAATTTTTTATTATATTATGTCTACGAAAAACATAATATTGATGTTAATATTATATGGAGTATATAAAATTCAAAATGTAGTTTAAACTAATCATAACCATTTTCTGAGTGGCTAGTTTGGTAAGTCGTGGTGCGATCAAATTTGGTGTTGCGTGTAGCCCATCCAATTGAATCATTTAAATAAAATAACTTACTATAAAATCATGGGGTGTTACAACATTGTCATAAATTATATAATTAATGAGTCCATAATAAGTTGGGATCTAGATTCAGTCCAGTCGGGTAATCATCAAGCTCCTCATGAAACCCATATAAAGGATGCTAATGCATTATTCTTAAAATATATGATTACAAACTTGGAGTTGGTGGGATATTGTTACAAAATTATATATGCAGGAAGTGTTATGATATAATATAATCAAGAAGATTTTTTGAGACACTTATATTCAGACACATTGATGGATAAAAGGGATTTTGGTCCAAGAATCTCAAAAAAGAGGGAATATTAGTGATATACTATATTGTAATCTTTACTAACATGTAGTAATTTTCTTCATCTGTTGTAGCTAAAGACATTTACTATGATATGTGTTATTATAAATTCGATAGATATGAGACTAGGTCACATTTGATTTTATTTATCCTAATTATATTTAAATACATTACGTACCATTCATTTATTACATAATGAAATCTGATTAATGTAATGAGTTTAATCCTGTAATTTTTAGTGCGAGAATTTGGGAGTTTATATTATTGAATAAAGGAGTGAATCAATGGATTTAATCACTTGGAAATAATATTTTAGTGGTGAAAAATAAGTGGAAATCCATTTTAGGATAAGTTATGATTCATTGATTTCAATGGGTAATGTTAGAACACAATATTTCTCAATGACCATAGCGAACTGAGGTGTTTCATGTTTTCTCTAGATTGGGAAATCTATAGAGGTTTTATATGAGATTTCAGTTTTAGAAAATATTAATGGTATAATGAAATGATCCATGATTGTGGAGGGAATCATATACCCATTAGAAGACTAAAACCAGGATTCCCAATAGAAATTTATGATGATGAATGAGACATCATATTCAAGTGTAAGAGTGGTTGTAGAAGCTCATCGGATCAATAAATGGTTGTTGGATTGGATCCTTGTGTATAAGGAAATGTTAGATACATGATATGAATTATAATATGGGTACTTTGGATACAATACCATCTTTCATTAGTGGTAAAATTCTTCTACCATTCACCATTTCATAAATTTTGTTTTATATAGTAGAATAACATTCCATTCAATATTATAATATTTCAATAGGATTGGGCTTGGTTGTAATGATATTTGATGTTTTAGGAATGTCATCACACGATAGGGAGTTCTATTAGAGTATATAATATTTTAATTGAATTTTCTCTTCAAATTGTTGGCTAACAATTCCTCTAGGAACAGTTCCAAATTTAAATTATAGGATTTTATTTAATCCATTAAATGAAATGGATTGTTATATAATAGAATGAAATTATAAATTATAAAAGGATATCAATAATTATATCTCTATAAACAAGATGAAATTTTTTATAGGGTTATTGGGATATTTAGGATGATCATTCAGGTCCAATTAACAATATATTATCTCACAGCATATTTATCATGACTTTTCTAGATGATGGTGGAATGTAGCATGTTACATGTCATGCCATAGTGAACTATTTTTTTAGAAATAATTTGGGAAAAGTACTATAGATTACCACATGAGTAGGAAATTGATTTCATGATCATGTTTGTAATGAATGATGAGATAATTTTCATAATTCATTGTAGAAAATAATTAGAATAGAATCATTAGTTAAATATGTAATTTAATTGTCTATAAGAAAAGGTATTATTAGGGCCTTTGTAATGAACAAATGTTTTATCAATGTAAAATACCATCTTATAATTATGCGACATTAAATAGAATTAGGGAAAAAATGCCTCAAAATACTTAATTGAACTACTAAATACAATGTGGCGTTTGTAGACTAGATGGTAAATTTTTTTTTCACTTTTGTATTTTTAATTTCAACACTCTAACATAAATATTTCTGATCAGTATGATATTTGGAGTCTGATAGGATAAACATAATTGTTTCATGAATTGTATCATACCATAATGAATAGTAATTCTACCCTTATAAAATATAATATAACCCTTTTGAATAGTAAATCATCCAAGTGAATACTAACCTTACCAATGAATGTAAAAAAAATTCAATATTATAGTTGAAAATATGACATAGTTATATCATAATATAAGTAAATAAATATTTTAAAAATTACTCACTATGTGTTCATATTTTTATAAGCTGTAAATATTTAATTAAAATTTTATGATTAATTTAATATTTTAATATAAAATTTATTTTCATAAAATATATTACTAAATTAATATTTTTTAGGTATGATTTTATGATATTCATATGAGACAGTAAGTAATTTTTCAAAGTGATATATGATCTGTTATAATTAAAAAATGTGTATTTTCCATGTATATGATTATTTTATTTAAAAAATAAATTAATCATATTTAGAAAAATATTATAATAAAATTGTGATCATTTATTAATTCTAAGAATAAAAAAATGGTCAGGATGATGTTTTGGGATTTTTCTGAAGTACATGAATGATTTGTGAGAAGTAAAATATCATAATTTAAGATTAATTATAATACCAAATTTTTTTAGTAATGATTGACAAATGATGGTGTATGTGAACATTATTTAGAAATTTTCTTGAACTAAATACAATATTTATTCCCATGAATACTCAACACATCCCATGTTGTGAAAATTATTAAACAACTTATTAAAATAATAAGAAAACACCACACACCTCTACTATAAACACCAATCCTTTTCCTCTCATTTCCTCACACATCT
The DNA here is from genome assembly GCA_963277665.1 of Viscum album. Taxonomy (NCBI): domain Eukaryota; kingdom Viridiplantae; phylum Streptophyta; class Magnoliopsida; order Santalales; family Viscaceae; genus Viscum; species Viscum album. Next base: position 766,749,246 of record OY728150.1, read on the forward strand.
CAATATTTGATACATGCCTAAATTATACCCAAGACACATCCATATACCCACCACCATGTTTATGACATATAGGTATCAACATAATACTATTATTAGGATCCTTGAGGAGGACCTGGAGAGGATAATTCAAGTGGTAAATCCCATCACTTTTTCTTTTAATTTACATTAAATATCAATTTAGTTTCACATTATCTCATCACCTACATTCAAATATATGGTATAATAATTCCTTTAACATAATATACTTTAATTATATCATGTTAATGGATTATTAAACATTAAATACCTCTATCACTCCCTTTTATCTTTAAAATGAAATTATCGACTATGATTTGTCATTTTACCAACATTATATGCGATGGCATTTCATTTTATTTGATGATATTCAGGTTAGTTTATATGAAATTTAAATGGTTTAAAATTAATATTATTTTTTATTTTATAACACATTTTTTCTTCTTTAAATAACAAATAATTATATTAATATATGATAAAACAAAATGAGTTCTCCATGTTCGATAAACGACCAAAACGAACCCAAACGATTGTCGTTAACTTTTATCCAATTAATAAACCTCATAGTATATAAAAAATGCATTGTAATAACATTTAAGATTATTTATAATCACTAATAACTTATAATAACATTTTTTTTATAATCATCATCATTTTATACAAACTTCCATTCATGTATACATATGAACCGATCATGAAAACCATAAAACTGAATGCTCCCAAACAATGAAATTAAACACTCTATCTCATATAGAAAAACCATATAATAACATAAAAATAACATAATTTTTCATATTTATGTATTAAAGGTTATATAATTTTTAATTAATGAATATTATGCGATTATATAGGATATTAATGTGAAAGAATCTTTCAGACAAAAGGTAAGTGGAATTCTCAAACCCAACTCTCCTTATTTGGGGTTTTTCCTATTTCACACTATGTTCTATAAGGATAGTCCTTAAATATCATTTATTCATCATTATGTTAACTTTTTTGGGATATAAATGTTTTATACTTGAGTTTATTAAAAATAAATTTTTTTCCAAAAGATCTTTTCTTTCAAAAAAAACACACCTTTTACTTCTCGAGATTGCTTCATCTTTACAAAAGGTTGATTGTTGAATTTAGTTAATCCATATTTCATTTGGGAACACAATATTTATGAATGTTTTATTATAGGGGAATCACATTTGTTTCCAGGGATAATATTTTATCTTGATTTATACATGTTCTATGTGGTATTAATGATAATTTAAATGTTATGATGTGACATTTTATCCCAAAATTATATAGCGCAATTTAAATGTTAGGATGCGACGAGGGAACCTAGAATTATAACAGAATCCAATGCATCAGGTAATTTTAATAACCTTGTGATTAACATGTAATATTAATTAACGTGTTTCTATATTTCTTCACTACTATGTGTGGTAATCGACCAATAAAACATGATGTTTTATTTTTATGCATTGCCACATTACCTACCATTATCTAATTCTCCCTATCATGAGGATGTTGTTATGATTATCTCATCCATTGTAATAATATTTCATGAAGATATATATCCTATTATTGGTATTTTTATCTCACACATTTTAATGTATATCCTCAGGTTACTACATGTTCTAAAGAGAACACAGGGGACGATAAGAATCTTGAGAAGATGGAATCAAATAAATGTTTGTGTTTTATGTTGTAAAAGTTATGTATGGTCAAATATTTATTAAGACTCTAATCATATGAATCCTCATTGTTTAATGTTTTTGTGTTGTAAAATAATGTAATGGTAATGTAAGAAAAAGCAGGGTCTTTATAGATTATACGAGAGGATCGTTGTTCCATCATCACTAAGAATAAAAAAATTGTTATTCGATACTGCACATAGCACAACATTCTCTATAAATCCCAGTAGTACTGAGATGTAATGAGATATCCATGAAAACATCTTGTGGTCCAATAATAAAAAGGATATTATGGAATATATCTCAAGGTGATTGATATGCCAACATTTTAATGCAAAGTGAAAATAGTCTTAAGGGATCATGAAAGAATTTCCTAAAATAATGTGGAAATGGGAGAATGTCATTATGGACATAACTACTAGTCTCTCGAAGACATCCAAATGATATAATGAAATGGGTTAGGGTGGATGGACTCACCAAGACTGTATACTTAATTGGTATTCAAGAAAATACTTCTCTTGACCAACTTCTTATGTTTTATGTCAAGGAAGTGGAGAGACATCATGGTGTTCCACTCTCGATTTTCATTAATCATGATCCCATGATCACATATAAATTATTTATGAGTCCTCAACATGTCTTGAGTACTAAATATAATTTCTATATCTATTGTGATTCCACATAAATTATTCTTACACACCAAGAAATGGGATCAATTTTATAGATTAATTTAGCTATAAGATACAAATATTGTCTATTGGGGAGAAATACAAAGAGTTGTGAATGATAGATCTTCTTTCATCCATGCATCTAGATGTTCAACAGTATTAGGGAAGAGAATATCTGAATTTAAAATTCATAATTCCAGTTCTTTTTAACTGAATCAAGAAAAATGAGTTATTTGATATAGAGAGATTAATTAGGAGGGACAACATGTAATATGGGGACCCACTATCATGATTCTTTACTTACTATGGAAATTTTATTTTTTCCATAGGATGTTTATGGTTTATTATTGGATTGTGGGAGTAGTTAATAATGTAATTTCATTAATTTTTGTGGTTTTTACATCATGGTCTCACAAAGGTGCATAATGATCTCTATTGGGAATACTAGTGGACATATAAAAAAATAGACACATGGGTTCATGAAAATACGTTTCCCCCATCAAAATGTAAATCACAATGATCATTGGACTATTGGGGTATTACAACCACAAATTATTCAGAAATGGTAGCGTGATGTTTTTACTATGGATATTGTAATAGAATTCCCCCAAAAACAAAATAAAAATGATGTAGTATGGTGGATCATATAAGAAATGATGAGGGTGTGATACTTTCTTCATATTGGGTAATCCATCGCAATTGATGAGTTGGGTTGTCTCTACATAATTGTTTTAGTTTTTTCACATGGTTTTTCGCATAGTATCAAGTTTAATAAAGATTTTCATTTCACATCATGTATTTGGAATGGTCTTTATCAAGACTTGGAATCACAATTTCTTCTACGTAAAGGCTATTATACATAAAAAAAATTCAATTTATATGGAACATTTTGTTTTTGGAGGATATGTTGTGATCCTATATTATTGACATCAGAGGTTTTAGGAGTAAACTTACACACTTATTGAGTTTTATTATAATATCTTCTTCAAGGAATTGTTCCAAATGGAACCTTTATAGGAATATTTTTAGGGATATTTCATTTACCTATTATTTCTATAGAAATGACTGTCATTTCTCATTGGACCAAATATTTTTGAGAAGAAATCAGATATGGTTCCATTGAACCGAAATTAGTTTCTGACCACAAATGGATGAGAGAAGTCATATACTAACCAAATTAGATTCCCATTGGATTTATGTTTAGACAACATGTTCTCCATTCGTTTTCTCCTATTATGGGGAAACAGCGTATTAGAATAAATGTATTGATATCATCTTAGTTTTTATATCTATTAAATACAGTTCAAATAATGAGATGATTTTTATAACATTAAGCCATTACATAATGATACAACATCATACCTGACAAGTTTTACATGTCAAAAAATTGATGATTTCATCCAGATAGTTCTAATGTGATTGAAATTGATGAAAATGAACTGGATGTCGATTCATCCTTTAAGGACAAGTCGATTTTGATTTTAGACCATAGTGAAAATAATATTCCACCTCTTATTCAACTATAATTGTTTTGTTGGAATATAATTAATGATACATGGGATCGGGATTCTAAACTGTAGAAACAATGGAAAATTTTTTGTTTGATTCCCACAAGGATGTTTTGTGGTTTATCTTGGGGACTAGTTATTTTATGGTTGGGTGGTTGTGAGCTCTCATAATTTTCCCAACATATTCTCCATTTTTTATAAATATTTAATATTTTGTTTCATATATGGAAACATTTTTTCCTTTATATATTTTTGTTTTTGAGTAGATCCATGGCAACAATCTGAGGTCTTGGGGAATCATATGTGTATTTAGATTTGTTTTGGGAAATATTTTTTACAAGAATTAGGGTGCCACGCTATGGATAATATGGCTATGTTAGAAGAATTATACAATGATTGGACATCACAATAAATATTTTGATACTGATACAAGGGTTTTGTGAAAAGGTTTGATATTTCACAGCTCAAATGTTCCCATCATAGGTTTTTGGGCATTTCATAATGGTTAAAAAACCACCTTAGAAGGGAAATTATTTAAGGGGCATGCTTTACCATAGGGGTGAATCTCATTTGGGTTTTCATCATAGAATTTTCAATGGTGGTGGTTGCTAATGATTTTATATAAAAATTTTCTTTCACCGTGACAATGGTCCTATTTCCATGTACAGTTGATGGACTTCATGTATTAATTAAATTACTACAATAAATTGGTGAATGTTCCATATTTTTTTATGGGGGTTTTGGCCTTCAATAGGTTATTATGTTTCGATTATTTTAAACTACTTTTGAATTTCATAAGGGAAAATTTTTTTGTATATAATGAGTATTTAATGTTGATTAATCATTTTTATTGTGTCATGGAATCCCTAGATTATTCTTCAAGATAAAATAATTAATATAAAAAATTTATTTCTCTGTAGGGCTGAAGATATGATTCATATAATAGTGAATCTATTTATTCCATATAATATCATCAATCATCCCAGTTATATGACATAATACATCAATTTAAATCGTGGAAGTCTTGTTCTTGAACCCTCCACATGTGGGAGACCCAATAAATACGTCGTAATGGGTCAACTACTAGTGATCCTTAGCCCCATAATATTTGAACCTACATGATTATGTGTAACATTACACTATAAAGGATGTCCATTTTTCATTGTGGTCTTCCACTATGATCTCAGTGTTACACCCTACACCTTAGTGGTTCTATATAGAGGTAACATGACACATGTACAATACTTTTTTCATATTAAACTTCTTCTTGGTCACAAATGTGATATAGGGGTAATCTCATGAACACCTCCATGTTGTTTAACATTATTTGTGTTGAAAGAACCTATATTTTTAATAAGAAATTCCCCCATCAAAATTTTAACTAGATTTTGAACTCTTTCAATGACGATCGAACTCAAGTATATTTGGTTCAAACCATTGAAATGATACATCCATTATTTTCTACACATAATATAAAATGATTTGTTGATATCTATTTTAGAACCCCTTATTGTTTAATATTTTTTATGTTGGAGTGAAGTGAATGAATAAAAAAAATTCACCCTCATAAATACTATATATTTCATGTCTTGTATACTTTTGATATAGGTGGTCTGAATAACTCTATTTTATATTATTTTTTTTCTAGTGTTTACAAAAACTGTGAATGCACTGACACATCATTGAATAATGAAATTAAATTGAAAAAAACTTGTATGATGATATTCATATATTTTTACTTATTTTACTATCCTATTGGTTCCATATTTATTGTGACTAGGATTGAGACAACACATGGGGTGAGCCATCTCATGAAATTAAATTGATCCAGCCAATGATTATGTTTTTTCTAGAATTCCAATATGTGTTTTTTATTAATTTGTTATTATGTTTTGGGATGACATGTCAAATATTCATATTTATTAAAATAGAATGACATTAATTAAAATAGATAACCTATAATATATTTGGTTTTTCTATAATTAATAAATTCATACAAATATATGAAATAAATAAGATTAATGGGATTATAACCATAATGATAGGTTAATAGATATATAGATGGTAATTATATTAATTTAAATTATAGATTATGGTGATTTTATTTGATTTTAATGGTATTTTTATTCAAAAAAAATACATGTTATTTTTTGTACCTATGGGATGGATGTTACATTTCCTTTGGAGATATTTTTTATTTGATATTTTCTTGTGCGATCAAGACAAGACAATGTGATTTATGTGCGAAAGGTACATGTTTACAACCCCACCTAACGGTAATATATAATGAAATAATTTCAACATAATGGTATGACACATGTTATTTGATATTTAATTTAGGTAAGATTTATGGGATATGATATCATCCGGGGGAATGATGTGTGTGGTACAATCTACCATAGGGTATGTTGTAGAGTCACTAGACACCTGAGGGGTATCTTCATGTCATGTTGAGGGAATGGATGATTTTTTAATGATACGTTGTATGTGATTCATCATCTAATGGAGAATATTGTTCCAACTTTAATTTTTTACCCATGTAATGTAGGATCCACCACATGTTAGAAATTTTTGGCATGGTTTCAAAGTAGGTTTAGCTGACCTTGGGATTTAATCTAAAGCTCAGGGGTAAATAGATTTATTTCACATCTGTTATTAATTTATTAAATTAATTATTTTTTTATAAATTTATTTAATACATAATATATTAATACATATTATTTTTTTACACTATTAGTAGTGGATGACTATATTTCACTCATGCCCAGTTCAGGTCACCATTTGAAACATGTACAAAATTCAAGTATGTAAGTATTTACAATGTAATTGGACCTTATTGTTGAAAAATTTCATGCACAATTGGTAGGATCATGAAGATGCAACTAGAAGTGTTTTCAGACTGGGGTCATGATGTCTTAAATTGACTATGTCAACTTTTTTACGATTATGACTTCCAATTGTTCTTCAATGAACATTTAAATTTAATATTACATTAGTATATAGTTATTAGGTTATTGGTTTTTCATTTATTAATCCTTGGATTCATGGCGGATTAATAAAAATGTTTATTCTAATTTTTCTTCTAAATATTTTTTTTCTATTTTCATGGAAAATTTATACAAGAAGGTATAATCTCCAAATTATATTGCTTACACCCTCACTTCTAGTCACCACCCTTGAGAATATGTGGCATTGTGCACGAGGTTATATATCCATCCCAACTTGTTCACCTGAGTGTGTAACAGTTTTGGGATGTTACATTAGTTTATAAATATTTATGATGAAAATAAATATTATAAATATTATTACCCCTGATGAAATATTTCATGAAAAATCTGAATAAATTGTACTAAAGGCTAGTGAATTAAATATTAATCATACTCATCACCTAAACAACTAAACATTTTTTCCATCCCTCTCCTCTATCACTCACTTAGTAACACGGTGATTGAAACCAATATTATCATAATATATATATATATATATATATATATATAGATGTACACTTCAATAACTAACCCACTATTCTATCACTTTAAAACAAGAATTCATCACGTTTTATGCTCATCACGTCCATAGTCAATTTTCCTTCCCATTCAATCAGATCATTGACATTCCACATCATTTAATGATTTCAAACTCGTCATGGAAATTAGAAATATTATATAAGGAATCCATTACAGACCTCTTAATTTTATTTTACCTCAATCTATAATAATATATTTAAACACATGTGGTGTAAATTTTATCTCCCATGGCTAGGTATAGGCATCTAAAATTTGTAATGTCTAAATAGACTAAATATAAATGTATGGAATCCTAATGGAGACCCTGGATAAGAAAAGCACAGACACAATATCATCAGCCATCAAATCCAATGTTATTATTAAAAATAATCTATAACCAATGAATTATTGGGGGATATTCAGATGTTTCCCCTAAGATCCCTCTTCATCTATAGTGTTGCAGAATACCCCACACCCTAGAAAAACCATTAGGGTAATGATTTCCCTATATAAGCAGATGTTGAATCATATTAAAACTATATATAATGATGACATTTCATAAAACAATACTAATGGAAACCACTAATAATTAGAATCATCTATAACAATCATCATAAAAGACACCAAAATATTTAAAATTAGGACTAGATCTCAACAATCAATCAAAAATAAATGCTCTATATATATTATTTAATTATTCCATCGTCAATATAATTTCAGTTCCATTTATAAAATTTTTACGTTATTCTTTTAAACAAATTTTTTTTGAAACATGTATGTTTCCTTATTATATTTTCATGTATACCATCATCTGATATTTTCACCATGAACCATACCTTGTCAATTATTAATTTATTCATCATTTAATAAAATTGTGGTACTCTACAACTCATCCTAATATATCACAATAATGATTCAAAAGATGTTCATAGTCTGAAACTGTGTCATGTATTTGGAAGTTGATTAGTTAGTACTCATCTATTCAACTATTTAAAGGAATCATACAATAATTTAATTATATGAAAGCCTTATTATAAACTCTCCCAAACCACCTCGGTGACATTTCCACACTATTAAATATATTATATTATATCCCACATCAACTGGTATTAAACATAACCAAAACATTAAGTCTCTTTCCCAATAATTTTTAAATTTTTACGAACCATATCAATGAGCCATGGAATAGAATAAAGATAATATATTCGTAGAAAAAACATTCTAAATAAAAGTATTGGAATATTATAAAATTAATGTAAACTTAGGATTTGGAATCTAGGTTATAAAGGGAATTGCAAAAAAAATGGACTCAAACTTCCCTAAATAAATTTTATTTAACAAATAAATGTTTTTTGTATGAAAAATTTAAAAATTTATTTTGAATAAGTTTTTTCCATTAGGAATAATTTTTTGGAAATAGATAATAACAATTATGAATCAATATAAACCTTATTTAGTGGTTGTTTAAATATTGTAATAATTCATATGATGCTTGATAAACAATAATAATCATCATCATACATTAATCAAATAATATTAACAATATTAAATTGATTACACAGTTAATATAATTAAACCAATTGAAACAATCAGATGAAAACACTTTCCAAGATGTTAGTACACTATCAAATAAATATCAAGAGTCAACACCAATACTCAGGCGATCACAATCTCCTAACCATATTTGTAATAAATATATAAATAAATATTAATTAACATCAATTTATTTTAACTCTATTATTTTAATTCATCTATATCTATATTTTTAATATTATTTCACATTATAAAATAAATTGACAAATGATACGACTATATGTGACTCTATATTCATTTTTTTAATTTATCATAATCCACATTACTATAAATAATAATATATTATGACTTACTTTTTCACTTTATATATAATTTCATGAATAATAGTATCATCTTAAGACATAAATTGATTTCAATAAATCAATTAAATAATAACATGTAATCAAAATTTCATCCTCTTCTCTCAATTTTTCAAATTTGTAAATAAGATCAAGGAATGTGTTAACACATTTTTCATCATTGATAATTCATAATAATTATTTTATTGTTGGAGTCACATAAAATTAATAAAACGATCGTAATGAATAATTCAAATAAATCAGGTAGAAATTTTTTGCTAATAATATAATTTATAATATATAATGAAGCATCAAGACATTTTAGACAAATAAATGATTAGAGAGATGATTGTGTACATTCTAGAAGAATGAAAATATATATAAATTGACTAAATAGGGGTTTCAAGACTAAAATAGTGAAAAAAATAGATCAAATCTTCCAAGAAAAGAATGATAAATTAATAATGGAATATAGCATACAATATTTGTTTAATAAATTTGATTCTATGATATAATTGCAAAAAAAAACATAGTCATGAATATATTTTTAATTCATAATTATTTATATTTAGATATAATTATCATTTAATTTCTTATTTATATCCCATTTAAATCATCTAATACAAATTAATTGAATGATATTATTATTTTTAACCATTTTTTGTTTGAAATCATTATTTTCCCGTTAATATTTATATATTTTTGCATTGAACAATGATCTATGTCATTCTACGAAAATATGGGATTTATACTTATGTACATTATTTTCTATAAAGAATATATGAGTTTAATATTTTCATGGTTTGATCCCATAATATAGTAAATTGACTACATTGACAACAAAAATACCATGAGGATCATGTATGGAACATAGATTTACCCCATGAATAATTTATCAACAGTTTTGATCAAATTCATGTATTGAAATTAAAAATAATGGACATGTCGATGTCTTGAATAAAAATAGTTTGATTCCCCAAAAAAATATTATTTTACTGTCGTGTGCTAATTTCATTCAATTTCATCAAATACACATATTTCAATGTTCATGGTGGTCTTCTCTTTAATTACTCTCTTTGAGTCTTAAAACTCACTCTCAACAAAACTATGCAAATTCCCACTCATGGAATCTACCAAAAAGTTTAATTAACCATATGAAAAGAATATTTTTTAATCATAGTCCATAAATAATACCAACCACCCTTACTTCTAAAAATTAATTTCATGATCTAAGAGACATATTTCATTATTCTTTGATCTGTATAGACAATGAATTTTTTATCAATTAGATAATTCCACCTCAAAATAAAATAAACAACCACTTAATCATTGTTAATATCACGAGTAGTGTATTTAAATTAATGAGACCATAAGATATGATTCCCATAAAATCAACCCCCCTATGTCAACACATATCCCATTAAAAACATGAAGCATCACATTCTACATCAAATGAAATTTCCTCCTATGGAAGACAAATTTCAATATCATTGACCAATATCTCTATAAATATTAATAATTATTCTATAATTTTTTGGAAAAAAATTAATTATTCTTTTTATAAAATTTGTTATAGGTATCTCAAACTATAATAATTCAGGAACAAACATCCTTAAAAAATGAGTTTGACCAGTAAACTCAAAAACACTGTAACATTGGTGGGGGATACTGAAAATAATCATCACCTAAAAAATTGGAGAATTTAGGGGTAATAAAAATTTAGATTTTGAATTAAATATTTATTAAATCTCATAATACTTGATAACATAATTACATTGGTTCTAAAATATGTTATGAAAATGAATACCACCACAGAAAACAATTACAGTCTATGTGTCCTCATATTCTATCTTATAGAAGACAATCATTTCATGGATAAATACCACCATGAACTGGTCAATAAATCCATATAATAATATATTAATCATACCCATGGACACCTATATATAATTTAACATATTTCAGGGAATCAAAAATAAATCTAAATTAATAGAGAGACATATAAATGTAGTATTTTGAATATCTTCATCACATAAATGTGATGACATTCCACATGTAAATAGATTTTAAAGTACTAGATATATTCTTTAAACTATATTAATAAATCATCAATTAATGGGATATAATAATATTTCATCACTATTAGTAAAGTAAAATGAGGAAAATCATTACCCAAACATAGACTAGCTTCTACATTCTACAATAGTAGAATATTAGCGACCCACTGGGATCCACATAGTCAAATGAATCCTCTCCAAATTTGAACATCAATATGAATTTATAGTGTCTGTATAACAAATGGTAATATCTAATATGGAATCATTGATAAAGTAGAATCACCCATTTAGAGAACTATCAGAAACCAAATATTTCACTGAGGTGGTAGTGTTACAAAAAAATCGAATGATATTATTGAATTCATATACCATCTTATAAACACAGCTAGATTTCTTTACATTAAATTAAATATTATCCTGTACATAATTGTATATAAAAACTCAACATGACTCCAAGACATTATATTTCAATGATTAATATACACATGTTGTTATATATTAACAGTGAATATTAATAAACAATTTTAAGAAAAATATGGAAGGGCATGCACTAAATAACACCTATCTATGTCAAGGATAATGTCATATATGTAAATCCATAAATATATAAATTATACCCAATTTTACTGCTACCCAAAATCCAAATAATAGACTAGAAACCCATCATTAAAACTATATTTACCTCTAATAAACAATGGAAATGCTATGGGAAATAGATTCCTAACAACACAATGACCCCATAAATATAATATATAAAATGATATAATGGATTTTATTTCTCCATAATGATATATATTATAAAAAGATACAATAAATTTCCATACATCCCATCAAATGATTAATTAATCACTCGATTTTTAGAGAATATAAATCATGTATCTACAAATATCCTCCTCCATGGATTCTCAAGAACAGAATGTGAAGCCATCCATTGTTTCACACCTGTCCCATTCTTTAGTGATGAATAGAATCATAAGGATTTAATATTCTATCTAAATCCCATCTCTCCTAATTTTAAGCTGGAGAACCCTCATATTTTTTCCACCCTTGTTGATATTAAAATATTGTTTTACCTTAAAATACTCCACCAATGACATGTTAACTGTAAATGAATTTCATGATGTCTCACTATTTCAAATGCATTCACTGGGGAACCCTTCCATTGTTTTATAATGTGAAGTAGAATTATTTATCACCCATTAATACTTCATTTCAATGGAATGTGTATTTCATCACATTCAATGTAGATTTCATCTCTTTTATTGGAATAGAATAATGGGATTTTAGTTACTCTTTCCATTGATTATTCCAAAGAATTTTTTTCATTGTATAGGTTTCCCTGATAATTTTATGTCATGTCAATGGAACGCATTACTGATGTTGAGTCATTGTGGATACTGGTTAATTATGGCACTTATGTCTAGACTTTCTAGTAGATCATAGTAGGATATAAACCTTTAGTCAAGAATGTAGTTATTTTGGTTTTCTAGGCCATGTCTAGATTGTAGGAAAAACACTCAAATGTATTCTTCCTCATAGGATCCCATCTCATGGATGCATATTTTGTACGAATTATAAGGAATATTATGTCAATCAAGAGGTATCTAGTGCCATTGGCACATATCATCCAAGGATTTCACCTCATCAATCCCTTGTTTCTCATGAGGTATCACTATGATATGGGTAATGAGTTTAGAAGATTGTTAAGACATATTTCAAAATGATCAAAATTCCCAAATATAAGAAGATAAAGTTTGTACATCCCTAGTATGGAGCACCTAAATTGTTTACCGATCGACGGATTTGGACTCATGTCCAGGAAAATTCATGGGGTGTTTTCCATAAAGGAGAGATGTTATACAAAAGGTGGATGGATCAAAATGTCTATGGGGTAGGACCCATGATGTGTTTCCAATAAAGGGATTATGTCAAAATATGAATTGAAATATCTAAAAATCCCCATGGGAACAGACTCCGGAGGGTTTTCCCCTAAGGGGAATATTTCACACCCTGAATATTTATATTAACAACCGTGGAGGTGGATTATGGAGGTATATCAGTATGATGGTCCCATACCAAATGGGAATGTCGATGAAGGATGGTGATGGGATTATTCATGGAATCATCCTTTCAAAAAAGGATTTATATTTGTAATATTTGGTTTGGTTATTACTCTTTCAAATTCTTGACGGACCTAGAAGTTATGGGGCCTCTCAGGTGTGTGGTGTTATCATACCAAGTATGTGACATGTACAAGATCATGATGACTGTAGATGTTGGTTTTACACATTAGAACAGATTCCTACATATCCAATTTTTCTTAAAATAAATGACCATGTATTTTTGAATGGGTTGGGTATTATACATAAGTAGGAGACCCAAATAAACATGTGGTTAAGATACACTCATGAATGTGGCCCACATGGTTTGTATAGTAGGGGTTACATTACATAGTGGCATGATTAAAATATTTTTGGGTATTACATGAATGGAGGAGGCCTATATGGATGAGGGTTGTCTGGGGATTATACAAGGAAGAAGCCCTTGGAGTTGATGTGGATGTAACATTTTATATTAAAATCTAATACCACATTATTTCTTTTCAGTGTGGGAAATAAGAAGAATTAGTAGACCTACAACACCTGTTGTAAAATAGGTACCACTGAGAGATGGTGTATGGATTAATAATAAAACCACCCATTAAAGGATGTCATTCCATATGGGGATGATATAATCCTTGATAAGAGGATATCATTATGTATGGCAGTAGGTAGTGTTAAGACTGTTATGTTCCAGTCAGATATAGAGCATATACTGCATATTTCAGATGATAAGGTCTGGGTTTAACAACATGTATTGAGTCTATTGGTAAAAGTATGTAATACATCATAAAACATAGAAATGGAAGACTCAAAACCTACACCATGTACATACATGACCCTAACTCAAATACCCTCGATGGATATGGAGTTGGAAAATATATGGTATGAATGTATGGAGGATTGGTAAATCACAAGGTCAATGTTCACATGTTTATACTGAAATGAAAGAGGAATTATCGTATAAATTATAATATAAGAAATTGTATGTGATAATTGAGAAACACACATGATATATAGAGGGACACTAGAATTGGGTGATGATGTCACATAAAGACTCATGGTGTAATTAGACTGGTCTGGAATTGACAAGGGAGATTTTGGAAGTCAACCTTCCCAACGAGGTGTCAACAGAATGGAGGAACCAAGGAGTGGACCATATGAAAGGATTCATAAGGAAAATGAGTTCATAAAGAGGAGATTCATTAAGCTAGAAGGATTCAATAAATTTTTTGGGGTTGCAATTGAGTAGGAATCATGAAATAGGGTGACCATGCCTCGTGATGAAGGCCTAGATTTGGAAAAGTGTCATCGTGAAGGATTAATTCATTGATACAATTGATGTTCCTCTGAGTCCTTATTCATTTTCGCTAGTTATAGTCCTTCATTAAAGTAATAAACACTATAGTTTGATGATTTGATTATATATAAATGCGGATTTGGTGATGCCCAATTTATAAAGCAAGATCAACTGTTGGCCTTTTGTGATGCTAAAGTGATATATGAATTTGGAGAAATTTGATAGGTGAAAGGTCCATGAAAACATTCTCAATTATCATAATGAAGGGGTATTTAAAGGAAAGGGGTTCATAATTATTAAATAATGATATAAACGAACTTTTGGACATCTATAATTAATTCATCATCATTAGACTCATGAAGATACACCATAAATGTTTCATATAGTCACGATGCACCATCAAACTCATAGTGGGACTCTATTCGGCATCATGTGTGCTTGAGGAGCCATTAGTCTTACATAGGGACTATGTTTATCTTCATTTTTCTGTTAATGTGATTTTTTTTCCAAGAGCTCTATTCCATTTGAGAATAAATAAGGAATTAAGTGGTAGAACTGTGATATAGTTATTGAGACATTTTGGATTCAATTTTTTTGGATCGTCCATGTTTTCCTTGATAAATCCCATGGACATATTAAAATAGAAAAAAATTACCCCTATCCAAATTGATGTTGATGGCGAAAGGATAGGGCTCATATTATGAGGGAGAATCATAAAACATTGATGGTATCTCCCTATCATCAATTTCATTAATGATGCTCTATCATGATGGAAATTCATGATGAGCATGTACTAAAAGGAAATCATTATACCTAGGTAGGTCATGCACCTGGAAAAGGTACAAGGGAGGCCTCAAAAAGTGTCAAAACATTTTATGAAGAATATATCTTAATCTATTATAATGAACCTCATAATACCTGTGAACACGTTTTTTAAATTCAATTATTAGTGAACCAGAAAACCTGAAAATTGAATTTTCAATGTAGTATAACCCATAGACCCCGAATCTAGCTCTGTGAAAAAAAGATTCATGAACAAAATTAGCAAACAAGATATAGATGAAAAAACATATGTCTAGAATATGATGGCTAATAAAAAAGTCAATGTAGATGTTTCTCAGAGGTAAGAGATGGTAGAAAACATTATGATAAGAGAATATTTATGAATCCCCTTGGACCAAGAATAATTACTTGAAATGTTATCTCAGTCTCAATGGGAATATCCTTTATTAAGAGGCTAATGTTTAATGTCTTTAGACAGAGATATGTTGTGTTCATTCCATTGACAAGAAGGGATGATCAAATTAACTTTTTCATGGGTTTATTAGGACTCAACTAGTGTAACAGTTTTATATGAGTTGTATATAAATGTATCATACACCCATAACAACAAAAATTCACTTTAACCATGTAATCATAAACAATGGGAAGAATCCCGAGTATGAGGAATACCCACTATAATACCAGAAGACTATCAAGGTGGGATTGGGGTCTGATGGAGGGATGGAATGATATATGATAGCTGCACTATGTTTTCTACATCAAATATATGTGGGTCTGGTCCTTCTGGGTGTACACATCATACAGAGAGTTTGAGGTAGATATGAAGAATATATGGCTTTTGAAATGGTATGACCATCATAGTTCCATGTTTAGAAGCCATAAGAGATCACACATGAGATGAAAATAATATGTTCACCAAAGACTAATAGATTCTATCTACATAATGGGGAGACTATGTTTTTAGAGTATAAGGACCGACAATGAAAATAGTCCAAAGATTTTTGTTATAAATCCAATGAGGAGAAGAAAGATAATATAGTGTGGAAGTAGGTCTTCAAAACCACACAGTAGTGGATGGTCGATCTCGAGAACCCAATCACAGAAGAAGATCCATAGTGGGACATGTATCTAGGCATAGGATTTATTATTTTTATTACCCCTTGAAGTTATTGTTTTGAAATATTTTCTTCCTCAATGAAATTTTGATGATCTATTTACAACAAATAAAATAAATCCATAACCACATTGGGTTCATTCCCAATGTAAAATAAAAGGAAATGAGATGTAATGTTTTCCCATAAAAGAATATAGGCAACCATTTAACAGATAAGTATGTGGATTATGATCAATTCTTTCATAACATCCAACTTTATGTCCATACATTCTCCAGTGCACAAACTGGATAACGCCAATGGCACTCGATTTGACCTGAAATGGGGGATTGGGGAATGTGAATCCCCATCCCCAAAATCATGAACATAAAGAAAGCTTCATGGTGGTATAAGATAACATATTACCATGTTTTAAAAAATAATATCCATATTGTTATCCTCGATTAGTAAAAAAATTTGCTCGACAGCTAATTTTTTTTGATCTATAGAACATGTATCATTATGTCATCCATATTATTATGGGATGATGTCACTAGAGTATAGGTGATCCAAAATGAAATGAAAAAATTCCATTAGGGGTACCCTTCTTACATGTAAATGTACTATGATCTTAATAAGAGAAACACAAAGCCTGTGAATGGAGTGATGAAATGTTCGAATGGACTCCGACATTATTGGAATTATACAGCCATGGATTAGAGCACACTGGTGTATACGTATTGGTTTAAACAGAGAATTATCCCATATTATACTGATATTCTATCTTAGATACCATTTATGGGATGAGGAAACATAAGCAATTTGGTGGATGACCGAAAATAAATGAAGGGGCCTCATGAGGAGGCCTATGATGCGCTACCATTTTAGGTCAAGATAAAAATGGATGATATATACATAGTATTATGTCGTATGATTATGATTTCGGAAACAGAATTTAATTTCATTCAGTATTGCAGGATAATTTCATAGTTTTACATCATGTGATTAGTGAACATGTCACAGTTTAACATGGAATGACAGGGATATTGCACATAGGATAATTTCATACTATCTTGAAAATGATTTTAATATCACAAACAAACATGAATAGTGTGAAAGAGTGAAAATAATTTTATCAATGAGGTTTAATGAGTCCCAAACAACATACAACATATCCATATTAATACAACAACAAAGATTTTAATTTCATGATTCTTGGACTTGGACCCTCGTGTTTATTTTCATGGAGTTTGAACCAAGGGATCCTTTATATAGATTGGCCACATCTGTACGCACCCTACCAGAAATACTAATCCCAATTGAGTCATGATTTGTGTGGGAAACAAGGAATGGTAATTTTTTTTTCATATCAAATTTAAGTGTAAAGTATTGATGAAAACAATTTTATTATAATTTTTCTATGAAACAAGGAATTGTAAAATAGGTAAATAACGAAATTCAGGACCAAGATAAGACGGGTGACTAGTGTGTAAGGTTTGAATGATGAAATAATCGGAAACACATTCTAGATGAATATACCATTTATGAATGTGGTAATGAAAATATAGGATCAACTATTGAACACATTCGAAACATAGGATTTGATTTTTTTTTCTTCTATATATCCGTTAGATAATTTTCCCAAGATGGGAGGTGATAAAAAATGGAATGAGATAACAATTGTTAGGTGTTCCATCTGAATTTTAAGGGTGATAGAGATCCTAGTAAAGAAAGATAAAAAGTGTGGAAAGGGGTGTACATGATTGTGGGATTTTAATTTGGATTCTGAAAACATTTTATTGTTGTCATTCAAAAACCATGGCTACTGGTTTAAGGAATTAGAGATTGGAACATGATCTCTTATTTTAATGTCATAAATTTTCTACCATGGTTGAAAATTTAGATTTATTTCATTTATAATATATGGAAATTAATCTAACCTAGGGAACATGTGGAACACAATTGGTAAAAAATGATAGGACCACATTATGTATAAGGTCGTATTTGTTTTCAATAGTTTTCAATGAAGATCATAATGAATTATATGAAGATGAAATCCAATGAAATTGAGGAATGTTAATTTTGTCTATTGTTGAACTAATCATAAGTTCAAAGAACTTTTGTTAAAGGTGACACATTGTTTAAAACAATGATTAATTGTGACGTATCATTAATGTGTGGATAATTAAAGAAGAATGAGGATTTTAGGAAGACCATGCAATTAATTATGATTGAATTATAACCATGAATGTGATTTCTTAAAGAATAGAATCATTTAATTTTTAAGAAGTAGATAATGAGTGTTAATGAAGAAGACAGAGTGTAGAAGGGCTTGGAAATCTGATTTGGCCATGGATTTCACATTTAATCTCAATCTGATGATGCATTGTTGATTTATATTTCCCAAATAACATTGGTTTTTAGAACATGTGATGAATTATTAATGATGTAAACTGGGAGTAAAGATACTTTTGGTCATATTTTGGGTTTGATTTGAATGATCATTGATACTAAAACATAGGGAAAGTATGTGAATTTGACAAAAGATATTACGCATAAGGCACCAAATGGACTAATATGTTGTGTGCATGTGCAGTTTTAAGATTAGAACATCAATATTTGGAAAATGATAGAGGTTCTAGAAAATCCAGAGATGTGCAAAAAAAAATAGGAATGTGAGAGAAAAAATGTTGCGCGCAAAATAGTAGGTTTAGTATTTTTTGCACAAGCATTTCATCAGGTCATAAATAATGAAAATATTCATAGTAATGTGTCATGTGAAAAATCAAAGATGTTCGTGCAATATGTGCATAAACTAGAATTGTGACTAGAAAATTTGTTGTGCAAACTATTTGGGTATGGGATTTTATGCACAAGGGGAGCCTTGGGTTCAGAAAGTAAAAAATTGAAAAAGGCATGAAGAGCGCAAAATAATCCTGGATGTGCATGACATTATATGTTAGGAAAAATACTGGTTTGATTTTTTTTTTCATAAGAGAGGCTTCATGCTCCATATTATGAGAAATAGAAGATTCATGTGTTTCAAGAAAAAACAAGGAGGGTGTGAATATATAGTACGGTGTGTTAAATATAAAGTAGTGTGAGACTGTTTTATTTGTAGGAAAGTGGTTATACATGTAGGGTCAAAATTCCAATAAATAAAACGCCAACCCCCTCATTTGGAAATTCTCGAAACATTGTCAAATCCTATGATCTTCCATGTGGTAAAATTTACATATTGAGTGGTGTGTGAAAAGACAAAGTGTTTTGTGAAAAATTATTTGTTGTGAAAAAATGGGATGTTCTGCGCAAAAATTAGAGTTCTGAAAAAATCATTTTTTGCACCAAATTGTGTTTTTATGTTCTTGTTAAAAGATTTCAGTGCAAGACACCTAGAAGAGTGCATGAATATTTTGGGGGTCCCATAGGCCTTTGAAATTCACTTATCACTCTCAAAAGGCTTTTTAAAGACGGAAGTTCTATGAGCAATTTGGTTTTTCATAGAGATGTTGTACCGCACACACACGACTGGTGTTTAATGTAACACTCTAAGCATCCACTATATGTTTCCCTTTGAATAATGAAGTAGCATGAATTGTACACAACAAGTAGTTTTAACACACCATGACCAATCAGAATACCCATTATGAATAACACCCCAAGCTTCCATGATATGTTTCACTTAGAATAATGCAGTAGCTTGCGTTGTACACAAGTTGGAGTTTTTACACACTATGTCCAATCAAACTAGCCTTTGTGAATAATAATACCTACATTTTAAAATTTCATTAATTTTATATATAAAATTGGAATTCATTTTTGAATTCTGAATATCATAATTTTATTAGGGTGAATTTTGGGAATTTTTTGAAAACATTCAATTTAGATGAATACTGAAAAAATGTGTTATTGATTAAAACTGAATTTTTATTTATATAATCAGTTATTTTATTTTAATTTATATTAGTTCAAAATAGATACATAATACATATATATGTTCAATTTAATTCTTTTAATTCATTTTATAATAAATTTAAATATATAAAATTTTATAGAACTTTTTACCGTCTTTTACCCATCTTCTACGAGCATTTTCAAATTTGCATAAAACATAATTTTACCGCTTTTGTGAGTTGAATTTAAAAACTCCAATAGATATTATTTTAATCAGTATGTAAAATTTTGTCCAATAAGATGAAAATAATTTTTGATTAATTGTATTTTTTGAGATTTATTGACAACGGTTAAAAGTAAATAGGGGTAATTTAGGTAAAAAAGATATTATAATTACCCTATTACATGTCATAATTCAATTGGATAAGTCTAATTTGACAAAAAAACCTTATTAATAAAATATATTTCTCTTTGGTCCACTTGTATTATATTATAACAGTAATTATTATTTTATATAAAGAAGAGTTAAAAGTGTTAAATTCAACAATTAATAACCAAACCATTATTAATATAGGGTTATACATAAGATATATTCAACTATAAATATTCATTAGAAAATTAAAATTTTTTTATACATAATGGTATTTTATTTATAATTTTTATACATTAAATAATTTAATTTAATTATGACACAATGATATGGCAGTTATTACTTTAATAATGAAATTTTAAAATAGTTGATATTATAAATATCCAGATAAATGTAAATTGGACTTCAGATAAATTACACTAAATTTTTATATTTATATAAAATTTTAGTGTAGATTATATAAATTTTATTCAATGTGATGAAGTATTTATGGATTTAAAAAAATCAAATACTAAATAGTGTCAAAATTGACATAATTATGTTTTCAAAACAAATAATATATTACTAACTAATATAATATTCATAAAAATATAACTATCATCCAAAGGACTTAGATAAGGTTGTATATGTTAATATAGAACCACATGGGGATCTCTTGAATAGTTATTGTATGTTTATTGACCATATAATATAAAAAAACAAAGTGACATGGTAAATATCAAACTATTTAACTAGGAGTTAAATCTAAAAGATATGGTTAATATGGTTACCTAAATCAGCCCAAAACATATTGTATGATAGGATTTCAAACCATCCAAAAGATAACCTATAAATAACTCATTTTGTGGAAATTATAAACCTAATATGATTTTATTATAAAATAATATTTCAAGCTTTTCTTAAAGTGACAGTCACCTCTTTTATAAAAGGGTAATTCTCCTTATCTAATTTTCACACCTCCAAATCCATTTGGCCATGCCAAACCCTTACCAAACATTCTCACTAAATTTCTCCCTTCATCCTATATTCATTCCTTTTGTCATAATGTATCCCTATGGAGCCCTTTTGATCAAATCAAATTGGAGAAACCGAAGAGGAGAGAAAATATTTCATCATCCCATTGAAGTTATTTTCATCTTCCACTTCCCCTTTATTTTTTTAAATTCAAAAATAGAAACCCCATTACCTTATATATAGTTTTATGGTATTATAAAAATGTTACAACCATATTAATTATTCTATCCATCATATGAATGAAAAAGCCACCATACGTGCGTACGTACGGCTTACCATCTCCATATCGTGGTGTTGTTTTTTATTCAAATACTTAATTATTTGGATTGGTATAATTATGAGTATAAATGATGTAAATAATAAATATAACATGTTTATGATTTTTTATGTATGATATAACTTCCAATTAATTTCAATTTCAACATCAATAAAATCATATTGTCGCTTGTGCGTATATACCAATTATAATCTCCACCAAAGCGATGAGATTCATTACCCATGATAATAATTCTATAATAATATTAATTTTATGATTAAAAATAATGGATATGAACATAATATAATTCTATATATAAATAAAATATATCCTATTCATAACAAACATAACTTACAAAACCAATCATATAAAAAAAATGTATCAGTTAACACCGGAAATGATGTTACTACTATAATATTATTAACAATGAAATATTATAAGATCATATATGATATCATATTTCTGTATATGATTCTTGTATAATTTAATAACAATGTTTTAAGTATTATACCTGAGGTTATAAAACCATCAACTCAGAAAATGTACAGGGTAAGGGATAATTTCATAATCACTTTATTATCCGAGGTTGTTTTTATATTGGTATCTAATTGAAACTCTTTATCTTCCACATCCATGTTTCTTAAAAATGCATTTCAAATCATTTTTACTGTTTACTAGACTATTTTTAAAATTTACTTATACTGTTGTTCGACATTTTATAAAATTGATTGAAAGGAATCCTTCTATAGTTTTCCAAACAAGGTATTATATAACCATTTTGAGAAAATTAAGGTAAGAATGTTTTTTTGCTTAAACGATTTGTGTGGATACTTTCCACTGCCATATCATCATAAAAATATTCCATAAAATATGATAATATTATTTTCAGAATAAATTTTTTCTTTTTTAGTTATGTGACTCTTAATTGATTTCAAAATAGAAAGAGGACTTTATTTCAAATAGTTTTCTTTTCATCTATGTCAACATACATTGATGGATTTTAATCTTTTCTGAAGTCGATTTATTATGATACAAATATTCCACATTGTATTGATGTTTTTGTGATATGTTTGACTATAGATGTTTTATTTTAACATCATTCATGGTTTACATATAATGTATTGACATTTCATATGTTAGTTTTAATACGAATGTTTATGTTATGTTTAAACCATTTCATGTGTGGAACGCATTGGTCATAGTAAGTGATGGGTGGATCTCACTATAGATACTTGATTCATTAGTGGGTCTCATGAGACAAACTATTTTCATGGAACAAGTCCATGACAAAATCCTATTTAAGTCTTACCACAAGGACATGACCATTTGGTTATGAATTATAGAATTATGCATTCCATCATTATAAAAGTGGTCATTGATATTGCATTTGATTATTCATATAGTATAGTATCTATTTCAATAATAAAATGGAATTATTTTATTTTAACTTTTACATATTATGCTGATGTTTAGGTTTAAAAGTATTTAATTTTAGTCTTATACATTACCTTAAATTTTTATGCTAATTTATGAATGTTTTCGTTATATTGTTATCTTTACTGAGCATTTGAGCTCACCCCATTCTCCATTTTATTTTTCATAGGATGTGATGATATATTTAATGGTTGAACGGTAGGGATAGGCTAAGGATATAAGTGTGGTCAATGAGACAAAATGATGTTGATGTTTTTATTTCATGATGTAATTTAAAACTTATTAATGAATCTTGTACTTCCAAATATACAAAATTGATCGGTCTTTTGGGACATGATTCCTTGTATCATGAAAATGTTATGTAATAATGAACCAACTCTGGGTAAATGGTGTCGAGGCGTTATTGACGGTAGTGTAGGATGTTTAGTATAAACCATTGAAACAAGATTTAGATAAAATCTGATTAGAGCACATTACACTAAGATAGACATTGAGGATTGGTATAGAAAAACTTATTAGAATCATGGAAATGTAAATAATTTGTGTATTTCATAGGAAAAAAATCCTTGTATAGATATGAGCAGGTACAGCCGGCTCGGGCACATATGTACCTAGGAGTGAAAACTCTGACAAGGACTTTCAGGCTTGACCTTGGGTATCCTGGTACACCACAACAGGCCTTACTGCATTCTTGGTTACGACACTCCCGAGGTATATGCTTAGAATAATTAACATTTTCATTACAACCCATTATGAATGATATATGAGTTAATTACTCCTCAATGAAAACATTTTTAAATGATTATGGATTATATCCATAAATTTTTCTATTTATGTTATGTGTTTTACATATTTGGAATTATGTATTGTGTTCATAAAGTAATCTATTGTATGCCATTGTTTAGAAATGGAACCTAGTGGAAGGAATCGAAACGGTATCAATGCATGTAATAAAAGATGGGACTTACCTCCTACTCAATATAATTATATTGGAGCTGGTGATTCAACTGGCGCTGATTAGCTTATCACCATAAATGGAAAATCACGCAGGTTATGTATAATAACCTTACTCTTATGGAGAACCCTGATCCACAACGTGGAGGATCAACATTAGACCACTTCATGTGGAAAAACCCACCAACATTTAATGGTAGTACAAATACATTAGTAGCTGAGCAATGGATAAATTTCATAGAGAAAATATTTCACACTTTGGGGAGTAGCGATTGACAGAATGTTGTTCTGGAAGTTTATCACCTCACGGGAGATGCAGATCAATGGTGGTAATTAATAAAAAAAGGAATATCAAGAAGTATTAAACATAGAATTGATGGAGTTTAAAGAAATTTTCTGATGAAAATACATTCCTTGTGACCATCGAGCAGATATGGAATGACAATATCTGAGTTTGAGGCCAATGGAGGATGAGAATGTCAGAATGTATGATTCTATCATTACAAGGTTAGCATGGAATTCAATAGATTATATATTTAACCCAAAGTGTAATATTGATCGATTCATTGAAAATTTAAATAAATGCCTTAGTCGATCATTAGTATCACAATCATTCTATAAGTACGAAGATATTGTTTCATGCACTATCAAGACAGAAAATGAATTATCTATGTCTTATGACTTCAATGAAAATAAATAGAAGGAAATATCTTATCATCACACTGGAAATGGAAATAAGGGGAATACCGGAAAAGTTGAAAATCCATTTTTTGGTAAATTTGAGAAGAAACACCCTATTACTTTCCTAAAGGGAATGGGAGTCTGTTAAAAGTTTGGTGAAAAAGTCCACCATGATCATTATTGCAAAGAAAAAAAGGTTTTCATTGTTGAATGATAAAATTGTAGAGAATAGGGGAATTATGCAAATGAATGTCTTAAAAGCCATGGGAACATACCTCAGAAGAGGCTCAGGGAGCAAGGCCATGCTTATGTGATGACTACTGTTGAGGTTAAAGCACCAGAAGATGTGGTGGAAAGTAATTTAATGGTTTCCCCATGTTTAGACAATGATTTATTTGATTTTGTATGATCACATTTTTTCATATCTTCCCAGTTATCTAATGAAATTAGATATTTTTAATTTCACTAAACAAGGGAATTTTCCTTCAAAACTCATAAGGGATGTAACATTGGAACAATGTTTTGTTAATTCATTCCCATTTGGACATATAAATATTATTTATCATATTATCTCATCCTTATAACCATTATTTAATTTTAAATAATCCTCATAATGGATTGGATTTTAGACCATGATATAAAAATTTATTGTAAGATGAAGAATGTTACAATTTTCGATGATGATAAGTAGAACTATATCTATAGATAAAAAACATCCCCACATAATTATTATCTAGAATGACCACCATTAGATCTATTAAATTCAATTATTATGGAGGAAGAGATTGAAATAATTATGGGTGAGCAAAAGAATATTCAAATACAGGATGTACATGTTGTGCAACAAATATGTTGATGTGATTCCAGAGGATTTACATGGGCATCCTCTAGATTGAGAAATTCAGTTTTCCATTAATTTAATTCCAGGTTCAAGGCCCATATCGAATAAACCTTATAAAATTACCATTATGGAATTGGTGGAAATAAACAAACAACATGAGTAATTGAACAAAAATTCATTTCTTCTCCATATTGTTTCTCCATGGGGAGCCGCTATCCTTTTTGTTAAGAAGAAAGAAAGATCTATGTGGTTGTTCAATGACTACAATGAGATCAATTATACAACAATAAAGAACAAGTATCCCCTTCCTCATAATGATGATTTATTCGACCAAATTCATATAGATCAATATTTTTCAATGATTCACTTTCGATCTGGAAATCATCATTTATGAGTAAAGAAGGAAACATTTTCAAAACAGCATTTCAGACCCGGTATGGGCATTACAATTTTACAATAATGCCTTTTGGATTGACTAATGAACCCTCTATATTCATGGATTTAATATATATAGTTTTCAATTAATATCATGATGAATTTTTAGTGGTATTTATAGCTAATATCATGGAATACTCAAAAAGCTACAAAGACCAAGAAAATCACTTGTGCACTATTCTGGAAACCCTCAAAAGAAATGAATTTTATGCGATGTTTAGCTCGTGTGAATTCATGATTCAATTGAATTCTTTTATAGGCCATATTTTCACTATGTTTGGAATCTCTGTTGATCCATCAAATACCATGGAAATTCAATAATGGCCAGCACCGATGTGCATAACTGAGGAATGAAATTTTATTGGATTATATAGTTATTTTAGATGTTTCGTCCAGAATTTTTCCCAGTTTTCTAACCCATTAACCAAGATCCCACATAAAGTGGTTTAATTTTTTTTTTGAAAAAATAGTGTGAAGAATGTTTTGATGAACTGAAGAAAATATTAGTCAATGATCTTATCTTGACTCTATCATCAGGGAATGATGGATTTGTTATTTATTATGATGCTTCAATGAAAGGACCTGGTTGTTTTCTTATACATAATGATAGAGTTATTGCTTATGAATCACGACAGCTAAAAGTTTTTGAGTAAAAAGATCCCACTCATGATCTTGAGTTAGCGGCTATATTCATTGTTATGAAGATATGGAGACAATATCCCTATGGAAAAAAATCTGAGATTTATACTGATCACAAGAGTTTGAAATATATTTTATCACAAAATGAACTCTACACGAGGCAAAGGAGATGACTTGAACTACTCAAGTATTACGATAGCACAGTACACTACCACCTGGTGAAGGAAAATAAAGTTGACGATGCTTTGAGCAGAAAGGAACAAGGATCTTTGAACAAAATGAAAGTTAAAAGGGATCCTTTTTCCATAGATCTAGTAAAAATAAATATGGCAATAACCGTGGAAGGGAAAAGATCAATACTTTTTCATGTGGTTTCAAAACCATTTTTACTATAAAGGATACAAAGTTATCAGACTGATGATGTGGATTTTCCATAAAAGATTAATGTTGTAAATGATGGGAGATTGAGTGAATTTATATATGAAGAGGGAATTTTGAAATTTGGGAAGAGACATTGTGTTCCTAAGATACTTGATCTAAAAGGGGAATTCGTTAATGATTATCATTGCTCAAATTTCAATATACACCCTAGGATCACCATGATGTATAGATATTGGAAGGAATATTTTTTGTGGGACAACATGAAATGAAAGATTACTGATTTTGTGTCATGATGTATGGTATGTAAACAAGTGAAAGCTGGATGACAACAGCCTGGAAGAGTCATGGAACCTCTTCAAACACCTGATTTAAAATGGGATAATATTACGATGGACTTTTTCATGGGGCTACCAAAGGCTCCTGTAAGGAATGATGAAATATGGGTCATTGTTGATCTTCTTACCAAGTCAGCACATTTTTTTCTATAAGATAAGATTTACCACTTGAATGTATAGTAAGAATGTATATTAATGAATTTGTAAGATACCATGGTGTACTCCTATCTGTTGTTTTCTATCACTATCCCCGTATTAAAATATGATTTTGGAAAATTTCCAAAAGTCCATGGATATTGAACTTCATTGGAGCACTGCCTACCACACTCAAACCGAAAGGGAATCAGAATGAACTATTAAAATAATATAATACATGTTGAGATCTTTCTCTCTTGACATTTATGGTATGTGCGATCAATATTTATATCTATTCGAATTTTCATATAACAATAGCTTCCACTCAAGTATCCAGATGGCACCATATGAATAATTATATGGAAAAAGCTGTTTCACGACATCTTTTTTGGATGATGTTGGTGCAAGAAAACTCGTAGGCCCATAACATGTTGAGGAAAAATTAGAAAACATAAAGATTACCCAAACCCACATCAACGAATCCCAATGTAGGGAAAAGTGCTATACGGATAACCGAAGGAATGATTTGGAATTTCAAGTAGGAGACCGTGTTTTTGTGAAAGTATCTCCATGGAAGGGTGATATACATTTTGGTATGAAGGGTAAATTGACTCCCAGGAACATTGGACATTTCGAAATTCTAGAAAGAATTGGAGTTGTGGCTTATAATTTGGAAATGCCTCCATGTATCTCCAATGATCATGTTGTGTTGCACGTATCACTATTGAGAAAATATATGCCTGGCCCAACGCATGTAATCACCTATGAAGAAATTGAACTAGAACCTGATCTCTCTTATTGGGATGAGCCTTCCAAGATTCTTGATACCATAGAACAAGTGCTGAGAAATCGAACTACTCATATGGTGAATATTCTATGGAGAAACTATAAGATGAAAGAGGTAACATGGGAACCTGAAAAACATATGACGAAGAACCCCCAGAATCATTTTATGCAGTAAAATTCTAGAAATTTTGAGGACAAAATTATTTTAAGGAGGGGAGAATGTAACACCCAAGGATTCCATGATATGTTTCCCTTTAAATAATGTAGTATCTTGCATTGTGCGCAACATGGAGTATTAACACAACCACGACCAATCAAACAAGCCATTATGAATAACACCTTAAGAATCCACAATATGTTTCCATTTGAATAATGCAGTATCTTGCATTGTAGACAACATTGACTTTAAACACACCGCGACCAATCAAACTAATCGTAATGAATAGTAATACCCAATTTTTGAAATTTTATTAATTTTATTTATTAAAATTGAAATCATTTTTTAATTTGGAATATCATAATTATATTAGGGTGAATTTTTGGTATTTTTCTGATAACATTTAACTTTTGATGAATTGTGAAAAAATTAATTATTGTCTAAAACTGACATTTTATTTAAGTAATTAACTTATTTATTTTCATTTATTTTATGTAAAAATTCATAATTCCTATATATGTTCAATATAATTCATTGGAGTCTTATTATAATAAGTTTAGATATAAAAAAACTTATTTCACTATGTACCGTATTTTACCCACCATCTAAGAGTATTAAAAAATTCGTATATAACATAATTTTATCTCTTCAGTGAGTTGAATTAAAAAAATCTAAGAGTCATAATTGACATTAGTTAATAAATGAGGTTCAATGAGATGAAAATAATTTTTCTTGTGAATAGTAACTTTTGACTTTTATTTATTACAACAGTTAAAAGTAAATAGCGTAATTAATGGTAAAAATGAAATTATAATTACCCCAAAACTTGCCCTAATTAAATTGGATAAGTGTAATTGGACCAAAAAAAATCCTAGGAATAAAATATGATACTCTTTGATCCACTTGGATTACATTAAAACATTTATTATTATTTTATAAAAAGAAGAGTTAAAAGTGTTAAATTCAAAGTTTAATAACTAAAATATTTTTAATATTGGGTTATACATAATATAAATTAGACTATAAATATTCATTATAAAGATAAAAATATTTCCTACATACTAGTATTTGATTTATAATTTTTATACATTATATAATTTAATTTAATTATGACATGATGATGATGGATTAAAACCTTAATAATTAAAAATTAAAATAATTGATATTATAAATATCCATATAAATGTAAATTGAGACATATGATATATAAAATAATTTTCATGGTTTATATAAAATTTTGAGGTTTGATTAAATAAATTTTAATTAAAGTGATAAAGTTATTATGTATTTCAAAAAAATGAAATACTAAATAGTGTGTAAATTGACATAATTGAGTATATAAAACAAATACTATATTATTAATTGATATAATATTTCTAAAAATATAGTTATTGACCATATAACATAGATAAGATTATATATATAAATAATTAACCACTTGGGGTTCTCTTGGTTTGTTATAGTAATTTCATTAACCATATAATTTAAAAAGACATAGAGACATGGTAAATATAGAAGTATTTTACTAAGAGTGAAATCTAAAAGATAAGGTTGATATGAGAACATAAACCTTTCCAAAACCTATTATATGAGAGGTTATTGACCCATCCCAACATTATACTCGAAATAAATTCTTTTTGAGCCATTAAAAATCGAAAATTATTTTATTCTGAATCAATATTTCAATCCTTTACTAATGTGACCCAGACCTCTCTTATAAAAGGGTACTTCCTCTTATATTAATTTCACACCTCCTTAGCCCTTTTTCCCTGAAAAACCATGTTCAAATATCCTCCCAACATTCCTACCTTCATCCTAGAAGCCGTCCATTGGTCAGAAATCCAACCTAAGGATCTCTTTTGATCAAATCCAATGGAATAACACGGAGAAGAGGTAAATATTTCATAAACTCTTTCATGTTCTTTTCATCTTCCACTTTCTCTTTATTTGTTGTTTCGATTCTAAAATAATATTTATTGTACCTTATATATACTGTTATGTTATTATATAAATGTTACAACCATATTCATTAATCAATCCATCATATGAATGAAAAATTCATCATATGTGTGTACGTGTGGCTTACCGTCTCCATGGCGTGGTCTAGTATGTTATTAAAACACTTCATTATTTGGATTGGAATAATAATGACTATAAATGATGTAAAAATATAAATATAACATGTTAAATATTATTTATATTTGATATATCATCCAATTACATATGATTTCGCCATCAATAAAATGACATTTTCACCCGTGCGTACGTATGGATTACTGTCTACACCAACACTGTGAGATTAACTCCCCATATTAATCATTCAAGAATTATTTTCATTTTATGATTAAGAATAATGTTTATAAACATAATATAATTATATATATGAATCATATATATACTATCCATAACAAACATGACCTATGTAACCAATCATGAAAAGGAAAGTGGATTAGTTAACACCTGAAATGATGATGCTACAAAAATATTATTAACAATGAAATATTATAAGATCATATATGATATCATATTTATGTATATGATTCTTGTATTATTTAATAATGATGTTTTAACTATAATACATGAGGTTAATATACTATCGACTAAGGAAAGGTACAAAGTAATGGTTAATTTTACAATATCTTTATTATCTGAGGTTGTTTTTACGTAAGTATTACCGGGACCTCTTTTTCATCCACATCCATTTATCTTAAATATGTATTTCAATACATTTTTATTATTAACTATAATATGGGATGTAGTCATTTTTACAATTTTTTGAATTTTTTAAAAATGCTTTGAATGTTATCTTTCTGTCATTTTTCAAACAAGGTACTTTATGACCTTTTGAACAAAATTAAGGTAAGGCTATATTTTCTTAACTTATATGGTAGGTTTGGAAATTTTCCACCATTATATAATCATCACAGCTTCCCATACAATCTTATAAGAATATTTTCAAAATAAAAGTATTCTTTAATAATTATGTGACTTTTAAATGATTTCAAAATAGAAAGAGGTATTTATATAAAATAGTGTTCATTTCATCTATGTCAACATACTTTGATTGATTTTAAACCTATTTGAAGATGATTTATAATGATACAAATCTTGAATATTGTATTAATGGTTTTGAGATATTTTTGACTGTGGATGTTTTATTGTAACCCCATTCATGGTTTGTTGATAAATTATTTACATTTCATTTTCTCATTTTAATATGAATGTTTTTGTTATGTTTTATCCTTTTCATTTGGGGAATGCATTGGACATTGTAAGTGATAGGTGGATCCCTCTATAGATCCTCAATGCATATGTAGGTCTCATGAGACAAACTATTATCTTTGCATAAGGGCTTGACAAAATCTTAATTGTAGTCTTTGAAAAAGGCCTTGACTATGTGGTTATGAATTTGGGCATTATGCATTCCATCATTATGAAATTTTCTATTCATATTGCATGTGATTATTACATTGGTAGAATATTCATGTGAATAAGTAAATGGAATTATTTTATTTTATCTTTTCCATAATATGTGGAGGTTTATATTTAAAAGGATTTTCTTTTAGTCTTGTACATTTCCATAAATATTTATTATTATTTATGAATGATTCTGTAATATTGTTATCCTTATTGATCATCTGAGCTCACCCCCTTCTATGTTTTATTTTTCCATGGATGTGAAGAAATATTTTATGGTTGACCTATAGGGATAGTATAAGGATATTTTTGTGGTCAATGGGGAAAATTTTGTTGATGTTTTAATTTCATTATATAATGTAAAACTTATGAATATATCAATTACTTACAAGGCTACTAAATTGATCAGCCTTTCAGGACCTGATTCATTGTATAAATCCAATGTTAGTAATAATGCACCAAATCTGGGTAACTGGGGTCAATGTGTTACTTTTAAGATCCTTGTTGTGAATTGGGAAGTGATGAAGAAAAATATGTGAAACTAAACACAGTTCATCACAGAAAGAAGGTAGTAAATTGATAGACATAGGTGTTGGTATTGAGGATTAAAGGAAGAGGTTAGAATAAGAACAGAGTGTCCCATCTGAAGATTTTCAATTATTTAGGGTAGTGCAATTGTGATGATTCTTTTCTGAGATGATCCTCATTACTTGAACAATCACATAGGATTTTGTGATTATGTAAAATAAGAGAAGAAGTATATTTATTTAAATCCATTATTGAACTAAATGAGAATATTTAATACAAAAGTGAATCAATCTAGGACTTTGATGTAAGAAATGTATCATTCTGAACAGGATACAAAGACATCCATGTTTATCTTTTGAAGATAACCTCATATTTATAAACTGACTGGGACTTCACCCAAGCTAGTGAGCTATGGGAGTCAATGGGAGTGACCCAAGGGAAGGATTGAACTATACCAAAAAATTTAGGCAGTGATCCTGGGACAGATTTTCTGTGACCGAACCTATGTCGTCCACAACAAGTGATGAATAGTGGATTTAGGTATGATAGACAACCCGTCGGCGTATGCTCTTTGGAAGTATCCATTAGTAGTGAACCAAGTAAAAATGTTTTGTGCTGACCATCTTCATGTGAATGTTTTAATTACTGGAGATATCCATCATACATGATTTAACTTTTCCATACCAACATGGGAACAAGAACCAATATAGTATAGAAAAAGTTGATATCCCAATTCACTCCCCCTCTTAGGGTGGCCTAGGGTCCTTCAATTGTTATTAGAGTTAGTGGTTCAACTATGTTAGATACTATACATTAATTATATCCTGTGGAGGATTATGTAATATTTTCTATGTCAAAAATGAAGTGCAATTTTTTTGAAGATTCATTTACCTATGATCATAACATTATATCAAGCAATACCATGACAAAAAAACTAAAAATAAAGAGAATAAGTATTTGATGATGTCCCTATTATCTAATGAAGAGGTTTTATTTGGTTTTTCATATCCATCCAAAAATGAAGAAATATTATGCATGGAATGTAAATAGATGGTCACTCAGGTAACCACCAAGAACAAGGATTTCAACATAAGTTGTGATGCTGATCAATCTCTTACCTCACATGAGCTTGCATGTGATCAAAACAATTAAGAACCTATCTTCATGATATTCCATAAGAAATAGTTGTTGTTATTTGTAGAATATTTCATTTCTTGAAAGATGAGATCAACCGAATGGAATGGGAACCTCATAATGTGGAAAATGGAATAGTAGGATTAATTTCAGAATGTATAAATATCTACAAACATATTGAAGTCTTTGAAAAGAAATAAGGGGTCAATAAGACTCAGGAAGAAGAGGTCCATGAGCTTCTAGATTAACCGAATAAGATCACTAATGTTGTGAGTTCACATTTTGAGGAAACATCCAATAAATTTAAGTAAATTGACACTTCATTAAAAAATGGTAAAATGCGTGAAGATGAAGATTAAATATGAAAAAAGGCTTGTGAAAGAAAATGAATATGATTTATGACCAAAAGGACATCCTCAATCTGAAATATCTAAAATTGGAAGCTCAGTGTTCTAATCATGAGAAGACACATATTGAGCATTCAAAAAGAAGGTGAATGTTTCTACAGGTATTCAATGTTCATTGGGAGATTATAAAATTTAATTAACTCAAACATGTGATAAGAAAATCATTACACCACTCGTTTTTCTATCACAATCTACTGACAAAGTTCAGTTACCATCCATGCCATTTGTACTCATGTTTCTATATTTTTTTCATTAAAAAGTGAATGATGGAAGAAAAATTCTAAACATGTATGGATGAGGAAAGATGATTAGATACCTAAAATCCATGCTCAGGTGTATAAGATGAAGAATTTTGAAAATGATTCCCCACATGGGGCACAACAAATCTAGAATAAGACACATCAACCATATAAAGAAGATATCAAGATATCAGGGTTAGTTATTCAATGTTGGTGCTATAACATAATTGGTAAGTGTGCCCTAGATTGTTGGTACAGTCTCATAAATGTAAAAACACACAAAAAGACGATATTAAGGGAGATAAATCTAGACAAAAAGAAGAAACATCCACAAATATATAAAAATCTGTACACTAAAAACAGATTTGGAATGTTAGATAACATCTCAGATGTGCATAATAGGATTGGTCACACGAATGGTACATCCTCATCTCAATAGGTACCCAATGATGATATGAAAATCAGATTATATGATATAGATATGAGAAATAATAATCTCTGGGAAGTATTCATAAGAAGTTTTTAAAAAAATTCTCCACATAAGACACCAAGGAATAATGTTAAAGATTCCTTGGATTCAAAATCCAATAAGGTAATGGTTGGTGCATCGAAAAGAACTACTAAGAAATATTTCCCTCTGAATAATCCATATAGAAGATCCAATATTGATTCCTCAGTCCCTAATAATATATTTGTGATTTCTCCAAAATAATTGGATAGAAGGAGTAATATGGAAGATTCACACTCTAAAACTAGTTCTAAAAACAAAAAGAATATTTTACATGAATAAAAAAATGTTCTCTGTGTGAGGTGAAATAGGGCTGGTCACAGTGTTAGAATGAGTTTTGAATTCACTCCAACCCAACATGAATTCTTCAATGAGTTGAATGTTGCTCCACAATATTTTAATTATTCTAAATCCCATTTAGAAATAAGATTAACACATAAAGAGATCAAAGGAATAGTGAGGTCCACATAATCACAGTTAGCATTGAAGATAAGTTGTGAATGGGTGATGAATGGAGCTGCTGGGTTGAGAGAATCATCTCAAACATATTGTTCACATTCATGGAGAAAATATGATCAACCTTATTCCCTAATTTTTTTGTATTTTATTTATTCATATAATATAGGTAATTTATGGTAAAGCATGCTCTTAGAGGGAGATCCTAATATTCAATTGTGAAGTATGTTGCCTTGAGTTAAAGATCATGAAGAAGAAGTTGGAGTTATTATCTCCATAAGTATCATCTTTAGTTGGTATTAAATTCAAAACTCTAAATATTGACTGAAGAAAATTTCATTGTAAACAGTTATCATCTCTCA
Source organism: Viscum album (assembly GCA_963277665.1). Lineage (NCBI taxonomy): Eukaryota > Viridiplantae > Streptophyta > Magnoliopsida > Santalales > Viscaceae > Viscum > Viscum album. Next base: position 766,785,192 of record OY728150.1, read on the forward strand.
ACCATGGTTACTCAAAATAAAACATATTTTACAAAGGGGGGGTAACAAAATTAATAAGTGACATAAGAAGAATGTATGTTCCCTTAGGTCACATATCATTCCCATTTAACTTAAATATTTTAGATCTATTAGTTGAAATGAGTGCAATGGTTTCATGTTGATAATGTCATATCACATTTTTTATTCTCATCATAGAATGATGGTGGAAATATCTTGAGGACTAGTATATGTGTTCTCATCTCATGAGGTATCCTTAATAGTAGATAATTCAAATCTCTATTTTCTAAATCAATTCATCTTGTTTTCGACACCGAGCATTCTCAAGTACACATAGAGTGAAATGATTGATGACCCAATGCATATGTGTGAACTAATACACTATATACTATGAACATTGTATTTCTTGTCAATAAGGGGGTGATAATGTGTAATGAACGTTTGAAAAGTAAATATGAGATAGAATGTTCCCATTTTGATATTGACGTATTTATTTCATGAAACGTTTAAGGTATTAAAAAAATAAAAGGGGAGATTGGTGGGAACACTTTGTGTATTAGGTAGTATTTGTTGTCAATAGTTTTCAATGATGATTAAAATGAAGGTGATGAAGAATAACTCCAATGAAATGGAGGAATGGAAATTTAGATGATTTTTGAACAGATCATAAGATAAAATAACTTTTTTCAAATGTGACACACAGTTTACAACAGTGAATAATGATGAGATATAATCCATATAAGGATGATTGAATATGAATTAGTACTTGAAAATTAACATGAAATTATTCAATATTTCATGAGATCCATGAAAGAGCATACTTAAATAATAGAATCATATTATTTTCATAAAGTAGAGATTGATGGTTGAAGAAGAAGAGAGGGTGTGAAAGGTCTTGGAATTTTGAAATGGACATTAATTTAACATTTTATATTAATCTGAATAAGATTTTCTATTTTTTATGTCCCAAATTTCATAAGTTTAGATAACCTATGACATAAGAGATATGAAGGAAAGGGAAGTTAAGATACAATCATTCATATTCTGGTTTTGATTGGAATGATTGTTGCTTCTAAAATATTGCGAAAGTATGTGACTTTAATAAAAGATATTTTGAACAGGGCACAAAATGGCCTAATATTTTGAGTGAATGTGGAGTTTTAGGATCATCACATCTATATTTAGAAAAACAAAGAGGTGTGCCAAAAACTAGAGTTTTGCATGAAAAAATGTGAATGTGTGAGAAATAATGTTGTGAATGAAATATATTGTTGATTTTTTTTCGCACAAGAAGTCCCTCAGTTCAGAAATATGGAAAATTAAATAAGTCAAGTGTCTTGGAAAAAATTGGTTATTTTCTATCAATGTGCAGAGAAAATAAATATTTTTCACAATAAATTGGTTTTGGGGAAAATGTGCTCTTGAGGTTTTACATGCCTGTGGTGCCCAGTATCAGAATGTAGAAAGTAGATAACGACTTGAAGTGAGTGAAACAATTCTGGTTGCGCACAACATTGTGAGTTGGGGGAAATACTAGTTTAATGATTTAAGTGCAACAAAGGATTTAGGATCAAAATGATGAAAAATGGAAAATTCATGTGCTGTGTGAAAAAATTAAGGGGGAGGGAAAATAGAAGAAGTTAAAAGTAATATAAAGAAGTGGGAGAATTTTTTTACACTTTAGAAAGGTGTTTTACATGTATGGTCAAAATCAACTATAAATTGGAGGTGGAAAAAATAATTTGGAATCTCTAGAAACTAATAAAACTCCAAAGATATAGTGCATAGAAAAATTTAATAATACAGAGGTGTGAGAAAATAAGATGTTCTGTGTGAAAAATATAGTGTTGCGTGAAAATGGAATGTATTATGCAAAAAAAAAGTTGACGAAAAATCAATTTTCATGCCAAAAGGTGTTTTTTCATGCACAGTTTAAATTTTATGCGCAAGACACCTTGAAGGGTGTGAAAAAATTTTGGGATCCTGCAGGCCTTTGAAATCTGCATATCACTCTCGAAATGACTTCGGGAAGAATGAAGTAAACCGAACCATTCGGTTTGACTAAGAGGATTAGTACTTCACCCACACGACTTGTGTTTAACACCCTCGTTGTTCAGTGAGAAGAGATAAAGAAAATTTTTTGCAAGAAAACATATATCTATATTGGGATAAAGAATTATACTAATACACTTATGCGTTGGTATTAGTAATTAATGGAAGAGAAGAAGAAGAAGAACATACTGTGACCAGCTAATGATTTTGAATTATTCAAGATAATATAATTGTGATGATGAATTGATGAGATGGTCATCATTTCATGAAAAATCAAAAAGGATTTTTTGATTCTAGACAATAATTGAAGAAAGAGATTAAGTGAAATTAGTTATTTCAATAACGAAGAATATTGAATACAAAAAAAAAGAATCAATTTTGTAATATGATGAAAGAAATGTCTCTTGATGAATAGTATATAATGACTTCCATGATTATATGTTGAAGAGAACCTCACATACATAAACTTAGTGGGACATTATCCAAGGTAGTCTGCTAAGGGGATTCAATGGGAGTGACCCGAGAGAAGTAATGAACAATTCGTAACCGTTTTGGTAGTGATTCTATGATAGAGTTAATGTTCCCAAAACTATGTAATATACATCTAGTGAAGAATAGTTGAATTAGGTAAGACCAAAAACCAATTGGTGTATGATCATTGCACATAGCCCTTAGTGGTGAACCAAATAATAAAAATTTGTTCTGACCATAGGAATGTGAATGTTGTTAATTTTCCATTATACATTATATAGGTTTAAACAAGTTCCTACAAATGTGGGAACAATATCAAATAAACTAGAGAAAATGTTGCAAAAAGATTCCCACCAAGGTGGTATAGGGTCCTTCAAAAAACAATTTGAATGACATCAATATGGATCATTTTTTATGTAAATACATTTAGATGAATTTTATATAGTTTGATTTCATAATTCAATGACTATAATTATGCCCAAGGGATAGAATGGTTAATAATTTTTTTGTAGTCCCCAAGACAATGTGTCGTGGTGTTACTACATATCCAATAAGGATGGGAAACAAGACATGCAATGTTCTATAATCATATAGTGGTAGAAGACTAATACCAGGGATGATGAACCACTAAGAAGAGGCAACTCGATGTACTTAATCAAGAAATTGGGTGGGAGCGTAGTTTAATATAATTCATTGAGGAATATATGATTTGTTGCTTAATTTTGTAAAAATAAGACTATTGCTGTGAACATATTATATGGATAAAATTATCATACATATAGAAAATATTTTATACTCATGTATCCAATACCATAGGATGGATATTAGTTTATGTTCTTAATACTAGGACCATGTGTGGGTGTCTCAAGCCAATATATGTAGTGTGGTTTCATGATAATATCAAAATTAATGATGACCAATGAGTCCCACACAACACTACACATTAATAAGGTGAATCATAAAGACTATATTGACATGTAAAATGGACTTAATATAAATGTTTTAAGGTCATGTTTCTTGGTCCATAATGGAATGGAATTCTTTATATGGGTAAGGAGGCACAACAGATTGATAAAATCGTATTGAATGAAGAACAAGGGGGGCCGATTCGATAGAGCACATTCCTAATAAGGTATGAAAACTATTTAATGACATGATTCATGGATTTGAAAAGATAAATTTTTTAGGGATATATGTTCCATGTGAGATGAATAACCTGATGTGAATGGAGACTAATAAGATCACAAACTACATACATACCTGGGAATATACATAATGAAATTTAATCTCATAATGCATGGAATGTATATATGGTAAAAAAGCTGAATGTTTGATGACTTTGTGGCTAGTCCTAAATAAAAAATGTTTGAGAATAACTATATATCACATTAGAATGGGAATCGACCAACTTATACTCCTCGAAAACTAGTATGGTGAGAGAGAAAAACTGGTTAGAGAGATCCCCTCTGATTATGTGACTAATGATTCATATGATTATCATGGTGGTATCAGACATTATATGGGTAGAATCACATTTTTATGTCAAGTGATGTGGATGTTTTCTGAGATTATGGTCATAGATTTTGGAACATTATGGTGAAATCTCTCAAATGAGTATTTGTAGTGTGGTGATATGGTTAAGAACCATGGAGACCCAATTTCCCATGACACAATTGATAGAAAATCCAACTCAAATGTATGGGATAATATCAACCAATAGTGGTACATGGGGAATGATAATATTAACATGACATGAATTCGTACCACATAATCCCATGCCACACCACATAGTCATAATGAGATTCGATGTTACATTTTAAATGCATTATGACTAAAATTTTATTCTTCCATAAAGGCCATAGAGCCCACACAGTTTCGAACATTTTAGATTCATGTTTCACCAACCATAGTGTGACTATTAGTTTATTTGCATGATGCTCGAGAAATGGGATACAAAATCTAAATAGGATATGCATAATGTGTTTTCAGGACAAAAGTGCTTTTAATGAGGACTATGGAGGGCTACATACTACATATTCATTCCTTATGAGGCATTCATATAGTTAAATGTTAGGATTACTGAAATAATACCATAATTTATTATCAAGAATCTAGGATGATGGGTCACTTGATGTGAATGAAGAATCATCAAAACTAGTCCCATGAAAAATGATATATGCATCACTATACATCCTACTATGGTTGGAATCAACCCGCACATATTTTTTAAAGAAAATATCCCAATTTAGATATGAACCATATATATAGGGGTACTTGTTTCTGTTTCTAGACTAGGATTGATGATTCCTGATGTCATTTCATATCATGTGTTTATAAAAATAAAGATATATGCAGTTCTCGATTATGTTATGGTATATTACTGATTCTGATTGTAATGCACCCTCAAGAGATAAAATTTTGGTATTGTTGTAGTTTCTTATCATGGATATAGGATGATAATCATTACATAGTTTACCATCATGCTATAAGGACATTGGTTGCTATAAAAGTAAATGTCTTGAAACTAGTATGTTGATTATATTCATTTTACAATAATTCTACAAGGCTAAAAAGTGAAAAAAATTTCCAAATGGGATGTTCTTGGAGACATAATTATAACTGGATGTGAATAAAAAACATGAAGGCTCACACAACACCAAAAACTCTCTTGGAATACTATAACATAGTATAATGCCAACTTTTCTATACATTAACTTGTAGTTTAATGTCTTATAGATCATAAATAAGACGAAATTTTTTTTAATGTATTGAATCATGGACTCAGAATATAGTTTAATGTCATGTGGATGGTGGTTATACCTCATTATGTGATGAAATTCATGAAAAAGATGTGATTTGTGGGAGGAGTAATATTCTATCCTTTTGTGGTGATCAAATATTATGTTCCCATTGGATAGACCTTGATAATTATATGAGGTCCTTCCCACATGGGATACAATATTGTTGGCTTCCTTTTAGGAATCATTGTGGTTTTGAGAGACATTATTCTATAACCCTGGAGGAAGGATAATAAGATAACCTTATTATTGAAATCTATTGATATAATGATCCCATGAATATCTAGATTATGCTATCCCTAGAGCCTATTTTCATCAATGTCTTCCCTACTCTATAGGATGGATTCTGTCATACTATCTAGTGTCTACGTTTTATAGGTAACTAGTCATTGTGATGGTAGTTGAATGTCAATGTGAAGGACTTATTATGTTCTGTACATTAAGTTATATGGTTTATGAATGGATGTTGATGCTAAATTCCCATATTTCACATGAATCTAACTAGTTTGACACATCTTAGAATACTCAATAAAGTAATCATCCATGGTGGTCTATAAGTATCCAAGTCATCGAAACATGTGGGATATCATCATCCCTACCTTATGTGAACTATGAGACCCGACATAAACTTTATGAATAACCTAGAGAATCACATTTCCATTAATAAAACAAAGAATAATTCCATCAATGCCACATGTGCATATAGTCTTCCTATGATTAGGCCCACTCTGGAGTGTGAAATGTCTTACATGTTGTCATATTCACTCATGTTGTGTACTATTGGGTAGGATAAAACATTAATTAATATTATTGAATAAAAGTGATTCCCAAAAACTAAAACATTTTTTTGTGTACATATAGAGGGTATTATATAGAAGAAAAATTGTTCAAATTATTTTTCTAATAGTTTTCATAATCATCTTGGATGATGGGAGAGATTACCCATAGATGAGCCACATGAATGAACAAATCATCATAGTCTGGGTATGTGAGAGAGGTGGATAAAATTTATATATAATCTGTTCAACTATTCCATGACCAGAAAACATGAGTAACCTATCGATGAAAAGGGAACTAGCCATCTGATTGTTAGTGCACTCTAGCACGGGATCAAGTTCAAGATATCTGAATATTTAGTTACCATTGATATGTATGATGACTAAAATAGAATATCCCTTAACTTGTAATCATGGGACATCAATAATGAGAGCTAGCTAGAGACTAAAAATGATAGACTAGTACTCAAACACATTATTGGTGCATCCTTAATAAAATTTTAATGGATAAAGAAAAAATAGCTCACGAAGAGGTGATAAATACAAGATCATAACCCACACTATTATCATTAAGACCATCGATCCATCTACTAGTTGGGATCTAAAAGGAACAATCAATATGCATATTCTATGAAGGCACAATCCGACCTACTATGAGGATGGAATAATCTAGAAAATCAACTTTCGATGGAAATTATTTTGGTGCTCAATGAGGGTTATGAAAGTCGAACAATGCTAGATCATTGATTACATTCTGTCGAATGAACCTATTGTTGAACAACCTAATAATCACTACCAATCTTGCTATAAGTATTATCCACAACAGGTGACTTAATATATACTTTAATGGATCTACCTAAAAAATTTATGAATCTCAAGATGATATAGATAATACAACAAATAATTCACTGTGAAAACAAGCACAAGAAAACTCTTATCAATTGTGGAGTATTTATCCTCAATTTCGTTGAGCATGTGAATAATATAGTATAATTTGTTCTCTCTACAATCATTTTTATTTCATGTTAGAGGGGAATAAAGAGATCATTATGAGCATAACAAATAAATGATCAGAGTCTTCCTGGGGACCTGTTGCATTTGAACTAGAGTAATAAACAGATACCAGTTGTTCTCCATGAAGGTCACCTCCTTCATCCCATTAGAAAGTGATTCCTTTATTCATGGGATAGGAAAATGGAATACATCATCTAGATAGTTATAAAATGAATCATCATATATAGCTGGAGTGGAATTGAAGTACTTGGAGCTCCCAAATGTTTCTTGGTGGAGGAATCAGGTTGATGGATTAGATCTTCTCTAGCTTCATCTTGAGGCATCTGTATTTGAAGAAAAAGAAGGGAAAAATCTCAGAGGTCACCATGAATGCACACTTAAAAGGGGTGAAAATTCATATACCTATAGGGGAGGAGATAATAAACATTCTCATGATCTTTAATATTTCATTGATTATGGTGTTAATTTACCACCATATCATCTACATATAATTTGAAAATAATCTCAATGATTTGATTGAATATGTTGTACTAGGACCACTAATAATTGGCCCATGATTTCATCGGAAATAAATTTATTACGTGATTGAAGAAGGTTCTTTGTGGACCCCTAAAGGTAGAGGACTCCTTATCATTAGGGGCCATTGATATTTAATTATATATTGAGAATCTATAACAGAAAAAGGGAATATGGAATCCACCTATGGCATCGATCAATATCTCTATCACTTTAAAGAAAAAATAAATCTTATTAAAGTGGGTTTTGATATACTAGAAGTTGATAGAGACTCTAATCTACCTCGTCTTCTTCCTAAGGTGAATTATATTGATGATCCATATGGATTACCAAAAATCTATGAGTAATTTATATTTTATTCCCTTATCAACATAATCCTTGACAATGGGACCACGAGAAGGGTGTATTTTCATTGGAAGAAACATGTACCTGTGATGAATCACCAAGGGACCATGTCGGATCTTGGTGACGTGATGGTCTACTCCTATCGTCCCTTCATATCTCCAACATAATACATCACAATGATTCTTTGGGAAATCCTTGTATTAAAGTCATTTATCTAGAGGAATTGATGCACTAAAAATCATTTTCATCAGGTCATCCTTGGTTCCATGGTTCTATTATGTTTTCACATTGAGAGCGGTGGACAGAACCTCTATGAATGAAAGATGATAATCTATGAAATCATATTCTTTTTATATGGTAGGTGAGTCTGTTGGAGTAGAGGGTTCATCAGGGCCAACATAGTCCAGGGCAATAATGGTGAATACATCGGTGGATGTGGAATACTTATTGTGGGACAAATACTCTATTGAAATGATGGATATATATGATATCATTCCAATAACACTAGGACGTCAACTATAGGGTTTGTGCTCAATATCAATGAAATATTAGTGGGTTGGATTTTTTATACATAACTTGACTCAGAAAAATAGGTTGTCATTTCTTATGATAGTATCCATGATTAGAACATTATATTACTTCATATGTGTGTGATGTTATGGTATCTCCAAGTCATGGAATATGTCAGATTAATAGGTAATCATCCAATGTTTTTTCTATATAAGGTCACAACCCCTTCCTCTAAAAAACAAAAATGAAACGTCCCAAATATGATGTCGTGGATTACAAAGAATGAATTGTAATGATGAAAGAAACATCTAAATATTATAATGGGTTGGTAGAAATGGTGAAGTTCTCAACTACATTGGTTTGAACATACATTTATTTGATCATGTAATAGATGATGTATCGATATAGGGATTCACCTGAGTCAAAAGGATATGGATCACCATAAATCTATTACTCTTGACCATTGATGATGTACAAGAGGCATTAGTGAAATGAGGAGGGAACTTCTATATGGTGATGATTCCATATCATACCGATCAATTCGTTGAATGTGGTATCCTATTAGATAACCATGAATTAACTGTTTTCAAGTAAGCCATCAATCAGGGTCTTGAAACACATCTTTTTAGAAGATCTTGGTTTGGTCCTATCATAACCCTAAATATTCTAGTTAGAGGGACTCAAATATTCTCATCTTAGTCCCAACATAGTGAGTCTCTCGATGGCATGCGATCTCCTTTGGAACATATATCTACTATTATGTGACATATATCCAAGAAATTAAATTAGTTGGTGATGTCCAGTGGCATATATTCCCTTGTCTGATGGAGACCTCATCTTCCCTAGATAAAGAGATATCAGATTGGTATTATTCTAGATCATCCTCTTCTAAGTAGTTGTCATTTGTAGTCTCTACCTTCTCCTGGAATTGGAGGGACATTTTCAATACCTCTACTATATACTCATGAATCTATTATAACAATGGAATATCCATGATGGTTTATAGCCTTTCATGTATATTGGCGAGGATCATGAAGACATCATAAATCAATTCCATATGCACATTCCTACCCATAGGGGGTCATTCATTGGAATCCGACATGATAGTTGTCATTTAATGTACTATAGGATCCTAGATATAGGAGGAAATATCATATTGGTAATAATATAACTCACAAAAAAACACTATTAGAAGTATATCATCTAGTATAGTCCTAGAATTTGATGAATGCAACCGACCACGATGTGGATGTGACTGTTTTTACTGGTCTCAAGAAAAAGTCATGGAATGACTTCATGCACTAGCTTGAGCATTTTGATGGTTCATATTTCATCGACTTACTCTTGGTCAACATCGATATGAGGAAGCATGCGGGTTAAAAGAGTTTTACCCTTCATCACGAACATATAAGGGTCTTCCTCATAAATGGTTATTAGGGGGGCATTGTCCTGTTCATCATCAAAATAATCATCTACTATTAGGACGACCATGTGTGGGATTCCCAACATTAGGAGAATAAAATAACATAGAGTGAGAGGAAGATTTGGTATTGGATGGGGATACGTATTTCCATCTCATTTTGTATGCCTACACTCCTAATATATAAAAGTTCGGGATGATGATTCATATGAAAAAATAGAGAAGTTTCAATGATTTTTGGTGGTTCATGTCAGCCCCACTCAGTGTAGATGAAACTGTGTTTGCCAAGAAATTATCTACAGTTCAGCTAGTCATTATACAATGAAGTCTCATGCTTTATGTGTTTATGAAAATATTTTTTCACTTCATCTTGGAGTGAATAAATGAACAAATTATATTTGTAATGGTGTCCATGAGTGGTAAGGGAAATTTTTAGGGTGATCAGTATGCTTGGTTTCATGGTGAACCTTCACTCTGGTAGTATCGAGATCACCTTCTCATGGGAACTAAGGGAATTATACAGAACATGGTCATCATTGACAGAATATGTCTGCTTTTTCTTTTCATTTAAGGGTGCCCTAAAGAATTATCATTAAGATAGTAAAGAGATTGACATGGTTCTAGAGCCATATTCTAAAATTTCTGTGGTTGTTCTTGGAAAATTGGTTCCATTAAATTCTATATTATGTGAGGCTTCCCTATATGAGGCTACAACAATCACTGAGCCTCTATTGGTGAAGGGTCTAATAAATCTATATGCTAAGGTGTATCTACGTGTTCTATGATGGAAGTCTCTACCTTACCATCTCTTCTTGTAGGAGTTGGGAGGGGTGATAGAGTTCCTTTAGGGAATGATTCAAGGCTTCCACCAGGCTTTGTGTGTTTCCAATGAAATCAAGGAACCCACTTGGGGTGATCTGAGTGATGAGGATTGGTAACATATTAGTCATTAAAATCTCTATGAACATATTTAGAAACTTCAATTGGGTTACTTACTTATTGAGTGAATATGTGGGTCATTTCCATTTAGAGATAAAGAATTCAATGTACTCATTGGGATTCTAAATTCACTTTCATAGTTTGGTAGTTTTAGTATAATACATTGTGTAGATGAACTGATAAAGGAACTAATTTTTTATGTCATTAAAAAATTGTGATCGATCCAATGTATAACTTGTTGTATAGGAAAAATATAGGTCCTTCCCATGAATATATGAAACATCAAATCCTAATGGCCTCCTACTATTATAGGGATCCCAAAATGGGCCCACACATTGGGTTAAAGCAGTTCAAATACTGTAGTTGGCCACTCATCCCATTGAATGTTGTAAATAATAGGTTACCAAAATTTGGGGTTGATCACATATCAAAAAAAATGAAATATAAAAAATTGTATAGGATGGGATTGCCTCTTGTGCAATCTCAAGGGCTTCGAGATGAGTGGTGAAATAATCTATAAAATCATTTTAGAGGGTGTTACAATAATTATGAGGATCGATGAACTATATTTCATTGATTTTTTCATCTGCTTTCTAGGAAAGATCTATGGATCATGGAGTGGATTAATATGGATCTTGAGTATGTTTGACATGATTCACAATTAGATTTAGTGACACTTGTTTTGGTCTCATTTCATAAGATCACATATATACCAATTAGGGATGTGCAGGATCTCCCAGATAAATTAGGAGTAACTAGAATAGAATAACATATGGATACAACTATGGAGGAATAATAACATCCAATCAAGAAGTGTTATAATCTAGGTTTCCCATGTCATGGAGTCCAATGCTAATTATATTCTAATCAGTGACTTTTTGGATCAATGTGGCTATTTTGGGATCCACCTATACCTTTTTAAAAATATCATATAGATCAAATGTATCTATATTTCAATTTCCATTATATGTATTTCGATCGACAGGTAATGATGATGTGGGATCTACAAGGATGTTATTCTTCATATTATAGTGAGTATAGAAACATGTGTGATGGTCTACATGATATTTCTCTACATCTGGGGTGGTATTTAAATACCTGACCATTTGTGAGGGACACCATCCATTAAAAAATTAGAATGAACGATTTTATCCATAATGATACCAAGAGGGAGGTCCTCAATATCAATGGGTTGGTTAGGCTGTCATAGAAAAAAAATGATGTGGAGTGTAGTGTACTCCCCCTATCCCTAGATCTAAACATATACATAATACTCTTTAATGATTCATTGGATCACTATTAGGATCATCAAACATCTCTGTTGGAGGGCCTTGTGGTTGCCAAGTGACGTAGGGTGCTAAGATAATGGGAATGCTTCTAACTCAATGATGCATCACTAATGATAAATTTTCTGGAAGTGGTCATATCATTAGGGATATTCAAATAGATATTCATAGAGGTATAGTTGTGTAACATAGATAATCGAGTAGAATAACCCATCCTTCCCCGCAATGAGGGACTTTGTCATATCAATGTTAGAAGTTACATTTGGACAAGAAACCCCTAAAACCCAATTTGCTGCTAGAGTCTTTCATAGGTTTTTTCTCAAATGCGAGGACATATGATTGTTTAGCCCAAACATTTAATAGTATATTATATTTTGGTGGTGTGACTTATGTGGATTTAAATTACAATTGTATATCTTTTGGATGGCCCACAACTTGAATCTACTATTCGCTAAATGTTGGGCCATCTCTCGTGTGAGCTGACAACCACATCATCATGTATATAATGAAATGAGTGTCATCCATTACATCATGTGCAAGGGAAGTGACAATGATTTGTGGATAATATATATTATTATCATTTATCAATTTCTTGTATTGTTATATATGAATATTTTTAGAGTTGGAGAGGAAAACGAGTGACGACAAAGACAGATACACCGTGAGACACTATAAGAGAGTGAGGACACACTGCACCTACTTGTACCAATGAAGGAACTTATGGATCCTATGGGTATTAGTATTTAGGATGATGACATAAATTATAGATCCCATGTCCCTAAATATGATGCTGATGTTTGGGGTTATGGTTCCATCTGTAAATCCCATAATGGAATGGAATCTAAGAATCAAACAAGATTGAAAGATAAAAGGATATTCGGAAACATTTTCCATTGGTGGTGATGGTACACCCTTATTCAAAGTGATGGATCTTCATGATATCACAGATATTAATAATAGGGAGTAATTCTATCCTTGTGGGTGATATAATGGGGAGGACCTTCATATTGAGTTGTTTAGAAACATGGAGTACATCCATATAGGATGTTACTAGAGTAGGGATGATATCCTCTTTGACTGATGATGGAGTATAGATGACCTACACTCTGGTTATCGATGAACCATAGAGGAAATATTATTATTTTTTGTTCGAAAAATTGGAAGGGCATCCATTTTTACCAATGGTACCAGTCTGGGGAGGGCCTCTGTGTTGACTGGAATTAGTCGAAAATGGTGGAACTCTATACACACATTGCTACTTACTTGGGAACCACTGCTAGAGCTATTGGAAACATGGGAATTGAATCCAAGTTAACTTCTTAGGGATTGGTGAATAAATACAGCCTATGTGGTTGTGGTATGCGGAGGAACACTAGGTTGGTTGATGGAAACATCACAAGGAAGAACTCCACACTAATTAGAAATGAAATGGATAATACCTCTACTTTGATCAGTTCTAGAGTGAGGAGGGACTCTTCTGGTTCAAATTACTGTGCAATGATATCATTATCATTGATTTTGTATTAAACTTGGAGGGGATATATTTTTAATATTGGTAGTAGTGTGAGGAGAACCTTTATACTGGTTGTCAAATCTATAAGGACCTACACATAAACTAGGAATTCATTTAAGAGAACCATCATAATTATTGTGACAACAGAGAGCCTCTACTTGGGATGGTGACTGCATGGGGAGGTCCTTTTTACTAAAATAGATAATCATGGGATGGCCCTATATGGCTATATTGGTGCTAGTGATTGAAAATGTTGACCAAGACCTCTTTTTGGGTGACTGAAGTGTTGATCATAACTGGGAATGGATGGATCAATTATCATTTGTCATGGTAATTTGGAGGAATGTGTCAATGGTGAAAGTGGACACTAATGTAATATAATATGAATCTTCTTTTTTGGTCATTCAACTAGTCATTGTCCAAAAATCAAAACCACATTATTAAGATATATCCAACAGAGAAGGTGTATAGTCCATAATCTCTTCATCGTGAAGGATCGATTTTTGTTGGAGCTAAAGGGGAATGGTGGGAGATGATCCACTTGAGTCTATGTGGGAAGTCACAAGTGTGATGACTCGAATATCCCCCACCTCCTCAGTTTAGGGGATAATGTAATCAGATCTTACAATGAAGACTCTCTCAAAGGGGATCAATGTTAGAGTGGGATGCGGAGGCTCCTGGGGCAGCCTTAATGGGAAATAGTGTGAATGTGGCACTAAATTCCAAATGCTTGGGAGGACCATACCCATTTTTTGAATCACCTCATCCTACTCATATGGACTTATGAGGGAATCCATCACCCTATTATTGATTTTTTAGTAGGGTGAGAAAAGGTGTGGGAATCTTTTAGCTGATGTCGTAGCATATTTCATGGTGGAGGATCTACCATGCGACATTACCTCATTTCCATTTCTCCAAACCCTATGCTAGTGTTCATTGGGTAGCTGGTTTACTATGAATGATGTTCTTAGAAGAAAGTGGATTTAGGTACAAGTATCTATAGTAGTAAAACAATTTTCTATCCCTCAATATGGTCCCTAGTGATGGATAGAAATACCATATTACTTACTAATTTTATAATGTATCAAACATTACTGGTGTCCATGTTGAGGAGAAAATATTCAGGACAGGTTCACAATTACAATTTCCATCACTTTCATAGATGTGCAACACTATGTGTTTTGATGCATTTTTACCTGCAATTATTTCCCTATATTACCACATTACACTGGTGGGATACATTCATCAAATTAAATAGTTATGTAAGCTCCCTGATCGAAACATGACGATGAAATTTTGTTTCCTACTTCAATGGATTCCGCCTAGAAATTCATTTCCTAGTTTGGGTATACATCATAGAGTTAATTAATGTTTAGGATAGTCATTCCTGGTACCATCTAATTGTAGTTTCTTTTTAATTAAGATTATTTTTTCTAGATGTTTGAGTGGGTCTTTACTGGGAAACATCCATCAGTCGGGAGAGTAGTAAAATTGGGAATCATTGGCATGTCTAGACACTAGGAACATTCGTCACCTCTTTTCCTCCCAATATGGGGAATCTCATGGAGATATATTAGGTGAAAAATCCAAAGAAACATGTATTGATCAGGATGAATTTGATTCCATAGGCAGATATATTCTCTTTCATTAACTTATTTCAAATAACTTTTTTTGTAAGGTATCATTATGATATGGGTTTTGATTTTAGCATACTGTGGAGATGGATTTGAGACTGATCAGATCTCCCAATGAAGGATGATCACAGAGTTATGTCTCATAGAGGGAGCACCTAAAACATTTTCCGATTGATGGATCTGGATACGCATGGTGGAAGATCCAAGAGGTGTTTCCCTTAAAGAGATGATGACACACAATGAAGGTGGGTGGATCAGAATTCTTATCAGGGAGGACGTGAGAGGTGTGTCCAATAAAGGGATGATGTCACACTGTGGGGGAAGATGTTAAAAACACTATTAAATATGGAACCATGAGGTGTGTCCCATAAAGGGAAAATTTCACACCATTATGGTTGGTCTGAACATACTTATAGGATGTTTTGGGAGGTACATCCATTGGATAGAGCACCATGGTTTTCCATTGGTAGAAATTGATCCTTAAATATGAATCCTACATACCGTCCAAAAAAGATAGTGATCAATACATATGTAGTTTTATGATATAGTTGAACTTCTAATGACAGTACCAGTCCATGCAGTTTGTCATCAAGCGGTAAGGAAACTCGTGTCAGTGAGGGGGTGTGGATGAAGGATGGTGTGAGTCATATACACGGAATATTCAATTTACAAGATGATTTTTCTCAGTTTTATTTTTGGTATGGATTTCACATATCTATACCCAATGGTCCTAGAAGAGATGGGGCCTCCCATGAGATTTACAAAATCATTCTAGGGATGTGACTTGAAGGACATCAGAATGGATGTAGATGTTGGCTTTGGACCTTGGGGAGTTGTTCATCATATCAGAATCAGTTTGGAATCAATTCCCATATACTGTGGAATAGTAATTTCCTAAATCCTAATGAGCATTCCCAAAGGATCATGTATTAGGGGAAAAAATTAACGAATACCATATTTGTGATTAAAGTTGTGGATTATATGTAGGAGCATACCATTTGAATGATGGTTTAGTCTTACAACTGTGGAGATGGTCAAAATAGATGGTTGTTAGTTGGGGCATACACTTGGGATTGGTCCATGTAGTATAAGTGGCTTTAATAGCTACAAGTAACCTATAATCCCATATTATTCATGATCGGTTTGATAATCAAAAAAAGACATTGACCTGATTCTCAAATCATAAATGAAGTTCCAACTAGAGATGGTGTGGATATTATAAAAGAAGCTTCCCTCGGAGGGTCTCATTTCATCTAGGGGTGATATATTTCATTTTATTAAAATTAATTTACCTATGAGATTATGTGGTGTGAATTCCATTCCATACCACTCACATAAAATGAATCCTATGCTTATTTCATTGGGTAATGTCACAGTTTAACGTCATGTGTTGGGGACATTTGTAATGTATAGTTTTCTGTCATGTAGCTATGATTGATTTTTTCCTAAGGAGAGGCTTCATGGTAGATGAGAGAAAATTTGGGGATATATTTGGGAATATTTATGTCTATCCTATGGGGATTTATTGGTGTGAGGAAGTGGAAATGGAGGATCCCTTTTATAATGAAGGAGGAGTATAATCTCATATAATATTTTGTATGAAAGTAACCCCACAAACATTTTCTTATTGAATGTGGATAAATAACGATCCAATGTAGAGAAAATTGAGGTTATAGACTATTTTTGGAAATCAAATTTCTTTTAGAAAAGTGTATTTGTCATTTTTGGAATTAAGGTTACATTTTAGTCCCTTATTAAGCTTAATTTAACCATAATTGTTGTAATTAATTTTAAATACATCACCAATCTTATTGGTATTAAACATAGTATAACATAAAAGAAATATAAATTATTATAATTCAAAATATGGAATCCATTTTTCAAAATTCCAATATTAGAATTGTTAGATATTATTTTATGTATGTTCTCATATTCAGGTCAACAATGCAGGTTTCTAACATTAAAATATTAAAAAGTTTCACATGTTTCAATAGTTAATTTAAATTGATATTTATTATAATTAACTATATTGGATTTACTGATATAAATATTATATAATTATTCATTGAAACAATTTTAAAATATAATTTATAATTATAAATAAATTATATGAAAAATAATTTTTCTAATAAAATATAGTATTTTTTTTAATTCATTAACAAATAAACCATATAGAAAATTAACAAAAAATTATCATAACATAATTTTAATTCTTATATTACAATAATGATGTTTATTTTAACATATTAAATATAAATATGTTCGAAAAATTTGATTTCAAAAGAGTTATCCAAGAAATGGTTAGAAAACATCATTAATATAGGTTTTTATGTATAAAATTTGGTTTCTTCTAATCTTGTGTCCATCAAATATATTGGATAAATATAAAAAATATTTTATTGAATGTATAAAAATATTCATTAAAATACTAATACATTTTAATTGGGATTAATTTAATTTATTGGGATTAAAAAAAATTGTGTGCATACTAATATTTTTTCTGTAAAAATAATCCCTTAATATTTAATTTTGTTATTATATTCATTGGAAATAATTTGTAATCAATTAAGTCATGTTATATTTGTTGAATACAATAAATTTTCATATATTAGTTAATAACATTCATTCTATCAAAATTTTAACTACTATGTTGTATATTATTATTTTATTATTATTATTTTAATAATATATTAATGTTCAGTAACACTTGGTGTTTCTTGTTACAAAATCCATTGAAGAACGTTATTATCTCATGTAAATCCACCTATCCATGGTGTTCCAATTAGATAAATATTAAATTTATGTTTTTTGTAGTGCATGTAATGCAAAAAAAAGTTCTTTAATATAAAATAAACTGTTTATAGTGATGCATGAAATGAAAAATATCATAAATATTAAATTAACTGAAAAATAATTTTTTCACAAAATATCGAGGTGTTACATTATACCCCCATTAAAATGGATTTCACCCTTTAAATTATTCTGTGTTATCAAAGGTTTAATACTTGAATTTACATTCATAGAAACCAACATTGTAAAATGAAATGCTTAAACTAACATTAAAATGGGATGTTGAAACCATAACTGTTATCCAGAGTAACATATAACAATGTTTCCGCACTGGACAACATAGGTTTGGAGTGAGTAATAGACATAGAAGAAAAGACTAAATTTTTATATGGAGTTATTTTATACTTCAATCAAAAATAATTAAATGATAAAATAATATTTGAGGGCCTTAATGTCCTAAATCAGTATTGATTTGCAAGGCCATCAGTTCAACAAAAATTATTGAATTAAGAAAACATTCTATTTGATCACCAATATAACTAGGGGTAATTATTGATATATTTCTATAAATATAATTTAATAATTTGGTTTTGAATTGGTTAATTTATTATAAATCTATTACCTCATGGAATAAATGTCCAAAAATTAACTTTGATATACTTTTAACAAATCATTAGACCCATAAATGAATGATAAGTCTAACTA
The DNA here is from genome assembly GCA_963277665.1 of Viscum album. Lineage (NCBI taxonomy): Eukaryota > Viridiplantae > Streptophyta > Magnoliopsida > Santalales > Viscaceae > Viscum > Viscum album. The sequence continues at coordinate 766,803,958 of OY728150.1, forward strand.
TTTTCCTTTTAAAATTCAATATCCATAATCTATACACCTAAAAAAATAATAAATTAGAATTATTTTTATTTCATCCAAAAATTTATATATTAGAAAAGAAATCATTTAGAATAGTGGTAGGAGTTAAACACTTATCATCATTTTATCATGGTTTCATGACCCGTGGCTATAACTACCCTGCTCATTATTTCTGTAACACCCCATGCTTTTATGGTATGCTTCCCTTTGAATAATATAGTAGCGTGTTTTGTACGCGACTTCGAGTTCTAACACACACACCACAACCAATAAAACTAGCCATTATGAATAGTAATACCCAATTTCTGAAATTTTATAAATTTTATCATTCAAAATGGACTTTATTTTTGGATTCATTATATCGATATTAGCCTAGGGTAAAATTTTGGTATTTTTTTGAAAACTTTCAATTTTTGATGAATAGTGAAAAAACACAGAGTTATAGTTTAAAACTAAATTGTTATTTAAAAAATTATTTATTTTATTTTAATTTAATTAAGGTCAAAATAGATACATGATACCTATATAAGTTAAATGTAATTAATTGGAGTTAGTTTAGAATAATTTTAGATATATAAAATTTGTTTTGAACTTTTCACCGTCTTTTACCCACCTCTTAGGAGAATTTGGAAATTCACATAAAAATTAATTTTACCGCTTCATTTAGTGGAATTTTTAAAATCCGAGAGACACGGTTAATATCATGGAGTATAATGTGGTTCATTGAGATGAAAATAATTTTTTGTGAATAATAAATTTTTACCTTTATTTACCACAGTTAAAAGTAAATAGGGTAATTAGGGGTAAAAATGATATTAATATTACCCTAACACGTGTCCTAATTCTATTGGACAAGTGTATCTCAACCAGAAACAACCTTAGGAATAAAATATTATCATTTAGGTCCACATGGATTAGATTAGGTCATTTATTATTATATAATTCCAAGAAGAGTTAAAAGAGTTAAAATCAATTTTTATTTACTAAAACATTTTTAATAGAGGGTTATACATAAGATAAAATCAATTGTAAATATTCATTAAAAATATAAAAGGATTTCCTACAGAATGCTATTTTATTTATAATTTTTAGACATTAACTAATTTAATTTATTTTTGACACAATGGTGATGCAGTAATTACCTAATTAATGAAATATAAAAATAATTGATATTATAAATATAAAAATAAATGTAATTTGAGACACGTTATTAATTACACTAATTTTCTAGGATACTATGACATATTATAATTGATTATAAAAAAAATTTCGATTTAATAATGATGTTATGAATTTATCAAAAACAAATTACCCAATACTGTCAAAATTGACATAATAAGTTTTTAAAACAAATATTATATTATTAATTTATATTCAATTACTAAAAATATAAGTTTCATCCAGGATACTTATATCATGATATTTGTTTCATTAATAGACCACTTGGGGGTCTCTTGGAGGTATATAGATTGTTTATTAACTATATAATATAAAAATACAATGTGACGTGGTAAGTGTCAAACTAATTAACTAAGAGTTAACACTAAAAGATAAGGTTAATATAATTACCCAATCCTTCCTAAATTTTATTGGATGAGTGGTTTTTCACCCATCCCAACATTAGACTTTAAATAATACTATTTTGTGCCATTATAAACTGAATATTAATTTATTATAAAATAATATTTCTAGCTTTTCCAAAGGTGCCCCTCACCCCTCTTATTAAAGGGAACTCCCCCTTCTCACTAATTCACACATTCAAAGTATTTTGGCTAGGCCAAAACCTTCCCAAATACTCTCTCAACTTCCCTAAATTCATCTTAGAGGCCCTAGTTTGATCATAAATTCAACCTTAGGAGCCCTTTTGATCAAATCAAAAGGAAGAACCCGAAGAAGAGGTAATGTTTTCACCACCCAATTTCATGTTACTTTCTTCTTCAACTTCTTTTTTCTTTGTTATTACCACTCTAAAATAATAACTCTAGTATATTATATATACTGTGATTTTATTATAAATATGGTAGAACCATATTCAGTATTCTATCCATCCATTGAATGACATGTCACCATACATGTGTACGTACGGCTTACCGCCTCTACGTCGTGGGGTAATTGTTATTCAATAAATTATTAGTTGGATGAGTATAATAATGATGTGTAATTCATGTAAATAATAAATATAACATTATAATTATTCTGTATATATTATATACCATCCAATTATATATTATTTTAATATCAAAAGAATGATATTGTCGCTCGTGCGTACGTACGGACTACCGTCTCCACGAACGCGATGAGATTCATTCCCCATCATATCAATTCAAGACTAATTCTAATTTAATGATTAAAAATAATGTTTATGGACTTGATATCATTTTGGATATGAATAATAAAAAACCTATCCATGAAAAACATGGCTTACTAAATAAAACATATAAAAGAAAATGTGTAAGTTAACATCCGAAACAACAATAATACTAAGATATTATTAACAAATCAATGTTAAATGATCATATATGATATCATATTAATGTATATGATTATTGTATAATTTAATAAAACTTATTTCACCATTATACAGGAGGTTAACCTACACTCAACCAAGGAAAAGTACAAGGTAAGGGTTTATTTCACAATCTCTTCATTATCCGAGGTTGTTTATAAGTAATTTTCTACTGGGACCTCTTTATCATCCACATTCATGTTTCTTAAAAATGTATTTCTAAAAATTCAAACTATTTTACAGAATATGGTTTAATGTCATTTATACCATTGTTGACGTTTTATAAGCATTTTACAAAGGAATCTTTCCGTTGTTTTCCAAACAAGTTCCTTTTTAACCTTTTCGACATAATTAAGGTAAGAATGTATTTTTTAACTAATACGGTGGGTGCGACTATTTTACATCATTATAAAGTCGTCTAATCTTCCCTTACAATATTATAATAATATTTTCAAATTATATTTTTTCTTTTATAATTATGTAACTTTTAAATGATTTCAAAAAAAGAGATATTTCTCTCAAATTGTTTTTATTTCATCTATGTCAATATACTTTATTGGATTTTAAGCTTATTTGATGTTTATTTATTATGAAAGAAAATTCCATATTTTATTGCTGGTTTTTTGATATTTTTGACTGTGGATGTGTTATTTTTATACCATTCATGGTTTATGATGAAATTATTGACATTTAGTATGCTAGTTTTAATATGAATGTTTATGTTATGTTTAAACCTGTTCATATGAGGAATGCATTAGACTTAATAAGTGACGGGTGGAGCCCGCTATAGCTCCTAGAAGCATTGGTAGGTCTCCTGAGAAAAAACTATTGTCTTGGAAAAATGCCTTGACAAAATCTTATTTGTAGTATTGGCATGAGGCCTTGGCTATGTTGTTTTGATAGTCTGGTATTATGCATTCCATCATTATGAAAGTGGTTATTGATATTTCATGTGATTATTTGACCAGTAGAATATCAATGTGAATAAGTATATGTAATTATTTCATTTTATTTCTTCCATATAATGTTGAATTTCATGTTTTAAAAGGATTTTGTTTTAGTTATACATTGCCTTAAATGTTTATCCTTATTTATGAAAGTTTCCGCTATATTGTTATTCTTACTGGGCATTTGAGCTCACCCATTTCTATGTTTTATTTTTCCCAGGATGTAAAGAATTATTTTATGAATGACATGAAGGGATAGTATAAGGGGATATGAGTGTGGAGACAAGATGTTGTTGTAGTTTTAAATTTATGATGTAATGTAAACTTTATGAATGTATCTAATGATTCCAAGACTACTAAACTAATCGGACATTCGAGACTTGATCTTTCTTGTGCTCATGCCAATGTAATGTAATAATGCACCAACTCTGGGAAACTGGGGTCGAGGCGTTACAGTTGTTATCAGAGGAAGTTTAGTACAAACCTTGGAAGCTAGATTTAGATAAACTCTGATTAGAGCACATAGAATTAATATGGACTTTGAGGATTGGTATAGAAGAACATCCTAGAATTTTGGTATTTTAGTGATTTTGTGAGTTTTCTGAGCAATACATCCTTTTCTGGATAAGAGCAGGTAGAGGTGGCTCTGGAACAGATGTACCTATGGGTAAAACCTGAAAACACCGCTTTGATCTAGACTCGAACGGAAATTGAAGCACGACAACGGGCCTTGTTGCACTCTTGGTACGACACTCCCAGGGGATATGCTTAGGATAACTTTCATTTTCTTTACAAATAATTATGAAGGGTTTATGAGTATATACGTCCTCAAATAAAACATTTTTATGATTATGGATTTTATCCCTAAATACTTCAGGTTATGTTATGATTTTTTTGAATTATGTATTTTGTTTCATAAACTGATCTAGTTTATTCCATTATTTATAAACAACGCCTAGTGGATGAAATGGAAACTGTATCAATGCACACACTCCATGTAGGGATTTCCCTACTTCTCAATATAATTATAGTGGAGCTGGTGATGCAACTGGTGCTTATCAGCTAATCACCATAATGGGACAACTCACTCAGGTTATGAATAATAACCTTACCCGTATGGATCACCCTGATCCACAACATGGAGTATCAATGTTATATCTCTTCATTAGCATCAACCACCAACATTCAATGGGAGTACAAATCCATTAGTAGCTGGGAAATGAATAAGTTCTCTAGGGAAAATATTTCAGGCTTTGGGGTGTAGTGAAAGGGAAAAAGATGTCATGGCAGTTTATCGCTTCACTGGAGATGCCGATCAATGGTGGTCATTGATTCAAAACATGAAGGAAGATGATGAAGTATCAGATATGTAATGGAGGGAGGTAAAAGATCTGTTTTTAGAAAAATACAATCATCGTGACCATCGAGCAGGTATGGAAAGGCGATTTCAGAGTCTGAGACAAAAGGAGTATGAGAATGACGCAAAGTATGAGGTTAACGATACAAGGTTAGCAAGGTATACTGGAGATTATATACGTAACCCAAGAATTAATATTGATTGTTTCTTTTATGGGTTAAAACCATTTCTCTGTCGGGCATTATCCTCACATTCCTTCTCATCGTATGAAGACATTGTCTCATGTGCTATCCAGAAAGAAAAGGAATTCTCTATGTCTTATGACTTTAACGAAAAGCAAGAGAATAAGAGATATGCTGATCAAACTAGGAATAGAAATATGAGAACAAATTGAAAAGATTAATATTCATCATACATTAAATGTGGGAAGAGGCACCTTGGTACTTACTTAAAAGGAATGGGAGTCTGTTATAAGTGTGGTGAATATGGCCACCAAGCTCGTGATTGCAAGGGTACGAAGGAAGCTACTGATGTCCAATGATACAATTGCTGGGAGATGGGACATTATGAAAATGAATGTCATAAGCGTCAGGGGAACTTACATCAGAAAAGGCCATGGGACCAGGGCCACGCTTATGCTATCACTACTACTGAGGTAGAAGCTCTGAATGACGTGGTGGCAGGTAATTTAATGGTTTCCTCAAGTTTAGAAAATGCATTATTTGATTCTAGATCATCACATTGTTTCATATATTCCCAGTATGCTAAGAAAATTAGATATTTAAAATTTGATTTAACAAGGGAGTTGTCAGTTAAAACACCTAAGGGAAGTATCATTGTAATAATGTTTTGTGAATCAGTCCCCATTAGAGCACATAAATGTTCTTTATCTGCAGATCTCATATTAATACCTATGATTGAGTTTGATATAATACTCGGTGTCGATTGGATTTCGGACCATGAAGAAAATATTTATTGTTAGAAGAAGGAGGATACAATTTTTGATAATGATGATAAGGAACACCTTATCTTTTGAGTAGAATCGTCACCACCTAATTCTTATCGAGAACCACCCAGAGTAGCGTAGCTAAATTCAATTATTGGGGAGTAATAGAATGAAATGACTATGGGTGAGGAAAGGAATGTTCAAATAGAGGATGTACTTATTGTGAAAAAATATGTACATGTGTTTCCGGATGATTTACTTTTACATCCTCTAGAACGAGAAGTTGAGTTTTCCATTGATTTAATTCCCGGATAATGGCCTATATCGAATACCACTTAAAGAATGGCCACTGTGGAGTTAGATGAACTAAAGAAACAACTAGAGGAAATGAGTAATAAGATATTTATTTGGCCTAGTGTTTCTATATGGGGAGCCCTTGTTCTTTTTGTTAAAAATAAAGATGGTTCTATGAGGTTATGTATCGACTACAGGGAGATCAATGCTATAACAATAATGAACAAGTATCCCCTACCTCGCATTGATGATTTATTTGAACAACTACATTGAGCTCAATAATTTTCAAAGATTGACCTTCGATCTCGATATCATCAGTTGTGTGTGAAGAAGGGAGACATTTCGAAGACATCATTTCAAACCAGGTATGGGCATTACGAGATTATAGTAATTCCTTTTGGGCTGACTAATGCACCATCTGTATTCATGGATATAATGAATAGTGTTTTCAAGGAATATCTCAATGATTTTTTGGTGGTATTTATTGATGATATATTGGTATACTCCAAAAGTTATGAAGATCATGAAAATCACTTGCGCATTTTCCTGAAGATTCTAAGAAGACAAGAATTATATGGGATGTTTAGCAAGTTTGAATTCTGACTTCAGGAGACTTCTTTTCATGGCCATATTTATCTAAAGATGGAATATCTATTGATCCATCTAAGACCAAGCCAATTCATGAATGGCCAGCACCTACAAGTATAACTGAGGTACGCAGTTTTAGTAGTTTATCAGGTTATTATCGACGCTTTGTCCAGAATTTTGCCCGATTGGCTAACCCATTAACAAAGCTCACACGTAAGGGGGTTAAATTAGTTTGTACAAAAGAGTGTAAAGAATGTTTTTAAGAACTAAAGAGAATATTAGTCAATGCTCTTATATTTACTCTACCATCGGGGAATGATGGGTTCGTTATTTATAGTGATGCATCGAAGAAAGGATTTGGTAGATTCATTATGAAGAATGGTATGGATATTGGTTATGAATCACGACAGTTGAAAATTCATCATAAAAATTATCCTACTCATGATCTCGAGTTAGAAGTTGTGATCATTGCTTTGAAGATATGGATGCACTACCTCTATTGTGAAAAATGTGAGATTTATACTGATCACAAGAGTTTGAAGTATATTATCCCACAAAAAGAACTCAACATGTGGAAAAGGAGATGTTTTGAACTACTCAAGGATTATGATTGCACGATACACTACCACCCGGGGAAGGCAAATTAAGAGGCAGATGCTTTGAGCAGAAAAGATCATGGAGTTTTGAACATGATGAGAATTGAAATGGATCATATTTTCATGGATCTAGTGAAGATGGATATGGGAATTACCCCGGAAGGGGAAACATAAATACTTTTTCAAATGGTTTCAACACCATCTTTTCTAGAAAGGATATAGAGTTCTCAGACCGGTGATGAAATGTTTCAAAATAAGATTAAAACTGTGAATGATGGGTGATTGAAAGACTTTGGGTATGAAAATAGAATTTTTATATTTGGGAAGAGACTTTGTGCTCCCAATATACCTATTCTAAAAAGGGAATTGTTGGACGATGCTCATAGTTCCAATTTCTCTATACACCCTGGGAGCACCAAAATTCATAGACTTGAAGGAAAATTTTTGGTGGGACAACATGAATAAGTATATTCCTGATTTTGTATCAAGATGTATAGTTTGTCAACAAGTGAAAGTTGTAAGGCAACATCATGGAAGATTCGTGCAACCTCTTCCCATACCAGAGTGGAAATGGAACAATATTATGATAGACATTATCATGGGGCTACCAAAGACTCCTAGAAGGAACGATAAAATATGGGTTATTGTTGATCGTCTTACCAAGTCAGCACATTTTCTTGCTATAATAGAAGATATACCACTGGAATGTCTAGCAAGTCTATATATTAATGAAGTGGTGAGACATCATGGAGTACCCGTATCGATTATTTTTTATCGTGATCCCCATTTTACTTCAAGATTCTGGAAGAGTCATCAGAAATCTCTGGATACTGAACTTCGTTTGAGCACTGCTTACCACCCTCAAATAGATGGAAAATCATAACGGACTATTCAAATCATAGAAGACATATTGAGATCATTCTCACTTGACTTTTAGGGTAGGTGGGATCAATATTTACCTTTGGTGGAATTTTCCTATAATAATATCTTCCATTCAAGTATTTGTATGGCACCATATGAAGCGTTATATGGAATGAGATGTCACACACCATCATGTTGGGATGACGTTGGTTAAAGAAAACATGTAGTCCTAGAACTGGTGGAGGAAACAATATAAAAGGTAAAGGTAATCCAAAACCACATCAAAGAAGCTCAAAGTAGGCAGAAGAGCTATACTGATAACCAAAGGAAGGATTTGGAATTTCAAGTACGAGGTCATGTTTTCTTGAAGGTATCTCCATGGAAGGGAGTTATACGTTTCGGTAAGAAGGGTAAACCAATTCATAGGTAAATCGGGCCTTTTGAAATTCTAGAACGAGTTGGGGCGGTAGCTTACCATTTGGCAATGCCTCCAAATCTCTCCAAAGTTCATGATGTGTTACACATATCACTGTTGAATAAATAAATTCCTGACCCAACACATGTACACACTTATGAGGAATCAGAACTGGAACCCGATCTATCTTACTGCAAAGATCCCGTCAGGCTTCTTAATATGAGAGAACAAGTACTAAGAAACCGGACGACTCGTCTGGTAAAAGTTTTGTGGAGAAACCATAAGATGGAAGAGGCAACGTGGGAACCGAGGAACTTATGATGAAGAACCACCCGAGTCTTTTCATGCGGTAGTATTCTAGAAATTTTGAGGATGAAATTATTTGAAAGAGGGAATAATGTAACACCCAAAGCTTCCATGGTACGCTTTCCGTTGAATAGTATAGTAGCGTGTTTTGTAGGCGACTTCGAGTTCTAATACACACACACCACAACCAATCAAACTAGCCGTTATGAGTAGTAATACACAATTTTTGAAATTTTATAAATTTTATCATTCAAAATGGACTTTATTTTTGGATTCAGAATATCAAAAATATCCTAGGCTGAAATTTTGGTATTTTTATGAAAACATTCAATTTTTGATGAATAGTGAAAAAACAATGAGTTATCATTTAAAACCGAATTTTTATTTAAATAATTATTTATTTTATTTAAATTTAATTAAGGTCAAAATAGATACATGATACCTATATACATTCAATGTAATTCATTGGAGTTAGTTTAGAATAATTTTATATATAAAAAAAATTTATTGAACTTTTCACCGTCTTTTACCCACCTCCTAGGAGAATTTGGAAATTCACATAAAAATTAATTTTACCGCTTATGTGAGTGGAATTTTGAAAATTCGTGAGACACGGTTAATATCAAGGAGTAAAATCTGGTTCATTGAGATCAAAATAATTTTTTGTGAATAGTAACTTTTTAAATTTATTTACGATGGTTAAAAGTAAATAGGGTAATTAAGGGTAAAAATTATATTAATATTATCCTAACACATTTCCTAATTCTACTGGAAATGTGTATCTCGACCAAAAAAAACCTTAGAAATAAAATATTATCATTTAGGTCCACTTGGATTAGATCAGGACATTAATTATTATTTAATTCAAAGAAGAGATAAAAGAGTTAAAATCAATGATTATTTACTAAAACAATTTTAATATAGTGCTACACATAAGATAAATTCGATTATAAATTTTCATTATAAAGATAAAAAAATTTCCTACATAAGGGTATTTTATTTATAATTTTAAGATATTATATAATTAAATTTATTTATGACACAATGGCGATGCAGTAATTATCTAATTAATGAAATATTAAAATAAATGATATTATAAATATCAAAATAAATTTAATTTGAGACTCTTTATGAATTTCACTAATTTTATAGGTTAATAAGATATATTACTATTTATTATATAAATTGTTTTCAAATTAATAATGATGTTGTGAATTTATCAAAAACAAAACACACAATAGTGGCAAAATTGACATAAAACTATTTTTAAAACAAATATTATATTATAAATTTATATTCATTTCCTAAAAATATAAGGATCAGCCAAGTGACTTATATCATGATAGTTGTATCATTAATGGATCACATGGAGGTCTCTTGGTGGTATAGAGTATGTTTATTAACTATGTAATATAAAAATACAAAGTGACATGGTAAGTGTCATACTAATTAGCTAAGAGTTAAAACTAACAAATAAGGTTAATATAATTACCCAAACATGTCTAAATTATATTATTGAGTGGTTTTCGACCCATCCCCACCGTAACCTTTAAGTAATACCATTTGGATCCATTAGAAACCGAATATGAATTTATTATAAAATAATATTTCTAGCTTTTCCAAAGGTGCCCCTCACCCCTCTTATAAAAGGGAACTCCCCCTTCTCACTAATTCACACATCCAAAGCCTTTTGGATCGGCCAACCAACACATACAAAGGGAACTACCATAACTTCATCGTAGAGGCCTTAGTTTTATCAGAAATAAAACTTAAGGATCCCTTTTGATCAAATCAAAAGGAAGAACCCGAAGAAAAGGTAATGTTTTCACCACCCTCTTTCAAGTTCCTTTCTTCTTCAACATCCTCTTTCATTGTTATTCCAATTATAAAATAAAAACTCCAGTATATTATATATACTGTGATGTTATTATAAATGTGGTACAACCATATTCAGTATTCTATCCATCCATTAAATGACATGTCACTGTACGTGCATACGTACGGCTTACCGTCTCCATGTCGTGGTTTAATTGTTATTCAAAAAATTATTATTTGGATGGGTATAATAATGAAGTGTAATTATTGTAAATAATTAATATAACATGATAATTAATCTATATATATGATATAACATCCAATTATATATTATTTTAGTATCAAAATAATGATATTGTCGCTCGTGCGTACGTACGGACTACCGTCTCCACGAACGAAATGAGATGCATTCCCCATCGTATCCATTCAAGACTAATTATCATTTAATGCTTAAAAATAATGTTTATGGACTTGATATCATTCTGAAAATGAATAAGATACAACCTATCCATGATAAACACGGTTACATAACAAAACATATAAAAGAAAATGAGTAAGTTAACAGCCAAAACAACGATAATACTAAGATATTATTAACAAATAAATGATAAAAGATCATATATGATATCATATTAATGTATATGATTATTGTATGATTTAATAACTATTATTTAACCATTATAGAGGAGGTTAACCTACCCTCAACCAATGAAAAGTACAAGGTAAGGGTTTATTTCACAATCTCTTCATTATTTGAGGTTGTTTATAAGTAAATATCTACTGGGACCTCTTTATCATCCACATCCATGTTTCTTTAAAATGTTTTTCAAAACATTATTACTATTTTACAGAATATGGTTTAAAGTAATTTATACCCTTGTTGACTTTTTATAAGAAGTTTATAAAGGAATCTTTCAGTCACTTTCCAAACAAGGTCCTTTTTAACCTTTTTGATAGAATTAAGGTATGAATGTCTTTTTTTCAACTTATACGGCGGGTGCTGCTATTTTCCACCATTATAAAGTCGTCGAAGCTTCCCTTACAAGCTTATAAGAATATTTTCAAAGTAAATGTCTTATTTTATAATTATTTCACTTTTAAATGATTTCATAAAAGAGATAATTCTCTCCAATAGTTTTGATTTCACCTATGTCAACATCCTTTGAAGGATTTTTACATTATTTGATGTTTATTTATTATGATACAAAACTTCCATATTGTATTGATGGTTTTGTGATTGGTTTAATTGTGGATGTGTTATTTTAATACCATTCATGGTTTATAAAGAAAGTATTGACCGTTCGTATGATAGTTTTAATACGAATGTTTATGTTATGTTTAAACCTGTTCATATGAGGAATGCATTGGACTTAATAATTGTTGGGTAGAGCTCGCTATAGCTCCCCGATGCATCGATAGGTCCCATGAGACAAATTAGTGTCTTGTAACAAGGCCTTGACAAAATAATACTTGTAGTCTTGGAACGAGGCCTTGGCTATGTGCTTATGATAGTATGGCATTATGCATTCAGGCATTATGAAAGTGGTTACTGATATTGCATTGATTATTCGACCAGTTGAATATCCATGTCAATAAGTATATGGAATTATTTCATTTTATTTCTGTCATATTATGATGAATTTCATGTTTTAAAAGGCTGTTGTTTTAGTTTTAAATTTCCTTAAATGTTTATGCTTATTTATGAACGTTTCCTTTATATTGTTATCCTTACTGGGCATTTGAGCTCACCCCTTTCTATGTTTTATTTTTTCCCACGATGTGGAGAGGTATTTTATGAATGACCTACATGGATAGTATAAGGGGAAATGAGTTTGGAGACAAGATGTTGTTGTAGTTTTCAATTTATGATGTAATGTAAACTTTATGAATGTATATAGTGTTTCCAAGACTACTAAACTAATCGGTCTTTCGAGACAAGATCTTTCTTGTTTTCATGCCAATGTTATGTAATAATTCACCGACTCTGGGAAACTTGTGTCGGGGCATTACAATTTCACACATAAACATAATTTATTAAATAAATTTTTCATGTGATACAACATATAATATCAAGAAGTCTAGTTTTACTAGGTACCGGGAACATGAAATAACAATGTAACCCATGAAATAAAAATCTTTATTGAAATATTCTTTTAAATGACCATACACATTCCTTCGAACATAGAATTTAACGAGATAGCCAGAGTACATGCATAAGAAAACGGTGAGATATAAATCCCATTAATGGTTTAAATAAGGCATAACATGAATAATACATTAAATGTTAAAAAATAAGAATATCAATGGGGCATAGTAGAAACATGAACATAAATGTGTGATATAGCATGATTATCAAAACATGGAAATGTGGCATCATCATTTAACATGATATTAGAATCATGCAAGGCTCATTGCACAAATAGAATTAGTAAACACTCATTTAAATTGAAAAATAATGAGTAATTATTCATTTAAATTGAATTATAAATATTAAACCCTCATTTTAGTTGACGTATCATAATACTAATCATTACCCAATTCATTGGAGTGCTACATGGGCAGACCCAACTTAATCATTTAATTTCATTCATAAGTGTGCAACCTGGATCATATAACATGGATTCACAAAAAATAATCATTTAGTCAATGATAAAGGAATGAGGAAATAATACATGAAACTATATAATAAGTATGTAAATTTTCATAAATGGGAATACCCTTCAGAGATTAATGGTAGTGGTATTCAATAAAAAATTAATTTTTCATTGAAAATCGTAGTGCAATTTTGACTGCATAACAACGTGACAAAAGAATTCATTAAAATTGTTAATTGGAGATAAAGGGGTGTATCATAATATTTAAGTTAAATTTAACGTAATGGGGTCATATAGATATATATCCCAATATATACAATGGAATTTTGATTCATGATACAAAAAATTTATTGAATGTAAATGAGAAGAGAGAACTTTCATATGGAATTTTGATTTGGTAATAGGTGTACATGAGAGTCATTTTTAAGATAGAAAGATGTCTACAATAATTAAATAATAATGATGGATTTATGGGGGAGGTTATAAATTATTCCACAACATTTTTAATTCAAAATAAAATGATATAGAATCATAAATAAATATGGAAAAAAACGAGAGAGGAAAAAATAGCTTTCGTGGAGGTGTGATCCCAACAGACTAGTTGGGGATTGATATGGGCTTAATTGGAACTTGGGGAGATTTTGGAAGATAATAAAGAGATTAGGGATGCTCTACATAGCTTTTTAGTGAATAGGAGTAGGATTTTGGGTGGGTTTATATAGGAAAAAAGATGAAATTATTTATTATTTAGGTTTTGGACACCATACAGTAAACTAATCAAAACCAAAAAAAACCCATGGTTTTGAAAAAAAAATATCTTAAGGAGAGTTAAAACCATTATATTATATCTCCAATGACCAAATTCAAAAAATATTTGTTTTTTGTATGGAAATGTGTGTTATACTCTCAAAGAAATCATTTTAAATTTTAAAAGGTTTTATAAGTTGTAGAGGTTCCATTAAGGCCCTATAAAATTAACCAAACAAATCTAAAATCACATTATTTTTATGGTAAATCATATATTTTCAGAATATAATTTTTATAGTATTTTATTACAACATTATTTTGTTATTATAATTTCATAAACCACATTATATATTTAAATGGTACTTAATTTTAACCATAAAATTTGTCTTGTCATAAAATTATAAAAAAGCACCGTTAGATTATTTAGATATCCTAATTCCAAAAATGATATTAATTTTATCTAAATAATTTTATAACTATGTTAATTTTTACTTTTAAAATAAAATCTGTCATTTATAGAAAATTCTTGGGTTTATACATAAACAACATTCAAACATTAATAAAAATAACAATTATATTTCAAAAAATTATATGATTATTTATATTTAAAAAAAATTAATTTTGAAATAATATTACCTTAATCTATTATTTAATTAAAAAATCCATCAATTCGTCAAAACATGTTTCTTAATTTTATATTAACTAAAAATAATATTTTATATTTAATAACTATTTACAATTTAACAACAATAAAATGATTGTATATTCTCTATAAAAAAATTATGTACATAATCATGGTGGTATGTTCTTCATACATAATACCTTATATATCCCACATAATACCAAAGGGTAAGGTGTGCGATGGTGATAGATGCTTGGGGAGGCTTAGAAAACATTGCTCGGATGGTAATCTCTATTAACTTTCAGTTTTCCTATAAGTAGTTTCTCTCAGGCTTAACATGCTCAAGCTCAGCTTGGGAATGGTCATGAGTGAAGCCTAGTGACACAACCTCCTTTCCAATATTAGAAAAATGAGCTTTGTAATAATCAATTCTACTAGATGAGGTCATCTCTTCCTTTTCTGGTTAAATTTGATTTGTTAAATCAATATATTTATATTAATCATGTGATCAATGTTCAACGACTATATTAAAAATAGTGAAATTTTTTAAAAATATTTTAAAATACAAAAAAAAACCAAATAAGATAAAATGTTATATAACAATGTAACATAATAATATATTTAATTACATCAATAGAAATTTTCATTAATTAAACATTAGTTCATTATAATCTTTCACTCTTATGAAATTTTTCCCTCAAAATTCCCTTTTCCAACACATCAACTTTGGGAAATCCAATCCATGCCATGAATTTCATAAAATTCCACCAGAGTATGTATAAAGTGTTTTTTCTTGAAGTTAAACCCACAAATTATGATAGGGGAGTAGTTTTATTAATGTTATGAAATGAGTTCACAATTTTCTGTTCTTACCAACATCAATACATCCATGATGGGTAGTGCTGATGGGATTGTTCCAATAAACCATTAGGATATCAAAGAAGGTGTATAACCAGAATCAAAAAGTGAAATGCATATTCTTCAATAAATAACTACAGTACCTTTCACCACTTCTTTGTTGGGGATCACATTGGCGGTAGTGATGGAAAAATCTCGCACTTTCTGCCTTGTAGGTTTTTGGTTGGAACTGGAAACCCTTGGCTTAGGGAAATGGTTTTCAAAGAGCCCTGGTTCTTTATAGTTGAGGTAATGAACAACACAATGGGGTTGAATTGTGCGTTCATCACCTATATCAGAGCTGTGGATTTTTCTTGTTTGTAGTTTATGGACAGGTTCCCTTCTCTTCCACAGTTAAATAATTATCTCATCACCTGTAGGAAATTTCCAGGGATCCTCATTCCACACCATTGGAAAGTGTGGTGTTGGATTTTTATAGAACTATTTGATTTATCAATCAAACTACCATAATTTAATACCACCTTATGGTTCTTATCCCCATCATACCCCTGAGACTATCCTATCTCCATTTATTACTTTAGGCCACATCAGACAATTTCATCATAGATCCCTATGTCATGGATCCTTTGGGAGTTCTGTAGGTTAGGTTTTATCCCACCAAAGAAGAATCCATCCTTTCATATGGGGGTAAAAATGACAGTGTTTTATCGTGCAAGCCTTGTGAAGTTTTCCTCATACAATCCGATGGATTTGCCATTTTTTTTAAGGGAAAGGAAGTCCCTTTACATATTAAGTTGGAGGGTGGATGGAAAATATTTATCGAAAAACATCTTATAGAAATCCTTCCATTGCAATGTCTTGATCTACTCCTTAGGCTTCCTATTTCTAATCAATGTCACCCAATTATTAGCTTCACCATCCATAAGATAATAATCTAAAAGAACCTTATCTAGATTGGAACATTGAATGATGGACAATATTGTTTTATGGAGTTGATCTATTGTTCAAGAAATTGAGGGATTTGATGATCCACTAAATGTTGGAGGTGTATGTCTCGTGAATATCTTTATTGTGACTTGTTCATTATTAGGAGGGTTGAATGATCCTATTGACCCTTTTTTCCATCAAAATAAGAGTTAACTTTTAGAGTATAGTGACAATGTTCACTACTCCCACTCCAATCGGGTTGGGAATCTCATTAGAATAGTCCTAACATTGATCTTCACATCAGTTGTTAGCCCGAGTCCACCTATTACTATCCCTTGGCTGGAATAAAATAATAGATATGAGTAACACATAAAGCGTAATCCAAAGTAAAAAACAGATGACATAGAAATTACTTTTATTTCATTAACTTATGAATTTATAGGATTCAATCTCTGTTATCCATGATCTACTTCAAAACATATATTCTTAGGAGAATATTTTTATTCAAATAAAAATGGATCATACTAAGATTATGAATTTACCAATGAATATCCTCCAGGTTTTTAATAACTAAGAATTCAGAAAGTCTCGTTGTTGTGTACAATTCCCCGTTTAATTCTAGATTAAAGCATTGTTTTTTGTTTTTACCCCTAGATACATATATGCCAGAGCTGGCCCTACCTCTTCATATCTATAAGTGGATTTTTTTAAATAAACCACTTACTTTTTGCTCACCAAAATTTATGGATTTTTTTATTATACATAGTCTTATCCATAAGTCTTTCATTAGGGTTTTATAATCCTAATCCAAAAAAATAACTAAACATATCCAACAATAGAAACTGTAACAATAATGATATTTATTTCACAAATAATCATAATTTATTAAATAAAATATTCACATGATAAAAAATAGAAGATCAAGAGGTTAGGTTTTTTTGGGCTTAGTAAAACTACATAATAATTTAAAACATGAATTAGACATCTTTATTGAAAAATTCATTTACATGACCATTCACATTCCTTTGTACTTATCATTACAAGGGATAACCTGAGGACATTCACAAGAAAACGGTGAGCTATAAAGCCCATATTGGGAATAAACAAGGATTAACATAAATGAATACCGTACATGTTAGTAAATAGTCATATTAATTGAGCATAAGAGAAACATGAACATAAAAGAATGATATAGCATGATTATCATAACTTGGAAATGTGGCATCAACATATAACGAGATATTAGCACGAGCCATGGATATTTACATGATGATCATGAGTAAAACCTAAATTCACTTGAATTATCATTATTAAAACCTCATTGCACATGATGTATCATTATACTAATATTTAACCAATGTATTAGATTGCTATTATGGTGCACCGTTCTTAATCATTTCATTTCATGGATAAGTGTGCCACATGGATCATATAACATGGATTCGTTAAACATCATAATTTATTCCATGATAATGGAATGTTGAATTCATACAAAAAACAAAATAATCAGTAACTAAATGTTAATAAAGTTGAGTAATCATGATAGAGAAATGGACATGGTATTCAATACACAATGGATTTGGCTTGTAAAAACATAGTTCAATTTAAACTGCATAACGATGTGAGAAAAGAATTCATAAAAATGGTTTATGAGAGGTAAATGGATGTATCATCATGTGTACATTAAATGGATAGTAAGGGGTCACATAGATACATGTACCCACATATTTAATTGAATTTAGATTCCTAAAAGAAAAAAAATATTGAATGTTAATGAGAAGAGAAAAATTCCTTACGAAATCTTTGCATGGTAATGGGAGTAAATGGGAGGAATTAATGAGAGATAATTAATTATTTAATCATTTAAAAATAAGAAAAAAAGTATTGGGGAGGTGAGAAATAATACTCCCACATTTTTAATTGGATAAACAATGGTATTACAACATAAATAATCTTGGACAAAAATGAGAGAGGAAGAAATCACTTACATTGAAGTGTGATCCCAAGGGTTAGGAAGAGGCTTCAGAGATGATTCTGGGGAGCATGTGGAAACATGGAAGGATTAAAGAAAATATTTTTAATATTAGGGACGTTATCCAAGTTTTTTTAGTTAATATAAGTGGGATATTGGGTGGGATTATATAAGAAGATAGGGGGAATTCGTTATTATTTAGGTTTTGGACACCACACATTAAAATAATCAAAACCACATAATAGAACGTGGTTTTGACCATGGTTTTTTACAAAGGGTAGTGGAAAAATCATTTTATAAGTCCAATGTCCAATCTTCATAAATTATTAGGCCTTTTTAGGTTGAGGTGAGTCACACTCACAAGGACATCATTTTAAAAGTTAAATTTTTTTATAATTCTTTGAGTGTATTTTATGACACCATAAAATAAGTCAAAAAAATATAAAATAGCATTATTTTAAATGTAAAAAATATATTGGATGAAAAAAAATTTATGCTTTTTTATTACATCACTATTGGGTCATTATGATGTCATAAAATACATTATATATTTAAATGGTAGTTAATTTTTATCCAAAAAATTGAATATCTCTGAAAATTAATAAAAACTCACCATTAGATAATTTTGACATACTGAATCCAAAAATGAAATAAATTATATCTATATAATTTCCTAAATATGTTATTTTTTACTTTTATAATAAAAACAAACATTTATTTAAAATTCATGGGTTTTGATAAAAAACAACTTTCACCCCTTAATAAAAATAACAACTGTATTCATAAAAATTATTCGATAATTTATATATAATAAAATGTAATTTGGTATTAATATTTCATTAAAATATTATTTAAATAAAAAATACATTAATTCATCCAAATGGATTTTTTAATTGAATATTATCTAAAAAATATTATTTTTCATTTAAAAACTATTTACAAAGTAACAATAATAAAATGAATGTATATTATCTCTAAAATTATAGTTTACATAATAATAGTTCTAGGGTCTTATTACATAACCCCTTTATAACACTTGCATCATACTGATTGGTATAGTGTGTGATGATGAAAGACTCTTGCAGGGTTTCAGATAACATCTCTTTGGTGGTAATCTCTATTAACATTAATTTCTCACATAGTGGGTTCCTCTCAAGATTGACATATTGAAGATCAGCTTGTGCTTCATCAAGAGTGATGTCTAGTGGTGTCACCTCCTTTCTGAGCCCAAAAATGGTATTCGTACAATGCAATTATACTAGATGAGGCCATCGCTTCCTCTATCTGAGTAAATTGGATTTGTTAAATCTCTATATTTATTGAAATCATGTGATAAATTTTTAATGGATATATTAGAAATGATCATAATTATTATTGGTATTTTGAAATTCAAAAACATAAAACCATGGATTTTAAAATGTTATATAACCAATTTACATGATAAAAAATTTAATTAGATCTAGAGGAATTGTTATTAATTAAAGTGTTGATCGTTACATTGGCCCTGTTGAACATGATTGGTCTCCACCTGAAATATATGATGTATTTTACTAGAATGCATCTCAAATAATTTCCTAAAAATATTATTAAAATCTGTGAAAAAGGGATAAACACTCATTAGAATTTTAACCACGGTTTTCCAATAAATACTTCCTATGAAATTTTTCATGAAATTTTCACGAATTTTTAACCTTATAACCCTTCTAAATGATGTAAATAAAAATCATTTGAAAGAATTTCACAAAAACAACATAACATTGATACCCCTTATATCAGAAAATATATCATGGTCTTCAGATTCAAAACAAGTAAATAACCTCAATGTTTCTTCTCATGAAACAAGTTAATAACCTGAATTACAATAATAAATTTTGTAAAACATTCATGCTCCATTATTCCAAAGGTGACTTGATATTTTCATTAAATACACTATTTCATAAACCATATACAAGATGATATAGAACAATTTATAATACAATTATTAATCAGATCCAAGGTAATCATTAATATTCCATTCACTAATTTATATTTATCATGTCTCTTATCCCAAAATAATTATCTTAACATTAATAGAGTGTTAAGGGTTATCTTTAACATAATATTGTTCTTACCATGACTATAACATTGTCATTAAATTAATGTTTTATCCATTATACCTATTAAAAATATTCTTCAAAATCAATAAAAAACATAAAAAGGATAATCCTTATATATTTACCCTTTCAAAATTCTTGGATACAAATTCATAACTACATAAATTAATTCTATTTAATTCATTCCATGGAATATGTTTTTTCTTAGTTTAGAATTACATTATTTTTTATAGTAGTTGATTTTTTAGTGGCCATGTTCTCCATAGATGAGACATTGAACTCAACAATTTATCACTCCATGAAAATTTGTCACTCTATGACCGCTCTTACCATAGAGAAAAAACACAACCTCCATTTTAGTTATTCATCAATGTTCTTGTTACCTTATCATTGACATATAAGAATATAAATATTATTTTTTACGTTCAGAATTTAAATTTTTATAAAATTACATCTTCCTCTTATTATATGTGTTGGGGATATCACTAAGGTTATCATTGTTAATCATATATCGTGACTGCTGTAGAGACCCAAACTTGATGTACATGGAAATTACATTAATTTTTAAAAATACTTAATAGATAACAAAAACAGACACCCATGGACTGTAGTAGTTTAGTGTCTTTTGAAAAATGGAACGCAATCATCAAATCATGCTAAAAGATCTTCAACATCTCCCATAAATATCTTTCCCTTTTGTTTTCTTACCTAAAACCTTTCTATATATCCTATGGAAAATAAGACATAAAAAGTGTGACATCAATAGCTCAATAAGGTTAATCATGGAGAAAATAAAACAAACCATATACATTTGAACTAAAAAATAGATAGATAATGTTTAAACATCAAAATCTTGTGTTGTGAAATAAGTCATGGAAGTACGTTAGACATAGATATAAAGGAACATTAATCATGATAAAATAACATGGGAATAAAACATGTAATTCTGTAATACATTAGGAACATGTTATGACTTCTATAATAGCCAAGGCATTGCCTCCAAGACAATCATAGTGGGCAAAGTCCATTACCGAACTGGGTTTACTTGCCGTTCCATCCCTATATTACTGAACTGGATTCACTTGTCATTCCAACCATGTCTATATCATGAGATATAAATCTATATCCAATATATTTTATGTAGATATATGTCCCAACCATCTCATTATGAAATCATTCGTTCGTGTGCCACAAAATAAACATAAATCATTCATCATAACACAAAGAATAATATGTGTTTCTTAAACACAATCACATCATAACATAATCCATATAAAACAAATGGATATCATTTCATCATATGAAAAATCAAATCATGTAAATAATAGAGAAATTATACTTGAAACATAAATATACTAAATAATGTAATCTTAGATGGAAAATACTTGAAATTAATTCTTGAGGAAAATATCATTATTCTTTAAAATCATTTTCCATTCACAAAATTCCATGAAATTTTAAAAGAAAAAGTATTTTTTGAAAATAGTCATTAAATCTTGTAGAGGAATCTTCTTTAAAATAAGGTGTTATGAAACTGTAAAAATCCATTCATGATGTAAAAGATAAAAAAACATTCCACTCATACTTTTGCTGGAAAATTCAAAAAGTACCTCGTACAATAAACAAAAGAAAGACTCATTCCATACCACATATTAAAAGTCAAAAAGAGGTAAACACGCCATTAAACATTCATGAAAAAACAGTAAAAACTTCAAGAAAACCTTTTTTTTAAAACATGGACATGAATGTTAAATGTAACCCCAGTAAATACTTACGAATAAACAATCTCAGATAGAGAATGAGATTGGAATAATTAAACCTTACCATTTATGATCGGTGAAATCATACATGTCATAAAATAATGAAAATTAAATGCACATTTAAATATCATATCCTTCATAATAAAAATCATAAAACATTGATGGGAAGCATAAACTCCATACAAACGAAATAGATGGTGATTAAGGCATATGTCTCACAGAAATAAAAGTGAGACAAAATAATCCCTTACCTTAGGTCTGCTATTCTTCATATGTATCTGAATCTCATGTATAGTATGTTTAAACATATTATTAACTTGTTATATAAACATAATAATATTTTTATATCATATATGATTCACTTGTGACATTATATTTCCCGTTTTTTTGTCAATTCATGTTAAAGGGAGTTTTTTGGTAAAGTTGTTTCATTTATCGTACGTGTTTGAACTTTTTGTTCAAGATATTATTACTTATAACTAGATATAATTAATTCCAGAATGTAAACATGATTTATATATAATATATATTCAGAATGAAAATATATATGGTAGAGCTATAAATGGAATGAAATACATTGTTCATGGAGATAGTAGGTCGTGTGTACACATGAACGTTGTTTTCGATTAATTATTGAAATGAATGGAATTAATTAAATGAAACATATATGTACATAAATACAGTATCATTATTACATCATATTTTTCATGATTATTTATCATATATATATTATAATCATTTTTGAATGTTTTACATGGAGAACGAATCACATTGCGTCGTCGTGACGGTAATCCGTACGTACGCACGAGTGATGATATCATTCCCATAATTGTTGAATGGTATTGGAGTGGATTATATAATATCTCATAATTAGTATCATGTTCTAATAATCATATATAGATATTCTTTACACCATTATTCCTATCCATGTAAGGTGGTGGTGGAAAGGCAAATTACACCACGGTGTGGAGACAGTATTACGTACGTACGCTTGCGCGGTGATTTTGTTTTCCATAGGATGGATAGATGGTGAAATATGGTGTTTTTATATATATAATGACATATAAGAATATTATTGATACTGATGTTATTAATTTATAATTAATCAAAAAAATATGAATATGTAGAAGAAGAAGTAAATTTGAAAGAATCGGTAAAGGATATTTCCTCTTCGTCAACGCGCCTCTTCTAAACCTCCTCTTAGGGAACTAAAGGTGATCATTGAAGAAGGATAGAACCTCAAGTATGTTGATATTGAATTTTAGAAGGGAAATAGACAGGTTTTTTCCATGCATTAAGGATAAAAATTTTGTGAAGAAGAGAGGTACGTGGTGACCTTTTATAAGAGAGGAGATGCACCCTTTTGAAAACCTCAATGATATAAATTTATAATAAATTCTAAACCCACCTAAAAACAACCAATAGTTAGAAAATAAGAATAGGAGAGGATATAGGGTTGTAATTTCATCATAAAATAAAATTTATAAATGTTTTGAATTTATTTTAAACTCCATCAATTTGATTTATCCTTATTTAATCAACTTAATTTTATTTGTTGTAATAAAATTCTAAATTCTAAATTCTTATAAATACTTACTTATTGGTTGTGAATTTTCTATAATTGGATTTTTAATGACATTATCTTATATATAAATTTAAATTTAAAATTTTTAAATATTATTGTGATTTTTAAACAATTTAATAATATGTACTTTTAATAAAATATCAATATTGTCGATTTTGACACAATTAATTTATTTTAATTTAAATAAAAACTTCACATAAGATATATTTGAAAAAAAAATATTAAATAGATTACTAACATGTTATATTTATATATAAAATTATTTTAGAACATTAATTAGATCATATAATATTTATTATAGTTTTTTTTAAACCAATTATTTGATATTTCTCACAATAAAACAATTACTACAACATTTTTGTATAATTATTTAATATACTTATTTTTGTATAAAAATTAAAAATAATATAGTATGATTAATATAAATATAATATATTTTTTATTAATTCTTTTAGTCAAATTTATCATCTAAAACAACCATATTTTAAAATTATATGTTAATTAAATTATGAAGGTGACACATTTTACATCATTTAAAATAAAATAATATAAATGTCATAATGTATTTTATAAGGCTCCAAATGGTCCAAAAATATAAAATGATTTACCTATGATGTAGATACACTCAACCAATAATTTTAAGTCATGTTTTTGGGTCTTTTATGGGTCTTATTATTTTAATAAAAATAATATTATTTATTTTTTACAAAATAAATAATTTTTACATCAATAATGTATAAGCTATTAATGTAATTATATATTTCGTAAAAATTAAAAATAAATTACCATGATAAATATAAAAAAAATTATATTTCAAATGATTATTTATTAACAAATATATATTATGTATAACTTTATATTAAAAATACTATAATTATAAAAGTTTGAGTGAGACATATATCATTTTTATTAAATAAAATAAATTTAAGGTCTTAATGACATCAAAGTGGGTTCCAATGGATTTCATTTAGACCATAGTACGCATTAGGGTAAAATATAATCATCCAATTATATTAATACATGTGTTAGGGTAATTTTATAGCATTATATTTACCCTTAATTTCCAGATTTACCCTTAACTATGGTAATGAAAATTTACTACAGTAATTATTCATAATTTATAAAAATAAAAAGTATCCTATTAGGATAATTTGGAACTAATAATTCCAAATATGGCATCATTTTTTCCATATTCAAGACACAAATGTTGTAGTATTTTATTTAAAATTAATTCCGCTGTGAGAAAACGTGTTTTAAAAGTTAAAACGTTGCAAATGATTGAAATGTTTTTACCTATGTATTCAGTGTAAAATTGATGATAATGACATAAATTATATTAAACGATACAAATATATTCTATTGATACTTCAAAACCATTCAATATTATAATTTATCCCTATAAATTATCTCAATGAAAATGTTTTTTTAATTAAAATTTAACGTATTTTTACTATTCATCATAATAATAAAGTTGAAATAAAAATATAAAAGAATTGTAAAAAAGTTAAATTTTATATCCTTATTGAAATTAATAAGATTATTTCATCAAAATGAACTTATAAACGTGTCAAAACTAGATTTAAAGTGGATAAGCCATAAAAAGGCTTTAGTACTGCTTTTTGTTTAAAAAAATACTTATTTTAGCCGAAAAATCTATTATGTTCTCATACCATGATCTATAAAATTTTTATGATGATTTATAATATCCTAAATTTAAAAAATTATTTACTAATATTCATAATGGATAGTGCATAATAATATTATAATAATATATCATTGTTTAGTGAAACTCAGTATTGCATACAGCACACGCTATTGTGGAAGGTTGCTCTGGCGTGCAACACAATCCAAGAATAATTTTTGCGTATAATAAAAGATTATATAGTTTTTTATATAGCACAAGCTAATTTTGGGGTATCATTCAATAATATACATCAATGGCATTAAAAATAATATTTCTCCTATAATATTGGGGTGTTACATTCTACCCCCCTTAAAATGAATTTCGCCCTCAATATGTTTCGGGGTTTTAAATGGTTTTCTACTTGAAAGTTTCTTTCGTATAAACCCAAATCATAAAAAGAAACACCAAAACATAATTTTAAAAATAAAGTATGAAATGTAATGGTTACCCAAATTAACTCATCACTAGGTTTCCACATAGGAGAACATAGGTGAATACATGGATGTTGAAGAGAAATCTAACCATCAATTTCTAATGGAGAGTGGTAGAAAACATGGCTATGAAAATTCTTACAAACACAAAGCCATAAAGTTTTCACGATCTATGGTACCATCATATTCATCAGATATGAGGGTACTAGGACAACATTTTTGGTTTTTAGGATCATTTCCCTCATGTTGAGGAATTTTTTTTCATAAGGATAAATACTTACCTGATTTCAATGTAAAATAATTGTTGGTCATACCATGAACAATTTCGAATTCATCTCAATTTAATGATATGATTTTGAATTTTTCTTTTATGACGTGTTAGCAGATCATGCGATAGAATGATAGGTCATTTCATCTATTTTTTTCACAAAAAGTTAGCCCGTGTTATTTAAAAATACATAAGTCCATCAATGGTGAGTTTAATCATATATGGTTCCTAAAATGGACTTATACTTCATCTATCATATCTCTAAATAAAGTAAAACTAATTTCGACAATCCAGGGACTTCCTGTAGGACTGTGGTGGGCGATAAAGGCTTGTCACACCTCATTTGTGGGTTCGATTCCTGAAACCTTGTCCGACGTGACGGGTTGTCGCCTGTCTTGCAAGATTCCCTTTTTCTAAAACTATACTATTATAAAATTCTATGAATTTTTTTTATCCTTGAACAATAATATCTGATGTCCAACATAATCCATTCTAAATTATAGGCTTATCAAAATTACTTCTATCCAATCTCATAGTGTAAGGAAAATGATTACTAGAAAGGTCATCTACCAAGCACTGAATACCGTCATTTATCCCCCATATATCAGAAGATATATTTTATTGGTCACAATCCAAAAATTTGAATACCTTAATCATGTCTTCTCTTGAAACACGAATTACCATATAACCTTAGTGAGAACATGAATACTGCCAAAAGTTTACTCTTTACACATACCAAAATCCCAAAAATTCTATATACTCAAACCATGATATCATGTTGTCCTTCTATAAATCATTATCTCATTAATACTATGAAACATTAAATTATCTCTTTATCCCTTCATTATGCACATATTAGGTGCTTTCCAAAAAAATCAATCACTTTTCGTGGATACCAGTACCATTCAACATATAATTTCGAACACATAATGAAAAACAGTAGTGTAAAAATCCTTATATTTATCTATATTCTATAGTACCATAAATTATTCTTGATAAACATGAAATCATTAAACAACCTTCTAAAACCATTGAACAAACTTTATCATTTAATCCCAAACACTTATTTTATCTCATATATCATTTGTAGTCTCTTCATCATCATCAACATAAATACTACCCATATGACCATGCTAATTCACTTCATGAGATTTTTCATTAAGAAATTGGTTTTCATAATGCATGTACATTCCAAATTTAAAACATTTAGTCATTGTTGATGTCTTAGTAATACCAATATCCATTTCCATTGTTTTAACTGAACCTTTTCCTTTGCAATTACTGGAATTGTGTCCTTCTTTTCCACACCCAACGCATCATCTAGTTTCGTTGAAACATTCTCCCTGATGCCTCTTCCCACATGATTTACAAGAGGGAAATAAAACATTCATTCCTCTATGATTCTCATGAAACTCCATCTTTCTCTAATTAGACGAGTCAGGAAACATACCAAAGTATAGATTATTGATCAGATTATGAGATTCTTGATTAGGCATAATAACTATGTCTGGACTTCCAAATCCCATTTCATTTAGTTTATAATGGAGAATATCATTCCATTGTCCATCATATCCTCCATTATCGTGAATCATACTGTTTCCAAACATTTTCTAAAACCAAAAATTAATAGTGTGTGAGGAAAAAATCATACTTGAAAAAAAAAATAAAGTGGAGTACATTAAATATCTTACATAATAGGTTTAATCCAAGGTTATTCCGGATCATTATCATAATTCTAGGATTGTATCCTATTGTTATAATAAATCTTAGAGACATCCCTATAAATACCTTATAAATATCACTAGGTATGTCACTAATGTTTTTGCATCATTGTTTCAAAAAGAAAACATAAATATTCCTCTTATACAAACCGTAGATACCCATACATGACATACATAGTCATTACATTACTTTTTTGTAATAATTAATACATAAAAAAAATAGACACCCAAGGACCGTAATAATTTAGTGTCTTTGGAAACATGGAACACAATCTTCAAATCATGGGGAAAGATCATTAACATCTCCCATAACGATCTTTCCCTTTTGGTTTCATACCTAAGTCCTTTAATTATAACCAGGAGAAAATAAGACCTAAAAAGGGTGAGATCAAATTCTCAATAAGGGTAAGAACGTATAAAATAAAACAAACATTATACATTTGAACTTAAAAACCTGAACATAATTTTTATACATCAAAATAATTAGTTGTGAAATATATCTTGGTAGTACGTAAGGCATAGATCATAATGGAACATTAATCATGATAAAATAACATAGGAATAAAACATGTAATTATGGAATTCTTTAGGCACATGCTATGATTTCCATAGTAGCCAAGGCATTGCCGCCAAGACCATCATAGTAGAAAAATTCTATTACTGAACTGGGTTAACATTCAGTTCTAGCCATGTATTACTCAACTAGATTCACTTTCCATTGCAGCCATGTTTATCTCATGAAATATAAATCATTACCCAATTCATTGGATGGTGATATAGGTCCCACCCATCTCATAATGAAATAATTCTTTCGGGTGCCAAAAAATAAACATAAATCATTAATCATAACCCATGGAATAATATGGGTTTCATAAACATCAACCCATCATAACACAATCCATATAAAACAAATGGACATCATTTCATCATAAGGAAAATAATACCATGAAAATAATAGAGACGTTATATTTGAAACTTAAACATACTAAATAATTTCATCATATATGGAATATTCCTGAAATAATTTCTTGAGGAAAAAATTGTTTATTCTTCAAAATAATTTTATTTTCACAAAATTACATGAAATATTAAAAGAAAAGGATTTTTTTGGTAATTAATCATGAAATATTGTAGAGGAATCTTCATGAAAATGAGGTTTTATGAAACCATAGAAATCCATTCATGCCATATATGTTAAAAAACATTCCTCTCATACTTTTTCTGGAAAATTCAAAAAGTTCCTCATATGGTAAACAAAAGAAATAGTCGTTCCATACCACTTAGGTTTTCATATAGTACAAGCTAATATGGTATTTTATATAGCACATGATAATTTTGGTGTTTCATTCAACACAAGAAAAAAATGAAATTAAAAATAATATTTGTCATAAAATCTTTGGGTGTTACAACAGCTAATTTAGAATAAAAATAATATCTTCATCTCCAGTCCTTATCCTATTCTGTTTCTCATAATCACCAAATTTTCCATTCGACTCAATGTAACCCTTCTTCCTTCTACTTCCATAAATTGTCTCAAATGAAGAACAATTGAGTAGGAAACTATTTTCATGGGGAGGAATCAAATAATCAAGAAAATTCACATTTATGATGTCTAACATATGACACCATATTTAATCATTGGGACCCTATTTTTATCATAGATTATTCATATACATATTCTATTAAAATATTTAATAATTGTAGTTGAGGTTTTTGTGAATTTCCATAGCACATCCCCTGAGAGTGTCAAACCAGGTGTGTAGTAAAGCCCACTATTGTGTACCAGATTACCCCATGTTAGGTTTGTAACATCTTGTCAGAGTTGATACTCATAGGTACATTTGTTATTGATCTAAACGAATATGTAGTATACAAACATGGATTTTTTTATAGGAAAACACTCACTCTATCATTTATAAAAATTTGAGGAAATGTTCCTAAATTATGACACATCATTATAGTTATCCTTTCAGATATCCCTAATAATCAACTTTGTATTTTATCTTGGGATCTCAAAAAAATTTTCTCATCCCTGTTTCTAAATGTTTACTAAATCATTCCTTTGATACTAACTATAGAGACCTAGGATGGAAAAACATGGATATTACCACATTTTAAATGAATATTTAATGCATAACAAAAACACATGTCTGAAGAACATAATATATTATTATCTATGGATACATGTAAACAAAATATTTTATCCTATTGATACAACTTCAATATCTCCCACAAATATCTCTATAATTTTTACTTCTACCTAAAACCATTATTCATAAACTATGAAAAGGAAACATAAGAAATGGGTGAGCTCAGATGCTTAGTAAGGGTAAATAAATGAAATTCATAAGATTAACATGAATAATAGGGTTGGGAATTTGATCTTAAATATTATGCTCATACTCTACACATTAAATAATATAATAAATATTGGTCATTCATAAGACATTAATCATAATAAAATAAATAAAACAATCTGTGAAATCATATCAATTTAAAAGATCTTGAATTTGCAACATGAAAATTGTTTTCTAATATTTTGAACATTTAAAAGTAGAAAAAGGTTCACTAAAAAAGGTATGAACATAAAACCATGTTCCAACATCAATACATTTACATGTAACAAGGTCATTTCATAACATTGTGGATATATTATCTGGTTCATGCATAACCTTATAGACATGAAAAAATTCCATGAATAAAATTATCAACAGGTAGTCAGGTTCATATATAAAATCATGAACATGATACAAGTTTCACACATAAACATATTATCATAGAACAAGGTCATTAATTTCAAAGTTAACAAGTAATAAGATTCACTAAAAACACATGATCATGTAATCGGGTTCATCCATAAACATGTGGACATGTAACATGGTCCTTGAATAACATTTTGAACCTGTAATCATCCTCACTCTTAACATTTTGAACATGTGATTTGGTTCACACATAAAATTGTGGACATCGAATCAGTTCCATGAAGAACATAGTTAACATGTAATCAGGTTCACTAATAACATTTTCATCATGTATTCAGGTTCACACATAAAATTTATAATAATAATTTTATCATCATTACCCAATTTAGTAGAGATAGATATATGTCCGACTCATCTCATAATAACATCATTCATATATGTGACACAAAATAAAATTTTCATAATATCATGACCAATAAAAAATAGATAGGTTTTATAAACATCAAGTTCTAACCCATGATGTTAAATTGGTAACATCATCATCTCATCAAATCATAACCATGAAAAGATATAGGTTTCATAATGAAATCACAAAGTCATATCTCATGAAAATAATTTTGTTTTAAAAGCATACAAATTGTAGATGTTAAATAGTTATCATAAAAATCATTCCATCAAAATATAAACCATACAATAGATAATGTGAATAGAACCATTAAATAATTTCTTATAATGACATGAATAAAATTATGAATATAATAATAGATGTAAAATAATTTTAAAATAGCCTTAAAGAATGTTTCTTGATAAAAGTACCCTTTCTTAGTTGAAAATGTATTTATAATATATTAAATTAATTATTAATCATTTTTAATGAAGATACATTGAAAATTTATAACAGAGCCATGAAATCATTTTGAAAACCATTTTCCATGAAAACATTTAATTTAAGCATGAAAACATTTTGAAACCCATTTTCAATGTAATAATATAAAATAATATTTAAATAATTTTAAAAACTATTTTTTTAAACACATTTAATATTTTAAATTAAATGTTGAAAAAGTTTCGAAAAAATAAATTCAATGAAAATACATTTAAAACATGTATTAAAAGCATTGAAAACTTTTTGAAAACAAATTTCAAGGAAAATTACTGTTAAAAACATTTTCTTAAAAATTAAACATTTTATCATGTAAGAAATTTTTTTTAGAAATTATGGATAGTAATTTCGTGCACATCATAAGAGGTAAAAAGAATATTCCATTAATAGGGTAGGAAGGTTAGAAAAATATCTTGTTCAGAAGGGGACACAAATATTAATTTGAAAAAGTTTATAAAAGACAGAAGGTTAATTATGTATTTTAATTATCATATAAGATTATAATATTATTGGAAACCCTTTTTATAAATCATGATTTTGTAGGAACACACATTTTCAACCAAAGAGAGTGCAAATCCGGCCTTCCTTAAAAAAAATATTTGACATATCTTATCTAAAATATATCGAAATAATGATACCACTGAAATAATATGTCATAAATATAAAAAATAGAATAGTTTGTATCCATTTACATGAGCGATGGATCATAAGATTCCATCAAAGAAGAAAAATCATTAATTATATCAAAAAACAATGAGTTCGTTTCAATTAACTCTTAACAACTGGTTAAATGGGTTCATACTCTTCATGTGAGAAAATGAAATTACATGAAACATAAAATATAAATAAAATAATATTATTCATTATAGAAGCTGATGAATGGAATCATGTGAACCTTCTTAAATAACATAGGCTCACAACAAAACATGTGTCATTAATATGGGAATTTGAGACAAAACTACTTTACCGATTTCATAAACATTGAAACAATGACCCCATGAAATAAAGATCATATAATGAAAATTTGAATACCAAAAAAAATAATGTATAAAATAAATATAACAATGTCATGGTAAGTAAATATACCACACAAAAGGAATGATTGGAGAACATATAATTTATCTCACATAAATAAAAAGTGAGATGGAATCCCCCTTACCATGAGCCTTGACTCTCATCACAATCATTAAAAATGATTGTATAATAAATATAAATTTATTAAAATTATTTAGTGAACCATATTTTTATATCGTATAACATATATTCTTTTATGATGACCTTATATTTCCCACTTGATAAACATCCTATGTTATGGTTTCATTTTAGATAATAGTCACATGGTTTTTCGCATGAGTCTTAATTTGTTATATCATTTATCCTTATACATATATCATGATTCCAGAATGTAAAGCATTATATAAATATCATGTATACCCATTATATGTTTATAATAATAATTCATATAAAATAGTTGTATCAAATAGAATAACCTATACATGGAGATGGTATGTTATACGTATGCATGGATACTATTTTTGATCAATTATCATATTGGCAGAAAGTACAATACATATATATGAATATATATATATATATTTATTATAGTTTCTTTATTATATCATATATATTAATTACATCAATCTATAGTACATTCCATGATGTTTATAAATGAACCACATTACTTTGGTGGGGCAATAGTTCACACTACCTTAAACAAAATTACTATGTCAATACCAAATGGAAATTATAAATGTTTGTGTTTAAAAATAATTAAAGAATAATATATAAATAATAATTTTTATATATAACATATATAAACAATGTTTTCATCATAATTTTCACCATGAGAGGCGGTATAGGAATATAGAACCATCATCATTTAGCAGGGCGTTAGTTACCCTACACAGAAACTGTATATTCACAACACATTATATGGATGTGTGTGTAAGTGTAGCTATAGATATTAACATAACAACATAAATTTATAATTATGATACATTTTTTATTATATTATACTGTAATAATATTATTTTATGGAGTGGAGAAATTAAATGAAATAAGAGTTTGAGGGAGGTTGTAAACTCTTAATAAGGTAACTCATTTTGGTTTGAGCCAAAATGTTCACTTGGTTCACCTTAATCACAAGGGGAGGATTCATGGAAGAAGTAAGTGAAGTTCAGGAGATATTTCTTAATACTTATATCAATCCTATGTGGCTTTAGATGTGTGACTAATCGTATAAAATGGAGGCCATTTAAAATGGATGAGAAGTGGAATCTCTTCTATTAATGTATAAGATTGGAATCCCAGTAACTTTGTTATATTAAAAGTTCATTAATAATGGTAAAAAATATATAGAAGGTAGGATAATGTCTATATATGTCCAAAAAATGTCTTGTGAACATTTTTGTAGATCATTTTAGGCCTTAATATTTTTGTTTAGTCTCTTATTAAGCTTAATTTAACCATACTTGTTGTAATTTTTTCTATTTACTTCACAAATATTTTTTGATGAAAAATTAGTTGAACATTTTAGAAATTATAAATTATTCGAATTCAAAATATAAAATCAATTTTTTCAAATTATAATAATAGATGCGGATGATATTAATTGAAGAATAATCTCTTGTTGGGTTGACAATGTAGGTTTTTAAAGTAAAAACATTCAAACGTTTCCTTTTTTATTGTCATTTTCAAAATTAAATTTCTCCATTGAATAATATTAGGTAGATATATGGATGTATTATATAATTAAAATTTTAAACCTATTAATATTATAATTTTACGATATTAATTCATTATATAAAAAATATTTAATTAAAATCCACTATTTTTATCTATTCATAAAAAAATGAAACCATATAGAAATGTACAAACAAAATTCTGAACTTAAATATTATTTTTTTCATCAAATGGTCAAGTTTATTTTCACTTATTAAATATATAATAGTTCAAAAAATTGTATTTAAAATTGGACCACCATTAAAAATATGTAACACCTATATTATATTGGTTTTTAAAAATAAAATTGGGGTTGTTATTATATTATGTCTATCAAAACAATTCGATGAATATAAAAAAATTTATTGAATATATAAAATATATATTTCAATAATATTACATACTAATTTTCATTAAAAATTTTATTGGGGATAAGACAATTTTCTTGTCATATTAACAGTTTTATATAAAAAAAATACTCGCTTTATATTAAATTTGGTTTTTATATTAATTTATGAATAATTTTTACGTAATTAATTACCTTATTATTGTTTCAAAATCATATATTTATATAATTTGGTTAATAACATTCATAAAAGTCATTTTAACATATAGGTTTATTATTATTAATATTATTATTATTTTAATAATGTATTATTTTTCGGTTACACATGATCTTTCTTATTACATAAGCCATCGAAGAAAGTTATTGTTGCATGTAATACAATCTATCCATGGTGTTACATGTAGAGAAAGTCAATAATTATGTTATTTGTATTTCATGTAATCTAACCATAGTGTTTTACTATAAAATAAACTATTTTCATTGTTTCATGAGTTGAATGATATCAAAAATATTAAATTAATTCGAAAAAAAATAATTCAAAAAAATTGGAGGTTTGAAAAACACCAAGAATTATAACATTAAAAACAATATGTTGGATTTTCTACAGATAGATTCATGATTTCATGATACATCCGGGTTCACCATAAACATTGTGTATTTGATACTGCCACATACCACATAGCAACTTGAATCCATTATCATCCGACGTACTGAATTCTTCAAAATTAAACAAGAACTCTATAGTTGATGTTATTTTAATTTAAATTGAATAGTTAAATTATGATTTTATTTCTTGAAAGGACATTATATTTGGAAATGGAATCTTATAATATCGATTTATTTACAATATTATTCATGATTCCAATCTTTAGGAGATATATACCGACACATGAGTAATTTTTATTCAAGACCATCTATAGGCCTTCCTTGGTAAATAATTTCATATCAGAAACCTCCTTTCTCCACATTCACGTTGTCTTATTAAATACACATCATAAATATTTCTTTCAATGTACTACCCCAATGTTCTAGACACATGATGATAAACTATGTTGCCTTGTGATGTTAAACAACAAGGGAATTAGAGAACTATGTATGGACAGATTTCCATCCTTATGGGAGAAATAGTGACGCCATGTCATTTTTTCTTCAGGTCCATCCATAGGATCATTCACTGTTTACCCATCCTCATCATCCTCAGTATTTGGATTTGATCCATAACGATGTAACATCCAAGAGTTTCCTCGATACCTATATCCTTGATAAGTATCTTTAATCTCTATAACTTATATGCCCCACTGACATGCCCAGATGCACTATAGAATAGAATATAGAGTGCTTGATTCTAAATTGACATTATCTCATTCCATTGTTATCCTTCACGTGTCCCTTTATTTGGTTTTACATCATATTTCATGTTTAAAGGGACCACCTGATAGTATGGTTCCTATCCACATGGCTCACATATCGTCCTGGGTCAATTCCCCAAATGATTTCAAACATTATCTTGACACTACCCCTTATTTTTATCATGCTCATCAGTTGACCATCATTTGTATATTCCAATCTAAGTTAACATGATGTTGATGATGTGTTGTAAAAAATGGCTAATATTTATCCTACATCATCATTCCACACACATTGTGTCCCAGATATCGGGAATTTTTATCACATTTTCCACCTCATTTTGGTTTGGTTCAACCCTAACACACTATGTGTTACCCTTCCATGATCCTATGCACATTGATTAGTTAGTTCATCTGCCTTAAGACATCTTCAACCTAACATCTCCATTCCCATATTATGCGCATCCAAATTTCATGTAAATCTTATACACTATGATTCTAACATTGAGTGTGGCTGACATAGGCATAAGAGACCTAGTAGAATGTGTACACACATAGAGAAACATCACATTCCCTTAGGTTGAAACTCTATCACCATACACTATGTGAAAAATCCATGATTCTCAGAAGAATATGTGTTGGGATATTGGGTCTACTACTTCTTAATTTACATCTGGGATTTCACATCCTTACA
Source organism: Viscum album (assembly GCA_963277665.1). Lineage (NCBI taxonomy): Eukaryota > Viridiplantae > Streptophyta > Magnoliopsida > Santalales > Viscaceae > Viscum > Viscum album. The sequence goes on from OY728150.1 coordinate 766,840,561, forward strand.
GTGCACATATCTATCAAAGATACCCATGGTCCGAGCATTATGACCTCAAACTATTTACATCCTTTATAATCCACGATTCAAAACATTAAGATTTATGAATGTCTCATCAATAATGTGTGGAGTGGTGTGACATCATTTTCCCTAATTGAAATTGGGTAATTTTTCTTTTCCACACACATCCCCTCAAACCACTCCCCCATCTTCCTAGTCACATGATGATATATGGGATTACACTCATCATACTAGCCGCGTGATGATAATATGAATAGAAAAAATATTCTTTACTATATGATTTTAAAAATCATGAACCAGCCCCATCAAATGACCTTAAATTATAAAATTGACATCCTTGTCTCATGAAAAAAATTGAAAAACGTTGTGGTGTTCTCACCAGAGAATAAATAACCATCAGTTATGGTCACTCACCATGCCATCATCAATGTAATACAAATGGATTGATTTTGGTAATTATGGGATATGTAGTGATGCCTTGAATTTCATTCTTTTTAGAGCCTCTAAAAATTAAAAACAAAAAATACAAAAAAAATATGTATGGCCCCTCTCTATGTATGGGTTAGATATGTGCATGGAGACATCCATTCATAACAACGTTTTCCTTGATTCCTACCCTTACATGATATGTAGTGATACCCAGATTCCAATCATCAGGACTGACTACAACATTACATCTTCTTAATGTCAGTTCACTATTTTCATTACCATATGATGTTAAACTACACGAAATACCAGAAACATGCATTTCATAATTCCTATCCTTATGGGATATGTAGTGGAACCCATACATATCATCTTTGGGGACTATACGCAAAACCCTTGAACCCATAATCCATTTTTCCTCGATCACAGTCTAAGTTACAAGACCCTAAACTAAATATATCTTATATCAGGTTCCCTATATGATATTTGGGCTCTTTGGGTCCTCATTCACATCTATCTCTATATAATCCATTTCACACATGTACCCTTGAATAGATAATTCCATTTTATTGTACAAGCTTAATGCATTGAAATTTTATACAATGATCCTCATCAATGCATATGTCGTCTGTAGGCCTCCATGATCCGCATTCACATAAGGTTTGTTATGAAAAAATGTTATGGATATACCTCATGGATAACCATTCCCATGGTACAAACTATATGAACCTAAACTAATAGATGATGGACTGAACTCTAGGACCATGAATTATGAGATTATTCCAAGAAAGATGACATTAAACTATGTATCAATCATTTCTAGGTTGTGTGGTGTGGTGTTAGGACTATTTAGTCTACATTGATGTTGGGTTTATTATCAAATCATGACTCACATACCCTTTTGAGATAACCTCCCTATGGTTCAAGCTCTTTGACCTTAAAATAAGTTTTAACATCCCCAATGAAAACATTAAACTGTGATCCTACCCTAATAATGTTCAAGATTCCCCATAATAATTGTGGGATGATTCAACTTCCTCACAAGAGAGGTTTTACCCCAGCATTGATGTTCCTCTATGATCTCATTTTCTATAAATATGTGTGTCTTGATTCACATACTCATGGGATACCTAATGATGTATGAACATTTTTTCTTTTGAACATACAATATGTACGTTAACTATTTTGTCCCTCTAGCCATTATTACAGTCAATGAATTTTGGCATAAAACATTATTTCATTCATAATATTGTTTGTATGAACCATTTGGGACTCTGTGGCCCCCTTAATGTTGGGTTTTATCTTCTAGGTGTTGTATGAAAACCATAATCACAGACACATCATAGTCCAAAAAATAAAACATTAAACTGTTTCCCATGATCCATACAATATAACATAACTACTTACACACTTGGATCTGAATCCCACTCTCTAATAAGATAATACCACAACTAGAGTCCTCTTTGTATTGGGGTTTTTATTATCCATATAATCTAGATGAACCTCATAATGGTCATGGTATTCTTAATTTTTTTTCGTAACTCCTGTCCTTTGACAACACCCTGATGGATTTTCACTTGCAAATGAGAAATAATGTGTTTCATACACTGTCAAAACCCCATTTCTCACTTCTTATCCCCATTATTGGGTGGAATGAATATGATCTCTCTATTTCAAAAAAGATCAATCATTGATCCTTCCTCACCAGTTCCCTTACCATTCAGACTATAGAAGTCACAACGTATCACTTATTTATATCATTGTATCATAGTGGGATATCATCCTTGGTGTCATCCATAGTGTGCACACTTTCATGTCAATCAGATCCATGTATCATTCCTTCTCTCCCACACAGATCATTGATCACATGAGATTATATGTCAAGGTAAGGATCATATTGATGTGGTTGATCCTTTCAGGATCGCATGGTTCCAAACTCTGTGACCATAAAAATGGATCCATGCTGGGAAAGTGTGGTGTGCTGGGAATGTCACTCCACCACAACACATATACCCACATTTTGAAATCATACTCCTAGTCTATTTCCTAAAACTTGTATGGACTGGAAGTCTCTTTCTACACCTTATCAGTAGGTTTTCATTGTCTGTTCCACACAATTACATTAAAAATAGACAACATTATAGTTCATGCAACATAGATTTAAACTATTGGTCGGGGTCCAGTAAGAATGACCTTTAACTATATGAAACTTCTTTGTCACAGGAATTTAATAAACTATACACATCATAATTACATGATAATAAACTATACAATAAGTCATCCTCATTGTATGATGTTAAGGTAAATTTTTTTCATCCTCACATGCATGAGATGAAATTACAACACATCCTTGGATTCACATGAGAGGAATTGTACTTTGATGCTGACCATCATCCAAATTATTCAAATCATAATTTGTTTCTTGGAATCAATGAAGACACCCCCAATGAATATGGGTTTGATCTCTATTCAATCTTGTACGGTCACACTGATTTTTCCTAGGCCAGGCCGGCGTAATGTCAGGAGTGTTGGATTCCATTCAAACATTCCATAACTCTATTACCATGTTTTTTATTCCACATAATTTGGATCCTCATGATATGTCATGTCTAAAGGGGACCCCTACCAACATTATTTTTTTCCACATGGATCACTTAGCATCCTTATCCAACTGCTCAGGAGATTTTGAATGACAATTAATGATACGTCTTGTGTTTTGAACATGCTTAGTGGTCAACACTTTTCTGTTTATCCCCCTTTAATTATAATAAATATGGATGATGTGTTGTCAATAATTTTCACTATTGATTCTATATCATGACACTGATTTCTATTTTTTATCAGATTCTAGGTATTGTGATTCACACTATCATTCCACGTTATTATGATAGATTCGTAAAACCTTGGCATTATCCCATTCAAACACTAGAACACATTGGGAATGTAAAGTTATATCCTCGAAGAGACCTATTCTATGGCTAAAATCCCTATCATCATGAATTATCTTGGTGATCAGTTATTAATATAAGACCAAGAGTATTCAATGATTATTTGACACTATAATATTAATTAAGAAATAATGTGGTATTCCCATGTTTATCTCAACAGTCTTGGCCGACGTCAACTTATGGATTAGTCATTAGTTATTTCAAAATTATGATGGAGATTTAATATTTAATGAAATCGAGATTATTTCCATGTACAAAAAATATTAAAATAAAAAAATGAAATTTGTAGTAGAAGGAATGTTAATATGTTAGAGCCTCTCAACTGATCACCCTATGGATATGCCCCTTTAATTATTGGTTTTAACTCCACCAAAATTTTGAGGATTCCATTCAGGATCTATTGTCACCACCTAAGATCCTGATAATCATCATTGACAATCAGATGATGAAAATCAATTGCATAATGATACATGCACACTTCATTATGGTGATAATCCACTTGAAAAATCACTAGTCTGAGAAATTCATGAGACATTATCAGCTGGACCCTCAATAATAAGAAAAGTTCTATCTAATTAGTAATGAAGGATTAATAATAATTAATCTTTTATTATAATAATTGGATCTCATTTTCAACAACCTTATTCATCTCGAATGATACTAGATTTATCCTACTTCCATTGTTCTTCCATGTTAAAACTAATCTCTGGCATCTTCTTGGTGAGGTATTTGTGGACCTGCACATCATGATGATGAGTGTCTACCCCTCCAATAGTGATATTGTGTAGTGAAATGAAATGTGACCCCATACAGAAACTCAAATGAATATCTGGGGTCTTGTTGAATTATTTGGTAAAATTCCACTCTTGGCCTCGGATTGTGAATCTCTCTTCAGAATCATCCAAATTGGAGACATCTAGTTCATCAGGATCTATATGATCATACTATGGTAATACAGTCAAGAGACAAGTGGTAAGATCCCCATATTTCATTCATTCATATAGTTTGGGCTACATATCGTGATGTTAGTCATTATCACCTGGCCAAACCTCAAGGATGATATCCTTCCAAGCCCTGAGTATATCCCTACCAGTGTACCACACACAACCACAATTTATAGTCCACTAAAGTTTGGTTCATGATCTTCTCATACAGTTTTCTATACACGAGATGGCACTAATGTTAGGAAAGGATCCCTGAGTCCTCTAACTATTCCCACTAGCAGAGAACCCTCTACAGCGATGATTGCTCATAAGGGTACTGTATTACTAAATATAATCAACTAACACTATGTATGAAAACACGAGGTAGGTAACTTACAGAGGTTAAGAGTTATATTCTCATGTTCTCAACATGATATCATCAGGACATCAAGATGTGTCCACCCATGTATGATTGAGGTATCCATATATTCTTAAATGGCTACCCTACCCTCCCCATCTCTACTAGGGCTTGTGTTCTCTATCATTTCAGATATGAATCTTATGTCTTGATCCTATAAAAATTCTTCCACACCGCCATCCCCATGAGATGGGGTATTTTGCATGAGATCCACTTTTACAAACATATTGTAGTTTGGGAGCATATATAATAAATGATTAAAGTAATATAATGAAGGGATGAGTTCAATGTTACATCAAAAAATTTAGCTAATTTCTCCAATAATGATTCCTTTGAGGCTTCAACATCATATTCCTCCAATGTGGCTTCCATCAAGTCCATTACATTGCTACCTTCTGAGGGGATTCCTTCATTGTATTTTTTTCATCCATGATCAATCATATTTCTTGGGATGGGAATAACACATTGCCATCTCAACAGTATACAGTAGTGGGGGAGTGGTCTGATCCTAAAAATCATTCTCCCAGTTCATCATCAGACACATGGATACATGGGATATCACTATGTCCCCTAAAAAGCCACGTAATGTTCCCCATCTGATTGATAAACAAGGAAGAAGAACATATTATATAGAGAACCCCAAAACATCCATTCCATTCAGGATTAGGAGGTACCATGTCCTATATGTTTCTAAGAACTGCATGTTCATGTCTCAAGTCTCCCAAGCATCATGGTAGATGTAATTGTGAGGGACCTCAAATTAATGTAGCCGCATACTATGAGCTTAGGTAGACACCCTTTAGGACCATATATATGGTTCCCATTCTTTTAATGTTCTTCTAGTAGGAATATCCTGGACCCGTATTGTTTTGCCTCTTCCCCTTCCTTCAATTCAAGCCAAATGGGTCCTCATATTGTTGTTTCCATTTCTATAGCCCAATAACCACGGTGTGCATCGGATCTACTACTAAGAAGCTCCCTCTTCATTGAACTGCCTCGACCATGAGGTGGAGGTACCACACCCTCATTTCCTTGAATGGTCTATTTCCTCTGTGTTTCTCCTAGATATTCAAGGCCAATCTCTTTTTAGTCATCTCAAGTATATCATGATCAACGGTGGATGGGGGAATCACATTACACATCATTCCATATTCCCATGTGAACATAAGACATTGATTCATCAACATGAATGTCTGATCCTCATGAAATACCATTATGTAAACCTTGAGGGTCAGCATCTATAGACATTTGAATGACCTCGTGAATCAGTGTAGGGTGTATGGTTTACATGTCGGCTCATAGTCCACCCACCTGACCAATAGCCCTCTTAGAAAGGCTAGGAGATATGATCACTTCTCTTATATTCCCACCCCACCATCAAGGATCACTCCAATTAGCATTGTAAATGGTTAGATTGAAATTTTTTATACTCTCAAAATCATTCTTATTGCCTCTATCAGGAATATATTGAATGGGAAACATCACGTATTTTTCTTAGTTTTCTACCATAAGTATATATTAGAATGAGAGATGGGATTAAAATATTAATATCGAACCATTTTCACTACTACATAGTCATATAAGAATTGGAGTATCCCACTCATTCCCAAAAGATTCTTCCCATTGATGATATTACAGATAACCTTATATAGCTCTTCTAGCCCCAAAGTCAACAAATTGATTCATCACCATGTATCCAGGATTGTTTCCATGATATATGTGTTTGGTTTCTCCCACATTTTTGCATATCTCAAAAGTACAATCCACCAAAATATGAGGGATTCAATGAATCTGGAAAACATATATGTTGGTCGAGCTCAAATTTAATGTTATACCTCCACATATTCTATTGGATATCATCCATGATCCACCAGTAAGAGCCTTCCCTACATTGTCGATCCCCAATCAGAAAAGTGTGGGAAGTAGTATTTATTTTCATGAGAAAATAATAACCCTCAGTAATCTCTTAAATTAGCAGGGATCAGTATTTTATTCATCATATCTTTCCTTTGGGCAGCATCCGCAAGGACCTCCCAAGGAGCTTCATGAGAATCCATTGATTCAGAAAATGGTCAATTTTACTAATCATATTCATGAAGATAATTCATGGGGAATATTCATAGAGAAATATTTCATAATGATATGGTGTAATTTGTGCATATTAGAGAGCAATATAGGATCATGAATCCCTAGTTCACTAAGTAGCATCCACAGAGAAAAAATATGAGGAACCCGGTTTTCAAATAGTATTTTGGGGATGAGGGAGATTTGAAAAATGAGACAAATTAGAGATAATTAGTTCATATAATGGGCCTACCATCCAGTATTTATTGATGATGATTTAAATAGTGATGTTGTATCCCCCACCACCCTCGAGCATCTAAGATTATTCGTAGTCCTATGAATCACATTCCCTTCATCATGATCCTACTTCATGATCATCCAGTACTAAGAATAGTTCTCATATAACTCTCCTTATTTACAGACATATTTTTTATTTTTGGAGGACCTCCAAACATCACAAAGACCCATTAACTATAAATAATCTCACCCCCACAAAAGGCATGGATACTCCCACTATTCACCATGCGATCCCCCATTTCTCAAAGCACACAACCACTATGAAATCAATATAAACATGAATAAACCAATGTTATATATCATCACGAACCAACCTTTCCATTATTCCAATCTACCACTGCCAGTGGTTGGGATGCTCTTTCTGAAGTCCCATGTCCTCCGAGGATGCTGATGTACCTCCATGGAATATGAGGCTTCAAGAATCATTACGATTTTGTGAATCAGTGTTTTTCCTATTGAAGACTTCATTCCACGAAAGGGTCTCCCAACATCCCGATGATCCTTTCTTCCCAAAGCACCTATCCTCTATAAAAGATGTATGCTTTGTGAGGAACCACTTAGAAACTCCCCCAACGTCGAGAGACCCTATATTGTATATCCCTCAAGGATTGTACATAGAGATATACTTTTCCGTAGTATGGTTTCCCATGTTTCATTCCATTACCTTGTGAATTCTATCTTCAGTATGCTAATTTATATTTCATTTTGACATTGTTGCACTAACATTAATGCCACAATTGAAAAGTCCTCTAAACCGATCATTTCATAAATTATACATTCCTTCCCTTCTCCATGTGTTGGAAGATATTAGTTATGTATGTCCAAGGGGTGAAGATTGAGTTCCCCCATCATCATTGTATGACATAAAACTATACAACACCATCATCTTTAGTATGAGAAGCTAAATTGTATTCTCACCCCATGAAGTAATCATGGGGTGACACACCAGCATAATTTTACATTCCAAATCATCTCCATGCGAGTGACAACTTCCTCACACAGAATTGGGAACTACTTACATGGGATGAGATCCTCCTCGAGCTACTCACAAGCATAATCGCTTCACAATATCTCATTAAAGTATCATTTGTGTTAAAAATTCTAGCTATATTTCTACCTCTTATTTCTAACACCATGAATGACAGACATGGTCTTAGAGATTTTTAAAGAACAGAAATCTTCTATTGATTCACAAAAACATTTTTTTTGATCCCAGTATTCTTAGTAGGGTACAAATGAAGCCTTTTCATGCTTCAATCCAAACAAATGGTAAACATTGGTTCCCCCTCCTATAGGTGAACCTACATTATTCACCCTAATTAGTGTCCTTTCTAGCCTAAAATGGGCCTCCTTCATAGCCATATTCTCCAATTACCCTCTCTAAACAATGGGGAATTTGATACCCTACTAACATTAATACGTAATAACTATCCCCTAGGTCTGATCACATATTCCCTTATCCATTAAGATCTTATTTCATACACTTATCAATAAGTCCATTCCCATAATATTGTGGACCACATCACTTCTAAGACCACAACACAACTCTCATGCATTATCCCCATATATACTCCATCCAATGAACTATGCGGGGTTTGATCCATGTCTCCATAACAGGGTATGTAGGAAGCCTCCATGAGGTTCAATCCTAACTAATGGTAAACCATAGCACAACCTCCTTGTAGAGGAACATGATGATGTGACATATTCACATTAGAGGAAACATCCCACCAATCAACCATCATTGGTTGTTTTGATCCATCCTTCATCAATATTTCATACAACACATCACCCGTCTCGAAATGGGATCACTTCATCCAACATTATCCATTTTGGGAATCTCTAACACATAATCCCACACCACATTCCACATTTCCATCTATGACTCCTGCCTTTGTATCATAGTCTAAATACAAACTACGTGGAAGTTGATTCCCAGTAAACTTAGATACATATAAAGTATTCTCATGAATCAATTTGATCAACCCATAAAACCCATCAATTCCAACAATTCAATCCAACACATCCACCATATCCATCCTAATTTATACCTGGTTTAACACGTCTTGGTGAGATCATTCCATCCATTTATGTTATCTCGGTGTATATTCCCCATAAAAATTATTCATTCTCCTAGAAGCATCCAGGTAGTCTCAAAATGTAAGCCCCACACAATCCAACCAAGAGAAATTGTATTTCAAAGGGCTGATTAAACACCTAATCGCAAATACATCAAAAAAAAAATTTGTTCATTTTATATTATGTGTTTTTTGTAGGAAACCTCCAAGAGTTTCAATCACATCAATTGTTAAAAATTTGTGTCTTCTTTAGTGGGGTATAACTCTATGATCCACCATCAGGGTTGAATAGATCATACATCATAGTGTAAAACTATTCCTTTATGGGACACTCCACCTAGGGTCCACTCTAATTTAGCATCATAACCCATCTATCATGTAGACCTTAGTGCTTCACTCCTAGGTGCATTCCCCTTCATGGTGTGATGGCTTCCATTTATGGTACACTCCATCATGGGTCTACCCTCATTTTGATTTATGATTCATCCATATGGTAAACCTTCTAGGTTCTCCCTCTTACGGATGAACCTATCTAATCAACCTTTAAAAGTGTTCTAATCAGTTAATTCCATATCTGGATGATTTTAAACATGTGACCGTCTATCTCTATTATAATTTAATCACATGTCCTACCTCATGTTAATCATTGGAATCCTCATTAAAACCTCAAAATACATGCCTATGGAAAAAAAATCCGCAAAATCGAAATGGGATACCTTCTGTTTTTATCCCCTTGAGAATACAACATATGAGAAAGAATACTGGTGTTCCAAGGTTCAATTTTTCATAAAAGATAATGATGACCTAAATGACTACTATCATGACCAAATGCTACTACCATGACATGACCCATTGGAATTTCTAGATAGAATCAATGTAATTAACCAATGTCTGCAAAGAGATGGAACTTGGAAGAAGTTTCTAATACATCATCTTAATATTTTATGGAGACCCAGACTACAAAATTAATTATGATGAGGAATTAGTGGAACACGTAATCGACATCCCATTATCCAATTTCAATCATGGAGAAATCATCATGGAATATGTGATGAATATCTCTCACTTTTTGGAAGTATAAATACAAGGTACAATGCAAAAACAATAGTCAATAACACACTTACGGGTTAGGCCCTAGTATAAAGCATCATAAATAACAACCATGCTTGTAAAATCATCCATGGTTTACAAGAGTATGGAAAAAATATTCTAAAAGATAAATGGAGAAAAATACACTCCATTCATGGATGTTGACCAAACCGGACACAAATTGATAAGTGATTTGATGAGAGAGCCCAACTCTGAATCTCCATTCCGTCACAGGCATACATGGTTAAATGTAACAGGTTTTACCTATGCTCCAATGTAATCTCTATCTCCTTTTTTGTCTTCTATATAAGACACTTCACAAGAGCTAAAATAACATGTAGTGTTGAGTATATACATACCATGCATGAAAACATGAAATATGAAATGTTCTGTATAAGAAAATATAGAAATTGGAAATATGGTCCCTTGTAATAGTGTATATTCCCGGTTCCGAAAGCCACCCAGAGGCGTCCTGTACTCGATTGGTCACATGGGCTCAAGCTCATTTCCCCAAATGCCAGAGGCTGCAGACTAGCAGCAAGGGCTTTGGGTGTGATAGTGGTGAAACTATTCCCTCATTGCTAGAGTACACAATGGAAGTAAAACAATACATAGAAGAGAGGAAGTTGTAATAATGACACACATCAGTAACATCAGAAAACTGAAAGTATAAACTGGAGAACATATATATAGTGATGCATGATACATATTTCGAGGAAAACATCCAAGGAAGTCACAATTCTAGAATAAAACAGTGCTAACCCAAAGTGAAAAAGAAAATAGATAAACTCCTCAGCATCACAAGCCAATGCTTGGACCATTCTCTCCATCTCCACAACAAGTCAAGTACCAGAAGTTGAAGGGTGCATTCCCTTATCTATACTTGAAACAATATAATCTTTCTAGGCCCAGAAGCATGACCTAAATATGCAGTGACACTAAAACTTAGTAGGAAACCACCACAAGATCTGTTCCTAACAATCAGTGAGTATATGACCAGTAAAAGTACAGAAAGCAGGAAACAAGAAATCACAAAGAAGTAAACAATCCACAATTTAATTCTTTCAAATCACTACAGGACATACAATAACTAATCAAAGCTGATAAAAAACAGGTAACACTTTGGAAAGTAACAACATCCTATCATTTTTAGTTCTACCTAGAAACATAAGCAAGATTCTAAAATCAAGGTAAACCTTTGGAGATTACTCAGAGTCTATCCCCTCGGGTCCTACCTAACAAGTACAAGCAACCTTTTTGGAATTAAACACAGTCTATCAACTCTAGTTCAGCTTATGCATAGAACATCTGAGGAATCACTCACCTTCAATTCCCCATATATCCTCATAAAGGTACCAAAGAAGATATAGAGAAGCACTCAACATCTCATTCCCCCTATGGCCTGCGTCGAGGAGCTACAAACACTCTGGGGTAGCACTCCTCATCAATTCCCCATGTGGTCTCGCATCGTAAATTATAAAGACACTTTGGAGAATCCCTCAACATCCATTCTCCCTATGGTCTATACAATAGGTTCATTTGGTCCTGTGTAAGTCAAAAAAGTATAGTAGTGCATAACAACCACAATATACTGATTGAACTACTTGGTTAGAATTCTTTAGCACAATAGTATAACAAAAGAATAGTCACACCATCCTATAAGACTAGGCATGGGAATGTAAATAGAATCCTTACAGGAAAACAATATCCAATGGTCAAAACAAGAAAAACATGAATAATCACAACAATTCACCCTATTCATAACAATAATCATCTACTCAGCCATGCCAGCATATCAGAGAAATAATAGATCTGAAATGGTAATTGTGCAATACCCCGTTCATGGGTATTGGAAAATTGGAACATAAAAATCCATGAATTTCAACATAAAGGCACAAACCACCTACCTCGATGTTAGTAGATCTCCTTACGTGAACCTCGAATCTTGAATCTCTTTACAATGATTTAGATATGAGAAAACATCTAAAAAGTTCATCACACTACAACTTGAAAAAGAAGTGGAATCAAAAGATGATGCTCTATGACAAGAGATAACTCACCGATGTGATTCTAACGCAATCAACAGAGATCAAATTGAAGATCAGATGGAGGCTTGGGGGATTGGAGAACGATCATGGTTATACAGGTTCTCTCGGATGAAGAAATCCAAAAAGAAGGCGGTTTGGGCAATTTGACGCGTCTCTGGTGTGTTTAATGAAAAAAACTGAAATTACATGATGTGTACATTTAATGTACATGGAGTGTACTCACTATTTCTATACATCGCTTTTGGAATCCTCCAAGTCACCCCAGAAGGCCATGTGCATGGCCGCTACATGACAAGAACCCGACTGCCTATGGTGACAAAGTACACAGCGTGTACTCTGAAAATTTCCACATGAAGTGTGTGTGGCTACTACACAGCCATGTGTGTGGATACTACCCAGCTAGCACACAACCTCCTACGGCAAGGCAGTACGCTGTGTGTATTCATAAATTAAATAGCGTGTACTTAAAAAATATCCAGATTTTCCTCATTTCTCCAAAAATGACCAAAAAAAGGAAAAACATACATGGAAAGAAGATCCAGATTTTTACAAACTTCCCCACATAATGAAATTCATCCCTGAATTTCCCTATCGTGAAATAGAATAAGTACTCTCAAACAGTTATGGCCACTATGCTCGTACATCATCCTCCCACTCCCAAGTCTCATCCAACACCTGCCCGTGCTGCCATAGCACTTGTACAATAAGAACAGACCGGCCATGGAGAAGCTTTGTACTGTGATCCACAATCCGGATATAATTATCCTCAAACGACACATCCTCTCCAAGATAAACCTCCTAGGGCTGAAAAACATGAGATAGGTCTTAAAATTAACATCAAAATTGAGAAACTTAGAAGACATCATGCATAGCCTGGTACCTCTGAGGTAACTGCAACATGTAGGAAAATGACCCAACTCTCTCCAACACCTCAAATGACCTGATGTAAGTCGGTGAAAGATTACCTTGTTTTATAATCCTACTATGTCTCAACCATGGTGTGACACGTAGGAAAAATTGATCTTTGACCTCGAACTCCAGATGTCGTCTCCACTGATCATCATAAGACTTCTATCGAGACTGCGTTGTAGCCAATCTCTTTTGAATCAACTATATCTACATTGTTGTCTCCTGAACAAGAAAAGGTTTCAGTAAAGCTTCCTCTCCTACTTCTAGCCAACATAAGTTTGATCGGCATGGCCTAACATACAAAGCCTAATATTGTTCCATCTGAATAGTTTCATGAAAACTATTATTGTAGGAAAACTCCACAAGAGGTATATGCTTCCCCCACGAACTTCCAAAATTCAGAATGCATGCTCAATGCATGTCCTCAAGAACCTAAATCATACTCTAGGACTGGCCATCAGTCTAGGGGTGGTAAGAAATACTCAAAATTACCTTTGTACCAAATGCCTTATGAATCTCCTTCCATACCTGAGAAGTAAAACGAGTATCCCAGTCTAAAATAATGGAGTGTGGAGGTCCATGTAAGCTCACAATCTCGCGAATGTACAACTTTCCCAGTTCGTCAACACTGAAGGTCTCCTTTATCAAAAAGAAGTGAGAAACCTTCATGAGTCTATAAATGACAACCCAAACTATGTCATTCCCTCAAGGCGACCTCAGCAAACCGGTCACTAAGTCCATCGTGATGTCATTCCACTTCCTCATGGGAATGGGTAACTGCTGTAAAAGACATGATGGTCACTGATTCTCTACCTTCACTTACATTAAAATGTAACACCTCATGGAGAATCCAATAATGTCCCTCTTCTTACCTGGAAACCAATACTGATTGTGTAAATCACGATACATCTTTGTGATGCCAATATGAACTTCCAAAACTGAGGAATACAAATCATGCATCAACTCCTCACATATTTATGTTGGAACCCATATGCACCCATGGAAATTAAAGATCTCATACTCACCTATGGTCCATCAAGGAATATTTCCATTTCCTAAGACACTCTCTCTTAGGACTAGGCCTTAAAATTTTGATAGTTGCCTCATTCGAACTCAATCAAGAAGATTAGAGGTAACAGTTACAGAAGAAATAAACGTCTTCCCCTGACTATCATGCACCTCCAAATGCATCAAAAAGAATAGATCCATAAGCTACCACTCAGTATTGGCCTCCATAACTACTTGTATCTGAGTCCTCTTTCTCAACTAATCATCCACTGTGCTTCTTTTCCCAAGCGTATAGTCAAGCTTAATGTCAAAAAAATATAGGTACTCATCCCACCTGTATGATCTCAAAATCAGATCTCACTGAGTGAAGATGTACTTGATACCTTTTTGGTCGGTTAAAAACACAAAATTATCTCCCATAAAATAATGTCTCCAAAAGCATAGGGAATGATCAAATCCTACTAACTCCAGATCATGCATCGGTTAACTCTTCTCATGTGGCCCAACTGCTGAGATATATATGCAACGACTCCATCTCCCTCCAAAAGCACAACTCCTAGCCTGATACATAGTGCATCACAGAAAACAATATACATCTTTCCTGGATTTAGAAAGACTAGTGTCGGTGCTGATGTCAACCTCCCTTTCATCTCCAGAAAGGATGAATCACAAGAATCTGACCATAAGAACATCACCACCTTCTTAGTCAGACCAGTCAGCGGTGCTGCTAAACATGAAAAGTCTTGTATGAAACGTCACTACTATCCAGTTACCCCTAGAAAACTCTGGACCTCAAATATTTTCCTTGACTACTCCCAAGAAACTAATGCCCTCACTTTCTCTAGGTATACTGATACTCCTTCCTCTGAGATAACATGAGCCAATAAGTGAAACTAATCAATCCAAAAGTGTCACTTTGAGAGATTAGCATATAAATGATGCTCCATATGTGTACTGAAAATTATGTGAAGATCGATTTCTTGGTTGTGTCGAGTGTAAAAGTACACCAATATATCATCTATGATGACCACCACAATAGAATTCAATTATGGATAGAAAAATTGGTTCATCAGTTTCCTAAAAACTGAAGGCACATTCTTGAAACAGAATGGTATGACCAAGTACTCATATAGACTATACATTCTCTGGAAGGCTGTAAAAGGTTTATATGATGGTCTAACGAAAAAATAAAGATAACCAGACCACAATTCGATCTTCAAGAACAACCGGGCACGACAAAGCTAATCAAAGAGATCATCAATCCTCAGCAAGGGATAACTGTTCTTAATAGTCAACTGGTTCAACATTAGATAGTTCACGCTATTCTTGACGGTTTTGTTTTCCTTCTTCAAAAACCTGACAAGAGAAATCCAAGAAGAAGTACATGTTCAAATGAAACCATTTACATACAACTACTCAAAATGCTTCTTGAGCTCCTCCAACTCAGTTATAGGCTTCCTATAATGAGTAATGGACACGGGTTCCACTACTGGACATGCTCAATCCTGAAGTCTACCTCACGCTATAGAAGAAAACCTAAAATCTCTTCTGGAAAGACATCTTTGAAACAATACACCACTGGATGAATGTCTAACTGTGAAGTCCCATGATCATCTATATTAAGACTAGAAAATTGGGGCTATAACTCCACCTAACCCATGATGCTCTGGACCTGCTATGCTCGCCTAAATATCCCATTCGCCTCTTTGAAGAAAAGATCTACCATCTTTTGATATGAATCTCACCAGCGACGATAATAGTAGATGACTGCCTAGAATGGAACTAACCAATCCATCTTGAAAATTAAATCAAAGACTGTCATCTCTAGGAAATAAGGGTCCCATTATAAGTGACATCCACCAACCTATAGAGGGCACTCTCTACACTGACATACACAAGTGGTTTTACTCCCCAACAGAGTGTCTAATGTCAATATATTAGCAGAAGAAATGATTCAGATCCCAAGGCTCTCCACGACAGCAACATATATAATGCTTTGGGAATCCCTTGTACCAAAAAAAGCAGAAGCTAAAACTGAAGCTACTAAGATCTTACCTTGAACGGTATAAGGTATGGGATCCTGTTCCTGCTGGGTCTAATCCACTGCAAAGGTCTTGCCTATACCGCGGCCCTGTGACCCTGCATGACCACTCTAAGGTGATCCACAATAATGTAACTGAAAATTGGGTGACTGGATGCAATGGGCATGACCTCCGCCTCTACCCGAATGGCCGAAAGCACTCTAGTTCCCATTCTCATGAGAAGATGGTGGCGATGCACCTGAACAGTGATTCATAGAAGAACCCCTATCAACAGCTCCAAGTGAGAAGAACTGACAAAAGCTCTGATGGTGACCAATGTTGCCTCCAGATCGGCACTCCACGGGGTCTCTTAGGCAACATGGTCTCATAGGCTCGCTACTCCCACACTAGTAGCACAAAACTTGGCTATAGAAGGATGCATCCTGCATGCTCTGATTTCTTCATGATTCCTCCCTATGGAACTTCTTATTATCATCTAGAGGAGCACTAACTCTTGATGCAGAACAGCCCTGGCTCATAGCTCCATAATCCTTTAGATTGCGCTCTGTGATCAGTGCCTGGTTGACAATATAAGATATCGAATACAACATGCTGATGTTCACCTATGACTAGATGTTGTGCCGTAGGCCATACTCAATAAAAGTTGCAAGGAACAACTCATCACCTCCTAGAATAGGCGTGAAATGCTGAAGATCTGTGAAGAAAAAGGAATACTCCATAAAAGTAAGATTACCCTGCTCAAGACTCATGAATTCTCAGGCTTTCTCGGCTCTCAAGGACTCTATATAGAAGTAATCAAAGAAGATGTGCTGATACTCATCCCAAGCCATATTATACTCTTTTCCTACCTGTGAGATCAAATCCCACCCCCTCTTGGAGGTGTCTCGGAGCATGTAGGTGGGAAGCTTCACCCTCTTCTATGGAGGTATCTTCAGATGCTTGAAAATCATGAGCGTGGTGTAGACACCCACACATGAAGTACATGGAACTCACATTAATTTTGCAGAATACTTAATACATAACAAAAACAAACACCCAAGGACTGTATTAGATTAGTGTCTTTGGAAAATCAGAACATAATATTTTGATCATGGTGAAAGATCTTCAACATCTTCCATAAAGATCTTCCCATTTTGTTTTCTTATCTAAAACCTTTCTTTATATCCTTGGGAAAAGAAAACATAAAAAAGTTGAGCTAAAATTCTCAGTAATGGTAATCATGGAGAACATAAAACAATCCCTAAATATTTGAACGCAAGAACATTAACATAAGACATCAAAATCAAGAGTAATGACATAAATCTTGGCAGTGCATATGGATTAGATCAAAAATGAACATTAAACTAGATAAAATATCATGGGAATAAAACATGTAATTGTTTAAAACCATTAAGCACAAGATATGATTTCCATATTAGCCAAGGCATTTCTGCCAGACCATCAGAGTGGATAAATTCAATCACTGAACCGGGTTTATGCCGTTCCAGCCATGTATTACTGAACTAGTTGTATGTCGTTCTGATTTTATATGATCCAGCCTGGAAATGACAGAACGGGCCTCATAGGAAAATTAGAGATGAATTTGATGAATTACTCAGGGAAAAGAAAAAGAATATATTTGAAACAATCATTGGACAATAAATATTTTCCAATGGATATAAATTATTTCATATTTTTTGAGAATCCTAGCCATACATATAAAAACAATTGTAAATATTTATGTCCGTTCTAGAAAAGTTTCAACTTGGATTCAAATCAATGATATATTATGACTATGCTATATAATTTAATAATATATTGATGAATCATTGAATAATGATTGATACCAGAATATTGGATCATTATATGAAAATAAACATTCCCAACAATGATGAAGATAATATGTTGGATTCGTTTTGCATTGATTCCCCTGGATCCAAAATTTCATTGATATCTCCAATTTATATGCCAATAGATGGTCAAAGAAAATATTTCTCAATAGTTATAGAGATATGTGGCTACCCGTGGTGATGTTCCATAATGGGATATTTATAGAAATGTGTTGTTTTAGTTCATTCATTTAAATAAATAAATTTCTTTATTCATTTTAAATAAACACACTCCCCCATGGTCGCATTATATGAACGCCCCATGTAGACCTACCTTAGGCCAAACCTATGATAAACCTCACATTCCAGACTCAAATATGGTCTTATATTTTTGTCTATTTTCACCATTTAGGAGTTATAACATTCTAATTAAGAAAAAATTTTCCCCTGATATAGAATATAATTATTATTTTATTTAATTTAATTCAGGGAACATTGGCCCTCAAAATCATACTCCTTCTCATTTTTTGGATTCAGAAATAATTCCATCAATATTAAAAATTATTTAAATTAAAAATAGGGTCTCTACATCTTCCCCAAATTTATTCTGGGACTAACTCTTAAGAGGGAGATAGAGTTTAACATATAATTTCAGCCTCAGATGACGCTGATATCTTTTGTAACATATCATACGGCCCCTACCAAGATACAATAGTAGTGGTCATAGATATAAAAAGTTTGTTAGAATTATTTTATCTAGAACCATGTGTCCCTTTTGGGAATCATTAGTGTGGTTCATGAGAACCCCAAATGAGATCATGTGTTTTTGTGTGGATTAAAATCTCCTAAAATAACCCATGATACCAAACAAGTACCCCTTGCCTTATATTGAACTACTCTTTGATTATTTAGAAGACACTATTTTTTTTTTGATGATCGATCTCAAGTATGACTTCCACTACCTTGGGGACCACAAGGAAGATATTCTCATGATTTCTTTATGATGTCACTATAGATAATTTGAGTTCCTTATTCTTCCATTTGTGTGACGAAAAAACTCCATAGTTTTTATGGATTTTATAAACTAGTTCATCCAGTTGTACATTGTTCTTTTTTTATTGTATTCCTTGAATACATACTCATATAATATGTGATATAGGAGGATCATAAGTAGAACTTGATGATGGTCCAATATTTTCATTAGGGAGAACCAATGTTATGGTAAAATCATGAACTGGATGTTCTAGACTCATTGGGTAAACAACCTAAGGAATTTCATCTCTAATAATGGATTAGATATGGATGTATCCATGATCGGTGATGTGCAATTTTTGGGCCCGCCAAAGTGTTCCCTCAGAGTATATAGTTTTCATGGCTAGTCGTGGATCTATTAAAGATTTTTAGTAAAATTCATCATGTTTTCAATCCCTTTTAAATAATTAACATGAGAGGAAATCTATTTACCATGAATAAGAAATTATAGATTCCTTTGAGGAGTTTAGGCTAAAGATGATGTGTGGTCTTGTTTTGCGACTACTAATGGAGGTAATGGATTACATGGTGTGTTGTGTTCCCTCTTTATCTAGTCTTGGATTCATGTTAATGTAGAGATGGTGTGCTCTCGAATATGGGTTGAGACATATAATACGACACTTGTAGAAATTAATGACTCACTTCCTAGATCTGGTAGTGGTAGTTTTGATTGTGAGGATGTGGGGACATCGTCTTTAGGGGAAATTTTTCTGGTTTAATCAGACCATCAGAGCCTTAGTTATGTCTTCACACAAATATAAATGAACATGAGGTAGAGGTAAATGATTTAAATCATATAGGACAATGAATTTTATATTGGATATACTCCTGGGATATGTGGAAGAAGATTCCCTTAGTAAGAATTCCTTTGCACATTTTGTGTAAGAGGCATTTTAGCTGTTGTCTTCCATGAAGATCGAAATGGATGAGTATGAGGGTTCATATTTTATTCAATAAATGGTTTTTACTTCTCTTTTCCTCAATTCAATTAGAGTTTCCCAATTTGTAGAAATCATATTTGACATCATGTTCGACCATATATCCTTAGGATATTCAATGGATGGATTTTGTAATGGAGTAAATTATGTCATATATTTCTAATGATGAATGGTTGTCCAATTAAATTTTTTGCAGGAAGTTATGATAGAGTTCTACATGTCTCCATTAGATTCACATCTTAGTGTGTGAATGATTTACATAGTCCTTAATAGGTTTATTTTGCTGGATGGAATGATATTTAGTGTGGATGAGTTCATCTATCAGTTTCTTACCTGTATGTAGGTAAAGGCGGATGAAAATGTAATTTCATGTTTTTTATCAGCTTGAGACCCTAGATTTGAAATGGGATACAATATTCATGAATTTAATTAAATGGATTCAATCTAAAAAAGATTAAATTACACTATTTGGGTTATAGTTGGCATAATCAGGAAGTTAGTGTAGTTCTTTTACATAATGGAGTAGATTTTTGTGATTATTTTTATACATTTGTACATATTTAATATTGTTCAACATCACAAGCTACACTCATTCTATTCTTTCCATTAATTATTAGTTGATCATTTTAAGGTTATGTAGAGTTATATAGGATGCATTCCACAACATGATGATTAAGAGTACAAACATCATACACTATATATATGGGAAGAACGAGAACACTATCCTTGTACTATAGGATATGATGAATACTTTCGTATTAGACTCATATAGAGCATTGAGTCTCACTTTTACTTGGTATAGTTTTTATACAATAACATCTACCATGAATTTATAAACATTAACACTTCAGAGGCCCAATATAAGATAACATGTATGTCACCCTTGTCATGGACAAAAATCATTGATGCATCTCTTGGTGGGCCAAATATGGTCTATGAAATGAAATAGAAATTCCAGTTCTTCCCTGAGTTATTGAGGATACATAGAGAAGGAAAAATATTATGATTATTGACAAAATAATCACTTGGTGTTTATGCAAGAAGACCATGATTTCCTAAGATTCAACCCATGATGAGGATTGTAGAGATTTAGCTGAGTAAGAGAGTTATCTTTTATGTTCAGTGATCTTTTTTAGATACATGATAGGGTTTAAAGGTTTCTTACCACCAAACCATACTACTATTTTTAGAGTAGGTGCATGAGAGATAACATTTATCTTAACTGAGGAGATACATGAATGACCCTATTCAAATTATTGAATGTGGAGTGTAGAACATATAGGATGTATCCATATTGGTCGAGAACCTAGTGTCAATTTAGTATTTGTATGAGATTACCATGTATGAATGGACCATTCATTTAGTTTTCATTTTATGTGAGCATGAAGGCATGAAATGGAGAATATGGGTTCCAGAGAGAGAAATTCATGATCAGTATCCTTTGATTTGTGTTTAGTTTTTATTTTTAGGAGAAAAATTATATATTGGAGAATAATATGGTGACCCTATATTTTTCCACAGAAGACTATTAAATATATATAGAAATATTTCTAAATCCTAACACTGATAAGACATGTGATTTCAAGGGCTAGTGTTCTCGATGTTAATTTTATAAAAATATTAAATATATTTGTATGCCTCACATAGATGATTTATTTTATAAAATATGATAAATCATAAATTATTTATTAGATAACAAAATATGGGGGAATGATTAATTATGGAATGAATTCTTTACCCTAGGTCCAACCTATGGTTGGTAGGGGTGGGGCATTTATATTTTGAAATAGATGAAAGGTGAATTCAATTTATATAAATAATAAATTTTATTTATTTTATTAAATTACTTAAACCTAAACACATCTATAGATATCCTTTTATAATGCATCTCTAGGATTTTCCACACAACTATATAACCACTGAGTGGAATCTTCATTACCCCATTATTGAAAAATCAATATCATGCAACAATGGGATTCCTGATCCGGGCTAATTGATACACATCAAAATTAATGAATTTTTTTTGCTCATTATAGATTGAATTCATCATCAAAAAATAATAAAATATTCAAGTAGGAAACCTAATTTTTAGATTCATACCTATATTAATAAATGATTTAGCATTATCTCAATATTTCTTTGATCCATGTTCATGTTGAACATTTTCATTCACCATCGTACATATTTTCAATTGGTTACATTTGTTGTTCTGTCTTTCTCACCTAATCTTCTATAATTTATACATGTTGACTGATACATCATGGTCCATGATTGATACATCTTTATTTTTGTTCCTTTCTCTAAATTTATTTTCGCATTTTCCTGGATTGGCCTATGAGGTCACAGTTTGACATTACCGAGGGTGATTTATCATGATTGGACCTCTAGATTTGTTGAAGTTTCACATGGAATGAATGGAATGATGAATTTCGATGGATTATAGGATATGATTGATTCCATCATTGATAGAAATTCAGTGAGGTAATGGGTGATGGAAGGAGGCACCATCGGCAACAAAAGTGCACACAATTTCAAATGATGATACAAGAATACATTTTTCAGGCAACAGAAGTCTAGAAATAACTGGTGGAGGTGAGGTCCACATATTTCCAATGGTCTAATTATGGGATTCATGGTGGTGAGTGTTGATCTATAACCCATGTAACAAATATTACGTTGTATGAAAATCTTATACTACATGATGTATATTGGGATAACAAAACTCCATGGAGTACTATTATAGATTACGTTATAGGTTTTTGGGAAATGTTAAGTATAAAATGCCATGGATGGGATACTCACCATGTGATTCTCCCCTTATTGATAGGTTGTGCGAAGGAGGATCCTAGGAATTACTCTATGTGGAAGGAAATGTCATGTATTGAAGTAGAACACACATGAAAGAGCCTAGGAAAGACCTTGATTGAGAGGAAACAACATGTATTAAATTAAAAGGCACGAAGAAAAGGATGGGAATGAACATATTTTTGTTGAATCATTGTATATCAATGTACAAAAAAAGGATGTGGTACACAAACATGGTCAGTGTCCCAGTAAAGGCACCTGGTTACTAATTCATGACATGTAATCCCTATAAGCACCATTTAGGGGTACATGTAAAGTGATTTTTGTAGCATAAGTTGCATTTTTAGGTTTATACGAAATACCAGACACAGTATGGGTCCCCATAAATTTTTTCCCCTCCATTAATTTTTGGGAAACTTATTACAATGGTATATCTTTTATTTGGACTTGGATTTTTGTTCGTTGAGTTAGCTTTCCTAATTTTTCCCCATAGAATGTTATGGTACCCATCATGGTTTATTTTGAGATATAATGAGAACTAATCTGAGTGTGATGCTGACTTATGTATGTCTCAATGATGGGAGTGGCCAGGTAGGATCATTATAGGGATTGTAGTGGCACTCTATTGCTCGGACATGACATGTGTTCTATAATTACAAACCTAGTGAGTCCCTCAAACTATGAAGGGAATGGGTTCTCAATCTACTATAACTTCAAAACACTCTTATCAGGTCAGGGCATGTGACTTAAACCTATCCAATGAGTGACACCTTCTTATTGAGCCATGGCATGGGTTCTTGACTATCCAAGAGTAAACCTCAAACATTAACAAGGTATAGTTCCTATATCAACTATTTTAGTTACACTCATCTGTGTAATCAGGGAATGGGTCCAAAACCATCATAGTGTAACCCTCCTGCATGGACAAATAAAGGATCCTAGAGATACATACTGAGTGGAACCCTCCTATAGAGTTGGGTTATGTGTTCTTTCTATACTGAGTAAATCATATTATTTTACCTAGAAAAGGGTCATCTACAATGTGAATTTCCCCTTGATTATGTGGAACAACAGTTAGGTGTGGCCTAAAATGGATGTCTAAAATGGATAGACACATGAGATGCATGGCAATGTAGATGGACCTTTAGTACTAATGTCACTCTTTCAATGGCTAGGATGTGATATGGATATCCTATGTGTCTCTAATTTTGGATTATTTTTTTATAAAATATATATATATATCCACATTGTCATATTCTTTTACACTCTTCTAATTGGTTAAGCTTTCTATTCCTATCGTGTATCCTACTTCACCCCCTTTGTCATTTGGGTAGTCCAACTGGGTAAGTATATACTTACGCATGTATGTGATTTTCCCTCATGTGTCATGTCTTTTAAAGAATATATCTAGTTTAGTGGTGATTATATAAAAAAATAGGGATACAGTGGTGCATTTGATAACTTATGGTGGTTGGGACATGGATATTTTGGGCTGAGCTCTCTCTAAACATTAGTTTTTTAATTTTTTCTGGTTAGAACATCATTCTGATTAAATATTTATTTTTTCACTTTTTCACAATCTAGATTACAATGTCTAAATCTTATAATTCTTAATGATCATTTACCAGGAAGTCAATTCTCTAGATTTTGTAGTTGTTTTATTATTCGACTTCAATTTTTCACCATGATGGTTGGGTGTGTTTATATAAGTATAGAGGAAAAGTCCTCTAATATGAGTTATGCATCTCAATGCTTGTCATTATCCCCTATCCAGTGGTTTATGGAATGGGATAAATGTCAATCGAGCCACATTGGAACATTTAGTGACAAATCCCAAATCCAATATGTCAATAGTTGGTGATTATCACTTTGTAAGCATATATCTCAACATGGTTGTCCTTACAATATATTTTCTTAAAACAAATGAAACCATGATTCAAGAGATGAAAAATACCATTTGTATGATATAGGTATATATATAAATATATATTTGGATAATCAAATAAATAATACACTATGAATATAGAAGAAAATAATAAAAATAAACCATCATTGATAAATTCAAGGGAAGCAACAAATATAATAACCCAATGAACCAAATATCACTTAGATGCCCCAATATGAACCACGTAATCCTAGATGAAACTCTTATAGTAGAGTTCAATAAGATATAAATATAAAAAAATATATCTAACTCGTCACCATTCATCATCTCCAATCAAGACACTCTAATTCCACCTCTATATGGGCAAATATATATCCTTTTTTGTAGTCATATCAAAAACAAAAAATTGTTTCTAAAAAATCTTATATAGGGGATACTATAACCTTTCCCTATTTGATGCTCTAAAAATAAGAAAGGAACCATAAATGGAAATTTAAAAACAATATATTCATATGAGAGGTTACTAGGAAAGAGTACCAAGTCAATATAAATATTATGATACTAAAAGAAAGATACGAGGAAGATTGTGAAATCAAGATCATTATTTTTTATATGGATGTGAATATTTGAATACATGAAATTTTGACCAAATATTTTATATGACTAGAATAATCAAAGGTGAATATAAGGTCTCCATCATTTTACCTACAATCCTCCTAAATCATTAGACACAAGTAAATATATAAGGTCTAACTCGCAAGGTTTTCTCAATGTATGATGTGGATAACTGTATATATATAATAACATGGTGGTAACCCTAGTGGTGCAAAGAATCTCAATTCATTTAGAAATTCAAAATGCCCAGCGTTTCCAACAATCCTAGACCTTATAGAATCCAGTAACAGTGATATTGAATATCATTTAGTATGATCAATAGTCGAGTGAATATTGTATAAACTTATCTATTGTGCCAATAAGCTGAGGTAGACAATTCTTCTCTATAATTCCCTATCATAGAAGCTATTTCATGACATCTCTATGATTGGATTCTCATCTACACCAGTTTTCTCTACAACACTCCAAAATTAGTGGAAATGCATAAGGTTACCACACTAGCATGAATAAATCTATATAGTTCATACACAGTATTATTTTCCCAGATGTATCCACCCTGAATGATATGAAGGGAGTCCCTTGAAATGTATGTGAACCATACAACATACATTACAATAGCCATCCATCCTAGATACATCACCAAATTATTCTAAATATTAAATGACTACCATCACAAGGGTTGTAAGTCATCATGAAATAGCTTCTTGATGTCAGGCCATTAGAGTATCAATGAATCATGCATAACAGTATCTATACTCCACTAGTGCCTAGATGATCCATATAAAAGGATGGATTCAAGTAAAATTACATGATAATTCATTGTCTAAAAAATAGTAAAAATTTGGATCACATTATATATCAAATCGTCTATTACTTTGGGATTTGGGTCACTGAAAAACCTCAGTGCCATCTATAACAAGAACTTGTGAAGTTTGATAAGACTACACACATCATCTGTCTACTCTACTAGTATTACATTCATCTTGACAGGTGGGTGTGATACTAACTATCAACCTAGGGGAAGGATCTCATGGAATTGACCCAGAATTGAGGCCTCATCATCCATAACATCATCATCACGATCCAGAATTGGAAAAATTGAATGTTGTCTTCATGGTGGAAACCTAATTTTATTGAAGAAGTAGAATTCATATATGACCACATATATATTATGATATAAATCATGAATGGAATAAAAAATACTCAATCCTATATGATGCATGTACCGATGCTCCATGAAACAATTTTACCATTATTCCGAGATGACATGTAGGTGATGAGAGTCCTGTTGAATGGATACATCATCATCCACACCATCAAAGTATTCCCTTCGAAAAATCAACCATAAAAATATGACCCAATTTTCCTAAATCCCATAAAAACATCATATGGAGAATAATCAAACACATCACAAGGGAAGAACCACCTATGACACCAATTTCTCCTTACCTGACCAATTGGAGAATGATCCCAAACTACCCTAATTCTGACGTTATATATAAGGAGTAGGATAAAATCACTAAAAAGAATAACTAATATTTGAGTCAATTGGATAATAACCTGTATTCACACAAAAAATTCTCTATTTTCATAGGGGAAGTTGAATAATAGTGAAGTATGAATAATATATAGAATCAAAATGAATATAAAACCCTATAGGGAGTAATATAGTATGATATCGTAAACATAAAAGAGAAAGGTGAAAATAATCTCCCATCCATGAAGATGGCCCAACCTGATAAAACTAGATAATTAATGTAGTGATAGGTTTTTTATTTGAATCTCTATTCCTTGAAAACCATTCAAGTTCAAATGAATCTGTGTAGCCATATGGTCTTATATTACTATTGGTGACATATCTATCATTTATGTGAGGCACAGATGTGTGGCAACACACAAACCCAGTTGGAAACCAATAAATCTACAGTGTGTGAAGTAAGATACATGATATGAATAGTCATATCAACAAATAGTAATATATTACCAAAATATAAAATCAATCACCATGATATATATATGATCAATAAAAATACTCAATTAAGATAAAAAGTGGATCTCCATCTCATAGATGAACTCTAGAAAGAGTGCCAAAATTTTTAAGTTTCCATCATTAATGGTCATTGTCTTGTGTGTCTGTCTAGTACATACGACTATGGAAAGACACACCTTTCCATTAAGCCACAATATCAAGGGAAAAACCTATAGTTAAGAGAACCATTCCATATTATAATATCAGTGTTCCACTCAATAGATAGAGGACCCATACACTCATTATTCCATAGGGTTCTACTTTTTAGATTTCTAGAGGTCTCAAGTCATATCTCAATAGGAGGGTTCCACAATAATGGTCAATGACTCAAAATATGATTATATGATAGGATTACAATCAATAATAGATTGGGGACCCATTCCATGTACCAGTAAGAGATTTCAACTATGATTGTTTATAGAGAACCCATTCCCAAATGATAGAAAGGTAGTTCCACTCTGATATTCTAGAATCCATGCCCTGACTGTGCATGAGGGTTCCACTCAGTTGATAGATAGATGACCCATGCTCTGTCCCTACTATAGTGTTCCTCTATAATAGTAGATCGAGGACCCATTCCCTTCCCTAAAAGAGTGCTCCTCTTAAATATCATATTGGGGATGGATTCACAATCCCATATAGAGGGTCAGACTCTAATACCTCAAATTAACCATCTTAATCCCTATCATCATCACATGTCACCTAAAGAGGAATCACACTTGAAACATACTGGAAATTATCTCAAATTCCATAATGAAGGGAAACATCACGTTCTATATGGATATACACATAGGATAGGTGACTTGAAGGACAAAATCCACAACCAAATTAATGAGATATGATAGTAAAAAAATTCATCAAATGTAAATTAGGGGTACACAATGTGTAGGGGGGACCCACATGGTGTTTGGTCCTATTATGGATCATGGTCATGTACCTTCTGATACATATATCACTACCCTTGTAACCCTACATGGAGTGTAAAAGGACTACTTATAGTGCCACATCCACTAAGGCTCCTTTTTGTGCCCCTGGATATGTCTGGGTACCTTTCTCATGTTCATGTACTCTGATGCATGTCATGTCCACCCACACTGGATCCTACACATGCTCATAGTTTTGTATGTTGTCTCATGTATAGTTTATGTCCTCTAAAATGAGTTCCAACACATGGGATTATTTTACATGACATGTATATATGGGGGGATCCACATGACATTTAGCCTAGCCACAAAACGTGTTATCCTTAATAATTTACAAAATTCAAGCATGAAAACCAATTCTATACTGCATGGTATTTTTTAATACCATTATATTTTGTGTAAATATGATTTTTAAAGAATTATAGATATATTCCAGGAATTATATATCTATAATCCAGGAAAAAAAATTCCGTTATTTTTACAACATGTAATTGGTGGATCTCTTATTCGGTCATCATTTCAGGTCATTTGTTTGCTAAAAAATCATAGATTATTATTTACAACCATACAATATGTCAACACCCATGGAACCTCGACACATCACCCATTGGGAACCCAAATTATAAATCCAATGTGGAGTCACCTATATCGAAAAATATATCTTATTATGATTCATATTTGTTATTCTATAATCACATGAAAAACTTACAAAAATCCAGGGGTCTGATCTTTATTGATCCCACCTTGTAATGTAAAACTTATCCATGACGGATAATACATGAAGAACTTGAAGAATTATTCATAAAGAAGAAAGAAGAATAGATTTTGAATTGTAATTGGACAATAATTCTTGGATAATTGATATAAATTAGGGATGATTGTGTGAGAAATATTGCTCAACCGATATAAACATATAAAAATATGTATGCGGGTGCATGTAGTGATCCTAAATTAATGTAAATCAAAGAAAAACAAGGATAATGCTAAATTATTTAATAATAAAAGTGTTCTTCCTTTAATGTTGATTTCCACCTAAATATTGGATCATCTAATGAATAAATATAATGTTACCTAATGAATAAGAGAAGGGGTTGAATGTGTTTCACCTTGATGCCACTCGAACTATAATTTTTTTGATGTTTAACCATTATATGCTAACAGAGGGTGGAATATCACTCCACTCAATGAACCATTGGATATCTAGATAACCATGTTGATCTTCCATAATGGGTTATATATATATATATACAGAATTATAGGTTTAAGAAAATCAATAATATAATATTTTTTTAATTAGACATTTTACCCAATGGCTATTTATCTGATCTCTAGATGAAAATTGACCATAGTTCACAAGTAGTTTAACCTTACCTTCTATATGCAACTGTGGTATAGAATTTTTTAATGATTACATTGTTTAATAGTTATTTAATTTTCATTAAGAAATCAATATCTCATTATATTGATTATTAATATAATTTTAATAAAAATAATTCTTATAACTCCAGGCCACAGAATCATTATACATCATAGCTTCTTAATTATAAATAATTTTTAGTTATATTCTAATGAATTAAAATAAAAAAATGCTCTCTAAATCTTTCATTAATATATTATAGAATAATCTGAGAGGTGATATATTTATTTTTATATTAAACATATCTATGGGACCACTCTGGTATATTCAATGACATATTTAATGGACCCCACTATGATTCGATATTTGAATTAATAGTTATTTAACCTTTGGTAGAATGGTTTTATCAAACCCAGTGTATCCATATGGGATTCTACAATGTTGTTCATGAGAAATAAGGATGGTATATTGTGTATTTGTGGGTATTATCATCTCCCAAACCAATCCATGACAGAAAAAAGTACCCCTTTCCAAGGAAAGAATTCCTATTTTAGAGGTTGGGAGGATTTAGTGGGTTCTTGAATATAGATATCATTTTTAGCTTCCATCAGTTGGGAGTTCACAAGGTAGATATTCATTAAATTCCATTATTATGTCTCTATTGACTCTATGAGCTCATTGTGATTCTTTACGGTGTGACGAGTGCCCCACTATGTTTACTGATTTTATAAACCAAGACTTCCTTCTATTCATGGAACATTTGGTTGTTGTTTTCATTGATTAAAAACTCATATATTCTACATCAGAATTAGATTAGGATGATAGCATGAAGTTGGTCCTAGATATTCTTGTGGATGACCAGATTTATAGTAAAATCTTATGTTTATGTTCTATATAAATTACGTTCACATCAGTGGGAATTTACTTTATAAACATTAATTATTTTTATAACTAGTTAAGATATATTTAGTACGTTTAGGGGATCCACCCAAATGTGTGTCCTATGTAGAGAGTTTTTCTGTCTAGGCTGGGTATAACTAGAGGTTTTTAATATAAATCTCTAGGATTTAAAAACCGTTGATAGAAATGACATGAGAGGGGATTCTATTTACCATGACTGAGTAGTTCCAATGTTCCGTTAAGGAGTTTGGGATATTTTTTACGAGTGACCTAGTTTTGAGTTTTTTGTTGGACGATGTAGATTAGATAGTGTGCTTCATTTCATTTAGATATGGTCTCAACTAAATGTTGATGTAGTGATATGATGTTATCATATATGAGTTGAGATAGTTGATACCCCATGGGTATAACTAAATGACCTATGACCAATAAAGGGTAGTGGTAATCTTTATTTTGAAGATGTGTAGGAAATATCCTTAGAGGGAGCACATTGTGATTTACTCATACAATTAGAGCCTCATATATGTCTTATACTAGAATGACATGAACCCCAGACAGTGGAACATGATGGAGTTATCCTAGAAATATGTATTTGATATATTTTACACTCATATGAAGAGAAACACGGTATTATAATCACATATTAGGCATTCCCTGGGTCATTTGATGGAAGAGTCATCTAATGAGTTCTCTTACATCTGGCTCAACATGGTTGACTAGGATGGTTCATATTTTAATTATTCAATTGTTTTGAAACCCCCTCTATTGCAACTATGAGAGAGTCCATGTTGGGAGACAATATTTTGAGGTCTTTTGTAACCTGATATCATAGAGAGATTCACCAGATGGATTTCCTAAATGATAAAATCACGTCATCCTTTTCTATAGATGGACAATGGTCCTGTTAAAAAGGATGAAGGACGTGATGATAGAGATGAAACATTCTACATTAGATGAATATTTTTATATTTGGAATATTTATAGAGGAATTTGGTAATATATTTGGCTGGAGATCATGAGATCGATCATGGAAGAGTTCTTCTCTCAGTTTCTCACCAATTAGCATGAGAGTGCTGAGGAAGTGTTCCCAAAATAATATTGGTTGCCTGTTAAGACCCTAGAGTGGAAATGGGATGGAATATTCAGGGATTTGATGAAGAATATTTTATATACAACACAAAGATATTACTCTATCTGGGTGATAATTAAATTAATAAGGACGTTGGGGCACTTCCATTCTCTCATGGAGATGAGTTTGATGGAGTGCTTGGAATGGTTGAACTAATGTGATATTTTTATACATAATGGGGGTTACCACAACTATTGACTTTGATCATTATGTGTGTTTCACTTAAATGTTATGGAGAGGCCCATATGAGGCATTTAGGAACCAGGTGGTAATGAGTACAACTTTCTTCCCCAAATAGATGCACAGACCGAGTGCACTTTCCAGGTGTTGCAGGATATGAGGATGTAATGGGAATGAGAATTAATATATATCATATTATATCAGTTTACATTGATATAGTTGTCATTAAATAACATCTTCCCATCTAATATCATCTTGAAAAATTGTAAGGCCCATTACGAGAGACCATTTAGGTTCCCTTGTTCTAGAATGAGATTCAAGAGGTATCCCTAGTTTGTTACAATATGTTATAATCATTGACATAGAAACACTAGGAAATCCATGAGAAACTGATGATACATCATTGAAGGAACAATTTTATGAATATAGATGTTGTAGTCCCTTGGTGTTTGAGAAAGGAAACAGTGTTTTCTTAAGAGTCTCCCCACTATGGTTATTGTAGAGATTTTCATAGGGATGAATCTTATCTCTATGTTTCATTAATCCATTAATGATATTTTATAAGGTTAAAAAGTAATTTTACCAACTCACCCCTACATATATTGTTATAAAAGGTGCATGATGTCTACCATATGTCATAGTTAATGAGATATATGAAAGACCACATGCATATTACTGATTGAGTTGAGTTGAAAAACAAGGAAGTAGAGACATTGGAAGATCACATAGTGAATATTGAGAATTGGAAGGATAAAACCATGTGTCGATGGAAAATTCATTAGGTTAGCATTTTTGGGTACCATTTGGCATTCGTGAGTGCATTTGGGAGTGGGAGAGAGAAATGCATTCTCAAAATACTATTTCTGTTTAGATTATATTTTAAATGAAATAAATCATAATGATGAAAATAATATAGTGTCCTTTTTAATGACAATGAAATATAGCTAGATAAATTTTTGGACCCTGGAACTGAGACGATAGGCGATTCCAAGGCCTGACGACACCAAAATTAATATTATGAAAATATTAAATATATTTTTATTTGACAAAAAGATTGTTTATTAAATAAACTGGGAAAAATATTAAATGGTTCATCAGATAAAAAATATGAGACAATTATTGATTATTAGATGCATAGTTTACCTTGGATAAGACCTATGGTTGGTTGGATTAAGGTTTTCCAATAATTAAGCCATTTGTGGGGGAATTAAATAAAAATAAATAACTACATTTATTTATGTAATTGAATGAAATAAACCTAGACTCTTTAAATATTGTATTATGGTGTATATCTAGGGTTTTCAAGCTATCCCTGAGACCACTGAGAGGTGTTTTCTTTTACACACATTGGTAGAATCATGATCAAACATAAATGAGATTCTTGATCCATGAAAATTAAGGGGAAATAGAGGAAATGTCATAACTTCCTTAATGATGAGTTCAGTCATCATCATCAACTAATTTTATATTCAGGTAGAAACCTACATTTATTAACCATCCCAATATCATTAAATTATTAATCGTGATCACACATTCTATTTGATTAGTGTTCATATTAGAAATTTTCATGGGCCCAAATTCTGATTTTATATTAGTTATATATGTTGTTTTATGTCTCTCCCCTCATTTGATATAATTTAAATATATTGTCCTAGAATTCATGGGAAATGATTTCATCACATTTTTTCGTGTTCCATTCCCCAAATTGTTCTTTTTGATTTTCACCAATTGGCATATTATGTCATTGTATAGCATTCCCACGTGGTATCAAACATGATCGGGCCACCAGATTTGTATGAGTTTTATATGCGATGAATGTAATGATGATTCATGGATGAATTGAGATGGATTGTAGGATATAGGTGATTCAATCATGGATGAATAATTCTATGAGGCATTGGGTGATGGTGAGATGTAACATTGGATATGGAGGTGCATATGATTTCAAATGATGAACCAAGAATCCCTTTTCATGAAAACAAAAGAATGTAAATGATGGATGGAGGTGAGATCCATTTATAACGGGATGTCAAACAGTGGGATTATTGGTGAATAGTGATAATCCGGAAGAAAGTAAAAAAATCTTACATTCTGTGAAAATCTAGAATATATTGAATGTATTGGGATTAACACATACCATGTCACAGTCATATTAAAACCGTTATTGGGTTATGTAAAATTAAAGGATCACATTCCATGGCTAGGATACACAGTATGTGACCATACCCAACTAGATAGGTTGTATGATGGAAGCTCATGGGAATTACCTAATTCTAAAGGAAATGACATGTATCAATTTACAAAGTCGTTACCAGGAGCATAAGAAATGACCATGTGCAGGAGGGCACCACATATTTAAGTACACAAATATGGATAGGATCATGGGGATGACCCTATTTGGGAAGAAACATTATGAATTATTAAAAATAGAGATGGATAAGGTACACTGACATGTATTGGGGCACGACCATGACCTAGGGTGGATAAGGCATGAGACTTAGACCTCGATATTCCATGTAGGGTTACATGGCTAGTGTTTTTTTTTAACAGAAGATACTTCTCTAGGTAGTAGATTAGGAACCCACATAGTGTGGTTCCCATCACATTTTGGGTACCCAAAAATCCAATTTAAGAAACATACACCTCTCAAATCTCATTCATTTGTACTAGGGTTTTATCCCTTGAGTAGCCTTCCTAATTGTTTTTTCCCATAGAATATAATGGTACCATTTAGGGTAAAATTTGAGATAAAATGAAAAATGATCTATGTGAGTTGCTTATTTATGTGATGCTAAAGGATGGAAGTGATTAGGTAGGATCATCAGAGATATTAGAGTGGCCCTCTCTAGAATGGAAATTTCATGGGCCCTCTATTTACAATCCTAGAGTCCTCCAGATGCTATTTATGGAATGGGTCCTCAATGGACTATATGAGTGGAACACTCTTATCATGGTTGGGCATGGATCCTTGCATATCCAATATGTGAAACCCTTTTATGGATTCAAGGCATGTGTTTTTGTCAATCTGAGTGTCACATCCTTCATTAATAGGGAATGGTCCATCTATCAACTATTTTAATGGAACTCTCATATGTAATCATGGCATGGGTCCAAATCCATCATAGTGTAACCATCCTTACATGATACGGAATGGTTCAACTAGCTATATACTATGTGGTACCCTCCTATAGTTATAAGTTATGGGTTCTCTATTTATTTAGCGCATCATTATATTTTTCAAGGGAATGGGTCCACTTACAAATGATTATACATCTTAATATTGAGACAAAATGGTATGGTGTGTCTTCACATTGATGTTTCTATTGGATAGATATACAAGATGCAGGGAATTATTGATGGACGTTTGGAACTATAATCACTCATTTCATGGAATGGTTGTGATAATTATATCCCTTTTCATCCACATTTTTGTTTCGTATTTTGAGAATATATATATGTACAATTTTATTGGAAATTTTTACATTCTGGAAATTGGTAGATTTTTTTATCCCAATATTTTCTCTTACATCAACCCCTTTAGCATTTAGGAAATCTAGCATGGTATGTATATACTCACAGCTGCATGGGACTTTCCCTCACATGTATGTCTTATATAGATGTTATATTGTTTGGGGGTGATTATAGATGAGCAAAGGAATACCATAGAAAATGTTTTTTGCATTTGGTGGTTGGGTCTTTGAGATTTCAATCCGGTCTCTCTCTGTAGTTTAGTTTTCCTATTCTTTCAGTTTGGGACTTCATTAGGGTTAGGAGGTTATTTTTAAACCTTTTTATCTTCTATATTATTATATCATACTCTTGTAATCCCTTTATATTTTTAGATGCATGATAAATTCTATAGATATTTTATCTTTTATTATTATAATTATTCACATATGCATAATAGTGGATAGGTGTGTGAAAATTTACTTTTCAAAAGTCCTCCTATATTAGTTGTAAATCAATAATCATGGTATTAACACATTTCGTTTGGTTTCTGGAATGGGATACATGTCAATGGATCCTTGTTTGTTCGGTTCGTGACAACTCCCACATCCAATAGGTCATCATTTGTTGAATATCACTACAAAAGAATATCTATCAACTTGAATGTACTTAAGCTATATTTTCTTCCAACAAAGAAATCTATAATTCATATGATAAACTATACAATTAGTATGACTTATGAATATATATATATATAGATAGATAATAAAATAAACATTAAACTATGAATTCAGAATACATCATGTAAAAATAAATCCCAAAAGATAAATTCACGGGGAATAACATAGCTAATAGGACTCTGAACCTTAAAGTGTTATGGCTCCCCAATATGAAAAATTTATTCCTACATTAAAGTCATGTAGTATTATTCACTATAACTTTTAATTTAAATCATTATCTATAATTCATTAACAAGAGTTAGAAAGAATTGATTTGAATCATGAAAAACCAACTCTACTATTATAAGGACCACCAATGAACCTTTTTGTCATCATCTTAAACAAAACATTTGTTGATATAAATACTCCATCAGGGTGAGTATAAACATTCTAATTTTGATTCTATAAAAATCATAAACAAACAAAAAAAGTAAATGTAAGAAAAATCTCCTTGTATTAAATTTTTTCATGAAGCAACACTATGTAAACATGACTCTCATGATTCAAAAATTCAATAATGATGGATTTTTGTAAAAACCATCTCAAACATTTGTATAATAAAGTGACTTGTGAAATAAATGATATGTTTTTTAAAATATATTATACGACCAAAATAATAATATATGAAAGTACGGTCCCCATTATTTTAGCTCTGATCCTAAAAAATAATTCCACATGACAATTAATATACGGTTGAAACTATAAGTGACCTAAATGTATGAAGTCGATAGATGCATATATACTATAAAATATCGTTAAAATTTTGTAAACGAGAATATACATTCCATATTAAATTCAAACTATTGATATTTCTAACTATCCTATTACTTATATATTCAATTAAGGGTGAGCTTTCTTATCATTTAGTATGATCAATAGTCAAGTGAACACTTTAGAAACTTTTCGACCAAAATCATACCTGGATTCAAGAACATAAACTACTGTTTTCCTGAATCCTCCTACAAATCATATGAATTTTAGTATAGGATAAAAAATCATTATAATACTCTTGATTCTATAAAATACCAACTGTAATGGAGGTTGTGGCCTTGAATGTGTCCGTAGATGGGGGTAGAGATACTCACCCCATATATTGGGGATCCTCACACTCCACTGACTATATGGAAGAATTATAAAACATAACCATTAAATGAACTATAGATTGAGGATCTCATTACTGGTAGAAAATGGGGAATAATGTGGATACCTATAAGATTAAAATAATTTTTTCATCTCCCCCAAACCCCATCATCGACAAAGTTGATTAAATTTTCATATATGCATATATCACCACACAAAATTCCGTAGATGGGTAAATTGATCTTGAAATTGTGATATATATTGGAAAATAATTAGGATAGATAATATTATTGGCTAAAAAAAATTAGTTTAAAATATGAATATATTAATATAAAAAATTAGAGCTGGGGTTTTAATGGACCCAAGACCCATTCCTTGTATTAGATATATAATACACATATTGGTTATGAAACAACTAGGTCAATGTTCAGATCATGTTTCTAATAACAGTTAAATAATATTACATTCTAGTAATATTAAAAATAGTTTCCAGAATTTAAATTATAATGATAATGATTATTCCTATTATAATAATAAAACATGCATTTTTATATATAATTTCGGGATAAGATTAGCATCACTAAAACACCAATTCCCAATGAAAATACAAAGGTATCCAACATTAATATCATTAATAAAATAATTATTATTAAAAATATAATTTAAAAAAAATTGGTTGATGGGAATCATGTATCCAAGTCATATTTTAAGCCCACATGTTCTTCTTATACCAGTCTTGGACTCCACTTTAATTAATATCAACGAAACTCTCCATGATAGGTCAAGATACACTCTTTAATTTCATACCTCCATTCCGGGTTACATTATCCTCCCCACTTAAATATAAAATGACTTATTATACTTGTACCAATACCGCTCCCTCACAATAACCTTCGTTATATAAACCCTTTCCATCGAGGCCTTCTTTATATAATATTTTTCCTACAACCTAGAACTTTCTATCCACTATATTCAACAAAAAATTGTTAGCATCGTTTAATGCTAGGTCTAGTATCTATGGTTCATAATGAATAAAACACTAATGGATGGAATTTATAGGGATGAATAATAGTGGATAATTTTTTTGTCATGATATGTATCTATATCTCTATCTATAATATGATAAGATTTGAATACCAAGAAAAATTTAAGGATAAATTTTTTCAACCCAATTATAATAATGCAAGGCATCAGGATATCGAGTATCCATGGTTATGGGAATAAAAAAATATTAATGGTAATCCAATTATCACAACAGAGAATAGTGAAAATTAAATTAATAAACACATTAAATAATCACAATTACGAGATATGAATATATTACCCATGTATAAATGAGTTTATAATCAATATATAAACCTAGGATTCAAAATAAATAAATCATTGAATAAAACTTACATTCCCTGTATTGAAATTATATATAATGTTGGAGAATTCAACACCCTATCGATCTTCTTTAGTGATTTTCTTGAAAACATTCCCTCCTCGGTCTCATGAATTCACATTTCATTACACAATATCCTCCTATCCATACACTTATCAAACATAATATTACACATCTCAACATTTTTGGTGGGATTTTATAATTTATTTTAATGTGATTATAATTTTTTAAAAAAAATTTATTAATCAAATTTTAAAAAATCATTTCACAAGTGATGGTCTGAAACACTATTTTCAAATAAAAACTCCAAATATATCACCCCTATGGTAAATCAACTATAGAAAAGTCGACCCTAGTATTGGAATATCTCATTAAGTACCTCATTAATGAGATATAAAAAATCATAACAAATTCTAGTGGCCATGGTAAAAATATTCTCTTTATACCTAATTGTTTTGATAAAGGCAATACCATGATTTTTGTTCCATATTATTATAGCTTGGGAGGAAACACAAAACAAATATAAAAAAAATATATGATAATATTTATAAGGCCTTTTTCATGGTAAAATTTATTATTTTACCCATGTGGGGGACTCAAGATTTAAATACTAAAAATTGTGATACATTACATTCATGAATATCTTAAGACTTTATATCCTCAACATTGTGAAAACATTTTATTCAAAAATTGGAATAATATGGGGGTAATAAATAAATATAATAATATTCATTAAAATATTAATTGACTTAAATTTCAGACAGATTATTCATATATTAAGGTCTCATATCTGAATGTATTCCATACTTAACCATCATTGAAGGATTAATCCTTATATTTAAAGGATGATACTAGGTCTATCCCATCATGATATATGAACTATGAAAACCCATATATCCACCCTTGATGGTTCTGACCAATACTGAACACCCAAAAAAAATTCACATTATATTTTATTTTATCAACATTAAAAAAATTAATCTATGAACCATCAAAACCAAATGAACCTCTAGGAATTATATTATCCCCATGGGGAACATATTTTATGATTTTTTATTAAAAGAACTAATAATGATAAAATATTATTATGATAGAAATTGGTTTAACCAATGAATATAAATGAATAATAGTTATGTAATGTAATAACCAAGGTACATAGAAAAAAATTTAGTTTCTTTAAGAATTAAATAGCTATATTCATTTTAAATATATAATTAAATAGGTTGTATTTAAATAAATTAACGAATCTAAACTAATAGAATAATGAACTCACCTATGAGATTATAAATAAAATAAATTTATATTGTAAGTCAAAATATGACATATATATATATATATATACCATGATATAAGTGAATAAATGTATTGAAAAAGTTAAATTATGTGTTAGTATTTTTTTGAAACATAAATTTTTATTTAAAATTTTATAAATAATATAATTTTTTAAAAGACAATTTATTTTCATAAAATACATTAATAAATAATTATGTTTATGTTAGAAGATAATTTTATGAGACCTTAATTAATTTATCAGTTTCATAAAATAAATTATAATATTTTAATCAATATTTTTATGACATATTTGTATTTTATTTAAAATTATATATCTCATATTTAGAAAATTATTATTAAATATAAATTCAATTTTCAATTTTACATGTTGATAAATGGTTTGGGTGATGTTTTTTGGTATTTCCAAAAACATTTATTTTTTTTGGAATACTGAAATACTGTAATTTTCGATATATAATACTATATGAAAAAAGACTATTTATTGAGTCATTGCTGGTTTTATCACCATAATCTCGAATTTTCATTCTCTATTTACATTATTTTTTCATTGGAATTAAAACTATTCATATTATTGATCTAAAATAATATACAGATGAATATGATAATAAAAAATCCATTCTCCTCCAGTATAAATACCACCCCTCAAAACCTCTTCCCCTTAAAATATATGACCTTTTATCTTATCTCATATATACCTAATTACAATCTAAAACAACTTCTCCACATCCAAGGCATTCTCTTTCACTAAATATCAAAAATAAGTTTCCTTAAGGACGTTCTCAAAGAAGAAACTTTTAGGATGTGAAATCCATTATTCCCTTTAATGATTTTTACTTTTTGTTATACTCTCCGCACATAACTATATTCTTGTGTCATGATAACTACATTTTATTATATATAATTTAGTGTTATTTTGTTAATTTAATATACATAATCCTCTCTCTTCTCCTCACCCTTTTATTCTAACAATGAAAACATCATCTGTGAGGTGTCAATTTACTTTCATCGAGGATGATGTGTTTACATTTACCAATAACACATTAATGGCTGGTTATAAAACTATTATTATGGTTAAATATGAATTGATTATACATATAATATTTTATATAATGTTCTGGAAAAAATATATTCATATTATATTAAATAATATGTTATATGTTCATAATGGTCATAAAATCACCAAAATAAATCAAATCATTTTCATTAATTGTATATCTAATGAAAAATAATTATAATATATATCAAAATGATATATAATAACCATTAAACTTCAATATTTTCATTAATATAATAAAATTTCAATTATGGAGAACTATTATTCTATAACATAATCTTCCATACAAAAATAAAATTTAACCGATCATGAAATCCATGAAATGAATGCACATGAAAACATGAAAATAATAAAATAATATTTACAAATGGGTGTAGATATTTTATTGAAATCTCTTATATTAAATTATAATTATGAATATTGTTAATTAATATGTTAATAACACCCTTTAAACCATTATAAAATTGGTTTGAAAATGTTTTAATTTAGTAGAACTTGAGTTAAGATGATTTATTTTTGAAATCCTATTAAACGAATCTTTTTTGAAAAAATAAATACCTATTTTTGTTTTTAACTATATGACATGAGTGGATTTTTCTTTTTCATGATGTTTTA
Organism: Viscum album; assembly: GCA_963277665.1. Taxonomy (NCBI): domain Eukaryota; kingdom Viridiplantae; phylum Streptophyta; class Magnoliopsida; order Santalales; family Viscaceae; genus Viscum; species Viscum album. Next base: position 766,882,016 of record OY728150.1, read on the forward strand.
TTCCCTTTATTCCTTAATTTATATATTACATGGTTATTTTCAAATAATTCTTTTGTATGCGTGTAGTATTCCTTTTCAAAAATTCATCTTTATCATGGAATGTTATTATAATGCATGTATTCATGTTTATAATTAAATTATAGTGCATGGTCCATATTTATGATTATTTTTAGTTCCTTTATAAATGAAAAAATGGTTGGTCCATGATATCCCTCGAATGCATTAATTATTATGGATGTTTAATTTAATGTTTATTTAAAGTGTAACAGTGATAGATACATCATAATGTTGACCCATGGGTTACATTGTAATGTAGCATTGAGCATCACAAATAATATGGTTTCTGGGATGGTTAAAATAAATAATATAAATGGAAATAAAATTCTTCCCCATGTTACATAAATGTTATTTTATTCTTTTTATATATTATGGAAGTATCATGTTTTCACAAAGTAAGTGTATGATACTTTTAAAGGTGAATGTTTATCTTTCAGGTTCTTTAATATATTTATAGATTAATGATTTTCAATCCCTATTTTTATGTCCCTTAATGAGATTTTCATATTCTAAATATGTTTAAAAATTTATTTCATATGATTTATTGATGGTTAAAGGAAAGGTATAATTCTTGTTCAATGTCATGTAACTTGTTACGGAAAAAAACTTGTTTTGTTTTTAAATGTTTCATAATGTAAAAAAAATATTGATTAAATATTTCTACATTGTAATATATGATTTACTATAGATATGTTATGACATATTTCTCTAAAAATATATACCTAAATGATTTTAGAAATATATTATGTGATTTTCTAGTTGATTTTCCAACATTGCTTACTATTTAAGGTAGGGTCCATATTGTTGGTATTAGATAATGGTTTAAAATATTGTAGTGGATAATATTATCTTAATAGAATACCAATATGATTTTTAGATTTTTTATGATAAAATGATATAACATTTGTATATTACCATGTTACATTATCTAAATTAGTACTATTCAAAAAATATTTCTAAAGAAGACAGATGGAATCTGATGTAGGAAGGCAACAAGAGGATAATACAGTTCTAAATCTACAACCTGGAATGCTGGGAATTTCAACCGAGAATGCTGTTATACTAAATGATCATTTTATAAATGATATAAATTGATTTTCCATATATTAAAATGAACATATAGAGTTACTAGGGGGAAATATTAAAATAGTGAAACATTTTATGAGGAAACACACTTAAGAATTCAATATATATTTTGACCTAGTATTACATGGGGGAGGATTAAATCCATTGATATGAAATTTTATTTCATGGGGTGTTTAGATAATCAAAATATTAATATCAACATTTATCATTATGAAAGAGAACCTAACCAGTGGTGGGAAATGGTCAAAAATAATAGATAAAGAGAAGATATTGAAACCTTGGAATGAGATTTATTTAACAATACTTCTATATAAAAATATTTTCTTTAATAATATCGATACATGATTGAAATTAAGTACCATGAATGGAAATAAAAGTATGAAAAAAATGACCGTGTCAGAATACAATTTTACTCGATTGTCAAGGTATCTTCCAAATTTGATAGAGGATATTGATAGTAAAATCAATAGTTTATACTCGGGATTAAATCCATGTTATCATAGGGTCTTGGATTCAAATGAATAGAAACATACTAACATTATTGTTCTATGTGATGAGAGGTTAGTAATGGAGTTTCATAATGAACTTTTTTACATTGAAATGAAGAAGATGAAATGTTCTAGATGGAAATATATTGGTAATAATCAATCAAATTAATGTGAAGGTAAAAAATTATAGTTTTTAGGTTGTTGAAAGTGTGGAAAAAAGAACACTAGTTAATTCCTTAAAAAATACATTAACTATCTTTTATGTGGTATGTTGGGAAATATGGAATGATATTTAAATGAAACATATTATAGTTTTAATATGTTTCAAAAATGATAATAAAATGGTAAAGTGTTTTAAATGTATTTTATAGGGGACATTATTCACATACATACCCATAGAAGGATATGAATTATTGGAAGTAGAAAGAATATAATAAAAATTGTGTAGTGAAATGTATTGTGATTAAATCATAAGATATTGCTCTATTTAGTGAAGATGTATCAGGTATGTCTTTTGTTAACTCAGATTTTTCTAATGTCCTATTTAATACAGGGTCTAAACATTCCTGTATTTGTAAAATAATTTCAAGTAAATTGAACATTTATCCTTAGAAAATTAAAATAGAGACTATGGATAAACCACATGGGTGAAATAATATGGAAAAATGGAATGAAAATAATTCCCATTTTGTTGTTTGTTTCAAGTCATTACCTGCAATCCTATTTATTTTTCCCTTAGTAGAGATTGATTTTATTATGGTTATGGATTAGTATTCTATATATCATGTTAAGATTTATTGATGAGATAAATAAGTTGTTTTTAGAAAGTGTTTCATTTTTTATAATATAATAATCCCATACCATTAATAACAGATCATGATGTTCAAAAACTATTAAATGAGAGAGATGAGTGTTATCTAGAACAATGTTTTTTAAATATAATCGAACTATTTAGATTATTGGTGTGAATGTTGTGAATGAATACCTGTATAATTTTCTATATTTTTTCTACATGTTATACTTGGATTGGAAGTTGATTTTACTATTGACACAGTTCCTGATGACAGGACAATCTCATATCCCCCTTATAGTATTTCTATTTTTTTACATTTAGAAATGAAGAAGAAGTTGCAGATGTTTCTTGATAAATGATTCATCTATCCTAGAACATCACCATGGGTTGTAACTATTTTGTTATTTAAAAAGAAATATTTTTCCATGAGAATTTTAATTTATTATAGATAATTTAATAACATTACTTTCAATAATAAATATTAATTTCCTCATATTGATTGTTTATATGATCATCTCTAGTGAGCTCTGTATTTTTCCATGACTCACATGAGATTCGAGGACCATTCACTGAAAGTGAAGGAGGATGAAAATATAAAAATTGAGTTCAAATCTAGATATGGGAAGTATGAGTTTTTTTAACCCTTATTTTACAAATTACCTTAATGTATTTATGGATCATATGAATATAATCATATGTGAATGTATTGATAATTTTTACACATTGTTCTATGATGATATTTTCATTAGTGAAAAAATCCATGGTGACCATGAAAAAAAACTATGGACTTTTCTAAAACTCCTTCATGAAATGTAGTTATATTGGAAATTGGGAAAATGTGATTTTTTGGTTACAACAGATTTATTTTCCAGGGAACATTGTAAATAAGGATCACATAATTTTCAATCCCACAATGTTTTTTATTGAATGGACAATATCTATAATGTTACTGAGATTTGTAGTTTTCATGAAATATCAGGCTATTATAGAATTTTTTTTAAACATAGCATAGTTATCTAGTTCGCTAACATTGTTAACATGAAAAGATGTTAAATTTATTTGGAAATTAGAATGTGATGTTCGTATTTTGGAACTGAAAATAGGATTGGTTAATGTTCTAGATTTGGATCAATCTTCTGGAAATGGATAGTATTTTATCTACAGGGAATTATAATTGATGGGACATTTTTTGGTTCTGGTATAGAATAAACAGGTAATTTCTAAGACTTCAAGATATCTGAAACCTCAGGATTAAAATTATACGACACATTTTATCCAATCATATGATGTGGCTTTTTCATTATAATTTTGGAGAAATCATTTATATGGAGGAATCTATGAAATATATAGTAATCATAAGAATCTAAAGTCTTTATTTAATCAGGAGGAACATATAATGATGTAGAGAAGATAGATTGAACTAATAAAGGATTGTGATGGAATGATCAATTAACATATAAGAAAATTTAACAATGTGCATGATTCCTTGAGTCAAAAACATCATGTTACACTAAATATGTTATGTTTTAAACAATACCACTTGATTCATGATTTGATTATTATTATTTTTGATATTGTGGGTATAAAAAATTCCTCTATTTGGTTGCAGGTGTCAGTGAAAAATTCTTTTTCATATAGAATAATGAAAGCGTTCAAGGTAAAATATGAGTTACATTAAAATGATAGATTGGTTAAAAGGAAAATTTTCTAAAATTTAACATCATGAATAACTATGTTTTCAGATTTTGGAAGAGAATATGTGTTACATAAGATTCATATTTGAAGAAATATTTATTAAGTGAAGCTCATATTTATTTGTTTTCTTCTCTTACTAGAATCACTAAGATGTACAAGAACCTTCAAGAGTATAATGGGGGTATGGAATGAAAAGATATATTTGTTGATGTTACCAAGAAATGTTTTAACTTTTTAATGGTTTATGTTGAAATAAAACTACTCAAGGGGATGTCAACTTTGACTGTGGCATAATGGAAATGGAAAAATATTTCCATATATTTCATGGTGGAACCACAAATGACTTGTGAAGGTAACAATGTGATTTAGGGTATTGTTAATCCACTGACTTAATATGAACAATTTACTCCTATTCAATATGCTATGTATTTACATCAGATTTCTTGGTGGTATCATAAATATTTATTCATGTTCCATAGTGTCCCTCTCTCAATTTCATCTGATCATGATCCCACGATCAATTATTACTTTTTCAGATGACATTATAATTCAATGTGAACTAAACTATATTTTAGCTCTACTTTTTATCATCAATTTGAGAAAAATGCAGAGTGAAGAATTCATAAATTAGAGGATATTCATTGAGATATTTCAATTTATCACTAAGGATATTGGTATCAAAATAATTCATTAATTGGATTTTACAACTATAATAGTTTTCATTCCAGTATATAGATAAAACATTTTGTAGAATTATATTGGAAGTAGTGTTGAACTCTTACATTATTGGATGAATTCTAGGAAATTATGTTAAAGGGACCATAATTAATAGAGTATTTGGCTCAGAAATTAATGATGATCTATAAAACATATAATAACAGCTTATATTAGGTATAAAAGTCATGTGTATAACATGACGAATGGTCTATTTTATTGAGTTCGGTGATCACAAATTTCTCAATGTTTCTCCATAGAAATGTGTGATTTGTTTTTGTAATATGGGGAATCTATATTCCATGTACCTTAAACATAATGAAATCCTAGACAAAGATGGCTATATTTTATCTAAAGTGGATTTTCCTCTGATTTTGTCCCATGTACTCAATGTTATTCTAGTTTTGATGTTAAGAATTTTTTTCCATATTTTTCTCATGTAAAAATCCTCTAGATTTTCTTGTTTGAAGATAACGTTTCAAATGTAGAAAATAATCTTCAGATTCCGGATCATAGGGATAATGTATTGCAGAATAAGTTAATTCATATTGTTATGGTATTGTGGAGAAAAGAAATTGTGGAAAAATATACATTGGAAACATAAAATGTTATGTGGGAAAGTTATCACCACTTGTTTAATATGGAAATAAAAATTATGAGAACACAATTTAGAAATGTGGGAGAATGTGAAAACCAAGAGGCATATAAAATAATTTCTTTTCATCCTAGAATTAAATAGATATATTAAATATAAATTTATAATGAAATTAGTGATATTTATATAAATTAAAAAATATATAATAATATAATAGTATCCTCAAATATGAGAGTATAAATTAAATTATGTCTTAGAAGTGAAAATATGACATATTGATTCCATTTATAAGTAAATTACTATTATGAAATTGATAAATTAAATTTTTGTATATTTCTGAAATATATGTTTTTATTTATAATTTTTTAAATAATGTAATGGTTTAAAATAAATTTACATTTTATAATATATATTGATAAATTAATTTTTTTTCCACATTTTAATTATAATATACTTTTATTTTAACTTAATTAATTTCTCAATTATTCATAAAATCAGTTAAAATATTAAAATCAGTATGTTTTGAATAAATAAAAATTTTAATAATTATTTTTTTCCTTTTTATAAAATTAATTTATCTTAATTTAGTTTATTTTTTATTAAACACATTGATAAATGGTTAAAGTGATATTTTGGGATTTTTTTTAAAATTGTGATGTTTTGGTGAATAGTGAAATATAATAATTTTATGTATATAACATTATAAGTTAAAAAATATATTTCATGAGTAATTGATGATGTACATACCATAATATCATAATATAACTATCTAATTTAATTATTTATTCTTGAGAATCAAAATTAATCAATGTCATAATCCATTGAAATCAACTAAGTAATAAAAGAATAAATAATACCCATCTCATCCACTATAAATACCACCATTAACCACCTATTATCCTCACACATAATTTTTTTTTCTTCCCAATTACCCTTCCAATCCACTTCACCGTGTCTATGACCTGATAGTCTCACCAAAACACAAAAACCATGTTCCTCAAGGTTGTTCTCAATTAGAAAATATTCAAGATGTAAAATCCTCTTTTAGTTTCAATTAATTTATTTTATTTTTTTATTCTCACCCCATATACCCTTTTCAATGTGACATGATAACATCAGTATCATATATATACTTTAATGATACTGTGTTTATGGAGTAACCATCATCAAACCTCTTTTCTTCTCTATTTCATTATAATAAAGAAAACATTATCTGTGATTTGTCTATTTACCATCATCGTGAACGATGTGTTTTCATTTTCCATTACCACCTTCAAGGCTGATCATAAAACCATTATTATAGTAAAAAATAATTTTAATATACATATCATTTGTTATATAATCATATGGAACTGAAATATAAACATGATATTAAATAAAATAATATAATATCGTGATGGTCAAATAAACATCCCAAATAAATTAAATAATTTCCATTATCAATTTCTATAACAAATAAACCAAATACAATATAACCAATGATATATAAGAAAAAATAAAATATTAAAATTTCATTAATGGTATTTAATTTCAATTTTGCAATACTTTTCTTATTTTCTTGAACATTCATACATGTATTCAAGGGAACCGAACATGAAAACTGTGAAATGAATGCACCTAAAACAATGAAAATAAAAATATATTATCGATAAACAGAATGATATATGCTATAAAAAATATTATATAAGGTATTATAAAGATTAATATAGTTCATTAATAAGCTAATAATACTTTTTTAACCATTTTAACGTAATTTTGAACATGTTTTAAGGATTAAAAACCTGAAGTAAGTGACATTATTTTTGAAATCCTATTTAACATGAATTTTTTTAAACGAAAAGTATTGTTTCTTCCTAACATATACAGAATTATGAGATTTTATTTTGTAATTAATTCTTACTATTTCTAATAATTATTTACAAAAATGAATTTTTATTTTCAAATATTTTTTTCCCTTTTTATGTGTCTATTATTCATATGAAAGAAGATTTTTTCCCCAACAAGTATTTTTTAATGCAAGTATTAATGTTTTATGATTATGTATTAGTATAGGTGAATAACATATGATGATGGTTTCTTCCTTTATATTCTAACAAAATTTGGTTTCATGATATACCTATAATGCTTTGGTTATGTTGTATATTGACCGTAATTGAATTTCTATCTGTAATTATGATAGATATATCATAAAGTAAACAAGAGGGTAACATTGTATGATCACCAAGAGGGATTCAAATCATGGAGTAACTAAAATGGTTACAATAATAAGTAATTATGGTATTAAAATGACTCCTCAAGTAATGTAAATTTTATTTTATACATGGAATTTTATATGAAAACCTCATGTTTTCACAACATGTTACTTTATTTTAAGGGTGAGATGTTTATATTTAATGTGTTTTTATGTATTAATGTGATAATTATTTTATTTCATTAACTTTTTATCCCTTATTTATATTTTTAAGCACACTAAAATTTTAAAAAAAATCTTATGATTTATGGGTGTTTGAAAGAATGGAATAATTCTTGTTTAAGGTCATGAAGTTTCATATAAAAAGAAAGAGTTTTTTGTTTCTTAAAGATTCATAATGTAAAAAAATATTGATTAGAAGATCCGTCTTTATATTTTATGAGTTCCTTTATATATGTAATGAACAAATTTTCTATAAATCTAAACCCAAAAGATTGTTGGGAATGTAAAATAGTTAATTTTTAGTTATTTTTCTAATATTATGTATTGGTTTAGGTTAGTTCCATATATGTTATGTAATCTAATTGTTCGATATTCGAAACAATTTCATTATATGGTGAAATAAAATAAATTTATATTTTCTAAATTACTTCTCAATTTAATGAATAACATTTCATATAAAAATAATAGATTGAAATTAATTTCACGGAATGACTTTCCATTATTTAAATTAGTCAATTGTACACATGAATTTAATCCAAACCAAAGGAGTGATATTTCTCAAGGAAATTTTTTCTACATTGTCATTGGAAAGTAAAAAAACAAGCTTCTATTGATATAATTGTATTAGTTAATCTTACTAAACCTAAGTGCATTATGATTAACATAAAATATGATTGGCTAAGATAACTCAGTTATCCCGACTAATACTCGCTATCACATTGGATTTATTCCACTAATAAGTTTCACTATCACTAAGTGGTTATGTGATATTATGTATATTATGTGAAATTTTATTTTGATTACTTAAAAAATTTAAAAGTTAATGACATTCAACATAATTATGTACCTATCATATTTAATAAATTCAAAATTCTATAACGAGTTTAGACAATAATCATTTATTATTCTTTGGTAATGAAAAAAACTGATATCATAAGAGGTGGTTGAATAATTGAATAAGATAAAGGGTTATAATAATTGAGAAAAATATAAATATTTTTTTATAAAGAAAAATTTTAAATTACCAGATTAAAATGAAAATAGTAAAAGAGAACTAAGATGACATATCAATACAAATACAATAGTGGTCGAAGTTACACATTCACGTAAATCAATGGATATAAAAATATTTGAAAATTTATTCCTCTTAATTAATTTATTCTTATTAAATCCATTAGGGTATACTCATCCATGATGTCTAAAAAAACAAATATGGTCTGCTATATTAAAGGACCATTGAATGTTTTAAAATAAATTAAATCCATTTTAAAATTTTTCATATATTCAATATTATTTTGAACGTGAAAAATCAAGTGATTTAATGTTGCCCATTCTACAGAAAAATATATCATTGATACTACCATAATATAGACCACTAAAGTACATTAAAATATTATACATTGTAGAATATATACCAAAAAAAGATATGAAATACATAAAAAATTAGATCTCCTAAAATCAAACTACATAAACATTATCCTCTCTATAATACTCAATCAATGTATTGATTTTTTTCCCTGAAATTATGCTTCACCATGGTGATAAAATAATTAAATAGAGATAAAGAATCCATTATTACCAATCCATGTCTATTTATTGATTCTCCACAGTGTAGTGAATCATCCATACCATAGTCCTAAATATATTATCAATATCACTATGATTTTAAAGTGTTATATTTTTTAATTTTTATTGTTTAATATATCTTCTAATTTTTGTCTATATGCATAATGATTTTTTATATTATATTTCCTAGACATTGATTCATGGTGATAAAGTGAAATAATTGTGAATGTTGTTTTGGATTATACATAATTGGGATTTGGTTGAGTGATTTTATAATTACATGAGGTCCACCATACATTTACATGGGTTTTGGTATACCTTACATGGAATTGTTTTACAGTTTACAATTATATATAGTTCACATGGACCTTACGTAGTGGGTCTGTCCTTTATACAAGTTCATTTTAGCCTGATGGAATTAACCATACATCTGTTTTACCCAAACATGTTTACCCACATCTGGGTGTACCAAAACATGTTTACACTTATGCATCAGCGGTGTTGATTTTTATTCTTATAAATTCATTTTAATTACCATTATGAAAATAAATTAACAAATTTTGTGGCAAACATTGTATTTCTATTCAGAAGGGACCCATGGAACACTATGATTGGATAGGATATTTGGATGGAATGTGTGGTTGCCATGAATATTGATCACTAAATATAGAATCCTCTACCCTAAATAATTTATTAATCTATATGCATTTCTCCTCACTCACCATCATCTGTTGTTGGTAAGGGAAATTATAGTTATCAATTTAAATACCATATTATTGTGCAAAAATTATGGTAATGGATCCCCCCTCTAATAATCATAATATTATATTTAGTGTAGTTTTAATAATGTAGATTTTTAGAGAAAAATACTGTTCATTTTAATGACCTTAGTTCCCCAAAACAATGTGATCCATTGGATTTAGAGGATTTATCATATGATAGAGAGATTAGGATTTTTATAGTTCTACCATTATTGGATTGAATGTATTCAAATTTATATTCACTACATCTTGAAAATATAATGCGATTAGAATTTTTTTTTCAGATTCTCATAATGTTGGTTTGTAAATTCTAAATCTTTTTTAGTAGAATAAAATTCATTTTTGGTGGGAGGCTTTCTTATCATGCACACATTACCCAATTAGATGAATGACCATTATGTATTATATTCTTATTAATAAATTCAATATTTGTTTTATTCAAATAAATTGGTACTATAAAATCTAGTTTTAATCATTCTTTGGTTATATAAGTTTCACCAAATGAATAATATTCATTTGTTTGTTTTTGTTTTTTAGTCATAATTATATATTCAAATTCATTAATCATTGTTCATTTAGTTTTGCAATTTAATTCACAATAACTACCAAATACATTGAAAACAGTGTGATATAAAAGAATAAGACTATATAAACATTCATTATTTATTTTTAATGTTTTTATTTGCTCAATTGTGTCCCAAATAAAGCAGTATTAGAGCATTTAGTTACACAATATCTCAACTTTGTGTTAAATCAAAAATTTTGAGAGTGATAATTATTTTAATAAGTGTTTATTTTATATTATTTTTATTTCATTTAATATGGTGTAATTTATATTCTTTTATAGAACAATGAAATATATTTTATCCCATAACACTAAAGGAAATTTCTATACTACCAATAAATAAGACAATCTTTCCATTCAATTTATAGCCTATAGCTATATATTGTTCTCTCTTGGTGAAAAATTCTTTTATAATATTTCAATTGAATCAATGATTATCGATAAACATATTCAATTAGAAAAACCTAATACTATTGGTACACAATTTATTATACTTTATAATAAATGAATCAATTACACCTTTAAAGGGAATTAGTATTTCACTACTAAATATCATTTAGACAATTTTAATATGATCAACCTTGATTTATCTATCATTAAAGTGACTATTTTTAAGGGTACCAAAATATTATCATTTTGATATATCTCAATAACTACTATAACAAATTAGTTGAGACTATGATGTATTGTCAAGTCAATATTACCCTTAAAGAGGATTATTGTTTCCTACTTTATATGAATATTCAGTTCAAACTGAAAATTAAAGGGGAAGATGATAGTATATATACCATAGGTGGAAAATGGTATATAGGTAAAAATAATGAATATAGTATGTAGAAATGTAAGATTTATAGACACCCACAAACAATGTGTAGGAATAAATATTGAAATTTTGATTTTCACAATTCTGGTATGGAAAGGAACCTATGAATTGATTATATAAAACCAAAAAAATGACGAATAACGAAAACTAATCTATTGAATATTTCTATTAATGAATCATAGTTAAAATATTATTAATTTTTTATATGTATCAAGATATTAACACACTGATGAGTTTGTTCGGGATTATTGCTTATCCATTCAAATATTTCCACCAAGATAATATTTCCATGAGTTGGTTTAGATAGTATAGGAAGATGTATTAATAGAGAATAACATGAATTGTAAGGTTCAATGAAGTGGTTCAACTATTATAGAATTAGATGACCATTCATTCATCACCCTCATTAGTGGTATGTCGCTCCCCCACATTCATAAAAACCTTAATAATAGGGTTTTTGTGAGTAATGTTGAAATCACATTGTTTTAGCATAGAATATTTCATCTTCATAACTCTAATAGACTAATTAATTTGACTAAACAACTGATGTTAGAAAATTTCACACCAATAAATAGATTATTTTTTGATGATTTCATTTTTGTAATGTGTAAAGTGTGTCCAATTTAATAGTTGTTAATTTTAGTATACTAATGTGTTAGATGGAAACCATTATGATTTATGGCTGACATCCAGAAGAACATCCTGGTGTGGAATTTCTTATATTGTTACCATCAGGGATGAGTAACGTTGGAATATGTAGATCTTGGTTTTCAAAACAAATTTGATGTTTTTTGAAACCATTAAAACATGGAAAACCCTTTTTCAATGTTAGGATAGAAATATTATTACATTTATAAGAATTTATAATGACTGGTAATACATGTATATTTAAGATTGTATAATTATATCAGTATAAGTGTATAAAGAGACACCAGTCTATTAGTGACCCTCAAATCAAATGTCTTACTAAGAAAATATGAGAACACTTATTGTGTGAGTATGAACCATGATTTATTTTTTAGTCCTAACTAAATCCTTTTAGGTAAATGATTCAACTACAGTAGTGCAGCTGATTAATATGTTTCAATCTATTGCAAACTAATTTAAACCTTTTCCCAAACTATGTAATGGAAAATAACCTCTTAAAAACTTTCTAATTGATATTGGGTTTACATTATACAAATACATTAAAACAAAAAGTATTACGTTAATAGAACATAATTGTATTTTCATGGGACACCCTAATGGTCCGCATGGATATAAATTTTGGGTTGTAAAACAATGATACCAAAGGTGTATTTTTATTTTAGTTTTTTTTCTAAAAAGATTATAGTAATCTAATTTCAATATATTTCACACAAGAGAGTGATGATATAATACATATTAGGACTATTAATCCTCATCCATTAGTTGATATTGAGTCTGTTGTGTTGTCTCACCACATGTACCTCAAAAAAAAGTAAAAATATGAGTCCAGTTCTAATTCATATTCTTATTTTGATCATACTAATGATTATAGTGATTACATGTTTACTCAAGAAAGAGTTGGGATAGTCTTTACACCTCTATCATAGTTCTACCAATATGTTATTTCATTGTTTATTCCATTCACATTACATTGGATGCCAATTATAATCATCCTCCAACCAATAAACAAGTTGTTAATGGTAGTGATATTATATTATGGATCAATACCAGAGAAGATGAAATGAAATAATTTAATTGATAGAAACCAAAATTCCATTTTCATTCTGTGAAAATAGATTTACAATAGAAATAAAGATAAAACTAATAAAACAAATTCATTGATAGATTATTGGTGAAGAGTTACATTCAATGATAAAATATTTATTTTTATGATAATTATTCACAAGTTTTCATTCATATAGAATACATAAATGTGAAAGATGAAATATTACAAAGTAAAATTCTTTGAAAATATATATGAAACCTTATCATGAATATAGAAAGGATTCCCATACTAATAAGGATTATTTTTTAAACATCAACTTTTGTTATACAACACACGAATCAAGAAAACAAGATTAGGAATTCGACCCATTTTGTGATACATAACTAATTTAACCTCATCCATTATAATTCATGTGTTCATATTAAATGTGTTGAAAAGATACATGATTTACATACTCTTTTATTTAGATATTATTTTGGTATTGTGAAATAATATGAAGACATTATTATTTTCTGTCCTAATTTTTTCAGATTATTGATTTAGATGTTGAAAACTATTTATTAGGCTGAGAAATTATACGATTCATACATAATAAGCTATTATATATGTCCCAAATTGTATCTCTATTGAGAGTTTACATGAGTTACATTCATTATACCATGTATTCAATTAATGTATCTCTTATTAAGAACATTAAACTAACTTTGATTAGATTTCATGTTTGTACTACTAAATTATAATTTAGGTCAATAATACATTATTCCTTCATTTTTTGGAAAACTGATGTACAGTATGATTTGAAATTTGTCTGATATATCATTTTCTATTTTTAATAATAAAAAATTCATGGCATATCCAAGGAATCCACATTAGAAATAATAAAATTTGTAACATAGATATGTTCCAAACACAAAAAAATAGACTTTTTCTTTTGAGAGAATTGTATGTTCTAATGGAATGTTTTCTGGATACATAGACTTTAAATTTATATGCAATGTTGATAACAGAAATTCACATAATATATATGTCATCACTGCCTATAGAGAACCCATATCATGTAAAATTGACAAGAAATGTTTGGTTTCTCTTTCAACCACATATGTTGAGCACATTTCCTTGATTGGTCCTCTCACAAAGTAATGGTGGTTGAATGATTTTTTTATCCAATCATTTAATATAATTATATTATTTTAGTTTACATTTATAGGAAATCAATATTTTATTTTTTTCAAAAAATTTGTACGCAAATGTAATTTTAAACATATAGACATTATGTATTTTCTTAGATACTTCCTAAATATATAACCATATGTGTAATAAATATACATATTGAGGATAAAAAAATTTATTTTCTGGAGAATTAAGTTGTTTGATCAAAATTAATGTTTTGTTTTGATAGATATATATTTTTCCTATTTAATTGATATATTATTAAGAACACATACAATTTAAAATTATAGTGGGGATAATTTTAAATTTATTTGTGTTTCTATTCTGATTTTTCCGTGACTAATATATCATAATTTTTTTTAAATGAAATATTTTTTTATTATTATGATCTATTTTTTATTTTTTATATTAATGAGTTATTAATAAGAATTTTTTTTCTTAACCATATATATATTTTTTGGTTCATTGAATTTACCCATATGTTAGGACCTCTATAGATTTATATGGTTCTTGGTTTAACATTCTCTGACTTTTAATTTAGGTCTTATTATTATATAGAACTCCCATGTACCTTACACTGGGGTATAATGTTTACATAAATCCAGTTGAACCTTTCACTTTTACCCACATGTGGGTAGCTCCCATATTGGTTTATCATTATTTAGATACAACCCCTATTGTTTTTTACCATATATATATGTGGTATAGCTTTGTACCCGTACAGATATATTTTAATAACCATTAAATTGTGTAGTTTTTGAAATGCTTCTACAGAGTTATATTTGTATTCTATAGTTCTAGGTTTAAAAATATTAATGGATAGGATTTTGGGATTGGATATGTGGTTGGTATGAGTATTAATGAATTCACGTAGCCTAATACACCATTAGTTTTATTTCATTTGATCTTTCCCATTCCTCACCTTAATTATTCACCTATTGTTTGGATAAACTATAGATCACATTGATGGTCTCTATATACTATGAAATAATTTTTAGATTGTAATCATCCTTGATTAATCCTAATATTACATTTATTAGGTAGTTCAGATGATTCCCAATCATGAAGTAAATGAAGGTTGGTCATTATCTGAATCTCAGTGCTCCCATAGAGTGTTGGTCCATCAGATCTAGATTTATTCAAGCATCATAAATCGATCACGATCAATATAGATATACCCTCTTAGGATTCTATATATTCTATATCCTTTTCATTACGTATGGTTAATAAAAACTCATTTTATTTTTTTATACGATTTTTAGTATCTATAGGTTTATAGATATATATATTTTGTTGATAATTATATTATAAATGTGTTTTATTTGGTGTAATTATCATGAATGTACTCCCCAAATGGACCAAAGAACAATAATTCTTATGTTGATATTTTTGTAATCATTAATTTTTTTTTATTAATTTAGTTTTGTAGATATTATTTGGAATCATTAATTTGTTGTATTTTTCAGAATATTTGAATAATATTTAAGGGATGGTTATTTATTTTAAATCCAAATTGTATTATCCTATTAATTCTTCACTATTATTTTCTATTTGTAAATAACATTACTCTATCAACAGAAGACTTTTTGGATTAAGAAACATAACTATATAAGTGTGTATAACCCTCCATCATGGTTTTTTTTCATGGGGCGGTATAGTTACTATAAACTTATATAATCTTGTTCCCTATAATCCTATAAAATTATTTAGTTTAGGGGAAAATTTTGAGTGAAATACTTCTATATAGGATATAGGATCTCCCATTCATTCTTGTTTAGGAGTATCGTCATTCCCCAAATAATAGAACAATCATTATCCTAGTAAAAACCACTAGGCTATAGAGTTAGTAAGCTTCCATATTTCTAGGAAATATCATCAACTAATTGATGTCTTTTTATGTCATTGTATATTATAGAGTAAGAAATTAGATAATTTATAAAATACACTCCATAAAGGCTATTTTTTTCATTTTGGTAGGTTCTATTGTGTATGATCCTAGATACGATGTAGATGATTTCATATCAAACACTATCATAAATAATTTCTTAGATATTCATGGAAGTTCTATGGTGATACACAATGACTACAATGAAGGATTATATATGAAAAAACCTAGGACATGCCTCATAGTGGACAAGAATGATAAAGGCTATTTATCAAATGCTGCATGTATGTTTTTTTAAATGAAACATTCCCCCACATCACATATCCCACATTTTTTCATTCACTATAGTGTGGGACCACATATCACCAAGGGAAACAGGAATACCATCAAGTGAGAAACTTCAATATCCCATTGTGTTATTACTCTATTCCAAGCACTAGGTCCTCTTTTGTTCCTTGAGTCACCCACACTAATCCGTACAAGGCCTTACTACTACCTCATAATTTCTTGACATCATATTTATTTAATATTTTTATCCCAAAATTCATTGTCTTTAAGTATACTATTTACAAAAAAACATAAAAAACTCATTTAAACACAATGAAAATTGTAATTGTATAATAAAATGAAAAAATGTATGTGATATTAGGGAAAAATAAAAATTAAATAAAAATAAATTTTTATCATAATATATAAAAATATTCTAGTCGACAAACTCCTCCATACTGAATACATTTCTCCCCCAAAAAATAATCAGCATCCAAATTTCGAATAATTTATACTTTTTTAATGGAATCATTAAAAGAATCATAGTAATAAAAACATAGTTATGACTATATTTTTTATTTTCCCAAATATTACAAATAAAAACTGGTCACCCATGTTTCATTTCTCATTTAAAATTCTATAAATTTTTCAAATTTTAACTCTTATTGTAAATATTTCTATTAAAGTTCATTTCAACTATAATTTCCATTTTTATAAATATATACCACTTATCAATCAAGAATATTTTTATGGGAATATTAATAATTTTATGTATGTGAAATATATCCATAATCTTATATGTTATATATATCCCCATAAAAATTAATCTAATAATGAGGATAGTAAATTTATGGTTCTAGGGATTCTCATTCGAACAGAATGTTGGAAATGTATTGAAAATTATCATATTAGAAAATGAAAAATGAGGTAAAATTCATTCAAAAACTAAATATTCACAAAATGAGAAATGAAATAAATAATTCCCTCATTAGCATTCATAATGTAATAAAATGCTCAAATTATTCTTCATTAAACCTTCGTTCATAAACAAAATTTCAATATAATGAATTTTTTGTTATATATTTTAATAAATCTGAAATATTTTACCCAATTTTTATTTCTTCTAATTTTTTGGTTTCTTATGTTTTTTATCAGACGAGGGACAAAAATTTATGTAAATCGAATAAAAAATTCCAAAAAGATACATGAAATTAATCAATACCTGTTTCCCTAACACATATATCATATAATGGTCGTGTAATAATAACATGAAACACCACACTCCCACTTTTAAACAAAAAATTAATAACCATAAATTTAGGAAATATGACAGTTGTGAAGCCTTTAAGCACAACAGATGCTTGTTAGTGGGATAGTGAAAAGATATAGGGTTTTCCATAACTAATGAATGTTAATAAATTTTATATGATATGATTCCATAACCGATGAAATTTTCCACAGAATATTGGAAACTAATAACCTTGAACCCAAGAGATGATTTTCATGTTAAATTGGTAATTAATCTGTATTTTATTTGAAGAAATAATTTTTTTCATTGATATAGATGTTGATATTTTGGAATACCCTTTGTTTTTATTATTTTTTATGTTTAAGGATCCATTTGTAGAATTAGTCTATTGTTGATCCACATGTTCCCTATAAACCATTGAATGTCACCATATAAATCATCTGGTTCTTTCATGATAGATCATATCCCATATATTGTTAGTTATTTATCGCATCATGAATTATTTCCAGAAGTATTCTATTGGATGGTGGAAGAGAATCTCTCTCCATCCATGATTGTATTCTTTGAGACTGGATATCACTCAAGGCTTGTGTGAATTATCGAAATGTAATTTTAGAAAAAAATTACAAAAATCACTATTGAAAATAGTGGAATTTTATTTTTATACTTCTTGGGGTTGAAAATAATATTATCACATGTGCCATTATTATTTTCATATTCCATGGGGAAATAATTTTAAACATTTTTGTTGTTGTTGTTATTGTTATAATTATTAATATAATTATTGCTTATTAATATATAGAAAATGCGTGAATCAAATGAAATATTATTCATTCAAATAATATTCAATATATATTATTTCTCATCGGACCAATAAATCCGTCTATCATACCTCCATTATATATATACTCAAATGAATAATGAATATTCATTTTATAATTAAATATCACTACTTTTTTTGCAATAAATAATTATTTTATTCTATAAAATGAAAATAAATATTTATTCTGTATTATTATCCAAAAATATTCTCTAAAAAAATAGACATATAATATATGAAATCAAGGGAACATGAATAACTATTAAACCATATAAGAAAAATTTATTTATTTATATTATAAAATAATTAAAATTTGTAATATGTAAACCAATTCTATGGATATACTTAGTTTTTTTCACTCTAATGTTCTTTCATATCGTAACTAGGGGAAGATAACCAAAGTCTAAATACAACATCTAGAAACATACTAAGGATCCCATAGAGAATAATGTAATTATTCCATCTTTTAAAACCATATATAAATAGTCACTATGTAATAGAATATCTATATATTCAAAATTATAATCATGATTATTCCATACTTATGAAACCAACATGTATGCTCAATGTCACATTTTATGACTATCGGAATATATAATCATCCTACCAAACACCGAAGCCTTGGATTTATTTATGATGTATCTCTCCCATGAATGATCCTTATATATAAACATCCATTATAGAAAATAATATAAAACTATTTAATGAATTGTTCAATATGTACATGTTATTCATTATGCATAAATCATATTCATCATTGGAATGAATATTTGTCTTTATTGGTATTGAAATAAATATATGTGTGTGAGTCATAACATGAATGAATAATAATACTAATTTATAAGGCCTACTAGATATTCTCATATATAAGAACATCCAATTACAAACACAAATATGTTTTTCCTACTAACTGGTCTATTCTCATAATCTTCCTTAAAGAAAATTTACAAAGTCATACACTATATGGAAACCCATTATGTCTTATGAGTTTCCACCATTTTCTGCCTATATCAACTTCATCACATACATAGTATTTATTTTTTTATAGAATATTTATTTGAAGAATATTTCCAGGTAACTTCTTTGTTCACATCATAATTGGGAACTACTATGACATTTTAGTTCAACATATACTCTTAGTATGTTATCACATATTAAGTTATATAGAACAATAATCATTATTAAAAATTATTATTAATATTCAATACATTTGAATATAGTTAATAATAAACTACAATAATGTTGGTTCTTGGGAAAAAACTAAAATAGACACCCACTTGAACAAGATTCAACTTTTAAAAACCTTCAATGTATTATATCTCATATGATATACATGCATATTCTGTAATAATTATTTCATTAGGTGGTCTACCACTATTTCATCCAAGGAAAAATTTATCATTTTAACATCCCTCCTTTAAGAAAAATTCCTCATGAGGTAACCGTTTAGGAGTGTGTGGTTTTCTCTTTGGTGTGACCATAGCGATTTTGAATAATCCACCACTATATTATTTCCACAATATAATTTAACATGATCATTACGTATGGGTAAAACCTCACATGTTTGAAATTTTTTTGATCCACAAGGATTCATTGGTTGTTTAAGAAGACTCTCTAAACTCGTAATCCTCTATAAAATTTATGAAAATTGGCTTCTTTGAACACTTCAGTCTCACAAATCCTCCACGGAGACATGAATCACATCCAAAGAATGAATCTAAATAATTGGGATCTTTTATAAAACTAGTATCACTATAACACTTGATTGCCGACTCCATTTCTTCTCAATAAAAAGGAACATATCCTTATTTATTCATATATACATAATTATTTCCTTAATAGAAAACCAAATTTTCACCATGATGTATATGATATAGGCCTACCATGCTCAATTTATAATAAACATCATGTCATGTACATAACAAAGAATAAATTTTGATCTAATGGTATAAGAATATGGGATTCTAAACATACTATCATTCTTCTAATAATTCATAGGAAAATTTATACGTATTGAATCATTAAATTTGACACTAAAAGAAAACCAATATTTTGTTTTTCCATACTAAATATCTTCAGTTCCTAGTTAGTGTGTATACTTATCCATTGTATAAAATTCATATTGGATATATCAAGAATGATCATAATCCCTATAATTTAGGCTAATTCACTAATTTATTTCCTGGATAAGATCTTATTTAACCAAACCATAATATATTATAATACTAGTATATCAATTTAAATTAGTAATATTTCTTCAATATGTACCAGTAGTATGAAAAATTCAATCTCAATTTTTATTAAACACATGGATCACATTTATTGTTATATCAAAAAATCTTTTATAACATTATGAAATCAAATATTTTAATATTTCAAATCATGGTTCATTATATAAATGGATATCTAAAACATTAATATCCATTTTTACATTACCAGGAGTTATAAACCCCTATACTTGTCTGATATATACATTTTCATAATGGTTATAATTAAGTAATATTGTTATGACATCCACAGTCAAAATTTCATAGTCATCATATATCACTAAATAAATTAGAACTCTAGTGGATTTAAAAATGTAAACTTTTTAAAATGATCAGTCATTCTCATTTCATTGATGATTTCTAAACACACAGGACACTATCCTTGAATTATAGGTATTTAATTTACATTCCTAGTCCAATGTTATCATTAATATTCATTTTCATCCAACATGATTTACATTAACTATAATGTCATCCAAAACCCAAATAAGATTCTAATACATTTGATTCCATTTCAAAATTCATATATTATTGAAATCTTATAGCTTAAATTATAACTGTTACAACCTTTTAAGATATAGTTTCATTAGAGTAGTTGAATAATTTGTCGAAATATTAAATTTATGGAAATAAATATACCATTAGTTATATAACCACTCTATTTTATATATGTTGTACATATTTTTTTGGGAACTATTTCCTCCTTCGGAACCTCTGAATTTTTTTCAGCACCCAATCTAATATTTTGTGAGCATCATCTACATAATATTCAATCGTTTTATTAATTTATTTCGTAAGGATATGATTCATATCAAAAAAATTTATTTTTATAGTCACTTTCAGGTTTGAGTTGTTTTATTTGTAGTATCATATTTTTCATATCATTCAATATAATTATACACATTGTTCCCTATGGTGGTAGTTATTAGTAGATTTTCTTTGAAAAACACTTCATAACCACATAATTCAAATGGGATGAATTCATTTTTTCCACTCAATAAATATAAGGTAATTCAATTCACAATTTCATTCGGTACATTGTATTTTTTTTATTTAGTATTTTTTAAATCTGTTTCCCCAAATGGACAGTTAAATATATAATTTGATAATCATTAACCATGCAATTTCTATCATGGTAAAATATCTCCTTTCATGAATGCCATTCCAATATAGTGTATACAGTGGAGTGTGTTGTGAAAAAAAATCCTAAACTATAATATAAATTCAATAATTTATTCCTCATGATATTAACCACCCTGATTCGTTCAATGCTGTATTATATAATTTCCATGTTTATTATCTACATCTTTCAAGAATTTTATGAATTTCTAAAAGGAATAATAAATATAACACATCATTTAGACATAAAAATATCAACCCAATTCATATATAATTGTTATCGACTATAATGAACCATCTCTATATTCTACTAGAAATGGTCAACAAATATCTATATGTAACAATAATTGATGTATTTTTTCCATTTCACCATGTCCAACAAATAGAGAGTTTTTCATTTTTCATTATAAAAAACTTGAATGATTTCATGATAATTTAAATCTAAAGATTCGATGTAACAAAATTTATCTAAAATTATCAAATGCATATCATTTTCCTGTCCAAATGGTGATTCATTAGCTGGGTGTTATAACAGGTTTGAGAAAACAATTAATTATCAAATTATAATACATTTACGTCATGATGTAATATATAGTGACCATAATTTAAATGTCACATACCATAATGTATGCTATTTTCTAAATGAATCTGTTTTTATTACCAAATTTCTAAATAATAAAATCATCATTTATGTTGGATATGATTATTATTTTCTAGGTTGTTATCGGATCATAATAAATATCTATTAAAACAAATATCATTATAATATAAATTGTATAGTTGTAATCTAAAATGGATAGATTAGCCATCCATACTCTATTGTAATCCATTATATCAATATCTCTGTTATAAATATTTCAAAATCTATTTGGTTCCTAAATATGGGAATATATGTGAGAACCAAAAGTTGTATCAAATACCCAAAGCATGGATATTAAATTATTAAAAAAAATAATGATTGAAACTTTGTCATCCAATTTATTTGGGATGAAATTACTATAATAGTGGTATTTCATCCCACATTAAAAACAAAATGCTTCCTTTTCCTTTCCATTACATTGTTCCTCTCTCTAAATGGAAGGACGGTGTGTAGTGGAATTATAATTATTTTGAGTCTAACAAAGAATCCCCTTATTAAACCATATATTATTCACTATATGTATCGTGGGGTTTCACACTGCATGTTCTTATCAATGTGGAGAATCAACTTAATAATTATAAAATAATATTCTTAAAATTTCATGTTATACTTTTCCATAACACTGGGGAAGGATTTTGGCAGCCTGTAAATTATATGATCTATGTGAAACTTATATAGGAATTGAATCCCAAATATGTCTAAGTGCTAAATTCCCTTAATAATTATGATTCCATGAGGACCCTCTAGTGTTGAATCTCTATGATTTTTTATAAATAAAGAATTTTAGATCTTGTATTTATTTTATCTCACTATGTCCTAATAGGGATCCTAAATGTGATATATAATTATTTCTGAATATGTGATCTCCTATAGGTCTAAAATATCATTTTAAATGTATAATTGAATATAAAATTAAACATGTGTACAATTTAACATTCATTTCTTTTATAGGGATAGATACTCCTCAGAATCTTCTTTGTGACTATAATTAGGAATTGTTTCTTTGATCACATAGAACATCCATTAATTGACTATAATAATGTGTAAGAACCTTGTCCACTAATGGAAATATAAATTAGTCAAAAGGTTATCCTTATCATTCAAATATCATTGTGATATGATTGAATTAATTTTTATTTTCATTTCATGATACAATAAGAGAATGATTTCACTACATTATTTGATAAAATTAAATAAGAAATACTAAATTATATTTATTAATTTCCAAATAATTAATCCAATGACAATATCCCTACCCAATGGAATTAAAATACCATATTACATTGAAATTATATAGTAAGTTATCAATATTCCCCTTATCATCAACCTGAAATAGTCCAGTCCAAAAATATGAAATGTTTAAGTTATGCCTTCCAAATTCCAATTGAATTAACTCTATGTTTTATGTTATTTTTTTGGAATATTTAATTCTAATATCATTAAATTGGATATCCTCAACTATTTCTAATTAGTTAAACCATTTCCTATGTGGTAATTCGACTGTTGATGTCAGCTATGTAATTTAAATCCAAATATTCAAGTTAGATTTCACTTATAATTGATTGCACATCGACATGCAATGGTCATGCACATTGATGTATAGTTCTATTTTAACATTTTAAATTTAATTCCATACTGAATTAGTATATTCATCGTGGAATTTTTTTTGTTAAAATTTACTATTTATTTCATTATCCGTAATATTCTTTGTGAATATAGAGTTGATTTTTCATAATTCATTTTCCATGTTTCGATAAAATAATTTTTTGTAATACATTTAATTAAATTTCATCTTTATATACTATTGAATTTATGTATTTGATTTTTTTATCCATCCATAAATGAAATAAAAAAATACAATAAATAATTAAATAAAAAACCTTTTCATGAACTTATATATAAGATGATTATTCATAGGACAATTAATCAATAATTCAATTTTGGGTAAAAAACTTTGTGATTACCTTGGCAAGAGTTGCATCATTCCACCAATCCACCTATGTGTCTCCTAGGATGGCATCATTTTGGTTCAATCATGATCCACCACAAAATTCTTTGGGATACACTATTTATTATAATTACTTTTAATTCACCTGAAGGTGAGGGAAACCATGTATTGGTTAAGGGGAATTACATAAACAACCATAGATATGCATGCCCTGCATAATAAAGAAGGGATAGAAGAATCAATTTCTATCATATTGAATTTAATAATTAAAAATTTAAAACACATGGAATAAAATTATTTAAATAAATCCAATTCATAAACAGTTATTGGTAAATCTCATGAATAGTTTCAATAATTAAATGAATATGAATAATAGTTTAGAAAAATCCAATATATTAATTATTTATTTTATAAAAAACATTCCTAAATTACTTAATTACATAATTCTATATTATCTTAATTTCCTTATGAATTATTTTATAGATATAAATAATTATCGATATTATGAAAAATAAATGATGAAAATAAATACTATATATTATTATATAAATAAATTGATAATTATTAATTCTTCAAAATCATTATTATATTGACAAACACATTGATTATAATCAATGTAAAATTTATTAATGATTACATTTGAAATTTAAATTATCATTTTTTCGTTTCAATTATTGGTGGACTAAATGGTGAATACTTTTGAAAAACACCTCATGTACCCTAATTTTCATGAACCTATGGAAAATATCAACGGATTTAGAATGTACGTATAAAAGACTAAATGACATTTATAAACCATCTAGACATAATGTTTCTCTCATTTACTGAAAATAAAAAAAATTATTAACTTTTGGAATGGAAACATAGGTACTACAATCATGATGGTCCGAACAAATGCAAGCTAAGGGCATCATTAACCACATGATGATGCCCCTCTAATTTATTGTGTCTATTTAACCCAAAAATGGAGTTATAATTTACTTAATACATGATACAAAACAATATGTATTATCCAATTAAACATAATCTATCTCACAAGAAATATTTTTATGAAACTAATAAAAAATGCCATTGTATTCTTCAAATGCGCATCTACATGGTGTGTACTAGCATGTTATGTGTTGTACGTCTCATGTGACGTGTGTATATTTAAAACTCCATAGAACATGGTGCGTAGTCCAATCATAGGACTAAATGATGTATACTACAAATCTAAATAACTAAAAATAACTTATTTGTAGCAGTTTTTTAGTAGTGGTTCTATTAAAAACTAGGAAATAGATACAGTTAAACAATAAAATTGTATAATTTTAATAAAACTATTACTACATTTTGTATTTTTACAATTATAGGTTGTTTCAATTAAACTACCTATAAATTTTTACGAATTACTGATATTCCACCACCTTCAATACTCCCTATATGTGACCCTGACACTCATCCCTCCCCCCTTAACTCCTCGTATTCCCTGCCTATTGGGAACCATAACCCCACCACCTCATCGATGACCCTTGACTCCCACATCCGAACTTCCACTTCTATCCATAGTGGTGACCCTGAACACCAATGTTGGTAGTGAAACATGAACACCCCCCCCCCCAAACTCTTTGTCCCCATCTCAGATCCGCTCTTCGGTGGTCACATCGACCCCCATCCATCATCTCAGTGGAAACCCATAACCCTATCCACATATATCTTACCACTCCATGGACCCACCCTTATTGTGACCTCATATCGCCTCCAACCTCCCTCTTCCCTCAACTATGGAGATCTCCTTCTATCGACAACCCTAAACCCAACTCCCCCATCAGAGACCATCATCACTTGAAACCCATTCTAGATACTAAAATGACCATAATCCGTCTTTTCAAAATGTGTTTTGACCCGGAATACCCCAATTGACTCCCATCATGGACTCAGCCATCCATGTGGTCAAAATTGGTGTCCCTAAGCTTGATGTTGGTTACCTCATTGTCCATGAACTCCCATCCAGAAACATCCATGAAATTGATTACATCTGTTGGTGACCATAGCGACCCCGACCCTATGATGGTTCTATGATTCGAACCCTTTTTTTATTTCATGATATACCTATATCCTTAATTTTTATTATAAAAAAATTATTTATTTCATTTACGCTTTTTTTTAAAATAATTGGTTATTTTATATCTTTTTAATGATAATTTTATTTCCCTCTTTTATGATGAAAATTAAATTATGATTACATTATTAATTAATTATTATTTAAATTAGTTTTTCATAATATATATTTTCTTTTTTATATTTACATGATGAAATAAGAAAAACATTTAATGTAGTTTTATGGTGGCCATCAGTGAGGTCTAAATATGCATTGAAATTTGTCTGTTTATTTAATTATACCACCATGGATGTATTCATGTGGATGTTAGAAAAAATATATTTTTATCTTATAAGGACCCAGCCTTAAACATTACTTAACTTTGAGTTACATCAAGAATACACATTGAGGATATTTTTAGGTTTACAGTTTTAGAGAATTAGATCATAAATCATGCATTACATTCCACATTTAAACAAAGTGGATACATAAAAGATAGTACTCATTTTTACCATCAACGGAAACACATTTAAATTAAAACATGCATTATTTCTTGACACTTCTTTGAAACTATCATCACATCATGTACGTTTCCCTTGACCTGTGAAAAACATTTCAAATACAGGGGATGTGCATAAAAAGCTCAGTAAGGGATATAAAAGTACGAAATGAAAACATTAGTCCATGTATGAAATCAAACTTTACTCATAAAACATATGAATTATAACATACCTCGTGAAATCATGAATTAATCATAGAAATCTAAAGACATAAAGGTAACTTGAGTCATTCATAACATTCTTACATAGGGAGTACCCCTTAGGGTTACGTTTGGAATACCCATCACTGTATATTCCCTAATTCTCTTTGGATAAACCTTAAGGTTTAACCCCTTCACGTTACCCAATGCATTGGAGAGCTATATCGGGCTCACCCGCCCTTAGTTTATCCCAGAACCACCGGTCTTCATACCAATTCCCAAAAACCATAACATAATCGTATCAAATAAAACATGCATAAAGAAAACATAACATTTCGACATTTCAATAACAAGATATCAATACAACACATTGATATAATTAAAACATTATGAAAACCATTTTCAATAACAAAATAAAAGAAAAGTAAAACCTGGTAATTATTTTATCATTTTTATAAAACATTTATGGCTTGTAGAGGAAGCCGAAACTCAAATAATTGTCACGGGGGCTGAGAAGTCGTTGTCACCGCATACGTACGAAAAAAAACACTCCCTTTTGTCCATTAGTAAATGCTTGGTATAGAAAAGATTTCTTTTGAATAAACATAAAAGTCCAAGGGGTTTATACACCGTATAAAATACGGTTGTGTATAAAACAAAAAATGCCTCAATGAAAGGAGATTGAGACGAAGTCCCATACCTCGGGTCCGACTTGACTTGATCGTTATGTAACATCCTGAATAACAAACTTGAGTTAATTTCTACTTGCTTAAGAACTTTTTTCAAGTTTATTATTCCTTTTATATCACTGATTACCATGTTATGAACAATATGTAATTATTTATGTTAATAACTGTCTTTTTGTCAATCATTGTTACTTGAGTAAAAAATAAACTCTTTATAATTACAAGTTGTTCATGTGGTAAAATATCCATTATAACCAGAATAATATTCATGATGTAGATATCATATATATCATATATATCCAGTATATATATGAATTTATAATATTACATAATTTTTAGAGGTATGAAATGAAATTCACCATTCATGGAGTCGGTAAGCCGTATGTACGCATGAACACTACTTTCATTTCTATTTCGTATTTAATAGAATTGAATCATATTCATATAATGGAATATTATAATTCCAGTATAATATCATATATAATATCATTAACTCCATCCTTTATATGTCCCACATATGGAATTAAAGAATCAAATCACTTTTCGGGGGCGGTACTCTGCACTTCTTAAAATGAAGATATCGCGTTTACCCATAATGGGAGCCATAATGGTATGCCATAAATGAAAAATACAGAAGATTAAGGAAAGAATAAACATATTATATATCATATATAAATAGAGTGACATTTTAATGGCCACTTTTGAAGGTGTTATAAGAATATTGAACAATCATCGTTTCGTGAGGCAGAAATTCGCCATCCACGGAAACAGTATGTTCATTAAACATTAGATGTATGTGTGTGTAATTGTAGCTCGAATAATTCTTATAAAAACATCCTAGTACATTTAAAATACTGGTTTTGTTACAAAATAAATTAATAAAAAGAGTATATGGGGTTGGATAAGAAAAATAAAACAAAAGATCATTAGAGAAGACTTTATCTTTCAACCGGGTAACTCTTCTTTGTTTGAACCAAAAGGATTCTTGAAGAGCTTTCTGCATAAGTTAAGGCTTCTAAGATGAAGAGAGGGATGTGGAAAGATGAAATGATCAGATCTTGGTCGGGCCAATGGCTTGAGATGTGTGTGTAAAGAGGTAGAGGTGGGGGCCTTTTATAAGAGGGAGGAGGGGCACTCTTGGATTGTTATAAAATGTTACTTTATATTTAAAGGTTTTTCGGATTTAAAAGTTCCCACATTGATATATATGGATGATTAGGTGACAAGGGTTTGAAATATAATCATCCAATCGGTCATTGAAAAGTGTAACTCTTAGATTTTACATTATCATTTTATTTTATTTAAATCGTTCATTATTGAGGTAATCACTGCATCACCATGATGACATAAATAATTTAATTTATGTAATGTCTAAAAATTATAAATAAAATACTATGATTTAGGAAATATTTTTTTATTAATAATTAATATTTATAGTCTAAAATAGAATTTATGTGGAAAAAATTAAAAAAAAATTACTCAGGTGATACATTCTTAGTTATATTTATCTCTCTTTAAAAATAAAAAGATAAAAAGTCATTATCACACAAAAGTGATTCCATGGGGTCCCTAAGTATGGAAAAAGGAATACCATGGTCTACCATGACCCAAACCGTAGCATTATAACACATGTTGTGGTCATTTTTTATTATTATGATATTATTTTATTATCCTTAACTATCCGATTTCTAATTAATCAAGATAATTACAGAAAATTACCGTCATTACTATTCATAATGTTAAAAAACATAAGATTCTTGATTACATAATTTCTACCTTATGATTCAAAATATGCAATACATTTTACCAAATTACAAACACAGAAATTGAAATAATTAATTTAAAAAATAATTCTCGTTGCCAAAACAAATAGCAGGTTTTTTAGAAACAATATCTATGAAAAGTTTGGAACTTGTTTATGCCCAATTCCAAAGTGAAATTAAACCCAATGCCCACCATTGGATTACATGGTAAAAATATATTCTATTTAAAATTTAAAACCAATTCAAAAGATAATCTAATTATATAAATAAAGTAAATGAAAATGCAGTTTTGATGTAAAATGCAGTATTTTTCACTATTCATTAAAAATGAATATTGTCATAAAAATACCAAAAATTTATCCAAAGTAAATATCAATGTCCCAATAATAAATAATAAGTTTATTTTGAGAAATATAGATTATAAAATTGTCAAAAGTTTTATTTAAAAATGGGTTTCCATCAGAAGGAAGTAAAACAATCTTGTAAAAATATTAGTGTATTCCATGCTTAAGATTGGATTTATTCTCATTTTAAGCCTCTAAAACACTATCTAATTCATAAATATACATAGATAAGAATATCTATTATTCATTACTTACATGGGATGTTACATCCTTCCCCCCTTTAGAAAATTGTGTCCTCACAATTTATTTACATATCGAATAAGTGGGGGTATTTATCCCTCATTGCATTTTCAGATTCCCATGTTGTCTCTTCACTGATGTGGGTTTTCCACAAAAACATTACTTGATGAATCACATTATTCCCCAACAATTGCTCCATATGGTCAAGAATCTTTACCGGTAGTTCCTCAAATGATAGGTTCTCTTCCAGCTGAACTACATTTGGACTCAAAACATGAGATGGATCCGGCATGTACTTCCTTAACATTGAAACATGAAAAACATTGTTTACCTCAGATAAACTCAGAGGTAAAGAAACTCGGTATGCAGCTGATCCAACTCTCTCCAGAATTTCATATGGTCCAATGATCCTTGGACTCATCTTTCCTTTCTTAACAAATATCATCACACATTTCCGTGGAGATACTTTGAAAAAAACACGATCACCTACCTCAAAAGAGAGATCCTTACTCCTATTGTCCGCATAACTCTTCTACCTGCTCTGATCTATTATCATGTGTCTCTGTATCAGCTGAACATTCTCTTCCAACTCTTCTACCTATTTCAGTCCCATCAACTTCCTTTCACCCACTTTATCCCAGAAATCTGGAGTTGAGCACCACTTCTCATATAATGCCTTAGATGGTCCCATCTGTATACTGGAATGAAAACTGTTATTATGAGAAAACTCAACCAAAGAAAGATGTTGGTCACAACATCCCTGATAATCCATCTAACAAGCACGTAGAATATCCTTTAATGTCTGAATTGTTCTTTCTGACTACCCATATGATTGTGGATGAAAAGCTATACTAAAATTTAATTCAGTATCCAACGACTTATGAGGGCTTTCCAAAAGTTAAAAGTGAACCCCAAATCACAATCAGATACAATGAAGAGATGAACTCCAGGTAACCTGACTACCTATTTATGATACAAATAGGAAAGTTGATCTAGGGAAAAAGTATCTCGTATACCTAGGAAATGATCAGATTTAGTCAAGCGATTAACTATTACCCATATTTCATTATTACCACGAGGTGTCTTCTGCATGCCCACAACGAAGTCCATGGATATATCCTCCCATTTCCACTATGGAACTGGTAAAGGTTGAAGCATCCCTTTTGATAACTGCTGCTCTGCATTTACCTATTGACAAGTCAAACACTTCACAGTAAAATCAGTAATATTCATTTTCATTCTATCCCACCAGTAATACTCCCGAAGAGCTCTATACATCTTAATACTGCCTGGATGAACTGAAAACGGAGAACAATGAGAGTCACATAACAACTCTCTCTTCAATTGTGAATCACAATTCATACCCAATCTCTTCCCAAATCTCAAAACGCAATCATTATCAATTTTGAATTCAGGTAACATACCCTTCTGAACCTGCTCTACCTTTTTCTGCAACTCACTGTCTTGCTTCTGTGCTTCCTTGATTCTGTCTGATAGAGTAGATTTCACTGATACCTGAAAAAAATAGAAGGACATCCTGCACCAACAACTTCTATTCCAATGTTCATCAAATCCTTAACCAAAGGATCACATTCCAAACTCAACATTGTTAATGAAGCATTACTTTTTTGACTAAAAGCATAAGCCACTTTATTTTCTTTTCCCGTATTGTAATGAATTGTACAATCATAATCCTTTATTAATTATAGCAATCTCCTATGTCTCATATTCAATTAATTCTGAGTGAATATATACTTTATACTTTTGTGATCAGTATATATTTCACACTTTACTCCATACAAATGATGCCTCCAA
Source organism: Viscum album (assembly GCA_963277665.1). Lineage (NCBI taxonomy): Eukaryota > Viridiplantae > Streptophyta > Magnoliopsida > Santalales > Viscaceae > Viscum > Viscum album. The sequence goes on from OY728150.1 coordinate 766,914,258, forward strand.
ATTTTTAAAGCGAAAACAACATTAGCTAATTCCAAATATTGTGTAGGGTAATTTACCTCATGAGTTTTCAAATGTCGTGAAGCATAAGCAATTACCTGATCATTCTGCATTTGGACGCAACCATGTCCTTTCAATGAAGCATCACTGTAGATAACAAACTCAATATTCATGGAAGGTAGTTCCAAAACTGGAGCATTCACCAATCTTTTTTTCAATTCCTGAAATCAATCATCACTTTATATTGTCCAGATAAACATAACACCCTTCCGAGTTAGCTTAGTCATTGGACTAGATTACCATTAAAAATTTCTAACAAAATTTCTGTAATAGCATGCCAAACTAAGAAAACTACGAATCTTGGTTACATTTTTGGGTCTTGTCCATTCTTACAGAACCTTTGTTTTTGCCGGATCAACAGTTATCCCATATTTAGAAACAATGTGACCAAGGAAAGAAATTTGCTGCAACCAAAACTCACACTTGCTGAATTTATAATACAATTTATTTTCCTTTAATGTTTGCAAAATAACCCTTAAATGTCTTTCATGCTCCTCTTTACTTTTAGGAAACACAAAAATATCAACAATGAAAACAACCAAAAACTTATCCAAGAACTCATTGAAAATTATATTCATAAGGTCCATGAATACATTAGGTGCATTGGTTAGCCCCAAAGGCATAACTACAAATTCATAATGGCCATATCTTGTACAAAAAGCGGTCTTCGGAATATCTGCTTCCATTACCTTCAACTGATGGTACCCAGACCATAGGTCAATCTTTGAAAAATACTGAGCTCCCTGGAGCTGATCAAACAAATCATCGATATGAGGAAAATGATATTTTTTCTTAACTGTGATGTTATTCAAGGCTCTATAATCAATGCAAAGTCTAATTGAAACATCTTTATTTTTAACAAAGAAAATAGGAGCACCCTATGGTGATGTGCTAGGTCGAATGAAACCTTTCTCTAATAAATCATGCAATTTCTCCTTCAACTCTAAAAGTTCAATTTGAGCCATTCGATAAGGGGGTATTGAAATTGGCTTAGCATCAGGAACAAAGTCAAAAGTAAACTCAACATCCTGATCTGGTATTATTCCAGGAAACTCATCAGGAAAAACATCAGGATACACATTTACCACTGGCACATCATTAATCTAAATAGTTACCTAGTTTTCAAAAATATGTGCATGATAAAATTGATTTCCATCTTTTACATGTTTCACGGCTTCTTGATATGTTATCAATAGTAAGGGTCCATTCGTGTACACAAACTGAAATCCGTTATGAAAAAGAAACTTCTTTATATCTATAGTCAATCTTAGCATGGTAAATAGAGATCCAATCCATACCCAGGATAACATCGAACTCTACTAGAGGCAAAACAATAAGGATTGAAAGTAGGTTCTTTCCACGGATAATTATAGAAAGATTCTTATATATTCTTTTTTCCTCAGCATTTCCCCCAGGTGTTTTTACCACAAGTTCAGGAGTCATTTCTTGAGATGGTATTCCCATTTTACTATAAAAGTTTTTAGAGATGAAAGAATGTGTAGACCCTGAATCAAACAACACACTAGAATAATCTGAAAAAAAACAAAGTACCTGATACCACTTCATTTGATGTCCCAACATCTGCAGAAGTAGTTGCAAAGGATTTCACCACCCCTTTTTGATTGTAGTATAAATGCTTCCCATCACTTGAACTCTTTTTCGGACAGTCGTTTGCATAGTGACCCATCTCATTGCACTTAAAACATTTCACTAACTGTAAATAGAATTTGGCCTTACCATCACCTTGATCTTATTAAGTTCAATCACGAGGCTTATGCCCTATCTTACCACATCAGTAGCACATTCAGAAATTCAGAAGACATTCCCCAACATGCCTTTTACAACATTTTTCACAAACTGGAAACTTAGTTTTCTTACCATCAGACCATTTTTAAGAATTCTTATCTTTCTCCTGCCACCTCGGTCTCTTCTTCTGTTGGTTGTTATAGAACACTTCATGACCGGCAAACTCCATTTCCACATTCTCAGCACATCAAAAAATCTTTTCAAAACGTTTGAACTGATGAGAAGCCAATGCCCTTCGATATTTTGGCATTAATACAGATTAAAAATGAATGATTTTACTATCAGGGTCTCAGATAAAATTTGGAGCATACCTTTCCAATTGAGTGAACCTCTCTTCATAACCAGCCACTGAGTCGTCCTCTTGCCTCATTTCCAAGAATTGTTTTTTCATCCTAAGTTGAAAAGCATTAGGAAAATACTTATCAAGAAACATACCTTTGAATTCATCCCAGTCGAGAGCATAAATCTCATTAGTGTCCCTGATATTTTTAACCATCGACCACCACTGATCTGCTTCACCCTCCAAACTGTAAATATCAAGACTATCCTTTTGATTGTCTGAACACCCCATGACATCAAAAATCTTCTCTATTTTTTTAATCCACCCTTCTGCTAGCACAGGGTCAGGTGATCCTCTGAATGATGGGGGATGTTGCCTCATGAAATGTTCCACCACTTACATGTTCTTCTGCGGTTGATCTAGCTGATCTCGTGCATTGATACAACCACCATATATCGCTTGAGTCAACTACGCCATTACTACAAAAAACTATTCAGTTCCAATTCCGACCATCTCAAGATGCTGATTCGGAAGGTCATTTCCCACTGTATGACTTCCTAGCACTGCTTCCCTATTTCCACTGCGGAAAACCATTCTGAATAAACATGTCTTATATGAAGCAACATTGTAATTTTCAAATGCTATATCATTTCAATTTGACCATAAAAAAATATATTTTTGGATAATCATTCAATTAGAATTCTCACTCCTAAAGTTATCTAAACCGACCTCTGATACCAACTATAAGGCCCCAATGTTAAACATTACTTAATCTTGAATTACTTCAAGAATACACGTTGAGGATCTTTTCAGGTTTAGAGCTTTAGAGAATTAGATCATAAATCATGCATTACATTCCACATTTAAAATAAGTGGTTACATAAAAGATATTACTCATTTCCCCCATCAACGGAAGCACATTTAAAATAAAACTTGGATTTTTTATTGACACTTCCTTGACACTATGATCAAATCATGTACCTTTCCCTTGACATGTGAAAAACATTTCAAAAACATGGGATGAGCATAAAAATCTCAGTAAGCGATATAATAGTATGAAATGAAAACATTATTCCAGGTATGAAATCATACTTTACACATAAAACATAAGCATTTTGTCATACCTCAAAAAATCATGAATAAATCATAGAAATCATAAGACATAAAGGTAACTTTTGGCATTCATAACATTATTACGTAGGGAGTAACCCTCATGGTTATGTTTGGAATACCCATCACAGTATATTCCTTAAATCTCTTTGAAGAAACATTAACGGTAAACCCCTTCACGTTACTCAATGCATTGGAGAGATATATCGGGATTACCCAACCTTAGTTTATCGAGGAACCACCCGTCTTCATATCAATGCCCACGAACCATAACATAAGCGTGTCACATAAAACATGCATAACAGAAACATAACATTTCCACATTTCAATCACAAGATATCAATAAAACACATTGATATAATAGAAACATTATGAAAACCATTTTCAATACAAAAATAAAAGAAAATTAAAATATGGTATTTAATTTTTCATTTTTTAAAAAGTTATGGCTTGTAGAGGAAGCCAAAACTCATATAATGGTCATGGCGGCAGAGAAGTCTTTGTCGCCGCATACTTACGACAAAAAAAATTCCATTTTGTCGTTTATAAAATGCTTCGTATAAAAAATATTTCTTTTGAATAAATGTAAAATTCAAATGTGTATATACACAGTATAAAAGAAGGTTTCGTATAAAACCAAATATTCCTCAATGAAAGGAGATTGAGGTGAAGTCTCATACTTCAGGTCTGACATGACTCGATCATTCATTAACGTCCTGAATAATAAACATGAGTTAATTTCTACTTGATTACGAACCCTTTTCAAGTTCATTATTCCTTTTATATCACTTATTACCATGTTATGAACACAATGTAATTATGTATGTTAATAATGTTCGTTTTGTCGATCATTGGTACTTGATTCAAAAATAAACTCTTTGTAATTACAAGTTTTTCATGTGGTAAAATATAAATTATAACCAGAATTATATTAATGATTTAGATATCATATATATCATATATATATCCAGTATATACATTCATTTATAATATTACATAATGTTTAGAGGTAAAAAATTAAATATACCATTCATGGAGACAGTAAGTCATACGTACACATGAACACTGCTTTAATTTCTATTTGTATTTAATGGAATAGAATCATATTGATATAAAGGTATATTATAATTCAGTATAATATCATATATAATATAATTAACTCCATCCTTTATATGTCCAACATATGGCATTAATGAATAAAATCACTTTGAGGGGGCTATAGTCTTTACTTCCTAAAATGAAGATATCATGTTTACCCATAATGGAAGCCATAAAGGTATTCCATAAATGAAAAATAAAGAAGCTTAAGGAAAACATAATCATATTATATATCATATATAAATATAGTGACATATTAATGTCCACCTTTTAGGTGTTATAAGAATATTAAACAATCATCGTTTCGTGAGGCAGAAATTCGCCATCCACGTAAACAATATGTTATTTAACCATTAGATGTAGGTGTGTGTAAATGTAGCTTGAAAAATTCATATAAAAAATCATTGAATATTGAAAAAAAGGTTTTTTACAAAAGAAATGAATAAAAACAGTTTAGGGGGTTGGAGAAGCAAAATAAAACAAAAGACAATTAGAGAAGACTTTACCTCCAAATCAGGTAACTCTTATTGGTTTGAACCAAAATTGTTTTTTGAAGAGCTTTATGCCTATGGTAAGGCTTATTAGATGAATAGATATATGTGGAGAGATGAAATTAGCAGAGCTTGGCCGAGAAAATGGCTTGAGAAGTGTGTGTAAAGAGGTAGAGGTGGGGGCCTTTTATAAGAGGGAGGAGGGGCACTCTTGGAATGTTATAAAATGTTACTTTATATTGAAATGTGTTTCGGATTTAAAAGGTCTCACATTGAAATATTTCGAGGATAAGGGGATAAGGGTTCGAAATATACTCATCCAATAGGTATTTTACAAGTGAAAGTCTTAGATTTTACATTATCATTTCATTTTATATAAATCGTTCATTAATGAGGTAATCGCTGCTTCATCATGATGTCATAAATAATTTAATTTATTTCATGTATAAAAATTATAAAAAACTACTATAAGGTAGGAAATATTATTATCTTTACAATGACTGTTTATAGTCTAAAATATCATTTATTTATACAAAATTAAAAATGTTTTACTCAGGTGATACATTCCTTGTTATATTTAAATTTCATCAAAAATAAAAAGATAAAAAGTCATTATCACACGAAATTTATTCCATGGGGTCCCCAAGTTTGGAAGAAGGCATCCCATGGTCGTACATGACACAACCAGTAGCATTAGGACACATTTTGGGGTCATTTTTTATTGTTATGATATCTTTTTATTATCCTTAACTACTCTATTACTAATTAATCAATATAATTATAGATAATTATCGTCGTTACTATTCATAATGTCGAAAAACAAAAGAGTCATTATTAGATAATTTGGGCCTTATGTTTCCAAATATGTAATCCATTTTTCCAAATTCCAAACAAAGAAATTGCAATAATTAATTTAAAAAATAATTCACATTGTCAAAACAAATAGCGGGTTTTTTAGAAACAATATCTATGAAAAGTTTGGCACTTGTTTATGCCAAATTCCAAAGTGAAATTATCCACAATGACCACCATTGGATTACATGGTAAAAATATATTATATTTACACTTTAAAACAAACTAAAAAGTTAATATATCCATATAATTAAATTAGATGAAAATGCAGTTTTGATGTAAAATGCAGTATTTTTCACTATTCATTAAAAAATTATCATTGTCAGAAAAATACAAAAAAATTATCCAAAGTAAATTTAAATGTCCAAATCATAAATAATATGTTTATTTTGACAAATATATCTTATAAAATTGTCAAAATTTTGATTTAAAAAATGGTTTTCCATCAAAAGGGAGTAAAACGCTGTTTTTAAAATATTAGTGTATTCCATGCATAAGATTGGATTTATTCTAGTTTTAAGCCTCTAAAACACTATCTAATTAATAAATAGACATAGATAAGAATATATATTATTCATTAATTACTTGGGATGTTACATATCTATTCTTTTTGATATGATATTCTAGATTCTGAATATAATGGATTGTTTCCACTTTTCTAGTGAGAGTGTTGTCATTTTCCAATTATTATAGTGATTCCTATTTAATGATAAGAATGAGGTGGAATCCTATTTCATTAAAAAAAATATCACCATGATAACATGTCAGAAGATTATCAAATATTTTGTTAAATCCCTAATATATGTTAAAAATGAGATAGTCAAATAATTTATGCCATTATTCAACTATGGTTTTTCAAAATACTAATTTTATTTTATTAATGAAAATATATTAGGATGTAAACATAAAAATGGTAACTATTTGATTCATCCCATATTTCTTTATAGTTCTATAAAATTTTCAGTAAAGAAGTTTGGTGATATATAATTTTTATTAAACCTATATGATTAATCATTTCTATATTTATATATTAATGTATATGGAGTACAGTGACAATAAATTACCTCTGGATTAATTTTTGATTAATTTACATTGAAACATAGCTCATTATACTAAGGGTTTTATGGATTTTTTATATTTTGAAATTGCTAACTGATCAGTGGATTGTTGAAAAAAATGCTTTTATCATTATTTTAAATGCAAGTGTTTGTTTAAAAAGAAATCAACAATATGATTATTTTATATTGTAATAGTTTCTGGATAGATATTTCTATTGGTATTTTCATCGGGATTGATATTTAATGGAATGTAAAAATAATGACTATACTATCAACGAAATATAATATGATATAGAAATAAGATAATTTGGCTGAAATTTTTTAAATGATGCATTTGGTTTTGAAGAATATAATTTCTAATGTATTATAGATCAATAGAAATTATAGTTGAAACTGATCTGGTTAATGTTTCTCATAAGTTTAGTGACCAATAACATGCATTTTTTGAATTCATTGGAGTTTGACATTAATAATTGCATGAAGGGTGTTCCAGGTATTCATTGTTTTCATTTCTACACAAGTTTTATCATATAATATACCTCTATAGAATTACTGAGAACTAAACTCCCATGATTATAGAGTATCTTCATGATGTAATTAGTGAAGCTAATATTTATGAATCAATCTATGAGATGACTAAATTCATCGAAAAACATATTAATGATTTAGAAAGTTACATGTATTACTTTAGGATATCATTATTTATTAGGTAGAATGATGTGTAAAATAAGAACAAATATTATTTCAAGAAATAATAATGAATTCAATGAACATCAATGAGAGTTTAAATACATGAAACCACTTGAAGATGCAAAAGAAGAAAACTTCTAAAATGTTTTTGTGTTACATTCTTCTATAACCCAGAATGAAAATATTATTTATTTCATCTATGAAAAAATATGACATGATGTGAAATGATATGGATGGTAATAATGGGTGATCATACATAAAAATGATTAAAAATTATTTAAAATGATTGATTTTCTATATTGATTTTTTAATTCAAATATTGGGAATGTAAATTTGGGATTAGCATCTGATGATTTCAAACCATTTTGTACATTAAGTTATAGTTACATCATTTGGATTTTTGTTTTGATCCACAATAGTATACCTCCATGTATGTTTATGAATCATAATTATTTAATTATTTCATTTATTATTCATGGATAAAAAATGACTAGAAATTACTTGTATGTATACATTCAACCACTAATCATATTATTGATAGAATTATGGGATAATGGAGTAGAAACATATAATGAATCAAAGAGGCAATTAATAACAATACATTCTGCATTAATTTAAAAATTAGTGACTTTGTTGGACATGGAAATTTATCTACCCGAAACACTCATACTGGTTAGTCTTGTCCAATTATTTATTTTTTAAACCTAAATGATTACATCATAGTAGAAAATGGTGTTTTATGTGTCATCGTGGATTTCATCATGCTTCTCATAAATTCATGTTTAATAAGACATGATTCAATCGATATATTGTAATGGTAATGTAACTGAATATGTTATGTTGTTCACTAATCATGAAGAAAATAATGAATGTGACAGAAGAGTTTAGAAAATTTCATCCAATTAATAAAGGGGGAATGGTTATAGGGTACAATATCTGAAGCATCGTAAACATAATAATGGATGAAAAAGATTTTATTTTTTCAACAAATTAGTAGGTTAATTTTGATACATCATAATTTTGAGGTAATTAATACAGAGAATAATTTTTTGGACAATATAATTTATACATTTTTTAATTACTAGGGTATGTCGAAGAATCACAATAATTCTTGTAAGGATATGGATTTAATTAATATTTAGAATTTTTTATGGGAAACTGAAAATGTAAATTATCATTCAACTATATTTACCATAAAAATCACAGGATAGAAATTATCATTCAAACACGAAATAACATAAATGTGCGAGATGGATATTTAAGCTATATTCGAATGTATTTTGACTTAATTCATTGAATGAAACTAGGTATGATAGTCATGACTCAAATAATTTTATGTGTATTTTTTGGTCCCCCTCATTTAATTCCATGTTACCTATAAAAGAAAATATTATTCTAGTTTATATTTGTACCTTTCATAGAGATATTTGTGGAAAATCACTAAATCCAAATGAGCATGAGAAATTTGAAGAAAAAAAATATTTAAAATTTGTAATTTGGATATGTTACACCCCTTTAATTATTCATTGTTATGATTCATAAGAATGTTCATTTTGTTAAAGATGCTAAATATAGTGGACCAGTACACTGTTGATGGATGAACCCAACTGATAGGTATGCTTATTTTTTTTATTTTCAATGCTGAAATCAATTTAATAACATCTTTTCGTAAATTTTTTTTATTTTTTATTATTTTTTTCATCTGGTAGTTAGGTCATATGAAATCATATGTGATGAATAATGATCAAGAAAATTGATGAAGGTTATATAGAAAATGATTGTTAGAAAGTATTTCATTGTTTTTTGTATGTGATTGATTCTAGATTAAATTTTTTTAGATGTTTTAATGACATCTCCCATAATTCTTTTTATAAAAATCAGTCATTGGCATGGACAAATATTTGACAACCAATTGAAAAGGGTTCAAATTTGACACAATCTATATTGATGTTTCTATGAGTACATAGATATTTTCTACTCAATAGGGTTATTATATATCCATTTTTTAGAGAATTGTGATAGAATCGAAAGTGACGACTAAGGGGATGATCTCGAAATGAGAGGGAATTATCCAAAGTTGACAATAATAAGGTTAGAGAACAGTGATCCCATGGTGTAAGTATATAATCATAATATTATTACTTACATCTAGTTATTTTGTCTATCTTAAAAGTAAACTGTTATATATTGTTTTTTAGATATTTTATTTTATCAATCATGTTCAAATGTAGAATGACTTAATGTTTTTGGCTCAAGGTCCTCTAATGAAGCTTAAGAATCCTGATTCCTACAATATTTATGGCATTGAGCATTGTAAAATTTATAATTATCCAGACATGAAAACTAATTTTTTTTATATTTACATTTATAGATTTAAAATATTGTGTAAAGCTGAATGATATGATTGCATTAAACTATAAATGAATGTACTCATTTTTAATATTCATTTGAAATTGGGTAATCATTGATAGGGGTGTAATGAATGATTTGAAAGATTTTTAATCCTTAAACTTCCATTACATGAAGGATAGTGCTGAGAATGTGTATCATGATTAATTACCACTTCGTCATATGAGAATAAGGATTATTATGTGGATTATGAAATAAATAAATGATTGGGTGTTGTTGTACTGTTATATAAGATAGTCTTATATGATATGGATGATTAATTATAATTGGTGCTTTGTGACATTTAACTTAATCAACAAAGATTTTTTTTAGTTTTTTTATGATAATATCGGAGTAATAGAATTTTCAATAGGGGGTAAAATTGAATGACTATTTTTAATGGAGGGTGATAAAAATGAAGATGAAGAGAAATCAATGAATTAATTTGTAATAATAATATATTACAACTTCATATTAATATTTGTTTCATATATATATATATAGTGTATTAGTTTTTTTAAAAAATTATTTTAGTTTTTTATTTCATTTTCAATAAAATTACCTTTAAATTTTGAAATGCATGAATTATGAGAAAAAAACCAGGACCCTATCCAATAAGCTCCTTGTAAAAGGCCACCACCATCGCCATCTTCTATGGATCCTAGTGATTTTGATTCACATGAGAAAAAAATTAATATATCTATTTGACTAGATATCGCTAGTCACCCACTACATAATTCACCTCTATCGATGGAATTCTTGGTCACCCAACTATCAAGGTGATATTGGTGAGTTACTGTTACTAGTTTTTATGACATTTTTTAATATATTATATATTTTATTAAATATATAATGCATTTTAAAAATAGATAATGGTATCCAATGATGGGATATAAATATGATCATGACAGATGTATTGGAATTGAACGACACCATTATTTAATTTCATATTTTACAGTATCGTAATAAAATGAACATTGTAAAATTATATATTTTTATTATGGTTTCTATTTTACTAGTACCCCAACCCCAAATCGGATTATCTTTTTACTCTATTTAATGATTATTGATAGTATTATATCTATTTATTTATCACACTATATATATTTGGATAATTGAATTAATTTATATTTAAATTATGAAATGAGTTTATTTAAATTTTTTATTTAATTTAGACTATATTTTTTATAACTAATGACAGAAAAATATGGTACATAGACACCCATTAAATAGGATGCAATAGTGTGGATGTGCACCGTGATGAGGTAAGACAAGGTTATCGATCCTCTACTACAAATTTCCCAGCCTAAGAGATTTTATTAGTATAGAAAATGTTCAATGAAAAATCACGACAAATATTGCATTCTCAATTTATTTCAATAAAAACTCATATAAATTTCCAGTCATTGAAATTTTTATAATTCACCATTTGATATTATAGTTTAAAAAATAATGTTTTTTAATTATCATAAAAAGAAAAATAATATAAATATAAAACATTTAACTATATTCCTCAATATCAATCCACTAAACTCAAATAAACAAAACATATTTTATCCATATGAATCATGGGGTCAATACCTAGAAAATGATGTTGGAATTACATAAAATAAGGGGAAAATTACCATAGATTTGATTTTGAAATATAGGAACTAAAATAACATAATTCCAAATTACGGTTTACTTGTTATGGTTGAAAATAAGTTTTGCGTGTTATAAAGCACAATAATGTGAATGGAATAGTCAAAACCATATAAAAAGTGACGTGAAATCATTGGGAAAACACTACTATGTTATTTTTTATTTGTAAACACAAAAAACACATAAATAATATGTGTGGTGTGGTTATAATTACATAGTAATATATTGTAAATAGTGGATAAGCCTTTTGAAAACACGAATCTTGCATTCAAATGTCACGAACAAGCCCGAGTCGACCCTAAACCAGTCACCCAGGCCAGCCTGCAACAAGTCCCGAGAGGCATTCCCGATCCTCCCGGGATGGTGACAAGCACCAAAAACATCAATATAGTACACATGGGAATGATTTCTCCCATATATAAACAATAAAACAAACATAAAAAATAAACGGACAACCCAAAATGAATTTATATAAAAATTGAACAAAATATTATTTGTACAAGAAAATAAAAGTAGAACAAAACCAACAACTCAACCGAACAATCTAGATGACCAACTAACTCCATGTGACACTTCTGGTCACTCTCCAACACAATGATCAAACGCCGCCCAAGGTGATCGAACTCAAGATGAAACCAGTACAGGGGATAAAAAAGAAGAAGACTACAGGCGTGAGTATTAAAACTCAGTAGGTTAGCCCGATATTCTATTCCCAATGAACCTTGATTTAAAATAAAATAACATCAATTTATAGTTTTAAATTATTGATATGAAATTATGGTTTTCAAATTAGGTTCCATTCTATAATAATTATCAGACAAAAACATGCATGTTTAATAAACAAAAATGCAAGTAACAATTTTTTTCAAAGAGGTGCAACTTCAAAATGAAAATAGTTTTCAAGAGGGATGCTTTAAGGAATATTAAGTTTTAAATAAATAACACATACTACTTAATTTACCAACCAAACACACCGTATGCCGACGGTGAGTACAAAATAGCCAATTAGCACTAGTCACGAGAACACCCCTAGGTACTAGTTGGTTGTGAGCCCCAGGTACTTCGTATCTCGGTTAAAGTAACCATAATAAATATCCGTTCTCATGAACACAAGAAAATAGTTGTGAGAATACCCATAACCTAGTGTCCCCCCAACAACATCATTGTCGTAGTTTTGTTATTGTTGTCATCATCAAACTTGCTACGTGAAACAGGGTCTAAACCCCACAAAATCAATAGCATACTAGTACACGTCCGCCAACCTAGATACCTGGGATTCCCTTCAGTGCTCAATAATGTTACATACATTATAAAATACACATTCCACATCCAAATTCCACTCCCATAACATAAAAATACGAACATCACACAAAATTTCTTCACATTTGTTTCACGAATCAATAAACCAATAAAAAGTTTCATAAAACTATCTCAAGGAGTATAACGAGGCCTTGCACATAAAATGCATTCAGAAATACTTTTTAAGGACAAAAACCCATCAATAACATATCAAAATAGATTTTCAAGCCCCAAAACCAAATAATAAATCAAATTCATAGACCATAAAATGGCCCCAAAAGATAGAACATAAAATAGACATGGAAAAGATTTTTTTTTAAAATTCCATACTGGCCTTTAAAGAATTCACAAAACTAAAATTTGACAAAGGTATGCATTTTAGTTTTATTAATGATGTGTATAAACACCATTTACAGCAGAAAAACACATTCATAAATATCTTATAATAATCATGTTACATATTCAAAACACAACAATTTTCATAAAGAAGTTAAACTATCCATTTTTGGGCAACTTGGGAAAAAATATGTTGTAAACCAAAACCCAATTGTTTGTAAAACCAAATCCAAAATGTAAATAAATATAAGGACCCAATAATACAATTTATTATTCTTCCTATTCATTTATAAATCCAAACAAATAACTTTTAAATCACATATCACACAAAAAATCCAACCGGGATATTTACCGAACACATGACATGCCCTTTTTAAACAAAACAATTTATTTTAAGTATGTAAAAAAAATAAAACACCAATTCATGGAAATATTTTCATTCAATGTACTGTAAAATGTTAAAAATACCATAAACTAGATTATAAACCTCTCAAAATATTTTCAAAAGATAACAGAACATTTAATCAAACACTTGTTGAGCACGTTCATTACAAAACAACACTACCTTTCACAAAACAATGATTAAACAACCAATTTTCACACCAAGAAAATTATCCAAAGGCTTATAAATAGTAATAAACATTTATATCAGTTTAGGAAAATGTTAAAATGATTAAACATGAATGATAAAGGCATGTTCAAGGGTTATCCTACCTCAAATCTTTGGCGTAATTGAAACGAACACCAGAAATTACCCACCACGGGTTTATAAACCCTAAAACTATAAAGACCAGATCTAAAAAAATAGAAAACCCAGAAAAAAACATGTTATAACAAAAAAGTAGGACGATAAACACTATGGGAAAATATAAATCTAATAAATAATGAATGGAGGGGGAAGTGGAAGGATAAAGGAGAAGGAATCTCACCTTTCACCCTAGAAAACACTTCATCTTCCATTAGATCTACAACACTAGAGAGATGGGAATGACTTGAAACATCATTGAGATACTCCTAAGGTCTAGAAGAACCACGTAAAGAATATTGGTGGCCAAAATAATTCGAATATAATGATTTATGAATGATACAATTTACCTTTTCAATTCTGGACGATTTGAGGTATACTACAAATTTTCACCCTAATCCGCGACCCATATGAGCTCCAAAGAGGGTAAATCGATTATGAGGGTGAGGAAATGGTTATTGGATTCGAGGGAGAGGTGGAATTACCGAAAAATAATAAAAAATGTAAATTATATAAAAGAAACGAATTATAATTATTTAAAACAGGAAATTGACCCATGGGCTAGCCCAATACCTAAATAAGTAACCCAAATTCACCATGCTCATTAATTACTATGGGGTCCAAAAGGATAACTATGTTTTAATATATCATTATAGGACATTTTGGATGTTTAATGGGTGAAAAATGATGAAAAACAAAAGATTTACAAAATAAACACATTCGGTTTTTAAAATTGGAAATGGGCTCACGGGTGGCACAAATCATGACGTAACCACCCTTTCTTCAATTACTCTTTAACAAGAAATGAGGATCCCAAATTTAGGGGGTTAGACATATATGAAACTTCAAAACTCAATATTGATCTCACCAAATACCCATTAAGAGGATTGAGATTCCAATGGTCCAAATGAATGCAAAGACAAAAAACTGGGTGTGATAATTCTCCCCACCAATTAAAGCTTTCCTGCCACCGGAAAGCCATAACACATTCCGGTTGAAAAATCACCACCTAAGGATTACCTATCAACATTATCCATCCTCTCAATTAAAATAAATATCATCAACCATCAATGGATTTTAATCCTCTAGCTTAAAATAAACACACTACTCACAACGACTACTGGAAAATCATTGGAAAAATAAAGCCACCACCTCCACAACCAAGCCAAGAACCCGATTGTTGGGCCTTCTCCCAATGAACCCAACCATCACCCAAACCAAAGAGAACTCACTAAAAACAAATATTCCAGGGGAGGCCATAATGGACTCTCCACCATTAAGAAATAACTAGCACTAGAAATATTCATAGGATGAAAATCCAGGAGACCCATGGTGGGTCTTCCCACCATTAGAAACCAACTAGAAAAGAACATAGAAGAATTCAACATGAGCTAGAATTGGGCCTCACTCACACAAGCCCAAAAAAAATCTCCTAAAAAACCTAAAATACCATCTTAATTGGATTACAACATGGACATCTATTCCACCAACTTACGAATATAGGGCATAAGAACTCCGAAAACACTTTCATCATGGATCTGGACCCCCACCACTCGAGGATGGGAGGGAAGGGGACCCAATAATTTGGCCACTGAAACGACAAAACAAACAAAAAAACTACAAAAAACTCTCCACATATGAATAAGTAACACCAAGACCACACCTGATTTTCATAAGAGGTCCACATAGGTACATTGATCGAAATGCCACATCCATGAAGGCATAACCCTAGGCATTGTGTGAGGGGTTAAGTCCACCACTCTTGTTGCGACAAATGAGAAATTCACAGAAATGAGGAACCAAAGCATTGACATAGAAACTAACTTACCAAAACAGAGGAGAAAGGATCATAATTGTGAACTCCACACCTCTGTCAATTTCCTGACTGTGTGAAAAGCTTCACTCCGAGGCCTATGGTTGGAGCCCTGATTCTTGAAGCATTTGTTGCACCGCAGTCAGGTGATAAAGATCACACCACTCAAAAAAACCTCACATGATCACCAATCAAAAACCTTCATCTAAATGGGAACTCATAGATACATATCAATATTATTTGTCACTCCAATCGAGGGGAAGAATGGACAAGGAATACGATGAAACACATCAACATCACCGAACACAACTACTCTGTCCAAAAGAATTATCATGACCTAGAAGCACTTTTAATAGATCCCAAATAGCTCGCTATTCCAACAAACAGGTTGAGGAATCATCAAAAGAGGTGGATTTATCATTTTAAATGAATCCTTAGGTTGATCAGTAGGAAAGAT
Source organism: Viscum album (assembly GCA_963277665.1). Classification (NCBI taxonomy): domain Eukaryota; kingdom Viridiplantae; phylum Streptophyta; class Magnoliopsida; order Santalales; family Viscaceae; genus Viscum; species Viscum album. The sequence continues at coordinate 766,930,379 of OY728150.1, forward strand.
TTCCAACAGAGAACTATCCATGGCCACATCACAACATCAAACACGTATTTAGAAACCCAATCAAAATTACTCCAAAACCAAGCTACCAATAAGATCTCATATCAAGATACAATAAGAGTATTAATTCTAGATTCCAAGGAAGAAAACCAAATAAAAAACTCTTCTAAGACATAGAAACATCATCCCACGTAACCATTGGTTTTAAAAAAGTCCACAATTTTTCATCTGAAAACAATTTTGAAAAGACAAACTAACTTGGTGGGTTTCCACATTCACCAATGGTGTTTCATCAAGTCTCACCCACATGCACATTTCCATGCCACCCTAGGCACCCAACCACCATACCATATTGTCCATCCTTACAGATATAAATAAAACCATGCATGTGTGAACCCATGAAAACACCAAAGGATAAAACAAAATAACATCATTCCAAAAAAATTTACCTTAAAAAAGGAACACCAACCACCAATTTAAAAAAACATTTTCATATTTCACAAAAAAACCACAATTAATTAAGAACCATTTCCATAAAAACCTACCCATTTTCATTTTTAATAACATTATAAATAACCAAGCCACTCCAAAAAACCCATTCAATTTTTTTTTAAAAAGTCAGCAAGGTATATTTTCATAATGAAAGGTCCGTTGAGACCAATAACCATTCTAGTAAAACACCAACTGATCAAAAAAATTTTCCAAAACTAATTTATCTGATTCAAAAACTTTTTAACATCCAAAAATACCCCATTTAAAACAATGATCCAGAATCACCTTAAAATGATTCACAATTTCGAAACATTTTATTTCAACAAACCACAAGTTTAGATTATGGATAATCCAATCCCTTTAAATCATTTCCACTTCCCTCGATTTATTTTCACAAAAACATATCCTTCCAATTCCATTCTTATATTTAATTCATGAAAACCCACTTTTTCACTTTTCAAAATCTAATCCTTACTTTAATACCCATTTCCACAATTATCACACTATGAAATAAAAAAAATCAGAATTAAATAAAGGTTCAAGAGAACCAAAAAAGGGAACTAGTGTCGGTGGGTGACTTGACCATATGGTTGGCAGCCATATGTTAAAAACAACACCAACAAAGAGATACTTATTAGGGCCACTCCCCAGCTCCAAATGGCTTTCCAGGCCCAGCGAGCTCTAGGGGACCATTAGTCAGAATCCCCTTGTCATATCCCCACACCAAACAATCAACAAGAACAAAGGACACTAATAGAACTAGACATCCCACGGAAACCTAAGGATTAGAACGAGAAAGAGTTCACGAAGCTCTTCTTGCACATAACCCTAAAGTCCCAACAATGCTACTCCATTTACCTTGACATCACCAAAATAACAAGGGAGCTCTAAAAAAGAATGGTCTGCTAAGAGCCAACCTCCTCTGATACCATTTTGTAAAGAACCAGTCTGAGTCGACCCTGGACCGGTCACCCAGACCTGCCTGCGACAAGTCCCGAGAGGCATTCCCGATCCTCCCGGGATAGTGAAAAGAACCAAGGGCATCAATAGAGTACACAGGGGAACGATTCCACCCATATATAAACAATCAAACAAACAGTGGAAATAAACGGACAACCCAAAAATGATATTTTATAAAAATGGAACTAAATATTATTTGTACAAGAAACTAAAAGTAGAACAAAACCAACAACTCAACTGAACAATCTCAATGAACAACTAAATCTATGTGACACCTCTGGTCACTCTCCAACACAATGATCAAATGTCACCCAAGGTGATCGAACTCATGATGAAACCTGAACAAGGGCTAAAAAAGAAGAAGACTATAAGCGTGATTATTAAAACTAAGTAGGTTAGCCCGATATTCTATTCCCAATGCACATTCACTTAAAATAAAATAAACATCAATTTATTGTTTTATATTTAATATTTGAAAGTTTTTTTTCAAATGAGGTTCCATTATATAATAATTTTCAGACAAAAAGATGCATGTTTAATAAAAAAATGCATGTAACAATTTTTTTCAAAGAGGTGCAACTTCAAAATGAAAATAGTTTTCAAGAGGGCTGGTTTAAATAATTTTAATGTTTAAATAAATAACACATACTAAATAATTTACCAACCAAACACACTGTATGCCGACGGTGAGTACAAAATTGAAAATGAGCACTAGTCACGGGAACACCCCTAGGTACTAGTTGGTTGTGATCCCCAGGTACCTCGTATCTCGGTGAAAGTAACTATAATAAATATCTGTTCTCGTGCACACGATCCACTGTTATGGAGAATATGCATAAAATAGTGGTCCACCTAAAACATCATTATAATAGTTTATTTAGTGTTGTCATAGTCATACTTTATACGTGAAACAGGGTCCAAACCCCACAGAATCACCAGCATACTAGTACACAACCGCCCACCTAGATACTCGGGATTCCCTTCAGTGCTCAATCAAGTTACACACATTATAAAATACAAATTACACATCCAAATTCCATTCCCAAATCAATAAAACAAAAATAGTCCACCTAATTTCTTCACATTTCTTTCACGAACCAAGAAACCACTTAAAAGTTGCGTAAAACAATATCAAGGAGTATAACGCGGCCTTTTACATAAAATCCAGTCAAAAATTCTTTTTAAGGACAAAAACCAATAAATAACATATAAACCCCGATTTGGAAGACCCAAAACCAAATAATAAATAAATTTCATGGACAATAAAAAGGCTCCAAAATATAGAACATAAAATACACACGAAACCCATTTTTTTAAATGACAAACGGGACTTTAAAGCATTCTCAAAACTAACATTTGAAAAATGTATGAATTTTAATTTTATTAAGGATGTGTATATACACCATTTATAGCAGAAAATCACATTCATAAATCTCTTATAATACTCAGGTTACATATTAAAAACACAACCATTTTCATAATGATGTGAAACGGTCCATTTTTGGGCAACTCGGGCCAAATTATGTTGTAAACCAAAATCCACTTGTTTGTAAAAACAAATACAAATTATAAATCCATATAAGGACCCAAAAATAAGATTAATAATTCTTAAAATTCATTTATAAAACAAAAAAAATAACTTTTAAATCACACATCACACATAAAAGCCAACCGAGTAATTTACCGAACAAATGACATGCCCTTTTTAAACAAAACAATTTATTTTAAGTGCGTGAAAAGGAATAAATCACCGATGGAATGCCATATTTTCATTCAAGATACTATAACATGTTATAAAAACCATAAACCAGATTATAAATCTCACAAAATATTTTTAAAAGATAACGAAACATTTAAACAAACACTTGTTGAGCACTTTCATGACAAAACAACACTACATTTCACAAAACAATGATGAAACAACCAGTTTTCACACCATGAAATTTCTCCAAAGGCCTAAAAACAATAATAAACATTTATATCAGTTGTGAAAAATATTAAAATGATGAAACATGAATGATAAAGTTATGTTCAAGGGATATCCTACCTCAAATCTTTGGCATAATTGAAACGCACACCCGAAATCACCCACATCGGGTTTATAAACGCTAAAACTATAAATACCAGACCTAAACATACAGAAACCCCATAAAAACATGGTATAAAAATACCATAGGTCGATCAATACTATGGGACTATATAAAACTAATAAATATTGAAAGGAGGGGGAAGAGGAAGGAGAAAGGAGAAGGAATCTCACCTTTCACCCTAGAAAACTCTTCGTCTTCCATTAGATCAGTAACACTACAGAGAAGGGAATGTCTTGAAACTTCTTGGAGAGACTCCTAAGGTCTGGAAAAACCAGGAATATAATATTGGAGGCCAAAAGGTTTCTAATTGATTGCTTTATGAATGGTACAATTTACCTTGTCAATTCTGAACGATTTGATGTTTCCGGGTAATATTCATCCTAATCTGCGACCCATATGAGCACCAAAGAGGGTAAAATAGATTATGATGGTGAGGATCAGGTAATTTTATTCTAGGGAGAGGTGGAATCACCGAAATAGATTAATCAATGAAAAAGATATAAAAGAAATATTTTTTTAAAAAACAGGAAATGGGCCCATGGGCTGGCCAAATACCTAAATAAGTAACCGAATTAACCATGATCATGAATTTATATGGGGAACAAAAGGATAAATAAGTTTTAATATATCAGTATAGGACATGTGGGAAGTTTAATGGGTGAAAGAAGATGAAAAAAGAGTTATAAAAGACCCAAATTCGGTTTTTAAAACTTGAAATGGGCTCACGGTTGGCCCAAATCATGAAGTAACCACCCTTTCTTCAAAAACTACTAAACACGAAATGAGGATCCCAAATTAGGGTGGTTAGACTTATATAAAACATCAATACTCAATATTCATCTCACCAAATACCCATTAAAATGATTGGTATTCCAATGGACTAGATCAATCCAAAGACAAAAAAACGGGTGTGACATCAAAACTAGGAAGATGTTGGCAAATTACATTGAAATCATGGCGAAATAGCCATATACATATAATTGAAATTTTGGTTTTGATGGAAAATCATTATGAATTAAAGTCTCCCTAGGAAGGATGTAAATGATTTTCTACTGTTTTAAAACACTATAATGTGTATAGAATTTTCAAACCCTAAAAAGTACTTATATTAATGTGAAATCAGGGGAGAACGACCGATGAGTTATTTTCTCTCATACGCACAAACAACATGACAATATGATATGTAGTGTAGTAAATATGAATAGATAAACACTTCTTAAAGGACAATAACCATTAAAACATATGGTGGGTAGCTAAAAATTGAAAATTGATTTCAAATTGATCATAAATATGGTGAAAATGTCTATAGATAGAATTGAGAAATATAGGAATGAACATCATGTCATTTCAATTGAAGGTTTTCTAGGGATGGTTGTAAATGTGGATGTAGTGTTTTTTAGAACTAAACGTTCTTTGAATGGACAAACAATAGAAAACTCCCTCATATTGATGTTAAATGTTGGAAAACCCACTGTTGATTAATCGATTATTTGTATGAACATGAAACATGTCAATACAATGAGTTTTGTGGTCAGAATGACTTAGTTAACACATATTAATGGTGTAACGACCATCGCAAAGTTGTTTGGGGGGTCAAACCATGTAAAATAATTCCATATTTCCTTTAAATTAGGGAAATGGTCGTTGATTGAATTTGAAAATGTAGGAACCAATACATTATCATTACATATTAGGGTATGCTGGAGATGGATATAAATGGGTTTTTTGTGTTTTACTACACTATAACATGTGTGGAAAGGAAAATAATATAGAAAATGACTTCATATTGATGTTTAATAATGGTAAAACCACAGATGAGTTATTTTTTATGTTTACGTGTAGAAAAAAAGTAAACATGACATGTTTTGTGGTGTGAATGACTCGGTAAACTCTTCTTCAATGTAAAAAAGCCATTAAAACCTATTTTATGGGGTAAAAACTAGGAAGACAATGTCAGATTTCCATGAATTATGACTAAAATTTCAATAGATTGAATATTCATGTATAGAAACTGATAAATCATCATTGTGAATTACTATTTTCTTGAGATGGTTGTAAAAGAATTTTTTCTATATCTGCACACTAATACATGTACTGAATCGTAAAAACCAAGGTAAATTCTACATATAGATGTTAAATCATGGGAAAACCATTGCTGAGTTATTTTGGATATGTATTCCTAGACAACACATCAATTTAGTTTGGGGTGTGGTCAGAGTGACTCGATAAACACATCGCAATGGTTCAAAAGCATTTAAAAACATATTGGGGAAAAAAATAAGGAAATCGATGTCAGATTACCCTAAAATATAGGGGTAATATCTTTACATTTAAATTTTTAATATAGGAAGTAACAAAATATAATATTGAATTACAGTTTTCCCTGGATGGCCATAAATGGGTATTTAGTTTTTTAGAATACTAAAACTACTGTTGAATGGTATAAAATGATAGCAAACAACCTCATATTTATGTAAAATTTTGGTAAAACCACTAGTGAGTTATTTTTGACATGTAAGCATAAAAAAACACAATCTAACATGTGGTGTGGTCAGAATGACTATATAAACACTTGTTTTTGAACGAAATGCCTTTATTACATGTGTTAGGGTGTCAAAATGAGGAAATTAATGACAAATTATATGAAATCTGAAGAAAATGACCTTGATTTATAATTGAAATGTTGGAAAAAATGAAACAAAATATTGAATTAATGATTTCTATAGTGCAAGTAAATTAGTTTTTTGTGTTTTATAAAACTTTAACGTACATAGAACGCTTAAAACCATCAAGAAAGACCTCATAATGATTTCAAATCACAGTAAAACTACCAAGGAGTTATTTTTGAAATGTAGTCGTTGAGAGAAATTCAATATGATGAGTGGTGTGTTCTGAATGACGCAGTAAAGACTTATTAAATGTACAATATTCTATAATAAAATGTGTCTATGGGAGGTTAAAATAAAGAAAATACAGGCGGTTTTTTCCAGAAACCAAATGAAAACATCATTAAATATACTTTTCAAATATTGGAAATGATATCTCATAATATTAAATTATGGTTTTCCATAGCTGGATAGAAATGTTTATTACTGTTTTAAAACATTAAAACATTTGTAGAATTGTAAAAACCATAGGAAATGACATAATATTGATGTGAAATCATGTAAAACCCACCACCATGTTGTTTTTTATTTGTGCATAGAGAAAACAAGTCAATAAAAATTTCATTTGTTCAGAATGACTCGGTACTCACTTCTTAAATATATTTTGAATTTATTTTTCGAATGGTCAAAATTAAGAAAACTACATCATTTTTCTCAAAAATTAGTGTGAAATAACCAAATATTAAATTGAGAAATATTGGAACCAATAATTTTTTATTTTGAATTACTATTTTTAGGAAGGATTTAATGTTGTTTTTAGTATTTAAAACACTAAAACATTTGTGGAATGGGAAAAAGAATATAAAATGATGGTATATTGATTTGATAGAGAGGGAAAAATTGATTAGTTATTTTGATGTGTATTCATAGAAAAAACATATTATTTGACATATGGTGTGGTTGAAATAACTTAGTAAACAGTTTATAAAGGTATTATACCATTTAAAAACATGTTTCATGGTGTAAAGATCATGAAAAATATGTTGCATTGCCAAAAAATAAATGGAAAGTTACCCTAGATTGAATTTTTAAATGTAATATCTAATGGAATTTCATTCTGAATGTTGTTTTTCTTAGGTTGGTAGTAAACATATTTAACAATTTTAAACCACAGAAACATTCATGGAATGATTATTATAATCAAAGATGAACTTAAATTGAAATAAAATCATGGGATGAATATAGATGAGTTTTTTCTAAAATACAAGATATGTTTTGAATTCAAAGAATTATAAAATTTTATTATACAAATTTCAAGCACAATGCACATTGATTTAAACAATATTAATAATATTTACTTATCTCTTTTTAGTTTGAATTGTTGAATCATATATAAATTACGATATTTTGTTTTTTCAAAGGGTTTTTGAATTAAAAATTGTTTACTATATGATAAAAAGTATCTTTTGTTATCAAAATAACAAATTTTATGTTGCAAATTATGAATATATGTTGATTATTTTCTCATTATAATTTCATTTTAGAAATTATATTGTTGCATTATAGGTTGAAGATGATGGTAATATAAAGAATATTGACTATTATGATTTAAGATATTTTTGATAAGCGAATAATTAATGTTCTTAATTTATGTGGTATTTTACAATTTTATTATTTTTTATACATTAATTCTGATTTGATATGTTTCGTTTTTTGTTTTTTTTTCTTTTTTGATATATTTGATGTTATGATGTCATTAGTTTATGTTGATGAAATGATGTGAAAAAAATGATGTAGTGGAGGTGATGATGTGGGTCTATATAGAGCATGTTTTGTTGATTGAAATATTTTTTATAAATATATCAAAGACTGAATTATTAGTTAAAGTATGTATGGGTTAAATGAGATGTAGATTTTTAAGACAATAGATTTTTATTTATATGAATGTGGATGTGTGACGTATGTCTGAAGGGTTTATCATACATTCATGTTTTGGTGTATTACATGTTTCTATTTTATATATTTATAGTTTTTATTAAATATATTTCTCAAATAATTATAAATTTTCATCATATTTTAGTAACCACCACTAAATACTGAAATTAAAATATTTTCCTCATTACTTAAGCTTAACTGGCTCTAAAAAAATTGCATATGTTATATATACTAGTAGATTATGTTATATTTTTTATATACTACATGAATTTTATTTTGGAAAATTAATTGCTGAAAAATAAACTAGATGTCTTCATGAAATTCTTTAATAACGACACACAGAGAAATTTCATGAAACACAAGAAACTGTAAAAAAATTTCTAGTGACCATGCAATACACGATGATTTTTATAACCACCACTATTTTATTATGCATCACATTAAACCACCACTCAAACTAGAAAAAACTACTGGTAGTTCAAATTTTATGTACTGAATATTGTGTATCTCATATATCATGTGTCCTACTAAAGCATTATAGAACTCAGAATTACCTCCATGCATTGATATTGATGAACTACATGCCTTTTATGGTTTCTACACACTGTGTTATTTACTATTTCTCAAATGTTTCAATGTCACGTGAGTTTTTACCAATATATTACTACAAGGTTTGATCAAAATACAATTTTAAGTCATATGTACTAAATAAACTATACACCAGCTATACACCATGTAATCCATCAATTGTGTCTCTATTTTCCCTATTCGACATGTTGTGTGCAGTAAATTTACAGTGTGATGTTACTATTTGGCATGCAATGTATCATACGACACACCTAGATACAGAAAATATGGTTAAGTGGTGTGAACTACCATTACACACATTGTGATACATCCATATCAGGTAGAATCATTTAATGTTTCCAATGGAATCATTAGCCATTTTTAATTTTTTATTAGTCCTTTAAAAAAATAAAACATAAATAGATGATGATTAATATGTAAAAAACAAGTTAATTAAAATATATTGAATAATTATAAATTTATGGTAAACTCTTTTATCCACTATTTTTCGTCTTAATTAAAAATAAAATAATTAATTATAAATTAAAACATGAATTTTCGGATACCACGTAAATGTTTTGGGAACATTAGAAGAATTATGGTGGGCTAGTGAAACCATGGAGGGTATTTTAATTACGGTGATGATTCTTAATTTTTTTTGATATGAAATCCATGGATAATGGTTTTTTAATTGAACATCTACAATATAAAATCTATAACCTAGAAAAGATATTTTCACATTAAATTCATATATATATATATATATTTAAAGATGAATTACATTGCCTCAAGTTCTATCACCAATGTTGATGTTGATATTTTGAAATCCCATTTTGGGTTTTTATAGGATCCAAGGGTTCAATAAATCTTCAAGTGATCCACATGTTCTCCACAAACTACAAACAAAAAAAATTAATCTCTTTCTCCTATAATAGAAGATACTATCAGTTTAGTTACTCACCTTTGATTTCCAAGAAATTTTCATCAAGAAGATTCACTAGGGTGTTGGTGGAAGATCACTCTCAGTTCGTGAGAGAATTGATTGTGGACCTCTACAGAGCCATAAGAGACTTTTCTAAATGTATTTGTGAAAAAGAAAACAAATGGTAACCAACTTTTGAAATAATATAATTAGGTTTATATATTTTTGGGTTAGATAATTATAATTGGACATGATCCCTTATTGTTTTTCACATTCCATGTGGAACACCATGTAAATAATAACATTAAAATACATTTTTTATTAAAATAATACTCAATATATGTTATTTATTACTGAACTAATAAGTCTTTCTTATATTTCTCTAAAATATTTTTCGAGCCTTGTGTAATGAATATTTATTTCATAAATAAATATACAAAATTATTTCTCCAATAAATATATAAATATTATTTTCACTAAATATTTATTAATTATTTATTAAATATTCTTACAGCAAAATATTCTATCAAATAACTAGTGATAAAATATATGTCATGAAGAAAACATTAATAATAAATAAACAATGTGAAGGAATATTATTTTATAAAATTGTTAAATAAAAAGTATATTACTATTTATACTGAAGATCAGAATAAAATTAGAGTGTGACCCTCTAGGCCTCTTTCTTTATGATATTAGGTGGCGGGGAAAAGTCCAAGGATAGTATATTTCAATATTCCAGGGGAACTATAGATAGTTATATCAATGTTGTAACTTTGAAAACCCCATCAAAATTCAAAATTTTTAATATTATACATTTATCACAATATATGTAATCAATCATGATTCATACTAGTACCATCAACCTATATTGTATTTCTCTCTTTCATTTACATTCTAGATATTGACTGTTTTTATCAAAAACATTGACTATGAATTTATTTTTGTTTCTCATTTCCATTAATGATCTAGAGATATCATCATTTATAAAAATTCATAAAGTGAAAAAAATTATTCTATTTTCCATTAATTACATGTTATTCATCAATTTCCTCACATACCAAACAACACAGTGATCATATTTCATCATATTTTATGAAAAAAAATATATGTGATAAATTCATAGAATTCCTTAATAACAATATTTAATTATATGTAACATTAAATAGACTCCAATAAAAAAGAATTAAAGGTCATAAATAAATGAGTATATCATAATGGAATATTTATAACCATATTCCCCTATAATAGACACCACTAAGGGTTTACACTACGAGAATTGTTCATTAATTCCATACGAGTCTCCACCCTCGATAACATATATATTTTATGTCTCATGTTATGATTTCATCTAGATATAGATCATATATATAAATAATATTTTCACGGAACTTCTAGTTTCACAACAATATAGGGGATTGTTATAACCATTAGGTTTAACTGTAACTCTTAGGACAATAGCATATAATATTTTACATAGATGAAAAATCAGGATGTCATACTATTTTTTTAATATTAAATTCATTATAAGGTATTCATAATGTTATGATATATTTTTTCTAGGGGACCATATCCAATAATGAGTTGAAAGGATAAATTGGATTAAATTTGTGTTCTTATAAAGCTATTACACAACCTCTGATGGTCTCAATAACAATTTATATATGGTGTATATTAATGTCTAATGGATTCAAATATATATCAATTGATGACCTCAAAATTATTGAAATATTTATAGATGATAAATTATATATTATAAATACATGAATGTTCTAGTGCTTATACCAATCACGATTTCACTAAAAATTAAAAATAATTAATTTTTCAGAGAGTGGCATTGAAACCTCTCTAAAGTACTAATTATTTTATATAAAAAAAAATCAATGACATAAATTATAATGGGACTAGTAAAGGTAAATTAAAAAAAATGATTAATAAAACACATATATTCTATCACATTCATACTAACTCAAAATCATAGTAAGTGAATATCATTTAAAAATTTACACCTATATCATTTTTTGATTTTACTGGTGAATCCAAAATCATTTAATAATTATAAAAAATAATTCCCAATTGATTAAGTTACATTGGTCGATCAAATTGAAAAAAAAATCAAAATGGGGTGACAAGGATAACTCATGTACACATAAACTAATCATTATCCCTAGTCATTATTCAATATGAGTGTATATATAAAATTTAATAGTTTATTAATAGTATAAATATTAACCAAAATATTTTTAAACAGTTTTATTTTTACCATGATTAATGTAGTTACATATCATTCATCCTTAGAATGATTTGATTTCATATACATGTTTAGTAATTGACTTTTGTATTTTTCATCTTCCTCATATTCCCTGTTGATTCCATCCATAAAACTACAAAAAAAATTAATTATAATATGAAGTGAAAATTATATACATTAATATTTAAAATTGATGATTTGTTTTTCATCAACCACAAAAGAAAAAAATAAAACTATAATTGAAAATAATCCAATTAATGTTGTAAAAGCCCATGTTATCTCCCATAGACACATTATTTATAGTCTATAAGCATGAAATTACCTTGAGTTTCATGTGAATATAATATAAAATAGCGATACCCACTATGATGTTTGAACTAATGTGGTATTATTGATATATATATTTAATTTTATCCTCTTATTTAATTTTTAATTGTTGACACCACTTCATGGTAGACTCCAAATTTCGGTTTTGTTCATTCAGTGAATTATGAATTCAATATTTCATAAAAATTTGTTTAAATAATACAAAACCACAATGTTATATTAATAAATTGAATTTAATTATATAATTGTCCTTGGACTTACATATCAAACTCTATTTTATTCCCATGATAATTGGTCATTTTATTTTATTGATATAGGAAGTTCACATCACAACATCACATCATTTATATAGTTCAATTAAAATTCAATTGTTAGATCAAAAAAATTAGTTCATCGATATTCTCACTTCATAGAAATTTATGAATCCTCTATCAATTATTTCTTATCATCTATAGAATAGTTTTTATCTACAATGAATTTTATTATTTTTTTTGCATTTCTAGTTCTATCATTATGAGATTCACTAAGAGAAAGTGGATCCCCCTTTGTTGGCTCCAAAAAAATTCTTCTGTAAAACTGTCTATTAATTCAAATTAAGTTACATGATGTTCAGATCATATATTTATATGTTATTTCCTGCTTAATTGATCATATGTGATTCAACATTATAAAAATTTCTTCAAATTCTTAGAACTCAAAAATAGCTATCTTATGTACATCATCTTTCAGCTAAAACTTTTCATTAGTTACATGGAATTCATTCATTTAACCACTTTTGGTAGATTTTTTTATATAGATATCTAAATTATTATAGTTTTTTAATCTTCATCTAGTGATTATGGTTTCCATTTAGTGATTCGATCTGATTCCAATCACTCATCCTCCAAAATTTATTATCATTATACCCTACCGTATATGGTGTCTCAAGAGAACTATAACTAATTCAATAGATCCTTAATCATTCCATTCATGATTATTAGTATATTATACCCATCATAAGGGAATGGAAAATGTAATAGCATTAATTTTTCAATTTTTTTCCCTCCCTTCTCTAACTAATCAACTAGAAATACCACTTATCATTTTATTTTATTAGTCATGTTTTAATATTTAATAATAATATATTCACTCTATAATCTAAAATGTTAACAATTTTTTTCATTTTATTTTTCATTTTAATAATTATTTTAATATTTTAGACCATTACTTTTTTCACACATTTTATTGGAGTTTCATATTTTTTATTATAGTGAATTCCCTTACTGATACTAGCAATAAACCTCTTAAATTACACTCATTGTCCATTTAAATTTCATATTCTATTTTAAATCACTACTCTAGGCATATCTATACTAATTGGTTCAAAATATTAAGACCATCATTATAGGGTTGGTGGTGGGTTTTTTGAAATTGATGAGATTAGAATTTATCATATCTGAAATTTGGAAAATTCATTCATTATCCTCCCTATTCCATTCACTAGTCAATATTTTTTAATTCAAAAATGTTTCCTTCTCTTGAAAATATTAATTCATTATTGGTGTTGGAGAATACTGATTCATAGTGTAATTCTGCTTCTATACTTTCACAATTACCATTTGTTGATAATTATATATTATTAAATAATATAAAAAATTACAAAATTACAAAATAAAATTGGGAAAAATGAGAAAAAGTTGAAATAAAAACATAGTTCATCTATTATTACATACTCCCATTATTCACTAAAAACAGTGACAAAAAATAGATTTTATTACAGAATCTTTTTTTCCTCAATTTATAATGTTTTTATAGTTGAAAAATTTCAATATAAATAAAAGTAATCGTTAAACAATTATAACGTGGATATGTCATGTCATTCCAATAAAGATAATTGAATTCATGTTATGATAACTAATCTCATAATTAGATCTCAAAAATATTTTCAATAAATTATACATTAAAAAATAATAAATTTAAATTAACAGTGGTTTTATATTATTTGAATTTTCGAGAAATATTAAATTCGGTATTGATTTGGAGGTATGATATTATATTATTTAAAATAGATAAATATAATCAGGATCAAACAATTAGTTGGGAGACTTATCTATGTAATTAATTAAATTTGGGTATTGAAATAAATAATATTTATATCCCTCAATACCATTATTAAGGTATCATAGTGTAACCGACATGAATTAAATATACTCTAAAAAGAGAAGAGAGGATTTGGGTTATCAGTTGTTCCCTGAAATCATCTGTCACATTGTGGTGCATCCCATAATCAGTATTATTATCATTCTTGTATGATGTGATATGAGGTTAATTATGTTAAATTTAATATTTATTAACCAAAATAATAAAAAATTCAACATTAACTAAACTATCTATGAATACATACCATTTAATTATTTTCTAGACATACAATGAGTTTGGTTACTCATGGTCATATGTTCACCAGCTATGAATATGGAAGACATCCTAGGAGAGGGAGGGTGATAAATAATTATAGATAAATTATTTTATAAATTATGAAATATCTCTCGAATTATAGCCAAAAAAAATAAATGAATAAATTATGAAAAAGATAAAATAATAATAAAAAACATGAGAACCTATATATATATATAAATAATTTTGTTGTCAAAGTCACACTCCCTCCTTAAAATATTTTATAAATCAACAATTTAAAATGATTACACTATCATCCTCCTATTATTTTTTTGTTCCAATGGTTAAATTCATCCATGAAGTAGACCCAAACCAGTGCCAATCATCCACTTAAAAGATCCCATAATGTATTTAATATAATGAAATTCCATTTTTTTTCTTTCTCAAAATCCACTATGGTGGAAGAAAACCCCCACTTTTTAATGATTCTCAAAATTTAGGAAAATATATATTCAATTATACAATACTAAAAATTATTATATTGCAATGAGATCTTCTTTTATTGAAAACACAAGTAAAAATAAATCCTTTATACCAAGAAAATTAGATCTGATGATATCTGTGAATATGAACATCATCATAAAAAATACTCTTCCTTGGATATTTATTCCATATCTCAAAAGTAATACACAATATAGAGGAAACACTAGAAATAGATCTAATTAACTTTAATTCCAAAGAACCATCTATTTTTGAATGCTCCATGGTGTAGAAAATACACTACAACATATCCATCCCTTACTAAATATCACCATCTCCTTCTCCATCTACTATACAGATATATAATTTAGTATAAAATATTAAATATATAATGCTATGAATTATATATTACATATTGGTTTTCAACCACCTAACTGACTACAATGTCCATTATTCCACATTTGGATCATCTATCTGGAATTTTAGTATATTAATAATACTATTAAATGAATTATTAAAAAGAATAATATTAAAACAATAATTAATATTATAATATAAATATATGATGTATAGTGGATCAAGATTTAATTTTTATTTTTACCATGCCCCTTCCAACGTAAAATACTCAACATGATAACAATGATATTTTTAATATTATAATAATTTAAATTAAAATACATTAAATTTCAAATATGGATGGTGTGGCATCATGGGTTAAGGTTATCCCCTGACCACAATTGAGATTACCTTATTAATTTTTCCTTATACTCATGTATAACCACTCTTACATCATCCTGGGATAGGTTGGGCTATCCTACTCACATTTATCCCTTTTATTTAGGTTTTGAAATATTCCTAGGACGAACAACCATGAAACAATCCACCTCACATAAAAATGGATTCCCCACACCATCCCCATTCATACCAAACATTTCACTCCACAAACTCTTATCATTTTGATGTTGTTATCGAGATAGTGGATGTGTTGTTCTAATTCGAGCCTCCAATTACTATATGCACGAAATAATATTTCTAAGATCCAATGTTCCTACATTATTTTATGATATAATACGTAAGATAGTGTAATATTGAATATTATATTATTTTATAATATTGGGCTCTCTTCTGTCTCTCATTCTCAAACCACCCTACTTCCTCTTCTTATTTTTCACTCTCGACATATTCACACAACCATTTAAAATTTCGGGATAAATTATATCAATATAAAACATAGACTGATAGGAATGGGATATTCCAGGATATGAGATGATTGAAATAAAATTCAATGAATATTTTTCTATATAAAAACATTTATTATGGAAATAATATTATTATGTGTGATTAATAATATTGAATATTAAATACGAATAATTCTATCATGTATAATAGATATTTTAGTCCATTATTTAAAAAATATATTAATATAAAAGAAAAATGAATCCAATAATAAATATACCTAGATATTTAATTGGTTGATGATGATAATCACATAAGCATTGAAGTCCATTGGTATTTTATTGATTTTTTTATCCTTAATATCATACATTCTAGGATTCATCAACAACCACCTCCTCTACCTTTTCCCTGAATCTTATGGGTATGAACCTATGCCTAGTGACATGATTTATATGATGTATATTATTATAATGAAAATGAATTGATCATAACATTAATATTAGTTAATATATATAATTTTAATGAATTATTTCACATGTGATGGCTCAATCTCCAACATCTTAATAATAGATCATAATTAATATTGATCCAAGATTATAACCCTTATTCCAAAATCAACCATTTTCATGGTTTTTTGAATTGAGAATCCATTTTAGAGATACAAAAAATTAATAATGCATACTTCTGAATGTGATAATAGTATTATATATGTACATAATATAATTTTATGGAGGTCTTACCATTCAATAAATTCCACTTCAACTTGTTCTGGGGTTTACACATCACTATATAGCAAATAGCTAAACCATATTTTGGTTTTATGATTTTTTTGTGTTGTATATTTTACATTATTTTTTTTATGGATGTACCTGAACATTAAAATTAAATATATAGTCATGTATAATCCATGATAAATCATTGAAACAACATTATAATCAACCACAATGGTCCTCATCACATCATTATTAATGAATAATTTACCACATTAAATAAATTATAACAACATTGGATTTGATTTAATTTGTAATGATATATAGAATTAATGTTTTAAATTTTGAATATAAATTATCATAAAATAAATCTATATATTATTAGAGATGAGCATATGATAATAAAAACCAGTGAACGTTTGATGATATGAATCATCCAACCGTGATTGGATTATAACCTTTTAACTCACATTGGTGACAAGAAAATGGGACAACTCTACTGGTTTTAATCCAAAAACCTTCATTATTTACTAGTGATAGTGAATATTCCTTCAACCATCCATTCATGATTAGATAATGACCTAATTTTATGGTAACTATCTTGAAACATCCATCATCCTATAGGGACAAACCATTTGTATTGATCCACCAATTGGATAATAGAAAATGGAATCTCCAATAATTTATTCAAATATTAATTACTTTTTCCTTGAGTGACTATCCAATAAAACAATAAACTGGTGATGTGAGAGTTAATCAAAAATTGTTATGTTAGTCAAAAATAAATGCATAAATTTCATATAGGACAATGTTAATCATCATTGTGCCTCAAGAACATTCATTTATGAAATTTATTTATAACAGACATATTCCCTCTCACTATTATAATTGAAATATATAAATTTATTAAATAATATGATCAATGTATTGGGTAATAAAATGGTTTTCAATGGTAGGTTAAACTATTAATTTTGTGGGTGATTTAAAACAAACTAGTTTTCTTATCTTGTTGGTGTTTCCGACGCTTTCGTCGGGGCGCGCGCATCCGTCCGTGGAGGACGTGCTGCCTGTTGCCCCGCATTCCCGCTTTCCATTGGCGGGCGGCATTCGCTCCTTATTCAGGGATGTCTGATCCTTGATCGAAACGGGATGATGGGATGTCGGTTCTTCCTCCTGTGGATTCCTCCTCAGAACTCATCACCTAGTCCGGGTCTCCCTTATAGATTTAATACGTAGTTCGTGAACCTCTTCCCAGTTCCATGTTTCCATGGACGCCAGTTAATTATACTACTTCGGTCGGGACATTCCAAAGGGTCCAGTCAGGGCAGCAACCTTCGGTCAGGGGAGTAGTCACGTTGAGGCATCTGTAGCGTGTCTGGATGCTGGGGTACCTGGCATGTCTGTCTGTTATCCTTGACCACAAGGCTTCTCGAGGGCGTGGAAGCCCGAGGCATCCCACATCGAGTGCGGGGAATTACATGTCATAGACACATATATGAGGTTTTCCTCAGCTTCCCGTGTTCAACACAGGGTATGCCGCGAGTTTAACGTCCACCGGAGATGGATCAACCCAACCAGAGAATTATCTAGGATAGATCGGATTGAGGGATCCTCCTTGAATGGATATCGATACCGGGGCCAGCTTATGGGCGACTGTGAAAAAGAGCGTACCGACCTGGTCTCACCGGGATAAGACGGTCCGGTCAAGAATCAGAACGGGTGGTGGGTTGATGAATGGAGTGGAAGGAGAGTGAAATGGGACCATCGCTGGGGGCGATAGTGAAGTTGGGCTTGAGCCTTGATGAGGCTTCCTACGTATCCCCGTTGCAGGGAATCAAAGTATGCGTAGTTCGGGATGGTGCTGGTAAACCGACGTGAAGCAGGACCTTGGTCCGATGGGCATCGTCAGCGTACCGACGTGAAGGTGGACCTTGGTCCGATGGGAGTTGGGCTTGAACCTCTGGGTGGATTCCTACGTACCATGCCTTGACATGGATCAAAGACCTCGTAGTTCGGGGTGGTCACAACGGCTTACCATTGGACCGGAATGCATTTTAATGTCGTGCTGGACGAGAGTGTGTAGTTTAACGTCATGCTGGATGCGGGTGTGACCCGACGTGAAAGTAGACTCGTGAGTCCACCAGTGGTGGGGTTTGAACCTCGTAGAGGCTTCCTGCGTACCATGCCTTGACATGGATCAAAGACCTCGTAGTTCAAATGGGGTGTCGGTGAACCGACGTGAAAGTAGAACTTGGTCCACTATTGGTGGGCTTGAACCTCGTGGAGGCTTCCTACGTACCATTCCTTGACATGGATCAAAGTCCTCGTAGTTCAGGTGGTGGGTCGCAATGGCTTACCACTGGACCGGAATGGGACCCGACGTGAATGAGCGACGGGTGGGCTTGAACATCGTGGAGGCTTCCTACGTACCATGCCTTGACATGGATCAAAGTAATCGTAGTTCGCTAAGATGGAGGGGTCAGGGTCGGTGTTCACTCTAAGCCCACGTGAGTCATGCTCGGTGTGAGAAACAAGAGGTTGCAAGGACCTGACGATCACGTCGCGAAGGGTGCGTCCGTGAGAAGCGAAGAGGGGCTTACGCGTTGGGCAGCCCATGGTGTTGGGACTTACTCTAGGATGGAGGCCCATATGGGGGTGCCTCGTTCCCTATCACTCCCTCTACTGAACTTGGTAGTGGGGAAGTACAGAGATGCACGGGTGCAATCATCCGTACGAAAGGTTAGTGGCTTACGCTCTAAGGCAGCCCTTCCCCTGCGAACATACGCCACTCCGACAAGGAGGATCTCATTCCATGTGCGGAAGAGTTCCATTCCCGTGGAGACGAGTGGTGTCAAAAATGTTCGAGCTGGGGGGACCCTTCGTGAGGGAGACGAGGTTGGTTCACAGTTTAACGTCATGTGTTGAGGACGTGGTGCTTGGCAGTTTAACGTCCTGCAGCTCGGACGAAGTGGGTTCACTCCACACCCCTAGGACCTACATAACCGGTACCCTCTGGTCCTTGGGGAAGGGAAGGTGCCGGTAAGGCCATGGTAAAGGGGGGTCGTGGGACGAACCATCGAGGGGTCCACGTTAGCGTGGCTATGCGAAGAAGCAATAGCCGTTAGCGTGCCTATGCGAAGAAGCATTAGACGAAGCAATGCTACGGGAGGTATTGTCCATGGGACTTTGAAATCACATCGTGCAAACCTGGAGGGTCGCACGGGAAGAGGAATCGCTAAGCAGAGAAGTGTGCTTTGCTAAGTGGGGTGCCTTGGACTTAGAATGGGGCATAAGTGCGAGTGGAAGGCACTTCGCGAAGTGGAACTGTGTTCGTGGAGCACTGCCTTGCGAAGAAGGGGTGCCTCGCGAAGAAGGGTCCTGCGAAGCAGTGAGCTTCGCGAAGTGGAGCGGTCCTGCCTTACCATAGGGATCACTCGCATGGGTTGGGTGTTTCGTGAAGCACAAGTGCTCCGCGGCTGCCCGGGTTCCCTTGGGAATCTCCTTCCTCCGCGAACACCCTTGAGCTTTGCGAAGGGAATCCCTCCCGGAAGAGGGGCTCAAAACGAGACAAAGAAGAGTCGTCTCGCGAAGTAGAAATACCTCGCGGAGCTCATGATTCCAGGGGCAAAGCGTGCTTCGCGATTCGGGAGAGGAGAAGCCGAAGGGTCGGATTGTCCGTCCTCGGGACTCAGGGGGAGTCCAGTATTTATAGGGAAGGGGCGCCGCGAAGCAGGGCTCGTGCGCCGCCTCTGGTGCTTCGCGGCGGCTCGCAAACGTCAAACGCGTTCGCGGAGCATCACCGCCTCTGGTGCTTCGCGGCGGCTCGCGAACGTCAAACGCGTTCGCGGAGCATCACCGCCTCTGGTGCTTCACGACGCCGCCATGGTAGGGGCGCTTCGCGGCGGAGCTTCGTGGCGGCGCTCCGCGACGGAGCTTCGCGAGGCAGCGCGCCGGCCTTTTTCGTTCCTTTCTTTCGGGCCATATTTTTGGCGCCAAAAAATGCCCCCCCTCAGAATTGGAGCCACAGAGGGAGAAGGGTCAATGTCTAAGGGATAATCGCCAAAATTGTCGGTGGTTCGTGATGCAGCATCGTGAAGGGGCCCCGCGATGCTCGCCGGGGCCGTAGATCCGGACGCGCCGCGATGCTTCACGCGAGTGAGGCGCGCCGCGATGCTCCGGGTTCGCTGCCTATAAATAGGGGGTCCACCCTCTTTTTTCTTTACATGCCTTCCTTGTCTTTTTGTGCTCTCTACTTCGCGAAGCTCCGTGTACTCCGCGACAGCCCTCCGCGAATCGAGCTTCGCGGCGAACCGCAGGTCTCCGACTCCGCGTCCGCGCTAGGCGAACTTCTTGTCGGCCTTGGCCAGACTTCGCAGCTTGGTCTCGCGACCGATCTTCGTGATCCGTCTTCGTGATCGAGCTTCGCGGTCGAGCTTCGCGATCCATCCGAAGGAATCCTTTTTTTGAGTTCCAGAATAAAAATGGCTCATCAAGAAGCTATCTTGGGGGTCCTCGAAGATGCTGCTCGTCGAGATGAGATGGCCAACCGGCCCGGCTTGGGGGAAATGGTTCAGAGCCACTCGGACCACACTTCTTTGACAGATCTGCTGTCGGATGGTCAGAAGGATTATCAGCAGTGCAAGAAACTGCCATTGTACGGCTTCGGGCTGAGGGATGACGTCTTCATCCCTGAGGCGAGATGGGATGAACCAGCTTGCTGGTTCAGGAGCACACCGTGCCAGCACCAATGGTTCAGGGCGGCCGATTGTCATGTGCAGGAGGATTTCACACCCATCACCATTGACTGTCTCTACAACCATGTGAATGATATCAACGGGAGGCCACTGCAACCGGAGACGTCCCCTCCTCTCTACCGCACCATGCTGAAGGCGGCTCTGCAGGATCCGAAGAAGGGATGGTCCGATGAGTGGGACGTGTGTCAGGGCAGAAACTTTACCGACGACAGGGCCTGGGCCTACTGGGTAGGCGCCTCATGCGAGGACTTCGGGGCCGAGCTGAGGAGAGTGGGATTGTATAAGGCGGAATGGGCCTCCCAGTTCCACATTTACCAACCAAAGCAGCTGATGCCGGAACTGCTGAGTAGATGGTCGTCCAGGACCAACACTTTTCACCTTCATCACGGGGAGGTGGGCATCAGCCTGTGGGATGTCCACCAGGTTTCTGGGGTCCCGATCTTGGGGGCCATGTATGACGAGTTCCTCCCCGTTGCCAGCGCGTGGGGAGATGCGGAGCAAATGCCGCGACTGGCGTCGGCGCTGATGGCACTTGTCCCTGGAGAGGACAAGGAGGCAGTGAGGGATGTCCACTTCAGGAGGTGGTTCAAATGATTCCTGAATTTCCCAGAGAATCTAGAGTTCCCTCCAAGGCCTCAAACTTGTCCAAGGGCGGCCCAACGGGGCAAGGGGCACTCGTATTGGCGGGTCATGGAGGACAGCCAATGGAAGACTTGGGGTTTCAGCATCAGCACTGAACAACAGCCGATAGTCAGGCTGGCGGCATTCATCGCGGCTCTCATCTGTGACTGGATCCTACCGGTGAGAGATACAAGCATGGGGGTACGGCCCAGCTCGTTCATCATGGCGTCGATGTTGGCCATGGGGCAGCGGGTCAACCTGGGGATCCCGATGCTCACCAAACTGTACAGAATGTTGCGGCATATTAGCGAGGGCAAGAAGCTGCCAAGAATATGCGGGCCCTTCCACCTCCTGTATGGGTGGATCGCAGCGCATATCAGGGGGATTTACGAGTATCCAAACCCCATTTCGCCGCCGGGATCAGACTTTCTCCCCTCCATTCTGAACGCAGTTGGGACCTTCCCATTCAAACTGGTCATTCCAATGGTGCTGAATCGGGTGTGGAGGGCGGATGAGTTCAATTTCCATCCCTTCCCGTTGCCGAAGGGGATGCTTACTGTTGACGGGCGGGGAACAGAAGAACATCGGGCTTACCTTCTGGCCTTCTGAGGTGGATTTTTGGTGGATCGGATAGATCGTGAGCCAATCTGTGAACCGTACACCCCGCATCGTTTTGCGAGGCAGTTCCGGTGCCTCCAGCGGCTGACCCCGCAGGTCTACTGGGAGGTGCGCCACGAGGAGCACCCGTGTGTGATGAGGCAGCTGTGGCTCATGTTCACACACGAAGATGGAAAGATGCGGATTGCATTGCCTCCATCCACCGCCGCCTTCGGATTAGTGAAAGAGTACGACAACAGTTGGGAGGCTGCTTATCCGGGGGAGATGCTGAAGCAGCCAACGATCCATGTTGGTGACGGTGGGCCTCCTCTATCTCGAGGTCGAGGTCGGAGGGCAGCTAGGGCCGCTCGCGGTAGCGAGGCTGTGATGACGACGAGACCCGCGCCGGCCGAGGGTATGGCAGCAACGGTGGATCCGGTGGTTCCGAAAGAGCAGGGCCATTCGGAGGGGCAGCCACCAAGGGGATTCCGTTTGATATCCACTCAGGCTCCGGGGAAGCGGCTGCGTCACATCGACATGGAAGAAGATGCTGTCTTTCCGGAAGCTTGGGACATTTGGGATGTCAACTGGCAATTCCTCAGCCCACCTGAGATGTGGGCCCACCTGAATCGCCTAGGGATGGAATTGCCGGGCATAGGCCCAGTTCGGGCTGGATTCAGGGTGTCTCCGGCGGAGACAGAGAAATACCTAGACGAGCTGGAGGATTACGTCCACTCCAGCAGTGTTCCTCACCCAATGACGGATCGGGTGAGGGTACTGTTGAATCAGAAGGTGCCCCCACAGTTATCGGCTGCCGATCTGAGGGAGCGCTTCCCCTTGCCGGAGGAATCAGAGGAATCCTCTCGGGGGGATGAGGCTGGAGGAGGGAGCCCGTTGGAGGAGGGCGAGGTCGGAGACCGAAGCTAAGAATCCGACGACTTCATGGAGGCTCTCGAGGTAGCATTCTAAACTTCTCTCCTTACGACCTGTTTTTGGGTCCCTATGGACTTCTCACCAATGTTTGAGCCATGCAGGAGGAACTTGTTCGTAGGCCTCGTTCTCACCCCTTGGAGGGTGATGATGCGGGACCTTCAGAACCCGCGCCTATGGCTGCGTCCAGTTCTACATCTGGTGGGACCAGGGGGCCTGAGGTGGCTGCTCTGGACTCCCCAGATCTTCCAACAGTATATGGGGGGCCTCGTCTCAGAGTCCCATCAGTACCGGCTCAGGAGAAGCGCTCGGAGGTCGATCTTCGTAAGTCTCCTCCATCGGTATCCTCGTTGCCACATGTAGCCCATGCCAACTAACGTTTATGTCTCTCTGTCGTACAGTTCTTCGGCTGGCGTGGGCCACTGCGGCGAGGCTGGTCGGGATGTCTGGCGGCGTCCCTCCTAGGGGCATGCCGGGGATGGTGGAGATAGTCCCTTCATCTCCCCAAGCTGCGACGTACATCAACACTGGCGGGTCCTCCAGTAGGGCCGTACCTGAAGTCATCGAGGTGGACTCTGAGGGAGAGGATCAACCGGTCGGTCACAGTCCTGTCGTGCCTGCGTCGGCGTCAGGTGTCGTACCAGACTCAACACCAGATGCAGATCCTGCTATGGAATTCCTGCAGGCATATCCTGTGTACGAGCCTGCCAACCGCGCGGATTGGGACAAAACGGCCTCCGATGAGGAAGACAGCAGCATAGTCCGTCACCGGTCATGGAAGCTGATCACGCGCTTTATCAGGGACACTCCCCAATCGCAATGGCTGGCCGAAATGGATAGGCTCTGCTCGCGGCTGCGCGAACTGTGTGCCGGGGGAGTGGATGCCCAACGCCCTCACGCGCTCATCTGAGACCTCATGGCTGAGAAGATCCAGGAGCATGATCGTGGGCTGAGCGTGGGATGGCAGCGGAGGAAAGCGACCAGCATTAAGAAGCTCTAGGAGGGTGAAGGCGAGGTCCAACAGATGCAGATCCGGGCCAACGAGCTTTCAGCCACTCTTGATGCGCAGTCTGAGCTGGTCTCACGATTGAAGGCCCAGCTGGCAGAGGCTGAGGAGCATATGGGGCAGAGCTCTGGAAGGATGGCTGCCGTCCAGGCTGAGGTAGAAAGGGCCAGGGCCAGAGTTGACGAATTATGCCCCGCCGCTGCTGAAGAGGAGCGGGAGTTGAATCAGCGGCAACAAGCTTTGGACGCCGTAAGTCAGCGGGTGGCGGAGCTGCAATGCTCTTTTGACGGGGTCAACCCGTCCATGGGGGAAGTCAACCTCCGAGTATTGTAACAAATCCAAAACCCTTTCATTGGTACTTTCGTGCTTCCAAATTTTACCTTTTTTTTTGAATGCCGTAGCACGCACGATTTCCACTGTTGAATTTCCTTGTTACATCCCTACGATGTTTGTGGGACGTTTGACGACAATTCCCCAAGCCAGTCCAGATTCTCGAAAGATTGGGAAGGCTTGATCGGAGGAGGAACTTCCAGGATAGCCGAATTACCATTTCTTTAACGTGCTCTTATGCATGAACGGGGCAACGCCAGGGGCGCTGAAATCGGTTCAAAC
The DNA here is from genome assembly GCA_963277665.1 of Viscum album. NCBI lineage: Eukaryota > Viridiplantae > Streptophyta > Magnoliopsida > Santalales > Viscaceae > Viscum > Viscum album. The sequence continues at coordinate 766,955,785 of OY728150.1, forward strand.
AGATGAAAATGGGAAGTGTGAATCACGATACCCAAATTCGGAACACTGTGGGGATGGCGTGACAATAAAGGAAAACCGTTAACCGTAGCGGACAAACGGTATCCTTACTGCGTTAGCCTGAAATGGGGACAACAAATGAGCATCGACCATTGACCATATTCGCAACATGGGATTTTATCAATTTGTTGTCGATCAATCCTTCGGGACATTGGCCCATAACGGTGGGAGAGCCCTTGGGCGTAGTATCCAGGGCGTTATTGGGGGTCCCTCCAAACATGACCAGTCTTCTGGAACGTTGGCCCAGGACGGTAGGTGAGCCGATGTGGCATGAGACCAGACCGTTAGGGGGTTCCTTCAGACATGAAAGAGGACGAGGGTCCGAATAAGGGGCACGCAAAGTGTGGAACATGGAGTGGTGGTTTGTTCAAACAGAATCCAACACTTCGGTAGTTGCACCACCGTGGTGGGAGTACGCCAGATGGGCGCATCCGCCTGATCACGGATCATTCTTTCTTCCAGATAGGGCCTCTCTGGCGAGGGATGGAAATGGGGAGGAACAAGATTTCATGATTCCAGGGGCTGAACCCTGGGCAAAATGCCTGGGTGTCTCTACGTATCCCACGTGATGATGGGAATCAAGCCACACGTAGTTCTGGAAGCGCAGTTTTAACGTCATGCGGGACGGGGAGCAGCCTAACCGTGTTGGTACACATCCTGCCAAAACTACTAAGCCCATGTGAGTCATGCTCGGTGTGGGAAACAAGCAGTAGTGGTGGGAATTTCCCGACACAAAGGGGGCAGGTTAGGGCAAAGGGACACTCAGTGACTACAGGCCCAATGACACTAACACGATCATTTAGCGCACCTAGATGCGCGAAGAGAAAGAGACGAGTATGATGGAATTCCACTTGAACATGAGGAAGTGGAAATGTGTGAATCATGACGCTCGAGATTTGGATCACGATGATGGTGGCGTGACGATGGAGGATTACTGCTGACCACGTTCGCAACACAGCATCCTGTCGCGTTAGTCTAAAATGGGGACAAACAAATGAGGGTCGACCGTTGACCATGTTCAAAACACGGGACCATGTCACAAATGTTGTCAGATATCCGTAGGGACGTTGGCCTGAAACGATTGAAGGGCCCTTAGGTCCAGCATTCATGGAGAGCCCTTAAGCTTAGTATCCACGTCGTCCGAGGGTCTTTTTGGATGTGGAAGAGGATGAGGATCCGAATAGAAGGCTCACGAAGCATGGTCATGGGATGAGGGGAACATCCCTGTGAAAATCCCATGCTTCGGGCTCTTTGTCAAAACACATCTGAATACGGCAACGAAACATATTAGAGAGAGGGAGAAGATTCCTTTCCCTTGGGGTGATCTTAGTTTAGGGTCATAGAATTCAGACCATGGATGGGAAAAGGGATCAGGGGACGCATGACATCAAAACCTGACGTGAATGAGGACATAGTCCTACTTACCATGCATTCTCTGGGGAAATGCTCGAGTCGAGGGACAGAACACAAGGGTTAGGTTGGGACCGCGGGGAAGCACCCGGGCGCTCCTACGTATCTCATAAGGATGAGAATCAAGCCATACGTAGTTCTGGAAGTGACATGGCAGGATACCAGTGCCATGGGAAAAGGGGAGTGCAGACGTGGCCCTTGCACTAAACGAAGCGGAATTTGATATATCTTGTTTGTTATTTAAGGTGAATGGGTGTTTTTTCTGAAGCGACAGACCTAGAATAGTAGGTCGTGATGTCGCCACAAGAATCAAGCTGTGATGGGCGTTGAAAAATGGCATGGCACGTGACCAATACCCAACGTGATGTCCTCTACAACGAGGTCACCACAATGCGGTGCCATTTTTCGTCGTGCGGCCAGGACGATGATGTCACAGTTTAGGGTCGTATGATAGGACCAAGCATGCATTTTATCATCATGCAGCGCGGACGTAGTAGAGACGATGCTAGGCGGGAAATGTGAACAGTGTTATAAAACACAATTGACAGAGACATGATCCCATATCAAATTGTACGCCATCCGGAGAGGGAAACCTTAGGCCGAGGGGCCTACACAGAGGTGAAACAGGGAGAGAGACTGGCTTCCTGAATGGGTTGTACCCGGAGACAGGGCGTCTGGGCGGTCCTACGTGTCCCATGAGGATGGTAATTAAGTTGAACGTAGTCCCGAGTGGATCTTAGTTTATGGTCTTAGAGCTCGGACCATGGGATCCCCAAAGGGCGCCAGATTGCAGCTTTGTCCCCCTAGCATGCAAAGGTGCACTGAGGGATAGCGCCAAAAGTGTCAAGATTCCACCTGGACATGATGGGGTGGAAAATGATGTGAATCATGCAACCAACATTCAAGGACTGAAGGGGTTGGCGTGACGACAGAGGATTACTACTGACCATGTTCGCAACACAGCATCCTGTCGCGTTTGTCTGAAATGAGGACTAACAAAACGAGCATCGACCGCTGACCATATTCGCAAAGCGGGATTTTATCGATTTGTTGTCCGGAACCCTGGGGGGCGTTGGCCCGTATCGGTAGGAGAGACCTTGGGCATTGTATCCAGGCCGTTCTTGGGGGTCTCTTCGGGTGTGAAAGATGATGGAAGTCCGAATAGAGGGGAACACGAAGCTTGACAAGTGGAAGGAACTTGATCAAGTTGAATCTGACACTCTTGGTCCTAGAATAGAGTGCTCTTTAATACATGGGTGAACCACTGCAGGGAGTCAAGGGACTCAACTTTGAGGGTGACCGAGAGATGACAGGTTCCTGGGGGAAGGGGGCACGGTGCCCAAAACGTTGTATCATACCTACACATCCCCCTTCTGGAGAGGGATAGACCAGGTGGCCTAGGTGACTGGGAGATCAGGAGATCACCAGGAGGTGGGGCTGGACCCGAATCTTAAACATCCAGGTGGTCCTACGTATCCCATTAGGATGGGAATCAAGCCACACGTAGTTCTGAAAGGTGCCTTTTAACGTCATGCAGGACAGGGAATAGGAGGACTGAACCTCAGAATGGGGGCGTGCATGGTGAAGCTATTGCAAAACTGACGTGAATGAGGACGTAGTCCCTCACTGCGCCACACAGCCCTGTGATCGGGGTCCTGAAGGCAGGATTAGAGAGGTAAATTTGCTGAAATCAAGATGGGTCCGGAGACAAGGGGTCCGAGCATCCCTACGTATCCTATCGAGCTAGGAATCACGCTGAACGTAGTTCCAGATGAGAATCTTAGTTTACAGTCTTAGAGCTCGGACCGTGGATGGTGACAACTCCCGGGTAAGCACAGATGTCAACCCAATCCCTAAGCCCACGTGAGATAAACTCGGTGTGGGAAACAAGGGGGGTATCCTCATCGCAATACGTGGGGCGTCCACCAATGGGGAGTCAGCAGAGAGTTCCGAAGGACACTTTTGATGTAGCTTGTTCCTCCAACGCGCAGACTTGCACGGGGGAAAAGTACAAAGAGTTCCGAGACTCTACTTGGACATGATGAAGTGATGAAGGGTGTGAATTGTGTACCCGGCAATTGGGCTTAATGGGTTGGCGTGGCGATAGAGTAAAACTGTTAACCATGGTGGAAACACAGCATCCATATCGAGTTAGCCTGAGGTGGGAACAACAAACGAGCATCGACCGCTGACCATATTCGCAACGCGGGATTTTATCGATTTGTTGTCCGAAACCCTCGGGGGCGTTGGCCCGTATCGGTAAGATAGCCCTTGGGCATTGTATCCAGGCCGTTCTTGGGGGTCCCTCCGGGTGTGAAAGATGATGAAAGCCCTGATGCGGGGATACGCAAAGCCTGGAAAGCGGGTGCGGACGTGTCCGAGTAAAGCTTGGCATTCCAGGTAATAAACCAGAGTACTCTTAAGCACGTTGGTGAACCGCCGAAAAAGAGGGATCGACGAAACAGCTCAGTAGGGGGGGAAACATGGTGTGGTCATTACGAGACCATCGTGAATGAGGACATAATCCCACACCACACCATATGATCCTCTCATGGAGGCAGGATAGGCCAAGGGTCCAAGATGGGATGAGGATTCCCGAGAGATGGGGCTGGACCCGAATCTTGGACATCCAGGTGGTCCTACGTATCCCATTAGGATTGGAATCCAGCCACACGTAGTTCTTGAAATGCATTTTAACGTCATACTGGACGAGGAGGGGAGTAATATACTCCGAAACAATGGAGGTGTGCGGTATGGCGAAGAAGCCGACGTGAATGAGGGTGTAGTCCTACACCACACCATACACCCTGGGTAAGAGGGGACCTGGGCCGTGGCCTGAAAAGGCAAGGGGCCTAAGGTTAGGCATCAGTCAGGAAAGCCTGACTGGTTTGTAGTTTAACGTCTTACATGAGGACGAGGATGCCAGGGGCCCAAGGAGGCCAAGGGGCCTGAGGCTGGGCCTCGTAAGGGGAGTCGTACTGCATGGCACATGATCCCGACGTGAATGAGGACGTAGTCCTACACCACACCGTACACTCCCGGTGAGAGATTGGGGAGGAGGCCAAGGGGCCTAAGATCAGGCATCAGTCAGGAAGGCCTGACTGGTTTGTAGTTTAACGTCTTACATGAGGACGAGGGTCGAGGACCCGAAAAGGCCAAGGGGCCTGAGGCTGGGCCTCGTAAGGGGAGTCGTACGGTATGGTACATGATCCCGATGTGAATGAGGACGTAGTCCTACACCACACCGTACACCCTTATGAGGAATCCTAGGTCGTGGCCCGGATCGCTAGCACCACCTGGGGGATGTTTTTCACTTCGGGATGGGGCAGAATGAATCACTGTTCTTGATGCCTGGGGAATCTCGGGGTGGACCCGAAGATCCAGGACACTGTTGACCATGTTCGAAACACAGCGTTCCTATGGTGACCCGTATGGGGGCAACAAATGAGCGTCGACCTCTGGCCAAATTCGCAACGCGGCACTTGTATCAATTTGTTGCTTGAAAACCCTCGGGGGCGTTGGCTCGTATTAGTAGGAGAGCCCTTGGGCATTATATCCATGCCGTTATTGGGGGTCCCTCCAGGTGTGAAAGGTGACAGAATCCCCGTCAAGAAGTGGGTGAAGCGTAGTTGTATCCATCAACGAAAGGGGCAGACACCTCCAGGGGGAATGTGCAGCCGGGTCAAGGCTTGCTCGACGTGGGTCGGGGAAAAAGTGTGCACCCTGCCATGTCTAGACCCGAGGGGACGATTTTGGCTTTTGGGCTGGACCAATGGACGAAATGTCTGGGTGTTCCTACATATCTCATAAGTATGAGAATCAAACCACACGTAGTTCTTGAAGGCCATGCAGTTTAGCGTCATGCGGTGAGGACGTGGGAGGATAGACGAACGGGAGTGGGAACATGGTGCGACCTTTACAATCTTTGCGCGAGCGGGGTTGTATAAGTGGGGCCAAGAAAGCCTACTCCCTGCTACACAAAGATCCTCCAAGGGGACTATTCCCAGGGAGAATAGCGGAAGAGAAAAGCTTGGGGCTGGGCTCATGACGAGGCGTCCGAGCGTTCCTACGTATCCCATGAAGATGGGAATCAAGCCACACATAGTTATTGAGATGCAGTTTAACGTCCTGTGGGACGATGAGAAACACCTCGTTTGGGGATATGTACGGTACAACAAGTAACCCGGTGTGAATGAGGACGTAGTCCTACACCATACCGTGCAATCCCACAAGACGTTAAGTTGGGAAAAAAACAACAAGGGGGCATGGGGGCGAAACCGCGGTGGAGACGGGGCCAGGGGCCCAAGGAGGCCGAGGGGCCTGAGGCTGAGCCTCGGTCAGGAAGGCCTGACCGGCTTGCAGTTTAACGTCTTGCATTGAGGACGGGGATGCAGTTTAAGGTCATGCGGGACCAAGTCGCGGTTTAGGGTCGTGCAGGACCCTCTCGCAGTTTAGGGTCGTGCAGGACCATCTCGTAGTTTAGGGTCGTGCAGGACCATCTCGCAGTTTAGGGTCGTGCAGGACCATCTCGCAGTTTAGGGTCGTGCAGGACCATCTCGCAGTTTAGGGTCGTGCAGGACCATCTCGCAGTTTAGGGTCGTGCAGGACCATTTTTGCCCTAGGCAAAGTATCTCTTGAGGAATTTGGCATTGGTGGGAGGGGTTATACGCTCTCCATCCGTGGTCACCAAAGAGTATGCTCCATTGGGGTAAACCATATGGATGATATATGGCCCTTCCCATTTGGGTTCTAACTAGGGCGGTTTCCTACCGGGAATCATTGGCGCTCGAAGGGCCAATACCAGGTCACCCTGTAGAAAAGAGCGGAGACGAACCTTCTTGTCAAAGGCTCTCGCTATCTTGTCCTGATGCCTTTCCAGATTGTGCAGGGCACGGAGTCGGTTCTCGTCCAGTGCCTCTAATTCAGCTAGATGGATCTCGGCTACCTCATCTGATGTCTGGTGATCATAAACTGCAGTGCGTAGTGATGGCAGCTGGATCTCAATGGGTAGGACGGCCTCAGCTCCATACACCAGGGAATATGGGGTCACCTGGGTAGAGTTGCGAGTCATCGTCCGGTAAGCCCAGAGGGCGTTGGGGAGCTTTTCCGGACAACTCTTCTTGTTCTGACCAACCATCTTCTGTAGAATGTTAGAGAGGGTCTTGTTGAACGCATCGATCTGTCCATTCGCCTGCGCATGGTAGCGGGATGTATGGTTCGACCGGATGTCGTACATAGCGTACTATTTCTTCAATTCAGCTGCTCGTAAGTTGGTGCCGTTATCGGTGAGGACGGCATGAGGGACTCCAAACCGGTGGTTAATTTTGGAGCTCACAAATTCAACGATGGAACGGGCCTTGACCTCTTTGAGCGGAACTGCTTCTGCCCACTTGGAGAAGAAATATGTAGCAGTCAGGATGAACCTACACTGGCGGGCTGTTGCCGGCGGATACGGTCCCACTACATCAAGTCCCCATACAACAAATGGCCAAGAGTACTTGGTGGGGTGGAGGGGTTCTGGCGGCCGATGCAAGAAGTTGGCGTATACTTGGCACGCGTGGAAACTCTTGGCATACCCAATGCAATCGTGGATCATAGAGGGCCAGAAGTACCCTAACCTCCGGATTTGATGGGACAGTTTCGGCCCAGCTTGATGGGCACCACAGGAACCGGCGTGAACTTCTTGCATAACTAGAGGTATCTCTACTCCTTGGATGAAACGGAGGAGGACACCATCGAAACTCCGTTTATAGAGGATCTGCTCAAGACTGGGGCCGCTCTGGAGGGTAAATTGAAGTGCGCGGCGTCGGATTCGCTCGCGTTCGGCCCGGTCGTCCGGGAGCATAACATTTTGGAGATACTCGACAAAAGGTGCTCTCCAGTCGGGGGTGGTTTCAACCACTGCGTCTGACGAACCCGGGACTCCCGATATGGAGGGTCCGACGGTGAGATGACTTACCCGCAGGCTATCACGGTCCTCTTGGGTGATGGGAGCAATGACTCTCCGGTGGGCCACGTGTATGACCAAATCATCTTGCTCGGGTTCTGCGAGCGACGTGGCTAAGCCAGCCAGGGCGTCCGCTTGGCCGTTCTGTGATCGTGGGACATGGGTAACCTCTGGCCGAGAAGAGAACTGGGCCATTAGGAGGAGGGTGTACTCCAGCAATGGTGCAATCTCTGGCTTCCTGACGACGTAGTCGCCATTAACCTATTTGATTACCAGATCGGAATCTCCCTTCACATGTAGATGGGGAACATGGATCTCAAGGGCCAACTCGAGGCCGGTGATGAGAGCATGGTACTCTGCCTCGTTGTTCGTACAACCTTCTAACAAGAGGAACGAGTATGGAAGGACGGCTTGCGCCGGGGTAATAAAAACAATAACCAGACCCACTCTATTGAGCTTGGGGTCGTTGAGCCTTCTACCGGTGGGGCTTCGGGAGGCACCGTCGAAATGCATTTGCCAAACGGGACAGCATGATCGACTGAGAGGATCATCTCGTCGGGGAAATCCAGGTCCAGGGATTGATCCGCGGAGGTTGGATGGGCAGCTAAAAAGTCTGCCAATGCCTATCCCTTAATGGCCTTCTGAGGTATAAACCTGATATCAAACTGCTGTAGAATCACCGCCCACCGTGCTAGTCGGCCAGTCAGCATGGGGCGGTTCCGGATGTACTTCAGCGGATCTACCTCAGAGATCAACTGCACCTCGTGGTTTTGCAGGTAATGTCGCAACTTCTGCACGGCGAAGACAAGCGCAAGGCAGCTCTTTTTGATAGGGGAGTATTTGATCCCCGTATAGAGAAGCATGCAGCTGAGATAGTAGAGACTGTTCTCAGTGCCCTCGTTATTCTTCTGGGTGAGCAGTGCACCGAGGGATCTCTCCAGGGCGGTCACGTAAAGGACCAGCGGATTTTCGGAGACGGGTGGCATCAAGACTGGAGGTTGGAGCAGATACTGCTTGATTTCCTCGAAGGCAATCCGACACTCCTCATCCCATTCGTAGGCAGCGCCTTTCTTCATGATTCGGGAAAAGGTCTTACACTTGCCGGCCAGATTCGCGATGAATCGGCGTATATAGGCTAAGTGGCCTTGAAGGCCTCGGAGCTCTCGAATGTTGCTCGGGGGAGGCATTTGGCTGATGGCCTTGATCTTCTCCGGGTCGATCTCGATACCTCGGTATCTGACAACAAAGCCCAGAAACTTCCTGGAGGTGACCCCGAAGGCACACTTCAGCGGGTTCATCTTCAGGTGACGGGAACGGAGGAAACCGAACACTTTCTCAAGGTCTTTGAGATGGTCCTGGCGCTGGCATGATTTGACTACAAGGTCATCCACATAGCATTCCACCAATGTCCCGAGAATTGGTTTGAATATGCGATGCATGGCCCTCTGATATGTGGCACCTGCATTTTTCAAACCGAATGGCATTACCTGGTAGCAAAAGGTACCCTGGGGAGCCCTGAAGGCAGTGGACTCCTCGTCTTCGGGGGCCATCCGGATCTGGTTATACCCGGAATACCCATCCATGAAAGAGAGGGATTGGAACCCGGTCATGGCGTCAATCAATAGCTCCGTCACTGGGAGTGGTAAGTCATCCTTTGGGCAGTGGCGATTGAGATCGCGGAAGTCGATGCAGACTCTAATCTGCCCATTCTTCTTCCTGACCGGCACAATGTTGGCGAGCCATTTGGGGTACTGGACCTCCTTAATGAAGTTGGCTTTGATAAGGTTGTCAACTTAGGCCTCAACCATAGCACCATGAGATGGGTGCATTTTCCTGGGAGGCTGCTTAAAGCCACGATGTTTTGCCGGGAGGCCCAGACGGTGGACGGCCACTTGGGGATCCAGCCCTGGCATCTCATCGTAACTCCAGGAAAACACATCACGATGCTCTTTGAGGAAGTCCACGTACTGCTGCCGCTCCTCGAGGGACATGTCTGCACTGATCAATGTGGGTCTCGGATCTTCCTTGCTACCAAGGTTCACCTGTTCCAGTTCATCAACCGTGGTAGAGACGCCTTCTTCAAAGGCTGGGGGAGCATCCTCCAAGGCTTCCTCCCCAGCCGTGGGGGGACTTCCTGCGACGGAAGATACTTATGGGCTCTCGAAACCCGAGGGGCAGCTAGTGCCAGCTTGGGCAGCAGCGATCATCACATCAGGAGACTCACTTGTTGTTGAGACCATAACAATGAATGCATTTGATCATATCCCATCTGGCCTTCGGCCTAAGGGGCCACGTTTGATGATATCAAAGCAGTGGTGATGTGTCGTCCTGAGTCGGTTAATTCCAGCCCGGCGGAAGAGACATGTATGGCGCACCGCCGTTGTCATGAGCTTGACGTCCCGGTACCGTACATGGGTAGGAGGTTCCGGGATGACCCGAGCCTGGTTGATGTAGGAGTACGAGGTGATTTTCCGCCGTCGCTTGGACACGGGAACATGCCTTCCTTGCATACCCGAAACAACAAAACATTGCCCCATGTCGGGGGTCGTGGCCTCCGACCGGTGGATCGAGAGGATGTAGGTGTCGTCCATGCTTGCCCAGGGATCAGCTGTGATCGGGGTGGGCTCATCCTCGCTTACCAGGATTTGCTTGTCCTTACTTTTGTAATAACCTGCATCCAGATAGCGGGCCTCACAAGAAGCGAATGGGGACGCGTCTCCTTGGAGCACGCCTACTCGACCGTTGAGCGAGTACTTGAGGCACTGTTGATACGACGAGGGGACCGCTGCATGCAGATGGAGCCATGTCCTACCCATCAATGCGTTGTAGGCGGTGTCCTGAGAAACAACCATGAACTCGGTGCTGGAAATTAAGCCATCGAACTGAGTCTTCAGTCGGATCTTGTCGACTGGGGTTTGCTCTGTCCTATCGTACCCCTAGATCCTGAGGTCAGAGGGGGTCAAATCACCTTCAGACAGACCCAGCTTTCATAGCGTTCGGGTCGGAATTAGGTTGATTCCAGAACCCGTGTCAACGAGGCAGCGGCGGACTTCCATGCCGTTGAAGTGGCCAGTGATATACAGCGGGCGAATGTGCCCCTGTATGGGAGGGTCATCATCTTCACCGGAGAACGAGATAACCGCCTGACATTCGGCGTTTTCAATCATCTCGGTATGGAAGGCTTCCGCAGCTGCTACTTCCATCTCGAACTGGAGGGGTCTCCTTAGGGCCTCGTCAAGTGCCTCGCGCATTTCAGATGACAGGCGCAGGGCCACAAGGATGGAAAGCCTCGCCGGGATTCCGGCCAGGTGCTTCAGAACATCGTACTTTCGTGCCAAACGCGAACCTCTGCTTACAGGAGGTCGTTTGGCATTTGGATGCACAACGGGTCCTGCGGGCTGAACCGGCAATTGACTAGTACTGGGTACGTCCTACTGCCTGCTAGTAGAAGCCTGGAGAGTAATTGTCGGACTAGGATCGGATAGCGGAGGATGGCCTGTAGCCGGGCAAGACTGACTGCGATACGGACGAGGCGGCTCCCCCCGATCCAGTAGCACGAACGGCGGTGGAGGTAGAGCCAAGGGTGTTGGACGGGTTTGCGCGTGGTGAGATCTGCGCTGAGCCTGCTACCTGGTCTCGGTAGCATGCACGGATTGGCCACAAGTGCCTGCTGACGTGCCTCGATGACCGGCGCGATTGCGATTTCGCTAACGTTGACGTCGGCTGGAAACGTTGGGGAGGTCTGCCTGGGGTTCCCCCTCGTCGGGGGTCATATAGGGCTTTACCAGCTCCACGGTGTTAACCGAAGCGTACCCTTGACTGTCACTCGAGGAGTCATCCGCCGCTGGGTGGATCCTGGGAGGAATCCCCATTTCGGGGGGCATAAAGTCGCCGAGAGTGCGGGACGACGACGGCACTGGCGGTGCACGTTGCTTCTTTTTGCGTCGCCGCTGCTTGCCCTTTTGGGCAGAGGTCGACTGTGAAGATGACGCGGAGGCACCGGCTACTTCTTCTGAAGGTTCTGACTGCTTTAGGTGCGCCCGGATGATACCCTAGGCACAGACGACGGTTTTTCGAGCCATCCAGTCGTCATATTTCTGAGATCCGCGGCTAGGGACCTGCTGCCACTCACCTTCGCTGTCGCTGCCGATTTCTGATCCTGCAAAGACTCCTGCCACTTGTGCTGGCGCTGGGCCCAACTTGACTATGTTGTTGTTGACCTGGTCTTGAAGTCAGTCTTTAAACACATAGCATCGCTTAAGGGTGTGCCCCAGGATCTGATGATAAGGGCAGTAGTTGGGGTGATCGGTGAGATGCGCCTCTGCCGGCCTTTTTCACTCAGGCAGACGCACAATCCCTTGCTCTAGAGCACTTCGGAAGTAGCCAGGGACCTAATTTTTGTTGAATGAATAGGTCTAGTACCTTCTTTCCGGATAGGGGGCCCTGGGGTCCTGGTCCTGACGAGGGGCCGGAGGGACCTGCTGAGGAGACGGCACATGGTTATCTCGCCTAGGTGGCGGTGGCGCATTGCGCGTGGGAACCTATCGGTTCTGGGGCGGTCGCTGCTGGGCAGGAGCCTGTGCTTGAGGTGGAGGACCTCTGCGGGGTTGTGGGGGTGGTGCCGCTGGTAGCAATTCCAGCCGCCTCGGGGCTTCTATTTGAGCCACTGCGGCGGGTTCAGCCCTAGCGGCCCTCCTGGATGGGATCATAGGGGGCAGCAAACGTGCCTGACTAGCCTGTTGCAGGGCTTCCTCGAGGCGCTGGGCCTTATCCAAGAAATCTCTGAACCCTCCAGGGTAGTTCTGAGTAATCAAGGAGGGTACCAGCTCTGTCTTGACTTTCCCCACACACATCGTCAGTAATTTCTCCTGAGTCAGTGGCATATCGAGGGAATACGTAAGTCCTTTCCACCGGGCGATGAAGTCTGCAACCCGCTCATCAGGCCTCTGTTTGCACTTGAAGAGGTCCACAATGCTGGTCTTTTGTATGGTGGAGCTGAACTGGTACAAGAACTGCCGGAGAAGATCCTCCCAACCGGTCACCGATCCGATAGGGAGCTTGCTGTACCAGGAGAATGCTGGACCTTCCAATGTCTGTACGAAACATCGGATCTTGGCGGCTTCTTGCTGAGCCGGGGTCCCCAGCATGGGGCCACACCTGGAAGAGAAATGAGCCAAGTTCTGGGGCGGGTCCCCTGTCCCATTAAAGGGAGAGAAAGTGGGGTTCCGAAAACCCGGAGGCGCGGGAATATCATCCACCCACGCGGGATAAGGCTTGCCATCCGGTGGGACCGCAACCTGCCGCGTTTCCAACGCCTCGAGGCGGGCTGTGAGTGCCGCAATAAGGTCCTATCGGTGGGGGTCCCTGTCTTGACGGGGATCCCTAACTACAAGTTCATTTCCAGGTTCTTCAACACGGTAGACGGCTTCAGCCGCTCGTGGGTCAACTGGCTGGATGACCTGCGGGGCGACTGGGGGATCCCGGGTTGGATTCATCAGATTGCCCCGTCGCTCAGGGGGGTTTGGCGAGACGTATCGCGCCCTCTTGCCGTATGTTCCGGCTTCCTCCCTGTCTGCGGCAGTAGCATGATCAGGGTTTCCCGGAGGCATCTCACCGGGGGGAAACTGTTCCTGCCCCTGCTGCCCCGGCCTGGGATTACCATAGTCGGGTCGCCGCTCTGCGGCGCGTTCAGCCAAGAGTTTGTCAACCAGCCTCTTCTGCTCAGCAAGCTGCTGGCGTAACGCGACTTTCTCAGGATCTTCGTCCGTTTTTTGCACAGAGGCGGACGGGTCGGAGTGCTTGACTGTCCCGACGAGCTCCTTACCCTTGTCGGTGTTTCGACTGAGCACCAGCAACTCTGTGGGTACGGGGAGGCCTAGCAGGTTCCTCTGCTAACGGGTAACTCTCCCTGACGGGTCGAGCAGCGGTGGTGCGCCCTCTGGGGGGAAGTCTCCATTAAGGAGTTCCAGTCCGTCTTCCCTATCCACAATGTCGGCCATATGGACCGCGATTCCTCTCGAGTGAATGTCCTCTATGTCGCATAGCGAATCGGGTTGTCGTCGAATAGGATCGAACAGAAGGGCAGCATAGTGTCCCCAACCACGGACTTGCACATGGTGGGTGGCTTCCCTGACGATCTTGTGGAGTGCTTTGAAACTCTGAACGCATTTTCGTTGGAGGGCACTCTGGTGACCTGGCGACTCGGGGTGCTGGGCCACAAGAAGTCCGGCTGCATCGATCAGGCGGCATTGCTCACCGATTTCTTCGAAGTGCTCACGACTTCTGGGGTACACCACCCGTTCATAACGGCGGCGGAAGTGTGTCACCCACAGGGTTCGACAAAATCATCCCACTTCTTCAGGGGTAAGAGACTCGGGTACGTGGAAATTCAGCGCCGCCGTGGGCCAGAACTTCTCCGGGAAGTAATCCGCTGCAAGGATACTCCAAAAGCTCCTAGGCTCGGACTCAGGGTCTGGCCCTGTGTTGCCCCACTCGTCAACCGGGGGCGGCTGAGGAACCAGAAGCGGTACCGAGGCGGACCTTTGGGATAATAAGCTCGACGGTGGTGAATACGGCAAACGAGCTGACTGGCCGCCGAATTCCGGGCCATCCTCCGAAGTATGAGGTGACCTGGCCACGATGTCACGATACGACGGGCTGATAATCACAGCTTCCGGAACATGATCCGCGGCTACCGGCGATAGGTCGTGTCATCGCTCTACCATCGTGGGCCCCCAAAATAACTCTAAGTGATACCTGGTAGAGGTAGAGGGCTTTTCTGGTGACAGAGGCAGTGATTGCGTGGTCGATACCTGCAGAATTCCCAGGATTTCTTCCTCCTGGATGTACCTGCGGAGAGAGACGGGAATCCGGTGGACCTCAAATTCTGGGAGAACGAGGCTGACGCATCTGTTTCCTGCCCCAGTCCTTGATACAGACGAGCGGGGAGAAGGTTCCATCGCTGAATCGCATTCCGCTTCCAAATCGGAGAAGCGGGCAGGTTTGATCTCCACCTGGGCCTTCCCAGGATTCTTCTTGTGGCGGTGACGACCCGCACTTCTGCCCCTGGGTAGCTCTTCGGGACAGGGTTGACCCCTATCAGGCAGCCTCCGGGCGGCGCTGCCGCCGTGGCGGAGAGGGCCCCCACCCGAGACAGCCGGGGTGCGAGGGGCACCAGGGCAAATGTCGAAGGGTACATGGGGAGGACCTCCATGAACAGTACCCATGTGGGCGGGGCCTCTGTTGGAACTGGAAGGAGCATGGGGAAGACCTCCATGGTCGATGCGAGTGGAGCGAGGCCGACCTTCACACCTCGAGTTGCTGGGGCAAGGAGGACCTCCTCCGGTTGCAGAGAGGATGTAGGGAGGCCCCCACGTTGGAGAAGGACCGGATGGACGGTGCCTTCAGAAGGATGGACTCCATACCCTGTACAGTGGGCGCGGGAAATGTTTCCGTGCTGAGCGTCACTGCCGCGGGGTAGGTCTTCCTGCAGGATGGGGGCAGCAGGAGGCATGCCTCCATGACGAACCTCAGAGCAGGGAAGGCACACGCTCTGTGGAGTAGTGGTACGGGGAGGACCTCCGTACGGGGTGGCATCACCGCGGGTTAGCTCGCGGCGATCACCACTTGGGCCTGCAACCCGGAGAGTCAACCCAGCCTGCCCATGGGGCGGTTGGGGTCTCAATATTGGTTGGGCGAAGGGGTGCCCCTGTTCAATGTACGCGGGGGCTTCATAATGCACGTCGGCGGTGGCTCGGGCCACTGTAGCTGTCGACGTGGACGCGCCTGAGAGAGCGTTCTCAGCCCGGGCCCGACGCTGAAGTCGGGTCAGGAGGGCCGGTGCAGGTGGTGCAGGGACGTAGTCTGCCTGTTCTTCCTGCGGGGCCGGACGGCGGCGCTGACGCGGCCGGACGGGAGCTGTCGCCTGGGGGCCCCAGGTCGGGGCCCTGAGCGGACTGAGCTGGACAACGCCTACCTCTTCAGCGTAAGGCGAGGAGTCGTCAAGGCGTTCCGGGGATAAGCTCCCGAAACGGTTGAATGTCGGGGTGGGGAGCAGGGGCTCCCTGCGCGGCCTGTTAGGGCGGTGTTGACGGCGGGGCCTGGAGGCCTCCAGGTCCAGGCGGGCCATATCTTGGGTTGGGATGACCCCTTCTTCCTCGTACCTGCGCACGAGGCTGTTGATCACCCTTCGTTGGATGACCTCTGATGGGGAAAGGGGACGTGGGTGTCCCGTATTCCGTGACGTGGCAGCCATCGTGGCGGTAGTGGCGCCACGTGGGGTGGCCGTCGTGGTGTTGCCCCTTCCCCTGTGTGGGCGAGGAGCGGATGGTGACCGTATCTCCGCAATAGCAACCTGGTTCCTGAGAAACGATGGGATCAACTCATCAGTACTGAGAGGAAAAGGATTGACAGCCAGTGCCCCAGCGTTCTTCCATCCTCCATGTCTGTGAGAAGGATCCACGCCAACACGCTGCAGAGTGGAGTGCCCCACGTTCTACTACCCCGACTTCCGGTGAGTTTCACGACAGGACCGCTATTTGCTTGGCGGGACCAGGCACCGGATATCTGGATCCGGTGACACGTTAATCTACTGGTGTCTCGAAGGCTACTAATCTCCATGCTGAGGAGAAGACTTTCACGTCGGGTTCACTATTTCTGTTTCCGACGCTTTCGCCGGGGCGCACGCATCCGTCCGTGGAGGACGCGCTGCCTGTTGCCCCGCATTCCCGCTTTCCAAAGGCGGGCGGCATTCGCTCCTTATTCAGGGACGTCTGCTCCTTGATCGAAACAGGATGATGGGATGTCGGTTCTTCCTCATGTGGATTCCTCCTCATAACTTATCACCTAGTACGGTTCTCCCTTATAGATTTAATACGTAGTTCGTGAAACTCTTCCCAGTTCCATGTTTCCATGGATGCAGGTTAATTACACTGCTTCTGTCGGGACATTCCAAAGGGTCCAGTCAGGGAAGCAACCTTCGGTCAGGGGAGTAGTCACGTTGAGGCATCAGTAGCGTGTATGGATGCTGGGGTACCTAGCATGTCTGTCTGTTATCCTTGACCACAAGGCTTCTCGAGGGCGTGGAAGCCCGAGGCATCCCACATCGAGCGCGGGTAATTACATGTCATAGACACATATCTGAGGTTTTCCTTAGCTTCCCGTGTTCAACACAGGGTATGACGCGAGTTTAACTTCCAGCGGAGACGGATCAACTCAACCAGAGCATTAGCTAGGATAGATCGGATTGAGGGATCCTCGAAGGGATATCAATACCGGGGCCAGCCTATGGGCGACTGTGAAAAAGAGCGTACCGACCTGGTCTCACCGGGATAAGACGGTCCGGGCGAGAATCAGAACAGGTGGTGGGTTGATGAATGGAGTGGAAGGAGAGTGAAATGGGACCATCGCTGGGGGCGACAGTGAAGTTGGTCTTGAGCCTTGACGAGGCTTCCTACATATCCTCGTGGCAGGGAATCAAAGTCCGCGTAGTTCGGGATGGTGCTGGTAAACCGACGTGAAGTTGGACCTTGGTCCGATGGGCATCGTCAGCGTACCGACGTGAAGGTGGACCTTGGTCCGATGGGCATCGTCAGCGTACCGACGTGAAGGTGGACCTTGGTCCGATGGGAGTTGGGCTTGAACCTCTGGGAGGATTCCTACGTACCATGCCTTGACATGGATCAAAGACCTCGTAGTTCGGGGTGGTCACAACGGCTTACCATTGGACCGAAATGCAGTTTAATGTCGTGCTGGGCGGGAGTGTGCAGTTTAACGTCATGCTGGACGCGGGTGTGACCTGACGTGAAAGTAGAGTCGTGAGTCCACCAGTGGTGGGGTTTAAACCTCGTAGAGGCTTCCTACGTACCATGCCTTGACATGGATCAAAGACCTCGTAGTTCAAATGGGGTGTCGGTGAACTGACGTGAAAGTAGAACTTGGTCCACTATTGGTGGGCTTGAACCTCGTGGAGGCATCCTATGTAACATGCCTTAACACGGATCAAAGTCCTCGTAGTTCAGGTGGTGGGTCGCAATGGCTTACCACTGGACCGGAATGGGACCCGACGTGAATGAGCGACAGGTGGGCTTGAACCTCGTGGAGGCTTCCTACGTACCATGCCTTGACATGGACCAAAGTCCTCGTAGTTCGCTAAGATGGAGGGTTCATATAAGGACCCGCACTTATTTCATACATAATCTTGAATTTATTCAAGAAAACACTTCATTTTACATTGAGGATCTTTTCAAGTTTAGAGCTTTAGAGAATTAAGACAAAATATTCACAACATTACACATTGTTACATAGTGGATACCATAAAATCAGTTTCCATTTTCCTCAGAATATAAAACATTAAAACATAAAACAAGACTCCTTGACAATTCTTCAACATTTAACATGTCTTCCTTCCTTGTATTATTCATCCATTAACCTGTGAAAAATCATTTAAAAACTTGGGATGAGCACAAAAGCTCAGTAAGGTATGAAACAGAAGGAAAAATCTCATTAGTCCATGAATACACAAGACATATGAAAACATTTTCAAAATACACGATTTACACCCATAAAATCTTACTTTGTGTAACATGAGATTTACACAAGATCCACACAAACATAATTATAATCATAGAGGTATATTGGGGCATTACTTACATAATCTTGTAACCATCTTGGCTACCTTAAAATTTGTAACCCTCACGGCTACCTTACTTTGTGTAACCATCACAGTTACACTTGGAGTAACCATACGGCCGACCTCCAACTTACTCATACCCAATGCATTGGAGGGAAATATAGGTCCCACCCTTCATCATAAACAATGCCCAATAGCCAAAACATAATCATTCAACATAAATAATAGCATAAAAACATTGCCTTTGAATCTTATAAAACAGAATTTTAAAAGAGGATTTTAGAAGAAAAGTCCCTTATAAACATCATATACTTGAAGTGATACTTAATTGAGTGGATGGAATATGTATATAATCTGTAAATACACATAATTAAACATAATATAAACAGAACCCATCACACAAACAATTTAAATAGCACATAAATTATAAAGTAGAAGGTTAACCCAAAGAATGGAAATCGGGTTAAGAATTCCCTTACCTTGGGCTTGTCCTACTTCAAAATTGTTTGAACCTCCTGTATAATGGTTAAAGGAGTGTTAATAGGATTTTAAAGAAACGTGTTCATGTTTATAACATCTTATATGGTCATTTCATAACCTCATTTCACCCCTTATTTGTTAGTATTTTGTTCCTTGCATTATTTCGGGTGAGTTCTTTTGTGATTTTCACAATCGGTTCATGATGAATCGTTCTTGTTGATTGGAGGTGAAACTCCAGAATTGGAATGGAGTATTATTTACATAATTCCAGTACCATAAATTATACCATTCATCACTTTGGTGCTTTATATGATGATGATTTATAAGTTAAAACATTAATTATGTTCGTTTAGATAATTTAAGTGGTTCTTTGATAATTACAATTTCATTTAGTCTTATAAGTTTGAATCATGAGTACAAAAGAATTACAGAACCTTATATGATTCATAAAACATATATTATAACCTGGTTCAACCATATAAATGGTTTCATGACCAGACTTGAAATAATTAATGGATATTGAAAATACATCGTCCATGATATCGGTAATTCGACACAAATGGACAATGTTTTTTGATTCTTTAAATAAGTGAAAGAGGAGAGGAATAATGATTTGTAATTTTCCATAAACATGAAAACATCCAGAATATACATGATTCTGGAGATTTCATGCCTCTTGGATAAGAGGGGGTGAAGAAAGAAGTGGAAGGTATCATGAAATAAAGAAAACATGAGAAATTTCTTACAAAAAATTCGGCAGCCTAACGGCGCCTCTAAAAATTTCATAAAAACAAGATTGATGAGAGGAATGGAATATCTCATCAATCATACAAAATTTGGACAGTAAGGGAAATATTAAATGAAATATCCCAACAAAAGACAAAGGGAAAGGAAGAGAATAACATAAAATGGATGGAAAGAATGAAAAAGAAAGAGGATGTTTACCTCTTGATCTCTTCTCCTTGAGATCCTTCTTAAGGGCTTTGATTTTGGTCTTTTGGTGAGACCAGCAGCTCTAGGACGTGGGGAAGAAGATTGAGGAGGGAATTTGGCAGAAATTAGACAATGCTCAAGGCTTGAGAGGTGTGGGAGGAAGAGGGGAGTGGGGGTGGTATTTATAGTGGGGGAGGGGAGGTATTTTAGATTATTTTAATTATTATTATAATATTTTTATCAAGACTATGAATAATCTCAAATCAAGTGGCCTTAATTAGTGAAAATATCATGTGATTTCGAAGCAAGTGTCCTTGCATCACTTATGATGTCATAAATAGTGCATTTTTACTGATAAATTGATTATACGGTATTTTACCGTATTTCACTATTCACCGAAAATTCAAGAGTTTCAGAAAAATACCAAAAATTTACCCCAACCATTTTTCGACGTGTAGAATTCAAAAATGAACTCAATTTTTCAAAAATAATTTTCTAAATATTATTAATTTAATTTTAAAATAAGGTCACAGTTAATTCGAAAAATAACAAAATTGAAGTGCAATTAGTTTTATGTGACATTGGAAAATTAATTAAGATCCCATTATCCTATTGCCATGGGAAAATAAAATAATAATATTATTTACTATTCATGAGGTCATATTACTATTCATATTACTATTCATATTACTATTCATAAGGGCATGTTACTATTCACCAAAAAAACAAGTTTGTTCCATCAGACTCTAAATAACATACCGAACACAATTGTAGATGACAGTTTCTTGAAATTCAAAACATAGAAGAAATAAAATTATGTTTAAAGGATACTTATAAATATATACATTAAACAAAATTTCAAGCATTTTCAATTTATTTTTAGAAAACCTTGGGATGTTACATTATCCCCACCTTCTTGAAATTGCGTCCTCGCAATTTTATTTACTTATTAAACAACTGAGGGTATTTTTCCCTCATAGCATTTTCAGACTCCCATGTTGCTTCTTCAACCATGTGGTTTCTCCACAAAACCTTTACCTGGTGGATTACCTTATTCCGCAATACCTGTTCTCTTCGATCAAGAATCTGAACCGGTTTTTCTTCATAAAAAAGGTTCTCTGCTAGCTGAACTTCTTCCGGCCTCAAGACATGTGATGAATCTGGAACATACTTTCTCAACATCGAAACATGAAAAACATTGTGTACCTGAAACAAGCTCGGAGGCAAAGCTACGCGGTACGCAACTGTTCCAACTTTATCCAAGATTTCAAAAGGACCGATGAACCGTGGACTTAGTTTCCCTTTCTTACCGAAACGCATCACACTTTTCCAAGGAGATATTTTAAGGAAAACATGGTCACCTACCTTGAAAGAGAAGTCTTTCCTTCTATTATCTGCATAACTTTTCTGCCTGCTTTGAGCTATCCTCATGTGTTGCTGGATCATCCTCACTTTCTCAGCCACTTCCTCTACTAATTCTGGCCCCATCAACTTTCTTTCACCGACTTCATCCCAAAACGCAGGAGTCCGACACCGCTTTCCATACAAGGCCTCAAAAGGTGCCATCTGAATACTGGAATGGAAACTGTTATTATAAGAAAACTCAACTAATGAAAGATGCTGATCCCAACTTCCCTGATAGTCCATTGAACAAGCTCGAAGCATATCCTCCAAAGTTTGAATCGTTCGCTCTGACTGCCCATCTGATTGAGGATGAAAAGCTGTACTGAAATTCAACTCTGTGCCCAAAGACTTCTGAAGTCCCTTCCAAAATTTAGAAGTGAACCTGGGATCTCGGTCAGACACAATGGAAAGAGGAACTCCATGTAACCTGACAATCTCTTTGAGGTACAATCGAGAAAGCTGATCTAATGTCATTGTATCTCGAATAGAAAGAAAATGAGCAGACCTTGTTAGTCGATCAACAATAACCCATATCGCATTGTTACCTCGAGAAGTCTTTGGTAGTCCCACCACAAAATCCATGGATATATTCTCCCATTTCCATTCTGGCACCGGCAAAGGCTGAAGCATCCCCTTCGGTAACTGTCGCTCTGCTTTAACCTGCTGACATGTCAAACATTTCATTGTAAAATCAGCAATATCTCTTTTCATCCCATTCCACCAGTAATACTCTCGAAGGTCTCTGTACATCTTAGTACTTCCAGGATGAACAGAAAATGGAGAACTATGAGCTTCACACAACAATTCTTTCTTCAGCTGGGAATCACAAGGCACACACAACCTTTTTCCAAACCTTAAAACACAATCTTTATCAAGATTAAATTCTGGAAACTTACCCATTTTAACCAATTCTACCTTTTTCTGTAGCTCACAGTCTTCCCTCTGCGCTTTCATAATTCTGTCTGACAACGAAGACTGCACTGAAACCTGAAACAAAACAGATATATTCCCTGCACCAACAACTTCCAAGCCAAAATTTATCAAATCATTAATCAAGGGATCACGTTCCAAACGTAGCATGGTTAATGATGCATGATTTTTCCGACTTAAGGCATCCGCTACTTTGTTTGCTTTTCCAGGATGGTAATTAATCGTGCAGTCATAATCCTTTATCAGTTCTAGCCATCTTCTCTGCCTCATGTTTAATTCCTTCTGAGTGAATATATACTTAAGACTTTTATGGTCAGTATATATTTGGCATTTGATTCCGTATAGATGATGCCTCCATATTTTCAAAGCAAAAACCACAGCTGCCAATTCCAAATCATGTGTGGGATAATTCAGCTCATGAGGTTTAAGTTGTCTCGAGGCATAGGCAATTACCTGATCATTCTGCATCAAAACACAACCAAGTCCCTTCAAAGAAGCATCACTGTAGATGACAAACTCACCATTCCGGGAAGGTAAGGCCAAAACTGGAGCATTCACCAATCTCTTCTTTAGTTCCTGAAAACAAACATCACATTCCTCTGTCCAAACAAATTTAACCCCTTTCCGTGTTAACTTAGTTTTTGGGCTAGATAACCGTGCAAAGTTCTTAACAAAGCGTCGGTAATAACTTGCTAAGCCCAGAAAACTACGAATCTCTGTAACATTTGTGGGTCTTGGCCATTCATCAACTACTTTTGTTTTGGCAGGATCAACTGTTATTCCATCCTTATTTACAATGTGCCCAAGAAAAGAAATCTGTTGCAACCAAAAATCACACTTGCTGAATTTTCCATATAGTTTCTTTTCTTTTAAAGTTTGTAAAACAACCCTTAGATGTTTTTCATTCTCCTCTTTATTTTTAGAAAAAACCAGAATGTCATCAATAAATACCACCACAAACTTATCCAAGAACTCATGAAATACTCTATTCATAAGATTCATGAATACAGCAGGTGCATTAGTTAACCCAAATGGCATAACAAAAAATTCATAATGCCCATATCTAGTACGAAAGGCTGTTTTCGGGATGTCATCCTCCTTCACCTTCAGCTGATGGTATCCGGATCTCAAGTCAATCTTGGAAAAGTACTGAGCTCCCTGGAGCTGATCAAACAAGTCATCAATATGAGGCAAAGGATACTTGTTTTTAACAGTGATGTTATTCAAAGCTCTATAATCAATGCAAAGTCTCATGGAACCATCTTTCTTTTTAACAAACAAAACAGGGGCTCCCCATGGTGAAGTACTGGGACGAATGAAACCTTTGACAAGCAAATCCTGCAACTGACATTTCAATTCAAGAAGTTCTATTGGAGCCATACGATATGGGGGTTTTGAAATTGGCTTAGCATCAGGAACTAAGTCAATTGTGAATTCAACTTCTCGTTTAGGTATGACACTGGGTAACTCCTCAGGAAAAACATCAAGGTATTCATTTACCACTGCCACATCATTGATTTGAATAGTTCCCTTGTTTTCAACAATATGAGCTAGATAACTTTCATTTCCATCTTTCAGTAGTTTCTCAGCTTCTTGATATGTTATCAATTGTATGGGTTCATTCTTGTATACAAACTGAAACTCTTTCTGAAAAACAACTTCTTTAGCTCTACAGTCAATCTTAGCATGATAACCAGAAAGCCAGTCCATCCCCAGAATAACTTCAAACTCGACTAAGGGTAAAACAACAAGGTTTGCAGGTAAAGTCTTTCCACATACCACAATAGAAATATTCTTATAATTCCTCTTTTCTATAACATTTCCCCCTGGTGTTTTAACAACAAGTTCGGGTATCATTTTTTGAGGTGATATTTCCAATTTACTAGAAAATTTCTCAGAGATGAAGGAATGTGTAGACCCCGTATCAAACAAAACTTTAGCAAAATCTGAGTGAACAAACAAAGTACCTGATACAACTTCATTGGATGGCCCAACATCTGCTGACGTAGTCGCAAAGGATCTCCCTACACCTTTCTGCTTGTAGTCTGGCTTCTTTGCATCATTTGGATCCCTCTTTGGACAGGCATTTGCATAGTGACCCATCTCACCACATTTAAAACACTTTACAGTTTGCTTATCAGGATTAGTCTTTGGATCATTTTCATTGCAATCTCGGGCCATATGTCCAAACTTACCACATTTAAAACACTTCCCAGTTTTGATAAGACATTCCCCAGGGTGCTTCTTGCCACACTTTTCACATACTGGAAACTGTATTTTCTTACCATCAGATTTCATTGGTTGATTCTTACCCATTGCTTTCCAATTTGACCTCTTCTTATCTTTGTTTCCAAATTGCATGTGATCGTCAGCAAACTCCATCTCTACCCTCTCAGCACATCGGACAAGTTTCTCGTAACTTTTGAATTCACGGGAGGCCAACGCCCTTCGATACCTTGGCTTCAATCCTGAGTAAAAGCGGTTGATTTTGCTATCGAGATCCAGAATAAGATTCGGAGCATACCTCGCCAGTCGGGTGAAGTTCGCCTCATACATAGCCACTGAATCTTCCTCCTTTTGTTTCAGTTCAAGGAATTGTTTCTCCATTCTAAGTCGCACCACCTTAGGAAAATATTTTTCAAGAAAAAGACTTTTAAATTCATCCCATACTAAGGCATCAAAATCCTCTCTACCCCTGATATTCCTTACCATTGACCACCACTGATCAGCTTCCCCTTCAAAACGATAAATGGCAAGACTTACCTTTTGATTGTCTGAACATCCCATAACATCAAATATCTTTTCAAGGGCCTTAATCCATCCTTCTGCTGCCACTGGGTCAGAAGATCCACTGAATGCAGGAGGATGTTGTCTCATAAAATGTTCCACCACTGTCATGTTCCGTTGGGGTACATCTATTTGTACTCTTGCATGGATGCCACCACCATTTATTGCCTGTGTTAGCTGAGCCATTACTGTCACAAACTGCTCGGTTCCAATCCCTACCATTCCGGGCTGTTGATCAGGAAGGATGTCATTCTGTCGGTGCCTATCCTCTTCAGCATCCATGTTCCTTCTGCGGACAACCATTCTAAACAAACATTTCTTAGATGAAGCAACATGGTAATCTTTAAATGCTATAACAAATTAAACATAGGGTGATAATTATTTATGGTTTTCTATTAGCATCACCTTAACCCCTAAAGTCATCTAAACCATCCTCTGATACAAACTATAAGGACCCGCACTTATTTCATACATAATCTTGAATCTATTCAAGAAAACACTTCATTTTACATTGAGGATCTTTTCAAGTTTAGAGCTTTAGAGAATTAAGACAAAATATTCACAACATTACACATTGTTACATAGTGGATACCATAAAATCAGTTTCCATTTTCCTCAGAATATAAAACATTAAAACATAAAACAAGACTCCTTGACAATTCTTCAACATTTAACATGTCTTCCTTCCTTGTATTATTCATCCATTAACCTGTGAAAAATCATTTAAAAACTTGGGATGAGCACAAAAGCTCAGTAAGGTATGAAACAGAAGGAAAAATCTCATTAGTCCATGAATACACAAGACATATGAAAACATTTTCAAAATACACGATTTACACCCATAAAATCTTACTTTGTGTAACATGAGATTTACACAAGATCCACACAAACATAATTATAATCATAGAGGTATATTGGGGCATTACTTACATAATCTTGTAACCATCTTGGCTACCTTAAAATTTGTAACCCTCACGGCTACCTTACTTTGTGTAACCATCACAGTTACACATGGAGTAACCATACGGCCGACCTCCAACTTACTCATACCCAATGCATTGGAGGGAAATATAGGTCCCACCCTTCATCATAAACAATGCCCAATAGCCAAAACATAATCATTCAACATAAATAATAGCATAAAAACATTGCCTTTGAATCTTATAAAACAGAATTTTAAAAGAGGATTTTAGAAGAAAAGTCCCTTATAAACATCATATACTTGAAGTGATACTTAATTGAGTGGATGGAATATGTATATACTCTGTAAATACACATAATTAAACATAATATAAACAGAACCCATCACACAAACAATTTAAATAGCACATAAATTATAAAGTAGAAGGTTAACCCAAAGAATGGAAATCGGGTTAAGAATTCCCTTACCTTGGGCTTGTCCTACTTCAAAATTGTTTGAACCTCCTGTATAATGGTTAAAGGAGTGTTAATAGGATTTTAAAGAAACGTGTTCATGTTTATAACATCTTATATGGTCATTTCATAACCTCATTTCACCCCTTATTTGTTAGTAGTTTGTTCCTTGCATTATTTCGGGTGAGTTCTTTTGTGATTTTCACAATCGGTTCATGATGAATCGTTCTTGTTGATTGGAGGTGAAACTCCAGAATTGGAATGGAGTATTATTTACATAATTCCAGTACCATAAATTATACCATTCATCACTTTGGTGCTTTATATGATGATGATTTATAAGTTAAAACATTAATTATGTTCGTTTAGATAATTTAAGTGGTTCTTTGATAATTACAATTTCATTTAGTCTTATAAGTTTGAATCATGAGTACAAAAGAATTACAGAACCTTCTATGATTCATAAAACATATATTATAACCTGGTTCAACCATATAAATGGTTTCATGACCAGACTTGAAATAATTAATGGAAATTGAAAATACATCGTCCATGATATCGGTAATTCGACACAAATGGACAATGTTTTTTGATTCTTTAAATAAGTGAAAGAGGAGAGGAATAATGATTTGTAATTTTCCATAAACATGAAAACATCCAGAATATACATGATTCTGGAGATTTCATGCCTCTTGGATAAGAGGGGGTGAAGAAAGAAGTGGGAGGAATCATGAAATAAAGAAAACATGAGAAATTTCTTACAAAAAATTCGGCAGCCTAACGGCGCCTCTAAAAATTTCATAAAAACAAGATTGATGAGAGGAATGGAATATCTCATCAATCATACAAAATTTGGACAGTAAGGGAAATATTAAATGAAATATCCCAACAAAAGACAAAGGGAAAGGAAGAGAATAACATAAAATGGATGGAAAGAATGAAAAAGAAAGAGGATGTTTACCTCTTGATCTCTTCTCCTTGAGATCCTTCTTAAGGGCTTTGATTTTGGTCTTTTGGTGAGACCAGCAGCTCTAGGACGTGGGGAAGAAGATTGAGGAGGGAATTTGGCAGAAATTAGACAATGCTCAAGGCTTGAGAGGTGTGGGAGGAAGAGGGGAGTGGGGGTGGTATTTATAGTGGAGGAGGGGAGGTATTTTAGATTATTTTAATTATTATTATAATATTTTTATCAAGACTATGAATAATCTCAAATCAAGTGGCCTTAATTAGTGAAAATATCATGTGATTTCGAAGCAAGTGTCCTTGCATCACTTATGATGTCATAAATAGTTCATTTTTACTGATAAATTGATTATACGGTATTTTACCGTATTTCACTATTCACCGAAAATTCAAGAGTTTCAGAAAAATACCAAAAATTTACCCCAACCATTTTTCGACGTGTAGAATTCAAAAATGAACTCCATTTTTCAAAAATAATTTTCTAAATATTATTAATTTAATTTTAAAATAAGGTCACAGTTAATTCGAAAAATAACAAAATTGAAGTGCAATTAGTTTTATGTGACATTGGAAAATTAATTAAGATCCCATTATCCTATTGCCATGGGAAAATAAAATAATAATATTATTTACTATTCATGAGGTCATATTACTATTCATATTACTATTCATATTACTATTCATAAGGGCATGTTACTATTCACCAAAAAAAACAAGTTTGTTCCATCAGACTCTAAATAACATACCGAACACAATTGTAGATGACAGTTTCTTGAAATTCAAAACATAGAAGAAATAAAATTATGTTTAAAGGATACTTATAAATATATACATTAAACAAAATTTCAAGCATTTTCAATTTATTTTTAGAAAACCTTGGGATGTTACAGTTCAGGGTCGGTGTTCACTCTAATCCCACGTGAGTCATGCTCGGTGTGAGAAACAAGAGGTTGCAAGGACCTGACGATCACGTCGCGAAGGGTGCGTCCATGAGAAGCGAAGAGGGGCTTACGCATTGGGTGGCCCATGGTGTTGGGACTTACTCCAGGATTGAGGCCCATATGGGGGTACCTCGTTCCCTATCACTCCCTATACTGACCTTGGTAGTGGGGAAGTACAGAGATGCACGGGTGCAATCATCCGTATGAAAGGTTAGGGGATTACGCTCTAAGGCAGCCCTTCCCCTGTGAACATACACCACTCCGACAAGGAGGATCTCATTCCATGTGCGGAAGAGTTCCATTCCCGTGGAGACGGGTGGTGTAAAAAATGTTCGAGCTGGGGGGACCCTTCATGAGGGAGACGAGGTTGGGTCACAGTTTAACGTCATGTGTTGAGGACGTGGTGCTTGGCAGTTTAACGTCATGCAGCTCGGACGAAGTGGGTTCACTCCACACCCCTAGGACATACATAACTGGTACCCTCTGGTCCTTGGGGAAGGGAAGGTGCCGGTAAGGCCATGGTAAAGGGGGGTCGTGGGACGAACCATCGAGGGGTCCACGTTAGCGTGGCTATGCGAAGAAGCAATAGCCGTTAGCGTGCCTATGCGAAGAAGCATTAGAAGAAGCAACGCTATGGGAGGTATTGTCCATGGGACTTTGAAATCTCATCGTGCAAACCTGGAGGGTCGCACGGGAAGAGGAATCGCTCAGTAGAGAAGTTTTCTTTGCGAAGTAGGGTGCCTTGGCCTTAGCATGGGGAATAGGTGCGAGTGGAAGGCGCTTCGCGAAGTGGAACAGTGTTCACGGAGAACTGCCTCGCGAAGAAGGGGTGCCTCGCGAAGCAGGGTCCTGCGAAGCAGTGTGCTTCGCGAAGTGGAGCGGTCCTGCCTTACCATAGAGATCACTCGTATGGGTTGGGTGTTTCACGAAGCACAAGTGCTCCGCGACTGCCCGGGTTCCCTTGGGAATCCCCTTCCTCCGCGAACGCCCTTGAGCTTCGCGAAGGGCATCCCTCCCGGAAGAGGGGCTCAAAACGAGACAAAGCAGAGTCATCTCGCGAAGTAGAAATAACTCGCAGAGCTCATGATTCCCGGGGAAAAGCGTGCTTCGCGATTCGGGAGAGGAGAAGCCGAAGGGTCGGATTGTCCGTCATCGGGACTCAGGGGGAGTCCAGTATTTATAGGGAAGGGGCGCCGCGAAGCAGGGCTCGCGCGCCGTCTCTGGTGCTTCGCGGCGGCTCGCGAACGTCAAACGCGTTCGCGGAGCATCACCGCCTCCGGTGCTTCGCGGCGCCGCCATGGTAGGGGCGCTTCGCGGCGGAGCTTCGCGGCGGCGCTCCGCGACGGAGCTTCGCGAGGCAGCGCGCCAGCCTTTTTCGTTCCTTTATTTCGGGCCATATTTTTGGCGCCAACAAATGCCCCCCCTCAGACTTGGAGCCGCGGAGGGCGAAGGGTCGATGTATGAGGGATAATCGCTAAAATTGTCGGTGGTTCGCGATGCAGCATCGCGAAGGGGCCCCGCGATGCTCGCCAGGGCCGTAGATCCGGACGCGCCGCGATGCTTTGCGCGAGTGAGGCGTGCCGCGATGCTCCGGGGTCGCCGCCTATAAATAGGGGGTCCGCCCTCTTTTGTCTTTATGTGCCTTCCTTGTCTTTTTGTGCTCTCGACTTCGCGAAGCTCCGCGTACTCCGCGACAGCCCTCCGCGAATCGAGCTTCGCGGCGAACCGCGGGTCTCCGACTCCGCGTCTGCGCTAGGCGAACTTCTTGTCGGCCTTGGCCAGACTTCGCGGCTTGGTCTCGCGACCGATCTTCTCGATCCGTCTACGCGATCGAGCTTCGCGGTCGAGCTTCGCGATCCATCCGAAAGAATCCTTTTCTGAGGGCCAGAATTAAAATGGCTCATCAAGAAGCTGTCTTGGGGGTCCTCGTAGATACTGCTCGTCTAGATGAGATGGCCAACCGGCCAGGCTTGGGGGAAATGGTTCGGAGCCACTCGGACCACACTTCTTTGACAGATCTGCTGTCAGAAGGTCAGAAGTATTATCCGTAGTGCAAGAAACTGCCGTTGTACGGCTTCGGGCTGAGGGATGACGTCTTCATCCCTGAGGTGAGATGGGATGAACCAGCTTGCTGGTTCAGGAGCACACGGTGCCAGCACCAATGGTTCAGGGAGGCCGATGGTCATGCGCGGGAGGATTTCACACCCATCACCGCTGACTGTCTCTACAACCATGTGAATGATATCGACGGGAGGCCACTGCAACCAGAGACGTCCCCTCCTCTCTACCGCACCATACTGATGGCGGCTCTGCAGGATCCGAAGAAGGGATGGTCCGATGAGTGGGACCTGCGTCATGGAGGCAACTTTACCGACGACTGGGCCTGGGCCTACTGGGTAGGTGCCTCATGCGAGGAGTTCAGGGCCGAACTAAGGAGAGTGGGATTGTATGAGGAGGCATGGGCCTCCCTGTTCCACATTTACCAACCAAAGCAGCTGATGCCGGAACTGTTGAGTAGATGGTCGTCCAGGACCAACACTTTTCACCTTCATCACGGGGAGGTGGACATCAGCCTGTGGGATGTCCACCAGGTTTCTGGGGTCCCGATCATGGGGTCCATGTATGAGGAGTTCCTCCCCGTTGCCAGCGCATGGGGAGATGCGGAGAAAATGCCACGACTGGCGTCGACACTGATGGCACTTGTCCCTGGAGAGGACAAGGAGGCAGTGAGGGACGTCCACTTCAGGAGGTGGTTCAAATGCTTCCTGAATTTCCCAGAGAATCGAGAGTTCCCTCCAAGGCCTCGAACATGTCCA
Source organism: Viscum album (assembly GCA_963277665.1). Taxonomy (NCBI): domain Eukaryota; kingdom Viridiplantae; phylum Streptophyta; class Magnoliopsida; order Santalales; family Viscaceae; genus Viscum; species Viscum album. The sequence continues at coordinate 766,986,457 of OY728150.1, forward strand.
AGGGCGGCCCAACGGGGCAAGGGGCACTCGTATTGGCGGGTCTTGGAGGACAGCCAATGGAAGACTTGGGGTTTCAGCGTCAGCACTGAACAACAGCCGATAGTCAGGCTGGCGGTGTTCATCGCGGCTCTCATCTGTGGCTGGATCCTACCCGTGAGAGATACAAGCATGGGGGTACGACCCAGCTCGTTCATCATGGCGTCGATGTTGGCCATGGGGCAGCGGGTCAACCTGGGGATCCCGATGCTCACCAAACTGTACAGAATGCTGCGGCATATTAGCGAGGGCAAGAAGCCACCAAGAATATGCGGGCCCTTCCACCTCCTGTATGGGTGGATCGCAGCGCATATCAGGGGGATTTATGAGTATCCAAACCCCATTTCGCCGCCGGGATCGGACTTTCGCCCCTCCATTCTGAACGCAGTTGGGAGCTTCCCATTCAAACTGGCCGTTCCAATGGTGCTGAATCGGGTGTGGAGGGCGGATGAGTTCAATTTCGATCCCTTCCCGTTGCCAACGGGGATGCTTACTGATTACGGGCGGGGAACGGAAGAACATCGGGCTTACCTTCTGGCCTTCAGAGGTGGAGTTTTGGTGGCTCGGATAGATCGTGAGCAAATCTGTGAACCATACACCCCGCATCGTTTTGCGAGGTAGTTCCGGTGCCTCAAGCGGCTGACCCCACAGGTCTACTGGGAGGTGCGCCACGAGGAGCACCCGTGTGTGATGAGGCAGCTGTGGCTCATGTTCACACGCAAAGATGGAAAGATGCGGATTGCATTGCCTACATCCACCGCCGCCTTCGGATTAGTGAAGGAGTACGCCATCAGTTGGGAGGCCGCTTATCCGGGGGAGATGCTGAAGCAGCCAACGATCCAGGTTGGTGACGGTGGGCCTCCTCCATCTCGAGGTCGAGGTCGGAGGGAAGCTAGGGCCGCTCGTGGTAGCGAGGCTGTGATGACGACGAGACCCGTGTCGGCCGAGGGTAAGGCAGCAACGGTGGATCCGGTGGTTCCGGAAGAGCAGGGCCATTCGGAGGGGCGTCCACCGAGGGGATTCCGTCGGATATCCACTCAGGCTCCGGGGAAGCGGCTGCGTCACATCGACATGGAAGAAGATGCTGTGTTTCCGGAAGCTTGGGACATTTTGGATGTCAACCGGCAATTCCTCATTCCACCTGAGATGTGGCCCCACCTGAATCGCCTCGGGATGGAATTGCAGGGCATAGGCCCAGTTCGGGCTGGATTCAGGGTGTCTCCGGTGGAGGCGGAGCAATACCTGGACGAGCTGGAGGATTACGTCCACTCCAGCGGTGTTCCTCGCCCAATGACGGATCGGGTGAGGGTACTGTTGAATCAGACGGTGCCCCCACAGTTATCGGCTGCCGATCTGAGGGAGCGCTTCCGCTTGCTGGAGGAATCAGAGGACTCCTCTCGGGGGGATGAGGCTGGAGGAGGGATCCCGTTGGAGGAGGGCGAGGTCGGAGACCGAAGCTCAGAATCTGACGACTTCGTGGAGGCTCTCGAGGTAGCATTCCGAACTTCTCTCCTTACGACCTATTTTTGGGTCCCTATGGACTTCTCACCAATGTTTGAGCCATGCAGGAGGAACTTGTTCGTAGGCCTCATTCTCCCCCTTGGCGGGTGATGATGCGGGACCTTCAGAACCCGCGCCTATGGCTGCGTCCAGTTCTACGTCTGGTGGGACCAGGGGGCCTGAGGTGGCTGCTCTGGACTCCCCAGATCTTCCAACAGTATACGGGGGGCTTCGTCTCGGAGTCCCATCAATACCGGCTCAGGAGCATCGCTCGGAGGTCGATCTTCGTAAGCCTCCTCCATAGGTCTCCTTGTTGTCACATGTATGCCATGCCAACTAACGTTTATGTCTCTCTGTCGTACAGTTCTTCGGCTGGCATGGGCCGCTGCGGCGAGGCTGGTCGGGATGTCTGGCGGCGTCCCTCCTAGGGGCATGCCGGTGATGGTGGCGATAGTCCCTTCATCTCCCCAAGCTGCGACACACATCATCACTAGCGGGTCCGCCAGCAGGGCCGTACCTGAAGTCATCGAGGTTGACTCTGAGGGAGAGGATCAACCGGTCGGTCCCAGTCCTGTCGTGCCTGCGTCGGCGTCAGGTGTCGTACCAGACTCAACACCAGATGCAGATCCTACTGAGGAATTCCTGCAGGCATATCCTGCGTACGAGCCTGCCAACCACGCGGATTGGGACGAAACGGCCTCCGAAGAGGAAGACAGCAGCATAGTCCGTCGCCGGTCGTGGAAGCTAATCACGCGCTTTATCAGGGACACTCCCCCAGCACAATGGCTGGCCGAAATGGATAGGCTCCGCTCGCGGCTCCGCTCGCGGCTGCGCGAACTGTGTGTCGGGGGAGTGGATGCCCAACGCCCTCACGCGCTCATCCGAGACCTCATGGCTTAGAAGATCCGGGAGCATGATCGTGGGCTTAGCATGGGATGGCAGCGGAGGAAAGCGACCTGCATTAAGAAGCTCCAGGAGGCTGAAGGCGAGGTCCAACAGATGCAGATCCGGGCCAACGAGCTTTCAGCCACTCTTGATGCGCAGTCTGAGCTGGTCTCACGATTGAAGGCCCAGCTGGCAGAGGCTGAGGAGCATATGGGGCAGACCACTGGAAGGATGGCTGCCGTCCAGGCCGAGGTAGAAAGGGCCAGGGCCAGAGTTGACGAATTACGCCCTGCCGCTGCTGAAGAGGAGCGGGAGTTGAATCAGCGGCAACAAGCTTTGGGCGCCGCAAGTCAGTGGGTGGCGGAGCTGCAACGCTCTTTTGATGGGGTCAACCCGTCCATGGAGGAAGTCAACCCCCGAGTATTGTAACAAATCCAAAACCCTTTCATTGGTACTTTCGTGCTTCCAAATTTTACCTTTTTTTGAATGTCGTAGGACGCACGATTTCCACTGTTGAATTGCCTTGTTACATCCCTACGATGTTTGCGGGACATTTGACGACAATTCCCCAATCCAGTCCAGATTCTCGAAAGATGGGGAAGGCTTGATCGGAGGAGGAACTTCCAGGATAGCCGAATTACCGTTTCTTCAACGTGCTCTTATGCACGAACGGGGCAACGGCAGGGGCGCTGAAATCGGTTCAAACGGATGAAAATGGGAAGTGTGAATCACGATACCCAAATTCGGAACACTGTGGGGATGGCGTGACAATAAAGGACAACCGTTAACCGTGGAGGACAAACAGTATCCTTACTGCGTTAGCCTAAAATGGGGACAACAAATGAGCATCGACCGTTGACCATATTCGCAACACGGGATTTTATCAATTTGTTGTCGATCAATCCTTCGGGACATTGGCCCGTAATGGTGGGAGAGCCCTTGGGCGTAGTATCCAGGCCGTTATTGGGGGTCCCTACAAACATGACCAGTCTTCCGGAACGTTGGCCCAGTACGGTAGGTGAGCCAATGCGGCATGAGACCAGACCGTTAGGGGGTTCCTTCAGACATGAAAGAGGACGAGGGTCCGAATAAGGGGCACGCAAAGCGTGGAACATGGAGTGGTGGTTTGTTCAAACAGAATCCTACACTTCGGTAGTTGCACCACCGTGGTGGGAGTACGCCAGATGGGCGCATCGGCCTGATCACAGATCATTTTTTCTTCCAGATAGGGCCCCTCTGGCGAGGGCTGGAAATGGGGAGGGACAAGATTTCGTGATTCCAGGGGCTGAACCCTGGGCGAAATGCCTGGGTGTCTCTACATATCCCACGTGATGATGGGAATCAGGCCACACGTAGTTCTGGAAGCGCAGTTTTAACGTCATGCGGGACGGGGAGTAGCCTAACCATGTTGGTAAACATCCTGCCAAAACTACTAAGCCCACGTGAGTCGTGCTCGGTGTGGGAAAAAAGCAGTAGTGGTGGGAATTTCCCGACACAAAGGGGGCAGGTTAGGGCAAAGGGACACTCGGTGACTACCGGCCCAATGACACTAACACGATCATTTAGCACACCTAGATGCGCGAAGAGAAAGAGCCGAGTATGATGGAATTTCACTTGAACATGAGGAAGTGGAAATGTGTGAATCATGACGCTCGAGATTCGGATCACGATGATGGCGGCGTGACGATGGAGGATTACTGCTGACCATGTTCGCAACACAGCATCCTGTCGCGTTAGCCTAAAATGGGGACAAACAAATGAGGGTCGACCGTTGACCATGTTCGAAACACGGGACCATGTCACAAATGTTGTCAGATATTCGTAGGGACGTTGGCCCGAAACGATTGAAGGGCCCTTAGGTCCAGCATTCATGGAGAGCCCTTAAGCTTAGTATCCACGTCGTCCGAGGGTCCTTTTGGATGTGGAATAGGATGAGGATCCGAATAGCGGGCTCACGAAGCTTGGTCATGGGATGAGGGGAATGTCCCTGTGAAAATCCCATGCTTCGGGATCTTTGTCAAAACACATCTGAATACGGCAATGAAACGTATTAGAGAGAGGGAGCAGATTACTTTCCCTTGGGGTGATCTTAGTTTAGGGTAATAGAATTCGGACCATGGATGGGAAAAGGGATCAGGGGACGCATGACATCAAAACCTGACGTGAATGAGGACATAGTCCTACTTACCATGCATTCCATGGGGAAATGCTCGAGTCGAGGGACCAAACACAAGGGTTAGGCTGGGCCCACGGGTAAGCACCCGGGCGCTCCTACGTATCTCATAAAGATGAGAATCAAGCCATACGTAGTTCTAGAAGTGACATGGCAGGATACCAGTGCCAGGGGAAAAGGGGAGTGCGGACGTGGCCCTTGCACTAAAAGAAGCGGAATTTGATGTATCTTGTTTGTTCTTTAAGGTGAATGGGTTTTTTTTTGAAGCGACAGACCTAGAATAGTAGTTCGTGATGTCGCCACAAGAATCAAGCCGTGATGGGCGTTGAAAAATGGCATGGCACGTGACCAATACCCAACGTGATTCCCTCTACAACGATGTCACCACAATGCGGTGCCGTTTTTCGTCGTGCAACCAGGACGATGATGTCACAGTTTAGGGTCGTATGATAGGACCAAGCATGCATTTTATCGTCATGCAGCGCGGACATAGCAGAGACGATGCTAGGCGGTAAATGTGCGCAGTGTTATAAAACACAATTGACAGAGACGTGATCCCACATCAAATTGTACGCCATCCGGAGAGGGAAACCTTAGGCCGAGGGGCCTACACAGAGGTGAAATAGGGAGAGAGACTGGCTTCCGGAATGGGTTGTACCCAAGGACAAGGTGTCTGGGCGGTCCTACGTGTCCCATGAGGATGGGAATTAAGTTGAACGTAGTCCCGAGTGGATCTTAGTTTATGGTCTTAGAGCTCGGACAATGGGAGCCCCAAAGGGCGCCAGATTGCAGCATTGTCCCCCTAGAATGCAAAGGTGCACTGAGGGATAGCACCAAAAGTGTCGAGATTCCACCTGGAAATGATGGGGTGGAAAATGATGTGAATCATGCAACCAACATTCAAGGACTGAAGGGGCTGGCGTGACGACAGAGGATTACTGCTGACCATGTTCGCAACACAACATCCTGTCGCGTTTGCCTGAAATGAGGACTAACAAAACGAGCATCGACCGCTGACCATATTCGCAATGTGGGATTTTATCGATTTGTTGTCCGAAACCCTGGGGGGTGTTTGCCTGTATCGGTAGGAGATCCCTTGGGCATTGTATCCAGGCCGTTCTTGGGGGTCCCTTCGGGTGTGAAAGATGATGGAAGTCCAAATAGAGGGGAACACGAAGCTTGACAAGAGGAAGGAACTTGATCAAGTTGAATATGACACTCTTGGTCCAAGACTAGAGTGATCTTTAATAAATGGGTGAACCACTGCAGGGAGTCAAGCGACTCAACTTTGAGGGTGGATGAGAGATGACAGGTTCCCGGGGGAAGGGGGCACGGTGCCCAAAACCTTGTATCATACCTACACATCCCCCTTCTGGAGAGGGATAGACCCGGTGGCCTTGGTGACTGAGAGATCAGGAGATCACCAGGAGGTGGGGCTGGACCCGAATCTTAAACATCCAGGTGGTCCTACGTATCCCATTAGGATGGGAATCAAGCCACACGTAGTTCTGAAAGGTTCCTTTTAACGTCATTCAGGACAGGGAATAGGAGGACTGACCCTCGGATAGGGGGCGTGCGTGGTGCAGCTATTGCAAACCTGACGTGAATGAGGACGTATTCCCTCACTGCGCCACACAGCCCTGTGATCGGGGTCCTGAAGGCAGGATTAGAGAGGTAAATTCACTGAACTCAATCTGGGTCCGGAGACAAGGGGTCCGAGCATCCCTAAGTATCCTATCGAGATAGGAATCACGCTGAACGTAGTTCCAGTTGAGAATCTTAGTTTACGGTCTTAGAGCTCGGACTGTCGATGGTGACAACTCCCGGGTAAGCACAGATGTCAACCCAATCCCTAAGCCCACGTGATATAAACTCGGTGTGGGAAACAAGGGGGGTATCCTCATCGCAATACTTGGGGCGTCCACCAATTGGGAGTCAGTAGAGAGTTCCGAAGGAAACTTTTGATGTAGCTTGTTCCTCCAACGCGCAGACGTGCACGGGGGAAAAGTACCAAGAGTTCCGAGACTCTACTTGGACATGTTGAAGTGATGAAGGGTGTGAATTGTGTACCCGAAATTTGGGCTTAATGGGTTGGCATGACAATAGAGGAAAACTGCTAACCATGGTGGAAACACAGCGTCCATATCGAGTTAGCCTGAGGTGGGAACAACAAACGATCATCGACCGCTGACCATATTCGCAACACGAGATTTTATCGATTTGTTGTCCGAAACCCTCGGGGGAGTTGGCCCGTATCGGTAGGAGAGCCCTTGGGCATTGTATCCAGGCCGTTCTTGGGGGTCCCTCCGGGTGTGAAAGATGATGAAATCCCTGATGCGGGGATACGCAAATCCTGGAATGCGGGTGCGGACGTGTCCGAGTAAAGCTTGGCATTCCAGGTAATAAACCAGAGTACTCTTAAGCACATTGGTGAACCAGCGAAAAAGAGGGATCGACGAAATAGCTCAGTAGGGGGGGGGAAACATGGCGTGGTCATTACAAGACCGTCGTGAATGAGGACATAATCCCACACCACACCATATGATCCTCTCATAGAGGCAGGATAGGCCAAGGGGCCAAGATGGGATGAGGATTCCCGAGAGATGGGGCTGGACACGAATCTTGGACATCCAGGTGGTCCTACGTATCCCATTAGGATGGGAATCATGCCACACGTAGTTCTTGAAATGCAGTTTAACGTCATACTGGACGAGGAGGGGAGTAATATACTCCGAAACAAGGGAGGTGTGCGGTATGGCGAAGAAGCCGACGTGAATGAGGACGTAGTCCTACACCACACCATACACCCTGGGTAAGAGGGGACCTGGGCCGTGGCCCGAAAAGGCCAAGGGGACTAAGGTCAGGCATCAGTCAGGAAAGCCTGACTGGTTTATAGTTTAACGTCTTACATGAGGACGAGGATGCCAGGGGCCCAAGGAGGCCAAGGGGCCTGAGGCTGGGCCTCGTAAGGGGAGTCGTACGGCATGGTACATGATCCCGACATGAATGAGGACGTAGTCCTACACCACACCGTACACTCCCGGTGAGAGATTGGGGAGAAGGCCAAGGGGCCTAAGATCAGGCATCAGTCAAGAAGGCCTGACTGGTTTGTAGTTTCACGTCTTACATGAGGACGAGGGTTGGGGACCAGAAAAGGCCAAGGGGCCTGAGGCTAGGCCTCGTAAGGGGAGTCGTACGGTATGGTACATGATCCCGACGTGAATGAGGACATAGTCCTACACCACATCGTACACCCTTATGAGGAATACTGGGCCGTGGCCCGGATCGCTAGCACCACCTGGGGGAAGTTTGTCACCTCAGGATGGGGCAGAATGAATCATTGTTCTTGATGCCTAGGGCATCTCGGGGTAGACCCGAAGATTCAGGACACTGTTGACCATGTTCGAAATGCAGCGTTCCTATGGTGACCCATATGGGGGCAACAAATGAGCATCGACCGTTGGCCAAATTTGCAACGCGGGACTTGTATCGATTTGTTGCTTGAAAACCCTCGGGGGTGTTGGCCTGTATCGGTAGGAGAGCCCTTGGGCATTGTATCCATGCCGTTATTGGGGGTCCCTCCGGGTGTGAAAGGTGACAGAATCCCAGTCAAGGAGTGGGTGAAGCGTAGTTGTATCCATCCTCGAAAGGGGCAGACACCTCCAGGGGGAATGTGTAGCCGGGTCGAGGCTTGCTCGACGTGGGTCGGGGCAAAAGTGTGCACCCTGCCATGTCTTGACCCGAGGGGAAGATTTTGGCTTTTGGGCTGGGCCAACGGACGAAATGTCCGGGCGTTCCTACGTATCTCATAAGGATGAGAATCAAGCCACACGTATTTCTTGAAGGCCATGCAGTTTAGCGTCATGCGGTGAGGACGTGGGAGGATAGAAGAACGGGATTGGGCACATGGTGCGACCTTTACAATCTTTGCGCGAGCGGGGTTGCATAAGCGGGGCCAAGAAAGCCTACTCCCTGCTACACAAAGATCCTCCAAGGGGACTATTCCCAGGGTGAATAGCGGGAGAGAAAAGCTTGGGGCTGGGCTCAAGACGAGGCGTCCGAGCGTTCCTACGTATCCCATGATGATGGGAATCAAGCCACAAGTAGTTCTTGAGATGCAGTTTAACGTCCTGCGGGACGATGAGAAACACCTTGTTTGGGGATATGTACGGTACAACAAGTAACCCGGCGTGAATGAGGACGTAGTCCTACACCATACCGTGCAATCCCACAAGAGGTTAAGATGGGAAAAAAACAACAAGGGGGCCTGGGGGCCAAACCGCGGTGGAGACGGGGCCAGGGGCCCAAGGAGGCCGAGGGGCCTGAGGCTGAGCCTCGGTCAGGAAGGCCTGATCGGCTTGTAGTATAACGTCTTGTAGTGAGGACGGGGATGCAGTTTAAGGTCATGCGGGACCAAGTCGTAGTTTAGGGTCGTGCATGACCCTCTCGCAGTTTAGGGTCGTGCATGACCATCTCGTAGTTTAGGGTCGTGCAGGACCATCTCGCAGTTTAGGGTCGTGCAGGACCATCTCGCAGTTTAGGGTCGTGCAGGACCATCTCACAGTTTAGGGTCGTGCAGGACCATCTCATAGTTTAGGGTCGTGCAGGACCATCTCGCAGTTTAGGGTCTTTCAGGACCATTTTTTCCCTAGGCAAAGTATCGCTTGAGGAATTTGGCATTGGTGAGAGGGGTTATACGCTCTCCATCTGTGGTCACCAAAGAGTATGCTCCATTGGGGTAAACCTTATGGATGATATAAGGCCCTTCCCATTTGGGTTCTAACATGGGCGGTTTCCTACCAGGAATCATTGGCGCTCGAAGGGCCAATACCAGGTCACCCTGTAGAAAAGAGCGGAGACGAACCTTCTTGTCAAAGGCTCTCGCTATCTTGTCCTGATGCCTTTCCAGATTGTGCAGGGCACGAAGTCGGTTCTCGTCCAGTGCCTCTAATTCAGCTAGACGGATCTCGGATACCTCATCTGATGTCCGGTGATCATAAACTGCAGTGCGTAGTGACGGCAGCTGGATATCAATGGGTAGGACGGCCTCAGCTCCATACACCGGGGAATATGGGGTCACCTGGGTAGAGTTGCGAGTCGTCGTCCGGTAAGCCCAGAGGGCGTTGGGGAGCTTGTCCGGACAACTCTTCTTGTTCTAACCAACCATCTTCTACAGAATGTTAGAGAGGGTCTTTTTGAACGCCTCGATCTGTCCATTCGCCTGCACGTGGTAGCAGGAGGTATGGTTCGACCGGATGTCGTACTTAGCGTACAATTTCTTCAATTCAGCTGCTCGGAAGATGGTGCCGTTATCGGGGAGGACGGCATGAGGGACTTCAAACCGGTGGATAATGTTGGAGCTCACAAAGTCAACGATGGAACGGGCCATGACCTCTTTGAGAGGAACTGCTTCTGTCCACTTGGAGAAGAAATCTGTAGCAGTCAGGATGAACCTACACTGGCGGGCTGTTGCCGGCGGATACGGTCCCACTACATCAAGTCCCCATACCGCAAATGGCCAAGAGTACTTGGTGGGGTGGAGGGGTTCTAGCGGCCGATGCAAGAAGTTGGCGTGTACTTTGCACGCGTGGCATCTCTTGGCATACCCAATGCAATCGTGGATCATAGAGGGCCAGAAGTACCCTACCCTCCGGATTTGATGGGACAGTTTCGGCCCAGCTTGATGGGAGCCATAGGAACCGGCGTGAACCTCTTGCATAACTTGAGGTATCTCTACTCCTTGGATGCAACGGAGGAGGACACCATCGAAACTCCGTTTATAGAGGATCTTCTCCAGACTGGAGCCGCTCTGGAGGGTAAATTGAAGTGCGCGACGTCGGATTCGCTCGCGTTCGGCCCGGTCATCCGGGAGCTGACCATTTTGGAGATACTCAACAGAAGGTGCTCTCCAGTCGGGGGTGGTTTCAACCACTACGTCTGACGAACCCAGGACTCCCGATATGGAGGGTCCGGCGGTGAGATGACTTACCCACAGGCTATGACGGTCCTCTTGGGTGACGGGAGGAATGACTCTACGGTGGGCCACATGTATGACCAAATCATCTTGCTCGGGTTCTGCGAGCGACGCGGCTAAGCCAGCCAGGGAGTCCGCTTGGCCGTTCTGCGCTCGTGGGACATGGGTAACCTCTGGCCGAGAAGAGAACTGGGCCATTAGGAGGAGGGTATACTCCAGCAACAGTGCAAGCTCTGGCTTCCTAACGACGTAGTCGCCATTAACCTGTTTGATTACCAGCTCTGAATCTCCCTTCACATGTAGATGGGGAACATGGATCTCAAGGGCCAACTCGAGGCCAATGATGAGAGCTTGGTACTCTTCCTCGTTGTTCGTACAACCTTCTGACAATAGGAACGAGTACGGAAGGACGGCATGCGCCAGGGTAATGAAAACAATACCCAGACCCAATCTATTGAGCTTGGGGTAGTTGAGCCTTCTACCGATGGGGCTTCGGGAGGCGCCGTCGAAATGAATTTTCCAACACGGGAAAACATGATCGACTGAGAGGATCGTCTCTTCGGGGAAATCCAGGTCCAGGGATTGATCCGCGGAGGTTGGATGGGCAGCTAAAAAGTCTTCCAATGCCTGTCCCTTAATGTCCTTATGAGGTATAAACCTGATATCAAACTGCTAGAGAATCACCGCCCACCGTGCTAGTCGGCCAGTCAGCATGGGGCGGTTCAGGATGTACTTCAGCGGATCTACCCGAGAGATCAACTGCACCTCATGGTGTTGCAGGTAATGTCGCAACTTCTGCACGGCGAAGACGAGCACAAGGCAGCTCTTTTCGATAGGGGAGTATCTGACCTCCGTATTGACAAGCATGCAGCTGAGATAGTAGAGACTGTTCTCAGTGCCCTCGTTATTCTTCTGGGAGAGCAACGCGCCGAGGGATCTCTCCAGGGCGGTCACGTAAAGGACCAGCGGCTTTCCAGAGACGGGTGGCATCAAGACTGGAGGTTGGAGCAGATACTGCTTGATTTCCTCGAAGGCGATCTGACACTCCTCATCCCATTCATAGGCAGCGCCTTTCTTCATGAGTTGGGAAAAGGGATTACACTTGCCGGCCAGATTCGCGATGAATCGGTGTATATAGGCTAAGTGGCCTTGAAGGCCTCGGAGCTCTCGAATGTTGCTCGGGGGAGGCATTTGGCTGATGGCCTTGATCTTCTCCGGGTCGATCTCGATACCTCGGTATCTGACAACAAAGCCCAGAAACATCCCGGAGGTGACTCCGAAGGCACACTTCAGCGTTTTCATCTTCAGGTGACAGGAACGAAGGAAACCGAACACTTTATCAAGGTCTTTGAGATGGTCCTGGCGCTGGCATGATTTGACTACAAGTTCATCCACGTAGCATTCCACCAATGTCCCGAGAATCGGTTTGAATATGCGATGCATGGCCCTCTGATAAGTGGAACTTGCATTTTTCAAACCGAATGGCATTACCTAGTAGCAAAAGGTACCCTAGGGAGCCCTGAAGGCAGTGGACTCCTCATCTTCGGGGGCCATCCGGATCTGCTTATTCCCGGAATACCCATCCATGAAAGAGAGGGCTTGGAACCCGGCCGTGGCGTCAATCAACAGCTCCGTCACTGGGAGTGGGAAGTCATCCTTTGGGCAGTGGCGATTGAGATCGCGGAAGTCGATGCAGACTCTAATATGCCCATTCTTCTTCCTGACCGGCACAATGTTGGCGAGCCATTTGGGGTACTGGACCTCCTTAATGATGTTGTCTTTGATAAGCTTGTTAACTTCGGCCTCAACCATTGCACCATGAGAAGGGTGCATTTTCCTGGGAGGCTTCTTAAACCCACGATGTTTTGCCGGGAGGCCCAGACGGTGGATGGCCACTTGGGGATCCAGCCCTGGCATCTCATCGTAACTCCAGGAAAACACATCACAGTGTTGTTTGAGGAAGTCCACGTACTGCTGCCACTCCTCGAGGGACATGGCCGCAATGATCAATGTGGGTCTCGGATCTGCCTCGCTACCAAGGTTCACCTGTACCAGTTCATCAACCGTGGTAGAGACGACTTCTTCAAAGGCTGGGGGAGCATCCTCCAAGTCTTCCTCCCCAGCCGTGGGGGGACTTCCCGCAATGGAAGATACTTCTGGGCTCTCGAAACCCGAGGGGCAGCTGGTGCCGGCTTGGGCACCAGCGGTCATCACATCAGGAGACTCACTTGTTGTTGAGACCAAAGAAATGAATGCATTTGATCCTATCCCATCTGGCCTTCGGCCTAAGGGGCCACGTTTGATGATATCAAAGCAGTGGTGACATGTCAGCCTGAGTTGGTTAATTCCATCCCGGCGGAAGAGACACGTATGGAGCACCGCCGTTGTCATGAGCTTGACTTCCCGGTACCGTACAGGGGTAGGAGGTTCCGGGATGACCCGAGCCTGGTTGATGTAGGAGTACGAGGTGATTTTCCACCGTCGCTTGGACACGGGAACATACCTTCCTTGCGTACCTGAAACAACAAAACATTGCCCCATGTCGGGGGTCGTGGCCTCCAACCGGTGGTTCGAGAGGATGTAGGTGTCGTCCATGCTTGCCCAGGGATCAGCTGTGATCGGGGCGGGCTCATCCTCGCTTACCAGGATTTGCTTGTCCTTATTTTTGTAATAACCCGCATCCAGATAGCGGGCCTCACAAGAAGTGAAAGGGGACGCGTCTCCTTGTAGCACGCCTACTCGACCGTTGTGCGAGTACTTGAGGCACTGGTGATATGATGAGGGGACCACTGCATGCAGATGGTGCCATGGCCTACCCATCAATGCGTTGTAGGCGGTGTCCTGAGAAACAACCATGAACTCGGTGCTGGCAATTAAGCCACCGAACTGAGTCTTCAGGCGGATCTTGCCGACTGGGGTTTGCTCTGTCCTGTCGTACCCCTGGATCCTAAGGTCAAAGGGGGTCAAATCACCTTCGGACAGACCCAACTTTCGCAGCGTCCGGGTCGGAATTAGGTTGATTCCAGAACCCGTGTCAACGAGGCAGCGGTGGACTTCCACGCCGTTGAAGTGGCCAGTGATATACAGCGGGCGAATGTGCCCCTATATGGGAGGGTCCTCATCTTCACCAGAGAATGAGATAACCGCCTGACATTCGGTGTTTTCAATCGTCGCGGTATGGAAGGCTTCCGCAGCTACTACTTCCGTCTCGAACTGGAGGGGGCTCCTTAGGGCCTCGGCAAGTGCCTCGCGCATTTCAGATGACAGGCGCAGGGCCTCAAGGATGGAAAGCCTCGCCGGGATGCCGGCCAGGTGCTTTAGAACATCGTACTTTCATGCCAAACGCGAACCTCTGCTTACAGGAGGTCGTTCGGCATTTGGATGCACAACGGGTCCTGCTGGCTGAACCGGCGATTGACTAGTACTGGGTACGTCCTGCTGCCTGCTAGTAGAAGCCTGGAGAGTAATTGCCGGACTAGGATCGGACAGCGGAGGCTGGCCTGTAGCCGAGCAAGACTGACTGCGATACGGACGAGGCGGATCCCCCCGATCCAGTAGCATGAATGGAGGTGGAGGTAGAGCCGAGGGTGTTGGACGGGTTTTCACGTGCTGAGATCTGCGCTGAGCCTGCTGCTTGGTCTCAGTAGCGTGCACGGCTTGGCCACAAGTTCCTGCTGACGTGCCTTGATGACCGGCGCGATTGCGATTCCACTGACGTTGACATCGGCTGGAAACGTTGGGGAGGTCTTCCTGGGGTTCCCCCTCGTCGGGGGTCATATAGGGCTTTACCAGCTCCAAGGTGTTAACTGAAGCGTAACCTTGACTGTCACTCGAGGAGTCATCCGCCGCTGGGCGGATCCTTGGAGGAATCCCCATTTGGGGGGGCATAAAGTCGCCGAGAGTGCGGGACGATGACGGCACTGGTGGTGCACATTGCTTCTTCTTGCGTCGCCGCTGCTTGCCCTTTTGGGCAGAGGTCGACTGTGAAGATGACGCAAAGGCACCGGCTATTTCTTCTGAAGGTTCCGACTACTTTAGGAGCGCCCGGATGATACCCTGGGGACGGACGATGGTTTTTCGAGCCATCCAGTTGTCATATTTCTGAGATCCGCAGCTAGGGACCTGCTGCCACTCACCTTCGCTGTCGCTGCCGATTTCTGATCCTGCAAAGACGCCTTCCACTTGCGCTGGCGCTGGGCCCAACTTGACTATGTTGTTGTTGACCTGGTCTTGAATCCAGTCTTTGAACACATAGCATCGCTTGAGGGTGTTCCCCAGGATCTGATGATAAGGGTAGTAGTTGGGGTGATCGGTGAGATGCGCCTCTGCTGGCCTTTTGCACTCAGGCAGACGCACAATACCTTGCTCTAGAGCACTTCGGAAGTAGCCATGGACCTGATTTTCGTTGAACGAATAGGTCTGGTACCTTCTTTCCGGATAGGGGTCCCTGGGGGCCTGGTCCTGACGAGGGGCCGGAGGGACCTGCCGAGGAGGCGGCGCCTGGTTGTCTCGCCTAGGTGGCGGTGGCGCATTGCGCGGGGGAACCTGTCGGTTCTGGGGCGGTCGCTGCTGGGCATGAGCCTATGCTTGAGGTGGAGGACCTCTGCGGGGTTGCGGGGGTGGTGCTGCCGGCAGCAATTCCATCCGCCTCGGGGCTTCTATTTGAGCCACTGCGGCGGGTTCAGCCCGGGCGGCCCTCCTGGCTGGGATCATAGGGGCCAGCAAACGTGCCTGACTAACCTGTTACAGGGCTTCCTCGAGGCGCTGGGACTTATCCGAGAAATCTCTGAACCCTCCAGGGTAGTTCTGGGTAATCAAGTAGGGTACCAGCTCTGTCTTGACGTTCCCCACACACATCGTCAGTAATTTCTCCTGAGTCAGTGGCATATCAAGGGAATACGTAAGTCCTTTCCATCGGGCGATGAAGTCTGCAACCCGCTCATCAGGCCTCTGTTTGCACTTGAAGAGGTCCGCAATGCTGGTCTTTCGCGTGGTGGAGCTGAACTGGTACAAGAACTTCCGGCGAAGATCCTACCAACTGGTCACCGATCCGATAGGGAGCTGGCTGTACCAGATGAATGATGGACCTTCCAATGTCTGTACGAAACATCGGAGCGTGGTGGCTTCATGCTGAGCTGGGGTCCCCAGCATGGGGCCACACCTGGAAGAGAAATGAGCCAAGTACTGGGGTGGGTCCCCTGTCCCGTTAAAGGTAGAGAAAGTGGGGTTCCCAAAACCCAGAGGCGCGGGTATATCATCCACCCACGCAGGATAAGGCTTGCCATCCAGTGGGACCACAACCTGCCGCGTTTCCAACGCCTCGAGGCGGTCTGTGAGTGCCGCAATAAGGTCCTCCGGGTGGGGGTCCCTGTCTTGACGGGGATCCCTAACCAAAAGTTCATTGCCAGGTTCTTCAACACGATAGATGGCTTCGTCCGCTCATGGGTCAACTGGCTGGACGACCTGCGGGGCGACTGGGGGAACCTGGGTTGGATTCTTCAGATTGCCCCATCGCTCAGGGGGGTTTGGCGAGACGTATCGCGCCCTCTTTTCGTATGTTCCGGCTTCCACCTTGTCTGCGGCAGTAGCATGATCAGGGTTTCCCGGAGGCATCTCACCGGGGGGAAACTGTTCTTGCCCCTGCTTCCCCGGCCTGGGATTACCATAGTCGGGTCGCCGCTCTGCGGCGCGTTCAGCCAAGAGTTCGTCAACCAGCCTCTTCTGCTCAGCAAGATGCTGGCGTAACGCGGCGTTCTTAGGATCTTCTTCCGTTTTCTACACAGAGGCGGACGGTTCGGAGTGCTTGACTGTCCCGACGTGCTCCTTACCCTTGCCGGCGTTTCGACTGAGCACCAGCGACTCTGTGGGTACGGGGAGGCCTAGCAGGTTCCTCTGCTGACAGGTAACTCTCCCTGACGGGTCGAGTAGCGCTGGTGCGCCCTCTGGGGGGAAGTCTCCATCAAGGAGTTCCAGTTCGTCTTCCCTGTCCACAATGTCGGCCATGTGGACCGCGATTCCTCTCGAGGGCACGTCCTCGATGTCACATAGCGAATCGGGTTGTCGTCGAATAGGATCGAACAGAAGGGAAGCATAGTGTCCCCAACCACGGACTTGCACATGGGGGGGTGGCTTCCCTGACGATCTTGCGGAGTGCTTTTAAACTCTGAACGCATTTTCGTTGGAGGGCACTCTGGTGACCTGGCGACTCGGGGTGCTGGGCCACAAGAAGTGCAGCTGCATCGATCAGGCGGCATTGCTCGCCGATTTCTTTGAAGTGCTCACGACTTCTGGGGTACACCACCCATTCATAACGGAGGCGGAAGTGTGTCGCCCACAGGGTTCGACAAAAGCATCCCACTTCTTCAGGGGTAAGAGACTCCGGTACGCGGAAATTCAGCGCCGCCGTGGGCCAGAACTTGTCCGGGAAGTAATCCGCTGCAAGGATACTCTAGAAGCTCCTAGGCTCGGACTCTGGGTCTGGCCCTGTGTTACCCCACTCGTCAACCAGGGGCAGCTGAGGAACCGGAAGCGGTACCGAGGCGGACCTTTGGGATAATAAGCTCGGCGGTGGAGAATACGGCAAACGAGCTGACTGGCCGCCGAATTTCGGGCCATCCTCCGAAGAGTGAGGTGACCTGGCCACGATGTCACGATACGACAGGTTGATAATCACAGCTTCCGGAACAGGAGCCGCGGCTACCGGCGACAGGTCGTGTCGTCGCTCTACCGTCGTGGGCCCCCAAAATAACTCTACGTGATCCCTGGTAGAGGTAGAGGGCTCTTCTGGTGACAGAGGCTGTGATTGCGTGGTCGAGACCTGCGGAACTCCCAGGATTTCTTCCTCCTGGATGTACCTATGGAGAGAGATGGGAATCCGGTGGACCTCAAATTATGGGAGAACGAGGCTGACGCGTCTGGTTCCTGCCCCAGTCCATGATACAGAGGAGCGGGGAGAAGGTTCCATCGCTGAATTGCATTCCGCTTCCGAATCGGAGAAGCGGGCAGGTTTGATCTCCACCTGGGCCTTCCCAGGATTCTTCTTGTGGCGGTGACAACCCGCTCTTCTGCCCCTGGGTGGCTCTTCGGGACAGGGTTGACCCCTATCAGGAAGCCTCGGGGCGGCGCTGGGGCCGTGGCGGAGAGGGCCCCCACCCGAGACTGCCGGGGTGCGAGGGGCACCAGGGCAAATGTCGAAGGGTACATGGGGATGACCTCCATGAACAGTACCCATGTGGGCGGGGCATCTGTTGGAACTGGAAGGAGCATGGGGAAGACCTCCATGGTCGATGCGAGTGGAGCGAGGCCGACCTTCACTCCTCGAGTTGCTGGGGCGAGGAGGACCTTCGCCGGTTGCAGAGAGGACGTAGGGAGGCCCCCCACGTTGGAGAAGAACCGGATGGATGGTGCCTTCAGAAGGATGGACTCCATACCCTGTACAGTGGGCGCGGGAAATGTTTCCGCGCTGAGCGTCACTGCCGCGGGGCAGGTCTTCCTGCAGGATGGGGGCAGCACGAGGCATGCCTTCATGACGAACCTCGGAGCGGGGAAGGCCCACGCTCTGTGGAGTAGTGGTACGGGGAGGACCTTCGTACGGGGTAGCATCAACGCGGGTTAGCTCGCGGCGATCACCACTTGGGCCTGCAACCCGGAGAGTCAACCCAGCTTTCCCATGGGGCGGTTGGGGTCTCAATCTTTGTTTGGCGAAGGGGTTCCCCTGCTCAATGTACGCGGGGGCTTCATAATGCAAGTCGGTGGTGGCTCGGGCCACTGTAGCTGTCGACGTGGGCGCGCCTGAGCGTGCGTCCTCAGCCCGGGCCCGGCGCTGACGTCAGGTCAGGCGGGCCGGTGCAGGTGGTGCAGGGACGTAGTCTGCCTGTTCTTCCAGCGGGGCCGGACGGCGGCGCTGACGCGGCCGGACGGGAGCTCTCGCCTGGGGGCCCCGGGTCGGGGCCCTGAGCGGACTGAGCCGGACAGCGCCTGCCTCTTCAGCGTAAGGCGAGGAGTCATCAAGGCGTTCTGGGGATAAGCTACCGAAACGGTTGAATGTCGGGGTGGGGAGAAGGGGCTCCCTGCGCGGCCTGTTAGGGCGGCGTTGACGGAGGGGCCTGGAGGCCTCCAGGTCCAGGCGGGCCATATCCCGGGTTGGGATGACCCCTTCTTCCTCGTACCTGCGCACGAGGCTGTTGATCACCCTTCGTTGGATGACCTCTGATGGGGAAAGGGGACGTGGGCATCCCGTATTCCGTGACGTGGCAGCCATCGTGGCGGTAGTGGCGCCACGTGGGGTGGCCGTCGTGGTGTTGCCTCTACCCATGTTGGGCGAGGAGCGGATGGTGACCGTATCTCCGCAATAGCAACCTGGTTCCTGAGAAACGAAGGGATCAACTCATCAGTACTGAGAGGAAAAGGATTGACATCCAGTGCCCCAGCGTTCTTCCATCCTCCATGTCTGTGAGAAGTATCCACGCCAACACGCTGCAGAGCGGAGTGCCCCACATTTTACTACCCCGACATCCGGTGAGTTTCACGACAGGCCCGCTATTTGCTTGGAGGGACCAGGCACCAGATATCTGGATCCGGTGACACGTCAATCTACTGGTGTCTCGAACGCTACTAATCTCCATGCTGAGGAGAAGACTTTCACGTCAGGTTCACCATTTCTGTTTCTGACGCTTTTGCCGGGGCGCGCGAATCCGTCCGTGGAGGACGCGCTGCCTGTTGCCCCGCATTCTCGCTTTCCAAAGGCGGGCGGCATTCGCTCCTTATTCAGGGATGTCTTCTCCTTGATCAAAACGGGATGATGGGATGTCCGTTCTTCCTCCTGTGGATTCCTCCTCAGAACTCATCACCTAGTCCAGGTCTCCCTTATAGATTTAACACGTAGTTCATGAAACTCTTCCCAGTGCCATGTTTCCATGGACGCCGGTTAATTACACTGCTTCTGTCGGGACATTCCAAAGGGTCCAGTCAGGGCAGCAACCTTCGGTCAGGGGAGTAGTCATGTTGAGGCATCAGTAGCGTGTCTGGATGCTGGGGTACCTGGCATGTCTGTCTGTTATCCTTGACCACAAGGCTTCTCGAGGGCGTGGAAGCCCGAGGCATCCCACATCGAGCACAGGGAATTACATGTCATAGACACATATCTGAGGTTTTCCTAAGCTTCCCGTGTTCAACACAGGGTATGCCATGAGTTTAACGTCCATCGGAGATGGATCAACCCAACCATAGCATTAGCTAGGATAGATCGGATTGAGGGATCTTCCTTGAAGGGATATCGATACCGGGGCCAACCTATGGGCGACTGTGAAAAAGAGCGTACCGACCTGGTCTCACCGGGATAAGACGGTCCGGGTGAGAATCAGAACGGGTGGTGGGTTGATGAATGGAGTGGAAGGAGAGTGAAATGGGACCATCGCTGGGGGCGACAGTGAAGTTGGGCTTGAGCCTTGACGAGGCTTCCTACGTATCCCCGTGGCAGGGAATCAATGTCCGCGTAGTTCGGGATGGTGCCGATAAACCGACGTGAAACTGGACCTTGGTCCGATGGGCATCGTCAGCGTACCGACATGAAGGTGGACCTTGGTCCGATGGGCATCGTCAGCGTACCGACGTGAAGGTGGACCTTGGTCCGATGGGTGTTGGGCTTGAACCTCTGGGAGGATTCCTACGTACCATGCCTTGACATGGATCAAAGACCTCGTAGTTCGGGGTGGTCACAACGGCTTACCATTGGACCGAAATGTAGTTTAATGTCGTGCTGGATGGGAGTGTGCAGTTTAACGTCATGCTGGACGTGGGTGTGACCCGACGTGAAAGTAGACTCGTGAGTCCACCAGTGATGGGGTTTGAACCTCATAGAGGCATCCTACGTACCATGCCTTGACATGGATCAAAGACCTCGTAGTTCAAATGGGGTGTCGGTGAACCGACGTGAAAGTAGACCTTGGTCCACTATTGGTGGGCTTGAACCTCGTGGAGGCTTCCTACATACCATGCCTTGACATTGATCAAAGACCTCATAGTTCAGGTGGTGGGTCGCAATGGCTTACCACTGGACCGAAATGGGACCTGACGTGAATGAGCGACGGGTGGGCTTGAACCTCATGGAGGCTTCCTACGTACCATGCCTTGACATGGATCAAAGTCCTCGTAGTTCTCTAAGATGGAGGGGTCAGGGTCGGTGTTCACTCTAAGCCCACGTGAGTAATGCTCAGTGTGAGAAACAAGAGGTTGCAAGGACCTAACGATCACGTCGCGAAGGGTGCGTCCGTGAGAAGCGAAGAGGGGATTACGCGTTGGGTGGCCCATGGTGTTGGGACTTACTCCAGGATGGAGGTCCATATGGGGGTTCCCTGTTCCCTATCACTCCCTCTACTGACCTTGGTAGTGGGGAAGTACAGAAATGCACGGGTGAAATCATCCGTACGAAAGGTTAGGGGCTTACGCTCTAAGGCATCCCTTCCCCTGCGAACATACGCCACTCCGACAAGGAGGATCTCATTCCATGTGCGGAAGAGTTCCATTCCCGTGGAGACGAGTGGTGTAAAAAATGTTCGATCTGGGGGGACCCTTCGTGAGGGAGACGAGGTTGGGTCACAGTTTAACGTCATGTGTTGAGGACGTGGTGCTTGGTAGTTTAACGTCCTGCAGCTCGGACGAAGTGGGTTCACTCCACACCCCTAGGACTTACATAACCGGTACCCTCTGGTCCTTGGGGAAGGGAAGGTGCCGGTAAGGCCATGGTAAAGGGGGGTCGTGGGAAGAACCATCGAGGGGTCCACGTTAGCGTGGTTATGCGAAGAAGAAATAGCCGTTAGTGTGCCTATGCGAAGAAGCATTAGACGAAGCAACGCTACGGGAGGTATTGTCCATGGGACTTTGAAATCACATCGTGCAAACCTGGAGGGTCGCACGGGAAGAGGAATCGCTAAGCAGAGAAGTGTGATTTGCGAAGTGGGGTGCCTTGGCCTTAGCATGGGGCATAGGTGCGAGTGGAAGGCGCTTCGCGAAGTGGAACAGTGTTCGCGGAGCACTGCCTCGCGAAGAAGGGGTGCCTCACGAAGCAGGGTCCTGCGAAGCAGTGTGCTTCGCGAAGTGGAGCGGTCCTGCCTTAGCATAGGGATCACTCGTATGGGTTGGGTGTTTCGCGAAGCACAAGTGCTCCGCGGCTACCCGGGTTCCCTTGGGAATCCCCTTCCTCCGCGAACGCCCTTGAGCATCGCGAAGGGCATCCCTCCCGGAGGAGGGGCTCAAAACGAGACAAAGCAGAGTAGTCTCGCGAAGTAGAAATACCTCGCGGAGCTCATGATTCCCGGGGAAAAGCGTGATTCACGATTCAGGAGAGGAGAAGCTGAAGGGTTGGATTGTCCATCCTCGGGACTCAGGGGGAGTCCAGTATTTATAGGGAAGGGGCGCCGCGAAGCAGGGCTCGCGCGCCGCCTCTGGTGCTTCGCGGCGGCTCGCGAACGTCAAACGCGTTCGCGGAGCATCACCGCCTCTAGTGCTTCGCGGCGCCGCCATGGTAGGGGCGCTTCGTGGCGGAGCTTCGTGGCGGCGCTCCGCAACGGAGCTTCGCGAGGCAGCGTGCCGACCTTTTTCGTTCTTTTCTTTCGGGCCATATTTTTGGCGCCAACAGTTGGTATCCACAAACATATACATAATTTGATAAGAGATTCTAGATGTGTAGAATAGCATTACACTAGAGATGAATAACATCCCAGCATCTGCTATTAAATTGAAAATATTTATAAAATAATTGAAAAAACCTAAATAATTATCTAGATTTTAAATGTGAGTCTATAAAAAATCCCAAATAGAAACCATATCAATATTAAGCAATTTATTTCATAAGGAATTGAGTTCATTGAGAACCACATTACTCATATCAATAATTAAATGAGTTTTTTCAATTATAATCTTCATCCAATAATAAAAATACATAGGAGAATATATTTATCATCATATAAAATATCGATATTAAACATTATTCCTTTACCATTTTATATATTTTCTCTCCAACTCCCTATTTTTAATAAATTAAAAATCCAATTAATTGGAAGATAATAAAAATTTCATGAACCATTTTAAAAGGAAAAATAAGTATCCAATATATTCCCCATCATGAATTTTCCTCTCAAATATATTCTTCTTTTCTATAATATATTATATATTTAGTATTTAATATTTCACATCCTTACTTTTATAGGAGTTTCCTTATCAATGATAACATAAAATAAATAATTTTAATCTATTATTAAATAATAACAATTGTGACCCATAGGAAAACATTTTCACATTAATTATATTGAATGGATTATGATATTTCCATAGGATATTGGAGTTATATTATTACCCAATTTCAATAGGTTTTTATTCAATTATTTCTTATTTACCTTTATTTTCTCCATTCCCATCCAAAATAATCCTCTCTGTAGTCCTCCTCATTAATCATTTCAAATAAATTTCTTACTTTATGATTAATTTTATTATAATAATTATATGAAGACGTATATGGTTATAAATGATCAATAATAATTTAATTTAAATGGTTCATGGAATCATACATTTGGTATAATGAGTTTTGATCTAAAATAATAAATTTTGAAAACAATTATCATATTGTGGAGAAAATTCTGAGTACAGTTATTATATAAAGCACAAAGAAATGAGATAATTATTTTTGAAAAATACAAAGGGTGTTAATGTTACAATGTCTATTTCAATATTGAACTGAGAAAACATCCAAAATACACTTTCCCCAAAATGTTTTAATTCAATTAGTCTATAATTATTTGGATATATTTGATTTTTATTTTACATTTTACTATGTCGTGTTATGTTATGGGATATCATCCTCTAATATATGAGAGTTGGTCAGTTTAGTTGAATGTATACCAGAAAAATTTTATTTAGTTATTTATATATTAAATTCAACTTAATCCCAAATATGAATTGATTTATTAAGTGTTGAATAGTTTTGATAAATAAAATCCAGATTCATCTCAATTTGTGAATATTTTTGTAGATGTGCAATTTGGAAATATATTTTAATTATAAATTTTTTGATTTATAGTAAATGTATTTCTATATAATATTTAAATCCATCCAATTTGAGTATTTTTTGAAATATGTGTACCTTATAATACCATGGTATAATTGAATTTTGTTAAAATAGAGTGATTCTTGAAGGATACAGATGGATAAATCCATTGAGATATCTTGAAGAAATCAATGTTGACTGTATTTTTTCCTGAGGAGTGGTTATTGTTATAATAAGTAATAGTTTAAAAGATTTATATGATTTCATGTGTGAAAAAATAATGGATAAAGTATCATCTAATTGAATATCATATAATAGATTAGTATATAATGTATGCAATATTTATTGTATAGATGAATATTCCGAAGGATGAATCATTACATAAGTAGGAATTATAATAAGAATCATTGTTTTTATGTATGAATATCCATGTGGAGATGAATTATTATAGTGATGTCTCCAAAAATAATCAACTTCTACGGGGATTAATCGCCATATAATGATGACTCCGTCTACATACTGATTAATTCACTATTATTTGAGAATCAAAAAATTATCAATTAAGATTATATAGCCAATAAAATAATGCTTTTTCTTTAATAAAAATTAATGATTAGTAATTATTTATGTAAGGATCATGTGTCGTTGGAATATAGTGATGATAATTTCAAAAATGACCACTGTATTTGTGTTTCCAAATCAGTATTCATACATGAAATCAAAAGTGACCTTAAGGATTATATTCCCCATGACATTTTATATTAAATACATAGGGAAGGATAAAAAATTATTAATGCTCAAATAATTCCTGAAAATGAAAAAATATTCAAAAATTAAGGATATCTGAGGTTTAAATGTGGTAAGAAGGAGGAAAAAATTAGGATTTATAAAAAGATGGAATAGTGGAAATATATAGTACTTCAAATAGTATAAGTTTTAACCCACACTATTATTGCTTCAACTATTTTCATTTTCCATTATTTTAAGTTTTTATTTTCAGTTTTTATTTAATTCTTTATCCCCGCTCACAACTATTGACTATAACATTGTGGAATTGAACTAGTCTGTGATTTGGGGTGGAATATATTATAATTTTAAGGCACTATTCATGTTATTAAATGATTAAAAATAATTAATATTTAATAATATTATTGTCTCTTAGAATAATATAATTTCAAATGAAATTTAGTCTGAGTTATGTCTAATTATTAAACACTACCTAAATCAATGGTCCATCATATTCTTATACTCATTTTGAAAATTATATAATGGAATAGACTATGCTCAATGAAGAAATTCTTGCGTATTATGATGATGTGTAAAAGGAGGAGTGGATACTCATTTTTTTCTTAAGTAGATCAAAACCAAAATTTGTTTTTCCTATGTAGACTAGATTGACTGACTGTATCACTTACATACATTAAACAAATCATATGCCATAAATATATTTTTATTATGTTAAACCACACCATATATATTCATCCAAGGATCAGAGGTTTGGAAACTAATGATCATATCATTAATTAGATAATAAGAAAAAGGGAAATCCATTTCAGTATAGAATACAATTTTTATTGTATAACCGACAATGGTATGATCAGTTACCATTAACTTGATTTTTAATCACTACATTATTAAAACTATCATTCTTCTATTTTTATTCTTTTTTTTCAAAACCATTCTACTAAGATCTCTCAAATTTTAATTTATTTTGAAAAATGATTATTGGGAATTCATCAATATAGTAAATCCTATGTTTCCATAAATAATACCTTTAAAATTGAAAATAATAATAGTTTTTATGAACTTATTACAATTCTAATAAAAACATGGAATAATTTCTAGGACTATAATAAAAAAATAATACATTATTAATTATATAACCAATTTTATAACAAATTATATTTATCCTTTATAACTAGATATTATATGAAAATTTATAATAATACAGAAGTAATTTCACTTAAAATATTAAATTTTGGAAGATTCCTTGATATACTGAAGTTAAACTTTTGACCATCACCTTGATCCTTACATCATTAAATCTAAACAAATTTTAACATTAATTGAAAATAATTAATCACAAATCTTAAATTTGAAAAACAAAATTACTTTGAATGTTGTGTAAAATTAATTGTAATTAAGAAATATCTAAAGAAAATTATTTCACATGATTTATAGGCTTCAACCTACGAATCCCAATAATTAAATAAATGAATTTATATTATATTTTGCATCACTAAATCTTATATGATTGATGGATGATCAAATAAGTTAATGGGAATTTTCCTTTTCATATGAAGGAGTAAACATTTTTTGGTCAACAAACATCGTATATAATCTTCCTAGTAGTTTGAGTTGGAATAATAATGAGAAATTAGAAGAAATACTATAAAATTGATGTTAACATACCTCTTATAGAATCACTCTAGTAGTTTCAAATTTTTTTGATGTTCTATAAAGAAAAATCCACTAATAAATTATTTTTCAAGGTAATAAATACAATAATGTTGGATAATGTGTATCCATTTTTAATAACCTTTAGTTTCCCAAAAAATGTCAATATCATACCAAAATATATATCCCTTCCAAAAATGATTCAATAACAATATAACTTATTTATGTTATTTTCCAGATTACATTATTGGTATGACACATTTAGTGTTTACTTATTATTGGATGAGATATTTAGTGAACATGGGTGTGTTTATAGAACATTTAAAATGTTAAAATTAAATTCTATCCAGATTTATTTATGTATTATAACATTTGGTGAATAAGATGTTCTTCCTAGAATAATTTTATGTTTTATAAATTATTGATGATATAGCCCTATAATAGTCACCAATAGACATGGGGAACCCCTTACTAAAGGGGACTAATATTTCATCAATATACATGAAGGTACACTTACTGAGGTGTTCAGACGGATTGGTGTCCACTTAAAAACCATTGACTCAAAAATGTACCCTATTGCATATCATACAGTTCAAAAAATATCATGAATTTAGTAGGTAGATATTAATTATGGTCTAGGTATATTGCATAATATTTTATCTCATGGGAAATAATTTTGGATTGATGACTAAAATGTGAAGGAATATGCTTCTAAATTTGGAAAACATGATTACACTTTAAAGGAAGATGTAACAAATTAATTTTGTATCAATTAAAATATTTATATAGATTTTAGAATATATATTTGTTATCTTGTGAATATTAATCTAAATACATGTATGTATTAACAACCAATATAATTTCAATTTTAGATCATCTCCCATATCTATAATTTATTATTTAACAACCATACTTTTTAATATAAATTATTACTTGATTGATTAATTAATAACATACTTAATAAAAGCACGATGATAAAGAAGTATAGTGTATTTTATAATTTAGTGCATTACAAAACAACTTCATATAGGACTTACATTAGATTTATTTATAAATTCCTTAACATGAACTTAATATTCAATTTCTCTTAAAAATTCACAACATAACCTAAGGACATACATAAGAAAGGGTGAGCTATAAAGAATTGTTTGTAATTCCCCGACCCTAGTTACCTAGAGTCGGTGAATTATTAACTAATAATGTCATGATAACAATAGATAATGTCTTTATATACTAATTAGTTTAGTAGTGTTTTAAGTAATAGATTCAAAAAAACTTTTACATTACATCATGAAATGGAAAAACAACAACATTGGGTCCCCTTTCAACACACTAATATCCCTTATCCTATTCCTGTCGGTTAATTGTAATATACTTCATCACATACATGGAAAAATAAAACACAGAAAGGGGTGAGATCATATTCTTAGTAAGGATAAAAATATAGTATAGAATATCATAGATAAGTATATAAATTTAACGCAATGTGTAAGACTAAAACCCAAACCTTATAAACATAAAATTCAGAATATTATGGAAATGATAAATAAAATAATTCAATTTAATTAATCATATAATTATTCTACTAGTCTAATAAAAACATATAATATCAATTACTAATTTCATAATTATGGAATGCATAATTTTGTACATTATAAAAACATAGTCAAGGCCTTGTGCCAAGACTACAAATAAGATTTTGTCAGGGCCTTGTGCGAAGACACTAGTCTGTGTCATAAGACCAACCGATGAATCAAGTAGATATAGTGGGATCCACCCATAACATAATTTCTCCAATGCATTCCTCATATGAAAAGGTTGAAATATAACATAATCATTTATATTAAAACTAGCATACGAAATATTAATACTTTAACCGTGAACTATGAATGGTACAAAAATAAGACATCCAAAATCAAAGATATCAGAAAACACTCAATACAATATGAACGATTGTATTATAATAAATAAAACTAAATCAATAATAATGAGGTTTATTTATATATATGACAATAAGTAGTAAAAATATTGGATATAAATATCTGATTTTTCTTTAAAACATTTAATAGTCTCACTATTTTTCAAGAAGTCGTTTAAAATATATTTTTTGAATCAAGGTGTCCCATATCACTTTGAAACTCTTAAAAGGAATTTTAATTTTAAAAAATTAATATCCATATAAAAAATCCTTAAAACCATTTTTAAAACTTAGACAGTAATTGGAAATATTTAGAAGAATGAAGCATTAAAAATTTTAAAATGATATTTTTGTCAGAGTTCCTAAACAAGTGAGAGACAATTAAATTAGAATATTTTAGATTATAAAATCTCTATAATATCATTATAATAACGACATTAATGATATAATATGCCAAAGTTTAGTATATACACCATATAAAAGTGAAATGCACCTAACAATGAAGAAGTATTAATGGAATATAAATTGAGATGAAATCCCTTATAAAGATCGTATCCAGTGGTTAAGGATAAATCAATGAAATTTTTATGAGTGAAAAATATATATATAATCAATATGATTGGATATTTAGGGTAAATCAATCAGTGGACATTCAAACATATTCTTTTAAAAACATCACCAATTACATGGATTCTTAACTCAATGGATGAAAAATGTGTTAAGATTACTATTTTCAAGTTCGTATCAATAAATTGAGAATTTATCAATTGAATAATTATGTGTATAAAAAGTATTCACATAGAATGGTGACTGTAAATTACATCATAAATAAATAAATAGGGATTTCACACATAATCATTGAGTAATATAATCAATGATGTTTTCATAAAACACAATGAGTGGATATCGAAATCAGAATATCCCGTATCGAATTGGTAACTTATGATACACAGACCCCATGAAATAAGCATCTGCAATGATGATTTAAATAACCATAAATTATATTATATTACACAAATAATACAATCATTGGAAGTACATACACCACACAAATAGAAATTGTGGCAATATAGAATGAATCTAACTATAATAAAAAGTGAGATAAAAACCCCTTACCTTGTAATTTCCAATAGTAGAGGGTAGGTTAAACTCTTGTATAATGGTAGAAGAACCACATACATAAATATGATATCATATATGATCATCTAATATTTCATTGTTAATTATGTTTCAGTAGTATAATTGTTTTGGGTGTTAACTAATCAATTTTTCATTATATGTTTTGTTATGTAAGTCATGTTTTTTATGGATTTGATGTATTTGATTCATATAAAGAATGATAATAAGTTCTCAAAGATTATTTGTATTCAAAAAATGAAAATTATTCTTGAATGGATATAATGGAGAATGAATCTCATCACATTCATTGAGACAGTAATTCTTATGTAGGCACGAGCGACAATATCATTTTTTATTGGGGAAATATAATGTAATTTGATGCTATATCAAATATAGATAATCATTAAAATGTTATTTTTAAATCAATTATACAAATTTTTATACCCATCCAAATAATGAATTGTCTTATAACAAACTACACCATGATGTGGAGAGGTTAAGTCGTACCTACTCACATACGGTGACTATTTAATTCACAGGATTGATAGAATTATTAATATGGTTGACCGATATTTATAATAACATCAAAATATGTAGAAGTCACTGGATTTATTATTTTGTATATAAATAACATAGAAAGTGGATGTGGAAGAAGAAAAAAACATTGAAAGAGGTTATGATATAATTACATCTTCTTCGGGTTATTCTTTTTGATTTGATAAAAAAGGCTCCATAAGTTGGATTTCTGATAAAAGCAAGGCCTCTAGGATAAATTTATGTCCGTTTGGAGGTTATTTGATCAACGTTTGGATGATCCAAATTTCTTTGGAGTTTTTTATTGAGAGAAGGGGAAGTACCCTTTTATAAGAGAGATGAGGGCCACTTTAGGGAAATCATGAATTATTTTTTGTTATACAATTTGTTTTTGGTTTTTAATGGATCCAAAAAGAAAAAATTTCTATGCTAAGTTGGGACTGGGAGGAAAACCTATCAACCAATAGTTTTGAGATATGTTTAGTTATCAATATTAACATTATTGATTAGATTTAACTATGTGTTAAATAGTATAATTTTAACAATTTATTCTTGTATTATTATAATAAATGGTTAAACAACATATTACAAAAAGACAAGCAAACTCCTCGTGATTCATTAATGAGATATATATATCTCTATATGATTCCTTTGGGCAAAAATTATATTTTTATGAATATTATAACATTTAATAATATATTGATTGTTATAAAAATTAATTGATCTCAATTATGACACTATTTAGAATTTTATTGTGAATGTTAAAAAAAACATGAGTAATTCCATAGAAATAAATTAAATCAATCCTATTATGTCATATTAACATTTAACATTATATAGATATATCGTAAGTCTCAAATTACATTTATTTGGATATTTATAATATCAATTATTTTAATCTTTCCTTAATAAGGTAATTACTGTATCATCATTGTGTCATAAATAAATTTAAATATATAATGACTAAAAATTATTAAAAAATACCATTATGTAGAAAAAATAATTATATTTATAATTAATATTTTTTGTCGAATTTATATTATGTACAACCATATATTAAAAATGGTTTAGTTATTAAACCTTGAATTTAAAAATTTTCAATATTCTATAAATATAATAATAATAAATGTCCTAATATAATCCACGTGGGTGAAAAGGATCGCATTTTATTCTTAATGTTGATTTTAGTCAATATAAACTTATATAATAGAATTAGGACATGTTTTAGCATAACTATAATATCATTTTTACCTTTAATTACCCTATTTAATTTTAATTTTGGTAAATGAAATTGAAAATTTACTATTCACTGAACATTATTATCATCACATTGAACCAAATATTACTTACTGATGTATAATGTGTCTCTTTGATATTTTAAATTCAATTCACAGAAGCGTTAAAATTACGTTTTATACAAATTTGAAAATGTTTCTAGAAGGTGGGTAAAAGACGTTAAAAAGTTCAACAAAATTTTATACATGTGATTTTATTATAAAATGCCTCCAATAAATTACATTGAACATATATAGGTATTATGTATCTATTTTGATTTAAAATAAATTTAAATAAAATAAATAATATTTTAAATAAAAAGTAGGTTTTAAACAATAACGCAATGTTCTCACTATTCATCAAAAATTGAAAATTTTCAGAAAAAATCAAAAAATTCACCCAAAGTTAATTTTCAATTTCTAAATTCCAAAAATATGTTTATTCTAAAAAAAATTTGTATTAATTAATATTAAAAAATATTCATGTTGTCAAAACTAGAAAAAGGTTTTTTAGAAGTAAAAATTATCAAGCGATTGATAGGTGTTTATATCCAATATAAATGAAATATTACTTCCAATAACCAAAATTGGATTAAATGATAAAATTATAACATAAATATACGTCAAAACCATTCAAATTTATAATTTTACATTATAAATTATTATGATTAAAAAAGTTGTTTGTAATTAAAATTTTAATATTTTTCACTATTTATCAAAATATGAATGTTATTAGAAAAGATCCAAAAAATTTATCCAAACTAAATTCTTATATCCCCCTTATAAATAAAAATTTATTTTTTCAAATTTAATATACAAAAGATTCATATATTGGATTTAAATAGGGTTTAACATTAAAAGGTGATAAAATTTCATTTTTTTAAAAATACTTCGTTTATGTGAAAAAATGAATTTGTTCTTATATTATGCCTAAGAAACACAAAATATGGATGTTAAAATTATATTGAGTGTATAAAATTCTAAATTCACTTAATAATATTCATAACCATTTTTTTCATTGCAAGATTGGTAAGTCATGGTGCGCTCGAACTCGGTGTTGTGTGTTGCACAATCTATTGAAATAATTTGAAGAAAATTACAAACTATGAAATATTGGTGGGTTCCATTATTCCCCCCATTTGGAAATTGTATCTTCACAATTTTAAAATTAGGCTTGGGATCATTATTTAATGTCCCACATAGGAAAAAGAGTCAATTAAACTATCACATTGAAATAAATAAAGAGAAGTACAAAGGTCACCTTAGATAACCCACACTAGGATTCCATATAGTGAAAAATGGATATATATGATAAAATAAGGGTCAAGTTCTGATAGAGAGTGATAGAAAACTTGATCAGGATAAAGTTAACAACATGAAATCCACAATTTTTTGATGGGTTAAAAGTTCATTAGTTCCCTAGTAGCTAATGTAAATTTATAATATTTTTTGTTTTAAGTTCCATTTCATAATGTTACGAAATTTACTTTTGATATTGAATAAAAACATAAAGATAAATTCTTATGTATTAATTATAGTTTCATCCTTTTATAACTTTATACTACTAACTCATCATTTCTCCAAACGATGAGTATTCAAGATGACTTGGTCACACCTAACGCTCTAGAATCAACTCCTAGAGAATCAAATAATCCACAAAGGATGAAATATATATTTTCCATGTCATTAGAGATTATCAAAAACAAAATGTTTATTACAATATCAGATGATTCTAGAAATGAAAAAATTCTTTATAGAATGAAATGTGAATCTTAATTTCCAAAATTAAACAAACAATACCCAATGTTCAATAATGACCATTAAATATAAAAGTTTCCTTAAAATCCATCAATATAATACAAACATTGATTAAAAACCAAAACTACAAAGAATTTTATCAAATAGAATTTCATAGTAAATATTAACATTTATCATCAAATATCATGAAATACTTTCAATTCTCGTAAAAAGTGTAATTAAACTAATCAAATATTCTCTATGATAGTTTAATCATTTCTATTAAAAACCTGATTCTCTATAAAATAACATAGAATCTTCAAAAAAAATCCACCATTACTCCTCAAATGAGATCACATAATATTCATTTTTTCCATAGGTATATAATATTCCCAATAGAGGAAATGTCTTCCAAAATAACATTTATCACTTAATCACAATGTCATTTTACTATTATAAGGATATTCCTTTGATAAAATATAAGATCCCAAATCAAATTATTATTGGTAAATAAAATAATTTAACTAAAAATAAATTTTCACACTAACCAGGTACTTCACTTATTCTAGTGGTAGGCGATGAATCTCAGTCACACATTGGTTGTGGGTTCGATTCCCAACGCTTTTTCGGATGTGAAAGGTTTTCATATTGTCAACATGTTCTCCTTTTAGAAAAAATATATTTTATAAGATTCACAAAATGTGATAAATTCCTCAAAATGGCCATAACATAATTTAACCACAAATGTTATATCATACCTCCCATTTTTATCCCATAAAACATTAACCTGTAATTGCCTAAAATTCTAGGATAATATATTCCTTAATGTTCATTTTTACTATATTAACAATAGAAATGATAATTCTTCCTCAAATAGTATATTCACATAACAAACTGTAGGGTTACACATACAAGAAAAAATTCTTCCAATGTAATCGCATCAAGAAAGTGAATTAATACTTTATACATTTATCATTCAATTTATTTCACATACATTCTTCCTTTACATTGTGGTTATCCTATATAATACAATATTGAATCGGGTAATGACCTGGTCCCGTATATTTACGGAAAATGACAGTAAATGGATTCTTAAAATCATTTTATTTTCACTCATTATACTCTTTATTTTCCATTGGTAATTATTTACATTACGTCCCTCCATCCAACACATAAAGCATTTAATTTTTATATTGAGACACATTCCAGGGTGTCTGCTTCCACATTTCCGGCATGATGGAAATTGAGATTTCGTTTAACCGTAGCCTCTACAGTTGGATTTATTATCATTATCCACATTTTTCTTCTTTGTTGAGTTCGAGATTTGGTTAATTTATATATATTATCATATTTTTTGAACCTTGCTTCAGAATGATCCCAATATCTTTTACGCCGATCAATATTCCATTTATTTTCTCATCTCCACTATCATACCCACCTTGTACATCATGTTCATTATTAATATGACTTCCTTGGAATCCAGCCGTTGTCTAAAACTAGAAATCATAGTGTGAGTAATTATAGTTCTAAAGTCATATAGAGAATATCATGACACCTTATTATCAATCTAAAAAACCTTAGGATTAACCAAGGTTTTTTTTCCCAACATATATTAAAATAAGTCAAATCATATTGAAAAGAAAATGTAAATTATCTTAATCATATCCCCCATGAGTATACTAACCAATAGTGCTACACGGCCCATTTTCATGCACCAGTTCCCGTTTGAGTGTATCTCAAAGAATTTTTTTGGGTTTTACCCCTAGGTATATATATGCCAGATCTACCTCTACCAGCTTGTATCTAGATAGGGATGTATATCTTGGAAAACCCACATAATATTTACATTACCAAATTTTTATAATTTTCTTATATAGTAATCATCAATGTCTATCTTAGGGTAGTGTTTTCTAATTTGAGTATTTCTAAATCTATCTTCCAATGTTTATACTAAACTTCATCTGATACAAACTATAATGACCTAACCGTAGTTTACCCGAGTTGATTTATTATTACCAAACATTGGAATAATCTCTAAAGATCATGTCTCGAAAAAATATTAGTTTAGTAGCCTTGGTAGTACTAGATACAAACATAGGTTTTAAATTACATCATTAAATGGAAAATAACAAAATTGTGTCCCCTTTAAACACACTCATATCCCTAATCATATTCATACTAGTTAATCGTAAAATATTTTTTCACATCCTGCGAAAACTAAAACATAGAAAGGAGTGAGCTCATATGCTCAGTACAGGAAACAATATATTAAATAGTATCATAAATAAGAATAAACATTTAAAAAATGTATAAGAGTGGAACACAAGCCTTTTAAACATAAACATCAGAATATTATGGAAAAGATAAATCGAATAATGCCATTTACTTATTCACATTTACATTCTACTAGTCTAATAATGCCATGTAATATCAATTTCTAACAAAATTCCCCAAAGGCCAAAATTTTAGATCATTTTTGGATAAACCACCTTTTAAGGTTAAAGGGGAAAAACATAATAGGCTTCAGATACATAGAGATAAAACAAAATCAGAAGGTCAAAAGCGCCACAATCATACCGAAATAAGACTACTAAGTTATACCCCTTATGAGCATTAACATCATAGTGGAAAGCATCCCCTATTTCATGACTGCTCAGCTTGTTGTCCCACACAACAATGAATTGCCCTAGTACTGATGGCAACCCCATACCCTCTCAAACATCCAAATACAAATAGCCATACATGGTAAACACTAACTTCCCTAATCCTCTTCCGGATCATTTCCTTATATAATTTTGGAATAATTCAACCCATAACCCCTTTAGCTGCAGAATTCAATATGCAATTCTTGATCAAAATCCTCAAGTGCTTCTATTCCAAAATCCATTTCACAAGATCAGAGATAAACCATATATCAAGACCTCTTTAACCAAAGATTTAATTTCTAACCCCAAAAAATATAATCCACAAAATAAAAAAAATCACAAATTTCACTACAATAAAAAATATGTTTCTCACATATTCTTGTAAAAACAACAACAATGACTTGGATGTTTAACACAATGAATTAAAATTGATTTAAGATTAATCATATCAGGTTCATATCGATGACTTGAGAATTTTTAAATGGAGTCATTATGTGTATCTAAATTATATCCACACAAAGGGAAGTGTAAATTACAACATAAATATTCATATAGTGATTTCACACATAATATTCGATTAAAATAATCAATGAAGTTTTCATAAAACCCATTGAGTAGAAATCGAAATCAGGAATTCCCTTACCAATTTGGTAACTTATGAAATATAATCCCAATGAAAGAAATATAGTAAAATTAAGATTTAAATACCCATAAATTATAGTATTTTACACAAAAAATACAATCAAGGGCAGTACATACACCAAACAAAAATAAACAGTGGTAAAATAGCATGAATCTAATGGGAATAAAAAAGTGAGATGAAAACCCATTACCTTGTAATTTTCATCGGTAAAAGGTAGGTTAACATCTTTTATAATGGTAAAATAATTTAATAAAATTATTCAAGAACCACATACATAATTATGGTATTATATATAATCTTCTAAAATTTATTTGTTAATGATATTTCAATAGTGTCATTATTTTGGTTGATAATTGATTCGTTTACCGTTATATTATTTATTACATAACTCATATTTGTTATGGATATTATGTATTTGATTCATATAAATATTGATATTATGTTCATAAAAATTATTTTTATTCATATAATAAAAATTATTCTTGAATGGTTACGATGGGGAATGAATCCCATCAAATTCGTGATGACGGTAATTCATACGTACTAACACACGACAATATCAATCTATTGATGGTAATATATTATGGAATATTATGGTATATCATATATACTGAATCATTAACATTATATTTTTTTGATTTAAATCGATTATAATTATTTTTATACCCATCCAAATAATAAAGTGTTGGATAACATACGAAACCACGACCTGGAGATGGTAAGTCGTACGTACACGCATATGCTGACTTTTTCATTCATAGGATAGATAGAATAATTATTATGGTTGTACTATATTTATAATAACATCATAGTTTGTATAAGATAATAATATATATTATTCTGGTATGTAAATAACAATGAAAGAGGAAGTGAAAGTATAAAATAACTTTGAAAGAGGTTATGAAATAATTACCTATTCTTCGGGTGCTTCCTTTTGATTTGATCAATAGGGCTCCATAGGTTGGCTTTCTGATCAAATTAAGGACTCTAAGTTGAATTTAGGGTAGATTTGAATATATTTGATCTGGGTTAGGCCAATCCAAATTTCATTGGTGGTGACATTTTAAGACAAGGGGATGTACCCTTTTATAAGAGAGGTGACAGTCATTTTTGGAAAATCATGAAATATTTTATTATTATAGAATCATTTTTTAATTCTAATGTCTCCAATACGATTTATTTGTAGGATAATGTGGGACTGGGTCACAAACCCCTCAACCAATCGGTTTTATATAGGTTTAGGTCACCACAAGTGGTTGATCAAGGACATATATATCATTTTATGATTACTTTTTCCAAAAAATATATTTTTATTAATATTATATCATTTACTAATATAGTATTTGTTTTAAAAATAATTTATGTCAACTTTGACACTATTTAATATTTCCTTTTTGTGAAAGTCAAAAAAACATGATTAATTAGAAAATATATATTAAATAAATCCTAAAATATGGTGTTAAACTAGATAATTATTGTAATACTTCAAAAGTATCAATTCCCCTTTATTTGGATATTTATAAAATTATTTATTTTATACATTGATTTATAATGTAATTACAGCATCATTATTGTGTCATAAATAAATTTAATTATTTAATGTCTAAAAATTATAAACAAAATACCATTATGTAGGATATATATTTTAAATTATAATTAATATTTATAGTTGAATCTTTCTTATGTATATACTTATATTAAAAATAGTTTAGTTATTAAACATGGAATTATACACTTTTAACACATCTTTAAATAAAATAATAATTAATTTCCTAACATAATCTAAGAGGATAAGAAGGATCATATTTTATTAATAATGTTGATTTTGGTCAAAATACACATATCCAATAGAATTAGTACATGTGTTATGGTAATTATTATATCTTTTTTTCATTTAAATACACAATTTACTTTTAACCGTGGTAAATAAAATTGAAAAGATACTATTTAAAAAAAATTAATTTCATCCCATTGAACCACATTTTACATACTAATGTCAACTATGTCTCTCTTATTTTTGAAATTTAATTCAAATCAGTGGTAATATTACGTTTTATGCAAATTTTCAATTGTGCCTGAATGGTGGATAAAATATGATACAAAGTTCAATAAAATTTTAAACTACTAGTTTTATTATAAAATGACTCCAATGAATTACATTGAAAATATATTGGTAAAATTTATATATTTATAATAAAAAAAGATTTAAATTAAATAAATAATTATTTAAATAAAAATTTTGTTTTATACAATAACATCGTGATTTTCACTATTCATAAAAATCAAATGTTTTCATAAAAATAGAAAATATTCACATAAAGCTAATTATGATTTTCAAAATTGAATTTTTTATCTATTTTATCAAATTAAAAACATATAATTTGTATTAATAAGTTTTGAAAAATATTCTCGATGTCAAAACCAGAAAGCAGGTTTTTGAGGAGTAAAAAATATAAAAATATTGTTATGTATTTATGTTCAATTTAAATGAAAAATTACATCAAATTACCAACGTTGGATTTAATGATAAAAATATAATCTAATTATATATCAAAACCATTCGACTGTATAATTTAACACTCTAAATTATTTTGATTAATAATTTTATTTTCAATTAGAATTTAGTATTTTTCGTTATTCATCAAAATATAAAAAACATCAGAAAATTACATAACATTTATCCAAACAAATTTTTTATGTCCCACTTCTAAATAAGAAGATTATTTTATCAAATTTTATATATAAAAGTGTCAAATGTTGGATTTAAAAGGGGTTCTCTATTAAAAGGTGCTAAAATGGATTTTTAAAAAAATACTTCTATTATCTGGAAAATTGAATTTGTTCATATATTACATCTAAGAAACACATAATATGGATGTTAATATTATATAATGTATATAATATTCAAAATGCAGTTAATACTATTCATAACCATTTACGTAATGGCTAGTTTGGTAAGTCTTGGTGCACTTGAACTCGGTGGTTTGTGCCACACATGCTATTGAATTAATTTAAAGAAAAAAGACCTTATGAAATCATGGGGTGATACTATAAGTCCCCAGCCTTAAACCTTACTTAATATTGAATTAAATGAATAATTCACATTGAGGATCTTTTCAGGTTTAGAGTTTTAGAGAATTAGAACATAACTATTACATCTTAAAAGATTACAAAGTAGACACTTCTACTAAGTCTCCAAAAAATAAAAACTCTTAAAAAGAATGATGTCTAGATTCCATGTTTTAGATAGCATGAAAATCCCTTGATCCCATCCTTGACCTTATTCCACTTTAAGTCCTGTGAAAAACATTTCGAAAAACTTGGGGTGAGCATAAAAAGCTCAGTAAGGGATACAAAAAGAATGAAAACTGTTAGTTTTTCAAACATCAAGTAAACCATGTATACTATATCAAAGTAATACCTTCACCTTCATGGAGTAGTAAAAAAAATCGTCACTGAATAAAGTATCATTACTTACCTTTTTATAACCAAAAGATTACCATAAAACCCATATAAAGAACACATAGAATATATAAAGGTAACTTGGGACATAAACATACTTAAGTGGAATAACCATACGGTTGACTTCCACACATATCACTTAATGGAATAGCCATACAGCCAATTTCCATACATACGTAATGGAATAGCCATACGGCCGACTTCCATACCCAATGCATTGGAGGTTATAATGTAACCACCCATCCTGGTATTCACGGCACCACCCGTCATATGGTTTATAACGTAACCACCCTTTAAAATGTCCAAGTACCAATATAAAATAATAAAACATAAAACCAATATAAAGGAATGATAACATTTCCACATTTCAATCACAATATATCATAAATATATTGACATAATAGAATCCTTTTTCAAAACCATTTTCAATACCAAAATACATAAAAGATTATATGGTATTTATTTTATTCTAAAAACATTACGGCTTGTTGAGAAAGCCAAAGATCAAATAATACTCGCGGCGGCGGAAAAAGGTCGTTGTCACCGCGTACGTTAAAAAAACATTCTTTTTTGTCGTTTAGTAAAACGCTTCGTAGAAAAAGATTACTTTTGTATAAAAGTAAAAGTCAAAGGAATTTATACACCGTATAAAAGAAAGTTGTGTATAAAATGAAATATGCCTCAATGAAAGGAGATTTAGACGAAGTCCCTTACCTCGGGTCCGAATTGACTCGATCATTCTTTAACATCCTGAATAATAAACTTGAGTTAATTTATACTTTATTAAGAATCTTTTTAAAGTTCATTATTCCTTTTATATCACTTATTTCCATGTTATAAACATTATGTAACCATTTATGTTAATAATGTTTGTTTTGTCAATATTTGGTTCTTAAGTCGAAAGTTGACTTCTTACAATTACATGTTGTCCGTGTGGTCAAAAGTTCTTTATATCCAGAATGAAATTCCTGATTTGGATATCATATATATCATATATATCCAGAATATACATGTATTTATAATATTACATAATCATTTAGAGGTAAGAAATGAAATGCACCGTTCATGGAGACGGTAAGCCGTACGTACGCATGAACGCTACTTTCATTTCTTTGTCATATTAGTGGAATTAAAACTAAATGAGAGGTATGTATATTTTAATTACAGAATTATATTCATCATTTAGATATATCATTAATTATATATATACATTATATACATGTAATTTTAATAGTACATTACATTTGGGGATAAGAAATGAAATGCACCGTTCATGGAGACGGTAAGCCATACGTACGCATGAACGCTAATTTCATTTCTATCTCATACATTAATGGAAAGAAATAATAATTATATAGAGGTATATTATAATTACAGTATAACATCATATATAATAACTTTAAATCCATCCTTTACACGTCCCACATATGGCATTAACGAATCACATCACTTTTAGGGGGCGGTAGTCCGCACTTCCATAAATGAAGATATCGTGTTTACCCATAATGGAAACCATAAAGGTATGCCAAAAATGAAAAATACATAAGCTTAAAGAAAACATAAACATATTATATATCATATATAAAAATAGTGACATCATAATGGCCACCCTTGAATGTGTCAAATGAGTATTGAACAATCATCGTTTCGGGAGGCAGAATTTCGCCATCCACGGAAACCGTATGTTCTTTAACCATTTGATGTAGTTGTGTGAAAGTGTAGCTCGAATAAATATTATAACAACATCCTAGTATATTTAAGATACTGGTTTTGTTACAAAATAAGTAAATAAAAAGAGTTTAGGGGGTTGGAGAAACAAAATAAAACAAATGAACATGAGAGAATGAATTACCTTTTAAAAGTGTAACTCCATTTTATTTGAGCCTAAAGGCTTCCTTTGAAAGGATTATTCCCAAAGATAATCCTCTAGGATGAGGAGAGGGATGTGGATAGAGTAATTGGGCAGGGTTTGGCCGAGCCAAAGGCTTGATAAGTGTGTGAAATGAGGTAGAGGTGGGGGCCTTTTATAAGAGGAGAGGAGGGGCACTTTTGGAAAGTAAAGAAATATTACTTTATTTGAAAATGTGTTTCGGTTTTAAAAGGTCCCACAGTGATATAATTCGTGGATAGGGTGATAAGGGTTCGAAATCCACTCATCCAATTGGTTTTGGACATCTGTAGGGTTTATATTTTTCATTATCTTTCCATTTTATTTAAATCGTCAAATAATGATGTCATCGCTACATCATTATTATGTCATATATAATTTAATTTATTTAATGTATAAAAATTATAAATAAAATACTATGATGTAGGAAATCTATTTATATTTCCAATGACTATTTATAATCAAAATTTGGACTTGTATAACCCCACTCAAAAATTATTTTAGTAAAACAATTTATATTAGTGTCATTTTCACTTTAACATTAAATAAAAATATATTAATGTAATATTCCAACTAAAGTGGCTCCATGGGGTCCCCAAGTTGGACCATGGCTTTTCTTGGTCTGCCATGACTCACCCAATAGGTTTAGGACTAGTGTCATGGTGTTTTCACATTCTTATAATACCATTTTTACCTTAAACTACACTAATTACCTCTAATCGGGATTAATGAAAAAAAAGTTACTATTCACAAAAAATTATTTTAATCTCATTGATCCACATTTTACTTCTTAATGACAACCATGTATGTCATATTTTCAAAATTCAATACACATTAGTGGTAAACTTTCATTTAACTGAAAAATCAGTTTGCTTGATTACCACTTAGTGGTTTAACTATTCATCAAAAATTGAAGTTTTTCAGAAAATTACAAAAAATTCACCCTAAGCTATATTTGATATTCCGAATTCAAAAATGAAGTCCATTTTACAAAATTCAAAACATATAAGTAAAATTAATTAATTTAATAATTAATTCCCGATGTCATGACAAATAGCGTGTTTTTGCGAAACAATAAGTATCAAAAGATTGACACCAGTTTAAGTCCAATTTCAAAGTGAAATTGATTCCAATGACCACCATTGGATTAACTGGTAAAAATATTTTCTAATTTCACTTTAAAACCAATTAAAATAATAATCTAATCATATAAATAATTTAGATTAAAAAGTGGTTTTGAATTAAAATACAACATTTTACACTATTCATAAAAAAATGAACTTTATCAGAAAGGTACCAAAAATTTACCCAAAGTAAATTTTGATGTCCCGATTCTAAAGAAGAGTTATATTTGGTCCAAAATAAAGTATAAGAGTGATCAAAACTATATTTAATGACGGTTCACCATTAAAAGGTGATAAGTGAACCTTTAGTGAAAATTAGAGTATATATGCCCTAAAATTGAACTCTTTCCGTATTTTAAGCCTTTATCTTTTATTGGGTAAATGTATAAACATTTAAAAACATATCTAATCATATTTTAGTTATTTCTATCCATTCCCCCCAGTACAACGGCTACTTGTTAACTAACATTTAAAATAATATTATTTTACTACTAGTGTGCTACGTAAGTTTCAAAGAAACTCATTGTTGTGTATCGGGTACGCTATCGAACATAGCAACCCCTTTAAATTAAAATTAATATTTAATTTGTAAATATTAATAAATATGAAAATTATTTATTCTTTATTTACCTGGGATGTTACATCCTTCCCCTCTTTTGGGAATTGCGTCCTCGCAATTTTATTCACTTATCAAAATAAGTGGGGGTATTTATCCCTCATAGCATTTTCAGATTCCCACGTTGCCTCTTAAATCACATGGGTTTTCCACAAAACCTTTACCTGATGAATCACCTTATTCCGTAACACTTGCTCCCTGTGGTCAAGAATCTGGACCGGTTGTTCCTCATAAGATAGGTTCTCTTCCAGCTGAACTACCTCTGGGCTCAAAACATGAGATGGATCTGGCATATACTTTCTCAACATCGAAACGTGAAAAACATTGTGTACCTAAGATAAACTCGGAGGTAAAGCCACTCGGTATGCAACTGATCCAACTCTTTCCAGAATATCGTATGGTCCAATAAACCTT
The DNA here is from genome assembly GCA_963277665.1 of Viscum album. Taxonomy (NCBI): domain Eukaryota; kingdom Viridiplantae; phylum Streptophyta; class Magnoliopsida; order Santalales; family Viscaceae; genus Viscum; species Viscum album. Next base: position 767,029,835 of record OY728150.1, read on the forward strand.
GGACTCATCTTTCCTTTCTTACCAAATCTCATCACACTTTTCCAAGGAGAAACCTTGAGAAAAACATGATCACCTACCTCGAAAGATAGATCCTTCCTCCGGTTATCCGCATAACTCTTCTGCCTGCTCTGATATGTTCTCATGTGTTTCTGAATCAGCTGAACTTTTTCTGCCATCTCTTCTACCAATTCTGGTCCCATCAACTTCCATCCACCCACTTCATCCCAGAAAGTTGGAGTTTGACACCGCTTCCCATATAATGCCTCAAATGGTGCCATCTGTATACTGGAATGAAAACTGTTATTATATGAAAATTCAACCAAAGAAAGATGTTGGTCCCAACTTCCCTGATAACCCATAGAACAAGCTCGTAGCATATCCTCCAATGTCTGGATTGTTTGTTCTGACTGCCCATCTGATGGAGGATGAAAAGCTGTACTAAAATTTAATTCAGTACCCAACGACTTCTGAAGGCCTTTCCAAAAGTTACAAGTAAACCTGGGATCACAATCTGATACAATGGAGAGAGGAACTCCATGTAACCTGACTATCTCTTTAAGATACAAACGGGAAAGTTGATCAAGAGAGAAAGTATCTCGTATAGAAAGGAAATGAGAAGATTTGGTCAAGCGATCAACAATAACCCATATTGCATTATTACCTCGAGATGTCATCGGTAATCCCACAACAAAGTCCATGGATATGTTTTCCCATTTCCACTCTGGCACTGGTAAATGCTGAAGCATCCCTTTAGGTAACTACCTCTCTGCTTTAACCTGTTGACATGTCAAACACTTTACAGTAAAATCAGCAATGTCTCTTTTCATTCCATCCCACCAGTAATACTCCTGCAGATCTCTATACATCTTAGTACTACCCGGATGAACTGAAAATGGGGAACTATGAGCCTCACATAACAACTCATTCTTCAACTGTGAATCACAAGGCACACATAACCTCTTCCCAAACATCAAAACACAAACACAAACTTATCCAAGAACTCATGGAAAATAATATTCATAAGGTCCATGAATACAGCAGGTGAATTGGTTAACCCAAAAGGCATAACTACAAATTCATAATGGCCATATCTAGTACGGAACGCAGTCTTCGGAACGTCTGCTTCTTTTACTTTCAACTGATGGTACCCCGACCTCAAGTCAATCTTCGAAAAATACTGAGCTCCCTGGAGCTGATACCACTTCATTCGATGGGCCAACATCTGCTGAAGTTGTTGCAAAGGATTTCACCACCCCTTTCTGCTTGTAGTCTGGCTGCATTCCCCCAGTTGAGTTCTTCGTTGGACACTCGTTTTCATAATGACCCATTTCATTACACATAAAACATCTGACCGTTGGCTTTTCATTTCCTGCGTGATCATCTTCCTTACAGTTATGAGCAATATTACCAGACTTACCACACCGAAAGCACTTACCAGACTTGGATAAACATTCTCCAGGATGCATTTTACCACACTTCTCACAGGATGGATATTTGGTTTTCTTACCTCCTTGCTTCTTTGATGAATTCTTCCCCTTTGCCTGCCAACTAGACCTCTTATTCTGTTGTTTGTCATAGAACACCTGATCATCGGCAAACTCCATTTCCACCTTCTCCGCACATCGAAAAAGTTTTTCATAACTTTTGAACTCACGAGAAGGTAAAGCCCTTCGATACTTGGGCTTTAACCCTGAGTAAAAACGGTTTATTTTACTATCAAGATCTCGTATGAAGTTTGGAGCATACCTTGCCAATCGAGTGAACTTTTCTTCATAAGTAGCCACTGAATCATCCTCCCGCCTCAATTCTAGGAACTGTTTTTCCATCCTAAGACGAACCACCTTAGGAAAATATTTCTCAAGAAAAATAACTTTGAATTCGTCCCAGTGAAGATCCTCAATCTCATCACTATCCCTTATATTTTTCACCATCGACCACCACTGATCAGCTTCACCTTCAAAATGGTAAACAGAAAGACTAACCTTTTGATGTTCTGAACACCCCATGACATCAAAAATCTTCTCCACTGCTTTATAAAACCCTTCATCTTGCACAGGGTCAGATGATCCTCTGAATGATGGGGGATGTTGCCTACTGAAATGTTCCACCACTGACATGTTCCTCTGCGGTTGATCTGGCTGGTCTCGTACATGGATACCACCACCATTTATAGCCTGAGTCAACTGTGCCATCAGTGCAACAAACTGTTCAGTTCCGATTCCGATCATCTCAGGTTGCTGATTTGGAAGGTTATCTTCCTCCTGATGTCGTCCCAACATAGCTTCTTTGTTTCCTCTACGGAAAACCATTCTGAACACAAAAATATCTTAGGCAAAGAAACATGGTAATCCGTAAATGCTATATCATTTCAATCATATTATAATTTTACACTTTTCTAACTCCTAAAGTTGTCTAAACCGACCTTTGATACCAACTATAAGGCCCCAGCCTTAAACCTTACTTAATATTGAATTAAATGAGTAATTCACATTGAGGATATTTTCAGGTTTAGAGTTTTAGAGAATTAGAACATAACTATTACATCTTAAAAGATTACAAAGTAGACACTTATACTAAGTCTCCAAAAAATAAAAACTTTTAAAAAGAAAGATGTCTAGATTCCATGTTTTAGATAGCATGAAATTCCCTTGATCCCATCCTTGACCTTATTCCACTTTAAGTCCTGTGAAAAACATTTCGAAAAACATGGGGTGAGCATAAAAAGCTCAGTAAGGGATACAAAAAGAATGAAAACTATTAGTTTTTCAAACATCAAGTAAACCATGTATACTATATCAAAGTAATACCTTCACCATCATGAAGTAGTAAAAAAAATCTTCACTGAATAAAGTATCATTACTTACCTTTTTGTAACCAAAAGATTACCATAAAACACATATAAAGAACACATAGAATATATAAAGGTAACTTGGGACATAAACATACTTAAGTGGAATAACCATACGGTTGACTTCCACACATATCACTTAATGGAATAGCCAAACGGCCAATTTCCATACATACTTAATGGAATAGCCATACGGCCGACTTCCATACCAAATGCATTGGAGGTTATAACGTAACCACCCGTCCTGGTATTCATGGCACCACCCGTCATATGGTTTATAACGTAACCACCCATTAAAATGTCCAAGTACCAATATAAAATCATAAAACATAAATCCAATATAAAGGAATGATAACATTTCCACATTTCAATCATAGTATATCATAAATATATTGACATAATAGAATCCTTTTTCAAAAACATTTTCAATACCAAAATACATAAAAGAGTATATGGTATTTATTTTATTCTAAAAACATTGCGGCTTGTAGAGAAATCCAAAGATCAAATAATACTCGCGGCGGCGGAAAAAGGTTGTTGTCACCGCGTACGTTAAAAAAAACATTCCTTTTTGTCGTTTAGTAAAACGCTTCATAGAAAAGGATTCCTTTTGTATAAAAGTAAAAGTAAAAGGAATTTATACACCATATAAAAGAAAGTTGTGTATAAAACGAAATATGCCTCAATGAAAGGAGATTGAGACGAAGTCCCTTACCACGGGTCCGACTTGACTCGATCGTTCTTTAACGTCCTGAATAATAAACTTGAGTTAATTTATACTTGATTAAGAACCTTTTTAAAGTTCATTATTCCTTTTATATCACTTATTGCCATGTTATAAACATTATGTAACCATTTAAGTTAATAATGTTTGTTTTGTCAATATTTGGTTCTTAAGTCGAAAGTTGACTTTTTACAATTACATGTTGTTCGTGTGGTCAAAAGTTCTTTATATCCAGAATGAAATTCCTGATTTGGATATCATATATATCATATATATCCAGCATATACATGTATTTATAATATTACATAATCATTTAGAGGTAAGAAATGAAATGCACCGTTCATGGAGACGGTAAGCCGTACGTACGGATGAACGCTACTTTCATTTCTTTGTCATATTAGTGGAATTAAAACTAAATGAGAGGTATGTATATTTTAATTCCAGAATTATATTCATCATTTAGATATATCATTAATTATATATATACATTATATACATGTAATTTTAATAGTACATTACATTTGGGGATAAGAAATGAAATGCACCGTTCATGGAGATGGTAAGCCGTACGTACGCATGAACGCTACTTTCATTTCTATCTCATACTTTAATGGAAAGAAATAATAATGATATAGAGGTATATTATAATTCCAGTATAACATCATATATAATAACTTTAAATCCATCCTTTACACGTCCCACATATGGCATTAACAAATCACATCACTTTTAGGGGGCGGTAGTCCGCACTTCCTTACCACGGGTCCGACTTGACTCGATCGTTCTTTAACGTCCTGAATAATAAACTTGAGTTAATTTATACTTGATTAAGAACCTTTTTAAAGTTCATTATTCCTTTTATATCACTTATTGCCATGTTATAAACATTATGTAACCATTTATGTTAATAATGTTTGTTTTGTCAATATTTGGTTCTTAAGTCGAAAGTTGACTTTTTACAATTACATGTTGTTCGTGTGGTCAAAAGTTCTTTATATCCAGAATGAAATTCCTGATTTGGATATCATATATATCATATATATCCAGCATATACATGTATTTATAATATTACATAATCATTTATAGGTAAGAAATGAAATGCACCGTTCATGGAGACGGTCAGCCGTACGTACGGATGAACGCTACTTTCATTTCTTTGTCATATTAGTGGAATTAAAACTAAATTAGAGGTATGTATATTTTAATTCCAGAATTATATTCATCATTTAGATATATCATTAATTATATATATACATTATATACATGTAACTTTAATAGTACATTACATTTTGGGATAAGAAATGAAATGCACCGTTCATGGAGATGGTAAGCCGTACGTACGCATGAACGCTACTTTCATTTCTATCTCATACTTTAATGGAAAGAAATAATAATGATATAGAGGTATATTATAATTCCAGTATAACATCATATATAATAACTTTAAATCCATCCTTTACACGTCCCACATATGGCATTAACAAATCACATCACTTTTAGGGGGCGGTAGTCCGCACTTCCTTAAATGAAGATATCGTGTTTACCCATAATGGAAACCATAAAGGTATGCCAAAAATGAAAAATACAGAAGCTTAAAGAAAACATAAACATATTATATATCATATATAAAAATAGTGACATCATAATGGCCACCCTTTAAGGTGTTAAATGAGTATTGAACAATCATCGTTTCGGGAGGCAGAATTTCTCCGTCCACGGAAACCGTATGTTCTTTAACCATTTGATGTAGTTGTGTGAGAGTGTAGCTCGAATAAATATTATAAAAACATCCTAGTATATTGAAGATACTAGTGTTGTTACAAAATAAGTAAATAAAAAGAGTTTAGGGGGTTGGAGAAACAAAATAATACAAATGAACATGAGAGAATGAATTACCTTTTAAAAGTGTAACTCCTTTTTATTTGAACCTAAAGGCTTCCTTTGAAAGGATTATGCCCAAAGGGAATCCTCTAGGATGAGGAGAGGGATGTGGAGAGAGTAATTGGGTAGGGGTTGGCAGAGCCAAAGGCTTGAGAAGTGTGTTAAATGAGGTAGAGGTGGGGGCCTTTTATAAGAGGAGAGGAGGGGCACTTTTGGAAAGTAAAGAAATATTACTTTATTTGAAAATGTGTTTCGGTTTTAAAGGGTCCCACATTGATATAATTCGTGGATAAGGTGATAAGGGTTCGAAATACACTCATCCAATTGGTTTTGGACATGTGTAGGTTTTAGATTATTCATTATCTTTCCATTTTATATAAATCGTCAAATAATGATGGCATCGCTGCATCATTATTATGTCATATATAATTTAATTTATTTAATGTCTAAAAATTATAAACAAAATACTATGATGTAGGAAATATTTTTAGCTTTCCAATGACTATTTATAATAAAAATTTGTACTTGTATAACCCCACTCAAAAATTATTTTAGTAAAACAATAAATGTTAGTGTCATTTTCACTTTAACATTAAATAAAAATATATTAATGTCATTTTCCAACTAAAGTGGCTCCATGGGGTCCCCAAGCTGGCCCATGGCTTGTCTTGGTCGGCCATGACTCACCCAATAGTTGTAGGACAAGTGTCATGGTGTTTTCACATTCTTATAATACCATTTTTACCTAAAACTACACTAATTACCTCTAATCGCGATTAATGAAAAAAAGTTACTATTCACCAAAAAATTATTTTAATCTCATTAAACCACATTTTACTTCTTAATGACAACCATGTATGTCGGATTTTCAAAATTCAATACACATTAGTGGTAAACTTTCATTTAACTGAAAAATCAGTTTGCTTGATTACCACTTAGTGGTTTCACTATTCATCAAAAATTGAATTTTTTTAGAAAATTACCCAAAATTCACCCTAAGCTATATTTGATATTCCAAATTCAAAAATGAAGTCCATTTTACAAATTCAAAACATATAAGTCAAATTAATTAATTTAATAATTAATTCCCGCTGTCATGACAAATAGCGTGTTTTTGCGAAACAATAAGTATCAAAAGATTGACAGCAGTTTAAGTCCAATTTCAAAGTGAAATTGATTCCAATGACCACCATTGGATTACCTGGTAAAAATATTTTCTAATTTCACTTTAAAACCAATTAAAATAATAATCTAATCATATAAATAATTTAGATTAAAAAGTGATTTTCAATTAAAATACAACATTTTACACTATTCATAAAAAAATGAACTTTATCAGAAAGGTACCAAAAATTTACACAAAGTAAATTTTGATGTCCCGATTCTAAAGAAGAGTTATATTTGGTCCAAAATAAAGTATAAGAGTGATAAAAACTATATTTAATGACGGTTCACCATTAAAAGGTGATAAGTGAACCTTTAGTGAAAATTAGAGTATATATGCCCTAAAATTGAACTCTTTCCGTATTTTAAGCATTTATCTTTTATTGGGTAAATGTATAAACATTTAAAAACATATCTAATCATATTTTATTTATTTATATCCATTCCCTCTAGTACAACGGCTACTTGTTAACTAACATTTAAAATAATATTATTTTATTACTAGTGTGCTACGTAAGTTTCAAAGAAACTCATCGTTGCGTATCGGGTACGCTATCAAACATAGCAACCCCTTTAAAATAAAATTAATATTTAATTTGTAAATATTAATAAATATGAATATTCTTTATTCTTTATTTACCTGGGATGTTACAGATACATTATTCCCCAATTTCTTTATATTTCATCCTTGTATTTTTTAAATCGGGCTTGGGAACTTCATTGAATGTCACACATTGGAAAAAGAGTCAATAAAACTATCACTTTAAAATAATAAAAGCGAAGTACAAAGGTCACCCGTGATAGCCCACAATAGGATTTCTTGTATAAAAACATAGAAATAGAAGATAAAAAAGTTTTCATGTTCTGATGGAGAGCGACATAAAACATGACCAAGAGAATGTTAACAACAAAAAAACCACAAGCATGTGATGGGTTAAATAATGATTAGTATTTTAGTAGGAAAAGTTAAAGAACATTGTTTTCTGTTTTATGTTACATTTCATAAAGTTGAGGAATTTATTTATGAGAGTGAATAAGAACATAAAGTGATATGCTTAGTATTTAAGTAGAGTTTCAGCCTTTAATAAATTTCTACCAATATCTCATCTTTTCTCCAAATGATGAGTATTAAATATGACTTGGTCAAACATAAAGCACTAGAATCAACATCTAATTAATCACATTATCCAAAAAGGATGAACTATATATTTACCTTGTCTTTATTGATTAACCAAAACCAAATGGTTAGTACATGATCAGATGATCCTTGAAATGGCTAATCCTTTATAGATTGAAATACTAATCTTAATTTCCAAAAATTAAACAAACAGTACCCAAAGTTCAACAAAGGACATTCAATAAACAATTGCCCTTAAAATACTTCATCATATTCTAGTCAATGATTGAAACCCTAATCATAGAAGAATTTAACCACATGGACAATCATTGTAAATATTAACATTATTATTCAAATAACATTAACTACTCTTAACGTCTCATACATAAGTGTAATTAACCAAATCCCATATTCTCTATGATAGGTTAATCATTACCAATAATAAACTAAATCTCTATAAAAAACATAGATTATTCAAAAATAAAAATAATCCACCATTACTCCTCAAAAGAAATCCCATATAATTCTATTTTCCTAAGGAATATAGTGTTCCCAATAGAGAAAAAGTATTCCAAAATAACATTTATCACTTAATCAAAAAATCATTATCGAATACTAAAGATATTCATTTGGTAAAACATAATATCCCAAATACAATTATTATTAGTCAATAAAATCATATAACTAAAAATAAATATTCACACTAACTAGTGAAATCATGTAGTATAGTGGTTGGTGATATATCGTAGTAGCTCTTTGGTTTGGGGTTTGATCCCCGCAACTGTTTCCGATGCGACAGGTTGTCACACCATCTACCTGTTGTCCTCTATAAAAAAAAATCATTTATAACAATACCAAAATGAGATTAATTCCTCAAAATGAACATAAAGTAATTTAACCACAAATTTTATCTCATACCTCACATTTTCATCCCAAAAATTAATAACCGTTAATTACCTCAAATTCAAGGATCTTATAAACCTAAATGGTCCTTTATAACTTTATCCCCAAAAGAATAGATAATTATTCCTCAAATAGAATTTTCACATAACGAACTGCAGTGTTACACATACAAGAGAAAACCCTTCCAAATAATCTCATCAACAAAGAGCATTAATACTTTTAATCATTAATCCATCCATTTACTTCAACAATGATTCTTCCAGGACCTAGTGGTTATCCTATTGATTAGGGAATTGACTCGGGGAATGCCCAGGTCCCTTAAATATTCCATAAATGACTATTAATGGATTATTAAGATCATTTTTAATTTCTTCCATAGAACTCTTCATTTTCCATAGGCAGTTATTTATTTATGTCCTTCTTTTCCATACATAAAGAATTTCTTTTGTTCCATTAAGACACTTTCATTGGTGTCTCATTCGACATTTCCAGCATTATGGAAATTGAGATTTATTTTCTCCATGGTATCCACTGCTTGAAATCGTATCACTCTCCACCTTTATCTTCTTTATTGAGTTTGGTATTTGGTTAATGTATATATTGTTGATCATATTTTTTGAAACTTACTTCATCATGAACATGATATCATTTATGCCTATCAACATTCCTTTTAGCTTCTCATCTTCGACATCGATCCTTCCTTGTACATCATGTTCTTTGTTTCTATGAAATCCTTGGAATCCATCCATTGAATAAAACAAGAAATTATAGTGTGAGTAATAATAGTCATAAAATAATTAATAGAATACCATGACACATTATCTTCAATATAAAACACCTTAGTATTAACCAAGGTTATTTATTCTCATCTTATATTGTAATCCTTCAAATTGGTGTGAAACGAAAATGTGAATTATCCAAATCATATCCCATGGGAGTGTCATAACCAAGAGTGCAGCAAGGCCCATTATCGGGCACTCGTTCCCATTCGAGTCTAGCTCAATGCGGTGTTTTCGAGTTTTACCCATAGTTACATCTGTGCCATAGCCTCCTCTACTTGCTCGTATCCAGACTTGGATGCATTACATAGAAAACACACATAATATTTACATTACCAAATTTTTTGTATTCTAGTCTAATCAAATCATCAATTTAATTCTTCAGGTAGTGTTTTATAACTAGGGTTTTTCTAAATATAGCTTCAACGTATTGTACTAAACTTCTTCTGATACCAACTATAATTCCCCGACCCTTGTTACCGAGAGCCCGTTCATTATTAAATAACATTTTCAAGATAACAAGAGATCAATTCTTGAAATTCCGATTAGTATACTATCAATGGATGTAATATATACATACATACGTTTGACATTACAAAATTAAATGAAAAAACAACAACATTTTGTGCCCACTGAACATAGTCATATCACTTATGCTATTCTTCTAGGTTAATCATAATATAATTCTTCACATACTGGGAAAAATAAACATTGAATGTGGTGAGATCATATGATCAGTAAGGACGAAAATATAGTTGATACTATCATAAATAAGAATAAAATTTAAGGCAATTTATAATACTAAAACACAAGCCTTTTTAGCATAAACTTCTGCATATTGTGCAAATGAAAATCCAATAATTCCATTCTATTTATCACATAGATATTGTACTAGTCAAATAATAAATTTTAAGATCAATAGATATGTTCATAAGGGTGGAATGTATAATGCCATACATCATAACCACATAGTCAAGCCTCGTGCCCAGACAAAAAATAAGATTTTGTCATGGATTTCTACCAATACACTACTTTTTCTCATGAGACCAACCGATGCATCAAGGAGCTATAGAGAGCTCCACCAGTCTATTTCTATGTCCAATGAATTTCTCAAATTAAAAGGTTGAATCATAACATAAACATTAGTATTAATACTAGCATATAAAATTTTTATACATTAACCATAAATGGTGAATGGTATAAAAATAACACATCCACATTAAAAAATATCCCAAATCCTTCAATACAATGTGGAGTATTTTTTATGATAAATAAAACTCATTCATGAATAATGAAGGATATTGACATAGATGAAAATAATCTATAAAACTATTTGAGAGAAATATCCCCTTTTCTTGAAAACATTTAATAGTCTCATTATTTATGAAGAATTCATTTAAAAGATATTTTGGAATCATAGTGTCCCATACCACATTGAAACATTTTCAAAAAAATTCTGTTCTAATACAATAATATCCATATAAAAAAATTCCTTATAACCATTTTTAAAACAAGGACATTAATTATAAATATTTAGAAAAATATATCACTAAAAAATTTCAAATCATATTATAATTATAGTTCCTATCCAAATGATATATTCATTAATACAAATAATTTATTTAATCAAATCTTTTTAATATCGTTATAATATAGTTATTATTGATATATTATGTCAAATTATAGTATATATACCGTATAAAATTGAATGGGTGCATAACATATAAGAAGTCTAAATGGAACGTAAATTGAGATGAAATCTCTTACAATGACTATATCATTAGGATAAGGATAAATCAATGACATAATTATGAGGGGAAAATATAAATACACTGAATATGATTGTATATTCACTGTAAATCAGTAAGAGGACAATCAAACATGTTCTTGTGAAAACAACACCAATGATTTGGATGTTTAACTATGTAAATAAAAATTGAGTTAAGATTACTCTCATTATGTTCATATGGATGACTGGAGAATTTATAAATAGAGTCCTTATGTTTATCAAAAGTACATCTAGGAAAAGGGGAGTGTAAATTACTACATAAATAAATAAATATTTATTTCACAAAAAATATTGGAGTAAAATAATCAATTAATTTTTCGGAAAACCCAATGAGTGGAAATTAAAATCAGAAATTACCTTACTGATTTGGTAATATACAAAACATACACCCCATTAATGAAAGCTCAAAAAATGAAGTTTTAAATACGCATAAATTAATTTATATTACACAAATAATATAATCATGGGTATTACATACGACACACAAATGGAAATAGTTGTAATAGAGCATGAATCTCGAGGGAATAAAAAACTGATATGAAAACACCATAACATGTCATTTTCCTTATTTGAGGGTAGGTTCAACACCCCTATAATGGTGAAATAAATGTTAATAAATTATAAAATAAGAAGATACAAAAATATGATATCATATATGATCTTAGAATATTTCATTGTTAATGATATTTGAGTAATGTCATTGTTTTGGGAGTTAACTGATTCGTTTTACTTTATATGTATTGTTATTCAAGTCATGTTTGATATGGATAGGATGTATTTGATTCAAATCTAGAATGATATTATGTTCTTAATCATTCTTTTTATTTATAAAATAAAAATATTTTTGAATGGTTAGGATGGGGGATAAATATCACCACGTTTGTGGAGACGGTAATTCGTACATATGCACAACAGACAATATCATTCTATTGAAGGTGAAATAGTATGTAATTTGATGTTATATATTACATACATAATCATTAAAATGTTATTTTTTAATAAAATTATACTGATTATTATACCCATCCAAATCCTGATGTTTTTGAGGAAAAACTACACCACGACATGGAGAAGGTATGTTTTACGTATGCACTTATGGTGACATTTTCATTCATTGGCTTGATAGAATAATGAATATGGTTGTTTAATATTGATAATAACAATATTGTATGTATAATTTACTTTATTGTTTATTATATTATAGATATAACAAAAAATGATGAAGTGTAAGAGTGAAATAATTTTGACAGTGGTGATGAAATAATTAACTATTCTTCAGATGCTTCCTTTTGATTTGATCTAAAGGTCTCAATAGGATGGCTTTATGATAAATGTATCATCTATAGGTTTAAGTGATGTTTGTTTGGAGAAAATTTGATCATGGGTTCCTGAGCCAAATGGCTTTGGAGGTGTGATTTTGAGATAAGGGGATGTACCCATTTATAAGAGATGTGATGGTCAATTTAAGAAAATCTTGAAATATTATTTTATTTTACAATCATTTTTGGTTTCTAATCCATAAAAAGGGATTTATTTCTAGGATAAGGTGGGGTTGGGTCCCAAAACCTTCAGAAAATAGGTTTTATACAGGTTTAGGTCACCATATTAAACATATTGTTTAGATTTAACTCTTAGTTAAATGTTTAATTATTACCATATATTCTTGGATTATTATAATAAATGGTTAATAAACATACTATAAAAATCCAAGAGAACCCCAAGAGGTTCATTAATGAAATATATATCATTATATGAGTCCTTTGGCCGAACCATATATTTTTTTTGGAATATTATAACATTTAATAAAATATTATTTGATTTAAAAATTCCGTTATGTCAATTTTAACAATATTTAGTATTTGGTTTTTTTCAAAGTCAAAAAATCATTATTACTTAGATCCAAATAAAATATGTCAATAATAAAATGTAATATTAACATATAAAATTAGTTTAATGAATCAAAAGTTTCAATATAAATTTATTTGTATATTAATAATATCAATTATTTTAATCATTCATTAATAATGTAATTACTACATCATCATTGTGTCATAAATAAATTTGAATATTTATTATCTAAAAATTAAAAATAAAATACCGATATATAGATAATATATATATCATTACAAATAATATTTATAGTCAGCTTTATCTTATTTATACCCCTTTATTAAAAATGTTTTAGTTATTAAACATTGAATTTGACACTTTTTAAATATTCTTTAAATAATATAATAATAAATGTCATATCATGATCCATGTGGATCAAAATGGTCATATTTTATTCCTAATTTTTATTTTGGTAAAAATAAACTTATCCAATAGATTTTGGAAATGTGTTAGGGTAATTTTAATATCATTTTTACCTTTAATTAACCTATTAACTTTTATCCCTGAAAAATAAAATTTAAAGGTTACTATTCAACCAAAATTATTTTCACCCCATTGAACCAATTTTTTCATAATAATGTCAATAGTTTCTCTCATATTTTTTAAATTCATTTCCTAGAATCTGTAAAATTTAATTTATGAAAATTTGGAAATATTCCAAGAAGGTGGTTAAAAGACGTTAAAAAGTTCAATAAAATCTTATATATCTAATTTTAATATAAAATGACTCCAATGAATTACATTGAACATATATTTGTATTATATATCTATGTTTACTTAAAATAAATTGAATAAATAGATGGTTTTATATAATAATGTAGTGTTTTTTAGTATTCATCCAAAAATGAAATTTTTCAGAAAAAACCAAAATTTCACTCAAAGATAATTATGATATTCCAAATTCAAAAATGATTTATTTTTCATAATATTTTAAAAAATATAAGTTATATTAATTAATTTTAAAAAATATTCCCATTGTTAAAACCAAAATATGGGTTTTTGAGGTGTAAAAATTAACACAAGATTGATATGTGTTTATTTTCTATTTAAATGTAAAATGACATATAATGTGCAACATTGGATTAAATAATAAAAATAAAATACAATTATAATTCAAAACCATTCAAATGTATAATTTAGCACTCTAAAATATTTTTATTATATAAGTTGTTTTCAATTAAAATTTAGTATATTTACTATTCATCAAAATATGTATGTTATCAAAAAAGCACAAATAATTTATCCAAACTAAATATTTATGTCCAGATTCAAAATATGAAGTTTATTTTTAGAAATTTAATATATAAAATTTTCATATATTGGATTTAGAAAAGGTTCCCCAGAAAAAGGCGATAAAATTTCATTTTTTTTAAAAATACATATTTTATAAGAAAAATTGAATTTTTTCATATATTATGAAAAAGAAACTCATAATAAGGATGTTAAAATTATATGGAATATATAAAATTAAAAATGAAGATAATACAATTAAAAACAATTTTGTGAAAGGCTTGTTTGGTTAGTCGTGGTGCGTTCGAACTCGGTATTGTGTGTTGCACAAGCTATTGAATTACATTAAAGAAAATAACTTACTATGAAATCATGGTGTGTTATATAGTATGAAAATAAAAATTCAATAACATTACGTATATAACACATGTTATATGATAATAATATTGGTGGGGAATTGAATGAACATGTATAATTTTGTATTATATAACATGATAATCATAATTTGGAAAATGTGGAAACAACATAATAACCTACAACATAAACAATATCCTAGGATAAACCACAATGATATATTGGTATAAAAGGATCCATAATGGAATCAGGTTCACTCCCTACCTCATCTTGACATATCATAATACTAAGCATTTCTGAATTCAGTGGAGCACTAAATAATTTTGTGTTCACATGTCACATTCCAGTCATTCTCATATTTAATTGTACCAAATATATCAAAAAACAAGGTTTCATTAATCAACATAATTATTCCCATGATCATGGTGTTTTGAGTATAGATATTTATTTCCAAAATAAAAAATTTCATGACCATAAACTTTAAAACCCCTTGATAGGAAATCTGTGTGTTATTCACTACACAGTTGTTTTCGAATAGAATATCATGGTGAAATTTATGTAGTATAACAACTTCACTTATTGTTTCATAAAAATGGGATCATGTTAAAGAAGGGGATCCCTCATGTGATATACATAATATTATCATAAATATAGAAATGTGATGATATATCCCAACATTAGAAATTACAAATATAAGGCATAATATAATGAAGAAACATCAATACAGAAAATAATTCTCAATATATTTTAGTATTGTAAAAGGTGTCCATAAAGAATCATGGGAGGGTTAATGAAAGTGAAAGATTAATCTAATAATTTATAAAATCAATTTTAATTAATGGGATTAATCAAAAACATATCCTAACATAATAAAATGGAATTTAAGTGACATAACATAAAAGAAGTTCTTGAATGAAAGGGGAAAAGATAAATCCTTAAAAAATTGGCATACTAACGTGTGTACATAATGGATCATGGAAGGAATTATAAGAGTTAAAGGTATATATAATTATTTTAATATAAAATTTATTATAAGCGTAATATTTAATGACATATCTAAACATAATAAATAGAAATGATAGAGACATAACATAAATAAGTGCTTTTTAAAAATAAGAGAGTAGAAGATCCATTATTTGTAGTGTGACTCCCAATGCTTGGGAGGGGTTATTGAGATCATTAGGGTTCCTTGAGATGTATATTGGTATGGTATGGGATATAATAGGACTTATATAAGTATTTTTAGTGTACATAAATGTAATCGTGGGTGGTTTTATATAGTAAATGAGGGGAATTATTTATTATTTTGGTTTTGGATTATATATAATAAAATTACCCAAACCACAAACCATAAAATGTTTTCGTTGGGTCTCATTGAAATTGGAGATGTTTAAAATATTTTAAATTCCAAGGAACATATTTTTTAAAATAATTCCCTTTCTTATGTGTTGATGAGTCAAACACTTAATGTAATGAATTCAAATCCATAAAATATTTTAATGGTTTGAGAGGATTCAATATTTCATTATAAAATCAATAAAATAAAATAAATTCTCATACTTTAAAAGATAAAACATATATTTAGTCATGGATACATGTTATATTATTTCTTACATTACATTTGGATCATTATGATGACATTATACACCATTTATATTTATATGGAATTTAATTTTTAAGCAGAAATTCAAATGTTAGAAACTTAATTCAAATTAACCGTTGGAAACATCAATTTTATAATTCCATAAATAATATTAATTTTATCTAAATAATTATATATATATATTGGAATATTCACTTTGAAAATAATATTTTTAATTTATTGAAAATGTTTTGTTTTTTGAGGATAATAGATTTTGAATCCTTTTAAAAATTACATATGAGTTCAAAAAAATGATAATTCATATTTAATAAAAATTAATTTTTAGTGTTTTTATATTATAATGTTATATATTTAAAAAATTATATATGTCATAAAAAATATTTCATTAATATAATTTGATTATTATGGTAAACATTTATTTGTGTTTTCTTAAATCAAAATAAAATCATTTATAATGTAATAATAATAGGTTGAAAATATATTCATAATTCTATTAAAAAATAATATACTTAATAAAATTTATACGGTCATGAAATAATACCTTTATTACTCTAGAAAAATATCTAAGGGTATGTTGTGGGATGATGGTATTTACATCTGGATGGTTAGTGAACATTATTTTTGACATGATCATGATGGGCTTGAATATCTCTCATAAATAATTTCTCTAATAATTAAGTTGTTATATCTTATAATGGATTTGTTTATTTTATAATACTAGAGATTATATCTCCATTGGAACTCCTATAAATTGTAATTATACGGTATGATCCTAGTAATTGAGGAATCATATCCTTTTCACGTGTCAATTAGATTTGTTAAAGCCCTATATATATGATAATTAGGTTATCATTGTTTAATGGATATATTGTTAATGGTAATGATTATTAATGGAAAATTAAATTACATTGGATATAATAAAACAAAATATGTAAATTGTTTTCCTATTACCCCATTCAAAAATATTTTATTTAAATAAACATAAAAGGGGATTTTATTTATAAAAGTAATGACAATAACAATATCCCCCATTAATAGATTTACTCATTAAAATTTTCTTTTCCCACACTAAAATATTTTAGGGTAACTCTATTTCATCACCTCCTTTGGAACCCATTTTTTTATTTTAACATTTAGTTTCTCCTCAGCACATTGATAATGTTAATTTTTTTATTTTATCTAACTATTTATGTATAATCAATGATTTTTACTCATATTTCATCATAGGAATGGTCATTCTCCCATGGTAAGACCACAATATTATGCAAATGTGATGGGTATGGTATGTACACACTCTAGAGGAATACATGGAATATATCATGTACTTGAAATATGTCTGATGGGAGAGAATGTCAATAGGATACCACATTGATGTGATCATGTAAATAAAAAAGGGTTGATATAAATTGGAATAAGCTTTCTATTTTTCCCAAATATCATCACTTTTATCGATGGATATATACGGAGGAATACCATATCTCCAACATTATAATCTAGATATCATCAATGATTTTCAACATTGATCTTGTGTCAACTCTGACCATCCATGATGTGGTACTAAGTGTATATAACTAATTCTACTATAACCAAAACTATTTCATGATTGATCAATTTTTGTTCCAAAAACATAATCCTAGCATGCATTTGTTCTTCAGATAACCCCAATCAAGGGCTGATCTGGATCCATTTTGATGCTTTTTTGGAAATTTATTTTTTTATTAGTACTCCACCCAATGAATATGTTGATCCCATTAACATTGATGTCAATTTATCATTCCCTCAACATGACTTCCAACATCTAAACAGTTTTTTCATATTAGCTATTAGTTTGAGGGTGATAGAACATACAGAATATCAAATCAATGTTTAGATCATTTTGATGTCATTTCCCAAACATGGAGTTTAATCATAGTTCTTATTCTTATAGAATCAATAGTGATACTCCATGAAGAATAAACACTTATCTGATGTATATCATTGAATATTTATTTAGTGAGATGTCATCTTGATGTGTGATAAAGTGAGCTGTCTTTGTTAGAATATCCATAATAAACCATATAGCATGGATTCCCTAGAATATCTTCTGATTTCTACTGAAGTGTTCAGTGGTGATTTTAGATAATTTCAATGTATGTATGAGTCACATTTTCATCATCCCCTCGTACGCATCCCATTAATCATTTACTTCATATAATATCATTCATTTTTATGTATATTCAGCAATATCATTCTTCTTTTTTTCAACAATTAGATCTCAAAGAGATCATGATAAAAAAATTTTCATCCTTGGTGAATGTAGAATGTAAATCTATGTCCATTATCCATAATTTATGTATTTAACTTATAATTTTATGGACGACATTGTATTGACCCAAATCATAAAATTCCTTCTTCATTTATATTGAACATAGGGGATTTATATTATTTATTGTTTCAACATTCTTCAAAATTACCACATCATTTGTTTGATCATCCTTGAACCATTGAAAATGGTAGATTTGATAAAAAATTTGGGAAACAAGTGTTGATGTTCCATCTATTGTTATTCCAAAGTACATGTTTTTCTAATCAACAAATATTTTATTCCTCTCAATTTTCATTAATGATAGATTTGTTGTATCCTTTTGACTTATACTGCCTACCACTTTTTTCTCTTTCCCAACATGGTATTTAATTAAGGATTCATAGTTCTTCATAATAATTAACCATATTTGTTGGTTTATATTCATCTAATTTTATGCGAGTATTTATTTGGTACTTTTAAGACACAAATATTTTTACACTTTTCCCCATGGATATAATGATGCCTTATTTTTAAAGAAATGATTATTGAAACCAACTCTATATCATGTGTTGGGTAGTTCTATTAATTTATTATCATGATCCTTGAATCATAGGCTATGAGGTTTTTCATTTTCCATTATAACTCATTCTAATTCTTTCTCTAATGTGTTAATGGACACTATGAATATTTTTATACTTGTGGGTGGTGTGACAACATGTGCAGTGGTAAGACACCTTTTTAACTCATTGATGCTCAATTAGAATTCATAATTAAATGAAAAATTTACTCTCTTCTTATTTTTCTTGATTATATGGTTTTACAATCACGATAATTTTCTCAAAAATAAATGCTAATACCCAGATAATCCATATAAACTACTAGAATTTGTCATAGATGTTTGCCTCGACCTTCCTTCAATAGCTTATATATATTAAGGTTACATATATATCATCATTCTTGTGATTATATGACCCAAGAACTAGATTTCCTTAAACCAGAAGTCACACATATTTTACATTTAATAATGATTGTCCTTTCAAAATTTAGTTATCACAATTATCATATAATCCAAAAAATCCTCGTTACAATTATATTATATTTGAATATCATATATATAGACAATAAAAAATTCAATGTAATCATTAAATAAACTATTCATTAGGTCCATAATGATTAATGTATAATTATTTTGTCATAATAGAATTATTATGAACTCATAGTTCACATACATTTTACAAAGAGAAGTCTTGGGGATATCCTCATTCTTTCCATTAACTTGGTAATATCCTGACCTCATATCCTCCTCGGATATGTATTGTGCTTCACATAGCTGTCAAAAATACTAATCTTTTCATTGAAGATGATACTTTTTCTTTATCATGCTCTTCTTGAGATCATGATAATATATGAAAAGATACATTTACTCATCCTTCTTCTTAACGAAGAGGACTAGTGCACCCCATGGTGAAGATGTAGGGTGTATGAACCCTTTTAAACAAATATCCAATAGTTATGTCTTCAGCTCATTAATTTACACAAAATCAAATCTATATGGAGTCTCAGATAATGGAAAGGCCCTATGTATGATCTATATTGAAAATTCAACCTCTCATCTTGGAGGACGAGAAGGATATTAGGTAAGAAACACAGTAGTGTGTTCTCACCAAATAAGAATTCCTTTGTGGTTTCTTCATTCCATATACATAATAATTATTAAAAGAAAAGTTCACTCATAGAGTTTTAATATAAATTCTTGATATGTTGGTGATAAATATGATTCATCCATCTAGTATCACATGTATATAATCAAGGGTCTATTTTCAATAAGAATATTAATTTGATCTGCATTGAAATTTATCTAAATTATATATTGGGAAATAAAATCCAGGACCATAATTTCATGAAATTAAACTAATTATATTCTCGTATTATTTTTAGGAATACGATTTTAATAGACTTAAAAATTTGTTACATAATAATAGAAATTTTGTGGATCATATAAACTAGTTTCAAGTAGAGACTCAATGTTCTTCAAAAACCTATAATATATTCTTGTAGGGAATGCATTGAAATTGAACCTGAAATATGAAATTATTGATCAATAGATACGTATATTTCAATCATAATTATACTTCTTAGAATAGTACAATCTATTTTCTCTTGTTCTTGGAGATTTTTTATTCTCATTATGATTCTCAACCCTTGGAATATAGCACCACATTGGATAATTTCCATGCTTTGTAGTATTATGGCATAGATCTATATATGTTAGATTATATTGAAAATAATCTCCCAATATCACCAAATCCTTTTTTCTATGGTAATTGGATATTTTATACCCTATTTTTAAACACATAAAAAGTATCTTATCCCCTTTGTGACATTTCTCTTTGTGCCTCTTTAAACACTTTTTTCATAAAGGAAATTTATCCAATACGATTAATCCTCAAATTTTGGAAGTCATCCTATTTCCCTTCAGATTTGTTACATAACAGATTCCTACTATTTTCTAGCATTGAATATAACAAAGGGAAAATTTGGGAAGATTATTTTTTAAAAACTATTAAACACATAAATGTGAATTCAATAACATGAAATAGATAACTTTTAACTTACATTTATTTCTTAACAAATGAGCATCAAAGAATCATATAGACATATTGGAATTATTATTCCCATAGAAATGGTATTTAATATGCTTGTGAATATTCCAAATAATATCCCATGGGAGTGTAAAACTAGGTGTATAGTAAGTCCCATATTTTATCTACCGTATTACCCCATGTAAGGAACATTGTACCTTGTTAGAGTTGTAACCCCTTTATACATATGTTCCAGAAAAACATCAACATGTGGCTTCTATAAAGGGATAAATTTTCTCGAGAAACCAATTACAATATACTTATCAATTTTTATGGATTATTTCTTATAAATATTCTTATCGATATGGATTTTTCAAGAGTTTTCTAATCTTAATCCCAAAAGAATCTAAACATTTCATTTGATTAATAATTTAGAAGCCTTGAACTTTTATTAAAACTAATAATTTTTTTCTTACATATAGTTATACCAAACACAACATCGAAGTTATAGAAGTATAGTGTGGTTGATAATTAGGTATATAAAATTAAAACATAAAATAAGAAATCCATTATCTTTATTAATAACATCCCTTACAAGATCATAAAATTTCATGAATTTTAAAACTGCACATGATATCCTAGGGACATACATTAGAATGTGGTGAGCAATATTTCACAGTATGTCCACAATAATTAAATAACTAAAATGTTATAATATATATTATAATATAATTATATAAATGGCATTAAATGTAACATGAATAATAAGGAATGATATAGCATGATAATTGTAACATAGGAAATGTTGAAACAACATAAAACGCAGTATTCTAATTATAAGCCATGCCTAAACCACCAAAAATTCATTATGGAAAAAGTCTCATAAAGTAACCAAGTTTAATACCAATTCAAACATACCCAAAAATGTTCCATAGGAAACACCTATGACCATTTATTAATAAAATATATTTTTTGAATCAAGTGACACAACCCAAATAGAAGAACGACATACCTCGAAAATCAGACAAATAACCATCATCGAGGTAAAAATATTCATTCTCATGCATCAACTCCCATTCCAAACATTAATACTCTTTTAATACTTTGGAATATTTCCATCAAAGGTTCAACCACTCCAATGAATGGAATTAATTATTAATTTATATACCTTTAGATCTTGTGGACATTGCATTTAAAAGATTGGAGTAATCATTCCATGCTCTTCATCGCGAGGAAGCAATCATATCCTTCTGATTCCCAGACATCATCTTCTTTCCTCCCTAGCCGATGTCACTAAATGATGGCATGTCCATACCACCCATGTTTTGTTCTCAATATCAAAATTATCCCCCCACATTCCACCGACCTACATTTCTTGATACTGCACAATCCGATTTTGTTGAACCTGGCAATTCGCCTAAATCATAGCAAGACCATTTGGGTGCTCTACCATCTCCTAACCCACAGACATCATGTTTCCAATTTCTTCAATCGGTGAAACCCCTTCATGGGACCCAACCTGCAAGTTGGCTGTCACTCCCTCCTGCTCTAGCCCTTGGAACTGATTCCCTATGGAGATCAGGACCAACACACCACTATCCTCACCAGCCTGTTCATTATTCATCACTACAGCATGCAACCTACTATCCTCAAAGACAGACCCCTGCCCCCCTCAGAAACACCTCCATTGCTGCACCCTTTCAATTGACTAGCCACTACATCATCCCCCTCAACAATACCACCCTCCTTCAGGCTAACCACAAGATGGGCCTCTCTCTCCTACTGCCTTGCCCCGACATCTACAACCCCATGTGATCCCATACCATCAGTCTCAGAAGCACTAATGTTAGAATTACTTTTTTCCCTAGACATAGCAGCACCCTTGAATGAAACCTTAACCCCATCCCCCCATCTCAGATCCTTCTTGAGCCTATTCAACATTATTGAAAACAAAGTGATTTTTGGAATATAATCTGGTTGTTCCAGAACCGCTGCCAAACTCATATCAGGTGTGTTTCCATTCTCCCGAGATTCATTAGGCATCGTCCTCCCATCATCATTTTTTCCTAGCCTCATATCCATACCCGAAGGCCTCTTGTTCTTATCTCCATAATGAAACATATACACTAAGTGTCCCAGTCTGTTGCAGGATGAGAAATAATCAGTACATGATTCATAGACCACTGCTTGTTTCCATATGAATTCGTAAACCATAGAGATCCATAACTAATCAGATGGATGCTTTGAAACATCTACTTCAACACACATCCGAGGATTGATCGGATGACAAACATCAGTTGTACGAGAATCAGAGCATAGGAAACAACCCACCAGGTTCCCAAGTATAGGAATAACCATTGGATTCTAGAAAGGTAATGGAATGTGAGGGAAGATTACGCATATTAGGATGGAGGGAGGATCATGATTCATGCTGAGGTCAAAATTCCATCGGAGAAGGAAATATTTGAAACAGTTGCAATTCCTGGGGGCACTAGACCACAGCCGAATTAGGTCTTCCTCCATGGTGAGTCAAATCATGATGTTTCAAATATCCAGAAGTCCAACGACTGCGTGCTATTGCTGATCCCATTTTTCTAAACAAAAACCAATCAAACTCAATCACTGACGGTCTTTGAGCATTAAATCGAGCTACCAAATATAAGTAAAGGTGTCTCTTCGCTTCAGCGAACCCTGACACTGATATCAGGAGCTGAGGGTTACCAAGATGAAGAGCATTCTCTTTCGGGGTTAGCACAATTGATGGGAACTCCAGGAGGTAATTAATATTAGAGAATGAGATAAATTGGATTCATGGCTACATAGGTGGAAGATTCCGATCATCCTCCCCCCTTCAGACTTTAGGAAGGGTGTGGGGGAATCCTCATTAGGCATGCTAGGGTTCCAACAACGCTCACCATTCCATCACCGCTCCAGGGATATTGACTCTTTAATCAAAAAATATATTTATTTATGTGTCCCCATTAAAACATAATGTATCATGATACTAAAAATTAACCGATTTATTAGAGTTCTAAATAATTTTTTTCCACTAGTAACATTCATTTATTATCATGATTTACCATTCCATATAAAACATACATCATGGTTTCATTCATCATCATAAATTTTCCAACGATCAGGTAGTGTGGAATAATTATATATAAGTACCAAATAAAAAATTATATGCGAATACATGTGAAAACCCTTGAATGTAAATGGATATGATATTCACTACACAACAAATTTGGCATGGAATAGTGCGGTAAAATTTAGGAAGCCTGACAAACATAAAATAAACAATCATAAATATTGGATTTTGATATATAAGAGGGTGTCAAAAAACAAATGAAAAAAATTTTATGAGACAGGGAAATAAAATAATATATTCAAAAATTATAAATAGAAAATAGAAGGCAGAAGATAATAAAGTAACTTGAATAATGAAAGGAATCCCAATGGTATTTTTTCTTTATAACAGGTGTAGATAAAGGATCATGGGAGGCTTAATAAGAGTGAAATAGGGATATCATAATTTACTAAATTAAATAGATAGTATAGGGAATAATGAATAAAACATACCAAAATATACAAAATAAATTTGAGAGACATAACATTAAAGAAGAAGGGAATGGAAATGAGAAGAGAGAAATCCCATTAAAAATTTCGGTATTGTAATATAATTACATAAAGGGTCATGGATGGAATATTAAGAATAAAAGGAATATCTTATTTAGTTTATAATAGTTTACTTTATGGAAAATTGTTAATAACATATTCCAACATAACAAAAATGAAATTAAGAGACATAATAAAATACATCTAGATAATAAGATGAGATTTGAAGATCCCTTACATCAATGTGTGACTCCAAATGTTGGAAGGGGATTCCTTGGAGTTTGGGGGAACCATGGGAGGAATATTGTGATTGGAGGGAATAATATGAATGATATATAGTTTCTTTAGTGAGGATAAATTGATGCTTGGGTGGATTTATATTGGAAATAATGGGAATAGCATTATTATTATGATTTTGGATTCCACATAATATAATATCAAAAATCATAAACCATTCAATGAATAATTCTCCTACTTATAGAAAAATGGGAGTGTGACTCTTTTTTTATAATGACAAGGGATGAATATAATTAAAAAAATTCTTTTTTGTGGAGGCGAGTAACACTCTTAAAGAAATAATGTTAAAACCATAAAATATATTAATGGTTTATTTGGATTTATAATAATTTTTTAAATAAATAAAATATTCTAAAAATATTCTTATATTATATAGAAAATATTTATTTGGTCATGGATACCAATAATGATAATTATTACATCATTGTTGGTTCATTATGAGGTAATAATGGAAAATGAATATTTATATGGTGTCTAATTTTACCAAATAATTCATCTATCACATAAAATTAAGAACAATTGAATTTACTATAATTATAATGATCTTTTTACAAAAATAATTTTAATCTATATCAATAATTTTCATATGGTTTCATTTTATATCAAAATAATAACCGACATTTATAAAAAATGGTGGGTATTTTACAAAAATTATTTCTAAACCTAATAAAAATTAAATTTTACTTTATAAAAATTATTAGATCCATTATAATTTGTAAAATATATCTAATAATAAGATTTCATGAAAAAATTATTCATTTAAAAAATACATTAATTCATCAAAATAAATTATTTCAGTGAATTTGAATATTACACAAAAATATTTTTTTTCCTGAATAAAAATAAAAATAATCTATAAAGTTGAAATAATTAGATGAAAATAAATTCTTTATTATATAAATAAAATTTACATACTCATATTGACAGGGTTTCGATACACATATATTTAATACACTAGCAAGCTCTCTAATGGCATGGTGCATGATGTTGGAAATTTCTTGGGGAAGTTCAGTGAACACGGTCTGGGTTGTGTTCTTGATGAGTAAGAAATTATCCTATAAATGGTTTCTCTAATTTTGATTTTTTTATATTAGAATGGTCTTGGACAATGGAAAGTCTCCAATATGGTATCTCCCTTGGTATCACTGATAAATGTCTCCCTAGGGTACGATCAACCTGAATGTGCCTATCACTTCCTTTGTTTCTGTCAATTTTTTTAAACACCAATATTATTACTAATTATGTGGTTATTGATAAACCATTATATTATCAACAGTTTTAGTACCACACCACTTAAAAATATTTTTTTATTTAGAATAAATTGAATTTTGTTTATATCTTACAATGCACGGTACAACTTGTTTGAACAAAACACTATTTAGATATGTTATTCATATTGAATTAAATTCTAAAAATTTCAGAGAATTTATATTGTAAATTTATGTGTTACATATCTATTGAAATGTTTTTACATCATTCTAATATATTTTATAGGAATAATATTATAATACCACTAATTTTAAATATTAATACATATATTATTATAAAATATGTTTTTCTACCTTTCAATGTAGATCCTATTATATATTCAATTTTTGAAAATCTTATATATTATATTTGAAAAAATAAAAATCATAATTTAAATTGAAATATTAAAATTTACATTGATTTAATTTCTTTCTGTTTCTGATAAGTTTCTTGTTTTGATTAATAGTAAAAATTACTAACTTACAATTGAAAAAATAAATTAATTGAAATAATTTATAGTGATAAATTAAATTTTTTATTTTTATATATTATATAATTATTATTATTTGGTATTTAACCCAATTTAAGTTATTGGAATATAATTTACATTCAATTTAGATATAAAATATTTTAATCTTTTTCATGTTTAAACAATAATAACATGTATTCATGTTCCGTGAATGGGATTAATATTTTATTAACTTATACTAATTCTCGGTTTTTAAATTAAAAAATGGATTTCATATTTTTAATCACAATGCATAAATTATTTAAATATGTACCTTTTATTTTTGGAAAATATAAATAATATTTTTCTAATATATTCTATCATCACTATTAAGGAAAAATCAATTAATTAAAGGGAATATTTATATAATAAATATCAAAAAATTTCCATAACACTAGTATTAATATTATTTTATTAGTAATATTATAAATAAATAATCCTTTTAAATATTTTATATCCACATGGAACCACTTGTACGACAATATGGATTTAATATTATTTTGTTCTATGAAAATTCAATTTTTCATACTTTTGTGTATAACAAGTTAAATAGTTTTAAATTGGGTTATACACATTATATGATTGAATATAAAATTTCCATCAAAAAAATGTGTATAACTAACATGATAATTTAGTTTTAATTTTTATGGAAGTAATAATTAAATTTAAAATTTTAACAATGATGATGTAGTAATGTTTTAGTAAATGAAAATTTCAAATAAATGATAATAAAATATTAAAATAATTATAATTTTTTATAATTAATTTCATCCAAGAATTCTAATGAAAATAATGATGGATTGGTGATATTCTCAAATATATTTGTTTAAGAAAAATTGTATTTAAGATATTTTTAAAATGTGATGTATTGAATGTTGTCAAAATTTTCATTAATGGTATTTTAAAATAAATAACATATTATTAAATAATTTTAAATTCATAAAATTATAAATCTAGTTAAATATACTTAGATATGTATAATAATGAAATAAATGATCCATTTTTATTTTATAATTTTATAATAACTACAGTAACCATTATGTTGTCAAAAATATATTGTCATGGTAAAAGTTAAATGGTTTAAAACGGGTAAAAATCAAAATATATGTAAATAACCATGACCTAAAAAGTTTATAAACATATTGGATTAATATTAATATAAATTTATAAATATTTTAATAAGTTGTAGTTTTTTAATTGACAGATTTATTCTAACATAATTCATATACTTTTAAAATCCACTATAGTAAGAAAATGTCACGGTCTTTGTATTTAACATCCATTATGTTTCAAAAGTTAGACAAAATCAAGGTATTAATTAAACTAAATATCTATAATGATATAAATATATTTTTCTAAATTATATGTATTTAATTTTAATTTTTTAATTGTATATCATCCTTAAACGTGACTTCAATGATAAAACAATATTTATTTAATTAGTAGAAAATAAAAAAATTTATTTTTTAATGTTTTAATTTTAATATATTTTTAATAAATTAATGTGTTTAGTAACTTTTCTAAATATATTCTATATATTAGACATTTTTTAAATCAATATATTATAATTCACACTTTCTACTGATGTATTTTATGTGAAAATAAAATAATAATATCAAATTCCACAATAAAGACATTTTATTGATTTAAGATCTTATAAAATTATTCATAAATGGAATAACTGTTAAGTAATAAGTAAAGAGATAATATATATTCAAATATTTCTTAAAAAACTAAATTTTATGAAATTTAATAATCATTGAATATAGAATGGAGTTATTATATTTTAATATTTTGAGGTCTTTCGATAGTTCCCTTAACTCAATTATATATGGGCACATGCCACATAACTTCCTCACACAACATAGAGCATTCTTTCTCTACTAATTTTATCAAATTTATCATTCCAAAAAAATGATCTGTTTTTAAGAATTTTTCTCCTCCCAAAATTCTGACATTAGATCCCTTAAGAGGATATATAAATGAAGTCCGCTGAAGAAGAGGTAATCATTTTTACTAACTCATCCAAGTTCACTTATTCCCTTATTTCTTCTTTATGTGTGTTTTCAAATTTATATTAATAAAAAATTACCACATATATGAGAATAAGTTATTATGATTATGGGAAACCATATTCTATGATATATTCATTATAATGAAGATAAAAACAATGCATGTGTGTTTGTACAACTTATTGTCTCTCCGCAATTGTCAAATCTATTTTTCATACCCACATTATGTTGACTGGTATAATAATGAATATAATGTATATAAATGATAACTATTATATTATATAGATTCTATAAAAATTTAATATTACATCCACTTTTATACACTTTCATCATTATGCGATTGATATCATCGATCGTGTGTACGTGCAACGTACAATCTCCATGATGTGCTGTGATTAATATTCAATGGTAAATATTGATGAGTGGATATTAATATGTATTTTATGAAATGTTATTTTTTTTAAAATTAATATAAATATGGATATTTTGGATCTATAACCAATTGAAAAGAACAAAAACCTTCATTAAAAAACATGCACAGGAAAACGAAATAGTTAACACATGAAAAAAAGATATTAAAAAAATGTTATCAAGAGATGGGTGATAAAATTATATAATTAGATCATATAATATATCATAAATATAAAAAATAATTTTTAAATACTTTAATAACATTTTTAAAACAATTATAAAATAATTTAATATAATAGTTTCTTAAGGTAGCACAACGTAATATATCTTTGTCTAGGTTTTATTTCAGTGGGACACATGGTGTATATAGTACTTATCACTTTTTTGTGGTGTCTATACCACACATGATTGTTTTAAATTATTGTAATTATTATATTAATGGTATTTAAAAAAACATATAATATTTTATCTTTCATGGGAATACAGTTTTATTGATTGTAAATTGATATGTATTTATTTCACTATAGCATCATTATTCAGGGTTGTTAATGTTTATGTCCCAACTAAGAAATATCTATATTCAATGGTAATTCTTTCTAAAAAATAAATAATTTTATCTATTCTAAAATTATTTTCATATTAAATTTGTTCTACTTTTAAAATTTTTAAAAAATTATTTAAAAGCAATTTTCTTTTCATTTTACATAACATGAAACTTTAGAATTTTCATAAATAAAATTAAAAGGGATGATTAGTTTTGTAACATATACGACATGACCGAACGTTCCCACTATCATGATAATCTAAGTCATTAACGAAAACATTACATCATTACATGGTTCTTAACCTTGAAAATATTGTCTTTTATAAATATCTTCCTCTTAAATAAATTATTAATAAGTGGTAAGGAATTTTGATCTCACATTTTACATTTATGAGATACATTACATATTTAACACTTAATTATTTTTGGTATTTGAAATACTACCATTTATATATATATTTTTATTAATTTCATTATATTACAACTATTAAAGGGTTTTATTTTAAAATAATTATGTTTTATGGGACATCTAATTTAGATATTTCAATGTTTTATGGGGCAATTGATTTAAATATATCTTTTTAAATCGATTATTCAACATATGAGGAATGATTTTGACTAATATAACATAGTTTGTGAAACATTTTATGTATTCCCTATGGGTTGGGTACTGGTTAATGAAATCCCCATGATACATCAGTAGTCTCTTGAGATGATTTTAGCTGGTCAAAAAACCTTTGGGTTTGTTTCCAAGAAGTACATATGGTTTTTTACCCACATAATTAGTCAATATTATGAATGGTCATGATGGTAGTGGTGTTTGTGCTACATACATAATATCCAATAATTAGGAATTTCCCTTATTTATAATTCCATTACTATTTTTATTATCATGGAGATTATTTCATTGAAACATATATGTATGAATTTTTTTTGTTTAACGATTAAAGGACATTTGTTTCAGTTTTATACCATTCCATATTGATTATTCCATTTCTAGTTTATTTTAAGGTCATGTCTTATCTGTTATTTACAATTCCATGTTGGTTTACTCAAAAAAATTAATTATTTTTCACACATTACGTAACCTTACTGACAATTATATATTATCCATTTATTTTTCTTATTTTCACCAGGATATGAATATAAAATTTTGGAACAAGTTCAAGAATAGAAATTATTTTCCTTAGATAAGTTTTATGAATTACCTATGTAATAAGGGATCCCTTTATGTATCTAGTTCTTAAAAACTACAAAACTAATTGGTACTTTGGTATTTGATTCCCAGATATTGTGCCAATGTAATAGTGTATTTCACCTACTTGAGGATTTTATGTTTGGGTAGCTACAGTTAGTTTCGATGAATGTTTAGTAGAAATATTAGGAAATATATTTAAGGGAAAATAAATTTAGGAAAAAAACCCATTGATTTATCATATATGAATATCTATTTTCAGGAATAATTCATTTTTATTTAATTAAAATATTTTTAATGGTAAGGATAATTGTTAAGGTTTATATAATCATGGAATTTAATATAATTTTGGGTATTTATGTTATTGGTGAGGAAAAATAAATTTTATGAGATAATATTTAATTTTATAACCCTTAATTGATAATTTTAGAACATTATCATATATTAGGGATGTTATAAAATTTAAATATTTTTAGAAAAGGTAAAACCTGTAGGATGGTTGAAAACCAGTCACATCTGGCATGACCTTGGGAATTGAATATATGACTGAAGGGAGACAAAGGTACTTATCCTACGACTAGATTATGTGAATTTCTAGTCAGAATGTATTTATTTACTTATATAATTATTTTAATGATGAATATATTGATTATAAAAAATATCATATTGGAAAATGATTTGGCTTTTATGTGATTAATGTTATTTCAGAATATTTTCACTATTTTGGGAAAGTTATAGGACGAAGGAAAATAAAATTATTTTAGGAATAAATACTAAATTTTATTTTGTAGTCAAATATGATTTTATTTTGGATTTATGGGGATTTGTGTAATTTTTTTGAATGGTTATAATATATTGGATATTAGGAGATTTAGGAAATAAAATTTTATTTATATGACATTATTAGTGATTATTGTTCATTATAAGACCATTTGATTGAATAATTCTAATTTTTTTGTTTAAATATTATTCAAGAATATCTTTTCATAATGTTAGTTTTTTTCTAAATAAAATCATATTTTTAATCAAAGTTAATTTATGATTTTTGGATGAATATATTATAATAATTTTTTGGATTTTCAATTTGTCGATTTTGATTCCTAATAAACAGCCCTGATAAATCATCATAAATACTCATTGTATAGAGAAAAATATTGTAACACCCCAAGTAAATAAAGAATATGAAATTTTTATATTTATCCCTATTTTTGAATAAAATGTCAATATTAATTTAAAGGGAACGCTATGCTTGATGGCTTACCCAATACACAACAACGAGTTCCTTTTAAATCTTATGTTGCACTCTAATAATAAAATAATATTATCTTAAATGGTAGTTAATGCCTAGTCATTATAATGGAGGGAATGAACAGAACTAACTAAAAAATGATTATATATGTTTTTCAAATATTTTTACTTTTTACAATAAATGTTAGAGGATTAAAAATGTGAATAAATCCAATTTTTAAGCATAAACATTCTAATACTCTTTAAAAGGTGGATTAACCGCCTTTTGATGGAGAACCTATTTTAAATCCACTTTTTGAAAATTTTATGTGTTATATTTGACAAAATAAAATTCTTCTTTATAATCGGAACAACAAAATTTATATTGTGTGAATTTTTGGTATTTTTCCGATAAAGTACATTTTTTAAGGAACAGTGAAAAATGTTGTATTTTAACTAAAAACCACTTTTTAATCAAATTTTTTATATTATTAGATAATTTTTTGAATTGGTTTTAAATTTAAATTAGAATATATTTTTACCATTTAATCCAATAGTGTTTGTTGAAATTAATTTCATCTTGAAATTGGACTTAAACTAGAGTCAATCTTTTGATACTTATTGTTTCTTAAAAACACGGTATTTGTTTTGACACTGGGAATTAAATATTAAATTAGTTAATGCAACTTATATGTTTTGAATTTTCTAAAATAGACTTTATTTTTTGAATTTGTAATATCAAATATAGCTTAGGGTGAAATTTTGGTATTTTTCTAAAAAACTACAATTTTTGATGAATAGTGAAACCACTAAGTGGTAGTTAAAGAAACTGATTTTTCATTTAAATGAAACTTTTTCACCTCTGTGTTTTGAATTTCAAAAATCCGACATATATGGTTGTCATGAGGATGTAAAATTTGGTTCAATGGGATTAAAATATTTTTTTGGTGAGTAGTAACTTTCAGGTTTTTAATCGCGATTACAGGTAATTTGTGTAGTTTAAGGTAAAAATAATGTTTTCATAATATGGGATGAGCTTTACACATGTACTCCCCTTATTGGATGTGTCATGGCCGACCGAGACAATCAACGGGTCAACTTGGGGACCCCATGGAGCCACTTTGGTTGGGAAATGACATAAATAACATTTTATTTAATGTAAAAGTAAAAATGACACAAACATGAGTTGTTTTACTAAAACAATTTTTACATGGGGTTATACAAGTCAGATTTTTGAATATAAATAGTAATTTGAATGCTAAAAATAGTTCCTACATCACGATTTTTTTTTATAATTTTTAGACATTAAATAAATAAATTTATTTAT
This sequence comes from Viscum album, assembly GCA_963277665.1. Classification (NCBI taxonomy): domain Eukaryota; kingdom Viridiplantae; phylum Streptophyta; class Magnoliopsida; order Santalales; family Viscaceae; genus Viscum; species Viscum album. The sequence goes on from OY728150.1 coordinate 767,063,367, forward strand.
GACCTCATAATGATGCAGCGATTACCTCAGTAATAAAGGATTTAAATAAAATGAAAATATAATCTAAAATCTATGACTTAAACATGTACAAAACGTATTGGATTGGATGATTTAGAAACCTTATCACCTTATCCTAGAATTATATCAATGTGGGACCTTTTAAATCCTATACTCATTTTCAAATAAAGTAACATTTTTTTACTTTACAAGAGTGCCCCTCCTCTCCTCTTATAAAAGGCCCCCACCTCTACCTCCTTACCCACACTTCCAAAGCCTTTTTCTCGGCTATCCCCTGTCCATTTTTTCTCTCCACATCCCTCTATTACTCTTAGAAGCCTCACATTGGGCAGAAGTCTTCCCAAGGATGCCTGTGAGCTCAAATCAAAAAGAGTTACCCGATTTTAAGGTAATGTCTTCACTTGTGTTCTTTTGTTTTATTTTTCTTCTCCAACCCCTTAAACACTTTTTATTAATTTCTTTTGTAACAAATACAGTATCTTAAATATACTAGGATGTTTTTATAAGAATCATTCGAGCTACACTTACACACACCTACATCAAATGGTTAAGGAACATATTGTTTCTGTGGATGGTGAATTTCTGCCTCACGAAACGATGATTGTTTAACACAAATATAAAACCTTAAAAGGTGTACATTAAGATGTCACTATATTTATATTTGATATATAATATTTTTATGTTTTAATTAAGCTCTTGTGTTTTTATTTTGTGGCATACCTTTATGGTTTCCATTGTGGGTAAACACGATAATTTCATTTTAGGAAGTGCGGACTACTGCCCCCTCAAATTGATTTGATTCGTTAATTCCATATGTGGAATGTATAAAGGATGTATTTAATGTTATTATATATGATTTATGTTAAATATAAATGATGAATATAATTCTGGTATTAAAATATACATACCAATCATTTAGTTTTAATTCAATTAATATGACATAGAAATGAAAGTAGCGTTCATGCGTACGTACGGTTTACCGTTTCCATGAACGGTGCATTTCATTTATTACCTCTAAATGATTATGTAATATTATAAATAAATGTATATTCGGGATATATATGATATATATGATATCCAAATCATGAATATAATTTTCTATATAATTAACGTTTGACCACACGAACAACATGTAATTGTAAGAAGTCCACTTTTGACTTAAGAACCAAATATCGACAAAACAAGCATTATAAACTTAAATGATTATATAATGTTTATAACATGGAAATAAGTGATATAAAAGGAATATTGAACATGAAAAAGGTTCTTAAGCATGTATAAATTGAATCATGTTTATTATTCAGGACGTTAAATAACGATCGAGTCAAGTCGGAACCGAGGTGAGGGATCCTACTCCTCTCTTTCTTTTTAGCTACACTCTTTTATGCCATTCCATTTAAAGCTCATCTTTCTTGTTATTGGGATGTTATTTTATATTACTATTACTATAATTTTTATGTTCATATTATTAGAGACCCTTTTCTCTCTCATCAATCCATTTTGGATGTTTTGAGTGGCGCCATTAGGCTACCGAATTTTCGTAAGAGATCTAACCTCTATCTTTCTTTTTAAGTACTCTCCTTTATGTCACTTCTTTTAAGATCCAATTTGTTATGCTGGGGGATATTATTTTATATTACTCTTTCTGAAAACATTATATTAATATGATGAGAGACCCAATTTTATCTCATCAATCCATTTTTGTAAGTATTAAGTGGCGTCATTAGGCTGCCGGGTTTTTGTAAGGGATTTTTCATCTCACTTTTATTCCCGTGAGATTTATGCTACATTTTCCACAATTTCCTTTGAGTGGTGTATGTAATGCCCATTATTTTACTCATTGTGTAATATAATTTCATTCATTAGTATTTACATCAATTTTTTATTGTCTTTCTTTCATCGGATGTATGTTTCGAACGATACCAATGTCGGTAAGGGAACCTTTCACCCTCCTCTTTTTAAAAGACTTATTTTGTTATGTCTTTTAATTCACATAACTTTTTGTTGGGATATGTTCTTATATATCCTTACTGATTTTAATTTTATGTCCAAGTGATGAGATACCATTTTTATCTCTCATCAACTCATTTTCTGAATTTTGTAGTGACGCCTTTAGGCTATCAAATTTTTACAAGGGAACTTATTAACCTAATTTTGATTCTTTGGGATAAGCTTGTACTCCATGAATATGTAATTCTATGAATATGTGTGAATAACCTATGATTGTTTTACACTTAATATCGACTTATATTTTATGTATTAGTTTGTCACACATAATTATGTAATTTATTTATCCTTAATCCAAGGATACCGTCATTGTATGAGACATTGTCTCAATCTCATTTCATTGAGGCATATTTTGTTTTATACACAACCTTATTTTATACAATGTATAAACCCATTTGACTTTTACGTTTATCAGAAATGAATCTTTTTTATACAAAGCGTTTTACTAAATGAAAAAAGGGAATGTTTTTGTCTTCTGTATGTAGCAAAAACGACTTCTCCGTCGCCGTGACCATTATTTGAGTTTCAGCTTCCTCTACAAGCCATACTTTTTTTAAAGAAAAATAAATACTATGTTTTACTTTTCATTTATTTTGGTATTGAAAATGGTTTTCATAATGTTTTTATATCAATGTGTAATCTTTTAATAACTCAATATTAAGTAAGGTTTAAGGCTGGGGCCTTATAGTTGGTATCAAAGGTCGGTTTAGACATCTTTAGGGATTAGGAGTTTCGGTTAGACACATGACTAGTCCCTATATCTATTATTTAAGTTAAATCATTGTTTTATAACTTTATTCAGGTCAAGTAAAGTTTATTACGATTGGATGGAGAAGGATCTCAAACGAAATTTCTATCTCTTCTTGATGACATGCTTGCAATAATTAGTGCAAAGTCATGTTCGGATGACTGTTAAACTTTTTCTAGCATACAAATCACTTCCAAGTAGTTGTTTGAGATATCAAACAGCTCCACTATACCTCGTTATCATCGTGGATCAAGGGTTGTTTTTAGACAAATAATATTTTCACAATATTCTCATATTTTCAAGAAAGGTAAATATTATAAAGTTATTTTAAAATATTTTACCTTATCACAAGAATTTGAAGCATATTATGATTTTAAAAATGGTGGTGAGGAAGGAGACCCTTGCGCAACCTATTAATATTTTCTTTTAAAATATAGTCTCTCAACACATACTTATGGTATATTAAATGGACCAATAATAGAAAGTTTCAACTCAAATTCTGTCCGACTATTTTATAGAAATACAGTTTTATCAGATGTTTTGGAATTATATATCATACATGATTATTTTCCAAAACTGGTTTTCTGTGAACACCCATATGACCCATGTTTTACAAGGTGTATTTGGATGGAGGAAGAAAATGATTTTGAAATATCTCTAAATCATTTTTGTAATGCATGGGTCTTCTACCTACGTGAGAAATATGACGAAGAAACTGAGTGGACGCCATGATCAATGTATGATGTTATTCATTTTGGGAATCATTTTATTTTATCTTATGGTGGTGAAATAAGACTTCAAGAATTAAGATGTTGAGATCGTAACGAATTTGGATGAAAATGAGAGGTATAAGGAAACTATTGAGGGTAAAATATGTTAGGGTTATTTTTTGAGTTCTATAAAAAGGACAACACAAAGACCGTGTGACAACCCGTCATGTCGGAAAAAGCTGCGAGAATCGAACCCACAACCAAAGTGTGACTGATATTTATTGCATACCACTGGACTACGTGAAGTCCCTGGTTAGTTTGACTAATTATTTTTAGTTAGATTATTTTAGGAATCAAAAGTAAGTTTATTCTGGGTTATCTGTGGAAATGATTAACCTATCATCGAGGATATGTGATTATGTTACTTACTTTTCAATATGTGAATTTAAGAGAAACTGATGTTATTTGGAGATAAAAGTTAATTTGTACCTTGGACAACTATGTGACTAAATCCTTCAAATAGTTCGGTTTCAATCTTATTTTTGTTTACTTTGAAGAATTGTATAGAAATTTTTTTTATCAAATGGTCCTCGTTGAACTTTGGGTTTTGTTGGATAAATTTTGGAGATTAAGAATATATTTTCTTTTTATAAAGGGTTATCCTTTTCTGGATTATCTGATCTTGTACTATCCTTTTTGGTTTTGTTTTTGGTTAAAGTATAAAGTCATGGGAAGTATATAGTTCTCTTTTTTGGGTTAGGTGATTCTCTATAAGTTGATAATAGCCCTCTTAATGTAAACAAGTCATCCTAAATACTCATCTTTTGGAGAAAATATGAGTTCGTGTAAGAAATCTAGTAAAATTTGAAAGTCAACATGACAAGTTTGTATGTTTCCTTATGTTTTAGTTAAGCTCAAAAATAAATTTCTCAATGAAAACTAACTAAAAAAAATGTTGTCCATTAACTTTTCCTACTGGGGAATCCAATACCTTTTAACCCATCACAAGTTTGTGATTTTCTTATAGTTAACTTTCTCCTAGACATGTTTACTATTACTCTCCATCAAAACATGACCCTTTGTTTTCTCCTCCATATCCATATTTTCATAATTGGAATCCTAGTATGGGTTAACTCGGGTGACATTTGTACTTCTCTCCCATTCTTTTAAAGTGATTGTCTTACCGACTCTTGTTCCGATGCGGGACTTTCAAGGATGTTTCCGAGAACAATTTTGAAATTGCGAGGACGCAATTCCCAAAACGGGGGAAGAATGTAACACCCCAGGTAAATAAAGAATATGACATATTTATATTTATCCCTATTTTTGAATAAAATTTCAATATTAATTTAAAGGGAATGCTATGCTCTATGGCTTACCCAATACACAATAACGAGTACCTTGGAAATCTTACGTTGCACTCTAATAATAAAATAATATTATCTTAAATTGTAGTTAATGCCTAGCCGTTGTAATGGAGGGAATGAATAGAACTAACTACAAAATTATTATATATGTTTGTCAAATTTTTTTACTTTTTAAAATAAATGTTAGAGGATTAAAAATGTGAATGAATCCAATTTTTAAGCATAAACATTCTAATATTCTTTAAAAGGTCAATTAACCGCCTTTTAATGGAGAACCTCTTTTAAATCAACTTTTTGACAATTTTATGTCTTATATTTGACAAAATAAAATACTTATTTATAATCGGGACATCAAAATTTACATTGTGTAAATTTTTGGTATTTTTCCAATAAAGTTCATTTTTTAATGAACAATGAAAAATATTGTATTTTAATTCAAAACCTATTTTTAATATAATTTATTTATATGATTAGATTATTTTTTGAATTGGTTTTAAAGTTCAATTAGAATATAATTTTACCATTTAATCCAATAGTGGACGTTGGAATTAATTTGATCTTGAAATTGGACTTAAACTAGAGTCAATCTTTTGATACTTATTGTTTCTTAAAAACACGCTATTTGTTTTGACAGCGGGAATTAATTATTAAATTAATTACTGCAACATATATGTTTTTAATTTTGTAAAATAGACTTCATTTTTTGAATTCTAAATATCAAATATAGATTTGGGTGAATTTTTGGTATTTTTCTGAAAAACTTCAATTTTTGATGAATAGTGAAACCACTAGTGGTTGTTAAAGAAACTGATTTTTCATTTAAATGAAACTTTTACACCTCTGTGTTTTGAATTTCAAAAATCTGACATACATGGTTGTCATTAGGATGTAAAATGTGGTTCAATGTGATTAAAATTTATTTTTTGGTGAATAGTTACTTTTAAGTTTTTAATCGCGATTAGAGGTAATTAGTGTAGTTTAAGGTAAAAATAATGTTTTAATAATATGATATGAGCATGAAACATGTCCTACCCTTATTGGATGTGTCATGGCCGACCAATAAAATCCATGGGTCAACTTGGGGACCCCATGGAGCCACTTTGGTTGGGAAATGACATAAATAACTTTTTATTTAATGTAAAAGTAAAAATGACACAAATATGAGTTGTTTTACTAAAACAATTTTTACATGGGGTTATACAAGTCATATTTTTGACTATAAATATTCAATAGAATTCTACAAAGATTTCACACATCATTATATATTTTTATAATTTTTAGACATTAAATATTAAAATTATTTATGACATCATAATGATGCAGCGATTAACTCATTAATATAGGATTTAAATAAAATGAAATGATAATGTATAATCTATGACCTACACATGTAAAAAACCTACTATATTGGTGGATTTAGAAACCGTGTCACCTTATCCTAGAATTATATCAATTTGGGACCTTTTAAATCAGAAAATCATTTTCAAATAATGTAACATTTCTTTACATTCCAAGAGTGCCCCTCCTTTCCTCTTATAAAAGTCCCCCACCTCTACCTCCTTTCCCACACTTCCAAGGCCTTTGGCTCGGCCCACCCCTTCCCATTTTGTCTCTACACATTCCTCTTTTACATCTAGAAGACTCAATTTGGACAGAAGTCTTCCCATGGAAGCCTTTGAGCTCAAATCCAAAAGGGTAACCTGATTTTAAGGTAATGTCCTCACTTGTGTTCTTTTGTTTTATTTTGCTTCTCCAACCCCCTAAACTCCTTTTATTAATTTCATTTGTAACAACTCCAGTATCTTCAATATACAAGGATGTTGTTATAAGAATAATTTGAGCTACACATATACAGACCTCTATCAAATGGTTAAAGAACTTATTGTTTCTGTGGATGGCGAATTTCTGTCTCACGAAACGATGATTGTTCAACACTCATATAACACCTTAAAAGGTGGACATTAAGATGTCAATATATTTATATAGGATATATAATAGGTTTATGTTTTACTTAATTTTCTTTATTTTTATTTTGTGGAATACCTTTATGGTTTCCATTGGGGGTAAACACGATAATTTCATTTTAGGAAGTGCGGGATACCACCCCTCAAAGTGATTTGATTCGTTAATGCCATATGTGGTATGTATAAAGGATGTATTTAAAGTTATTATATATGATGTATGTTACATATAAATTATGAATATAATTCTGGAATTAAAATACACATACCTCTCATTTAGTTTTAATTCCATTAATATGACATAGAAATTAAAGTAGCGTTCATGCGTACGTACGGCTTATCGTCTCCATGAAGGGTGCATTTAATTTTTTACCTCTAAATGATTATCTAATATTATAAATACATGTATATTCGGGATATATATGATATATATGATATAAAAATAATGAATATCATTCTGGATATAATGAACCTTTGACCACACAAACAACATGTAATCGTAAGAAGTCCACTTTCGACTTAAAAACCAAATGTCGACAAAACAAACATTATTAACATAATGATTACGTAATGTTTAAAACATAGAAATAAGTGATATAAAAGGAATAATGAACTTGAAAAATGTTCTTAAGCAAGTAGAACTTAACTCAATTTTATTATTCAGGACGTTAAAGAACGATCGAGTCAAGTCGGACCCGAGGTGAGGGATCCTACTCCTCTCGTTCTTTTTAAATACACTCTTTTATGTCATTCATTTTAAATCTCATCTTTGTTATTATTGGGATGTTATTTTATATTAATCTTATTTTAATTTTTATGTTCATATGATGAGAGAACCTATTCTCTCTTATCAATCCATTTTGGATGTTTTGAGTGGCGCCGTTAGGCTGCCGAATTTTCGTAAGAGATCTAACCTCTCTCTTTCTTTTTAAGTACTCTCCTTTATGTAACTTCTTTCAAGATCCTCTTTGTTATGTTGGGGGATGTTATTTTATATTCCACTTGCTGAAAACATTATGTTAATATGATGAGAGACCCTATTTGATCTCATCAATCCATTTTTGTAAGTTTTAAGTGCCGCTGTTAGGCTGCCGAGTTTTCGTAAGTGATTTTTTATCACACTTTTATTCCTGTGAGATTTATGCTACATTTGCCACAATTTCCTTTGAGTTGTGTATGTACTACCAATTATTTTACTCATTGTGTAATATACGTTCATTTTTGAGTATTTACATTAATGTTGTATTGTCCTTTCATGGGATGTATGTTTCGAAAGATACCCATGTCGGTAAGGGAACCTTTCACCCTCCTCTTTTTAAAAGACTTATTTTTTATGTCTTTTAATTCACATAACATTATGTTGGGATATGTTCTTATATATCCTTAGTGATTTAAATTTTATGTCCAAGTGATGAGATACCCTTTTTATCTCTCATCAACTCATTTTCTAAATTTTGTGGTGACGCCGTTAGGCTGTCAAATTTTTGCAAGGGAACTTCTTAACCAAATTTTGATTCTTTGGGATAAGCTTGTACTCCTTGAATATGTCGTTCTGTGAATATGTGTGAATAACCTATGATTTTTTTACACTTAATATCCACTTATATATGGTGTATTATTTTTTCACACATAATTATGTAATTGATTTATCCTTAATCCAAGGATACCGTCATTGTATGTGACTTCGTCTCAATCACCTTTAATTGAGGCATATTTTGTTTTATACACAACCTTCTTTTATACAGTGTATAAAACCCTTTGACTTTTACGTTTATCCGAAAGGAATCTTTTTTATACAAAGCATTTTACTAAATGACAAAAGGGAATGTTTTTGTCGTATGAATGTGGCGACAACGACTTCTCCGCCGTCGTGACCATTATTTGAGTTTTGGCTTCCTCTACAAGCCATTCCTTTTTTTAAAGAAAAATAAATACCATGTTTTACTTTTATTTTGGTATTGAAAATGGTTTTCATAATGTTTTTATATCAATGTGTAATCTTGTAATAATTCAAGATTAAGTAAGGTATATGGTTGGGGCCTTATAAAGATGACTTTTTAAAAGAACTTGATTTATGTTTATAACTCTAATAGTCATGTAATAAAGGTTCATTATGTCATTATTCTATTAATTAAATGAATTATTCACCTCTGGGAAATGATATTGAAATCATAAATGTTATCAACAAATTTATATTATGATTAATTAAATGGTAGTTTAGACACAAATTTATAGCAATTTTATTGTTAACATTCTCATGTCTATGTTATCAGTTAGTCTTCATCAATTATTTATGGTTTTATTTATCTTTAATTTCCATGTTTTTTAACATGGAACCCTAATATTTTTAATCATTGGTGAAATTTTTTCTTTTTATTCTCTCTTAATAATATTATTTTTTTTGTAAACCCTACTTCTAATGTGGGTTTCCCAAAAAAGAATTTTCTACTAGAAACCAGATATTTTTGATTTGAAAATAAAAATTTTCAGGGTTAAATTAATGTAAACCCTATTTCTAATGTGGGTTTCCCACAAAAAAATTTCTACTAGAAACGAGATATTTTTGATTTGAAATTAAAAAATATTAGGGTTAAATTGATTTATGTAAGGAATAATTTAGCAACATCAAATTACAAAATATTTTCCTTTTGGAAAAAATTTTATTTTTTTGATAGCTTATACTGCACACAATAATGAGTTTGAACAAAACACTATTTAGTCATGTTTTTCACTATCAATTAAATTATAAAACATTTAGAGAATTTATATGGTATATATTTTCTAATATATATCCAAATATAATATTTTAACATTCATCAAATATTTTTTATAGGTATAATATAAGAACAAACATAATATTACACATAAAAAAGATGTTTTCTATAAAGACCTTTTAGATCATTTTATTGGAAACCCAATTTTAAAACAAAATTTTGACACTAATATATATATATATATGAAAAATAATACTATAACTTTAAATTATAATATAAAAATTCACTTTGATAGAATTTTTAATTATTCTGATAAGATTCATGTTTTGATGAATTGGGAAAATAAAAAATTTTAATTGAAATTTTTTTTTTCATCAAAATAATTTATAGTGTTAAATTATATTTTCTATTTTTCATCATGTATAAATTGATTATTATTTTTATAATATATTTCATTTTATTTCATTTTACTCAATTTTAAATTGAATTTACACAAAAAAATGTAACAATATTTCTTATGTTTATACATTATTTTCTTTTTTTTCTCCTTTCATCAACATCATTTATTTTAAATTAATTCTATTAATTTTTGTGTCTTGAATTTAGAAAAATTGTATTGAATATGTATAATCACAAAGTCTACATTAGTAAAATAGGACGATTATATTTTTGAAATACATGAATGGTATATTTATTAATAATATTCATTACCACAGTTAAGGGTAAATCGTGTAATTAATGTTTAACATTAAATTTTAAATATTATAAAATTACCCAAACACATTTCTTAATTTTATAGGATGAGCTAGTTTCGACCAAAAGTTTCATTGAATGGATTTTATTGCAACATGAATTCACTTGGATGAACTTATGGAATTTATATTATTTTATTCTTTGAAAAATTAATTTTGACATACATGTATTTTTATCATGTTAAATATTTATAATTTGGGGTTATATTGGGGATATGTTTGAAAATAAGCATTAATTTGATAGATAAAATTTATATATTAAAAATTATATTTTTTATTATCATCGAATTAATAATTTAATGAAAATTTTGCACAACGATGATGCAATAATTGTTTAATTAATGAAAATATCAAATAAATCATATTAAAAATATTAAAAAAATATTTAATTTATAATACTAGTGTCATCCACGAATCATATATATTAATTTCAGAAATTTTTGACATGTTTAAATTTTTTTATTGAAGATACCTTCTAGTTTTCATATTTCTAAAAATTTCATCAAGAAATTGTGACAAACTTGAGATTAATGATATTTAAAAATATATATATTAGTAACTGGTATAAAATTAAAAAAAAATAAACATTTAAAAAATGATTGGGATATGTATGAGAATTTAATAAATGGTTCATTTATGGTTCATTTGGAACATTATAGTAATAATATTTACCCTTAAGTCATAAAAACAAATATTGTCACTGTAAGAGTTAAAGTGTTTAAAAAGGGGTAAAAACCAAACTATAATAGAATATCCATGACCTAAAACTTTTAAAAAACTATTTGATGAAAATTATTTGACCCTTATCTCCATTTAATAGAATTATAGTTGTTTAATGGATAATTGTTCATGAAAATAATTTATAAATTATTTAAATCAATAATTGTAACAAAATGTCAATCTCTATGTATTTAATATCACTTCCCCCATAAATTGAAAAGGTTATGATATTAATACACATAAATATATATAATTATATTAATATAAATAATTTCATTATGAAACATTATTTCGAGTTTTTTGAAATTATATAACAAACATAAATTCTTATTCAATGGTAAAACAATATTTATTTAATTAATATAAAGAAAAAATAATTGTTTCGAAGAGTTTTTCTTTTTATATACATTGGGAAGAATTATTTTTCATGATTACATATATTAATATTTATATATATTTGACATAATATAGATGTTTTAAGGAATTATATTTAAATTCCCACTTCATGTTGATGTATTTTAAGTCAAATTAAAACAATAGAATCAAATATTACAATAATGATATTTTATTGAATTAATATATTATCAAATGAATTAAATATCAGAAAATTGTTTAACAATAACACAGGTAATGTTAAATGGTCTTAAATTTATGAAACTATTCATTTATATTCAATTTAGATGTCATTGTCTCCAAAATATCCTTATTATATTTTAAGGTTTTACGGTTTTTTGAAAGTGCCTCACGCCTCAATTATAAATTACACCTCCTCTCTAACATAATCACACTAAATTGAGCCTTATATATCAACTAAGTCTTTACCATGTATCCTAAAAACATATTTATAAAATTTAGTGATGATATGGTCTACCAAAAGACTAACCATAGATCCATTAAGAAGATATCTAATGAAATTCCATCGATGAAGAGTTATTCATTTTTACAAAATCATCCGTTTTCATTTGATCTTATATTTCTTATTTATTTTTTTACAATATAAAGTAGTAAATAATCGATAATATATTTTATGATATGTTATTATTATTATACATCTATATTGTATGCTTTATTTATCCTATGAAAAATGAAACCACATTAATTGGGTATGTACATATTACCGTCTCCTATCAATTGTGTAATATGTTATTCATTAGAAGTATATGTGGAGGTGTATAATGATGAATTTAATAGATATAGATGATAAATATTAAATTATATTGAATTTATAAAAATTAAAATACCATTCAATTCCTCAATCTATCTCTATTTTGGAATGTTATCATCACCTGAGCCTACGTATATCCTCCACCTAAACTGCACGTTCTGATTCATTTTTCTTGATAAATATTTATGACGTTTGTGAAAATATATTAAATATATAAATATTATATTCATTATAGTGATACAATTATTATTTTTTGGTTCTATAACTTATAAAAATTACTGAAACATTAAGGAAAAAACATTTCTAGTAAAATGAAGTCATTAATAGCCAATTCAAGGGTAATAACAAAAATGTTATAAACAAAATTATGACAAAATAATAGAAAGAGATCATATATGATTTCATAAATATAAATAAATTTAATTTATAAGTTAATAATTTTCTTAAAATAATTATATGGGTTTCTAAATCATGTACTACTAAATGAGTCACAGGGTAAGAGATCTCTATCTAATTTTTATTTATATTGGAAACATGCCAACTATATTACTTATTTATTTTTTGTACTCATAATTCCACCCATGAATTAATATTATGATGCTTATTATAAATATTATTGTATTTTAATATCCATATAATATTCTTTCCTTCATGGTAATATCATTCTTCTTTTTTAAAGTGATATGCTTTTATTTCACAATCATATCATTATTCAAGATTGTTTTTATTTAAGTATCCACTATGGAATATTTCTATTCCATGTAATTATTTTATAAAAATGAATCTAGTTTTTTAGTATTCTCTAATGATTTATCAAAGTCAATTTAAAATTATTTTAATTTTTGAAAAATTATATAAAAAGAATATTCCTTTCATTTTCCAAATCATGGTACATTATGACATTTCATAAAAAAATAAAAGGAATGTTTATTTTTTAACTTATACGGATTGAATGGAATTTCTCTCCATCAGGAAGAAGTAGTGTTCTGTAGACTCCTTTTACAGTTTTCATTGTTAATTTTTAAGAAAAAGTTTCTTTTTCAAATGTGTAGTATTTTGAATAAATGATTACAACATGGTAATGAATTTTCATCTCAGTTATTACATATGTGAGATAAATGTCATATTCACCAATTACTTATATTGTATTGTGTATATACTATCCCATTTTTTATATAATATTATTAATCAAATTATCATAATGGTAATAAATGATTCATTTGAAACTTATTTAGTTTTATAGGGCTTATGATTCCAATAAATCAAATTTGTATGAGACACATCGATTTTAAATATATCTTTTAAAATGGAATATTTTATATGGGAGAAATGTAGTTGGAATGATATGAAATGGTTTAGGAATCAATTAATATAATCCCTATGGGTTGGGAAGTTTAATGAAAGCCCCTAGATGCATCGATAGTCACTTTAAATGAAATCAGTCCTGAAAGCCCCTTTAAGTTCATTTCTATAATGAGTAAACATGTTTCTACCCAAATATATAATCCAATATTTTAATGTATTTGATGATAGTTGTTTATGTTCAATATACATGACATAAAATAATTATTAACTACCTAAATTTGGAACCCATTTATTATTAATTTCAATGAGATTGATTTGTCGAAAATCTATGAGTCATTTCACTTTCATTTTATTGATAAAATTACATGTGTTTCAGTTTCTTAAATTTCTATATTTAGACTTCCTTATCGAGTTAATTTGAATGGAATGTGTTGTAAATTTTTACCTTTCCAGGAAACATTACTCTCACCAATTCATTAATGATTCAAATTTATATACCCCTACTATGCATTTGAGCTCAGCCTTTTATTGGTTTAATTTTCTATAGTTTATGAAGATGAAAATTTTTAATGGGTTCACAGATAAAAATTATTTTCCATTATTATGTTTTATATTTTACAAATATAATAAGGTATATATATATATATATTTAAAGTAATTCATGAATACTAAAGTAATCCATCCTTTTGAATTTTATTCCTCGTAATTAGTCAAATGAAATATAGTAATGTATTGACTTCGAGCTTCTGGGGTCCTAGAACTTCAATGATAATGATTCATAATGGGGAATTACATTTGATACGATATAATAAAACAATATGTGAATGCATTTTATATATCCATGATATATAATAATAATTTTAAATAAATTGGAATGGAAATTATACATATAAATGTACGGTCATTAAAAAAACTGTAACCCACACTTTTAAATATTACAGCCTCAGGGAAGAATAAAAATTTACTAGTTGAAATTTATAGTCAATTTTACCAAAAAATAAAAATAAGTGTTTTAAATATAAATTCTAAATGTGAAATAAATTTTTATTTTTTATGAGATATTCTATATTTAAATTTCCTAATATATTCATGCATAATTATTCATGAGGAAATTTAAGACTAGTCGTGAAACCTTAATGAAAGATTAATATATCCATCATTAAAGTAGTGAAAAAATTGATAGTGAAGCATTATTATTCATGATTAATATTCCCCATTTCATAATAATAATGTTTCATCTCCATACATGTAATTCAATGATAAATTATATATTAAATCATAATAAATAAATAAAATGAATTGATAATTATAAAAATTCAGAATACATAGAGTGTTTTTAGAGACCAAAATATGTAAAATTATCTCGTAACGATTGATCACATCCTTAGTATATTTTTTTAATACATTTTGAAGGTAATGGATGGAAACCCTTATTTATAGATTCTCATATAGATATTTATGATATATTCTTGTGCACATTTCAGTCATGTATATAGATAAAACCATATTAATATGTATATTTGGTACCTTTCAGTATATAATGATTCCATTTTTATTATTTAATAAACTATGTAAATTTTAAATATTTCTATTATATAACATTTCTAATCATATTGAGGAATTCATGGAATTTATAATAGATTCTTTCATTATAACTGGTAACTAATTTCATCAATTAATTTGTATTTGTTAAATCAATTAATGAACCGAACATAGTTTTTTAATTTTTAAATGTTTATATTAATAATAGAAGGGGGAATAGTCATTGATAATTTTATTTTACAAAAATTAATTTTTAAAAATATATAAAATATTGATATTATAAATTCATTATCATTCAAAACTTGAGTGAAACAAGTTAGATTATTTCTTGTATATACATGCTCTAAGAGGGTGTTAATTATTTATTTTAAAAACAATTACCTTTCTTATTCCATGTTACTTTTAATAGAAATAGTAGTTAAATTTTTTTAGGGAAGAATTTTATGAATTAATGGGTAAACAATCACATAAATATTGATTCAACAACAAAACTAGAAGAACCCCTTTTAATTTCTCTTGATTCACCACCCATATTGTCGAGGATGTCCTATAACAATGAATTGAAAGAATATATCATTCCATTTATTGTCCTAAAGAATATTGGATGTTGACTAGAATCAGTAAAAAACTATTGAAAATATCTTTAATTTTATTTTAAAATATTCATATCATACATATATATAATTATATTCTGCATTTTGAAGATTTATATAGCCCTATTGTACCCCATCATTAATTAAAACCCAAATCCTTCAATATTTAGCTGGATACCATGGCTTTAACATCTCTATATAGAGATCAATGATAAAGATGTAGTTATAAATTATTTGAAAGATAACCATTGTAGGCTTCCCAATATTGATGCACAATAAATTATATCTAAAAACCCACTAAATGATAACATTATTGGATAGAATTGAGCATAGTTAGAGGGGTTCCTTTGTTTGTTTACATTATCTTATAATTTGTATCATCTAAAGAACAGCATCATATAAACCCCTAAAACATTTTTATAAATAAAGAAACAAATAAATTTTTTCTATGGTATGAGAGATATCACTAAAAATTATAATATTCCATAGATAAGTCTATATTTCCTAAAATTTATATATAAAATATAACATAATTTCATCAAACATTATATTTTGTTCACCAAATTGAACATAAAATTATTTATTAAAATATTTCTAGTTCGATAATATTTTATCTAACTCTTTCAAATTATTTATATAAATTTTTTAATATTTTTGTAACTTTTTGATTGCTGAAAATATCCTCAAGTTGTATGAAATTTCTTAAAATATTATATGATATAGGAAAATCAGATATGATTATAGAATAAAATTTGTGGGACACTATCCAGTTTTGTTTAGAAATTATTATATACAATTTATTGTCCTTTATTATCCAAAATTGATGTATTATTAGGGAACAATAACTAATGATTCTCATATATTTTTTTATTTTGTCATGAACAATATTTTCTTAGTGATTTGATATATAAGTAATATCTCCAATGACCAAGTGAATCAATTGGGAAATATGAGTATATCTGATTTAATGAGAATGTATGGAATTTCTCACAGAAAATTAGTAGCTTACAAAATATATTATAATACCAGCACTATGAATCCAACCCATAAATCCATGTTTTTCTTAGGAAGCTTCCAAAACAAAGCAGAAAGACTGGATAAAATTTTTTTAGTCAAATTATATTCATATTGTAACACTTATAAAAATACCAATGAAATCATACCATATAATATAATTTTATGATTCTATTTTCAAAAATTTGTGGAGTTACAACACCAGGCATGTTGGTTTGTGTCGGAGAAGGATTTGTATCTGGAAGTTGGAAGAAATGAAAGAAAACTATAGCTCAATGATTTATTAAAAAACTATAGGATAATCATTAGATATATCATTAATTTTTATATTAAAAACAGGAGTGTATCAAATTAATATCATCCTAAAAATATACTTATATAGAGGGATATTAAATTCACTACATAATTGCAATCATAATATTTTAATGGTTAGATTTATCATTGAATGTATGGTACTTTTTTGGTCACTTGTGTGCTTCAATTCGGATATATATATATATATATTGATGGATGGAGTGACTAACACATTTATATTAAATTGATATAGAATGAATATATTCTAAAGAAATTTTCCACAACAATCAGTGAAGCATGTTAGACTCCTGAATCAGGTTTCTCAATGACGTTCATTAAGTAACAGATTTCCATAACACCGAATTGATTTTTAAATTCTATTCAATCTTTATCAGAGAAAAAATTATTTTATTTATTAGGGAAAATATATTAAAAGTGTTTTGGTGAGTATCCTGTTTTTTATATTAGGATTTTTAAATATGTTTGTTATCATTTTTTTTATATTTTATATAATTATTGTGGTTATATTTTTGAATATAATTGTGTTTTGATCACCATTGATCTCAATTTAAATTAGTATGATACATTTTAACACATTTGAATGTGGTGAAACCTATTCGAACCATGTAAAAATGTTTGATTAATTTTAAAATGAAATTTTTTTAAATTAAATGTAGGTAATTTTAAGAAAACAACATAGATATTTTAATTTCTTGTATTGAAATATTTTCTTATAGTTTAATCACAAATCTATGAGTATTATAAAAACCATTTTTACACCCTATTCACAATACCCAGATATAGTTATAAAACCAAGAAATTTGTTAATAAATATAATTTTTTTAGTAACCTGGTTTAAAAAATGAAACATTAAAGACCTTATAATATAAGTAATTGTGGATTTATATTAAATTAAAAATTCTTTTAATAATTAAAATGTCTTCTGCAAAACATTATATCTAAACCCACTTTCATTAGCTTCCATGGATTACCATTCATAGTATCCGTAGTAGAATCCAAATAACCCTATATACCATTCTTTATTTTCTAATACATTGTTATTATTGATTTCAAATTTGTGTGCAATGGGCTAGTGAACAAGGACAAGCTATTTTAAAAAATTAAATTAAACTATAATGATGATGCGATGACTCATACAATCTATTATCATGAGAGGAATATAATGTTAGGAATAATTATATTATGGAATAGATATGATTAATGGATTGGAAAGTATTTTTTGTACTAATTTGATGAGAAATATTCCCCTCCCTAAATACAAAACACAAAATATGCATTAAATTAAAAAAACTATAGCTACTAAAAAATATAGGATAATTTTTTTTTATTTTAATACATTATTTAATGAATTTTGACAAACCGTTAAAATAAAAAACAATTTCAATTCAAAATGAAGTTTTATTGGATCTACAGAATGATATGTGCCTGTAATTATGTATTTTTTTTATAATATTGAATCTATTTATATAAAGGACCTATAATATATAATAATGAAGCAAAATTTATTTTCTAATATGGAATTTTATGTCAAATACCTACTCAATTACAAAAAACTATAACCTTTTAATCTAAGAAAAGAGGGATATGTTTTTAGTAAAATAAATGTTAATGTTTTGAGAAATTAAATTAAATGTTAGAGGGGTTGATACAAATAAATGTAATATGGAGAGATGAAGGAAATTATGTTTTAAGGAAGAAAAATTCCATCATTATTATTGAAGATAGAAATATTTAATCCAATATAACTTATAAAATCATTAATATAATACACGAAAATATAATCCAGAAAAAAAGCATAGAAAGACCTAAAGATATTCATAGATACATTACTCATTTTGTAATGATAAAAAAATTCAATCCTATGGTGACCTATGAATAAATATGGATTGATAAAACATTACATAAAATACATACTTAGGGGATAAAAATTATTATAGAATGGTAGATATATATTATATTGGTAGGATGAAATAAAATGGAATGAAATGAATATATTTATGAAAATGAAATTTATATCATTATAGAGTCATGATATGAAAAAGGGATATGATTTATAAAAAGGAAACACACATTGTCCTTTATATAAATGTTTTTATTAATTATTTTGTATATCTCCTAATAATAAGTAAAAGAAATATTTTTTGGGGAATTGAATGAGTAAATTTCTTCATTATATTTTAGTTATAATAAAATAATTTCATTCCCCCAATATTTGATGAATATTTATTTATAACAAATTGGAATTACAATGTTATTTCATTTGTATATGTGATATTAAATTAAAATGGATGAATTGGGTATTTAAATTAATTATATGATATATAGAGGGAAAAGAATGGATTTATACTGTTTATTATTTATCTTTTTGATGTTAATGTTTAGATTATAAGGTATTATACTAGTTTTTTTATTTATATGGAAACTTTTAATGAAAGGAGGATGGTTGAAATATTTTTTGGTTCCATCCTTAAATATAGATTAACAGATGGAATTATTAATTTTTATTAGAATGATGAGTGATATTATTTTTATAAAATACACATTTTTGGATTTGGAGGAGTGCATATGATGACTAATTAATGAAGAAATAATACATCATTTTTTTATAATTCATGCCTAGTATATTTTATCCAATTAATTTCACATAAATATTAATCCTTATGAAATCATAAATTCCCATAATTTTCCATGTCTGTAATGAAAAAATCTCCACATAAGACTAAATAGTCATAAGGATGAATCCAGTAATCAATAATTCCCAAAAGAATCCATCATTTCATAAACATGACTTTTAAATATATAAGCCTCTATCTAATGCTTTTTAGTTGTCATATAATCAATTTTTTAGGATCCTTTAACCATTGTAATTATTATTAATACATATTAAAAAACAAGAATTATAAAATGAAAACAATTATAATTGGACAAGGGATATTTGTAAAAAACATCTAAACTATTGCCCTAGATTTTTCGTTAAATAGTTAGTTTTATTTGAATTAATATGAGGTATCCATGTGGATTAATTGTTTTAGTATATTTTAATAAAAAATAAATTGTGGAACCTATAGATTTCATGCATGATCAGAATGTTACTATGAAGGAAAAATTATAAATTAAATATGAAAGGGCCATGGAGGATTCACCATTAGAATAAAATTATGTAAATCACGGACCCTCAATAAGGGGATAAGTCAAAAATAAAAAATCGGTTCTAATTGATGTGTTATTGGAACAAAATAATACTTTTGACACTATAATTATCCACCATTTATTATTTTAATTTTTTCACTATTCAATAATGGTTTCTTATTCCCATATATTGACTATATCACATATGTTGATGTGTTAAAAAGAATTATAGACTATTTAAGTGAATATAGTATTGTTTTAATCCATGATTCTTGTATATGATTTAATAAAAATATCTATCATCAATTAAATAGGGTCTGTGTTCGATAGTAATATTAAATTTCTATTTACATAATGTTTAAATAATTTATAATTATTATATAAATCATCAATTTTTTATCCAACATATCCTTCAAATCAATTTATTCTACATATGTAAAAATTGACTATAAATATTGGTGATGTCCTTTGTGATTTCTATTATGTGAAAAATTAGCAGTGGAAACAATTGGATTTCTTGGGAACAAAAAAGACTAAATTCATAATTATCTTATTTTTGTATGGTTTATTTTTTATATCACATAAAAAAATTGAATGATGGGTTTCCTAGAAATTATTTCTATTATTATTTACCGCTATATATTTAATTTATAAAATGTTGAGTTGGGAAAGTAATGTGGGACCTCTCATTCATTAGTATATAAGAATAAGATCACCAAATTATTTACTAAGATAACAATATATTTCTACCATGGTCCCAAATTATATCACTTAGAGTCCTATTTAAATCAAATCATTAAATTTTAATGATGTTATTTAATTAAATTTGAATTTTTTTACATGAAAAAAATAGAAACACTCATTTTCTAATAATTTTTTAAAACATATTATGAACACTTCCCCCTATAGGAAACTAGAGGATACCACTAAGAATAAATATTACCAATGAATAAATATTTTTTTTGAAAGGCATGAGACAATGCTTCTGTAGCTTCAAATTATGTCCTTGATGAAAACGATTCTATATGTTATTATTTCATTATCCAAAAAAATTTATGACTTCAAATTCATAACATAAATATATAATTATATCAGCCACTATGGGGTCTTGGGAATATAGTCAAGGTGTCCTCTTTATCTTTGAAAACAAATTATCATTCATATTTTATTATTGAATAAATAAAAAATTGTTTGTACAATATAGCATATATTGGTCATCAACCATTATATGTGTAAACTAAAAATGACCAAAAAAATACGCATTAGTTAAAAATATCAATTATTCATACCGTTCTATCCATTTGAACCACAATCTACTGTAATAAACAAGATGTACATGATAACCTCACTAGGATAGATGGTGATTGTTTTTAATCCACCTAGTAAGCATGATTCATCTGAATATTGAAGTTCTTATATAAGAGTTTTTTTTTTGAAAAAGGTTATATATATAGTAATTAGAGATAAGAATTATTCTTGGAGGATTGTTATAGATTCATAAAAAATTAATTTATTTGTATTCCTAAAAAATAATCTATGTCAGGACATAATTTTATTAATCAACTATAATTTTATGGTGAACATAAATAATTTTTCTACTTTCATGATTAAATCATCAAGAGAAAATCATGATAATGAAGAAATCATTTGTAATTATTGTGGTATAGTTTCATTAGTATTCATAAAATATTATGGTGTTTGTCGAGTAATACAAATGGTTTTCAAAATGATGACATTTTGAGTCCATCAAATAATATGTAGTTTGTTCATGAATAAGAATAAAAAATTATAATTTTTAGAAGTTTTTCTATATCGAGAATATATATTGGTAAATGGAATTTTTTTAATATATTTCTATTTAAATAATAAGAGAAATATGGATAACCAAAGGATCTATATCAACTTCTCAAGTGGAATCCAAAACAACCACACATTATCTATTAAAATAGGGCCAATTTTGGGATCATATGTGCCTGAAAAAGGAAAAACATCTACATAGGGAGGTTGGATAATGCATTATTTTTCAAAGTATTATATTGGTGGGTATGAATAGAAATAGTGGTGTATGTGTCCATATACAGACAACCCAGTTTCATGGTCAAGGGGCTGATTTATATTAAACATCCCTCATTCATTTCAATGTTTTATGCATTATAGCTACAATGCATGTACTATTCATCCATCACAAAAATATGAACATAAAATTATGATGAATGAGATTATAACATATTATCTTCCTCATTAGCTCATCATTCTTACTTTCCATGTGATGATATCTATACAAAATATTCATGACTTATTTAATAATAAACTCCCAATAGACCAAAATCTCTTCTATAAATCTACCATATGAAGTGAAATTTCATGGTTGATGTCTCAATTGCACAAATAAAATTTAATTTCTATATAATAAAAGGAGGACCTACTATTAAACATAAGTAAATTTCCATACATGATTAAATTTTTTTACCAAAATCATTAAATTAATGAACCACATGACGGGTATCAGATCTACCACATGATGAATACCAGTACACCACAAGAATATAAATGAACTAACAAGTGTATTTTTTTAGCATCCATATGATGATAATGATATTCAGCATTACAATTGATCCTAATTAATATTTTTTATGGACATGGATACTATAAAACAGGGTATTGAAATATATATTTGATTATATGTTGCTATATTTTATGTGTGATACACAACATATAACGATGTGTGAAATCAAGAAATGAATGAAATATCAATAACATTCATGAGTGTTGTGTGATAGAAGTTATGACTCATTGTACAGGTTACCATTATTTGTGAACTAGTTATAGTGATACATTGATTCATATTCATGATTATAGTGATCATGTAATGATTATGTACAATAGATCCATAAGGAAATCATTCATTCATGAATATTTGGGCCTTTTTGCATAATATTTAATTTATGAATAATTCAAATGGGATATAAAGGACATTACATCATTATATAATCTTCATGAGGTTGGTAGTAGGATGAATACATCAGTTATTATATAGAATATTCTTGTAGATACAATGCATGAATGTTTTCTGATATCTCAAATGACATAATGAATAGTTAATGAAGGTGATCCATCGAATCATTTTTGAGAAAAATCATAAATAGGTGTAATACATTCTTTATAGGGTCATTTTTGTGAATAATTTAAGTGCCTTTTACTGGATTGCAGAATTTATTAGAACAAAATAGATTCTGTATTGGGATATAGTTTTTTAAGGTTGTGTAATTGAATTTGTGATGATGGAAATATAGTATACTAGATTGTATAATTATTTTATTGATTCTACAGAAGTCATGTTGGTGGTTTAAACAACATTAAAATGAGAAGGAATTTTTGATGAACTAGTTATAAACTATACTCCTAGATCCCTCATTTAAAATCTTCATTCAGGTTTAAGTTACAATAAATCCTTTAGTGGATTGATAACTTTTAAAAGTTTGATAGGATTAATTGAAATGAAAAATGATTCCTCCAAAAAAAGGCTAATTAATCGCCCACATAGTTATCCATATATACAGGGACACTATAACTGGAATTATAGTCAGTTCCAACTAAAGAATTAAGATATATTCTTATTAAAAATGAAAGCACAATATTTTATTTACAAATAGGAGTACTATTTTTTGATGTTACAAGAAACCATAGTTGTATGAATAATATTATTCCCAAAATCCATTCACTAGTCTATAAATACAAAGAAGAAATAACAATAGAGTTTCTACATATTTTTAATTGTAATCCTATGACTCATGCTTAAAAGAGGAAAATTTCACATCTAATTATGTTGAATTAGTTATAGATCAAATTTTTATGTTGTTCATTATGTTTTTGGTTATCCATATGTCAAATGAAGAGATGTTTATTGGTGGTGGAAACATGAGGCCACCAGCTAGATGAATCAAGATAGAAGGATACTTAAAGGTATAAATGGTCTATGGACCATAAAATAGAGAATATTTAGTATAGGTTCTCTAAAAGTTCACACCAAAAAGTCCTCTATCCATCACTGCTAGCCGGTAGACCACCGTCTATCTTGTCTATGCCCAGTAGTTCTCTAATTAGTATTTTTCTTATGTTATCAAGTGATGACATAAATACCATTTCGGATTTAATAGATTATTTAACTCCTAAATTATTACCATATCTATCATGTTATATTATTATTTTTCATTTATGAGGCTCCTTATTTTTTATTCTGGATCAATCCTTCTTAATGATGGTAGATTTTTTAGTCGAATGAAATCTTGGGTCCCCAATTATTGAAATCCTCTATGTTTGATTGATTTTAATCAGTTTATTCATGTTTAATCCACACAATTGATTTCATATATGACTATATCAATATTTTATTATGGATATATAGAATTTATATTTTTTTTATGGGATCCAGTTTCTCTATGATTTTATCTCCTCCCCTCCAGTCACAACATTGAATGAAATATGGTTTTCAATTTTAATGAGAAATTTGTATTTATCCTGTTGTCAATCCCCATTAATTCATTAATTCTTGTGATTCATTTTGTATTTTATTCACTATAGCCAATATTTAAGTCACATTATTTTGTTTTTTAATTACTAATGAAGTTATCATTTTACATTATTATTGTTTTTAAAATAATTTTTAAATATATTAATTTACGAATAATATATGTCATTCTGAATGGAAACATAGGTTACTAGAATTGGATTGATGCCCACTTGATTTGAAACATCATAATAATAGATTATATTACATGATAAATGTTTATAGGAGGCTGGTCATCACTACGACATTAATTTTATTTTTTATGGATTCAATGGGGTATTCAAATATACAATCCTTATAAATTTGGGCATTCTCCCTAATTCTAGTAATAGAGGGGATTAGTGGGAAAAAAATTCATTATATCTGCAATATCGATTAAATTTTTGTACTAAGTTCAACATGTTATAATAAAAATCATTTACATATGTCTGGATGATCTCCATAACTCGATAAAAAGTTATTCAAAAGAATAATATATTCAATCAATAATAAAATATTATATTCAATATGGATGAGAAAAATATTTTTCATATTTTTTAATTAATTATGAGGTGAAATATATTTATTAAATTGTCATTATTTTAGTAACATTAATTATCAATGAGGGAAAGCAGACCGAGTAAAATTTTTAGTTTTTAAATTATATAATTCAAATTTTTTTATTCATAAATACCTAGATAATGTCATGAAATTAATAATAATTTTATTATTAATTTATATGTGGTAAAATAGGAATATTAATGCTTTCAAGGTTTGAGAGTGAAATTGTATAACCCTAAACAGACTGTAATATATATTTACTTATATCACACTCCAAAAAATTATTTTTGAACATAATGTATAGAGTGAGAAACTCTCAATACCGTGAGACATATTTGGAGTTCTAGATATATATCATCTACTCCCCGGGATAGTCAATCAAAGATGATCAAGGCTTCATCCCCTCATGATGATCAATCATGAACTATGAAATATATTATGATCAACTTTTCCAGAAACTGAAGATTATATGGTGATGTTTTGAGATAGAGGTTCCTTTGTGAATTGCTTCGAGGAGGATTATTCACCTGTATCCTACAACACATCTATAGTGTGATGAGATCTACTCCACTAGATCACTAACAAAATAAAAATTATCAGTTGACATAATTTTATATCTTCTCATTAATTAATATTAAATTATATATGGATATTTTTTATATCTAGGTCATGTATTTTAATATTTTCATCTAATATACTATTTATGTTTGACATGTTGTATTGGTCATATAATGAAATTATTATATATTATTTTCATGTAAATGATGATATGGACATACATTTTTGGGATTCCTCTCTAGTGATAGGTACCAACAAGAATTATCAGACTAGGAAAATAACTAGTTTTTTATATATTATTTTTAATTAAATGATTTAGTAAATTTACAAGATCATTTACTAAATTGATTCATTTTAATATATTTTATTTTCAAATATAATATTCTATAATTCTCAATATCATAATAGGTAATATGTTTCTAATTAAAAATGATGATGTATTAGATTAAAATCATTTTAAGGTGCCAAATCTTTTACCTAGATAAATACATAGTACACAACATGTATATCCTATATACGTTTCATTTATTTTCATTTTTCACATATATATCTTGACCTATTAGATCATATCCATCAACAACAAATATAATATCGAAATAAAATGTATTTCCATATATATCCAAATAGTCTATCAATTGTCCTTCATAACTACAAATCATGTAAGTAATACACACATAGTTTAGTCCCTATTATTATACTACTTATAACACTGGGAGCCCTAGAAAATAGTGTATTCGATGCATGTAAGGGGGGAATACATTACATGAGTCACCATGTTTACATGCTTTGTCGATGAGACAACATTCAATTTATATCAAGATTGATTACAATATGGGATCCATCCAAGTAAAAAAGAATGTTCTATGGATGTGAAAAAAAGAAATGTACATTCCATTTAGGTTACTTCCTATAATGTTCTCAGTTTTTCATATAAATAATAATTAAATAGATAATTAATCTTGTTTATTATATTTCATGTTCATTATTCATTAGACAATACAAAAAAATTATGTTAATTACAATTATCTATTAAATTATTTTATTGTTGAAATTTTTAATGAAAAAAAAATGTTTCATCAAGGTACATTTTTCTAATATATTAATTTTAATAGACATTAAATTTTTTTATATTATAGATGTTTTTGAGTTGTGGTTTGTTTGTTTGAATTTAGTTAAATTTAATTAGGTGATTTTATTTGTGGTTAATTATCTTAGTTAAATAATGAATGAATGAAATTTATAACTAGATTGAAAATTAATTCTCATTTAATGATCTGTGCATAATCAGAATATTAGACCCAACCTTGTATGTGATTGGATTATTTTAATTATTTGTTTTTAAATTATTATTTAATTATTGAGATTCATACCCTCTTCCATATTATGTAAGGGCCTTCTTCCTCTTTGTTCCTTTATGTAGCCCCATGTTATCCAATTCATTTGATCCCCTAAAATGTATCTGATTAAAAGATTATTCATGGTTATAGATACAATGAAATAGGAGGCATTCAATGTGCTATATACAAGGTCAAACCAATAAAAGAGATACATTTTTACCAAGTAACAATGCTCCCATACAATCCCAAAAAAATATCATGATATGATTTCCACTATGGTTGAGATAAATTATCATCCACTAGATGTAATAACAATTAATGAATCTCAATATAATGCTATTTAAATTTTATTTTCTATCAAATTTATTGTAAATTATATTAATTTTGAATGATATGTGATCACATAATAAATAAATTAACTTGTATTTATTGTGAAATAAAATATAAATATATAATGGGTAAATGTTTTATTAGTAACGGTTATCCACTCATGTAGAATCCTCCTAATATTAAAAGGAATGTGATTAAGATAAAAATGGATTTACATATAAGGATATAAATCCCAAATTTAAAATACTAAGTCTGTATAGAATTACACTACTTATTATTGGAATGGACTCATAGTTAAATTATCTTGACCAACCCACATTGGGGTTTTTTTTAGTTATCATAGAACTTTTAGATCTATGGTTGGGTTGAATTTTCATAGCTTACATATGTGGTATAATCCGAATTAGGAATTGGTGTAACCAATTAATTTTTTGAATAATATCATTAAAACAATATTTCATGATTGATGGATTCAATCTCCAAATGAATGAACTATGATTCAATATAGTTATTAAGTTATTCAGACCTAAAATGCATCAAATAGATTGTCAGACACATGTATGGGTTATGGGAAGTAGAATATTGAACAATTCTATCTTAATATCAATGTGACATGTTATAATAAAATTTTTGTAAGGGATATTGGGATTAAATAAATATTTGTATATTAATGAAATTTTTTATATTTAAATTTATCAATATAAATATTAATAAGATTGTACTATTAATCAACTATTAATTTTTTGTAATGTTTAATCAAACAAGATCGATAATATTACTATGATCCTTACTGGAGAAGGATAACCTCTCCTCCTGAATAAATTTATAGGAATATTATAGGTTATTGAACATTATAATATTCCATGAATGGAAACTATAAATGTTGTAACACTAATTTATTGAGTTCACCTCCAAAGAGGAAAATGATGAAGATGTATCATTATATTTAACTCATGTTGATGGGACGATGGGTATAAAATGATTCATGATGTTCTATATATCCATTAATATTTTAATTTAATATTATGATATGGAATCATATCGAATGGGTCACACCTAAAGAATCTATTAATAGAAAAGGTGGGATAAGAGAGATATGGAATATACGATTCATTATTAAAGTTTATTCTTCAATATTTAGTGTTATCTAGAAAACATGTAGCCAAGATAATTAGGTACATTGTGTGATTGTAAATATTTAGTTTTATGATATCTAATGAGATATGTATAAATGTTATTCTATGCCCACTAACCAAATGCATATTATGTTTCATTTTTAATTTTAATAAAATAAGTAGATTGAAGACACATTTTTTGTTTTTTACACATATTCTCCATGTTGATAAATATGTTTTCAATTAAATACAAATTTTCCATATGATTTATAATAATAGAAAAAATAAAGAGATGTAAAATAAGAACTATTCTATGTCCAAGTCTCGAAATCAATGTCCATTGATGAAGAAGATGATCTCAGAGCATAGAATGTAACAAGATGTTATATGCTATTAATAACAAAAGAAGAAAAATAAGAAGATGAATTGTATGAAGCCAAATAATATTGGAGACGTTTTGGGTGTGTTTATTATATAGTAGTATAATTCAATATTTTTATGTTACTGATTATACACGACATGTTGTTATAACATTTTCATCCAAATATAATATCTCGGTATATTTTAGATGGTTTATAGAGGTGAGGTGGATCTTTGAGCATCCAAAAGCACAAGAAATGTTGTTATATCCATTGGAGACAACTATTTCACATAGGAAAATGAGTGAGTTTGGAACTTTTATTACGTTTATAATGTAACCAAGTACATTATTTCTATTTCGATCACCAATTTAGATTAATATAATTTCTATTTTGTAAATAAAGGTTTCATCTTTTATAATGATTTCATATGTTATGGTATGAAGTAAATTAAAACTGGAAATTGTGTATTAAATCTAAAAACCAATTATTTATGATATATAATAACACTAATTATTGTGATATAAAATATTTTTTCCTTCCCCCTTCCAACCATCTGGAGGGGGAGGACCTTGTACCACTGGCTTTGAAGCCTTTCCCCTTCATCTCATTCTATAACCATGATGCCTTCCACTTGTCCACAGTGATTTTTCTTAGCCTAAATGTTCCCAATATACTTTATGGTGCACCTCAACTTATATTTTCGATGTTGTAGTTCACAGAAACTTCACTACTCCTGAATCTGACGCTTTTGGTTTGTTTTGGGAACCAAATACCATACGTTGATGATTTCAGCTGATTTATATTTGGATCTTGGGTGTTTTAAGAGTGTGATATTGCTGGTCTTCTCAATATTCCCCATCTGATGATTTGTTTCACCTCGGAGGAGGTTCATATCCAGGAATGGTCCATTGCACCTCATATCAGCCTCAGATACATGTTTTCCTTTTTCTATGGTTATATTATTTTGATATGAAGTCTAATTCTCCATCTTTTATGGTCTGTATTAGCTTTCCAAAAAAACCATTCCGATTTCAGAACAGATCAATTATTCAAATGTTAGAAAATATGGTAGGTCATTATATGTTCTCATATAATAGAACCATATTTGTTAGAAATTTAATTATCCCACAGATATTCATGGCAGTTAACATCTCCAATCGATTGGTGGAGTGGCTTTGGACCACTTATGGAGAAGAATTTTGGTGAAAAAGAATAGTATCCATTGCTCCCTTGTTGGACCATTCCAAATATTGTAAGCACCTAGGGAATTTGGATTCCTATTTATAACAGGGTTGTATGGGTTTTAATGATATGATTATGGGTAATGACTTGGGAACTGATACAGTGGAGGACCGTGTCGAGTTGACATTTTAGAGGGTACTATATTGAATGTGGGGACCAAACATGACTCTTAGGCTCCCATCACTTGTGATGAAGATGATCTATGAGGTGTGGGGAAGTAGTAAATTTGTGAAACATCTGAAAAGAGGATGGTCTAAATGAGGTTAATCCCATAAAGTATCATATGTGTTTATAATATTTCATCACGATCTAGATTGTCTAAATTAGTAGATTTTTTCATGGTTATGGGGCAATGAAGGATTGTATGCCTTCGGTCCTACTATCTCATCAAAAGTATCCATTTATGTAGTGGACATAAGATGTGGAAGTGGTTCCTCTACCATGGAGAATCTACATGTGTCTATACATGATGAAGTTACTTGACCACATTTGGAAATAGTGATAAGGAATTTCCAAATTTAAATTTTCTACACACTAGGGGATCTATTTCTAGTGAGAAATGCCCATATACAATGATGGGACCGTCAATTCAAATGGACAATATTTTTGAAGGACTAGATGATGAATAATTTATTATAGATAAAATAAACTAATTCCAATACAAGTGTTTAGATCGAGGCATCCCTTGGGCTATGTCTAGTAACAATCATTGCGAGAATGAGCATAGTGAAGATAGTGCTAATTTTCCAAGAGGTGATTGTTTGAACATGAGGAGAAATAGGATCTAGAAGGTCATATATAAATAGATTAAAGATCAATCCCTATTACCACATCCAATGGAGACATGATAAGAAGAGAATCTAAATGATAAGGATTTAGTCAACATTTCTTCTTGTACGTAGAAGGCAGGTGGTGTGATTAAAATAATCATGTAATTGCTTTTGAGATTGAAATAAGAAGTGGTTGAACAATTTCTGTCCCTCAATTTTACTAAACATTAATCATCTAATATGACGTTGAGGTAAATGATGGTGACACTCAATGTAAATCAATATACCTCAATCAACATGTATGATCTTATTTGTTTTGGTGGATTCAAAAATTGGACGATCATCCCTAAGGTCTACATACAGTCCCTAAAACATGATGACCATTCATTTTGAAAATTTTATAATGGATGCACACAACTCTTAGGTAACCAATATCTCATTGAATGTGTTTATAGATATTAAAACTCATAGGAATAAATATTCCTTCAATGGAAATGTTATTTCATTTCGTGGTTGAACCCATAGTTTCTCACTTTTTAAATAAATGTTTTTGAAATAATAAAATTTTAATTTTCAGTCAGTGACACTAATAGATAGGGTTCATATAAAACCATGTTTTCCATCACCATCATTTTCATGTCATTGTGATAGTATTTTAAAAATTTATATGTAATGGATTTTTTAGACTCTTTTGAGATAAATCCATGTGAAATATTTCCTTCCTAATTACATAGAATGATAACCAAACATGAATTTAGTGTTCATGTTGAAAGGGCATCATATCTCCTTAAATTATTACACAAAAATGTTTTAGGAAAATTTCATGTAGAATATAGAGGTGTTTTCTCATTCATTATTACCATTACCATTTAGTTTAGATAATATGGTTATATCTATATAATAAATTGTATCTTTTAATCCTTCTGATAAATTCATATAGTTCAATAATGTGTTTGGGAATTATCATGATAATAAGATAATGAAACATCAATTGGATCGAGGTGGTGAATATATAATCCAACCTTTTATGAATACTCATATAGAGTATGGGATTTAATCTCAACTCACTACACCTTATAAACTATATTAGATTTTTTTAGTGACCAGAGGAACACTACTATGTTAGACATGAGATGGTTGATTATGTGTCATGATATTCTTATATACTCTTAACAAGGATATGAATTAATGATATAACTATAAATAAGATCATGTACCAAAAAATGTGTGGAATGATATTCTTTATGGGTTATGCATTTGAATAAATCATTTTTGTCAAATTTTTTTCATGGGGTAGTGAGTAATTTTTCAAGGATAGATCAAGAAACAAACTACTACCCTAATGTATGGAGTGTATCATTATTAGGACAATGGGATAAAAACTATAAAATCTTTTAAATTTAAATTTATAATTTGTACAATAGATGGCCTATCATGAGGGGGAGAACATCCTCAATGTGGAATGTGAGATGAAAATTTTCCTCAAAGAAGTGGACTATCATGATACATAGTAGTTGGTATAATAACTGATTCAATAGGTCTCTTTAGTTGAATTTATAGAAACGCAGGTACTGTGTATGATTTTTAGGGATGTGATAGAATGAGGGGGATATTGATTTATAGACACTGATGAAGGATACTCATTATAGGATGAAAATTATGATCCTACCTCCTACATTGATGGGATAGATTTCTCATATAAATTATGATGGCATGAAACCCTGAATTGTTTATTGGATTCTATATATCAGAATAAGTATGATTTATGATCTATATTATAGTTGACATAAAACCCATTTGGTGTAAGTGGGAATTAAGTATAAAATAGACATGGAAGGTAATATGAAAAACTAAAAACAATGATAGTGGGTAAATGGTTTAGAGAATGATATATAATAAACTATGACATGTCATTCTCTCAAATTTTCATGAGTGAATCCTTCAAAATCCATCATTACATAGTTTCTTACCATTATTATGAGATATGGATAAGGAATGTAAAAACTAAATTCATAATGTAATAAATTTAATAGAATATGTACATGTGACAACAAGAATGGATTGTTACTGAGTGAAATGAAAAAATGGACAAAAGTTGTAGATATCAATTAATGGGATAAATTAAGAACCAAGATCATGGAACATTTGGTTAAAAAAGCCAACAAGAGTCTATTTTCATTAATAATATATGCGAACTATGTGGTTACATGTATATTCTTGGATATATTATATTTTATAGTATTATATGTCATTGAAAAGATACTAATTTGGAAAATATACTAGCCATTAAAGAGAAAAGGGAATGGTTGTACATGCTCTAATGTTTGAATGACATGGGTGAAACGACCTATATTCTATGGATCAAGATCACGAATGATATATCAAAGAGTATTATTGGAAATATTAAGAGAATATTTTATAACTAGATAATGAATATATTCATTGTAGAATAATCCAATATGGTATTTCTTCTATCGTGGCATGGTAATAATATTCACAAGAAAAATTTTCCTCAGACACAGATGAAAGAGTGATAATGAGTAAGATCCCATATGATTATTTTTCTCAAAACATCATGTATTCCATGTTTCATACTAGTCTTGATGTTTCCAATAATTTTATTTGGTTATAATAGTGTAAATGAGATATTAGTTATTAGCATTGTAACACAACTCAGATTTTAAATAAGTACGTGAGATGAACTAAGGATATATTTATGATATATATTGGAAAAAAGAAAAGAGTCACTAGGATTAAATATATTATAGATTTCACATATATTTGTATTATTTTAATTCATAGTCTTGATAATTTTCTTTCTAAATAAATGAGCTTTAATATGGATGAGATCACAAAAGAATGTTGTGGAAAATTATATAGAAATGTTCAACTATATAGTGGAATAGGATGCTACCAATGAAGAATTTTAGATTATCAAAACATCATAATATTTTGATCTGGTTCATTATTTTTAATAATGTATCATTATCAACAATGATATCACAAAATTAGTGTCTCTCTCTAAATAGATATGGTCACATCGGTAGACAAATAAAAAACATTGGATTATTCATCTCTTAGGTATTTTGATCATTGATAGATGTTTCATTGAGTAGATTATTAATAAAATAACATAAAGACCACTTAAAATCAATTATATAAAAATTGGAAAGAGTATAATGTGATAGAATGATGTATGAATATTTTTTTATGTGATCTAGTGAAATTGGGAGTCAATTAGAGTTGGTGACCTATAATATAATAAAATATTGCATGATTTTGTATATTCTAAATTTCAATGAATTTATCATATGACAATATTATAGTTAATCTATATTAATTTTAATTGTTATAATATCTAAAAATATATGTCAGGAAAATAAGTCATTGTAGTCACACAGGACGATGATAACCAAGAGGTGTCACAACATAATTTTGGATCTTTTTCCTATACCTAGATGAAAATGGGAGATGGGACACAGAAAATACCTTCTATTATGGGATGTCATTCCTATAATGTTTAGACACAATATCATGGTGTTATCCCAGGGTAATATCTATGATAGAATTTTTTGAGATCATACCCATTAATAGTAAATCCATGTTTCTACGTGTCAATGAATTATTATATCAATAGATGTCTGTATTGTTCTATATAATATAAATTATCATTAATAGATATCATGATTCCCATAAAATGAAATATTAATGAAAAATGTAAAAAAATTTGACTATGGTGATGATGGATTTGTTGGCTGAGTCAATATGGATATTTCATTAATGTATAATTTAAGAATGGATTTAACCCTTTAATAACGAGATGGAAGTCGATATCTCAATATTTATGAGCTGAATGGAACTAGAAGAATAAATCCACGTCCATGGCAATCATAGTTTGAGCTAATTTATGTAAATTAAAATATTTATTTTGTGAGTATATAGTTTCATATATCCAATATTAAAACTAATCGATTGTACATATTTTGACCAACATTGTTTCGGTACCCTCTAAATCAACTAAACGACCCAAATTTCTACATACCTGGAGAGCATTCCCAATCCCCCTGCTATATTCTAGAAATAAGTAAACAACAACAAACATGTGGATCTATTTTCCAACCTTAAATTAGAGAACATAAAATTAATTAAAATGTATATAGTATAACTTTAATGTTTATATTTTATATTAGAAAGAGAACAATGGAGGTGATACAACAGAATTTGTAGAAAAAAATCACAATGATACAAGTCCAACCAAAAATAAAAAAAATGTTAAAAAACTACACCAATAATCTCTATGTGATAGCATTCCATAAATCATACCATCTCACCATCCATCTAATAAAAACCATCTGACAAAAAACAACAACTCCACAATATGATTCCTTTCCTTTCTTACCATTAAATGTGTAATACCCTTAACATATTTAATTTATAATGATAATATTTTAATTATTATTATGTTGATTTTATTTAAAAATGGTGAATCTAAGATATAATACTTATAGAATAAAAATAAAGAAATGTTTTATTCATTTTGAATATTGAAAACCATACACATATATAAGGCCAAAAGAACATCACTAACCATAAATGCATACTATGAGACCTATCAGAATTATCAGGATACCCCCAAACACCACATAGAGTCCATGAAAATAGCCGAAGTCCATAGGGTCTGTCACAAAGAAAAAAAAAATTGAATGAAAAATGGAAATTGTAATAAGCATTAAAAAGTTTTAATGATCCATCATCACCAAGTTGTTTTTAACGATTGGAATACCCTAAACACCCTTATAAGGACCTTGTGACTTTGTTTTTATTGTGGTCTTTAGTTTAACGTTTTTTATAACAGTCTTAAAATATTATAATCATTGGTTATTTTATGTATTTTGATCATTATATGAATTCTAATTATGTATGAATATTAAGTATTACAAATTTTTTAAAATTATTTTAATATTATATCTATGAACTAGTTTTTAATCTAATCTTATATTTAGATTTTAGAAAAATAATATTTTAAAGCATAAAGTGAATTTCAAATAACAATTTTTGCATTTTAAAGAAAATACAATGAAAGGTACATGTGTTTACTTCAATAAATTTGAAGAGAAGTATACAAATAATTTTTTATTAAAAATTATGTATTTGAATTTGAAATCATGTTTTTCCATACTCTAAATAATTAAAATTTATAATTTTGGTTAAGTAAATACATTGTATAATTTATATTTTAGATTGTGTAATTGAATGTATCAATGTTTAAAATGAAGTTTAAATCATGTTTTAGTCTAATAAAATTAATGAAATGGTTTGATCTAAAAGAAAAAAAATTAATACTTATTTTTTTATTTCATTTGTTTAAAATGATGTTATATGGTCTATTTTTCTTTTGATTGTTTTTAATAACGGGTTACATAAAACAATATGTCACCCTCAGTATTTTTATCTAACAAGCCAAGGGAGGTATGTCACACCACTCACTAAGGAGTGGGTAGCGGAGCCTTGGCCCTTCATCCAGCCCAAGTTGGACATGAGGTTGTGCACTACCACATTAATGTTTTGAGAAACTGAGGTAGCATCACCCTGTGAGGAATCACAGATGAAAAGCATGGGAAGATAGCGTGCTCTTAGGAAGGAATCAGTATGGGGTGGTACTGGGAATGGGTGAGAGCTAATTGTCTTGTGGTGGAGTAGATGAGGTATTTAAGGTGGTCTTGAAACTACATCCAATTCAATAAGAGATGAATTTTTTATTGGGAATTTAATCATTTTCCATTCAATCGATCCTTGAATGATCTCATCCAGTCATCTATTTTAAAACCATGGTATAACCACGAACATCTAATCCAATTCCATGGTTTATCATGACCCTTCTAATATTTCTATAACCATATAATCATCAGCATCCATCTGATAAACAATGATCGATTCCAATAATTAAATATTGTCCACGCTATATTTTTTCCATCTTCTCCTTCCTTGCGTCGAACCAGTGGAAATCCACATAATTTTATCCCCTTCTTTTATTGTTTCATCTCCCATGACCCCCCCCTCACAATCATCAGACCCTGCTTTTGGTTTCTATCTGTAGTCAATATTTTTCAATTCTTTTGTTTATATTTTAATTTCAATAGATTAACAATTTTGTTTACAAAAAATTGATATATATACAAATATAATACAATCACTAATTAGGATAGTGTTTAATTCAATTAGGGTGTTAGAACTATTTTTCAGTAGTCAATTTCATTGGCCTTTGTATAATTTTTATGTAATAATCATTATGTATAAAAATATTCATATACAGATTATATATTCTATAACTACACACATAATTCTACCCAATTTCTTCTCCAAAACATACAAATTACTATTGGTCCAATTAATCTCCTCCATTAAGACAGATAATGGTTTATTTTGTATCGATTTCGATATGAATAACCTTATATAATCATTGTGTATTTATGGATATATATATATATCTATAAAATTATATATAACATCCAAACCAAATCTATTTTTTACAAATAGTGATGGTTAGTTATTAATTGATGTTTGGATGCACATAATTCTTGTATGTTTAAATATTTTTTTGTTTAAACAATGTATATATATATATATATTTATATTTATATTAAACTCGTTATATAACAAAACAATTGTGGTTCTTATGATTTTCAAACGATGATCATTTGTTTTTAAATGTTGTTCTTAAAGGATTTAATACATGTACGAGGTTATTTTGGTTTGTTTTCCATATTCAAAACCCTTTTTACAAATTCTGTACATATAGTTATATATATATATGTATATTTATGTATATTTATGTTACAAATATGTTATGATTTTATGATATTTTAATTATGATCATTTTCTTTATATGATGTTCATAATTCATGTTATTTATGTAAGAGTAATTTCTCTTTTCTTTTTCATTAAAGAAAAAACTTATATAAACTTTGTGTATATACGATTTGGGAAACTTCCATGTTTCTATATTATTTTTGGTTTTCTAAATATTGATTACGAGTATTTATTTAATTCTAATAAAGCATATAATATTTGTGGAGGTTTTCTATATAATTATTTTTGGGGTATTCCAAAGTGATATATTTATAGCGGTAAATATGTGTTTTTGTATAAACATAGTATTCAACCTATTTTAAGGGTGGAAAATAATTTTAAAAAGGGTAGTTTGTCTACCCAGATTATTTTTTTAGTGATTTTTATATGAGTATTCCAAAAAAACACACACACAAATATATGTATGTATGTATGTCAATATTGTTTCCATATGTTTTTAAATGGGATTATCTATGTAAGTATTTTTTTTAATTATTTTTATATTTCATAATAATTACATGTATACTCTTTATTTACATTATTTACATTCATATGTAAATCCATTAATTTGATGTTATTATATACATTGAATAAATAAATTTTTTAATTGTTGTGTAAAAAAATTTCACTTTCCATAGACAATGGT
This sequence comes from Viscum album, assembly GCA_963277665.1. Taxonomy (NCBI): domain Eukaryota; kingdom Viridiplantae; phylum Streptophyta; class Magnoliopsida; order Santalales; family Viscaceae; genus Viscum; species Viscum album. The sequence goes on from OY728150.1 coordinate 767,101,743, forward strand.
TTTGAATGAAAGAGTTAACATTTTACGTGACAATCCATTATTTCATGTGAACTAGTTATTATATCATGTGAAAAATCAAGTCATTTTATTCCATGCATGCCACTATTAAATTTGATGCAGCGATAAACTAAAACTGACAATCCTAGGCATTTTGCATGTATTTCACATATCACATCATTTATTAATATGTATGAATGAATTGAATTTTTCTATCATAAGTCATTTATTTTTAATGTATGGATTCAATTAGTTATGAGGCTCTATGAATATAATACCATAATTGAAATATGTGGAATTTATTGGACTAACATGATGCAGCTGGTGGGCCCAGAAGTATATAACGCTATATGAATTTTTGAATGTGGCTAGAGTGCCTAGAATTATATAGCTCTCTAAGGAATTTTTTAATGTTATGTATCTTGAGATAAATTACATTGGGTTTTTACCCTTAACTTATTGGCATGAGGCCTTGACATAATGATTATGTACGGTATTGTCATAAGGCATTGACAAAGTCTGGTATTATACATTCCCTCATTATTTATTTGTATATAACAAACCATGTGATTTTTCACAAAGTAGAATATCCCTCGGTTAAGAATATTTTACATATGATAATGGTAATGGATTTTTATGGCATACTAATGTATGTAATTGGCATGTTTTATAAGGAATATGTTGCATCTATAATCATTAATTTTGGAAAAAGAAGATGATATTACATTTGTAGCCTCATTAATTTCATATTATGTTTTATGTGAATCATGATCTTATTACTAATTAAATTCTAAAAATGATTTAATATATGTGCTGATTTGTACCTTCAACATTTCATGTCACCTTTAAATTTGTTTGATCAATTTTTATAATTTTGCAGCTTTCCATGTATATTTGTATGATATGTGCACTCTAAATTATGATTTACCTAAAAAAATACATATAATTCTTGTGTAAGAGGTTTTCATGAAAACGGCTTCAAGTAACCATAGAAAAATTTAGATTACGTTCTTTGAGAAGTGATATTTTCCTGTTAAGAAAATGTTTTGTAATTACTTCAAAGTTGATTTGTATTAAAAATGAATTTCATTAATTTAATTTGAAAAACCATTTCTGAGCATTTTAAATTCTCACCTTATGTTTTCAATTTTTACAGGGTTATTATATTTATCAATATTAAGGTACTTCAATGTGTTGTCAATAATATGAATTATATATTTGTCAACGTTACAAAGAAATATATCAATTTTATCTTTTTTTCTAGAACCTATACCAAAAAAGATTCCCTGTTAAGGAATGAGATGTGTAATTTTTATCTACATGTTTTATGAAAAGGAATTACACACCATGTTTTAGGCACCAACTCTAGGATCATGGTGGATAGGGTCTCCATACACCATTTTAATTTAGAAAAATATGTAAAATTATAACAAGACTAAAAAACTAATTTATGCCTCAATAAGTATAATTATTTATTAAAATTTTTAGACAAAATGAGAAGGTTCACAAATAAATATTTTTTATCACCCTACGGAGTTACTATAAAACATAATCTCCATGTCAGTCCTATAAGAATATCATCCCATTTAAAATATTTGTTTGACATGAAAACATATCTACCATGTATCTAACTCTCAATGTGGAATGTGGGATGAAACTTTGATACAATGAAGTGGATTATCATGATAAATACTAGTGGGTATAAGAACTGATTCAATAAGTCTCTTTAGACTATTTTCTAGAAACACAGGTACAGTGTAGGAGTTTTAGGGATGTGAGAGAATGAGAGGGATATGGATTTGCAAAAACTGATGAGGGTTACTCATAATAGGATAGAAATAATGATCATACATACTACATGGATGAGATAGTTTTCTTATATAATGAATTATGACATCAACCCTTTAATTTTGTATTAGATACTATGTACCATAACATGTATGGCTTATGTTCTACATTATAGTTGATGTAAAACCCATATGGTGTAAGGGGGAATTAAATATAAATTATAGATGGAAGTTAATATACATATATATAGAACACTGATAGTGGGTAAAGGGTTTAGAAAATGATATATAATTTACTATGATGAGTCAATCTCTAAAATATCCCTGATTGAATACATCAAAATCCAAGATTACATTGTTTCTTACAATGATTATGAGATATGGATAATGATTGTTAAAAAAATTATTAATGTATAAAATTAATAGAATGTGTACATGAGACAACTAGAATGGATTGTGAATCAGTGAAATGAAAAAATGGACACAAGTTGTAGATATCAATTAATGGGATAAATAAAGTACCAAGATCATGGAAACTTTTGTTAAAATAAGACAACAAGTGTATATTTTTACTATAAATCTATGTGAACCATGTGATTACAACTATATTTGTGGTAATATTATATTTTATTGTACTATATATGTCATTTAAAATTTACTAATTATGAAAATATACTAGACTTGAAAGTGGGAAGGGAATGGTTGAACATGCTCTCCTCTCTGAACTACTTCTGTGAAACTACCTATATTCTATAGATCAAGTTCCAGGATTATAGATTTAAGAGGATTATTGTGAATATTAGGAGGATATATTATTACTAGATAATGAATATATTCATTGCAGTATAATCCAATAAGTTATTTCTTCCAGCGTTTTATGGTATAGGTATTCACAACAAAATTTGTCCTGAGACACATAATGTAAGAGTGATAATGAGTAAGATCACTTATGATACTTTCACCGAATTCATCATGTATTCCATGTTTTATACAATTCTAGATGTTTACAATTATTTTATTAGGGTATAATGATGTTAATGAGATACCTATTGTTAGCATTGGAATATAATTAATATTATAATTATGTACTTGAGATGAACTAAGGATATATTTATGGTATATAAACGAAATAAGGAGATAGTCACTAGGGGTTATAAATATAATAGATTTTAAATAGATTTCATTTAATTTAATACATAGTTTTTATATATTATTTTTCAAAATAGATTATCTTTAATATGTAAGAGATCACACAATCATTTTGTTGCAAATTCTATAGAAAACATCGACTATATTGTGTAATATGATGCAACCAAAGAAGAATTTTAGATTATCCAAGCATCATAAGATTTTGATGAGGTTCATTATTTTTACTAATGTATCATAGTTCACTATTATAACCCAAAATTAGTGTCCCTATTTAAATAGATGAGGTCACATCAATGGAAAAATAAAAAACATTGGATTCATCATCTCGTGAGGAATTTTTATGAATGATATTATGTTTCGTTGAGTAAATTTTTCATAAAGAAAAAAAGTGACAGACTACATAGAAAAGATTATCTCAAGATTTGAATGAGTATACTGTGATAGAAGGATGGATGCCTATTTTTGTTAGTGTGATGTAGAAAAATTGGGAGTCAATTAGAGTTGGTGATCTATAATCTAATTAAACATTTCATGATTTTTTGTCGTCTCAATATAAATGAGTTTATCATTTAAAAATATATTATTTAATCTCTATTAAATTTAATTGTTATAATTTCTATAGAATATATGTCAGGCTAACAGGTCATAGTAGTCACACATGAAGATGAGAACCAAGAGGTTTCACAACATTATTCTTGAACTTTTTCGTATATCCAGATGGAAATGTGAGCTGTGACATAGAAAATACCTTCTATTAAGTGATGGTGTTTCTAAAACATTTAGACAAAATATCATAGTGTGATCCCTTGGTAATATCTATTATTGGAGGTTATGAGAACAAACCCATTAATAGTAAATCCATGTTTCTATGTGTCAATGAATTATCATATCTATAGATGTTTTCATTTTTCTATATAATAAAAATTATCATTAATAGATATCATAACTCCCATATAATGATATATTTATGAAAAAAGTTAAAACATATGATTGTGGTGATGATGGATATGATGTCTAAGTCAAGAGGGGTATTTAATTAATGTATAATTTAAGAAAGGATTTTACCATTAAACACCAACATGGAAGTCGATATCTCAATATTTATGACATGAATGGGACTAGAAGAATAAATCCATGGCCATGGTGGTCATAGTTTGAGTTCATTTATGTAAATTCAAACAATTATTAATAGAATATATTGGTTCATGGAACCAATATGAAAAATAATTGATTATATATATATTGAGAAAAATTGTTTCGATACCCTCTAAATCAACTACAAAACCGTAATTTCCACATACCTAGAGAGCATTCCCAATCCCCACCGGCTAGATTCAAGCACTAAAGAAACAACAAAAAACACGAGGATCAATTTTTCCAACTGTAAAGTCGAAAACATAAAATTAATACAAATGTATAGAATCATATATAAGAATATAACACGAATTTTTATATTTTAGTATAGAAAGAGAATAATGGTAGTGATACAAATGAATTGGAAGAATAAAATCACAACAATACAAGTCCATCTGAAAATGAAAAAATGCTAAAAAAAACTACTCTAATAGTCTCTATGTGATATCATGTAAACAAATCTCACCATCTCACCATCTAGCTAACAAAAACCAGCTGACAAAAAACCACAACACCACAATATTATTCATTACATTTCATAGCATCAAATGTGTAATTCCCCAAACATATTTAAATTCTAATAATAAAATTTTCCATAATATAATTATGATTTTGTTTAGAAATGGTTAATCTAAGATAAAATACTTACAAAATAAAAATTAAGAAATGTTTTATTCATTAAGTATACTGATAACCATACACATATATAAGGACAAAAGAACATAAATAACAATGAATGCCTACTAGGAGACCTATTAGAATTGTCAGGAGACCTCCAAACACCACATATAGAACACGAAAATAGTGTCAGTCCTTAGGGTATTTCACAATGGAAAACAATATGGAATGAAAAATTGAAATTATAATAATCATTAAAAGGATGTAAAGAACCACCATCAAAATGTTTTTTTAAAATTGGAGTACCCTAAACACCATTATATGACCCTATTGACTGTTATAAGCCATTAAAATCATTAGGTTACTAATTTTTTATATTAGTTTTAAAATAATATAACCATTGGTTATTTTATGTATTTTGATCAGTTTATGAATTCTATGAATGTATGAATATTAAGTATTATAAATGTTTTAAAATTATTTTTAAGTTATATATTTTAACATGTTATTAATATGAACTTATATTTAGATTTTAGTAGCATAATTTTTTAAATCAGAAAGTGAATTTGAAATAATAAATTTTGTGTTTTAAATAAAATACAATGAAAGGTACATTTTTTTACCTCAATATATTTTAAGAGATGTATACATATTATTTTGGATTAAAAAATATGTATATGAATTTGAAAGCATTTTTTACCATAATCTTAATAATTAAAATTTAAACATTTGGTTATATAAATACATTGTATTATTTATATTTTAGATTTTCTAATTTAATGTATCGTTGTTTAAAATGATGTTGAATTAATGTTTTAGAGTAATAAAATTAATGAAATGGTTTGTTTTAAAGAAAATAAATATTGAATACTTCATTTTTTTCATTATTTTATCTAAAATGTAGTTATATGGTCTATTTTTATTTGATAGTTTTTAATAATGGGTTATATAAAACATATTTTACCCTCAGGCTAGCCATCTATCCCTCCAAGAGAGGCTACTTAGACAACTGACTTAGGAGTGGGCAGCGGAGCCTTGGCCATTCATCTAGCATATGTTGGCCATGAGGGTGTGCTCTACCACATAATGCATGGAGAAACTGAGGTGGGGTCACCCTATGGGGAAGCATGGTGGTAGAGGTTGAGAACATAGCATGATTTTAGAGAAGAACCTGTATGGGGTGGTACTGGGAGGGGGGTGAGAGCTAATTGGTTTGTGGCGTAGGCGATCTGGTATTTAATGAGGCCATGAAAAAACATCCAATTCAATATGGGATGCAATTTTTAAGGGAATTTAATCATTTTCCAATCAATCAAGCCACGAATGATCTCAGTCGGTCATCTATTTCAAAACCATGGTATCACTACAAAGGTCTGATCCAATGCCATGGTTGATCTCGATCATTATTCTATTTTTATGACCATAGAATCATCTACAGCCGTCTAATCCACATCGATCGATACCATCTTTTCAATATTTTCCACACTATTCTATTTCAATCTTCTTCTTCCTCACGTGGAACCAGTGGCCTTACACAAAATTTTCTCCCCCTTCTTTTCTTGTTTCATCTCCCATGACCCTTCCTCTCTCTCCTAGGACCCTACTCATGGTTTCTACCTATAATCCCTATTTTGGAATTATTTTGTTTATATTTTATTTTCTAATGAATATCAATTATTTTTACAATGAATTTATATATATATATATATATAACAAAATCATAGATTAGAATATGGTTTATTTTAATTATTATGTTAGACCTATTTTTCAGTAGTCAATTTCATTGGTATTTGTTTATATTTTATGTACCAATCATTATGTATATTAAATATACATACACAGCTTATATAAACCCTAATTGCACTCATTATTCTACCCAATTTCTTCTCCTCAATATAACAATGATTATTACTTGACTTAATATCCTGTTTGAAGATAGGTAAGGGGTTATTTTGTTTCTATTTAATTATTAAAAACATTATTTACACATTGCGTATTTATGGATATATATCTCTACAATTTTATATAACATCCATACCATGACTATTTTTTTTCAAGTAGTGATGGTTACTGTTAAATTGAGGTTTTGATGCAAATAATTTTTTTAGGCATAATATTTTTGTGTGTTTGTTTTAAATATTTATATATACATATATATTTATATTATATTCATTATATAACAAACCAATTTGGATTTTTAGGAATTTCAAATGATGTTCATTTGATTTTAAATGATGTTCTAAATGCTTTTATTACATGTACGGGGTTATTTTGGTTTTTTTCCATAAGAAAAAAACTTTTTCAAATTACGTATATATGGTAATGTGTATAAGTATATATATGATTATTCATATTACAAATATATTCTGATTTTAGTATTTTTTAATTAAGATCATTTTCCTTAAATGTTATTTTTAATATATGTTATACATGTAATGGTTATTTTTCTTTTATTTTCCTTATACAAAAAACATATATACACTTTGTGTATATATGGTTCATGAATCATTCAAATTCCAAAATTATTTTTTGTTTTATAAATATTGGTTATGAGTATTTATTTGAATCTTATAATGCATTGAATATTAGTGGATGTTTTTTATGTAATGATTTATGGGGTTTGCCACCGCCATATATTTATAATGGTAAATATGTGTTTTTGTATAAACAGCGTATTCAAAATATATTAAGGGTGGACTATCATTTTGATAAGGGTGTTTTTACCCAGAATATTTATTTAGTGATTTTTATATGAGTATTCAAAACACACACACAAACACAAACAAACACATATATATATTTACGTATGAATGTGTGTGTGTGTGTGTGTATGTATGTATCTATATATGTCTGTCTGTATGTATGTATGTCAATCTTGTTTTCATATGTTTTTAAATGGTATTAGCAATGTTAGTATGTTGTTTATTTATTTTCATGTTTTAGAATAATTATATTTATACTCTCTTTTTACATGATTTACATTCATATGTAAAAACATTAATTTGATGTTATTATTTACATGGCATAAAAGTATTTGCAAATTGTTGTATAAAAAAGTTCACTTTCATGAGAAAATGGTTTTGAATGAAAGAGTTAACATTTTATGTTACAGTTCATAATTTCATGTGCACTAGTTATTATCGCATGTGAAAAAACATGTCATTTTAGTCCATGATTGTCAATATTAAATTTTATGTATACATAACCTAAAACGGACAATCCTAGCCATCTTGCATATATTTCATATATAACTAAATTTAAAAATATGCCTGAATTAATGCCATTTTTATATCTGAACTCATTTATTATGAATGTAAGGATTCAATCTGGTATGATGCACTATGAATATAATACCATAATTTGCATATGGGGAATTTTTTGGACTTACATAATGTGATAGGTGGGGCCAAAATTATATAGCACAATATGAGTTTTTGAATGTGACCTGAGTACCTAGTATTATACTGTGCATCATGGACTTGGTTAAAGTTATGTCTCATGAGATGAATTACGTTGGGTTTTTACCCATACCATCTTGGCATGGCGCCTTAACTTAATGATTATGCACGGTCATGGCATAAAGCCTTGTCAATATCTCGAATTATATATTCCCCCATTATGTATTAGTATATGACCAAACAAGTGATTATTAAACAAGTTGAATATCCCTTGGTTAAGAATCATTTACATATGATAATTGTGATGAATACATGTATCATAATAAAGTATGTACTTTGTATGTTTTATAAGGAACATGTAGCATATATAATCAGAAATTTGGCATAGAAGTCGATATTACATATATCGTCTCAGTAAATGCATTTTATGTTTTATGTGAATCATGATATTGTTACTAATTCAACTCTAATAAAGTTTTAACATATGTGTTGATATGTACCTTCAACCTTGCATGTTACCTTTAAATTATTTTGATCAATTTCTAGAATTATGCATCTTTCCATGTATATATATACAATATGTGCAATCTAATATATGTTTTAACATAGAAAATACATATAATTTTTGTGTATGACATTTTCCTGAAAATGACTTCAAGTAAACATGAAAAAATGTAGACTACATTATTCAAGAAGTGATGTTATACTCTTAAGAAAATTTCTTTTAATTACTTCAAAGGTTGTTTCTTTTAAAAACGAATTTCATTAATTTATTTTGAAAACCCCTTACTATGCATTTTAAATTCTCGTCCTATATTTTCAATTTTTAGAGGGTCAATATATTTATCAATATTTGAGTACTCATATGTGTTGGAAACAATATAATGTATATCTTTGTTATGATTTCGAAGAAATGTATCAATTTTAACTAGTTTTCATGAACCTAAACCAAACAAGTTTCTCTACTTTGAATGAGATGTCTAATTTTAATCTGCATGTTTTATGAAAAGTAAATACACACCATGTTTTATGCACTAAATATAGGCTTCTAGTGGCCAGGTTATCCATATATCGTATTAGAGGATCAATTTAGAAAAATTAAGAAAATTGGAACATGACTAAAAATTCATTTTATTCCTTGCTAAGTATAATTATTTCAATAAATTTTCAGACGGAAGGTGAAGGTTCACAAATATATATTTTTTCTCACCATATAGTGTAACAATGGAACATAATTTCAAAGTCATTTATAAGAGACTATCATACCTATGAAAATCATTGTTTGACATGAAAACATATATATCATGTCTCTAACTCTCAATGTGGAATGTGGGATGAAAACGTTCCTCAAAGAAGTGTATTATCATGATACATAGTAGTTAGAATATGAACTGATTCAATAGGTCTCTTTATATAAGTTTCTAGATACACAGGTACTATGTAGGTGTTATGGGATGTGAGTGAATGTGATGGATATGAATTTATAGACACTAATGGGGGTAACTCCTTATAAGATTAAAATATAGTTCCTACCTACTACATGGAGGGAATATATTTATCATAAAATGCATGATGGCATGAAACTTTGTATTTTGTATTGGATTCTATGTATCATAACAATTATGGTTTATGATCTATATTATAGTTGATTTAATACCCTTTTGGTGTATGTGGGAATTAAATATAAAATAGACATGGAAGGTTATATAAACAAGTAAAAACAATTATTGTGGGTAAATGGTTTAGAAAATGATATATAATTTACTATGAAAAGTCATTATCTCAAATTTCCATGAAGGAATCCTTCAAAATAAAACTTCACATAGTTGCTTACCATGATTATGTGATATGGATATTAAATGTAAAAACAATTTTCATAATGAAAACATTTAATAAAATTTTTACATGTGACAATTAGAATGGATTATGACTCAGTGAAATGAAAAAGTGGACACAACTAGTATATATCAATTAATGGGATAAATAAAGAGCCTAGATCATGAAACATTTGTTTAAAAGAATCCAAAAAGAGTTTATTTTCATTATGATTCTATGTTAACCATGTGATTACAAGTGCATTCATGGTAATATTATATTTAATAATATTAAATTTCATTTAAATGATACTAATTAGGAAAACATTATAGCATTTAAAGAGGGAAGGGCATGGTTGAACATTCTCTCATCACTAAACGACATAGGTGAAACAACCTATATTCTATTGATCAAGATCATGGAAGATAGATCTGAGATCCTTATTAGAAATATTAAAAGGATATATTATGATTACATAATTAATATATTCATTTTAGAATAATCTAATGTGGTATTTCTTCTAGCTTGGTATCGTTTACATATTGACAAGAAAATATGTCCTCAGACACATGATAAAAGAATGATAATGAGTAAGATCTCATATGATTCCTTGACCGAATTCATGATTTATTCCATGTTTTATACAAGACAAGATGTATTCAATTATTTTATTAGGGTATAATGATGTCAATGAGATATCTGTTATATGCATTGGAACACTAGTAAGATTGTAATTAAGTACATGAGTTTAACTGAGGATATATTTATGGTATATAGAGTAAAAAAAATATAGTCACTAGGGGTTATATATATTATATATTTCGCATAGATTTAGTTTAGTTTAATTCATAGTCTTGATATATTATTTTTAATAGATGATCTTTAATATAGGGGAGATAACAAAAGCATGTTGTTGCAAATTCTATATAAAAGTTCGACTATATCGTGGAATATGATGCTACAAAAGAATAGTTTTAGATAATCAAAACATCATAAGATTTTGTTTTGGTTCATAATTTTTACTAATGTATCATAGTTCAATAGGGTAACAAAAAATTAGGTTCTCTTTTTAAATAGATAAGGCCACATTAATTTTCAAATAAAAAAAATTGGATTCTTCATCTCTTGAGGTATTTTTTATCAATGATTTGTTGTTTCATTGAGTAGATTTTTCATAAAGTAAAAAAGTGATAGACCACTTAAAAATAATTTTCTCAAAAGTTTAATGAGTATAATGTGATTTAATTATGGATTACTATTTTTTTGTGATCATGTGCATGTGGGATTCAATTATAGTTGGTGACGTATAAAATAATTAAACATTGTATGATTTTGTATCTTCAAAATGTTAATTAATTTTTCATACGGAAATGATATATTTAATATATATAGAAATTAATTTTGAGAATTTCCATAGAATATATTTTATGATAATAGGCCATAGTAGTCACACACGATGATGAGAACCAAGAAGTTTCACAACATAATTCATGAACTTTTTCCAATATCTAGATGAAAATGTGAGATGTACATAGAAAATACCTACTATTAGGGGATTGCGTTCCTAAGAACTTTAGAAAATATATCATGGTGTTATCCCATGGTAATATATATGATAGGAGGTCATGAGAACATAGCCATTAATAATAAATCCATGTTTCTATGGGTCAATGAATAATCATATCTATAGATATTTGTATTATTCTATATAATTAAAATTATCATTAATATATATCATGACTCTCATACAATGATATATTTACAAAAAATGTGAAAACTTATGGTTATGGTGATGATGGATATGTTGGATTATTCAAGATGGATATTTCATTAATGTATAATTTAAGAAAGGATTTGACCCTTAAATATCGAGATGGAAGTCGACATCTCAATATTTATGAACTAAATGGAAATAGAATAATAAATCCTTGGCCATGGTTGTCATAGTGTGGGTTCAATTATGTAAATTCAAATAAATATTCATTGAGTAAATAGGTTCATGGAACTAATATGAATACTAATTGATTATAGATATTTTGACCAACATGGATTCGATACACTCTAAATAAACTACACAACCCAAATTACAACATAATTGGGGAGAATTATCAATCCCCACCAGCTGGATTCTAGCACTCAGAAAACAACATCAAATATGGGGATTGATTTTTCCCACCTTAAAGTAGAAAACCTAAAATTAATACAAATATATAGAATAAAATAGAAGAATATAACATGAATGTTTATATTTTTTAATATAAAGAGAACAATTGTGGGGATAGAACTGAATTGGTAAAAAAATCACAAACATACAAGTCAAAACTAAAATTAAAAAAATTCTAAACAACTACTCCAATAGTCTCGATGTGATAGCATGCCAAAAATCCCATCGTCCCACCATCCAGCTAACAAAAACCGGCTGACAAAAAAAAACAACACCACAATATGATTCCTTACCTTTCATATAATTGAAGGTGTAATTCCACAAATATATTTAATTTATAATTATAATATTTTCATAATTAGTATATTTCTTTTGTTTAACAATGGTCCATCTATGATAAAATACATACAAAATAAAATTAAAGAAATGTGTTATTAATTAATAATACGGAAACAATACACATCAAAACGGCCCAAAGAACATCACTATCTGTGAATTCCTAATAGGAGACCTATTAGAATTATTAGGAGACCTCCAAACACTACATATAGACCATGTAAATAGAAGAAGTCTTTAGGGTCTGTCACAATGGAAAACAATATGGAATGAAAATTTGAAATCGTAATAATCATTAAATAGATGTAAGGAACCATAATTACTATGTTATTCTTGATGTTTGTAATACCCTAAACACACTTATACAACCCTTGTGACTGTTATTAGCCATTGCGATCTTTATGTTACCATTTTCTTTGACACAGTCTAAAAATATTATAACCATTGGTTATTTTATGTATATTGATCATTTTATGAATTTTATGTATCTATTAATATTAATTATTTTGTTTTTTTAAAATTATTTTATTTTATATCTATGAACATGTTTTTAATCTGTATGTATATTTTGATTTTAGTAGAAAAAACATTAAAAGCATAAAGTGAATTTTAAATAATGACTTTTGGGTTTTTATGAAAATACAATGAATGATACATATGTTTACTTCAATAAGTTTGTAGAGAGGAATACATATTATTTTTTATTCCAAAAATATATATTTGATTTTGAAATCATGTTTTACTATAATCTTAATAATTAAAATTTATACATTTGGTTAAGTAAATAAATTGTATAATTTATAATTTATATTGTTTAATTTTATGTATCAAATTTTTAAATTAAGGGGAAATCATGTTTTAGACAAATAAAATTAATGAAATTGTTTTTTTAAATGAAATAAATATCGAATACATCATTTTGTTTTATATTTTCTTTAAAATGAAGTTATATGGTCTATTTTTCTTTTTATTTTTTTAATTAGGGGTTTTATAAAAAAATATGTTACCCTCAGGCTAGCTATCTAGCTAGCCAAGGGAGGAAGCTCACAACACTCACTAAGGAGTGGGTAGCAGAGCCTTGGCCCTTCAGCTAATACTGGTTGGGAATGAGGGTGTACACTACCACACGAAGTCATGGAGAAACTGAGGTGGTGTCACCCTGTGGGGCAGAATGGTGGAAGAGGGTGGTAACATTGTGTTCCTGTAGGTAAGAACTAGTATGGGGTGGTACTGGGAGGGTGGATAGAGCTAATTGGATTATGGTAAATGCGATGAGGTATTTTAGGAAATCATGAAACTACATCCAATTCAATGTGGGATGCAATTTTATAGGGTAATTTAATACTTTTCAATTTAATCGAGCCAGAACTGATCTCAGCCATTCATTTTTTTAAAAACAAGGTATCACCGTGAACATACGATCCAATGCCACTGTTGATCTCGACCCTTCTTCTATTTTTATAACAACAACATCATCTATAGTCGTCTAATCAACATCGATCAATTCCAACTATTCTATCTTTTTCGCATTATTATGTTTCCATATTCTTTATCCTCACGTCAAACCAGTGGCCTTACAGACAATTTTCTCCCCCTTCTTTTTTTTATTCATATCCCATGTCCCTCCCTCACTCTCCTCAGACCCTAATCGTGGTTTCTACCTATAATCACTCTTTTTGAATTATTTTGTTTATATTTTATTTTCTATGGATTACAAATTATGTTTACAAAGAAAATTTATATATATATATATTATTAAACTATTTTGTTAGGTTTTATTTTAATTATGGTGTTAGACCTATATTTCAGTAGTCAATTTCATGGGTCTATGTTTATATTTTATGTACAAATCATTATGGATAAAAAATATACATATACAGATTATATAATCCATAATTGCACACATAATTCTACCCAATTTATGCTCCTCAACATACCATTGACTATTGCTCGACTTAATCATCTTTTTGATGATAGGTAACATATTATTTTGTTTCGATTTCTATATACAAAACCTTATTTATACTTTTTATATATATGGATATATATATATATATATGAATATATAATTTTATATAAGTTCCAAAACAAATCTATTTCTTTTCAAATATTGTTGGTTAGTGTTTAATTTAGGTTTTGATGAACACAAATCTTGTAATTCATAATATTTTTTTTTGTGTTTGTTTAAACATTGTATATATACGTATATATTTATATTATATTACTTATATAACAATCCAATTCGGGTTTTTATGATTTTCAAATGATGATCATTTTTCATTAAATGATGTTCTTAATGCATTTAATACATGTACACGGATATTTTGGTTTTTTTTCTGTATGCAAAATTTTTTATAACTTATGTATATATGGTTATGTGTATATGTATATATAAGTTTATTTATATTAGAAATATATTCTGAATTTATGATTTTTGAATTATTATCATTTTCATTAAATTATGATCATAATTCATGTTATACATGTATGAGTTATTTTTCTTTTATTTTCCTAATGAAAAAAATATATATAACCTTTGTGTATATACGCTTCATGAAACATTCAAATTTCAAAGTTATTTTTGGTTTTCTAAATATTGATTATTACTATTTATTTAGTGCTTATAATGCATAGAATATTTGTGGTGGCATTTTAACTAATGATTTTTGGGGTTTTCCACAACCATATTTTTATAGTGGTTAATATGTTCTTTTGTATAAACAATGTATTCAACCTATTTTAAGGGTAGACTATAATTTTAAATTGTTTTTTTAACACAGAATAATTTTTAGTTATTTTTCTAAGAGTATTAAAAATAGACATACACACACATATAGATATATGTATGTATGGATGTATGTATGTATGTATGTATGTATGTATGTATGTATGTGTATTAATCTTGTTTTTATATGTTTTTAAATATTATTAGATATTTTAATTTTTTTTATTTTTCTCATGTTTCATAATAATTATATATATACTCTCTTTTTACAAGATTTACATTCATAAGTAAATCCATTAATTTGATGTTATTATTTAAAGTGCATAAATGTATTTTTAAATTGTTGTATAAAAAACGTTCACCGTCATGAGACATTGTTTTTGCATTCAAGAGTTAACATTTTATGTGATAATCCATTATTTCATGTGCACTAGTTATTATCAGATGTGATAATGAATTTCATTTTAGTCTATGCGTGCCACAATTATATTAGATGTAGTCGTAACCTAAAACTAACAATCCTAGACATTTTTGATATATTGCATATATCACATCATTTATAAATATATACAAATGAATGCAATTTTTCTCTCATAACTCATTTATTATGAGTATATGGATTCAATTTGCAATGAGACACTATATATATAATACCATAATTCAAATATAAGGAATGTATTAGACATACTTGATGCGGAGGGTGGGCCCCGAATTATATAACACAATATGAATTTTTGAATGTGAACAGAGTGCCTAGAATTATACAGTTCTGCAAGGCATTGAATAATGTTATGTCTCATGAGATAAATTATGTTTGGTTTTTACCCGTATCGTCTTGGAATGAGGCCATGACATAATGATTCTGTTCGGTCTTGGCATGAGGCCTTAACTAAGTCTGGCATTATACATTCCCTCATTATGTATTAGTATATGACCAACCAAGTGATTATTCATCAAGTTTTATATCCCATGGTTAAGAATATTTTATATATGATAATTGTGATGAATGCATATGGCATAATGAAGTATGTACTTTGCATGTTTTATAAGAAATATGTAGCATGTATAATCAGAATTTGGGCATTGAAGTTTATATTTCATATGTCATATCATTAACTGCATTTTATGTTTTATATGAATCATGATATTTTTAATAAGTCATTTCTATGAAAGTTTTAATATATGTGCTAATGTTTACCTTCAAACATGCATGTCACCATTAAATTAGATTGACCCGTTTCTAGAATTATTAAGCATTCCATGTATATTTGTACAATATGTGTACTCTGATATATTTTTTACCTGAGCAAATACATATAATTCTTTTGAAAGATTTTTTCAGGAAAATGAATTCATGTAACCACTGAAAAATGTAGATTACGTTATTCAAGAAGTGATATTTTCATCTTAAGAAAATGTTTTTTAATTACTTTAAAGGTTGTTTGTTTTAAAAATGTATTTCATTAATTTATTTTTAAAACCACTTTTTGAGCATTTTATATGATCACCCTATATTTTAAATTTTTACTCGGTTAGTAAATTTATCAATATTTGAGAAATCCTATGTGTTGGAAACATTATGAAGTATATATTTGTCAAGGATTTAAAAAAATTTATCAGTTTTATCTAGAGTTCTAGAACATAAACCAAAAAATATTCTCTATTATGGAATGAGATGTGTAATTTTTATCTAGTCTTCTGGGAGCTCTGGAGTTGGTCCTTCCAAGTGTTTCAATCCCAACCCCATTTTTTGGGTTTGTACCCAGCGGTGCCCCCCATGCTGTTTGTTTCGGTTTTTAGTGAAGATTTGTTTGATTACTTTTATTTGGCAGTCGATCTGAATGAGACCAGCTCGACGAAGTTCCTGATGGAGTTTCCTAGATCTGTTTTCCTCTATTTTTGTTATGGAGAACACCATAGGTGGTTCATGGCGGTGATGTTTATGGTTAACATTCCTTTATCTTCACATTTTGATGAAGTGAGTTCGAAATGTACAGGTGTTTCGGATGTTCCTGGTTTCTGATGGCATGTTGTTGTTTTACGGTGGTTACGAAGGTATTTCCGGCGACCGGTGTGATGTTGGGTTTCGACGACAGCAGTCTGGTTGGTGACGGTGGTGAGATTCTCTGGCGGTAAGTATGGCGATGACCATGACTCTGATGATGGAAAAGGAAAAGTCAGTGACATGACTGATCTCTTGGATCGAGGTCTCCTTGTTATGGTGTGGATCGAGATGGTTTTACTCATGGTTTGAGGTTGATGTGGCAGTTCTTTTGTATTTTACCATTTGAAATTTGAATGTTTGAATTTTTATACATTGAATGTGATGCGTAGTGGATTTTTTGGAGGTGGGATATTCATGTACTAGTGGCACCTTTGTATGATTCTTTGTATGGATCTCAATTATCCAAAATGTGGTTTTAATAAAAATACAAAAATAGTTTGTTGTTTTAGACACCGACTCTGGGCTTCTACTGGCAAGTGTCACCATAGATCGTATTAGAGGGTCAAGGGAGAAAAATTTGTAAAATTATAAAAAGATTAATAAATTATTATATGCCTCTATAAGAATAATTATTTTATAAAATTTTCAGATTGAAGGCGAAGGATCACAAAAAATATTTTTTCTCACCCTACGGAGTTAATATAGAACATAATTTCCATGTCATGTCTAGAATACTATGATCCCTTTAAAAATATTCATTTTACGTGAAAACATATCTATCAGGTATCTAACTCTCCCTTTGTACTTCATATCCATATAGGATCAGTCATTGATTATTAACCCATGATGCAAGCCTAGTTTTCATCCTATGCATGTCGGGGGAAGTACATTGACTGTCTATTTAAATCTTTTAATCTAGTGGATGTCATTTTGTCCCTAGAGGATTTCCAAGAAGATCCAAGAAAGGGTGACCTCTGTACAAAATATATGTCTCCCTAGAGGATTTCAAAATCCTTGATTCATAAAAAAACCAAGGCAGTGCTACCATACGGGGCGACACAGTGGTAGAGGGTGCGTGTTGAGCGCTCCCAAATGGAAGAATTGGTACGGGGAAGTACAAAAAAGGGGAGAGAGATAATTTTCTTATAGTGGAGGAGATAAGGTATTTAGGGTGGTATCGAAACAACCTCTGATTTAATGTGGGACAAAAAATTTAATGGGAAATATAAACCAAGTTATTCAATCATGTCACAGCTGATCTCAACCAATCAACTTCTTTGAAACAATGGTATCACCGAGACTGTAATATCCATGCCCATAGTTGATCTCAATTGTTCTTTGATTTTTATAACTGGCGAATCATCTGAAGCCATCTGATTAGCTTCTAATGAACCCAACGTCCAATATTTTCCACACATGTCCATTCCCATCAACTTCTTCCTTGTGTCGAACTAGTAGCCTTTCCCACGGTTTTCTACTATTTCTTTTCGTTCTTCTTCTCCTGTGACCCTCCCTCACACTCCTCAGACAAATCCCCTGGTTTCTACCCACAATCCATCTTTTGTCTTTCTTTTGTTTTTATTTTATTATCTATGGATTCCCTTTTATGTTCCCACAAACATTATATATATTTATATATATATAATAAAATCAATGATTAGCATAGGGTTTATTATAATTACGTTTTTAGGCCTGTTTTTTGTT
Source organism: Viscum album (assembly GCA_963277665.1). Lineage (NCBI taxonomy): Eukaryota > Viridiplantae > Streptophyta > Magnoliopsida > Santalales > Viscaceae > Viscum > Viscum album. The sequence continues at coordinate 767,120,515 of OY728150.1, forward strand.
AGTATGAATTTATGGTCTTTTTTTATATGTTATCTTTGAATCATTATGTAAAAACTATATACATATAAATGTTATTTAAACCCTATTTTCACACATAATTCTACGTGATTTCCTTTCCTGAACTTACCAACGTATACTATTCGACATAATCTCCTCCTTGAAGAATGGTAAGGGGTTATATTGCTTTTATTTCCATATTCAAACACTTATTTATACTTTATGTTCTTATAGATATGTATATATGTGTAAAATTTTATATAACTTCCAAATGGAATCTTTTATTTTCAATTGTGATGGTTATTGTTTAACTGATGTTTTGATGCACCTAATGAGTGTAAGGGTTAATCTGTTTTTTATTTTTTAAACAATGTATATATACTTATATATGTTTATATGATTCATTATATAACAAACAAATTCGAGTTTTTATTATTTTTTTACTGATGATAATTTGTTTTTAAATTATATTCTTAAAGTATGTAATACATGTACGAGGTTATTTTGGTTTTTTTTCATACATGAAACCCTTTTTTACACGTTATTTATATACCATTGTGTATAAATGCATATATATAAATATATATATATATATATATATTTATTTATAGGAAAAATATATTTGGTGTTTTTTCATTTTTGAATGATTATCATTTGTTTTTAAATGATGTTCTAAATGCATATTTTACCTGTAATGGTTATTTTGCTTTTAATTTCCTTATGAAAAACAGTTATATTCACTTTGTGTATATACAGTTCATGAATATATTAAATTCCTAAATTATTTTGGGTTTTCAAAATATTGATTACATGTATTTATTTGATGCTTATAAAGCGTAGAATATTTGTTGAGGTTTTCTAAGTAATTATTTTTGGGGTTTTCCACACCTATATATTTACAGTGGTATGTGTTTTTTGTATAAAAATTGTATTCAACATGTTTTAAGGGTGGACTGTCATTTTAAAAACGGTGTTTTCCTATAGTAAATAGTTATTTGGGGATTTTTTGAGTATTAATAACACATATACACACACACATATATGTATATATGTATGTATGAAAATACTATTTTCATTAGTTACTAACTTGTATGTGCCATGTTAGTTTTTGTTATAAATTGTTTTCATGTTTAATCATATATATTTATATATGTATACTCTCTTTTTACATGATTTATATTCATATTTAAATCAATGAATTTGATGTTATTATTTACATGGCCTAAATGTATTTGTAAATTGTTTAATAAAAAAGGTTCACTTTCATAATATAATGGTTTTGAATAAAGTGGTTATCAATTTATGTGAAATACATTATTTTATATGCACTAGTTATTATCGCATTTTCCAAAGCATGTCATTTTAGTCAATTCATGCCATTATTAAATTTGATGTAGCCATATCCTAAAACTAAAAAAACTATTCATTTTTCATATATTATAGAATTCCCTTTATTAATAAATATGTATTCTACAATAGAATTTTTCCATGTTAACTCATATATTAATAATGTAAGGATTTAATGTTGTATGAGACACTGTGAATATAAGACCATACGAGGCATATGAAAAATGTATTGGACATAAATGATGTAAAATTTGCACCCTGAATTATATAGAAAAATATGAATGTTTGAATTTGATGGGTACACCCAGAATTAAATTGCACTCCAATGCATTGGGTAATGATAACTCTCATGAAATGAATTATGCTTGGTTTTTACCTAAATAGTCTTGGAACGTGGCCTTAAGAGAATGATTATGTTTGGTCCTGGCGTAAGGCCTTGAAAATGTATGGAATTATACATTCCATCATTATGTATTAGTATATGACCAACCATGTGTTTATTTGTCTAGTATAATATCCCTCAGTTATGAATATTCTATGTAAGATAATGGTGATGAATGCATATGGAATAATGATGTATATACTTGGAATGTTTTATATGAAAAGTGTAGCATATATTATTAGAATTTTAACACCTAATTTGAATTTACATTTTTCATGTCATGAATTGAATTTTAAGTGTAATGTGAATCATTATATAATTACTTATTAAATTCAAATCAAGTTTTAATAATTGTGGTGATTTGTACCAATATCCTTTCTTGTAACCTTTAAATTAGTTTGATCAATTTCTATAATTATTCCACATTCCATGAATCTATGTACATTATTTTCACTCTGATATATGTATTACCTATGTAAACATGTATAATTATTAGGTAAGTGGTTTTCCTGAAAATTTCATCAAGTAAACATTGAAAATTTTTGATGGCGTTCTTCAAGAAGTTACATTTTTTCTCTTAAGAACAAGTTTTGTAATTTTTTCAATGTTGATTATTTTAAAAATAAATTTCATTAATTTATTTGGAAAACCCCTTACTGAGAATTTTATATTCTTACCATATGTTTTCAAATTTTTTATATCATTATTAGATTTTTCAATCATTGAATACTATTATGTGATGGCAATAATTTGAATTCTATCATTGTCATGTTTTTGAATAAATTTATCTGATTTATCTGGTTTTCAAGAACATAGACAAAAAAAAATTCTACGTGGTAGAAAGAGACATATAATTTTTATCTTCATGTTTTATGAAATGGAATTATACACCATATTTTAGAAACTGGCTTTTTAATTCTGGGGTTTGGGGTTTCCATAGATGGATATAACCAGTTATTTGTACCATTGAAGGGGTATGTTGGGTGTGAGAGAACAAGAATTTTTCAGTCTCAGCAAGTTGTTACATTAAAATTTGTAGTACAGTAATCCATGAATTAGAAACATTCAACAAAATATCTCATGATATATAGTATAGGAATTTTTTTCCCAAAATCATAGAAAAATATTCAATTTTCCCTTTTTCCACATTTCCAAATAGTGAAGGTAAATTTGTTTTTAATAATTTCATATACATATATCAATATATATATATATATAATAAAACCAATACATGATTCACATATAATAAAAAATTTAAATAATTACAACTAAATAGTACAAGTTGGATGAAATGAATAGGTAAAATCACAACAAGGATCACACTCTGTTAGGATAGCTTGGAAAATTGTTCCTTAAAATAGTCAATAGCATTCACATCAAGCTTCCAGACCTATGAATCTAAAATATCAAGAAGTGGAACATCATAGAAAGGGAACCACCCTCCAAAAGGTATAATATATTCAATGATCTGTGAGTCTAGGGAGTAGGGGTAAAGCCAATGAGAAAACCCTGACACTGGACGAGGACTATTAATATAGCTTCCACATATGTATCCATGCCTTCCCTTGTGCTCTATTTTACAAACCATTTCAAAAACCAATTTTCTTAAAACCATACATTGAATTCCAATTTTTTTTGTACAATTTCAAAATCCTTTCAACACGCTTTTAATTTTCCAAATGTTGGGGAAAAATATATTATCAAAAGGCCATTTCACTATAATAAAATAAAATTATAAAATCATGAAAATTCAATTACCAAATTATGTATAAAAAACTATATAAATAAAAATTTTAAAGAATATCTAGATATGGAACAACCAATGTTAAAATTATCTCTCACACACCCTCAACAGAATCCACCAATAGGTAGAACACAATAATTGAAATGGGGTCCCATTAATTAATCTACACATTTTATAATGATTCAATTTAACAAAAGGGTCATAAAATAATAATGATTAGAAAATACCTTGACAATTTGACCCATCATAATCGAAACCAAAAAGTGATCGACTCATAGAACATGATCACAGAGAATATCTAAAAAACAAAAAATTTAATTTCCACATCACATAAATAGATTTGATCACATAATTGAGTGACAATTTTTTGTCATATGTAAAGAAAAAATAAAAAAGGATTACCCACCACGAGAGGTACCACACACATCCCTATTTTTCAAATAATGGTAGACTGGATCAAGAAGAAATGTAGGCTCCCAAAAACATCATGGAATGATTCTAGAATGATATGGAAGAGTTATACTAAAAAATTTAATGAAATACCATCTGTATAGTGCCCTAAAATAACAAATCATTACATTTAAATGATTAGTAAACCCCATAAACAACATATAAACCCCAAGGTCCAAATTTGGCAGAAATATTGGTCTCTTTTTCTTAAATACTTGAATTTTATATTTACATGATCTCTAAACATTACAAGTCATTCAATACTTCATACTATGTACTTAGATAATGACATGAGTCTTCATAACATTACAAGCCATATACTCTAAATAAACACAATTTTGATTCCCAAAAGATAGTGAAAGAATAATATTATTATATAAAAACCCAAACCACCATGGTAAATCTATGAACTCGAGGAGATTGTGCCAACAAATTATTGGTTTATAATCGAACTCAATTACCATAAAAAAACATACATCCATGAAAAATAAGAAATTTTCCCCAAAAATTCCTCCATAATTGGGATTCCCAAGATGAAAACAATTAATGAGGAAAATAGTAAATGTGATACAAGTATACTGAATATTGATGGATCGGATCCCTCGGCCCAGCAATATTGTCCGCTCTGGCCCAGTTGCTATCCCAGGCCTCACGGCTTTAAAACGCGTTGCTGAGGGGAAGGTAGGCACGGGAATTTCAAGCACCCACCAATCTCCCTCCACAACCGATGTGGGATTGGTTACCGGGGCACAGGCGCCAACAATCCTGGCGGGGGCCCAACAGTCCTGGGCCCAGGACACAACATCCCCCCCCCAAGCCCACACCGGTCCCGAGACCAACCACCCTTTGATACCAATTGATGGATCGGATCCCTCGGCCCAGCAATATTGTCCGCTCTGGCCCAGTTGCTATCCCAGGCCTCACGGCTTTAAAACGCGTTGCTGAGGGGAAGGTAGGCACGGGAATTTCAAGCACCCACCAATCTCCCTCCACAACCGATGTGGGATTGGTTACCGGGGCACAGGCGCCAACAATCCTGGCGGGGGCCCAACAGTCCTGGGCCCAGGACACAACAAATATGGGTAATGTGATGCATAAAATTCCCCTCAATATGACTTTTTATCCCTAATTAGTCATGCATAAGAATAATGGATGATAAAGATGCGATGAAACTACTCCCTCATCAAAAATTTATTCCCTTAAGTCTCATGAGAATCTAATCTATGTCTCCACAACAATATGTCAAAAAGAATCATCTTTTGCTGAATGATATTTAAATAGGAGTAAAAAATATCTACTAGCTTGCCCACTATTGAATCATCTATGGATAAATACATTTCCTCCCATCTCACATTTTGAGGATGATCAGGATGATATTTTCTAAACTGTGATATGCAGAAAACATTTGTTATTACCATCTGTTGAACCAACACATCCAATAGATTGGAAACTTATCTAAGCTACTTAGTGGTCTAAAATGGTCCAACATATATTAGAACAAAATTTCTATTTTCTCAAAACTGATAGTGACTAGATTACAGAGACAATTCCAAAAAACATATTCAAATATAGAAAACTCCAAATAAGGACAATATTAAGCCAAAAAAATATTTATTTTGTCTCTATAATGTATCTACATATCATTGTATAACCTGGATCTTGAAGGATGTATCCTAAACCAAACTCCGTCCAAATAATGGAGATTTTCCAACCTATAACTAAAAAATTGAGGGCATGAATGGGATAAAATAAAAATCTTATGGAAAATCCATTCTAATTTAATCCAGATAAATGCAGTTATAATAAAACTCAAAATTGGTGCTTTTCTGTCATAGGATCCACAAAAATATAAGACTCATGCTTGTGACATATACTTCGGTATTTGAATAACATGCTCTATATAACCATCTGCCTGTAGATTATATGTTGTTCTTAACCTGAAATGAGTCCCCTTAACCTACTAGAGTCTTTTAAAAACATAGAATTAAATTAGGGATCCATGTTTTGAAAAATAGTGGACATAACCCCATGTAACCTCACAATCACTCGGATATAAATATTATCCAAATATTCAACATTAGTGGTGTCCCTAATCATAATTTTATGATCCACATTTTTATATATACCAATCATAATCAAAATAGAATTGATCGATTGTGTAGTTATTGGAATGGAAAAATAAATCATCACAGATACCTTATCCCATTTCAAAACTATTACTACAAGATGATGTGAGAAACCGAATGTTTCATATGATCATTATTTATCTATTTCAAGTGTAACATCGAAACTCATAATCAATAATATGATTCTTCGTACCAAGACTACATAATGATAATCATCTGTTATAATACATATTAATTTTGAATAGATGAATAATAAATAGTGAAATATGTTAATCAAACCATACCAAACTCTTCATATATGCTCAGAAAAGAAATTTATCCCCGAAATTGGGAATACCATTTGATGGGAGAAACATACCAGATAAAATCCCCCCAAAAAAACAAGGTATCTCAAATCCCACTAAAATGGAATCTTACTACTGAAACTACATAATAGAATCATGGGAGGAATATAATTACTAAAAAGTAGCCTGAAACACTCCTAAAACATCTTACTTATCATCCATGTGAAATTGTTAATATAGAAAACACTAGTTTGACTCTTCTGTTTGATTCCTAAATAGAATGTGATGGCCATTCCTACTGAAAGCATCTGAAAATACATCCCCCTTACTCATCTAATAAGTGTTATCAATTTCTATTCCTTGAATTTATTCCACCCACCACCACACTTTGAGATTCCAAAAAAAATTGTATATAAAAAATTGTTCAAACAATTATAATTAGAAAATACGATGAATCTATCACCAAAAATTATTTTCCAGCAACACATAAGTGAATGCATAAGTATATAAATATTTAAATCAGGAGTCATGAAATTCTTTTCATGAGGTAAAATATAATTAAATCCATAATCCACCACAAGTTCATTATGTACGATCAAAAAACCAAAAACTAGCATTATATGCTTCAATGAAAACTGAATACACCTTACTAGGCATGGGTATGGTCAGAATAGTATACATTGTTAGAATTCCTTTAAACGTATCAAAATAAGACTGACACATTACATACAATTTCAATATCACCACATTATTTATAATGGAATTCCAATGTGACTATAACATTTAGAAACACTTTATGAATCATCGATAATGTCCTGTAAGACCAAGGAATATTCAAATCTCAGATATTGTTTATGGTTCCTCCCAAGAAAAAAATCATTACCCTTATTTAGATCAACAGATAAGTAATGATCAAAAAATTTGAAACACTATAAATTCTCTATATTTATTAAGATATTTAATTTCTAATGATTTAAATACAAATAGTTATTTTTGAGGATTTTTATACCCAACCCCAAATGAAGCAGGTGATCACTCTTATATTTTGTATACACAAAAGTATCTTAAACAAACAATACAAAAAAATATGTTGATATACTGATGGAATATCTTATTTATCTATGAAATAGAAACTATAGAAGTGTTTTTCAAACCAACACCATCGAATGATATTTTAAATGACTAGACATTCTCTGAGAATCCATCATTGGTATATTACACTAAAAATATCTATGGTGATAATGACATGAAATAAAACCAATCTTTGAGAACAACATTACCCAATATAACTAAACATATACTTCATCCAAATGATAAAAATGATATTTATTTTTAACTACTAATAAAATATACTTTTAATAGTCCTTTAATAATTAATGTGACTCATCTCTTCATGAAAAAGAGTATCAGGGCTTCCCATGGAGAAACACTACGTGGAAAAATACATTTTTATTAGATTTTCTAACAGAATATTGAGCTTCATCACATATTATAGTTTCATATAATAAGAATTTATAAAAAACTATGTGTGTACCTCTAAGTATTCCAATAATAATACATAATTCCCCTTCAAAGAGATATCCAAATAAATGTAATACCTCAAGATTTTGAGAATTTTTTTTCTCAAGTATATTTAATATTTTCATTTTTAATTCCGAATACAAAAAATATGTTTTCTTTATATTAATGACCTACATATTTCTAGAATATACTAAACTCAATAATTGTATTTTCTTTTTATACACACTACACTGGAAAGGCATGCACTACACGCAACACCGAGTTTATAAGAAACTTCATTTTATTGATATAATTATTCAAATAGGGATAGTTATAACATAACTTTTAAAAATAGTAATATGAATGGTTATAAATAATTTTCATGTATTATTAATAATAAATAATATTGATAAAAATACATACAATTATTTTAGTAAAGACATTATATTATTGAGAATATTATTTCTCGAAAATAACTCATTTTCATATCATTCATTGAAAAATAATAAAATTTAATTTTGAAAATTTAATGAAAATAATTTTAAAAAATAAGAAAACATATTTTAATTAATAATTCAAATATTATATTAGGGTTAATATTTGTTATTATTATGAGAAAATTCATTTCTTGATGAATAGTGAGAAATACTGAACATTAATTCCAAACAACTTTTTTGTCTATTTTATAAATATATTTAAATTATTTTATAAATTGGTTTTAAAATCCAAATATATAAATTATAAATATAATAACCCAATTTAGTTACTTTTAATAATTTTTATATTGAATCTATATATATAATCTTTATTATATTTTGAAAATTCAATCATTAAAAATATGCTTTCTCACACTGATTATGAGAATTGACGTTCACATAATTCTTCCACTTATATGAATTGAATTTAGAAAATAGAAAAAAATGTTGTTATATATATATTATTTATGTTTTTATAAAATAAGTTGATTTTCTAAGAAATGGATTAGTGAATGTGATTAAAAATAACTACTGCAATTAAGGTAAAATTAAGCATCTCAAAGGATGAAAACATAATCTTAACCATCCAAATGACATAGAATCATTTCCAAACACCATTTTATGGATATATATATTCCATGACCATATATTATGTATTTTATATTGTTTTTATGACTTTATGTATGTAAAATTATGGTTACACCTACCTTTTGTTTCAGAAAGTACCAATGTGTCCCCTCCATCCCCTATAAAAGAAACCATGAATCAACTTTATTCAAACCTCTCAAACCAATTATGTATTGAAAATAAAGAATCACTTCTCCTCCCAATATGCCTTTCTTAATCCTTGAATCCTCCTTTTTGGAGGAATGAAATCCTAGGAATCCCTTAGTTGCATTCCAAACTCACATACCCAAAGAAGAGGTATCATCTTTACACAAGATCCTTTGTTTTATTTTCATTCTCCAATACATAAATTATTTTTATTTAATTTAAAAATTATATAATAAGTATTCACAATATAATATTATTTTTTTATGATAAGTGTTGAACCTACACTTACAAATTCATTAATTTAATTTGAAACAAATTTATAGTTCTTGTGTACAGAGAACTACCCTCTCATGAAAGGACAATTTTCGTTTTTCTTTTACCACCTATGATGGTTGGTAATTATGATGAACACTCCATTTTTATATTATATGTATGATTTATATGATTTATTTATTCTTATATAATTATTATACAACATATACCTTCATGCATTTCATTTTTTTTTTGTAAATATGAGAATTTAATATTTTGGAATTTTGGACGACTGTATCCAAAAAGCGATGTTATCCATTCAAACTCTACAGAAAATATTCAAAATACATGTTTAGTGAAATTAAATTATATATATTACATAATAATTCAACTATAATGATAATATTTTTATTAAAATATATTTCATTTACGTTCTTTCTTTCAACATTATAAATAAATATGAATCATCGTTTAACCATATGAACGACATACCGTGTCCATGAATGGTGTATTCTATTTAATATTTCAATATTCTATAGATTTTATTAATTACATAAAAACTGATTATAAATGTTATTTATATCTTGTTACAAATTTTTGAAATCTTTATATAAGTATTAGGTTCATAATATATCAAATTAATAGACATGAAAACAACAATGGGATATTATGAAGAGCAACACCTTAACTAGGAATTGCTAATAAGAGTGTAATATAAATTCTTAATCAACCCATATATGGTATTAAATATAATAATACTATTATATAATATATTTATTAAAATACATATTTATTATACATGAGATTTTTATGAGTACGAAGAGAGTCAAGACATTGGGTAATGGAATTTTGTCTCACTTTTTATTTCCTTGATATACATGATATATTGACCACATTTATCTTTTTTTTGTGGTGTAAATAAAAACAATAGAAATATTACATTATTATTATAAATTTATTTATTTTTATTCACATATAAATTTAATGATATTTATATCATAGGGATTGTGTTTTAAAAGTCAGAAATCATTATATGATTTTTTTAAATTTTCCTTCACTGAGATACATGCCATGTAATACACTTAAATTATACTGTGAGGTGTGTATACTACCATTTTAAAATTTATATAATGAAGGTAAATATTTTAATTATATTTTTTGATTAATTTAATGTTATTATTTCCATTTAATTATTATTCTATGTTACCAAACTGGTAACAATTTATTTTTAGAATCTCATGTTTTTTTAGAGAATTTATGATCATTGTTCCATTGATGAAATCCATTAATCCATATCTCCAGAAATTTCATTAATTTTCTTCTTCTATGGTTATTAAAGACATAAACTTTTATTGGTACAATTTTATAACTCCTTGGTAAATAAGACGATTATGAATGTTCTTTTTATGAATGACTGAGCTTACATCACTTTTCAGTCGGAAATATTTGTTCCTTAAAAACATGATTTCTAAAAAAAATTCCTTGATTTAATTAAATGTTTTAACATTATTTTTAAATAATTTATTTTCAGAATTTTGATAAAGAATAATTTATATTTTTTATGGAGTAGGTTTTTGTAATATTTTCCCGCTTCTCTTATATGTTTTGAAGGAAAATATTATCCAAAGGATTTCTAGATTATTTTATATGTTTTAAATAATAATATTTTAAAAAACGTTTTTCATGCATCAATAATATATTTTCATGTAAAAAGGGTTTAAATATGTATTTCATGATTTATTTATACATATTCAATCTATTTTCAATGAAAGGTTTTAAAAATGATTTATGTTTTATAGAGATTTGTTAAAAGTAGAAAATAAATTTTCCATTAAACTTTTATAAAGGAATTTTCTGGATATTGTTTCAATGTGGTTTTAAATAAAATGATATTAGAAATTTTATTGGTTTTATAAATTTATTTTCCACGTAAAATTTAGAAATTATTTATCATCTAGGATTCAATCATAGGTTACAATTTTTCATTATGGTGATATAATATCAGGAAACCATTCATATTGTATCTCTCATTGGTTTATGTAGTGATGAAATTATGTTTATGAAACTCCATTATCTTCCATGTGGTATTCAATGATAAATTATTTTTAAACACACTTATTTTCATTGGTTATATTCTTAGGAAATATGTTTATTTTCATGGGTTATGATTTGATGGAATGATTATGAAACCTGTAATTTTCCACTAGTTAGTATATCATTACATGTATGTGACTCGCATTTCATTTCATTGGTTATGAGAGGCTGTTGATAAAACCCATCACTTTTTATGGGTCATGATATTATAATAGATTCATTATCATTCAAAACATATATGAAAGATATTATTATGTGATTGGTGGGACCTATATCTTCTTCCAATACAATAAGGAATGATTAATATCACGTGAGATAAGGATGTGAATCCTTTCGAGGGGCATGATCCACTTTAAGAATATATAGGCATTTATCCACTATAATGGAATGTACTAGGACATGTGATGGTTATTCTACACTCTTTTTTGGTGTAGTCACCATAAAAATAGATGATGGGGAACCCTGATCCATTATGGAAAGATGGGGAAAACTGATCAACTAAGGGAAAATGGTGAAACCAGATCCCTTACAAGGAAAGGACTATGACTAGGTATAATAACGATGATGGGCCTCTCAGATGTGATTTAGTACCCATGAAGTTCTATGATATGTTTTAGTATTGCGTCATGACTAATGGGGAAAGATATATCATGTTTATGTGTATACCACCACTTAGTTTCATAGTCATATTATATATTTTTATGGATTATTCTATTGATAGTATTTTTATTCATGACATATCCATGATTAATTTTTATTATATTTTATATTTATGTTATGATCTTATATTGTCATGACCATGTTCTCATTCCCTTATTGTCATGTTAACAGTACATATATCAACTTTCTACCCTAATTGAGATTATGGGATCACCCCATTTTACGTTTCATTCCTCATGATATGAAGATATATTTTTTATATGATATGTCTAACAAGGATTCTAGTACTGTATACCCTAGTTGAAGATAATGTAGTTCACTAATGTACTAGTATTTATGTTTCTAGATTTCCATTGGAAATAATATAATACTTTCATTGGGAATCTATTTGTGTATTATTCTATATATTATACAAAATTGATGTAATTTCAATTTACATTAAGATGAGTTTTTTATATTTAGTATCATATTGAAGGTTTTTTCAGCCTTTGGAAATTATGATGATAAAACATTAATGATATCCCATTGTATATTCCTTATGATATGTCTAGTGATATATTAACGGATATGTATAAGGATGGGTTAACATTTAGGAAAAAGTTCTATAAATTTTTTAAATGATAAATTGAATAGTTTCCTAAATTTATATCCTAGTCTACATACTATTAGTGGACGTTGTTCTAGAACTAATGTACCAAGTATTAACAACTAAAAAATGGTGTGTAGGGATCAACTCAAGCTAAACCTAGTATATGAAAGTGAGCCATGCTTCACATCTTATTTGACACTACTAAGGAATATGATTTTGAAATTAAAAAACTATTTATGAACCATCATAAATAATTGAAATAGTTGTTATATATGAATAAACATGAATAAACCTATGGATTCATAGATTCCAAAAGGTGTCAAAATTTAGACAACCTTTAAGTAATTTTTGATGATTTTACTGTTTTTCACTATAAGGATTGATACTCAAATTATAATTTCTTATATTAATCATTATAAGGACCCATATGCTTCTATGTTATCTCGAATTTCATAAATAATTTTTTTGGGATAAGTCAAACATTATGGTCAATATGAAGATGGATATTGGGAACATTTCTAATCAGTATTTAAGCAACATGATTATAAATGTGTACTGTAGCCAACTCTTGGACTCACCAAAGTAGAGAAACAAGGATTTCATAGAGATTTTACATAACTACCATAGAGTAAATATGGTTATTATTATTTGGTGTCATGAATGTTGAAAAAATCACCCATGTAGATATCTTTTAGGATAAAGAAGATATTTAAAATGTTGAAAAGTAGGAAACAAAGAAAGTAACTATAAAGGAAAAATTGATGGTTTAGTTAATGGAATTGATGAGAATATATAAATCCTCAGACATCGTAAAAGTATAAATTATTTAATTGTGGAATGAATTGTAAATATGAAAATCAATGTCCTAAGTGGAATGCTCTTGAAGAGAATCAATAATGTTGTAGGAGTTGTGTTCATATTGGTGAGGATAATGATAGTACAAATGAAATGTGATTTGAATGACATGTTAATTTATAGTATTATGTAGAATTTACAAGTCAATTTGATAAAGTTGAATAAAATAAGTTTCTAGGTATTTGTATTCAATAATTATGTTATATGAATAGTGAAATATACAAGGATTCTTCAGTTTATGTTTTTCCTCTGTGTTTTCATGAATTTGTATAATGTTTCTTATTTACTAGAAAAATGAATTTATGGAAATGTGATAATTTGAATAAGTTATGATAACCCTTAATATCTTACGTTAAGAGAATGTTGTTCAGTTAATGATAGGAATATGAAATTTTTAATGTACTGATCACAAGGGAACTGATAAAGGACTTGATAAAATGTGGTTTATAATATCATTGATGATTTCTAATATATTATTGGAATTAATGAATTGATCCAATATAATTTTGAATAAGGAAACATTAATGGTTTAAATAATGATATATTGTAATTAATATCATGTCCATGTATCCAGAATATAATTTATTATTGTATTCACATATTCTGAATGTGACATCTTATAGATACTTTGTGATATATATGGGGTATCAATGTTAAGCTTATTTCATGAAATTATTTCTAATGGTTTGGATTTTAAAATTTCATAAGGGTTATAAGGATTAAAATTTATGGGAATATTAAGTTATAATTTTACTGATATTTTTGAGATTAATATATTTTTTTCACTATATGAGGATTTATGAATATTGTATAACATGTTATATCCTATTTTTTATTGTAACTGATGGTCGATGGGTTGAATTATCATGGATATCATGATATGTTAGTTCTTCCAGAAAGAAAAGTTCACCTTCCTTTTTGAAGAAATATTTTTTGTTGAAATTGGTCATGACACAACCAAAGTGTGTGATTTTACATTTGAGAGGGAATGAAATCATTTATGTACATCTTCTAGTGAAAAAATTAACTTTATTCAAATGGTATTGAAATAAAATGGTGTCTTATTATAATAAATTATGATGTTATAAATGAGCTCTTTTATCATTCATTACATTATGGTTTTTTTATTTTAATATTTCTATGTATCACTGAATTTCTGATGATCAATCATCATTATCATTCTCTATGATTATTTACGCTTTTCGCCCCTGTCCTATTTTACCTTCCAACCTATATTATCCAATGTAGTAAGCCTGCTATATGGTACATTGGGAAACCATTATGGTTCCAACAATATATTTTTAAATACTTTTATAGTGTTAATTTTTATTATATGGGTTTCTATTAATGGAACATTCATGTATTAAACCATTGATAACATATATGAATTTTGTGGGAATAAATCATTTTAAGGGGGCGGAATGTAGCACCCCATGATTTTTTGAAAAAAAAAATTATATTAATTTTATCAATTTATATTTAAATTCAAACAAAACTGAATAAAAGTTTTCTAATATTAACTCGATACATTTTGGTTTTACATATTAGACATAATAATTATATAATATTGTGTTATATTAAGCACTGGCATTATTTTTTTACACAAAACATTGAGTTTCTATGAAACAAATATTTATTTTAATAATTATATAAAATGGTATAGTTATAACACGGCCCTAAAAATTTATATTCTGAATATTAATAACTAATTTAATATATTATTTACAATAAATCTTATTCATAATCATATATTCAATGGTTTTATTAATGTCTTTATATGTATTAAAATAGTATTTTACTAAATGAAATCCATTTTTTATCATTATGTCAACAATATTAAAATTAATATTAGGAACTTTCATATATTGATTTTGATTTAATTAACTTCTTTTTTTTATTCATATTCTTTAAATCATAATAGGGTGAATTTTTTTTATTTTTCTGATAAACATCATTTTTTTAGTAATAGAGAGATATATTGAATTTTGATTCAATTTATTTTCAATTTATTAATATAATTAGAATATATTTTATGTTCATTTTAAAAACTAAATAGATCATTGGTACATCTATTAATAAAATTTAGTTCATTGTATTAATTTTTATATTGAATATAGATATAAAAGATAAATAAACATTGAACCATTCTCTGTTTAAAACCCCTATTTCTAATCACATTTGAGAGATAAGAATTAAACATAATTTTTCCACTTATGTGATTTGAATTTTGAATAAAGTACATAAACGATTTTATTATGTATAATATTTATAGTTTGATAAGATCAACATCATTTTTAACCAGAAAATATTAGTGAAAGTGATTATAATTAATAACATTTATTCAGTAAAAAGTAAGAATAAAAATAGACTCAACCATAATCTTAAGAGACCAAATTACCTTTCTAAATTTATGACAAACATTGTATATCCATAAATATTCCACAAACAATTTGTTATTTATATCATTTTTTATGAAGTTATTCTATAAATATGTTACCACACCAACCATGTTATCAAACTTTTTTCATGTGTCCCTCCCTCCCCACTAAAAGGACACCAACTGTCCCCCTTATTTACACCTCTAACACAACTTAGTGTTGGCCTAGAAATGATAAATTGTAACTCCCTGAACCTAGTTACCTAGAGTCAGTGCGTTATTAGATAACATTGGCATGATCAAAAGAGATAAATTCTCTAAAGACCGACTAGTTTAGTAGCCTTTGATGTACTAGATACATACATAAGTTTTACATTATATCATGAAATAGATAACAACAACATTGGCTCCCATTAGTACACACTCATATCCCATAAACTATTATAGCAGGATAATTGTAATATTCTTTTTTACATAGTGGGGAAAATAAAACATATAAAAGGGTGAGATCATATTCTTAGTAAGTATAAAAATATAGAAGAGACTGTCATAAGTAAGAATAATCATTTATGGAAATGTATAAGACTAAAACAGAAGCCTTTTAAACACAAACTGTAGCGTATTATGGAAATGTTAAATCAATTAATTCCATTTACTTATTCACATGGATATTCTACTAGTCGAATAATAACATGAAAAATCAATAGCTAATTTCATAATGATTGAATGGAAAAATATAGACATCATAACAACATATTAAAGGCCTAGTACCAAGACTACAAATAAGATTTTGTCAAGGCCTTGTTCCAAGGCACTAGTTTGTCTCATGAGACCATCCGATGCATAGAGGAGCTATAGCAGGCCCCACCCGTCACACACTATTTCCAATTAATTCCTCATATGACAAGGATGAAACATAATATATACATTTGTATTAAAACTAGAATATGAAAAGTTAATACTTTAACCATAAACCGTGAATTGTATAAAAATAAAACATACACAGTTAAATATATCACAAAACCATTAATACAATATTGAATATTGTATTATAAAAAATTAAAATCAATCATGAATAATGAATTAAATTGACATCGATGAAAAAAATCAATAAAACTATTTGAGAGAAATACCACTTTTTTCTTGAAAACATTTAAAAGTCTCACTATTTTTGAAGAATTCATTTTAAATGGATTTTTGAATCAACGTCTTCCACACCACATTGAAACATTTAAAAAAAATTTTAATTTTAAAACATTCATATCCATTTAAAAAATTCCATAAAACCAATTTTTCAAACATGGACCTTAATGAGAAATATTTAGAAGAATAAATCATTAAAAAAATTAATTAGATATTTTAGTTAGAGTACCTTACCAAATGAGAGATGTCTGAATAAAAATAATTGATGTAATAAAAACATTATAATATTTTGAAAATAAAGGGATTGATGATATACTATGTCAAATTATAGTATATACACCATATAAAAGTTAACTATTGAATAGCCACCATGAAGTCTTAATGGAATGTAAATTGAGATGAAAACACTTATAAAAACTATATATTTAGATTAAGAATAAATAAGTGACATAATAATGAGTTAAAAATATAAATAAACTCAATATTATTGGATATTAAGTGTAAATAAATAAAATTACATTCACAATTATTCTTTTAAAAACAACATCAATGACTTGTATGCTTAACTCAATGAATTAAAATTGAGTTAAGATTACTCTTATCATGTTCATATAGATGAAATGAGATTTTTTCAATGGAGTCATTATGTGTATCAGAATTATATCCACACAATGGTTCGGGTAAATTACTACATAAATTAATAAATAGTTATTCCACACAAAATCATGGAGTAAAATAATCATTGATGTTTTCATAAAACCCAATGAGTGGAAATGGAAATCATAAATTCCATTTCTGATTTGGAATGTTACGAAACATACACCCCCTGAAAGAAGGGTCATAAAATGATTATTTAAATACCCATAAATTAAGGTATATTACATGAAGAATACAATCATGGGCAGTACATACATCACACGTATGAAAATAGTGGCAATATTTCATGAATCCCACGAGAATAAAAAAGTGATATGAAACCCCCTTACATTTTAATTTTCTATAGTATAGAGTAGTTTATCATCTATTATAATGGTGAATTATTTTTTATTAAATTATACAAGAACCACATACTAAAATACTTTATCATATATGATCTTCTAAAATTGTTTTGTTAATGATATTTCAGTAGTATCATTGTTTTGGTTGTTAACTGATTTGTTTTCCTTTATATATTCTATTACGCAAGTCATGTTTTTTTGTGGATAAGATGTATTTGATTCATAAACAGAATGATACTAAGTTCTTAAACGTTTTTTTATTCGCTAACTATATATTATTCTTGAATGGTTAGGATGGAGAATGAATCTCATCACATTCGTGGATACGGTAATCCATCTGTACGCACGAGTGACAATATCATTTTATTAATGGTGAAAGAGTATGTAATTGGATGATATATCATATATACAAAATCATTAAAATTTTATTTTTATTATTTAAACAAATTATACTCATTATTTTACCCAGCCAAATAATGAAGTGTTGGATAACAATCTACACCATAACGTGGAGATGGTAAGCCGTACATACACACATATGGTGACATATTCATTCATAGGATGGATTAAATAATAAATATGGTTGTACCATATTTATAATAACAACACAGTATATATAAGGTAGTTGATTTATTAATCTAGTACGTAAATAACAATGAAAGGGGATGTGAAAGAATAAAATAACTCTAAAAGAGGTGATGAAATAATTACCTCTTCTTTGGGTGCTTCCTTTTGATTTGATCAAAAGGGATCCTTAGGTTGAATTTATGATCAATGTATGGAATTTATTTTTCAGTGAGAGAATTTTTGTGGATATTTGATCAAAAGTTATTTGAGACAAATGGATTTGGAGGTGTGATTTTGAGAGAAGGGGAAGTACCCTTTTATAAAAGAGGTGAGGGTCACTTTAGGAAAATCATGAAATATTATTTTATTATACAATAATTTTGAGTTTCTAATTTCTTCAAAAGAATTTATTTCTAGGATAAGGTGGGTATGGGTTGAAATGCTCTCAAAAATTATGTTTTATACTAGTTTATGTCACTATATTAAAAATATATTTTACATTTAACTCTTAGGTATGTAGTTTAATTTTTAACATCTATTCTTGTATTATTATAATAAATGATTAATAAACATCTATAAAAGCCGAGAGAACCCAAGTGTCTCATTAATGAAATAGATATCATTATATGAGTAATTTGGATGTACATTATATTTTTTGGAATATTATAACATTTAATAATATAGTATTTGTTTTAAATGTTTCATTGTTTCAATTTTGACAATATTTTGTATTTTTTTTATTGAATGGAAAAAGAACATTATTACATCAAAAAAACAAATTAAATCAATCCTAATATGTCATATTAATCTACAAAATTAGTGTAATACATCAAAATACTCAATTTACATTTATTTGTAAATTTATAATTTCAATTATTTTAATTATTCATTAATAATGTTATTACCACATAATCATTGTGTCATAAATAAATTTTACTATTTAATGTCTACTATTTATAAATAAAATACCATTATGTAAGAAATATATTTATATTTCTAATGAATATTTATATTAGAATTTATCTTATATATAACCAGATAATAAAAATAGATTTGTTATTAAACATTTAATTTAACACTTTTAAAATTTCTTTAAATAAAATATTTAAAAAGTTCATGATATAATCCAAGTGGATAAAAAGGATCAAATTTTATTCCAAATGTTGATTTCATTATAGGTACAATTATAAAATAGTATTATGACATTTGTTAGGGTAATTATAATATCATTTTTGTTGAGTTAATAAGGTTTTCATTATGACATTTCCATTCCTTCTTGTTTTAAAAATCACAAACACCTTATATTTAAGCATATCAATATTTTACTTCTATAAGGAAAATCACCTTCCTTAAGTAATTTTACCCTAACATATATTTCCATATACATATCAATATTTTTCATAAGTGTAAAAATATGATTCATACCCAAAACCTCAGAATCATATATTGCTAAGATATGAAGCATTCTATTTTAGGATTCAAATTCTGGATGAGAACTGTAATGAAGTTCCACTACGAATTCTGGATATGAACTCTAATGAAGTTCCACTCTGAATTCTGGATACAATCTATAATAATGTTTCACACTGAATTCTGGATACAAACTCTAATAAATTTCAACTCCGAATTATGGACTCCGAATGTTTACTATTATGAATCCAAACTTTTATTAGTTCAATTTCGAACATTTATGAGTTCGACTCCGAAATTTTATTATTTCAACTCTGAACTTTTATGAGTTAGAATCTAAACCTTGACTAATTCGACTCCGAAATTTTACAAGTTTGACTCCAAACTCTATATGTTCAGATTATGAACTTTGGTGAAACCAGACTCCGAATATCCTTAGAAATTCAGACTCTGGATTTCTACAGAATTCCGGTTCCGATTTCCAATAAAATAGAATCTGAATATCTCTTTATTATAGAATCTGAATTCTATTTTGGTTAGACTCTAAACATTTATTCACTTACACTCCGAACTTTAGTTTTTCTTATGATTACACTCATTTCATTATAAAACGATTTCGTGCTTTCAGTCACATATGTTTTGTTATAAAATAATGTCATCTGTTTTGTTTATAACTAACTGTTGGTTTAGTGACACGTGTACAAGTCCCTCCAAAATTTAAGGAAAATATGACCGTTGGAGAAGGGAGCCGACCATTGGAAATTTTCCTATAAATATGAGATCATTTGAATGATCTCAAAATAACATTGAAAACTTTTATAACATCTGCTTACATGTTGTTTAAGTGATTTCTAGAGAGAGAGGCTCTTATTAACTCTCATGCTTCGTGTAGAAAGTTTGAACTACATGTTCAAACTTTTCCTTGGGTAGATTGCTTCGTGCGACTCTTAATGTCAGTGATTACATTCAAGGGCTTGCGGTTATAAGAAGAAAGACGAGATGACTATCATGAAGTTCAAGGTCTTCCTTGTTGAGGAAGATTGGGGTACCAACTACCTTGAATTTGAGTGCTAGTGGGGATAGCAAGACATGTACTCTGATCTTCGAATCGAGGGATTACCCTAGTGTGGGTAAGACAGTCTTTCTTGAATGTATAAATCAAGGGACCTTTATCCAATGTTGTTGTATACCCTTCTCTTTGGGTTAAAAGATTTATATCTTGTTACATATAGTTTGACTACTTGTTTTTCTGCTGCAATTTTTTATTGTACGGAATTATAACTCTCATATAATTCCTTACACTTGTACTCTGATTCATTTAGATTCTATACGCTTTAACGTAGAATCACATATTATAAACTTTAGTTATGTTTCAATTTCTGGATCCATATTTCCGGAACCCGTTTTTCGGAATCACTCTCCAGATTTACGCAAGTGCAAAGAACTAGAAGTTTATAAGTTCATACTTTTCCCCAATATTTTAATTGGTGTTAGAGGTGTTGTGAATTTTCTTTGTTTAATTTTTTTAAAAATAGATCTTTCCTTGTTTAAGGAAATTTTTAAAGTGTACAATTCACCCCCCCTCTTGTATGTATATTGAGCATCTATATCGTTATTTTTATCCTACATTTGGTATCAAAGGAGGTATCTTAAATACTTATACTCACATATAAGTTGTTCTTGCTCAGTTTTTTCTTTGGTCTATGTTTTCCTTGCTTAGGAATATTTTTCCTTGAATCTGAATAGTTTTTATTAACAAGTTTTTGTGTAGAAATACTTTCTTAAAGATAGAAGGATTAAAGGTTGGTTCCACCGACAAACAAAATCCTATAAGACCACGAATTTAGGATGGCAATGATTTTGAGTATTGGAGAGATTAAATGAAGACATTTGTTCTCAATACTAGGGTATATAACATTTTTTTACTTATCGGAGGTTATAAAATTCATGATAAGGGAGTGAGTGCTTTCACAAACCAAGAGAATCATAATTATAAATTAAACTATAAGGTACGCAATACTCTACTATGTTCAATGACAAGGAACATATATAGACAAATTTCTTCTTGGGAAATAGCTAACTGTATATGGAAGAAACTTGAAGTTACTCATTTTGGTACATCTAAATTGATTGAGACACGAAGAACAATGTTGACAGTTGAGTATCATGGTTTTAAATTTCCTTATGGAGAACCTATAAGAAAAGTTCAAAATAGGTTTGTGACTATTGTGAATAGTTTATAATCTATGGGAGAGAAAGGTCTCGATGATAAATCACTAGTTAACAAGATCATTGATATTATACACAATGAGTGGGAATCAAAGAGAAAAATCTATTGATAAGAACAAGAGGGTTACTAAAATTTTATTAGATGAGCTATTTGGAACTCTTCTTCAACATCAAACAAGGATAAAGAAAGATGTTGAAAACATAAAAAAGAAGAATGGTAATGGAATTATTGCTTTTACTATAACATAAAATCACCATAATGCAACGACTCATGAGAGAGTAACCAGATCTATGTCCAAGAAGGTTACAATCCAATCCGAATTTAGTGAGAGTGAAGTCTCAGAGAATGAGTTAACAAATCATGCTCGAAGGATGAACAAGATAGCTGGTCAATGAAATTTACAATCCAGGTATAAGAATAAGGAGAGGAAAGATAATAATGATTCAGAGGTCACATGATATGAATGCAAGAGAAGTAGAGATATATGACCTGATTACCCTATGCTTAAAAAGAATGAATGAAAAGAAAGGCATTCTGAAAGGAACATAAAGATGTTTTATAATGCTCAAGCTAAGAAACGTCTGAAAGATAATACTAATTGGAGTGCTAGCTGTGGAGACTCTTCAGAAATTTAATCTTCATAATATGATTCATCAGCTCATGAAGAATATGGTATTCATTGATAATACTTCTTTTCGACATACATGTTTTATGGCTAAGGTACGCTCTTCCGAAGCCTTAACATACTTATCTATTGATAAGAACTATTATTCTGAAAATAGTACTTCTAATGAAGATACTTCCTCCTCAAAAAATTGAAAAACATTATATGAAGAAGTATCTAGATTTTCCAATTTACTTGAAGTAAAAATTTGTAAAATTTCTATGTTGTTAGACACTGAAACTAATAGGGAAGAAGTTCTTACAAAAGATATTTCATATCATTCTTCAGACCTTAAAGATAAAAAAGTGATTTTAGACAAACTTTATAAAGTCCTTGAGAACTAAAATTATGATAAGGAAGATATTTATAAAGATATTAAGAATGCTATATCAAAAATAAATATATTTATAGAAAAATATAACTCTTAGGAAATGATTCCTGAGGATAGGAATTTAGTAATTAGACTAAAATCTGAAATTTTTTCTCTTAAAAATCATCTTGAAATATTTACCTCTAAGAATGAAAACATTGACAAGATGTATTCTCAAATTAAACATAAAGGAAACACTACTTGAATGGGTTATACTCACCAAAAAATAGTTCTAAAAATAACTATTTTGTTCCTTCTAAAGCTCCTTTTTCACTAAATGTCAAAGTGGTGGGCATTGGAAGGAAAACTATTCTTTGAATAGAGTTCAATCTCTTGGGTTTCATAAAGCATATTTCTCTAAACAAATGTGGATTCCCAAAATTTTGTTATCTAAAAATCTCAGATTGGAACAAGTTTGGATTCCAAAAGTCAAATTCTTTTCTTATTTTCAGGAAGAGAATGGAAGTACCAACAACAATACGTGGTACATGGATAGTGGATGTTCCCAGCACATTATTGGTAAAAAAACTATTTTGAAAATATTATCAAGATGAAAGGTGGAAATTTACTATAGGATAAAATGCTTAGGGTGAAATTGTTGGAATAGGTAATATTGTTCTTCTTGGAAAAACATTTATTTCAAATGTTTTATTTGTTAAGGGTTATAAGAACATCCTCATTAGCATAAGTCAATTATGTGATGAAGGATACCTTGTGAATTTTAGGAATGATAAGTTTTTAGTACACAATTCCCTGAAAGAATATATTCTTTCTGCCAATAGGATAGAGAATGTTTACACTTTGAACATAGAAGACCTTATGTGCCAATAATTACCTTTCCTAAGTGCAATGGAAGATCAATCTAGGTTATGGAATAGAAGGCTAGGTCACTATAACCATAGGAACCTATGAAAACTCTCTAAGAAAGGATTAGTTAAGGAGATACCGGAGCATAGATTTGATTCTTCTAAAGTATATGATCATTGTCCATTTGTCAAGAAACATAAATATAGTTTTAAGTCAATCAGTGAAGTCTCAACAACTGATGCATTATATTTGGTGCACGTGGATCTTTTTGGTCAAACACAAACTGGAAGCATTGGAGGCAAATACTATGTTTTTTTTCTAGCTAATGATCACACTAGATTTACTTTGGTCTATTTTCTAGAAAATAATTCTGAAGCTTTTTTTTATTTCAAAAGTTATATATCTCATGTTAAAAATGAGAAAAACCTTCCACTAAAAACTATTCATACTGATCATGAAAGATATTTTCAAAATTCTGATTTTGAAACATTTTGTAGAAGAATAGTTATTACTCACAAATTATCAGCACCTAGATCTCCTAAACATAATGGTGTAGTTGAAAGAAGAAATAGAATTCTTCAAGAAATAACTAGAACCATATTGATTGAATATTCTATAGCTAGATATTTTTGGATTAAAGATATAAGTACTGCTTGTTATACTATAAATCGAGTTTTGATTAGACATTTTCTTAATA
Source organism: Viscum album (assembly GCA_963277665.1). Lineage (NCBI taxonomy): Eukaryota > Viridiplantae > Streptophyta > Magnoliopsida > Santalales > Viscaceae > Viscum > Viscum album. Next base: position 767,145,308 of record OY728150.1, read on the forward strand.
AAAATATTTATGAGTTATGAAATGGTAGAAAACCAAGACTTTCCTACTTCATGTTTTTGGTTTCAAGGTATTTGTCCTGAATATTAAAGATAATCTACAAAAAATCACACCAAAATCTGAAGAAGGAATTTTCTTAGGCTACTCCACAACTTCTAAGACCTATAGAGTTTTCCACAAAAACACTTGTACAGTTGAGGAAAAAGTACATGTAAAATTTGATGAGTCTAATCCTTTCATTTTTTAACCATATCAACCAACATCTTCATATGTGTTTTCAAAAAATGATTATCAACCTTTGATAGAAGATCCTTCTGATAAAGAAAATGTTCAAGAAGATACTTATGAAACATTTACCCCTGAAGAAGTTCTACCCTATGTTGATGAACAAGTTTTTCAAAACCCAAGCCACGTGTTTCTTAAGAATAATCCTAGTAATAGTATCATTGGTGATGTAAATAAACCTGTAAGGACTAGAAGTTCCTTATGAAATGAAGTAGAACATCTAGTATTTCTTTACCAATTATAACCAAAGAAGAACTGATGAAGCTTTATGTGATGATTATTGGATAAAATCCATGCAAGATTTACTAAATGAATTCAAAAGGAATAAAGTCTGGACCTTGGTTGAAAGACCTTAGGAAACTTCTATTAATAGAGAAAAGTGGGTCTTCAAAAACAAGTGTGATGAAAATGGAGTCATTTTTAGAATTAAAGATAGAGTAGTTGTTAAAGGCTATAATCAGCAAGAGGGAATAGACTATGAATAAACCTATGCTCTAGTAGCTAAACTTTAATCTAATCGTATTTTACTTGCCATTACAGCATTCTTTAATTTTAACCTTTTTCAAATGGATTTGAAATGAGCTTTTCATAATGGTTATGTTCAAGAGGAAGTTTTTGTTGAACAACCTCCGGGATTTGAAGATACAAAACATCCTACTAATGTTTTTAGACATACCATTGCTTTGAATGTCTTTAAACAAGCCCCACGAGCATGGTATGATAGACTTACTTGTTTTTTCTACAAAATAACTATGTTAAAGGAATGCATATCCAACCCTTTTTATAAATAAAGATAAGAATAATGTTTTAATTGTTCAAATTTATGTTGATGACATTATATTTGGATCAACTCAGAATTCTTTAACTGGTTCCTTTGCGGATCTAATGAAATCTGAGATTGAAATGAGTATGATGGGTGAGTTAACATTTTTCCTTGGCTTTCAAATGTCTCAAAAACCAGAAGGAATCTACATATCCCAACATAATTATATTAAATATCTTATTATAAAGTATGGTTATTTCAACACAAAGAATATAAGTACTCCTATTGGTATTTCAAACACACTTGATCTTGATGAAACTGGGAAACCAGTAGATCAAACACCTTTTATATGTATGATAGGAAGCCTACTATACTTAACTTCTAGTCATCCAGACATAATGTTTTCACTATGCTTATGTGCAAGATATCAATCCAATACTATGGAATCTCACTTAAAGGCAGTGAAAAGAATTTTTCGCTACTTAAATGGAACCATGGATCTAGGATTATTTTATAAATTAGAAAATTATTTTATCTTAAAAAAATTTCTAGATGCTGACTTTGGTGGATGTAAAATGGATTGAAAAATTACATCAGGAACTTTTCATTTCCTATGAGATTCATTAGTTTCTTGGTCCTGTAAGAAGAAACATTCTGTAGCACTCTCCACTGCTGAAGCTAAATATGTAGCAGCTGCAAGTTGTTGTGCAAAAGTGTTTTGGATGCCACACACCCTCACATTCTATGGCTTGAGTTTTACTAAGACTCAAATTTTGTGTGATAACACAAGTACCATTGCCCTTAGTAAAAATCATACACATCACTCTCGTGAAAAACACATAGACACTAGGCATTACATTCTTAGGGATCACACACTTAAAGAAGATATCATTCTTCAGTTAATCTTAACGCAAGATCAACTTTCTGACATTTTCACAAAATCATTACTTTCCGATAGATTTGAATACATTAAACTGAAGCTGGGAATGATAACCGTGAGGCAATCATTCTTCATTAACTTCTTGTTAAACAATTCTCCTTAAAGTAATAAACTCCTTTTCATAGGGGGATTAGATTTTCCGGATTATCATAATCAAAATTGTCATAATCAGTCATTCAGAATTTTGTAACTAAAATTTTCATAACAAGTCTTTGGAAATTCACAGAACTGAAATTTTTGTAATGAAATTTTCAGAAATGAAATTTTCAGAATGGAAAATCTCGGAACTGAAATTTTCTTAATCAAATTTCCAGAACTGAAATTTTCGGAATGGAAATTCTCGAAACTAAATTTTTCATAATGAAAATTTTTATACTGGAATTTTCATAATGAGAATTTTCGTACTAACAATTTTCATAATGAGAATTTTCGTAATGAGTTTTTCGCAATGATTTTTTTTGTTAAATTCTCCTCATGAAGAGTATTACCAATTACGAACAATATTTCTAACCAATACAAAAGGTATGATTTCCTTACTTATGTTTTCGCAGTTATATTTGGCTTTCCGGTATTCTCCTATGTGTTTTAAAAAAATTTAGATTCATATTTTCTTAAATCCGAATATTTTTCTTAAAAACCTCAAATGATCAGAGTCAAGTTTTCCATGTGGTTTGTATCTCAACTGTCAGATCAAATCTCAATATATCTCAACCGTTCGATCAACCGTGGAAACTGAACCATCATTTCAATGCCTATATAAAGGGGACCACTGAGGGTCATTCCACATCATTTTTTTCAAAGCTTTCAGATCTCGAATCCCTGAATCTATTCTTAAAGACCATTCCGATCTTTGTTAAGCTCGTTAAAAATATTCCAGAACATTTAATTTTGAATGTTTTTTGAAGCTACTTCTCAAGATATGTCTACCTCAAAGCCAATTTCAAAATGGAAAGTTTACAGAGAGAGACTGGTCCATTCGAACTTCTACATGTACGATTCTATCATCTCCAAGAACATCACGTTGAATCATTGGGAAAATGTATGTGTTTTCAAGACAGGTGACCAAGATGCTGTCTATCTAGAGTTACTTCTAGAATTATATAAATCAGCATGTTTTTATGAGGAAGATGGATGAGAAATGTTTTCATTCAAGTCTTATGGTATGACTTACAAACTTACTTACACCAAGGCGGCAAGCTTGGTGGGGCTAGCATACAATAGAGAAGCTTAATTGTGCTCACACAAACTCATGGATGCTCAAGGTAGTTTTGTTAAGGTTAAGGCATTACAGTGTCTTGGACATTCTGATGGCAAAACAACAAAGATTTATCATCTATCTCTTAATAATCGGATTCTTGTGCTCTGCGTACAAGGATTCTTGGTTCCGAGAAATGGTGATAAAGATACCCTAAATAATAGTGATATATATTTCATAGACTTCTTGGTGAATCTAAGAAAGATAAATCTGATGAGGCATGTCCTTGTGACGATCAGGAATATCATGGAAGTAAACGTGAGAGCTCAAATCATCATATACCCGACCTTACTATCAAAGCTGATAGTTCAGTGCTTAGATTATTTCAAGGTCGCATGTATGTATAATGTCCGGAATTGGAAGCTTAAGCATGTCAGTGATGATACACTAAAAATAATGAATATGGATTTTTCTAAAGAAGCAGGAGAGTTTTATAGTTTTCCAAAAGAAGAGGTTGAGAACATTCTATAAAATGTGGAGAAGGCTGAACCATTGAAAAAAAGTTACAAAGAAGGGAAATCATAAGGAATTGGTTGCTGAGGACAAAACCCCCAAATCTATGAAAACATAATCTGCTCCTCCCAAGGCGAAAAAACAAAAAGCATACACAGATGAAGTTGCAGCTAAGTGGAGGGAGGACAAAGAGAAGATGAAAGAAGGTGATCCACAGTTCGGATTGGACCCTCATAAGCCTAAGTCCTTAAGAGAAAAAGTTGCGGATGTGTTAGAAAAGAAAGCAAGAGAGAAAAAGATGAAGAATAGGATTTCAGAGGATGAGATTGTTCAATATCTCTTGAAAGACACTGAAATAGCCTCTGAGATGATTCCCATTCCGGAAACCTTGGATGTCCAATCTTTACTAGACATGTAACACCCTAAGCTTCTACGGTACGCTTCTCTTTGAATAATGTGATAGCGTGTGTTGTACGCAACACCAAGTTCTAACACACCATAACTAATCAAACTAGCCGTTATGAATAGTAATACCTACTTTTTGAAATTATATATATTTTATATTTGAAAATGGACTTCATTTTTGGATTCGGAATATCGAATTTAGCCTAAGGTGAAATTTTGGTACATTTCAGATAACTTTCAAATTTTGATGAATAGTGAAAATTACTAAGTTTTAATTAAAAACAACTTTTTTTAATCAAAATAATTAATAGTGATAAATTATGAATTTGAGTGGTTTTAAAGTATATTTAGAATATATTTTTACCATTTAATATAATGTTGGTCATTGTACATAATTTTAAAATTAAACCGAACATAAACGAGTGTCAATCTTTTGATAGTTATTATCTCTTAAAAACACGCTTTTTGTTTTGACAGCGGGAATTAATTTTAAATTAATTTCTGCCACTTCTGTGTTTTGAATTTAGGAAAATGGATTCCATATTTGGAATCAGGATGTTCAAATTGTGTAAATAGGTAACTTTTATTTTTAGACATTTTGAATAATTACTGCGGTAAATATTTTATTTACCGTGTTTAAGGGTAAATCCGGTAAATAAGGGTTAAAAAATAATATTATAATAATACTAAATTACCCTAAAACGTGTCTTAACCCTATTGGTTGATACATGGTCGACCATGGGAATCTTTGGGTCTATTTTGGGACCCCATGGATCCACTTGTAAGTGATAATGACACATTATTTTAATTAAGTTAAAATGAATACAAAAATGACACAAGCATATATCTTTTAGAAACAAAATTGTTACATAGGGTTATATATGTTTGATTTTAGATTATAAATATTAATTAGAAAGCTAAAACTATTTCCTACATAATTATATTTTATTTATAATTTTTAGACATTAAATAATGTATTTTATTTATGACACAATGATGATGCAGTAATTACTATAATAGTGAAAAATTAAAATAATTGATATTATAAATACCCAAATAAATATAATATGAAACTTTTAATGAATTAAACTAATTTTATAGGATAATATGATATATTAGGATTGATTTAATTGACTTTTTTCGAAGTAATGAATCTGTTATGAGTTTCACAAAAATCAACTATTGAATAGGGTCAAAATTGACATAAAAGAGTTCTTAAAACAAATATTATATTATTAATTGATATTAAATTCCTAAAAATCTAAGGTTCGGCCAAGAGACTTATATAATGATAGGTTAATAATTAATGGACCACTTGGGGGTCTCTTGGATGTATATAGTAAGTTTATTAACCATATTATATAAAAATACAAAGAGACATTGTAAAAGTGAAACTAATTAACTTAGAGTTAATACTTAAAGATAAGGTTAATATAAGTACCCAAACCTGTCTAAATTATATTGGATGAGTGGTTTTCGACCTATCCCCACCTTAACCTTTTAATAATCAACTTTGGAGCCATTAGAAACCGAATATGAATTTATTATAAATTAATATATCTAGCTTTTCCAAGGGTGACCCTCACCCCTCTTATAAAAGGGCACTCCTCCTTCTCATTTCTTCACACCTTAAAAGCCTTTTGGTTCGGCCAAAATCTGCCCAAATACTCTCCCAACATCCCTCAATACAACCTAGAGGCCTTATTTTGATCATACAGCAAACCTAAGGAGCCCTTTTGATCAAATCAAAAGGAAGAACCCGAAGAAGAGGTAATGATTTCACCACTCTTTTCTAAGTTCATTTCTTCTTCCACTTCTTCTTCCTTTGTTCTTACCATTCTAAAATAATAACTCCAGTATCTCAAATATACTGTGATGTTATTATAAATATGGTACAACCATATTCAGTATTCTATCCACCCTTTGAATAACATGTCACCATACGTGCGTACGTACGAACTACCGTCTCCACGTCGTGGTGTAATTGTTATTCAATATAATATTATTTGGATGGGTATAATAATGATGTGTAACTCATGTAAATAATAAATATAACATGTTAATGATTCTGTATATATGATATACCATCCATTTATATATTATTTTAATATCAAAATAATGATATTGTCGCTCGTGCGTACGTACGGACTACCGTCTCCACGAACGCGATGAGATTCATTCTCCATCGTATCCATTCAAGTATAATTATCATTTGATGATTTAAAAATGATGTTTAAGGACTAGATATAATTCTGGATATGAATAAGATACAACAACCATATCTTATGTAACAAAAACATATAAAAGAAAATGAGTAAGTTAACTCCCAAAACGACGATAATTCTAAGATATTATTAACAAATCAATGTTAAAAGATCATATATGATATCATATTATTATATATGATTGTTGTATAATTTAATAACAACTATTTCACCATTATACATGAGGTTAACCTACCCCAACCATGGAAAAGTACAAGGTAAGGGTTATTTCACAATCTCTTCATTATCCAAGGTTGTTTATATGCAATAATATACTGGGATCTCTTTATCATTTACATCCATGTTTCTTAAAAATGTATTTCAAAACATTTTTACTATTTACTAGAATATGAGTTAAAGTCATTTATACCCTTTTTGACTTTTATAAGTGGTTTATAAAGGAATCTTTCGGTCGTTTTCAAAACAAGGTCCTTTTTAACCTTTTCGACAGAATTAAGGTAAGAATGTTTTTTACTTATACGGCGAGTGCGGCTATTTTCCACCGTTATAAAATCTTCAAAGCTTCCCTTACAAGATTATAAGAATATTTTCAAAGAAAATGTTTTATTTTATATGGATCTTAAATTATTTCAAAATAAAAGGAGATATTTCTTTAAAAAGAATTTTGATTTCATCTATGTCAACATCCTTTGATGGATTTTTAAGATTATTTGAAGTTGATTTATTATGATACAAAATTTCTATATTGTATTGAAGGTTTTTTGATATGTTTGACTGTGGATGTGCTATTTTTATACCATTCATAGTTTATGGTGAAAGTATTGACATTTCGTATGCTAGTTTTAATACGAATGTTTATGTTATGTTTAAACCTTTTCATATGGGAATGCATTGGACTTAATATGTGACGGGTGGAGCCCGCTATAGCTCCTCGATGAATCGGTAGGTCTCATGAGACAAACTAGTGTCTTGGCACAAGGCCTTGACAAAATCTTATTTGTAGTCTTGGCACGAGGCCTTGGCTATGTGGTTATGATAGTCTGGCATTATGCATTCCAACATTATGAAAGTGGTTATTGATTTTTTCATGTGATTATTCGATTAGTAGAATATCCATGTGAATAAGTAAATGGCATTATTTCATTTTATTTATTCCATACCATGTTGAAAGTTCATATTTAAAAGGCTTTTGTTTTAGTTATACATTGCCTTAAATGTTTATTCTTATTTATGAAAGTTTCCGCTATATTGTTATCCTTACTGGGCATTTGAGCTCACCCCTTTTCTATGTTTTTTTTCCCAGGATGTGAAGAAGTAAGTTATGAATGACCTGCAGGGATTTTATGAGGGGTTAATAGTGTGGATTGTGGAAACATTATGTTGTTGTAGTAGTTTTTTCATTTTATGATGTAATGTAAAACTTATGAATATATCTAGTGTTTCCAAGGCTACTAAACCAATCGGTCTTTCGAGATTTGATCTTTCTTGTGATCATGCCAATGTTATGTAATAATGCACCGACTCTGGGTAACTGGGGTCGGGGCGTTACAGTTGGTATCAGAGGGAGGTTTAGTACAAACCTTGGAAGCTAGATTTAGATAAACTCTGATTAGAGCACGTAGACCTAAGATGAACTTTGAGGATTAGTATAGAAGAACTTCCTAGAATTTTGGTATTGTAGAGATTTTGTGAGTTTTCCAAGCAATACATCCCTGTCTGGATACGAGCAGGTAGAGGCGGCTCTGGCACAGATGTACCTAGGGGTAAAACCCGAAAACACCGCTTTGAGCTAGACTCGAACGGGAACGGGTGCACGACAACGGGCCTTGCTGCACTCTTGGTTACGACACTCCCGGGGGATATGCTTAGGATAACTCTAATTTTTCCTTACAAATCATTTTGAAGGGATTATGAGTATATACTTCCTCAAAGAAAACATTATTATGATTATGGATTATATCCATAAATAGTTCAATTTATGTTAAGTGTTTTATAAGTATGGGATTATGTATTTTGATTCATAAACTGATCTAGTTTATGCCATTGTTTAGAAATGGCGCCTAGTGGAAGAAATGGAAACCGTATCAATGCACGCACTCCATGTAGGGATTGCCCTCCTGCTCAAGATAATTATAGTGGGGCTGGTGATGCAACTAGTGCTGATCAGCTAATCACCATACTGGGACAACTTACTCGGGTTATGAATAATAACCTTACCCGTATGGAGCACCCTGATCCGTAGCGTGGAGGGTCAATGTTAGATCGATTCATGAGGAAACAACCACCAACGTTCAATGGGAATACAAATCCCTTAGTAGCTGAGCAATGGATATTTTCCCTAGAGAAAATATTTCAGGCTTTGGGGAGCAGTGAATGGGAAAAAGTTATCATGGCAGTTTACCGCCTCACTGGAGATGCTGATCAATGGTGGTCATTGATTCAGAACATGAAGGAAGATGATGAAGTATCAAATATGGAATGGAGGGAGTTCAAAGATCTGTTTTTAGAAAAATACTTCCCTCGCGACCATCGAGCAGATATGGAAAGGCAATTTCTGAGTCTGAGACAGAAGGAGGATGAGAATGTCACAAAGTATGAGGCTAACTTTACAAGGTTAGCGAGGTATGCTGGAGATTATATTCGCAACCCAAGAAGTAAGATTGATCATTTCTTTGATGGGTTAAAACCATTTCTCCGTCGAGCGTTAGTCTCACAATCCTTTTCATCGTACGAAGACATTGTCTCATGTGTTATCAAGACCGAAAAGGAATTCTCTAAGTCTTATGACTTTAAAGCAAAGCAAGAGAAGAAGAGACCTGCTGATCAATCTGGGAATGGAAATAAGGGTATGAAGGGAAAGTTTGAATATCCATCTTGTGGTAAATGCGGGAAGAAACATCCTGGTACTTGCTTGAAGGGAATGGGAGTCTGTTACAAGTGTGGTGAAAAAGGCCACCAAGCTCATGATTGCAAGGGGAAGAAGGAAGCTACCAACGTTCAGTGCTACAATTGCAGGGAGATGGGGCATTATGCAAATGCATGTCCTAAGCGTCAGGAGAACTTATCTCAGAAAAGGCCAAGGGATCAGGGCCAGGCTTATGCTATCACTACTGCTGAGGTAGAAGCTCCGAAAGACGTAGTGGCAGGTAATTTAATGGTTTCCTCAAGTTTAGAAAATTCATTATTTGATTCTGGATCATCGCATTGTTTCATATCTTCCCAGTTTGCTAAGAAAATTAGATATTTCCAATTTGATTTAATAAGGGAGTTGTCAGTTAAAACTCCTAAGGGAAGTATCGTTGCAACAAAGTTTTGTGAATCAGTCCCCATTAGAGCACATAAATTTTCTTTATCTGCTGATTTCAGCGTCATACCTATGATTGAGTTTGATATAATCCTCGGTATGGACTGGCTTTCGGACTATGATGCGAAGATTTATTGTAAGAAGAAAGAGGTTACGATTCTTGATGATAATGATAAGGAGCACCTTATTTTTAGAGCAGAATCGTCACCACCTAATTCTTATTTAGATCCACCCCCAGTAGCTCAACTTAATTCAATTATTGGGGAGGAAGAGAATGAAATAACTGTCGGTGAGGAAAGGAATGTTCAAATAGAGGATGTACCTGTTGTGAAAGAATTTGTAGATGTATTTCCGGAAGATTTACCTGGACATCCTCCAGAACGAGAAGTTGAGTTTTCTATTGATTTGATTCCTGGATCAAGGCCTATATCGAGGACCCCTTATAGAATGGCCACTGTAGAGTTAGTCGAACTAAAGAAACAACTAGAGGAATTGAGTAATAATGGATTTATTCGCCCTAGTGTTTCTCCATGGGGAGCCCCTGTTCTTTTTGTTAAAAACAAAGATGGATCTATGAGGTTATGTATCGACTACAGGGAGATCAATGCTATAACGATAAAGAACAAGTATCCCCTACCTCGTATTGATGATTTATTTGACCAACTGCATGGAGCTCAATACTTTTCAAAGATTGACCTTCGATCTGGATACCATCAGTTGTGTGTGAAGAAGGAAGACATTCCGAAAACAGCATTTCGAACCAGGTACGGGCATTACGAGTTTACTGTAATGCCGTTTGGATTGACTAAGGAACCCTCTGTATTCATGGATCTGATGAATAGAGTTTTCAAGGAGTATCTCGATGAATTTGTGGTGGTATTTATTGATGATATTCTGGTATACTCCAAAACCTACGAAGATCATGAAAATCACTTGCGCATTATCTTGAAGACTCTGAGGAGGCATGAATTATATGGGAAGTTTAGCAAGTGTGAATTCTGGCTTCAGGAGATTTCTTTTCTTGGCCATATTGTCTCTAAAGATGGAATCTCTGTTGATCCTTCTAAGACCAAGGCAATCCAAGAATGGCCAGCACCTACGAGTATAACTGAGGTACGTAGTTTTATTGGTTTGGCAGGTTATTATCGACGTTTCGTCCAGAATTTTGCCCGATTGGCTAACCCATTAATGAAGCTCACACGTAAAGGGGTTAAATTTATTTGGACAAAAGAGTGTGAAGAATTTTTCGAAGAACTGAAGAGAAGATTTGTCAATGCTCCTATATTGACTCTACCATCGGGGAATGATGGGTTCGTTATTTATAGTGATGCATCGAAGAAAGGACTTGGCTGTGTCCTTATGCAGAATGATAGAGTTATTGCCTATGCATCACGACAGTTGAAAATTCATGAACAAAACTATCCTACTCATGATCTCGAGTTAGCAGCAGTGATCATTGCTTTGAAGATATGGAGGCACTACCTCTATGGTGAAAATGTGAGATTTATACTGATCACAAGAGTTTGAAGTATATTTTCTCACAAAAAGAACTCAACATGAGGCAAAGGAGATGGCTTGAATTACTCAAGGATTATGATTGTACGATACACTACCACCCAGGGAAGGAAAACAAGGTGGCAGATGCTTTGAGTAGAAAAGACCATGGAGTTTTGAACAATATGAGAATTGAAAGAGATCCAATTTTCATGGATCTAGTGAAGATGGACATGGGAATAACTAGGGAAGGTGAAACATCAATGATTTTTCAAATGGTTGCCAAACCATCTTTACTAGAAAGGATTAAGAGTTCTCAGACCGATGATGAAGAATTCCAAAAGAAGATTAAAGCTGTGAATGATGGGAGATTGAGAGACTTTGTGTATGAAGATGGAATTTTAAAATTCGGGAAGAGACTTTGTGTTCCCAATATACCTGATCTAAAAAGGGAATTTCTGGATGATGCTCATATTTCAAATTTCTCTATACACCCTGGGAGCACCAAAATGTATAGAGATTTGAAGGAAAATTTTTGGTGGGACAACATGAAGAGGGAGATTGCTGATTTTGTGTCAAGATGTATGGTTTGTCAACAAGTGAAAGCTGGAAGGCAACTGCCTGGAGGAGTCATGCAACCTCTTCCCATACCGGAGTGGAAATGGGACAATGTTACGATGGACTTTGTCATGGGGCTACCAAAGACTCCTAGAAGGAACGATGCAATATGGGTTATTGTTGATCGTCTTACCAAGACAACACATTTTCTTGCTATAAGAGAAGATCTACCCCTGGAACGTCTAGAAAGACTATATATTAATGAAGTTGTGAGACTTCATGGAGTACCCCTATCAATTGTTTCTGATCGTGATCCCCGTTTTACTTCAAGATTCTAGAAAAGTCTTCAGAAATCCCTGGATACTGAACTTCATTTGAGCACTGCTTACCACCCTCAGACAGACGGACAATCAGAACGGACTCTTCAAACCTTAGAAGACATGTTGAGATCTTGCTCACTTGACTTTCAGGGTATTTGGGATCAATATTTACCTTTGGTAGAATTTTCCTATAACAATAGCTTCCATTCGAGTATTCAGATGACACCATATGAAGCGTTATACGGAAAGAGATGTCGTACACCAACCTGTTGGGATGACGTTGGTGAAAGAAAACGTGTAGGCCCAGAACTGGTGGAGGAAATGGTGGAAAAGGTGAAAGTAATCCAAAATCACATCAAATCAGCTCAAAGTAGGCAGAAGAGCTATGCCGATAATCGAAGGAAGGATTTGGAATTTCAAGTCGGTGATCATGTTTTTCTGAAGGTATCTCCGTGGAAGGGAGTCATACGTTTTTGTAAGAAAGGTAAATTGAGTCCCAGGTACATCGGACCTTTCGAAATTCTAGAACGAATTGGGGTTGTAGCTTACCGATTGGCAATGCCGCCAAGTCTCTCCAAAGTTCACGATGTGTTCCACGTATCTCTATTGAGGAAATACATGCCTGATCCGACGCATGTACTCACCTGTGAGGAATTAGAACTGGAACCCGATCTGTCTTATTGCGAAGAGCCCGTCAAGATTCTTGATACGAGAGAACAAGTACTGAGAAACCGGACGACGCGTCTGGTAAAAGTTTTGTGGAGAAACCATAAGATGGAAGAGGCAACGTGGGAACCCGAGAAACTTATGATGAAGAACCACCCGAGTCTTTTTATGCAGTAATACCCTAGAAATTGCGAGGACGCAATTATTTGAAGGAGGGGAGAATGTAACACCCCAAGCTTCTACGGTACGCTTCTCTTTGAATAATGTGATAGCGTGTGTTGTACGCAACACCAAGTTCTAACACACCATAACTAATCAAACTAGCCGTTATGAATAGTAATACCTACTTTTTGAAATTATATATATTTTATATTTGAAAATGGACTTCATTTTTGGATTCGGAATATCGAATTTAGCCTAAGGTGAAATTTTGGTACATTTCGGATAACTTTCATATTTTGATGAATAGTGAAAATTACTAAGTTTTAATTAAAAACAACTTTTTTTAATCAAAATAATTAATAGTGATAAATTATGAATTTGAGTGGTTTTAAAGTATATTTAGAATATATTTTAACCATTTAATATAATTTTGGTCATTGGACATAATTTTACAATTAAACCGAACATAAACGAGTGTCAATCTTTTGATAGTTATTATCTCTTAAAAACACGTTTTTTGTTTTGACAGCGGGAATTAATTTTAAATTAATTTCTGCCACTTCTGTGTTTTGAATTTAGGAAAATGGATTCCATATTTGGAATCAGGATGTTCAAATTGTGTAAATAGGTAACTTTTATTTTTAGACATTTTGAATAATTACTGCGGTAAATATTTTATTTACAGTGGTTAAGGGTAAATCCGGTAAATAAGGGTTAAAAAATAATATTATAATAATACTAAATTACCCTAAAACGTGTCTTAACCCTATTGGTTGATACATGGTCGACCATGGGAATCTTTGGGTCTATTTTGGGACCCCATGGATCCACTTGTAAGTGATAATGACACTTTATTTTAATTAGGTTAAACTGAATACAAAAATGACACAAGCATATATCTTTTAGAAACAAAATTGTTACATAGGGTTATATATGTTTGATTTTAGATTATAAATATTAATTATAAAGCTAAAAATATTTCCTACATAATGATATTTTATTTATAATTTTTAGACATTAAATAATGTATTTTATTTATGACACAATGATGATGCAGTAATTACTATAATAGTGAAAAATTAAAATAATTGATATTATAAATACCCATATAAATATAATATGAAACTTTTAATGAATTAAACTAATTTTATAGGATAATATGATATATTAGAATTTATTTAATTGACTTTGTTCGGAGTAATCAATCTGTTATGAGTTTCACAAAAATCAACTATTGAATAGTGTCAAAATTGACATAAAAGAGTTCTTAAAACAAATATTATATTATTAATTGATATTAAATTCCTAAAAATCTACGGTTCGGCCAAGAGACTTATATCATGATAGGTTAATCATTAATGGACCACTTGGGGGTCTCTTGGATGTATATAGTAAGTTTATTAACCATATTATATAAACATACAAAGAGACATTGTAAAAGTGAAACTAATTAACATAGAGTTAATACTTAAAGATAAGGTTAATATAAGTACCCAAACCTGTCTAAATTCTATTGGTTGAGTGGTTTTCGACCTATCCCCACCTTATCCTTTTAATAATCAACTTTGGAGCCATTAGAAACCGAATATGAATTTATTATAAATTAATATTTCTAACTTTTCCAAGGGTGCCCCTCACCCCTCTTATAAAAGGGCACTCCTCCTTCTCATTTCTTCACACCTTAAAAGCCTTTTAGTTCGGCCACACTCTGCCCAAATACTCTCCCAACATCCCTCAATACAACCTAGAGGCATTATTTTGATCAGAAAGCCAACCTAAGGAGCCCTTTTGATCAAATCAAAAGGAAGAACCCGAAGAAGAGGTAATGATTTCACCACCCTTTTCTAAGTTCATTTCTTCCACTTCTTCTTCATTTTTTCAAACCATTCTAAAATAATAACTCCAGTATCTCACATATACTGTGATGTTATTATAAATATGGTACAAACATATTCAGTATTCTATCCACCCTTTGAATAACATGTCACCATACGTGCGTACGTACGGACTACCGTCTCCACGTCGTGGTGTAATTGTTATTCAATATAATATTATTTGGATGGGTATAATAATGATGTGTAACTCATGTAAATAATAAATATAACATGTTAATGATTCTGTATATATGACATACCATCCATTTATATATTATTTTAATATCAATAGAATGATATTGTCACTCGTGCGTACGTACGGACTACCGTCTCCACGAACGCGATGAGATTCATTCTCCATCGTATCCATTCAAGTATAATTATCATTTGATGATTTAAAAATGAAGTTTAAGGACTAGATATCATTCTGGAT
Organism: Viscum album; assembly: GCA_963277665.1. Taxonomy (NCBI): domain Eukaryota; kingdom Viridiplantae; phylum Streptophyta; class Magnoliopsida; order Santalales; family Viscaceae; genus Viscum; species Viscum album. The sequence continues at coordinate 767,160,442 of OY728150.1, forward strand.
ATGAATAAGATACAACAACCATGGCTTATGTAACAAAACATATAAAAGAAAATGAGTAAGTTAACTCCCGAAACGACGATAATTCTATGATATTATTAACAAATCAATGTTAAAAGATCATATATGATATCATATTATTATATATGATTCTTGTATAATTTAATAACAACTATTTCACCATTATACAGGAGGTTAACCTACCCCAACCATGGAAAAGTACAAGGTAAGGGTTATTTCACAATCTCTTCATTATCCGAGGTTGTTTATATGTAATAATATACTGGGATCTCTTTATCATCCACATCCATGTTTCTTAAAAATGTATTTCAAAACATTTTTACTATTTACTAGAATATGAGTTAAAGTCATTTATACCCTTTTTGACTTTTATAAGTGGTTTATAAAGGAATCTTTCGGTCATTTTCAAAACAAGGTCCTTTTTAACCTTTTCGACAGAATTAAGGTAAGAATGTTTTTTTACTTATACGGCGAGTGCGGCTATTTTCCGCCGTTATAAAATCTTCAAAGCTTCCCTTACAAGCTTATAAGAATATTTTCAAAGAAAATGTTTTATTTTATATGGATCTTAAATTATTTCAAAATAAAAGGAGATATTTCTTTAAAAAGAATTTTGATTTCATCTATGTCAACATCCTTTGATGGATTTTTAAGATTATTTGAAGTTGATTTATTATGATACAAGACTTCTATATTTTATTGAAGGTTTTTTGATATGTTTGACTGTGGATGTGCTATTTTTATACCATTCATAGTTTATGGTGAATGTATTGACATTTCGTATGGTAGTTTTAATACGAATGTTTATGTTATGGTTAAACCTTTTCATATGGGAATGCATTGGACTTAATATGTGACGGGTGGAGCCCGCTATAGCTCCTCGATGCATCGGTAGGTCTCATGAGACAAACTAGTGTCTTGGCACAAGGCCTTGACAAAATCTTATTTGTAGTCTTGGCACGAGGCCTTGGCTATGTGGTTATGATAGTCTGGCATTATGCATTCCAACATTATGAAAGTGGTTATTGATTTTTTCATGTGATTATTCGATTAGTAGAATATCCATGTGAATAAGTAAATGGCATTATTTCATTTTATTTATGCCATACCATGTTGAAAGTTCATATTTAAAAGGCTTTTGTTTTAGTTATACATTGCCTTAAATGTTTATTCTTATTTATGAAAGTTTTCGCTATATTGTTATCCTTACTGGGCATTTGAGCTCACCCATTTTCTATGTTTTATTTTTCCCAGGATGTGAAGAAGTAAGTTATGAATGACCTGCAGGGATTTTATGAGGGGTTAATAGTGTGGATTGTGGAAACATTATGTTGTTGTAGTAGTTTTTTCATTTTATGATGTAATGTAAAACTTATGAATATATCTAGTGTTTCCAAGGCTACTAAAGCAATCGGTCTTTCGAGATTTGATCTTTCTTGTGATCATGCCAATGTTATGTAATAATGCACCGACTCTGGGTAACTGGGGTCGGGGCGTTACAAGACACCCCTGGAATGAAATACCCCACTCCGGAAATGTCCAAAGGAAAAGATATTGTTGAAGAAGTATATAAAACAGCTGGTAATGAAGTAGAGGAAGAGGTTGTTGAAGAAGAAGAAGAAGAAGAAGAAGGAAGTGCTGATCTTGATGACCTAAACAAACACGTAGATGATTATCATGAAAAGGTTGAATCCGCAAAATTACTCACTCCGGGAAAGGGAGCAAAGAAAGAAAGTAGGAAGGATGATGATAAGCAAGAGGAAGAGGAAGAAAAGGTTTTATATGATGAGGAAGAATCCTATGAGAAGCATTATCTTGAAGAAGGAACAAAGAATGATAAAATTTATGAAGACAAACATTTTAAACTATCAGAATGTGAGGAAGAATATCTAGATGAACAACCCATTCCGAAAAAAATAATTGGATGAAAGTGCTCATGGATACACCAATAAAAGATGTCATAAAAAAAAAGAGGTTGGTGGTTATTTTAGAAGAAATTTATTGCAGGTTGAGGAAGAGAAATCTCCAAGAAAGATATCGGATTCGGAGTCATCAGCACATGGTCATGAATTTGTTGTTGAATCTTTGAAAAATATGGTGGGCATCATTCCTATATTTGCAATTATTGACTCCAAATGCTAGATGCTGCAACATAGTCTGAATCAGAAGTCATAATCCTTATCTAAGATGATGGATAAGTGTATAATGATTGAGGCAGACCAGACAAATTTCCTTATCAATTATGATGTACACAAGAAATCATGCAGCAAAATCACTTTGGGGTCTTTGAAAATTGAAGAAGATATGGCTCAGTTTGATAATTTTCATAATGAGGAAAATTATGCTTTTGATACTGAGGATGCAATGATTAAGAATCTTCAGGATTAGCTGATAATTGAATAAAGTTCTCGGAGTCAACAAGTGAAGGAACTCAAGTATAAGGTTAACTCTCTTGCTCTAAATTTTATAAGGGATAGTGATCTCCGGATTGAGCTTGATAAAAGACTTGTAAAGAAAGATGAGTTCTTGAAGATTCAAGATGAGGCCATGAAGGCTTAGGAAGAAGCTTTGAAAGCTCAAGATAAAAGGGTAATATCATTGGAGAGGCAAGCTGAGGAGGATCAAAGAGATTTGAAGAAACTAAAAACCTTATTGAAGAAGATGATCCCGAAGGAAAATAAAGACAAAAAAACCCACTCTGATATTTTGTTGTATTTTCCTTTCCTTGTAAAAATTTTCATAACTCTAATGAAATGTTTTTCTTGGTTTAATCTGGTCTTGTTATGTACTAATGTTTCAGGTACATTATTTTTTTCCATTCCCTTCAATTCAATTTGAAAATCACCAATGGGGAGAAGGAAAAAGAACTACTTAAAAGAGGAGAAGGAAAAATTTAAAATAGAGAAGGAAAATTTTCTAAGTGAAATATCCTTAAATTACGGGGGAGTTTCTCAATACGATGTTTTTCATTCCCATGATAATGAAAACTTCACTTCAAAAATTCAGAATACAATCCTTAGAGTTTCAATGCCTAAGAGGGAGTTAGTTGTATTCACTATCATCCATGAACAAAGGGAGATAAGTTTTAATTTCAACGTCTAATGAAATTTTTCAATGTACTTATATTCTTTTTTGTAAGGTTTTCTGTGCTTTCAAAAAAGGGGGAGATTTTTGATTCGATAAGGTTTTCCTTATGAATATTCCATTCCTTCTTGTTTTGATAATCACAATCACCTTATACTTATGAAAATCGATATTTTACTTCTATAAGGAAAATTTCCTTCCTTAAGGAACATTACCATAACATAGATTTCCTTATACATATCAATATTTTTCTTAAGTGTAAAAATCAGATTCATAACCAAAAACTCGGAATCATATAATGCATAGATATGAAGCATTTTGTATTAGGATCTGATTCTGGATGAGAACTATAATTAAGTTCCACTCCGAATTCTGGATATGAACTGTAATGAAGGTCTACTCCGAATGCAAGATACAAACTCTAATAATGTTTCACTCTGAATTCTGGATAAAGACTCTAATAATGTTCAACTACGAATTATGGACTCCGATATTTTACTAGTTTGACTCAAAACATTTATTAGTTCAATTAAGAACTTTTTTGAGTTCAACACAGAACTTTTATTACTTCAACTCCAAGCATTTATGAGTTCGACTCCGAACTTTTACTAATTCGACTATGAACTTTTAAAAGTTTGACTCTGAACTCTGTAAGTTCCGATTCTTAACTCTTGTGAAACCAGACTCCGAATTTCCTTAGAAATTTAGACTCCATATTTCTATAGAATTCTGGTTCCAAATTCTTATAAAACAGAATCTGAATATCTCTTAATTATAGACTCCAAATTCAATTATGGTTAGACTCTGAAGTTTTATTCGCTTACACATCGAACATTAGTTTTATTTATGCTTACACTCATTTCATTATAAAATAATGTCGTGCTTTCAATTACATATGTTTTTTTATAAAATGATGTCGTCAATTCTATTTCTAACTAACCGTTGGTTTAGTTACACGTGCACAGGTCCCTATGAAATTTATGAAAAATATGACCGTTGGAGGAGGAAGCTGACTGTTGGAAATTTTCTTATAACTAAGAGCTCATTTGAAAGAGCTCAAAATATCTTTGAAAACTTTGATAACAAGTTATTACTTTCCATTGAAGTGAATTCTAGAGAGAGAGGCTCTTATTAACTCTCAATTTTCATGCAGAAAGTCTGAACTACTTGTTCAAAATTGGCCTTGTGCAGATTGCTTCGTGCGATTACGAATGCTGGTGATTACATTTGAGGGCTTCTAGGGATAAGAAAATAGAGGTGCCGAATATCATGAAGTTCGAGGGCTTCCTTGCTGAGGAATACAGAGGTACCAACAACCTTGAAGTTGAGGGCTTGCGGGGATAGAAAGACATAGACTCCCATAATCATATCGAGGGCTTAACCTGGTGTGGGTAAGACAGACTTGCTTGAATGTATAAATCAAGAGAACATTATCCAAGGTTGTTGGATGCCCTTCTCTTTGGGTTAAAAGATTTATATCTTGTTACTTGTAGTTTTACTACTTGTTTTTCCGCTGTAATTTTGAATTGTAAGGAAAGTATAACTCTATTATATTTCCTTACACCTGTAATCTGATTCATTTAGAATCTATACACTTTAAGGTAGAATCTCATATTATAAACTTTAGTTATGTTTTAATTTCCAGATCCATATATCCAGAACCTGTTTTTTGGAATCAATTTCCAGATTTAAGTAAGTGCATAGAACTAGAAGTTTGTAACCTCATAATTTTCCCCAATCATTTAATTGGTGTTAGAGGTGTTGTGAATTATCTTAGTTTAACATTGATAAACTTAGATCTTTCCTTGTTTAAGGAAATTTTTTAATTTTACAATTCACCCCCCCCCTCTTGTATGTATATGGTGCATCTACATCATTATTTCGATCCTACAAATTTTACCTTTAATTACCCTATTTACTTTTAACAATGGAAATTAAAATTTAAATGTTACTATTAAATAAAAATCATTTTCATCTGATTGAACAAAATTGTACTTTATTATTTAAAAAGAGTCCCTCGGATTATTGAAATTAAATTCAAAGAAGCTGTAAAATTACGTTTTATTCAAATTTGTAAATGTCCAAGAAGGTGGGTAAAATTCGGTAAAATGGTCAATAAATTTTAAACATATATTTGTATTAAAAAATATCTCCAATTAATTACGTTGAATTTATATTGATATTATGTTTCTATTTTGACATAAAATAAATTGAAATAAAATAAACAACTATTTAAATAAAACAGTGTTTTCACTATTCATAAAAAATGAATGTTTTTAGAAAAATACCAATAATTCACCCAAAGATAATTTTTATTTTCCAAATTAAAAAATGATGTCTATTTTACCAAATTATATAGATAGATGTTGTATTAATTAATTTAAAGAAAATTTCCATTGTCAAAACTAGAAAGTGGGTTTTTAAGAGTAAACATTATCAAAAGATTGATATGTGTTTATGTTCTATTTAAATGTAAAATTACATATATCGACTTAAATTGGATTAAATGACAAAAATATAATATAATTATACATTAAAATCATTAAAATTTATAATGTAGCACTCTAAATTATATTTATTAAAAACGTTGTTTGCAATTAAAATATATTATTTTCACTAATCATCAAATTATGAATGTTATCAGAAAAACACTTAAAATTTATCCCAAATAAATTATTATGTCCCACTTTTAATGATGATGTTTATTTTGTCATATTGATAATATAAAACTCCAAAATATTGGATTTAAATAGGGTTCTCCATTAAAAGGTTATCAAATTTGATTTTGTGAAAAATTATTCTTTTATCTAAAAAATAGAATATGTTCTTATATTATGTCTATGCAACACATTATATGGATGTTTAAATGATATAGAATATATGAAAATCAAAATTCAGTTAATACTATTCACAACCTTTTTTGAATGGCTGGTTTAGTATGTCGTGGTGCCCTTGATGACGGTGTTGCATGTCATGGAAGCTATTGAATTATATTAATGAAAATATCTTACAATGAAATCATAGAGTGTTACTATAATGACCCATATTTTACATACATTGTTAATATTTAAAAATTGAAGCATACTTATTACAACATATAACAAAACCATGAAGGGACGGTATAGGTATAGTGTCTTTAGAAACTCGGAAACATAAACAACTGGTTCAAAAATCACCAACGTTTTTCCCATTTACTTCATCATATCTAGAGTCCATTTTGGCATATTATACATAATAACCTTCTCCTAGACCTTGGGAAACGAAAACATACAAAAGGGTGAGCTCAAATGCTCAGTAAGGGTAATCAAAAAAAATATTAATCATATCATATTTTTAAGAACATAACATTTTGATAATCTGGTCCTGCAAAAAAAGATCATAATATCTTGACATGAGATCAATAATAATACTGAAATTTAATCCAAATAATCATAACATAAAGCATGAAACTTTGTTTCATACACACATAATCATAGATAATCGTTTCTTATTATTCAAGACTCATTGCCAAGACTATCTTAGCGGACAAATTCCATTTCTAAACTGAGTTCACTCTTCATTTCAGTCCTGTTTCACTGAACCAGATTAACCAGCCATTCCATCCATGTCTATCTCATGTGATATAAATCATTACCTAATGAATTGGAGGTAGATATAGGTCCCACCCATCTCATAATGGAACCATTCTTATGTGTGCCACAAAATCATAAATCATACATCATAGCATAACCCATGTAATAGAAATCGGATTCTTAATCATCTTTCAATCATAACACAATACAAATAAGATAAAAGGACATCATAAAAATAATCTCATCATAACATAATAAAAACAGTGTAAAAATAGGTATAGAAACAAGACCCTATATTATCTTATATGGAAAATAATTTTGATAAAACACTTTAACTCCATTCTTGAGGAAAATATCCTTTCTACTTCAAAAGAATGTTCCTTTCTTAACATGTCATATAATTTTAAACTAAAAGAAGTTGATTAAAAATAAACATGAAAACTTGTAAAGGAAGCATCATGGAAAGAATGTCCTAAAAATACATTAATGTATTATATGTTAAAAAAAATTCTTCTCGAACTATGGCCAGAAAAGTCAAAAATTACCTCGTATGAAAAACGACAAAATATTCCTTCCATATCTTTTACTAAAAACTCACCGAAGGGTAAAATTGGATTTAAAAAATTGTAGGAGGGTATAAATAATAAAACAATATTTAGTAAACATGGATTTGGATGATATATATTCCCCAGTAAATTCTAATGTATAAATAATCTCGGATAAAAATTGAGATTGTGAGATTTTCCCTTACCTTAGTTCTAATTTGCTTCGTAAGTATATGAACCTCCTGTATAATGATTTAAATAATGTCATTAGAATTATTCAATAATCATAATTATTGTTATGATATCATATATTGTCATATTCTTAGATTCTTATCTTATTATTTGTAATATTTCATTGCTACTTGTTATTCGGGTGTTTATTGCTTTTTATGTTCTTATGCGTGTTTTATCGAATAAATTCTTATTCTTCTTTTTAGGTTATAGATACCTAATTTAAAGAATGGTATTATTGTATTATATATATAATATTTAATCATTTAATTCATTTATATAATCATTATTCAATGAAGATCATGTAGAACGAGTCACATCACATCGTGGAGACGATAGGCCGTACGTTCACACGAGCGATGATATCGTTCCCTTGATCGTGGAATTGTATTAGAGTGTATGTATACTATTTCAGAATCAATATCACTTTACAATAATCATATATATTTATTCTAAACACCATTATACCCATCAAAGTAAGGTGGTGGTGGAAAACAGATTACACCACAGCGTGGAGACCGTATTCCGTATGTATGCACGGGCGGTGATTTCATTTTCCGTAGGATGGATAGAAAGTGAATTAGGGTTGTTTTATATTTATAATAACATATCAGTTTATTAGTGATACTGATGTTATTACTTCATAATTAAATAGCTAATAACGAAGAAGTAGAAGAAGAAATAAAGTTGAAACAATCAGTAACAAACAATACCTCTTCTTTGAAGGGACTCTTCTTAACCTTATATTAGGGAACTAAAGATGGTCTTTGAAGAAGACCAGGACCTCTATGATGTTTATAGCGAAGTGTATAAGAGATATTGGCAGGGGTTGGGCGAGCTTGAAGGCTCAATGTGGTGTGAGGAAGAGATGGAGGAGGTTCCCTTTTATTAGGCAGGAGAGGGGAATCTTAAGAAAACTTAAAATATTATTTTATTATAAAGTCATATTTGGTTATTAAAAGATAGAAATTGATTTATTTCTATCCTAAGGTGGGTATGGGTCAAAATCCTCTCATCCAATAGAATTTATACAAGTTTTGGTTTCTATTTTAACCTTATCATTTAGATTTAACTTTAAGTTAAATAATATTACTTTTATGGTGTCTTCTTGTTTTCTTACACTATACGATTAATAAACATACTATAACAAGACAAAGGAACCACACGTGGTTAATTATTAATATATATATCCTTATCTAAGTCATTTGGCTGAACCTTAGATTTTTAGGAATAAAATAACAATTAATAATATAATATGTGTTTTAAAAACTCTTTTATGTCAATTTTGACACTATTTGGTAATTGATTTTTGTGAAAATTATAACAGAATGATTAGTTCAAAAAAAATTAAATAAGTCAATACTAAAATGTAATATTAACCTATATAATTTTTGTAATTCATAAAAATTCTCAGATTACATAAAAAATGTTTTTGTTATTAAACGTTGATTTTAACTATTTTAACTATTCATTAAATAAAATAATATTAAATGTCCTAATCAAATCTAAGTGGGCCTAAATGGTCATATTTTATTCCTAAGGTTTATTTTTTTCTAATTACATTTATCCAATAGAATTAGGACATGTGTTAGGGTAATAATAATATCATTTTGACGCTTAATTACCCTATTTACTTTTAACCGTGGTAAAAAAAGTAAAAAGTTACTATTCACCAAATATTATTTTCATCACATTGAACCACATTTTTTTCCTTGATATTAATTTTGTCTCTCGGAATTTTAAAATTCCACTAATAGAAGCGGTAAAATTAAGTTTTTTGTATATTTGCAAATTTTCCTAGGAGGTGGGTAAAAGACAATGAAAAGATCAATAAAATTTTTATATATCTAAAATTTTTATAAAATGACTACAATGAATTTCATTGAACTTATATAGGTATTATGTATCAATTTTGACCTAAAATAAATTTAAATAAAATAAATAATTATTTAAATAAAATGTTGGTTTATAAATAGTAACCTACTGTTTTGACTATTCATAAAAAATTGATCGTTTTCATAAAAATACCAAAATTTCACCCTAGGATAATTTCGATATTCCAAATACAAAAATGAAGTCCATTTTGAAGGATAAAATTTAAATATTTCAATAATTGGGTATTACTATATATAATGGTTAGTTTTAGTAATACTTTTATAACATATCATGGTTTTGTGAAACTCGGTATTACGTACAACACAAGCTATGGAGGAAGGTCACGATTGCGTGTAAACCATGCCAAGCTAGAGTTGTGTGTAGTTAAAGATTCATTTGATAACATAAAAACAAAATATTTATCATAAAAATCTCGGGTGTTACATTCTACCCCCCTTAAAATGAATTTCTCCCTCGAAAATCGTCACTTGGAAACAAAAAGATGAGGAAACCTCTCCCTTATCATATCCTCAAGCTCCCATATATCTTTTTCTAATTGGTGGTTCCTCCATAAAACTGTCACCAAGTGAGGGGTCTTGTTCTGTAGAATTTTTTTGCTATGATCCAAAATCTCTATCGGATGTTCTTCATAAGAAAGATCTTGCTCTAGGGGAATAACTTCTGAGCTGTGTACATGTGAAGGATATGGTTTGTACATTCTTTGGAGAGAGACACGGAACACATCATGAACTTGACAGAGATTTGGTGGAACTGACAATCGGTAATCTACCTTCCCAATATGATCCAGTATTTTAAAATGACTGATATACTTAGGTCTCAGCATTCCCTTCTTTCCAAATCTTTTTACTCACTTCCAAGGAGATATTCGTAAGAACACTTTATCAACCACTTTAAACTATAGGTCTTTTTTGGGTTATCAACATAACTTTTTTGACTACTATGATCTTTTGTTCTGTGTTGTTGAATAGATAAGACCTTTTCTTCCACCTCATCAACAAAATCATGTCCTAATAGTTTTCTTTCCCCAACTTCATCTCAGCAAGTTGGAGTCCTGCATTTCCTTCCTTAGAGAGCCTCATAAGGAGCCATCTGATTACTGGAATGAAAGCTATTATTATAAGAAAACTCCACCAAAGGTAGGTGTTGATCCCAACATCCTTTGAAATACAAAGAGCAAGCTCTCAACATATCTTCTAGATTTTGAATTATCCTCTCAGACTGACCGTCTGTCTGAGGATGATAAACAGTGCTGAAAATCAACTCTATATCCAGAGTTTGCTGGAGACTTCTCCAAAACCTTGAGGTAAACATCGGATCCCAAGAAGATATAATGGAAAGTGGTACTCCATGAAATCTTACTACTTCCTTTACATATATCCTAGCAAGCTGATCCAGAGAAAAATCCTCTCTAATAGCAATGAAGTGTGTTGAAATTGTATGATGATCAACTATGACCCAGATAGCATTACTGCCTTTGGATGTTTTAGGAAGTCCAGTGACAATTTCCATAGTGATGTTTTCCCATTTACATTCATGTATGGGTAATGGTTGTAACATCCCCTTAGAATTCTGTCTCTCAGCTTTAACTTGCTGACAAACCAAGCATCGAGAGACATATTCAGCAACATCTATTTTCATGACATCCCACCAAAAGTACTCTTTCAGGTCCCTATACATCTCCATGCTTCCAGGATGAATAAATAATAAAGAACTATGGGCCTCATCCAGTAGCTCATTCATTAATTCTGGGATGGGAGGAACACCAACCCGATTTCTGAACTTTATTATCCCATCACAATCAATGTTGAATTCAAGAACATTTCTCACCTTGTTTTGAAACTCTACATCTTCTTTATGTGTCTCTTTAATCTTCACATGTATATATGGTTGAACATTCATTTGCGAAAGATAATATTTTACCAAGTCCCTTATAATTCCAAGATCCATCCTTTGTAAATCAATAAATATTGGATCTTTTGTGATCCTCATTATGGATAAGCTACCACGGTCTTGTCGACTTAATGAATCTATCACCTTGTTTGCTTTCCCATGGGGTTAATGAATTGAGAAGTCGTAATCCTTAATCAACTGCAACCAAATTATTTGGCACATATTCAGCTCCTTTTGTGTGAAAATATTCATTAAACATTTATGATCAGAATAAATACAACACATTTCACCATTAAGATAATGCCACCAAATCATTAATGAAAAGATAACAGCAGCTAACTCCAAATCATGAGTTGGGTAATTTTTCTCATGGTTTTTCAACTGTCATGAGACATAAGCTATCACCATATCATTTTTCATAAGAACACACCACAACCCCATCTTGGATACAAAACTATTGATCACAAACCTTTCTCCACTACAAGGATGTGTGAGTACAGGTGCACTGGATAACCTTCTTTTCAACTCCTTGAAATTCTCTTCACATTCTTCCGTCCACACGACCATAACTCCTTTTCGAGTCAACCTGGTGAGTGGATTACATAATCGTGAAAACCCATTAAAAAACATCAAAAATATCCAGCAAAACTAGGAAAACATCGTATCTCTGTTACTGTTGTTGGTCTCGACCACCTTTCAATAACCTCAGTTTTTCCTGGATCCACAAATATCCCCTCTTTTGAGATTATGTGACCCAAAAATGCAACTTTTTGAATCCAAAATTCACACTTGGTAAATTTGGGATAAATCTTCTCCTTTCTCAAGGTCTTCAATAAAATTCTCCAGTGATCTTTATATTCTTCCTTGATCATTGAATAGACAAGAATATCGTCTATAATGACTACCACAAAGTGATCAATATAGTCTCTAAAGACTCTATTCATTATATCCATGAATAATAACAGGGGCATTAGTAAAACCAAATGGCATCACTATGAATTCATAGTGTCCATACCTTGTACGGAAAGCTATCATTGGTATATCCTCGCTTTGACCCTTAATTGATGATACCCTAAATGAAGATCAATCTTGGAAAATTATTGAGCTCCACATAGTTGGTCAAATAAGTCATCTATGCGGGGGAGAGGATATTTGTTCTTGATAGTGATTTTGTTAAGTTCTCGATAATCAATACGGAGTCTCATTGATCCATCTTTCTTCTTAACAAACAGAACAGGTGCCCCCAAGGTGATTCACTATGGAGTATGAATCCCTTATCGTGATTCACTTGGAGTTGCTTCTTCAATTCCTGCAACTCAATTGGGGCCATTCTATAAGGTGTCTTTGAAATGTTCATAGCACCTAGTATGAGTTCTATTGAAATCTCAACATAACGTTTCGGTGGAAGACCTGGAAATTCCTCCCTTAAGACATCATCAAACTTCCTTACAACAGACATATTCCTAATCATGTGGTTCACACCAACCATTTGAGATAAATATCCTTCATTTAGAGGAATCAATACCCATAAGATGGAATAAATTTCGCCTGGAAGGTTATGTTCACCCTTGCATCAATAGACGATCATAGATTGATCTGGAATATGAAATGTGGCTTCCCTTATTTGGAAATTGATATGAGATCCATATAAATAAATGCAATCCATGCCAAGAACCACATAAAATTCCACTATAGAAAGGATAACAAGATTTGCAGGAAGCACTCTCCCACAAACTTCAATCAGAGAAGAATTATAATCTTTTGATGCGACTATTGTGCCATTAGGGGTTGTCATAGCTAAATCAACATCTAATTGTTGAGGTAATACGTCGATACCCTTATAAAATTCTTCAGAAATAAAAGAGTGGGTGGATCCAGAATCAAATAAAACATTTTCTACTTTAGAGTGGATGGTAAGTGTACCTTTCACCACTTTGTTATCGTACACCACATCGCTGATAGAAATTTCATGTGACTTTCCTTTTTCTTTATCCTTAAGAGTTTGTTGATGTCAATCATCATCAACAACCCTTGGATTAGGGCATTGATTAGCATAATGCCCCATTTCCTTGCACTTATAACATTGAAGTGTAGGAGGTGAACTCTATGTAGCCTTTTGTTTTTTCACATCACTAGACATCTTGTTCCCATCATTAAGGCATTAAAATTCCTAATGACCATCCTTTCCACATTTGAAACATTTACTTGTCCATTTAAGACAACTCCCTCCATGTTTCTTTTCACACATTCAGAATAAGGGAAAACTAATATTCTTTTCATTGTGCTCTTTAGATTTCCTATGAATTCCATTTTACTCTTCTTATCAAACCCGTATGACTGATGGGTTACTCCAATCTCCATCTCAACTTTCAGAGCACATCGAATGGTTTACTCATAGCTATTGAAGTCCCTTACGGCTAACGCCCTTCGAAGACTTGGTTTTAAGCCACTATAGAATCAATCGATCATACTCTCAGGTATGTTAATAATCCTTGAAGCATACAAGGGAAGTACTTATTGAAAAATAAGTTCATGAACTTGTCCCATTCCATGTACTCAATTACATCTCTTGGCCTCGTATTATTGATAAGATCCTACCATTGATCAATTTCGCCTTCCAAAAACTATACTACTAAAAGGAATTTAACATGTTCAAGACATTGAAGAACTGAAAATAACTTTTTAGTAGTACTGATCCATTGTTCAGCAACTAATGGATCAGTAGACCCGCTGAATGAGGGTGGACGCTGCCTAATGAAGGATTAAATAGAATATTGCTCCTTCCATTGCTCATTTGGATGTCCTGCTTGATTCATAGCTTGAGAATGCTGTGTGACCATGGATACAATATTTTTCATTCCATATCCCCTAACGTTTGGTTACTAAGGGGGACAATAATTGCATTTCCCGTCACATTCAGAATTAACACGGGTCCTTCGGGTTCCAGCCGTTGACTAAAACCAAGCAGAATAGTGTGAGAAATACTAATTATAATAGGAAAACAACATAATCCAGAATAAAATTTCACGCTTTAGGTCTTATAATAGGTTATTAATAGCCATTTATAAAACACTATGATCGTGTTCTATGTTTAGACTTATCCTTTGGGTTCTTACTAAGGCTTTCACATCCTAGTTTCCAAAGGTTGACTATACCTTTCCTTTGATACGAACTATAACAACCCATACATTACATACATTTTTAATAAATCAAAATTGAAGCATACTTATTACAACATATAAAAAAACCATGAATGGACCATATAGGTATAGTGTCTTTAGAAACTGTGAAACATAAACAACTGGTTCCAAAATCATCTACGTTGTCTCCTATTTATTTCATCATATCTATAGTCCCTTTTGGAATATTCTACTTAACACCCTTCTTCCAGACCTGGGGAACAGAAAACATACAAAATGATGAGCTCAAATGATTAGTAAGGGTAAACAAAATAAATATTAATCATATCATATTCTTAAGAACATAACATTTTGAAAATCTTGTCAAGCAAAAAAGATCATAATATCATGACATGGGATCAATCATAATTGTGAAATTTAATCCAAGTACTCATATCTTAAAACATTAAACTTTTTTTCATAAACACATAATCATATATAAACATTTCTTATTAGTTAAGACTCATTGCCAAGATTATCTTAGTGGACAAAGTCCATTTCGGAACCGAGTTCACTCCTCGTATCAGTCAGGTTTCACTAAACCGGATTAACCAGCCGTTTCATCCATGTCTATCTCATGAGATATAAATCTTTACCCAATTCATTGGAGGGAGATAAAGGTCCCACCCATCTCATAATGAATCTATTCTTATGTGTTCCACAAAATCATAAATCATACATCATAGCATAACCGATGTAAAAAAATCAGATTTTTAATCATCATGTCATCATAAAAAACCCATATAATATAAAAGGAAATCATAAAAATAATCCCATCATAACATAATCAAAACAATTTTAAAATAGGTATAGAAATAGAACCCTATTTTATCGTAGATGGAAAATAATTTTTATAAAACATTTGAACTCCATTATTGAGGAAAATATACTTTCTACTTCAAAAACATTTTTCTTTCTTAACATGTCATATAATTTTAAACTAAAAAAAGTTTATTAAAAATAAACATGAAAACTTTTAAATTAAGGTTCATGGAAATAATGTTCTAAAAATACATTCATGCTGTATAAGCTAACAAAAACATTCTTCTCGTACTTTGGCCGGAAAAGTCAAAAAGTACCTCGTACGAAAAAAGAAAAATGATTACTTCCATATCTTTTAAGAAAAAATCACCGAAGGGTAAAATTGGATTTAAAAAATTGTAGGAGGATATAAATAATATTAAATATTGAGTAAACATGGATGTGGATGATAAATTTTCCCCAGTAAATTCTGAAGTATAAACAATCTCAGATAAAAATTGAGACTGCGAGATTTTCCCTTACATTAGGTCTGATTTTCTTCGTAAGTGTCTAAACCTCTAGTATAATGATTTAAATAATGTCATTGAATTATTCCAAAATTATACATATTGTAATGATATCATATATGGTCATATTATTTGATTCTTAGCTTCTTATTAGTAATATTTCATTAATTTTTGTTATTCAGGTGTTTATGGTTTTTTTTGTTCTTATGCGTGTTTTGTCGAATAAATTCTTATTCTTATTTTTAGGTTATAGATACCGCATTTCCAGAATTTTATTAGCGTAATATATATCATATTTATTTTTTAATTCATTTATATAATCATTATGAAATGAAGATCATGTAGAATGAGTCGCATCACATCGTGGAGACGGTAGGTCGTACGTATGCACAAGCGATGATCTCGTTCCCATGATTGTGGAATTATATTTGAGTGTATTTATACTATTTCAGAGTAAATATAACTTTAAAATAATCATATATAGTTATTCTCTCCACCATTATACCCATCCAAGTAAGGTGGTGGTGGAAAACAGATTACACCACGATGTGGAGACGGTATTCCGTACGTACGCACGGGCGGTGATTTCATATTCCGTAGGAAGAATAGATTGTGAATTAGGTTGTTTCATATTTATAATAACATATCAGTATATGAGTGATACTGATGTTATTACATCATAATGAAACAACTAAATAATAAGAAGAATAAGAAGAAATAAATTTGAAAAAATCGGTAACAGACATTACATCTTCTTTGAAGCGCCTCTTCTTAACCTCCTCTTAGGGAACTATATATGGTCTTTGAAGAAGACCAGGACCTCTAGAATGTTTCTAGGGAACAGGAGAATATAAATTGTCTGGGTTTGTCTGAGCATTAAGGCTCAATGTGGTGTGAGGAATAGAGGGAGGATTTTCCTTTTTATAAAGGAGGAGAGGGGCACCTTAGGAAAACTGAAAATATTGTTTTATTATAAAGACATATTCGGTTTTTGATATCTCCAACTTGATTTATTTCGAAGTTAATGCGGGGAGGGGTCTAAACCCTCTCATCCAATATAATTTAGACAAGTTTAAGAGATTATTTTATCTTTATCATGTAGATTTAACTTTAAGATAAATAATTTTACTTTTACCGTGTATTCTTATTTTCTTACACTATAAGGTTAATAAACTTACTATAACAAGACAAACGAACCCCATGTGGTTCATTATTAATATATATATCCTTATATAAGTCATTTTACCTATCCTTAGATTTTTAGGAATTATGTAACAGTTAATAATATAATATTTGTTTTATTAACTATTTTATCCCAATTTTGACACTATTTGGTAATTGATTTTTGTGAAAATCATAACAGAATGATTAGTTTGAAAAAAATTTAATTAAGTCAATAAAAACATGTCATATTAACCCAGAAATTTTTTTTAATTCATAAAAAGTCTCAAATTACAATTATTGCAGTATTTATAACATCAATTATGTTAATATTTCATTAATAAGATAATTACTTCTTCATCATTGTGTCATAAATAAATTAAATTATTTAATGTATAAAAATTATAAATAAAAAACCATTAAGTAGAATTTTTTTTTATATTTCTAATTAATATTTATAGTCGAATTTATCTTATGTATAACCCTATATTAAAAATTTTTACTTATTAAACTTTGATTTTAACTATTTTAACTATTCTTTAAATAAAATAATATTATATGTCCTAATCTTATCCATGTGGGCCTAAATGGTCATATTTTATTCATATGGTTGTTTTTGGTCAAATTACACTAATCCAATATAATTATGACATGTGTTAGGGTAATAATAAAATCATTTTTACCCTTAATTACCCTATTTAGTTTTAACCGTGGTTAAAAAAGTAAAAAGTTACTATTCACAAAAAATTATTTTCATCCCATTGAACCAGATTATAGTCCTTGATATTAACCATGTCTCTCAGATTTTTGAAATTCCACTCACAAAAGTGGTAAAATTAATTTTTATGTCAATTTCCAAATTCTCTTAGGAGGTGGGTAAAAGACGGTGAAAAGTTCAATAAAATTTATATATATATAAAATTATTATAAAATTACTCCAACGAATTACTTTGAACATATATAGGTATTATGTATCAATTTTGACCTAAAATAAATTTAAATAAAATCACTAATTATTTAAATAAAAATTCGGGTTTTAAATAGTAAACCAGTGTTTTCACTATTAATCAAAAATCGAATGTTTTCAAAAAAATACCAAACTAGTGTTGTGTGTAGTGAAATATTACTTTGATAACATAAAAACAAAATATTTCTCATAATAATCGTGGGTGTAATAGTTACATTCTTCACCCATTTGGAAATATCATCCTCATAACTTTAAAATTAGGCTTGGGAATATCATTGATTGTCCCTCATTGGAAAAACTGTCAACAAAACTGTCACCATAAAAGATAGAAAGAGATGTAAAATGGTCACCTGAGATAACCCACACTATGATTTAATGTTAGAAAACATTGATGTGGAAGATAAACTAAGTTTCATGTTATAATGTAGTGTGATAGAAAACATGATCAGAAGATGGTTAAGAACAATAAAACCACAAAATTGAGATGGGTTAAACTATAATTAGATTCCCAGTAAAAAAATTAGACAGACAATGTTTTTTTGTTTTTTGTTCCATTTCATATAGTTGAGGAATTTATTTCTGAGATTGGATAAGAACATAAAGATAAATCCATAGTTTTTATGTATAGTTTCATCCATTACTATATTTCCACCAATAACTCTTCATTTCTACAAATGATCAGTATTCAAGATGACTTTGTCACACCTGAAGCATTAGAATCAACATCTAGAGAATCACATAATCTGTAAAGGATAAATAATATATTTCCCTTATCTTTAGAGATTATACAAAACCAAATGTTTCGTATAAGATAAGATTATCCCAGAAATGGATAAACCTTTATAGAAAGAAATAGTAATCTTAATTTCCAAAATTAAACAAACAATACCCAATGATCAATAAATACTATTCAATAAATAATTGTCTTTAAAATATTTCAATATAATCCAAAATAAAATTAAATCTCAATAATCAAAATCATATAATCAGATATATTTTTATAGTAAATCATAACATTTTTCTTCAAATAACATCAATTACTATTAAAGTCTCATTCATAAATGTAATTAACTAAATCACATATTCTCTATGAAAGGTTAATCATTTCCATTAATTACCTGAATCATTATAAAAAACATAGATTCTTCCAAAATAAAATAATCCACCATTACATCTCAGATGATATCCAATAGTATTATACTTTTATTAAGCATATAGTGTACCCAATGGAGAAAATTTCTTCCAAAGTAAAATTTATCACTTAATCACCAAATCTTTTTCCTATACCATGTATATTCATTTAATAAAACCTAAGACCCCAAATCAACTTATTATTGATCAATAAAATAATATAACTAAAAAGAATTAGTCACCCTAACCAAGGAAATCACGTAGTCCAGTGGTAGGTAATAAATCCCAATCGCACTTTGGTTTTGGGTTTGATTCCCACATCTTTGTCAGATGTGATGGGTTGTCACACGGTCTGCGTGTTGCACTTTTTCAAAACCTTTATTTTTTAACTATCCCAAAATGAGATAAATTCCTCAAAACTACCATACCAAAATTTAACAACTATTTTTATCTCATACATCACATTTTCATCCCAAATGTTAATAACCTATAAATTAATCAAATTCAAGGGTCATTTAAACCCAAATGGACCTTTATTACTATATAAAAAAATAAAAATATAACTCTTCCTCAAATTTCATTTTCACATAACAAACTGCACGGTTACACATTCATGAAAAATTTATTCCAAATTAATCCCATAAACAAAGATCATTAATAAATTTCGACATTTCTCCATCCATTTATGTCCATAATGGAACTTCCTTGACCTAATGGTTATCCAATAGAATAGGGCATTGAATTGGGAAATTCATAGGTCACCTACATTTACAGAACATTACTGTAAATGGATACATTGGATCATTTTTATTTTCTTCTATAGTACTCTTCATTTTCCCTCAGTAATTATTTACTTTATGTCCTTCCTTCCCACACATAAATAATTTCTATGTTCCATTGAGACACTTTACTAGGTGTCTCCTTCCACGTTTACGACATGATGGAAATTGAGATTTATTTTCTCCATCGTCTCCATTTCTGGAGCTCTTATCATTCTCCACCTTTCTATTCTTTCATAAGATTGGGATTTGGTTAATGTATATATTGTTGATCATTTTTTTGGAAACCTTCTTTGGCATGAACTCTATATATTTTATGCCTATCTATATTCCATTTTAGTTTCTCATCCCCACCATCATGCCAACATTGTACATCATGTTCATTGTTACTATGACTTCTGTGGAATCCGCTGATTTACTAAAACTAGAAATCATAGTTTGAGTAATAATAGTCATAAAATAATTTAGAGAATATCATGAGACATTATTTTAAAACTAAAACAAATTAATATTATCCAAGGTTATTTATTCTCATTTTATATGAAAATCCTTCCAATTGGTTTGAAATGAAAATGTGAATTATCCTAATCATATCCCCTGAGAGTGTCGTAACCAAGAGTGTAACATGGACCGTTGTCATGGACAAGTTCCCATTCGAGTCTAGCTCAATGTTGTGTTTTTGGGTTTTACCCCTAGGTACATCTATTCCAGAGCCGCCTATACCTGCTCATATCCAGATATGAATTTATTTCTTGGAATACCGACATAATATTTACATTAAAAGGTTTTTTGGATATTCTTCAATAATATTTTCAAATGCTATCTTAGGATATTGTTTTATAATCATAGTATTTCTAAATGTATCTTCGAAGGTTTGTACTAAACATCCGCTGATACCAACATTAACACCCCGACCCTAGTTACCAAGAGTTGGTGCATTATTACATAACATTTCTGTGATCACAATAGATCATATCTCGAATGAACGATTAGTTTAGTTGCCTCAGAAGTACTATATACATACATAAGTGTTACATTACATCATGAAATGTAAAAACAACAATAATGTGTCCCCTTTGAACACACTCATATCCCTTAACCTATTCATATAGGCTAATCTAAATATAATTCTCTGCCTCTTGGAAAATATAAAACACATAAATGGGTGATATCATATGATAATTAATGATAAAAATATATAAGAGACTATAATAAATAATAATAAACATTTAAGTAAATGTGTAAGACTAAAACACAATCCTTTTAAACAAAAACATCAGCATATTATGGAAAAGATAAATCAAAGAATTACACTCACTTATTTACACAGATATTATATAAATCGAATAATCACAAATAATATCGATAGATAATTTCATTATGATGAAATATATAATGTTGGATAACATAACCACATAGTCATGGCCTCGTGCCAAGATGACAAATAATATTTTTTCAATGCTTTGTGCCAAGACAATAGTTAATATCATGCGACCTATCGATGCATCAAGGATCTATAGCATGATCCACCCATCACATAATATGTCTAATGCATTCCTCATATGAAAATGTTGAAACATAACATACACATTTTTATCAAATATAGCATACGAAATATTAATAATTTAACCGTAAACCATGAATCGTATAAAAATAACTCATCAATAGTCAAACATATCACAAAACCTTCAATAAAATACGGATTATAGTATTATAATAAATCAAAATCTATCAGGAATAATGACGGTTATTTACATAGATGAAAGTAATATTTAAAACTATTTGAGTGAAATACCACCATTTTCTTGAAAACATAAAAAGGTCACACTATTTAACCAGAAGTTTTTTAAAAGTGATTTTTAATCAAACTTTCCCATAGAACTTTGAAAATTTTGAAGGTAATTTTCATTTTAAATCATTCATATCCATATAAAAAATTCCTTAAAAATAAAATTCAAAACATGGATATTAATGAGAAAGATTAAGAATAATAAGACTTTAAAACTTTTAAAATGATATTTATGTTTGAGTTCTAAACCAAATGATAGATGATTGAATAAAAATAATTGATTTAATAAAAACTCTATAATTTGATGAAAATAATGGGATTCATAATATACTATGTTAGAGTATAGTATTTACACAATATAAAATTGAATTGGCATATAACAACCAAGAAGACTCAATGGAATGTAAATTGAGATAAAATCCTTTATAAATACCATATCTTTATGATAAGTATAAATCAATGACATAATAATGAGTTAAAAATTAAAATACACTTAATATTATTTTATATTCTGTGTAAATAAATCATAGGACATTCGCACATATTATTTTAAAAACAACACCAATGACTTGGATGTCTAACTCAATGAATGTAAATTGTGTTATGATAACTCTTATCATGTTCATATCGATGAAATGAGTATTTATAAATGGATTCATTATGTGTATAGAAAATTATATCCACACAAAGGGGAGTTTAAATAACTACATAAATAAATTAATTGTGATTTCACACATAATATTGGAGTATAATAATCAATTATGTTTGCATAAAACCCAATGAGTGGAAACCAAAATCATAAGTTTACTGAACGATTTGGTTACATATGAATCAAACACCCAATGAAATTAGGATAATACAATGAATATTTAAATAAACATAAGTTATTTTTTATTACACAAAGAATACAATCGTGGGAAGTACACACACCACACAAAAAGAAATAATGAAAATATAACAAGAATCCAACGGGAATAAAAAAGTGAGATAAAACCCCATTACCTTGTAATTTTCCATAGTAGAGGGTAGTTTAACCTTTAATATAATGGTGAAATCATTGTTATTAAATATAAAATAACCACATACATAAATATGATATCATATATGATTTTCTAATATTACATAGTTAATGATATTTTAGTAGTATCATTGTTTTGGTTGTCAATTGATTCGTTTTCATTTATATATTTTGTTATGTAAGTCATGTTTTTATGAATATGATGTATTTTATTCATATCCAGAATTATATTACGTTCTTTAAAAATATTTTTATTCATAATATGAAAATTATTCATGAATTGGTAAGATGAGGAATAAATCTTATCATGTTCGAGGAGACAGTAGTCTGTACGTATGCACGAGTGATAATATCAATATACTGATGGAGAAGTAGAATCAAATTGAATGTTGTATAATATATAAATAATAATTAACATGTTATTTTAATTATTTAAATCCATTATATTCATTATTATAATAATCCAAATAATGAAGTGTTGGATAAAATACCACACCACGACGTGGAGAGGGTATGGTGTATGTACGAAAATATGGTGACTTTTTCATTCATTGTATAGATAGAATAATGAATATGGTTGTACAATATTTATAATAACATCAAGTATGTGGAAGTAACTTGAGTTCTTATTCTGGTATGGAAATAACAATGAAAGAGGATGTGGAAGAAGAAAAGATGTT
Source organism: Viscum album (assembly GCA_963277665.1). Lineage (NCBI taxonomy): Eukaryota > Viridiplantae > Streptophyta > Magnoliopsida > Santalales > Viscaceae > Viscum > Viscum album. The sequence continues at coordinate 767,183,650 of OY728150.1, forward strand.
TGAAAGAGCTGATCAAATAATTACCTCTTCTTCAGGTCATTCTTTTTGATTTGATCAAAAGGGCTCCATAGGATGGATTTCTGATCAAACTAAGGAATCATGGATGATGTGAGTGTAGTTTTTAGGATATTTTATTAGGTTTTGGCCATGAAAAATGGATTTGGATTTTTTATTTTGAGAGAATGGGAAGTACCATTTTATAGGAGAGGTGAGGGTCACATTTGAGAAATCTTGATATATTATTTTATTGTAGCATAGTTTTCAATTTATAATGTCTCCAAAAGAATTTATTTAATTTCTAAGGTATTTATGGGTCTCAAAACATTCAACCAATTGGTTTCAGAAAGGTTTAGGTCACCATATTAACCTTATTGCTTAGATTTAACTCTTTGTTAAATAGTTTAGTATTTACCATGTATTTTTGTATTATTATAATAAATGGTTAACATAATTACTATAAAAAAGATAATAAAACCCCCAAGAGTTTCATTAATGACATATATATCACTATATGGTTCGTTTTTTCCTATCCATTTATTTTTAGAATTATTATATCATTTAATAATTTAATAGTTTTGAAAAAAATTCATTTATGTCAATTTTTACACTATTTAGTTTGTGGTTTTAATGAAAGTAATGAATACTTGATTACTTGGAACCAAAGAAATTAAATCAATACTAACATGTCGTATTATCCTATAAAATTATTTTAATGCATCAAAAGACTCAATATACATTTATTTGTATATTTATAATATAAATTATTTTATTCATTCATTAATAAGAAAGTTATTGAATCATCATTGTGTCATAAATAAATTTAATTATTTAATGACTAAAAGTTATAAATAAAATAACATTATGTTTTAAATATATTTATCTTTCTAATTAATATTTATAGTCAAATTTATCTCATGTATAGCCCAATATAAAAAACGGTTTAGTTATTAAACATTGAATTTAACAATTTTAACTCTTTAGTAAATAAAATAATAATAAATGTCCTCATAGAAAAAAAGTGGATCAAAAGGATAATAATTTATTCCTGATTTTAATTTTTGTCGATATACACTTATCCAATAGAATTATTACAGGTTTTAGTGTAATTATAATATCATTTTTACCTTTAATTACCATATTTACTTATAACCCTTGTAAATAAAATTGAGAAGTTACTATTCCACAAAAATTATTTTCATCCCATTAAACCCCATTTTACTTTCTGATTTCAACCGTATATCTCTGATTTTTTAAATTCAATTCACAGAAGTGGTAAAATTATGATTTATGAAAATTTTCAAATGTTCCTAGAAGGTGGGTAAAAGACGTTAAAAAGTTCAATAAAATTTTATACATATAATTTTATAATAAAATTAATCCAATGAATTACATTGAAATTATCTTGGTATTATGTATCTATTTTGACTTAAAATAAATTGAAATAAAATATATAATTATTTACATAAAATGTACGTTTTAAATAATAGATCATTGTTATTTACGATTCATCAAAAAATGAATGTTTTTAGAAAAATACAAAAAAATTCACTGAAATGTCAATTTTTATTTTTTAATTACAAAAATAATATGTACATTACAAAATTAAAAACATATATGTAGTTTTAATTTATTTGAAAAAAATATTCCGATTGTCAAAACTAGAAAGGAGGTTTTTGAGGAGTAAAATTTATGAAAAGATTGATATGTGTTTATATCCTATTTAAATGTGAAATTACATTTAATGACCAAAATTGGATTAAATGTCAAAAATATAATCATATTATAATTAAAAAAAATAAAATGTATAATTCAGCATTCTATATTATTTTTATTATAAAAATATTTTAAATTAAAATTTAGTATTTTTCATTATTCATCAAAATATGAATGTTATCAGAAATACATCGAAAAATTATCCAAAATAAATTTTTATGTCCCACTGATAAAGAAGAAGTTTGTTTTTAAAAATTGAATATATAAATATTTCAAATTTTTTACTTAAAAAGGTATTTACATTAAAATGTTTTAAAATTTCATTTTTATTAAAATAATTCTTTTATCTGAAAAATTGAACGGCCAGTTTGGTAAGTTGTGGTGTACTCGAACTCGTTGATGCCTATCTTGAAAGCGATTTCATTACATTAAATAAAGAAAATTACTGTGAAATTTTGGGGTGTTACATAAATTCACTTCCAAAAATCCCCACCACCATACTAATTGATTCATCCATTATGGAGGAAATAAATTTAAGGAATCCCATCGGTGGAAACTAGAATTAGTTTCCCAAATAAGAGGTAACATCCTTACCTAAAATTATTTTCTTCATTTTCATTCTACAATACATAAAATATTCATATTTCAGGAATAAATAATATCCTAGATATCCAATATATATTGATATGTTTTTAAGATTATTTTTAACCAAACATATACACACTTCTATATAATTGGTAACGACGTTACCATTCTAATATATGGAGAACTACCGCCTCACGAAACGATGTTGTTCAATTTTCCTTTATCGCCTATCATGGTTACGAATAATGAAGAAAATAATATTTTTAAAATATATATATGATAACTATGATTTTTTATCCTTATTTAATTATTATATAAGACATACCTTCATTCGTTCCATTTTTTGTAAATATAATAATATTGTTTGAGGAAGTGTCCACTACCGCCTCCTCATAGAGACATGATTCATTCAAAAAATACATAGAATGTATTAAGGATTGTTTTATTGAAGTTATATGATATATAAATCTTAATAATTCATATATAACTATATTATATATTTACCTATTTAGTTTACATTATTACATTATATTTTAAAAAGAAAAACAAAAACAACATTCATGTGTATGTATGGCCTACAATCAACATAAACAGTGTATTGTAATTCATGTTTATAATTTCTATAAATTATTATGAAAACATATATAATATATATAAATTATATTAACAATATGGTATACATTCAGGAAGTCATTATAAAGTATGAGGTTGAGAATATAACAAATTAGTACACATGAAAAAACAAAGCAGATATTATCTGAAAGCAAAACCATAACATAGAATTATTAATATAGGGTAATATATTTTCATAATAAAATGATATAAACTATTAGATATAATAATATTTTCTTTTAAATAATTATAATAATTTTATATTCATTATATAATATTTTTTTATGAGTATGAAGATATTTAAGACATAAGGTAATGGAATTTCACCTCAGTTTTTATTTCTATTAGATTAATGCCATATTCACCACTTGATTATTTTGTGTGGTGTATATAATTTAAATTAATATATTACATGAATAATCTAATTAATTTTATGGTTATTAACATGTCCATTTTATGATATTTCTTTCATGGGGTTTATCCTTGAAAAGTTTCCAAATTGATAATGAAATTTTCCGAAATTTTCCTTCTTTGAGACACATGCCATGTTATGGACCTACATTTTTCTAAGATGTGAATATACTAGAATTTGACATGATATGTCATGAATAATATTATTTTAATGATATTATTCCTTCATTAAATTTCATTATTTTAATTTTATTATAATTCAAATTTACCAAAGTGGTAACAATTTATTGTTATAATCTATTCATTTTTTGAGATTGTTTATGATTTTCCTCCATTCTTAAAATATTGGGATCCATATCTAAATAAATTTCAGGAATATTCTTCTCATATAATTATTAATTATATATTCCTTTATTAGTAATATTTTTACAATATTTGGTACATAATATGATAAATAATGTATTTTTAAGAATGTTTGATCTTTCCTCTCTCTTCTTCCGGAAATATGTATTCCTTCGAAGAATATTTTCTAAAAACATTTTCAGGATTTATTTAAATGTTCTTAATGGTAATCAAGTTGACTATATTGATCCACTAAGGGCTGATGGGTAATCCCAATACCTTATAAGTAAGTGACTATGAATTGGGATGGTGGTGTGTCACTCCCAGTAGGTGGAGTCACCATGATGATGGAAATGGGGAAACATGATCAAACATGGGATGATGGGGAAACCTGATCCACTATGGGAATATTAAGAAGCTTGATACCTTATAATAAAATGACAATTACTGGGATGGTGGTGCATCCCGTTAAGTATGTGCAATCCAAATGAAGTTCTCTAAAAATTCCAAGTAATATTTCTTGACTTATTGGGAGTGATATTATATGTTTATGTGTATTCCACAATTTAATATCTCACTCATATGTTATTTTTTCATGGGATTTTATCTTGATTTACTTTTTATTCATGACATATGAACAACATATATTTTTTACATGATTCATTTTGATAATTTTTTTGTTATCATTGTATGATCATCAACTGTTATGATCATATTTTCATACCATATTACTTATTGTTATACTTAAATATCTCATTTTTTTAAAATTACTAAGAATATGTCCTCACACATTTTTATGTTTCCTTAATAAGGTTATAAAGATATATTTATTGTATTATATGTCTAACAAGTATATTAGTCTTTGGGTACCATGTGGGTGATAATGTATCTCACTCATCAACTTATGGTTTCGTTTACAGGTTTCCAAGGAATTGTACTAATAAAATAGTTGGGATTCAATTTTCGAATATTTTACGTATTCTACAAATATTTTTAAATTCATACGTATGTTTATATGGGTTTTGTTATAATATATGGTAAAATGTATATTAATACTCAAAACAATTTCTGTATGTTTGAAAACATAAGGAAATTCATCAGGATCAACTATTACAATAGACAAAAAACTCTAGATCATTGGGCATGAATATCATGCATACTATTAAAATACATTATTCTTTTTATGTTAGACATTTTTCATCAAATTTTCCTTGAAGAATGAAAAATCAATATAATTATAGAGATTATAAAATGTCAAAATATCCTAAATGAAATGTGTAAAAAATATGAATCCTAATCAAATTGAAAGGATAGAATGTTCTCTATATCAAAATTTAGATACTTTTCAATAAAGATGATGAAGAATTTGAATGTGAAGAAGTATATGAAAACATAAAATATTTTTCTTGTGAATATTATTTTATTAAAAAAGTGTTTCAAGAAACTTTCCTCATTGATTACAGATATGTTGATGAAGAATAATAATATCAGTTTTAATTTTTAATAAGGAGAGAAAGTTGAATGAGTGTCTTATAATGATTGTAATACATGAATGATAAATAAAATATTTATTAAGTAAAATCCTATAGAAAAAATTAATAATATATTCATAAAGAAGAATATAATTTTTTAAATGATATAGATTATATAAATATTTTAATTAGAGATAAATTAAATCAATTTCGATCATGTAGATAAATTTATTGAAAGGTATTAAGAGTTAGAACATAGTCAATAAAAAAAATTTATATGACTAATGAATGTCAAATTAACAAAACTCAATTAAAAATGATGGATAATGTTATAAGATGTGATAACCAATATAGAATCAGTAATAGTCACCCTGAAATGTTGAATGTGATGGTGGAACTATTCAAAATATTAATAAAATAGATAATATCATATATGTATCCAAAATCAATAATGATACAATTTTTGAATCTTTTATCATTTACATGTCTTTAAATTTTTTTAAACAACTACTGATTCTATTATGGCTGAAATGTTGTTTATAAAAATGAATAATGATTCATTTGATAAAAGACACATTACAATGAAACCGTGTTCTGATGATGAATCTATGAAATTTTATGGACAGAATGTTTAGAATTGTAGACATTATTGAAGTTACCACGTAAAATATTATTTCTGTAGATAATAGATTTATTGTGGTAAGTCTTTACATATAAAATATTTGTTCATATTAAACCTGCAACATTTAAAAAATATATGGAGAAATGTAGACATTGATTAATGGGTAGTCACATCCACCAATATGAAACTCTGATAAATTTGGTGTGAAAATTTAAAATATACTCCTACCTCGAGAAACTATTTTTTGATATATGAGAACATTATTAAGAAAAATCTAACTGATGTATTATAATTATCTATGCACTAAATAATCATTTAGATAACATCTTAGAAGTCTAATATGAATAATGTAGAAGGAATAGAAAAAAGAACATGTTATTTAAATTTATCATGAAGAAACAAATATAGAACATCATATGATTTTTTTATAGTTCGTTTAACTCACCCATGACATTAAAATTTGAATATGTTGAAGAATGTGATTGAATTTAAGTATGTTAAAGAGAAATTTGTAACAGAAGATGCACTCAAAATTAATGGTGTTAGAGCATCCATCAGTGGGAAAGAAAAGTGAAAGTCCTGTAAGATCATTTTTACTGATGGGATGAAATAAAATATGTTATGCATTTCTCAAATTGTTCATATTGTTAATAAATATATTTTCATGATTTATTCTATTTTTTGAATAATATATGATGGGAACTTTTCCAATGGAAATGATCTTATGGGAATATTTTACCTTTTTGTTAGGATGAATGTGCATGCTATTATAGAATTAAAAAAGAAAATCATGGTTTGTGTAAATAGTAAGGGAATCTGTGTCAAAATAATATAACCGTATAAACAATAAATAATATTATTCATCATATTAATTACATTATAATAATAATATATAATTGTTCCTCTAATTTTCAGAAATTCAATATTACAAACTCAATACATAAGAATTTCGAAATTCTTCTTACTCAACCCCCAGATCTAATAAATTCAAATATTTGTTTGATGATAAGTGAAAAGTAATTATGAAATGATAATTACATTTATACTTTTATTTATTTATTTATTATCATAAAAATAATTATGTATTCTAAACATAAATCATTGGATCTCACAATACTAATGAGTATTAATATATGTGATGATAAAAAATTTCAATATTCGGTGAAGAAATTATAATCTAATAATAGCAGTGAATATAAAAAGAAGTGTTTTGTGAGTATACAGAAAACATGAAATTTATCATGGGTTTTTTATATACCGCAAAGATTATATAAAATTATTTTTATTGAATGAATTAAAATAATTATTTTTTAAAATTGGATAAAAATATTAATCTGGCATGACACATCTCATTATTTTTTAGGAATGATTTGTGTACATCAGTTCATTTTTACAATTTATGCTTTTATTGACTGAAATTTAATATTATATAATACAAAATTTTATACAATTAATCTTAATGATTAAATTTCCTAATCAAGTTTTAAATTCACAAAATTATAAAATTAAATGATGAAAATCATGGGTAATTTGATTAGATTTGTTTTAATTGAATATTTATTGGATATTATCATAATAGTAGACGATATAAATTTTCTAATAAAGAATATAAAAATACAATTGACTAGATAATTGTAAATTTTATTGAAAAATATATTAAGAATGAGTCATAACCATTATAATATGTGTATTCTAAGGATATATATTGACTATAGTAGAGCAATGTGATAATGTTCATTGAAATGAATAATCTAACATAGCTAATTTTAGTATTGAGAGAAAACTCCATACATCTCATACTATATTTAGAAATTAGGTTTTTGTTAAAATAATCCTTGGTTATAAACAATAATAGTTTCATAGTATATTTATATCAAGGATAATATAACATATGCCCCTATATTAAAATGTTTTATCAATAAATGATTACAAATAATCAGATCATCAATAGTGGATCGATTCTATCATTAATGAAATGGGTCAAATTGAGAATAGTAAAACAGGTGACAATTTTTTGAGACCAAATAATTAATTTTTCTTATCACAATGAAGGTGTCTCAGAAAAAGCTGAACAAACATGGTTATGTGATAAAAACCAATATAGTACAAATATGTAATGGTAACTCACTTTTTTAAGTCAGTTATTTTTATAAGAAATTTTGTAAAATATTATAATATGAAAATATATAATGATTTCATTATATGATTAAAAAAGATGTAATAATATTTTATAGTATTTTTAATGTTATATTTATTAATTTAGGACCTGTGGAAAATTATTATATTAAAATCTATGTGGTTACACGATTAAGAAAGATGAAAGTTGTTTCTGTAAGTATAATATGGTTTTGTACTCATTGAGTAATTATTTGAGAAGTTAGTATTTGAAATTAGATAATTTCATAATGAAATTTAACATAATGAAATTAATGTTTAATTTTTCCTATATATGAAACATAAAAATCGATTTTATTAAATAGCCATGTTTTATATACTACAATATTACATGTTATCAATGAATACAAATTACATTATTAAAACATCTGATTGATGATCATAATGGTTTAGTTACATTGGAACAATGGGAACATAAATAATGTATTCTAATGTGAACTACATATTCCCATTAATTTTGTAAAACATTCTTCCCCTCATATAATCATCATAAATAATTCCTTTGTTTATAACCTGGTGAAAGGTAATATAAGAGGGGGTGATCATAGATTAATATCATTGGTAAACTAAGTATATCGTTAATCATGATATGTACAAATGTGTATGATAACATGAGTATAATATTTGAAAACCATACCCTGTGTATTAATGATCATATTCCTAAGTCGTGGTATAGTGATTAGTAATTTATAAGACCAAACTCCTAAGCTAATCAACGAACTTGACCCTTTAGAGCATAACATTGAAATAAGAAATATATTTATGTCATACAAAAAAACATGGAAAATAAATTCAATAGTAGTCAAGGATCAAAACCCTGAATATCATACTAGAATGGGTACACTCCTGAAACCATTATAGTAGTCAATGACCACTCCCAATAACGTCAGATTAGACACAGTACCTAACTAAACAAGGTTTACTCCTGTTCAATTCCTATTTATCATGTGATATATATATATATATATATATATTTTGGGTTATATAGGTCCCACATATCTCATAATGATAATCAAACATTTGTGTGAGACAGGATCAATCAAATTCATTGTATCATAACCCATGACCTGAAATGGTAATCATAAAAATTTCATCATATCAAATCTTATAGAAGACATGCATGATTTATAAAAATTTCATGAAGTCATAAATGTGTTATCTCTTATAATAAGTGGGTTTCAATGATTTTATTAATGTAATTAATTCTGTTTTGAAAAAATTACTATTTTAAAAACCCACATTTTATATTTTTTTATCATTAAATAATTTTAAATATGTAGTATTTTCCATTTTGTGAACTCATTATTGTACTAAAAATATGGGTTTCAGAAGCTTTTAATCATGTACAACCCATCCAACATAATATGGTTTCATATGAATATACTCATCATTAACATAAACCATTTAGATACAGAATAAGATGTATATCTCTGAATTGTATCCCCTGTATGGCTTAAAAAACATCCTGAGATGTCATCATTAATTGAAAATGATTTTTTAATGTCAATAACATGTTTATTTTGTGGAGGAAAAAAATTCATTGAAAATAATTTTTGAAAAATAGTAATTGAATATTTTTTTAGAAAAATAATTCAATGAAAATATATAAATTATTCATTAAATCATTGTGAGATCATAATGATTGAAAACTAGATAAAATATGTACATAATAAAATAATGATTCTTGTCACATTTTCGGTAAAATACAAGGATAATTTTTTAGATAATTAAATAAGGATTATTTTAAAATATTTTTCAAAAATTATTACATTTGTAAAATTTTAATTAGTAATTAATTTCAAAAAAAATTTGTAATGTTTTTAATATTTTTGAAGTAATTATTGAATTGGAAGAGGAAGGGTTCATTAAAGAATATAATATTATTCAAAAAAACATATTCAAAAAGATTTAAGTATGAAATAGGGGGAAATGGTACTAATACATTAAAATTTCTTGAATCACCAGAGGATATCAATGGTAATGAAAACTCTTGAGTGGTTGATAATATGATTTCATAATTATAGACGAAATAAAAAAATTACACATAAACATTAATATTGTAACATACAACCAATAATACATATATATCATTGAATAATAATCATGTTGAAAAAATTAAATTAAATAAAACAATAAAAACCCAATAAAATTATTATAATGGTTATATAACATGTAAATGTGGAGTTCTATAACATACACAAAATAAAATAGTGCCAAATTATCATATATCCCAATGAAAAATTGAAACTATAAATATGTTAATGATTTTTTAATTAATGAAAAATAAACCCCATGAAAGTTAGATTCTAAAATTTATATGTAAATATATATAATTTTAATTATAAAAATAAGAAGTTAATTTAATTTATTGTAATAAAACATTATAAAAGAAACATGCGGTGAATATGGCATTTATATCAAAAAAAATAATTGAGAAGAAAGTCCATTACCATAATTAATGAATTCTTCAATACATGAAAAAACAACTATATAATTAATATAATTTTATTGTAAAAATATTATAGAACCATAATTTTATATATTATACCAAATAGGATATCAGAATGACCTTTATTACATTTTTTTTTAACAATTCCAGTTTTCAGCCACATTTCGTGTAATAACACTATTGTTTTTCATGTCTATTTTGATTAGTTATAAATTGTGATATTTAATTGATCATTGAGTAATAATATATAAAATTTTAGGATTGACATATGTATAATATATATTCACTGTATATGTTTTTAGAGTAATCCATTCAATTTTGAGATAGAAATTTAAATACACTGTTAATAATGATGGTAGGTAGTATATTATCATGAACATTGTTTTTTTGGATGATTGAAAAAAATGATATATTAACATTAAATAATCCTTTTTATTCCATAAATATTACATTTAATTTTCAAAGACATCCTTATTATCTTCCATGTAATGCGTGAATGAATCACAACATTTCACGAGGTTGTTGTATTCTATAAACAGAAATGGCATTCTTCTATTCCCATAGAATGTAATATAAGAATGTTATTGTGATGTAATAATTAAAGAAGAAAAAATAGCCTTAAATCGTATATAAATAATATATTCCTCAATGTGTTTAGTTTTTAGATGTGTTAATGGAAAAATGAATATCCTCGGTTTGTGAGGTTCTAGTCCTCCGTTAACATGAATGATGTTTTCATAACCCATTTGATAGAAGTGTATATATATACTGGTCATAAAAAAATTTAAAAAATATCAATATAATGAATATTCTGATGTTATTATTTTACCATGGTTTAATAAGAAAAAAATTGTTGGATAAATGAATAAAATAAAAATTCTCTTTGAAGAATGTTACCTCTTCTGCAGGGTTTTGTTATTCGGATAGAACCACTAATATCCTAGAATTGGATTTTTTTTTTCATAATATATAGATTCTCTGATTGTATATGGGAATTAAATAATATATTTCGTTAGGTATTGGTTGAACCAAATGGTTTTGGAATTGCGATGTGGAGTAAATAAGGGGTAGCCGTTTATTGTGACGTCAGTTATATACATGAAATTATTTAAATAAAAAATGTGTACCCACATTCCTCACATGACAAAAGTTTATAAAATTGAAATGTTTAAATAATTATACATGAAAAGGATGCAATATTTCAAACCAATTTCTATTTATTTATTTTTAAAACTTAACGTTTTTGTTTAACCCCAATAAAAACCATTTGTACCATGATGGTGTAAAAAAAATATTGTTTATTATTATTTTTTAAAAATATTGTAGCATCCTTACACAAAAATCCTATAGCTGATGATATTATAAAATTTTATCGTAATATTATCCAAGTAAATCACACCCTATAAGAAAAAATATTTTAGTATTTTAGTTATACTAGATACATACACATGTCTTGTATTACAAATGAATACAAAAACTTATCACATAATATTATTATATTAATGGATAAAAAAATTATTCCATGTATTAGATCAATTCATATCATTATTTTTACACCTCAGGGAATCCTGGTTAGAGGAAATAACATCATTTTTATTTGGGATGCTCATTGAGGTTATGTACACCAAATGAAATAATGAAATCAATGAGAATAATAATTATATCATTGTAAATAACTGATCCCACATGCCATATAAAATAATCTATAAAGGAAGTTCATAAACAATAGTAAAATTTAATTAAAAGAAAATATATTCCATTTAAATAACTAAATAAGAAATAATTAATATAAAAAACTATGAAACTAAAAAGAAATTCCATTTAACCAATAAATTGAGAATGGAATGAACCCAAAGACTTTTTATTTTGAAAATATCATTGATAAAAATAATAAAAATTAATAATTTAAATGACTAATTATTAGATGTCATAGTTACCATTAACAACATATTTTTAACATCAAGACTATTTACAAGATAGATTAACATACTATTTTCAAGACCTTTCGCAAGAGAGCATAAATATATTGGTAAAGACTCATCTATTCCCCATGGAAACAAACTCGATGTGTTATTTACACTAATTTCATCTCATTATTCTAACGATTAATTGAAAGGCTTGTATTAAATAGTCCCCAACCTATGTGAGTCATTTCCAAATAATTCATCATATATCAAATAATAGATTTATTTTAAAAACCATGTGAATTATAAATATATTTACTGACTAAAGGATATTTATTTAACAATATATTCCTAGTAAATATAATAATACTCAATGTATTAAATATATAAAAAATTGACATATAGTTAAGGAAATGAACATATAACTGATAAATTATGTGCATAATTAGGGGAAATTCAATGATCATTGATCATAAGAAATAGAATATATCAAGGGGAATAATAATGGAATCATGGATGTGATTGTCAATACCATATCGGTTTATGTTAATCATAAACCATCCAATAAAATAACAAGGATTTTATCAATAAAATATATCCTATGTGGAGTAAATATAATTTTTTTATACATTTATTAATTAAAATACAAATAAAAATCTTTTAAATAAATCTAGAGAAAAATTTCCTTTTTTTATTATAAAAATTGAAAATAACATTCACAATCACTTTTGAAAAAAAAATCTTCAAAAAGTATCCTTTTAATATTGTAAAGGAATCATCAAATAAATTATTGTGTTTAAATATATACATAATGAATAAGGTGAAATAAACATTCATTTTTCAATGTAAAAATGTATGATCATATTCATGTTCTCCAAACAATAAGACAAATAATTTGAAAAAATTTAAAAGATAAAATGGATTAAATGAATTCAGATATTTAATTTTGAAGAGTTAAAAAACATTTTTGATTTTATTTTTATAAAAAATATTTTTAGAAGGTAACATGTTCTCCATGTAGAATTTAAATGAAGTCGGGTTTTCTTGACAAAATTTTCTAAATCAATTTTTTTACAGATGTCTAGAAAATTTGTGTAATTATTTGAAATAGGGAATGAATATGAATAGGATAAATAAATTATATGTTTTATTAATCAATGGTCATATAAGTTCCAATAATTTAATTTCAGTAATAAACAATCTCTATTAGAATGATATTGTAATATAAAACCTTAAAATTTTTATAACGATTAAGTAGGAATTATTTAAAATAAGGATTATATGTATAATCTAAAATTAAAACTAAAATAAGATTAAATAAAAAATATAAAAATTTAATGTAATAATACACATAATAAAACAATATTAATAGAAATGAGGGAGTAATATAACCCAATTTATAATAATTTGGTTATGTAATTCCATTTTATGTTGGTAATTTTTAGTTCATATCCCCATAGATGAAATAATTGAAATTGAAACTAATAATAACATAAGGAATCAATTATTCATGATATTAAAAGTAAATTTTTTTTAATTACATCATATATGTGAAATTATGTGCCCAATGATAATGAATTAGTCAATAAATTTAAATTGAGGAAATGTAAATTACTCCTTTGTAACTTTAGAATTATAATCCCAAAAAATAATTATCATTAAATAAATTTATAATTACCATGAAAATAAATATATTCATGATATAATATAAAATTTTGATAGTATATACACAAAAAAATGAAATATGTGGGGATAATAATATATGCCTCTCAAAAGGAAATTTTTAAAGAAATCGCTTTTCTTTTATTTTCATTTTTGTGAAAGTCGAATAATATTCTATATAATGGTTTGAATATTGTCACTAACATATAATTGAACTATATGAATAATTATAATATCCAATATTATCTTCATATATTATCCTATTACACCTTTTTTTAATAATCATTAATTATTTTCACTATTTCTTGTTTTAATTGCCTAGTTTTTTTTGTATATTTGGACTTGTTAATTTTCTCCTCCTATATAATTCATGATTACATAATCCCAATAATTTAAAAAAATAATTTAATTATCATATATAATCGATATATATATATTTATAATAATTCATATTCATTATATATAGTAAATGAAATACATTGTACATGTAGAAGGCAGGTCGTACGTACACATGAACGCTACTTCCATTAATTTTTTGTATTTACATATTAATATATATATATATATATCCAAAAATATATTTATGTTATATATATCACATTATTGGTTTAACAAAATCCCCTAATACATTACATAAATAGTATCAATTAACCACATTATTTTGTGGAAGCGTTAATCGAAACGTATACCAATGATATTATTGTATCACCAAAAAATGGAACCCAAGAAGGTATGTGTTATAAGAGAATTATAGAAGAATAGATAAATTATTAATATCATAAATTACATAAAAAAACTATAAATCCTTAATTATTCCAACCATGAATGGTGGTAAATGGAATAACAAATGACATCGATTATTGGGGTGGAAGTCCTCCATAAACACGAACATTGATTTCATATCCCATTTGATTGATTTGTGTGAATGTGGTACTCAAAATCATTGAATAATAAAATTTCATTATATTTATGATACTAATATTATTATATAAAAATGTTATAAAATTTATTTAATGGGATTATAAGTAAATGAAACATAATTTATCATTGAAGAATGTTACCTCTTATTCAGGTAACACAGTTTGGTTTAAACAAAAATACCTAATTTGATGTATTTATTTCCAATATAAATCTTCTATGTGGGGGTGAGGGATGTTGATATTTTATTTGGGAATTTTTTTTGTGATTAAAATATCTTTAGTGGTGTGAATAAGTGGGAGATGTGATTGGATTTTTATAGTGGATGTGGAGTTTTAGTATTGTAAATTTTTTGAAATAGAATTACACCTCAGTTTTTTGTATGTCTTGTTGATCCAAAATGAATCATTCTTGAACCATGTGAGGACAGTTTCGAAATATTAATGCCCAATGGATTTTAAAAAAATAGGTCCTTTTGGTTATCTAGCTTATGTATTAGTCCTTTGTGAAGGTAAATTTTCTCCTCATGAATATAATTAATTTTAATAACATTCAGTAATATGTTTTCTAAAAAACAATGTTTACCAAATTAGGCATTATTAATCATTTTCATTCAAAATATGAAATCCTTTTTTCAAAATTTCTTACACATAAATTAAATAATTTAATTTAAAATTAATCCCATAGATGAGTAGAAAACACAGTTTTTAAGGAAAAAAATTCAAAATTTAGCTATTTTTTTATACAATTTCGTTGTGAAGTTGAATAAAATGAAATAAATTAGAAAAATACAGTTACAATTTATCTAACAAAAAATTAAAACATATAAAATATATAATTTATCATTATAGATAGTTGATATGAACAAAATAAATTTCTTGAATTAATATTCCATTTTTTTCATTATTCATCAAAAAAATTATTTCTCATGGATAAATACAAAAAACTCACATGTAACCAAATTTTGATAATTATATTTAAAATAAAATTATTATTTTTTAACTTTAATAATTTTTAATAATATATAAAATTTATTTAATGGTTTAAATTAGATTAATGGATTTAAACATTTTCTATTTAATCTTGAAATAAATAAAAAATATAATTTGTCCATATAAATAAATAAATAAACAATTATTTCAAATAAAATTCAATATTTTTCTCTATTCATAAAAAATGATAATTTGTTGAAACATAAAAAAATTCAATAAGTATTTTTTTAAGTTTCTATTTAAAATATAAAAATTATTTTGACATATAAATTCATGAAATTTCAAAAAAAAGTATTTAAAATAGGTTATCAATTAAAAGGAGTTTAATATTCCGTTATAAAAATATATGTTTTATTCATAAAATTGGGGTTTTTCATATATTATGCCTATAAAATAAATTGATGGATTAAAAACCATTTTATTGTACAATATATATATATATATATATATATTACATTAGTATCACATAATAATTATAAATAATTTATTTTATTAGGATAAAATCATTATGGTCCGAAATATAGTTTTCTTCAAAAACATCACCTTTATTATCAATTGGTACTTATATTTAATTCTAATTAATTAAAAAATGATGAATCCATCCTTATATTTTCATAATTTAGATAATCATATTAATAACCATCAAATGAATGTATAGATTATATCTTAATATAATAAATAATAATTTTTTAATGATATAATTTTGTTTGGTAAAACCTGATCCTACAATAATTCAAGTCATTAAAGAACATTGTTATTGCATGTAACATTAGATAACTCAGTGTTTCATTTATTAAAATATATAGAATAAATTAATTTATAATATTAAATATACTGTAATTTCATTGAATGTTATATTCCTTTATATGCTTGGTGTTGTTTTTCACACTTGACATTAAATACAATGTTATTATTTTAGATTTTGTGGGTGTTACATTTTCCCCACCATAATTGAATTGTTTCTTCACAATTGAAACCTGGTCTTGGAAATTATGATACTTATATATGAAAAAAACATTATTTTTTTAAAACCCACATTATAAATATGGTTAATAACACTTCTTCATATAAATAGAGAAAGTAAAGTAAAATTGTTATGTAATTTTTCTAGTAAATGAATATTGGTGGGAAATGGAAATATGGATATAGAAAAAAATCAATAAATAATTTTTAAAAGTAGAGTTCTACAAAACATGTGAGATAAAATATATTGGCCAAAAAACCATAAACCAGTGGTCTGAGTAAAGGTCATTGATATAATCAAAAGTTTTGATAATGGGACAACATTATTTTAAAAACAATTTTTTCCCAAATCAAGATAATTTATTTCACACTCTAAGAATATAAGAAAATTTATTTCTCTATACGTAAAATATTTTCCTTTGATTAAGCCTTGAACTATTTCAACATCATCTATTAACACAAGATTATTCACTTATTAATGTAATATATTAATCTTTAAAAAAAATTCAATGAGCAACTACAACCATTTTATAAATTGTTGAAATTTACAAAATATTATTATCCTAAAATTTAGAAAAACGGTCACTGAATTTGAAAATTGAACATATCAAATAACATAAAGTTCCTTTTAATTATCACAAACCAAAAATGGTAATATAGTAATTTCATAAATTTCCAAAAATCATATTTAAAGCATGCACACTTCATATTCATTAAATAGAATATACATTATCAGATATATTCATTAAATATAATAATGATGAAAACTCCATTATGGATATTATAATATAATATTTCAATAAATAATTATTTAGTTCCAAGGTAGTCATCACATACTCAATATAAATTTCCAATCCAGTGATTTTTAATCCAAACATAATTTCTTTAACATTAGGAAAATATTTAGACATTTCATTCCAGTAACCATAAATTATTTTAAAATGGTTTACATTCTACAGAATCATTTTTCATGGAATCATTCATCAAATTATATCAAATATTTAATTAAAATTTATTTAATTATTATTCTTTAATGTTACATAAATTATAAGTTGAGAACAATATCAATAAAATAATTTTACAACATATTTTATTGAACTAAATACAAAATCATATTAATCACACCACTTCATTTGTTTCAATTATAAAAATTTATCAGCATCCCTTGTATTATTAAATGTTATTTTTTATTTGACAATTGGGGTATTAATTTTCAAATAAACCCATTTCCATGAAATTATAACATTGAGTAGATTCATTTTCATTATTTCCTTTTAATTATTTTTCCTAGTTACCCTTTTCTCCACACATATAAAAATAATAACAATCCCTTCACCCATTTAACTGGATGTTTCAATCCACAGTGATCACATGTGTGAAAATGTTTCTATACCTTCCCCTTTTTCATTGAAGAAGTACATTTTTCCTTGTTCTCAAATTTATTATAATTTAATATATTTCCCATTTTTATTTTTATTTAAGACAATTCATTCTCCATCCTGATGGAACATAAAAGTCATTCATCATATGATGAAACGTTTTTTGATACCATTATCCATAGAATATATGGATTATGACCTTAAAATATGTTTTCAATATTGAGTAATGTGTTGAGTATGAAACATTAATCATACCTTAATAACCTTATAATTATTTCTTCACACTCTGCAAAACATTCTTCTCTTTTTTTATTAAAACATGTAACATAATGTTCACCTTAGATTTTATTTTCATATGTTATATATTTTTTAAATTATATATCCTTAATGTTAGAACCACCTAGAATTTGTAGATTGTATTTTTTTTCAATGAGTTTCAATGGATATCAATTATGTCCAAAATTAATGAAGGAACTATCCCACATAAAATGAAGAATGTAAACCAGATGTTGGTTTATATTGATATTAAGATTTATATATATGTATTAGGAGTGAAACACTGTCTAAAATAGATAAGGATGGACAAAGTGTTCTTAGAAAGTAGTAAAAGAAAAGTAGAAGAAGTGGATATAGAGGAGTTTTGGAAAGGTGGTTTGGAATTTTATATTTTTAAAGACATAGTTTAACAATAAGTAAATATTTTATGACTTTACCAACAAAAATAAGGGGCTATCCATGGAGACCTGCTGATGTCCCCACATCAAGAACATAGAGGAATATAATGGTCAACCACGTTAGAGGGAAGCCCTCTATGCCGGCTTGTAGAAGGATGGGTGTGTGTGGTCCATGTATTAGCCCACACGGGCCGCACAGTGGTGACCCCATACAGTGTGGGCACTTGGAGCATCCTGAAGAGCAGAGTGGATTTTAAGAGTGCACTCGTAGGGTGAACATGTTACAGGGGAGGTACCATGGAGGGATGAGTAATCTGAACAACTACTGCTACATCTTGGTTGATAAACTGCAAGGAAGCATCGTGGTGTTTCTTATGTGGGACAAGGTTTTACAAAAGTGAATTTAATCATGTTCATCCATGTGATCTCGCTGAAGATCCTAGCCACACATTGCATTCCACATACAATGATATAATCTAAGCCACTCATCATCCCCATGCCACATGTGGTTGAATCAGAGTCGTCTAATCTTCGATCAAGGGTCTCCTACAACCTCTCTCCACCTGACGAGAACGAGTGCATCGGAGAAGATATAGAACCTCCAAAATTGAGTATCCAACCATTATAGTAGATAAAACCCACTGTATGAGAATCATCTAATCAACACGATACCATATATGCATATAAGTTTGCATGAATGCATCGAAATAAGTAAGAATGAGTGTTGGACCAGGAAAATAATTTTGTTGGAGTTCGTGCTGTGTCGAGAGCTCAAGGAGATGATATCTTCATGCATACCTATTCGCATACACCTAAGGAGGATTACAACATTAAATCAGAAACTAATAAGAAACATGGTGTAGTTCACGACCATGATTTGATGATTTCAAAACCACAGTTTTCATACAATATCTCGAGGATTTAAGATTTTGAAAGATATAATCTCTTGATATAAGAAGTGACTCACTGATTATATATGTGCTACAACTCCCTAGACTTTGAGATATCTTCTATAGAGATATAGAGTTTCTCGGATCTTAAAATTCGATAAGGGGCATGCATGATTCGTGAACTGTTCTGGGTTCTTGATGTCTATCCTATGTAGTAATCTAGTTTGCAAAGAAGTGGACAACGTACCACATCAGTATTTGTGGGGGATAGAGACCCGCAAATTGACCTAGTTTAGGTAAGGGAGTTACCATGGATTATTTTAGGTTTGTGAGGAAATGGTACCACATACAATTTTGGTTTTGCAGAGAGGATGTCCCGCAAACCAACAAAACCTCATACAACATGGTACGCGAAAGAGGTCTGCACTTCATGTTAATGGAAAGCCCTTACATCCTTAGCGTAAAGAGGAGTTGTGAACCACCCTGGTTTGTGAAGGAGGCTTGAAAATATTTTAAAAGAAGAACACCGTACCATTGGGGTGAAAACAAAGGGGAAAATAATAAACACCATAATAAATATGTGGTAGTGAATGTGTTTAAAGAACTATTGGGGATCACATACATGATGCACATGAAAATCATATGAATGATTTAAGACACCGAAATGTGAAATGCTAAACCAAACAGTGGACTATCCCCGTTCTATTTATGAAGAAGATTCAGGAATAAATATATACCTGCCACAAAGAATTTTGTTGAAATAAATATGTCATTGGGTGAGAACTTGAGAAGAAGACAGATGAATGTGCATAAATACATGAATTCTTCATTTGAATAAAATAAAGGTAGAATGTGTGTGCAATTGTGAAAAAATAATAACTAAAAGGTGCAGACAATTTTTATTATTTCATGCGTTTGTGAAGACATTTAAGGAATGATCCAAAACCACGGGTTCACGTGTGATGAAAAAAAGATAGATTAGAGTTTATTTAAAGAATACATGCATGAAATCATGAATACATGTGATGAAGGGAGAAGAAAGGAAGATTTTGATGTTACCTAGGGATTTTCGTTTCAGTGTTTGAACACGAACAAAATAATTTGTGATTTTGGAATAGAAGAATAAGAAGACTTAGTACATGTGGTTGTTGCACTGAATAAGTATATTGAACATTAAAGAGCATCAACTATGGACCATGATGCATGTAATGTCTCATGCTGAACAAGAGACACATACATCAATGTCTATCCATTGAAGGGTCATTCACGTCCATAAACAATGTGTGACCTCACCAAGGTAGTGATCTAGGGGGAGTCTATTTAAGTGATTCGAAAGAAGTAGTGAGTTATCCCTAAGAATTTTTAAAGAAAGTGTGATACAAATGGAGTGAATGTACCTGAACCTTGTAATCCACACCTTTTGGAGAAATAGTGGAATTAGGTACGGAAAAAATCCTTCCATCTAATGCTTTATAGAAGTATCCCTTAGTGATGAACCATTTAAAAATGATGTGTTGTCATTTTTCATTTGAATGTTTTAATTAATGCACATATCCATCATATAGGGTTAATTAATTTCCTACCAACATGGGAAAAAGATCCAATAAATGATAGAAAATGATGAAACTCTGATACACCACACCCACATTGGGTGACCTAGGGTACTTTGATTAGAATCAGAGAAAAAGGTTTATGCATGTTGGATACCCCACAATAATTATATTCAGAAGAGGACATGAATTTTGGTTCCTGAGACAACAATAAAAATAAGTCTTGATGAATGTTCAATTATCTCCAAGAAAAAAATCATTACCCAATAAGACCATGATGAAAATGAAAAAGAAAGAGAAGAATAAATTGTATAAGTCTCTCATGAACAAAGACGATGTAGTGCTTGGTTCTTTATGCCCTTCCTATAATGATGATATTCCAGGCATGGAATAAAAATATCTGGTGGATCAGGTTTCTACTAGATGAAAGGAAGACACTTATATCACATGTTTATTGGATCCAAGGTTGTTTGTTGATAATAATGAAGTTTATTTTGTGTTTTTTGAACATCTGCATACAGTTGACCTGGGATTTTGCAATGAATGAGTTCATATGATTGGAGATGAATGTATAATTGAAGGTGGAACATTTTCCTAGTGTTTTCCATGTTTTTGAGCCTCACAAATCATGATTTTGGCAATTGTACGTGGTTTAGGCAACAATATGCGGTGAAGGTGCACAGTACATAGTGAAGGCACACGTTACGTGGTGTAGGCATGTGGAATGTGGTGTAGGTTCATGGTATGTGGTGTAAGTAGTGGGAACAATACGCGAAGCAGTGAGAAGAACTGAAAATAGTTCGAAGAAACTTTATGTGGTGAAGGAATTATGTATTCATAATTCTGAAGGATGAAACAAAACGTTGTTCACAAGGATGTTACATTTTGAAGGAATGCATTACACGGATGATGAAGTCTGGTGGGATTCCATCAGTTCACAAAACAAGAGCGCTACACAGTGGAGGCTAACCATATACAGATGAAGTGACAATTGTCCACAATTGAAAATTTGTGTAAAATATATTAGGTAATTTTTGCAATGTGTTGTTCCTATTTAAGTAACTGTAACACACATTTTTATGTTAGGAGATTGGGTAATATAATTTAGAGAAGAAATATGGTGATTTATGATGTGGTTTATATAGGATAAGACTATACGCGGACATATTCATCTGTATAAGAAAAATAGTCTACAGTAGAGTGTGTGATTAACGCTGGATTCCCTTGCAGTACACAACATAGCAAGGTAGTACATGAACCAGGATGATACATGGGAGTGTGGAGCAGTACGCAGAGTAGGGAGGAACATGGAGAAATGCAGTTCGTTGATGATATGGACAATATTCGGAAGATCTAGTTGGTATGAAAAAATAGCAATGCTACGTGGAACCAGTAGTGGTATATAGAACACCCAGGAAGTCTGAACATTAGCCAAATCAGTTCGCAAAATTAATTTCCATAATATAATAGTATAATTGAAAATAAACTAAAACTGTAGGTTATTACATGACACCAATAGAGAATCCATTTACAGTTGTGGATTCATGATTTAATGCAAAACAATTAAAGCACTTTTTATGTCGATAAACTGAGTGATGACTCTTCCAGTGTAGTGTTCAAGGGGGATTCAGTGGAAGTGACCTGAAGGACGAGTTGTGGTATCACTAAAACCATATAAAGTTAGAGAACCTAGAATAGTGTGAATATGATAAACACTTGTAAACAACAACTTATGCATATTACTGGTTTTGGTATGACCCAAACACTGTTGTTGTATGATTCTTGGATGTATCCCTTAGTTGTGAACAAATTAAAATTATTGTGTCCTTTCTTTGCATGTGATTGTTGATTTTTGTACATTCTCTACTAATGGGTTTAACAAGTTCCTACCAATATTGTAACAAGATCCATCTATCTAAAATAAATAAATTTGACACCCTAAATCAACCCTCCGCTCTCAGGGTGTTCCAATTTCCTTCAAGTGGTATCAAAGTGTAATGGTTGTTGGTATTGAATATACATTATGATGTCATGGAAAATACAGTCAGCATTAGGAGAGTTCGCCACTTTGATGAAATTATTTCTAAAATATGGAAAAATAGGATGAGATCTCCAAAAAGATCTCTTGGAATAGAAGTCTTAGTTGTTACTTCACATGGAATACAATTTACTTATCTTACAGAACTATATATGATAGATTTAGAGAGAAAAATTATTGATATTGTTGAAAAATAACAAAATTATCTCTTTGCATCCCTTTCTAATCAGATATATCTAATGTTAATGAGTTTAAAATCATCCATGTCAATGCGGGATAAACTAAAAAATTTTATGAAATAGATATCAAAGTGAATGAATAAAAACATCATGATTAAAAAAATAGGTTGGATGATCTGAATATTCACCTAGATGAGATTGTAGACTCCTTATTAAATCGTATTACAGATGTATTATGAGAAATCTGAGGTTTTGGAGAAGAATTCAAATACATTTACATGGTGAATAAAATTTTGAGTATACTTCCACCATTTTACATTGAAATGTTGTCAGCCATTGAGGAAATCGATGTCTCCAAAATATCATTGGATGATATTCTGGTAAATCTATCACCTTATTAAATGTGAATCAATGTCGACGAATTTACAACTTGTTTGATAATGGAAATGATATTCAATTCCAGGGACAAACTAAATTTTTTAGTAGATTACATTGATGAAGATGATGAGTAAAATGAAACTATTTCTCTCATTGTCAAGATGCTCAAGAAGGGATCAGGGAAATTTGAAGGGAAGGTACCTTGGGCTTGTATTCTCTTTGGAAGAGTTGGGAACATTTCATCTCAGTGTTTAAGAAATTTGATGATGAAGAATGTTATTTTGAAAACATGCAGAATCCTCAGAAATGATTCTTCCGAAAGGGTAAGTTTAAATTTCAAATTAAATTACTAAAGAAGTGTTTTTTTGTGAAGAGGAAGATGATGGTAATAATTTTTTTTGAGGAAGAGGAACCATAATTTTATACTGATAATCAAGCCTTCATGATGGATAACATTGAAATGTCAGAACCATTGAAAGATAAATCTAGATATAATCAGTTGAATTCTAATGTCGATCCCAATATATAACTTAAGGATTCTATTGGTAATAATGGTATTAAATTTAAGATATGAAATATGTGGAACAAAATAGTGGAGGAATTATTAGAATATATTGATCTGTTGGAAGTGGAAATTGAATGGCTGGAACAACTAGTGAATGTTTAATAATAAATCCATGAATGTATTGATGATTTTTTGGATCTCAAACTCAGAATTGAAGAACAAGAAAAGGACATCAATGAACATAAATCGAGACTAGAGGAGAGGTCCGAGAACTTTTAAGGACTCAAATAAGAGGTATTTTCTCTGAGATGTAAACTCGAAAGTGAATAATTTTCAATAGAGGAAAAGATGAAAATACAATTTGGAAGGTTCACAGATTTTGAGCTACAATAGAGAAAAAAATGTGGTTCTTATGGAGTATAAAAGTTCTTCATTGATCAAAGACAGATATTATCGGGAAATAGTGGAATTGGTTGGGATGCTGAAATATAAAATGATATAAATAATGAGAACCATAACAATGGAATGATGAAACCTGACCATGTTGAAAAGACAATAAATGTGCTAAAAATTAAACCCTAAAATCAAACTGATGATTTTCCTCAAGTTTATAGAAATTATAGGTAGTCCATCTTTTTTCTTGAGGAATATAGAATGAGGAGAAATAAAGGTGATAAGTCATTTCCTTTCATGAAGTGTATGTTTTGTGGCTATCTGTGCCATACTATGTCATGTTGCGAAGAGGATATGAGCTATATGAATGGGGAAGATTTGGGAGTTCAAAAAAGGATAATATATGCATATCCAACATTTTATAGATGAAATAATTCCTATAGATATTGTTTTCACTATTTTAACATTGGCCATAAATCTGTGTACTACATGAAAGGTATGACAGGAGAATTTTTTTCAATAGGCTTAAACAATTCAATACCCATCTTCCTGATGGTGATTCTATTTAAAACTGTTTTACACTTCTGGAAGAAGAATTTTAATATGAATAATTGTTGTCTATGTAAGTGAATATTGTAAGACCATCATCATCCTACACTCAATAAAATATCTCATGGGAAGAAAATAGGAAAATAGAAAAGCCCACTTTTGTAGAAGTATCCCTCAATGACCCAAAGAACAAAAGACCCTAGATTATTCATATTTTTTGTTCATTCAACATTATGGGTAATGCAGACCTATTAAAAAATGTTATGAAAAAGTTTTATGGAGGCATGAGATTCGGTAATGATAGTGCTTTGAAGATAAAAGGCAGTATAAGTACTGAGTTAGCTAATGGAGAGATAATAAAAACTAATGTCCTTTATGTGGACGGTCTACGTCACAATCCTCGTAGTGTTATTCATTTTTGTGACTCGATTCTTATTTTAAAATTCAATCAGAATGGTTGTACTACACGGAGAAATTCTCATGTAGACATAGAGTGTTAGTTGAGTTATTTCATGATGGTTCAGGTTTTGATTATTGTTGGCGCATCAGTGAATTAATCATGAGATTTCCAACTAACCCAAAGTGCTATATTTTTGTAAGCAAGGTTGTTAGTTGATAATAATGAACTTTGTTTTTTGTTTGTTGACAATCATCACATAGATGAATATAAATTTTTCAAGTAATTTGGTCATACGAATGTGGATGAAAGCATCATTGAAGGTGGAATAGTTTCATAGTGTTTTCCAAATTTTTTGGCCTCACAAATCCACAGTTTGGAAATGATACATGGTAAAGGAGAACTGTTCATGGTGAAGGAGTGTGGTACATAATGCTGTAACGTAGTACGTGGTGTATGTGCATGTTACATAGTGTAAGTAGTTGGAATGATATGTGGAATAGTAAGAAGAACCAAAAATTATTCGCAGCCATGGTATGCAGTGAAGAAATTTGGTATGTTGAATGATAATGGTTTAAATGAAAAATGTTTCATTGAGATGGTACGTGGTGAAGGGATGTAATTCAATAATTATGAAGGTTCATGGAATTACTTTGATTTGCGAAACATGAGCGGTATGCGGTGGATGCTAACCATAAGCAGATTGAGTGAAGATTTCCCGACATTGAAAATTTGGGTAAAATGGTTTAGTGATTTTTTGCGATGTTATGTGCCTATTAAAGGAATAATATTATCCTTTTTTTTAGGTAAGGATATTGGAGATTATAATTTTGGGAAGAAATATGGAGATGTCTAAAGTTGTTTGCGGAGGAGAGGACGGTACATGGAGGGACTCATCAACATAAGTAAAACAGACTGTGAATGATTGTGTGGTTCATGCTAGAAACTCTTATAGTACGTGGCGAAGAATGGATGTATGTGGAGAAAGAAGGTACATGGGGGTGGGGAGTAGTACTAATTGTAGAGAGGAATGTAGAGCATCGTGGTTCATGGAAGAGTTGGATGGTACACAGAGGCGTTGGATGGTACGCCAAAACAACAGTGGTACGTGGAAACAACAGAAGTACACGAAACACCAACGGCAGACTAAAATACGGCCAAATTAGTTTGTGAAATTAATTTCCATAACATATCATTATATGGAGAAATAAGCTAAATTTTAGGTTGATTTTGAAACTTCAAAAAATCATTCATTTACTAGTGAAGATGTGTGATTTAATGCTAAACATATAAGTGACATTCATGTCAATAAACTAAGTGAATATTATTCATGTGTTGTGAGAAAGGGGGCGTCAGAGGAAGTGATCCTAGGGATGCAGAGTGCTATCCCTAAATCGTTGTAATGGTAGTGTGCCTGAAACATAGTGACTATGCTAAAAAATTGTAATCCATAACGTGTGAATATAAGTGGTTTTGGTACAACCCACACTATCAGCGTATCCTCAATGGATGCATCACTTAGTGGTGACCCAAGTAAAATTTATGTTCTATTTCTTTGCATGTGATTGTTATTTTTATACACAGTCTCTAATGACATGTTTAACATGTTCATACCAACATAGGAATAAGAACCATCAGTATAAAAGTAAATGATGACACCCTGATTCACCCCACCCCAAACAAAGTGTTCCAAGGTCCATTAAATTTTAGGTGTCCATGAGAAATTAAGAACATATCTTCATGATATTAAGAATGAAGGAGTTGCTGCTATTTTCAGAATACTTCAATGTATATATGTTGAGATAGCCTAACTGGGAAAAGAAGTTTATAATATGAAGAAAGGCCAGGTAATGAAATTATTATAATGTTATAAGGTCTCCAGATGGATTGATGCCCTTAAAGAGAAAGAGGGATTCAATAAATCTCTAGATGAAAAGATCCATGGATTTATAGATGAGCTTAAAAATGGATGTAAATTCAAGGCATTAAATTTGGTAGAATCTTTTACAGAAGAACCAAGATCTAGTCACATTATTACAATGAAAAACTAAGATGCATGAATATGGGGATAAAATATTGAAAATGGAATGTGATGAGAAGATGATCATGATTTAAAATATGAAGATCATACTCTATAATGAATGCCTAAAATTGGAAGCCCAGTTGACCAATCTTGAGAAGACACATATTGAGACTTCACAGAAGAATGAAATAGTTTCTATGGGTATTCAATTATCACTAAATGATTATAATGCCATAATACCTCCGGAATTTGATAAGAATAACATGACATCACTCATTGATATATCACATGAAGCTGATAATGTGAAGGTACCATCCATACCAGCATGTAATGTAGTTTATAAATATCTTTATATTAAAAGTGCAAGTCAGAAAAAAAATAAACATGTATGGATGTGGAAAGGTGAGGAGAAGAAACCATCCACCATGGTTTGAGTAGATATGAATAAGAATATAGAATATTATTCCCCAAATAGAGCACCAAACATTATGAATAAGGTCCAACAACATTATACCGAATATGTCAAGAAGACACGATTTGTGTGTCAATGTTGGTGATGCAATAGATTTGGGCACTATGCACTGAATTGTTTAAAAAATACATCAAATGAAAAGAAACAGAGAAAGCCTATGTCAAAAGGGAGAAATCCAGAGCAGAAGAAAAAACATCAATAGATATAGAATCATCCATATACATAAAATAGATTTGGAATATTATACTACATCTATGATGTATGAAATGGGAGTGGTCATAATAATGGAGCTTTCTTATCTCGACAAATATCAAGAGATTATAAGATTTTAAGACCAAAGAATTGATCTACGAGAGAAAAAGATGCCTTTGGAAGAAATTAGAAGAATAATATAAAATAAATGTATCCCATGAACACTTGAAGAAGGAAATATAATAATTCCTTTGATTCAAAACACAAGATATTTAATAATTGTACATCCAAAATAATTCCTAAAAATAATTTTACACTAATGATTCCAAGTGGAAAATCCAAAAATACCACCATTGTTCATAAAGACAAAATGACTATCTAGACCGAATACAAGGAATGAATGAGATGGAAATATGATTCATATTCTAAGGCTAGTGAAACATGAAATAATAAGACTCTATATGATGATAAAAATGTCCTGTGTGTGAGGTGGAACAAGGCTGGTCACACTGTTACGAATTGCAGTTCATTTACGCCAGCCTAACATGAATTCCACAAAGAAGATGAAAGTTAAACTAGGGGAGTATTGTCATTTGAATGATCTTTAGTAAAGAAGACTCACACAAAATGAAATATGAAAAATCTCGATATGCACACAACCAAATTCAAAATTTAAAATCAAATATTCAAGTGTGAGGAGTGGAGAAAACAAAGCATCTTGGTTGAGGAAATCATCTCAGCCTTCCAGTTCATATTGAAGTAGCACAATGTATCCAACATATTCCCTTAACACTTTATTTATTGTACTAATCATATATGTAATTTTAGGTGAAGAAATTATTTAGAGGGAGAACCTGATAAGTGTTCCATTGAGGGGAGACACATGAAGAAGCTATCAGAATTATAATCGTAATATGTATTAATTTAGTTGGTATTAAATTCAACTACTCTGAATATTGTTTGGTTATTATTTCATTGGAAATGTTGTTTTAGGTTTATAATATCATATCACATTTATTATCCTCATCTTGGAGAAAAAGATGAAGGGGCCTTCAAGACAATTTCATGAGTTCTCATTGCATGAGGTATCATGATTAAGGGATAATGGAAAACATTTTAGTCTAGATCATATCCTCTTGTTTTATAAATCAATAATTTGTCGATTAGACTTAGAGTGAAATGATTGAGTTCACAATTGATTATGTATGGAAGGATACCCTCTATATGATAAACATGGTATTTCTTCTCAATAAGGGGTAGAGAAAGTGAAATGAAAGATGAAAAGTTAATAGGAAAAAGGAGATTGAAAACACTCATTTTTACATTGACATGATAACTGTAGAAAACATTGATGTATTGAAAAAACAGAAAGGGGAATATTTTCAGGACAACTTAGTATGTGAAGATTTTATTTTTTGTCAATGAGTATCAATGGATGACAATGATGATCCAAATGATTGAAGGAACTCTTCCATGTAAAATTATGAATGGAAACCAGATGATGGTTGAGCATGATCCAACATTTCATATATGTATATCATGAGTGGTTCATTATCTACAACAATTAACGACGGTTGTAGTGTCCTTTTAAAGGAGTAAAAGAAAAGGATAAGAAGAGGTTGTGGATGTGGTTTGAAATGGTTATTTGGAATTCTATATTTTTCAACACCTTGTTTAACACTATGTAGTTATTGTATGCCTTTGAAAATAAAAAGAAGGATCCATACCAAGAGGCCAGATGAGATCCTCACATCAAGCACATGCAGGACCAAAGGGTTCAACCATGCTTGAGGGAAGCCCTCAAGGCCAGCACGCATTTGGTAGGGTGTGTGAGGTCCGTGTATAAGCCCACAGCTGCCGCACAGTGGTGAACTCATGTAGCATGTGCGTAAGGAGTGCACCCAAAGATCAGAGTGGGGGTTGAAAGAACACCATCAAGGTGAAAATGGTATGGGTTAGTACTGTGGAGGGAGTTGGAGTAATCTCAGGTGATGATGTCGTGATTTGGTTGATAAACCGTGGGAAAAAATTGTACTGTTTCGATGTGGTATAATGTTTTAAAAATGTGGATGTAATACTGAACATCCATCTAATCTCATGGAAGATCTTGACTACACATCGCATTCTGCGTACAAGGATATAATCTGAGCCCCTCATCATTCTCATACAGAGTGTGGTTGAATTGGAGTCGTCTGATCTTCGACCAAGGTTCGTCTTCAACCTATGGCCACCCATTGCAAACTAGTGAATCAGAGAAGATACTATACCTCCATGATTGAGTCTTAGGGAATTATAGAAGCGAAAAACAATTCCCTGATCATCTTTTGAGCAACATGATATAATGCATGAATCTAATATTTCATTCATGCATTGAAATAAGTAATAAAGAGGGTTGGCCTTGGAAAACAATGTTTCTAGAGGTTATGTCGTGTCAAGAGCTCAAAGAGAGGAGTTCTTCATGAATACATCTTCGCATTCACATAAGGAGGATTACAATGTGAAATAAGAAACAACCAAGAAACTTTTCATTTTTCATGTCCATGATTTTAATATTTCATAACAATGATCATCATGCAGTATCATGAAGATTTCAGACGCAGAATGATCTGATCTATTCTTATTATAAGAGACTCATCGATTCGACTAGGGCTACTTCTCCCAAGACTTCAAGAGATCATGTTCAGAGGTACATAGTTTCTCCAATCATCAAATTTGAGATGGGGAATGAATGATCTGTGAACTGTTCTTGGTTTTTGAAGTCTATCCCACATACTGTTCTAGTTCGCAAGGAAGAATAACTAAAAACCACTTATGGTCCGTGAAGGGAAGTTCCCAGGTACCCTATGGATTTTCGAATAAGTTCTCCCCAAAACTCTTTGGTACGTGAGGGTGGATAATGGAGAACCATCCTAGGTTCTCAAAGGGAGTTCTCAATAACCATTCTAGGTTCCTGAGGAAAAAGTATAGAGTAAAATTTTAATTTTGCGGAGAGGAGGTCCCATGAAGCAACAGAACCACGTACCAATTGGTATGAAAATGTTGTCTGAAATTCATGTGCAAAGGAATCCCATGCATCCTTAGTGTAAGGAGGACTTGTGATTAATCATGTTTTAAAATTTTGTCTAGGATATTTTGTGCAATGAAGTAATCCATACCCTCATGGTGAAAAAGAAAGGAGAAAAACATAAAAATCATAATAAATCTAAGGTAGTGAGTGCATTTAAAGAACAAGTGGTGATCACATACATGATGCACATGAAAATAATATGCATGTTGTTAGACTCCCAATTGGGCAAGAAAAATGAAAATAGTGATCTACCACCATTCGCTTTTGAAGAAGATTCATGAATAAACATATACATGACAATTAGAATTTGAATGAACTATATATGTCTTTGGGTGTGAACATGATAAGAAGAAAAACATACATGTGTATGAACATGCACTCATCATTTGAATAAAATCAATGTATCATGTGTTTGAATTTATTAAGAATGGAAAATTTAATGAGGGAGAGAATTTGTATGCATGCCATCACATGTGAAGACATTTAAAGAAAGAGCCAAAACAATGGGTGCACATGTGATGAAATAAAAGATATAAAAGAGTTTATTTAAATACTACATGCATGGTAACAAGCATAAATTTTTATATGGGAAAAGAAGGGATTATTCTAATAATTCCTAGTGAGTTGTGTTTCAGTATTTGAATAATCACGAATGAATTTGTGATTTTAGAAAACATTAATAAAAAGTATCAGTACAACTAGTTGATGCAATAGAAAATAATATAGAAAGTTAAAGATCATAATCTTTGGACCTTGATACATGAAATGTCTCATGATGAACAGGAGAAATAAATTTACATGCCTTTCTATTGAAGGGAGATTCATGTCCATAAAATAAATGTGACCTCTCTATGGCAGTGAGCCAGGGGGGTCAACAGAAGTGATCTGAGGGAAGAAATATGCTATCCCTACACTTTTGTAAAGGATGTGTTCCTGGGACAAAGTGACTATACACAAACCTTTTAATACACACCTGTTTAAGAATAGTGTAACTTGGTATCACCAGAAACCTTTCAGAATATTATTTTTGGACATAACCATTATTTGTGAACCAATTAAATGTGCTATGTTTCCCTTCTAAATTTGAATGTTTTGATTACTATTCATATCCATCATATAGGGTTAATTTTTTTTACCAATGTGGGAACACGATCCAATAAAAGAGTGAAAAATTCGGCACCCTGATTTACCCTCCTCTTAGTGTGACCTATGGTCCTTCACTTAAAATTTATCTATTCCATGAGTTACAGTTTTATTCATTCCTAGTATTTTTTATTAATGACACCCATTAATCAACATCGCAATTGAGGTAATACACTTCATGTTTGTTCCATTGCATTTCATTAGACCCCAATTCCATTAATAGCTTCTCAAAATATATAATTCTTTTCTATAAATCAATTAGATTAGTAGTCCCACAACATGTTAAGGTACTAATTATTATAAATGAATTCAATATTGTAGAATCTCATAGTGGGACATGTTTCTCCATATAGTTAAGGTTATATTTCATTACTTGATTAAGATTAATTAATATATCGACAACATTATCAGATCTAGTCTAATCTATATTGGATTGCCTAGTATAGAAACCTCTACATTGTACACACTATTGATATTCTTCATCATTTAAAGTTCCATTTCTAAATAATGGCTAATACTACATTATATAATAATATTATGTGACATATTGTATACTCCCTAAACATAGTGTGTAATGGACCGGGGTTTTGGGGTCCCTTACTTGGTGAAAATCTGTTGTTTGGGGTGTTCTTGGTGGTCTGGAAGGCCATCCCAGTTTTTCTGTGTAGCTTAAGACTCCTAACGGTGTCCTCAACCTACTGGTGTCCTTAGCCTACTGGTAGCCTCGACTTACCTATAGCTCGGCCAACTGGTAGCTCGGAATACCGGTAGCTCAGGCTTCCGGTGGCTGGGCCTACAGGTAGCTCGGCCTAACGGTAGCTCGGCCTACCCGTGCCTCGGCCTACCGGTAGCTTGGCCTACTCATAGCTCAGCCTACCGGTGGCCTCAGCATACTGGTAGCTTGCCTACCGGTGGCCTCGGCCTACCTGTAGCTCGGAGTACCTGTAGTCCTAGCCTACCGGTGAGCTCTCCACGGGTTTTCCAGTAGCATCACATTTTGTGCGAATTGGTTTGTAAACCATGTTTTGACCCCTTTAACCCTGTTTTAAAGCCCATTTATTGTATTTAATTAACTGATGCGTCCTGGTTAAGGATTTTTGCATTAGTTTTAACCTCCTTGAACGACGAAGACCTTTATGTTAGATGTTTGGGGTGGCCCATCCGCGTGGTCAACCCACAATCCCGCTTCTTCTACGGTTTCCAGTTTTATTCTCTGTATCTTAACCATCTCGGGAATGTTGTATCTCAGTCCTTATAACCTAAAGGATTATTTTCTCCCTGATTTGATTGTATTCTATCACACTACGCTGCGCTTGGAGTACCCTTCCTCCCGACGAGTCGTACCCCTGTTGTGATTTTTTCCTTGACCGCGTTCCATGGAGCTCCTGCTGATCCTGATTTCTAGTTTGCACGTGAGGAATTAACGTTGATCTGTGATCAATCATGTAGGGATTTTACCTTACTCTCTCCTCGTTCTGTATCATGCGGCGTGTGGGTTCTATGGTTCCCACGATGCAGTTAACCAAATCTGTAATGAAGATAATAACCGGCTAAAGAACGGGGATGAGGATGTTTGTTAATGTTGTTACCTGTTTTTATCCATGCTTTCCCTATTATGTTTTTATGAATTTAATGGGCTTTGGCCTACTAAAAATCACGTCTCTTGGGGGTCTTTGTTTGCGAACCTATGCTATGCTCTGTTTTATACTTTGGCAGGTGAATGGAATCATGTATGAATCAGTTAAAAGCTTATACTCGTCTATTGAATGTGAAAGCCAATAATCTTGTGTGATCACTCTAGTTGAACTAAATAATATAATAGAATGAATTATGCACATTGTGGTGGTTCAAATATGGATGGGTGAACAGCGGGGTTGTGGATGGTGTTTTTGGAATGGCATGAGTTGTTGCGTGGTTGTGGTGGTGTTTGGCAGCAGGGTTGCAGGTTGGGTTGTGAACATGAATAAAAGTGGGAAGTTAATAATGGACTAGGTGGAATTGTTTAATTACGTATACTTGGTTAAATAAATTTAAAGAACCAGGATCAAACCTTTTTTGTGATAACTCCGATTAAAGCCTAGTTGAATTGAAACCATGGAGTGTGTAAAATCATTTAAATCTGAAAGTAACTGCAAGGGATTGCCTTGTGTTGGTATTAGTTCGGTTGTTTTCTTTCACGGGCTTAGATTGCTGGGGTGATATGGGTGGGGACGGGATCCCATGTTGTCATAATATTTTATGGTTTTAAATTTAAGGCTGTCTGGTTGCTCTGCTATGACACGAATTTGGGTGGGATCCTCTACTGTTGGGAAACCGTTGGCTCCTGGATTTTTGGGGACATGGGGATGTGTCTCGGGGTTGGTCTTGTTTCCAGTACATCGAGAGATCTCACCTGAACCCTTGTTGTTGTGACTTTACAAGAGAACCATGTGTGAATGCCTAAATTACTCTATGGATTTCCTTCCTACTTCGTGTTGTTTCATCTATGTTTTTTCATGTCAGTTGCCCATTAGTGGTGGGATTAACTCTTACTGAACTATTACGAATGATAACTTGAACAGGGATAATGGGAACTGTTTGTTGTGTGCCTGTTTTTCTGAGGCAGCAGTGCTTGTCCACCTGCTTGTATCTGTTTGAGGAGTTGTAGCTTGGGATGTGTGTTAATATATGTATTTGTAATTGTATGTTTTGTGTTTAGTCGCACCCCACCCGCATTGGGAACTTAGTGTCTGAAACCCCATTTCTTGGGTAAGGGTGTTTCCCCCTAGTTTCTCTCCTTCCTTCTCCCTATTCCCTCGGCTGTGATGGCTAGAGGTGACCATACACCCAAGATTCATCGGGTATGTTTCGTTTGGTGTGTTGTTAGCCCAAGACTCTTCGGGCAGTTTGTTTTCCCAGGTTTCTTCAGGATGAGGCACATGTGTGTGCGGGTAGGGATGGATGGGTGTGAGACCCAAGTGTGTGCGGATAGGGATGTGTGGTGGTGAGGCCCAGGTGTGTGAGGGTAGGAAGAGAGTGGTAGCGTCAGGACGTTTTCATTTAGGTATGAGAAACTAGCTAGTGGAAAAAATGGCGGTGCAGGTTACCCAAATGTTTTAATCTTTACTATTATCATACTGCTTGTATTATTTGGTGACCACGGATGATGAGGTGGGATGGATAGGTTCCTTGACAGATGATGTTTATTTTTCTTCACATGGGGCTTTATAATGTCTCTCCCACTTGTGCATGAAAGCATTATGTTTTCATGCTGGGTATACTTTGTATGCTCACCCTGCATTTACATACAGGTTTCCAGGAGGGCTTCGGAGGCCATGCGAGACCTTACTAGTCTGGACGTTGGAGTTTTTGTTGGTTGCATTTGTTTTCTAGCCATCTTTTTCTTTTCCTATTTGTTTTTTACTTTGGAGTTCTTGTACATTGTCCAGTTCTATTATTAAAACATCCATGTAGTTTGGTTTTTACCTTGACTTTTCTATACATGGTGGTGTTTGGTGTTGAATCTTTCATTCTCCCAATCTAGGTTAACTAAAAAGGTTAATGCCTCCAATATTGTGAAAATGTTATACCCTTGGTACTAGTCACCACTCTAGGGCCTAATAGAGGTGGGACGCATGGTTCATTATCTCTACTTCAACTTAAAGAAGGAAGGGCTTGGCAATCTGTTGTCTGTTCCCTCCTTTTGGTGAAGGCTGGCCGTGACAGAATGGAATCAGAGGTGAGGTGGAGGGATAGAGTTAGGAATAGTGAGGACTTCATGAGATGGTAGGACAAAATTTTTATGTGATCTTGGTTTGTAAAATAGACCAGGGAGGACCAGCTAGGACATTAGATTTTAGTGGCCCCCGTGATTTGATGCAAGGACTCTGAGCCTATCGAACGACCAAGTGAGACCACATTTATTGAAGGGTAGAGACCCTAGGGAAGGTGAATGCATCATACGAATTGTGTTGTAATTGATTTGGGGCACCTTCAGGATAAAAAATGTAATAATAATAATAATAATTTTTCATGCTACTCGCGCTTAAGAATTCTTTGATTACCTAGATGATATGGCACCCAGACATTATCCACGAGCAACTTGGGGAGTTGAGGCCTAGCTGATCGAGGCAGTTGACCAGCAAAGGATTTACCGAGATGGGGAGGATTACTTGTTGGAGAGGAATCTTCACTCCATCCATCCACAAACCATCGAGAAGTATGAGGGCAGCGTTTCTGACTCCGTAACAGAGGGATCGATCAAGGATATTTCAATCACCGTCTCTTTGATCGATGATCCAAGTGTGTACTAGGTTCTATTGGCCTTCAGTCAGCTGAGAGGAGTAGCACGTCAGTGGTGGATGTTTTCCCCGAGAGAGAAGACATAGGCAGAGGTTTCAGGGGCCAGTTTCAAGAAGAATTTCAGGAGGAGTTCCTCTCCTCTACGGAGAAGGATGAGAAGAGAAAGAAGTTTCTCTCCCTTCAGCAGGTAAGCATATCAGTGAGGGGGATGGGGATCAAGTTCAAAGATCTCTTGAGCATTTCCCCATATATCTTTCTAGATGAAGTGTATCGGGCAAGACGGTTAGAGGAGGCACTTCATCCTTCTCTTTAGTACGATGTCACTCCTTTCACTCTTCTGATGTACCTAGAAGTATAGAAGAAGGCTGATATAGTATAGAGGATGCACTCAAAGGGAGTCACATCATGAGAAGGGAACCGGCTGAGTTCATCAAAGGGCAAAGCGGTCAGGTCTCTAGCGAGAGGGCCTTCCAGGTTTTGATAAGCAGGGATTAGGCCTCATCAGTTCCAGTTCCGAGATTTATCCCTCGCCCATTTTCCATAGGTCTAGGACTGAAGTGTTTGTCATGAATCGTTTTCAGGCATGTCCAGAGAAGGTGTCCGACTCGAGCTCTACATGGTGGAGGTGGACAGTTTCCGCACCCACCTCAGCAGCATGCGTTGCCGGTGAGGCCCTTCCAGTAGCAGCAGCAGCAGGCCCCTAGCCCTCCGAGGGATGATCTTGTGGGAGGATACCGACACCAGGGTGCTCCTTAGGGACCCTGACTAGGGCGTGGTCGGGGAGCTGGTCGACAGCAATGAGGTAGAGGAGCTGGGCATGTATAGTATCATGTCGCAGAATTGGTAGCTTCGACGGGACCATAGGTCATTTGATGTACGATCAGTTTATTCAGCACTCTTATTTATACCTTGTTTTATTCTGGAGTTTCGCACTTCTTTGTTACGCCATTATTATCCCATGCTCTGGTCTGGATGCCGAGAGACATTATGTTCCCCTAGTGTTGAGAACGCCAGTTGGGGGTCAGAACACCGTATCATACTTTTTCCGGGGATGTAGACTGATGTTGGGACTGTATCAGTCTAGTGGAGACCTTCTATCAATACAAGGAAAATAATACGATGTCATTATAGGAATAAACTAGTTATTCTCCATTCTTTCCATCATCGACTTCTATCGGAGAAGGATCAAATTCTTCAACGAGGATGGATGGCTTGTGGATTTTTTTTGGGGGTGGAGTTATCAGGTGGGGATTCAACACAGGGAGCCACTCCTTTTTATGTTGTACAGTGTGTCAGTGGAGTCGGTGGATTGAGGAATGATTGTTTTCCCAGAGGTCGTAAGAGAATTCCCTGCTGACTTTCCCGATGAGGTTGTGACTCTACCCCCTCAACGTGAAGTTGTGTTTGGGATAGACTTACAGCCTGGTGCCCGCCCGATCTCGAGGGATACTTATCGAATGGAACCTTCTGAGTTGCAGCAGTTGTGGATTCAGATTAATGATCTGATGGAAAGGGGCTTTGTTTGACCTAGTGTGTAACTGTGGGGTGCTCCAGTTTTATTCGTAAAGAAGGTAGATGGTAGTCTACGACTGTGCATAGACTGCCAGAGGTTGAATCAGGTGACGTTCAAGAATCATTACCCTTCCCGAGGAGAGACGATCTTTTCGACCAGCTGAGGGGAGCATGTTTGTTCTCTAAGATCGATGTGTGGTCTGGATTCCACCAGTTGAGAGTGAAGGAAGGTGATATCCCGAAGATGGATTTCAGATGCAGATATGTCCACATTGAGTTCATGGTCATACCGTTTGGTGTTACAAACCCACCAGCTATGTTCATGAACCTCATGAAGTATATCTTATGAGAGTTTCTGGACCAGTTCGTTGTGGTGTTCATCGACGACATCCTTATCTACTCAAGATCATAAGAAGAGCACGCTGAGCATCTTAGTGTAGTTTTGGGAGTCCTTCAACACCACCTTCATTTTGGGAAACTGTCTAAGTGAAAGACCTGGATGCGAGAAGTACATTTCCTTGGACATGTAGTGTCTTAGAAGGGAATAACAGTAGACCCGTCGAAGGTTGAGGTAGTCATTTCGTGGTCAACACCAAAAAATGTGGCAGATTTTCTTAGTTTCTTGGGTTTAGTAGGCTATTACCAGAGGGTTGTGCCCGACTTCTCTCGAGTTGCAACTCTATTGAAAACTTTGACTAAGAAGGACTAGGCCTTCATGTGGAGAGCCCAGTGCCAGACATCTTTTGGCTACCTAATGGAGAAGCTGGTTAGTGCTCTAGTACTCAGATTACCAGAGGAAGGGGTGTCGTTTGAAGTGTTTTGTGATTCTTCTACATTTGGATTGGGATGTGTGTTGATGCAGTAGCAAGGAGTGATCTATTATGGGTCTAGGAAATTACATCATCATGAACAGAACTATGCCACCCATGATCTAGATCTGGCTATTGTGGTGTTCACATTGATGTTGTGGTGGAATTATCTCATCAGAGAGCTCCTTTTGGTCTTCTCAGATCTCAATAGCATGCATTATATCTTTTCCCCGCGGGATCTGAACATGTTTCATCAGAGATGGGTTGAGTTCCTCCAAGACTACGACTTCAGGATCTCTTATACTGATGGAAATGGTTATGTTGTGCCTGATGCCTTGAGCTGGAACACGCAGAAGGAAGTAGTTTCGGAATCTGCAGATTATTGGAGAGCGATGGAAGATTTAGTGGCCTTGAATCTGGATTCAAGTGTGGAAGGTGGAAGAGGATGTTTATATCATCTGACTGTAGTTTCCTCTTTAGTGGTTAAGGTGGAAGAGTCTCAGGGGGGGACTCGTAGGTGGATGTGATGCAAGATCATGTTTATCTGGTAAATTATCCTGAGGGGTGGTCGGAGGATGGTTATCATCTGATGTTGTTCTGTGGAAGGTTTTTTGTTCCGGGGTTGATGAACAAAGGTGTTAGCTGTGAGTTCCATGGCTCGGCTTTAGCAGTACATCTTGGGATCTCAAAGATGTAACAAGGCCTGAGGGGATAGTTTTGGTGTCCTTGGGTAAAGCGGGTGGTGCCAGAGTTTGTGACTAAGTTCCTGGTGTGTCAGCAAGTGAAGGCTGAACACCGTTTTCCTGGAAGGTTTTTACAACCTTTAAATGTTACCGAGTTGAAGTGGGATAACATCTCGATGGAATTAATCATAGATCCACACAAGGATCATGAAGGCTATGATTCCATCTGTGTAGTGGTGGATCAATTGACGAAATCATCGCACTTCTTGGAGATTAAGGAGTCAAGCCAGGTGAGCACCGTATCCCACAGGTACATCGATGAGATGGTGTAGTTTCATGGGATTCCGAGAAATAAAGTCTTTGATAGAGACACACAGTTTACCTCACGAGTCTAGAGGGGATTACAACATGCCTTTGGAACCCAGGTACATCGTAGCACTGATTTCCACCCTCAGACGAATGGGAAAATAGAACGAACGATCCAGACATTGGAAGACATACAACGGGAATGTGTTCTGAATTTTGGGGGATCATGGGTACATCACTTGACTCTGTTGGAGTTTTCTTATAACAATAGCTTCCACTCCACTATTGGAATGACACAGTTTGAGGCCTTGTATGGAAGGTTTTGTCGTTCACCCTTTTTCTAGACACAGATTGGGGAAGCATCTGTTCATGGGCCAGAAGTGGTGTAGGGCACCACTAAGAAGGTTCAGCTCGTGCGTGAGAGGATGAAGGTATCCCAAGACTGGAAGAAGTCTTATGCCCATCGTAGGAGGGGGACCTTGGAGTTCGAGGTTGGAAATCATGTGTTCTTGAATGGTTCCCCTCAACGTGGGAAGAAAAGGTTTGGGAAAGAGAGTAAGCTCTCCCCTAGGTTCATCGGACTTTTTGAGGTGCTGGGACGAGTTGTTGAGGTGGCGTATCAGCTGGCGTTTCCACCTTAGTTGGAGAATGTTCACAACGTCTTTCACATCTCCCCACTTCATCGATATCAACATGATGACTCCCACATCATCAATTGGGGAGAGTTAGATGTCAAAAACAATGTGACCTTTATAGAGCAATCGATCAAGATCTAGGATTGTAAAGAGAATGTGCTTCGTGGATGAACCATCCCCTTTGTTCATGTGTTGTGGAGGTATGGTGGCCTCTAGAAGAGGACTTGGGAGCGGGATTCTCAGTTACACATTTAGCACCCAAAGTAGTTTTGACATCCTTGTTGTTGTTGTTGTTCTGAATTTTGTTGACATGTTTTACCTTGTTCCTTAATATATGAGGTGTTTGTTTCGCTTAGCTTTTAGATGATTTGTCCCCTGATATCTATGTATTGGAATGTGTGATGATGGGGAAAATCTGACTACTAATCAGGATGCATTAATCTAGATGTGATTAAACCCATGCAGGTGAGTCAGTGCCGCACAAAGAAGATAATATCCTGACATATTGGAAGTGACTCCCTGACTCAGGTGATGGAAAATGTGATCATTGTGTTTTTTCTGAATATTTGTGCTAGATAAATCTGAGGGGAGTATTCCTGGATGTAGGGGGGTTCTGTTCCAGATTTCAAACAACTCATGGGTCTTCCCCTGAGTAGTATCTTTAGAGGGTGGTTGTTTGAACCCCACTTTTCTCTTTTCTAGGTTGTTCTTATATTTTCGGGGACGAGAATAGTTTGAGAAGTATCTGATGTAATGGACATGGGTTTTGGGTTCCATTACATGGTGAAAATATGATGTTTGGTGTGTTCTAGGTGGTCTGGAAGGCCATCCCAGCTTCTCGGTGGATCCTAAGACTCCTAACGGTCGCCTTGGCCAACTGGTGGCCTCGGCCTACTAGTATCTCAGCCTACATGTAGCTCGGCCTACCGGTAGC
Source organism: Viscum album (assembly GCA_963277665.1). Lineage (NCBI taxonomy): Eukaryota > Viridiplantae > Streptophyta > Magnoliopsida > Santalales > Viscaceae > Viscum > Viscum album. The sequence continues at coordinate 767,225,459 of OY728150.1, forward strand.
TCAACCTACCGTTATCTTGGCCTACTAGTTGCCTCGGCCTACCGGTTTCTCGGTCAACCTGTGGACCTAGCCTACCAGTGAGATCTTCACGAGTTTTCCATTAGCACCTTTTTTGCACGAATTGGTTTGTATACCATGTTTTCACCCCTTTAACCCTATATTAAAGCCCATTAATGGTATTTAATTAAATGAGGTGTCATGTTTAAGGAGGTGTGTGTCAGTTTTAACCGCCTCGAAGGTTGGGGACATTTTATGATGGACATGTTGGGTGGACCAGCTGCGTGGTCATCCCACGATCCCACTTCTTCCGCGGTTTTGACTTTTTCTCTCCATATGTTAACAGTCCTAGGAATGCTGTTAGTCTATCCTTATAACCTAAAGGCTTCTTTTCTTCATGATTTGATTTTTATATATCACCCTGCGTTGCGCTTGTAGTACCCTTCCTCCCATCGAGTCGTACCCCTATTGTGAAGTTTTCCTTGATCGCATTCCATGGAGCTCCTTCTGCTCCGGATTTCCAGTTTCCACATGAGGACATAACGTCGATCCTTGATCAATCAGGCAGGGATCTTACCTTTACCTCTCCTCCTTCTGTATCATATGGGGTGGGTGTTCAATGGTTCCCACAACGCAGTTAACCAAATCTACAATGAAGATAATAACTAATTAAAGAACGAGGTCGAAGAAGTTTGTTAATGTTGTTAACATTTTTATCCATTCATTCCTGATGATGCTATTATGAATTTAATGGGATTAGGCCTACTGGAAATCACGGCCGTTAGGGGTCTTTGTTTGCGCACCTATTCTATGCTCTATTCGATGCTTTGCCAGGTGAATGAAATCATGTATGAATCGTTTAAACACTTAAACTCGGCTATGGAATGTGAAATCCAATAATCTTGTGCGATCACTCCAGTTGAACTAAATAATATAAAATAATGAATTATGCACATTGGGATGGTTCATATATGAATGAGTGAACAGCGGGGCTGTGAATCCTGTGGTTGGAATGGAATGAGTTGTTGCGTGGCTGTGGTGGTGTTTGGCAGCAGGGTGGCATGTTGGGGTTTGAGCATGAATTAATATGGGAAGTTAATAACGGACTGGATGGAATTGTTTAATTATGTATAATTGGTTAAATAAATTGAAAGCACCAGGATCAACCCTTTTCTATGATAACTCTTCTTCAAGCCTACTAGAATTGAAACCATGGAGTGTGTTAAATATTTTAAATCTGAAAATACCTGCAAGGTCCTGCCTTGTGTTGGCAGTAGTTTGGTTGTTTTCTTTCACGAGCTTAGATTTCTAGGGTGATATTGGTGGGGATGGGATCCCCTGTTGTCATAATTTTTGCTGGATGTAAATCTGAGGATGTTTGGATGCTCTGGTGTGACACGAATTCTTGTGGGATCCTCTTTTGATGGGAAACCATTGGATCCATGATTTTTTGGGACATGGGGTTGTGTGTCGGGGTTTGTTTTATTTCTAGTACTTCGATAGATCTCACTTAACCCCTAGTTGTTGTGACTCTACAAGGGAACTGGTTGTGAATGCTTAAATTACTCGATGGATTCCATTCCGACTTTTTGTTGTTTCATCTGTGTTTGTGCCTGTTAGTTTCCCAGTAGTGGAGGGATTAACTCCTACTGAACTATAATGAATGATTACATGAACCAAGATATTGGGAACAGTTTGTTGTGTTCCTGTTTTTCTGAGGTAGTAGTGCTTGTTCACCTAATTGTATCTGTTTGAGGAGTTGTTGGTTGGTTTGTTTTTTATTGTATATATATATGTATGTTTAATTGTATGTTTTGTGTTTAGTCGCACCCTACCCGCATTGGGAACATAGTGTCAGACACCCCATTTCAAGGGGAAGGGTGTTTCCCCCTAGTAACTCGATTTCCTGCTCCCTCTTCCCTCAGCTGTTATGGCCGGAGGTGACCATACACCCATGATTCTTCGGGTAGGTTTTGTTTGGTACGTTGTTAGCCAAGGACTCCTCGGGCAGTTTGTTTTCCTATGTTTCTTCGTGATGAGGCCCAGGTGTGTGCGACTAGGGATGGATGGTTGTGAGGCATACGTGTGTGTGGGAAGGGACGTGTGGTGGTGAGGCCTAGGTGTGTGCGGGCAGGAATAGTGTGGTAGTATTAGGACGTTTTCTTTTAGGGATGAGCAGCTATCTAGTGGGGGAAATGGTGGTGTAGTGTACCCAAATGATTTATTCTTTACTATTATCTTGCTTCTTATGTTATTTGGTGAGTGTGGCCGTTGAGTTGGGATGGATAGATTCATTGATAGATGATGTTTCTTTTGCTTCACATGGGACTTTAGGACGTCCCCCCCACTTGTAAATGGGAGATTTAGGTTTTCTTTCTGTGTATACATTGTATGCTCAACCTACGTTTAATTTAAGGTTTCCAGGAGGGCTTCAGAGGCCGTGCAGGACCTTACTAGTCTAGACGTTGGAGTTGATATTGGTTGCTGTTGTTTTCTGCACATCATTTTCTTTTCTTGTTGGTTTTTTACTTTGGAGTTCTTGAACATTGTTAAATTTTATTATTAAAACATGCATGTAGTTTTGTTATTACATTGTGTTTTCTATACATGGTGTTGTTTGTTGTTGACTCATTCTTTCTCCCAATCATAGTTAACTAAAAGGGTAATGCCTCCCATATTGTGAAAATGTTATATCCTTGGTGCTAGTCGCCACTCAGGGGCCGACTGGAGGTGGGACTCGGGGGTCATTATCTCTCCTTCAACTTAAAGATGTAAGTGCTTGGCAATCTCATATCCCTTCCCAGATTTTGGTGAATTGGGGTCGTGACATAGTGAAACAATAATCATAAAATAAAAATGTTTTCCATTACTAATATCAGATTTATAAACATGGTTTCCTTGGGGATATCATTAATTTAATATCCTTTAAAAGGTTTTGTAAATAATTATAAATTATCCTAGATTTGTTTTCTTGGACTTTCATTCAGTTGTTCGGAAAGGCATATTGTATTATACCATGTTACACCGAGTCAGGCCTGTCACACTTGTTTGGAGTTTTTACCCCTAGGTAAATCTATTCCTAACCAACTTCCACACATATTTTCCAAAAAATCTATGTATCTCTACTAAGGACCATATAATCTTTACCTTTTAAAAAATATAGTATATTTCTATACATATCCCCAAACTCTAACATAAAGGGTTTTCCCCAAATATCTATTTTATAATATATTTTCTATGTTTCTTATAAATATGCTCTGATACCAATTGTAAATTCCTAATCCTAGAATTATAGAGTTAGTGAATTATTTTATTAAATTGGAATAAATAAAATCATCATATCCCAATAGACTAACAGATCAACTATTTTAGAAAACATCATTTCATACATGATACCCATAGTACCTTGGGAAAGGAAAATAAAAAAATGATACCTATAAAATGAAATAAATTAAAAAATTGAAATGTTTTTAAATATTTATTCTTTTTAAACTAGGTAAATGAAACATAATATGCGTGATATCAAATTCATGGAATTGTTAAGTAATGATGAATAAATAATAAACTTCTAGAAATAATCAATATTGCATGTTAATTAATACATTACACAAGCCATTCGAATAAATGTAAAAGTAAATATAAATAATGAATGATAATAAAAGGAACCACACTATATTTAATCAATTAACTATGAATACAATATGCACTATGATATGTCAATGAAAAAATATCATAGACGAATAATATCTAAATCTTAATGAGGGAAATGATTAATTTTGGAGGTTAGTTTAGAGGAACATGAAGACCTATCCCAACATTACATTTCATAATATAGTTTAAAATATTCTAATTTGAACAAATTATTTTACTATTCAGAAAATCTCGATGTTTTGAGGGGTTATATGATTTCACACCCCACCTACCATTACCAGTCCAAATAATGAATTATATTTTATAATAAATAAAAATAATAAAGAATATGTATTATCAAAATATATTAATATTGAATAAATAATACATAAATATAAATAATTACATAGTGTAAATTATGTTACAAAAATGTTTGTTGATTTATTTGAATAGAAATATCATTTAAATATCAATGAAATAATCTTCCAAAGAGTTATATATAAACATTCAAATGTGTTCCATACTACATTGTAACATTTGAATAATAATTATCATTAATTTATAACTTGAAATTATAAATATAATATCATGATAAAAATAGCATTCATCATATAACATTTAATATGGTAGTATATACACCACACAAAAGTGAATCGGTGCATTACAATAAATAATTCTAAATGGCATATAAATTGAAATGAAATCGCTTTCCTTGAATTTCCTTTTTTGTAGATCCACATTATCCTCCCATATAATGGTTATAGAAATGTTAATAATATATTAATGAACCATGTAAATTTATTTCATTAATTTTATTTTACTTATTACAAAAAAATTTAATAACTATATAGAAAATTATGTTTACATTGAGTTTTTGACCTAATTTTGTTCATATGAAAAAAACACAATTTCTAGGTAAAATATGATCAAAGGGATTGTTATATAAAAATTTAAAGAATAATAATAAATAAAATAATTGTTATATTTATTAATAAATTTTAATTTTTAAATCAATCATGATTGATAGATATGAAAAATGATGTAATATTTTAATCAGTATGATGATAGTCTCTCTGTATTAATGAGTAATAATCCAATTTTTTAATGATGACTATGGAATGATGTAAAATGATATTATATAATTTAATAAAGGTATTTATATAAGACATAACATGTTATTTTGTCCAATATACTTATATATATATATATATTTCATGTGATGTAAAAGGAATCAAAGAATGTTCAAGAGACTGTAGTCCACACATCCATGAATGATGTTATGATTTTTTAGGGTGACCAAAGGGAAATATTGAATATGATAAAATATATTTAGATAAATTTAATTATTTCATAAATATAATATATATTTAATTAGTTACAATAGTTTTGTAATTCAATAATTGATTTATCCATTCCATATATATTGTTAACTAATCACATACATTTGAGGGGTCAGTAGTCCACCCTTCCACAAACGATGTTATCATATTACCACAAAATAGATAACATAACGTAATTTGTTGTAATTTAATTATAGAAGTATAAAATATTTATAAATATCTCATATATCATAAATAATAAAAATTTCCATCAAAATTCCCAGCAATGAAAGGCGCTATAGTAAAAATGAATAACTTCATTTCGTGAGGAGGAAGTACGCCATACATAAGAATGGTAAGTTGATTACCTATTTGATGGAAGTGTAAGTAAATGTATGTAGAACACATAAAATGAATACATATCAGTTCATTTAGAACACTTGTTTTGTTATATAATCATGGAATAAGAATTATTAAATGAGTGGTGAAATAAAAAAACTAAAGAGATAGAGGAATGAAGTTGACTCTTCTTTTGGTAGCTCCACTTGGTTTTCACCAAAGGGAATACATGGAAGGATTTATCACCATGTAGTGGATTATTTCTTGAGGGGATATATTTTTTGGATCTATTTTTGTAAATCATGTTCGAGAAAAATTTTATTTAGATCTGTGGGGATGTGGGAGGTGTCACTGCCTTTTATATTGGAGGAGGGGTGAAATTGTAGTTAATTTTTTGTAATGGAATTAAACCCACGTTTTTTGTCGTGACCCATCTTCACCAAAAGGTGGTAAGGGACATCATATTTATAGGAACATCATTATTTAACTTGATGAAGATATAATGACCCCTGAAACTCACCTTCAATAGGTCCCAGAGTGGTGACCAGCACCAAGGGTATATAATCTCACACATCATGGAAGGAATTTCCATTTTTATTTTTATAGGATTGAGAGATAAGATAGAAAACCCAACAATACCAAAATTTAATGTAAAGGTAATTCCAAAAGTAAATCATTCCCATATGAATGTTCAACATTAAATGATACAGGCCACAAAAACTCCAAAGGTAAAGTACCACGAAAAAGGAAATCGAAAACAGCAACTACCCCAAGGTCGGAGTTAGTACGGTCTTGCACGTTCCCTGAAGTCCTTCTAGAGACCTGAAAGCAGTTTTATATACATAGGGTGAGCATACATGTATACCCAGTAGGGAAAAACCAAAGGAACTAGTGCACAAGTGGAGATGAATTCTAATGACCTGTGAGAAAAGAGATAACCAAAGCATCTAACAAGGTAAGATATCCACCCAAGCCTCACCAAGGCACACACCCCAAATAACACGAGTCATGTTATGTATAGTAATAGAACATCGTTGTTTGGGTACACAATGGCACTTTCCCACTAGTTATTGAAGACATCCTACACATTGAACTAATCCCGCCATTCTAACCACAATCCCACTGCCAAACCCCACCCGAATACACCTGGGCCATAACCGCCATCTTGCCAGCAAAAAACCTGGCCACAATCACAACGTGTATCCACACCCACAAACACTTGGGTTAGAACAACTACTGCCATGCCCGAAGACACCTAGGCCTCATCCCAAAGACACTTGAAAAAAAACCTTCCCGGAAACACCTGGTCCAACCACCATAACTACCATGCCCGACGATTCGTGGGCTAATAAAAATAATAGACTTCATGCCATCACAGCCTGCCCAAAGTGTCTTGGGCTATTTGGAAAAGGGATAAAAAATGATCTAATAACAAGCCACTCATAAGAGTGTTGGAAAAAACACCCTCCCCCATGAAATGTGGGTGTTTGGCCATAAAGATATAAACTTGGTTGGGGCGTGAATAAGAAACATAAAATCTACAATTATCTACAGGTAACAAGCACTAATCCCAAACTAGGGTTTCCAATGCCAACCCAAGCATAAACATCCCTGTTACTATTCATTCATAAAGGAAGGCACCACTCTCACGGCCAAGCCACAACTCATCCCCAAACCAACTCCTTATTTAAATCATTCTTGTATCATGGTAAATCAACCCCATTAAAATTAATTATACACTACACGGAAACTACCAGTCATAACCACATGTCATGGAAAAAAGAAACACCCAAACAACAACTTAAACATTCACACCTGGTTCTATTGGGAAGTTACAACAACAAAGGGATAAGTGAGATCCCTCATTGTACTTGAACCAAACCAAGCCTCGAGATACATTCCACAACTAAAACTACCCAAAAAAGGCCAGTGAGATCCCTTGATGTAGTGGAAATAAAGAAAACCCCGAGACACAACCTAATTCCACCAAAACTAGAACCAAATATTTCACAACAATAGAGGATTCTACCCTATTTCATGTCACATCAGAGCAACCACACCGCTTCAGATTCCCAACCAACAACCGTACCACAACAGAGGATCCCATCCTCTCCCACTTTCACCCATAAGCATCTACCTGGAGAGACACACCCACTACCAAATAGAATAGGTAAACATCCAGGTTTGAGTACATCATATATTAGTTTATTCTTTATGTTTGTTAACAGGGGTGATCACACAAGGATTCTCGTTTTACTAAACATTTATTCAAAATGATACGAGTTTAGGTCACTAACCAATTTTCCATGTTATAGTTATTTAGTAATAAACAAAAGAAAAACCAGGGTTCATTAGAGGGCAAGGAAAGACCACCAATGACCATGATTTTCATTGAGCACAAGCCCATGTAGTTCACAACACATATCAACATAAAAGAGTACAACAAAATAACAATCACACACCCTTTTTTCTTTAGAGGTCAGTTCATTATCTTCATTACGTTCGGTTTCATCAATCCACACAGAAAAAATAGCATACCCACTCCACATGATACGCAGTAAGTAGTGATGAAGGAAAACACTACCTGATTGTTTCAAGATCGATGTTCTTCTACATGTGCCTAGAAAAGTGGAAAGCGTGACTTACAGGGGAGGGATGTCAAAAATTCCATGGGTGAGCCGAAAGACTCCAATAGAGGCGCACCAGGATGAAGAAGGAAATCCATCTAAGAATAAGAAAGAAGAAACACATGTGGGATATATAAATAGGAGATCCCATAGTTATGGGATATGGAATTTCGAATGCCCAGAAAGTTGGATTTCGGTTTCCTATACGGGTGGCCGCTTACGCATGATGATATTAAGTTGTTATTTAATATCCCCCATTTGGGGAGGTTTCTTGGGATTTTTGGGTATTAATTATGGTCTTTTAATGTCTTCGAACCAAATAAAAAGGTTTAAAAATGTCTAAATGAGGATTTATGGGAAAAACTGTATATGAGAAACCCAAAAAGGCTGGGAGACACCGATCGGATGCACTGATCAGTCGCCCCGATCGGTCGGCCCAATCATTCGTGTCGATCGGCCGCACACCGTTCGGTCGCACGCTGATCGGCCACACACGGAAATGAAATACCAACACCGAGACGCCACCCTTAAGATCTGGTAATTGGAAAAGGGATGGACTTTGAGGGTCTGGGTGATTACATTAGATACCTCTCAAAGCATTCTCGCCCTTGAGAATTTAAAAACGAACCTAAAGAAAGGAGGGGGTCCGAACAACCACCCCAGAAGATACCTCTCCGGAGTGAACCTCTTCGACACATGAGAAAAATGTCCCTCCTTAAACAACCATGAAAAATTTAAGGTTCAAGCGGTCCAGTCCTACGGGTCTAGGGAGTTTCCACCTCCATGTCAAGAAACTATCCACTTTGGGTGGCACTGACTCACCCGCACTAGTTTAATCGCATTCACCCTAATGCTTCTTTATTGGGGATTGGGTTCTCCCCTACCCACAGTTAGGATTTTTCACACGCATCTAGAGAATAAAGAAAAGCATACATTCTATAGTTAACAGGGTAAAGTGTTCCATCACAATCAAGTACAAAAAAAGAACTACTCAAAACAGCTCTAGGTACTGGGTGCGCATCTGCGTCTCCCGTTCCCAGGTACTTTCCTCAAGATCACAATTCCTCCACAAATCATGAACCAAAGGAATGGTTTGTCCTCAGAGCACCTTCTCTTCATGATACTCGATCATCACTGGTCGATCCACGTATGTTGCATCGTCTTCGATACCTAGCTCTCCCCATTCAAGGACGTGTGAGTCGTCATGCAGATACCGACGAAGATGGGAAACATGGAAGACATCACGAACCCTTTTTAGATGTGGTGGCAATGCTAGATGGTAGGCCACCTCGCCGATCTACTTCAATACCTCGAAGGGTCCGACGAACATGGGAGAAAGATTACATCCCCTACCGAACCTCTGCTGCCCACGGTGAGGGGCGACCTTCAAGAACATGTGGTCCCCGACCTCGAACTCGAAGAGTATCCTCCTATTATCAGAATAAGACTTCCGACGGTGCTGAGTTACCTTCATTCTTTATCGTATAAGCTGTACCTTCTCTGTCGTACTCTGCACCACTTCCGGGCCATGAACACCTGCCTCTCCAAATTCTGTCCAGTACATGGGTGAATGATATAGACTCCTGTATAAGGCTTCGAACGGAGTAATGCCAATGGTATAGTGGTAGCTGTTATTGTAGGTGAAATATACTAGAGGAAAGTGTTGCACCAACGATCCCCCAAAGTCCAGAACATATGCTCGCATCATATCTTCCAATGTTTGGATGGTGAGCTCTGTCTGTCCATCTATGTGGGGGTGGAAAGCAGTGGTAAGACGTAGCCGAGTGCGAAAATAATGTTGCACTCCTCTCTATACTCCTAAGGTAAATAGTGCATCCCTATCCGAGAATATGGATCTCGGAACTCCGTGCAATCGCACCACCTTATCCACATACCTCTGAGCTAAGGAATTTACTGCGTCCAACTCCTTGATCGCCAAAGAGTGGGCCGATTTCGTCAACCTATCAACCACTACCAAGATAGCGTCTCATTCTCCTTGAACCATGGGGAGACCCGTGACAAAATAAATTGAGATGTCATCCCACATCAACTTTGGAACGTCTAAAGGTTGCAACAAGCTGCCCGGAACACGGTGTTATGCCTTCACTTGCTGACACACTATACATCTGTCCATGAACTTTTCCATTGCCCGCTTCACCTCGGGCCACCAGAACTGACCTCTCAAGACTCGGTACATCTTGGAAACTCCCGGGTGCAGCGCTAGTGGTGAGTTGTGGAAATCACTAGGAACTATCTTGTGCATCGCGTATGGAACAAACTACTTTCCTCAGAAAAGATCCTGATTCTGACCATCCTCCGTCCACCCTTTCGGAGCATCACCTTGGTGAACCTAGTCACGCACAACTTCTCTTTATGAGTCTCCCCACTGGGACTCCTCTACCTATCGCAACAGATAATACTGCACTATCATCTGATACATGACACCTCTTCCACCTTCCATCCTTGCATCCAGGTGCAGGGCATCCAACTCCTCCATTGCCTTCCAAGAATCTCCCGACTCTCAAACCGCCACCTTCTACGACTTCCTGCTAAATGAATCAGCCATGACATTACCCTTTATAGAGGTGTGGGAAATATCTTAGTCATAGTCTTGAAGGAACTCCATCCACCTTCAGTTCCGTATGTTCATGTCCCACTGAGAGAATATATATTTCAATCTTTTGTGGTCGGTGAATACCACAAAGTGCTCACCGGCGTGGTAATGCTGCCACAACATTAGTGTGAACACGACCGCCAAAAGCTCTAGATCATGGGTAGCATGGTTATGCTCATGGGGACACAACTGCCAGGACCTATATGAGATCACCCCTTGCTGCTGCATCAACACTCACCTAAGGCCTTACCATGAAGCATCGCAAAACACCTCAAATGATGTCCCTTCTTCTGGAAACCGCAACACTAGGGTAGTTACCAACTTCTCCTTCATATAGATGAAGGCTTCCTCACACTACCCATCCCATAAGAAATCTCGATCCTTCTTCGTCAAAGCTGTCAAAGGTGTTGCAACTCTGGAGAAGTTGGTCACAAGTCTCTGGTAATAACCTGCCATCCCGTGGAAACTACGAACCTCCAACACATTCTTGGGTGCTTCCCAAGAGACAACCTCCTCGGCCTTCGGTGGGTTTACTGATATCCCTTGCTCGGACACCACATTCCCAATAAAGTGCACTTCTCGCTTCCAAAACATGCACTTGGAAAACTTCCTTTAGAGTTGGTGATGTCAGAGTACATCTAAAACAGTTATCAGATGCTCAGCATGGTCCTCCTCTGATCTCGAATAGATCAGGATATCATCAACAAATAGGACCATGAAATGGCCGAATATTCTCTGAAGACAGAGTTCATGAGCCCCATGAACAAACCTGGTGCGTTCGTAACACCAAATGGCATGACTACAAACTCATAGTGCCCATTCCTACACCTGAAGGCAGTCATTGAGATGTCTCCCTCCTTCAACCTCACCTGCTGATATCCAGATCGAAGATCAATCTTAGAAAACCAACCTACTCCCTTCAGCTTGTCGAAGTAATCGTGTATCCTTGGGAGGGGGTAAATGTTCTTGACCATTACCTGATTCTGTCTCTGGTAGTCTACGAATAGCCTGAGACCACCATTCGCCTTTTTCGCAAACAAAACAGGGGCACCCCACTGTGACGCCCTTGGCCGAAGAAAACCCTTCTTCATCGGATCATCAATTTTAATCTGTAAATCCCGTAGCTCCGAAGGTTCCATCCGGTAGGGATCAATTGAAATCAGATGACCACCAGGTTTCATGTCTATCCCAAACTCAATATCACGTAGAGGTGGTAGAGTCGCCACCTATTTAGGGTAGATGTACATAAACTCACTAACGATCCCTGGGACTTCCACCATATGTGCATCCACTGACTCAACTGATAGCTCAACCAACAGGGAAAGGAGGGGTTTCCTTCCTTTGCTGCTTCACTGGAAACTCCAGTCGCTGATGAAAGTCACCCATTTTCCATCCATGTATGAAAACACATCCCTTCATCGGAAGCATTCAATGATGGCACATACAGAGAACAACTAGTAAATTCCTAGGATGGCATCGTATGGCATTATCTGGAACATTTGAAGATCCTTGACTGACTGATGGGGCCCTATCATCAGTCTGCATCTTCGACAAACATACAACAAGTCGGTCAACCCTCCGACTGGTGGACTTAGCAGCAGGGGCACTGGAAGTATCTCAACGTCTAAACTCCTAGCATGGGACAAACTGGGTGTAACAATGGAGTGAAAATCTATTGTTTCGAACAACGCATATGGAAGTGTACTAAACAAGCTAATCATATCATGAACGACCTCTGGGCCCACTAGAACTGTTACCCCCGTGGAATGAAACTACCCACGCCCAGCTCTGTTGCCTCTCGGTTTTCGGCCACCTCCCCGACCACACCTTAGATGAGGTCCATGAGGAGCGCCACGAGGTCGGCCTCCTCCTACAATGTCTGCCCTTGGCAGAGAGGGAGCCCGATGTCCCTGCTGCTGCTGCTGAATGTTCCTAGATGGGAACTGCTGCTGAGGGGGGTGCTGGACCTGCCCACCCCCACCGTACTGCACTTTGTCTGGGCACTAATGCCGAAGGTGGCCATGGATTCCACAGACGATGCATCCTGGCCCTAGGAAATAAAGAAAAGGGGGAGGGCCAAGTGGTCATAACTGGAACTGCTGAGGCCTAATCCATACTGGCTGAATCCTAGAGGGTCCTGATGCTGGAGGTCTACTGCTGATGGAGTTTCCCTTTGTCGAGCCCAACTGGATCCCCTCTCGTGACACAACTCACCGCGTGTGCATCCTCTCTACCACTTCAGCCTTCTTTTTCACCTCTATGTATGTCAGTAATGTGAAAGGAGTAACAGTATACAAAATAGAAGGTCGATGTTCCACCTTCAAACGTCTCACCTGAGACTCCTCATCCAGAATGTGGTTCGGAGCAAAGAGAAGGGGATCCTTGAACATGATCCCCAACTCTCTTACTGACATGCTCCCCTACTAGAGGGAGAGAATATCCTGCATTTTGTCATCTTTAATCGTGGAAGAGAGGAATTCTGCTCAGAACTCCTTCTTGAAATCGGCCCACACAACCTCAACCTCCTTCCTTTCCCTGAGATAAAGCGTCCACCACTGACGCATTGCTCCCTGCATATGGATGACATCCAGAAGAACCCAATACTTTTCCGGAGCTTGAATCAATACGAATTCTATCACTAGCTCCTCAAGCGAGCCCCCTGTCTCCACATCTGAGATGCTACCCTCGTACTTCCCAAGGGTCTGTCACTAAAAAGCATGAAGCGTCCTCTGCCACTGATCATCCTCCTCTCTTTCGGCACTATGTCGTTCAACCAATGTAACCTCTGTGCCCTCAATCGTTTTTTCTACTCGTGTTTGTCTCTCTGGTTCCATAGCTCCAAGGTAAACAAGGAATGAGTATGCCCGAGTAGTGTAGAATATTGTTCTTAAATTTTTTTAGGATTCTTATTCATTATAAATCCACAAATACATGTGACACACAATAACAAAAGTCATTATGATGCATGTACCTTCCCTAGGGTCTATACCCTGCAATAAGTGTAGCCTTAATTGGTCTTTCGGTAGGCCTAGAGTCCTTGCATCACATCACAGGGCCCCCTAAAATCCCGTGTCTTAGCCGGTCTTCCCCTGCTTACTACATGCACCAAGATCACCCAACACTGTTGCCCTACCACCCCATGGAATCATCTCTACACCTAACCCCATACTCCATCCTATCTCCCATCCTTCCTCTAATACCATTCTGTCACAACCCACCTTTACCAAATGGAGGGAAGGGTTAGAATATTTCTAGTCCCTTCCTTTATTATGTTGATGGAGATATAATGAACCCCAAAACCCACCTTCAATAGGTCACGAAGTGGAGACCAACACCAAGGGTATATAATCTCACACATAATTGAAGGCATTACCCTTTTTATTTTTATAAGATTGAGATATGAGATTGAAACCCAAAAAATTCCAAAGCTAAAAGTAATGGTAATGCCAAAAGTAACCCATTCCCATATGCATGTTCAATAATAAATGAAACAACCCACAAAAACTCCAATGGTAGAGTACCAAGAAAAAGGGAAACGACAACAACAACAACCCCAAGGTCCACGCTAGTACGGTACTGCACGATCCCTGAAGTCCTCCTAGATACCTGAAAGCAGTTTTATATACATAGGGTGAGCATACAAGTATACCTAGTAGGGAAAAACCAAAGTCCCTCGTGCACAAGTAGAGAGGTATTCTAATTCCCTGTGAGAAAATAGATAATCAAAACATCTAACTAGGTAATCTATTCATCCAAGCCTCACCAAGGCACACTCCCCAAATAATGCAAGTCAATAATGTATAGTAATAGCACATAGATGTTTAGGTATCCCGTGACACTTTCCCACTGGTTATTGAAGAAATCCTACGCATCAAACCAATCCTTCAATTCTCACCGCAATCCCAATACCAACCCCCGCTCGAATAAACCTAGGCCATAACCACCATCCCGCCCACAAAAACCTGGTCCACAACCACCACTCGTAACCACACCCACAAACACATGGGTCAGAACAACTATTGCCATGCCCGAATTCTCATGGGCCTTATCTCGATGACACATGGGATACAACCTGCCTTCAAACACTTGGGCCAACCACCACAACTACATTGCACGAAGATTCATGGGATAATAAAAACAATGGACTTTAGGCCACCACAGCTTTCCCGAAGTGTCTTGGGATATTCAGAAAAGGGAGAAGAAAGGAGCTAACAACCATCCAATCATAGGAGTGTTGGGAAAAACACCATCCCCCAAGAAATCGGGGTGTTCGGCACTAAAGTGCTCAACTTGGGTGGGGCGCGAATAAGAAAAATAAAAGCTTCAATTATGTATAGGTAAAAATAACTCATCCCAAACTAGGGTTTCCAAATTCATCCCAATCACAAACATCCTCGTTACCATTCATTCACAAAGCATGGTACAACTCTCACGGCCAAGCCACAACTCATCTGCAAACCAACTCCTCATTTAAATAATTATTTTATCATGTTAAATCAACAACATTTAAATGAATTATAAACTATTGGGAAACTACTAGGAAAAAAAATGAGTCAAGGAAAAATAAATAGCCAAACAGCAACTTAAGAATTCACAGCTGGTTCTCTTGTGAATTTACAACAACAAAAGGATAAGTGTGATCCCTCAAAGTACTAGAACCAAACTAAGACTCGACATACAGTCCACACTTACAACAATAAAAAAAGGGCCAGAGAGATCCCTAGAAGTCATGGAAAGAAAGAAAACCTCGAGACACATCCCCATGTCCCCAAAACTATAACCAACGATCTCTCAACAATAGAGGATTCTACCCGAGTTCGTGTCACATCAGAGATACCACGCCACTTCAGATTCACAACCGACAACTGTACCACAACAATGTATCACATCCACTCCCACTTTCACTCATAAGCATCTAGTAAGATAGACACCCCCATTACCAAACAGATTTGAGAAACTTCTAGGTTATAATACATCATTCATTAGGTTCTTCTATCTCTTCATTAACTGGGGTGATCACAAAGGGATTCTTGTTTTACTGAACATATATTTAAACCAAACCAAGTATAGGTGAGTAACCAGTTTTGCACGTTAAAGATATTTAGTCATAATCAATAGAAAACCCATTGTTCATTAGAGCACATTGAAACACCACCAACAACCATGATTTTTAGTGAGCACAAGCCCATGAATTTCACAAAACATATCAACATAAAAGAGTACAACAGAATATCGAACACAACCTCGTAATTCTTTAAAGGTCCATTCATTATCATTATTATGTTAGGTTTCATCAATCTCCAAAGAAAAAGTTTCATACCAACCCCACATGATACACTGTAAGAAGAGATGAAGGAAAAACCCTACCAGATTGATCAATGATCGAAGTTCTTCACCATGAACCAAGAATAGGGGAAAGCGCGACTTGCATGGGAGGGATGTCTGAAATTCCACGGACGAGTAGAAAGACTCTGTCATAGGTGCACCGGGAAGAAGAAGGAAATCCAGCCAAGAATAATAATTAAGAAACCCTTTCCTGAGATAAAATGAGGAGATCTCATGGTTACAGGATATGGAATTTTGAACGCATGGAAAGTCGTATTTCAGTTTCCTACACGGGTGGCCAGTTACGCATGATGATATTAATATTTTATTTAATATCATCCAATTACGAAGGTTTCTCAGGACTTTTTGTATTAATTATGGGCTTTTAATGGCTTCAAAACAATTAAAAGGGGTTAAAAAGGCCTAAAAGAGGTGTTATGGGAAAAAATGAAGCAGAGAAACCCGACAAGGCTGGGTGACATAGATCGGCCGCGTCGATTAGTGGCACACCAATATGACATCCTACCACCGAGGCACCCCCCTTTACATCCAGAAGATGGAAAAGGGATGGACCGTGAGGGTTTGGGTCATTAAATCATTCCTATGAAATGTGTCTCCAATAATGGTCCAAAGTAGATAATAGTGAGTATGGGGCCCAAATATGTCTTTTTAATTGATTTTGGACTTGTTTATAGGTAATTTGTTCTCTTAATATTAATTATTTGTCCCCTGTTAAGCTAATCTTCCTCGTAATTGTTATAATTAAAATTAATTACATTGACAAATAATTTTAGTAAAAAACAATTTTTTGTTCATAAAAATAAGAAATTATAAGGGTTTCAATTAGGTAAACCAATTTTCGAAATTCTAATCACATATATGGAATAAATTAATTTAAATTTAATTCTGTATGTCGGGATTACAAAGAAGGGATTAAAACTAACATTGTTAAAAAGCTTACTATGTTTTTATATATAGTTTCAAATTAAATTGTTCCAATAAAAAACATTGGATTAAATTATATATAATTTATCTAATTAGTATTTTAAAAAATAAAAATATATCAAATCATTATAAAGAAATTAGATGAAAAAAACACAATTTTGAATTAAAATTCATTATTATTCAATATTTATCAGAAAATAATAATTCCCAGAAAAATATAAATATTTTACCCAAATATAATTATAATATTAATACTTATAATATGATGTGTACTTTGACACATAAAAAAATAAAATTCCAAAAATTTTATTTAAAAAACGTTATCCATTTATAGTCAATAATGTTACTTATATAGAAATATATGTTTTATTCATAAAATTGGGTTTTTATTATATTATGCTTCTAAAAAATAATGGATATTATTGAAAAAAATTATGTAATAATATATATATATATTACATTAATATCAGTCACTAATTTTAACTAATTAACTTATTATGATAAAACACTTTTTTGGGTATACAAATAATTTTCTACATATACATTATCTTTATTTTCAATTGGTTCTTATTTTCATATATAATTAATTTATATCCACTGAATTCAACCATATATTTATAGATGATATATAATCATGTTCTTAAATACAAATATAATGTCTAGGTTATTCCTTATTATAGTAAATTGTAATATTTTTAATAAATTATTAATGTTTGATAAAATACGGTCTTAAGTGTAACACAAGTTGTTGATGAAAGTCATTGTTTTGTCAAACCTAATATAAATCTGTGTTACCTACAGTATAAGCTATAAAATATATTTATATATAATATTAAATAAACTTTTATGTGTCGGGTCATTATATTACATTATACTCTTGGTGTTCATTTCACACACTCTATAAAATACAATTTTTTCTTATAGAATATCAGGGTGTTGAAGTTATGTTCCCTATTTAATGGATTCTAGAATCTAGTTCCCTGGGACATAATAAAACATTCACAAATAACAACAATAGGAGCCAAACCAAAAAATATTGGAGCCAATATCATTCCTCAATTTTATTGACATAATATATAATAAACCACGTCCCAATAAAGAGAATACTTTATTATTTATAGTAAACTATATAAATTCATGACCCATGTATTATAAATGAAACCCAAAATTACAACATATTATTTTCTTTCAAGGATAAAAAATTATTATCTATATTGTATCATTGAATTGCATACTTAGTATATTTTAGGGAATCCTGTTTAAATCAAATAAATTATGTGTGTGCTCAAATGCTCAGTAAGGTTATATGAAGTAGAAACAATGGTGAAATAAATTAAAATATTCAATATAACAAAGTAAAAAACTTAATACACATTCTATGTAATCAATAAAATGTGAATGAAGTTGTTAAATAACATTTAAAGTTAAATAATAAAAAACATGTTACATTTATGTAAATGGAATAGGAATTATCAATATGTCAAGATGATAACATGAAAACACATTCCATTTAATCAATAGTATTACAATGCAATGGACACATAAATATTTTCATAGTGAAAATTTAATGGATAATAAATAAAAAATATTAATAAATCAAATTATTAGCTATAGAATATCATGTTTCCCATGAACACGATTCATTTACCTAGAAGACCATTCAGAAGACAGTTTTAAATATAATTTTCAAGACCATTCATTGAGAAATTTAAATATATGTATAGAAACTCTTCAATTCTTCCTAGAATGAAACCTCAAGGTTTTATCACCAACTAATTTAATGTCATAATACTACTTATGCATCGAGGGACATACAATAAATTCTCCCAAACCCATGTGCTTCATGTCCAAATCATTACTCATATATCAAATAAAGATATAATTCAAAAACATTTGACTTATCAAATATATATATTTATTAAAAGATTTATATTTATCAATATTTCCCCAATAAGTTATTTAAAATTAAAATTAATCACTTTATGAAAAAATGATCTTCGGTTTTGGAAATGAATATATCATTGATAAAAAATAAGGATAATTATGGTAAATTTTATGATCATTCCCCATAAGAAATTGAATATTTCAAGGGTACTAAAAAATGAATCTAAGAAGTTAATTTCAGTACTCCCTGTTTAAATGAAAATTATAAATGATATAGAGGAAGTATAATTAGGGAATCAATAAAACATATCGCATGTGGAGTAAAATAATGTGTTGTTTTCATTGATGAATAAAAATACTATAAAAATATCTTCCAAAAACATTCATGATGAAAATATATTTTTTATATTTAGAATCATTTTGGATATAATTTTCATTAAAAATAAATTTTGAAATATTTTTCATTTAAAATTAATCATTCAAGCATTCAAAGGAAGTATCAAAAAAAATATAGTGGGTAAATTCTTAAATGTTTTACAAGGTAAAAACAACATTCCTTTTCAAGGTAAATATATTAGAAAAGTGACTAGATCAGAAAGAAAACATCTGAATCTATTTAATATTTTGTAAAGATAATCACTGATAAATATTTATTTAGTAAATCATTTTTAAAACGTAAAAATCTTTTTGGAAATCCTTTTTAGAAAATATGATTTTTGGATGAAACGTGTTCTCTGACTAAAAGGGAAATGTAGTTGGGGTTTTCATGAAAATCTTTATAATAAATATTGAGTACCAAATAGTATAAATATTTTAATATTTCAAAAAATTGGTTTTAAATAAAAATAGTTGATTAAAATTAATGGGTTCATTGAATAAAAATCATATATATTCCATTAATTGAATTTAATGAAAAAAATATCAATTAGAATGAGATTGTGAAAATAACCCTTAAAATTGTTATAATGATAATGTGGGAATTAGTCAGTGAATTTATAACCTTTATAAACTATAAATTAGAATATATTTTTAAATAAATCAATATATATTAAAATTTTTTATTAACATAATAAAATAATAATTATGACAACTATGAAGTAATATAACAAACTGTAAAAGAATTATGTTGTGAAATTACTACACTACTTGGTAATTTTAGATTCAAACCATGTTAGATGAAATAATTCAAATAAAATATGAATATATCACATGTAATTATGTATTCGTGATGTTAAATTTAACTGTAATATTAGATAAACCATATATGAGAAATTATGTGCACAATGAAAAATTATGCTTAAAATAATCGAAATTCATGTGATGTCTCTTACTATATTGTAAATTTGGAATTATAATCCCTATGAATAATATAACATAAAATTAAATCATAAATACCCTAATGATAAATTTATTCATCATATAAAACACAATGGGTGAAGTATGTACACCATACAATGGATGATGTTTTTAAAATGTATTATTCCTCACAGAAGAAAATGTGAGCTCAGAATCCCTTAAATATCATTTCCATATAATGAATTTACATTAAAATCATGTATAATTCTTTATGTTTGTCAATAACTTATAATATAATTCTAATAATATTTATATATCATATATTATCATTATATTAATCTTTTTTACCCATTTGTTAATAATCATTCATTTTTTTTACTATATTGAGTGTTAATTGCATATTTTTTCGAGCTTGTCTTGGGTTATTATTTCATTCTTCTTATATTGATATTGATTAAATAATATATTTAATTTATTCCATGATTTAGTTATCATATATATGTTTATTTTATATATTTATTTATAATTATTTTTAATATTTGAATAAAATAAATGAAATTGATCATTCATGAAGGCATTAGGTTATACATATGCATGAATGATAAATACATTTATTTGTTGTTTAAAAATTAATTGAAATATATATTTATATTTTAATTAATTTATCATATTTATACAATATATTTCATATGTTTTTAATAAAACCATATAAAAATTCATTCCACATATTTCATGAATGAATCACAATACTTTGAGGAGGTAGTAGTGCACACATCGACAAGAAATGCTATCATATCTACACAAAATTGAATGAAAAATGTTATGTGTTATATAAGAATTATATAAGAATAATGTGATTTTTAATATCATATATAACATAAAAAAAGTAAATTTATCATTATTCCAATCATGAAAGGTGGTAAATTGAAGAACGAACGACCTTGATTCTGGAGGCACTAGTCTGATTTACACTTGAATGATGATGGTGTACCTAATTTGATTAATCTTTGAGAATGTTTAACTAAAAATATCATAATAATAAATATATTCATATTTATGATACAGAAGTCATTATATAATAAGAATATATAATTAATGTATGATGTAATTCCCTGACACATGTTACATAGAGTTTGTGGATTATTACATAAAATTAGCATGATACAAGGAATCATGTCTTGAAATACCATTCAGTTTAGTATCCTTTAATTACAAGAAACATTCATAAGTTTTACATTACATCACGAAATAAAAACATCATAAAATTTTTCCCCTTTTTAACACACTTATATCCGTAGACTATCCCTACAAGCCAACCATAAATACATCTTCACATCCTTGGAATAATAAAACATAGAAAGGGGTGAGTTCAGATTCTCAGTATGGATAACAATATAGTGGATAATTTAATAAATAAGCATAAACATTTAATGAAATGTGTTAGACAAAGAAAATCCTGTTAAACATAAACATTAGCATAATATGGAAAAGATAAAATCAAATAATGTCATTTACGTTTTCTCATGTTTATAATACTAGTCTAATAATCACATGCAATATTAATAACAACTTTCATAATGATGGAATGCATAATTCCAGACTTCAGAACCACATATTGAAGGCCTTATTCCAATACTTTAAATAAGATTTTTTCGAGGCCTTGTTCCATGACACTAGTTTGTCTCATGATACCTACCGATGCATCGAGGATCTATAGCGGGATCAACTCGTCACTTACTAAGTCCAATGCAATCCTCATATGAAAAGGATTAAACATTACATTATCATTCTTATTAAAACTATCATACGAAATTTCAATAAATTATAAATAAACCATTATTGTTTTAAAAATAACACTTCCACAGTCAAACATATCACAAAACCATCAATATAATATGGATGTTTTGTATCATAATAATTCAACTTTATAAAATCATAAAATCTCTCAAAGTATGATTACATAGATGAAATCAAAACTTTTTTTATAGAAATTTCACTTTCTATTTTTAAATAATTTAAAATTCATATAAATATAAAATAAAACATTTATTTTAAAAATATACATATAATTTTTTATGGTAAACATCAATGATGTTATAATGGTGGAAAATAGCGGCACCCACCGTATAAGTTAAAATAACATCCTTACATTAATATTGCCAAAAAGGTCATAAACAACTATGATTGGAAAACGACAAAAAGATTCATTTCAAAACATATAATGTTAAATAAGTGTATAAATTAAATTAACACGTTGTCTAGTAAATAGTAAAATTGTTTTGAAATCAATTTTTATGAAAACACGGTTGTGGATGATAAAAAGGTCCCAATAGATATTAACTTTAAAACAACCTCGGATAATAAAGAGACTGTAAAATTAACCCTTACCATGTACTTTTCCAAAGTCGATGGTACGTTAACCTCCTGTATAATAGTAAAAAAAATTATTAAATTATACTAGAACAACATACATAAATATTATAACATTTATGATCTTATAAGAATGCTTTGTTAATAATATTTTATTAGTATCATCATTTCGGGTGCTACCTGATTCGTTTTCCATTATATGAATGGTTATGTACGCCATGTTTATTTCGGATTGAGTTTATTTGATTCATTTAAAGAATTATATTTTTTTCATATAAATTATTTTTAATCGTATAATGAAAATTATTCTTGAATCACTATGATGTTGAATGAATTTCATTGCGTTTGTGGAGAATGTAATCCGTATATATGCACGAGTGACAATATTATTATATAGATAGAGAAATATTTTGTAATTTGATGTTATATAGTATAAACAGAATCATTAATATGTTATATTTATTATTTATATCAGTTATAATCATTATTATACCCATACAAATAATGAAGTGTTTGATAACAAACTACACCATGATGTAGAGACGGTAATCCATATGTATGCACATATGGTTCTTTGTAATTTATAGGATTGATATAATAATTAATATCATTGTACCATTTTTATAATAATATCAAAGTATATAGAAGATACTTTAGTTGTTATCTCATAATGGAAAAAACAATGAAAGAAGAAGTGGGATAAGAAATGAACTTGAAATAGGTGATCAAATATTTACCTCTTCCTTTTGATATTCCTTTTGATTTGATCAAAATGGCACTGTTGGTTGGGTTTATTACTAAAGGAAGGCCTATAGGATTAATAGATGAATTTTGGGGGGATATTTTGGTAGGGGTTGGTGGAGTCAAAAGTATTTTTAGGTGTGAAATTAAGAAAAGGGGATGAGCCCTTTTAAAAGAGCGGTGAGGCTCATTTTCGGAAAAGCTTGAAAGTTTATTTTGTAATAAAATAATTTTTATTTTATAATGGCTCAAAAATGAATTATTTAAATTATATGGTGAATATGGGTCGAAAAATTCTCAACAAATATGTTTTATACTGGTCTAGTTCATCATATTAACCTTATCTTTAAGATTTAACTCTTAGTGAAATAGTTTGACATTTACCATGTCCCTTTGTATTTTTATATTATATAGTAAATAAACTTATAATAACAAGACAAGAGAACCACATGTGGTTCATTATTAATATATATAACCTTATCTAATTCCATTTATTGATCCTAATATTTTTATGAATATTATATCAATTAATAATAATATAGTTGTTTTAAAAACTCAATTATGTAAATTTTGACACTATTTAGTATTTGAATTTTTTTGAAAGACATAACAACATTATCACTTAGAATAAAATTTATTTAACCAACCCTAGCATGTCATATTAACATAAAAAAATAGTGTAATTCATCGAATGTCTTAATTTAGATTAATATCGATATTTATAATATAAATTATTTTAATATTTCATTAATATGGTAATGACTACATCATCATTGTTTAATAAACAAATTAAATTATATTATGAATAAAAATAATAAATAAAATACCATTATGTAGAAAATCATTTTATATTTCTATTTTATATTTATAGTCGAATTTAAATTGTGCGTATCCCTATATTAAAAATATTTTAGTTATTAAACATTGAATTTGTCTCTTTTAAGTATTCTTTACATAAAATAATAATAACATTACCAATCTAATACGTGTGGACCAAGTGGGATCATATTCTATACATAATGTTGTTTTTGGCCGAATTATACTTATCTAATAGAATTATAACATGTGTTAGGGTAATTATGATATCATTTTTACCGTTAATTAGACTATTTAATTTTAATCGTGGTAAATAAATGACAAAATATACTATTAAACAAAAATTAATTTCAACTCATTAAACCACAATTTACTTACTGATATTAAATGTGTCTCTCATATTTTTGAAATTCAACTCATAGAAGTGGTAAAATTAAGATTTATATAAATTTGCAAATGCTCATTGGAGGTGGGTAAAAGATGGTAAATAGTTCGATAAAATTTTATGTATCTAAACATATTTTAAAATGAATTCAATTAATCAAATTGAACATATATTGGTATTATGTATCAATTTTGACCTAAAATAAATTCAAATAAAATAGAAAACTATTTTAATAAAAAAGTTGGTTTTTACAAATAACCTAGTGTTTTTCAGTATTCATCAAAAATTGAATGTTTTCCTAAAAATACCAAAAATTCACACTAATAAAATTTATATATTACAAATACATAAATGAAATCCATTTTGAAAGATAAAATTTATAAAATAATAAAAATTGGGTATTACTATTCATAACAGATAGTTTGATTGGCTGTGTTGTGTTTGAAATCGAACTTGCATACAACACAAGCTATTGTATTATTTAAAGGGAGACGTATCGTGGATGCATGGGGTGTTACATTCTACCCTCCTTTAAACAATTTAATCCTCGAAATTTCTAGAATATTACTGCATAAATGGATTCGGGTTGTTCTTTATTATAATTTCCTCAGGATTCCACATTGCCTCTTCCATCTTCTGGTTTATCCATAAAACTTTTAGCGGCCGAGTCATCCGATTTCGGAGTACTTATTCTGTTGTATCAAGAATCTGTTTAGGCTCTTCACAAGAAAACAGATCATTTTCCAGTTCAATTTCCACAAAGTTGAGTACATGCATTGGGTCAGGAATGTATTTTATCAATAGTGATATATGGAATACATCGTGAACTTTGGAGAGACATGGAAGAATTTCCAAATGTTAAGCTACAACTCTAATTAATTCTTGAATTTCAAATGGTCTGATGTACACGAGACATAATTTTCGCTTCTTAATGAAATTTATAGCACCCTTCCAGAGAGATACCTTCATGAAAACATGATCTCCTACCTGAAATTCCAAAACCTTACTTTGGTTATCATCATAGCTCTTATGCATACATTGAGATTCATTGATGTGGGTTTGGATAAACATCACCTTTTCCATCATTTCCTCAACAAGTTCTATGCCTATTAGTTTCCTTTCACCAACTTCATCCAAACATGTTGGTGTGAAACATATCTTTCCACATAACGCTTCATATGGTGCCATCTGAATACTTGAATTAAAGCTATTGTTATAGGAAAATTCTATCAGAGGTAAATATTGATCCCATATACCTTGAAATTAAAGTGATAGTGATCTCATCATTTATTCTAAGGTAAGAATTTTTGATTCTGATTGTCCATCAGTTTGATGTTGGTCGTCAGTGATCAAAACATGTTCATTATCAAGGGCATTCTGAAGACTTTTTAGAAATATTGATGTAAAATGCGGATCACGATCAGAAACAATCGATAGTGGTGCACCATGAAGTCTTACAACTACATTAATATATAGTCATTTTATATGTTGAAGTGGTAAATCATCTCCTATAGAAAGAAAATGTGCAGATTTGGTTAAACGATCAATAATGACCCATATTTCATCATTCCTTCTAGGAGTCTTTGGTACCCCCATGACAAAGTCCATGATAATATTATACCATTTCCACTCAGGTATGGGAAGTGGTTGCATTACTCCTCCATGCCATTTCTTTATAGCTTTTACCTATTCACAAACCACACATCTTGACACAAAATCAGCAATATCCCTCTTCGTGTTGTCCCACCAAAAACATTCCTTCAAATCTCCATACATAATAGTGCTACTAGGGTTTATAAATAAATTGGAGGTTTGAGTATCAACCAACAATTCCCTTTTTTGATCTGGTATATCAGGAACACAATGTATATTCCCAAATTTCAATGTCTCATCTTCATATATAAAGTCACTCAATATTTCATCAATCCCAACATTAATCTTCTTTAGAAACTCCTCATCATCAGTCTCAGAACTCTTTATAATTTCTAGTAAATATGTTTTTGCAACCATTTGAAAAATTATTGATGATTCACCTTCCATGGTTATTCCCATATCCATTTATACTAGATCCATGTATATCAGATCATTTTCAACTCTCATCTTGGTCAAAACTCCATGGTCCTTTCTACTCAATGCATCATCCACCTTATTTTCCTTCCTTGAGTGGTAGTGTATAGTGAAACAATTATCTTTTACTAGTTCAAGACATTCTCATTTCCTCTTGTTTCTTTCTTTTTGTGAGAAAATACACTTCAAAATCTTGTGATTAGTATAAATCTCACATTTTTCACCATAGAGATAGTGTGTCCATATTTTCATTGAAATGATTTCAGCTGCAAACTCAAGATCATGATTGGGATAGTTTTGTTCCTAAATTTTTAGATACTGTGATGCATAAGAAATAACTATATTATTATGCCTAAGGACACAACCAAGTCCGTTAATTTAAGAATCACTAAAAATAACAAACCAATAGTTCTCAAATGGTCTAGTCAATATAGGAGCGTAGACTAAACTTCTCTTTTGTTCTTAAAAACATTCTACACACTCTTTTTTCCAAACAAATTTATACCCTTTACATGTGATCTTGGGTAATGGGTTATCCAAATGGGGAAAATTATCTATGAAATGTCAATAATAAACTTCTAACCCAATAATACTGCATACCTCAATTATACCTGTCGTTGGTAGCCATTCATGGATTGACTTGGTCTTTGAAGGATTAACAGAGGTTCCATCCTTATATACAATATGTCCAATAAAAGAAATATCTTTAATCCAACATTCACACTTTCTAAACATCCCATATAATTCATTTCCTCTATGAGTCGTTAGAATAATGCACAAGCTATTTTCAGGATCTTCATAGATTTTTTCATATACCAAGATATCATCAATAAATACCACTACAAAGTCATCACGATATTCCTTGAAAACTCGGTTCATTAGATCCATGAAAACAGAAGGTATATTAGTCACCCATTAATGCATTATTGTAAACTCGTATTTCCCATACCTAGTTCTAAATGTTGTTTTTTGAATGACTTCCTTCATCACAAACAATTGATGATATTATGATCAAAGTTCCATCATAGAAAAATTTTATGCTCCATGAAGTGGGTCTAATAAACAATCAATGCGAGGTAGGGGATACATGTTCTTTATTGTTAAAGAATGATATCCCTATAGTAAATTCACAACCTCATTTATCCGCCTTTCATCATAAAAAAAAGGATAGGGGATCCCCATGTAGAAACAATATGGAGAATAATTCCCATATTACTCAATTCCTCTTATTGTTTCTTTAGTTCCACTAATTCCACAGTGGTGACTCTATAAGGGGTCTTCAATATGGCCCTTGAACTAGGAATTAAATCAATTGAAAAGTCAAGTTATCATTCTGGAGGATGTCCAAGTAAATCCTCTCGAAACACATGAATATATTCTTGCACAATAGGTACATCTTTTATTTGAACATTCTATTCCTCAAAAAATAGTTATTTTTTTCTCTTCCTCCCCAAAGAATAAAATATTTTTTCTAAGGAATTTATAACTCTATCAGTTACTAATGGATTTGAAATCACATTTAATGTTGGTGGTGGTTTCCACATGAATCGTTCTAACATTTATCCTCTATGTTTTGGATCAGGGAGATCCATACGGGTGAGGTTATTATTTATAATTTGAGTGAGTTGTCCCTATTTGGTGATAAGCTGATCAACACGAGTTGATTCACTAGCTCCACTATAATTTTCTTGAGTAGGAGGGAAATACCTAATTGGATTATGTGCATTGATACAATTTCCATTCCTTCCATAAGGAACCATTTCTAAATAATGTCTTATAGTAGATTAGTTTATGAATCACAATAAATAATTAAAAACTTATATAACACTTAACATAAATTGAATAATTTTGTATATAACCCATATTCATAATAATGTTTTCTTTGACGTTGTATATACTGATAAACTATTCATAATGGTTTGTAAAGAAAATTATAACTATCCTAAGAATATCCCCCAAGTGTTTTGTAAGCAAGAGTGCAGCAAGGCCTGTGGACGTGCACCAGTTCCCATTAGAGTCTATCTCAAAGTGGTGTTTTTGGGTTTTACCCCTAGGTACATTTGTGCCAGATCTGCCTCTATCTTCTCATATCTAGACAGGGGCATGTTGGTAAAAAAACTAACAAAATCTCTACAGTATCAAAATTCTAATAATTTCTTCTATACTAATCCTCATAGTCTATTAGAAGGGTAATGTTTTCTAATCAGAGTTTTTATTCTAAATCTAGTTTCCATGGTTTGTATAAAACTTCATCGGATACCAAATGTAATTCCTCGGCCCCAGTTACCTAGAGTCGGTGCATTATTACCTATCATCGGCATGATACAAGGAATCGTGATCCAAAATATTGATCAATTTAGTAGCCTTGGAAGTACTTGATACATTCATAATCATTAGATTACATCATGAAATAAAAATATCAACAACATTTTCACCCATGTTGAACACACTTATATGCCTAACCTATCCCTATAAGTCAACCATAAAATACTTCGTCACATCTTGGGGAAAATAAAACATAAAAAGGGGTGAGCTCAGATGTTCAATAAGGATTACAATATAGCAGAAACTTTTATAAATAATAATAAAAATTTAAGGAAATGTATTTGACTAAAACATAAAAAAATTTAATGTTAAACATCAGCATAATATGGAAAAGTTAAAATCAGATAATTCCATTTACGTGTTCTCATGGATATTCTACTAGTCGAATAATCACATGCAATATCAATAGCCACTTTCATAATGATGGAACACATAATGCTAGACTTCTTAACCACATAGTAAAGGCCTTGTGCCAATTAGAAAAAAAAAGAATTTTCCAAAGGCTTGTTCCAAGACAGTATTCTGTCTCATGAGACTAATTGATACATTAAGGAGCGATATTGGGATCCCCCTATCACCAACTAAGTCCAATTCATTTCTCATATAATTAGGTTTAAACATAATGTAATCAATCATATTAAAACATGCATTCGAAATTTCAATACATTATCCATAGACGATGAATGTTGATTAAATAACACATCCACAGTCAGAAATATCACAAAACCTTCAATATAATATTGATGTTTTGTATCATAATAAATCAACTTCAAACAAGCTTTAATTCCATCCAATGATGTTGACATAGATGTATTCAAAATAATTTTTAGAGAAATATATCATTCTATTTTAAAATCATTTAAAAGTCATATAATTATAAAAGAAAAATATTTTTTAAAAAATATAATTATAAGATTTTATGGGAAACTTCAATGATGTTATAATGGTAGAAAATATCCACACCTTCCGTATAAGATAAAAAAACATTCTTTCCTTAATTTTGTCGAATAGGTCATAAAGTACCTTTTTTAGAAAATTATGGAAAGAATCCATTAAAAAATATAAAGTAAAATATGGTTATAAATATCATTAACCCATTTCCTAGTAAATAATAAAAAAATTTCAAATTTATTTTTAAGAAAACACCAATGTGGATGATAAAGAGGTCCCAATAGATACTTAGGTAATAACAACCTCGAATAATAAAGTGATTGTTATATTAACCCTTAACTTGTACTTTTCCTTATTAGATTTTTGGTTAACCTTCAATATAATAGTCAAAATTTTGTAATTAAATTATACAAAAACAATATACATAAAAATGATATCATATATGATATTTTAATATTCCTTATTTATTAATATATTAGTATTATAATCGTTTTGGGTGTAAATAGATTCATTTTCCTTTTTATGATTGGTTACGTTTTCCTTGTTATTTATGAATATAATTTATTTGATTCAGATACATAATTATATTATGTTCATATAGATTATTTTTAATTATAAAATTAAAATTATTCTTGAATGATTACGTTGGGGAATTAATCTTATCTCGTTCGTGGAGACAGTAATTTGTACATAATCACGAACAACAATATCATTATATTGATGTAGAAATTGTATATAATTGTATGTTATATCATATATAAAGAATAATTAACATGTTTTATTTATTATTTACATCATATTTACTAATTATTATAGCCATCCAAATAATGATGTGTTTGAATAACAAACTACACCACGATGTGGAGACGGTAATCTGTACGTACTCACATAAGGTGACTCTTTGATTTATAGGATCAATAGAATTATGAACATGGTTGAAAAATATTTATAATTACATCATGGTATATAGAAAATATTGGAGTTATTATTTTATAATGTAAATATTAATGAAAGAGTAAGTGGAAGAATAAAAGAGAATGAAAGAGGTGATGAAATATTTACAACTTCGTCAAGTTCATCCATTTAATCTGATCAAAATGGCCCCATAGGATGGATATATGACCAAGTAAATTCTTGTTGGATGAAGGGAGGAAAGTTATGAGGATATTTGGGCAGGTTTTCACCTAGTAAAAAGGATTTGGAGGTGTGAAATTAACATAAGGGGAAGTTCCCTATTATAATGCAGGTGAGGGCCACTTTAGGAACAGCTTAAAATATTATTTTATAATAAAATCATTTTTAGTTTCTAATTTCTAAAAAATTAATTATTTAAACTATAATATGGATATGGGTCTATAAAAATTAATCCAATATATTTTAGATTGGTCTAGGTCATCATATTAACCTTATCTTTTATATATAACTCTTTGTTAAATTGTGTGACATTTACCATGTCTCTTTGTATTTTTATATTTTGTGGTTAATAGTCATACTATAAAAATTAAATAGAACACCATGTGGTTCATTATTAATATATACAACCTTATATAATTCCTTTTTCCAAACCTTATATTTTTATGAATATTATATCAATTAATAATATAATAGTTATTTTAAAAAATCAATTATGTAAATTTTGACACTATTTAGTATTTGAATTTTTTGAAATCCATTAAAACATTATCACTTCGAATAAAATTTATTTAAAAAACAATGACATGTCATATTAACCTAGAAAATTAGTTTAATTAATTATAATTTTAAAATTTAATTTATTTGGATATTTATAAAATCAATTATTTAAATATTTCATTAATAAGGTAAACACTGCATCATCATTATGTCATAAATAATTTAAATTCTATATTGTCAAAAAATTGTAAATAAAATATCATTATGTAGGAAATATTTTCATAATTATAATGAATATTTATATTTGAATTTATTTTGTGTGATTACCTATGTTAAAAATGGTTTAGTTATTAAACATTAAATATAACTTTTTTAACTATTCTTTAAATAAAATAATAAATAAATGTTCTAATCGAATCCAATTTGGAGCAAATGGGATCATAATTTTTTTCTTCAGGTTATTTTTGTTCTAATTATACTTATCCAATAGAATTAGGAAATGTGTTATGAATATTATGATAACATTTTTACCCTTAATTTTCCTCTTTAATTTTAACCACGCTAAATAAAAGTCAATATTTACTATGCATCAAAAATTTATTTTCATCTTATTGAACCAAATTTTACATACTGGTATTAATAGTGTCTCTCAAATTTTTTAAATTCAACTCATAGAAGACGTAAAGTTAAATTTTATACAAATTTTCAAATTCTCCTATGATGTTGGTAAAAGACGGTAAAAAATTCAATAAAATTTTATATATCTAAACTTATTAGAAAATGGCTCCACTGAATTATTTTGAACATATATAGGTATTATATATTAATTTCTACAATTAATAAATAAAAATAAAATAACTAATTATTTAAATAGAAAGTCGTTTTTAACGAATAACACAATGTTTTTTCACTAATCATCAAAAATTGAAAGTTTTCAGAAAAATACCAAAAATTTACCAGAATATAATTTTGATATTCTGAATCATAAAATTAAGTCAATTTTGAAAAATAAAATGAATAAAAATTAAAAAAGTTTGTATTACTATTCATAAAGTATAGTTTTCTTTGTTGTGCTGTGTTTGACCTCGATTTTGCGTACAAAATAAGCTATTGTATTATTCAAAGGGAAACATAATGGGGAAGAATGGGATTTTACATATGATATAGAGTAGTAAATGAAATAAAAGTGACCATTGAAAATGAAATTTCTCTTATTTCTAAAACTCTATATGGTTAAAAGGAAAATAAATCTCTTTTTGGATTTATTAGCAATGTGAAGTGTGTATGAGTAATTTATTGGTGATGAGAGATTTTTTGGGAAAAATTTTGTCCATATAAAGGACATGAGTGTTGTGAATAACTAGGATGGGTGAGTTCCTTTTATAGCAGAGGAGGAGTGGATTGATGTGAATTTTTTAAAAGGAAATTCCACCCACATTTCTGAAATATAAACTATATCCATTAATGAAACCAATTATATCCAAGGGATGATAGTTTTTATAGATTAATAGAAAATGGATTTTGGACAAGTGTCAATGTAATATTATTCCTTAGGTTATGGGTTCATTCCTTGGTATACTTAAATTTTCTATTAATTTTTCTAATTAAAATTATTTACATTAAATAATATTTTTTGTTAATTAATATTTTGAACATATTGTACAAAGATAAACATAGATGATTCTAAATAAATAATATTTTTTTCAAAATTTCAAACATATATGTGGAAGTAATTAATTTAAACGAATCCCATATACTGGTATAAAATGTGGGTTTTTAAGTAAAAATGTTAAAAAGGTTGTTATATTCATACATCCAATTTTAATGTTAAATTGATTACAATGAAAAAATTAGATTAATATATTTAATGTATATAAAAATAAACTTCAAAAACAATATAAAATTATATTATAACATTATAAATAAGTTAGATGAAAAAATATTTGAGTGAAAATTTAGTATTTTTCACATGTCATCAGAATATGAAGCTTCATATAAAAATAAAAAAACCTCTCCAAAAATTTTTTTAGATGTTTATATTTCAAAAAAAATTGGAGTATATTTATATAAAATCATTATTGTAGTATTAATTATGTTTCCCCATAAAAATTATGAAATAATTCCATTAGAAAAATATTGATTTTTATGAGTAAAATTTGGGTTCCCATTATCTTATGAATATAAAGTGTATTTAATTTATATAAAAACATTTATTGGATATGTGATAAATATTACCCTAATTTTGTAAATAATATTTATACCCATAAATTTTATGGTGAGGTTATGTATTATTATATTTAATTCCTTATTTTAATAACATATTGATGTTCGGTAAAACAAAGTCTTCTAAATAATGAAAGCGACTAAAGAATCTCATTTTTGTGTGTGACACATTCTAACTTAGTATATCATTCATTTCAAGATGTATCATAGATTTATTTAATTTATTATAGTAAATATATTATAATATCGTAAGATATTATAGCCCCTTATATGCGGCTCATAGGCATTATCGAGTACAATGTTCTTAATTTATATATTCAGGGAATTAGCAAAAAAAATGACTATTTTAGATAATATAATATATTATTATTTAAAATATGTAAAAAACTTTCCCAAATTCCATATGTATAAGGATAAAATATTAAATTAAATTTTACCAATCACATTTGACGTGAAAGCAGGTTTTGAAGAATAATCTTCCAAAGTATGAAAAGTTTTAATATCACAATTATATATATAATTTAGTAAAATGATATAAATTATATTAATTGAAATATTATTTATCTAATTTGACTATAAAGAACATAAAAAATCAGTTTTTATATTTTTTAAATATATAAAAAACAATAATTCTTAACATAAACAATTATTTTTCACTTTTCATCGAAAAATTAATTTTTTCCCAAAAACATGTAAATTCCCCCCAAATATAATTTTTAAATTTTTATTACACAAATCATGACTATTTTATAAAATTTACTTTCCTAAATATGAAAGTTTTAATTATTTTATTTCACAAAAAATTATTAGGAATTGTTTGTTTGATAATGATGTATTTTCATCAAAGATAATGATATTGTCGAATAATTATGTAATTTTTTATAAATATATTTAATTGATATCAATTTTTAAAATTATACCTAAAAAGTATTTATTTCAATTCATAAAGATATTTTTATATTCTTGGTTATAATAGTCTCTCTTGGATAATTACCATGTTTTCCATACTATGCATATAGCTAGTTTTAATAATTTCTACAGAATAAATTTATCCATTTGTTTGGAATTGGTTTTAGAAACTTTTCTGCACAATCCATAATCTCAAATGGTTGTTCCTAAATTGAAATAACTTTCTCCAGTATTCTGATGTCTAGATTTAGTACATTTGAAGGGTAATTTAATTATTTCATTATGATAGACACCTAGACCACATCACATACTTGATAGAGGTTCGATGGAAACACTAAACAATGAGCTATAATCCTGATACTATCAACAATTTTATAGGGACTCATATTCTTTTGTTTTATATTCCCATTACACCAATGACTCATAAATTTCTTCCATATATATATTCTTACAAACACATTTTCACCAGCTTCAAATTCATTATCACTTCAGTAATTCTCATTATTACTTTTTTACTGACTCTGAGCTTCATTTATGTGTTGTTGACTAGCTATAACCTTATATATCCTTTCATTATCTATCTCAAGTCATAATATCTTTCATTATACAACTATATTCAATCATGATTGAGCATTAAACTTCATTCTATAGAGGAATTAATAAGGATCAATCTAGACACTTGGGTCAAGGATATTATTGTAAGACAAATGAACTATTGTAGATATAGATATTAACCAATTTTGAAATTAGAAGAACATTATATCAATATATCCTTTATTTTTTAATTTTTATGTCATACGAACAATTTTTTGGAAGATTATTCGTAGTGTATAATCTCACCTCTATAACAATATATCACTAATGTGTTGTCTAAAACATTGATGTAATCCAGAAAACTCAATAAAAAATAATTGAATATGACACTCCATGAAACCATACAACATCTTTAATGCATATTACATAATAATGAAAAAAATGAAGTCTTTTATTAGGTTAATGTTGTGCATTTAATTTGTCTGGATATCAGTTATATACGATATAATTTTATAACCTATATAAATTTTGGGATGTCTATTAAAAATATACATGGTGAAGTTTTTTCATTTTCATTCTGGTATTGTTAATGGATGTAACATCTACATAGAATTTTTTATGTCAACCGAAAAATGTATCCATTCCAAGATCCAAGACACGAACTCTGTGATATCACACTTAATTATATCTCACCAGATATACAATTTCAATTAATTATACATTTTTAACATCAAATATTATTTATGAATGTTGAACTATGAGTTCCCTCAATCATATCCATCTTCACATATTGTATTGATGGAACACATAAATAGTTCACAAAAATTAACAATCCATCATGATCAAGTATAAACTCAAAAAAATTTCTAACATTCTTTATTAGCTCTATATCTTCATTTTATTCCTCTTTAATATTAACTTGGATATGTGGTTGAATATTCAATTAAGAAAGATAATCTTCCCCCCTTCATTCATGATTTTTTGATTCATCCCTTGTATCCATAAAAATATTGTAATTTTTGATCCTCATCATGTATAATGTAGTAATATCATGTTGACTCAAAGCATTGGTCACATTGTTTTCATTCGCAAAGGGGTAGTGTATTTAACAACCATGATATTTAATCATTTATAAGATTCTTATTTTCTATATTTTCTAATACATTTGAGTGAATATATACTTTATAAATATTTTTAGTATATATATCACACTCTCCCACTTTAATATAATTTATCCAAATCATCAATTTGTATATTACTACATATAAATTCATATCTTGTGTGGGGTAATGTTTCTCAGGAACCTTCAATTATCATGTTGGATAATATATTACCATGTAATTATGTGTATGAAAAAAATAACAACCCCTTTTTGGATACAAATCTATATATTATAAATACTTCTCCACTACATGTCATTTTAAGAACATGTGGACTAACTAATATTCCCTTTAATTCCATGAAATTTTCCTCACATTCATCTTTCTATAAGAATATATCTCCAAAACAAGTTAACATTGTATGTGGATTATATTTCGATGATAAATTTACAAAAAAAAATATCATTATAAAATTTAAAAAATACCGATCTCATTCACTATGGTTGGTATATGAAAACAATCAATATGCATTTCCATCGATGGATCTACCAAAAAAATAACTATTAACATTATATGTCCCATCAATTAATCATTTTGGAGAAAAAATTTACATTTTGTAAATATTTTTTATTTTTTCTCCTACCTTATAGTATTATATCTACATAGGATTTAAATACATGGATATTATATCATTTTAGATTAATATTTACTACATTATAAAAATACAATCCTGAGGACTACGATAATTTGGTGTCTTTTGAATCCTCAAAAGCATTATCCGAATGAAGGATCATAAACATCACCCATACAAATCTAGTCCTTTAGAACATATACCTAAAAACATTTAGCATATCATGGGGAAAAACATAAGATTTGGATGAGCTCAGATGCTCAGAAAGGGTAAATAATAGAAACGCGTAAAAATAATATAGAAAAGGGTAGGGAACTTGACAATAACATATAAAGATGATACCATTCATATTATAGATCATAATAATGATTCTAAATTGATAAATCATAAACCATTAGGTAATAAAGAAAAAATTCCTTGAATAAATAACATTGGAATAAAACATGAAATTGTAGAAAACGCAGAAGAGTATAAAGACAGTATGTTAGGGAATACTACAAACGGATTTTTAAGGTGATAGGATTTGGTTAATCACCGATGTACCATCATAGGTATTAAGATGTTCTAATGTGTACCATATTCTTAAGACCATAGGATTTCCACCCGTGAACCATCTTGTTTTAGGCTTCTTATGTCCTCTTTCATACCCTCTTGTTTTGTTCTTGGGATTCAATGTGTATACCATTTTCAATCATTCTTGGGATATCCTCCCATATACTATCTTTTTTTTGGTATTGGTATCTCCTCCCATATATGTTCTTTTTTGGGAAAATGGATGTTCTCCTATATACCCTATTTTTGGAATCTTGAGATTTCCTATTATATACCCTCTTGCTTCAAACTTATGATTTGCTCTTATATAACCTCTTGATTCAAGAATGAGATGATATTTCATTTAAAAACGCTGTTTGAGAATGGGATGTCCTCCCATGTTCTCAGAGAGCTCATAAAACATTTACCATTACCCATTTCATTGTATGGAGATATAGTTCCCACTCATCACATAATGAAATCCAACATGCATATGCCAAATAACATTCGTCATATCATCACCCATGAAAATAGATGGGTTCTATAAACATAAATTCATATCCCCTGAAATAAAATGGGCATCATTAACATTTCATCACATAATTACCTACAGAAAATAGAAAGGATTCATAATCATTTCATCAAATAATAACATGTAAAAAGAAGAGGGTTTTGAAATCAAATATCACATGGAATAAAAATATATTTCATAAATATATATCCCACGGAATATAAACGGGTATAAAAAAGAACATGATATTAATAAATACCCAGTAATATAAATGATATTAATAGAACCTTTAGATCATTTCCAAGACGTGAATGGGTAACAATAACAAATAAAATCGTAAATGGAAAATAATTTTGAAATATCTTTTAGAAGTATTCTTTTGAGGAAAATATAAATTCATATTTTAAGAATGTTTTTTAATACATAAAAAATGTAACGATAATTTTCTTATGTAATAACTTGGAAACATATAAATATGACTTTAAATCAATTTTAAAACCTTTATCCATGAACAATTATAAAATGATCATTAAAAAAATTTAAAACCTTTTTCTATGAAAACACATAAAATAAATGTAAATAATGATTGATAATTTTTTGAAAACCATTTTACAGGAAAAAAAATTAATGAAGCATGAATATTTTTTAAATCATATTTCTCTAAAAACAAATTGAAATCTTGTAAATGTGGCTGGAAATTTTTTTTGAAACAATTATCGTCAAAAACATATAATAAATGGTTGAAATAAATTTGAAAATAACTTTCCTTGAAAATTAATTTTTTATAAAAAATCTTATAGATTATCAATTTCTAAATGAAAAGTATTCTTTAATTAAATGATGAAGTGTAAATTTGTATGTATCATATGAGGTAAAAATTACATTCCTTCTAAAAAGTAAAAATGATTAAAAACAACCTTTACCATAAAGTGAAAATAATATTCATTTGAAAAGATTTGTAAATAAAAAAATGGTAAAAAAGTACATTATCGGTCATACAATAATGGTATAATATTCTTGGAATTCTGTTTTTTGAGAACATGATTTTAATATACATTCGACTGATGAGAGGGTAATGTCGGGCTTTATTAATACAAATTTCATAACTATATTATTTTAAAAAGGGTTTAAAATTGTATGAATGAATTAATTTATCATTAATAACAATAGGGGGAAAAATTCATGAATTATCCTATGATATTTACATTAATATTTAATCAAAGTAACCATAAATATAAAGAATCTAGAAAAAAATGACATTGTATCCATAATATCTTATCAAGTGGTAACTTGAGATCATAGCCACAATGTAAGAAATTGAAATTAAATGAGTTTTAGAGTATCATTAATTGTTTTATATTAATTATATATAATGTATAAATGAATTATATATTCCTCAAAATGACTTTAGGCATAAAACAGATCATGGCTCTCATTATTGGAAAAATGAGACAAAAAAATTCACTAATTTGGTAAAATTTAATCATAAAAACCATTAATTAAAGATAGTAATATGGGCATGTTAATAAACATAAATTTATGTATTGGGTACATGTAATACCATAAGGGAAAGTATATACACCACCCAAAATAAATGAGTGGTGAAGAAAGCACGTATCTCATAGAAATAAAAATTGAGATGGTATGCCCTTACCTTACTTATTGGGTATATTAATAATAGTAAAACATCTGTGTATAAAAAATATAATTTTGTTATAAATATTTTATAGAATAACATGCACACATATAATACCATATATGTTTTGACTATAAACATATATTACCCACTTGTTAATGATCGTATCTTAGTGTTTCACTCCATGTAATAGTCACCTTTATATTTTTATGTGTCCTAATATATATGTAAATAATGAATTAAATATCATATAATTCAACTAGATTTATATTATAATCATCTATTTCGTAAATAATTACTAAATGGAATACACCATTATTGGAGATGACAAGCCGTACGTAAACATGGATGTTTTTTCATTTATGTTGGGGTATTGAAAAAATGAAATAAGATAAAATATAAGTGTATAGGTATATAATATAATTATAGTAGGAAAATAATTTAATATATATCAAAAAATAACATTGAACACATACTTAATAAATTCCATGTGGTGTGTGATTGAATCACATCTCTTTGGGGGGTGGTAGTCAAAACATTCACAAAAGATATTTTTAAATTTACACAAAATGGATAGTAAAAACATTATGTTTTATAAAGATAATATATAATAATATCATCATAATAAATATAATATATGAAATATATAAACATATTTACATCATAATGGTCATCGTGATCTGTTGTAAATGAATAATGAATAATCATTATTTCATAAGGGATTAGTTTTCCGTAAAAAGAAACAATATGTTTGATACCCATAAAATGGATATGTTTGTATGTGTAGGTCCAAAACATAACATTAAAATTATTATTATATTTATTATAGTTGTGTTTTTATACAATAATGGGAATGTTAAAGTTGAGGGGGTGAATTAATGAAAAATAATGGACTTAATAGAAGGTGTTACCGCTAAATCGGGTAACTCCTTTTGGTTTGAAGAAAAGGGATTCATTGGATTTTCTGATACCCACAATAATGATAATAGGAGGAAGTGAAAATTATTGGGAAGTATATTGTGATGGTAATTGTCTAAAATAATATTTTTTTAGAGCTGTGTTGAATGGGTAGAGGTGGTGGCCTTTGATAGGGATGAAAAATGACTCAACTTGACTTTTTATAAACAAGTTAGGTGTAAACATTTTTTTACCAAAAAAGGTATAATATTCAAAACAATGTATGATTTATGGAATATATATAGACATAAAATGCATTTTTTACATGTGGATAGATATTTTGTGCCCTTATTTTTAATTTTTAATCCCTAATTATGTTATTTTTTCCTTAACCACTATGGTTTATTTTAATCCCCTTACTAATCATTTTGGTAAACAAATAATGTAACATCCAAAGTAATAAATGAATAATAGATATTTATATCTATGTTTATTTATGAATTATATAGTGTTTTAGATGCTTAAAATTAGAATAAATCCAATCTTAAGCATGAAAGACACTAATATTTTTAAAAAATTGTTTTACTGCCTTTTGATGGAAAACCATTTTTGAATTAATATTTTGAAAATTTTATAATCTATATTTGTCAAAATAAACATATTCTATATGATTGGTACATTGAAATTTACTTAGGATAAATTGTTGTTATTTTTCTGATAATGTTCATTTTTTAATGAATATTGAAAGATACGGCAATTTACATCAAAACCGCTTTTTCATCTAATTTAATTATACAACTAAATTATCTTTTTAATTGGTTTTAAAGTGTAAATAGAATATATTTTTACCATGTAATCCAATGGTGGTCATTGGGATTAATTTCACTTTGGAATTAGGCATAAACATGTTCCAAACTTTTCATAGATATTGTTTCTAAAAACCCCGCTATTTGTTTTGACAACGAGAAATATTTTTAAATTAATTATTGCAATTTCTGTGTTTGTAATTTGGTAAAATGGATTACATATTTGTAATATGAATGTCCAAATTAAGTAATCAAGACTCTTTTGTTTTTGTACATTATAAATAGTCAGGACAGAAATTATCTTTTATTATCTTGATTAATTAGTAATCGGGTAGTTAAGGATAATAATATAATATCATAATAATAACAAATGACCCCAACAAGTGTCCTAATTCTATTGGTTGTGTCGCAGATGACCATGGTATGCCATGCCCCAAACTTGGGGACCCCATGGAATCACTTTTCTGTGATAATGGCATTTTATCTTTTTTTAAAGAATGTTAAATATAATAAATAATGTATCACCTGAGTAAAACATTTATAATTTTGTCTACATAAAAGATGTATTGGACTATAAATAGTCATTGAAAAGATAAAAAGTGTTCCTACATTATAGTGTTTTTTTATATTTTTTAGTCATTAAATAAATTAAATTATTTATGACATCATGATGATTCAACGATTACCTCATTAATGAACGATTTAAATAAAATGAAAAGATAATGTAAAATCTAAGCAATACACTGGTCAAAAACCAATTGGATGAGTATATTTCGAACCCTTATCACCTTATCTCAGAAATATATCAATGTGGGACCTTTTAAATCCGAAACACATTTCAATATGAATTAACATTTCATAACATTCCAAGAGTGCCCCTCCTCTCCTCTTATAAAAGGGCCCCACATCTACCTCTTTACACACAATTCTCATGCCATTGGCTCGGCCAAGATCTGCTCATTTTATCTCTCTACATCCCTATCGTCATCCTAGAAGCCTTTCCTTAGGCATAAAGCTCTTCAATAAACCCTTTAGGTATAAACCAAGAGGTGTTACCCGATTTAAAGGTAAAGTCTTCTCTAATGTTCTTTTGTTTTATTTTGATTCTCCAACCCCCTAAAAACTTTTCATTCATTTCTTTTATAACAGAACTAGTATTTTCAATATAATCGGATGTTTTTATAAGAATTATTTGAGCTACACTTACACACACCTACATCTAATGGTAAAAGAACATACTGTTTCCGTGGATGGTGAATTTCTGCCTCACGAAATGATGATTGTTCAATATTCTTATAACACCTGAAAAGGTAGACATTAAGATGCCAAATCCATCTCATGTTTTGAGTCCAGAGGTAGTTCAGCTTTAAGAGAACCTATCTTATGTGGAACAACTGGTCAATATTCTTGACCACATGGGAGCAAGTGTTGTGGAATAAGTTGATTCATCAAGTAAATGTTTTGTGGAAAAACTACATGATTGAAGAGTCAACATGTAAATCTGAAAATGCAATGAGGGATAAATTACCACACATATTTTATAAGTAAATAAATTTCAAGGACACAATTTTCAAAAGGGGGGAAGGATGTAACATAACAAGTAAGTAATGAATAATAGATATTATTATTTATGTATTTTTATGAATTAGATAGTGTTTTAAATAATTAAAATGAGAATAAATCCAATCTTATGCATGGAATACACTAATATTTTTAAAAGATTGTTTTACTACCTTTTGATGGAAAACCATTTTAAAATCAACATTATGACAATATTTTAAGCTCTATTTGTCAAAATAAACATATTCACTATGCTTGGAACATTGAAATTTACTTTGGATAAATTTTTAGTATTTTTCTAACAATGTTCATTTTTTAATGAATAGTGAAAAATACTGCATATTACATCAAAACCGCTTTTTCGTAGATATTGTTTCAAAAAAACCCACTACTTGTTTTGACAACAGGAATTATTTTTAAATTAAATATTGAAATTTCTATGTTTAGAATTTGGTAAAATAAATTACATATTTGGAATTATAAGGTCCCAATTATGTAATCAATACTCTTTTGTTTTTGGACATTATGAATAGTAACGACGGTATTTATCATTAATTATCTTGATAATTTAGTATTTGGGTAGTTAAGGATAATAAAATAATATAATAATAATAACAAATGACCCCAAAATGTGTCATAATGCAACTGGTTGTGTCATGGCCGACCATGGGATGCCTTGTGCGAAACATGTGGACCCCATGGAATCACTTTTGTGAGACAAGGACTTTTTATCTTTTTTTAAAGAAAGTTAAATATAATAAAGATTGTATCACCTGATTAAAACATTTTAAATTTTGTCTAAATAAATGATATATTGGACTATAAATAGTGATTTTAGAGATAAAAATATTTCCTACATCATAGTATTTTTTTATATAATTTTTAGACATTAAATAAATTAAATTATTTATGACATCATGATGATGTGGCGATTACCTCATTAATGAACAATTTAAATACAATGAAAAGATAATGTAAAATCTAAGACTATAACTTTTCAAAAACCTATTGGATGAGTATATTTAGAACCCTAATCATCTTATACTCTAAATATATCAATGTGGGACCTTTTAAATCCGAAACACATTTCAATATAAATTAACATTTTATAACATTCCAAGAGTGCCCCTCCACTCCTCTTATAAAAGTCCCCCACCTATACATATTTACACACACATCTAAAGCCATTAGATCAGCCAAGACCTGATCATTTAATCTCTCCACATCCCTCTATTCATTATAGAAGCCTTACCTTAGGCATAATTCTCTTCAAAAAACCCTTTCGGTACAAACCAAGAGGAGTTACCCTATTTAAAGGTAAAATCATCTCTAATGTTCTTTTGTTTTATTTTGCTTCTTCAACCACATAAACTCTTTTTATTCACTTATTTTGTAAATAAATCAGTATGCTAAATATAATAGGATGTTGTTATAAGAATTATTCAAGCTACACATACACACACCTATATCTAATGGTTAAAGAACATACTGTTTCCGTTGATGGTGAATTTCTGTCTCACGAAATGATGATTGTTCAATATTCTTATAACACCTTTAAAGGTGGCCATTAAGATGTCACTATATTTATATATGATATATAATATATTTATGTTTTCCTTAATCTTCTGTATTTTTCATTTATGGCATACCTTTATGGCTTCTATTATGGGTAAACGCGATATCTTTATTTTAGGAAGTGCGGACTACCACCCCCTCAAAGTGATTTGATTCGTTAATGGCGTATGTGGGACATATAAAGGGTGGAGTTAAGGATATTATATATAATATTATACAGGAATTATAATATACCTTTATATAATTATGATTCAATTCCATTAAATAGGAAATAGAAATAAAAGTAGCGTTCATGCGTACGTACGACTTAACGTCTCCATGAACAGTGCATTTCATTTCTAAGGTCCAATTGTTATGTAATATTATAAATGCATGTATATACTAGATATATATGATATATATGATATATACATCATGAATATAAATCTAGATATA
The DNA here is from genome assembly GCA_963277665.1 of Viscum album. Classification (NCBI taxonomy): domain Eukaryota; kingdom Viridiplantae; phylum Streptophyta; class Magnoliopsida; order Santalales; family Viscaceae; genus Viscum; species Viscum album. The sequence goes on from OY728150.1 coordinate 767,270,010, forward strand.
ATGGATATTTTACCACATGAACAACTTTTAATTATAAAGAGTATATTTTTGACTCAAGTACCAATGATCGACAAAACGACCATTATTAACTTCTATAATTACATAGTGTTCATAACATGGTAATACGTGATATAAAAGGAATAATGAACATGAAAAAGGTTCTTAATCAAGTAGAAATTAACTCAAGTTTATTATTCAGGATGTTAAAAAACGATCGAGTGAAGTCAGTCCCGAGGTAAGGGACTTCATCTCAATCTCCTTTCATTGAGGCAAATTTCGTTTTATACAAAACGATCTTTTATACAATGTATAAACACCTTAGAATTTTACTTTTATTCAAAGCGAATATTTTTTATGTCAATCATTTTACTAAATGACAAAAGTGAATGTTTTTTTCGTACGTATGCGGCGACAACAACTTCTCTGCCACCGTGACCATTATTTGATTTTTAGCTTCCTCTACAAGCCATGGCCTTTTTTTTAAATTAAAAATAAATACCTTGTTTTTCTTTTCTTTAATTATGGTATTGAAAATGATGTTGAAAATGTTTTTATTATATCAATGTGTTATCAATATCTTGTGATTAAATTATGGAAATGTTATGGTTCCTTTTTGCATGTTTTATGTGATATGATTATGTTATGGTTCTTGGGAATTGTTTATGAAGACGTGTGGTTCCGTGATAAACTAAGGGCGGGTGAGACCGATATAGCTCCCCAATGCATTGGGTAACCGAAAGGGGTTAAACGTTAAGGTTTATCTAAAGAGATTTAAGGAATATACTGTGATGGGTATTCCAAACGTAACCATGACGGTTACTCCCTACATAAGAATATTATGAATGCCTCAAGTTACCTTTATGTATTATGATTTCTTGGAGTTATTCATAAATATTATGATTTCAGGATGTATTTTAACGTGATTATGTTTTATGCGTAATGTATTATTTCATTGATTCTTATGTATACATGTAGTAATGTTTCCTTTCCATATTTTTATATCCCTTACTGAGCTCTTTATAGTCATCCCATGTTTTTGAAATGTTTTTCACAGGTCAAGGAAATGGTACATGATATGATGATAGTATCAAATAAGTGTCAAGAAAGAATCCATGTTTTATTTTAAATATGTTTCCGTTGATGGGAAAAATGGATACTATCTTTTATGTACCCGTCTTGTTTAAATATGGAATATAATGCATGATTTATGATCTAATTCTCTAAAACTCTAAACCTGAAAAGATCCTCAATGTGTATTCTTTAAATAAATGATGATTAAGTAAGGAATAAGGCTGGGGCCTTATAAATAACATAGAATTATTAGAATAAAAATATTATACATAATAAAATGGTGTTTTTTTTGTTTTCATAAAATATAATTACAGAAAATAAAACATTCAAATTAATTCCAATCTCATAGTCAAGAAGAAAGAACACATTTTTAAAGTAGAAAAATTTTCAAATGTTTGTAAAGATTTTATATACAATTTCAATGTGAAATTGCTTTTAATGAATTAAATTTTATAAATATATTTAATATTTATCTAATTATAACATTAAAAAATTATAATATCATATAAAAAACAATTAATTAAGAAAAAAAGTCAATTTTTAAATAAAAACAACATATTTGATTATTCATCAAGAAATAATGTCTCTCAGAAAAATCCAAAAACATCGATCTAGACTAATTTCTATTTTATTTATTCATAAAAGATATTTATTTTATCAAATTTAATTTAGAAAATTTTAAAAAATTATTGTTATTATTAAAATAGGATCATTTGAGAAAAGATTATTTAAAACCATAAAAATGATTTTACAAAATATTATATCTTGCATTATCAGTAAGTTTTATTTATATAAAACAATGATAATTTTTTTTAAAAGTTAGTAATTAATATTATTAACACTATTCATAATTTATTATATATACTTTATTTATTTGTGAAATGTTACAAAATTATGCTTCATAGAAACATGGTGTTGGGTGGAATGTATGCCAAGTCAGTGGTGCTTCAAGCGTGTGCCAAGTCAGTATTGGATGTAGGGAAATCCAAGTCAGTATAGAAGATAGAAAAATCCATGTTGGTATTTCATATATGTCAACACAATTAAGTATCCCATTTATCTCATGACAACTAGTTATTGTGTGTAGTGCAAGCCAAGTATTTATTGCCTGTAGTGAAAACCAAGTCGGTGTTACATGTAGTGAAAAACGAGTCTGTATTACTTTTAGCAAACGATTAACATGGGTTTACATATAACACAATACAAATACAATGATTTAATTTAAAATCTATTATATTAATTATTTCATTAAATGATAAAAATCTAAAAAGAGAAATTAATCTGAAAGAAAAAATTAATTCACAAAATATCGGTGTGTTACATTCTACCCCACCCCCCCTAAAATTAATTTCTCCTGTGAAATTAATATGGGTTTTAAATGTTTAATACAAGAATTTCCATTTATAGAAACCCACAACATACAAATGAATACTAAAACATCCCTTAAAAAGGGAATTTCAGAAGAATAACATTTACCTATGTAATTAATAACAAAATTCCCACATAGTAAAACATATGTGGGATTATAAAACATGGACATGAACATGAAATCCTACAGTCATGTTTTGATGGAGAGTGATGGAGAAAAAGGTCAATAAAAATTTAAGAAACTGAAATTACATAAATCTATGATGACATAAAGGACATAATGATTATGATGGAAACATAAGTATATGAAAAAAAATTGGTTTCATTTTTCATTTTCATAAATTTGCAGAAATTTATTGAAAAGTTATACATGAATGATTTTTTGACAAATCAACCATTATTGATTTTTATCAACCAACCCTCTTTCTATAAAATGGGATTTTCACTTTTTCACTACTAATATATTGACAGGTAATGGGATCCATGATATGAATCACATTTCACATTTGTTATCATCAACACAATGTAGTTTGAACAGGAAATACAATATGCGTAATTCCTCATATGAAGGGATACCACTTTAATTTTACTGATTTCATCTCATATTTAACATAAAAATTCCTTAAATAGGTAACCTTATAGTCCTTCTCAAATATGAATATTCAAATATATTTAATGAATTTCATGAAAACGTATTAACATTAAACTCCCCATATATCACTATTTACTACATGGTTTTCACATTCGAAATTTGTAAATACCATAATCATATATTACTTTTTACCTTTAAAATAACATTAATTACCATAAATACTTTTGTAAATCATGCATTCTACCTTATTATAATGATTACTGGATATATCATTTAAATCAAAGAAGTTATAAAATTCATCCTTGGTGACATATGTCACTTTTCCAATAATTATCTCTGTGTTAATCTGTACCATCCAATTTGCTTATTCATATCCATCCCATCATTATCCAAAAATAAGTTTCTCAGTGTTAATATTTTATTAAACGTTCGCTTCAATTTATCAAAATACAACCCTTCCATTAAATAAATTTTCAATGTCCTCACAACAATATTACATTATCATTTCAATCCATAATGAACCATATAATGAAAACTAGTTATATATTTCATGATTCACAAAACGAGATCTATAAATTCCAATAGATGAATTCTTCAGTCGAAAAAATTATTCATAAACCATTACTCAGACATCATCAACATATTCATTAATACATTTTTCAAATAAAATGAAATTTGAATCATGTATTAATGTTCATTAACCTCAATATTATCATGATTCTTATGTTTCACATAATAATAATTAATAATCACCACATACCTTTCACATGTTGTTTGCAGTCTCATTATATTCATTTGTATAACCAATACTTGTACAACCTTCCTAATTCTAATTACGATATTTCCACCTGGGAAATAAATTCATACAATTCCTATAAATTCAATATCTAAAAAAATTGATGTTAAAATTCAAACTTCTAGTTCTCACCATTTAATAACACAAGAAATCATAGTGTGTGAATTATTTATCACAATGGGTTACCATTTAATCTGGAAAACATATATATAAGATTCTTAGATTATGGCCCATACCTATTTAATCTTCAACACATTAGGGTTATCCAATATTATTCATAGTATTCCTCTATTTAAATCCTTCATAACAGTTTATAATGTTTTTGTGAATACCAAAATCTTATTTAATGGGAGTTTCAAACAAGGTCTATCGCAAGACCCATTGTTGTGTAATAGATTACCCCATGTCAAGCCTGAAACAACATTACAGATTTGTTACTCCTAGGTACATATGTTCCATAGACACATCCAATTGCAGTATCTAGAAAGGGATGTATTTATTGTAAAACACTCACTCAATACTTTACAAAAATTCAAGGATATGTTCCAAAACGTTAACTCTTATATATACTTATCCCTTGAGACATTCTTAGTCATATCCATAGAAATATACCTAAGGATCTCACTAATTTCTCACATCCATGTTTCCAAATTTGCATAAACCATTCCTTTGATAAAAAATATAGTGACTGAGGATTAACATATATGTATATTACATAATTTTATATTAATAATTAGTAAATTAAAAAATAAATGACTAAGGACCATAATTGTTTATGTTATTTTGAATCATGTGAAAAAATCGTTTATCCTCATGAAATTTCAATAACATATCATAGATATATCTCAAACATTACTACATCTACCTAAATCCGTTTTTCGTATCATGGGGAATGGAAACATAAAAAACGGGTCAGCTTAGATGCAGAATTAGGGTAAATAAGGTCAATTATTAAGCATAGCATAAAAAAAAGGGTATGGAACTTGACCATAAATTTTAATGATCCTAGCCTACATAATAGAGATTATAATAATGAATGGTAGTTGATAAAACATAAACCATAAGGAAAAAAATAATATATTCCTCGAATGAATAACATAGGAATAAAACACAAAAGTGTGGATGACATACAAGCATATAAAAACCCTATTTCAAATAATACTATGAAGGCCTTTGTAACATGATAGTCTTGTGTTAATCACTTTTGTACCTACTTCCGGATTGGGATGTCCTGTTATGTACCCATTTGTTATGGGCATGAGATTTCCACCTACGTACCATATTTTTTTAGGCATGGGATGTCCTCCATGATAAACTTTTATGTCGGTATTTGGATATCCTTCCATATACCCTCTGGTTTTGGGATTGGGATATCCTCCCATATACACTGTTGTTTTAGATTTGGATTTCCTCATGTATACCCTCTTGTTTCAGTCTTGGGATTCTATCATATATACCCTTTGTCTTTCACATGGTATTTCCTCCCATATACCCTCTTATTTCCGTCATGTTATTTCCTCCCGTATACCCTCTTATTTTTGGCATGGGATGTTCTCTGCATTACCATTTTTTTCTTTGGATGTCCTCCCATGTACGCTTTGAGATCATACAAAATATATCATTACCAAATTCATTAGAGGGATAAATTGGTCCAATCCCTCATATAATTATATAATACATTCTTGTGCCACAAAAACTTCATCATTTCATGACCTATGAAATGATAAGGGTTCTATAGACATAAAATCATTACCCATGAAGTGAAATGGGTTCCATTACCATTTCATCACATCATAACATATGGAATATATATAGTTTACATAATCATTTCATCACTTAAACCCATGAAATTAAGTGGGTATCAAAATCATATAACTCAAGGAAATGAATTAGATTTCTTAAACATATAACCTATATTGGAGATGTAGTTTTCACAAAGACCATGAAATTAAGCATAAAACATTCATAGAAAGTATATTAATGTAATATTTAGTTCATTTCCTACAATGGAATTAGTATTATCAATGTATTAGATTGATAATAATTTTGAAATAACTCTAAAAACATTTCAAGTGTGTAAGATCATTTAATGGTTGAAAAAGTTTCCATAATACATAAATCTATTTGAAAATAATTTTCTTTGGAATTATCATTAAAACAAATAAATTTGACATGAAATATTTTTGAAAACCATTACCCGAGAAATATTATAAAATAATATCAATAGAATTTAAAACCATATTTTCATTGAAAACACTGTGAAAACATGTAACGAAATATTGAATTTTTTTAAAACATTTTCAACATCAGAATATATGAAATAAGAATGATTTTTTTAATAACATTTAATTGAAAACTAAATGAAATATTTTAAATTATTCTTTATAATATTTTGAGAACAATTTTCATTGAAAACATATAAAATATGATTGAATATATTATGAAATCAATTTTCTATGAAAAATTCTAAAATCAGCTTGAAAAAAAATTTAAAAAACTTTTTTTGAAAATTAATAATTCAAAAATATTCATAATTATTTAACATTAAAAAATTCAAAGGAATCTTCAATGAAATTAAAGTGGGTAAATATGTAAATGTCGATGATGTAAAAATAAAATTTCTTTTTCATGGAAAAAGTCTTGAGAAATGTGTGGTTAAAAAAGAAACAGGAAGGTTATTTTGACGAGATTGGAAAAGGCAAAAAGGGTAAAAAGTTTTTTAATGATAATAAGAGAATGATATAATATTATTGGAAACCATTTTTATAAAATATGGTATTTAATAGATTTGTTAATGATAAGTAGGGTCATATCGAGCTTTATTAATAACAATTTTTTAACTATCTTACATACCAAAGAATAAAAAATAGTACAAATTCATGAATATATCGTGAATAAACAAAATAAAAATAACTCATTAATGTTCAGGAGATATGGATCATGATATTTCACAAAATGAATCATAAACATAAACAATTGTGAAAATATGATGAGATAGTTTCAATAAACTCTTATCAAAAGGTAATGTGGGACCATACCCTAAATGTAAAAACGAATGAATTTTTTTTCTTATAAATGAATTAAAATATCATTATTATGGATATATCAGGTAAAATTGAATTATATAAACCCCAAAACGACATGAGGTGAATAATAGAACATGAGTCTCAATAAAGGAAAATTGAGACAACTATTTTACCATTTTGGTACCATTTGAATACAAACACCATAAAATAAGGATCATAATATTGTCAGGTGAATAATAATAAATTTAATTATTTGATATGTTTAATACCATTATGGTTAGTAAATACACCACACAAAAGGAAAGAGTAGTGAACATATCACGTCACTCATGGAAATAAAATGTGAGATGGAATACCCTTATCTTATATCTTGACTATCTTCGTAATCATACAATCATCATTTATAATAAATATAATTTTATTATACATATTTTATATTATAATAATCTTATATATTATACCATTTTTTTTCATAGGACCTTATATAAACATCTTGTTAACAATATTATGTTATGGTTTTTCTTCTGGTAATATTTTCATTTTTTTCGCGTGAGTCTTAATTTGTTATATATTTAACCCTTATATTTATATCATGATTTTCCTAGCGTAAATTAATACATAAATATCATTTATATTTATTATATTTATATTATAATAAAATATATAATAATATTAAGTAATGGAATACACCATTCATGGAGATGGTAATTTTTACATATGCAAGAACGATGTTTCTGTTTTAATTGTCATATTGAAAAAACAGTAAAATTATATATATGCTAATATATATATATATAATGTCATTATAGTAGAATTATAATGATATATATATATATATCATTTAATATCACTACATCCATCCTTAATACATTTCATGTAGTGTGTGATCGAATCACATCACTTTGAGGGGGTGGTAGTTCACATTTACTCAAACGAAAGGATCACATTTACACCAAATGGAGTCTAATAATATATGAGTTATAAAATCAATAAATAAGATTAAATACAAAATAAATAAAATATATTACATATATAAACATATTTTTAGTCATAATGGCCACCATGATAGGAGGTAATGGAAAAATGGAAAATCAACATTTTGTGAGAAAATAGTTCCTGGCACACAGAAACAATATGTACATTACCCATTAGATGGAGTTGTGTGAAAGTGTAGATTGAAAAAATATAATAAAAACATCCTAGTATTTTTATTATAATATTTGATTCATGATATGTTGAAAAAAAATGTTGAGGGGTGGCGAATGAAAATAATAAAATAGACATGAGATAACGTGTTACCACTAAATTGAGTAACTCATTTTGGTTTGTACCAAAAGCCTTCCGTGGATTTACTTCTCCCCATGGGTAGGATTTTAGGATGAAGGTATGATTTATGGGAATATTATTGTATATGTTTTCTTTGATCAAAATTGGATTACAAGTATGTGGAATGGGTAGTGGATTCATCCTTTTATAGGGAATGAATAGGATAAATTTGGAATTTTTAGAAACAAGTTGGGTGTACACTTTTTCATACATAATAGATTCATAATAAACCAAAAAAAGAAATGAATTTAATTTTTATGTTTGAAAAATAGACATTTAATGGTTTTTGAATGATTGGATAGATCCTTTAGGCTCTTAATTTTAATGTTTAGTCCCAAATTAATCTTAATTTGTCTTTATTCGCTAGGATTGATTTTACTCTCTTTTACTAATCATCTTGGTCAAAAAATAACATTGTATTATTAGGATCTAAATATTATACTATATAAAATAGTGATTTATATTTTCTCAAAATTCAAATAATAGATGAGAAAAAATAAATATTATTGTTAATCCAATAAACAGTGTAAAATAACACGTATTTAAAGAACAAATATGATCAAAAGATTGTTAAGATTTTATAATCAATTACAATGTGAAATTGATTACAATGAATTAAATTGTATTATTAAATGTATAATTAATATAATGTGATAGGAAAAAAATTATAAAGTCATTTTTCATCAATAATTAATTAAACAAAGAGGAAGATTTTACCATAAAAGAAGTATATTATACAATTCATAAAAAAATGACATTTCACAAAAAGTAATTTATTTATGTTCAACAGAAACATGATGTCATGTGTACCATATGCCAGGTCGGAGTTGCATGTATCCCAAGAGAAGATTGTATTATAGGTAGTGAAATCCCTGTTTGGGTTGTATATCCTAAACTCTGTGTCATTATTTTTCTTTCATGAAATCTAATTCTATATTACATGTAGGAAAAGTCATTTTTTTCTGGGTAGCGCAAGAAAAGTCGATATTATGTGTAGCACAAGACAAATCAGTATTGCGTAGAGTACACAATTAACATGGTGTCGTGTAGAACTTAATAAAAACGTAGTTCATATTTATAAATTAAATTATTTGTTTTAATTCATGAAATTAATAGTATAAAAAATAATATATCAATGCGAACAATTAAATTAAAAAATCTCATTGTGTTATAGGTATTTATTACAATTCACATGTGATCGTCGTTCTCTTTCATTACTTTTGAATAAGAAATATTATCATCTGTAAAGAATACAATAAACTAATAATGGTATTCACTAAATACTATACTCATTAAAACCACAATATTACATGTCATTACTAATACCAAATTTAATCACTATATATTCAAACCATACTTAAATTATATGAAATTCCTTCTAGGGTATATACTTCTTGACCTACAATTTATGATATCCATGATGATGGTCAACCTTAGAAAATTATTCCTCTACATGAAGTTGATCTAACAAGACTTCAATATGTGGAATATAATACTTTTTTGTTAATTTTGCTCATATTTATATCCCTATATTTAATGTAGTGCTACATCTATCCATATATCCTTTTAACAAGTTGAATAGGTTCCTTAAAAGGTTTCAGACTTGGCCGATTGAATCCCTTATCATGTTTCCAATAATTCTCCTTCCACGTTTCAAGCAACTCAATCAGGTCCATATATGGGGAATTTTTTCAATTGATTTTTTATCATGTATGTGTTCTATAAGAAGCTTTACCTCAAAATAGATAGATTAATAAGAAACACCAATAGAAATACATAATCAAATTCCCAAAAAAATTGAATAACATAGATATCAATTTTCTCTCCAACCATTTGAGATAAAATCCACTTCTTAAAGGTAATAAAGAGTCATACACGTGATGTGGTGTCTATTGAATGTTCATACATATAATCACATTGATGAAAGATCACAGGATGGCTTGGAATATCATATGTGACTTAACATCTTCGATAATTGATGTTGGATTTATGAATGGAAATTCAATCCATGCCAAGGATATCTATAAATTTAACAATGGGTACTATGATAAGATTATAAGGATTCATATTCCCACAAATGACTAAAATAGTCGAATCATATAATTGAGATGAAATCATTATAAAATTGGGTTTCACTAACTAATTATATACTTAATTTCTGGGATTGTATCTTGAAACCCATATAAAATTCTTTATTTAGGAAATAATAGGTAAATCCAATGTCAACAAAGACATTAAGAGTTCTATAGTGGATGGTAATTCTACCATTCACCATTCATTATTGAAACCCTCATAATAAAATGATCACATTATATTTCCGCCATTCCCTCATATTAATAAGTTATATATGATGAGCATCATCATTATCATTCAAAACTGGGAACTTGTTATTATAATTCCCATACTGTTTCATTTGAAATGTGAGAGTATGGTCAGAACATTATATATATATTTATCTCAATTTTTATCAATAACTATCTTATTTCCATCACATAGGAAATGAATTTCCCAATAACCTTACCTTCCACACATAAAAAAATTCCAGTCCACTTAATGCAGTTTCCACAATGTCTTTTCAACAAATTGAGCTTAAATAAATATCATCTTCTTCCCTCTTTTGTTTTAGATTTCTTATTGAATTGTATTTCTCTATTCCTATCTATATTATTTTCTCATTTAAATTTATAATGGTTAACTAAACCCATCCTATGGTAAAAATTATAGTGACCAAGACTGTACATAATTATATATAGCATCATTTAGATGAAAATTCATTACATTACACATCAACACAATTGAATATCGTAATATTTTAGTCCCTTTAGATACACATAAACATAAAAAATTTGGTTATTTGTGAATTATATCTTCTCCCACTAAAGTATTAATAACAAGAATCCTTCTTAGGAAGATCAATCGTAATAAATTTCTTCATTAAACTAGGAAATAAAACAAAATATAGTGTTATCTTAGATGCTCAATTAGGGTAATAAAGGAGATACGTTTGCATAACATGAAAATATGGTCATGATAAAATGTGAATTACATTTAAAAACTATAACCTATAAATAAATTATCAGAATATTTATTGATTGTATAATTATTGGTTATCCTTATGACTCAAATAATAAAGGAATCATTGAAAAAAACTTTTGAGTTCATAACATTGGAATAAGACATAAATATCTGTCATGCACATTAGCATAGAAAATACATTCCATAATAGTAAATAATCACTTATAAGGCCATGAACATGGAATGGGTTCACACCTCAAACCATCATAGTAGCATAGGTTCACTCCCAATACCATTATAGAAAAAATGTCCCTCACTAAACTGGGTTCACTCCCAGTTCCGTACCATTATATCCTGTTAAATATAAATCATTAAAAAATAAATTGGAGGAAGAAATTGGTCCAACACATCTCATAATAAAAAATATACATATGTATTCCACATAACCCTAAAACATTCATCATATCATAAACAATTAAATGTATTGGGTTTCACAAAAATTTCATTATATTATAACCTATAGAAAATATGAATTCCACACAGTCATTACATTATTTCATTATATCCAAACCTGTGAACATAAGTGGGTTTCATTATATTTTTCTCAATGTATAACACGTAGAAGTGAAATGGGTTTCATTTACATCATGAAATTGTAAACATAAATTATTCAGGGAAATAATATGAATGGTGTCCTTATATAATATCACTAATAAGGTATATGTAACATCAATATATGAAATCATAGATGTGGTATTTTTATATTGGTAAAAACATTTAACGATTCCTATTTTAAATTTCATTTAAAATTAATTATCAAAACTTAAAATTAATAAATTATATTGGAAATACATTTAATTGAATAAATACTTAAATATATATACGAATATTAAAAATATTTTGAGGTCATGATGGTGGAGCATTTTATACATTCAATACATGTTAAAACATTTATTTTATTCCAATTTTCAATAAAACCGTAAATTTGTTTTTGGAAAATTACAGTAATATTCATTTCAAATCAATTTTTAAGAATTAATACATTAGTTAAAGTATATATAATAAATAATTAGAAAATTTAAAATAATTTTTAGTATATTTTTTAAAATATGGCTTTTGAATAAAAAGTGTATGAATCCCAAAGATTTATTTTAAAAACAATTTCATTTTTACCTTAAGCACCCAATAATTTAAAAAAAACAACAATTAACTGAAAATATCATAAATAATCCATAGATAAAAGTTTCATGACAATTATTTAGTGGTAGATATAAGGAAATCAATATTGGAGACTTAATTATAAATAATTATAATAAAGGATGAGATTGCAACATAAAAAACTGACCACATTTGTAAATTTAATCATAATCCATGATAAATAATTATATAAAATGAAACAATAAATATCATCAAAATCATTATATTCAAGAGCAAACATATCAAAGGGACTTTATATACACCACACAACATAAATTTTTGGGAAATAAAAATAAAGGTCCAAAAAATATAAAAGACTGAAAAATCCAAATCCATTTGTTTGGTTTTCAATTGTAATCCTCATGAATGATAGATACTCAAATGGATATTTAAATGAAAATATTATTTACCAGAATTGTAATAAAATAAATTCATTGGATTTATGTACCTCGCATAAATGAAACATGTTGTAAATAAGGAATATGCCTCACTACAAATAAAAGTGAGAATAAAATATCTTAACATTTGTCTTAAAATCCTTCATAAACATTAAAAATTAATTTATCATGAATATAAATTTATTAAAGATATATTAAAACCCATAAACATATATAAACTGTCTTATACGATTTTATAAAAACCTTATGAAACCTTTTTATTATAAATTCCATGTTTTAGTCATGTTCTGGCAATAAATGCTTTTTTTTTCATATATGTATTAATTTTTTAATTATTGTACTTTCAAATTGATAATAGATTAATTATATGCATAATTCTAAACATTATATAAATATAATATATATTCATTATTTTTTGTTTAGATAAATCTATAATATATACTGATATAACATGAAATATACCATTCATAGAGATGACAGTGTGTATTTACATATTAATTTTGTTTCCATATTCTCGATATATTGAACGATATAATGTTATAGGATATATTATAATTATATATTTATTTTTATATCGATCATTTAAGGTATTTTTATTAATATAATAAATATTACCTTCCTTGTAAAGCTCGAATATATCACATCAACTCATAAGGTAGTAATTCACCGTAAACACGAATGACATTATCATATTCTCATATAGGGGAAAGTAAGAATTTTTATTCTCTATAATAATTAAAAATGAAAATTCATATTTTAAATATAAATAATAATTCCAACATTATTTCCATCCAAGATCATTTGTAATAGAAAATATATGAGGTCGGTTCGTGATGTGGTAATCCTCGGTATGCATGAATAAAGATTTCGTAACCCATTTTATTAAACAGGATATGGATTTAGGTACATACCATAAAAAATTTGACATGGATGTTTATGTAAAATTAAGATTAAATTATATAATCAGGTTAAAATAACTATTTAAATATGTGGATATTAATATAAAATAAAAACAATCATTGATTAATTCTAAATTATCTTTGTGTATCCTCCCTAGGATTTCACAAAAATCCTTAATAAGATGTTTTTATGTCCAAACTGGGACTTGTAAGATGATTATAGTGAATTAAGAATGTTATATGGATATTTATTCATTGAATAAAATAGTTTTTTAAGTGTGAATTAGTGATGATAATGGGTGGATTTTATAAGTGATGTGAGAGGCACAATTTTGTTTTTTGAAATGAAAATGTAGTACCGATATTTTTTTTAAATTAATGAAGGATTTTGAAAATTTAATTACGTACTAATATACATAATAAAGACTAAATAGATCTATTTAATGATTTTTAGACATTTATTATTTATTATTTATCCATTATCATTTTAAATTAATCACTGGTAAAATAATTGTTTCCTTAACTGTGCTATATAATTTTATTTTGATTAAACAATTTTTTTATAAAAAATTTAGTTTTCATTATTAGATAATATAAATTATTCTAATTAAAAATAAATAATCCATTTTTTCAAATTTCATTTACATTAATATGAGATGTTAATTCAAATTTAATCTTTTATATGTGATCAGAAATCAGGGATTTAATGATAAAATTTACAGATGCTTGAAAAGTTTTATCTACCAAATATCAATAAAAAATTCATCAAAAAAAGCAAATAATATTAATAGTTATATAAACGAACTCATTTTACATTACTAACCATCATTAAATAGTTACATATTTCTTTAAAAAAACAAAGGAAATGACAATTCTTAATAAAGAGTTCAATTGTTTACAATTTATTGAAAAATTAAGTTATTATTTAAATTTACATTAAATAACCATAAGGGAAATTCGATATGTTTAGGTAATAAATGATGTGTATTTTGTAAATTTAATTTAATTTTTTTTCAAATATATATTATAATTTGGTCAAAAAAATAAATAAAAACCATATTTTTAGAGAAAATAGTATTTTCAATAAAAATAATACCATTATTGAAATAAATAAATAATTTATTAATAAAAATTTAGTGTTTATTAATAAACATTATAAATTATATTTAAAAAATTGTTTTTACATTTTATATCAATGTTTTAATGGTCACATAATAGAGGTGTCATTTAAATAATTATATTATTAATAAATAATGGGTTTTTTAAACAGAGTGTAGTGTAGAACGCATGATAATCTCAGTGTTTCATGTCACAAAATATATTGACGAAATTTAATTTATTCCAAAAATAATAATTTTTTTAAATCATGGGGTCTATGGGCTTCTGAATTTAGAATTATATAGGATAATGAAATATATTTTCTTTGAAATATGAAGATAATTGTAAAATTTATTCTATAGGGATGAAAAAGATATTTGAAATTTTTATTCTTGAATAAATGAAGTATTTTCATAGGTTAAAACTTTCATATAATAAAATATATATTTTTATATCTCCGGAAAAACATTATAAGGAACTTCTATGAATGATTTTCATGGATTATTCATACCATTTTCTATAACAATTTAAATGAGAACCAAATTTTCTAATGATGGAGATTGTAATGATTCTTATCCTAATGAATTTATGAATATGGTTGGATATTTTATATAATTGATATATTTAGTTTTGATATTTTTATTGGTGTTATTTTTTGCATGATATCCTAATGTTCTCGAAAATAAATCAATGACATTGTAATAAATTTAATTAATAGATATATCATAGGTAAAATAATATCTATATTAAATATTTAAACTATATGATGATTGAATTTTTTGGTTATATAGATGCTGATTGGAATGTAAGTGTCTGTAACTAAATACCCAAAACAATTGAACAATTATTTTTAATATAAATTTTTGTGATTGGAATGAAAACATAAAGTTACTCTTAATACAAATGAAGATGAATATATTACTTCCACTAAATATTATTCACAAGATATGTGGTTTAACACTCAGATGGAATACTTATTGGTCGATTTGACGTTACATCTACATATTGGCTATAATAATCAAATTACTATAAATCTCACAACAAAATTTCACAAATATTCCCCTTCAAAACATACAAATATCAAATATCACTTTATCATAGATAATAATGAATTGAAGCAAGAATATGTTCCTATAATGTAGCTAGATGTTGATATATTCAAAAAATAATTTATGATGGAATCATTTTTTGAACTAATATAGAAGATGGATATAAAACCACTATATCTTCAATTCTATTCTATAAGAATCCATTCTATCTCTCATATTGTATTTGGACATTTTTTTCACATGGTGAAATTATGTGACATTAATCAATCCTTTGGTATGATCATATTTTTAAGGTAACATATCTATTAAGGGAAGTATTAAAATGTATATTGTGATATCAGTATGTGTGAATGGTTATAATAAATGGTTGAAGAAGATTCATGAAAAAAATTCATGAATGAAAAAATATTAAAGTATATATGTTTAACAAAATACTTTTTTAATGGTGTCGATAAGATGAATTTTCATAAGTCACTTATTATGGAAAATAGGGTTTCTCTATTCAACGATTACTATTTCATCTATCTTGTTCTCTCACATAGAATTTGAGTTGTCAGATATGTAATCCATATATTTGGATACATAGTTTACATGGCCTATTATTCTTCAAAAAAATAAATTCATGGGTGTATTGTTGCATAAATGAGTTTTATATATTATGGATGTTGTTTTGATGTTTTTTTCATAAAAATATTATTAGATTAATTAATTTTTTTATCTCAGCAAAAATAACCTCAAATAAAATAAAATTAAATCAATTGGGATTGGAAAATGTTGGAATCAGATAGAGAGGATTATAAAATGTTTTATTAACCTAATCAATAATGTAAAATAGTTTTCGGATGTACAAAAAGTTCATATGTCATATTTTAAAAAAGACATTCAATCTAAGTTTGTGTGTTGATTTTTTTTATAAAATGATATATTGTTTTATAAAAAATAAAATGCTCAAAGAAATAAATCGAGTTGATGATATCATGATCTATAATTTTTCAACATCATAAATATTTCATGATCCAAGATTATGACTACAGGAATGTAATAAGATAGAATCTTTTTGGATGAGTGAATGTTAATATTATAGAAAATAATTTCCAGAAAAATAATTCTAGATGATGTATCATTCCGATCATGGGAGATGCTTCAAACAAATATGATTTGAAATATTTCCAGATATAAAATAATGATTATAGTCATATGGATAAAAAAATAAGAAATATGTTATTAAAAATCATATGTATTTGTAAGAACTAAATGATGGTAATATTTCTAGGAGTTTCTAGATAAATTTTTTAAGATTTAGTTCTTATAATAAATACTATAGTTATAAATAATCTGATCATATGGATTGAAGATTATTTTTTTGGAACTAACGATAATTGTTATGAGTTTTTGGATAAAATTATTGGATTAAAATCATGAGACATTGAGAAATTATTTTTTAATAAAAAATTACTATGTATTCAAGGGAAGAAATAGAATCCATTGGAAATAAATTACACATTATATGGAGACACAGAGCAGTTATATATACATTCTTTATGATGAATATCAATTAATGATATACTAAGGAAGAATTTCATTAACATTTTCTCTAATATAGTGGGATAATCATAAATGATCATCAGAAAATATTTATGAATATATTTTTTGGAATAAATTTATCTAAATTATTTTTTAAATAATTAATTCATGATGTTTTTATTAAAATATCAATTGTGTGGATGTCAACTATGCATTCAATATTCATAAAGGTCCCTGAGGATGTTACATTATGATAAACTATAAATAATTTATGTTAAATTTTTTTATCATGGATCTTTAAGAAATTCCAATAAGATAGTTCATCCTAGAAATTTCATCAAAAAATCAAGAAGATACTCAAAGCATTGAAATGATTTTAGTAAATTTGTTTGAGCAGGATATTTGAATATTCTTTTCATTGAGTTGGAAACAAAATTGGTTTCCCTACCCATTCTCCCAAAAAATGTTCCTATATAATGTGGTAAATCTCCAACGTATGGGTGCATTATTCTTGTGCGAGAAAAATTGGTATTGTTATATATAAATGGTTTAAAATAGATACATCATAAAAATTTGACATCAAGAAATCTTTTGTTATACATTTTTTTGAGAAGGATGTTTATAGAATTGGAATCGCTTATATTGGGTATAGAAGATGATATTTTATATTAACATATAGTTTGGGATCATGTTTCATAGGGTGATATTTTATAGCATGTGAAATTAAAAGGAAATGAAATTAGAATGTTGTAGGGTTCATTAAAGTGGACCTAACATAACATTCTATAGGGACTGTTCAAGATATAACTTTTTTAATGTACATTATGTATTTAAATCTAACAATCTGAAGAGGTTAATACATTATAATGGACAATAAACTGTATATTTTATTCGTAAAAGAAAATGTGATGTTTTTTTGTGTAAGTATAGTGACATCATTATGAGCCTATTGTTGTAGGCCTCCAAAGAAAATAAAAAATATTTCATAAATATTTAGATATGAAAAATTAATATTCAATGTAATTTTGGTATTCTTATAACACATTGGTATGGATATTATATTCCTATTTAATCGATATAAAAGGATTTATTCTTCATGGATTGTGTTTTATTTTATTACTTCAAAACCACTCCAAGTACAATCTACTCATTTTGTGTAGTAAACCATTTAAATTTATATGTTCATGTGGTGGTGAATGTGTGTTTTTTAATAAAAGTAATAACACATTAGGAGGATATGATTTTATTTCATAAAAAAGTTAATTTAAATGAAATAGATACCGTGGACTCACCCCTCCCCCTCATCAAGATCCTAGAGATACAATTTGGGAATTTTAAAAGTATCTTCTAATTGAGTTTGGATCTTCTAGGAAAATATTTGATTTTGTGTTGGGAAAGTGTTTTTAAATAGATAATAGTGTTACCTAATGTTTATTGGACCATATATTCAAGGATTGTAAATTTATTTGGACAATGTGGATAATTTTTGGTGGGTGGATATAAATAACATGGCATAGAGTAATCATTTTTACATAAATATTTAAATACTATATTCTATTATCTATAATTTTATTATTTCACATTATGTGAGGTTGATATAAATCAATGAGGTTATTGAGAACATTAAAATATTTAAGTGGTTTATTTTTAAAATAGATGAACTAATAAAATTAACATTACTCATTAACACCCACATAGTGGTCCATCCATCATTACAAAATAAAAATATATTTTTTATGATATTTTAGTCTATAAGAGTGATACTCCTATTAGTAGAATAAATATAAACATCCGATTTTTATTAAATATGTATAAAATAATTACAAAAATTATTCATTTATTGATTAAAAAATTTTCCAACAATTATAATATAAACCCGAAAAACTAGATGGGTGAAAATTAAATGATATGATTAAATAAGATGAATGTGATTAATCATCTAGTAATTCTTATTCATAATGTAAATGATAGAAAATTTTTCAATAAAAATGTTTTACACCAATTAATGATACTAAAGAAACTAATAATTATTAAAAAAATTCTTTAAAATGTACATAATTGGGTGATATTTCATGAAACACACCGTTAGTGAGGAATCCCTCATTGAAGCTTCATTGGAAAATTATATAAATGATATAGAAACTAGGCAAATCACATCAAAAAACCATATAAAATCTATTAAATTTTTGATACCAATATTTTTATTGGAGACAAGGGATGAAAATACAACAAAAATATAGAAATATATAATGCATCAATATATAGAGTGATGAAGGTGGGTTCATGAGTGAAATGTGAGTAATAATTATAAAAATATAAAAGAATTTACAATATCCATGATTACTAAGAGTTATTTCAAATTTTTTTATATAATTGATCAATGATTTCTTCTCAATATTTCATTAGTGACAAATTAAAAAAATAAAATACTATGTTTTCATATTTTATTAAATATCAATATGACAAAAATATTCCCAAACCTCATGATAAATGTTTATAACTTTCATTTATATCTTCATAAAAGAATATAAAAAACAAAATAATCTTTATGGATCCATTAATTATGATAATAGAATCTAATTTCTTCTTCGAATAACCACTTCTTATTAAAGGGATTCAATTCATTTACCTCATTCATTGATTTATTCATTAAGGTAACTAATTAAATTAATATGACATTTCATAATTAACATGAAACAAATAACATTACTAAATGATACATTTTAAACACATTTTCTATATATAACCCTGTTTATAGATCTTTTTTTTTCTTTTATTTAGTCAATATTTATTGAATAATTCCACGACATTACACTAACTTCCATTTTTCACTACTATAAATCGAAATACAACTACATACTATTTTGTTCAACCAATTTTTATAATCTCCTATTTGTTTATCATATTCTTCAATTTTATTTTTTTATTTTTCCACCATCATAATTTTATTATACTTTATGTATTATATGATGACGATGTTCACCTTGTCTTGGGAAAAGTTTTGTATCATATTCATTAATTAAACCAAATTCACCACATCGTAATATCATTCTAAATGTAATTAAAAAATTTAAGGTATTTTTAATGGAATAAAAATTTTATTTTATTGATTTAGAAGATGACCTATTATCCTAATCATATATATTTTGACACACTATAGTATTATACTATGAATTTTTAATATTAATTAGAGATAGTGGAATCAACCCACTCATTATTCTTTTTCATTGTATTATTATTCATTACACTATTATGAAAAATTAATCATTTAAAACATATTTACTTTATTTAAATTTATTTATTTAATATTTCTCTATAAAATTGAATTATATATCCTCAACTAAATAACTTTTAACATCTTTTTTATCTATAAGAAATTTATAAGAAACTAGACTACATTAAAATTGACTTATTGAATAGTAAAAATTGTTTCTTTAGTTATTGTATGATATATTCTTATTTTAAAATTGCTAAAATATCCTTACTGTCATCATTATTATACACATATATATTATCTAATCACTATTAATAAGAATTTATCCATCAAACAAAATTATATATTTGGAGGATCCATCTATTTTTTATTAAAAATAAATTTTTAACATGATAAATTTAATATAAATCCCTCACATTTTGGTATTTAACACATAGTTATCTTAATTTTAAATATTATCCATATTATTAAAAAATCATTATCATACCTAAAACTAATAACCATCATTTAAATTTTTTTATAATAGTTAAAAAAAGTTATTTTATTCATTTTTATCTTTTTGGTGTTGTTTTTCACATTTATGCATTGAAAAATATTTTTTATCACAAACTTATTTATATTATCATATAATATTGTTATAATAATGTCTGAGTGACATTATATGTCATAAAAAATCAAATATTATTAATTTATCCATTTTAAATAATAGAAATATTTTGTTGATCAACTTTCATATTTGATAGATCATCTCTATATGGATTATCCATTTAAATATCAATTTACATCTGATAAATATTTCACAAACTAAAAGATTGAGGGAAACCCTACTTAGTGATAAATTAATGTGTCTTGTTTTTAATTAGTATATATTTTTTTAAAAGGTATAAATATCTATAATTTTACCGATATGATAAATCAAAAAATATAATTTCATTTTAAAAATACCTTATTAACCAAAATAGGCCACATTCAAGGGATTATGATAAATAAGTGTGGTTTCATATATATAATGAAATTATAGAGTAAGTGGTTATAAAGGTTATTTAGGAAAAAATCCAAACCATGTGTCACTCCCTACTATATTTTAACCACTGAACACACCAAGAATAAGATTAAAAAGAATAATAACATGTGTGTGCCTCACAACGAAAATAATGGAATTTTCAAAACACTATGAATGTTATTTTATTTTATATTTATCTCTATATTCACATGTAAATTTTAATCATCAGTTTTGTACTTAATGTCATCTCACGCCAAAATTTAATGTGTTATTTCCTTATAAATTTTTTTTAATAAATGATATTCTGAATAATTGTATCATCCTTATTAATATCGTTATTTGTTTTATAACATTATTAATATATTTTGAATTATAATGGTCACTTATTCATCACTCTTTAATTCCATCCACCTATTTTTAGTCATTTATCTCAGAAATAATTATGTGTTCCTTTATATGTAAAAGTAAAAAATTTTCATATATTCTAAGTAACAAAATGACATTATTATGGCCATGTCTGGTAAATCAAAATTATTATTTTAAAATGGAAGTGTCTAAAAAATAACTTTAAATCTTTATGAATTCAAAAATACATCCAATTTAGTCATTAATATTTATTTTCAAATATCCACATGACATAGTAATCTAGAAAAATTGGATTTTTACCTTCAACAAAGCTAAAGTAGAATCCCAAACCACCCCAAGAATGGTTTCTAGAATCAATACATCTATAACATCTTACTACTAATATTTACAATAAATGTAACACATACCACCAATTTAATTATCACTATTATGTTTCTCTAAAAAAATAAATTTTCAATATCTTAAAATAATTACAATCATTACAAGGATTCCTATAACTCATAATTTATTTAACTAATATGGGAAACATAATCAATTTCCATTAGTAACCATGGTTTCGACATAATTTAGTTTACTCCTTATTAAATATTCATGAAAAATGTTGTGTAAAACCTCAATTTCCAAATTATATTCTTAAATTACAAAAAATATAATAAATATCACAACTTTATTTGATTTATTTATAATGATTTAATTGTTTTTTATCAATTTACCCTAAAAAGGATTATCATCTCAATTACTCTTAAAATTTTCATATTGAAAAATGGTTACCACCATAATTATGGTATCATAATTATGATGTAATTTTATTTAAAACATTTTCTAATATCATATTCTTTATTAACATCTAAACATCACAAAACAACCTTATTTATAATCAACAACAGCTACAATTCAATCAAAATAATGTTGTTATTTGTAAATCATTACATGATTAACCTATAATTTTTTTTAGTTTTCCTTTAATTAACTGAAACATGTCAACCATTTGAAAAGTCAATTATATTCTTATACATGTATTAAATTCTGTAATATTACATTATTTATCATTATGTTTTTAAATAGTGAAAGAAAATATAATAATATATAACCATGATTCATTAAATAAGTTTTACATTTTAACATTTTTAATTTTAAATGTTTAAGATCATATATTACACCAAATAATATAAAATAGCAGTGATAATTTTTTATTACCTTTTATTATTATTATAATAGGAATACATACTAAATTATATTTTTTAAAAGAAAAATGTGTTGAGATCCTGTATGATGTAGATATATATTTTTAAATTAATTTGAATGGATTAACAATGTGGTATAATGACGGAATAAAATTGTTTTCAATTATGGTGGGTTATTATATTGAGAAATATTGAAGGTTACTAAAAAATGTTTTAGAATTCTATTATAATGAAATAATTATTTATTAGATGTAAATTATCAATATTACTCTATGATAGTAATAAAAAATAAAATCAACATATAATCACCAATTTTTGTTTTCTCTGTAATAAATATTACATAATATGATATATGGAATATAACAAAATGAAATCAAAATAACATTATGGTTTTCTATAGTAATTTATTTTTTATAAAATACAGATATATCCTAAATAATGATTGTTCTTGTTTCAGAAAATGTGTCACTTTTTCAAAATTCCAAGAATTTAAATGGTATAAAATACCTTGATAAATTGAGTCAAAAGATTACAAACCATTTAAATATAATAATTATTTAGAAATAACAATTAAATAAGACAATAATAAAATTATTCCATAGATTCATGTTTAGTTTTCTGAAATGTTTAATATTTAATAAAAAAATATTTTTAATAAGATTAATTAGGATATTGGATGGTGGATGTTTTTAATACATATGCTATAATGTTTATAATTATGACTAAAATGGTTAAATAAAATATTTAATTTGATAAAATAGTAATTTTTTTCACTATTAAAGTATATTTTGAGGATTTATATACTAATTCATGTATATCAAAATTCTTAATATGAAGAAGAAAAGGATAAATCATGGGATCAATCCATGTCTCAAGAATTATATAATATTAAAAATAATAAAACAATTGAACTTATGAAAATAAAATTTGTGGATTTTTTAATATTAATCAATTGGTTCTTTATAATTAATCTTGATTGAAATAGAAAAAATTTGAGAAATAAAAAAAATTTCATTCAGAAGGATAAGGATTGGTTGACGACATTGAAGTGTGCACAAATTTTAATATATATGATAAAATTACAATAATACTTCAATTATTATTTATTTCTATATAATGATGATATAAATTTTTTGAAATAACATTGATCAATAAATGCATAATATATTTCCAAAAAATATATTTTGTTAAATAGATGAGTTTCAAATATATAGTGACAGTAACACCATTAACTAAGTCCCCTAGTCTAGGCTACACGGTCATATGACCTTATACATGACTCCTCATATAAAAAACGTTTCGTACTATTATCAAGAACGTTTGTATAAACATTTGGATATTAGGTGATTCGTTTTATATACCAAATAGTAAAATAAATAGAGAAATCAATAAAATAGTTAAATAAGAATTGAGCAAATCATTATAGTTGAAATGTAAAAGGTTATAATATCTATGTTGTAAAAATTTTGTATATGAATGAAATATCATATCAATGGGTTCCTCACACATAATATATAATTATGGTCAAATAATAAATATTGATAGAAATATGGGTACATAAATTATAACATCCTACAACCTATCACGATATTACCTTAGTAATAAATGTGGTATATTTCCAAATTTCTCAAAATAGGGTTTGTTTATATTATTTGATTCCTAAAACTGAAGTCATTAATGAATAAAATATAAATGTACAGTGTGAGAATAAAACCATGTAGTACCCAACTAATTCATCCTTATAAAATGTGAAATATGTATAAATAATTTTTTATTAAATGGAATGTGATCCAATTCGGCTGAATTCATATCAACATGATTATCCCAACTTCAATATTCCACCACTCTATTGCATCACTAATCAAAATGGAATCCCTATTCCACCTCACGATATTTTTGTATACATTATTAGAATAAGACATTTCCCATTACTTTTCAAACTACTACAATACATTTTTTTCATCAATTACATTTTCCTGTCACTAGGGAATGAATCCAATTGAGATTGATAAAGAATAAGTGGAGGCACTCACAGAGAGATACAATTTTTATCAAGTCCTAGAGTTATCTACTTTCCTCCCAAAAAAATCCACCTGTAATATATTTGATGTTTTAGGATTTTTTTTTCTTGAATGGTATAATTTTCACCTCTTCTCATGTTATTCTTGATATCCACATGGGGGATGAATACTATAGATTCAACATTATGAAATCAATAGGGATCAATTTATTCCCTACTAGAATCATTAAATGGTTTCCAAATAATAATCTACATCAATTGTTCCTTATTTTTTCAATTTTTATTATGATATGAATTTTTGAAATCCACTAATGGACTTAGATGATGTCATAGTGATTTTAGATGAAAATTGGGAAACCCATTAAACAAAATGTGGCCCCTATTAATTGATCACAACATTATGTAAGCAGAATTTTCATGGAAGTGGATGATTCATTATCCATCCCATCCCTCACTATGGATAGCCCGTATCAATAATGATTTCATAAAGAACATCCATATATATATTATTTAATTTTATTAAATTGTATTTGAAATTATTATTATAATCTATATTGACTATCTGATCTGGTTAGCCATGTCCCCAAAATAGGACCACCCCTCAAAAATATGGAAACAAATATATCAATATTCCTCTAATTAAAATCATAATTTCATTTATTATATATATCATATATCCATTTGTAACAACCCATGTAAATAAAGAATAATACATTTTCATATTTATTAATATTTGTGAATTAAATATTAATTTTACTTTAAACGGGATACTATGTTCAATGGCGTACCCAATTCACTACAACGAGTTTCTTTGAAATCATAGGTTGCACACAACGTTGGGTCATACTAAAAAATAATAATATAATATTATTTTAAATGGATGTTAACACCTAGACGTTGTATTAGTGAGAATGAATATAACTAAATACAATATTATTATACATTTTTGTTAGATGTTTTTAACGTTATACCATAAAAAGTATAGGTTTAAAATGTTAATGAATCTAATTTTAAGAATAAATAATCTAGTATTATATAAAACGTATATTTACCACCTTTTGATGATGAACCGCATTTAAATATGTTTTTTGTAACTTCTATATGTCCTATTTGACATAATAAAATTATTCATTATAATTTTGACATCAAAATTTACTTTTGTAATTTTTTTATTTTTCTTGATAAAATTCATTTTTTAGAAATAGTGAAATATATTTTATTTTAATTCAAAAAATTATTTTAATATAATATATTTACAAGGATAAATATTATTTCTAATTGGTTTTAAATTATAATTAGATTATATTTTTATTATATAATATAATTTTTGTTATTGGAAGTAATTTCACTTTGAAATTAGACATAATCAAGTGTCAATATTTAAAAGTTATTATTTCTTAAAAAACACAATTTTATTGACAACGAGAATTAATTATAAATTAATTAATAAAACATATATGTTAAAAATTTGGTAAAATAGAAATCATTTTTTAATTCTGAGTATCAAATATATCTTCTACTGAATGGTATTTTTTTTGAGAAACATGAATTTTTTATAAATAGTGAAAACACTGAGTAGTGGTTAAAATATTGGTTTTTAATTTAAATGAAATTTTACCACTAATATGAATAGTATTTAGAAAATAAAAAATACTTTTTTTTAGTGTGTAAAATTTGGTTCAATAAGATGAATACACTTTTTTGGCGAATAGTAACGTTTGACTTTTATTTACCATAGTTAAAGGTAAACATGGTAATTATAGGTAAAAATAATATTATAAAAATATTAAATCACCCTAACATGTGGCATAATATTTCTAGCTGATAAATTCTATCCATGGTCATACATGGGTTAATTTTGGGACCCCATGGAGCCGCTTAAGTGTTATAAGGACACTTTATATTAATTAATTTAAAGTAATTGCAAAAATGACATAAACATATATCTTTTTTTAAATCAATTACTACATAGGGTTGTATAAATTATCTCTTCAACTATAAATATTAATTTTAGCCATAAAATGATTTCCTATGTCTTGGTATTTTTTATAAATTTTTAACATAAAATAAATAAAATTATTTTTTACACAATAATGAGGTTGTTTTACCCCATTATAAAAAGATTTAAATAAAAAAGATAATAAATTTAAAAAAATATCCAAAACATATCCAATTCTTATTGGATTGTTTTATTTCGAACTACGGTCAACTTTTCATTGACTTTAATATGTTTTGGACCTTTAGAAACTGAAAATATTTATATAATAAAATAATATTTTCAATCATTCTTAAATATCCCCTCCTCTCCTTTATAAAAATCTCTCACCTCTAACCCATTACTAAAACCTCTAATGTCCATTGGATCATCTACCCTCTACCAAAATAATATCTCAAGATCCCTATCTTCCTCCTAAAATCCTTAACTTAGGAAGAAGTCACTTTAATAAATCCTTTTGGATTAAACCAAAGGGAGTTACCATATTTAAATGTAATGTAGTCTATTAAGTTCATTTCGTTTAATTTACTTATCTGAACCCTAAACTATATTGATTACATTATTTTATAACCAAAACAATATAAAAATAATATTTTTTTGTTATGATATTTATTTGAACTACATTCACACACACCCTCGTTTAATGGGTAATGTATATATTGTTTCTATGGACAGCGAACTACTGCCTCACATAAATATTATTGTTCAATCTTCAACTACCACCTCCTATGGTGGTCATTAAGATGGAAGTGTATTTACATGTGATATATATTATATTTATTTTGTCTCCATTATTTTTTATTTTTTATTTATATTATACCCTTATGGTATCCATAATGATAAAATACGATAATTTCATTCGATAAAGTGCGGACTACCGACCCCTCAAAGTGATATGACTCGTTCATGAAATGCGTGAAGCTTATAAAGGAAGGGATTAATTAAATTACATTAGATAGATATTATACTATAATTGTTATATACCTATGTATTATTATGGTTTCATTCCATTAAATAAAAATAGAATTTACTGTAGCATTCAAGCATACACACGACATTCCATCTCCCTGAATGATGTGTTTCATTTATTAACTCCAAATGATATGGAATATTATAAATACATATACCCTGGATATATATAATATATACGATATCCATATCATGGGTATATTTCTAAAGATAATTTAATTTTGACCACTTGTATAATTTATAATTATAACATGGTCATTTTTAACTCATGTTTTGAACATCGACAATATGTCTGATATGAACTCAAATAATTAACTAATTGTTATTTCAAGGTAATAAGTGATATAAAAGGAATAATAAATAGGGAAAAGTTTCTTAAGGTATTAAAAATTAACATAATTTTATTATCCAGGATGAACATGAAACATACGAGTCAAGTCAGACACAAGGTAATGGGTTTCTTATCACACCTTTAATTTCATGATATTTTCATGGTTCACCAATTATTTATTGCATGTTGTGTATTGTGTGATAAAATTTTATATATATTATCATGAATCTATTTATTTTCATGGTATTCTTGGATTAATGTGGTGGTTATTAACTTATGGTATTACGATTTGATTGATTACAACATTTTATGGGGTTTTCATCTCTCTTTTTATTTACATGAGATTCATGTTATATTTTCCACTATTTCCTTATGTGTGGTTTATGTACTGACCATGATTGTATTCATTGTGTAATATAATTTAATTTATTTGTATTTACATCTTCATTATATTATCTTTCTTTCATTTGGTGTATGTTTCCTATGTTTCTAAATCAGTGAGGAAATCATTCACCCTCATCTTTTTAAAAGACTTCATTTATGTAATGTCTTTTTAATTTCCACTTTCTTATATCGAGATATGTTATTCTATACCCTTACTGAGGTAAATTTTGTTTCCATGTGATGATATATCCATTTAATTCTTTTCAATTCAATTTCTTAATTTTTAAGTGATGTCATTATGTTGTCGGATTTCAGTAAGAAAACATCTTATACTAATTTAAATTCATTGGGTTAAACATATACTTTGTGATTATGTTGTTCTATGAATATGTGTGATTTAAATCAGATTCTTTTACACTTAATATCCAATTATATTGAGTGCATTCATATTTAATAGAGATAATTATTTCATTGATTTTTTCATAATCTACAGATACGATCTTGGTAGGGGATTTTTTCTCAATTTATATTCCATTGATACATATTTTTTATTATACACCAATTAACATTTTTGTTTTGTATATACTACCCTTTGACATATTATATCCTGAATATCCTTATTCTAATGATATTATATACATTTTTCAATTTTATTTCTTAATTATTTGTATTCAAACGTCTCTCATTTAGTTAAAAAAACCTTACCTAAAGTATTGTTACAGTGATTTATTCTTCTAAATCATTCTCAATAATATCCACGTTTTACGAAAGGTTTTAAGGGTTTATTTATATGGGTATTAATTTTTGAAATTAAAATTATTTTAAAATGTTTCAAATTGTTCTGGGACTCTTTTATTCAAAAACATCTTTATTAAATGTTTTAAATGGTTTAATAAAGTATTGATTATGTCAATATCTTGAAATGATATGTTGTGAATGAAATGAAGAAATATTATCATTCCTTTGTATGTTTTATTAATATATTATAGTTATCTGTCATTGTTTACATTTACGAGTTGTTACGTGACAAACCTTGGGCGGGTAAACCAAATATATCTCTCAAGTGCATTGGGTAACGTGATAGTGTTAAATGATAATGATTCTCCTAAGAGATTTAGGGAATATACTATGATAAGTATTCCAAGTGCAACTACCTATATAGGTGTGAATTCTATATCGTATGTTTTATATGGATTCCATAAGTTTATTTTATGATTTATTATTTTTATATGTTATTAATAAATATAATGATTTCATGAGGAATATTAAAGAGCTTATGTTTTGTATGTATTAATGAAATTATGATTATTTCGTTATTTTATAAACCTTACTGAGATTTTTTTGAAAATCCAAAATTTTTGAACTGTATTTCATAGGGTGTATGTTAGTTTAAGAGAAAGGAAGAACTGAAGAATATTTATATCAAAAAATAAATATTGATTTCTATTATAATTTTTTATTTTTTTGATAAAATGGTTTCTGAGTCGAAGTGTAAACATTTTATTTTTTGAGATATTATGTAATAGTTATAGACTAATTTACTAAAATTCTATACCTAAAAACATCCTCAATGTGAAATATTATCTTATTTCCAGATTAAGAAATGTTTAAGGCTGGGGCCTTACAGTTGGTATCAAATGTCAGTTTAGATAATTTTAAGGATTAGGTGTTTTTATAACACACACAGATAGTATCTTTGTCTACTCTTTAAGTTAGATGCATGTTTTATAACTTTTTCAGATCAATGAAATTCAATTAAAAAAGGAAGGAGGAGGATCTCAAACAACATTCTTATCTCTTCCTGATAACAAGCTTGTAATATTTATTGCTAGTCATGTTCAGATGATTGTGAAAATGTTTCTACCATAAAAGACACTTGTAATAAGTTGTTTGAGATATAAAACACTTCAACAATACCTTAATATCATCAAGGATATTGGGATGTATTTCATCAAATCCTATTTTCACAATATTCTCATATTTTAAATAAAGGTAAATATTATCAAGGCATTTTCAAATATTTTAACTCATCCCAAGATTTTGAATCATATTATGATTTTGAAAAAGGTTCTGAAGAAGGATACCCTTGCACTACCTATTTGTATTTTATTTTAAATTATATACTTTCAGCACATACATAAGGTATTTTAAAATGACCATTGATTGAATGTTTCAACTTAAAATTAGTCAGACAATTTTATAAAAATCATGTTTTGTCATATATTTTGAAATTATATATTATTCCTGATTATTTTCCAAAATTATTTTTCTATGAACACCTATATAACCCGTGATGTACAATTTGAATTAAAATAAAGGAAGAGAATGATTTTTAAGGATATCTAAATCATTTTTGCAATGCATGGACCCTCTACCAACGTGAACAAGATGACAATGAAACCATGTGGACACCATGATCAAGGTATGATGTTCATCATTCTGTGAATATTTTTATTTATCATATATAGGTGAAATAAATAAATTTCTATATATAGAAGTTGTCCTTAGGATTTTGAGGTCTTAATTATTCAGTATGAAAATGATAGGTATAAGACAACCTTTGAGGTCAAAACATGTTAGTGTAATTTTTGAGTTTTATAAAAAGGAAGACCTATAATATGTGTGAAAACTCATTGTTTCTAGAATGGCCATGGTAATTGAACCCACAACAGAAGGGAAACAAGGGTGAATCGCCTACCACTGGCCTCTGTGGATTCCCTGGTTAGTTTCAGTTATTCCTTTAGTTAAATGATTTTATGTATTAAAAATAAGTTTGTTTTGGGAACATTTTTTTTATAAAATGGATACCATTTCTATAGGAAAATGATTTGGGGATTAATTGATAAAGGTACTTTGGAATACATTCTCCCTTTTTAGAAAACACTATTTTTCTAAAAGAAATAGTATACTATGGGGTTTCATTTGTGGAATAATGGTTGAAATTTTATTTTGGAAGAATTTATGTTTTATAGATATTTGGACTATTTATGGAAATTATTAACCTATAATAGAGAATATGTGATTAGGTTAATTACACTTCAGTATGAGACATTAATAGTAGTCGATGTTATATTGAGATAAATGTTAATATTTGTTGTGGAATACTGTGTGATTAAATCCTATGTGTTTTGGGTTTCAATCTAAGATTGGTTTACTTTGATGAATTTTATAGATAATTGTTTATCAAATGGTATTTATTGACCCTTACGTATTGTTTGTCGAATTTTGGAGATTTGTAATAATTTTGGGACTATCTGATCTTTTACTAACATTTTTGGTTTTAGTTAATGTCTAATGATTGAGAAAATATATATTTCATCATTTTTGGATTATGTGATTCTCTATAATTTGATTATATCAATTCATATGTGAAAAAGTCATCTTGAATACATGTCATTTAATGAAAGGAAGAGTTATTGGTAGAAACTTATTAAGGGATGAAACTCTACTTGAAAAGTATTTATATTTCCTTATTTCCATAGTAAATATCATAAAAAATTTCTCTATCATTATCAAAAGGAACATAAAACAAAATAAATGTTTTCTGTTTACTTTTCGTAATTGGAATCCAAAGACCGTTTAACCTATCACTAGTTTATGATTTTATAGTGGTTAACTTTCTATTAATCATGTTTTCTATCACACTTCATCAGATCATGAGAATTTTTTTCTCCTCCATATCTGTGTTTTCGTGGAATCCTTGTATGGTTTCTGTTGGGTGACCTTATACTTCACATTATGTAATTTTACATGATAGTTTTACTGACACTTTTTTCGAGGTGGAACTTTTATTGAAATTTCCAACACAAATTTTAAAATTGCGAGGAAGCAATTTCTAAAAGGTGTAAGGATGTAACATCCCATGTAAATAATGAATAATACATTTTCATATTTATTAACATTTTTTAATTATGTATTAATTTATCTTTGATGGGGATTCTATGTTCGATGGCATACTCGATACGCAAAAAATGGTTTCATTGAACCTTACTTTGCACACAATGTTGGTTCATACTGAAAAATAATAATATAATATAATTTTAAACGGAATTTAATTCCTAGTCATTGTATTAGAATAAATTAATATAACTAAATAAAATATGATTATACAAGTTTCGAAAATATTTTTACATTTATCCAATAAAAATTAGAGGTTTAAAACATGAATTAATACAATTTTAAGCATAAATAATCCATTATTATTTAAAAGGTCAATTTACCCTCTTATGATGGTAAAACCTATTTAAATATAGATTTGGTAACTTTTAAATGTTCTATTTTTTAAAAAATTATTCTTTAGAATGGGGACATCAAAACATGCATTGGGTAATTTGTTTTTTAAAATTTTCGGATAAAATTCATTTTTATGAATAGATAAAAATATTGTATTTTAATTCAAAACTGTATTTTAATCTAATTTATCAATATAGAAATATTATTCATTTAATTTGTTTTAAAGATTAATTATATTATATTTTTACTATTTAGTCCTATTTAGGTCATTGAATGTTATTTCACATTGAAATTGGACATAAACAAATGTAAATATATTCATTGTTATTACATCTTAAAAACACGCTTTATGTTTTGACAATGGGAATTAATTTTAAATTAGTTAATTGAAATTCGATGATTTTAATATTGTAAAACAGAAATCATTTTTGAATTCAGAATTTCAAATATAGATTAGGATGAATTTTGTGTTTTTTCTGAAAAACATCAATTTTTGATGAATAGTGAAAATTCTATATAGTAGAAAAAAAATGAAATTTTCATTTAAATGAAATTTTACCACTTCTGTGAAATGAATAATAAAAATCTGACATATATTTATGTAATTAATAAGTAATATTTAGTTCAATAAGATGAAAATATTTTTTGGGGAATAGTATCTTTTGACTTATTTACTACAGTTGATGGTAAAAATGTTAATTCAAGGTGAAAATAATATTATAATAATATTTAGTTATCCTAAAATGTGTCCTAATCCTATTAGGTGTTACATTTTTGAATATGGTCATTCTTGGGACGATTTAAGGACCCCATGAAGCCACTTAAAATTTATAATGATGCATTGCATTAATTAATTTAATGAATTGACAAAAAATAGCCAAATCATATATCTTTTTGTAAATCAATTATTAAATGGGGTTATATAAGTTATCTATTAAAATATAAATATTATAATTAAATCTAAAAATATTTCATAAATAATTCTAATTTTATATAATTTTTATACAACAATTAAATAAAATTATTTATGACACAATAATGATGTAGTGTTTACAACATTAATGAATGAATTAGATAAATAAGATTATAAAGATTACAAAAAAGTCCAAAACCTGTCCAATTATCAGTATACAATTTTATATTGAATAAGAGTCATCGTATCTTATGCTTTATTTGTTTTTAACCTTTATAAACCGAAAATCATTATATAATAAAATAATACATTAAAACATTCCTAAAGAACCCCTCCTCCCGTTTATAAAAATCTCTCACATATAACCCATTCATAACACCTATAAAGCCCCACGGATCATCCAAACTCTACCTAATTATGATCTCTATATCCCACTATTCCACTTAAGAGACATACCATAAGCAGAAGGAACTTCAATAAATCATTTTAGTTCAAACCAAATGGAGTTACGCAATTTAATGGTAATGCATTCACTTAAGTTCTTTTCTTTTATTTTACTTTTACATACCTTTATACAATTTTTTTTTAATTTATCTTATAACAAAACCAGTATCCTAAATGTATTTGGTTGTTGTTATGAGATGTATTCAAACTACACTTACACTCACCTTCGTCTAATGGTTAAATAACATTTTGATTCTGTCGATGGCGAACTACGTTTTCATGAAATGATGATTGTTCAATCTTATCCTACCACCTCTTATGGTGTCCATTAAGATGGAATTGTACATACATGTGATATATATTATTTTTATATCATCTATATACTTCTATATTTTTCATTTATATCATACCATTATGGTTTCCATTATGAGTAAATATGATTATTTTATTTGCGGAAGGGCTGACTATCGACCCCTCAAAGTGACATGACTCATTCATGCTATACATGGAATTTATAAAGGATGAAATTAATAAATTACATAACATATATATTATACTATAATTATAACATATCTATGTATTATTATGTTTTAATTCCTTTAAATTTAATATATAAATGAATGTAGCATTCATACGTACGTACAACTTACCATCTCCAAGAATGCTACATTTCATTTCATAAATACAAATGATATGGAATATTATAAATGCATATACACAAGATATATATGACAAATATGAAATCTAAATCACTAAAATCAGTCTATATATAATGTACTTTTTACCACATGGACAATTTATAATTATAAGAACTTCATTTTTAACACAATTGTCAAACACCGACAAAATGTATGATATGAACTCAAATAATTAACTAATTGTTATAGAAACGAAATAAGTGATAGAAAAGGAGTAATAAAATTGAAAAAATTTCCTAAGGTAGTATAAATTATCTTATGTTTATTATCCTGGAAGAACATGGAACATACGTGTCATGTCAAACACGAGGTAAGAGATTTCCATTGTTGACCAATTATTTATTTCATGTTGTTATTATGTACTGATATTTAATATATATTATCAATATTATATTTAAATTCATTGTATTTTGTGATTAATTAGGTGGTTATTAAATTTTGGTTTTATGACTCGATTGATTAAAACATGGTAAGGGTTTTCATCTCACTTTTTATTCATGTGACATTCGTGAGATATTTTCCAATATTCCTTTTTATGTGGTGTATGATTGGACAACCCTGCTCTTTGTTACATACATAAACATGATTTATTTCATAAATATAACTTGATACAACGTACATTATTGACATTTCTAGTGTATTTGGGTCTTAGGATCATCACATACCAACTTAAAACATTAAATACAACATCATTATTTAAATCGTCCTTTACATGACCACTACATTTCCTCATACTTAGCATTTCATGGGATAACCTGGGGAAATCCAACAGAAATGGATAATCTATGTATCCCAATAAGGGAATAAACATTAAAAATCATGAGAAATACAATACAATTTAGACAATAAATATATCAATTGATCACAAGTGAAACAGGAACACAAAGGCATGATAAGGGATGATAATCATATCATGAAAATATGTCAACAACACTTAACATAAAATTACCATGATCCAAGTCTCATTGCACATAGAGGATGAGTAAACCCTAATTCAACATGAATCGTGAGTAAACCCTAGTTTCACTTGAATTATCATGATTCAACACTCATTTTACATGAAGTATTATGATAATATACTTTACCCAGTGCATTGGAGCGCTATCTTGGTGCACCATTCTGAAACATTTTATTTCATACATAAGTGTGCCACATGAATCATACAACATAGAATCAATAATCATCATTTATTCAATGCTAAAGTGATGTGGAATACATAAAATAATCTTTATAGTCTATAAGTAAATGTGCATAAAGTAGAATACCCATGATATAGAAATGGGCATGGTATTCATTACACAATGACACTGGCATGGAAAATCGAAGTGCAATTTCTGTAGCATAATGATGTGAAATAAGAACTCATAAAAAATATTCTATGAGAGATAAAATTGTGTCTCATCATATTTACATGTAATTTCATTTAAGGGGGTAATATATATCCATGTCCCAACAAATATAATGGAATTTAGCTGCACAATACAAAAGAATTACATGGATGTAAAAGAGGGGAGGGAAATATGTCACTGAATTTTGGCATTGTAACAGGTGTACAAGGGATGCATCAATGAGAGAGAAAGGGGTCTCCCATCACCAAAACATAAATAGTATAGTATGGGGAGGTGTAAAATCATATATCGACATTTTTTATTTTAAAAAAAAATTGTATAACAACTTAATGAAAATTGGAAAAAAATGAGAAAGGAAGAAATCCCTTACTTGGAAATGTTATCCCATAGGATTGGGAGTGGTTTGAGAAAGTCTTCATGGGAGATTGGGGCACATTTGAAGGATTATAGAGAGAGGATTTCAGGGGTTGGTTGAACTCCAAAGGCATTAAGTGAATATGATGTGCAATCATGGGTGGGTATATATAAGATAGGAGAGGGACTTGTTTATTATTTAGATTTCAGACACCACACATTAAAATAATAAAAACCAAAAATCATCCCTTGGTTCTTGCCCATGGATTATATAAAAGGTGCGTGTAAAAAAAATATTTTATTGGACAATGGACTACAATTTAAAAATAATACGTTTGCTTATATAGAGGTGAGTCACACTCTCAAGGAAAAGAATTTAAAAGCACAAAATGTTTTATAATCCTTGAAGGGTACACTAAAGCATTGTAAAATAAATAAAACAAACCCAAAATAAAATTATTTTAAGGTAAAACCATATATAATCCGAAGATAATGTTTAAATTATTTCATTACATCACAATTGTGTCATTACGATGTCATAGAATACATGATATATTTAAACTATATTTGATTTCTAACCAAAAATTATATTGTCTTAGAAAATTAATAAAAATTCACAGTTGGTTAATTTCAATGTAATGATTCCAAAAATAATATTCATTTTATTTAAATAATATTTTAAAAATATGTATATTTACTTTTAAAATAAAAACCAATATTTAACAAAAATTCAATGGTTTTTACAAAAACAGCTTTTAAAACATAAAAAAAATTACAATTACGTACATAAAATTGTACAATTATTTATATATAATAAAAATTAATTTAATAATAATAATATTTTATTAAAATATTATTTAATTAAAAAAATCCATTAATTTATCAAAATTGATTACTTCATAGATTCTTAACAAATAATACTATTTGTTCATTATAAACTATATTCAAAGTAACAATAATAAAATGAATTTATATTATCTATATAAAAAGAATGTACATATTCATAGTACTATGGAATTATTACATTAACCCTTATAACACCTTCATATGATCGAAGGGTATGTTGTGAAATGGTAACAAACTCTTGGGGTGGCACTAATAACATCTCCTGGGTGGTATTCTCTATTAACTTTCAATTCTCCTATAATTAGTTCTACTCAAGAATAACGTTTTCAATCTCGGCTTGGGATTGATCAAGAGCGAATCATAATGGCTGCACCTTTTTCTATGCTCTGAAAAATGGGCTTCAAACACGGTATGTTTTATGGATGAGGCCATCACTTCCGTTGTCTGAATAAATTGGATTTGTTAAAGCCCTATATTTATACTAATCATTTAATAATTTTTCAATGGATATATTAGAAATGATCAAAATTCATAATGGTATTTTAAAATCCAAAAAACAAAAAACAAATGAAGTTCACATTTTATATAACCATAATATAACATTTCATTAGATCAAGAATAATTTTCATTAATGAATGTTTGGGTCGTTACAATCTTCACCCCTTAAGAAATATCAACCTTGAAATTTCTTTTTCCAACACTTAAAAGAAGATGGTAATTATGCTTCATCACTTCCTCTGATTCCCATGTGGTTTCTTCAGACTTTTGGTTTCACCATAACACCTTTATGAGGGCCATTGTTTTATTTTGTAGGAATTTTTCCCTACGATCTAATAATTTCTCTGGTTGCTCCTCATAAGAAATAATATTCTCTAGTTATACTACCTATGAAGGGAGTACATGTGAAGAGTGTGGTTTGTACATACATAAGAGGGATACATGAAATACATCATGTACATTGTCCATGTTAGGTGGGATTGCTAGTTGATAAGCCCAAACCCCGACATGATCATGAATCTTGAAGGGTCCTATGTACCTAGGAATTAACATCCTCTTCTATCCAAACCTCATGAATTTATTCCATGGATATATGCATAGGAATAACATTTCTCCAACATTAATCTAAAGGTCTCGTTGATGATTATCAACAAAACTCTTTAATAGACTTTGGGTTTCCTTTATATTCTTCTAAATGGTTTTCACCTTATCAACCATTTCAACAACCATATCTTGTACCATAAGCTTATGCTCACTAAATTTATCCTAACATGTCATTGTTCTTCACCTCTTCACACAGAGGGATACATATGGTGCCATTCAGATGCTCGAGTGGAAACTAATATTGTAGGAGAATTCAACCAGAGGAAGATTTTGATCCCAAACTCCTCTAAATTACATTGAAAATGATATTAACATATCATCCAGTGTCTTAATAGTTTGATCAGATTTTCCATTAGATTTAGGATTATACTCCGTACTGAAGTTCAGTTCAGTATCTATAGTATGTTGAAAACTCATCCAAAACATAGAGGTGAATCTTGGATCTCGAACGGATACAAAAGATTATGGTACTCCATGCATCCATACTACATCCCTGATATATATCCTTTCCATTTGATCCAATGAAAAATCCTCCTGAATTGCAATAGAGTGTGCATACATTGTAAGATGATCCACAACAACCCAGATTGCATTGTTTCCTTTTGATGTATTCAAAGGCCTGATGACAAATTACATGTTGATTTTCTCCCATTTCCATTCTAGTATGGGAAATCATTTCATCATCCCCTTAGACTTATGTCTCTAATCCTTCATGTCCTCACACACCATGCAATTTGATGTAAATTCAGTGATCCCCTTCTTCATATTTTCCCTCCAATAATGCAATGTAGATCATGATACATCATTGTGTATCAATAGTGATTAGAGATATTTAATCTATGTAAATCTTATTAAAGTTTTTTCTTCAACTATGAACTTGACAGGACTCATATTATTTTCCCAAATCTCACAATTCCTTCTTCATTAACATTGAAATCCAAGGATTTCCCTCTTCTGATAGCATCCACATTCTTATGAATTCCCATATCATCCTTTTGAGAATCCATTAACATTTCCAAAAGAGACGGTTGACCAATAAATTTTTAATGTATTGATGATGTTACCTTCTTTATGATTTATATGTCCATTTTTATTAAGTATAAGTAGATTGGATCCTTCTCAATTCTCATCAATGATAGAATCTCTAGGTCCTTTCTTCATAGAGCATCTACAACCGTTTTCACTTTCCCAAGGTGGTAATGAATTGAGATGTCATAGTATTTGATCATCTTTAACAATCTTTGATGGTGTATCTTCAACTCTTTATGTGTGAATATATACTTGAGGCTTTTGTGGTCCGTATATATTTTACTATTCCCCCAAAAGAAATAATTCCACCTAACTTTTAATGTGAATATCACTGTAGCCTACTCCAGATAATATGTTCGATTATTCAACTCCAGAACATTCAATTTCCTAGAATCCTTGGAAATTAAATTGTCATTTTCGATCAACACATAGCCCATGCCCTTCTTTGAAGCATTACTAAATACCACAATAACTTCTCCTC
This sequence comes from Viscum album, assembly GCA_963277665.1. Taxonomy (NCBI): domain Eukaryota; kingdom Viridiplantae; phylum Streptophyta; class Magnoliopsida; order Santalales; family Viscaceae; genus Viscum; species Viscum album. Next base: position 767,310,284 of record OY728150.1, read on the forward strand.
TTGTGGGTTAAGTGATCACGTCCATAGTGATAAGCCTCATTTTAAACTCCATGAAGCTTTCTTCAAATTCTTCACTCCAAGAAAACATTACTCCCATCCCTGGTTTACTGGTTAGAGGGTTGGACAATCTTTATAAATTTTTTAAAAATCATCGATAATATCTAGCTTACCCCAATAAGCAATTGATATCTGTCACCGATGTTGGCATCGACTATCCCACTATTGAAGCTATTTTGGAGGGTTCCACAGATATCCCATTGGTTGTTATGACAAGACCGATGAATGTGACCACCGTCAACCAAAACTTACACTTGTTGTACTTTTCATAGATATTATCCTTCCACAAGGTCTCTAGTATAGTTCTTAGATGCTCCCGATGATCCTACTTGGATTTAGAGTATATTATATTATCATCTATAAATACTACCAAAAACATGTCGACGTAATCTCTAAAGACTCTATTCATCAATTCCATGAATATTATTAGAGAATTAATGAGTCCAAAAGGCATTAATATGAATTCATAGTGCATGTATCTTATATGAAAAGCAGTCTTGGAAATATATTCGTTCTTCACCCTTAGCTGATAATATCCTAACCAAAAAACGACCATGGAGAAGTATTGTTCTCCATTAAGATGATCTAACAAGTCATAAGTTCATGGGATATGATACTTGTTATTTATCATGAATTTTTTAAGATCATGATAACCTATGCAAAGCCGTATTGACCCATCAATCTTCTTGACAAAGAGGATTAGTGAACCCCATGGTGATGCACATGGGTGTATAAACCCTTTATCTAGATTCTCCTGTAGTTTTTCTTCATCTCCTCAAGATACACAACATTCATTATATATGGAGTCTTGGAGATTGGAAACTCCCCTGTTGTAAGATCAATTAGTAATTCAACATCTTTTCTAGGGGGATGACCATGCAATTCCTTGGAAAACACTTTAGAGAATTCCCTCATAATAGGCAAGACATCAAAGATGGTTTCCTCCTTATACTCAATCAGTTGACCCAAATACATGTGCTCATAGTGCGGTAATATCCATCCATGAGATGATGTATCTAAAGATGATTCATCTTCCTCCTTGCACTTCTATAGAATCAGGGGTCGATTCTCCATAAGGAGAGTGATTTCCCTCTCACGGAAATTTATGTTGACTCTATATAAGGAATGTCAATACATGCTGATAATTGAATAAATTTCCACCAAAGGGAGTATGATAAGGTTCCCCGGGAAGTTCACTCCACATATTATGACTAGGGAGGAGTTATATTCATGTAATTTAATGATTTCCACATTTTTCGGACATACAGACATCTTCACATCCATGATTTGTGGTGTTGATCATATTGTTATTCTAAAATTTAGGGATATAAAAGAATGCATAGAACCGGAATCAAAAAGTATGTTTTAAATTCATGAATGAATAACTAGAATACCTATAACCAATTTGTTTTTAGGGTTCATTTATGTAGTAGTGATGGAAAAAACATTCCCATGTTTCCTTGGAGGTTGCTGATTTTCTTCTGAAAACCCTGGGCTTAGAGAACTAATTTTAAGTGTGCCATGGTTATTTGTAGTTGAAGAACCGCACAATGTATTAAGGGTCGAGTAGAGCGTTTCTCACTTTGGTCATAGTGGCCAGTTTTTCTTGCAAACAGTTAATAGAAAACTTCCCTTCTCTTTCACACCAAAAGCATTTTCTCATCCCCTTCATGAAATTTCCAGTGTGCTTCTTTCCACCATTGGCATGTAGGGTTCTGGATCTTCATAGCATCGTTCTATTTATCCATCGGACAACCTACATTGAATTCAAACTTACACTTCTTATCCCCATGATACCCATGAGATTCTCCAATATCTATTTAAACCTTGAGGGAACATCATAAAATATCATCATACCTATTGAAGTCATGGATCACCAGTAGTTTCCACAGGTAAGGTTTCAGCCAACCAGAGAATTTGTCAACCTTACATTCAGTGGTAACGAAAAAGTCGGAGGCATATCATGAAAGCCTTGTGATGTTTTCCTCGTATGATCTGATAGATTTGTCATCTTATTTCATGAGTTCAATGAAGTCCCATTCTATATTAATTTGTATGGTGTGAGGAAACTCTTTATTGAAAAAATATTCCTGAAATCCTTCCATTCCAATACCTAAATCTCCTCCTTAGGCTTCGTATTTTTGATCAACATCCACCATTGATCAGCTTCCCCCACCCTACAATAAGCATCTAGAAGGACATTCTCTTATTCAAAACTGTGAAGGATAGAGAAGATATTTTCAATGGAGTTGATCCATTGTTCAGTGATTGAGGGATCGAATTATCCATTAAAATTAGGAGGCCTTTGTCTTATGAATCTCTTTATATCAATATGTTCATTCTTAGGGGGGTTGAATGTTCCTCGTGGCCCATTTTTCAATTCAAATATTTAGTTAACTGAGAGAGAATACTGAAAATGTTCGTAATTCCTCCTCCCATCAAATTGGGAATCTCTTTAGCTCAGTCATCACATTGATCTTCACATTGGTTGTAAGCATGAGTCCTCCTATTACCATCCATTGACTAGAATAAAAGGAAATATAGGGAAGAACATAAACGGTAATCTAATGACAAAACAGATGACATGTAAATAACTTATATTTCCATACCTTATGAATTAATAGGCTTCAATCTATTCTATTCATGATCTTCTTTCTAACATATATTCGTAAGGGAATCTTTTTAATTCTGTTAAAAAGTGTTCATAATCATCTTTTGAATTTTGTAAAGAATATCCCCCAGGAGTGTCAAAACCAAGAGTGAAACATGACCCGTTGTAGTGTACTAGGATACCCTAGATTATGCCCAAAACTCCTTATCAGCGTTTTCACCCCTAGGTTCATCTGTGCCAGTGCCACCTCTGCCTTCTTGTATCCAGATAGGAATGTATTTTTTGATAAAACACCTACTAAATACTAACAATAAATTATATATGTTTCTATTATAAGTATTATTGTATTTAAGGATTCTCTAGGGTTTTCTAATCCTAATATAAAAAATAAATAACTTATCCTCTGATACCAACTATAACCACCTTACTCATTATTAAAAACAGAAAAATTATTTATTAAATAAGAATGAATTTATTCATCAAAGAAGGTCGAGATGTGTAGTGTATTTTGGGATTAGGATAATTATATAAAAACATAAAACATGAAATACAACATCTTTATTGAAAACGTCCTTTACAATATAACTACATTACATTATACTTCGCATTTCTTGGGTTAAACAGAGGACATGCAAAAGAAAAGGGTGAGATATAAATCCCAATAAGGGAATAAACATGGAATAACATAATGAATACAATAAATGTTAGAAAATATGAATATCAATGGAGACAAAGATAAATATGAACATAATGGCATGATAAAGCATGATAATAATGACATGGAAATGGGGCAACCACACTTAACATGGAATTAGCATGAGCCAAGGCTCATTGCACAATGAGGATGAGTAAACCCTCATTTCACATGAAGCATGAGTAAAACCTCATTGCACATGAATTATCACGATTCAACACTCATTGCACATGATGTATCACAATTCTTTATATTACCCAATGTATTGGAGCACTATCGGGGAAGACCCTTCTTAAACATTTAATTTCATATATAAGTATACCACATGGATCAAACAACATGGAATCAATCATCATAATTTATTCATTGATAAAGAGATGTGGAACACAAAAATGAATCTTTATAATCCTTAAGTAAATGTGCATAAAGTTGATTACCCTTGATAGAGAGATGGGCATCGTATTCACAACACAAAGTCATTGTCTTGGAAAATTGTAGTGCAATTTCGGCTGCAAAACGGCATGAAATAAGAACTCATAAAAAATGTTTGATGCTAGATAAAGTGGTATATCATCATATTTACATGAAATTGATAGTATGGGTTCATGTAAATACATTCAACAACAAATTTATTGTAATTTAGATGAACAATACAGAAGAATTACATTGATGTAAAAGAGTAGAGAGAAATCCCTTATGAAATTTTATCATGGTAACGGGTGTACATGAAAGGAATTAATGAGAGAGAAAGAGATCTCACATCATCCAAACATAATGAGGTAAGTATGGGGGAGGTGTAAAATCATACACAAAAATTTTTTATTGACAAAAGTGGCATAAAAACTTCAAAACATTGTAAAAAAATTAGAAAGGAAGAAATACTTTACTTGGAAGTGCAATCACAATGGTTTGGGAGAGTCTTGAGAGAGTATTCTTGGTATCTTGGAGAACCTTGTGAGGATTATAGAGAGAGGATGGTAGGTGATGGTAACACTCCAATGGCTTGGAGATAATATGAATTGTGATCTTGGGTGGGATTTTTTAGAATATAGAGGGAATTTTTTATTATTATTTTTTGGGGAACCTCTCATTAAACTAACCAAAACCACAAACCAGACATTGGTTTTTTGACCTTATTTTTTTCCAAAATAGAGTGGAAATCAAAATTTTATATGTAAAATGGCCTGAATTCTTAAAATAATAGTCTTTCTTATGTGGAGGAGAGTCACACTCTCAATAAAAACAATTTAAAAACACCAAATGTTTTATAAGACTTGAAGGGTCCACTAATGATTTGTAAAAAAAAATCAAACATACCCAAAATTGAATTATTTTAATTGTAAAACATATATTGGCCGAATATAATATTTATTTTATTTTATTACATCACTATTGTGTTAGTATGATGTCATAAAAAACATTATATATTTAAACGATATTTAATTTTTACCCAAAAATTCGACTTTCTCAGAAAATTCTGAAAAATTCATAGTTAGATAATTTCGATGTTCTAATTCCAAAAATAATATTCATTTTTTCTATATAATTTTCATAATATGTTAAATTTTTTCTTTTAAATTAAAAACCAACATTTATCAAGAATTCATGGGTTTTGACAAAAATAACTTTCAAAACATAAAAAAATTACTATTACATTCATAAAATTATACGATAATTTGTATTTAATAAAAATTATTTTATTAATAATAATATTTTATTAAAATATTATTTAATTCAAATATCCATTAATTAATTAAAATAGATTTCTTAGTTTTAACTAAAAATACTATATGTTATTTAAAATCTATTTACAAAGTAACGATAATAAAAAGAATGTATATTCTCTAAACCAAAATAATGTACATAATCATAGTACTATGGTCTTGTTACATAATCCCTTTTAACACCCCCATAAGACCAAAGGTTAAGGTTGTGCGATGGTGACAGAATCGTGGGGTCGCTTGGATAACATCGCTCGGGTGGTAATCTCTATTAACATCATCTTCTCACGTAGTCAGTTCCACTCAAGTTTAAAATGTTCAATCTTAGATTGGGCTTGGTCAAGAGATAATCTTGATGATTCCACCTCCATTTACAGCCCCGACGAATGGGATTCGAATGGGCAATGTCTATTGGATGAATCAATCACTTCCTTTGACTAAGTAGATTGAATTTTTTAAAGCCCTATGTTTATACTAATCTTGTGATTACTATTAAATGGCTATATTATCAATGGTCACAATTCATAAAGGTATTTTAAAATATAGAAACATAATACCAATTAATTTCATAGTTTATATACCCATAATAAGATATTTAATATAATCAAGATGAATTTTCAATAATGAATGTTTGGGTCATTACATATGTTCTACCAATGATAGTATTAATTGTGTAATATACTTCAATTTATTGGTATTTACATTTTCATTTTATGATCCTTCTTTAATAGGGTGCATGTTTCATAAGTTACCAAATCGATGAGGGAATCATTAACCTTTTTATTAATAGAAAACATGTATGATGTGTCTTTTAATTTAATATTTCTTATGATGGGAAATGTTATTCAACAACCTTTTGTTTTAAAATTTTTTTTGTCCAAGTGATGGTAGAACCTTTTCCCTCTCATCAATGCATTTTTGTAATTTTTAATGGACATACTTAGGTTATCAAACATCAGTAACAAAATTTATTAACCAATTTCAATTCATTGGGTTAAACATATACTTCTTGGTTAGTTCATTATATGAATATGAGTGAATGATCTCTGATTGTTTTACTCATAATATCCACATATACAGTGTGTATTCTTATTTTTCATACATAATTATGTCATTGAATTATCATTAATCTAAATATACAATATTTGTAAGGGACTTTGTCTCAATTTTTATTCGATTGAAAATGATTTTTTGGTATATGCCAATTCACTATTATATGATGTATATACTTCCCTTTTACGTATTATATCATGAATCTATTTATTCTTATGATATTATAAGTTTTGATTTATTTTATTCTTCATTTATTTGTATGCAAGCGTCTCTCATTTGGTTATGAACTCTTAACCCAAATTATTGTTTTAATGATTTATTCTTATAAATATTTCTCATTAATATCAAATTTTTAAAAGGGTTTTATGGATTTATTTTTATGGGTATGAATGTTTAAAATTAAAATTCCTTTTAAAAGTGTAAAACTGGTATTGGACACTTTGATTCAAAATAATCATTATTAAATGTTTTTAATGTTTTGGTAATGCATTGAATATGTCAATATCTTGAAATGATATATTGTCATTGCACTGAGGAAATTTTATCTTCCGATTATATGGGTTATGAATATTTGATTGTTATATGGCATTGTATACATATACGGACAGTTCTGTGATAAACATCGAGCAGGTGATCCGGATATAGCTCTCTAATGCATTGGGTAACATGATGGAGGTAAGCAATAATGATTCTCCTATGAGATTGAGGGAATATAGTTTGATTGGTATTACAAATGTAACTCACTATGTAGCTATGAAATCTACAATTTATGTTTGATATGGATGGCACAAGTTACCTTTATTATTTATCATTTCTATGTGTTATTCATAAATATTATGATTTCATGAGGTATGATAAAGTTCTTATGTTTTTATGTATTGATGAAATAATTTTTTCAATATTTATTGTATAACCCCTACTGATGATTTTATGCTCAACCTGAGTTTTTGAAATTTTTTTCTCAATGTATATGGCTGGGTAGGAGAAAAGAAGAACTCAAGAAGATTTATATCAAGAAAATATTTATTTTTTTCTTTTATGAATTTTTATTTTATGATAAAATTGATACTAAGTATAAGTGTATACTTTCTAATTTTTGAGATATAATGTAATAGTTATGGACTAGTTTTGTATATCTCTAAACCTGAAATGATCCTCAACTTGAATGATTAACATAATTCGATATTATGTAATGTTTAAGGACGGGGCCTTATACTATCCCTTACTCATCTATCATGATAACAAATTATTTTTTACGATTGACTTAAACCTATATTCCTTCATCAAGACATCCATCATTGATTATCTAGCATGCTTCTACAGGAAATCCTACCTATTTAGATTAACCTGATCCCCCATTTATACATGATCAATACACCCATCATCTTGTTCCTATCATTAAATCTCATGCATTCAACCACCATGTTTTCCATCCATAAATATTTACAAGGGACTTAAGAACATATATTTACCTATTTCTACCGACCCTCAAAAAATCTATAAGGATCCCACCTTTCCCCTATCTGATATTGAATATTTTGGCCCGAGAAATTATTATGACATATAAGGGTATGATCAAGAGGATTATGAAGGAATAAAATATGACTTATTTCCTTTTCCCTTAATAAAAGAACCACCATAATTTCTTATACGATAATTATCAATTCCTATAACACAATCATCAATATCAAAAAAAATACATATCACACACAAAGACACGAATGTCCGAAACACCATAGTTACTATTTCCAAATTTTGTCCATTTTCAGGTAATTAAATTTTCATTCCCTTATACAAAATTTCATGGTTATACAATCTTATTTTAAAATATTATGGTAAATGGTTGAATATTAATAGCTCAATTTCTCCATTCTTTTGGATCCTATGAAAACTAATGATAAATTGATTCAATTTTATCACTCATTAAGATCATTTATTGATTCTCGTAATTCTTCCAACATGATTGTGTGTTTTTATAACTATAACTCTTCACCTATTGTTAATTCTGATTACCCACAATTTCACCCCATAAATGTTATTCCTCCAAACAATAGCTTTGATGTTTACTGGAGAAAGGTGTATTAAAAAAATATGAGACTAGGAATAAATACAATATATAATAAATTATGTGGCCTTAACCATATAATTATATGTATTTTGATTCTAAGAGAAAATTTCAATTTTTTTGATAATCATCAAAGAGTATTGATTTAAAAATTATTGATCTGTATTTGGATGAATACATTAAATTTTTTCTTTTATCATATAATTTTATTTACCCAAGAGGTATATGAATTCATTAAACCTTGGAAGGTAAATTTACTAATGAAAAAATCATAGAAACAATCTAGATTCTTAATTTAATAATATTTTTTGTATCTTAGGGATTATAATTATGTTTTACATTTATATTGCACATGCTTATACCACACAAAAAGCCTTTTCAATATATTTATAGCCTATAATCCATACCAAAATATAATTTTATTTTTTAATATGTTAACAAAACATTATATTTTGTTATCTAAAATCCATGACTATTTGGGGGCATTCGACCACATTATTATATTTGAATGGATGTGTAATGAAACCAAAAATACTAAAACATGCTCTTAATAATCAGATTAAATTTGATTTTTACACTTTTTGTGGTGATAATAAATCACTCAATGATGAAATCCATCATAATGAGTCCATATATAAATCCTTTCTAACTAACATCAACCATGATAGCCCTTTTAGAAATATGGCTAAAGTAGTTTTAAACGTAAAAATGGAAAAAGCTTATGGAGAATATTTTTTTTAATTTACATGCTTAATAATAAGGTAATGAACCCCTAGATTATCCAATATCATGTTAAGGAGAAAAAAATTATCTTCCATTGTATTCATAATATATTGTGATGGAAGCCTCATTGATACCATTTTTTCATGAAAACAAATGGCCATAACATACTTTTCATATTTATTTATTATCACCAATCACCTAAAAAATACACTAATATTATTAATTCATCTGATATTACTAAAACTTTAAAAAAAATAATTTATAATATATTAATTAAAAATAGATCATCGTTGAAATTTAGTTTTGGAATATGAATTTAGTAGTTCTCCTAGAAGCGACAGTTTCTATGATTTATTTTTTAATCACTACTAGGACGTTATCATTAAATACATTCTTGACATAACAATTGATTTTATTAAAGGAAGACTAATTCCACTAATATTTAGTGATGTATATATTTCAATTATGTAAAAATACTATAAACCTAATAATTTTAATTATTTCAATCCTATTAATCCTTATATTTTATTAGAAATGTTCTAACTTGGGTTCTCACAACTTATCTCTCTTACCTTTTTGATTCCATAATTTTTTAAAGAAGACTAGTTTTGTAAAAAAATTGCATATTACAAGAAAAAACTATCATAATGATTGAGATAATTCACCTCCTAAATCATGATATATTATTTCATAACATGATTTATAACATACACCTATAAATATACTATCACTATATACCACGGAACATTCTCTATGATGGAATGATAAATTCGAGTTTTCTCATAGTTTTCAATGATTTTAAAGATCATCCATTACTCTTTTAGGTTATCTATTTTATTGATTAGTTTCATTTCTCAGTTATTCCAACCAATACATGAATTTATGTAGGGAGACCATATGTCTCTCATTCCTTTCTTTTTTGGAAAAAAATCCCTTGGAATGGTGTTCTCATATCACATTATTTGGGGATCTGTTACACAATATAAAAATCCACAAAATTACCACCATGTTAATCATATAGAATATAATAATGATGTTATAATTATCACAATGAGATACTCTAGTTATGTTTTTATCCAAAATATTCTTATTCCTATGATTCAATATTCGTATAACATCACAATTAACAATTATAAAAATAAATTTCTTGTGGAACAGCAATACCCCACATATATTGTAAGTGTCATAAAATATCATTTATATATGTTTCAATACCATAAACTAGTTCCTTTTCTATATCACACTCTACTAAAGATAACCAAAACATTATCACATCCTCCCTCTGATTTAATTGGTTAATATATAATTTTCTAACCAGGAAAATAAATCTCTTTCAATTGGAGAAAATCATCAATTAGTCATATCTATACTTATTTTATTAATTGGATACTAAAATTATGATTCTCCTATCACCATATATTTGTTTCATTTTTTTAGTTCAAATATAGAAAAATTATACTGTGATGACACTGATTTTTTCTACTAAAATCATTGGATTTCTTAAAAAAGAATTTATTATCTTACCTGATAAAATATAGGAATAATGGTCCTAGATGACCAATATAGAACAAAAATTCTTAAGATATATAATATTATTTTTTTATTTTCAAATTGATATACAATATTCATGGGTAAACGGATCTATATTTTCTTCTAAAATCTGACATTCCTCTATTATGAAGGCCTTTTCCCATTCTCATGATATTTTTCCCAATGAGTTTTTTATATCCACCAATAACAACACTATTTATGATTTTAATGATAATTATAATCCCATTCATAAAACCAAATAGGAATCTTATTTTAGAAACATTTTCTGGGTAAAATATATTCCCCAAAAACTAATTTTTAATATATGAAAAATAATTAATATTTATTTCTATACTGATGATTTCCTGTATAAAATTTCTACTTATCATATTTTGTGATGTTACCTCAGTAATATAAATGTTTAAATGGTTTATAATTTATATCATTGTAATTAATATTTAAAAAAAAATATTTAATTATATTTTTTTCATGATATTTTGTCCCCAAATGTTGTAAAAATGAGCACTTTTATTAATCATTGTCTTAGTGGTAGGATAATATTGAATAAAAATGATGGAAAGTAATTTATGATGTAATTTCTATAATAATTTTTTTGGAGATTCTGGGTAATAGGAACAAAATCATCCAATGTTAGGGATATTTATTATTTCTCTCACCAAAAAAGATATCAAATACCACATTTATTTCATTTTCATTACTAGATCCCTTTGGTTAAATCATGTTTAAATGAGATATTTTATTCATATGTTGAATATATCATTCCTAATTCAAACCAATCATTCTCTAGAGGCTATAACATAGACCCTACAATCCAATGGGATTGTTAAAATAACTATGGAGTCTTCATTCACCACTTTCTTTATAGTAATTTCACTAATTATAAATAAATATAATGGTTGTTTCTTTTCATGAATCATAAAGACATTGTGTATCTATATTTTATTTGTAGGAAGAGGATATAGTCTATCACTATGCCATTAGGTGGATTAAAAGAGATTACTCAGGTATATTTTTAATTTCATCATGATCAATTCAGTTGTATAATATTATCAATTATAATATAGGGATATTGAACTTTCATTTTTCTATTAGATGTATCCTTTTTCATATTTTGGATCAACATTTTTTATTATAGGGAACATAGTTAGATTAGGATTATAGGATGATTAAACTTCTACTAGAGTCACTTGTATGAGTGTTCTGAGGATATTGAATTGGGTCTAAAACATACTCTTGGAGGTGGCTATCAAAGAATTTATAAGGGGTTAATTTTCATAATGAAATACCTTTTCCCATCCTAGCTGATATCACAGTTTCAGGGATTCTGTCATAGTTTTCACATTTTTATTGTTCATCCTTTTCATGTTTTAGGATTCATAATTTATTTATTATTACCTCATGATGTTTCCATCCTTATTGGTTTATTATTTTATGATATGTATCATTTTATGTTTTCGGAATCTCTAATTTTTTGATTCTCTTGTATTATTTTAAGTGTGTAATTTGGTTCCATTTCAATTTCTATTAATGAAATATTGAATAAACATGGAAACTACAAGGTGATTATGTCATAAAAATTGGTGTTTGTAATGACTTGAAATAAATCACATGTAATCACACTACTAGTAGATTCATCATGATTTAATGAGACCACCACAAACCCCAGGTTTTCCTGCACTATCCCCATACTAGTAGATAATACTTCTCTTTCTAGTTAGATAAAATAAAGGAGGTCATGTAATTCACTATAGTACTCGACCATATCATATTTAGATACAAAAGATAAATGTTGGTCAATGAAATTATATATTCTACATCACAACAATCTCAGTAATGGACAGTTAAAAAAATTTACAGTAATAAAAACAATTATTCTATTACTAAATGATCTGAATAATGGAAAAAATCTATATCGTCATAATAAACATGATAATCATATCTCCCAGTAATGTATCATATGATTACACAAACACCAATATCAAATCAATCAATACAAAAGCTCTCATAGGTGTACACATTCATACAAATTCTAATCAGTCACATATTAATGTATAAAATGGTACACATGAATTCACATTCTAATAAAGGCAAACATTATTTTATAAAATATATAACATTATGTGTAATTCATGTATAAATATATAGAGTGTTCAATTTTCAAATAACCACAACCCAAATGAAGCCTCATGCAACAAATCACAAGGATCTAACCTAAATACAAAATAATTGCTTTAATATGAAAAATTAATATTATGGAATCATATACGAATATCCATTGATATGGTTTATAGAAGGAGATATTAAACTATAGAAGGCAACCAAAATCAAGAAGAGATTATTTAGGAAGAAAAATATAAAGGGATATCCAATTATATCTTTAATAGAATAATGAGGGCTTCATGAAGGAGGGAGATGAAAAAATGGGTTCGCAAATAATTATAAGGAATCAACTAAATTAATTTTTTTCACAGAATCCATAAGCCAGTCAGTGTTTCAAGAATTCTCGTTGATTATATAGATTTGTCACTGACTATTTGATGGTGCATCATAAGGGATATAGTTTCTCAACAAGCATAATTCCACCTACAAGATCAACATATATTAACCCTAGTCTACTCCAAATCCATCTCAGTACCCCAAATATTAAAAAATGAATATTTTAAAATTATTACATAGAATATAAATAGTATGGATAGTATAGATCATTCCAAAATTTGAAGGATCGAATATATATATATATATAATGGTTATATGCGAGCCATTATGGATAATATACATTTTTTAAATATTATATATGGTAATAAACCCTTCAAAATGCTTATAATGGATGATATAAATAATGAATCCATATATGTCGTGGTTGGGATAACAAATTAAAGATGCTACTATATGAGGAATATATATTATTTACATTATAAAAATATAAACTATATGTTTTTACATCATAACTACTATATATAATATTTAGTCTCCAGGGTGAATGGTTCCATTTATTCATTGTTAAGTTATAGGATAATTGCATAAGGACATAAAAAGTAAGACACGATATGTCAATATAACTATTTAATTTTCTGATGGTATTTAATATGTGAAAAAACATTATTTAAAATATATTAATTTTATTATATGATATTATAGTTAAAAAAGTATCTTTTTGAATACCAATTTATATTAGTGAAAATTTCAATATATTTTTCAGTGAGAAACATGAATATAAATCACATTGTACTAAAAGATAAATATAACCTACTAAAAATTCTTGTAATAATTTTTTGAGTAGAGAAATGATAATATGATATTAAATAATATATGAAGCAACCTATGGTTTATTTTTTAAAATAATACAATTATCAATCCCAGTATAATTATAATTCCATAATCAGGGAAAACTATATTTATATTCAGCATCATTTCATAAAAGATAATTTTACACTAGTGGGTATAAATATAAAAGTATTTGATCCAATTTCTATATAGATAATAACATTAAAAAACCACTATCAAAACCATCATTAGAGAACTAGTGATTAATTAATTTTATTATATGATATCTTTAAAAGGGAGGAGATTTATATGGTACCCCTCACCCCCTATATTAAAAATCAAATTTCCACATCTAGTTGTTTTAGATTAAAAAATATTTTAGAAATGTAGTCCACATTGTCAATATGATTTAAATACAAATTTTATTCATTTCAATAATTTCATATATAAGGTATAATTTGAATACAATAAATTAAATTTTGAAAAGATTCAATGTATCCTATCTCTTTTCTTTTCTCACTCAATTCTCTAAATCACACGTGCATATATAATATACTTATGATTTATTGTTTTTTGGGATGGAATCCATCAAAATTGATTTTTTATATTTATCGTTTATATTTACTTTTTAGAGCGGGAGAATGTATAATAGTTCTAATATTATGTGGAGAGGTATTGTAATATTTCAGGTAAAACATAAAGTATATGGATTGGTTTGAATATTTTTTATATACGAGATACATTATAATACCCAATATAGGGCCATGGAGCTAAATAAAATTTTAGACATGTGAAAGGGGGATAAATAACTAAAAAACAATGAATATCTCCTAAAAAACCATAGTACTATATTTTTTTAAAATTTTAATATTTTATATTGAAGTAAGGTTTATACATTATATAGAATTGGATATTGAAAATATATAGAAGGGGATAATTATTTTAACTAAATTTTGGTGAGATATTATTCATAAATTTTATTTTCTAAATTTTTTTTTCTGTATGAAATTATTATTTTTAATAGAATGTCGTATTTTGACATAATAGTATTCAATTAGAAGTTTAACAGTGAAATTTAAAAAAATATAAGACTATATAAAGGATGTTATTTTTAAAAATGATTTGTTTAAATGTGGTGAATCAATAAAATTATATTTACCAAAATAAAACATCTAAATAAACTTTTTTAATGTTATATTTTTTCATTTATATAAGATGTATGGATTGAATTAACCTTACTAGGTTAATTTAAACATCAAATACTGAAAAAATATTTCATTGAGTATTGAATGTATAAAGTAAAATTTATCTAGGATTTTATATTCTAATATCTATGAGATGCTATGGTATATAATACTTAATTTAATAATTTATTATATTTTTATCTATTGTTCATAATTTTCATATTCATGGATTTGTTGATGTCCTGAGAATTAGTAAAATTTTCCAAAACAAATTTTTATTTAGATTTAACTAAATGTATAAGAATTTAGATTATATATATATGATATATATTTTTTTGATAATATTATAGAGATTTGTGATTTCATGTTATAATTTTTATTGGGTTGGTACTGTGAACATAATTTTAAATAGATAATTAATTTAGATTCTATGGGAGATTTTATGTTATATTTTTTGAAAATAATTATATTGACTTTTTTTAATAGGGGAAATTTTTTGGGGGATCATATTTGAACAATTTATAAACATGGATGAACCTCTTGGGGATTGGAATTTTCATGAACACATCCATATGTGATTACTAATGAATTATGAACATTATGGTCATCAATATTGGTGAAATTAAAAAAAATATTTATTTAAAAAATATTTTTACAAAAATAAATAAATTAATTAATAATATTTTGGAGATGAATATTTTAAGAATGAAACATTTAGAATTACATTACATGAAAAAAAATTAATGTCGTGGGACCAGGATTGGAGTGTTCATATAGAAATATTTTTACCCTGAAAAAGATTTTGTTAGTAGTAAATTAAATATTTTATTTGTGTATTCTCATTGGTTCAAGATTATTTGGTTGATCAAATTATTTCACAAATTCACCATGGGTAATATGTTTAATTTTCAATTAATTATTATTAAAAAAAAATTTACAAATTGTGTCTCAAATGATAGTGTAAAAACAAATATCTCAATGATAAAATATATATTAAATTTTCTACCTCATCCCATTGTGAAGGATTATCATAGAGACATGGAAGAAATAGATAGTACCTCAAAAAAAATTATACAAAAATAAAGCACTCGTAGGAGTTGATTTTTTTCCCATGACATTGGTGTATGATTTGGCTCTATTACTACTTTTTGAACATTTATAATTTTTTATCTTTTACATGATTTTTAACACATTAATTGGAAAATAATTCAACATAATTGGTTTTCCTATTTCTATATACCATTCTAATATTTATCTTGGAATGAAACTAATCTTAATATATATAAAAAATTTCAAAAATGTGTTTCAATGTAAATATATATTTAAATATTTCACAATGGAATAAAAAATCTAATTTATTATTATTTAACATTTCAATAACGATAGATATTTTTAATTACTCTTCATATATCACTGAATATAATAAAACATTAATATATCATTTTCCACATAGAAAATATTTTATTTACTCATCATCTCTATCAGATAATTTTAGATAGTGATGTATAAGCACCCACAATACCATAATAATTTCACCACTAACAACCTTTCTAATTAGAAAATATAAAATAATATTCATATTTAATCGAGAAATATCTTCTTCAATTGTTTTCCAACATAAATTCATTTTGATCAACCAATGACATTTATTCCTTATTTACCATAAATATAAAAAATCATAATATAATACTAAAAACGTAATACAACCACCTGTTAACATTTTTTAATGTCAATTATCTTGGATCTCTAGGATATATTATTAATCCAAATCCCTTTTTAATCAAATGAAAAAAATAAAACGTTAAACTTCTGTATCTAGATTTTTTTCCAAGATATACTTGTAGTTAGTTAATTAAACCATTTTAATCTAGATAAACTCAATTAAAAAATATCCAATTACTATCTTCATATACATGTGCATTTGTGTATTAGGTTAATGATATTTTCACACTCAGTAATCAAAAATTTATAGACTATCAACATCAAGGAGAGAAAAAATGGATCAAATGTTGATTAATTAAAGTTCTATCTATGGAATAAGCATAGAAGGGAAGATATAACATCCTTGTATGCAAGTCTATATTTAATTATTCACATATAAATTTATCTTCATTAATTTGAATCAAATTTAATATATATATAATCATCTATTTATAAATTCATAAAATAAAATTATAAATTTAAGAAAATGGAATTTCAAAAATATTTTTTATCTAAAAACAAAATAATATTTCATAAGACCTTATAATAAAAAAAATTATTTATTTTTCAAAATAAATTAAAAAAATAAAAAATAAATTGAATTTTAACTTCAAAATAACAACCAATTCTTCAAAAACAATTCAAGAATTATCCCAATGAACAATCAAATTTTAAGACCCAAGTAAGAACAATATAATAAAAATATTCAAAATATTTAAATATAGTTCATTTAAAATTTTACCAAAATAATACCAAATTTTAATAATAATGAAACAATTGTTAGGGCCAATAGAGGCCTATATACCCTGAGAGGGGGGGGGGGTGAATCAGGGTATGGATATTCTTTTTCAAAGTTCTTCCTGCCCCACTGGATCTTGACCTCTTTGTTACAAGGGTCACTTTGTTTGCACTTGTGTGGTTACTGTGATCACTTGTCTCCTTTACCTGATGATGATGCATTGAATGCAATGTAGGAAAGTAAGCAGGTAGACACAGAGATTTTTACATGGTTCACCGCTAAGGGCTACGTCCAAGGAGCATAGGCCGACAAGTTGCCGGTTCGTACCAAATTCTACTAGACATCACTAGTTGTGGATTACAATGTTCGGGCTAGATCACTTCTATGCCCAGGCTCACTGCCTTAACAAGGATTTGGGTCAGCTCACTGCTTTCCCAAGGGTCACAACATTTTTCTCTCTCTCTGGCTCACTGCCGGTGGAGAGGATCACCTACTTCCTCTTCCTAAGCTCACTACTCCAGAAGGGAATCCACTCATAGTTTGAAGACCTGTAGGTCTCTTCATTTGCATGAAGTAATGCATCCATAACTGTAGATAGATGCTCTGTTAAAGTCTAACTTTCATCCAATGATTAATATCACTTTGCCTCTGACCACTGGGCAACTACTTTTGGAATATACCTTTGCAAAGCACCCTACTTTGCGAAGCTCCCAATTTCACGAAGCTCAAACAAGCCTTCACAAAGCTCCTGCCTTTTCGCGAAGCTCTCTAGTGAAGCTCTCTCGCGAAGCTCTCTCGCGAAGCTCAACTTGTTGAAAAGAAAATTCTCTTGTGAAGCTCACTGAGCTAGCGCGGAGCACACAACTTTCGCGGAGCTATAATAGCCGCTGCGAAGCACCCCTTTCACGAAGCACACTGCCTTCGCGAACCACCTCTGCGAACCGAGAGCAATGGATTTTCTATGAAAATTCTCTCTACTTCGTTCGAAGGGATTGGCCTCTATTTATAGGCGATTCCACCGACCCTCGTCCCTTCTGTGCGAAGTCAACGCCACGTCATCTCAAATCGTGAAGCTCCAAAGTTTCAGCTGGAATTCTTTCCAAATCGCGAAGCTCCACGGCAATCTTCCGTTCGCGGAGCTTGACGTAGTCGCGAAGAATCAGCGTCAACATACCTTCGCGGCTTTCGCCTTCGCCGCGAAGCTCCCTCGCGATGCCCAACATTCCTTCGCGCCTTCGCCGCGATGCTCTCTTGCAAAGCCCTTCTCCGCTGCGATGCGCTTCAGCCTCTGCCGTTCGCGAAACTTGACGTAATCGCGAAGCATCACCACCTCCATTCTTCTAGTCTTCGCGATTTCCAAACCAAGCATCCTATCTTTGCGAAATTCATGACTTTTTCATATTAAATTATGCTCTTCATGGAAATCCACTTTTCGCGATGCTCACCAAAACTCCAAATTTTGGACCCCAAAAATTTGGCAAACACTGGTAAACGGCGCCACCTTGTACTGCTCTTTTGTACCGCCTCTAGATCGTCCTTTTCCTTTGTCATCGTTCTTTGTCAACAAGTATTGCCAACAACATCTTGGGAACTCGACAAATATCCATGAAAACCTGCTTTGTCAACAAACACAATCAACCCAAAAATACTACAATGTTACTTTGAGGGATTTTTGCCCAACAATCTCCCCCTTTGGGTTTGTTGACAACTCTTCACAACTCTGCTCAGGATGATTTTCTACACTTTTCTACCTCACTGAGTCTTCTTCCAGCTGCTACCACCATTCGCCTCTTGCTATTATGATAGCGTTCAAGGATTCACTTAACACATACTCTAAGCCCACATGAGCAATGCTCGGCGTGAGAAACAAGAGTAGTATGAAAAGTTCATCAATGAATCACTTCATGTCATACCCCAGTTGTCGATTCCACCATGATACAAATTCTTAAAACAAAACCAGTTGTTGAACCACACTGATACCAATTGGTGAATTATTAAGATGATACCAATTGTTGATAGCTGGACACCGTCTCACACCATTCCAACACCATTGTACTGCTTTTATCACGATCCTCAGCTGTCGTGATTTCTATGATTTGATCGATCACTTCTAGCATCGTCAGATTTTAAATACTCTCCCCCTTTCTCATTGTTCCCCATTTCTAGCTGCTCCACCTGTCAGCTTCTCTCCGTATCAATTATGATTTAGCAAATCTCTGCACGGTCTTCCCCTTTAACAAACACTATTTTCTCCCCTTTAACAAACACTTTTCTCCCCCTTTGTCAACGAACCCAATGGTCATTCCTTTGCAGTCTGAAACAGAGTAGAGAACACATTAGCACATTAGGGAAAAACACATCATACCTCGGGGAGGGGGGGGGGGGGGTCCCCATGCACACTCTCCTAATTTTGGGGAGTCAACTGAACACCCAGAGCCAGTCGATGCCTCTCAAAAGATTCCTCGGGTAAGGCCTTTGTCAGAATTTCTACAACCTGGAGCTATGTAGGCACATACTCCAACTTCACGATCTCTGCTCAACCTTATCCTTGATAAAATGATACTTAATCTCAATGTTAATTGTCCTTGAATGATGGAAAAGTTTTTTGCTAAGATTTATAGCATATGAGTTGTCGCACTGGATTCCGATCGGAGACTTCACTTCAACTCCCATATCCTCAAGCTGCTGCTTCATCCACAATAACTGTGTGCATGCTTGAGTGGCCGCAATATACTCAGCTTCTGTAGTGCTCAATGAAATGAAATATTTCTTATTTCTTATCCAAGAATTACACAATCCACCAAGATAGAAAGAACCACCTGATGTTGATTTCCTATCACCCGCTGAACCGGTCCAGTCTGCATCAGTGTACCCCAATAACTCTGTCTGAGATTTTTCATTGTATGTCAAGCTGAAGTCCACCGTGCCCTTAATATACCGAAGTATTATTTTTACTGCAGGCATGTGACTTTCCTTGAGATTACTCTGATATCTCGCTGCTTGGCATGTGGCGAAAACAATATCAGCCCTTGTTGCAGTTAAGTACAACAGACTTCCAATGATTTTCCTGTATTCTGTGATATTAACTACCTTTCCATCCTCATCTTTTGATAATTTCATCCGGGTAGCTACCGGTGTCTTCATCTCCTTGGAATTTTCCATTCCAAACCTTCTCAGGACCTCCTTGGAATATTCAAATTGAGAAATGAATGTTCCATTCCTTCCTTGTGTTACCTGTAGACCAAGGAAAACGTTAGCTCTCCAATCATTGACATTTCAAACTCATTTTTCATGAATTTGGAAAACTCTCTGCACTGAGCTTCATCTGATCTGCCAAATATTATGTCATCGAAATAAACCAACACCATGATCCCTTGATTAAAGTCATTACTGAGATAGAGATTGTAATCAACTCCTCCACGCTGAAAACCAACCTTCTTCAAGTACTGATCAAGCCTTGAGTACCATGCCCTTGGTGCTTGTTTCAGCCCATACAATGCCTTCTTCAGTCTGCAAACTTTGTTCTCATCCTCATGAATGAGAAAACCATCTGGCTGCTCAATATACACCTCCTCTTCCAGAAGACCATTCAAGAATGCAGATTTGACATCCATATGGAACACATTGAACTTCATTTTCACTGTGATGGCTAGGAATAACCCTATTGTCTCCAGCCTTGCAACCGGTGCAAATGTCTCATCAACATCAATTCCCTCAATCTGGGAGTACCCCTTGCACACTAGACGTTCTTTTTTCCGAATCACTGTTCCATCATCATTCATCTTATTGCGATAGACCCATTTGTCCCAATGACATTCTTGTCTGCTGGCCTCAAAACAATCTCCCATGTATGGTTCTTCTAAATTTGATCAAGCTCTTTATTCATAGCCTGAACCCAGTTTTCATCTTCAGCTCCATCGGAAAAACATTTTGGCTCCACTTGAGATAAAAACGATGTTTGCTGTAATGATTTCATTCTTCGATTCTGAACTAGAGCTGTCTGATCACCAATGATATTTTTCCTATCAATTTCAGCTCGATTATTTGGCTTCTTTGTAGATAAAGACTTGACACTTTCTTGTTCATCATCAGTATCTTCTTTTGAGTCAGCCTCTGCCACTTCTACTCTCCCTGTGTTGCTTTCTTCCTCAACACTTCTATCAGGAAGTTGTTCACTGACTTATTTTTTAGTGGCTTCATTTCTTTCAGCTACGTTTCTCAGATTTTTGTTGGGACACCTTTGATTTTCTCTTGCAGCTTCTTGGTATCCTGAAAACAGTCAGCTGATACCATATTGTTAGAGCAGATAGATAAGCATGAAATGCATTATTATTGCTGCTTCTCCCTATTTTTCTTTCTTCCCTCAATAGGAAACACTTGAGCCGAGTCATCCAATTATTGCATTGATGTCTCTTGAATCTGATTTGGATATAGAATGCTCCCCCTATGTTATGAAACTCTTCCAGTTGTTAGTCCCAACAGTTTAGACCCATAACACATCTTTTCCTCCTGCATCATTTGTTCTCATTTTCCACTCAGATATGAGCCGTTAACAAAATATCTAAACCTACTGAGTTGAAACTCAGTGTAGGAAACAAGAGACAAAGTTAACAACACAATCACACTCTACTGTGCTCTGTTTCACCCTCTCTTATTCAACTCTGGTAACTGATTAGAATCAATTGAAACTGTATAGAATATCACATATCCACTTCACATCCTTAGATGCCACTTCCCCTTGGATCGTATCTCCCTAGAACCTGAAACACATGAATCATCAGTTAATAGCATTTATATAAATAGGGAGAGGGGATATCTTCCTGAATCCTCAAGATGGGGATTGTGGTTGATCCTGATGGGTCAACCCTTTGATTTTTTCTTGGAGGTCATCACACTACTTTCTTGATTCCTCCAACTGCCTAAACAACTTCAATTGTTATGTCCATATGACTAGGCATTCATTGCCTACATTCTGAGCCTTTTTCTGATATGTAGATTTGGTAGGCTCATCCTTTCTCACCGCTTGGGGTATAAGCCCGCTGGTACACAATTCATTCTTTGAGGTTCTACAAAAATTCCACTTTCCTTGATTATTTCTCTGAGTAGAAACCTCTCTATTTGGCATCTTCCATTTCTTCTTCTCCCATCTTAGGGGTCTTCCTCTTTCCTTCACTTCTCGCTGAGAAACACGACATGAGGATTTTTCGATGCATTCTTTGCTTATCTGCCTTTTATCACATTTATGGGTCACCACCCTATTTTTCATTGGTGGTGGGTCCTCCATTGAACGTCCATTCTTCTTTATCACCGCTGGAGTAGATCTCCCCTTAATCTTCCAGGTTTGCTCACATTCTCTCCTTGTGAGATGTTGTGAGTATGACAGAGGAGGTGACTGATACACCTTTCGTTCAGCTCCATGTGATTTCCCCGAGGCTCGAAGCCTATTCCTCTCCTTACCACATTGTCTCCCAGTACAGGCTTCTTTCTTGTACACTTCCTGTGGTGGAGATCTCTTTTGTTGTTCCTTTCCCTTTCCTGATTTCTTCATACTGCAATGTCTCGCCATGTGCCCATAGTGAGAACATATAAAACTTTTTCCCTCAAAGGCATACCTCATTTTATCATCTCTCTGCTGAGATGTTGATTCACCTTGAGTTCTTCCTTTGATATTGTTCTCCTGAGCTTCCTGACACATTCTCATGGTGTGCCCCATTCTTCCGCAGTAATAGCATCTAATATATGCTTTCCTCTGAGATGCTCTTCTTTCTAATTTCTCATGATGCTTCTTCATGTTCTCAGATTTATTAATATTTCTCATTTCACAGCCTGAAATGTACTCCAGAGCCTCTGTACAGAAGCTTGATGTGTGGCCATGAACTCCGTAGAAATAGCACATATCATCACTCCTTGAAACTATCCTCATAGGCCTATCTCCAGCACCTACAGTATTTTTCTTACCTTTGGAATTTTTCACTGCATTTTTCGTATCATCCATAGGAGTGGGATTATCATATCCAATTCCAGATTTTCCCAAAAAGGATGACCTTTGGGAAGATACAATCCTTTCATGCTTCTCCTCTGATGCAGCATATTTGGACTTCATTTTATAATCACCTACTGAAGGATGATCAAATAATAAGTGCAGTGCATCCTTCAACGTGGGCTTATCTTTGGATTTAGACTTCTCCGTTTCCTTCATGACTGGTTTTAGCTCTTCTTCTAACTTTTGAATCTTCAAATCTCTTGATACAAGTTGAGCATCAAGTTATTTTCTGATATTCTTTCTACAACTCATCTCATCTTCCAGTTCATGCTTTAGCTTATTAACCACGACATTTTTCTCTTATACTTTCAATTTTTCTTGAGCAAGAGAATCGGAGCAACATGAATTCTCTTGTTGTAGTATTTGATTCTTCTGAACTAACTCAGACAGCTGTGTAGCTAGATCATCATTCTTGGCTTTCAGAATCCGAACATCATCGGACTCTTGATTCTCTTCACACTTACCAGCCTTTTGTTTTCCTTTTCCTTTAGCCAGCTTCTGTAGTTCCTCACCTTGAGAATCATTCTTCTCTGTTAGGTCAGTAACTATATCAATAATCATTTGATTTAATCCTCTTATCTTTTTGACCTCAGTTTCCAGAGCATGGATCTGTATGCCTTTAGATTTAATTTCCTCAGTGGATTTCTGATCCAATTCTTTAGTCCCATGGACAACTTCCACCTTTTTGTTCAGGCCATCGATCTCCCTTTTCAGTTCTTCAACCATCAGCTTATACTTAATAACGGATTCTGAGTTCCTTGATGTTGTTAAATTAAGTTTCTCAATTTCTTCCATCAGCTCAGATTTCTGTTCTTCCTGCTGCTACATATAGAGTTTGGCATCGCGAACAATTTTGTTATCTTTCTTGGTTTTGGCCCTCCAAACATATATCTCTTCAAGAGCAGCCTCCAACTCAGTTCGCATATCAATTCTTCCTTCAATTTCTACTTCTTCATCGTCAGTGGTTCCAACGTCACTTGGAAACTCAGGTTCTTCACTCATTCCATCAGCATCTTTGAATGAGTAAGTATTTTTGTTGTATGATTTATCCAAATCGTTTTTCTGTTCACTGCATGATTCCTTCAGTAAGATGTTTGATTCTTTTAGTTGAATCACACTTTTTCGACAAACACTTCAACACTGAGGGATACCACCTGACTTCTGATTCTTCTTTGAATATTTTCTTTTTCCCATGGTAGACCGAGATAAGCGAAAACAATATCTTCAACTAAACAGAAAGACTACAACAAGTCGAAGCAAACAAATCTGATAAAAGCAACCTTCCCTCTGATACCAATTGTTAGGGCCAATAGGGGCCGATATACCCTGAGAGGGGGGGGGGGGGGTGAATCAGTGTATGGATATTCTTTTTCAAAGTTCTTCCTGCCCCACTGGATCTTGACCTCTTTGTTACAAGGGTCACTTTGTTTGCCCTTGTGTGGTTACTGTGATCACTTGTCTCCTTTACCTGATGATGATGCTTTGAATGCAATGTAGGAAAGTAAGCAGGCAAACACAGAGATTTTTACTTGGTTCATCGCTAAGGGCTACGTCCAAGGAGCATAGGCCGACAAGTTGCTGGTTCGTACCAAATTCCACTAGACTTCACTAGCTGTGGATTACAATGTTCGGGCTAGATCACTTATATGCCCAGGATCACTACCTTTACAAGGATTAGGGTCAGCTCACTGCTTTCCCAAGGGTCACTCCATGTTTCTCTCTCTCTGGCTCACTGCCGGTGGAGAGGATCACCTACTTCCTCTTCCTAAGCTCACTTCTCCAGAAGGGAATCCACTCACAGTTTGTAGACCTGTAGGTCTCTTCATTTGCATGAAGTAATGCATCCTTAACTGTAGATAGATGCTCTGTTAAAGTCTAACTTTCATCAAATGATGAATATCACTTTTCCTCTAACCAATGGGAAACTACTTTTGGAATGTACCTTTGCAAAGCACCCTACTTCGTGAAGCTCCCAATTTCGCGAAGCTCAAACAAGCCTTCACAAAGCTCCTGCCTTTTCGCGAAGCTCTCTCGTGAAGCTCTCTCGAAAAGCTCAACATGTTGCAAAGCAACTTCTCTTGCGAAGATCACTGAGCGAGCGCGGAGTACACAACTTTTGCGGAGCTATAATAGCCGCCGCGAAGCTCCCCTTTCGCGAAGCACACTGCCTTCGCGAACCACCTCTGCGAACCGAGAGCAATGGATTTTCTCTGAAAATTCTCTCTACTTCGTTCGAAGGGATCGGCCTCTATTTATAGGAGATTCCACAAACCCTCGTCCCTTCCGTGCGAAGTCAACGCCATGTCATCTAAAATCACGAAGCTCCAAAGTTTCAACTGGAATTCTGTCCAAATCGCGAAGCTCCACGGCAATCTTCCGTTCGCGGAGCTTGACGTAGTCGCGAAGAATCAGCGTCAACTTACCTTCGCGGCTTGCGCCTTCGCCGCGAAGCTTCCTCACGAAGCCCAACATTCCTTCGCGCCTTCGCCGCGATGCTCTCTTGCAAATCCCTTCTCAGCTGCGATGCGCTTCAGCCTCTGCCGTTCGCGAAGCTTGACGTAATCGCGAAGCATCACCACCTCCATTCTTCTAGTCTTCGCGATTTCCAAACCAAGCATCCTATCTTATATACATAATATATTTCTGTGTTAGTAACATATTTTCCCTATGATATAGAATGCCATATTGTTAAGGATGCAATAAAAATTTCTAAGTGTAATTATAATAGATCCATCAAATATTTTTCTTAAAGATTAATTTCCTTCCATATTATTCAACCTGTATTACCACCATTTGGAAATTACATTATAATATATTGTTTATGATATTGAAAATTTTAATTCAATCTATTTATTATGGGTTTTTGTAGACATATATAAATGTAAAATTTACCCATCTTCCAATTATAACATCTTCATCACCCTGTTTATGTTATTATTAGTATTCCTATAGTATGGTTTGACTAATATTTTCTCCTTTTAATTTTTTAGATATAATATTCATTCCCTCATTATATATTGAATCACTATCAAGACTTGACAACGTTTTTCTTACATTCAATTAATTTTCATGGGACTATACACATTGGTGTTAACCTTTTATTGGTAAGTACAAATTGATTTTTCTCACTGAACATTATAGATTTTCAAATATATGAAATCTAATTCAAGTTTTTTATTTTTTTAACCTCTTTTTCTCTAAGGAATATCAATTTATGCATTCTATATTTAAATATTTCTTATATTTTCATGATAAATATGCCAATGCGTGACTACTTTTTTTTAATTTATGCATCTTATGTGATTTGAATTTTGAAAATGTATTCCATATTTGGAATAAGAATTTTTTATAAATTATAATAATATAACCATAATGTTTTAAAAAAATTAATTTCTAAATTAGATAAAATAATTATTGCGATTAAGAAAAAGCATGTTTACCAAGTGACTAAACATTAATAATTAGGGGAAAATGATATAGAAAATATTCCAACGGTATTTCTCTATCCATATTTTGACATTATACCATATAGTCTCTATTTTTATTATTTATTGGATCAACATTCCATGGATAATTATTGGTTTAATCCATGTTTGATAAAATTTACATGTTCTCAGTAACCCAAATTATAAAAATCCATATACCCCCCTTATTAATACTTATAAAACATCATTGTTATAGTAATTATCTATAAAAATTAGTTCAAAATATTTTTCCCATGATCACATTATCCGTATATTATGCATAGTTCTATCATTGGGTGTCATTAGTTAAATATTAAGGAGGATACATGGATAAAAAGTATTATTTTACTAAAAGCATTTTTTTATTTCCTTCTCCACCTACATCAATTATTTTTATATTCTTATTATATAATAAAAATTTTACCTTCAATATAATAATGTTTTTTAACATTATGGGTATTACATATAGCTTCACACACTTCCATAAAATGGGTTAAGAAATCATTGTTTGTGTGATTGGAAATCTACCACTTCACAAAATGATGTCATTTATTTTTCCATTACCTAGTTTAAATGTTTCGAATAATGAACTAAATACACTTTATATATTATAATTATTATTATTTCATGTCAAAATAATTAATATAAAACAAATAAATTCATTATTTTAATTTTATATGAATAAGATAATGTCACTCTAGTGTATGGTGGGCTACTATGTTGTGAAGCTATGTGAATAACTAACCCAGTACATGGAATGCACAATGTATATATTGAATAAAAATATGTCACTTATATGACATAAATATGACATTGGAATTATAATATTTTCATATATATTTTACCTTTATTTGTTTTAATATAATATGAAAATGGATACAACATTCATGTGTATGTATGGCCTACCTCTCCATGAACGGTGTATTTCATTTCATATTACAAAATTTTAGGGATTAATATAAACAATATATAATTATTATATTTAATATTAGAATCATGGATAAATTTTTTGATATGATTAAATCATGAATGATTTAAATTTATTGATAAAATAAAAAATCAAAACATAATTAAAAAGAATGAAATTAACCCACAAATCAATTAATAAATGACTGAATTTTTATAAATATGAACAAATAGGTTAGAAAATATCATATATGATATCATAAATATTAATCTGGTTTAATAAAAAAATAATTGATGTTTAATACCTCCATAAATTATGGAAAATCATGTACAACCAAAAATTAACGCACAAGGTAAGGGTGTTATTCTCAATTTGATATCATTGAGGAATATTTCAATGTTATCCACCAAATATCTTTTATATGGTACATAGATTTGCCATATGAAATTTAATATCATAAATATTTCATTATTCAGGGAATTTTAATTTTTAAATTTATTTATTTTATATAAGAGGATTTTAACATAATATTACCATTTAGAAAAGAAATTTCATAACTCAATTTCATTAAATTTGGTTATGTTACATCATCATTGTCATTTAAATTATATGATTATGTGAATAATGAATGTTTACATAATATTATTGTATTTTCCAAAGATTTTTTAGGATTTAAATTTGATACACATAATCTCTTCATATATTAATTCTCATGTAGGCAACATACTCATTTTAAGTGTTTACTGCACAATTTTATTATATTCATGACTTTTTTTATTAAAATATGCTTTTGATAAATTATAATGTATTTGTTAATAAATAATTCCATTTACTTCCTGATATTATTAATGTGATAGAACCATTTTCCAACTATTTTGTACTTTAAATTAATTATAAAATGTTTTAATAAAATCCTTCTTCATTTCAATATTTGGTCTCCAGTATGATTTCTAACAAAATCATCTCTTAAAAAATTAAAAAATATTTTCTATAACATTTTAAAAATTATTTATTAAAATAAAAATTTACATTTTTACCAAAAAAATTTAAATGAGTAAACATATAAAATTCACAACATGTCACGTTTTAGTCATTTTTGTCTTTGACAAAAAAATATTTTTTACATGGTATGGTATGTACCAAATTAACCACCATTATTTCCATGAAGAATATTTATATTGATTATGAATTTTTTGTCTATATTTTTTTCTATTAATTTTTATGGAAACTATTTTAATTTATTGTTTTCAAAATGAACTGTATATTTTCATCAAGAATGATTTAAATTTTCATATTATATTTTCATTTATCAGGGAAAAAACTCATATTCTCACTCTAATGGTTATACATTTTATTTAGAGAATCTTTATTCTTTTTACTGGATAGATTATGATTATTTTGACAGATGATATTATTGAAATTCACTTCCACATATCATTTACATTGTCATTATCATACCCTTGAGATACGCACTTCCTTGTAATCATTGGTCAAAAATTTCTTGTAAATATATATAATTTATCATTTGTGTGATTGTTTCATAAACCATTGAAAAGGATTACATGATAACATTAAATTGAATGTTATTTGATTATATAAGAATTTTTTGACAAACATGAATCCTTTTCCTAATAAAAATATTTGATAACACACATTTTTTGGAATTAAATGTATTATTCGATATATAAGAAATTATTTGGAATTTTATAACATGTATTGGTTAACAGTTAATGGAAAACCATGATGTATATATAGAACCATGATATGCATTAGATGGATAACCTTAGATAATGGTATTTTACCCAGTATGAATTAAAATATATTTTGAATGTCCGTTAATGTAAAGGTTCCATGTGTATGGGAAACATGGAGTTCAATAATTATTCATTTCCTTCATTCAATTTCAGTTATTATTTTCCAAAGGATTTTTATTATGTTTAAATGTATTAAAAACACCATGATAATTTTTTTAAAACAATTGTTTTTATTTGTTTTAATTTCAATATTGATTATTCACTATCTAGTTATGATAGTCATTTTAATGGTTTAATGTAATATGTTTTTAGTTATTTACCTTTCCATATTGATTACTCACTTCCATCCCGGTTTATTGATTTCATGGTGTTTGTGTTCAATAACATAGATTTTCTTATAGATTCAGATAATTGATTCATTATTTATTCAGCTATATTTATCCCTCAAAAATAACATGATCTCATGCATATTTTTCATCCATTCCTCAGGATTCCATTAAGAATACTACGACATATATGTTGGTATATTATATATTAATTATTGTTATCCTAGAAAGATAAAAATTATGATTTTGTGTGTGTATTAAATTATAATAAAATACACATGCATATATCTACTTTACCAAAACTACTTTCCAACTTGATAATTTGGGATGTGATTTCGTTATATCTTATACCGATTTAATTTTAGTAAGAACATGCTCTAAGATGCTAGTGTTAGGTTTTTTATAGTTGGAATAAAAGAAAGTTTAGTAGAAACCTATTAAATTATATTTATGAAAACATAGATATTGCAACAAACATGTAATGTATACATTTTAGATAAGTATATAATAATATCCTAATATTTTGGTATGTTAGTGATTTTGTGGTTTTTATTAAAGAAAATCAATGTCTGGATAATACAAGTATATGCTTCTATAGAATATATATACCTATGGATAACAACAATGAAATGTGTTCATCAGGATTTATCCACATATAAGCTGGTATAAGGAAAAGTGCCTTAATGATCTCTCGGTTCAACACTATCGGGGTATATGTTGTGGATAATTTAAATTTTTTTTACAAACCATTAATAAGTATTTGAAATGATAATGATAATGAATGGCATAATTTAACCCCTTAAACCATGGAATAACATAATTTGAAATAAAATGGATGAATTATTTATGTATTGAGGTTTATGTATTAAATTATAGAAGTATTTTTTGGTGGGTTTTTGTGAATAAATATAATAAAACATCGTTGCATTTTGTTAAATTATATATGAAACTGTGTATTCCTTATCCTAATATTTGTAGATACCACCATTAGACAATGTGTATAACATTAACCATAATTTCAAATTCATAAACACCCATTTCAGGTCATATGTGATATGATTTTCCCAAAATTATAGTTATTTTGAATAAATTAATGAAACTATATCTTTTAGTGGAAAAATTTGAATAATTCATTCACATTTTATAGACATAAGATTAATTATATTGATATCCTTAATGGATTATATGATTAGTAATTCCATTCTAATTATATTGTTTCTTTCAAAAATTGTGGTGTTTTTGAAAGCAACTATAATATAGATATTTAATGAATTTGTTTTTTCAAGGATATATTTAAGATTTTTTTAGAAGAATATAAAAATTATATTAATATTGTTTTTAAAAAGGAAAACCTACATTCTGGGTGAAAACCAATCAATTTTGGAAATGTTTGGGGGCTTCAACTTATGTCAAATTAATTATATAGAGTTTATGACTTCTACTATACTACACAATGTCCTAGTTAATGTGTCATTATTTTTAGTAAATATTTCCGACCAATAGGATTATTCATGAGACAATGGGATTAATTTTTAACCATTTATGTTTTCGAAAATATATAGATACATAAGGGAATATATTTCAATATTTTATGGATGTTAAAATCCATTTAATTTTAATTTTACAACCCCATGAATAGTAAAAAAAATTATTGAATATTTATCTCATATATTATGAAATGATTCGAAAATTTATTAATTCACAACCAAAGTATAAAATTTTGAATAATAATATATATATCGTTTATGTATATTTCCTTATAATATTAGTTATTAAAATAATTCCTTAACATAATAAACAATGCAAAAATAAAATTTTATCCATTTATGATCATTTCCAAGGATGTCGATAACATTTTCTCTCATATTAAATTTAAGGTTTTATACCGAGTATAATTCCATTGTTCATTGAATTATTTATGATAAATGATATCCATATCTCAATATAAATATTTATGTTTCTTTTCCATGTATATATTGTAGAGACCCGTTTCTTGACGTACATGGACATTACATTAAATTTGTGGAATACTTAGTACATTACAAAAACAGACACACAAGGACCGTAATAGTTTAGTGTCTTTGGAAACTCGGAATATAATCATCTAATCCTGGTGAATGATCTTCTATCTCCCATAAAGATCTTACCTTTTTTTTACCTAAAACCATTCTTTATATCCTAGGGAAAAGAAAACATAAAAAGGTGAGCTCAAATGCTCAGTAAGGGTAAACAAAAGAAATATAAATCACATCATATACATAAGAACATAACTTTTGGAAATCTTAACCTGCAAAAGACATCATAATTTCATAACCTGGGGTAACTCATGTTAGTGAAATGTATTCACAATAATCATAACTTAAAATATTAAACTTTGTGGAATACACACATAATCATAGAGAATCATTTCTTGTTCGTCAAGACTCATTGCCAAGACTATCTTAGTGGACAAAGTCCATTTCTGAATCGAGTGACCCTCGTTTCAGTCCTGTTTCACTGAACCGGTATAACCTACCATTCTAGCCATGTCTATCTCATGAGATATAAAATCTTTACCCAATGCATTGGAGGGAGATATAGGTCCCACCCATCTTATAATGAATCCATTCTTATGTGTTCCACATAATCATAAATCATACATCATCGTATAACCCATGTAATAAATATGGCATTCATAAACAACATGACATCATAAAACAATTCATATAAGATAAAGGAATTCATAAAAATGTTTCCATCTCAACATAATCAAATCCATGTAATAATAGTGATAAAAACAGAACCCTTTTACTATCTTATATGGAAAATAATTTTGATAAAATACTAGAACTTCATTCTTGAAGAAAATATCCTTTCTACTTCAAAAACACTTTTCATTTCTTAACATGTCATAAAATTTTAAAATAAAAGAAGTTGATTAAAAATAAACTTGAATACTTGTAAAGGAAGCTTCTTGGAAATAATTTTTTAGAAATCCATTCATGCCGTATAAGTTAAAAAAAACATTCTTCGTACTTTTGTCGGAAAAGTCAAAAAGTACCTCGTATGAAAAACGACAAAAGATTCCGTCCATATCTTTTACTAAAAACACACCGAAGGGTAAAATAGGATTTAAACAATTGTAGGTGAATGGAAATAATATTAAATATTGAGGAAACATGGATGTGAATGATAAAATACACCCCAGTAAATTTCAAAGTATAAACAATCTCGGATAAAAATGAGATTGTGATATTTCCCTTACCTTAGGTCCGATTTGCTTTGTACGTGTCCGAAGCTCCTGTATAATGGTTTAAATAATGTTATTGACTTATTCCAGAATCATACATATTGATATGATATCATATATGGTCATATTCTTAGCTTCATGTTAGTATTATTTCATTGTTACTTGTTACTCGGGTCTTTATTACCTTTTGTTTCTTATGCATGTTTTTCCGAATACATTCTTATTCTTCTTTTAAGGTTATAGATAACTTATATCCAGAATATTATTAGTGTAACATACATCATATTTATTCATTCAATTCATTTATATAATTACTATGTAATGATGATCATGTAGAACGAATCGCATCACATCGTGGAGACGGTATTCCGTACGTACACACGAGTGATGATATTGTTCATATGATCATGGAACTGTATTGGAGTATATATATATTATTTCAGTATCAATATTACTTTATAATAATTATATATAGTTACTCATTACACCATTATACCCATCCTTGTAATGTGGTGGTGGAAAATAGATTACACCACGGCGTGGAGATGGTATTCCGTACGAACGCACG
Organism: Viscum album; assembly: GCA_963277665.1. NCBI lineage: Eukaryota > Viridiplantae > Streptophyta > Magnoliopsida > Santalales > Viscaceae > Viscum > Viscum album. Next base: position 767,343,938 of record OY728150.1, read on the forward strand.
CGCGGTGATTTCATTTTTCCGTAGGATGGATAGAAGGTGAATTAGGGTTGTTTCATATTTATAATAACATATCAGTATGTAAGTAATAATGATGTTATTACTTTATCATGAAACAACTAAAGAAGAAGATGTTGAAGAAGAAAGAAATTGAAAAGATCGGTAATGGATATTACCTGTTCTTTGAATCGCCTCTTTGAATCCTCCACTTAGGGAACTAAGATTGGTCTTTGAAGAAGACCAGGACGTCTAGGATTATTCTAGAGAAGTGGAGAGGAGAAAATGTCAGGGGTTGGCCGAGCTTGAGTGCTCAAATTTGTGTGAGGAGGAGGGGGAGGAGGTGCCCTTTTATAAGGGAGGAGAGGGGCACCTTAGGAATACCTCAAAATATTATTTTATATTAATGTCAAAATCAGTTTATAATGGTTCCAAAGGGTCTTATTTCGAAGCTAAAGTGGGGATGGGTCGAAATCCTATCAACCAATAGGATTTAGACATGTTTAGGGTATTATTTTAACCTTATCAATTAGATTTCACTCTAAGTTAAATAATTTAACTTTTACCGTGTCTTTTTGTTTTCTTTCACTATATGGTTAATACACTTACTATAACATGCCAAACGAACCCCAATTTGTTTATTATTAATATATATATCCTTATATAAGTCATTTGGCCAAACCTTAGATTTTTAGGAATAAAAGAACAATTAATAATATAATATTTGATTTAAAAACTATTTCATGTCAATTTTGACACTATTTGATATATGATTTTTGTGAAAGTCATAACAGAAATATATGTTCGAACCAAGTTTATTAAATCAACACTAATATATCATAGTAACCTATAAAATTAGTTTAAGTCATAAAAAGTCTCAAATTACATTTATTTGGGCATTTATAACATCAATTCTGTCAATATTTCATTAATAAGACAATTACTGCATCATCATTCTGTCATAACAAATGATAATTATTTAATCCCTAAAAATTCTAAATAAATTCATATGATGTAGATAATTGTATTATATTTCTTGAGACTATTCATGTTCTAAGTTTCATGAAGTTTATCACTAGATTAAAATTATTATACTTATAAGATTTAAGAAAGTGACATGTTGTCACATTCTTTGGTTTTAATAATAATTAAATTATTTTCATGAAACAAATTTAATTAAATTAATCTAATCCGACCCTTAGGTGATATGGGTCGTTTTTTAGTCATCAAATAGAATTTTTACATTTGTTAGGGTAATTTTAAAATATTATATTTACCCTTAATTACCCGATTTACCTTTAACTATGGTAAATAAAATTTACCGTAGTTACTATTCATAATTCCCAAAAATAAAAAGTATCCTATTAACATAATTTGTACCCACTGATTCCAAATATGGAATCTATTTTTTAAAATTCAAAACACAGAAGTTGCAGAAATTAAATTAAAATTAATCCTGTTGTCGAATAAAAACGGGTTTTTGTTTAAAACATTGCAAAAGATTGAATTGATTTAACTTACGATTTCAAGGTAAAATCAATGCTAATGACATACATTATATTCAATGGTAAAAATATATTCTATTTATACTTTAAAACCATTCAATATTATAATTTAACCACATAAGATATTACGATGAAAAAAGTTGTTTTTAATTAAAATATATCGTGTTTTTACTATTCATTAAAATGTGAAAGTTACCAGAATAATATGAAAATATTATCCAAAGTAAATTTTTATTTCTTGATTCCAAAGAAGAATTTTATTTTGTCAAATTGAACTTATAAACATGTCAAAAACCAGATTTAAAGTGGGTGCTCCATCCAAAGGCGGCAAAACTGCATTTTTTGAAAAATACTTATTTTACCCGAAAAATTTATTCTGTTCTTATACCATGTTCTAGAAATGTGTAAGATGAATAATAATGTTATAAAATTCAAAATTTAGTTAATACTATTCATAACGGCTAGTTCATGACAATATTATAATAATATAACATTGTTTATTAAAACCCGGTATTGCGTACAACACACGCTATCGAGGAAGGTCGCGATTGCGTGTAATGCAAGCCAAGTCAGGGTTGCGTGTTGTGAAAGAATCCTTCGTTGTTTCGTATAACAGAATCCAACCATATTTCATTTATACATTTAATATATATATATATATATATACTCAGTGTTGCGTAGAATAACTATTATCAAAATTATGTATAACACGGTCCAAGAATAGTGTTGTGTATACTGAAAGATAATACGGTGTTGCGTATAGCGCATGGTAATCTTGGGGTAGAATACAGCATAAGACATTAATGAAATTAAAATAATATTTTTCATAATATCTCGGGGTGTTACATTCTACCCCCCTTAAAATGAATTTCACCCTCGAAATTCGTCGGGGTTATAAATGGTTTACTGTCTGAAAGTTTCTTTGATAGAAACCCACATCGTAAAATGGAATACCAAAACCAATCTTTAAAAACAAAAGAATGAAATGTAACGGTTACCCAAATTAACTAATCACTGGGTTTCTACATAGGTGAAAATATGGATATGGAAGAGAAATCTAACCATCATGTTCTGATGGAGAGTGGTAGAGAACATGGCTATGGAAAATCTAGCAATCACAAAGCCATAAATTTGTGATGATCTAGGGTACCATATGATTCATCGGATATAAGGGCACTAGGACAACATTTTTGGTTTTCAAGATTATTTCCATAAAGTTGATGAAATTGGAATTAGAAGAAATACTTTCGTGATTTTGGTATAGTCTCACCGTTTGTCGTTCATTGGACAATTTCCACTTCATCTCTTAAAGAAATGAAGTTGAATTTGTCATTCGTGATGTGTTAGCAGATAATGTGATAGAATGATGGTTCATTCCATCTCTTTCAAACAAAACTTTAGCAAAAGTTATAAGTCCATCTTATGGTTCCAAAAATGAACTTGTACTTCATATATCATACCGCTTAATATAATAAAACTCGTTTCTACTAAACAGGGACTTCATGTAGGTCAGTGGTAGGCGATAAAGGCCATTCGCACTTCGGTTGTGGGTTCGATTCCTACAGCCTTGTCTGAAGCGATGGGCTGTCGCCCGTCCTGCAGGTTGTCCTTTTTCAAAAACTACATTACTATAACATCCCATCAATAATATCGAAAATCTTTTATCCTTAAACAATACTAACTTATATCCAACATAATCCATTCTAGTCTTTAGGCTTATCCATAATACTGCGGTTCACTCTCATAATATAGTGAAAACGATTACTAGAGATTTAATAATTTTGTTAATCCCCATATATATGTCTTGTTGGTCACATTCCAAACATTCAAAGGCCTTAATCATGTATTCTCTTGAATACCCATTGAACCTTAGTGAAAACATGAATGCAGTTAAAAGTTAACACTTTCCACATACCAAAATCCTCAAAATTCTATATACTCAAACCATGATATCACTTAGTCCTTATATCAATCATGAGCTCATGAATACTGTCAAATATTTCATTTTCTCCTTATCCCTTCATTATGCGCCTATCATCTTCTTTCCAAAATATTTGAATCACTTTTCATGGTTACCGGTACCTTAAAATTATTGAAAACCACAATAATACAAAAATATTATAATAAACAATAAAAGTACCTCAACAACATTATTCTTGAATACCAATACATAAACACTTCAATCCATCCTCTTCAATTATTGTCCTGGAATAAGTCCTTCCATGATTTAGAAGTAACTTTTTAGGTCAGGGCATTGAGTTGGGTAATGCCCATGTTCTCCACAAATAATACATTGAACTCCATAACAGTCTGTCACTCTATGACCCTTATCTCCACACAAATAACATCGGTCCCTCCATTTGAGGTATTCTTCACGGTTCTTCTTCCCTTCTTTAGAAATCTCAATCTTCCTTTCTTTATGCTCCTCAACATGCGAACATGAATAATAGTTTATCTTCCTCTTCTTTGATGAATTAGGTATACCATTAAATTTCACCTTGTTAATCATATATCGCGATGACTGATTCGGCATAATCGCAATATCTTTCTCTCTAGGAATTACACAATTTTGTTGCTCATAGTCACCAATTTGTCCATTGGATTCAATGTTAACCGAATTCCTTCTGGTTCCCTCCATTAACTAAAACACAAAAAAAATCTTGTGAGAGGCAAAAATCATGCTAGAGAAAACAACATAGTAAAGGGGGAGTACCCTCAATATCTAACATCTTAGGTTAAATTATAAGATCGTTAGCGCAATTCTATGACTATAACCTATACGTATACTTATCCTTAGAGACATCCCTAGTCATACCTTAGAAATATCTCTAGGGATCTCACTATCATTTTCGAATCCTAGTTTCCAAAGGTTGACTAAACCTTTCCTCTGATACCAACTGTAGATACCCGTATCTTGACGTACATGGACATTACATTAAATTTGCGGAATACTTAGTACATTACAAAAACACACACACAAGGACCGTAATAGTTCAGTGTCTTTGGAAACTCGGAATATAATCTTCTAATCCCGGTGAAAGATCTTCAATATCTCCCATAATGATCTTCATTTTTTTACCTAAAACCATTCTTTATATCCTGGGGAAAAGAAAACATAAAAAGGTGAGCTCAAATGCTCAGTAAGGGTAAACAAAAGAAATATAAATCACATCATATACATAAGAACATAACTTTTGGAAATCTTAACCTGCAAAAGAGATCATAATTTCATAACCTGGGGTAACTCATGGCAGTGAAATGTATTCACAATAATTATAACATAAAATATTAAACTTTGTGGCATACACACATAATCATAGAGAATAATTTCTTGTTCGTCAAGACTCATTGCCAAGACTATCTTAGTGGACAATGTCCATTTCTGAATCGAGTGACCCTCGTTTCAGTCCTGTTTCACTGAACCGGTATAACCTACCATTCCATCCATGTCTATCTCATGAGATATAAAATCTTTACCCAATGCATTGGAGGGAGATATAGGTCCCACCCATCTTATAATGAATCCATTCTTATGTGTTCCACATAATCATAAATCATACATCATCGTATAACCCATGTAATAAATATGGGATTCATAAACAACATGACATCATAAAAAAATTCATATAAGATAAAGGAATTCATAAAAATGTTTCCATCTCAACATAATCAAATCCATGTAATAATAGTGATAAAAACAGAACCCTTTTATTATCTTAGATGGAAAATAATTTTGATAAAATACTTGAACTTCATTCTTGAGGAAAATATCGTTTCTACTTCAAAAACACTTTTCCTTTCTTAACATGTCATACAATTTTAAAATAAAAGAAGTTTATTAAAAATAAACTTGAATTCTTGTAAAGGAAGCTTCTTGGAAATAATTTTTTAGAAATCCATTCATGCCGTATAAGTTAATAAAACATTCTTCGTACTTTTGTCGGAAAAGTCAAAAAGTACCTCGTATGAAAAACGCCAAAAGATTCTTTTCATATCTTTTACTAAAAACTCACCAAAGGGTAAAATAGGATTTAAAAAAATGTAGGTGAATGGAAATAATATTAAATATTGAGGAAACATGGATGTGGATGATAAAATACACCCCAGTAAATTTCAAAGTATAAACAATCTCGGATAAAAATGAGATTGTGATATTTCCCTTACCTTAGGTTCGATTTGCTTTGTACGTGTCCGAAGCTCCTGTATAATGGTTTAAATAATGTTATTGACTTATTCCAGAATCATACATATTGATATGATATCATATATGGTCATATTCATAGCTTCTTGTTAGTAATATTTCATTGTTACTTGTTACTCGGGTCTTTATTACCTTTTGTTCTTATGCGTGTTTTGCCGAATACATTCTTATTATTATATTAAGGTTATAGATACCTTAAATCCAGAATAGTATTAGTGTAACATACATCAAATTTATTCATTCAATTCATTTATATAATTACTATGTAATGATGATCATGTAGAACGAATCGCATCACATCGTGGAGACGATATTCCGTACGTACGCACGAGTGATGATATTGTTCCTATGATCGTGGAACTGTATTGGAGTATATATATATTATTTCAGTATCAATATTACTTTATAATAATCATAAATAGTTACTCATTACACCATTATACCCATCCTTGTAATGTGGTGGTGGAAAATAGATTACACCACGGCGTGGAAACAGTATTCCGTACGTACGCACGTGCGGTGATTTCATTTTTCCGTAGGATGGATAGAAGGTGAATTAGGGTTGTTTCATATATATAATAACATATAAGTATGTAAGTAATACTTATTTTATTACTTTATCATGAAACAACTAAAGAAGAAGAATTTGAAGAAGAAAGAAATTGAAAAGAGCGGTAATGGATAATACCTCTTCTTTGGAACGCCTCTTTGAATCCTCCATGTAGGGAACTAAGATTGGTCTTTGAAGAAGACCAGGATGTCTAGGATTAATCTAGGGAATTTGAGAGGTGAAAATGTCAGGGGTTGGCCGAGCTTGAGTGCTCAAATTTGTGTGAGGAGGAGGGGGAGGAGGTGCCCTTTTATAAGGGAGGAGATGGGCACCTTAGGAATACCTCAAAATATTATTTTATATTAATGTCAAAATCGGTTTATAATGGTTCCAAAGGGTCTTATTTCGAAGCTAAAGTGGGGATGGGTCGAAATACTATCAAAAAATAGGATTTAGACTAGTTTAGGGTATTATTTTAACCTTATCAATTAGATTTAACTCTAAGTTAAATAATTTAACTTTTACCGTGTCTTTTTGTTTGTTTTTCACTATATGGTTAATACACTTACTATAACATGCCAAACGAACCCCAATTTGTTTATTATTAATATATATATCCTTATATAAGTCATTTGGCCGATCCTTAGATTTTTAGGAATAAAATAACAATTAATAATATAATATTTGATTTAAAAACTATTTTGTGTCAATTTTGACACTATTTGATATATGATTTTTGTGAAAGTCATAACAGAATTATATGTTCGAAAAAAGTTTATTAAATAAACAATAATATATCATAGTAACCTATAAAATTAGTGTAAGTCATAAAAAGTCTCAAATTACATTTATTTGGACATTTATAACATCAATTCTGTCAATATTTCATTAATAAGACAATTACTGCATCATCATTCTGTCATAACAAATGATAATTATTTAATCCCTAAAAATTATAAATAAATTCCTATGATGTAGATAATTGTATTATCTTTCTTGAGACTATTCATGTTCGAAGTTTCATGAAGTTTATCACTAGATTAAAATTATTATATTTATAAGATTAAAGAAAGTGACATGCTGTCACATTCTTTGGTCTTAATAATAATTAAATTATTTTCATGGAAAAAATTTAATTAAATTAATCTAATCCGACCCTTAGGTGATATGGGTCGTTTTTTAGTCATAAAATAGAATTTTTACATTTGTTATGGTAATTTTAAAATATTATATTTACCCTTAATTACCCGATTTACTTTTAACTATGGTAAATAAAATTTACCGTAGTTACTATTCATAATTACCAAAATTAAAAAGTATCCTATTAAAATAATTTGGACCCACTGATTCCAAATATGGAATCCATTTTTTAAAATTCAAAACACAGAAGTTGCAGAAATTAAATTAAAATTAATCCTATTGTCGAATAAAAACGGGTTTTTGTTTAAAACATTGCGAAAGATTGAATTGATTTAACTTACGAATTCAAGGTAAAATAAATGCTAATGACAGACATTATATTAAATGGTAAAAATATATTCTATTTATACTTTAAAACCATTCAATATTATAATTTAACTACATAAGATATTACGATGAAAAAAGTTGTTTTTAATTAAAATATATCGTGTTTTTACTATTCATTAAAATGTGAAAGTTACCAGAATAATATGAAAATAATATCCAAAGTAAATTTTTATTTCTTCATTCCAAATAAGAATTTTATTTTGTCAAATTGAACTTATAAACATGTCAAAAACCAGATTTAAAGTGGGTGCGCCATCCAAAGGCGGCAAAACTGCATTTTTTGAAAAATACTTATTTTACCCGAAAAATTTATTCTGTTCTTATACCATGTTCTAGAAATGTGTAAGATGAATAATAATGTTATATAATTCAAAATTTAGTTAATACTATTCATAACGGCTAGTTCATGACAATATTATAATAATATAACATTGTTTATTAAAACCCGGTATTGCGTACAACACACGCTATCGAGGAAGGTCGCGATTGCGTGTAATGCAAGCCAAGTCAGGGTTGCGTGTTGTGAAAGAATCCTTCGTTGTTTCGTATAACAGAATCCAACCATATTTCGTTTATACATTTAATATATATATATATATATATACTCAGTGTTGCATAGAATAACTATTATCAAAATTATGTATAACACGGTCCAAGAATAGTGTTGCGTATACTGCAAGCTAATACGGTGTTGCGTATAGCGCGTGGTAATCTTGGGGTAGAATACAACATAAGAAATTAATGAAATTAAAATAATATTTTTCATAAAATCTCGGGGTGTTACATTCTACCCCCCTTAAAATGAATTTCACCCTCGAAATTCATCGGGGTTATAAATGGTTTACTGTTTGAAAGTTTCTTTGATAGAAACCCACATCGTAAAATGGAATACCACAACCAATCTTTAAAAACAAAAGTATGAAATGTAACGGTTACCCAAATTAACTAATCACTGGGTTTCTACATAGGTGAAAATATGGATATGGAAGAGAAATCTAACCATCATGTTCTGATGGAGAGTGGTAGAGAACATGGCTATGGAAAATCAAGCAATCACAAAGCCATAAATTTGTGATGATCTAGGGTACCATATGATTCATCGGATATAAGGGCACTAGGAAAACATTTACGGTTTTCAAGATCATTTCCATAAATTTGATGAAATTGGAATTAGAAGAAATACTTTCGTGATTTTGGTATAGTCTCACCGTTTGTCATTCATTGGACAATTTCCACTTCATCTCTTAAAGAAATGAAGTTGAATTTGTCATTCGTGATGTGTTAGCAGATAATGTGATAGAATGATGGGTAATTCCATCTCTTTCAAACAAAACTTTAGAAAAAGTTATAAGTCCATCTTATGGTTCCAAAAATGAACTTATACTTCATATATCATACCGCCTAATATAATAAAACTAGTTTCTAGTAAACAGGGACTTCATGTAGGTCAGTGGTAGGCGATAAAGGCCAGTCGCACTTCAGTTGTGGGTTCGATTCCTACTGCCTTGTCCGAAGCGATGGGCTGTCGCCCATCCTACAGGTTGTCCTTTTTCTAAAACTACATTACTATAACATCCCATTAATAATATCGAAAATCTTCTATCCTTAAACAATACTAACTTATATCCAACATAATCCATTCTAGTCTTTAGGCTTATCCATAATACTGCAGTTCACTCTCATAATATAGTGAAAACGATTACTAGAGATTTAATACTTTCGTTAATCCCCATATATATGTCTTTTTGGTCACATTCCAAACATTCAAAGGCCTTAATCATGTATTCTCTTGAATACCCATTGAACCTTAGTGAAAACATGAATGCAGTTAAAAGTTAACACTTTCCACATACCAAAATCCTCAAAATTCTATATACTCAAACCATGATATCACTTAGTCCTTATATCAATCATGAGCTCATGAATACTGTCAAATATTTCATTTTCTCCTTATCCTTTCATTATGCGCATATCATCTTCTTTCCAAAATATTTGAATCACTTTTCATGGTTACCGGTACCTTAAAATTATTGAAAACCACAATAATACAAAAATATTATAATAAACAATAAAAGTACCTCAACAACATTATTCTTGAATACCAATACATAAATACTTCAATCCATCCTCTTCAATTATTGTCCTGGAATAAGTCCTTCCATGATATAGAAGTAACTTTTTAGGTCAGGGCATTGAGTTGGGTAATGCCCATGTTCTCCAGAAATAATACATTGAACTCCATAACAGTCTATCACTCTATGACCCTTATCTCCACACAAATAACATCGGTCCCTCCATTTGAGGTATTCTTCAAGGTTCTTCTTCCCTTCTTTAGAAATCTCAATCTTCCTTTCTTTATGCTCCTCAACATGCGAACATGAATAATAGTTTATCTTCCTCTTCTTTGATGAATTAGGCATACCATTAAATTTCACCTTGTTAATCATATATCACGATGACTGATTCGGCATAATCGCAATATCTTTCTCTCTAGGAATTACACAATTTTGTTGCTCATAGTCACCAATTTGTCCATTGGATTCAATGTTAACCGAATTCCTTCTGGTTCCCTCCATTAACTAAAACACAAAAAGAATCTTGTGAGAGGGAAAAATCATGCTAGAGAAAACAACATTGTAAAGGGGTAGTACCCTCAATATCTAACATCTTAGGTAAAATTCTAAGATCGTTAGCGCAATTCTATGACTATAACCTATACATATACTTATCCTTAGAGACATCCCTAGTCATACCTTAGAAATATCTCTAGGGATCTCACTATCGTTTTCGAATCCTAGTTTCCAAAGGTTGACTAAACCTTTCCTCTGATACCAACTGTAGATACCCGTATCTTGACGTACATGGACATTACATTAAATTTGCGGAATACTTAGTACATTACAAAAACACACACACATGGACCGTAATAGTTTAGTGTCTTTGGAAACTCGGAATATAATCTTCTAATCCCGTTGAAAGATCTTCAATATCTCCCATAAAGATCTTCCTTTTTTTTTACCTAAAACCATTCTTTATATCCTGGGGAAAAGAAAACATAAAAAGGTGAGCTCAAATGCTCAGTAAGGGTAAACAAAAGAAATATAAATCACATAATATACATAAGAACATAACTTTTGGAAATCTTAACCTGCAAAATAGATCATAATTTCATAACCTGGGGTAACTCATGGCAGTGAAATGTATTCACAATAATCATAACTTAAAATATTAAACTTTGTGGCATACACACATAATCATAGAGAATAATTTCTTGTTCGTCAAGACTCATTGCCAAGACTATCTTAGTGGACAAAGTCCATTTCTGAATCGAGTGACCCTCGTTTCAGTCCTGTTTTACTGAACCGGTATAACCTACCATTCCAGCCATGTCTATCTCATGAGATATAAAATCTTTACCCAATGCATTGGAGGGAGATATAGGTCCCACCCATCTTATAATGAATCCATTCTTATGTGTTCCACATAATCATAAATCATACATCATCGTATAACCCATGTAATAAATATGGGATTCATAAACAACATGACATCATAAAAAAATTCATATAAGATAAAGGAATTCATAAAAATGTTTCCATCTCAACATAATCAAATCCATGTAATAATAGTGATAAAAACAGAACCCTTTTATTATCTTAGATGGAAAATAATTTTGATAAAATACTTGAACTTCATTCTTGAGGAAAATATCCTTTCTACTTCAAAAACACTTTTCCTTTCTTAACATGTCATAAAATTTTAAAATAAAATAATTTTATTAAAAATAAACTTGAATTCTTGTAAAGGAAGCTTCTTGGAAATAATTTTTTAGAAATCCATTCATGCCGTATAAGTTAAAAAAACATTCTTCGTACATTTGTCGGAAAAGTCAAAAAGTACCTCGTATGAAAAACTACAAAAGATTCTTTTCATATCATTTACTAAAAACTCACCGAAGGGTAAAATAGGATTTAAAAAATTGTAGGTGAACGGAAATAATATTAAATATTGAGGAAACATGGATGTGGATGATAAAATACACCCCAGTAAATTTCAAAGTATAAACAATCTCGGATAAAAATGAGATTTTGATATTTCCCTTACCTTAGGCCCGATTTGCTTTGTACGTGTCCGAAGCTCCTGTATAATGGTTTAAATAATGTTATTGACTTATTCCAGAATCATACATATTGATATTATATCATATATGGTCATATTCATAGCTTCTTGTTAGTAATATTTCATTGTTACTTGTTACTCGGGTCTTTATTACCTTTTGTTCTTATGCGTGTTTTGCCGAATACATTCTTATTCTTAATTTAAGGTTATAGATACCTTATATCCAGAATATTATTAGTGTAACATACATCATATTTATTCATTAAATTCATTTATATAATTACTATGTAATGATGATCATGTAGAACGAATCACATCACATCGTGGAGACGATATTCCGTACGTACGCACGAGTGATGATATTGTTCCTATGATCGTGGAACTATATTGGAGTATATATATATTATTTCAGTATCAATATTACTTTATAATAATCATAAATAGTTACTCATTACACCATTATACCCATCCTTGTAATGTGGTGGTGGAAAATAGATTACACCACGGCGTGGAGACAGTATTCCGTACGTACGCACGTGCGGTGATTTCATTTTTCCGTAGGATGGATAGAAGGTGAATTAAGGTTGTTTCATATATATAATAACATATCAGTATGTAAGTAATACTGATTTTATTACTTTATCATGAAACAACTAAAGAAGAAGAAGTTGAAGAAGAAAGAAATTGAAAAGATCGGTAATGGATAATACCTCTTATTTGGAACGCCTCTTTGAATCCTCCACGTAGGGAACTAAGATTGGTCTTTGAAGAAGACCAGGATGTCTAGGATTATTCTAGGGAAGTGGAGAGGTGAAAATGTCAGGGGTTGGCCGAGCTTGAGTGCTCAAATTTGTGTGAGGAGGAGGGGGAGGAGGTGCCCTTTTATAAGGGAGGAGAGGGGCACCTTAGGAATACCTCAAAATATTATTTTATATTAATGTCAAAATCGGTTTATAATGGTTTCAAAGGGTCTTATTTCGAAGCTAAAGTGGGGATGGGTCGAAATCCTATCAACCAATAGGATTTAGACATGTTTAGGGTATTATTTTAACCTTATCAATTAGATTTAACTCTAAGTTAAATAATTTAACTTTTACCGTGTCTTTTTGTTTTTTTCACTATATGGTTAATACACTTACTATAACATGTCAAACGAACCCCAATTTGTTTATTATTAATATATATATCCTTATATAAGTCATTTGGCCGAACCTTAGATTTTTAGGAATAAAATAACAATTAATAATATAATATTTGATTTAAAAACTATTTTGTGTCAATTTTGACACTATTTGATATATGATTTTTGTGAAAGTCATAACAGAATTATATGTTCGAAAAAAGTTGATTAAATCAACACTAATATATCATAGTAACCTATAAAATTAGTGTAAGTCATAAAAAGTCTCAAATTACATTTATTTGGGCATTTATAACATCAATTCTGTCAATATTTCATTAATAAGACAATTACTGCATCATCTTTCTGTCATAATAAATTATAATTATTTAATCAATAAAAATTCTAAATAAATTCCTATGATGTAGATAATTATATTATCTTTCTGGAGACTATTCATTTTCGATGTTTCATGATGTTTATCACTAGATTAAAATTATTATACTTATAAGATTTAAGAAAGTGACATGTTGTCACATTCTTTGGTTTTAATAATAATTAAATTATTTTCATTGAAAAAATTAAATTAAATTAATCTAATCCGACCCTTAGGTGATATGGTTCGTTTTTTAGTCATCCAATAGAATTTTGACATTTGTTAGTGTAATTTTAAAATATTATATTTACCCTTAATTACCTGATTTACCTTTAACTATGGTAAATAAAATTTACCGTAGTTACGATTCATAATTCCCAAAAATAAAAAGTATCCTATTAACATAATTTGGACCCACTGATTCCAAATATGGAATCCATTTTTTAAAATTCAAAACACAAAAGTTGCAGAAATTAAATTAAAATTAATACCGTTGTCGAATAAAAACGGGTTTTTGTTTAAAACATTGCAAAAGATTGAATTGATTTAACTTACGAAGTCAAGGTAAAATCAATGCTAATGACATACATTATATTAAATGGTAAAAATATATTCTATTTATACTTTGAAAACCATTCAATATTATAATTTAACCACATAAGATATTACGATGAAAAAAGTTGTTTTTAATTAAAATATAGCGTGTTTTTACTATTCATTAAAATGTGAAAGTTACCAGAATAATATGAAAATTATATCCAAAGTAAATTTTTATTTCTTGATTCAAAAGAAGAATTTAATTTTGTCAAATTGAACTTATAAACATGTCAAAAACCAGATTTAAAGTCGGTGCGCCATCCAAAGGCGGAAAAACTGCAATTTTTGAAAAATACTTATTTTACCCGAAAAAATTATTCTCTTCTTATACCATGTTCTGGAAATGTGTAAGATAAATAATAATGTTATAAAATTCAAAATTTAGTTAATACTATTCATAACGGCTAGTTCATGACAATATTATAATAATATAACATTGTTTATTAAAACCCGATATTGCGTACAACACACGCTATCGAGGAAGGTCGCGATTGCGTGTAATGCAAGCCAAGTCAGGGTTGCGTGTTGTGAAAGAATCCTTCTTTGTTTCGTATAACAGAATCCAAACATATTTCATTTATACATTTAATATATATATATATATATATATATATATATACTCAATGTTGCGTAGAATAACTATTTTCAAAATTTTGTATAACACGGTCCAAGAATAGTGTTGCGTATACTGCAAGCTAATACGGTGTTGCGTATAGCGCAAGGTAATCTTGGTGTAGAATACAACATAAGACATTAATGAAATTAAAATAATATTTTTCATAAAATCTAGGGGTGTTACATATATCCTCACCATAAAATGATTTTCTACAAAAAGGAAACCAATTTATGTGTTATTAAATGTTATCGTTGTAATTCGTATTATATCTTATTAATATTATTTTTTTCTCGTCTTCCCATGAAGTGGTATTTAAAAATATATATATTCATATATGACTCCATTAATTACCAAAATCGTGTCTAAATTGTGGGTAGATGTTTTATTGGAGGTGGGTATAGTATAACAAGTTGAATGATTAAAATGTGAAAAACATATATGATAGTGCATATTGTATGATACAATTAGGAAGAAATGAATAAAAAACACCATAAGATATGTTATATTTACAATTTTAAATAAATTAAATAAATTATATTTCTTTTTTACTCAATAAATATTGAGTTATAATGAATTATACACAATAATTACTTTCATCGATGGATTGCATCATACCCAAGATCATGTTTTATATATTATAATTATTAATATTATTTAAAAATATATTTTTATTCAAGAAATTAAATTGGTGGTTATAAATTGTACTAAATAAAATATGAATTTATTCTTTAATTCATTGGTTACATATGAATTAAAAATTAATATAAAACCAATTAAATAAAAAAAGAAATCTTTTTATTAAAAAACAATAATTATTCACCAAATGAATTTTCTCTTAAAAAATTTATTTAATTTATATATTTTTGATATATGTTGGATATTTATATATATAATATATTCAAAAAAATATTTACATTAGTCAATAATATTTTATAGGAACTAGATAAGGAAAATTTTAATTCTAGAAATAAAAGAAGACTTTTTCTAAAGCCATGCTTGACGCCATTTAATATAAAACTTGCTTTAAAACAAAATTTTGAATTTTTTATAATTTTGTTTGAAAAAATAATTTTTTTAATGATTCATTTAAACAATAACTTATGTGTAAATTTTTTTTTTGAGAAGTTTCATTTTTTGATGAACACTGAAAAATACATAATTTTAATTTGGAAAATTATTTTTTAATATAAATAGCTTATAATATTAACATATATTTTGAATAGGTTATAATGTAACAATATATCAATTAGAAATATATGAATCCAATTTACTCATTGGAATCAATTTAAAATTTAAATAGTATATGATAGAATTGAAAATGATTGATCATTTTCCCTCTGAAACCCTCATTCTCACCATGTTTTGGGGTTTAATTTAACTAAATTTCTGACACATCTGTTATTTAAAATTATAAAAATTTATTTCAAATATTGAATTAGAATAATTTATAATTTATAAAAAATTAAAAGTATTTTTTTTGAAAAATATTATTAGTGAATGCAGTTAAAATTTATTACAATAGTTAAGTGTAAAGTGAGTAAAGAGAGGGGAAAAACATTGCTCATAAGGGGGAAAATGAAATCGAAACATGTTCAAAATTCAGTGTATGGGCCTATTTAGATATATTTCTTATATAAAATTGTTTTTTCGATTAATGGAGACACGTGAAATTTAAAAAACATGCATGTAATTTTCTCTTTCAAAACATTTCATGTCTCCCACTCACCCAAATTATAAAAGGCCTACCCTGCTCCCCCTTCATCACACCTATAAACACAAACTGGTTTATCTAATACCTATCCAAGTCAACCCATAAATTTTATACTGTAATTAAATAAATATCATATTTTTTAATCATAAAATATATTGGAATTAGTGGAAATGTATGTAGGATACATGATGATGAAGAAATATATTTTAAAAAACATTTTTATATTATTTCTTTCTCCATACCAATAAATTTTTTAATCATTATTATATGATAATATAAATATATTAAATATAATAAAATGTTTTTATGTTAAATTTCTGACCTAAAACATCACACACATCCATAAAAGGGATTGCAAATTCATCTTTTGGGTGTATGAGGAACTACCGTCTTGTGAACTGGTTTTATTTTTTTTATTACCTACTTTCATGGTTAAATAATAATGATGTATATAGTGTTTTAATATTATATGTATTCTATGTTATAGATTATTTAATTAATAACTCACACATTCCTTCATGGTCTTCATTTTTTTGGAATATGACAATGTCATTCATGGATATGGGGGACTTCCAGCTCATAAAGTGATATAATTCATTCATGATTTACATGCGATATATTAATTATTGGGTTAATTATTATAAGGGATATATTTTCAAAATGATGATACTGGAATTTTAATATACACATATAAAATTTAACTTTAATTAAATTAATTTGAATATAAAAAACAAATAGTCTTTCGGCGTATGAATGACCTACCAACCCAATTAAAAGTGTATTTCATTTCCTATCAATAAATTTTATGGCTTTAAATAAATAAGTATATAATGAATATATATTATATTTTTATCACAATTTAAAATAGAGATATTAATATATGAACTACATATAAATGGGAACTAAAAAATAATAATACAAAACATACATCAAAATAATGAAATTAACACATAAAATAATGAAAATATTGTAATATTGTTGGAGAATGTGTAATATATGTTATAACATGAACATATATGATATCATAAATATTTATATTGTTCTCAAATATGTTAATAACTTGTTTAAACCCATTATACTATAGTTTAGAGTAAGGTATGGCCCAAAGGATAGGACGAGGTGTGGGATTTCTTCTCAATTTCAATTCGTTGAGGAAAATAGTATTCTTATAAAACTAATTGAATTTATTTATTGATTGTCTTATCCACTATTCATGTAACATAATAAATACTTCATTTTTCAAATTATTTTTTGTTTCTATTCTAATTATTTAGCTGGGGATATTTTAATATAATGTTTCAAGTTTTAAAAAAATTTAATAACTCAATTTCTTTATTTTATGTTATATTAATATTGCATTGTCATTAAAATTATATGATTAATTTATTAATGTATTTTTACTATGTATTGTATTATTTAAAAAAAATTACATTTATTTATAGTTTATATCAATAATTAATTTATTTCTTAGTTATCACATTAAAGTTATGAAAATTAAGGGTTTATTTAACAATATCATTCAAATTGAGAGTATTTACACGAGAATTAAATCAATGCAAATTATATTATCAACATTTTATTAAACCATTCATATTCTTCTTTCTATTTATCAAGTAATTTTACCACTTTTTCTAACACCATATACTTAATATTATTATGAAATTTTTTTAACAAAACATGTCTTCTTTTCCTTCTTTGGTTAGAAATAAATTTTCAGAGACAACAATGATTTCTAAAAATGTTTTCAAAAATTTGTTCGATAAAATTTTCAAAATCATTTATGAAAGGTATTATTTTCCCAATTTCTATTTTCATGAAATATCATCAATTAAATCTTATTATCTATTTCAATACAAGGATCTTTTAAAACTATTTTTTCATGGAATAAGAAGTGTTCTTTTTTGTAGGTACATATAGAATATAATTAAGTACTATTATTTATTTTAATCAATATATTAATATTTAGAAATGTTAATTTTAACGAAATTGTTTCTAACTGTAATTCTAGAAGAATGTTATTATTAATTTCTTTTTTCAAATGAAAATGTTATTTTCAGTAGAAATATTGAAAATGATATATTTATTAGATATTTATTCATCAATAAAAAATGCTAATTACTACTCCAATGTGTATAGTTTTGTTGATAAGATCATTATTTAGGACTGACTTTTAGATTCAATAAAAAATTTATTATATTTTGATAAGGAATTAATTAAAGAGAAATAAATATTAATATCTAATATTTTAATGTCAATGATGAATATATATTATAAATTTTTACACTATCTTGTTTTTATATATTTGTAGTTAATAAATGTCAAAGACGAATTATATCTTTTGGAAGAGCCATATTAAAATACCTTTCAATTTAATTTTCTATCATTAAACATAAGGGATAATATTTATGTTACAAGATTACATTACTATTGTTTCAGTAGTATCCTCTCATGACCTTTATTCTTCTAGAAGATGTTGGGTATAACAAAGTGGAATGCCCTTCCTTATTTAAGATTAAGGAGTGATAATGACCCCTATGTACTGCATTCAACAGTCCTCAGAGCGGTGACATGACCCAAGGGTGTAGAATCTCACAAAAAATAAAAGGCATTAACCTTTCTATAAATTAAGATTGGGAGATATTATTGTAAATCCAAAATAACTCTAGATACTAATAGAAAAAGTGATTACAATATACATTATTACATGGATGTTCAAAAGTAAATCTGATACAAAGTACCACAAAATATCCACAAGTAAATTTCCAAAATAAAATAGACTAAGTAGAAATAGAAACTAATCACGATTATTGAGCTATAAAAGTCTATCATGATCCAAAAACACCTCCAAGAAACCTAAAAGTAGTTTTAAATATGCAGGATGAGTGTCATGTATACATATTAGGGAAAATAAATCTATTAATACACGAGTGGGGGAAACATACTAATGCCCCAATTAGAAAAAAGTTGAACCTCAATGCACCTACAAAGGAATAATAACAGTCCCATACTCACCAAGGCACACTCTCAAAATAATGCAAGTCAATTAAAATAATAGTGTAAACAATTTGACATTTTGGGTACCCCATACCTCTTTCGCATTAGTTAAATGCTAATTCATAATGGCTAATGTATTGATGCTACCTATCTTCCCACATGTAGTCCCACTACCATAACCTATATGCACACACCTAGGCCTCAAACCACATAAAATCATTCCCACAGACACCTAGGCCACAACAACCATACCTCTCAGCTGAAGACACATAGGACTCATCCCAAAGTCACTAGGAAAATATAACCATGTGTGCAAACATGTAGGCATACCATCCAAAAAAACACCGTTCTCAAAGGATCAAGCACTATAATAAGACTCAATATATTACAACATGTCCGAATACGCTCTAGTGGTATGAAACTATAAGAGGGTGTGAGGAAGAAAGTTGGTAACTAGCAATCCATACTACCACTGGGATATTGGGAAAGACAACCTTCTGCATGAAATGGGGGTGTTCAGAACATGGTTCTCAATAAGGGTGGGTAACTATAAAAGTCAAAAGGAAAGACAATCTATACTAATATATAATCAAAACTATAGACCAACCTATGTGTTTCCAAACAAACAACAAACCCACTCAGAACCGCTTTCACTGCTACCCATATATGCATGACCACAAAAAACAAAACCCATTTCATGTAACCACATGCCATTAATTTTTATAATGTCATCAATATAACTTATACCAAAACTACTGGGAAACTATCAACACCACCCATAAAAAATAACATGAAAAAATAACATGTACTCCCATTTCACAATAAATCAAAACTAGATTTACAGTCCACTTCACAAACCCCCAAAATTCCAGGACCCCTATACATCCATTTCAAATAATCAATCTTCAAAATTATATAAAAAAATACTTCTCTCACAATCCATCCATTTGAACATCTTGCCCAAACAATTCCCATAATCCATCACAATGAAGAAAAATAACATAACTTCCCTGTAGTCCCACAACATAACTTCACCCTACAACCACAAGAAAAATTGAAAGGCAGTGAAACTAAAAATAAGTACAGTAATTCAACAATCTATCAGTATTTGAAACTCATATACCAACACACCCCATGTGCCAACCCACAAACTACACCCACAAATCTATAATACACAACACACGACCTCATCCATCAATTTCTTTGTATTCATATTTATTCAATAGAGGTTATTTAATTCAACTTTAATATAACCCATATGATCACATAATAGGTATGATGTTGGGGAATTCATTTATTTAACCATGAATATGTGGTTAAATAGTTTTTCATGTTATAATGATTTATCAAAGTATTGCAATGAAATAGAACATCACTAGAGAACAATATAATTCAACAAACAATCATGATTTTAAAAAGGCGTACAATCACAAAAATACATAATAAAATAAATGATAATGATTAAAATAAGCGATCAACATCATACCACTCCCTTTCTATTATATTATTTTTCCATATTATCTTTTGATATTTATTACTTCTTATCTATTTCTCATTTTAGAAAAACAATTATGTCATTACTCAAAAGGAATCATTAGTAAACCTACACCACTTGAGGAAAAAAATAAAAAGATACAGATGAAATCTATACTTATATGTTAAAAGGATTTAAGTTCCTACTTATCTATGAATAGGGGTTGCACAAGCAGCTAGAATAACTCCAAGAAAGGTGACTATGAGATATCTCGAATATTGGCACTACTCATCTTGGGATGAAGGATCTAGATGAACCAAGAGTAAATGGAAAACAAAATATGATGGGAAGACCACCACATTAAAGAGTCGAATCTGAATTTAATGGAAGAAAGTTTTCTAAAAGTAATTAACATTGGATTTTTCTCATGATCACCCACTTTGGGTATCACAAATAACCAGGGATGTTAGTAAATTTTAATATATAATCAATACCCTTCAAAATGCTCTTAAAAACGACCATGAAAGTCTTCAATCATGGTTTAAGTCACATAAGATGTTAGAGGGTAGAAATTGGGAATACTCGAGAAACTAGAAAAAAGGTAAAGGGTGTTCTACTATTTCAGTGTGGCACAATCACGATGCCACCATTGCGTTGCCCTCATATCGGTGTGGCACCTTCATAGTGTAACCCTTATAGTGCCACTGTTTCGGTGTGGCTACCATTTCAGTTGCACTATAACGGTGCCACAAATTCAGTGTTCTACCAATTCAATTCCACTATTTATGGTGTTTTGCCTATTTAGTACCACCATTACAGAGAATCCATTTTATTGAAAACCTTTAGTGAATGGTATTTTTTGAAAACCCATAAAACAGAACCATTGTGACCCCAATAACACTACAAACACTTTATTTACACAAAGGAAATTCCTAGAGAAATCCGGTTTATTACATATTCATTATAATAGATCGATTAAGGAACTATTTTATTAGTAGTAGCTATATAATTATATCCATTTACATATCATGATATTGGATGTATTTATTCTTTCACATACATTTATATACAATTGTATTTCTTGTGTACCTTCAGATATTATGGTAATACAGTGTATATTCCATCATTTCAATAAAAGTAATAATCAAATGGTAGTAGTATTTCTATCAGGTCCATATTGTCACCCTAACCAAAATTCACATGGAATGTAACCATTATAACACATTAAACATAATTATAAATGTAACGATAGTAATTTTTTAGTTATTGTTATTTTAATGAGAAATGTTTTGATAAATACACTAAAAAGACGATGATAAAAATTTTATTCAAACAATGAAATATTACATTAATACAAAGGATTAAAACTACCCAATAAACTCGTTGAAAGACCTAAAAGAATAAACTAAAGAACACCCAATATCATACAAAGTCCAATTAAGTATCCTACTTCCATTTTATCCACCAAAAAAATGGAGACGAAAAGAAAAAATACAGAGATTCAATGTAATGTAGATCATCAGACCCTTAAAAAAATATATTATATTAATCCATTGAATGACTTGAATGGGTATTTATACGACGTTGTTTTTCCACTATAAATTTCCATTGTGGTTTTAAAATATTTATTGGGTGTGTTTAAATAATTTATAATAATATATATTTTTGATAAATGAAATATTCATTTTAAAATAGTATTATAGGTGTAAACATTTGTATTATATCTATTTAATTATGTTGTATGTTTTAAATGCATTAGAAGAATAAAATGAATTAATTTAACCTGGGTATTCATATTAAGCATGAGTCTTTAGTATTTTAAAATGGTATGGTATTAACGATAGTATTGATTTTTAAACAATAATGTGATTAAGGTAATTGTTTTTCTCTCTAAAAAGTTTTATTTTTAAAATATAATTTTATTTTATAATTTTGTTTTAATGAAAATTGATGTCATACCTAAGATATGGGATACCACAACAATGTCGGGGGACCCGGTCAACCTTAGTAAGGAAGCGTCTACCCACCACCAAGGAGGCTCGAGGAGGAGGATCACAAAAAATGTTAGCATAGTGGGGTAATGTCGCACACATGCCTATGTATAGGTCCTAGATAGGCCCGACTAGATGGTGGGCTATGTGCCTGCGGGAGGAGTCTTATGTTTAACGACCCCTACATGTGTGTTGGTGTCATCGAGGGATGGAATCCGATGGATATTCTTATAATTAATCATCTCAATCAGAGATTTTTCAATGTTGGTGGATTTTTTTGTGGTGTGTGATCTCAGACGTACGATCATTCCATGTGGGATTCTAGTCATCCGCACTGGTGCACAATTCTAGTCCTAGAACCACAGCATATCACCACACGTTTTTGCAGACTGGCCCATCTGGATCCACTTGATCCGGACCATTAAAACTATTTAAAACTGTGTGGTCAATATCAACTATCAAATTGAGTTCTGATCTATTCATAGTCATTGGCAACTTTTAAAACAAGATGATCAATCTAGGACATCTGATCAGATATGAGGATGTATCCTTGAAGGCTACTTTTGTAGCCTCCCAACCCGCTTATAAATTTTTTATGGTTAATAATAACACTTGGATTATATCCAATAGATCTGATTCATCCATTCCTTCTTTCTTCATCCTCATGGAGCCACACTTGTCCCCATATGACCATGTAGTTGTCAGCCCCTCTCCATCCCCTCATTCTTGTGATGCTTCTCAATATTTTCCCCTCTTTCTCAACACCTTTTTTTAAATTATAATGGAGGTGTTATTTTATGTAAAATATCACCTTCCCTAATTCTATTCCCTCTCATTATTTAATTTCAAAATTTAGGGCGTCAATTAACCTTGTTGCAAATTGATTTTTCACTGACAATGTTTTTTGTTTGATTTTCTTTAGTCTATTTTGATCAATAATTTGATATTTTGGTTATTTTAAACCTCATGTTGCACCAATATTTCTACTTGAAAAATTCTCTCTTAGAAATATCTCTCTCTCTCTCTCTTGGATCTACGAACCCACAAAACATCTTATCTGAAACAAGTAAGGAAATTTTTATTGTATTTTTCTGAAATTGTATTCATGCATATATATACATAGTCATATATATATACATGAATTTTTTTATAAGCCAAATATCATATATGATATGAATTTAAAATTTTCAATGATCTATTCCTTTTGAATTAATGTTTTTAATCTTCCTAAAATGATGTGATATTTTACCAAAAAATTTGTATATATATGTGTATATACAAATGTATATTAACATATACAACTTAATATTTTGAGTATATATATGCCCATGATAATGGTCTATATTACATGCATCCTATATCTATAAGCATTTGTATTAACATACATATCAAAATTTATTTTTATAAATTTTATACACATGTATATTAGTATATGCGTAATGTTAAATTCAAGTAAACAAATTTACATATATTTATCAAATTTTCATAGTGTGTGTTCATACATGAGGGTTTTTTAATTCTATATTTTGAAATATTTTTAAGCATAAAATCCACACACACATATATAAGTATATATTTTTATATATATTTATCATTTTATATATAAAAATCAATATTAATTTATGTACAAACAACATAAATATAGATTCCCTCCCTCTTTTATTCAGAAATTTTAAATGGTATTTTAAATCTCCTAACCTATGATTTTTAAATATTATGTGCACTTTTTTTATTAACCGCAAGAGATAAACCATATCATATTATGTGATATTGTGAAATAAGTTATAATTTCATGTGAGAAACTTATTTCTATATTATGTAATTTTCTTACTCAACTACATGTGACAAAACTTATCATTTCATTTGAAAACCCTATTTATTTATTGAAGAGAATCCAATATATGCATTTTGATTAAATGTCAATATATTTCATTATTCATTTTATTAATGAATAAAAAACAAATGATGTTAATTTAAGAATGAGATGAGTCATTTTATGAAAATATATTGATCGAGAACTAAACCTTTTGATGTGGTATATAACACTTTGTATTGTTTAAAAAAATTATTTCACCTATGATTCTGATTCAAATAAATAAAAGTGGTTTGGGACACATTGATTTAAATTAATATTTTTATTAGACATATGAGTAATATTTAGGACTTATGATGTAATGGTTGAGCCCCGCATTACCCTCCAAATCAATTGGTAGGACTCATGAGCCAAACTAGGTCTTAGCACAAGGCCTTGGCAAAATGGTTAAGTAGGCTCAGAGCACGAGGCATTGACAAAAGTTTTATGACGTACTGCATTATGCATTCCCTAATAATGATTGTATTAAGTCAATCACCATGTGAATTTTCAACTATTAAAATATCCACGGCTAATGATCATTGTCATAAGAACTAGTATAATTTAGTTTTATATTTTCATGTGTGCATAGTTTAGTGTTTTATTTTTAAAAATATACTTGTATAGCGATTCATTTATAAAGAATGATTAATATTTACATTCCATACAATAAAAAAGGTTAAATACTTATTTATCATTACATGATTTTCTTCTATGTGTTGAATGATAAATGAAACCATTTAATGTTAAATTATAAATAAATAATATTTCATGTTTAAATTTTTATCTTCACCCCTGGAATGACATTTAATGAATATGTATGGTCATTATATATACTCTAGGTGGCCATTCATGAATTTATATTCAATTTTATATTTTTTTTCAAATTCATTATAAATATAACTCATAAATTTTTTTAGAAAATATGATAATAATTGTATCCTAAAATATATATAATAGTATCTCAAGAATATATCCATTATATGTTATATGAAATGTTAATTTCATGATTTAAAGCATGTATTTTTATTAAATTTTTTAATAATTTTTTTTCTTAATGGAATTATTTTAAAACCCCTTACTTAAATTTTTTTTCTCCTCGGATGTATTTTTAAACTTTTCATATAGGTTTAGTGGAAGTGATACGATGAAATTCTAACTTGCAAGAATTTAACTAATTTTACATTTATTAATATTTATTAGAATTTTTACATATATATTTGAATGTAATGTTAGATTTTATTATTTAAAAGAAGGTCCGGTTAAAGATAATATTTTATGTATTATGTTGTGTAATTTTTTAGTTGTTTTTGTTAAAAAAATACACATTATTATCAAGGTATGAACTCCTTTTTCTAGTTAGGGTCCATATACTTGGTATTAGAGGGGAATCCTAGAGATGTTTGGAAAAATAGAATAGAACTGATAATTTAATTATGTTTTCTTAAAAAAATTTCTATTTGTACATTTTCATATGGAATGAAAGGGTTTACCCACTAACCTCTTGTCACGTACTACTGAGCTAAAAAAGATCATAATAAAAAAAGCATTTTCAGATGCTTACCATCCTTTTTAAAACAAACATAAGTCCTGCAAAAACCACTATTGGGTGTCAAATGACCCAATTTTCCAATGACACCAATGAGGACCGATTCATGTCAATTAAATTATATCACATTCAAAACATTAATATTATGCACATAAATGAATGTACTATGAAGGTCTCTTCATATATTTCACCTTGCGAGTGACTTATATGGCCATAGAAATATTCTGAGAAGCTGCCGAGGTGAGTGACCCCGATGCACCCTATATGTTCCATGTTTTGAGCTTTATCATGTTTCTATGACTTTATGATATCTGGTTGTTATAAAAAAATGTTTTCAAACATGTCTCTCAGAACAATTTTCATTCTGATATATCTGAACATTACAACTCCCATGTCACTCTCTCGAGGACCTATTGTTGTCCGCATGAGTTTAACACGAGCGATAACACCCCATGATTTTATGAGATATATTCTTTTTAATATCTTTTATATCTTTGGTTTTATGCTACACCAATATTATCTTGCGCTATACACAAAATTATATTAGCTTGCAGTATACACAACAATATACTGGGATCGTGTTACACACAATTTCAAGTTTGTTTGATATTAGTTATTTGACTCAACATTGAGTGTGTATATATATATATTCAATTTATAAATGAAATATGGTTGGATTCCGTAATATGTAAAAACAAAGGAGTCATGCACTACATGTAACCCTGACTTGGCTTGCTTTACACACAATCACGACCTTCCTCGATAGCATGTGTTGTACGCAATACCGGTTTTCATTAAACAATGATATATGGATATAATATTATTATGAACTAGCCATTATGAACATCATGAAATAAATTTTTAATTTTATAACATTATTATTCATATTACACAATTTATAGCACATGGTATGAGAACTGAATAATTTTCTGCCGGTAAAATAAGTATTTTTTAAAAAATGCAGTTTTGCCGCCGTTTGATGGCGCACCAAAATTAAATTTAGTTTTTGACATGATTATAAGTTCAATTTGAGAAAATAATTTTTTTTGAATCAGGATATAATAATTTACTTTGGATAATGTTTTGATATATTTCTTATTCGTTTCTTATTTTGATGAATAGTAATAATACACTCCATTTTATTTAAAAAAAACCTTTTCATCGAGATAATTAATATGGTAAATTTATAATATTGAATAGTTTTAAAGTATAAATAAAATATATTTGAACCATTTAATATAATTTAAGTCATTAGAATTAATTTTACAATGAATTCATAAGTAAAAACATTTCCATCTTTGGTAACGTTTTAACTTTTAAAACCCATTTTCTCAACAGCGGGATTAATTTAAAATAGAATACTGTAAAAAAATTTATTTTGAATTTGAAAAAAAGGATTCCATATTTGGAATCAGTAGGTCCAAATTATGATAATATGATACTTTTTATTTGGATGCATTATGAATAGAAACTACATTAAATATTATTTACCATAGTTAAATTTAAATATGGTAATTAAGGGTAAATATAATAAAATTACCCTAACACTTGTATTAATATAATTGGATTATTATATTTCATCCTAAGGAATATTTGGGTCAAAATAGAATCCATTGGGACCCACATGGATCTGATTAAGACCTTTAATTTTTTTTATTTTCAAGAAAGTGAAATATGTCTCACTCAAACATTAATAATTAACGTATCTTTAATAAATAAATCTACAGAATAAAAATTCAATTATAAATATTCATTTGAAATCTAAAATGTTTTTATTTATCATGGTAATTTTTTTTGTAATTTTTATGTATTATTATTTACCTTAATAGCATTTACAATAATGATGTAGAAATAATTTATTTAGGGAAAAATAATAATATAGTTTTTATTAAACAAAAAATACCTATCAAAAGGACCGAAAACATGACAAAAAATTATTTTTATAGTATATATATACTCTAATCATCCAGGGGTCTATTTTTGGATAATTTGGATCCTTATAAAGCCTATTATGACATTTATATTATTTCATTTTAAATGCTGTCAAAGATGTCACCATCATAATTTAAAAATTATAACAATTTAAATATTGGGATTTTAAGATGGTAAATTCTAGTTAAAATATTATTATGAAATTTAATATATTTATCCTCATAATAGGATTTTATTTTTAATTTTTATGCAAAACATGTATATTAAATAACTATAAAAAATGTTGTAGTAATTAGTTTATTAAGAGATATACCAAATAAATGGTATTAAAAATATTAAAATAAATAAAATTTTAACAAATTAATGTGCCCCATGAATTTTTTTGATGATTATGACATGATAGGAATCTATTATATATATTTTTTCAAACATATCATCTGTGTGGTTTTTATTTAAATTCAAATAATGAATAGTGTCAAAATTGACACTATGGATATTTTATAAAAATAACATATTATTAAATTATTTAAAAATCACAAAAATATTTAAGAACTACTAATTAAATATTATATGGTAGAAAGGGTTATAATTTATCAAATTATGTAAAATTTAATACATTTATGTGTGTATTTATATCAATTTAGAATTTCGAATTTTATTACCACAAATAAAATTAAATAGATTAAATAAAGATAAATAAAGTTGATAAGGTTTAAAAAAACATAAAACATGTCTATTTTTTTTAAATATGATAACCATATCTCATCTCATCATCGAATTGAGTCATTTTTTGGGGGTTTTTAAGTGGGGTTTCATTTTATTATTAATTAATATTTTTGTAATTTCCAAAAGTGCCCTCTCCTCTCCTATATAAGGGCACCTCCTTCCCTCTCCTATTTACTCAATTTTGAGACTTCATGCTTGGAAAAACCCTACCAATTTCTCTTCTTAACCTATATAGTTATATTATAGATGTTTTGGTCTTCTTAAAAGGACATCTATACTACCTTAAGAGAAATATGAAAAGATGTGCGTCAAAGAAGAGGTAATCTCTTCTACCGATTATTTCAAATTTCTTTCTTCTTCAACTTCTTCTTATTTAGTTTTTTCATTATAAAGTAATAACATAAGTATAACTAATATAATTTTATGTTTTTAAAAATATGAAAAAACATCATTTCACCTTATATCCATCCTATAGAAAATGAAATCACCGCGCGTGTGTACATACAGAATACCGTCTCCACGCCGTGGTGTAATCTATTTTTCAACCACCACCTTACATGGATGGGTATAATGCTGTAAAGAATAACTATATGTGGTTATTATAACATCATAATAATTCTGAGATATTATAACATCCACTCCAATTCAATTCAATAATCATGGGAATGATATCATCGCTTGTTTGTACATACAGATTACCATCTCCACGACGCGATGAGATTCATTCTCCATGATTAACCATTAAAGAATGATTATAGAGTACATATAATGAATAATAATTGTATATATAGAATAATAATGTTACCGTATTTTTTTCTATATATATATATGTCATATACTTACTTCGATTCAAGTCAATAAGAAAAGGAAAACAACATTCATGTGAACGTACGACCTACCATCTCCATGAACGATGTGTTTCATTTCATTTATATATCCGTAATATATATATATATAATGAATTTATATGATATATAAATCATGTTTTAAATTCAGTAAGTAAGTAAACCATGATATTATTAACAATAATATCAAGAACAACAAGTCCAAACACGTAAGATAAATGAAATGATTTTACTGAAAACACTCCTTTAACAAGAAATTGTCAAAAGAACGGGTAATAAGAAGTAGTAAGTGAATCATATATGATATCATAAATAGTATTATGGTTATGTTAAAAGAAAATAATATGTTTAAACACACTATACTGGATCCTCGGACACATACGGATGAAAATGGACAAGGTAAAGGATAATTTTGCAAATCTCATTTTTTTTAGATTTCATATACGTAAGTATTTACTGGGGTTATATTTTTCATCCATGCAAATAAAAAGTTTTTAATAAAGTGTTTAATATTCTTACATGTATGTTTAATGTCATTTTTACCCCACTTTGACTTCTACTTTTTGTTATGGAAGTAATCTTTCCTTTAATTACCATACGTGGATCTTTTTGTCATTTTTGTTAAGAGTTCGAGGAGAATGTTTTTTTAACTTATACAACATGAACATATTTTTATAGTATCATAATTCCTTATTTCCATGAAGCTTCATCTGCATGATTTAATGATTATTTTCAACAGAATCCCTTTCTTCTGCAGTTTAATTGCATTTTGTGAAAAGAAAAAGATTTTGAAGAAGAAAGGATATTTTCCTCAAGAATTCTTTTCAAGAGTTTTGTCAAAAATATTTTCCATCTAAGATGACATTATTTAGTATGATTATGTTTCAATAATAATGTATCTATTATTTATATGGTTTTATTATTCATATGATGAAATGGTATCCATTTGTTTGATATGGATTATTTTATGATGAGATGATGTTTATGAAACCCATTTTATTCTTTGGGTTGTGATGAATGATTCATGTTTATTTTGTGGCACAAGTATGAATGATTTCATTATGAGATGGGTGGGACCTATATATCCCTCCAATGAATTGGGTAAAGATTTATATCTCATGATATAGTCATGGTTGGAATGTCAAGTTAATCTGGTTCAGTGATACAGGACTGGAACGAGGAGTGCACTCAATTCAGTAAGGGACTCTATCCACAAATATGGTCTTGGAAATAGTCCCTTGGCAACTATGGAAATCATAACGTGTGATTAATAGGATCCACAATTACATGTTTTATTCACATGATATTTTATCATGATTAAAATTTCATTATGATCTATTCCTTTTGAACTGTTATGTTTTATGTCATTGCTCAGGATTTTGATGTTTAACCATTTTGTTCATGTTATTAAGTTCAAATGTATATGATTTGATTTATTTTGTCCATGCATACCATAAATGAGAATTTGAGCTCACCCATTATATGTTTTATTTTCCCCGGGAACTAGAGAATGGTTTTAGGTAAGAAAACAAAAGTGGAAGATCATTATGGGAGATGTTGAAGATCTTTCAGCATGATTAGAAGATTTTGTTTCGAGTATCCAAAGACAATAAACTGTTACGGTCCTTTAGTGTTGGTTTTTGTTATGTATTAAGTATTTTGAAAAATTTAATTTAATGTCCATGTATGTCATGTTTGGGTATCTACATTTGGTATCAGTGGAATGGTTTGGATAAACTATGGAAACTAGGATGAAAAAACAATAGTGAGATCCCTAGAAAATATTTCAAGGTATGTCTTGGGATTTCCCAATGGTTACATATAAGTATAGGTCATAGTCCTAGAATTATTGTAACAATCTTAGAATATTACCTAAGATGATAGATATTGAAGGTAGTCCTCCTTTATTAAGATTTTTTCGTCTCACACTATTCATTTGGGGTTTTATAAAATGGATGGAAACATGAAGATTCATGATAATGGAGGATATGATGGACAATGGAATGTTATTATTCATGAGAAACCAAATGAAATTGGATGTAGAAGTCCACATTTCGTTATAATTCCTAATCAGAAATCTCATTTTATGATCAATAATCTCAACTTTGGTAAGTTTACCGACTCAGCTAATAAGAGAAATATTGAGTTTCATGATGATCATAGTGGAAGGAATGTTCAATTTCCCCCATGTAAATCATGTGGCAAGAGGCATCAAGGAGAATGATTCAAATGAACTGGAATATGTTTTGGGTGTGGAAAAGGAGGACACAAAGCCAGTAATTGCAAAAGAAAAGGCTCAGTTAACACCATAGTCAAGGGTAATGGTATTTCTAAGACATCAACAACGGTTAAATGTTTTAAATGTGGAACGTATGGGAATTATGCAAACCAATTCCCTAAGGGAAAATCTCATGAAGAGAATCAGCATGGTTATATGAATAGTTTTTATGTTGATGATGATTAAGAGACTACAAATGACATTTGAGATACAATAAGTGTTGAGGAATAATATGATGAAGCTCAGTCAATGGATTAAGAAGGTAGTGGAATGATTGTATTTTTATCAAGAGTTATTTTTTCTAAGTAATTTAATAGTACTATGGAATAATGAAAAAACTAAGGATTTTTACACTATTGTTTTTTTGAATGTATTTGAAAGTATATATTGAATGTAATAGGTAACCATGAAAGGTTATTCAGATATTTTTGGAAAGTATATGATATACGCATAATGAATGGATAAGGAGATAAGGAGATGTTTGATAGTATTAAGGAACTTATAAATGATATATGGATAATGTTATATCATAAATATTTTGGTATATGGAAAGAAATAACATTTGATCGCACTCATGTTTTCACAAAGATTATATTGTTATTCATGTTTCATGAGAATACATAATTAAGGTATTCACATGTCTGTAATGTGACCAACAAGATATATATTATGATATATGGGTTATAAATGATTGTGTTTACATGTTTGGTAGATGAACTCTATAGTAATATTTTTCATTATACTATGAGATTGGAAAAAAAGTATTTTGGATATTCCTAAATATTGGAATAGATTAATTTAGAAATAATATAATATTTTTTGAGCCTCAAACCCTTTTTTCGATATTATTTCTGGATTGTAATAATAGTATAGTTTTAGAAAAATTACAACTTGTAGGACGGGCGACAACCCGTCGTGTCAGACAAGGTTGCAGGAATCGATCCCACAACCGAAGTACAATAATCCTTTATCGTCTACCATTGGCCTACATGAAGTCCCTGGTTAGTAGAAACAAGTTTTATTTTATTATGTAGGATGATAGATGATGTATAAGTACATTTCGGAACCATATACGATTAGTCTCACTGTAAATGGACTTATATGTATAATTATTGCTAACTTTATGATTGAGATAGATGGAATGACCTATCATTCTATCTTACGATCCTCGAACACTTGACAGAAGGCAAATTCAACTTCATTTCTTTAAGAGATGACGTTGAAATTATTCAAGGCACGAACAACAATGATATTGTACCGAAATCATGTAAGTATTTATTTTAATTTAAAAAATTATTCAACATTAGGGAAATGATCTTGAAAACCTAAAATATTTTCCTATTGCTCTCATACCTGATGAATCAGATGGTAATTTACATCATTACAAATTTATGGCTTTGTGACTCTTGGCTTTTTCATAGCTATTTCCTCTACCACTCTCCATCAGAGCATGATGGTCAAATTTCTCTTCCATATCCTTATTTCAACCTATTTTCAACTATGTTGAAACGCATTTATTAGTTAATTTGGGTAACCGTTACATTTCATACATTAGTTTTTAAAGAAATGTTTTGGTATTTCTTTTTACAATGTGGGTTTCTTTGAAAGAAACTCTCAAGTAATAAACCATTTATAACCCTAATGAATTTCGAGGGAGAATTTCATTTTAAGGGTGGTATAATGAAACACCCTGAGATTTTATGAGATATAATATTTTTAATTTCTTTCATATCTTCTGTTTTACGCTACACCAAGATTATCTTACACTATAAATAACACTGTATTAGCTTGTAGTATACGAAACACTATTCTTGGATCGTGTTAACACAATTTAAAGTTCATTTGATAGTAGTTATTCTATGCAACATTGAGTGTATAAATATATATATATTCAATTTATAAATGAAATATGGTTGGATTATGTTATACCAAACAACAATGGAGTCTTTCACTACACACAACCCTGACTTGTCTTTCATTACACGCAAGCACGGCTTTCCTTGGTTACGTGTGTTGTACGCAATACCATGTTTCAATAAACAATGATATATGGTTATAATATTATTATGAACTAGGTTTTATGAATATGATTAACTAAATTTTGAATTTTATAACATTATTATTCATCTTAAACATTTTCTAGAACATTGTATGAGAACAAAATGAATTTTTCTAGTAAAATAAGTATTTTAAAAAAAAGTAGTTTTCCAGCATTTTGATGGAGCAACAACATTAACTTTAGTTTTTGACATGTTTAT
This sequence comes from Viscum album, assembly GCA_963277665.1. Lineage (NCBI taxonomy): Eukaryota > Viridiplantae > Streptophyta > Magnoliopsida > Santalales > Viscaceae > Viscum > Viscum album. The sequence goes on from OY728150.1 coordinate 767,378,153, forward strand.
AAGTTCAATTTTACAAAATAAATTTCTTATTTTGTTTCAGGATATAAAATTTTACATTGGATAAATTTTTGATATTTTTATGATAAGTTTCTTATTTTGATGAATAGTAAAAATACACTAAAATTTAATTTAAAAAAACTTTTTTCAACTATATAATTCATATTGTTAAATTATAATATTTAATGGTTTTAAAGTATACATATAATATATTTTTACCATATAATATAATGTAAGTCATTAATATTAATTTTACACTGAATTCATAAGTAAAAACATTAAAATCTTTTTCAACGTTTTAACTTTTAAGACCGGTTTTCTCAAAAGCGGGAATAATTTTAAATTAAATACTAAAAATTTTGTTTTTTTAATTTTGAAAAATTTATTCCATACTTGTAATCATTAGCTCCAAATTATGTTAATAAGATACTTTTTATTTTAAGGAATTATGAATAGTAACTACAGTAAATTTTATTTACCTTAGTTAACGATAAATCGGGTAATTAAGGGTAAATATAATAAAATTACCCTTAAAATTTTCATAATTAAATTTTATGATTATATTTCGTCCTATGTCATATTTGGGTCGAAATTGAATCCATTGGAACCCAATTGTATGTGATTAAGACCTTTAATTTATTTTAATTTAAAGAAGGTGAAATATGTCTCACTCAATCATTAATAATTAAAATATTTTTAACATAAAGTTATACAGAATATAATTTCAATTATAAATAATAATATGAAATTTAAAATGTTTTTATTTATCATGGTAATTTATTGGTAATTTTTAAGAAATGGTATTTACCTTAATAGATTATTCATTAATGATGTAGAAATTATTTATTTAGTGAACAAATCAATAATATAGTTTTTATTAAAATAACAATACATAAAAAAAGAACCATAAACTTGACTAAAAATTATAGGTACAGTATATCTATACCCTAATCATCCAACGCTCTATTTGGGGACCATTTGGAGCTTTATAAAACTGAATATGACATTTATATTATTTTATTTTAAATGATGTCAATGATGTCACCTTCATAATTTAATTAATATAAAAATTTAAATGTAGTGATTTTAATATTATAAATTCGTGGTAAAATATTATTATGAAATTAATTATATTTATCTTAATCATAGGATTTTATTTTTAATTTTTATGCAACAAATATGTATATTAAATAATTATACAAAAATGTTGTAGTAATTAGTTTATTAAGAGATATACCAAATAAATGGTTTGAAAAAGTTTAAAATCAATAATATATTAACAAATAAATGTTCCCCATGAACTTTTTGATGAATATGAAATGTTATGAATCTATTATATTTATTTTTTCAAACATATCATCTGTGTGGTTTTTATATAAATTCAAATAAAAAATAGTGTCAAAATTGAAACTATTGATATTTTATAAAAATTACATATTATTAAATTATTTAAAAATCAATAAAATATTGGAAAACTAAAAATTAAAAATTATATTTTCTAAAATGTTATAATGTGTCAAATTATAGGAAATTTACAACATTTAAGTATGTATTTATAACAATTTAAAATTCAGAATTTTATTACCACAAAAAAATATTAAATAATGATAAATCAAGATGATAAGGTTTAAAATATACTTAAAACATGTATAAATTTTATTGTATTATTATATTACTACCCTATTTCATCGAATATTTTAAATGAGCCATTTGTTGATTATTTCGGATGGGTTTTCATTTTATTATTAATTAATATTTTTTAGATTTCCAAAGGTGCCCCTCTCCTCTCCTATATAAGGGCACCTCCTTCTCTATCTTCTTCACTCAATTTTGAGCCTTAAACCTCTACATAACACTGCCAATTTCACTTCTCAACTGATATAGTTATATTATAGGGGTTCTAGTCTTCTCAAAAGGCAAAATTTGGTGCCTTAAGAGGAAGATTAAAAGATGTGTGTCAAAGAAGAGGTAATCTCTTCTACCGATTCTTTCAAGATTCTTTCTTCTTCAACTACTTCCCCTTTAGTTGTTTCATTATAAAGTAATAACATATATATAAATAATATATTGATATGTTTTTATAAATATTATACAAATCCATTTCACCTTCAATCGATCCTACGGAAATCTAAATCACCGCGCGTGCGTACGTACGGAATACCGTCACCACGCCGTGGTGTAATCTGTTTTTTCCACCACCACCTTACTTGGATGGGTATAATGGTGTAAAGAATAAATATATACGGTTATTTTAACATCATACTGATTATTATATATTATATCATCCACTCCAATTCCATTCAATAATTATAGGAACGATATCATCGTTTGTCCATACATACGGATTACCGTCTCCACGACGGGATGAGATTCATTCTCCATGATTAACCATTCAACAATGATTAAAAATTATATATAATTAATAAAAATGGTATATAAAACATAATAATATACTGGATATATATATATATATATATATATTCCATCTCCTTACTTAGATTCATGTCAATAAGGAATGGAAAACAACGTTCATGCGTACGTACGACCTACCGTCTCCATGAACGATGTGTTTCATTTCATTTAACTATCTATTATATATATATATACTGAATATATATGATATATAAATATGGTTTTATATTCTGGAATAAGTAATTCTTTATATATCTAATAATAATATCAAGAACAACAAGTCCAAACACATACGATAAATGAAACGATTTTACCGAAAACGGTGATTTTACATGAAATTGTCAAAAGCGCGGGTAATATAAAGTCATATGTGAATCATATATGATATCATAAGTATTATTATGGATATATTAAATGTTAATTATATGTTTAAACCAACTTTACAGTAGTCTTAGACACATACATATGAGATTGGAAAAGGTAAGAGATAATTTTTCAAATCTAATTTTTTCTGAGATTGCTTATACGTAATTATTTAATGGGGTTATTTTTTTCATCCAGGCCCATAAAATGTTTTTTATAAAGTATTTAGTATTCTTAAATGTATGTTTAATGTCACATTTACCCCTATTTTACTTTTACTTTGTGTTATGGAAGTAATCTTTCTTTTTCTTACCATTCATGGTACTTTTTGACTTTTCTGTTAATAGTACGAGGAGAATATTTTTTTTAAATTATACGACATGAATGGAATTATAAAATTTAACAATGCATTATTTACTTGATTATTCATCTACAAGATTTCGTGATTATTTTCAAGAAAATTCTTTTCCTCTAAAATTTAATGGCATTTTGTGAAAAGAAAATGATTTTGAAGAAGAAAGGATATTTTACTCATGAATTCATTTCAACTGTTTTGTCAATTAGTATTTTACATCTAAGATGAAATTATTTAGTATGATTTAGTTTCAAGTATAATGTGTCTATTATTTTCATGTTTTCATTATTCTTATGATGAAATGATATCCATTTGTTTTATATAGATTGTGTTATGATCGGATGAAATTTATGAAACCCATTTTGTTTTATGTGTTATGATGAATGAATCATGTTTATTTTGTTGAAAAAGTAAGAGTGATTTCCTTATGATATGGGTCAGACCTATATCTCCCTCCAATTCATTGGGTAAATATTTATATCTCATGAGATACACATGGTTGGAATGACATGTTATTCCAATTCAATGATACATGACTAGAATGTGTAGTGAACTCGATTCAGTAAGGGACTTTGTCCACTAAGATGGTCTTGGAAACAATGACATGGATAATATGGAAATAATAACATGTTCTTAATGGTTGTCACAATTAAATGTTTTATTACTATGATATTTTATCATGATTAATTTTTAGTTATGATCTATGCCTTACGTACTGCCATGTTTTCTTTCATTGTTCAAGATTTTGATGTTTAAACATTCTGTTCAAGTATTTCAGTTAAAATGTATATGATTTGTTTTGTTTTCCCCATGATTACCCTTATTGATAATTTTATCTCACCCTTTATATGTTTTCTTTTCCCTAGGATCTAAAGAAAGGTTTTAGGTAAGAAAACAAAACAGGATGATCTTTGTGGGAGATATTGAATATCTTTCACAATGATTAGAAGATTATGTTCTGAGTTTTCAAAGGCAATAAAATATTGTGGTACCAGAGTGTTGGTTCTTGTTATGTATTAATTATTCTGCAAAAATTAATGTATTGTCCATGTACATCATGTTTGGGTCTCTACACCAACTACTGGAGGTGCATTTGGGAAAATGATATTATAGAATATAAAAACGATTTGGGGATTACCCTGACTATAGGAACATACCATAAAATTATCCAATGGTTGTAGTTTTTGTGATGGTATAAATTAAATATTTTTTATTCTATTTTTTTAATTAATTAATAATAAATAAAAAATATTTTTGTTAGGATATCAGGGATTATGTCAGAAGGTGGGTTCTACAGGGAGTGTGTGTGTCATAAGAGAATTGTGAGGGCCAATTATGTTATGGGGAAAACATTTAACTTCTTGAAAATAATTATTAATGTAGTGATGCTATGTTTTAGTTACACTAGTTTTAATGTGATTTTTTTTGTTAAGTACACTAATAAGAAAATGAAAATCATTTTATTCACACACTAAAATATTTAATTGTTAAAAGGAATTACAACTACACCAGAAAAAGAATCGCAAGACCCAATATAATAAATTGGAGACAACCCAACATCCCAATAAGACCTATTATGTTGCCTTCATCCCTTTAGTCCACAAAAAAATGGATACAGTGAGAAGAATAGAAAAATATAGAGAGTCAAATGAATATAGACCTCTATCCAATTAAAACAAAAAATGATCATGATTATTTGAATACCATGAATGGGTATTTATTTGGATTTAAGTGACCATTATAAATAGTCATTGGGGTATGATTATATCCATTGGGTGTGTTTAGAGTAACTAATTTTTTTAAAAACTATAACTTTAAATTAACCACATAGGTGTTACCATTATTATTTTACGTGTTTAATTATTATAGATGTTTTAGAAGTCATGGAACAATACAATGGTTTAATATAACATGGGTATTCATATTAATCATGATTATATAGTATTTTATAATGATGTGGTTTTAAAGGTAGCTTTTTTTACAATATTGGGTTTTAGTTAATTATTTTTCTGTGTAAAAATATGTATTTATAAGATATATTTTTATTTTAAAATTGTGTTTAAAAAAGGGACTCCATCCCTAGTCTAGGGGACACCACAACTATGCAAGGGGAACTAGTAAACTCCATCAAGAATGCATATACCTGTCCCTAATGAGGATCATTCAGCAAGCACACGAACCTTGCTAGCATATTGGATGTAATCCATGCACGACCCCATGTATAGGGCTTGGTCTGTCATGACCAGAGTGTTGGCTAAGCACATACTAGTGGATTCCATTGTGTAATGACTTCTGCTTGTGTGTTTTTCTCATCAAGAGACGACACAACACATATAATCTTATAAGGTATCCCCTCAGCTGTCAATATTTTGATGTGGGACACACTTTTTATGTGGCTCCTGGTCTTAGCCATAAGATCTCACTACATGAGATCCTGGCAATCTGCACCAGCGTACCATTCGTGTCCAAGAACCACAATTTATCATTGTGCATTTTTTTGGACAATATGTTATATCTCTGCCTGTTTTGGACCATCAAACCTATTTAAAATCATGAAATAAACATCAATCATCCAATTGAATTGTGGTTTAATCCATGTGTTCTGTCATTTCTAAAATTTTTTTATCAATCAAGGTCATCCGATCAGATCTGCAGATGTATCATGGCCATAGATTACATTACCCTCTCATCCCCCTTGATAATTTTTTTTATATAATTCATAACCCTCAGATCAGATCAAATATATCTGATTTGTAACACCCCAACTTCTAGGGTATGCTTCTCTTTGAGTAATTCAATAGCTTGTATTGCACGCAAATTCGAGTTCTAACACACCAAGAACAACCAAACTAGCCAATATGAATAATAATACCCAACTTTTTAAATTTCATAAATTATATTTTTCTAAATTAACATCATTTTCGTGTTTGTAATATCAAAATAATCATAGGGTGAATTTTTTTTATTTTTCAAAATACATTTATTTTCTTGATAAAGAGTAAAAAACACTACATTATTGATTCAAACAAGCTTTTTTACTTAATAATTAATTATTTTATATAAATTAATTTTAGATAAAAATATATAAAAAATACCTATATCTGTTCAATGTAATTCATTGGAGTCATTTTGTAATAATATTAGATATATAAAACATTATTGAACTTTTTACTGCCTTTTACCCACCTTAAATGTGCATTGGAAAATTTTCATAAAACATAATTTTACCACATTGTGAATTGAATTTCAGAAATAAGAGAGACACAATAGATATCTGTATTTAAAATGTTCTTCAATAATATGAAAATAATTTTTTGTGAATAGTAACATTTGAATTTTATTTACCACTATTAAACATAAATAGGGTAATTAAAGGTAAAATTTGATATTATAATTACCCTAAAACATGTCCTAATTTTATTAGATAAGTTTATTTCGACCAAAAACATCCATTGGAAAAAAATATGATAAATATATTAATTTTGGTCCACATAGATTTGATTAGGACATTTAGGATTATTTTATTTAATGAAGAGTTAAACGTGTTAAATTCGCATTTTCATAACTAAAACAATTTTTATATTGGGTCACATATGATAAATTCTACTATAATTATTCATTTGAAATCTAAAATAATTTCCTACATAATGGTATTTTATTTATAATTTTTATAAATTTAATATTTTAATTTATTTACGACATAATGATGATGCAATAATTACCTTATTAATGAAAGTTTAAAATAATTGATATTATAAATATCAAAATAAATGTTAATTAAGACCTAAAAAGAATTACAAGAATTTTATATGTTAATATTTCATGTTATGGTTGATTAAATTAATATTTCTCTAAATAATCACGTTTTTATGACTTTAACAAAAAAAACAAATACTAAATAGTGTCAAATCCATCATAAATTAGTTTTTAAAACAAATATTATATTATTAATGGATTTAATATTCCAAAAAATCCAAGGGTTATCAAAAAGACATTTTTAAGGTTCGATATATCAATAATAAACCACCTGGGGTTCTCTTGGTAGTTTATAATATGTTTATTAACCATATAATAAAAAATACAATGAGACATGGTAAATATCAAACTATTTAACTAAGAGTTAAATCTAAAAGATATGGTTAATGTGGTGACATAAACTAATATAAAACATATTTTTTGAGATATTATAGACCCATACCCACCTTATACTCTAAATAAATTCTTTTGGATCCACTATAAGAGGAAAATTATTTTATTATAAAATAATATTTTAATCATTTCAAAAAAAGACCCTCACCTCTCTTATAAAAGGGCACTTACCCATCTCTAAAAATAACTCCTCCAATGACTTTTGGATCAGCCAAAACCTTCCCAAATATCCTCCCAAATACCATCAATTAATCTTAGAAGCTTTACATTTATCATAATGACATCCTATTGAGCCTTTTTGATCAAATCAAAAGGTATTAGCCGAAGAAAAGGTAATTATTTCACAACCTCTTTCAAGTTCATATCTTCTTCCACTTCCACATTCTTGGTTATTCCCATCCCAAAACAATATCTCAAGTACATTTTACACACTATTATTTTCTTATAAATATGGTACATCCATATTCATTTTTTATCCTTCCTATTGATGACAGAGTCACCATACATGTGTATGTACAACTTACCGTATCCATGTCGTGGTGTAGTTTATTATTCAAACACATAATTATTTTGATAGGTATAATAATGACTATAAATGACTTAAATAATGGATATAACATCTCAGTGATTATGTATATATGGTATAACATCAAATTATATATGATTTCACCATCAATAGAATGGTATTTTCATTCGTGCGTACGTACGGATTACCGTCTCGATGAAAGTGATGACATTCATTCCCTATCGCAACCCTTCATGAATAAATTTCATTTTATGATTAATAAATAATGTTTAAGAACTTAATATAATTCTGGATATGAATCAAATACATATTATCCATAACAAACATGAATTACCTAACAAACCATATTAAGTAAAACAAATCATTTATCACCCAAAACATTGATACTACTAAAATATTATTAACAATGAAATATTAGAAAATAATATATGATATCATATTTATGTATGTTTTCTTGTATAACTTAATAAAAATTGTTTAACTATTATTTAGGAGGTTAACGTAACCTCGACCAAGGAAAATTACACGGTGAGGTTTAATTCTAAAATCTCTTCACTATATGAGATTGTTTATATATGAGTATCAATTGGGATCTATTTATCATCAACACCCATCTTTCTTAAAAATGTATTTAAAAAAAGTTACTATTTTCTAGACTATGGGTTATATTCATTTATTCCCCAGTTTGAATTATTTAAAAAAATTTGTAAATGAATCTTTCCGTTATTTTACAATCAAGGTACATTATGAACCTTTCTACAAAATTAAGGAAAGAATGTTTTTTAACTTATATTGCGGTTGTGGCTATTTTTCACTTTTATAACACCTTCTAAGCTTCCCTTAAAATATTATAAGAATATTTTCAGAAAAAAATTTCTATTATATTTGTGTGTCTTCTAAATTATTTTCTAATATAAAGATGTATTTCTCTCAAATTGTTTTCATTTCATCTATGTCAACATCTTTTGATTGTTTTTACACTTGTTTGAATTTGATTTATTATGATTCAATCTCTGATGATGTATTAATGGTTTTTTGATATGTTTGATTTTGGATGTGTTATTTTTATACCATTAATGGATTATAGTTAAAGTATTATCATTTTGCATGATATGTTAAATACGAATGTTTACTTTTTTCTTTCAATATTTTCCTATGTGGAATGCATTAGTCATAGTAAGTGAAGAATGGAGCCCGCTATACCTCCTCGATGCAACGGTAGGTCTCAGGAGCCAAACTAGTATACTGGCACATGGTCTTAAAAAAATCTTATTATTACTCTTGGAAAGAGGCCTTTGTGGTTATGATGTCCGACATTATGCATTCCATCATTTAGAAATAGGCTATTGATATTTGTATGTGATTATATGAATAATAGAATATCCATGTGAATAAGTAAATGGAATTATTGGATTTATCTTTGACATATTATGATGATGTTTAAGATTAAATGGATTATGTTTTAGTATTATAAAATTACTTAAACGTTTATTCTTATTTATGAAAATTTCCTCTATATTGGTATCCTTACTAAGCACCTAAGCTCACCCATTTCTATGTTTTATTTTTCCAAGGATGCGAAAAAGTATACTATAACTAACATATAGGGATAGTCTAAGGGATATAAATGTGTTCAAAGGAGAAAATTTTGTTGTTGTTTTTCATTTTATAATGTTATTTACCACTTATGTATGTATCTCGTACTTCCAACTCTACTAAACTGATCCATCTTTGGGGATATGATTCCTTGTATCATTCCAATGTTATGTAATAATGCACAGACTCCATATAACTAGGGTTGGGTCTTTATAGTTTGTGATTGAGTAAGTTTAGTAAAATCCTTTAAATCAATACTTATAAAAGCTCTGATTAAATAACTTTATCCAAAGATAAAAATTGAGTAATAGTATATAAGAACTTACGAGAATTTTATAAAAGTAGATATTTTGTGATTTTTCCAAGGAATACATCATTGTATTGATAAGAGAAGGTAGATGCGTCTCTATCACAGATGTACCTTGGAGTGAAATTTCTGACAAGAATATTCGTTCTGGAATCGGGGAATCCTGGTACATGACAATGGGCCTTGATGCACTCTTGGATACAACACTACCAGGGGATATGCTTCGAATAATTCGCATTTTCTTTACTTATTGGTGTTGCAAAACCAAGGATGATGTTTGAAACCTATAGATATTTCAAATGGGTGACTCTGGGTTAATTATTTGTTTCAAATAATCAAATTGATTGAAGATCTAAAAACATTTGTGTTCTAAAGCATGACATCTTTTTAATTAATTTTATTAGATTTGACCTAAAATCTATTACTCTCACATGCACTTATGGTAATGCCGCAATTTCTATGACTTCTATATATTCTTTCAATATCTACACAAGAATATGTGATTTGTGGAGAAACTTAGTCGAGATTTTGGAGAATATGTCAACCAGTTGGGTCTTACTTGGTTCTTTTAATACCGTTTTTAAGCCTGAGGAGAAAACAGGTCATGCCTTTTTCTGTATCTCGACTGCTGATATCTGTTCTTGTATTGATAAATGTGGTATATCTGAGGTTTCCCTCTATGGAGATGATTTTACATGGATTCATTTCACTATTAATGGGAGGCATGAAAACAAATTCGACAGATGATTTGTTCAGGTTGATGAAAGGAATGTGGAAATTGATGTTTATGGGAGAACCCTTCCGATATTACATTCTGATCACAACCCAATTATTGTTGATATTTTTTTTCAATCTTTATGGGATTTCCCTCTCCCCTTCATGTTCAATAACGCTTGCCTTGTTATTTTGGGTTGTAAATAATTTTTCTTGGAGGCTTGGAAAACTGATTTTGTGGGAAGCCCCTCTCGTATTCTTTGTTCCAAATTAATGCTGGTCAAGGAAAGGATGAAAAAGTGGAGAAAAGAATCCTTTGCAACCCTTGACAATGACATAAGTGAGGCTGAAATTGCTCTATCAAATTGTCAACAAGATAATATGTCTCCTGAATTCCAAACACAAGGTGAGATTCAGGCTGCTTCAAATATGGATAAACTTTTGTATCTGAAGGGAAATTTGGCACGGAATCAGTTCAATATCAGATGGATGAAAGAATAGGACAAAATTCCCCACTATTTCACTGCATGAACAGGGAGAAAAGGGCCAAAAAAAGTCTTCATGCCCTGGATATTGAGGGTAATCTCTTCTCATCTAAGAATAATATTTCCAATGTTTCCGTAAGTTATTTTTAGAAGATCTATTCAGATCAGGATGAGGTCTACTCTAATAGAATCATTCAATATTTTGGCCCCTCAATTTAGGAGGATCAAAACAGAAAGCTTGTTGACATCCCCAAAATAAATGTGATACATGACGCCCTCTTCTCATTAAATATTGACAGTGTGGCAGGCACTGATGGCTTTACTAATAATTTTTTTATGTTTTACTGTTATATTATACATATTGAGGTTGCAAATTCTATAAGTTAATTATTTAGATCATCATACATGCCTTTTGCTATGAATTGTAATTTTTTGAATTGATTCAAAAGAACGAGAATTCCCTAGATATTAATGTTTTTCGACTTGTTCCTATTGGGAACTCCCTGCCAATGATTATTTGCAAGATCACGACTCATTAGCTTGGTTGTATTGTAAAGGATCATATTTCTCAAGGATGGAACATTCAGAATTTCCTTTTCACTACTTCTGAGTGCATAAATTTCATGAAATGACGGAAAAAGGATGGTTAACATGTCCTTGAAGATTGATATCTCTAATGCTTTTGACATGTTCAGGTGGACCTTTCTTTTTACCATCCCCAAAATGCATGGGTTTTCACAAGGATTTATTGATCGTATTGGATCCATTCATTCAAGTGTCAGACATTCATTTCTTATTAATGGATCTCCCATGGGATTCTTACAATGCTCCAGAGTGGTTAGGCAATGTGATCCTCTCTCATGGCTGCATTTTGCAATTGTAGATAATTACTTAAGGTGGTTCCTTACAAATCTTGCAAATTTTGGATGGTACCATAGGATGAATGTTGGACAATAATTGTGTGATCCCCCGCATTTTTTCTATACCGATGACATTTTTCTCTTTGGGAAAGCTGATAAAGGAACTATCTCTTTGATTAATGGCATTTTTTCACATTATGAGGAGGCTGCTTGATAGGTCATTAAATGGAGGAAGTCATCAGTTATGTTTGTTGGAGGACTTACCACATCGAAGAAAAATAGGGTTTCCTTGAACCTCGGTGTTAAAAGGGGTGAAATTCCTTTAATTTATCATGGGTTGCCTCTCTTTTGGGGAATATTTAAAAGGTGTTATTTAGAAAAAATATCTCTAAAAATCACAAACCAATTAGTAAGTTGGAACGGAAAAAACATGTCACGGGCAGGGAGGATTTTCTTGGTCAATTTTTTGATCACACTAATATTCGTCTATTAATTTTCTTTATATTGATTAACTATAATCCTTATTACGGAGATTAATAATAAAATCAGAAACTTCATTTGGACTGGCTCAATTCATGAGAGAAAGATGGTCACTATTTCATTGAAAGATTGTGTGAAACCAATTCACATGGGTGGACTAGGTGTCAATGATATAAGATTGTTCCATTATACCATGATTAGTAAGCTCACCTAGAATTTTATTTCAAATTCAGATGAATCCATGTTGTTTCTTAAATTTTTTTGCTGAGAAACTATATAATGGGTACTCTAGTTACCTCTTTTCTTCTATTTGTCCCACATTAAAGTAGGACTACACTGAGCTGATGGGCGGTTCGAAATGGATGGTTTGCAAGCATTCCCCGCTAAATTTTTGGAATAATCTCTAGTTGTCCTGGCCCCATTGTGATGTTCTTTTTGTCCCTCCCCTTATAAAAGAGATGACCATTGCTCATTTTCATATCAGATCATCAAACAGAGACCCAATTCTTAGTAAGATTGGCCTCGAAATCTCGAGGTTCTGTTACAATGATTGTGAGACGTTGGTCTGGATGATGAACTTGAATGGTATTTTCATCACGAATGAGTATTACAGGTCCCTCTATGGTTCCTCTTCAGAACCTCCCGTCTAGGATTTCACATTTCAAAAAGAATTCATTCCCCCAACCTCTTCGGTACTGATCTAAAAAATCTGGAAGGGGAGGCTCCCGCTGCAGGCTCTACTGCAGCGGGCTGGCATTCACCTGGTTTCTGGATGTGTGTTTTGTGTGGAGGCGGATGAATCTACCTCCCATATTTTTGTCTCCTGTAGAATTGCCCGCATGTTATGGGATTATGTTCAGGGATTTTTTCATTGCTTCTGTGACTTTAGCTCGGTTTTGGAGCTTCTACAGTCCATCTTCCAGGCCAAGTGCAGCGAACATGTTCATGGCCTCATCTTGGCAGCTGCGGCCAGCATGATATCATTCTTATGGAAGGAAATAAATGACTTGATATTCAATAATATTGTACCCTCATTTCATGCTGGTATTCTGGCCATTCATCATGTGGTATGTACTGCTTCCATGGGATCACACTGGAATGATGAATAATGATATCTCTGATCTTGTGTTGTTGATATCTCTTGGTGTTATTTGCAGGGATAAGAAACCATTGATTATGAAACATGTTTCTTGGATTCCACAAATTTCTCTATGGTTGAAGGTTAATGTTGACAGAGCGACTGTTGGCACCCCCGGACCCTCCGGATGTAATGGACTCTTCCAAAATCACAAAGGTTTCATTAAAGTATGTTTCTTCCACTTCATTGGAAATGGGTTTTCACTTAATGTAGAGATATGTGTTATGATAAAGGAAATTAGATATCCTATTTAGTATGGCTGTCATGATTTATGGCTTGAGACAGACTCCTCTGTTACAGTTCAGATCCTTAGAGATCGATCAAGAAATGTTCCCGGGATGATGTTACTGGATTTTGATGAATGCCTCATACATGCAGAGTTGCTTTCACTTGAATGTCTACATGTCTACGAGGAGGCCAATCAAGTTGCGGATTCCCTCTCCAAGTGATAAATTTTTGAGGTGAGCTCGAGTTGGTCATTCATATCACCTGAGTTTTATAGTAGCCTTGTTCAGGAAGATTATCAGGGCGAGTTCTATACTCGCCCTTGTAGAACATCTCTATGATATGCACTTTGTACTCTATAATTTTTATTTGATTTTTTATGAGAGTAGGCTAGCCTGACTCCTTATCTTCATGGTATATACACCCTTTATTCAAAAAAATTTATGATTATGGATTATATACATAAACTGTTCAATTAATGTTAAGTGTTTTACTATCATGAAATTATGTATTGTGATTCATAAACTAATATAGTGCATGTCATAGTATAGAAATGACACCTAGTGGAAGGAATGGAAACGGTATCAAAGCACGTAATCCATGTATAGATTTCCCTCCTAATCAAGATAATTATTGTGGAGCAACTGATGAAAATAGTGTAGATCATCTTATCATAATACTGGTACAACTCACATAGGTTATGAATAATAACTGTACCCATATAGATCACCATGATCCACAACAAAATGGATAAATGATAGACCACATCATGAGTCAACAACCACCAATATTCAATGGTGATACAAATACAGTTGTAGATGAGCAATGGATAAGTTCCTTAGATAAAATATTTTATTCTTTGGGAACTAGCGAAAGAGAAAATGTTCTCTTGCCGGTTTATATCCGCACGAGAGATGCAAATCAATGGTGGTCATTAATTAAAAATATAGGAGAGGATGAATAAGTATCAAATATTTAATGGAGGGAGATTAAAGATAATTTCATAGAAAAAAAATCCTCATGACCTTCAAGATGATTTGGAAAGAAAATTTCTAAGTGTATGGAAAAAGGAGGATGAGAATGTCTCAAAGTATGATGCTAACATTACAAGGTTATCAATGCATGAGACAGATTATATATGTAACCCATGGAGTAAGATTGATCAATTATTTTATGGTTAAATTCCATTTCTCTATCGATCATTAGTCTCAGAATCCTTCTCATCGTACGAAGATATTGTCTCATGTCCTATCAAGACAGAAAAGGAATTCTGTATGTCTTATGACATTATGGCAAAGTAATAGAAGAAGAGATCTTCAGAACACTATCAAAATGGAAAAAAGGGGAAACAGAGAAAATTTGAATATACATCCTGTGGTAAATATGGGAAGAAACACCCCGGTACTTGCCTGAAGGGAATGAGACTCTATTACATTTGTGGTGAAAAAGGTCACCCAACTCGTGTTTTCAAGGAAAACAAATAGACTGTCAATGTTGAATGCTACAATTTTATAGAAAATGGGCATTATTCAAATGAATGACCTATGCACCAAGAAAAAATATCCTAGAAAAGATAAGTGAGAAAGACCATGATTATGTGATCACAACTACTGAGGTTAATGCTCCAAAAGATATGGTTTCAGGTAATTTAATGGTTTCTACGAGATTAAACAATGCTTTATTTGATTCTGGATGATTTTATTATTTCATATCTTCACAGTTTGCTATGAAAATTGGATATTTCTGATTTTATTTAATATTTGAGTTGCCATTCCAAACACCTAGGGGAAGTATCATTGCAACAATGTTATGTGAATCAGTTCACATTATAACATGTAAATTTTCATTATCTTCTGATCTCATCATAATAACAATGATTGAATTTGATATAATCCTCTGAATGGATTGGAATTCATAACATTATGTAAAAAATTATTTTAAAATGTAGGAGGTTACATATTTCGTAGACAATAAAAAGTACCTTGTCATTATAGAAGAAATGTAATCACCTGATTATTATCTATATCCACCCTCATTATCTCTACTAAATTTAATTAATGGGGAGGAAAAGAATGAAATTAATATCTATGGGTAAAGGAATATTCAAAAAGACGTCATACATATTGTTCAAGAATATGTTTATGTGTTTTAAAAGGATTTACCTGGACATCCTCCAGAACGAGAAATTTAGTTTTCCTTTTATTAAATTTCATGGTTCAAGGCCCGTATTTAAAATCCCTTATAGAATGGCCACTATGTAATTAGTGGAACTAAAGAACCAACAAGACGAATTGAGTAATAAAGGATTTATTCTCCCTATTGTTCCCCTATGGGGATCTGTTATTCTTTTTGTTATGAAGAAAGATGGATCTATGAGGTTGTGCATTGACTACAAGAAGATCAATGTTATAACAATAAATTAAAAGTATCCCCTACCTCGAATTGATGATTTATTCGACCAAATTCATGGAGCTCAATATTTTTCAAAGATTTACCATCGATCTAGATATAATCAGTTGTGTGTGATGAAGGTTGAAATTCCAAAAATAGCATTTTGAACTACGTACGGCCATTACGGGTTGGTTGTAATTCCTTTTGGAATGATTAATTCACCCTATGTTTTCATGGATCTATTGAATATAGTTTTCATGTAATATCATGATGAATATATAGTGGTATTTATTGATGATATCTTGGTTTACTCAATAATCTACAAAGATAATCAAAATCACTTGCGATCTATTCTGAAAACCCGCAGAAGAAATGAATTGTATGTGATGTTTTGCATGTGAGAATTAAGGATTCAAAAAATTTCTTTACTATCGCATATTGTCTCTATGGATGCAATCTATGTTGATTTTTTTAAGACAAGAGCAATGCAATAATGGCCAGAACTGACTAGTATAACTGAGGTACGCAGTTTTATTGTTTTAGCAGGTTATTATCATTGTTTCTTCTAGAATTCTGCCTGATTGGATATCCCATTAAGTAAGCTCACATGTAACGGTGTTAAATTTGTTTGGATAAATGAGTGTGAATAATGTTTTGAAGAACTGAAGAGAAAATTAGTCAATTATCCAATCATGACTCTACTGTCGGGGAATGATGGTTTTCTTAATTATTCTGATGCTTAAATGAAAGGACATGGTTGGGTTCTTATGCAGAATGATAGATATATTGCCTATGCATCATGATATATAAATATTCATGAACAAAAATATCCCACTAATTATTTTGAGTTAGCAGCTATAATCATTTATTTGACGAAATGGATACACAATTCTTATGGTGATAATGTGAGATATAAACTGATTACAAGAGCTTGATGTATATTTTCTCACAAAAAGAACTCAACATGAGTAAAAAGAGATGGCTGAAAATACTCAAGGATGGTTATTTCCATATACACTACCACACAAGGAAGAAAAACAGGGCGGTAGATGGTTTCAACAAAAAGGATCAGATATTTTTGAACAATATGTTAGTTGAATGGGATCCTCAATTCATGGATCTGGTTAAGATTAATATGTGAAAAATTAGGGAAGGTGAAACATCAATACATTTTCTAATGGTTTCAAAACCATCTATACAAGAAATTATAGAATGTTCTCAGACTAATGATTAGATGATTCCCAAGAAAATTAATGATGTGAATCATGGGTGATTGATCGACTTCATATATGAAGATAAAATTTTGACATTTGGGTAGAGACTTTTTGCTCCTGACATACTTAATCTAAAATGGGAGTTCGTGGATGATACATATACCTCCAAATTTTCTACACACAATGGAAGCACTAAGATGTAAAGATATTTAAAGGAACATTTTTAGTTGGGCAAATGAAACGAGATATTTCTGATTAGGTGTCAAGATGTATGGTTTGTCAATAGGTAATGGATGGAAGACAACATCTTAGAGTAGAGATGCAACCACTTCCCATACCCCAGTTGAAATGAGTTGATATTACGATGTATTTAATCATGGGGTACCAAAGACTCCTTGATGAAAGGATGGAAAATGGGTCATTTTTTATCTTTTTACCATGTTAGAACATTTTCTTGCAATAAGATAGGATTTACCAGTTGAACGTTTAGAAAGACATATATTAATGATGTTGTGTGACATCATGGAGAACCTATATCGATTTTCTCTGATCGTGATCACCATTTTACATCAAGAATCATTGAATTTCTTTAGAAGGCATTTAATACTGAACATTTTTAGAGCATTACCGACCACCTTTAAACTGATGGGCAATCAGAATTAACTATTCATACCTTTGAAGACATGTTGGGATCTTGATCACTTGATTGTCAAGGTCTGTGGGATTAGTATTTACCTCTGGTATAATATTCCTATAACAATAGCTTGATTAAAGTATTTATATGGCACAATATGAAGCGTTATATAGAAAGAGATATCGCACAAAAACTTGTTCGGGTGATGTTGGTGAACGAAAACACTTAAAAACAGAACATGTTGAGGAAACAATGGAAAAGGCGAAGGTTATCCAAACCCACAACAACGCAGCTCAAAGTAGGCAAAAGAGCTATGTCGATAAGCGAAGGAAGGAATTTGAATTTGAATTAGGAGATCATGTTTTTTAAGGTATCTCAATGAAAGGGTGTTATATGTTTTGGTAAGAAGGGTATATTGAGTCCAAGGTACATCAGACCATTCGAAATTCTTGAACAAATTTGAGTTACAGCTTATCGTTTGGCAATGTCGTCAGGCCTTTCTAAATTTCATGACGTGTTCAACGTATCATTGTCGAGAAAATACATGTCTGACCCAATGCATGATCTCACATATGATGAAAAACAAATTGATCATGATCTCTCTTTGTAACTGCTCGAGATTTTATGAAAAATATTCTTTTTAAATTTATTAATGTCTTTTTTTGTACGCTACACCAAAATGAGCTTGCACAACACACATCTTTGACTTACATTGCATTACACGCAATCGCAACCTTCCTCGATAGCGTGTGTAGTACGCAATACTGAGTTTCCCGAAACAACGATATGCTATTAAAATATTATTAAAACTAGCCGTTATGAATAGTAATAACCACTTTTTAAATTCTAGAAATTTTATCTCTCAAAATGGACTTCATTTTTTGATTCGGAGTATCGAGTTTAGCCTAAGGTGAAATTTTGGTAATTTTCAGATAACATTCATATTCTGATAATAGTGAAAATTACTAAATTATAATTAAAAACAACTTTTTTTAATCGAAATAATTAATAGTGATAAATTATTAATTTGAGTGGTTTTAAAATATATTTAGAATATATTTTTACAATTTAATACAATTTTGGTCATTGAATGTAATTTCACATTTAAACTAGACATAATCAAGTGTCAATCATTGGATAGATATTGTTTTTTAAAAACACGCTATTTGTTTTAACAGCAGGATTTAATTATAAAATTAATTAATGCAACTTATATGTTATGAATTTGGTAAAATAGGCTTCATTTTTGAATTCGGAATATGAAATATAGCTTAGGATGAAATTTTGGCATTGTTCTGAAAAACATCAATTTTTGATGAATAGTGAAACTACTAAGTGGTAGTTAAAAAAACAGAATTTTTCATAAAACTTAATTTTACCGCTTCTGTGAATGGAATTTCAAAAATACGAGAGACACGGTTGATGTCAGTAAGTAAAATGTGGTTCAATGAGATGAAAATAATTTTTGGTGAATAGTAACTTTTTACTTTTTTTACCGCGGTTAATAGTAAATAGGGTAACTAAGGGTAAATATGATATTAATATTACCCTAACACATGTCCTAATTCTATTGGACAAGTGTAATTTGACCAAAAACAAACTTAGGAATAAAAATATGACCATTTAGGCCCGCTTGGATTAGATTAAGACATTTATTATTATTTTATTTAATGAATAGTTAAAATAGTTAAAATCAAAGTATAATAACTAAAACATTTTTTATATGGGGTTATACATAAGATATATTCGACTATAAATATTCATTAGAAATCTAAGAAGATTTCCTACATAATTATATTTTATTTGTAATTTTTAAACTTTAAATAAATTAATTTATTTATGACACAACGATGATGCAGTAATTACCCTTTAAAGGAAATATTAACATAATTGATGTTATAAATGCTCAAATGAATGTAATTTGAGAATTTTTATGAATTCCACTAATTTTCTAGGTTACTATGATATATTAGTGTTGATTTAAGAAACTTTGTTAGAACATATAATTCTGTTATGACTTTCACAAAAATCATATATCAAATAGTGTCAAAATTGACACAAAATAGTTTTTAAATCAAATATTATATTATTAATTGTTATTTTATTCCTAAAAATCTAAGGTTCGGAAAAATGACTTAGATAAAGATATATATATTAATAATAAACAATTTGGGGTTCGTTTGTCATGTTATAGTAAGTGTATTAACCATATAGTGTAAGAAAACAAAAAGACACGGTAAAAGTTAAATTATTTAACTTAGAGTTAAATCTAATTGATAAGGTTAAAATAATAACCTAAACTTTTCTAAATCCTATTGGTTGATAGGATTTCGACCCCTCCCCACTTTAGCTTCGAAATAAGACCCTTTGGAAGCATTAGAAACCGATTTTGACTTTAATATAAAATAATATTTTGAGATATTCCTAAGGTGCCCCTCTCCTCCCTTATAAAAGGGCACCTCCTCCCCCTCCTCCTCACACCAATTTGAGCACTCAAGCTCGGACAACCCCTGCCATTTTCTCCTATCCACTTCCCTAGAATAATCGTAGAGGTCCTGGTCTTCTTCAAAGACCAATCTTAGTTCCCGAAGTGGAGGATTCAAAGAGGCGTTCCAAAGAAGAGGTAATATCCATTACCGATCTTTTCAATTTCTTTCTTCTTCAACTTCTTCTTATTGAGTTGTTTCATGATAAAGTAATAACATCAGTATTACTTACATACTGATATGTTATTATAAATATTAAACAACCCTAATTCACCTTCTATCCATCCCACGGAAAAATGAAATCACCGCGCGTGCGTACGTACGGAATACCGTCTCCACGCCGTGGTGTAATCTATTCTTCCACCATCACATTACAAGGATGGGTATAATGGTGTAATGAGTAACTATTTATGATTATTATAAAGTAATATTGATACTAAAAAAATATATATATACTCCAATACAGTTCCACGATCATAGGAACGATATCATCACTCGTGCGTACGTACGGAATACCGTCTCCATGATGTGATGTGATTCGTTCTACATGATCATCATTACATAGTAATTATATAAATGAATTGAATGAATAAATATGATATATGTTACACTAATACCATTCTGGATATAAGGTATCTATAACCTTAAAATAAGAATAAGAATGTATTTGGCAAAACACGCATAAGAACAAAAGGCAATAAAGACCCGAGTAACAAGTAACAATGAAATATTACTAACAAGAAGCTAAGAATATGACCATATATGATATCATATCAATATGTATGATTCTGTAATAAGTCAATAAAATTATTTAAACCATTATACAGGAGCTTCGTACACGTACAAAGCAAATCGGACCTAAGGTAAGGGAAATATCACAATCTCATTTTTATCCGAGATTGTTTATACGTTGGTATTTACTGGGGTGAATTTTATCATCCACATCTATGTTTCCTCAATATGTAATGTTATTTCCATCCACCTACAATTGTTTAAATCCAATTTTACCCTTTGGTGAGTTTTTAGTAAAAGATATGAAAGGAATCTTTTGTCGTTTTTCGTACGAGGTACTTTTTGACTTTTTCGACAAAAGTACGAAGAATGTTTTTTTAACTTATACGACATGAATGGATTTTAAAAAATTATTTCCAAGAAACTTCCTTTACATGTTTTCAAGTTTATTTTTAATCAACTTCTTTTATTTTAATGTCGTATGACATGTTATTAAAGGAAAAATGTTTTTGAAGTAGAAAGGATATTTTCCTCAAGAATGGAGTTCAAGTATTTTATCAAAATTATATTCCATCTAAGATAATAAAAGGGTTCTTTTTTTATCCCTATTATTACATGGATTTGATTATGTTGTGATGGAAATATTTTTATGAATTCCTTTATCTTATATGAATTGTTTTATGATGTCATGTTGTTTATGAATTCCATTTTTATTACATGGGTTACGCTATGATGTATGGTTTATGATTATGTGGCACACATAAGAAAGGATTCATTAAGAGATGGGTGGGACCTATATCTCCATCCAATGCATTGGGTAAAGATTTTATATCTCATGAGATAGACATGGATGAAATGGTAGGTTATACCGGTTCAGTGAAACAGGACTGAAACGAGGGTTACTCGATTCAGAAAGGGACTTTATCCACTAAGATAGTCTTGGCAATGAGTCTTGACTAACAAGAAATGATTCTCTATTATTATGTGTGTATGCCAAAAAGTTTCATGTTTTAATTTATGATTATTGGGATTTCATTTCACTACTATGATTTTTCCCATGTTATGAAATTATGCTCTCTTTTGCAGGTTAAGATTTCCAAAAGTTATGTTCTTATGAATATGATGCGATTGATTTTTCTTTTGTATACCCTTACTGAGCTTTTGAGCTCACCCTTTTATGTTTTCTTTTCCCCAGGATATAAAGAAAGGTTTTAGGTAAAAAAAAGGGAAGATCTTTATGGGAGATATTGAAGATCTTTTACCACGATTAGAAGATTACGTTCCGAGTTTCCAAAGACACTAAACTATTACGATCCTTGTTTGTGTGTTTTTGTTATGTACTAAGTATTCCGCAAATGTAATGTAATGTCCATGTACGTCAGGCTTCGGGTCTCTACAGTTGGTATTAGAGGAAAGGTTTAGTTAACCTTTGGAAACTAGGATGCGAAAACATTAGTGAGATCTCTAGAGACATTTCTAAGGTATGTCTAGGGATGTCCCTAAGGATAAGTATACGTATAGGATATAGTCCGAGAACTATGGTAACGATATTAGATTAAACCAAAGATGTTAGATATTGATGGTACTCCCCCTTTATTATGTTGTTTTCCGTAGCATGATTTTTACCTCTCACACTATTATTTTTGGGTTTTAGACGATGGCTGGAACCTGAAAGAACCGTGTTGATCAATGCAATGGAAAATACAATGATTGTCCTCCAGAACAAACAAATGTTATGGGAGATGGAGTGGAAAATCATATTGCTATCCTTACACAAGCGATGAATCATTCTGGACTTCCAAATGAGCAGAGAAAGGAACAGTATTCTATTGAGTCCTTCATGAGGCAACGTCCACCTTCTTTCAGTGGGACTTCCGATCCACTTGTTTCTGAACAATGAATCAGTACCACTAAAAAGATATTTTCAGTTCTTCAATGTTCTGAACATGATAAAGTCATCTTAGCAGTATATCGTTTGGAAGGTGAAGCTGATCAATGGTGGAATCTTATCAAGAATACGAGGCCAAGAGATGAAATTGAGTCCATGGAATGGGAAGATTTCAAGAACTTGTTTTTCAGTAAGTACTTCCCACATATTCTTCGAACAAAGATGGAGAAGGAGTTTCTTGAACTAATGCAAAAGGATGATGAATCTGTTGGTATATACGAAGCGAATTTTACAAGACTTGCAAGGTATGCATCTGGAATTATCATCCAACTTGAAAGTAAAGTTGATCGATTTTTCAGTGGCTTAAAACCAAGTCTTCGAAGGGCATTAGCTATAAGAGACTTCAGTAGTTATGAAGAAATTGTGCATTGTGCTATCAAGGTAGAAATGGAAGTTGGTGTTACATATCCATCTCATGGTTTTGACAAGAAATGAAAGATGGAGTTCAAGGATAAATCTCAGAATAATGGTGAAAAGAAGATGAATGTTTCCTTATGCACAAAGTGTGGAAAGAAGCATGGGGGAGATTGTATTAAAGGGACTAGAAAATGTTTTAAGTGTGGAAAAGAAGGTCATCGAGCAGCTGAGTGTCAAAGTAATGGAAAAAGGGTTTCTAATGATGTGAATAAAGCAAACACTGCAGAGAACGCACCACCAACACTTCAATGCTTCAAGTGCAAGGAAATGGGGCATTATGCTAATAAATGCCCTAATCCAAGGGTTAGTGATGATCGACATGAGCAACCGCTTAAGGAAAAGGACAAAGGGAAGTCACATGCGATCACTATTGGTGATGTTGAATATGACAACGATGTGGTGGAATGATTAAGTGTTTATATAATGGGATTCCAAAATAATGTTGTATCATGGAGTATTGGAATATTTATGTATTGGTCTAATGTGGTATTCAAAGTAAGTGAGATATTATGCGCATAATGAAGGGAAAACGAGAAAATGAAATGTTTAACAGTATTCATGATCTCATGATTGATATAAGGACTAAGTGATATCATGGTTTGAGTATATATAATTTTGAGGATTTTGGTATGTGGAAAGTGTTAACGTTTAACTGCATTAATGTTTTCAATAAGGTTCAATGGGTATTCAAGAGAATACATTATTAAGACCTCTGAATATTTAGAATGTGACCAACAAGTCATATCTTATGATATATGGGGATCAACGATGGTATTAAATCTCTGGTAATCATTTTCACTGTATTATGAGAGTAGACTGAAGTATTATGGATAAGCCTAAAGATTGAAATGGATTATGTTGGACATAAGTTAGTATTGTTTAATGATGGAAGTTTTTTCGATATTATTGATGGGATGTTATAGTAATATAGTTTTAGAAAAAGGACAACATGCAGGATGGGCGACAGCCCATCGCGTCGGACAAGGCTGTAGGAATCGAACCCACAACCGAAGTGCGACTGGCCTTTATCGCCTACCACTGGCCTACAGGAAGTCCCTGTTTAGTAGAAACTAGTTTTATTATATTAAGAAGTATGATATATGAAGTATAAGTCCATTTTAGGAACAATATATGATTAATCTCCCTATAGATCGACTTATGTATATAATTTTATGCTATCCTTTTGTTTGAGACTGATGGAATGACCCGTCATTCTATCACATGATCTGCTAACACTTCACGAATAACAAATTCAACTTCATTTATTTAATAGATGAAGTGTAAATTGTTAAAGGCACGAACAACAGTGAGATTGTACCAAAATAAAGTAAGTATTTATTCTAATTCAAATTATTTAACTTTGGGGAAATGATATTGAAAACCAAAAATGTTGTCCTAGTGATCTTATATCTGATGAATCAGATGGTACCTTAGATCGTCACAAATTTATGGCTTTGTGATTGCTGGCTTTTCCATAGCCATGTTCTCTACCACTCTCCATCAGAACATGATGGTTAGATTTCTCTTCTATATCCATATTTTCACCTATGTGGAAACCCAGTGATTAGTTTATTTGGGTAACCGTTACGTTTCATAATTTTGTTTTTAAAGATTGGTTTTGATATTCCTTTTTACGATGTGGGTTTCTATTAAGGAATCCTTCGAATAGTAAACCATTTATAACCCCGACGAATTTCGAGGGAGAAATTCATTTTAAGGGGGGTAGAATGTAACAGCCCGAGATTTTATGAAAAATATTCGTTTTAATTTTATTAATGTCTTGTGTTGTATGCGACACCAAAATGAGCTTGCACAACACGCATCTTTGACTTACCTTGCATTACACGCAATCGCAACCTTCCTCGATAGCGTGTGTAGTACGCAATACTGAGTTTCACGAAACAACGATATGCTATTAATATATTATTAAAACTAGCCGTTATGAATAGTAATAAACACTTTTTAAATTTTATAAATTTTATCTCTCAAAATGGACTTCATTTTTGGATTCGGAGTATCGAGTTTATCCTAAGGTGAAATTTTGGTACTTGTCGGATAACTTTCATATTCTGATGAATAGTGAAAATTACTAAATTATAATTAATAACAACTTTTTTTAATCGAAATAATTAATAGTGATAAATTATTAATTTGAGTGGTTTTAAAATATAATTAGAATATATTTTTACAATTTAATACAATTTAGGTCATTGAATGTAATTTCACATTTAAACCAGACACAATTAAGTGTCAATCTTTTGATAGATATTGTTTCTTAAAAACACGCTATTTGTTTTAACAGCGGGATTTAATTATAAAATTAATTAATGCAACTTCTATGTTATGAATTTGGTAAAATAGAATTCATTTTTTAATTCGGAATATGAAATATAGCTTAGGATGAAATTTTGGCATTGTTCTGAAAAACATCAATTTTTTATTAATAGTGAAACTACTAAGTGGTAGTTAAAAAAACTGAATTTTTCATAAAACTTAATTTTACAGCTTCTGTGAATAGAATTTCAAAAATCCGAGAGACACGGTTGATGTCAGTATGTAATATGTGGTTCAATGAGATGAAAATAATT
This sequence comes from Viscum album, assembly GCA_963277665.1. Classification (NCBI taxonomy): domain Eukaryota; kingdom Viridiplantae; phylum Streptophyta; class Magnoliopsida; order Santalales; family Viscaceae; genus Viscum; species Viscum album. The sequence continues at coordinate 767,404,170 of OY728150.1, forward strand.
TTTGGTGAATAGTAAATTTTTACTTTTTTTTACCGCGGTTAATAGTAAATAGGGTAACTAAGGGTAAATATGATATTAATATTACCCTAACACATGTCCTAATTCTATTGGACAAGTGTAATTCGACCCAAATAAAACTTAGGAATAAAAATATGACCATTTAGGCCCACTTGGATAAGATTAGGACATTTATTATTATTTTATTTAATGAATAGTTAAAATAGTTAAAATCAAAGTGTAATAACTAAAACATTTTTTATATGGGGTTATACATAAGATAAATTCGACTATAAATATTCATTAGAAAGCTAAAAAGATTTCCTACATAATGATATTTTATTTATAATTTTTATACTTTAAATAAATTAACTTATTTATGACACAACGATGATGCAGTAATTACCCTTTTAAGGAAATATTAACATAATTGATGTTATAAATGCTCAAATGAAAGTAATTTGAGACTTTTTATGAATTACACTAATTTTATAGGTTACTATGATATATTAGTGTTGATTTAATCAACTTTGCGCGAACATATAATTCTGTTATGACTTTCACAAAAAGCATATATCAAATAGTGTCAAAATTGACACAAAATAGTTTTTAAATCAAATATTATATTATTAATTGTTATTTTATTCCTAAAAATCTAAGGTTCGGACAAATGACTTATATAAGGATATATATAGTAATAATAAACAATTTGGGGTTAGTTTGGCATGTTATTGTATGTTTATTAACCATATAGTGTAAGAAAGTAAAAAGACACGGTAAAAGATAAATTATTTAACTTAGAGTTAAATCTAATTGATATGGTTAAAATAAAAACCTAAACTTGTCTAAATCCTACTGGTTGATAGGATTTCGACCCATACCCACTTTATCTTCGAAATAAGACCCTTTGGAACCATTATAAACCGATTTTGACTTTAATATAAAATAATATTTTGAGATATTCCTAAGGTGCCCCTCTCCTCCCTTATAAAAGGGCACCTCCTCCCCCTCCTCCTCACACCAATTTGAGCACTCAAGCTCGGCCAAACCCTGCCATTTTCTCCTCTCCACATCCCTAGAATAATCCTAGAGGTCTTGGTCTTCTTCAAAGACCAATCTTAGTTCCCCAAGTGGAGGATTCAAAGAGGCGTTCCAAAGAAGAGGTAATATCCTTTACCGATCTTTTCAATTTCTTTCTTCTTCAACTTCTTCTTCTTTAGTTGTTTCATGATAAAGTAATAAAATCAGTATTACTTGCATACTGATATGTTATTATAAATATGAAACAACTCTAATTCACCTTCTATCCATCCCACGGAAAAATGAAATCACCGCGCGTGCGTACGTACGGAATACCGTCTCCACGCCGTGGTGTAATCTATTTTTCCACCATCACTTTACAAGGATGGGTATAATGGTGTAATGAGTAACTATTTATGATTATTATAAATTAATATTGATACTGAAATAATATATATATACTCCAATACAGTTCCACGATCATAGGAACGATATCATCACTCGTGCGTACGTACGGAATATCGTCTCCACGATGTGATGCGATTCGTTCTACATGATCATCATTACATAGTAATTATATAAATGAATTTAATGAATAAATATTATATATGTTACACTAATACCATTCTGTATATAAGGTATCTATAACCTTAAAAGATGAATAAGAATGCATTCGGCAAAACACGCATAAGAACAAAAGGCAATAAAGACCCGAGTAACAAGTAACAATGAAATATTACTAACAAGAAGCTAAGAATATGACCATATATGATATCATATCAATATGTATGATTCTGGAATAAGTCAATAACATTATTTAAACCATTATACAGGAGTTTCGGACACGTACAAAGCAAATCGGACCTAATGTAAGGGAAATATCACAATCTCATTTTTATCTGAGATTCTTTATACGTTGGTATTTACTGGGGTGTATTTTATCATCCACATATATGTTTCCTCAATATGTAATGTTATTTACATCCACCTAAAATTTTTTAAATCCAATTTTACACTTTGGTGAGTTTTTAGTAAAACATATGAATGGAATCTTTTGTCGTTTTTCGTACAAGGTACTTTTTGACTTTTTCGACAAAAGTACGAAGAATGTTTTTTGTAACTTATACGACATGAATGGATTTTAAAACATTATTTCAAAGAAACATCCTTTACATGTTTTCAAGTTTATTTTTAATCAACTTATTTTATTTTAAAGTCGTATGACATGTTATGAAAGGAAAAATGTTTTTGAAGTAGAAAGGATATTTTCCTCAAGAATGGAGTTCAAGTATTTTATCAAAATTATTTTCCATCTAAGATAATAAAAGGGTTATTTTTTATCCCTATTATTACATGGATTTGATTATGTTGTGATGGAAATATTTTTATGAATTCCTTTATCTTATATGAATTGTTTTATGATGTCATGTTGTTTAAGAATTCCATTTTTATTACATGGGTTACGCTATGATGTATGGTTTATGATTATGTGGCACACATAAGAAAGGATTCATTAAGAGATGGGTGGGACCTATATCTCCCTCCAATGCATTGGGTAATGATTTTATATCTCATGAGATAGACATGGCTGAAATGGTAGGTTATACCGGTTCAGTGAAATAGGACTGAAACGAGGGTTACTCGATTCAGAAAGGGACTTTGTCCACTAAGATAGTCTTGACAATGAGTCTTGACTAACAAGAAATGATTATCTATTATTATGTGTGTATGACACAAAGTTTCATGTTTTAATTTATGATTATTGGGATTTTATTTCACTACTATGATTTATCCCATGTTATGAAATTATGCTCTCTTTTGCAGGTTATGATTTCCAAATGTTATGTTCTTATGAATATGATGTGATTAATGTTTCTTTTGTATACCCTTACTGAGCATTTGAGCTCACCCTTTTATGTTTTCTTTTCCCCAGGATATAAAGAAAGGTTTTAGGTAAAAAAAGGGAAGATATTTATGGGGGATATTGAAGATATTTCACCATGATTAGAAGATTACGTTCCGAGTTTCCAAAGACACTAAACTATTACGATCCTTATGTGTGTGTTTTTGTTATATACTAAGTATTCCGAAAATGAAATGTAATGTCCATGTACGTCAGGCTTCGGGTCTCTACACTCTTTTTTGTGAAGAGCCTGTCAAGATTATTTAAAATAGATAACAAGTGCTGTGAAACTAGACCACTCATCTGGTAAAAGTTCTATAGAGAAACCATAAGATGGAAGAGGAGATGTGGAATCCCGAGGAAATTATGATGAAGAACCACCGAAATATTTTTTATAGTAGTATTCTATAAATTTCGAGGACGAAATTATTTGATGGATGGAATAATGTAACACCCCAAGAATACTTGGTACGCTTCTCTTTGAATAATACAATAACTTTTTTTGTACGTAATTTCATGATCTAACACACCACAACGAACAAAACTAGTGGTTATGAATATTAATAAACAATTTTTGAAATTTTATAAAAAATATTTTTCAACTTGGACCTCAATTTAGGATTTGGAATAGAAAAATTATCATAGAGATAATTTTTGTAATTTTTCTGAAAACATTCAATTTTTGATGAATATTGAAAACACTACTTAATTGTTTAATATTGAGTTTTTATTTAAATAATAAAGTGTTTTATTTAAATTTATTTTAGGTAAAAATATATAAATATTTCCAATATATGTTCAATTTTATTCATTGGAGTCATTTTATAATAATATTAGATATATACAATTGTATGGAAATATTTACCGTCTTTTACCAACCTTCTAGGAGAATTTTGAAAATTTGCATAAAACGTAATTTTAACACATTTGTGAATTGAATTTCAAAAATTGGAGAGACATGTTTGACATCAATAAGAAAAATGTTGTTCAATAAGATGAAAATAATTTTTGTTGAATATTAACTTTTGACTTCTAATCACCACAGTTTAAACTAAATAGGCTAATTGAAGGATAGAAATTATATTATCATTACCCTAACACATTCCTTAATTCTATTAAATAAGTGTATTTCAACCAAAAACAACCATTTAATAAAATATGATTCTTTGGGTTCACTTGGATTAGATAAGGTCATTTATTATTATTTTATTTTATAAAGAGATAAATGTGTTAAATTCAAATTTTCATAACTAAAACATTTTTAATATATGGATAAACATATGATAAATTTGACTATAAGTATTCATTGGAAAGATAAAATTCTTTCATACACAATGGTATTTTATTTAAAAAATTTCAACATTAAATAATTATATTTATTTATGACACAATTATGATGCATTAATTACCTTATCAATGACTAAATAAAATAATTGATATTATAAATATCCAAATAAATGTAAATATGACATGTTAGGGTTGATTAAATTAGTTTTTTTGATTTATGATGCCTTTTAAAAAATTTATAAGTTAATACGACATGATAGGGTGGATTAAATTAAATTTTTAGATGTAATAACGTTTTTAGGAATTTAATAAATATAAGATACTAAATAGTGTCAAAATTGTTATAAAATAGATTTTAAAACATATATTATATTATTAACTGATATAATATTTCTAAAAATATACAGTTTGGACAAAGGAAATTGATAACAGTATATATATCAGTAATGAAAAACATGGGGTTGTCTTTGTTGTTTATAGTAATTTTATTAACCATATAATATAAAAATAAAAGGAGACATGGTAAATGTCAAAATATTAATCTACGATTTAAATATAAAAGATAATGATAATATGGAAACCTAAACCTGACTAAAACCTATTGGTTGTGTAATTTTAGGTCATACCCTCCATATCCACTAAATAAATCCTTTTGGAAACCATTTGAAACTAAAAATGGGGTTATTATAAAATACTATTTCATGCTCTTCCTAAAGTGACCTTGACCTCTCTAATAAAAGGGCATGTCCACTTCTCTAAAAATCACACCACCAAACCCATTTGGCTCAGCCAACACCTGCAAAAATATCATCCCAACTACCCTCCCATTGTCCAAGATTCCATACATTGATCATAAAGCCATCATATGGATCCCTTTTGATCAAATCAAAAGGAAGCAACCGAAGAAGTGGTAATTATTTCATAACCTCTTTCAAGTTATGTTCTTCTTCCAATTCCTCTTTCTTTGATATTACAATACCAAAATAATAACTTGAGTACCGTATCCATATTATGATGTTATTATAAAAAGGTTACAAATATATTCATTATTTTATACATCCTATGAATGAAAAAGTCACCATATGTGCATATGTAGGGCTTACTGTCTCCACGTCGTAGTGTAGTTTGTTATTTAAACCATTTATTTATTTAGATTGGTAGAATAAAAATTATGTAAATAATAAATAAAACGTTTTAATAATTCTTTATATATGATATATCATCCAATTACTAATTATTTCCCGGTCAATAGATCTGTATTGTGGCTCGTGCATACATAAGAATAATCTTAACCACAAACGTGATGAGATTCATTCCCCATAGAAACCATTAAAGAATAAATTTCATCATATGATTAAAAAAACAATTTTTAATAACTTTATATAATTCTGGACATGAATCAAATACATCTTATTCCTAAAAAAATGACTTATGTAAGAAAACCTATGAAGGAAAATGAATCAGTTAACACCTGAAACAATGATACAACAGAAATATTATTATGAAAAGAAGTATTACAAGATCATATATAGTATCAAATTTATGTTTTTAGATCTTGTAAAATTTAATAAAAATTATTTTGGTAATATATAAGAGGTTAAAATACCCTCAGCCATGGAAAATTACATGGAAAGTGTTAATTCGACAATCTCTTCATTATTAGATGTTGATTATACTTGAGCATCTACTCGGACCTCTTTATCTTTTACATTTGTGTTTCATAAAAAATTTATTTCAAAACATTTTCAATTTGTATTATACCCTATGGAAAAGTAATTTAAACCCTTTTTTGAGTTTTCAAAAAAAAATTATAATGGAATCCTTTCATGCTTTCCAAACAAGGTACATTACGTCCTTTTCGACAAATTTAAGGAATATGTTTTTTTAACTTATACGGTTTGTGAAGAAATTTTCTACCATTATAACAAATTCAAAGCATCCCTTACAAGATTATAAGAATATTTTGAATGTAATTTTTTTAATTACGTTACTTTTAAATGATTTCAAAAAAGCAATATATATTTCTCTCAAATAGTTATGATTTGATCTATGTCAACATCCTTTGATGGATTTTCCATTTTTTTAAAGTTTAATTATTATGATACAATATTCCACATTTTATAAAAGGATTTGTGATATGATTGACTATGGATGTGTAATTTTAATACTATTCAGGTTTTATGGTTAATGTATTTAGATTTCTTATGGTAGTTTTAATATCAATGTTTATGTTATGCTTCAATATTTTTATATGAGGAATGCATTAGACTTAGTATATGACGGATGGAGCCTACTACAGCCCCTCGATGCATCAGTAGGTATAATGAGACAATCTAGTGTCCTAGAACAAGGTCTTGAAAATTCTAATTTGTAGTCTTGGTACAAGGCCTTGACATTGTGGTTATGATGTCTGACATTACACATTCCCTCATATTGAAATTGGCTATTGATATTGCATTTTATTATTCGACTAATAGAATATCCAATTGATTAAGAAAATGCTATTATTTGTTTTATCATTTCTATATTATGTTGATGTTTAAGTTTAAAGGGATTGTATTTTATTCTTATACATTACCTTAAATTTTTAAGCTTATATATGAAAGGGTCCGCTAAATTGTTATACTTACTGACCACCAGAGCTCACCCCTTTCTATGTTTTATTTTCCCTATGATGTGAAGAAGTATATTATGAATAACCTGTAGGGATAGTCTAAGGGATATGAATGTTTTCAATGGATACATTTTTTTTGTTGTATTTCATTTTATAATGTAATGTAAAACATATGTTTATATCTAGTACTTCCAAAGATACTAAACTGAACGGTCATTCAGGACATGATTCCTTGTATCATGCCAATATTGTGTAATAATGCACAAACACTATGAAATTGGGGTCAGGGTGTTACAAGAGTCATCCATTCCTTCTTTCTTCTTCTTCCTCACGGAGCCACACCTATCCACATCTGACCTTGTATTTGTTATCCCCTCTGCATACCCTCTTTCTCTTGATGCATACTGATGTGTTTCTCTTAGTCTTGGTCCATTTGTTTTATTACTAAAGGTGGTTTTATTTGAAGAAAAAAAATCATAATCCCTATCTATGATACATATAATTTATTCATTTTATAATTTAGGAATTCAATTAACCCAGTTGCACTTTTATTTAGCGCTAGCCAATGTTTTTATTGGATTTAGACTTCTAGGATCAATAATTTGAAACATTAGTTTATTTAAAATCCTCACCTTGCCCCATAATTTGTACTTGAATGATTCTCTCTTCCATGTTTGTATCGGTCTTTTGGATCCACAAACCCACAACACTGCTAATATTAATGAAGGGAATTTTTATTATTTTCATTTGAAATTCTAATCATGTATATTTATATACATATTTATATATACAGATTGATGATTTTTTTCTAACCCAAATTGCATATATGATATGCATTCACCTTTTTCAAGGATCTTTTCAAAATGAAATAATGTTTTTAATCGTCCTACCATGATGTAATCTATTATCAAAAAAATTTTATATATATGTTTATATACAATCGTATATATAAATATACAACATAATATTTATAGTATATGTAGATATGTTAAGGGTCTCTTTTCCATTAATCCTATATCTAAAAACATATGTATTAACATACATTTTAAAATTTATTTTTATAAATGTTATACTCATAAATATGAGTATATTCAAAATCATACTTGCACATAAACACATTTACATATATTTATCACCTTTTCTTTCTTTGTGTTTATATGGGAGGGTTTTTTCATTAACAGTATCGAATTAGTTTTATTAATTAAATCCACATACATATATACAAGTATATATTCTTATAAATATATATACATGTATATTCATTTATATATAAATCACTTATGTTTAATTTTTCTCCCTATTTTTTTCAAAATAAGAAATGGTATTTTTCAATCTACAAACCTATGTTTTTAAATTACTATAATCACATTGTTTCCTCAAATGTAAGAGATAAACCTTATAATTTTATGTGAAATTATGTGGCAAGTTAGAATTGTATGTGAGAAAAATATTTATCTATTCGATATTTTGATTAGTCAACTACATGAGAAAACCTTTTCATTTCAAGTGAAAAACCCTATTTATTTATAGAAGACAATACAATATATGGATTTTTGATTAAGTGTGAAATTATTTCATTAATAATTTTATTGATGACTAAAAAATAATGAAAATAAATTTTAGTATGAGATGAATAATTTTATTAGAGTATATGGATCAAGAACTAAACTTTTCAAGGTCGTATGGGACACTTTGAATTATTTAATGGATTTATTTGACTTATGATTAAAATTCATATAAATAAAAGTGGTACGAGACACATTGATTTAAATAAATATTTTTATTATACATTTATAGAATTCATAGGACTTATTATATGATGTGTGAGGCCCTCTATATGTTCTTGATACATAGGTAGGTCTCATAAGACAAAAAAGGTCTTGGCCCAATGCCTTGATGAAATGGTAATGTATTTTCTTGATATGAGTCATTGAATGAATGTTTATGATGTCCAATATTATTTATTCCACAAATATTATTCTAGTAAGTGAAATTACATGTCATTATACAACAAGTATAATATCCATGGATAATTATTATTCAATTATGAACCAGTATTAATTAGTTTTATATTTTCATGTGAACACAGTTTAATGATTTATATTTAATTATATACTTGTATAGTGATTCATTTATAAAGAAGGATTAATATTTAGATTCAAAACCATAAAAAGGATACAAAATTATCTATCATTACATGATTTTGATCTATGAGTTGAATGATAAATGAAATTGTTTTATGTGAAAATCTGAATTAGTATCATTTCATGCATCAATTTTTATCGCTTCCCCTAGAATGTGAAAAAATTATATGTATGCTCGTTATCTAACTAATAGGCGTCATTTTATGCATTTATGTTCAAGTGAATTCATATTTTTATAATTTATTTTGATTTTAACTATTATATAAGAATAGATTTGTTGAGTTTATGTTTATCCTAAAATCTGTTTTAGAATCACTAAATATAATTATGATGAATTGTTATTAGAAATGTTAATTTCGTGATTTAAATAATTTATTTTAATGAAATTTTTTAAAGATATATTATTTCTTAATGTTATTATTTTATAACTCCTTGATGTGATTTTTTTTCTCTCCCTGGGAATTTTATATTTTTCTTACAGGATTAATGGAATTACAATGATGAAATTATAATGTGTAAGTGTTTCTCTAATGTTACATTGCATGATGATCATTAGTATTCATAAATTCATATTTGAATGTAATATTGGATTCTAACTTTTTAAAATTAGGGACATTAAAGGATCCTCTATTATGTAGAATGTTGTTTAATTATTCAATTATTTTTATAAGAAAATTCATAACATTAGGATGGTTGGAACCCGGGATTCAGGTTTGTTTATTTACAATAACATTTTTGTGTGTTTTATTTTTATGATTTTATTATACTCTATATTATTTGTGAATATTAATCACTTTTATTTATTTTATGATTATTTAATTATTTAGAGAGTAAAATATCTAATCAACATATTAAACCTGATTTTACGAAAACTACGTGTATAACCTCACCTTTTTTTATATTTTACAAATCCATGGTGAAATGTGAATATTCTAGATGATTGATATGTTATTGATTAAATGATATAACATGAATATATTTTTGAATTAACTTTCATGTGACATGAAATAGATTCCCAAGACAATTAACATTAAGATTCTATATTTTTTTTATATTCCGTGTTTTATAATGGTTTTATATTGTCATAAATTTTATTTTGGAGATACATATGGTTTTAATAATTTTTAATCCATGAAAATAATAAATATTTTCTATAATTACGATGATAAACCTGATAGAAAACACATGAATCATGTAAAATAAAATATGTTAATAGTTTTACTCTCAACTTGACTTTTTAATAGTTTAGCCTAAAAAAACTAATTATAATTCATATATATTATGGTGGAGGGAAATAAACTAATATGATTTCCCAGTGCATAGATTATCTCCAATGTGATTATTACCCATATATGTTGAGTGTTAATATTGATATCATATATATATATATATATATATTATCTCAAATGTCTAAGGTTTTGGATACAAAAATTAACAATATAGATATATCGTCCTAAAAACATTTATATTCAATAATTGCGAAATTTTGTAGTCAATGGCCTCCAATCATTACACATTCATTGAATGAACTTTTTTATAAATGATCAATATCTTAATTATGGAAAATAAATTTTTTAGTTGAATTTTTTAATTATTAATAGGTCAAAATATTTTTTTGTCACATTAGAGGAGAATATACTCCTAAGTGATAATTAATAATTAATATAATTAATTTTGTAGAGATTAAATTTATATCATGTGTATATATAAAGATGATATTCCATAATTAAATATTCCTATTAACTTTGATATTAGATACTGATAACTAATTCCATTGGATAATATAGTAGAATAGAGAATCCATTGAGACCTACACAATTATCACCAAATTAATAAGGGCGTATGATTTTTTATTTTTCATTAATCTAGAAAGAATATCTAATAGTTTTTATAATAGGTTAAATTATAATCTTTATAAGAACATGGTAATTAAAAATTTTAATAAATAAAATGAAAAATATTTTAGTGTAGTTTAGGAAAAAATTTAATGCTTGCATACTCTGAGTTCACATGGTCTCCACTATATGATTAACAATTTTAATAATCCATCTATGAAATCATAGGAAATGTTTCATAAATGTACTAATTTTTTATATTTAATATTCTAATAATATAAAGAAAATTATTTTTTCAGTTTTCTATATAAAAATGAATGGGGATTCAAATGAGGGAATTGTGAACATCGAGTTCATGACTGATTAAAATGATTAAATATATAACATGCAATAGGACCTAAAGAGATGTATAATTAAGAAGTGAAGGATTTATTAGATCCATATGAAAAATTTATATCCCTCAATTATAATGAGTTTGGAATCGTTTTCTTGAATTTAAAATAAAAATTGTTGATTGAAATGAATCAACACCAAAATCCCCAAGGAAATGTTTTGAGATTTCCACCCGAATAAGATGATTTAATGTAATATTAAAAAGTTTCAATGTATTAAATTTATAATTTCTCAATTTTATTTTATGAACATATTGAATGTTTTTTTACTCAATCATTTATATCAAGATAACTTGTAGTCTATATATACTCCTCACATCAAAAAAATTGTGAATTATATATGGTTACACATAATTATACATCAATTGATACCTTTAAAATATATGAGTTATATGTTCTGACAGTTTTAGGTGTTATACATATTAATAGATTACTTCTTCCTCTATTGGAATTTGATATTTTTTGGGAGATTTTTTGATCTGAAAATTCCTTGTAAATATATATTGTAATGATAATGTTGATAATATTTATCTATTAAATCTTCCATAAATAATATTAAGATATAATAAGGGTAATTTTATACACACTTTATCATAATTTTTTAAAATTGAACTTGTACTATAAATTCATAAGAATAGTTTCATCAGAAATATAATAGTGTAGAATGAATCAATGCATATAGAGGACACAAAGACTGTGTAATTGTTTGAAAATATCATCCAAAAAACATTACTCGATTATATTCAGATTGATAATTTGTGTTTCATTTTCAGAAAATACAAATATCTCCAAAAATATCAAAAAATTTGGATTTAATTGATTGAATTGAGAAAGGGGAGTTAATAAACAACTACATGATCTCATACACATGAGAATTATCCATTCTATTATTCCCCTTTAGGGTTCTGTTATTTATATTTTGAAAAATGATGAATCTAATAGACATTATATAGATTATTGAGAATTATGTGGAATAAAAATTATGAATAAGAATACGTTATAAATAAATGATAATAAATTTTACTATCTTCATGGTAAATTATAATTTTATAATATTAAATTATGATCTACTTATCATTTTCATAGTATTATAAAAGAAGGTATTCTTAATACAATCCTTCAAATATGGTGTTATATCGTTTAATATTTTGTAATTTCCATAGGTTTCATAAATCCCTTAAACATTCTTATGGAATTTATGAGTACTAATTATATGAATTACTTCGACAATTTTTTTGGTAAATATTGGTTATATTATTATTTAATTGGAAATTTCATAGGGACTTGATAACCATTCTAGGATTATTTTATATGTCGTAAGGAGTAATAATATTTATTCCATATTTCGTAGGAGTGAATTATTTCTAGATATGTTTAATTTTATGTCTATATAGTCACTAGTTAATTCATTTTAGATTACCCATTAAAGACAATGGTCATAAAATAATGTCCTCAAAATTCATCAATAATTGAGATAAAATATTATTTATTTTCCAAGGTATTATGTATGATTTTTGAATAATTTTCATTATTTTATATACCTATAACTTTTTTAAACATAAAAATGGTTAATTTTTACATGAAATATAGAAATCATGAAATTATTTCATGGGATCATTGTAATTTGGGTTACTAAATTGATATGAAAGATACACTTTGGGTGTGTGTGATTATTTTATTTATTATGATGATAGAAGGAAGGGTCGTAATTTTTGTAATTAAAATAAAATTATAATAAAGTGTATGTTTTCTAAATTGATGATTCAATAATTAAAATAACATAAAAATGAATTTTTATTTGTAATAAAATTATTTTCCTCTCCTATTTCATATCATTATCTACATATTTAAATGTATGATATATATATATACAATAAAATTATTAAATATAAATTAACAAAAATTTGTGAAATATGATTATTTGTAGAAGGATATTGTTATGGAATGATTGTTTTTACACCACCATTTTTAATCTGAGAATTGTGAATAAGGTAGTACATGCCTTCAGTTACAAATATTATTGAACTCTCACTAAAATATGTCTAATGTAAATGTTCAGGATCAATGGCCTTTGAATGATTAATTTTTAGAATAATAAAATATATAATGGAATCATATCTTCAAAAAATGGTTTCATATCCATTAAATAAATATAAAATCATGGTGTTTATTAAAAATATGATGATGTGTTCTGGAATATAATTACTACCCTAAAAATTGGGTTCTTTATAGAGCTAATCATTTCCAATGAGGGAGTGATTATATTTGGAAGAATTTTATCTTCTCCCTTTCTTATAATGATAATGAAGAATTAAAGGGTGATTTTTATATATAATCATACTCTATACATATTATGAGATTTAGGATTAACATGATTATTTAGAAGATCAAATTATGGAATATAATGGAGTGTGAAACTATAGAATAAAATTGATGATTATTTTCCCATCATGAAAAAACAATATAAATAATATCCAAATGGGTGATAAAAACATTTAAAATAATGTAATTCATGTTTGATAGTATCACATGGTATTTAATCATTACACTTATAGGGATATAAAATGTTGGTTTAATTTGATCAATTTAGAATATCAATATGCATCACAGTATTAATTGAATATTCATCACTTGAACTACTTTATATGATTTATACAATATATGTTGTAAAAAATCATGTTGAACCAAAATCTATTGTCTCTAAATGTGATATAAGTTTAATCTAAATCATATAATAGGGTCCACAATAGGTAATACATACATATCTATATCTATATATTTCATACCTCCCTTGATGAGTAAAAACTAATAATTTCTTATTCAGATATTAGGAGAAATTTTATGGACCTGATTACATGAATTCTATGGATCATGGGATCAACAGTTTTTGAGATTTATATCTTATAAAAGAATGTATACTGATTTTTATTATAATGAAACCTTATAAGGATCTATATGGGATGGAAATTAAAATTTTACCATCTTATGGTGATATTGGAGTGAAAAAATTTAACGAATCAATTTTAATTCAAGTGACCATAGTAACTATTATGGTTATATGACATATTATAGTATCTATTTTCATATAAAGATGTTTCATAGTTTCCCAACATCATGATTTAGTGTATTAATTTGGTGACCATATATTATTAAGGATATATCGGTATAAAGGAATCATGATATTTAGATGAAATTCATAATTACAGATTTATAATATACGTTCTTTTGAAATATGGAAGAGATTAAGTGCAGTGGATTATTGATTAATGTTATCACCAGCTCATTCCCAAATAAATTATGAAATACATATAAGTATAATAATGATTTATACGGAAGACCCATATCATTAATATCATTTTGTTAATTTACAACATAATCATTATTTAACAGAAAATTTCGAGTGATATAAAATTTATAAAAATTGGGATGATGTTATAAAAAATATAACCAATTTTTTTTTTAGTGGAACATGAATTGTGGGGATGAAACCCATGATATATTGGATGTAATGAAGATTAAATACCTAAATTTTACCACAAAAATTATGTCTGATTTAAATTGAAACGATGATATTTTATTCAGAGGGTATAATGTATCACACGATAAATATATATAAATATATATTTCATAAGAATTATTAATCAAATACAACTCAATTATATATATTTTCAATATACAATATTTCTACTCATGGGAAGTGAAAAAATATTATTTCATATAGAATGATAATATATCATGGCCTATAATCACTAAATATTATTATTTTTATATAATATAATGTACAAAATAAAAATAAAACATGAAATTCTATACTTATTATTGGATAAATACAAGTGTTATATGAGGGAATTAAATTGAATACTTTATTCGAAAAATGTTTCATTATATATGTCGTAGAAAATTTCTATTGAGTATTATAATCATTCAGAATCATGATTTTTTATAATATAGTTTTCTAAATATAATATTTATTTTTAGTTTATTTTATAAGTGTAATGACATGATTTAATCAAATAAAAAGGATAAATACTGGAATTAAATAATAGTAACATCATGTATATGACATATTTTTTAAAAATTTCAAGGAAGGGAACATCAATATGGTTTTCCATAGATCCATGGAAAGGTAAATATTAACAACTATGTTTTATGTGGAATTGTAAGTGAGATAATTTCATATTAATGGCAATAACAACATAAAAAATGTTTTATAAACAATTCCATTAATGTACCATCATGTCACATATTACTATTATGGAACATTTTGGAGTGTTATGTGTGATTTTAGGAGGTATTAATTTAGTAATAAATTTTAAAAATCTGAGTACTACATTTTTATATAATATTACATTATATTATATAAGATAAATATCATGTAATAAGAAAAATATGTTAATATTTATTTGTAATTATGATTCATGATATCAAAATAAATAATTCACATATTTTTTTTAGAAAAATGGTAAATATTGAAAAAAATATTGGAATTAAATAAAGAAAATTAAATATAAAATCATAAAATTTTATACATTACATAGTCAAAAAAATTGTGTTATGTTTTTAAAATAATAGTTTTTATTAATATGAAAACCCCATGTGCAAGAATGATAGATAACCTATCCAATATAAGTAATAATGAACCCACTATAGCCAGTGATCTCAGTTCATACAATAAAGTATACCCTAGATAAGAAGAACACCATCAACCAACACTGAATTCAAAAAAGTTATACAAAGAGACTACAATGAAATAACTAGTGATCCATTATAACAGGACCTCATCCTAGATGAGGAGCTTTATCATCAAGAAATGATCTAACTATGGTTTTCTAAAATTGGATTACAATATGAAATAATTAAATGTCTTCAACAACAACAATGTAGTCTAACTCAACACATAATCAATTAAAATTATGAATTTGAATTAATTTCTTATTATTTTTAATTGTAAAATTATCTAGGTTTGTGTATTCTCAATGCTCATGAATGAGAGTTAACAAAAGAAATTAATTTTTTTTATATTATAAATATATATAAATAAATATATTTATTTATAATTTTATACTTATATATATATATTTGTTGATATAAATATAATTTTATAATAATATTTACATATAAATATATAGATTAATAGATTAATAGAATTATATTTGTTTTATTATATGAATAAAAATATATTTAAATAATTTTAGATATCTTTATAGAAATATTATTTATAAAATTTAAAATATATTTATACATTGTATATATATAATTATATATATATTTAAAATAAATATTTTCAATTATATAAATATATTAATAAAAAAACATTGGTGTGTGAATATATATATATATATATATAGGCTATTACATGGTGATAACCACACCATAAGCCTGCATAAATGACTCTAGTTCAAATATGAGAAGGTAATAATCTTTGACTTAATGTAGTGGTATGTTACTAGGTAAAACATCCATTAATATGAATTACTTTTTTTGCGGTACTATTCACTCAAATGGGCTTTCGATTCATTTAATTAGGCTTCATGACCATCCATGTTTCTTTAGTACAGAAGGCCAACATGTTAAATATTGTAATAATTTTGGGCCACATGGCCTTTGGATCATAATGTAGAGCCTCTAGGCCTTCAAAAAGATGATATGTAGGTGAAATTGTTGACCATACATTACAAATTGGTGCATCATGAAAATAACACAACCATAGAAAAATGCAAGTGCTACTGAGTGGGTGGCCTCAAAAGATGAATGACTGTTCATATTCCTATCAAAAAGATTAATTTCATTAGGATGGAAGGGTGGATTACCATTTGAATAATTTCATAATAATACTAGAAATATTATATATAGAATCATGTTTTTGGTGCAATAGAGAAACACACATGAATTATTACATTAGTATCTTAAAGGAAGATTGGTTTATTATAACCTATCATCCAAGATTACTCCCACATCATGTGGTGGTATGGAGACGTATCTTATCCCATTGAATTATTACAACATGATATAATGATTTTTTTGTGGAATAAAAATCTTCCATAATTGGTAACACACTTGCAATGACTACGATAACGGGAGGGAGTTTCATGGGACTGATGACATGACTGATGTAGGATTCTCATAGAGGGTCATTGAGTCATCACCTTTGGGGTATTATAGGATAAATTCTTCTAATAATTTACTCCATGAAAGGTTAGTCCATGTGTTGGGATTTAAAATCCATGAGGCCTTCAGGATAATCAAATGAAGTAAAATTTGTGTAGTAGGTGTTGGTCAATCATTTTGGGTAGGGATCATGATTGTCCCATGAGAGTTTATAGGTATATGTTTTTCTATAAAACCATATAAAATTAATAAATATATATTTTTTATAAATATATTAAAAATTAATTTATTTCAATATTATTTTGTTTGGGAACCCCATAATCATGTTCTAGAATAGTTAATGTTTTGAAATATTCCACGATTATGAAAAAAACTAATATTTTTCACATTTTTATTTTTATTTTCATTCATTCAACATGAAAAAATCCATTTATTTGGATAGCCAAATAAATGGACCCGATGATATTTATTAAAATTAAAAAAAACATAAAATATGGGTAATATAGAGAATACAAGTTGACAAAGCCAATATAAATGTAAAAAATATATGACATCATTTAAAAACACCAACACCAATAATTGAAATTTATAGACATATATTTTTTATACCACCCATTTTTCCTTTCATATTATAGGTTTTGAACACGTTTTCCTTGATTATAGTGGAATTTTTATTTGGTGAACCATATAAAAGTATTAAATATTGGCTTTATCTCGATTTTTACCATTCATTGTGATAAATTCAACAATTTGGGTTTCTGGGTCCCCCAATTTGATGGATCCATTTCCAATGAAGGTGGGTCACCATTCAACTTTAATTAATATCATATTTCTAGCAAATGGTTGTTGTCCTCAGATCCCCTTACATGTTTTAATTATTATCATAAACATTCTCTATTGTGTAAGATTCATTAACTAGTCCCTAAATATCATTAATATCCATTTGAAAACTAGTTAGAGGTGAAGATAAAACCATATTGTTTATATATACATTCTCCACCTATAACTCATGTTAGTGACTATAATATTTTGGTGATGTATATATTTCTATCATATAAAAGGAGATGATATCTCACTCTCTGGAACCAAAGAAATAGAATAGTTTCCCCCAATATATCCAATACCTCAAATGCCACATGTTCCCACCTATACCCAATGGACTACCTCTAGAATCATTCCAGAATATGTGGGCACACATGTTTATAGGATTGAACCACCGATACCACTGTTATAATCATTGTTAATAAAAACATCAACCACTAGAACGAAACTAAATATTAAAAGTGAAATTTCCTTTTTGATTTAATTCAATGTATTATTTTATATAATCTATATAGAAAACATATTCAATCTATTTATTTTATTATATCCAATTACATTTAAATGACCATTTTTTCATTACTATTGATAATATAGCTATTGAATAGTGATAAATTGAATAGTATAAATATATGGTTTGAACAAATCCTTTTGACACTAACAAAGGAAGTGATTGCCTTAAGAACTAGGATCATTCCAAATGAATCCCATTAATCAGAGAATTTAAGGGAGAGTATTTTTGGATTTTCCCAAAATGGAGCCTAATTTTAGATCCAATAACTTAAGCATGAGGAAAATCATTTAGGGGAAAAGTTCATGCTCAACGAGATCACTGCCTGAACCATATTAATCGAACAACCCCTTGACATCTCTACCAACACACACCATACTCTTAAAGTGTATTATGGTGTTATAAAGATATATGTATTAACACCTTGGCGATATGATTATGTACATTATTTTTATATATATAATAATGGATATAATTTTATTTTATTATTATTTTTATATTACAAATTTTTTTTGGTTAATATTCAAATTGAATTAAGAAATATCCTCTAATGAAATAATAAATAATATTTAATTAAATATTATTATTAAATTAATTTTAATAAATATGGATGATCATATAATTTTTATGAGGCTAAATGTATATTTTATTACGATTTTAAAACTATTTTTTTCAAAACCCTTCAATTTTTAAAAAATGTCATTTTTTATATTAAAATTAAAAATTGAATTATTTAGAAAATTATTTGGATAAAATGAACATTATTTTTTAAATTATGATTTTATTATTATCCAAAAGATAGTTTTTCATGATTATTTAAGATTGTCGAATTTTTGGGTAAAATTTAAATACAATATAAATATGTAGTGTGTGTTATGACATCATAATGGACCAATAGTGATGTAATAAACACTATAAATGGTTTATTAGGCCAATTAGTTGACTTTAATTTAAAATAAGGTGATTTTATATAATTTTTCATTTTTTTATAATGCCTTACTGAATCCTCCAAAATGTATAAAATATTTTATGATTTTAAAATCATTTTCTTAATAAAGTTACTAAGATCCACATAATAATAGTTAATATTGTTATAACATCCAAAAATTTCCATATAAAACAATGTTTTCCAATTTTATTTGGTAAAAACAATGTTCTAAAACCATAAGATGGATTGCGGTTTTTAATATTTAATCATATAGATTTCAAAACCAATGTTTGTAAAATATTAAAGAATTCCCTCTCATTTTCTATATAAACTCTCCCATGATCCCAATTATCATCAGTAAAAATACTTATTAATGACTGTAATCTGTACTAACTTTTCTAGAATCCTTCCAAGGACCCCCCAACTATCAATAATACCCTCTTCAAGCTTTTGATGTCACAAACTCAAGAATTGCTTCCTTCTATTATCATTTTCATTCAAGTATCCTTATATTGTTACACAATTTTCATTGAATTTATAAATTATGGTATATGATTTCTCACCTCCCCCATACTATCTAGATTATATTTGAAAGATGATATATCACTTTATATCCCATTAATCTATCCCATGTACACCTATTAC
This sequence comes from Viscum album, assembly GCA_963277665.1. Taxonomy (NCBI): domain Eukaryota; kingdom Viridiplantae; phylum Streptophyta; class Magnoliopsida; order Santalales; family Viscaceae; genus Viscum; species Viscum album. Next base: position 767,424,373 of record OY728150.1, read on the forward strand.
CGTGCCAAAATTTCATAATAGTTATTCCATTTCTCATTTTTCTTCTTGTTTCATTATTATGTTAGGCCTTATATTTATAAATTCCTTATGTTGGAAAAATTATTTCCATGATCTCTTTCTATTTAATTTCATATATATATGATTATATACCTTTTTCACTCTCATCGACAATTTGTATGAATTTTTGTGTCAGACCATTAGGCTGCTGAAATTGCATCATGAATCTCGATTCCAAAAAAATTGTGTATTTTATACAATACCCATTACCTATAAATGGATTTAAATTTTATAAAGATATTAAATTTCATTTAGTACATAAATGTATTTATTCCACACTGTATTATCATGGAATTAATTATGATGATGATTGAATCCATGCTTTATGATCTATGTGGCACATGTATGAAAGATAATAAAATGAAAGTGATTGTTCTACTATAATTTTATAGAGCTCTAATTCTTTTAGTAATGTTATTTATCATGATAATACATGTTGGGATATTTGTTTACTTGATTCCATTATGGTACATTGTACACTATGATGTCTGGGTAGTTTATCCTTGAACTGTGATGTAATGTTTTGTGTTTTTGTAACATTTTCATGTTATGAGAATGATGATATACCATGCCATTATCTTCATGTTTATTTTATGCTCCATTTATAATATTTTTATCTAATATTTATTGTTTTCCTCATATTATTTAATGTTTATTATATTTTTGGTCTTTATATCTCACCCCTTTCTAACGTATTTCCTTAGGTAATCCCATGTATTGTTAAGAATTAAGGAATATTGTGGTCATTTAATAGATGTTTTCATTAATGATGTTGTATTTCATGTTTTATGATATATGTAATGTTCCCAATTTCTCCTGAATCTATAATTTTTAATATTTCATGTTATATTATGTGTGATTTTTTCCCTTAAATAATTTATGAATATTATAAAATGAATAGGGTTATTATAGTTTGTATAAAATGGAGGTTTAGTTATTATTTATTAGGATTAGAAAACACTAGTGAATCCATTGGGGGCAATACTATGTATAAAAAAACATCCATAAACCATCGTTAGTGTAGAGTAATTAGATTACCAAATGAATACATCCCTATCTATATACAAACAAGTGGATTTGGATCTAGCATAGATGTATCTAAGAGTAAAACCCAAAAACACCCCTTTTTGTTAAACTCAAAAAATAATTTTGGTCAGAAAATAAGCCTTGATAAAGTATGATATTGATAGTCACAGTGGATATAATTTGATAAATTCATAATCTTAGTACGGACCATTATTAAATGGAACAATAAAAATACCATAAGAACATATGTTAGGAAATAGCTAATGAATAACTTATATTGATGCCTATGAATTAATATATTACTAATATTAAGGTATTTAATAATTTATCTCTTTAATGTCATTGGAATCCCCATTATGTTTACAATGGTTTAAAAAAATTAAACAAAATATTCATTTTATTCAATTCAATGGCTGGTAATTGGAGGAATCGTGCTAAAAACCAATGTGAAGATCAGTGTAATGAATTCCCTAATGAGATGAACAATCCAATGGGAGTAGAAATAATAATATTTTTCATGATGATCTCTTATTTAAATGAATTTATGAATTTAAACCTAGATAAATAGGAAATGACAACCCCCCCCCCCAAGAAATTACAAGTCATAATAAAGAGCGTTATGAGACAAATTCCTCCTACATTCAATGTAACATATGATCCCTCGGTAACTGAACAATGGATCAACTCCATTGAGAAGATCTTCTCCATCATTCAATGAAACGAACAAGTGAATAATCTTCCAGATAATTTTCATATAGAGGGTAAATCTGATCAATGGTGGACATAGATATAAAATAAAAAGTATGAGAAAGAGATCGAGTCAATGTGATAGAAGGATTTCTGGAAAATGTTTTTCGATAAATACCTTCTATGCACCCTCCATCATAACATAGAAATGTAATTACATACCTTCCGGAAAAGACATGATGAATCCAATTGAGCGTATGAGGAAAAATCATACAAATATTTCATGATATGCCTCACGATTTTTTGTTACCGCCCAAATGCCTGGCAGACCACTTCTCTGGTGGGATAAAATCTACCATATGGAAATCCCTATAGATCTGTGACATAGATAGCAATGAGAAAATTATATGTTGTTCCCTCCTAGTCAAAATGGAGATAAGATAATCTTAGTTGTATCATGGGGATAATAAGAGTATGGTGGAGACAAATTTGGGTAGACTAATAGAGAGATCTAATGGTGCCATGGAATTTCAACACCCAAATAGCCAACAGTAATGAAATAAGTACCATTGAAATTTACTGAAGGGGATTAGAAAACGATTTAGCTAATGTAAGGAAGGGAACCTAGATAGATATTACTATCATGAAAAACCTACTACTATGAAAAAGGAATGAAATGCTATGATAAACTTTCAGCGAATTGATTATTTCAAAAAATACAAGGAACAGTGTCATTACACAAACAAAGGAACTATGAGATTGGTTTTCCATGGAAAACAACAACCACCATGGTAGCAAGGGTGAGTTATTTCCATCACTACTTCCGAAGTTAATATTGACTATGAATTGGTGATAGGTACACTAGTTATTAACACATGAATAGAGAGTGTAATTTTTTATTCTGGTTGTACTCATTATTTTGTATCACAAAATTTTATTAGAAAAATCCAATCACCACAAAAAATAATTTACGTAGAGATGTCAGTGAGAATTGAAAATGGGGAAATTATAGCATCCTATATATATATCTCCCCCTATCACAATTTTTGTATTGATATTACTGATAAACTATATCATGTTTCACTTGGTGGAATTGGAGGCAATTATTTTCATTGATTATATTTCCTTATATAGATCCAACATAGATCAATGTGAGAGGTAAATCATTCTCCATATGTAAAATCAACCCCTGATTCTATTCAAGTTTAAGGATAATGATGAATTTTATTTTTTTACTATATCCCCAAGAATGTGTATCGCCTATATATGAGCATGTGTATCTTTCTCAAATGATTATGTCCAATAATGGAACCATAATTTAGGACATCACTATTGCGAGTGAATTAATAAATGTGTTTCAAGAGAAATTTCATGGTCTTCCTCCTAGAAGAGATGTTGAGTTTTAGATTTATCTTCTACATGGGGTGTATACAATATCACAGACTCGATATCGGATGGATATTGTGAAACATGACGATATAATGAGAAACTATAGGAGAATATGGATTAATTGTTTATACAAAAAAGTACATCACCCAGGTGTGCACCTGTCCTCTTCATCAAGAAGAAGGATAGGTCAATGTGAATTTTCATTGATTATCGTGTCCTCAAAAAAAATACTATAAAAAAACTATCATATTACATGAAATGAAGGCTTGTTTGATCCGCTAAATGGAGCAGAATACTTCTCTAAGGTGCATCTACAAACAAGATATTACCATTTATGTGTGAAGAAGGATGATAACCCCCGTGAATTTTTTTCTTATAGGGTATGTGCATTTTGAGTTCAGATTGATGGAATTATGACTCACAAATTCTTCAATAATCATAACAGAATAGATGAATAGAGTGTTTAGAGATTACCAAATAATTTTTTTGGTATTATTTTATATAATATTTTTATATAATTCAAAAGTAAGATGGGGAATGAGGAATATTTTTTTATAGTTTTAAAGACCATACAAAAGGGAAAGATTTATGATAAGAATATAAAATGTGTGTTTTGTTTTAAAAAAGTCTCTTTATTTATGTATATCGTATCAAGTAATGGTATATCTATGGACCCTTCAAGGATTGAGACTATTGAAGGAAAGTCGAGGCCAAAACTTGTAATATATATGTAGTTTCATTGGATTGGCATTGCATTCACATTGATTTGTGTGAAATTTCCATATTTGCCAAACCCTCTAAACAAGGTAACTCGGAAGGAAGTCAAGTTTTCATGGAATTATGAATTCAAAGAGAGCATTAAAGAGTTCAAATGGAAGATTATCAGTGTTCCAGTTAACACACTACCCACATGTGGGGACAATATCATGATATTTAGTGCTTCCTCAAATATGGTTTAGGGATGTGTGTTGATGAAATATGAAAAATTCCTTATTTATGCTTCAAGGAATTTTATTTTTCATGAGTAGAAATATCCAAAACATGATCTGGAGTTGTCTACAGTTATCATCACATTAAAAATTGGGAATCATTACCTATTTAAGGAGAACTATGAAATACATACCGATTATAGAAGCCTCAAGTATTTATTCACAACTAATGAGTTGAATATGAACCAAAAAAGATGATTATATATTTTCAAAGGAAATGACTACCCAGTTCAATACAAACTATGTAACTTGAATAATGTTTGAGAATCTCTATGTATAAAGGATACAACAACTCTTCCATTGTTGAGAATTGAGATGGATCTGATCTTCTTTGACTGGAAGAGGATGTATATTGGAATGATATATGATGAAACATCAACAATAATTTCACAAATTAATTCTAAACAATCTCTTATGGGGAGGTTAATGAATTTTTAAATAGATGATGTAGTAATTCAAAGGAAAGTGGAAAATATAATAAAAGGGAATTCCTCTACGTTCAATTTAAATAAATAAGGTGTTTTATTATTAGGTCCAGAATATGTGTACTATCATATCTTGTGTTAAAGAAAGAGCACATTTATGATGCACATAGATCAACCCTCTTTACCAACCATGTAATCAAAAATATTTATCGAGATCTCCAGGAACACTATTTGTGGGATAATATGAGGACAAAGATCATAGAATATACATCAGGATATCTTGAATGTAAATAAGTTATCATGGAATGGAAAAAAATATAAGGGGATGATTCAACAATTACCCACACCTATATGGAAATGGGAATATATCAACATGTACTTTTTCACTAGGATTCTTATGTTATCCAGAAGAAACAATGATATATTGGTTATGGTATATTTTCTTAGAAAGATTGCATAATTAAATTTGATTTGAGTGGATTTATTATTAGATCAACATGCATGGATATACATTAGAGAAGTGGTGAGGATGCATGGTGTATCAGTATATATTATATCTGATTGAGATCTACGATTCATATCTATGTTCTAGAAGAGTCTCCAAAATGCTCTAAATACTGATTTAATATTCATCATGGCCTACCACCCTAAATCTAATGGACTATATGAGATGGCTATCCAGACACTATAGGACATGTTGAGAGCTTGCTTCATCAACCTTAAAAAAGGATGGGATCAACATCTTACTCTAGTGGTGGTCTCTTAAAATAACGGTTTCCAATCCGGCATCATAATGTCTCCCTATGAAGCCCTTTACAGGAAGAGGTGAAGAATGCATGCATGCTATGATGAAGTTGATGAAAAAACCACTAGGTCCCGAATTGGTCAATGGAATGGTGGAGAAGGTTAATATCATTCAGCATCACATAAAGGATGCCCAGAGTCTATAGGAAATCTATGCTGATAATCACCTCAAAAATATAGATTTTGATGTCGGAGACATGGTATTTTTCTTCATCACTCCATAGAAGAGAGTAATGATTTTTTTATTAAGGTAATGATTATTCCAACATACATCGTCACTTTTGAGAACATTGATTGCATTGGAGCGGTCGCCTACCAACTAACATTCCTCCTAACCTATGTCAATTAAATGATGAATTCCATGTATACCTCTTGAGAAATTGCATACCAAACCCCTCTCATATACTCAATGAAGAGGTCGTGCCATTATAAAATGATATGTCTTATAAAGAAAATACAATAAAGACCATAGATCATTGAGGCTACATTCTATAGAAATAGAAAATGATCCTAGTCAATGATTTGTGGAGGAACTATAAGTTTGGAGATGCCACATGGGAACCAGAGGTGGAAATTAAACATGGTTACCCTCGTATGTTTTAATGTGGGAAATGAAAATTTTGAGGAAAAAATATCTTAAGGGGGAAGATTGTATCGAATCGAAATATTATATGTTAATTTTTTCTATTGATTTAATTAAATGTAATATTTTGTAAAATGTATTTAGAAAACAAAGTCACACCATTTTCTTTATTTTATACAATTTTATTTAAATGAGAATTAAGTATCATTACTATTGATAATATATCTGTTGAAAAGTGATCACATGACTTGTATAAATATAGGGTTTTAACATATCTTTCAACATAGAAAAAGGAGGTGATGAACTCAACCAGTAGGATCATTCCCTATGAAGCCCATTTTATCATAAATTCAAAGGTTGATGGAATTTCTGGGGTTTTCCCAAGGCCTATCCCAATATGAGATCGAACAACATAAGAATGAGCGAAACATTTTGTTCGAAAATTTCAAACTCATTGAGATCTCAACCTAAACCATATTCATTGAACGAACCTATGAGATCCCCACAATCACATACATTACTCTTTGGGTGTATGATGGTGTGACAAAGGGATATGTATAAAGATTCTATAATTATGATTATAAAGATTATTTTTGTATAAAATATTGAATATAATTTTAATTTATTATTATTTTAAATAGGAAATAATATTTTTTGATAATATTCAATATCAATTAATAAAATCTATTTTGATGAATTATAAAATAATATTTTATTAAAATATTATTATCAAATTACTTTTATTCAATATATACAATCTTTTAATTTCAATGTTGAAAAATGTAATTTCTATTAATTATTAAAAAATATTATTCTCAATACCATTCAAATTTAAATAATGTTAGTTACTATTTTAAAAGTGGAAGTTGAAATATTTATAAATTATTTTGGTTAAAATGAATATTATTTTTGGAATCCAGACATTTACATTATCCATTTTGTAAAATTTTCACAATAATTTGAGACATTAAATTTTTTTGTGAAAATTAATAACCATATTAATATGTAGTGTGTTTTATTACATTTGGATAGCCCAAAATTGATGTAATAAACACTATAAAAAGGATATTCACGAAAATATAAGTTTTAAATTAAAAATAATTAGATTTATTTATTTATTTATATTATAAATCCTCAGTGAATCCTCCAAAATGTATAATATATATACTGATTTAGAGGTCATTTCTTTAATAATGTTACTCACCTACATATTAACAAGGATAATATTTAAATATCATCATTCCCGGGCAATAAAATACTATTTTTTCCACTCTTATATATCAAAAACCATGGGAAGGTTTTTGTATTTGAATATTTCATTATATAGATTCTAAAACCAATGTTTGTACAATATTAAAGGATTTCCTTCTCATTTACTATATAATCCCACCCATGCTCTCACTTTTCATTACTGATGATACTTATATCATGTCCTTATCTATCATCCTATCTCTAAAATCATTTCAGTGCACTGCAAGCTCCTATGAAGCCCCACTTCAAGATTTTGAAGTCACACACTCATGTTAGGGGTCCTTCTATTCTCATTTTATTGTATTTTTCTATCATGGTTACACCCTTTTATTTTAATTTGATATTTATGGGGTATGTTTTTAAAACACTCCCATATTTACACTATTATGATTTAATAATGAATGAACCATTTCTCTCTCATTTATCCCTCCCTCGTACAATGGTTATCATGTTGAAATTTTACTAGAGTTATTACATTTATTCTATTTCTTCATGTTTCATTATTCTGTTATGAAATATATTTAAAAATTCATAATGTTGGGACATGTAATTATATGACCCTCATACTCTATATTTCATGTATAAATGATGATATACCTCTCTATCTCTCATAAATCCTTTTTATGAATTTTTATGTCACGCCGTCACGATACTGAAATTGCACTGTGAATCCCTATTCCAAAAAACTTGTGTAGTTATACAATACCCATTCCCTATCATGGTAGTTAAATTTTATACAAATATACATTTTTACTGGGTCCATACATACATGTATTCCACAAGCCTTTATTGTCAAATGAATTATGGGGATGAATGAAACCATGCTTTAGGATCTATGTAGAATACTTAAGAATGATAATGAAATGAAAGTGATGGGTGTACCCAATATTATATAGCACTCCATCACATTGGGTAATGTTTTGAACCATGATATGACATGTTGGAATAGGATTTTACCTGATTCCTTGATGGGAATTTTTTCACTGTAATGACTTCTTAGTTTATTCATGACATATTATTCAATGTTTTATGTTGTTTCCTTGTATTCATGTTTTGGTTATCATGATATGTCATGATTTTATGTTCTTGTTTCATTATACACCATTGATATTACTATTGTCGAAAATATATTGTATTCCTCACGCTATTCCATGATTATTCCCATACATAGTTTTATATCACACCCATTTCTTATGTTCCACAAAAGATCACATTCAATGTTAAGTACGAATGAATGTTGTGGTTATATAATATATGGTTTCAATAATTATGTTGTATTTCATGTTTTTTGTTATATATTGTTGTTAATTTACAAAGAAACTATAAATCTTAATATTTTGGGTTTTATTAAGTGTAATATTATTTCATTAAATAAAGTATTAGTTTAATAAAAATAATATGGTTGTTGTATCCACCACCACTATATTATATAGAAAATGATATTGTTTATTTATAGTAACTTCCTTTTTATATTTCTCAATTTTTTCACTTATACTATCTTCCCCCTTTTTGATGTATTGGTGGTCAACCTTGATTCATCATCTGAATCTGAGTAAATACTTGTGTCACTATGTGTAATTTATTTATGATTAACATCAACAAAGTCAACCTAAAAGATTTTAATATTTGTAGTGGGATAAACATTTAAAATATTTTTATGATATATCTCTTATGTGAGATTCATGAGAGAGAAGAAGACAAATTTACCTAACTAGAACCCTATTTCATTTATTATGTATTTTTCTTATATACTGAATAATAATGATCAAAATTCAATTTCACCCATTATCATTCCTTCTAATCTTTATACCAATATTTTAATGAATTTTTAGTCTGTAGATCCTCATCAAGATTCGTCAACACATTCTATATAGGTTTTTGTTTATGTGAAGGTATTCTCCATTAAATTAAAAAATATATTTCGTAATCATCTCAATTTTAATTTTACATTATTTTTAAATTAATAATATTGCATGTTGTAGTTACAGCACAAATTTACCTAGTCTACCTAATTTTTCCATGAACAAAAGAGTGGTGTGTGATTCTTGAAACTGATAATGTTCCAACATTTCTATACATGAAATGTGATGGAGAATCTTCTGAAATATTTTTAAATGATATCCATTCCTCTAAAAATTCATCCCTTTTTTGAAACTAGGATTTTTTTACAGTTTAACACTAAGAATAATCTATCCTGGTAATGGAATATGGAATCTTCTTAATATGCATATTGAATATTTTATTCTATATCACATGTATATATTTATAGTAGATAAAATATAATATATTCCATTATAATTAAACATATAAATTTCCAAAGAAACAAAAATTCTTATAGAATATATTTATCTTTATAAATTCAATCATTGGTTTTAAATGGTTTTCATTAGCCTCTTGAATAATATTTTCATCATGTGGATTTCATAAATCATTTTGAATTATAAAATGATAAATGTTACCATGAATTTATATTTAAATAACATTATAATGTTTTTTTGGAAGATCTATAAAATAATCAATATCCAAGATAATTTTTGGATTCTAGAAATACGAACTATGATCATTAATTCAAATCCATATATAAATGATTGAGGATTTAACCATGTCATAATTGATAAACGGGTATGAGTCAGGTAGACTATTTAAGCTTGGCTTGAGTAATATAATACCAATTCCCGATCCATCAATATTTTATCTTATTATAAGAATATAATATAGAAAAAATTGATAAAAATTGATATGGTCCTCTAACCTTAAAATACATTGTATGATAGTGAAAACTCTTTTAATCCCCAATATTAAGAGGATTATCCCTCTATGAATAAATTATATTGGAAATTAATGTGAATATACACCCATAATATTTCTTGGAATGAATATTTTCATCAATTTACATAATCATTAGAGTTCCTATATTAATAACATATTTCCATGGAATGTAAATAACCCACTAATATCCGAGAAACGTTTATTATTTCCATATTTTTTAGAAATATAAGAATAATATTCATTCATATTGTTTTGGGGGGACAACAATATGCGTATAAAATTGTCTATGGAAAATGGTGATTCTTATAAGCAAAAATATTTATCTTCTCAAACCCACTAAATCGTTCATAATTTCAGATTGCATGACCTCGATCTAATAATTTTAACCATTAATGACCTGTATTAGATTGATGAAATCCTCATCTATATTGATGTAAGTATTAATAAATTTATATATATATATATATTTAAAAATAGTTTAATAATTGTAAATATTTATTTATATGTATTTATAAAAACATTTTCAATTTTATTATAAAATATATAATATATATATATATAAATTTACTAAATATAAATTCATATATATATATATATTATAAATTTTGATATATTAAATAAATAAATATAAAAATTATATTTAATATATTTATAATTATATATAATTTTTTTTAAATATAATAAAATCATTTTAAATCTGTATTTAGAAATATATTTTTATGATTATATATATATTTTTACACTGTTTAATTTATTATAATACATCTTTTAAATGGTATTGATAAATAATCCTTACCTAACATAGAGTATAATATCCTGACACCCACTATTAGGTAGTTACATTCCATTTTTTTATCACGTTTTTTAGTTCTTTTCTCATGTTGTCTCAGGTGAGTTCTAGAATTTTATATGGAATCGAGTCATGTTCCCATTTTGCACATGGGTTGAGAAAATAGTGTGAGACATCATTGAAAATTTTCTCATTATATTTGAGTTCTAAAGTGTGGTACATGGTTAGGTTAACCATTTGAACATACCATGAGACTTACCACTCATATTATGAGGTTTGACAATGTGGCATCATGCATGGTTAGTGAAATATTATCAAACCATCTAGGAAAACCCTGCTTCTCTTCTGGTATCATAGATGGGGGTACATTAATGGAATTTTTGTTTTTAAACAATGCTACAATACCATATGATGTATATGAACTAATAATATGTTTTGTTTTTATAAATGAAACACATGGGATTACCCTTTTTCTCTTCAAGTTGTTTAAGATATTAATCATGGGAACTCCCCACTGTTATTTTGTGGGTTCATTACCTCTGGGAGAATTTTTTTTATATATCATAGTTTTTTAGATATAAATAATCAATGGTATATTCCAAATTGTTTAAATATTTGTTGATAGTCTATAAAATCTATTCGTATCTTAAATGGAATCATATATTATGGAATTTTATTATTGATAGGCAGATTGTGTCATGATCTAATTATATTTTATATAGATCGATAGTTTATTTAGGATTTGTTACTATGATATTCATTGGCCATTGTGTTGTCATTTTAAATTGTTGAGGTATAAGTTCCCCTATCTATCCCCCTTATTCTTCTAGAGATGGTAAACTAGACATTATTATTAAATAATTGTTATTATAAGATCCATCATAGATATTTATATCCCTTTAACTAGTTTTGGATCACTTTTTACTGTTGATTATAATTGAAGGACCCTCTGACACCCTGAGAGGGGAGGGGAGAATCAGGGTGTCAGCTTTTATCTGATAGTGATGAATCTTTTTCTCACATCGGTACGAACATGTTAAAACTATCTAATAGTAATTTATAGTAAATTAAACATTCAAATATAAAGAGATAACACAACAATTTTAGTTGGTTGAAAACTATGTGGTAGTCTAAGAAGTATATGTTGAATGTATGTCTGTCATACTTAAATCCTATAATCTTCACAAGATGTAGAATACATAAGTTCGTAAATAATTACATTGTTCCTGACAAACTTCCTTTATAAGATTTTAGGGATAGCTCATTGCATCCCTCTGGACACTTCCGTTGACTCCCCCATGATCACTTCATTGGGTGAAGTCTAACTTAGTTTTTTTACATGATTATTCTCTCAATAGATTGGAATTATAATCATTTTCCATGTCTAGAATGAGACTCTTCTTGTACCAATGTCTTGAGTTAATTCTATTTTAAATCCTTATTTACATAAAAAAAATTATACCCAAAACCACCATTTGTGATTCTCCTTCACGAAGCTCATTACCATTGTGCAACATGATACCTTTGTGTAGCTCTATAAGAAAATGAGGAATACTAATTCATTTTGAATCACTAATTACATAAAAAATTTCATTATACATGTATTAATTAGTATATTCATGATTCTAAATCTTGTATAGAAACCTAGATTTTGTGGAGGTCTCGTTCCTTTTCAAAATCCGAGAAATTTTGGATTCACACTGAATTTTTTTTTTAAAAAAAATCAGTTGCCATATAATTATTTTCCAGTTTTTTCAATGCACCACCACCTACAATACATATATTATATGATTCAAAAACATCATTATAGTGATCATCCATTTTCAATTTTCCAATGATATTTGATGTTTCCCTAAGATTTATGTCAAAACATCATGCACTCGTGATACTTTAATTATCATAATTGTAGATAAAACTATCAATATTCTTGATGCACCACATATTCATAAATATCATCCAAGTATTCATGAAACCCAATCCTCTACCATTTCCATGAAGGTATTCTTCCATAAATAAACTTGTCTTCATGTTAACCTCTTCCTCCATATTTTTGAACCCAAACGTTTAAAAATGTCTAGGAAACGATGCCACCTTCAATAATATATCCATATTGTACTTTGAGCTATTTTTCCTAGAATAATATATGATATTATATTTGAGTATTGAAGAAAAACTAACACTAAAATCCATATTCAGAAAAAATATATATAGTTCTATCAATATCCCCCTTTTTATTTTTTATTAATCTGTAGACAAATTCAATACATCACCAGTCAGTATTAGTATTTGCAATAGTCATTTAAGAAGCTGAAGAGCCCTGATTAACTAATGAAACCTCACACTTTATATATTTCCTAATATAACTTAATTATCATTTGACATTATCCCCTATGTAAAATTTAATTTATTTAATCTCCCTCATTGGCAATAATCCCAATGATTTTTATTATGACTGTAGATACCTTAACATACTCCACTTGTATATTATCTCCTCCATAAATATACATTTCATCTATATATAGATTAAAATAGTTAAAATAAAAGGGTATTTGGAATATTTTTAACATCCTCAAACATGAGGTGGTCATTAAATACTAAGGATTATCCTATGTTTCTCGAACACATGTGTTGCTAGTGGCTTTGATAGAATATAATCCACTAGGTCAACACTGCCAACATAATCCATTATAAACAATCCTTGTTAACCTTTTTTACTTGATAAATTGACATCTTATATACATGTATTTTATACAATAATTCTAGAAATTGTAATTTAAATTAAAAATTACACTCTCATTAGCACAAGGAATTACCACTCGTGGTTTCACCTTTTTATAAATATCAGTTTGTTTTCCTTCATGCACAATAACATAGTTTAATCCTTTTTAAATAGATATAATCTACATCATTAGTACTAAGATAACACTTTCTCATTTCTTTCTCAACCATCCCACACATTTTTTCCTAATAATGAATGCAACACAACTTTTAAAATTTAAATGAACCATATTTCTAGCCTAGTTATCATAAATAAAATGTCGATTGTTCAATATTATTTCATGTAGTAATGTATAATACTTAATTATGAGTTACATTAATGTACATTGTGATTATTTTAACTACGTCAATATTAACTTCTGTTAGATTATATTTAGATCGATTCATTAATCTTATTTCAAAGACAATATCTGGACCTGTTGTAGTTAAGTACAATAAGCTTATTATGATTCGTCTATACATTGTGTGATAGAAAATAGTTTCATCCTCATGAATTCCATGTTTTTTACAATGGTAATTGGATGCCACATCAGTTTGGAGTCATGAATGTTGAATTCATTCAACGTGTAGTATTTACTTTGAATCACATGAATCCTTATGATGTATGTGTGTTCACCAATCATAGACATTTAAAATTCAGATTTCATGCAATTCAGATATTCATTCACTGATCCCTATCATATTTAACTAAATATAATGTCATCTACGTAAACCAGTACGATGAACAAATATTTTTCAACAATTCAACACATAAATATTATGATCCACTTTTTTTAAAATGTTATCATCATTATATAAGAATATAGATCCAGAATACCAGACTCATGGCGCTTACTTCTATCCATAGAGTTCCATCCTTAAAATTAAAATATTCATTTCAATATTACTATGTAAAAAACCATTGATTGTTCAATGTATACTTATTCATCGATAAAACCATTTAATATATCTTTTTTGACATCCTTTTGATATAATTTTTATTGTTTTTAATTTTCAAGGAAAGAAAAACATCTGATTGACTCCAGTCTAGCCACTACAGTAATAATTTCTTCAACATCAATACCTTAAATATTTTAATATCATTTTCACACCAATCACACCTTATTTTCGATCACATTATGATTCTTTTCAAATTTATTCATTAAATGATACTTTTTAACAATAACATTGTGATATATGGGTATCTTAACATGATGTCATACGCTAAATGTTTTTCGATCATACCGAAATGAAATAATATTCACTGAATATTGAATACATACATTTAGACATAGTAACTTTGGGATATGATTAATATGTTTATAGTTTATAGGGATAACACACTACATCCCTTGGAAAACATCTATAGAATCCCCCTAGGTGATTTCTTTGAGAGTAATCCAACTCATTTTATCAATATGATGGTCACATCATGTAGTGTCATTAATGATTGGTCTGTAATTAGCACAAGAATATTATTTCACTGAATACTAGAGTTGATTATCATTACAATCCATACTTATAGAAAATATTATATTCAAAACATCCTTCCACAAATATCATTCATGAATCTCACTATGTATTCAAAAAACTGTACCCTTGCGAAGCATATTGAGTCAACATGGAATTCCTATTACTCATGAAACACCCATTAATCAAATGAATTGGCTTTAGTGAAAAATTATGTAGACTTTTCATGATGCTCAATCTCACATGGAAACCCAAATTTGTAGAGATCACTGATTCAACATTGAATTCCAAATAATTTTAAATAACCCATTACTAAAATAATTGTAAATGAGTCATGACATAAGTATTATCTTTGTGATGCTCAATCTCTAATAGAGACCTCGATTCATGGTGATCCATTTTTATAATGAAATCATATCAATTATATATTTCTCTAAATTTTTCATGCAAAATGATGTGCAGGATAGAATTATATTTTTAGTCTCAACCATTTGTGATGTAACATAATCATTAAATTATTTTTTTATATCTTTCAAAAAATATTTTTATTGGTCCACTGTTCTTGAATATCCATTGATATTTTATGTTGTCGTGAATCATTCTTCCAAAAATTAACAAAAACATAATTATCTAATTTTTATAATCACAGATAAGACAATCAATATTTGTGAGGCTCCACATCATTATTAATGTCATCCATATATTCATAAATCAAAATACATTGACATTTTTATGAAGAGATTTTACAAAAAAAAACTGTCACGATGCTTGCTTCTTCCTCAATAATTTTGACACCATAATTATTTCAAAACACTAAAAAACAGTCCCACCTTCAATACTATAGGCAAACATTACCATATTTTCCATTTCCTTACAACTTCCCTAATTTTCCATGTGATCATTAAAAAAACAAACCATACTTCATTTCGAGAAAAGAGTTGCATTGTTCCAACAATAATAGAATTCAGGTAGCTGTTTTTATAATTAAATTTCTATCAATTTAAAATATTGTTTCTTCTTCAATTTTAATTTTTTTTAAATTTCTTTTTCCAATAATGGTTATTGTCCGTTGATAATTTTTTTTTAAAAAGGCATTGTGTTTGTTGAACCACTATGATTATGAATTTTCAGGTAAGTTGATGATTTCAAAAAAATGGATTTCAGATTTACCAATGATTTGATCAACATACTTTTATGATGATTCCTTAATAAAATATTCTTAGAAAAGATTTATATTTTAAAATAAAATTAGTTTTCTCTTTAAAAAGAATGAGTTTTGATGAAATTAATTTTTTTTGGGTTTTTGAAAATAAATGAAATGTTTTTAAAATACACCATGGAGATGCATTTAAAATATTAATTGAAATGACCAATATCTCCATGTGTAATTAAATTCCATGAATCAAATGAGATAATGGGTATATTTTATGGAATAACTCTAAAATGACATATATTATCTTTACATGGAAACATATTTATAATAAAAACACTAATAATACTATTTCAATTATATATTGTTCATTCTTTATGTTGTTCTCATTTTCCAACAAGTTATATGATCAGGGTATGTATGTACACCGGGAGATATATTTCCAAGAGGTGAGTAACAATCCCTATACTAACCAAACCTTGGGAATCATAACCATATTGTTATTGTCGTAAAAAAATTATACATGTTAAAAGTTTGTCAAAATAATTATTCGTCCCTATTTAGATAGAAATTAATATTCATGATAGTATTGATAAAGATGGTTATAAATTCATATTTTGATATAAATTATTAATATTTATTATTATATTAAAATAATTATATATATTTTATTATATACATTGAGTTGATTTTTAAATAATATTTTGGCAATATACTTAGAAATGATTTTCATTCAGAGTAATAAATATACATGAGGATATTTTGTTTATTAAATATGTTTTTATTATAGAATACATGGTGTGATACAACTATGATATGTTTCTCACACCCTATTATTACCATTGAGAATTTATATACTTTCTTATTCCTGGTCAATGAAAATTGAAGATTCTACTCAGTGATGGTTGTTGTTCATGGTAGTGGGGCCTTGATAGTTGGATGTAATGGTTGTAACATGTGAACAATTATTATAATGTCATCTTAAGATGTTTACATGAAGGTTTTATGTGATTAATATTGTGAATTAAAATTTTTACAGTCTGAATCTATATTCATTTCTCTTGATAGGGGTCTGATATGTTGAATTCTTATTGACTCTTATTCACTTATTTTCATAATGGGTAATTCTCATGGTTAGATAACCCCCCATGATTTATTTTTATTCCGATGCAACCGATTATAGCTCAAGGGGTTAGGAAACACCCTTCAAGGCATATTATGATTAATGGGGTTGAAATATTCAATGGTAATCTAGTTTAGTTTAGAAAACTCAAATTAATTGAGTATAAGTATCTTATTGAATGTTGTTAATCAATTTGAGATGTTCTGGTTTTCAGGATATAGAATATTTTAGGATTATTTGTAGGTAATGAGTGATATTGTTACTAGATATCATTTTTACGATCTATAATATTACATGGGATGTCATGAAAATATTTCATAGATTATTTTTTCAATGTAATTCTATAGTTTTCTATAACATTGTTCTACGATTTGTGTTCCTAATTTTTTATTTTAATCAAAAAATATGTTCTTCATGTTTCTCCAGAATGATAATTCCTTCTTATGGATTCTTTTTGGCTTGTATTATTCCCCCCATTAAGATGATTGATTTTATTTTATGATGGAATTGATGATGACCCACTATAATTGAACCCTCAATTTGATTATATCCTTATAGATGATATTGTGTGTTCTTTCAACTAGATGGCCCATAGAGTTACACCTACTCCCATATTGGTTGTAGAGGTTTTATATTGAATTAAGGATAACATAGATGATTTCCATAATATTATTTAGTAGAAACCAACTTCTTTCTATTGTAGTAATTATCTACATGAAGTAGTAGATCAGCTGATAAATATTTACAATCATATAGAGTTTTTGGAGATGTTGAACTATATTAATGTAATGTGTGTTGTCTCCTAGATTGATGGGACTAGATTAAAATGGTGGGATTATTAACTATGGAAAATATGAATGAATTAATAGTTTTTTAAAAAATTAATATTATATTCATGGTGAATTTATATAACGAATCAATGGTATTTATAAATTACCTGAAATTATTCTATCATTATCAAGGGGACTGGATTGTGACAAAGTATGTCAATAGTTTTTCTAGTCATATTTAGATCATGAATATGTTAATTTGAAATGAGAGGTTGTTGGCCAAGAGCATTAAAAAAGGTATTCAATCAGATATCTAATATCATGTCATCAATTCAGTCATACCTCATATAGTTATGTTCTGGATATATCATTGATTGAAGAACATTACCTGGATTGTATGATATCCTTCATTTGAGTTTCTTCTAATCAATGTTGTTGTTTCGAATGTCCCATTAAATTCATGAGATATAAAAATACGTATAATTGTTGAAATATTAAAAGTTTTTCTTAATAGTATAATTCACAAATATCATCCATTGTTTCCTGTAATGGAAACTAAATTATTATTAATGAGACATGGTTGAGAAATGTGAGCATGTTTGGACGGACGCATTGAACATTTGTAAATCATATGGATGTCAATGTCACATTTATAAGATTTTCTATTATTTATTACTCTACATAGTGGTAAGGTCTCATAAATGCATTGAGGATATTACACAGTTTCTAATTATCCAATAACAACATGTTCTATCAATAAGAATCAAAAAAAGATGTTTTCTCACATAATGGTCATGTATCTAGTTGGTACAAATAAGGGTTTTGTGACAATGAGATATTCTATTACAATTATTTAATTTTTAGTTAAAAAATTATTTTTATATTTAATCCCGTAAATATTTCCTATCAACCTATATTAACGAGATTTTGAATCCTTTTTTAGATATCATACATTTTGGGATAAAAATTCCATCACCTCTTATGATGAGGAGACTATAGTCTCTCTCTTTACCCTATTTTACATTATATTAAATAGAAATAAATATTTTCAACGATATAATTTTATAAATGAAAACAAAATATTTCATTTTCAATATTGATTTTTTGGTTTCTACTAAATCCTTGATTGACTTTTATCTTCAAATAGATGATTTCACTACCATGAAAGTATATAGTCTTATTTTCATAGAGAGTGGAACCTGATTTCTAGATGTGTTAGGCCACCTATTATGATGTTGGGAAGGATGACATCGATTTTTTATATTAAACATGAGTATTAATCTTAATGTTTCAAATTTATCCTGTAGATGTTGTGTTTTTAAAAGGCTTTCAATCATAAATTTATATCCTTATATTAGAAATGGTGGAAGTGTTTTCCATCTAAATAGTACAAAGTAATCATTTATATATATACCATGTTAATGAATGTCACAAAATAAATAAATTTTTTTAATGTATTTGTTAAATTATTTCATATCCATTTTCCTTATTCATCTTTGTGTGTTTCCCAAGGAAGAACCAATGTATTTTACAAATAAGGTTGGTGGAACCCATCACATGAGTGTTGTTAATAAAAATATTATTTTTTTTCTGATAAAAAAACATATTTGAGTCCAAATATCAATTTATTTAAATATCAAATGAAAATTTTGAATTTTTATCGATGAATGATCATTATCATATTTACCACAATCTTACAACAAAAGAGTAAGATATCACTAAATTTTTTTATTATTTTGTGTTACCACTATGGGCTTATACTATTTACATTTTGTCTAAAAAACACTTAAAATTAATTAGTTCTTGTACTGAAATAGATTTTTTTACCATCACATGGAATCTCTCATTATTGTATTCATATAAGGCAACCTATTTTAAACTGAAACTAGGTAGGATCATATGAATTGTTTCAGTGATGATTTTTGAATCATTAAAAACTATTTACTTTATGAAAAGCTATAAAAGTACAAAAATTAAATATATGATGTAATGATTACAGGGAATGCTGTATAGAAAAATGGAATCTCAATCCATCATAAAAGTGAAAATTATGTAACGTCTTATTAATAACCATATAATATCTATGGGATTATAATATAAATGTTCATATATTTGAGTTTCATCCAATTCACTCAATATTTCTCAACATTGTATTCTTTTTATACCACTCTCAAAAAAAAATTAATTTATTTTTAATTATATTTAAATGATGGTATTCCATTGAAGTGTTGAATTTCTGTTTTACTTCTTCAATTGTGATGAATTTTCTAGAGTATGCTAATTTCTATGTAGTAATTTTGATATATCATGTTCTAGTTTGTGTTGTGTTCATATTAAAAATTATTATTTGTTTTAATATGGATCATGACAACTTAAGAATAATTAGAATAAATAAACCACCAATTATTTTGAAATTCAAAATGTGATTCGTGATGTTATGATTTGGCAGCACTACCTTTTTGGACATTGGTTAACCATTGAAATTAATATCCAAATACTGAATTATATCACTGCACAAAAATAAATCAATATTTTTTAGAGGTGATGGTTGGAGAACCATCAGTAATTATAATATCATATGTCTAAGACCACATTTATGGGTAATGTTTTAGTTGATCCTCTGAGTAAAAAATAGTAATCCCAACCCATGAATGAATATTTTATGGAGTGAAACTTCATGGAAAAATTAAATTATATACATTTTATAGTTAAAGAGGGACATACCAAGGTTCTTTTGGATATATATTAGATGATATCACCTCTTATTAAGATGATTTTTTCTGAAAAATAAGTTAATGATGTGTTCCATGGAATTATGGATTCTTAATATAATTGGTAGACCATAGATGGATGATATCTATCATATGATGGTATCATTTGTTGTTGAAAATATTTTATCATAATATCTCTTACAAGAATGGCTATGATGGGGGACGTTATACATTCCAAGTTGGTAGTACAACCATTACAAATTCTGTTGTTTTATGATATGAAGATTAATTTTTTATCGATGAATGAATTGATACATATCTAATTTTCCGTCTCATGTTATATCTTTTAGTGGATTAAGATAAATATAATAATTATTAGGGAATTATTTAACAAAATCATATCCAATCATATAAGTGGTATGGGATTTAAATATATTTTTTGGGTGGGTATTAATGTACTTCATAAGGAATGAATTTTATTTGGATAGTGATTGAGTGACTAACCATACCATCACACAATATTCACATACATGAAATAATGAATATTGAGTACATAAGAAATATATATCTGACAGAGATTATTAGATTTCATGGTGATACATCTACAATTGTCTAGGATATATATTCTTGACTCATATCTAATTTTTTTAGAGGTCTCCAAGATGTGAGGAATCCCCTGTAATGGTGACAATGAAGTTCCACTCATAGAATGATTATTAGACAAATCAGACTATATATATTCTTGAGAAATGCGTTTTTCTTATGTCTTGGACTTTAAAGGATTGTAAGATATCAATTGTTTATTGATTTAGTTTTATTATAGTCATTTGTATCATTAATACATTAATATGGACCCTTTTGAGGCCATATATGGAATAAATTTTAAATATATACACTATTAATATGATATTTTCGAGTCTTTCCATGCGGGACCTACCTTGTTTGATGAGTTGAAAATGAAAAATAAAATAAAATTGAATTGATAGATTTTATTTACCAATAACAATTCATGTTATTCTTAAATAATCATAATGGATGAAAATTATAGTTATAAATATGTGAGAGTTATTATTGATATTTTCTCATCTGTTGGGTCATCAACTGCTTAGAAAATATTTGAAGTCGGCATTATGATACATGTTGGCGAATGAGGTTTTCGGGTGGATTAGAAATTCTTCATCCAAGTTGCCTTTACCAGAATAGATTCTATTTATCTGTGAAATGTTTAACATGTTATCACTCAATAATTATATTTCATACTTGTCTCATGTTTTGAGTTTAGAAGACCATGATGTGGAACAAGAAATGTACCTTACTAAACATATAGTTCATATTATATACTATAAGATTGAATTTATTCATTGGGAGTCTATACCATTGTTTTTTAAGTGATTTTTAAAAAAGGAATTGATTATCACTAGACAATGGAGTATGAGCAATCAATTATAGATAATTGGGAATACCTCGTTGCGATGGAAATATTTTAAAATTATTTCCGGGGGAAGAATGCGTTTATGGTGGGGAGAATTGTAACATACAAAAACCATAAAAAACGTACAAAAATTAATTTTTTTAGAAAATATTATTTGAATTATAAATTATTTTATTTTGGGTGACATCAAAAAAAATTGAACTCTTTTGAGCTTTTTTATAGTTTGGTCACAATTATTGAAAACCATGAAATTTAACCGAGTAAATCGTTCACCTTTTGATTGTTTTCAAGAGGAGGTAGAACAAATAGGATAATGATAACCATTGAATGTATGGGATACCCCTCAAACATCATATATTTATATTGTGATCTCATTAATAGTTGGTACAATGTTTTTCAAACCATGTAGTAAAACACTGCATTTTTATAGAATCTCATAAATGGGTGCATAATTATTTTATAGTTTTTCTAATGTAATGATAATGAATTTAAACTGTTATAATTATTCTTTTTTTATTCCAATATATGAACCAAATATAATTTCTCTAATTTCTCTTTACATTTTTTAAAATCTCATTGAAGGGGACACTTTTTGATGTTTTTTGGAATTCCATTTCTCCCTGTGATTGATTTTGATAGATAATTATATGTTGGTTCTAAATATTAAATGGAATGTTCCCATTATTTGTTGTTATTTAATGATATTCATTATTCACTCTACATTTGATGAATACAATCTTATATCAAGGTATTTTATTCTAGATATATTTTTTGGTTCTTGATCTAATTGGGTTTCAATTAGATTCATTAAGGAATTGATTTTTTCTACTCTGGTATTCATTGTTCATTGAGAGTTCTTCATTAATTATTGTGGTATTTTATATCTCTCCCTATATCACTCAAATTATACAAGATACTATTAATTAGTGATCTGTGTTAATAAAATATTATTCAAGGATACTAACATGGTTATTTGAGAACTTCCACTAATTTTTTATCCCATGGTGGGAGTTTCTGAAAAGACAAATTATGGTAGGTGGCTTCAGAATCTAATTAATATCAATTGAATATGTTGGTTCATTCTTGATTTTAACTGAATTTTATATATCATTCACTAGGATGATTTTATTTTTTATCAAAAAAAATTCATTCTTTATTGTCAACCTTTTTGATTATATATTTTCAAATTAAGTGATTATATCCTGAAAATAGAATGGAAATAAATGAATTTTTGGATAAAAGTTATTGATGATTATATCTCAATGAATTGTATATTTAAATGATGTTTGGATTATAATAAAATGAATTATCATATTTAAATGAATGTTTTTTATGAAGTTTTTGTTGTTTTGTGAAATGAAATGTCTTTTTTGGTAAACCCAAACATGAGGCTAATTTGAGACCAATTATTGAAGGATATAAAACCCCAATGTTTGTTTGGATTTCATGAAGGACAAGGGATCATGATTAGATAGGTGGTAATAATAAATTCTTATTTTATATTATCTCTAGATGGAATAAATGTTTTTATTTCTACAATAATTTAGCTATAATAGTTATAGGGTGTTCATTCATAGGGTTTTCATATACCCCCATAGGCCTACGATCATGGTATGTGTACACATATGGAGTCTTATATTATTTATATTTTGGAGAATCCCTATTAGGACAAGGATCCTAATATCCCTTCCATTGGGTGATAGATGTGTTGGAGTTATCTATAGGAGTGATGTAATGGAAATTGTAAGTATTAGTGTAAATATTAGTTGTATGGAACTATGCGACATGACTGTTTGAAATATGATGTGGAGGGTATATATTGTTTTGTGGATAGGCTGACTATAGTTTATGAATGATTGAGGTGGGATTACAAATATAATTCCAATTTTTGCACGAATTTGATTTGAAGAAGGTATATATTGTAGGTTCTTCTATAGTGGTTGACCACTACTATATTGTGAATCCCAATTGTGGCATACTCATTGAGGTTATTCAGATAATTTGGGGGTATCTATTCCACATATGTATGTTGCAGCATATCCACCAATATTGGTGAATGCAGTAAGTGGTTTAGTTTTAATTAATCAAATTTTCTCCCCCACCTGGTTTATTGGTTCTTCAGCTTGGATGGTGGAATGGTTCTCAAATGAGGGTTGACTAATAAGGCCATTATATTTTCTTGGGGGACTGATCCACAATCCATGTTGGCAGTAGCATTGTCTAGATAGTTATGAAATTTAATTCTATTTATCAAAATGATAATAATTACTCAAAAACCCTAGAATCCCACGTTTTCTCCCATGAATATCTCTCAAAAACATGATAAGAAAGAGTGATATGTGATGTCCATTAAAGACCATTTTTATTGTTTTTGATCACTATGTTCCCATTTTTGATATATGGTAGTACAAGGTTATTTATACCTATGTTGTGAAAATTTAACTATGTTGTATAGTATTTCCTCATGTTCCTTTATTTCATGTTTTCGGAGATGGAGTACATTATTATAATAGAGTTTATTTTCCTATTGGATGGTATGATTATAGTGCAGTGTACACTTAGTGGTGTAGTATTCCGTGTGGATTAGGGGAATGCAGATCCAAGGTGTATTCCATTCTCGCATTTAAAATATTTCCAACATGAGGTAGGGGATTCATTTAATCATAT
This sequence comes from Viscum album, assembly GCA_963277665.1. Classification (NCBI taxonomy): domain Eukaryota; kingdom Viridiplantae; phylum Streptophyta; class Magnoliopsida; order Santalales; family Viscaceae; genus Viscum; species Viscum album. The sequence goes on from OY728150.1 coordinate 767,449,223, forward strand.
TTTATTACTTTTATATCCAATATTTTACTTACTTTATATCATTGGGTAGTTAGAAAATTAACCTTATTAAAATATATACTAGAATAATGAAATTAAATTGTTCATGATTTGGGATCATATGATTTTCCACAAGGATAATATTTTCCTACTTTAAATTGAAGATAAATTTTTATCTATGTTTTGATTTCATATCATTGTTATTATTCATGTGAAAGGATGATAATTTATAAAAATTATTAATTAATGTAACTATTTTAATTGTTTCATTGGATAAATAATAAAGAGGTTTGTTCAATAGTTTTTTTCTTTTCATGTAATTTGATGTTAAAAAATTTGACTCATGATGAATGTTTAATTGAACTGTTCTTCCTTATGATTATTGAAATTTAAAAATAACCTTCATCTGTAATGGTTATTTTTAATCAAAATGAGATGTCTTGTTTTTTATTTAACCTTCCATAGTGTTTAAATAAAGTTCTTCATTCGGGAAATAAATTTTAAATAATTTTAATCATTAAATTGTTGATTCTTTTAGTTACTATAGTAGTAACCTGTCACGACCCCCTCCCACCAAAGATGCCCCTCCTGAGCTGGAAATGGTGAAAGGGAGATAATTACCCCCGATTCCCACCTCTAGTAGGTCCTAGGGTGGCGACTAGAATCAAGGGTATGAGTTTTCACAAAAATTGGAGGCATTACCCTTTTTATTTATTTAGGATCGGGAAATAGGATAAGTCAACCACCAAAAAGTAAAAGAGAAAGTGTATATAAATAAACCCAAAACAATCCCACATGCATGTTTAAATAATTTTATATCAAGGTACAAGTACAAGAAAGCTCAAAGTACAATAAAAAAAGAAAACAAGAGAACAACAACTGCAACAACTCCAACTGTCCGACGAGTAGGGTCCCGCACAGCACTGGTAATCCTCCTAGAAACATGAAAGTAAATGCAGGGTGAGCTTACAAGTATACTCAGTAGGGAAACCTAAAGCTCTCATGCACAAGTGGGGAGACATCCTAATGTCCTATGAGAACGACAGAAGAAACCTAGCAAGGAATTCTATCTACCCAACCTCACCAGCCACACTCACCGAAAACACAATAACAACAGGGAGTAGTATATAAGAAACAAGAGTATTGGGTACCCCGCACCATTTCCCTTTAGTTAGTTGGTCTTCCTAACGGCGAACGTCCTAAAACTGCCACACTCTCCCCGCCCACACACACTTGGGCCTCACTACTACGTATCCCGTCCGCACACACCCGGGTCTCACAACCAGGTATCCCCGCCCGCACACACCTGGGCCTCACAACCACGTATCCCCGCCCGCACACACCTGGGCTTCACAACCGCGTAAACCACCCGCCCACACCTGGGCCTCATCCCAAAGATTCTTGGGAAAAAATAGAACATGCCCGAAGAGTGTTAGGCTAAATCCACCACAATCGAAACCTAACTGAAGAGTCTTATGTGTAAGTTCGCCTCAAGCCATCACAGCCTAGGGGAGAAGGAGTAGGAAGGAGCTAGTAACTAACGGAAAAACACCCTCTCCCATGAAATGGGAGTGCTCGGGATTAAGTTCTCAACATGGGTGGGGTACAATAAAACACAAAACAGACAGATATATATATACGAACCACACAACCCAACCTATGGCTTCTAAACAGAGAAACTGAGCACGTGCTTCGGCACTACTACTACGAATCATGCATACAACAAACAAACCCAACCCCATTTAGGTTTTCACAGTTCAACAGAGTTAGTTTATTAGTTGCTTGACTACTGGGAAACTATCCACAACCAACCACATCGATCGTTCATAAAACATATCCCTCCCATCCACAAATCATGTTAGGAAAACACAAGCAACAAAACCAAGCCCTTCTTATCAACCAACCAACCTCATTGATTATTAACTCTGTTTCATTTACCACACCCCACCATTCATTAACTCTTCCACTTTTATTTATTATTCACAACCCAAAGTCCGTTCACATTTAAACCCATCCCTGCAGCCCCGCTGCCAACCACCATAACCACAACCCCACCGAAACCCGTACATCATTATCCCTTTAATACCACTTATTGCAGCCCTGCTGCCCGTCACCAACATAACATTTACACCAACCCACAACCAAGCTTACCGCAACCCTGATGCTCACCCTATCCAAAATAAACACCCCCATCACATTCCACATATCCAAGATAACACCCACATGTTCATTATTCCATTTTGTTCAACCGGGGTGATCACACAAGGGTTCCAGATTTTCATTTAATCAGCAAAATTTACATGATTAACCAATTTCCACATTCCACAAAGTTCCATCCACAAAAACAGTCTAGAAATATAGGGAAACATTTAATTGCACAAGAAAAGGCCCCCAAAGACCGTGATTTTCAGAAGGTAGAAACTCATTCAATTTACAACATAATATCACATGATATAAAGTAACAACAATCACAAAGTTCCCAACCCCGTTCTTTAACCAGTTATTATCATCGTTTAATCGGTTGAAAAGTGTTTCACGTAAAAAAGAGGACACCCACCCCGCATAATGCAAAAATTAGAGAGAAAATTGTAAGATTCCTACCTCAACAGGTTCTGATCGCAACGCATCCCCGGATCAACTTTGGATGAGTTCTGTTTGTGTCTGTACCTTCTTTCGGGTCCCGTAAAAACCTCCTCTGGTGGATTTCGGAAAGGAAAGTCCAATGGAAAGACAATGGATCCAAGATTGGATGTTCTGCCTCATCGTTACGATCCCATGGCTGCTGACGGGTTGTAAATCTGTGCCCGGACGAAGAAGTTAGGGAATAAATAGCCTTCGAGTCTCTTGGGAGAACTCTGCTCAGAGGAAAGGGGAGGAGAGGGTGTGAGTTGAAAGGAGGAGGAGATCCCTCCTTTTATAGGTGAGAATAGGAAAAGTACATGGCATGTACTTTAGGGTACACGGCGTGTACTCAGTTATTTTACACGGTCTCCACGCGGCTTCCAACACGGCTCTGCGGCCGTTGACCGGTCAACACACGGTTTGAGGGTAACACATATGCGGGGAAAGACTACATAGTGTGTAGTTTAGACACACGGCGTGTACTCATTTATTGCACACAGAAAGGACACGACTCCAACACGGTACACGACCCTTGACTGGTAACGCGTACGCGGGGAAGGACTACATGGCGTGTAGAACTGGGAACACGGCATGCACCCATTATTTCACATAGCGAGGACACGGCCTACAACACGGGGTATACCCAGAAAGGTGGTACATGGCATGTACTCAAACTACACGGCGTGTAGTTTCAAAATTCTGGAAGGTGTGGGAAAAGACCAGTTTACCCTCCAGAACACATCGTGACCTTTTTTTTGACAACAGAATGGGCCGGAGAGGTTCGGGCCATTACATCAGATACCTCTTCAAACATTATCATCCCCTAGAATTCAAAACCAACCCAGAGGAATCCCAAAAAGATACCTCTTAGGGTTATCAATATAACAGGAACCCGACCAACAACCCTAATCATATGTGTTAGGAATTCCTTCTACAATGTCGAGATATTATCCCCTTTAGGCGGGACTGACTCGCCTGCACAGTTTTAATCGCATCCTCATTAATGCGTCTCGATTACGAATTGGGTCTTCCAACTTTCATACATTAGGATTTTTCAACTTTCACTACCACCAACACCACACAACCAACACACTGCCCGAACACGTGGTTTTGGGAAATTTTTTCTCATATGTCGAGATATTATCCGCTTTAGGTGTCACTAACTCGCTCGCACGGGTTCAATCGCATCTGCATTAATGCGTCTCGATTACGGATCATGTTTTTACCTTTCCCGACACATCCGGAAATGCTACACACTACCAGGGAACAAGGAAACAAAAGGTCTCACAGCCGACAAGCCAAGCATTCCATAAATCTAGGGTACCAAATAAAACATCAACACAATGATCAGATGAACAAGGGAAAACACAAGTAAAAACAACACCGGGTACTGAGCGTGCATCTGGGTATCCCACTCCGAAGTGCTCTCCTCGAGGCCGCCATGCCTCCACAATGCACGAACCCATGGAATGGTTCGTCCACAGAGCACCGTCTCTTTACAATCCTCAATTCTGACTAGTCATTCCTTGAAGGTCGCGTCGTCTCACATATATAACTCTCCCCAGTCGATAACGTGAGAGTCATCGTGTAAGTACCAACGAAGCTGGGAGATGTGGAAGACGTCATGAACCTTCTCCAACTGAGGTGGCAGGGCCAGCTGATATTCCACCTCGCCGACTTTCCACAGCACCTCAAAAGGTCTAATGAACCTAGGTGAGAGCTTGCTCTATTTCCCAAACCTCCACTCCCCCCGTCGAGGGGAAACATTCATGATCACATGATCTCCCACCTGGAACTCCAAGGGCCTCCTCCGACGATCAACATAAGACTTATGTCGGTCCTGAGCCACTTTCATCCTCTCATGCACAAGATGGACTTTCTCTGTGGTGCTCTGCACTACCTCTGGCCCATGCACACCTGTCTCACAAACCTCTTCCTAGAAAATGGGTGAACGACATGGCCTTCCATACAAAGCCTCAAAAGGTTCCATGCCAATAGTAGAGTGGAAGCTGTTGTTGTTGGAAAACTCTACTAAAGGCATGTGTCGTACCCATGATCCTCTGAAATCCAGAACGCATGCTCGCAACATGTCCTCCAACGTCTGGATAGTCCGCTCTGTATGCCCATCGGTCTGGGGTTGGAAAGTAGTGCTAAGGCGTAGCTGGGTGCGAAAAGCATGTTGTAACCCCTTCCATACTCATGAGGTAAACCGAGTATCCCGATCTGAGACGATAGTCTTCGGGACTCCATGAAAATGAACCACCTCGTCTACGTACCTCTATGATAAGGTACTCACTGGGCCTGACTCCTTAACTGAGAAGAAGTGAGCTAATTTCGTCAGTCGATCCACCACCACCCAGATAGAATCATAACCACCCTGAGCTCTGTGAAGTCTTGTGACGAAGTCCATTGCGATGTCTTGCAACTTCCACTCAGGGACATCCAAAGGGTGCAACAAACCACTGGGAACACAGTGTTCAACCTTCACTTGCTGAAACACTAGGCATTTAGCCACAAACTATGCCCCTTCCAGTTTCACCCCTGGCCACCAAAACTGTTCCCTTAGGCCTTGGTACATTTTTGATATTCATGGATGTTCCACCATAGCTGAGCTATGGAACTCACGGAGAACTCCCTCACACATCGTCTCCGGGACAAACAAACTTCAATGGAAAAGCATCTGATGTCGGCTGTCCTCTGACCATCCCTCGGGATCGTTCCCCTAATCGACACGATCCCACGTCACTTCTGCCTCAGAGTCCCCCCACTGAGACTCTTCTAACTGCTACAACAAGGAGGACTGCACCGTCATCTCAAACAAACAGCCTCTAACACCTTCTACCCTGGCATCCAAGTGTAGGGAAGCCAACTCTCCCATCAGCTTCCAAGCATCATTGGATTCCCAAACTACTTCCTGATGCGACTTCCTGCTGAGGGCATCAGCCACAATGTTTCCCTTACCTTCATTGTAAGAGATCTCAAATTCATAGTCTTGGAGAAACTCGACCCATCTCCCCTGCCGTAAGTTCAGGTCATGCTGGGAGAAGTTAAAACATTGGCACTTGTGATCTAAGAAGACCACAAAGCGCTCCCCAAAGAGGTAATGTCACCACAACATCAGTGCGAACACTACTGCTGCAAGCTCTAGGACATGGGTAGCATAGTTACGCTCATGACGGCATAACTTCCTAGACCCATAGCATATCATTCCCTTTTTCTACATCAGAACGCACCCCAGACCTAGGCCAGAAGAATCAAAAAACACCTCATACAACAACCCTTCCTCTGGAAACCTGAGTATGGGAGCACTGACCAACTTCTCCTTCAGGTAGTCAATAGATTTCTGGCACTTCTCACTCCATAGGAAGACCTGGTTCTTCCTCGTCAAAGCTGTCAATGGAGAAACAACTCGATAGATGTCCGAAATAAACCTCCGATAGTATCCTGCTAACCCCAGGAAACTACAAACTTTTTCCACGCTCTTGGGTGCTGCCCAAGAATCAACTGCCTCCACCTTTGAGGGGTCCACTGAAACTCCATGCTGAGACACAATGTGCCCATGAATGTGTACTTCTTGTTTCAAGAACTTACACTTAGACAATTTTCTGTAATGTTGGTGATGTCGAAGGTCCCCCAAGACTACCCTGAGATGCTCAACGTGCTCCTCCTCTGACCTTGAGTAGATCAGGATTTCATCGATAAAAACAACGATGAACCAGTCCAGAAACTCCTGGAAGACAATGTTCATAAGTCCCATGACCACAACCAGTGCATTCGTAACTCCAAACGGCATCACCACAAACTCTAAGTGCCCATACCTAAAACCGAAAGTCGTCTTTGAGATGTCACTATCCTTTACCCACATCTGATGATATCCAGATCATAGATCAATCTTGGAAACCAACCAGCTCCCCTAGGTTGGTCGAAGAGATCGTATATCCTTGGGAGGGGATAGCAGTTCTTGACCGTTACCTGGTTCAATATTCGGTAGTCTATACATAGCCTGAGACCAACATCTTCCTTCTTCATGAACAAAACTAGAGCACCCGATGGTGATATGTTGGGTCAAACAAAACCCTTCTCCATCAGATCATCAATCTTATTCCGCAACTCCCGCAACTCCGAAGGTTCCATCCAATAAGGGGCCATCGAAATCGGACAGGCACCAGGTTGTAAGTCTATCCAGAACTCAATGTCACATCGGGGGGGGGGGGGGGGAGTCACAACCTCCTCAGGAAAAACATCGAGGAACTCCCCAATAACCATCGAGACATCCATCATCTCTATATCAGCTGGAACCATTGATAGCCCACCTAACATGGAAAGGAGAGGCTCCACACGCCGAGTTCCCACTTGATAGATCCTCTCCCCAACAAAAGCTACACGCTTCCCAACCACGTCGGAGTACATGACTCTTCTCCGGAAGCAGTCGATAACATCATTAGTAGAAAACAACCAGTCGATGCCTAAGATGACATCGCATGGTAGCATCTATAACATTAGAAGGTCCCAACTAGATCGATGTGGTCCCAACGTCAACCCACATCCTCGGAAACCACAAGATACGCTGGTCTGACCTCCAACTGGTGTACTCAGTACCAGTGGTACGGAAAGTATCTAGATGTCTAGTACCAAAGCATGGTCTAGACCAAGTGCAACAAAGGAGTGCGAACCTCCCGAATCGAACAAAGAAGAAACAAGAGTGCTGAGGAAACAAATCATACCTCGCACCACCTCTGGTCCTACCGGAGCTTCCAACTCTGCTGCGTGCAACTGTCCACGCCCTCCTTCTATGCCTCTTTGATGTCGTCCACCTCTACGACCATGCCCTGGTCAAGGTCCCTGAGGAGAACCCTGAGGTCGACCTCTTCCTACAAAGTCTACCCTCAGAGGAGCATGGTCCTGGTGCAGCTGGAAGGGCCTCATCGGAAACTAGTGCTGCTGAGGTCGGCGCTGAACCTGCACACCTCCACCTTACTGAGCTCGGGTCGGGCACCGACTCTGAACGTGCCCAAAACCGCCACAATAAAAACACCTAGGTCCTGGGCTCGTTAAAAAGGGACGAGGACCCGAAGATATGAACTGGAACTGCTAGGGCCTTCTCCCCACTGGCCTGAACATGGAAGGTCCCGCCACAAGAGACCTGCTACTGACTACCTTCCCCTTCGACGAGCCTGGATGGATCCCCTCTCTAGTTGCACCTCCCAGTGAGTGTACCCTCTCTACATCTTTTTCCTTCTTCTGTACCGCCAAGTACATAGGAAGGGTGAAGGGGGTGACAACATACTGGAGTGAAGGACAAAGCGCCTCCTCTAAACGCCTCTCCCGAGACTCCTTATCCAGAAAGAGATCCAGAGCAAAGCGGAGGAGATCCTTGAACTTGATCCCCAGCTCTCGTACTGACATACTCCCCTGCTGAAGGGAGAGTAACTCCTGCCGCTTCTCTGCCTTGATCATGGAAGAAAGGAATTCCTCTCGGAATTACTTCTCAAAGTCATCCCATGGAACCTATGCCTTTATCCTATCTCCGAGGTAGAGTGTCCACCACTGTCGCGCCGCACCTCTCAGCTGACTGACTTCTAGGGGAACCCAGTACTCCCTCGGAGCACGGATCAAGGTAAAAGTGATCCCTAGCTCCTAAATCCACCCCTCCATATCCGTATTCGAAGTACTACCCTCCTACTTCTTGAGGGTCTACCGCTGGAAAGAACGAAGAGTCTTCTGGCACTGGCTATCTTCCTCCTCTCGGTCAATCCTCAGCTGATCGACCGCCTGAATTTGCTGGGCCTCGGCGGTCTGAGCCACCTAGGGATGACGTTTATGTGCCATAGATGTACGGTAAACAAGGATCGCCTAATCCAATGTATAAAGGAAAAGCTCAAGGTTTTATTTTATCATTTTATTTCAATTTCATTCCCAGAACACCCAAATCATGTAAAACACAAACATGGTGATGCATGTACCATCCCTAGGTTCTCTACCCTGCAATCAATGTAGTTTCACTTGGACGTTCGGTAGGCTCATATTTCTTGCATCGGATCACAGGGGGCCCTAAAATCCCTTGTCATAGCCGGTCTTCCCTGGACTATGTCACGCACCAAGATTGACTAAAATTGTCACCCTACCATCCCATGCATTACTTGGTGTGACTATCTCTAGACTCCATCCTATCTCTCAACCATTATCTCTGATACCATTCTGTCACGCCCCCCTCCCACCAAAGATGCCCCTCCTGAGCTGGAAATGGTGAAAGGGAGATAATGACCCCTGAGTCCTGCCTCCAGTAGACCCTGGGGTGGCGACTAGATCCAAGGGTATGAGTTTTCATAAATATGGGAGGCATTACCCTTTTTATTTATTTAGGATTGGGAAATAAGACAAGTCAACCACAAAAAGGAAAAAAGAATTTGTATATAAATAAACCCAAACCAAGCCCACATGCATGTTTAAATAATTTTATATCAAGGTAAAATTACAAGAATGATCAAAGTACAATACCAAAATAAAACAAGAGAACAGAAACTACATCAACTCCAACTGTCCGACTAGTAGGGTCCCGCACGGCCCTGGTAGTCCTCCTTGAAACCTGAAAGTAAACGTAGGGTGAGCATACAAGAATACTTAGTAGGGAAACCTAAAGCTCTCGTGCACGAATGGGGAGACATCCTAATGTCCCGTGATAACAACAGAAGAAACCTAGAAATGAATTCTATCCACCCAACCTCACCAGCCACACTCACCGAAAACACAAGAACAACAGGTAGTAGTATATAAGAAACAAGATTATTGGGTACCACATACCATTTCCCTTTAGTTAGATGGTCTTACTAACGGTGAAAGTCCTAATGCTGCCACACTCTCACCGCCCGCATACACCTGGGCCTCACTACCATGTATCCCGCCCACACACACCTGGGCCTCACAACCACGTATCCCCGCCCACACACACCTGGGCCTCACAACCACGTATCCCCGTCCTCACACACATGGGCCTCACAACCGTGTATCCCACCCGCAAACACCTCGGCCTCATCTCGAAGATTCATGGGAAACAGTAGAACCTGCCCGAAGAGTCTTTGTCTAATGCCACCCCAATCGATACCTACCTGAAGAGTCTTAGATGTAAGGTCACCTCAAGCTATCATAGCCTAGGGTAGAAGGAGTAGGAAGGAGCTAGTAACTAATGAAAAAACACCCTCTCCCATGAAATGGGAGTGTTAGACATTATGTTCTCATCATGGGTGGGGTGCGATAAAACACAAAAGATACAGATATATATATACTAACCCCACAGCCCAACCTATGGATTCTAAAAAGAGAAACTGAGTACGTGCCTCGACACTGCTACTACTAAGCATGCATACAACAAACAACCCCAACCCCATTTAGGTTTTCACGTTTCAACTGAGTTATTTTATTAGTTCCTTGACTACTGGGAAACTATCTACAACAAACCACAATGATCGTTCGTAAAACATATCCCTGCCATCCACAAATCAAGTTAGGAAAACACAAGAAACACAACCAATCCATTCTTATCAACCAACCAACCCCATTGATTATTTACTCCGTTTCATTTCCCACGCCCCACCATTAATTAACTCTTCCACTTTTATATATTATTCACAACCCAATGTCCGTTGAAATTTAAACCCATCCCTGCAGCCCCACTACCATCCACCATAACCACAACCGCACTGAAACCCGTACATCATTATCCCGTTAATACCACTTATCGCATCCCTGCTGCCTGTCACCAACATAACCTTTACACCAAACCACAACCAAGACAACCGCAGCCCCGCTGCTCACCCTATAGACAAAAACACCCCCATCATATGCCATGTATCCAAGACAACACCCACATGTTCATTTATCCATTTTTTTCATCCGAGGTGATCACACAAGGGTTCCAGATTTTCATTTAATCAGCCAACTTTACGTGATTAACCAATTTCCACATTCCACAAAGTTCCATCCACAAAAAACGGTCTAGAACGATAGGGAAACATTTAATTGCGCAAGAAAAGTCCCCCAAAGACCGTGATTTTCAGTACGTAGAAACTCATTCAATTCACAACATAATATCACATGATATAAAGTAACAGCAATGAAAAAATTCCCAACCCCGTTCTTTAACCAGTTATTATCTTCGTTTAATCGGTTCAAAAGTGTTTCACGTATACAAGAGGACACCCACCCCGCATGATGAAAAAATTAGAGAGACAATGGTATGAACCCTACCTCAGTAGGTTCTGATTGCAACGCACCCCCGGATCAACATTGGAAGAAGTCTGTTGGCATACATAACTTCTGTCGGGTCCCTGAAAAACCTCCTCAAGTGAAATTTGGAAAGGAGAGGCCAATGGAAAGACAATGTATCCAAGCTTGGAAGTTCCTCCTCGTCGTTACGATCCCGTGGCCGCTAACGGATCGTAAATCGGTGCTCAGACGAAGAAGTTATGGAAGAATGAGCCTTCAAGTCTCTTGGGAGAACTCTGCTCAGAGGAAAGGGGAGGAGAGGGGGTGAGTTGAAAGGAGGAGGGGACCCCTCCTTTTATAGGTGAGAAATGTAAAAGTACACAGCGTGTACTTTAGGGTACACGACGTGTACTCTGTTATTTTACACGGTCTCTACGCAGCTTCCAACACGGCTCTGCGGCCGCAGACCGGACAACACACGGTTTGAGGGTAACACATACGTGGGGAAAGACTACACTGCATGTAGTTTAGACACACGGTGTGAACTAATTTATTGCACACGGAAAGGACACGACTCCAACACGGTACACGACCGTTGACTGGTAACGCATACGCGGGGAAGGACTACAGGGCGTGTAGAACTGGGAACACGGTGTGCACCAATTATTTCACGAATTGAGGACACTCCCTACAAAACGGGGTATACCCAGAAAGGGGGTACATGGCGTGTACTCATACTACACGGCGTGTAGTTTCAAAATCTTGGAATGTGTGGGAAAAGTCCAGTTTACCCTCCAGAACACTTCGTGACCTTCTTTTTGAAAAAGGAATTGGCCGGAGAGGTCCGAGCCATTACATAACCTATAAAAATATAATTAGTTAATCAATGATGGATGAATAATGTTAGTGTTTAAATTATTTATGTTTGGGGTTGAGTGATATTGTTTTCTTATGAATGTTTAATTCCTTGTTTTTAGGTCTGAGTGGGACCGTTTACATGTAAGTTCATAATGCCTTATTTTTTAGAATAGTTTCCCTTTTTATGCATATTATTTTAATCTACCTTATATGTCACTCTAAATTTGGTCCTTTCTATGATTTATTATGTGAGTCTAAGTTGGTTGATGGTTATTGGTGGGGAGGGCTGGGTTCATTATAATGGTAGTCTTCTGAGATGGAAAGTTGTATTGTGATTTTCATGATGTCTTCAATGAAGGATTTTGGATGATGGAATGGGTTGATGTTTGGAACAATCATATTTTTTGTAACACTATTATAATATTATAATAACTCTATTTAATGGATGGATGGATGGGTTTCTTATTTTTCAAAAATCATTTTCCAATAATTTGAGGTAGTATTCTATTCTGGGTTACACATATATTTATGGAATATTAAGATGTTTCGTAGAGTACATGGAATGATTTAATAATTATAATTTTTAAGGATGTTTTAACCCCTGGTTTTAGTGCTACATCGAATAAAAATGTTGACAATATTCAGAATTTGTGGATATAGTTAGATTATGTCATAGAAGAAATCGAATTCAGTTTACTAGTTATTGAAATATAATTTCTAATAATATTAATTACAAATTAATGAATTTCATATATTTATTATGAGTGATAAAATATATAAATAATGAAATAAATTTTTTTTTTATTTTTTTTGTTTTCTGGTTCTTAGTACTAGAAGTTGTGTGTTTGAATGACATTAACTACAAATGTGGCTTAGAATTGGTTAATTAATATAGTGTGGTTGTGAGAAATGTTATATCCTATATAATTTATCATTTAATAAACTATCCCACCCTTATTAGTAGGGATATAAGAACCTATCGGAATTTATGGGGGTGTTTTCCCAAATATCTAGGTTATTGAGGGATGGATGACTGACTACCACATATGGTCAAGCTATCTTCTCCTAGTAGTTTTTTGTGCTAGCATGAACAATGTTTATTTTCCATGTACATGTGTGTTTATGGTTATAATATAATATTGTAACATAACATATATATTTCTTCAAATATACAATCCAAATGATTCATATTATTAGGACATGTATGGGTTTTAATGGCATAATGCAAAATACATGATGTATAATACATGACATATGAGAATTTTGGGCTCTCAGAAACTACATGGTCACTACATAGGGATTTTATATGGTCTTATGAGATAATGTGATGCATGAGCCACATTTTTTAGCACACCATGATTTAATAGTATGTTATACCTTTAATCTAAGTCAATAGATTATACTACACACAACACCGACTTGGCATGCATTATACGCAAGATTGAGTTTATGCGAAACAACACAGTAGTATTATAATTATTTAAATGATATATTTATTTAATAATTATATGAATATTATAAATAATTTTTTGATTTAATTTATAATTTTTCAACATAGATAAAACATATTTATAATGAAATATATATTTTTGTTAAAATAATTATATATTTAGAAAAACTATTATCATAGAAGAACTGCTTTTTGATGACCTTTAGTTATAAATAATAAAACTAATATGGGATCGAACTACCAATTTAATTTTGTAAAATATAATTAATTTTTGGATTTAGAATATGAAAATTATCATAGGTTTAATTCTTTGTATTTTTCTGAAAACATTCAATTTTTGATGAATAGTGAAAATACTACAAAGTACATAAAACTAAACATTTAATTTAAATAATTTTTATTTTTGTTAAATTGATATTTAAATCAACGTATATCAATAATACAAACATTATTCCAATATAATTCATTTGATTCATTTAATAATATTATTATATATATGTAATATTATTGAATTTTTTAATGTATTTTTCCCACCTTATAGGCACATTTTCAAATTTTCATAAAACATAATTTTACCTCTTCTATGAATTAAATTTTAAAAATATGATGGAAATGGATGAAATCATTAGGTAAAATTATTTTCAATAGGATGAAAATAATTTTTCTGAAAAGCCAATTGAAATTTTATCAACCACAGTAAAAAGTAAATGGGGAAATTAAAGGTACAAATGATATTATAATTACCCATAAAATTGTCATAATTCTATTTTATAAGTGTATTTATACCAAAATCAACCTTATAAATAAAATAACATTCTTTTTGATACACTTGGATTAGATTGGGACAATTATAATTATTTTATTTAAAGAAGAGTTAAAAGTGATAAATTTAAATTTTAAAAAATAATCCATTTTTTATATAGGGTTACACATATGTTAAATTCCGCTATAAATTTTTATTATAAATCTAAAAAATTTTCCTACATAATGGTATTTTATTTATAATTTTTAGATATTATATAATTAAATTTATTTGTGACACAATGACGATGTAGCAATTACCTAATGATTGAAATATTAAAATAATTGAAATTATAAATATCCAAATTGTCTTAAATTGAGACTATTAAGGCATTAAACTAATTTTATATGTCAAAATTACATTTTATTGTTGATTTAATGTTTTTTTGAAGTAATCACTTTTTTCTGATTTTCAAAAAAACTAAATACTAAATAGTGTAAAAATTGACATAAATGACTTTTTAAAACATATACTATATTTTTTAATGATATAATATTCTTAAAAATCAATGATTTGGCCAAAGGACTTATATAATTATAGATATTTCATTAATGAACAAATTGGGGTTTTAATAGCATTTTTTAGTTTGTTTATTAACCAATTAATATTAAAATACAAGAAAACATGTTAAAAGTTAAATTATTTAACTAAGCATTAAATCTCAGAGATAAGGTTGATGTGGTTACCTAAACATGTCTAAAACATATTGGTTGAGATTATTTTGACCCATATACACAATATCCACTATAATAATCCACATTTAGACATTATAACCAAAAAATTATTTTATACTAAAACAATATTCCAAGATTTTCCACAAGTTCCCCTCACCTCTCATATAAAAGTGTACTTCCAGTTCTCTTGAATTCACACATCGAAAGCTATTTGAATCGGCCATGACCTAATAAAATATCCAACCAAATACCCTAAAATCATCTTAGAGGAATTATATTGATTATAAATCAATCCAATGGATCACTTTTAATAAAATTAAAAAGAAGCACTCGTAGAAGAGTTAATAATTTCATTAGATCTTTCAATGTTCTATTCTTCTTCCACATACTCTTTTGTTGTTGTTATCAAACAAAAATAACAAATCCAGTAGCTTCTACATATAATTTGATGTAATTATAAATATGGTACAACCATATTGAGTATTCTATCCATCCTATGAATCACAATGTCGTCATACGTGTGTATGTACGGCATACCAACTCTACATCATGGTGTAGTTTGTGATTCTACACATAATTATTTGTATTGGTCAAATATTTATTATAATTTAATTAAATAATAAATATAACATGTTAATGATTCTATATATTTAATTTACCATCATATTATATAATATTTTACCTTCATTAGAATGATATTTTCGCTCGGGCGTACGTACAGATTACCGTCTCCATGAACGTGATGAGATTCATTCCTCATCATAACCATTCAAAAATAATGATTATTTTGTGATTTAAAATAATGATTAATAACATAATATCATTATTGATATGAATAAAATAAATCATATACATAACAAACATGAAAACATATAAAGGAAAACTAATCAGATAACCCTAGAAACAATGATACTACCGAAATATTATCTACAATGAAATATTAGAAGATCAAATATGATTTCATATTTATGTATGTAGTTCGTGAATAATATAAAAACAATTATTAAACTGTTATAGATTATTTTAACACTACCTCAACGAAGGAAAACTACATGGCAAGGGTTAATATTACAATCTCATTATTATCTGAGGTTGTTTTTACGAAATTATCTACATGGTCT
This sequence comes from Viscum album, assembly GCA_963277665.1. Classification (NCBI taxonomy): domain Eukaryota; kingdom Viridiplantae; phylum Streptophyta; class Magnoliopsida; order Santalales; family Viscaceae; genus Viscum; species Viscum album. The sequence continues at coordinate 767,464,949 of OY728150.1, forward strand.
CCATTATCATCCACATCCTTGATTCATAAAATTGTAATTTAAAACATTTTTACTATTCATAGAACATGGTATAAATTCATTTTATAACATTGCATTACTTTTGATAAAATTATTTGAATTTAATCAATCATCGTTTTCCAAACAAGGTACATTATGACCTTTTCGAAAAATTAAGGTAAGAAAGTTTTTTATCTTATGCGGTGGGTGTAGTTATTTTACATCGTTACAAAACATTCTATGATTCTCATAAATGATTTTAAGAATGTTATAATAATAAAAGTTTTCTTTTATAATTTTGTTACTTTTAATTGATTTCAAAATAGAAAGAGATATATCTCTCAAATAGTTTTTATTTCATCTATGACTACATCCTTTGATGTATTTTACACTTGTTTGAAGATTAGTTATTATGATACAATATTCCATATTGTATTGATGGTTTTTTGATATGTATGACTCTGGATGTGTTATTTTTATACCATTCATTGTCTGTGTTTATAATATTAACCTCTCGTATGCTATTTTTAATATGAATGTTTATGTTAATTTACATCTTTTTCTTAAAATGAATGCATTGTACATAATATGTGATGGGTGGATCCCGCTATAGATCCTTGATGAATCGATAGGACTCATGATAAAAACTAGTTTTTTGGAACAATTCCGTGACAAAATATTATTTTAAATATTGACTATGTGGTTATGATGTCCTACACTATTCATTACATCATTATGATATTATCTATTGATATTAAAAGTGATTAGTCAACTAGTAGAATATCCATTTGAATATGTAAATGGAATTATTTGAATTATATTTTCCATATTATGCTGATGTTTAAGTTTAATAGAATTTTTTACGTATTATAAATTGCCTTAAATTTCTATGCTTATTTACCATAGTTTCCTCTATATTATTATCCTTACTGAGTATCTGAGCTCCACCCTTTTTAATGTTTTCTTTTTCCCAGGTTGTACATAAGTATATTATGATTAACCTAAAAGGATATGCCAAAGGATATGAGTGAGTTAAAATGGTACACAACATTGTTTTTTTATTTCATGATGTATTTTAAAACTTATTTATGTATCTATTACATCCATGGATACTAAACAAATAGTTCATTCAATTCACTCTGGGTATTTTACATGTTTTGGATTATGCAATGAAATTCATAAAATTAGCTAGTATATACCATTTTTTAGAAATGGTTTCTAGTATATGGAATGAGAACTCCATCAACACACATTATACAAAGGGTAATAAGGAACATATCATTCATGGTCTTAAGCCAACATTTATAAGGGAAATATTTTAACATGTATTCTCATCATGTGAAGAAATAGTACCATTTGATAATAAGATAATTAGGGAATTTTTTGATTCTTATGTCTTTGAAGGGAAACCTGATATGAAAAGAATGGCATAGAGAAATATGGATAAAGGGAAGAACGGAAATAAATAGTTTCTGATATGTGATAACTCTAGAAAGAATCACCTTGGTAATTGTTTGATGGGAATGAGAGTCTGTTATAAGTGTGGAGAAAAATTACATCAAGTACACAATTTCAATGTTATGAAAATGGTTTCATGTATACAATAATTCATCTATAAGGAGTTGGGACACTATGCGAATCAATGTCCCAATCATCAGAGTATACCCCAAATAATGCTATTGGATAATAATAATGTTATGATACAACCTGAGATGAAGAGGGATAATTACTATTATAATATTTTTATTAATGAATTATGTCATTTATGTTTTTTATCTATGATGTACTTGTTATAATGATTATGGAAAAAATTATGTATTTTAATTTAGTACTATTTCATTGCGAGTTTTTCATTATATTTTACTATGAAATGTGACTCAATAGCAAGTTATACATTTTTTAAAATACATGGTTGAAGGAAAGATAAACATTAATATGGTCCTTATACTGAGGTAGAGATTTTCTAATAAGAGATTGTTGATTTGGATAACTTATATTGGATTTTCTTGACTACTGTTCTAACGCCCCGACCCCAGTTACCCATAGTCGGTGCATTATTAAATAACATTGGCTTGACCACTATGGATCAATTCCCAAAAGACCGATCAGTTCGATATCCATGGAAGTACTAGAAACATACATAAGTTTTACATTTCATTATGAAATAAAAAACAAAACAAAATCTCATTTGAACACAATAATTCCCCTTAGACTATCCCTACAGATCAGTCATAATATACTTCTTCAAATCCTGGTTAAAATATAACATAGAAAAGGAAGAGCTCAGCTTCTCAGTATGGATAACAATATAGCGAAATCATTCAAAAATAAGTATAAACATTTAAGGAAATGTATAAGACTAAAACCCATCCCTTTTAAAATTAATCATCATCATGATATAAAAAATATAAATTAAATAATTTCATTTACTTATTCATGTGTAAATTCTACTAGACCAATAATCACATGCAGTATAAAAAGTCAATTTCATATTGGTGGAATGAATAATGTCGGACATCATAAACACATAATCAAGGCCTTGTGAGAAGACTAAAAATTAGATTTTTTTCAAGGCCTTGTGCCAAGAATCTATTTTTCTCTCATGAGACATACCAATGCATCAAAAATCTATAAAGAGATCCACCCATCACATAATAAGTCCAATGCATTCCGCATATGAAAAGGTTGAAACAAAACATAAAGATTCATAATAAAACTATCATACTAAATGTTAATACTTTAACCATAAACCATGAATGGTATAAAAATAAAAAATCCACACTCAAACAAATAAAAAAACATTCAATACAATATGGATGATTACATCATAATAAATCAACTTCAAACAAGTGTAAAATCCATCAATGGATGTTGACATAGATGAAATTAAATCTATTTGAGAGAAATATCTATTACTATTTTGAAATCATTTAAAAGACACATAACAATAAAATAAAACATTTATTTTAAAAATATTCTTAAAATATTGTAAGGGAAGCGTTGATGGTGTTATAATGGAAGAAAATAGCCTCACTTTCCTTATATGTTTTAACAAAAATTCTTCCATTAATTTTGTCGAAAAGGACTTAAAGGAGCTTTTTTGTAAAATGAAAAAATGAATCATTTATAAATATTTTTTTACAAGTAAAAAAGTTATATAAATGACATTAAACCATATTGTAGAAAATATGATAAATTTTTTGAAATAAAAATTTATGAAACAGAGATGTGGATGATAAAGTGGTCCTAGTAGATACTAAAGTATATAACTACCTCAGATAATAAATAGATTGTAGAATTAACCTATACCTTATACTTATCCCTGATCAAGGGTATTATAACCTCCTCTATAATAGTTAAACCATTTTTAACAAATTATAAAATACCTAAATACATAAATAGGATATGATATATGATATTCTAAAATTTCATTAATAATAATATTTTCGTAGTTTCATCGTTTCGGGTGTTAACTGATTTATTTCCCTTTATATGATTAGTTATGTAAGAATTTTGTTTTATGGATATGATGTATTTTATTCATATACAGAATTAAATTATGTTTATAAAAATTAATTTCATTCATAAAATGAATATTATTCCTGATGGGTTACGATGGGGAATAAATTTCATTGTGTTCGTGGAGATGATAATTTGTACGTACGCATGAGGGACAATATTATTTTATTGATGGTGGAATTATATGTAATTGTATGGTATATAATATATAAAGAATCATTACTATGTTATATTTATTATTTACATCAGTTATACTCATTATTATACCCATCCAAATAATGAAGTCTTTGAATAACAAACTACACCACGATGAGGAGACGGTAAGATGTACATATGCACGTATGGTGACATGTCATTCATAGGATGGATATTATAATGAATATGGTTTTATAATATAAATAATTACCTCATATTATTTATACATAACTGTAATTATTATTTTTTTATGTAAAAAATAATGAAAGGGGAAGTGGGAGATGAAAATAAATTTGAAAGAGGTGGTGAAATTATTACATATTCTTCTAAAGTTTCATTTTGAGTTGATAAAAAGGGCTCCATAAGATGGATTTATAATCAATTTAAGGACTCTAGGTAGAATTTATGGTACTTGGAAGGATATTTGTGTAGGGTTTTGCAGTATGAAATTGATTGGGAGGTGTAATTTTTAGAGAAAGGGATGTACCTTTTGATAAGAGAGTTGAGGGTCACATTAAGAAAAGATTGATATATTATTTTATTATACAATAATATTCTATTAATAATGGATCAATGAAATTTTATATCGAGGATAAGGTGGGTATGGGTCAATCTATCTCCACAAATAGGATTTCGACAGGATTATGTCACCATATTAACCTTATCCTTTATATATAACTCTTTGTTATATAGTTTAACGTTTACCATGTATTCTTGTATAATTATAATAAATAGCCAACAAACATACTATAAAAAGCCAATAGAACCCCAAAAATGTAATTATTGATATATCTAATTGTGTCTAATTCATTTTTCCAATCCTTAAATTTTTTGGAATATTATATCTATTAATAATATAGTATTTGTTTTAAAAACTCATTTATGTCAATTTTGATAGTAGATTGTATTTAGTTGTATTTTAAAGTAATAAAAACATTGTAACATCAAATGTTTTTTTAATAAATTCCATATTAACAAATAAAATTTGTAAAATTCATCAGATGTCTGAATTTACATTTATTCAGATATATATAATATCAATTATTCTAATCATTCATTAGTAAGGTATTTACTACATCATCAATGAGTCCTAAATAATATTAAATATATAATGTCTAAAAATTATAAATAAAGAAACATTATATAGGAAATCTGTAAAGACCCGGAAATTTCAAGGAAATTTTTTTCTTAATTTTCTTTGGAATTTTACAAGAACACAGTTTCTGACAGCGCCTGATGCCGAGGCTCGGTGTGCCCAGAATCAATTTCCGAAGTTTGGCTCGGGTACGTTCAGTGAACGAACGAGCGGGAATTTCTAACTTTTGAACGGGTGCCCGGAATCAAATTCTGAGGGCACCGATGGAACCGTAGCGCTGGTTTTTGCTTAGGAATGCCTTTCCTGGTGTTGCGTTTGCTTGGGAGCAGTTGTTTATTAAGGTTGTTGTTTAAGTGTAAAGAAAAATAAAATTTGTGTTACAAATTTTATTTATCTTCTTAAGTGGTTATATCCTAAGTGTGGAAGTTGGGGTGGAATCACAAGTTCCTAACTAACCAATTGAGGATTAAGGTGAGGTGGGTCCCACACGAGCCCCAACCCTTCACCTTCCCCTTAACTCTCTTCTACCCCCCTTAAACTCCCTTGCACTTAATGTGCCAAAACCCCTCAAATTCCTAACTCCTTAAACTCCTTAACTCCCTTGAACCCCCCCCAATTAAATGTGACTCTTCACTTCCACCTTCATTAATTTTGGAGCCTCTCCACCCATTAATGAATGATGTAACTTAATGAATTTGAATTATTTTGAATTCATTAAGCTAACACTATAATATGGTGTGTTGTTTTATTGTTTGGTGTTGGCTAAATCTTTGTGATAGAGTCATGGAAGGATTGAAGAGAATTCCACCCTCGACGAAGAACACGAAGGACATCTCCAAACATGGAACAACGTCTTCTCGACGAAGACTGCCTTTTCCAAAGAAGAACGTGAAGTTTCCAATGTCGATCCCTTCTTGGATGCCTCCTTCCCACTCTTTCCGGAATAAAGAAGGGAGCGCCTTTCACGAAGAATGCCGACGTCGTCAACGACTTCTCTTTTCCGATGTCGATGAATCGCTGCCGCCTTTCCGCGACTTCGTCAACACATAACGAAAAGCGAAGTAGGGGTTTGTTGTTGCTTTATTTAATTATTTTTCCGTTCTTGGTTCTAGCATGACAAACTTGAGGATGAACGTTTAAGTGTTATCGTCTAACGAGAGGGGGACCAGACCGCCCAAACACGGCCGAAACCCCCTCCTTTGTTCTTGAATGTTTCTTGCGGATGAAACGAGATAGCGTGGTGTCGTCGCACCACGCGGGAATCACACGGAAATTATTGTGCGGCGCCGTCGCGCCGCGCCGTGGAATGAATTATCATGAACGCGACGCCGTCGCGCCGTGTCGAAGGAAACCGAAGACGTCGTGGCCAGAGCGGGGCCGCGGCGGAGGGGCGCGGTGACGTCGCACTGCGCCGGATGACGAAGGCCGCAGCCGGTTCCGGGCCGCGGCGGATCGTGATGACCGACGGCCAGCCGGGCCGCCGGTGCCGGAAGACGGAAGAGGACCGGCCCTTGTCGGTCCTGTTAACAAGAAGCCGGCCGGCCGGGTTGGTGGAAACCGGGGGAATTTAATTCCCCCGGGCTGTTATTTGGCCCCCCATTATGAGGGGGGCCGGTTTCACAAAGGGGGGCAGGCGGCCCCCCGTTTCCAGCAAGCTCGGCCTTCGGCCCAGCTGGCAGCGCGCCCAACGCGCTGCCTTGCGCCGAACCGGCGCGCCGGGCCAGTTCGCCGCGCCGGGCCACGCCGGGCCGGGCCGCGCCGGCCGGGCCGGGTCGACCCCGTCCGGGGCGGGTCGACCCGGTTCGGGCCATCCGGGGGGTCTCGTGCCGGGACGGCCCGGTCCCGAAACCCCCGTTACCGAGCGGTTTGGTCAAATGCACGTATCTTGGGCTACGGGCCTCTAAACGACTCGTCGTCAGCGGCAACACGATCCTTGGATCGAGACGGTCGTTTCGGTATCCTATACTCAAGGTGCACCTTCTTTTTTGGCATCCTCCGCCCGAGTTTTGGATGCAGATGGATAGTGGCCGGGTTGGATCGCACCGAAATCCAACCGGGCCCCTGGAACGGAAAAGCTGATATCTTTCTGAAAAAACGTCCGTTTGACGAACCGTCAGCGGCGTTGGTGATCACGTTGAGAAACGGTCCCTATGAGTTTACCCTATTAGAGTTCAGGGTACATTTGAGATACGGCCGGGTTTGGTTTGCTCACGAAACCAACCGGGCCCCTGGGACAAAAAGGCTAATAACTCACAGACCGGGCATCCGATTGACGCATCGTCTGTTGCGTTGAGACCCCTATGACGTGGTGGTCCTTTGAGATACATCTTCATGGGACTTTGAGATACTTGGAGTATCGACCTGTAGCTCGTGGAGCGGACCCTCCCAATGACGAGCGTGCGGTGTACGAAGACTGTGTAGCTGGCTGAGACCCGACGACTGCTGATCGAATGACTCGGAGTGTTACAGAGATGCGCTTGGTTGTAGCGGCACATGGAAGCTCTTGGTTGTAGCGGCAGACCCACGGCAGAGTTGCGCTTGGTTGTAGCGGCACATGGGAGCGCTAGGTTGTAGCGGCATACCCACGACAGAGGTGCGCTTGGTTGTAGCGGCACATGTGAGCGCTTGGTTGTAGCGGCAGACCCATGACAGAGTTGCGCTTGGTTGTAGCGGCACATGAGAGCACTTGGTTGTAGCGTCATACCCACGACAGAGGTGCGCTTGGATGTAGCGGCACATGGGAGCGCTTGGTTGTAGCGGCAGACCCACGAAAGAGGTGCGCTTGGTTGTAGCAGCACATGGGAGCGCTTGGTTGTAGCAGCTGGCCCGCAGTACTCGATGGGTGGAGTTCTTCAGCAGTCTTAGGTTAGTGAGAAGTACCTCGGAGTCGTGACAGGACCACTGTACACTCCAGAGACGGAGCTCTTCAGCAGTTACGGTTTCGATAATGAAAATCCTGGTTTGAGCTGAGACTTTTGACCTTCTGTTTACCTCATGATTGAGATGGGTCACTTGCTAACTTAGGTATATGTATGGGCATATACCCGGGTAGTGGTTATCCGTTGATTTCACAATCCTTGTGTTTCATCATGATTGAGATGAGTTACTTGATAACTTAGGTATATGTATGGGCATATATCTAAGTAGAGGTTATCTGTTGAGGTCTTCTTTGTGGTTATCCTTGTTGGTTTAGTGAGACCTTGAGGGTCTCGGGGTCCCTACTGAGTATCGTTATACTCACCCCTGCACGGGCTATGCCCGCACCTCGTTGTGTTGGTTGCAGACGACGGGCAGTGCTGACAGAAGCTGAGTGTTCGAGGACTGGGAAGTACCTGGAGGTGGACTATACGAAGAGATGGTACCCGGAGGAGGACCTCACGACGAGGCGGTACCCAGAGGTGGACATGACGACGAGGCGGTACCCGGAGGTGGACCACTGGGCGAGACATACTCGGAGCGGACGGTGGGACCTGAGGAGTAGAGGAGCTATCTGTACCCACCCTTCAGGTGGGATTTCCAGTGGACAGCTCGGCGTAGCAGCTTTACTTTTCAGTTGATGTTTTCCCTTTCGAGTTGTACTTTACAGTTGGGATTGTATTTCCGGCCCCTTTTTACTTTCCGCACTTACTGTTGTACTCAGTTTTTACTTAGTGTTTACTTCTTCCGCTTGTACTCTGTGGATCTTGTTTTCTTTTATAAAGGCAATGTCTTCCCAGTTATCGGGATTTTACGCCTTTGGTGCTAGTCGCCAGCCCCTGGCCTATGGAAGGCGGGCTTGGGGTAGTCACGGCACGGGCCCCGAGGATGGGTCGTGACAAATTGGTATCAGAGGAGTTCGGTTCTACCGCAGAACTTATAACTCTGATGTTTCTTTCTGTGAAGCAATAGTGTTAAGGGTACCGAGTGTGGTTTTTAGTTCAGGGAGTCCAGTGTTGGTGCGGCGGCCGACGTATCCGTACACCAGGACCCTGACTACTGATTTCCGACTTTGTACACAAAAACATTGATTGCGTGTGTGTTTCCAAAGTTTTAAAGTCAGCTCAAACCAGGTCAGCTCACCAGGTATAAGATGTTGACCGTGTCGCATCTGTTCAGGATGTCTCCACGCAGACAGTCAGTTGGATTTCCGAGAGAGTACTCGATGACGGCACACCGAGCGACGAGGCTCTGGTGTAGGGCCCTTTTTACTATGTTGGCACCCTCGGGTGGTGTACCAGTACATCACCACCTGTTGGGAAGCAGATGCCAACGGCTATACTAGCAAACTGTGCACGCTGGCGGAGCGCATTGCACGAGTTCCAGCAGTAGAGGCCTCAGAAGTTACGAGGCGAGGCAGATTTCGAGACAGCAGAGCAGTGGCTGGAGGCGATTGCTAGAGTTTTCCGCCTAGCTGAGACATCAGTAGAGTGGATGGTGGACTTGGCCACTAGTGTTTTCCAGTGAATGACTATGAGGATGGTCCGCATAGTGATGAGGCTTCGGTACGTGAACCGATGCCTGAGATAGTGCCTTGGGGTAGTGTGTCAGCTATACATCACTACCTGTTGGTCAGTAGTTACAACCGGCGGTACCGGTAGGTGACACATGTAAGTTTACTGCCTTACATGTGTTCTAACATCAGATACCCTCTTGTTCCGAGGTGAACCTGACTCATAGGCGGCTGAGGACTGGCTTGAGGAGGTGGCCGAGAATTTTCTAGAACATTTACAGTTTCGGCTGGACGACGTGTTGATAGCTGAGAATTCATCGAGGCGTACCGAACATATCAGGTACTCGATGGAAGCGTTTCGATCAGTGCAATAGAGGTCGGACCTCTGAGCATGGTATGTTTAAGGGCATCCGATCCAGCACCTTTTCTCTATGTATTTCTACTTAGGCTAGAGTTCTAGAAGGAACCTTTGTGGTTGAGAATTCTTTGCTGATCGAATACAGCCAAAGAATGTTAGAAGTTTGGAAAGCAGGAAACTGACACCAGTCTCGGAGACTTGGGCATGTAAATGTTTCAAGAAGAGGAAATGTTAGGAACAGATGAATCTGCAGAGCAGCAGACATGGAGGCAGAGCTTGGAGAGTAGCTCGTGGTGGTGTACATTTCAACATGTTACCATCACCCTCCTTTGTAGTCCCCGCTAGACTCAGGGAGTTGGAGAGCAGGGAAAGAGGGTAGCTGCTTGCGGTCATGGAGTGCGACCAAAAAGGGGCTCTAGGGATGATTCGAAGTGCGGAATTTATCTTCTACTAGCTTCCGTAGCCACAAGCATCGAAACGAATCATCCCTTCCTTCCATGAATCTAGTCCCAGACCAAGAGATTCCAGTTAAGCCGTTGACTTGACCCTCACGTCTGGAGATACCTTTGGGAGGAGACTCGATATTCACACTTACGCCGACGGTGTGATCTGACCATTGAGGCGAGAGTCTCGATTAGGACCTCTTGGTGGCAGCGTCGAGGCCTTACGACGTTAGTTTGAGTATGTATTTGGCAATCATTGTTCATACTCAAATTGACGGTATTAGGCAAACGTTGGGATGGGTTTTCCTTGGTCGGCCAAAAGGAAACCCTGGGCAGCACAAGATAAACTCGTGCATGGGAGGGTGTAGCCGATCATTCTAGGGTCGGCCAACCTTACCCTCATGGCAGCAGGAGTTTTGAGTTTCAGTTCTAACCTAAAAAGGGAGACCTTTAGAGTTCGAGGATGGCGACCACGTTCTTATACAGGTCTCACCTCGACGAGGTTTATGGAGATGTAGCCGAGGCGGCAAGAGATCTCCGAGGTTCTATAGACCATTCTAGGTCCCCAGCAGGGTAGGAGAGGTGGTTTATCGCTTGACCCATCCACCTCAGTTGCACTAGGTGCATGATGACTTTCACGTAACTCAATTAAGGAGATACGTGCTTGATCCTTCACACATCATCGAACTCAGGGAGTTGGACGTCGATGATAGAGCGACATGCACGGAGGTTCCAGTGGGGATCAAGAATAGACAGGAGCAGATCCTACGAGGATGATCGATTCCTTGGGTGCACTTCCTTTGACAGCACGGGAACCTCCAGGTGAGCACATGGGAGCGGAAGGCTCAGATGCGTGCTCTGTACCGCTTTTGTGACCCTAGATTGTGATGAAGCTTTACGGGGGCGTAAAGCCCTGAGGTGGGAGTAACGTAAAGACCCGGAAATTTCAAGGAAATTTTTTTCTTAATTTTCTTTGGAATTTTACAAGAACACAGTTTCTGACAGCGCCTGATGCCGAGGCTCGGTGTGCCCAGAATCAATTTCCGAAGTTTGGCTCGGGTACGTTCAGTGAACGAACGAGCGGGAATTTCTAACTTTTGAACGGGTGCCCGGAATCAAATTCTGAGGGCACCGATGGAACCGTAGCGCTGGTTTTTGCTTAGGAATGCCTTTCCTGGTGTTGTGTTTGCTTGGGAGCAGTTGTTTATTAAGGTTGTTGTTTAAGTGTAAAGAAAAATAAAATTTGTGTTACAAATTTTATTTATCTTCTTAAGTGGTTATATCCTATGTGTGGAAGTTGGGGTAGAATCACAAGTTCCTAACTAACCAAGTGAGGATTATGGTGAGTTGGGGCCCACACGAGCCCCAACCCTTCACCTTCCCCTTAACTCTCTTCTACCCCCCTTAAACTCCCTTGCACTTAATGTGCCAAAACCCCTCAAATTCCTAACTCCTTAAACTCCTTAACTCCCTTGAACCCCCCCCCCAATTAAATGTGACTCTTCACTTCCACCTTCATTAATTTTGGAGCCTCTCCACCCATTAATGAATGATGTAACTTACTGAATTTGAATTATTTTCAATTCATTAAGCTAACACTATAATAAGGTGTGTTGTTTTATTGTTTGGGGTTGGCTAAATCATTGTGATAGAGTCGTGGAAGGATTGAAGAGAATTCCACTCTCGACGAAGAACACGAAGGACATCTCCAAACATGGAACAACGTCTTCTCGACGAAGAATGCCTTTTCCAAAGAAGAACGTGAAGTTTCCAACGTCGATCCCTTCTTGGATGCCTCCTTCCCACTCCTTCCGGAATAAAGAAGGGAGCACCTTTCACGAAGAACGCCGACGTCGTCAACGACTTCTCTTTTCTGATGTCGACGAATCGCTGCCGCCTTTCCGTGACTTCGTCAACACATAACGAAAAGTGAAGTAGGGGTTTGTTGTTGCTTTATTTAATTATTTTTCTGTTCTTGGTTCTAGCATGAAAAACTTGAGGATGAACATTTAAGTGTTATCATCTAACGAGAGGGGGACCAGACCGCACAAACACGGCCGAAACCCCCTCTTTTGTTCTTGAATGTTTCTTGCTGATGAAACGAGATAGCGTGGTGTCGTCGCACCACGCGGGAATCAAACGGAAATTATTGCGCGGCGCCGTCGCGCCGTGCCGTGGAAAGTATTATCATGAACGCGACGCCGTCGCGCCGCGTCGAAGGAAACTGAAGACGCCGCGGCCGGAGCGGGGCCGCGGCGGAGGGGCGTGGTGCCGTCGCACCGCGACGGATGACGAAGGCCGCAGCCGGTTCCGGGCCGCGGCGGATCATGATGACCGACGGCCAGCCGGGCCGCCGGTGCCGGAAGATGGAAGAGGACCGGCCCTTGCCGGTCCTGTTGAAAAGAAGTCGGCCGGCCGGGTTGGTGGAAACCGGGGGAATTTAATTCCCCCGGGCAGTTATTTGGCCCCCCATTATGAGGGGGGCCGGTTTCACAAAGGGGGGGCAGGCGGCCCCCCGTTTCCAGCAAGCTCGGCCTTCGGCCAAGCTGGCAGCGCACCCAGCGCGCTGCCTTGCGCCGAACCGGCGCGCCAGGCCAGTTCGCCGCGCCGGGCCACGCCTGGCCGGGACGAGCCGCGCCGCGCCGCGCCGCGCCGCGCCGCGCCGGGCTGGGCCGCGCCGGGCCGGGCTGCGCCGCGCCGGTCCGCGCCGCGCCGGCCGGGCCGGGCTGTGCCGGGGCGGGTCGACCCCGTTCGGGCCATCCGGGGGATCTCGGGCCGGGACGGCCCAGGCCCGAAACCCCCGTTACCGAGCGGTTTGGTCAAATGCTCGTATCTTGGGCTACGGGCCTCCAAACGACTCGTTGTCAGCGGCAACGCGATCTTTGGATCGAGACGGTCGTTTCGGTATACCATACTCAAGGTGCACCTTCCTTTTCGGGAGCCTACGTGGTTAAAACTCCATAGTTAAGCGTGCTTGGCCTAGAGTAGTGATCCGGATGGGTGACCTCCTGGGAAGTTTCCCAAGGTGAGTGTGAGACGAAAAAGCCAATAACTCTCAGACCGGGCATCCGATTGACGCGCCGTCTGTTGCTTTGAGTTCCTGTTGACGTTACGGAACTTTTGGCATCCTCCGCCCGAGTTTTGGATGCAGATGGATAGTGGCCGAGTTGGATCGCACCGAAATCCAACCGGGCCCCTGGAACGGAAAAGCTGATATCTTTCTAACAGAACGTCCGTTTGACGAACCGTCAGCGGCGTTGGTGATCACGTTGAGAAACGGTCCCTATGAGTTTACCCTATGAGAGTTCGGGGTACATTTGAGATACGGCCGGGTTTGGTTTGCTCACGAAACCAACCGGGCCCCTGGGACGAAAAGGCTAATAACTCACAGACCGGGCGTCCGATTGTCGCGCCGTCTGTTGCGTTGAGACCCCTATGACGTGGCGGTCCTTTGAGATACATCTTCATGGTACTTTGAGATACTTGGAGTATCGACATGTAGCTCGTGGAGCGGACCCTCCAAGTGACGAGCGTGCGGAGTACGAAGACCGTGTAGCTGGCTGAGACACGACGACTGCTGATCGAACGACTCAGAGTGTTACAAAGGTGCGCTTGGTTGTAGCGGCACATGGGAGCGCTTGGTTGTAGCGGCAGAACCATGACATAGTTGTGCTTGGTTGTAGCGGCACATGGGAGCGCTTGGTTGTAGCGGCATACCCACGACAGAGGTGCGCTTGGTTGTAGCAGCACATGGGAGCGCTTGGTTGTAGTGACAGACCCATGACAGAGTTGCGCTTGGTTGTAGCAGCACATGGGAGCGCTTGGTTGTAGCGGCATACCCACGACAAAGGTGCGCTTGGTTGTAGCGGCACATGGGAGCGCTTGGTTGTAGCGGCAGACCCACGACAGAGGTGCGCTTGGTTGTAGCAGCACATGGGAGCGCTTGGTTGTAGCAGCTGGCCCGCAGTACTCGATGGGTGGAGTTCTTCAGAAGTCTTAGGTTAGTGAGCAGTACCTCGGAGTCGTGACAGGACCACTGTACACTCCAGAGACTGAGCTCTTCAGTAGTTACGGTTTCGATAATCAAAATCCTGGTTTGAGCTGAGACTTTTGACCTTGTGTTTACCTCATGATTGAGATGGGTCACTTTCTAACTTAGGTATATGTATGGGAATATACCCGGGTAGTGGTTATCCGTTGATTTCACAATACTTGTGTTTTCTCATGATTGAGATGGGTTACTTGATAACATAGGTATATGTATGTGCATATATCTAAGTAGAGGTTATCTGTTTAGATCCTCTTTGTTGTTATCCTTGTTGGTTTATTGAGATCTTGAGGGTCTCGGGGTCCCTACTGAGTATCGTTATACTCACCGCTGCACGGGATATGCCCGCACCTCGTTGTGTTGGTTGCAGACGACGGGCAATGCTGACAGAAGCCGAGTGTTCAAGGACTGGGCAGTACCTGGAGGTGGACTATATGAAGAGATGGTTCCCAGAGGAGGACCTCACGATGAGGCGGTACCCAGAGGTGGATGTGACGATGAGGCGGTACCCGGAGGTGGACCACTGGGCGAGACATACTCGGAGCGGATTGTGGGACCTGAGGAGCAGAGGAGCTATCTGTACCCACCCTTCAGGTGGGATTTCCAGTGGACAGCTCGGCGTAGCAGCTTTACTTTTCAGTTGCTGTTTTCCCTTTCGAGTTGTACTTTCCAGTTGGGCTTGTATTTCCGGCCCCTTTTTACTTTCCTCACTTACTGTTGTACTCAGTTTTTACTTAGTTTTTACTTCTTCCGCTTGTACTCTGTGGTGCTTGTTTTCTTTAATAAAGGCAATGCCTTCCCAGTTATCGGGATTTTACGCCTATGGTGCTAGTCGCCATCTCCTGGCCTATGGAAGGCGGGCTTGGGGTAGTCACGGCACGGGCCCCGAGGACGGGTCGTGACAAAATCATTCTATCTTTTTAATTAATACTTATAGTTGAATTTATCTTATGTATAACTCTATATTTAAAATGTTTTATTCATTAATGTTTGAATTAAACACTTTTAACTCTTCATTAAATAAAATAGTAATAAAATTTCAAATCTAATCCAAGTAGACCAAAATAATCATATTTTATTCGTAAGGGTTATTTTCAGTGAAATACACTTATCCAATAGAATTGGGACCTATTTTAGGGTAATTATATATCATTTTTTACGTTAAATAATATAATTACTTTTAACCGTGGTAAATAAAAGCTAAATGTAACTATTCACCAAAAAATATTTTCATCTTATTGAACCACATTTTAATTAATAATTTCAACCATGTCTCTTGGATTTTCTAAATTCAATTCACATATGTTTTAAAATTATGTTTTATTCAAATTTATAAATTTTCCTATAATGTTGGTAAAAGACGGTAAAACCTTCGATAAAATTTTATACATCTAATATGATTTTAAAATAACACCAATGAATTATATTGAACATACATAGAAATTATGAATCTATTTTGACTAAAATATATTTAAATAAAATAAATAATTATTTATGCAAAATGTCG
The DNA here is from genome assembly GCA_963277665.1 of Viscum album. Lineage (NCBI taxonomy): Eukaryota > Viridiplantae > Streptophyta > Magnoliopsida > Santalales > Viscaceae > Viscum > Viscum album. Next base: position 767,480,541 of record OY728150.1, read on the forward strand.
GTTTTAAATAATAATAAAGTGTTTTTCACTATTTATCCAAAATTAAACATTCTCAAGAAAATACCAAAAATTCACCGTAAGATAATTTAGATATTCTGAAACCAAAATTAAAGACCATTTTGAAAATTAAAATTTATAAAAATTCAATAATAGGGTATTACTATTGATAATGGCTAGTTTGATTTGTTGTGGAGTTCTAATACTCCATGTTGCGTACAACGCAAGCTATTTAATAATTAAAAGGGGAAATGCACCATGGAAGCTTGGGGTGTTACATTCTCCCATCCATCAAATAATTTCTTCATAAAAATTCAAATAATATTACTGAATAAAAAGATTCAGGTGGTTCTTCATCATATGATCCTCATGTTCCCTTGTTTCCTCTTTCATCTTATAATTTCTTCATAGAACAATTACCAGACAAGTTGTTCGGTTTTAAAAAACACGTTCTCTGATATCAGGAATCCTGACAGGTACCTCACAACAAGACAGATCATGTTCTAGTTGAATTTCCTCATAGGTGAGTGCATGTGTTGGGTCTGGCATGTATTTTTTTAATAGTGTTATGTGAAACACATAATAATATTTAGAGAGACTTAGAGGAACTACCAAACGATAAATTAAAACTCAAATTCTTTATAGAATATCGAAAGTTCTGATGTACATGGGACTTAATTTACCCTTTATACTGAAACATATGACACCCATCAATAGAGATACCATCAAGAAAAGATGATCTCTTACTTGAAATTTCAATTCCTTCCTTTAGTTATCAACATAGCGCTTTGGCCTATATAGAGATTCTTGGATGTATGTTTGGATAGTATTCACCTTTTATATTGTTTCCTCAACATGTTCTGGCCCTACAAGGTTTCTTTCACCATCATCATTCCTAGAAGTTGGTGTGAGAAATCTCATTCCATATAACGCTTCATATGGTGACATCTGAATAATTGAATGGAATCTATTGTTATATTAAAATACTACCAGTGTTAAATACTGATCCCACATACCTTTAATGTCATATGAGCAAGATCTAAACTTGTGTTCTATGGTTTGAATAGTCCTTTCAGATTGTTCGTCGGTTTCAGGGTGGTTGTAATTACTCAAACTATGTTCAGTATCCATGGAATTATAATGAATTTTCCAAAATCATGATGTAAAACGGGGATCACGATCAGAAAAAATTGATAAGGGTACTTCATGATGTCTTTCAACATCATTAATAAATATACATTCTAAAAGTTCAAGTGTTAAATCTTATCTTATATAAATAAAAGTTTTTGACTTGGTAAGAAGATCAACAATGAATCGTATTGCATCATTCAATATAGGAGTCTTAGGTAGTCCAATGACAAAGATCATGGTAATATCATCCCATTCCCTTACAGGTATGGGAAGAGGTTGTATGACTCATCGAGAAAGATTTCATCCATGTTTCACATATTGAAAAACAATAAATCGTGACACATAATAGGAAATCTCCCTCTTCCTGTTGTCCCACAAAAAATGTTCTTTCAAATATCTATACATCTTATTGATTCCAGGGTGTATAGAGAAATTGGAGCTATTAGCATCATACAATAATTCCATTTTTAGATAAGTTATTTCAATAACACAAAGTCTCTTCCCAAATTTAAAAATATCATCTTTATATACGAAGTAGATGAATCTCCCATCATTGACAACATTAATTTTCTTTTGAAACTCTTCATCATCAGTAAGAGTCCTTTCCATTAAATATGGATTAGCTACCATTTGAAAAAGTATTAATTTTTTTCCTTCCCTGATTATTCCCATATCCATAATTACTAAATCCATGAACATATGATCCATTTCAACTATCTTTATGTTCAAAAAAACATGATCATTTCTAATTAAAGAATCTTCCATCTTATTTACCTTCCCTGGAAGGTAATGTATAGATAATTAATAATCTTTGAGTGGTTCAAGTGATCATCTATTCTTCATGAATAGATATTTTTTGTGAGTAAATATACTTCAACCTCGTATGATCGTTATATATCACACATTATTCTCTGTTGATATAGTGTCTCCATATCTTCAATGAAATTATTATAGCTGCTAACTCAAGATCATCAGTGGGATAGTTTTGTTCATGAATTTTTCGATGATGTGATGCATATGTAATAACCCTATAATTGTACATATGGACACACCAAGCCCTTTTTTTGATTAATCAATATGAAAAACAAACCCTTATTTCCCCAATGGTTGAGTCAGGATAAGAGAATTAACTAATATTTTCTTCAGTTTATCAAAACATTCATCACACACTTTTGTCCCAAAAAATTTACCCACTTTATGTGTGAGCTTGAATAATGGGATTGTCAATCGAGCAAAAGTCTAGATGAATCACCGATAACTACCTTCTAATCCATTAAATCTATATACCTCCATTATACTCATTAGTGCTGGGAATTATTGGATTGCCTTGGTCTTTAAACGATCAACAAATATTCTATCTTAGAGACAAAATAGCTAATAAAAGAAATTTCCTGAATCCAGAATTCACATATTCTAAAAATACATATTATTCATTTATTATAAGGGTTTTCAGAATAGTGTGCATGTTATTTTCAAGATTTCATATATTTTTTGTTATACCAAGATATCATCAATAAATACCACTACAATTTCATCAAGATATTATTTGAAAAAACTATTCATTAGATTCATGAAAACATATTATGAAATATTTATTACAAAAGGCATAATTGCAATCTCATAAGGATCATACCTGGTTCAAAATGTTGTTTTCTGAATGTATTCCTTCTTCAAACAGAATTGATTATATCCTGATTGAAGGTCAATTTTTGGAAAATATAGAGCTCCATGAAGTTTTTTAAATAAATCATCAATGTGAGGTAGGGGAAACATGTTCTTTATTGTTATCGAGTTGATCTCCATGTAGTCAATTCTAACCTCATAGATCCATCATTAATCATAACAAAATGTATAGGGGCTCTCCGTGGAGAAACAATAGGGGTAACAAATCCTTTATTACTCAATTCTTTTAGGTTTTTATTTAGTTCCACTATTTTAATAGTGGCCATTCAATAAGGGGTCTTTGATATGATCCTTTATCTAGGAATTAAATAAATATAAATATAAATTTCTCCTTCTGGAGGATGTCCAGGTAAATCCTCTGGAAACACATCAACATATTCTTTCACAACAGGTAAATCTTCTATTTGAACATTCTTTTCCAGAAAAAATTGTTATTTCATTCACTTTCTCCCCAATATCTGAATTGAGTAGAGCTATTGGGGGTGGGTCTTGATAATAATTAGGTGGTGATGTTTCTTCTCTATTGAGAAGGTACTTCCTATCATCATCAAAAATTATAACCTACTTCTTACAAAAAAATTTCTCATCATGCCTGATATCTAATCCATACCGAGGATTTTATCAAATTTAATCATGGGTATGCCGATGAGATTAGCAGACAAAAAACATTTATATGCCTTAATGGGGTCTGATTCACAATGCTTTATTACAATGATACATCCCTTAGGAGTTTTGAATGACAACAACCTTGTCAAAAAAATTATACATATAAATTTATTTAGAAAACTAGGAAGAGATGAAATAATGAGTTGATCAAGAATCAAATAAAGCAATGGATAAATATGAGGAAACCATTAAATTACCCTCTACATCATCATTTGGAGATTTGACCTTAATAGTAGTGATCTCATAAGCTTGGCCTTCCTCCCTTGTCCTTTTCTGAGATATGATTTCTTGGCTCTTAAGATATTCATTTTCATAATGACCAATTACTCTACAATTGTAGCATTTAACATTTACATCATGTTTCTTTCCCTTGCAATAATGGGCTTGGTTTCCTTTTTCACCACACTTGTAACAAACTCTAATTCTATTAAAGAAAGTATCGGGGTGTTTTATCCGACATTTACTGTATGATATAAATTCAACTTTTCCCTTCTTCCCCTTATATCCATTTCCTTAGTATTCATCATTTCTCTTCTTCTCTTGCATAGAATTAAAGACGCAAGACTTATGGAATTCATTTTCTATCCAGATAGCACATAAGACAATATCATTAAGTGATGAGAAGAATTATAATACTAATAATCAACGAAGAAATGGTTTTAACACATAAATGTATCAGTCACTCGTACTCCTTGGGTTATGTATATAATCTTATGCATGCCTTACAACCTTGTAATTCTAGCCTCATACTTTGTGACATTCTCAACATTCTTTTTCCTCAGACATATAAATTTTCTTTCCTTATCTGATCGATGTTCACGAGGATTATTTTTCTACGAAAATAACTTTAAACTCCGTACATCCATATTTGATACTTCATCATCTTCCTTTGGGTTTTCAATTAATGACCACCATTGTTTTGCATCTCATATGAGGCGATAAACTAACATGAAAACTTTTTCTCTTTCACTACTCCACAAAGAATGAATTATTTTCTATAAGAAACTTATCCATTTCTAAGATAAAAATGGATTTGTAGTCCCACTTAATGTTGGGTTTTGTAACCTCATTAAGTGTTATAACATTTATCTTTCTTGTTGTGAATCAGGGTGCTACATACAGGTAAGGTTATGTTTATTTACCTGATTGAGTTTTCCATGTATGGTGATAATATGATCAGCCCCAGTTACATCACGAGCTCCACTATAATTATCTTGAATAGGAGGTAAATTCCTATATGGATTGCATTCATTTATATGGTTTCCATTCCTTCCACTAGGCAGCATTTCTATATAATGGCATACAATAGATTGGTTTATGAATAACAATACATAATTCCAATATTGTAAAACACTTTACATTAATTAACAGTTTATGGATATAATCCATAACAAAAAAATGCTTTCTTTGAGGAGGTATATACTCATAAATCCTTTATAATGGTTTTTATGAAAATTTTAGTTCTCCTCCACAATTCCCCTAGGGGTGTCATAGCCAAATGAGAAACATGGTTGTTGTTGCACACTAGGATACCCCTGGTCAAGCCCAAAACGTTTTGTTAGAGGTTTCACTCCAAGGTAGATTGCTTCTAGAGCCGCCTCTACCTGCTAGTATCTAGAAATGGATGTATTTCTTTTAAAATACACAGAATCTACACATTACCAAAATTCTAGGATGATCTTCTACAGTAAACCTCAAATTAAATATTAGGATAATGTTATCTCATCAGAGATTTTATAAATCTAGCTTCCATGGTTTGTATTAACACCCAATGATACCAACTATAACGCCCCTACCCTTATTACCTAGTGTCGGTGCATTATTACTTAACATTGGCATGGTCAAAAGGGATCAAATCCCAAAAGGCTGATTAGTTTAGTAGCCCTGGAATTACTAGATACAAACATAAGTTTTACATTACATTATGAAATGAAAAACAACAACATTGTGTCTCCTTTGAAAACATTAATCTATATTAGAATGTACCTACAGGTCAATCAAAATATAATTCTTAACACCATTGGAAAAATAAAACATAGAATGGGGTGATCTCAGATGCTCAGTATAAATGAAAATATAGAGGAAACATTCATAAATATGCATAAACATTTAAGGTAATGTATACAACTAACACATAAAACACTTAAAAATAAACATCAGCATAATATGGAAAATATAAATCAAATAATGGTATTTACTTATTCAAATTGATATTCTACTAGTTTCATAATCACAAGGAATATCAATAACCAATTCAATATTAACGGAATGCATAGTGTCGGACATCATAACCAAATAATAAAGGCATCGTTCCAAGACTACAATTAACATTTTTTGGAGGCCTTATAACAAGACACTAGTTTATCTCATGAGACCTACCGATGAATCGAGAATCTATAGCAGGATCCTCTCTCCACATACTATGTCCAATTCATTCATCGTATGAAACATTTGAAACATAACATAATCATTCATATTTAAACTTGCATACAAAATGTTAACACTTTAACCATAAACCATGAGTGGTATAAAAATAACACATCCACAGAAAAACATATAAAAAACCTTCTATTCAATATGTTATATTGAATCATAATAAATCAACTTCAAATAAGATTACAATATATTAACGGATGTTGACAGAGATGAAATTAAAACAATTTGAGAGACATATTTCCATTTATTTTGATATAATTTAAAAATAATGTAATTATAAATGAAAAAAATTTATTTTGAAAATATTCTTATAATATTATACGGGATGCATTGATGGTTTTTTAATAGTTGAAAATATCCACATTTGTTGTTTATGTTTAAAACACACTCTTTCGTTAATTTTGTCAAAAAGGTTGTAAAAGGACCTTGTTTGGAAAATGACTAAAATATTCGTTAATAAATATTTTATACAAATTAAAACAAAAGTGTAAATGAATTTAAGGAATAGTCTAGGAAATAGTTTTTTGAAATAAAATTTTAAGAAACACGGATGTGGCTGATAAAGAGGTCCCAGTAGAGTTTTTTGTATAAACAACATATGATAATAAAGAGATTGTAGTATTTAACCCTTTAGTTGCACATTTATTTAATAAATGGTATTATATCCTCATGTATAATATTTAAATCATAGTTATCAAATTATTCAATAACCACATACAAAAATATGATATCATATGTGATCTAATTTTTCTTGGTAAATAATATTTCAGTTGTATCATCATTTTGGGTGTTAACTAATCTGTTTCCCATTATATGTATGGTTAAGTAAGCCATTATTGTTATGAATATGATGTATTTGATTCATATTGAGAATAGTATTATGTTCTTAAAATTTATTTTTATTCATAAAATGAAAATAATTTTGGAATGATTATAATGGGGAATGAATTTCATTATGTATGTGAAGACGGTAATCTGTACGTATGCACAAGAGACAATATCAGACAATTGATGGTGAAATCATATGTAATTGGATGAATTAATATATATAAAGAATCCTTAAAATTTTATATTTATTATTTACATCAGTTATCTTAATTATTATACCCATCCAAATATTGAAGTGTTTTAATAACAAACTACACCACGATGTGGAGACAGTAAGCCATATGTACGCATGTATGGTGACTTTCCATTAATAAGATGGATAGAATAATGATTATGGTAGTATAATATTTATGATAACATCATAGTATGTATAAGGTACTTGATTAATTATTTTGGTATGGAAACAAAAAAGAAAGAGGATGTAGAAGAAGAAAAGAACATTGAATGAGGGGGTGAAATTATTACATCTTATTCAGGTGTTTCCATTTGAGTTGATCAAAACAACCCATTAGATTGGCTTTATGATCAAATTAAGGTCTCTAACTCGAATAGAGCTCAGTTTGGAGGATATTTGAGTAGGTTTTGGCCGAGCCAATTGGATTTAGAGGTGTGATTTTGAGAGAAGGGTAAGTACCCATTTATAAGAGAGGTGCTTGTCACTTTAGAAAAAGCAGGAAATATTATTTTATTATACACTCATATTCAGTTAATATTGACTCCAAAAGGATTTATTTAGAGTAAAATGTAGGGATGGTTTAAAAAAATCTCAACCAATAGGTTTTAGATAGATTTAGTTCACCATACTAACCTTGTCTTTTAGATTTAACTCTTAGTTAAATAGTTTAACTTTTACCATGTGTTCATGTATTATTATAATATATAGTTAATAATCATACAAGAAAAATCCAATTGAACCCCAAGTGGTTAATTATTGATATATATAACCTTATCTATGTCCTTTTGTAGAACCTTAGATTTTAATAAATATTATGTCAATTAATAATATAGTATTTGTTTTAATAACTCATTTAGGTCAATTTTAACACTATTAGATATTTTGTTTTTTTGAAAGTTAGAAAAACATTCTAACTTAGAAAAAAAATTATTCAATAAACCCTATCATTTCATATTATCCAATTAAATTATTTTAATTCATCAGATGTATAAATTTACATTTTTTTTGCATACTTATAATATCAATTATTTTAATATTTTATTAATAAGGTAATTACTGCATCATCATTATTTCATAAATAAATTTAATTATTTAAAGTATAATTATTATAAATAAAATACCATTATGTAGGAAATATTTTTAGGTTTATAATTAATATTTATTGTCCAGTTTTTCTTATTTATAAACCTATATTAAAAATGATTAATTTATTAAACCTTGAACTAAACACTTTTAACTCATATTTAAATAAAATAATAATAAATATCCTAATCTAATCCATGTGTTCTTAATAGATAATATATTCTAATTAAGGTTGATTTTGTTAAAAATTCACTAATCCAATAGAATTAGTACATGTGTTAGGTTAATTATAATATTATTTTTTACCTTTAATTATGCTATTTACTTCTAATCGTGGTAAATAAAAGTCAGAAGTTACTTTTCACCAAAAATTATTTCCATATTTTTGAACCACATTTTACTTAATAATGTTAACTGTTCCCCTTATATTTTTGAAATTCGAAAAACAGAATTGGTAAAATTACATTTTATGCAAATTTGCAAATGTGGCTAGAAGGTGGGTAAAAGACGGTAAAAAGATCAATAAAATTGTATACATAAAATCTTATTAAAAATGACTTCAATGAATTATATTGAACTTATATAGGTATTATGTATAAATTTTGAATTTAAATAAATTTAATTAAATTAAATAACAATTTATATAAAATGCCGGTTTTAAACAATAACTGAGATTTTTTCACTATTAATCAAAATTTGAATGTTTTCAGAAAAATACCAAAAAATATTCCTATGATATTTATGGTATTTCGAACCAAAAAATGAAGTCCATTTTGAAAAAAAATTATAATATTTCAAAAGTTGTGTATTAATATTCATAATAGATAGTTTGATTTGTCACTGTGTACTAAAACTTCATGTTGTGTATAGCACAAGATATTACATTATTCAATGGGAAACCTACTATGGAATCGTGGGGTGTTACAATAGTGGAACTAATAAATGGATTGTTTATTCCATAATTGTGTGAGTATTCAAATTTTTTGGATATATATTTCTATAATTCTATGAGGAATAAGGAAGCATGATTGTAATAAATAAGGTTTTATGGTAATTCAGTGCGTTACCATGTTTCCCAAGAATAGATGATGAAGGTACTCAAATGTTATTATGTGGAAGAAATAGATCATCATTATGTCATATTGACATTCCTTATAATTTATTGGCCTATGTGTTTGGACACACATATTTTGGATAATTCTAATGGTTGTAATGGATGAAGTAGGACATTGGATATTATGGTTAAAGGTTAAAACATTATAGAAAATTAATTTAGCATTTTTTATAAAAAGGACAACCCGATGGTGGGGAAACAACTTGTCACTTCTTGTAAGGCCGCGAGACATGATCCCGCAAGTGGAGGGCAAGAAGGGTGTATCACCAATCATTTTCCTACGTGATTTACCAGTTTATATAATATTATTTTATTAAATGATCTGATAGATGAATTGTTAATTCATTTTTTTGAAACCCTATAATATTTGGATATATAGAATATTTTTTATCTCTATTATCCAATGGCGTGAAAGAAGAGTTTGATGTAAGAATTTTTTAAATGATTGAATTATAATTATCATGTTTGTTTTTCTTATTCTATGAAGAAATTAATTATTAATCTTTAGGGAAGGGATCATAAAAAAATGTTTTATTCTAATACCTTTTGTTTTAAATAACTAATTATATTTTATGTCATCATCGATTTATGGTTTTGAGGCCCTAAAATTTCAATTTATTTTTCACTTGTTTGAGATTGATGACCTCAATAACTCACTGTAAATATTTATGTTTTCCTTGAATTATGTGTCTCAAATTTTCATCGATATTCTCCTATTAAAAATCCTTATTTGGTGGTGAATTTTTCATTTCACTTTCCCTCTTATTAAGACTTAATTTTATTAACCCTATTTATGATGTGGGTTTTCCATAAAGGCGTTTTCTATTTTCAAACATGTATTTTTGAAGACAAATTTCAAATTTCTGAGATGAAATTTTATTGAAGGAGGGTAGAATATAACACCCCAATATTTCATAGTAAGTTATATCATTAATGTATGGCAATAGCACATACTACACGCAACACCGACTTATCATGCATTATATGAAAGATTGAGTTTATATAAAATAAAACATTATTATTATAATTATTTAAACGATATATTTAGTTATCAAATAAGTATTTTGATATGAATAGTAAAAATAAATTTTTATTGATATTTATAAATTTTTAATATTAATAAAACATATTTATATTGAAATGTATATGTTTTTGTTAAAATTGTTTTATATTTAGAAAAACAATATTTGAAAAAGAACAATTGTTTATGTCCTTTTGTGAAGAACAACAAAATAAATATTAGACACTCATAAAAATTGAATTTGGTGAAATAGACTTCATTTTTGGATTCGGAATATCAACACAAGCATAAGGTGTATTTTCCTGTATTTTTCTAAAACCATTCAATTTTTGATGAATAGACAAAAATACTGCATCGTATATAAAAAGTGACTTTTTATTTAAATAAATGTCATTTTTATTTAAATTTCCTTCAATGAAAAATTATATGCATAATCCCTATGTTATTCCAATGTAATTAATTATAGTCAATTTATAGTAATATTATATCTATAAAATTTTATTAAATTTTGTATCTTCTTTTACACACCTTGGAACATTGGAAAATTTTTCTAAATCATAATTTTACCACTTCTATGAATTGAATTTCAAAAATATGAGAGACACAGTTTATATCTGTATGTAAAATTTTGTTCAATAAGATGAAAATGTTTTTTGGTGAATAGTAACTTTGGAATTTTATTTACCAAGGTTAAAAGTAAATAGTGTAATTAAAGGTAAAAATGATATTATAATTACCCTAAAACATGTCATAATTCGATTTAATATGTGTATTTAGGCCAAAATAAACTATAGAAATAATATATGATCCTTTTTGATCCACATGGATTTGATTAGATCATTTATTAAAATTATATTTAAAGTAGTGTTAAAAGTGTTAAATTAAAATTTCAATAAATTTTTTTTAAAATAGGGTTACAAATAAGATTAATTAAACTATAAATATTCATTAGAATGAAAATAATGTTTCCTATATCAGTGTATTTTATTTATAATTTTTATAAATTAAATAATCAAATTTATTTATGACCAATGATGATATAGTAATTACTTTATTAATGAAAGATTAAAATATTTATTATTATAAATATAAAAATAAATTTAAATTGGGACTTTTGATGAATTAAAATAATTTTATATTTTAAAATGACATGTTAGTGTTTATTTAATTTAATTTTTTTTAAGTAATCAAGTTAATTTTTATTTCACAAAAACCATAAACTAAACTACGTCAAATTTGACATAATTGAGTTTTTAAAACAGATAATGAATTATTAAATGACATAATACTCATAAAAATATATGGTTATGATAAAGGAATTTTATAATGATATATATTTCATTAATTAACAACTTTGGTTACCCATGAAATTTTATTGTATTTTCATTAACAATTTAATATAAATATACAAGAAGACATGGTTTGAGTTAAACTATTTAACTCCGGGTTAAATCTAAAAGATAAGGTTAATATGATGACATAAACTTATATAAATACTATTTGTTAAAATTATATAGACCCATATACACCTTATCATCGAAATAAATTCATTTGGAGCCATTAGAAATAGAAATTATTTTATAATAAAATAATACTTCAAACTTTTCATAAAGTGCCCCTCACCTCTCTTATAAGAGGGTACTCCTCCTTCTCTTAAATTCAAACTGCCACAGCCATTTGGATCATCCTAGACCTAATAAAATCACCTCCCAACTACCATAAAAGCATCATAGTGGCCATACATCTATTATAAATCCTATATAACGGGTTTTTTTAGTCAAAGAAAAAGGCAACACCCGAAGAATATGAAATAATTTCATCACCATTTTACAAGTTCTTTTTTTCTTCCACTTCCTCATTCATTGTTTTTCCTTTCCAAAATAATAACACTATAAACTTCTACATAATATTATTTTATTATAAATATTTTAAAACCATATTCATCATTATCTTCATCTTATGAATGACAAAGTCACCATACCTGCGTACGTTCAGCTTACCATCTCCCATTGTGGTGTAGTTTGTTATTCGACACATCATTATTTGGATGGGTATAATAATGATTATAATTGAATTAAATAATAAAAATGTCATGTTAATGAATATTTTTATGTAATATACCATCCAATTATATGCGAGTTCACCATCAATCGATTGATATTGTCACTCGTGTGTACGTATGGATTACTGTCTCCACGAACACGATGAGATTCATTCCCCACATTAACCATTCATGTATAATTTTTATTTTATGATTTTTAATAATATTTATGAACATAATATCCTTCTAGAAATTAATCAAATACATTTTATCCTTAAAAAATATGACTTAAGAAACAAAACATATAATGGGATACAAATTATTTAACGCACAAAACATTGATACTACTGATATATAATTAAAAATGAAATTTTTGAAAATCAAATATGATATCATATTTATGTATGTAGTTCATTTATAATTTTATGACAATAATTTATCTTTTATACATGAGATTAATGTACCCTCGACTTTGTAAAAGTACAATGTATGGGTAATATTACAGTCTCTTTATTATTCAAGACTGTTTTTATGAAAGTATCTACTTGGACTTCTATACAATCAACATATGTGTTTCTTAAAAATGTATTTCAAAACATTTTTAATATTTCCTAGAAAATGTCTTAAATTATTTTATACACTTCTTTGACTTTTAATAACATTTTTAGAAAGGAATAATTCAGTTATTTTCCAAGCAAGGTACATTTTGATTATTTTGAAAAATTAAGGTATGAATGTTTTTTTAACTTATACGGCAGTTGATGATATTTTCCAACGTTATAAAAGCTTTAAATCATCCCGTACAAGATTATAAGAATATTTTCAATATAATATTTTCATTTTATTATTATGTTAATTTTAAATTATTTCAAAATAGAAAGAGGTATTTCTCTGATTTTTTTTTTGATTTCATCTATGTCAACATCCTTTTATAGATTTTACACTTGTTTTAAGTTGATTAATTATGAAACAATCTTCCATATTTTATTTAAGGTTTTGTGATATGATTTACTGTGTATGTATTATTTTTATACCATTCATGGGTTAGGGTTAAATAATTAACATTTCATATTCTATTTTTAATACGAATGTTTATGTTGTGCTTCAACCTTTTCAAGTGGGGAATGCATTGGACTTAGTAAGTGATCAGTGGATCCTTTTATATCTCATTGATGCATTAGTAGGTCTCCTGAGACAAACTAGTGTCTTGTCACAAGGATATGACAAACCTATATTTGTAGTCTTGGCATGAGGCATTTACTATGAGGTTATGATGCATGGAATTATGCATTCCATCATCATGAAATTAGAAATTGATATTACATGAGATTATTAGACTATTAGAATAATCATGTGAATAAGTAAATCGATTTATTTGATTTATCAGTTCCATATAATTCCGAATTTTATGTTTAAATTTTTTTTGGTTCTTATAAATTGCCTAAAATTTTTATTCTTATTTATCATAGTTTTCGATATATTGTTATCCTTATTTAGAATATAAGCTCTCCCTATTCTTATGTTTTATTTTTCCTAGGATGTGATGATATATATTATGATTAACCTGTAGGGATAGGACAAAGGATATGAGTTTATTCAAAGGGTACACAATGTGGTTTTTTTATTTCATGATGTAATGTAAAACATATGTATTTGTGTAGTACTTCCAAGGATACTAAACATATATGTATTTGTAGACATGATCTCTTGTGATAATACCTATGTTATGTAATAACTAACTAACTCTGGGAAACTAGGATCGAGGAGTTACACATTTTATTATACATATTCTAATTTTATTCATGGTAAATTATTTTGGAGAGAGATAGATGAGGAAATATGGAATTGGGGACGAGTGAAAATATTCATTGGGAAATGGTATTATGGAGACCTTATTTTATTTTGAAAATAAATGATTTCAAGTATGATTTTCATTATGAGAGATAATTATGGTGATAATGGGAGAATAGTATTCTTTTTCAGGTGATGTGATAGATTCAGTTTTTCTTCACTAGGATTTCATGTGATATATTTTTATCTTTTATTATAGGATCTACGAAGGATCCTATGGATTATACATCTTATTCTCAACAAATGTATATAAAAATTATTCTTTAATTCAGTTTGATTAGTTTGGATATCATGTTGGAATTTACTATCTCATTATTTTATGATATTTTTTTGGGTTTTGGGTCCACTATCATGTTATATTTGGTACCTTAATTCACTTTTAGTTATATATTTTTTGAATAAAATTATATAAAAATACCTAGGATCCATTAATTTTATGTTGTGTATGATTTAATCAGTGTAATGGTATTATCTCTCTATTCTTCATCCTTTATTTGTGTTAAATTCATCTAATACATATGTATGAAACTCCATCAATTCATTCCACCAATATACATCCTATTTGATCCATGCATCCAGTGGTCACTACCATCATTATAGCTTTTACATCCGATGAGGAGTACTTTTGTGGGCATGGGTCATATTATTATTGTATCATAATTTTATCATAAAGGATAAGGTATAATTTTTAGGTAGGAACAGGTGTGAAGAAATTTTTTATGAGGAAATAATTTTATATGAGATTATTAGGAAATTTAAATAAGGGAGTCCATGTTAGACATAGGTAATTATTTCCCTAGATAATTTAATGCACAAAACATTTTATTTACCTTTCCAACTAATAGAATTTATATTATTTGTATAGTAGATTCGTGGTCGGATATCATTTATATTTTGTCTTTTCATCTGGGATTGAAATGTGTAGATATTAAGAGAGTTTACACATTAAATAAATAAAAAGTTGTTTAATAAAACATAAATAATTCATATTCCCTTTTTTCAAGTCATTGAAATTTTTTATTTTTCAGGTGTGTCTCTAGGTCGATATCATCATTATTTTCAAGATGAATATGTTAAAAAGGATATACCAATAGATTTTTTATATTATAGTTCAATGTTTATGAATCTTGGAAGAGGTAAGTCAGAGGTTTTTTATTCCAAAACCTACAAAATATTTTTTGAATTTCATTCAATCTCTATTAATGAGGACTGGTGGGGGGGGGGTTGAAATTAATTTTAGTTAAATTTGTGCACATATGTAGCATTGGGTTTATTTGTATATGATGATACTATGTGATGAAGAAAAACAATAGTTTATATTGTTCTTAATGGATAATGAGTAGTCTTAGGTATCGTGGATTATGATTAGTGTCTTGTTTGTAGTACAATATCTTTCTTCAAATGTGATGGAGTCTAGTCACATAGACGAACATGCCCATTAACAAGGTTTTACTATCATACAAGTGTTTGAGATCCATTTTAGTACAATTATTTGATACTCTTCAGACATATTTCTAAATTAAGAGGTCACGAGAGAGAATTTTCAGGAGTATTTGCATCAGGAGATGCAAGATCATGTCACCTTATTATGATACAGACATATCTCAATGTGCTAGTGAGATAAAAGGTTATTGAGATTACTTTGTATGCATCTGTAACTCTATTATAGGGATGTCTTCATCACTCTTTTGTATTAAATATATTTTACATGATTTCATGTGTCCTATATAAAAGATAATTTTCATATATGTGGGTCTCACCAATCCCTCATCTAATTTTTCTTGTTGGGTGGTAGCACTCAGTCCTATTCTAATGGGTAAGATTATGTTTTCATGTGGATGATATTATTATCATTAATTATTTTTCATGTACTTATTGAAAATGAAACATTCACTATGTATTCTACATGTGGATCATTTAATGTGGTAATTTCATCATAGGAAGCTTCAATAATTATTCTATATTGGGATAAGTAGATATAATTTTTAATAGGTAATGGAAAACCACAAGATGTTATTCATCCTAAGAATTCATGGCATGGTTGAGTTGATGGTCAAAATTGTGTTTGGAGCAGCAATAAAGAAGGGAATGTGAATCTTCATTCCAGAGTATTTCTAGCAATGGGTGATCCGTACATCATTAAAGGTACCAATTTCATATTTTTTGGGTTTATTCCTTAATTTGATATGGACCATGACAATTATTTATATCACATATCACAGTCCATTTTTTCGAACATTATGTGGAGAGGCTTCCCTTCACCATTTGGTTGACTACACTATTTAGATGTGAAGTTTATATATATGTTATATGTAGAGACTGTGAGCTAGTTTTGGGGTATCACCACTCTTAGGGACACATCCAATAATTTTTGATACATACATAAAACATCGTACATGGGTTTGACTATATATATTCAGTTTATGCAATTATGAATTTATTTCGGAGACATATTATGTTATTTGATGTTTATGGGGAGTCTTTAATGTTTATT
The DNA here is from genome assembly GCA_963277665.1 of Viscum album. Classification (NCBI taxonomy): domain Eukaryota; kingdom Viridiplantae; phylum Streptophyta; class Magnoliopsida; order Santalales; family Viscaceae; genus Viscum; species Viscum album. The sequence continues at coordinate 767,497,121 of OY728150.1, forward strand.
TGTGAGTTTCATCCTTGAATGGGTTGGAGGTATGTGTCTCCCATGACATTATAATTGTTTCAGATGATGCTGAATTATTTTGAAGATCAACTGATGGTGCTTCATAGGGCTGGATAAGAGTGCCTTGATTTCTTTCCAGAGCCGGTTGACATATTACCCCATCAAAAAATAGGATGATTTTGTTAATTACATAAAACCATTAGTATAATCTATGTTGAAGTTTCCATATAGTATTGGACCCCTTGAGTTATGAGTTTAGTGATTAAATTTCAATGATATATTATAGTTTTGTTATGTTCAGCTGACTGTGTCACCTAAGGGTGAATTTGTTTTTTATTTCAGAATAAATCTTATGGGAGGTTGGATCTCAATATTGGTTATCATAGATTAAATAATGTGAGAGTGATGAACCCCTATCATCATTCTTGGATGGTGAATTATCCAAACCTCTTAAATTATCTATTTAGTTCTCAAATTTTGATCTATGGCTAGAATAAAAGTCAAATTATTTTTGAATGATGAGGGTACTGTGAAGTCCAATATTAGAAGCATGAGGTTGTTCTCTGTGAGCTATATTTCTCACCATTTGATGTATATCATGGGGTTCCAATGATGCATTATGATATAGAAGGGCATTTTTATCACCTTGGTTGAAGCGATTTTCTATAGAGATTGTGTCTTTTTGTTTGGTTTGACAGAATGTGATGTCTGAGCACTGTGTTCCCTGTGGGTTTCACAAGTTGGTAGATATAAATTAGTTTATGTAGGATTGAATATAAATGGAATTAATTAGGGGTTTACATAGAGCTTAAGGTTTAATTTTGGCTATATGGGTTATAGTTAATCATTTAATGAAATCAGCCTATTTAATAGTGATTTATGAGTAGAGGACAATGGGGGTTTTGTCATGTAAGTTTCTAATGGAGTTGGTGAGACTCCATGGAGTCCTAGGGATGATCACCTAATTTCAAGATCATATTCTAACTTCTAGGGTGTGGGGAGGTCTTTAAAATATTTTTCAAATTTTTTATTCCATGTCATTGCATTTCACATACCAATGGATGGTCATATAATGAAAACTATATAAAATATAGAGGAAATTTTAAATTCTTGTGTCCAATATTTTATAGTATTGTTGATTAGGAACATGTCATTGGTGGAGTTTACATAAAAAATAGTATTCACAACACTAGTTGTATGATACTTTTGATATATTTTACGACCAATAATTCCCTGATGAAAATAGAAAGTGGTAATTAGGATATTCTCATCCTTTTCTCACATTTGATGATATAGTTACTATATATCGATTTTTAGCAACCAACTTGATCCTTTGAGAATATAGAATATGTCATCAATACATGAAGAAGGGAATATGAGATTTACTGAAACCTGATTTAATAATGATATCTGATATAATGATGCTAGACACCATCCTCCTTCTTTAAAAACAATACTAGTATAGCTCACGATGACACTGTTAGCTAAAAAAACCCACTATAATTGACCATTAATCTGTAATCATAAAATTTTCAACTCATAAGGTTTCATTATATTTTATGAAATTTGGATATAAGAAACCACAATATATTTTTCAATCTAAATATTGATCCATTTTCAAGGTGTAACAATAAAAAATCCAAAAGATAAGCATTATTGTAATCATATAAAATATTGTGAAACACAATCGAATGATCTTTGAATGAACACATCATCAGTTCATCCATCAAAAATGTAAATAATTTAACTTAAATATAACCTATCTAGGGAAATATTATTCTAAAAAACACTTTTTTCTCTCAATCATCCATGTATAAAACTACCTTCCTATCATAGTAATCAAAAGTATATTGCTACATAAGAAACCAGTTCATATTATGGATAATTTCATATGGACATATCATTAATCATTGGAAAGTCTATACATTTGTTTTTCTTTTGAAACGGTAGCTCAAAATATTTAAAAACAGCATATAAATAATTTTGACCTGCAACTAGTATGTTCAATGGTCGAGAAAAAATAATTATCTCCCCCAAAAATAAAAATTCATTGGACATAGAAGGCTATATAATGTAGTGTGTTGCTACTGAATCAAAAAAAAATATATTTACAAATAAAATGAAAAGGGTTCCTAAAATAATTAATAGATTTACCAATACTGTAAACACTAGATCATGGAACTGACTACATGATTCTCTGTAACCTCTCTGACCCTAGTGATGAACACTTCTATGTTCATACTATAATATATGATGATTTTAAACAAATATGTGGTTTCCTATATTTTCCCCATACCCACTCAACAAATTCCATGCCGGTTTATTCTAAAACCTCTATCTCATATAAAACTACCTCAATGGTGGAACCTGAAGTAGAAAACATCCAATATTTCCCCAATATAGAAAGGTCAGGCATATTCAAATCTAATGAACTCATCCTCTATAAGTAAAAAATACATATGATCCCTTAGAGTAAACTAAAGTGCCACATCCCATGATAAAATGAGATGATGAATTTTAGGACTTACCTCTAAATGATATAAATCTATTATATAAAGGAACCTATGACCCTTGGACTGTAGCTTATATTTATGTAGAATCCCAATTACACTCCAATTCTGATGACCCATTTCTAGTCAGATCCGACTCACCAACATCTACACATTTATTTACACAATATATGATTATAGCTAAAACAAGTTGACCTATAACGGGATCATTAGATGAAAATGCTTCTCAATATTCCACTCTCATGCTTCCTCATATATCATTAGGTCTGTATCATAATGAACAAGGGTCATAAAATTGATACTAAAACCAATATATTGGAACTCTCCTGTCATATGGTAATCAGCTCCTACTGAGTAGACTCTTCATCTTCAAAGACAGAATCATGTCTCATAATTGATCTCTTAACTTCTATCCTCAGTCCACTAACTCCTTATGACCAAAAAGAATAATATCCAATGCTACCTCTCAACCGGGTGAAGCATTTCTTTATCAAAAAAACCAAGTTATCCTTATTAGAATGTGTTGAATATAATGGTTTATCAACCTCCTCCAACCAATCTTCAATCACTGATTATAAAATTGAGCACTCATTATTCTTCAGGATTTAATGTTGTAACTCTCATTGTTCACTACTTTATGTTTAATAATTTTTCCTCTACACTGTAGTTATATTTTAGAAAATTATCCATAATAACTTCATCATGAACCTGATAAAGATATCAACATAAAATCACTCCTGATATAATAAAAAATGATTATAGACTTCATAACATATAATATTGAATATGTAACATTAATTAATTAATGATTTATTCATAATTTTACGTTTTATCTAATATCAACTTCCAAAAATTTCAAACATATTTTCATAGAAATATAAAGCAATATCCATTTATAGGTCCCTAGACACATCAAATATCACTTAAATTACTATTTTTGGTAAGTATAATTGTTCATGTATCAAATCATAGGGGGGATAAATTCCCATGCCACATTTGGTATTAATTGTTTACATATGTAAGTAAACATATATGATACACATTCCCTACCAACCCATTTAGTCTCACATATTCCTCACTTCAAACTATATCATATCCCAAAACCAGATCCTCTGAAAAACTCTTTCATGAACCCCTCCAGAAAAAGATGACCATCCTAGTCTATTAAGGAGATAAGAGTGATATTGATTACCTTATTATCACCTATAGTAGTCCTTGGGAAGGAAACTAGATCTGACGAGATACCATGCACACAAATGGATGGAACTATACTTGATGATAAAAAATACAGAATCATTATATTAAAAATAATAGAAATCAATATATTCTAATATATATAAAATATATACCATTAGAATCCATGTAATTTCATTTCGAAATGATACTACTCATAATGATGTAAATGTACCTAATGATAACCAGGAAATTACTACAAAACCTAAATAGATATTATAAAATCATGAAATAGTAATATCCAAAACAGTCACCAACCGTATCATTATGACCTGAAAATAATTTTATATATATAGGGTGAGCATTATAGTATAATAAATATAATCCTCCTTGGATCATATCAAAAAATGAAATATAAATCTTTCTATATACTGATAAAGAACTGGGAAATTAGCTCATCACATAAACATGTATAATTACTTTCATTCCTCACAATGGATATCTGTCACAAATTATCACATAAAAGAGTATATTTATTATAATAACAAACCAATATGTGTATCCTATTATCGATTACCCACTATTTTCCAATCTAAAACAATGTAAAATGTTCTTATCAATTTATCCCTATAAGTAATCTAGTATAAATAAATCTAGGATTTGTATCACAACCTTCCCCTCATGAATCACAAGATCACATCACCCCATACGCATACCTATATATATTAATTGAGTAGTTTATGGGTTCCACCACACCCCATATGTCATGTATCGAAAACCATGTATTATATCTCAAGCTCTAAAAACCCATATTCAACTTTTTTACCCCAATCCATCACATCTCATACACATCAAACCTATAATAATCCTCCATATAATTTAACGAGGGACATATGTTTTTGGAATTATTACAAAATATGATAAAATTATATATATATATATATATGTGGAATATATCAGTCATGCATATAAACATATAAAAATACAATGGTAATATAATAAGTATGGAAGGGATAGTTATAAATTTATCCTCACCATCTTGAGTTTTTTGGAAAACGCCTAAATGTATACATTTGTAGTCAGTATCCCTAACCTACAATTGTATGGAAACAAATGATATCATAAAAAATAAATGATATAATTTAGATTCCCACCACACGATGGACATAAACAAGTCTTAAAATCATCTATAGTTATCTCTTATAGAACAAACAACTTCCACTCAAATGAACTATATATCCTATTGTATCACATGAACATAAGAGGATTACAAAATTACATTCAATTCATAAAAATATTAACATTAAAATAATAAATTCATTATTAATTAAGTAATATTAATATTAGTACAACATATTAAACATTAAATACATGTCCATGTACTCCATAAATTTTTTAATTATGTCCATAGTTCTTCACGATTACCAATATTTCATTATATCAATCCCCAACGTTGTTGGTTAAATTTTTTATTAATCATTAATAAACATTATAAAAATATTGGTAATCATGGAAAACATCCTAATATACAACCAAATATATGAATAACCACATACATCTAGATTCTTAAGAATATGGTAATACAGTGAATAATAAACAATTAACCTGATAATCCTTCAATTAGAAAAAAATTTATTTTCAAAACGAAATCAACATAAGAACAATAACATGTGGGTACATATTCATCCAATTCCAATATTCTAGTTGTATCCATGATACTAACATTCCATTCACTGTAAATTTATCCATTAAATGCTTCAATAGATACCAAAACCTATGCCGCTATTCAAATCCCATGATTATATCTCATCACATGGCATGGAATTCATAAAAAAAATATCATACCGGGTGTAAAAAATCATATTCTATGTGAAAAAATGGCATTAAATTTTATTCTATTTACCCTTTATATAAAAACATGATCGCATGATCCCAATGAAATGGAATTTAACAATCATATGAAAATTTCATCTCTTGGTCTAAAACAACTATATATAACAAATAACATGTTTTAATTACATCTTGAATTATACAAATTATTTTTATATGATCAATATATGGAAAACTAAGGAATAAACTATAAAACTATATTCAATTAATTAAACATGAATTCTAAGAGTTTTTAACTTTAACATTCATTAAATAAATATAAATTACAATGATGAAGATTTATTATCATTTTCATTCAAAATAATTCAAGATTCATGTTATTAATCGATTCCATTAACAAAGGAAGTTACATAATCAATTAATTACGAAATATCATTAATTCAAAACAGTCAAATTACATGAAACAACAAATATTATTGTAAATTAACATTATTTAATACTAAAGAAAATTTAATTATGAATAAAAAATTTAAATTATTTACCAATTATATATATAAAACATTCCCATTTAAAAATAAATATTAATGAATAAAAAATAAAATAGATAACAGTATATCATAAAAATCAAGGGGAAAAAGTTATCATGGTGGAAATAAAAAACATGGTATCTCTAAACATGAACCAAATTCATTTATTTATTTAGGATAACCATTATTATAATATTTACATAACTATAACAGTGATAAACCATGCTCAATTTACTATTTCATGTATTTAAATACAATAAAAAATTATTCCCAATCCTAAAACAGTTTTCCATCATTAAACAGATACATGATACCCATGAGGATCTATAATTTTTTCTTTTGTGAGAAAACTATAATATCCCAAAGAATTAAAAAAAATGAAAAATAATTAAAAATAAAACCCCATTATAATGATGAAGGTTATATTATATAACATGGAATGAATTATAGGATTAAATAAGAACGAACGGAGGAGGGACCTCGAGAAAAGTTAAATAACTCACCGAAAATCACTAAAATTTATTCTCTAACAGATGGGTCTTAATGCAAATTTATATTGGATTATAAGGCTATAAAAAGTATCTATGGGGTCCTAGATTTTTGGAGAGTATATTTGAATAATAGATGGATCATTGACCTTGAGGGTATTAGTTAGATGAGATAATTTTATAATGCTTATGAACAACCCATAGGGCCATGCCACAACCTATTAAAAAATATGAGAATTAAGGAATTTCAGATGATGACCACACCACAACCCCAGGGTTATCCCCATGATTATGATCTGTGTAAGTATAAATGTCACAACCAATGTCTTAGTCCATAGACACTTCATCAAATATAATAATCTCCCAAAACCTCAATGTAGCTGCCATCATCTCCATCCATTAGTGTTTCCCACCAAGGAAGGGCTTACCCTAAAACCAAACTCTATAGAGAATATATAGTAACATCAAAACTATGTAAAGAATATTATATTTTCATATCTATATCTATTTATTAATTATATAGTGTTTTAGAAGCACAAAATGAGAATAAATCAAATCTTAAGCATAGAATACTCTAATATTTTTAAAAGATTGTTTTACCCCCTTTTGATGGAAAACCATTTTTAAATCTAAAATTTAACAATTTTATAAGATCTATTGGTCAAAATAAACTTATTATTTAGAATTGTGACATTGAATTTACTTTGGATAAATTTTTGGTATTTTTCTAACAATGTTCCTTCTTAATTGAATAGTGAAAAATACTGCATTTTACATCAAAACTGCCATTTTATCTAATTTAATTATATGGATAGATTTTATTTTTAATTTGTTATAAAGTGTAATTAGAATATATATTTTCCATTTAATAAAATGGTGCTCATTATATTTAATTTAACTTTGAATTTGGACATAAAATTTTTTCAGTCTTTTGATAGATATTGTTTCTTAAAAACACGCTATTTTATTTGACAACGACAATTATTTTTAAATTAATTACTAAAATTTATGTGATTAGAATTTTGTAAAATGGATTCTATATTTGTAATTAGAAGGTAAAAATTAGGTATTTAAGACATTGTTTTGGACATTAAGAATAATAACGATGGTAATAATGTTTAATTATCATGATTAATTAGCAATCGGGTAGGTAAGGGTAATAAAATAATAAAATAATAATATAAAATGACCCCAACATGTGTACAAATCATCTTATTTGAGTCATGGACGACCATGAGATGCCTTTTATCGACCATGAGGGCCCATGGAGTCACATAGGTGTAATAGTGACATTTATGACATTATTTTTAAAAAGAAGGGAAATATAAAAAAGGATTGTATATCGTAAGTAAAAAAATTTTAATTTTGTTGAAATAAATAATATATTAAGATATAAATATTCATTTTTAAGATAAAATGGTTTCCTACATCATGTTAGTTTTTTTAAAAAATAGACATTAAATAAATAAATTTAATTATGAAACCATGATGATGCTGTGATTACCTCATTAATGAATGATTTAAATAAAATGACACGATAATGTAAAATCTAATATTTAAACTAGTAAAAAACATATTGGATGGGTGGATTTAGAACAATTATCTTCTTATCCTCTAAATATATATTTGTGAGACCTTTAAAATACAAAAATCCTTTTATAATCAAGTATTATTTCAAGACATTCCAAAAATGACCACCCTCACTCTTATAAAAGGCCTCCACTTCTACCCCTTACTCACACCTCTCAAGCCCTTGAATCGTCAAAAATCTAATCATATTATTTCTCAAAATCCATATATTACTCCTAGAAGCCTCACATTGGGGAGAAGTCTTTATAGGAAGCCTGTGGCTAAAATCAAAAAGAGTTACCTAATTTAGAGGTAGTATCTTTTCTCGAGTTTCTTTCATTTATTTTCCATTTTAACTCCCCACTATATTCATATTATTTTATCCCATAATAACACAAGTATCCTCAATATAGTAGGATATTTTTATTATTAGGATTATACCTACACATACACACACCCTCGTCTAATGTTTAAAGAACATACTGTTTCTATGGGTGGCGAATTATTGCCTCACGAAATGATGGTTTTTCAATATTATTTTAAAACCTTCCATGGTGGCCATTATGATGTAACTATATTTATATATTATATTTATTTCATATAAATGCTTCTGTATTTTATATTTAAAGCATACCTTTATGCTTTTTAGGTTGTGCAAATGTGATTATTTCATATGAGAAAGTGTGGACTACCGTCCCTCAAGTGATGTGACTCGTTCATTCCAAACATGGAATTTATAAAGAATGTAATTTATGAAATTATTTTACCAATATAACATATAGATTATAATTGAATTATAATATATATATATATATATATATGTCTCATTTAGTTTTAATTCCTTTAATATCACAATGAATTGAAAATAGCGTTCATGCGTACGTACGACCTACCGTCTCCATGAACGGTGCATTTCATTTTATTATCTCAAAATGTTATGGAATAGTATAAAATGAATTTATACTGGTTATATATGATATTTAAATCATTTTACCATTCTGGGGATGATTTACTTATAACTACACGGGAAATTATTTTCAAACAAGTTCAGTTTTGAGTAATGTACCGAACATCAAAAAAACATATGATATGAACTAAAATAATTATCTAATTATTATAATATGATAATATGTGATATTAATTGAATAATAAACATTTAAGGATGTCCTTAAAAATTATAAATTGACGTAAGATTTTTATTCAAGAATATAAAGCGAAAAATTAGAACAAGTCGGACTTGATGTAAGGGACTTCATATTATTCTCCTTTCATTGAGGAATAATTCAATTTATATGCGACCTTCATTTATTAGTTGTATAATAATCCATTTGGACATTTAATTTCACTAAAAATGATTCTTTTTTACATGAATCCTTTTACATACGCATGCGGCGACAATTACTTCTCTACTTCCATGACCATTATTTGAGTTTCGGCTTCCTATACAAGTCGTAACATTTTTTTAATTGAAAAATAAATACCGTGTTATAATTTTATTTTATTTTGTTATTGAAAAATGATTTTGATAATTTTTTGATTATATATCAATGTTTTGTATTGATATCTTGTCATAGAAATGTTGAAATGAATTGTTTCCTTTAATCATGTTTTATGTGATATCATTATGTTATGGTTCTTGGGAATTGTTTATTAAGTCGGGTGGTTATGTGATAAAATAAAGGTTGTCCAGCCTGAGAATGTTCTCCAATGAATTGGGTTACGCGAAGGAGTTAAATTATATGTTTCTCTGAAGAGATTTATGTAATATACTATGATGGGTATTCCAAACATAACAATGATGATTACTACCTACGTAAGAATGTTATAAATGCATCAAGTTACATTTTTGTCTTATGATTTCTATGAGTTATCCGTAGATATTATGATTTCATGAGGAATGTTAAATTGATTATTTTTTCTCTGAGTAAAGTATGATTTCATTGATTCTTATGTATACATGGAATAAGGATTTCTTTCCATATTCTAATATCCCTTACTGAACTTTTTATACTCATCCCATGTTTTTAAAATGTTTTTCACAGGTCAAGGGAAAAGTTCATGATGTGGTGATAGTGTCGAGGAATTGTAAAGAAAGAAACCTTGTTTTAAATTTGTTTCATTGGGTGGAAAAAAGGAATATTTTCTTTTATGCAACAACATTGTTTATATGTGGAATGTAATGGTTGATTTATGATCTAATTATCTAAAACTCTATACCTGAAAAGATCCCCAATGTGAATTCCTGAAATTACCCAAGATTATGTAATGTTTAAGGATGGGGCCTTATAGTTGGTATCAAAGGGAGGTTTAGATAACTTTAGGAGTTATAATTTTATTAAATTATTAGCCACGAATATTTTTTTAACACAATATGGTCAAATTGAAATGATATAGAATTTTAAGAATACCATGTTGCTTCATCGAAGACATGATTTTTCAGAATGGTTTTCCACAGAGGAAACAGGGAAGAAGTGCTAGGAAGGCATACAGAAGGAATTGAACTTCAAAATCAGTATCCTGGGATGGTTGGAATTGGAACTGAATAGTTTTTGGTAGTAATGGAGTAGTTGAATCAAGCGAAAGATGGTAGGGGTACCCATGAATGAGATCATCCAGATCAACCGTAGAAGAACACATCAGTGGTGGAACATTTCATGAGGAAACATACCCCATCATTTAGAGGATTATCTAACCATTTTCTAGATGAATGGTTGATTAAAGCATTGGAGAAGATTTTTGATGTCATTGGGTGTACAGAAAATCAAGAGGTTAGTCTTGTTGTTTACCATTTGGAGGGTGAATCAGATCAGTTGTGGTCGATGGTTAAAAATATCATGGGCACTGATGAGATTGATGCCCTTGACTGGGAGGCATTCAAAGGTATGTTTCTTGAGAAATTTTTTCCTGATTCCATTCAACTTAGGAAGGAAAAACAATTCATGGAATTTAGGGAAGAGGATGACTCAGTGGCTTCTTATGAAGAAAAGTTCACTCTATTGGAAAAATATGCTCCAAATTTTATCTGATACCTTAATAGTAAAATCATTTTTCTTTACTCAAGATTAAAGACAAAATATTGAAGGGCATTAACTTCTCGTGAGTTAAAAAGTAATGAAAAGCTTGTTCGATGTTCAGAGAAGGTGGAAATGGAGTTTTCCGATGAGAAAGTGTTCTATGACAACCAATAGAAGAAGAGACCGTGGTGGCAGGAATAATGGAAGAATCCTTCAAAAAGGGTTAGTGGTAAGAAAACAATGTTTGTAGTTTGTGATAAATGTGGTAAAAATCATGTTGGGGAATGTCTTTTGAATTATGGAACGTGCTTTTGATGTGTTAAGATGGGAGATAAGGCTCATGATTGCACTAGAAAATATCAGGGTAATTGTAAGAGGAAATTTGATTTACGATTAGTGAAATTTTTGAAGTGAAATGTGATGGGTCATTATGCCAATGAGTGTTTGACAAAGAGCTCGAATAAAGGGAATAACTGAGACCCCAAGCAGAATGGAGTGGTGAAATCCTTTGTAACTACTTAAGAAGATGTTGGGACATCAAATGAATTGGTATCATGTACTCTGTTTGTTTTTTTGATTATACCATTGTGTAGTTTTATTAAGGGTCTACACATTCATTCATCTATGAAAACTTTTCTAGTAAAATTGGAATTCCATCTCAAGAAATGACCCATGAACTTGTGGTAAAAACACATGGGGGAAATTTTTAGGCAAATAGAATTTATAAGAAACTTCCTATCCTTATCTGTGTGAAGAAACTACTTGAAAACTGTATTGTTTTACCTCTAGTATATGTTTTTGCTATCCGAGGTATGTATTGGCCCTTAGTTTACCATGCTAATATTGACTGTAGAGATAAAGAAATTTTTTTTTGAAAAACATTCAATTTTTTTACAAGAATGAACTCTTACGGTTGATAACATACGAAGATGTAGAGAAAATTTTAAAAGATGGAAATGAATGATACCTTGTACATATTGTTGAAAACAAAGGAATAGTTCAGATTAATTATGTGCCAGTGGTAAATTAGTATCTGAATTTTTTTCCAAATTTTTTCCATGGGATAATACCAGATCAATAAGTAGAATTTACTATTGAATTAGTTATTGATTGTAAGACAATTTTAAAACCCCCTTATCGAATGGATCAAATTGAACATTTAGAGTTGAAGGAGCAATTGCAAGATTTATTAGAGAAAGGTTTCATTCAACCTAGCACATCACCATGGGGTGCTCCTATCTTATTTGTTAAAAATAAAGATTGTCAATGAGTCATTTCATTGATCATAGATCATTGAATAACATCACTATTATGAACAAATATCCTTTGCCTCATATCGATGATTTATTTGATCTACTCCAGGGAGCTCAGTATTTTTCAAAGATTGACATGAGATTGGGGTACCATCATTTGAAGTAAAAAGAAGGATATATTCCAAAAAATGTGTTTCGTACAAGATATGGTCGTTATGAATTTGTAGTTATTCATTTTGGGATAACCAATGCACCTGCTGTATTCATGGACCTTATGAATAGAATTTTCCATGAGTTATTGGATTAGTTTTTGGTTGTTTTCATTGATGATATTTTAATGTTTTATAAAAGTAAAGGGGGTCATGAATGTTATTTAGGGGTTATTTTCCAAACCTTAAAATAAAATAAATTTTATGGGAAATTTAGCTTGTGTGAGTTTTGGTGGAAAAAAATTTATTTCCTTGGTCACATTGTTTCTAAAGATGGAATAACTATTGATCTTGCATAAACAAAGGTTGTTGAAGATGGACTAGACCCATAAATGAAATCGAGATTCGTATTTTTCTTGGTTTGGTACGGTATTACCGAAGGTTTTGTTAAAAAAAATTCAAGGTTGTCCAGCCCATTGACTAAGCTAACTCAGAAGGATATTAAGTTTATCTACACAAAATAATCTGGTGATTTTTTTTCTTCAGGAATTTAAAAAAATGATTTGTGAAAGCTCAATGTTTGGAACTACCTTCCAAGAATGGTGAGTTTTTTATCTACAATGATTCTTCATTAAAAGGACGTCGTCGCGTCCTTATGCAGAATGATCAGGTAACTGCTTATGTTTCACGTCAGATGATATCTCATAAGATAAATTACCATACACATGATTTGGAATTAGCTGCTGTTTTTTTAAATTAAAAATTTGGAGGCATCATTTGTATGGTGTAATGTGTGAAATATATACTGATCACAAAAAATTAAAGTATATATTCACTCAAAAATAATTTAACACGAGAGAGAGTAGATTTCTAGAATTAATCAAGGATTATGATTATACAATTCACTACCACCCAGGAAAAGAAAATAAGGTAGGAAATTCATTGAGTCAAAAAATTAATGCTTCAATATCCATATTACGTTTGGAACGTGATCCTTTGGGTAAGTATTTGATGAATTTCGGCTTGGATGTTGTTGGTGCTGGAAATTCATCTGTATTGTTTCTGGTATTTGTAAAATCTTCTCTATTAGACGGAATTAATCAAACACAGAAGCAAGAATGTGAGATGGATAAAAAGGTAGAGATAGTTCATAAGGGTATGTTCCATGAATTCAACATTGATAATGCTTGTGTTTTTAGATTGGGAAGAGATTTTGTGGGCCTTGTGATTCACAGTTGAAGAAAGAGTTATTTTGTGAAGCTCATATTTCTCCATTTTCAGCTCATCTAGGCAGTAATACTATGTATAGAGATCATCAGGAGTATTACTGGTGGGATGGAATGAAAAGTGATATTGCTAATTTTACTGTGAAGTGATTGACTTGTCAACATGTTAAAGTATAGAGGCACTTACCAAAAGGGATGATTCAGCCTTTACCAGTTCCAGAGTGGAAATGGGAGTATATATCTATGGACTTCATTGTGGAATTAACAAATACACCATTAGGTAATAAAAAAATATGGGTTATTGGTGATCGTTTGACTAAATCTGCTCATTTACTTACTATACGATAGTCTTTTTCCACATAGAAACTTTCTCGATTGTATCTTAATGAGATAGTCAGGTTACACAGAGTTCATCTCTCCATTGTATCTGATCATGAACCCTGGATAACTTCTTACTTTGGGGAAGTCCTTCAGAAGTCATTAGGTACTAAATTAAATTTTAGTACAGTTTTCCATCCTCAATCATATGGGGAGGAATAATGAACAATTCTGACATTGGTGGACATGCTACGTGCTTGTTTGTTGGATTATTAGGGAAGTTGGCACCCTCATATTTCATTGGTTTTGTTTTCTTATAATAACAGTTTTCATTCCAGTATACTGATGGAACCATTTGAGAAATTATTTGGGAAGCAGTGTTCATCTATAGATTTTTGGGATGAATTGGGTGAAAGGAAGTTCATGAGACCAGAATTGGTAGAAGAGTCCGCAGAAAAGGTTCAGATAATAAAGAAACACATGATAATAACTCAGATCAGGTAGGAATGTTATGCGGACAACATGAGGAAGGATCGCCCTTTTAAGGTAGGTGATCATGTCTTCCTCAAAGATTCACCATGGAAATGTTTGATGCCATTTGGTAAGAAAGGAATGTTGAGACCAAGGTTCATTAAACCATATGAAATTATGAATAGAGTTTGATCAGTTTAATAACTAGTGGCTTTAACTCCGATGTTATCTGAGGCATATAACGTTTTTCATGTTTCAATTTTAAGGTAGTGCATGCCAGATCCATCTCATGTTTTGAGTCCAGAGGTAGTTCAGCTGGAAGAGATTATATCTTGTGTGGAACAACCGGTCCAGATTCTTGACCACGTGGATAAAGAGTTTTAGAATAAGGTGATTCATAAAGTAACATTTTTGTGATAAAACCAAATGATTGAAGAGGCCATATGGGAATCTTAAAATTCAATGAGGTATAAATACCTCCACATATTAGATACAAAAATAAATTGCAGGGACGCAATTTTCTAATGGGGGAAGGATGTAACATCCCATGTAAGTAATGAATAATAGAATTTCATATCTATGTCTATTTATTAATTATATAGTGTTTTAGTGGCTTAAATGAGAATAAATCGAATCTTAAGAATAAAATACTCTAATATTTTTAAAAGATTTTTTTACCACCTTTTGATGGAAAACCATTTTTAAATATAATATTTTACAATTTTAAATGCTCTATTTGTCAATATATAATTATTCATTATAAATGGGTCATTGAAACTTACATTGGATAAATTTTTGGTATTTTTCTGACGATGTTCATAATAAATAGTGAAAAATACTGCATTTTACTTCAAAACAGTTTTTTCATCTAATTTAATTATATGGTTATATTATATTTTTAATCGGTTATAAAGTGTAAATATATTATATTTTTACCACTTAATCCAATGTTGGTCATTATAATTAATTTCAAATTGAAATTGGATATAATAAATTTTCAATATTTTAATAGATATGGATTCTTAAAAACACACGATTTTTCATGACAATGGGAATTTTTTTATATTAATTAATAAAATTTCTATGTTTTGAATTTGGTAAAATTTATTCCATATTTGGAATTAGAGGGTACAAATTATGTAATTAATACCTTTTTTGGACATTATCAATAGCAACGACAGTAATTATCTATAATTATCTTGATTAATTAGTAATCGGGTAGTTAAGGGTAATAAAATAATATCATAATAAAATAAAATGACCCCAATGTGTGTCCAAATCCTTTTTATTGAGTCATCCCTGATCATGTTAAGCCTTTTACCGATCTTGAGGGCCCATGGAGTCCCATTGTTGTAATAGTAACATTTATGACATTATTTTTTAAAAGAAGAGAAATATAACAATGGTTTGTATATCCTAAGTAATAAAAATTAATTATGTTTACATAAATGATATCTTAGACAATATATAGTCATTGAATATATAAAAATATTTCATACATCAGGGTATTTTTTTAATAATTTTTAGACATTAAATAAATAAATTTATTTATGACACCTTGATGATGCAGTGATTACCAGATTAATGAACGATTTAAATAAAATATAAAGATAATGTAAAATATAAGACTTACATTTTTATAAAAACTATTGGATGGGTTGATGTCGTTCCCCTATCACCTTATCATCTAAATATATCATTGTGGGACCTTTAAAATCCAAAAATCATTTTGTAATAATGTAACATTTCAATACATTCCAAAAGTGACCCTCCTCCCTCTTTTAAAAGGCCCCCACCTCTACCCCATTACCCAGAGAATTCAAGCCCTTTTCTCGTCCATCCACTGATCATATTATCTCTTCACATCATTCTTTTACTTTTAAAAGTCTCACATTGGGCAGAACAGTTTCCAAGGAAGCCTTTGGTTCAAATCGAAAACAGTTACCAGATTAAGAGGTAGTGTCTTCTCTCGAGTTTGTTTATTTTATTTTTATTTTTCACTCAAAACTATCATTATATTATTTAATCCCATAACAAATCTAGTATCCATAATATACTAGTAATTTTTTATGATATGGATTCTACTTACACTTACACACACCACCGTCTAATTGTTAAAGAACATATTGTTTCTGTGGGTGGCGAATTACTGCCTCACAAAATGATTATTGTTCAATATTATTTTAACACCTTTCATGGTAGCCATTATGATGAAAATATATTTATATATTATATATATTATATTTATTTTCACTCTATTCTTCTGTATTTTATATTTAAAACATACCTTTATGATTTGCATGTTGTGAAAATTTGATAATTTCATATATGGATGTGAGGACTACCGCCCCCTCATGTGATGTGACTTGTTCATGACAAACATTGAATTTATTAGGAATATAATTAATGAAATTATGTTACCTATATAAAATATATATTATACTGAAACTATAATATATATGTGTATCATTTAGTTTTAATTCCTTTAATATTACAAAGAAATGAAAGTAGCGTTCATGCGTACGTACGACCTACTAGCTCCATGAACGATGAATTTCATTTTTTTTATCATCAAATGTTATGGAATAGTATAAAAATAATATATACTGGATATATATGATATTTAAATCATTAATACCATTCTGGATATGATGTACTTATAACTACATGGGCAATTATTTTCAAACAAGTTCATTTTTGACTCATGTATCAAACATCGACAAAACGTATGATATGAACTCGCATAATTAAATAATTATTATGATATGATAAAATGTGATATGAATATAAAAATAAACATTAATGGAAGTCCTTAATAAATTAAAAAATTACCAATGTTCATTATTCTATGAATTTAAAGAACAAACGAGAACAAGTAAGACATGACGTAAGGGACTTCGTCTCAATCTCTTTTCATTGAGGCATACATAAAATTATATATGACCTTATTTTATTAGTTGTATAATAAACCCTTTTTAATTTTAATTTCATTCAAGAGAATTCTTTTTACATGAAGCGTTTCACTAAATTATGCAGTGATAATGACTTCTCCGCAGCGGTGACCATTATTTGAGTTTCGGCTTCCTCTAAAACCCATAACATTAGTTTAAATGAAATATAAATAGAATGTTTTAATTTTATTTTATTTTGGTAATGAAAATGTTATTGATAATGTTTTGATTATATATATATGTATTGTATTGATATCATGTGATTTAAATGTGGAAATGTTTTGTTTTCTTTATGCATGTTTTATGTGATTTGATTATGATATGGTTCTTGGGAATTGTTTATGATGTCTGGTGGTACCGTGATAAAATAAGGGCGGGTGAGCTCGAGATATCACTCCAATGCATTGGGTAACATGAAGGAGTTAAACTCTATGGTTTCTCTGAAGTGAATTAGGGAATATACTACGATGGCTTTTCCAAACATAACCATGTGGGTTACTCACTATGTAAGAATGTTATGAATGCCTCAAGTTAACTTTATGTCATATGATTTCTTTGAGTAATCCATAAATCATATGATTTCATGATGTATGTTAAAGTACTTTTGTTTTATGAGTAAGTATGATTTCATTGAATCTTATGTATACATATAATAATGTCTTCATTCCATATTTTTATATCCCTTATTGATCTTTTTATGATTATCCCACGTTTTTGAAATGTTGTTCACAGGTGAAAGGAAAAGTTCATGATGTGATGATATTATCGAGGGTGTGTCAAGAATGAAACCATGTTTTAAATATTTTTCCTTGGGTGAAAAAATTGAATATTTCCATTGATGTAACCACCTTGTATAAAGGTGGTCTGTAATTCATGATTTTGTATCATATTCTATAAAAAACTAAACCTGAAAATATCAACAATGTGAATTCTTTAAATAACCCAAATTATGTGATGTTTAAGGCTGGGGCCTTATATATATCCTATGATTTGGTTGTATCCTCAAACTTTTATGATTTGGTTGTATCTGGATCACTACATCATAGAATCCTGGAATATGGTGTAGCCTAGGGAACCAAGGCATAACCATTCCTAAAATGATAGTTATGCCTCACTTTTCATGATTTACCCTTCCAAACCTCTAGAACCCTCTCCATGAACATCCAACAACTAAATAAATTCGATAGGTCTCATAAGATATGATCTTTTAGGTTGGTATAGTGGTTATAATTATTATATATCATGTAATATTAATACCTTCTGATCCAATATCTTCATTAGTTATTATTTTAGTGCAAACTATTATAATACATTAACATTATATTCATTAGAATCGTTCCCACATTCAATACTCATGTGTAGGTATTAAATGTTTTTATATATTATAAATGTATTATTGTCTCGTGAATATATATAAATTTATTGTTTACCTTTTCATCGTAAAATACATTCTATTCATTAGGATATATTATATATCCTATGATATGTTGTATGTGGAATGAATAAACTCCCATTGAATTAAAATGATCTATTCCATTATATATAATCATATTCCAAGGTAGTGGGAATAACAACGCCAATAAAGACATTAAAATATACTGATTTCTGCTGTCTCCATACCATTAGATAATTTTATATAACTTTTTATTTTAAGATAATTTTTATCAGATCTATCAAGTTACCATGTTTTTTATATAAATATACCATTATACCCCTTTTGATTCCATGGTAATTCCTATAAAAATTATATTAGATTCTTAGTGGTTACATTACAAATAATGTTGTCATCCAGAAGACATGTTATTATTTTTCTATATTTCACTCATTACATATGTGTGATATCATTTTTATATTGTATTCAGTTGAATTTTATTTATTATTATTCCATTCATTATAGAGGTATCATCCACAACATGCTATAATTATTCTTAATACCCATTCTAATTATCTCATCACCCCATTTTTCATATTTTCTCAAAATCCTTGTAAAGACCCGTAAAATTCAAGGGAAATTTTTTCTTAATTTTCTTTAAATTTTACAAGAGCGCGGTTTCAGACGGCACCTGATTCCGAGGCCCGGAGTGCCCTTAATTAATTTCTGAAGTTTGGCTTGGGTACGTTCAGTGAACGAACGAGCGAGAATTCCTAACTTTTGATCCGGTGCTCGGAATTGAAATCCGAGGGCACCGATGAACTCGCAGCGCCGATATTCGCTTAAAGAGACCTTTTCGGGAGTTGCGTTTGTTGCGGGTTGAAAGTTAGTTTTGGGGTTTTTAGTTTAAGTTAAATAAAATTTGTGAAGAACAAATTTTATTATAACTTGATAAAAACTACCAAAGGGGGTTGGAAGTGGGACCCACAACCACTTAACCTCCCTTGGGAGGATTAAGTGTGGTGGGGCCCACACGAACACCTAAACCTCTCAACTTCCCCCTTAAACTCCCCTCTCTCCCTCTTAAATGATTGTAAACATAACACCTAATTAATTACACATGTCATGTTAATTAATTAAGTGTTATGTTTTGAAATTTGAAGTTTTGAATTCCTTGGCTTGGTAAATAAAATAAGGAGGGACCTTATTTTATTTTTGTTAGCCAACTTGTGTGGATTTTCTTTTTGAGAGCTCCTCCTCCATCTTCTTCATCTTGACGAAAAATGCTCAAGCTCCGACGAAGAACGCCGCACCTCCCTTCTTCGTTTACCGTGTCAACGAAAGGGGACGACACTTCTTCCTCGGACAAACTTCGTCGGCGTACAAGTATTCGCCAACGACGTGTCTCTTCGGACGCACCCCCTTCGTCATCAGATTTGACGAACGGCTACCGCGACGCCCGACCTCCGCGACGTCGACTTCCGCGGAACGTTGACAATATTCGAACCTTATACCAAGGTAGGGGTTGTTATTTTATTCTTTAATTATTCCTTTTCTTGATCGAGGATCTCGCATGTCTATCATGAGGCTTTTGAATGTTTAAGTTGAGTTATTTATTTAACGTGAGGGGGGCGGACCGCATGAACACGGCCGAACCCCCCTCCATCGTTCTTGTTGTTTATTCTTGCGGGTGGAAGAAAAGTGGCGTGGTGCCGTCGCACCACGCGGATAATCGTGCAATTATTTTACGCGGTGCCGTCGCGCCACGCCGAGGAAGAATCTTCAAGAACGCGACGCCGCCGCGCCACGCTGAAAGGAATCAAGGCACGGCGAAGGGGCACGGTGCCGTCGCACCGCGCTGGACGACGAACACCGCGGCCGGTTCCGGGCCGCGGCGGGACGAGGAGACCGCGGCCGGTTCCGGGCCGCGGCGGGATGAGAAGACCGGCGGCCGGGCCACCGGCGTCGGAAGCCAAAGAGGGGACCGGAATTTCCGGTCCCGTTGGAGAAAACCGGCCGGCCAGCTGGCCGGCCGGATGACGTTAAACCGGGGAAAATTAATTCCCCGACCAACGTTCAAAACCCCCCTCATTATGAGGGGGGCGGTTCTATGAAGGGAGGGGGGGCAGCAGCCCCCCCGGTTTTATTTCCAGCCGGCCCCCACGTGCGGGGGCCGTTTACTTGCAAAGGGCGCGGCACAAAGGCCGCGCCGCCATCCCAGGAAGCGGGGGCTTAGCCCCCGCGTGCAGCCACCTCGCGGCGACAAGTCGCCGCGGCCCCCCGCGCCGCCGCGCCGCCGCCCCTCCGTCGCGCCGCCGGCCTGCCGGCCGGCCGGGCCGCCCCAGGGGGGGGGGGGGGGGTCGGGCCGGGTCGGCCCGGACCCGGACCCCCCCGTTTCGAATCTTTTTCGGTCTTTTGGCCATAACATGAGCCTCGGACCTCCGATTGACGAACCGTCTGCGGAAACGCGATCCTTGGATTGAGACGGTCGTTTTGGTATATCGTACTCAAGGTTTCGGATTACTTTGTGTTCGGCCGGGTTGGTTCGTTCACGAAACCAACCGGGCCTTCGGAGCGGAAACGCTCATATCATGAGCTACGGACGTCCGATTGACGTGCCGTCAGCCGTGTTGTGTTCCTCTTTATGAGACGGATCTTTTGGTATACTCTGCCCGAGGTTTGGATGCAGGTGGAGTACGGTCGGGTTGGTTTTGCCTTAAAAACCAACCAGGCCCCGGAGACGAAAATGCCAATAACTCTCAGACCGGGCGTCTGATCGACGCTCCGTCTGTTGCGTTGAGTTCCTGTTGACGATACGGAACTTTTGGATACATCAGCTCTGGTCTTCGTGACAGTTGATGTATCAGCCTCTCGGCTCGTGGAGCGAACCCTCCGAACGAGCTTGCTGTGTGCGGGAACCCTAGTGCTGGCTGCGACTGTTCTACTGCTACTACTGCTACTGTGACTGCGACGACGACGGTACAGAGATCCTGTGTGGATTCGACGACGACGACTACAGCACTCTGCGATCCTACGTGGATCAGTGCTACAGGTCCTGTGTGGGCCCGATCCTGTGTGGTCTTTGTGGGGGTTAGTTACCTATCGATCCTTCGTGGGTCCGACGACTTAGATGGATCAGTGATCATCTTTATCGTTCTTGAAGAAGTATACCTGTGTGAGCTGAATCCTATTGCTTTCCTGTGTGGATTGTGTTGTGCAATCTTGTGTGGATTACGTTTTGCTTTCCTGTGTGGAATACGTTTACTTTCCTGTGTGGACTGAGTTGTAATTGGGCTCGGAGGTTGGAGCGTATTTGAATTGATGACTTAGGTATATGTATGGGCATATACCTAAGCAGTGTCGGTTGTTACTTCGTGATTGTACCTTTTTCGTGGTTTATCCATTGTGGATTTTGAGAGACCTTCAGGGGTCTCGGGGTCCCTACTGAGTAGTTTATACTCACCCCTGCACGGGCTTTGCCCGCACTACGTTGTGTTGGTTGCAGACGACGGACAGCGTTGACCTTAGCAGAGGCTTGCAGAGCGGGACGGTACCCGGAGGTGGACTACTGGGCGGGACGTGCTTGGAGCGGACGGCGGGACCCGTGGAGCAGAGGAGCTATCTGTACCCACCCTTCAGGTGGGATTTCCTATGGACAGCTCGGAGTAGCGGCTTTTACTTTTCAGTTGCTGTTTTCCCTTTCGAGTTGTACTTTACTTTCAGTTGGGTATGTATTCTGGCCCTTTTGCTTTTCCGCACTTTCAGTTGTACTCTGATTTTTGTTTAGTGTTTACTTTCCGCTTGTTTACTCTGTGGTGTTTGTTTACTTTACAAAGGCAATGCCTTCCCTTTTTACCGGGATTTACGCCTTGGTGCTAGTCGCCAGCCCCTGGCCTATGGAAGGCGGGCTTGGGGTAGTCACGACACGGACCCCGAGGGCGGGTCGTGACAATCCAGTAGAATCAAATATTTTATAGAGGTTATATCTCTTATGTAAACATAGATACATGAGTAATATATTTATGATATAAATTCCATATATTTATTATTATAGGTAATAGAAACTATATATACTAATTATGAAAAAGAAGTTTAAATTTATTTTTATGTCATACTTTCATTTATTTTTTGATCAAAATACAATTGTGTGAGTTTTGGTGAACTCGTTTAATCTAAAATGATTTCCATGGATATAACAACTTTGAACATCTATAATTCTATGTTGGGATTATTCACTCATGGGAGTAGATCAAAGATTAATTTATCACTACTAGATCCATGTTGTCATAGTCAACACCCATGAAAAGTAATATCAATTTAACCATCATATATTTTGTTGATATATTGATAGGATTATTAATTATATGTTTTGATGAAATTTTATGAAATAAGTGTTTTTTCGAATGATTGATATAAATAAAAATACTAAATTTCAAACTATTATTTAAAATAAATTAGTAAAATAATCATCAATTTTGTTAAATTTCATATAAATTGTTATTTTATCTATGTGATCAAATTAGTTTCATTATCTATGAAAATAATATAAAAAACTATTTTTAACGATAATGATATTTTTCAATTGTATGGTTAAAATATATTATATATTTTTTAAATATATTTCTGAAGGATGATGTATATAATAATGTTATAAATTTTTATTTCATTAACATGATAATAAAAAGTTAAATTTTAGATATAATTTTTTTAGTGATCATAAAATTTTATAATTCATTTATATATAAATCTGAACAATTGTTTTAATAGAGACTAAATTTTCAAATTTGGTCAAAATAAAGATAATAGAAACTAAAAAATAAATAAATCAAAAATGAAATAGTCAATATGAAAATGAAAATTTAGTCTTTGATAATATACATAGAACCATTATCAAAATCAAAGAGACACACCAAGCTTCAATATAAATGTTTTTAACATAATAATATTAAAAAACCTAATTAATTTTATATAATAATTTCAAATATTAATATTGATTTGATTTTTTCCATTTTGAAATGACATTACATTTTTTTATAGCTTTTATATATGTTCAATAACACATATACCTAAAAATAAAACTTAATCAAAATTTAGGTAAATAAACTTCAATAAATTATTGAAAAATTTTCAATAAAAAATAATAAATAAATGATTAAAATGATACAATACATCAAAAAAATTACATTCCATAAAATATAATATAACATAATATATATGAGATAATCCATATTCGTTTTTATCAATTATAAAAAAATCATGTCCCTTCAGAGACACTTTAGGTAATTATAATGGGTACAATTGTGGGATTATAATTTATTTAATTATTTCTATATTTTTTATAGGTATTATAGAATAATATCTATGAAAATAATACTTTTAATCTTTTATAAAAATTCATAAGGAATTAATTTTTATTAATAACACAATGATTTTTCTTTAATTAGATTTAGTAAATGAGTTTTTAATGAATTAATCCAATGTGATATTATATAATTTTAAATTTCATTGTATTAATTTTTCAGCACATTGATAAATTTTATTCCTAATATTTCATCCACTACTAATCCAACAAAAATCCATGAAATTATTATGGTGTTATAAAAAAGAGATCCATTGCATGGAGGTGGTCTTTTTAATTCATCAATAAAAATTAAGCAATATCCTAATATGAATTCAATATCATGAATAAATTATGATATAAATTTCTAGAGAAACAATAAATTTATTTAATTTATAATAAGAAGATAAAAGGTTGTTTACAGTTTAATAAAATAATGACTTGTTTATTAAAAAAGAAATTTGGACCCGAAAATTCTGTTCAAAATACTTATTTGTAAATATATGGTTTATTAAAACCCTTTATCTTTTAGTATTTTCATTCATTATGTAATTTTTTTTATTTTGTACTTATTTTAATAACCATTTCTTAAGGATGCACTATAATACCCCCATTTTTAATTTGTGGAAAATTCATATTTCTGATAATGTATTCCATTGGATTTTTAAATACAAAAAATCAATTTTTTCTAAAAGTTTAGATTTTTAATTGTTATTTTAATGAATAAATAATTGGAATCATTCTATTTTATTGATCATTTTAAAATATTAATTAGTTAAAGAGAGTATTTTACTCACAATCCTAAAGATTATATTGAATTTTCTGAAACCAGTTTTCAATTCTGAGTAACATGTTTTGTTATTTTATGAAATTTATCTCTGGTGGGAATGTTAAATCATAATAGAAAAATAACACACATATAAATAATATTTATTTTAATAATGGAAAATTTAATAATATTTAATTAAATATGTCACTAAATATTTTGATTCAATTTTTTTAAATGTGTGGATGTGGCTTTAGTTTTATATTACATGACATATTTATTAAACAAAATAACTAATATTGGCTCACTATAACCATTGAAAAAAAATTTAATCATAATGAAGAATGAAATAAACAATTATAAAATTATAATGTGTAATTTAGTTTATATTTATTCCATTTATTGTAATTTTTATTCATGAAATGGTTTGATGAATATAATGAAATTTCATAGAATAATAGTGGTCGAGGAATATTTCAATTATTTAATAATTGTTTTTCATTCAGTATCTTAATTGTCATCCAATGTGTAATGTAGGAGTAAAAATACATTTTATAATTTCACTAAGTTATTTTGATAGTTTATTTAATTTAACACCATGTATCATGGGAAAAAATAATTAATCATTGTTCATATAAAAAACTATACAACTACGAAATAATTTTCATTCAATTTATTAATAATAAAATTTAAATTTGATATATTAAAATTATTGTTTAAAGAAATAATTACCGTATTTATATATAACATATTTTTTTATCATAAACTGTTAAAAACATCAGAAAAATTAACACATTTATGTTACATTTTCACGTATGAATTTATGAGATTATTTTATAATTTGATTTTGAGGTATCCGGTGTGAAAGTATAAATTTTATAGTGATTATATAGGGCTGCATGGTTTGATACTAATTATGAAAAATCATAAATTAGAATCCATGATATTTAATCAATTTTGGATTATGGTGACTGAATGGTCACTATATGAATAGTAAACTATCTGATTAAACCCATCAAACTACTCATGATTCTGAATTTTTTCATGAGAAACTGATTTTTAGGGATTCCATCAAAATATTGCCCATTTATACTCATCCGAGATATGATACTCCAATGGGTATCTCTACCACTTATAATCCCAAAAATTAGAGATACACTTTTTTTATATTAGATTCTTCCATCATTCATATTTGTATGGAATCAATTTTACTACCTATATATTTCATCCATTTTTCATCCTTCTCTAAAACATTTTGATATGGTTTACCAATTTTCATTTATATATTTGAATTATTATAGGATTTTGGTTTCTAAACAATAAAAAATATTTTTTAATAACTAATAAAATATTTTCTATAGAAGGAATCATTGTTTAATTTCATGAGGTACCAGCTTCTATTCCATTTTCTTATATAAAAATGTGACATGAATTCATGATGGTATAATTTTTTTAATCTAAATTAATGATTTTAGGAATCCTTGATATGTTTCATATAAAATTATCTATTAATTGTTCGTTTTTTCTATTATAAAAATAGGAAATCTTTATGATTCAATGGGATTTTGGTTTAAAATGGGTCTTCATGAATATATGTGTTTGATAAAATTCAATTGATTCATTTTTAATAATGAATGATCGTGAGTTTTTCTGGAATTATTGAATTGAAATTATAGGTGTTTATTAAAATCCAATTATGTTTTTAAATTGTTTCACTTTACGTTAAAAGTTTTTTCCTATTTCTAAAGGGATTTCCCATGTTTTAAAAATGGGTTGTTTTATTAATTTAACCAGTTATTGATCTATTTAGAATTTATTATGAATATTTTTTGGTTCTATTTTTAATTTCTTTGTAGATTATTATTGGTTTTTTAAATTTATTGGAAATGTATTTCCATTGGTGGGATACATGGTTTTCATGAAAAGTATCATTTTCTCACATTGTGAGAAAGATAGATTTTATTGGTTTATTACTACACATATATCAAGACCCATTTTTATGTTTTTTATGAAATTATGATTTCCTTAATTATTAATTTAATTGCAATTCAGGTTATGTGGTATTTTTTTGAGGATCACTTATAAATGTGAGCAGTGTTAGAGGTGGAATGTAGTTGATTGTTTTTTATAACCTATGGGATATATCATTTTTGTGATAATTAAATTAGAATAGTATTGGATCACCACCATTAGCTATGTGATAAGGAAACCATAGATTATATTTGTTGGATACAAGGGATTTTTCCTATCCTATATGATATGTATTGATTTTCTAGTAAACCCTAATTTAATTTTATAACTATTCTACAGGGTTTCCCTTATATGACTAGATATGAGTGGTTCTAGTGGTGAGTTTTTAATCGTTTAACTCATAAGTATTTGTTTCCAATTTTTTGCATCTAGTACTACTTCCATTATCCCCTATTGTTTCCAATTTATATATATGCTTTGTTATTCCTCTTAGTTTTTAATAGAAAGTGATCTTATTATTTCACTATTGATCAAACATTTATGTGTTGGTTATTTATATTTTTTCCTTTATGTTAAATGTATTTCATTGTGTTACTATTTTCATTTAATTATGACTCTCTATAGACTGTAAATAATTATGTATTCCATTTATTATAAACATATTTTAGTAGTGTTTTTGTATTGATGTTTTAAAATAAGTAAGAGGTGGATATTTTAAATTCATGTTGTTTTAAATTGTATCATTCGAAATGTATTTCAAACAATTTGATGGGTTGTTTTTAAATGCGTCATCTAAATTAAAAGTGAAGATGTATATGGGTTGTTTTAAATTGTTTAATTTTTTATATGTAATGATTTCATTTTAAAATAACATTACCATGGAAAGACATATTCAAATATAGATTTATAAATTTAATTCTTTTTGAAATTAAAATTGTTATTTTATATAAATTTTTATTTTTTATAATATAGATGATATTGTTTTTGTTACCATCAAACTATTATATGTGGTTTTTTTATAAATTGAACCTAATGTATTCATGGAAATATCATAATGGAAATTATATCACACAATACATAATCACATAGGTTTTTATGTAGCCATCATATTTTATACATATTCCTTGTGTGTGAATTATAGGATGGTTTTCAACCAATCTATATTAGAAAGATAGTTTTATTGTGTTTGGGATGACATAAGGGTCACCTGAATATAACCTAGTTGGTCTTTTGGGTTCCCTAGACATGTTTGGTTTGGGTCTCAAATCATCCTTTATGGACTACTGATTTATTCTATATTTCTTCTTTTATTTGGGTTGTAAAAAATTTCCTTAACGATGGATTCATTAATATATGAAAAAATTATTCAGAGAATAAGATATTATAATTTTAAATTTTATAAACAAATTTATTGATTCTATTATTTTGTAAATAATTTTCTATTATGCCATGTTTGTGAAATGGATAGGTTCAAAATTATAGTTTTACTATTTGATCCTAATTTTTATAATGGGTAACAATTAGGGTGAAATCCTTTCCATGTATTCACTTTTGATACCATTTTACCTTTTTCCTGCATGGAGAAATAGGTAATGTTCATCTAACCTTATGGTGGAATGACTCAAGTTTTAGTTCATGTTGTATCCTAGGAATGGTAACTAAAAATTTATTTCATATCACTATTTTCTTCTAGTATAGTGTTAAATTTTATAAATGACCTTAAAAAATGATTTAGTGGGTGAAAATAATTTCTTGGTGACATTTTCCTCAGGAAAGTCATTTAGTTTCTAGGTTAATGTACACAACTCCTTTTGAGCTCGTCCAAATATAAAAAATTTTACATTCTATATAATTTTTTTACATCCTAAAAATGAACATTGATGTAAATTTAACAAAAGGTGACTCCATTATTAGTCCAACTAAAAAATTGACAAATTCACAACATGAAATTGATTCAAATCATAAATATCTTAGAACTATATCTTTTAGACCACATTTTACATATGATTTATTTATTATTAATGGTGTAGCCTCCTCTATAAATCCATTGGGTTACTCTAGGATATTTTAAGTAATTTCTAATAATATAGGGTGCATGAGACTAGTTTATGATATTTAATTAGTTCCTACACATTATTTTTCTCATTACTTCAACTTTTCTCCATTATTGTGGTGTTATCCATTCACTTCCATTTAATCTAGTTTTCATCATGATATCTGTAAATATAGGTTCTAATTTTTTTTAAATAAATATTTTTTGTTATTGGTGTTACTTTTTCGGTGTGTTTCTTTTACTTCCTAATAAAGGTATCTGGTCCTGAATGATTCATATTGGTCTGTTTTAGATTTTTTAACTATGTGAATTACTATTGGTTAATGCCAACACAACATGCACGTTAAATAATAGATTAATCGGTGATGATAATCATTTGATTCAACTCGATCCTTAATTACCTTTGGATTCAAAACTGTTAATAACTAGATTGCAGCCACCTATAGGGTGATCCTACAATCCATAAATAATGAACTATCGGTAGGATTAAAATATGAACTAGCATGCCATTATTCAATAGGTGATTTATTATAATAATTTCACTTTTAAAAATGGATTAAATATTAATTTAAATAACTGGTGATGCCTTGATGTGATATTGTTTTGAACATAGTCTTGTTAATTGTTAAAAAACATGATTAATGTGTGGTAATTGAATGATAAAAGGTAAATTTTTTAAATAATCTTTTTCCATATAATGTATGTTTTGTTATTCATTCTACAATGTCTTCTATTTGAGGTTATTCTAAAATTATTATGTGGATTAAATGGTCTGAATATTTTTTATTCTTATAGGGCATGGATTGGTTATGTTTTTATTCATATAAGTTTTAGACATGCTATATTGAAATGTCGTTATAAATGACATGGTTTTATTATGAGGAAATACTAATATAATGGGCACAATCTAGTAACGCTAAAATTTTTATATATAGGGAGTGGTCTGGTTAGGTTGTAATTATTATATGGATTATTCCATTTATACTAAAATTCTTATATAGAGGGATTGTCTCAATGATATTGTATGTTTTAAAGGACTTTTCCAGTTACGATGAATTGTTTATATAGAGGGAATGACCTGGTTATATTAAAATTATTATACATAGTTTTTTTCATAGTCATGTGATTACTCAATGGAAATATCCCTATAGATGTAATTGTAATCCTATATGATCAGATATATTATAACATGGTTGAAAATATGATTGATTATTATACTATACTAATTGATTAGTTAATACTCATGTTTTATCACATTATTTCATGCACATACTGTGACACTATTTTTTAGATATAATGGTGTCGACCTCATGAGTTATCATCATGGACTAATCGAGATACCATTTGGTTCTGATGTAAATTACATGGATATAGGTATGGACAAGGTAAATGGACCTTTTTTTGGATGTTTCTTACTGGATTTGTTAGAGCATAAATAAGGGAATGATATGGGGATCAAGACCATGTTCATTTTTATCATCCTTGAGGTTTTTTTCATTTATATATTTTACATTAATCATCAAACTGATATTCCATATATCATTTACATAAATTATTATTTTTATTATTAATTTGGTTATTTTCTTTCAAATTTTTTCTAATCTCCTCTTTTATACTATTTTTTCTAAATTCCATACCATTTATTTTTTTGATATTATATTTCTATTACATGGGGTATACTCAACCCAATATGTTAATTACACCCCCTAGTTTAGTTGGTAGCCTTATTCATATGGTGAATCATATTTGAGATAGAATAACAACCATAGTTTTCCTTTTGTGAGAGTGTTGGGTCAGGGGATGTTAAAATGATGTATAACAAGTACAATTATTTTAACATCTATCCTTTCACATTATTTGTTTGATAAAAGATCATCACATTCACTTATTTCACCTCTCTTTGAAAATTGTTTTTTCATAGTTGAGGAATGATTGGATTGGGTATTGACATGTTATAGACCATTGGGAGTGTACATAGATAATATAAAATGTTAAAATGAATGTTCTTTATAAATTGGTTATTACCACTACTCATGGGAACAATTTGTGACATAAATATTATATTTTAATTTTATTGTATTTAAAGATTTAATATTTCTATTCATGGCTCATATCATTTGTAACCATAAGAGAGTTACAATTCTATCTCGAGAAGTTGTCATATATATTCAACACTTTTAATGGGATATTTATTGTAGTTAAGGAATAATGGTTTATAGAATATTTGATTTCATCATTGCTCTAATAGCTAGTATTTGTCTATATGATGGTGAAATCTATCATTAACTTTTTTCCAATAGTGGTGGAACAATTTTAGAATATTTTCTCTCATTATTTATACATATTACCACCCATTATAGTGATTGATTTCATGATATAGTTTCTTTATAGTGTAGATACAATTTCTAGCTTTCCTTAGCGGATGACACAAGTTGAAATTCATAAATTGAAATATCAGTTGGAACATATAGAATCTATGGGTATCGTATGTAATATATTTTATATCATGGATGTATCTGGTAATTTTCTCGTAGAATGATTATGGAACTTGGTTCTTGTGTGGGGACTTCAATATTTTAAACAAGATCATAATCAAGAACCTGTATCACCTTTTTCACAAAGAAAATATTCAATAATATGAGAGGTACATAAATTTTCTCTATGATTGATATGAGGTTAGGGAATGTTCAATTGAGTGTGATAAAATAGAAAATTCTTTGTAATTCATTTAAGATTTGGAAAGTCTTACACATGTTTATTGTGATTATATATGGTCTGACAAAAACAATAATGATATTCATGGCACGGATGATTTAGATCATTTATCCTATCCTTGATATTTTTCTAGTAGTTTTTGTTGATGAATTCATAGTGTAAACCAAGTCAGTAGAATATATCACCAAAAATATTGATATATTATTGATTGAATTCGGAGAGAATATTATTAATGTCGGTATATACAAATACTTTTTCTAGAATCATGATGTGTATTGGGGGTAACATGTCATCTTAGATGCTCGATTGTTAGTGGAACCATAGATGTTCATAGTCATGGTATCTAGGATGTGTACTAAGAGAGATTTTGAGATTCTAGGATTTTTGGGATTATAATGTTTTTACATTCATTTTTCTTTGAAATCTACATTTTGAATATTTAAATTTTTAGGATGAAAATAAAAGGGGTGAAGTTTGTTTTATAATATTTTTATGAGAAATAATTTTAGTAAATTAATTGAATGATTACCTCACAACTGTTCCACACCTTATTATTTAATGAAATGTGTATATGAGATATGGTAACACATCCCCATTTGTACTCAAAGTATTTCTGATTTAGTAGGAATAAGTGGTTTCTTATGTATCCAAAGAGAACACATAAGAGGAATTATCTTACACATTATCTATAGTTAGATATATTGGTGCACATAATAATATAATGATGATAATATCTTTTTAGAATGTGTTTTTTTGTATTCAGACCAGAAGAGCCTCATGTAAATATTTTCTTTCTGGGACCATAACCTTCAACATATGATGTTTCATGTGTATTTATAGTCTTTCAAAATAATGTTGGATTATAAACCAAGAAATATAAATTTAATTTCTTAATCCATGAGTATGAAGACAATAATAAGGGTAGTGAGACATTGTTGTGATGAGATAATGATGATGAAAATTGATTCATACATGAGCCCTGATGTTCAAGAGTCCAAGGGGTGAGTAGCTATGAATTTGATTTCATTTATACCAATGATATTGAAGGGGATGATGTCCAAGATGTTATTTGATCCATTGGTATTAGCTATAAGGAAAATTATTTGGTGGTTAGCCACCAGCATGATGGACTCATGATAATAGAAATTATATTCCATTGCATTGTTGAGTATGGGTACCTATGGGATTTAGAGAGGAGATGATGTGAGTGTTTCAAAAATCTTGATGGGTAGTACATGTATGGTTAACAAATATGTATCAAAATATCCATAGCTAATATTAATGATTGGAATTCAAATTTTGGTACTATGTTTTTTTGTTAGATTTTTCACATTTCAAATATTGGATGACATGCACTAAATTTTAGGTCAGTTGTTATAGCCTCTTCCTATTTTGAAAAAATTGTATTATTTCATAATTTAATTTTTTATAGGGATACACATGAAACCTTATTATAATGATACTATATTGGTGATCATATATTGGATGATGAGATGGCCACTTATTTCCCACAACGTGGATGTTAAATATTGATGATCATGGCTGTCCCTACATGATAGAGATAGTTTGACTACATAGTGTTCCATAGAGTACTATTTTTCTAGAGATAATTATTTCAAATAACTATTATGAGATTCTTCTAAAAATTCTTTAGGATCACATTTCATTATGAGTACAACCAATCATCCATTGAATGATGCAGAATATGAATAGACCATTTATATTCCAATGAATTTGTTATGATCCTCTGTTATGAATTTATATTGGATTTAAGATCAACATATGTCACTCATATAGTTTTTATATAATAGCTACATTCATGAATTGATCAATATAAAAACATTCAAGGATTTCTATGGAATTTTGTGTTTTTACCTGAATGTTGTTTGTAAGAAGAAGTGTCATAACATGTTTCATGTAGTATCATGTAGGAAATATTTGGGTAAGTTTGGTTAGTCACGAAATAGTCGATGACCATGAAGAGATTGTATAATTATTGAGATAATCAGTAGATATTACCTATATATTTTAATTGTGGGTCATAATTAGTTCTTTCACGTGTATCCTATGTTGGGGAAACAACATACTAGGAAACACCATAATCTAGTTCCCATGATTGTTAGGTTGTTTGGGAGAGTAGACATTTTCGATCAACTATCATAATGATGTTTCCATCCATATTGATAAAATGTCATGCATGATGTGTTTCCTGTATCACATCATCATAGATATCATCCAAACACATATCATGTGATTGATGTTGAATATTTCGAGCTTTTTTTAAACACATACATTAAGGATAAACCAATACAGATTGTTGATAATAGTGATAAGTGTCATCGATGAATGAATTTTCCTCTAGATATATTGTTGTGGAAGTATGGGGTGTCAAATTGGGAACCCTTGAGAGGGAATATAGTATGTTATTATAATGGATAAACATGTTTTCTGAAACCCCATATTGATACTTGAACAAACATGTGGAAAATCTATTATATGATGGGTAGGTTGTATGATACCATTGTTTTCCTGTTTTCGCCCTCATGGCATATTTTTTCAAAGGCTTCATTTTGTTTGGGTTTTCTTCTTTTAATCCCATGTTGGTCGAGAATATATGGGTAAGTAGATATTTATATAATAAAAATGTACTATTTTTATGGATATATTTTTGTTTCATTTAATGGTGTCCATTTATAAATGTGAAAAAATCTTAAGAAAATGTTGTTTGATGATATGGGGTGACCATGGGCCATTATTTTTTGTTTTATTCGGAATATTCCTATTTTATACCGTCTTATCATGAACAAGTTTCATGATGTAAATATTTTATAGGACTTTTTCATGAACTGGTAAAAATCAAGGAAATATTAAAAAATGATAAACTATTTCATCTTATGAAAAGGTCGACCTGTGTTAATTTTTTCAAAGCTAATTTTTGACATGTCTTGTGAAATAGGAAATTTACAGCGTAAAAGTGGTTAATGTTGTGAATATATAAGGATCAACATTTTCAATCCACACTAAATCTATTATTTATATTTCATTCATAGTACATCCTACTCAATCAAACATTATGGTTGCTGTAGAATACTTTCAGGTGATTCCCTTCCATCTGGGCATCTCAAAATAGAGTTGTATTAATTATGGGTTCATATTATTTGTTTTATTAATTCCTTGTGATATTCTCAATTATCAATATGTGATCTATTGTCTATTGATGAATCATGTATCGATATATATTATTGTGTTATGTATGATTTAAATACGGTCTCCTTCAACATCATTATTCACTAAATTTCCCTATTTAGTGTGTTTCTTTTACCACCGTAAAATGGTTGGTGGTGTATAAAAAACTAGTATTGTCTATTTTCAATAGAATATTATAGTTAAACACCCTCTTATCTTGAATATACTGTCTAATTTATAATTGATAAATGGGAGATGAATATCATGTGTTTGGACTATCCATGTTTCCCTTTGGATCAATTATATTTGAGACTTATCTTGTGGCAACACATAAGTCGTGCCTACCCTTTAACAGAAATAAACAAGAATTGACATAAAATGTAAATTTGAATAACATGATACACATGAATATTTCTTGTGTTAGGATTAATTTTTTAAATGGATTATTTTTTTATTGAAATTATTATTTACATCATCATATGTTATGGATGTTTACACTATCATGTCAATTGACTAAGAAATTTATTGAATAATTATAGGTAATTGAATGTTAAATAGAATTTTTATGAATTTTACTTTTTTTTGGATTATTATATTTGTTGTGTTATTCTTTCCATTATGACTTCTGCTGTAGGTAATGCTAAAATTATCATATAGGGGACATGGTTTGTTTCTTTTCTTATTATTATAGTGATAAGACTAGTTATACAATAATTCATAGAGTATCATTCCTGGTTATATTGAAATTATTATTAAGATGGTATTCTCTAGTTATACTGAAATTCTTATATAGAAGACATGATTTTGTAATGATGAAATTATTTTAGTGATTACTTTTTCTGGTTATGATTAACAACTTATATGGTATGTATCAATTATGCTAAATATTTTATATAAAAGGATTTATTAGTTATTAAATAAAAATTATAGGGGATTTCTAGGTTATATTGAAATGATTATACAGATATTTTGGCCCAGTTATGATGAAATTCATATACAAAGGGGTTTTATCTATTTTGTGAATATGTATTAGTGTTGATTTTTTTATTGTCTTGGTTATTATTCCTGCTTAAAAATATTCTGGAATAGTTTCAAAGATGTTTGATTTTCATATTGTATTAATTAAATAATTAATAACCCTATTTTATAGGAATATTGCATACACAAAATATAATATTTGTTTTTTATGATATAGTGGTTAAAATATATAGTGTAATAGTCAAAACCTATATAGGATATCATTTTATACCTTAAAAAATGCTGGGAGATAGTTTTGGAAAACAGATAAGGATATTGTTGTTAATTATTTCTTTCTAGATAGGTTGGAGATTGAAGATGATAATAGTGTAGAGATCAAGACTGGGGATCTCGATCTATTCCATGTGTATTTTTATTTATCTATTTTTATTCATCATAATAGTTTGTTGAATTTTTTCCTCTCATTAAATTATTTTTCATACAATTGTTTTGATTAGATTCCTTCACTATTTTATTTATCAGATGTTCTTAAATTTTAGCCAATATGTTAACTACTATAATATTTTTTTCAAAATTATTATAATTATATATTTGGGGATATAATACCACTACTATTCTTTTTAAACACACACTACTATTTTGAAGCCTCAGGAATATGTGGTGGAGTGCTTGAGGTAGAGTGACAAACCTGGAATGGCCACATGAAAGATTGTCCATGTTGGCGAGATAAACCAACTCCCAGTTCAGTGGTGATTTACTATCAGAAAACAAACAATGTGGAAATGTTGTATATGGACATATTCAGTGAGTATTTTTAGAATTAAAACATGTTGAGTATGATGTATTAACTACGAATGGTTTAAGTAAATCTTGACCAACAAGTGGAATGTGGAAGATAGTTGTGTGCAACTAATGTAGCGTATATGGTCATGTTAGACTATTTTTATCAATAGATTTGATTGAAAAGAATTCCTAAAACCATCTTGATAAAATTTAATGGTAATTAGAGAAAACAAAATCAAAAAAATATTACTTAAACCAATATTTTATAAACATTTTGGATTGATACATTAATAATATGGATGGGTTCTATGTTTTTATGTCATCATCAGATTGATATCCTTTATAACCACGATTTGTTATAATTGTATTATCTCTTATGTACAACCCATATTAATCACTGTCCTATATGGATGTAATTTTTTCAAATGTTTGTATCTTGATAATAGTTTGTTCTTTATTTCATTAATTCTTGTTATTTCATATTCATGGTGTTAACTATGGTTTTATAGTTGATTGATGTATGACATGTGAATTTCCTGCGAGGGATATGGGGTCATAAGAATATTTTGATGGTTACTGGGTAGTTTATATAACCTAGAAAGTTGATTTTTTCCATCATGATCATTTGGAGTATTTATTCCATGATTTTGACCATTATAAATAATTTTTTTTGACATAAAATTGTCCATTCAATGCTTCATTTTAGATGTTTATATATTTTTTGTTTCTCCATATTGGTGGAGTTCATTTATTTTTTGATATTATTTTTGAGACATTATTTATATTTTCGTGATGTTGTTATCTATTGTGGTGTTTTTAGATGCTATAATTTTCTTGACGAAATCCAATTTCATAATTAACTGAGCAGGGGGAGAAATTATTATTATTATTATAATCATTATTATGGTTATGACTACATATTATAACACCATATTAAATAAATTATAAATTATTTTGAGACCTGATATTGATATCCACATGATTCCTATATTACTGGGAGTTTTATTCAATGTTAGTTTACATTATATACTTTCATATCCAGTTACTCTAATGAACTAAGTGTTCTAGATTTTTGGGTATTTTTATCCATAGTCTAGTTCAGGACACATAAAGAACCTCTGAGTAGTGGTATGTGTATGAGAGTTAGTGTTCAGGAGTATAAAATTTATCTGATCATTTTTTTTCACAACATGTCAATTTTTATAGAATTAAATTTTAGTATTCATAGTGAATCAATGATTTTAATATATTAAATCATTTGGAGAAGTTTTAAATAGTTTTTAATGGTTTTCTTTCATGGTTTTATTGTCTTGGATGATGGTCCCTCCGATGAGTCATTTCATTTGGT
This sequence comes from Viscum album, assembly GCA_963277665.1. Lineage (NCBI taxonomy): Eukaryota > Viridiplantae > Streptophyta > Magnoliopsida > Santalales > Viscaceae > Viscum > Viscum album. The sequence goes on from OY728150.1 coordinate 767,535,110, forward strand.
GGGTTAGTGTTGACTTTCCTTGAACAGTAGTTGTCGGTGAATTATTTTGGGCCATAATGTGCGATGATGGGGAGAATTTTGAGACCTTGAAATTTAATTTTTATTTTATACATGCAATTAATTTCTCCCATGAGTTTAGGGCTGTCCTATGGGGAAATTTTGAATCTTTTTTTACCTTTTATTGGGATAGAAGTTTAGGAATGCTGTTTGATAAATCATATAGTAGAATCCATGTACCATATATTGTTTTCAATAACTAAAAACAAAAATTCAATTCAGAGTCTGTAAATTGTTCATATAAATCATGCGACCTGCATTTATTTTGGAATTTTTTCTGTTTGGAGTAGTTTTTGTTTGGTGATTCAAGAAAAATAATCCATATTTTGACATAATTTGTTTATTCACCTATAATGGATCTCTCTCTATCATCCAAGAACCGAAAAGTTGTATTCATTATGATTTATGGGTGGTTTATTCTCTAGATAAAGAGGTTAGGTATTTTCGTTTACTGTCATCTATCTTTCTTCTTTTTTATATAGGATCATCTAAACCAAGTGTCCATGTTATGTTGAATTTTATAGACTATTTTAATATCATATCACTGATTCTCTATCTCGTAACTAGGATTGGCCATTATGAGAAATCAAGTGTACCTCCATATATACCATAATTTACATACTATTATTACGGGTTATAGTAATATGGATGGGACACTAAAACCTGATGTACGGAGTGAAGATAATAGTATAAATAAAATAAACAAGAAAATATATATATTTAAAATAGATAAATAAGAATATTTAATGTCAATCTAGTATGTTCAATCAATGAATTTTTTTACTAACGTTATAAAACATTTAATACAATCGACCATACAAAAAATTTCCTTAACTGAAAATAATTTTAAATCCAATCCAAAACCCCATACACAGTCTAATCTCAAGGATCCAGTACTAGGATGAAAATAAATCTAATATGTTCATGAGATGTTTCCATTTTCCATGCATGCATCCATGATGTCTAATTTAATACCAAATGAGATAATAAATAAATTTTGAGGAAAACACTGATGGCCACTAATAATGATGTCAAAAAACTCTAGTTTGTGTAATAGTCACTAAAAAATAAAAAAATAAAAAAATAAATTATATATTAAAAACAATTATCTATATAATCCCTTTAGCCATTGAGATCTTCGTTGAAACATGGGGTCAACTATACCTGCATCAACATGACACACGAATTCTCTATAAAAACTAAAAACTAAGTCGAAGAGGATTTCCATGAAAATGAATAATCATGTATTAGGATCATTGTTCCCATTGGGGAGATTCACATTACAGGGGTGAAAAAAAATATAAAATTTATCTATATACATATTGAGGATTTCCAGGCATTGGAATATTAAATAATCAAAGTAAATTAGAAGTAATGTGAATTTATATTTATGTGCCTATTTTCAATTTAATGTATCAAAAGTAACCAAGATAAAATGCTTAAAAAATAACAAACTAAAAAAACAATAAAATGTAAATCATTGGTAAATTTCTACCAATTACTGATTATAATTAATTTTCATTCAATATTCATGGTTCCAAAAACATGACGGGATGACCCTTTATAAGTGAATTATAATATCCTTCCATTTACCAGTTTTATACCAGTATTAAAATTCATATAAAAACTATAAAAATACTTATTCACATTCCAAATGATCATAATTAACCTTTAACAAGACATTATGACATTATTCAATCATGTCATTATTCAATTTACCGACCATATCAAAATTATATATTTATAATCCAAGTAGTGGATATAAATTATCAATTTAAATATTAATCAAAACCATAAAAGAATCTCCCAATTCAGTTATATTATATTTGGATCATATGTTTCAGATTAGTTGTAGAGACCCAAGCTTCACGTACATGGAAATTACATTACTTTTACAGAATACTTAATACATAATAAAAATAGACACTGAAGGACTGTAATAGTTTAGTGTCTTTGGAAACTCATAAAATAATCATCTAATCATGGTGAAAGATCTTCAACATCTCTCATAAAGATATTCCACTTTTGTTTTCTTACCTAAAACATTTCTTTATATCCTGGGGAAAAGAAAACATATAAATTGTGAGCTCCAATGCTATGTAAAGTTAAATATTGATAAAACAAACCATATACATCTGATCATTAAAAAAGAACATAATGTCAAAACATCAAAATCATGAGTTGTGAAATAAATCATGGTAGTACGTAAGGCATAGATCATGATGGAACATTAATCATGATAAAATAACATGGGAATAAAACATGTAATTGTGGCATCCATTAATAATATGTTATGATTTCTATATTAGCCAAGGCATTGCTCCCAAGACCATCATAGTGGACAAAGTCCATTACTGAACTGGGTTTAATTGTCGTTCCATCCCTGTATTACTGAACCGAATTCAATTTACATTCCAACCATGTCAATATCATGAGATATAAATCATTACCCAATGCATTGGAGGGATATATAAGTCCCACCAATCTCATAATGAAACCATTCTTTTGTTTTCCACAAAATCATAAATCATACATCATGGCATAACCCATGAAATAAAAAAGGGATTATTAATCATCATGTCATCATAACATAATCCATATATGATAAAGGAAATAATAAAAATAATTCCATCATAACATAATCAAATCAATGTAATAATAGGGATTGAAACTTAACCTTATATCATCTTATATGAAAAATAATTTTGATAAAACACTTGAACTCAGTTCAAGAGAAAAATATCATTTCTTCTTCAAAATCATTTTCTTTTCTCCAAATGACATAAAATTTTTAAAAGAAATGATTTTCTGTTCAAAATAATCATGGAATATTGCATACAAAGATTCATGGAAATAATGTGTTATGAAACCATAAAATCCATTCATTCCGTATAAGTTAAAAAACATTTTTCACGCACTTTTGTCGGAAAAGTCAAAAAGTACCTCATATGGTAAACAAAAGAAAGATTCCTTCCATACCATCTGGTAAAAGATAAAAAAGGGTAAAAATGATTTTAATAATACATGGAAGAATAAAAAAAAATTATGAATGAATTTTGAGAAAATATGGTCATAGATGATTAATATAATTCCAGTAAATATTAATGAATAAAAAATATCGGATATGAATGAGACTAGAAAAATTATCCCTTATGTTTTATGATCGGTGGAATCATACATGTCATAAAATAAACCAAATTACATGCATATTTAAATATCATAACCTCCATAATAAAAATCAAAAAATATTCATGGAAATCATAAACACCATACATAATAAATAGATGGTAATTAAGGCATGTGTCTTATAGAAATAAAAGCGAGATGAAATAATCCCTTACCTTTGGTCTAATATGCTTACGATGTATCCTATCCTCCTGTATAGTGTGTTTAAACATATTATTAAATTTTAAGAGAACCACAATAATATTTATGATATCATATATGAATCACTTATGACTTTATATTAGTCGTTTATTTTATCAATTCCATGTTAAAGCAGCGTTTTGGATAAAATCGTTTCATTTATCATACGTGTTTGGACTTTTTGTTCATGATACTATTACTTATAACCCGATTTAATTAATTACAAAATTTAAAAAATTATTTATATATATTATATATTGTTAAAATAAATATATATTATATATTTATAAATGGAATGAAATACAACATTCCTGGAGATGGTAGGTCGTACATACGCATGAATGCTATTTTAGTTTCATTATTGAATTGAATGGAATTAAGAAAATGAATCATATATGTACATAAATCCTGTATAATTATTCTGTAAAATATCACATGATTACTTATTATATATTCTTTATAATCATTATTGAATGGTTGTCATGGATAATGAATCTCATCGCGTCCTGGAGACAGTAATCTGTACGTATGCACGAGCGATGATATCATTCCCATAATTATTGAATGGAACTGGAATGGATGATATAATAACAAGAATTTATTATCATGTTATAATAACCATATATAGTTATTATTTACAAAATTATACCCATCCATGTAAGTTGGTGGTGGAAAAATAGATTACACCACGGCGTGGAGACGGTATTCTGTACGTACGCACACATGGTGATTTCATTTTCCCTAGGATGCATAGAATACGAAATGGAGTTGTTTCATATTTATAATAACATATCATTATATGAGTGATACTTATTTTTTTACTTTATAATGAATCAATTAATTAAGAGGATGTATAAGAAGAAATAAATTATAATGAATTGGTAAAATATATTAACTGTTCTTTGACACGCATCTTCTTGACCTTCTCCTAGGGCACTAAGGATGGTCTTTGAAGAAAACCAGGACCTCTAAAATGTTTCCAGGGATATAGAAAAGATAAATGGATAAAATTTTTCTGATCTTGAATCCTCAAAATGTTGTGAAGAAGAGAGGGAAGGGGTGACCTTTTATAAGAGACGAGAGGGGCAATTTTGGAAACCTTTAAAATATTAATTTATAATAAACTCAAACCCCACATAAAAACATCCAAAGTGAATCAAATTCTGATATGTGGTATGATAGGGTTGTAATATCATCAACCAATAAAATTTATACATGTTTTTATTTTATTTTAAACATTATAATTTTGATTTATCCTTATTTAATCTATTTAATATTATATGTCGTAATAATATTACAAATTGTAAATGGTTAGAAGTAATTTCTTATGTGGGGTTAATTGTGAATAGTTTCATATATTATAACATTTTCGACTATATAAATTTAATTTTATAATTTTTTAATTTTTTGGTGAGTTTTAAACAATTTAATAATATGTAATTTTTAAAAAATAACAATAGTGTCAATTTTGACTCTATTCATTTATTTGAATATAAATAAACTCCACACAGAAGATATATTCTAACAAAAATATTTAATAAATTCCTAAAATGTCATATTCATATTTAAAAATCATGGATCACATTATTTTTTTATATAATATTTATTTTAGTATTTTTAAAACCATTTATTTGATATTTTTCTTAATAAAATAATTACTACAACATTTTCGTTCAATTATTTAATATAATTATATTCTACATAAAATTAAAAAATAAAATACTATGATGTAGATAAATCTAATATATTTAATAATAATAATTTTAATAAAATTTATCATCTTAATATCACATCATGTAAATTGTTATATTTATTATTTTATGAAGGTGGCATCATTGACTTCATTTAAAATAAAATAATATAAATGTTCTAATATGTTTAATAAATCTCCAAATGCTTCAAAAATAAAACCTTGTATGATTATGGTATATATATATTCTACCAATAAGGATTGGTCATGTTTTTAGACCTTTTTTTGGGTATTATGTTTTTTAAAAATAACTATATTATTGATTTTTCACTAAATAAAAAATTTCGACATCATTAATGTATAAGCTATTAAGGTAAATATATATTTTTTAAAAAATACATATAAATTACCATGATAAAGAAAAACATTTTATATTTAAAATGAGTATTTATAATCTAATTTAAATTCAATATATACTTATATTAAAAATAATCTAATTAATAAAGATTGAGTGAGATATATTTCACTTTCCTTAAAATAAAATAAATAAAAGTTCTTAGTCACATACAAGTGGGTTCCAAATTCAAGACACATAAGTGGAAATATTTAACTTAAAATTAATCCCACTATTGAGAAAACAAGGTTTAAATGTTAAAACATTGCAAAATATTGAAATGTTTTTACCTAAGAATTCAGTGTAAAATTAAATATAATGACGAAAATAATATGAAATGGTAAAAATATATTCTATTTCTAATTTATAACCATTAAGTATTATAACTTGACCATATAAATTATCTCGATGAAATATGTTATTTTTAATTAAAATTTAGCATATTTTTATTATTCATTATAATATTGAAGTTAACAGAAAAATATTAAAAAACTATCCAAAGTTAATTTTTATACCCTTATTGAAATTATTAAGTTTATTTCGTCAAATTGTAATTATAAACATTTAAAAAACTATATATAAAGTGGGAGGGCCATTAAAAGGCTGTAAAACAACATTTGTTGAAAAATATATATATTTTACCTGAAAATTTTATTGTTCTCTCATACCATGTTCTATAAAATGTGTAGGATGAATTATAATGACATAAAATTTAAAATTTAGTTACTAGTTTTCGCAATGGCTAGTTCATAATAATATTATAACAATATATCATTTTTTAGTGAAACTCGGTATTGCATTCAACACACTCTATTGAAGAATGTTTCTCTTGCGTGCAACACAAGCCAAGAATAGTGTTGCATATAATATAAGAAAATTCGATGTTGCATATAGAGAAATCTATTTTTGGTGAATCATTAAACACAAGACATCAATAAAATTAAAAAATAATATTTCTCATAAAATATTGGTAGTTTACATTCTACCAACCTTAAAATGAATTTATCGATCGAAATTCATCGGGTTAAAAAATGGTTTTCTACATGAAAGATTCTTTAATAGAAACCCACATCGTAAAAAGGAATAATAATACTCAATTATAAAAACCAAATGTATGATACGTAATGGTTACCCAAATTAACTTATCACTGTGTTTCCACATCGTATAACATAGGTGAAAACATCGATATGGAAGAGGAATATAACAATCATGTTCTGATGGAGTGTGGTAGAGAACATGGATATGAAAAATCAAAAAATTCCAAAGCCTTAAATTTGTGATGATCTAAGCTACAATTAGTTTCATCAGATATGAGGGTACTAGGACCACAATTTTTGTTCTCAAGATCATTTCCCTAATGTTGATTATTTTTATCATAAGGATAAATACTTACATGATTTTAGTGTAAAATAATCATTGGTCATTCCATAAAAATTTACACTTCCTCTCTATTTAATTAAATGAAGTTGATTTTGTCATTCATGAAGTGTTAGCAGGTCATGTGATATAATGATCGGTCATTCCATCTATTAATATCACAAAAAGGATAACACAAGTTATTAAATATACATAAGTCCGTCTATTGTTAGATTAATCGTATATAGTTCTTAAATTTGACTTATAATTCATCTACCATATCACACAATAAAATAAAACTAATTTTTACAAACAAGTGACTTCATGTAGTCCAGTGGTAGGTGATAAAGGCATGTCACATGTCGGTTGTGGGTTCGATTCCCTCAGCCTTGTCTGACACGACAGGTTGTCGCCCATCCTAAAGGTTGTCCTTTTTCTAAAACTATACTATTCTGACATTTCATAAATAATATAAAAAAGATCTAGACATAGAAAATACTATATGATGTAAAACATAATCCATTCCAATCATTAGGCTTGTCGAAAATACTTCTGTCTAATCACATAGTATAAAGAAAAATATTTATTTAGATTTCATCTACCAAGAATGTAAATACCATCTCGTATATCATATGATATATCTTGTTTTTCACATTTTAAACATATGAATACCATAATCATGTATTCTGTTGAAACATTAATTACCATAGAACCTTAGTGAAAACACGAATGCTGTCAAAAGTTAACACTTTCCACATACCAAAATCCAAAAAATTCTATATACTCAATCCATTATATCACATTTTCCTTATATCAATCATGATTTAATTAATACTATCAAACATATTATTTTCTCCTTAAACCCTCATTTTGTTCATATCATCTTCTTTCCAAAAATATTTCAATCACTTTTCATGGTTACATGAACCATATAATTTTTTCAAACCCCAACAAAACAATACATATATATTCTAATATTACCCTATAATATAAATATGATTCCACAACACTATTTTGGAATCTCATTAAATAAACACTTAATCATTCCACCACTTCGTTGTCAAATTTAACATTTCCAATTGTGATCGCATGTGACTTCCCATTTTCCTTTTCCTTACAAGGTTGTTTATTTTGATCATCATTAACCCTTGGACTAGGGCATTGGTTAGCATAATGCCCTATTTCCTTGTACATGTAGAATTGATGTTTTGGTGGTGCGTTCTCTGTAGTCTTTTCCCTATTCACATCATTTGCTACCTTTTTATCATTACATTGACACTTAGCAGCTCGATGACCTTATATTCCACACTAAAAACATTTTCTAGTCCATTTAAGATAGAATTCACCATGCTTCATTCGACACTTTGATCATAAAAAACATTCATCTTCTTTTCACTATTTATTTGATATTTTTCATTGAACTCCATCTTTCATTTCCTGTCAAAACCATGTGATGGATTTGTAACACCAACATCTAGTTCTAAATAGATAGAAAAATTCACAATTTCTTCATAGCTACTGAAGTCTCTTATAGCTAATTCCCTTCAAATACATGCTTTTCTGCCACTTAATAATCGATAAACATTACTTTTAAGTTGTATGATAAAGCTATATGCATACCTTGAAATCCTTGTAAAATTCACCTCATATATACCAAAAGACTTATCATCCTTTTTATAAACTCAAGGAACTCCTTTTCCATAATTATTCTAAGAATACGAGGGATGTACTTATTGAAAAACAAGTTCTTGAACTCATCCCATTCAATGGATTAAATTTCATCTTGTGGCCTTGTATTCTTAGTTAGTGTCGACAACAAGTCTACTTCACTTTCTAAATGGTAAACAAACAAAATGACTTTTTCATGTTCTGAACAGCGAAGTATAGAAAATTACTTTTCAATGGTACTGATCCATTGTTCAGAAACATGTGGATCAGAAGACCCACTGAAAGAAGGTGGATGTTGCCTCATGAAGGACTCAATAGAATGGTGATTCCTTCTATGCTCATTTGGATGTCCAGAATGATTCATATCATTTGTAAGTATAGAAATAATATTTTTCACTCCATCTCCCATAACATAGGTTTGTTCAGGAGTACAATCTTGCATTTTCCATTACATTTAACAACACGGTTCCTTCGGGTTCCAGCCATCATCTAAAAATCAAAAAGAATAGTGTGAGAGAGAAAATCATACTAGGAAAACAACATATCAAGGGGAGTACGTTCAATATATAACATATTAGGTCTAATCCTAGGTTATACATTATCGTAATCTTATTTCTAAGAATATAACCTATTATTATACAAAACCTTATGGGCATCCCAAGACATACCTTATAAATATCTCTAGAGATCACACTAATGTTTTTGAATCCTAGTTTCCAAAAGATAACTAAAACATTCCTCTGATATCAAATGTAGATACCCATGATTTACATACATGGAAATTAAATTACATTTGTGGAATACTTAATACATAACAAAAAAAGACTCCCATGGGCCGTAATTGTTTAGTGTCTTTGAAAAATCGGAACGTAATCTTCAAATCATTGTAAATGATCTTCAACATATCCCATAAAGATTTCCCCCTTTTGATTTCATACATAAAAAATTTCATTATGTCTTGGGGAAAAGAAAACAAAAAAAGGTGATCTCAAATTCTTTGTAAACGCAAAGATGGAGAAAACAAACCATATATATTTGAACATAAAAACATGAACATAATGTTTAATCCTCAAAATCTTATGTTCATAAGGGAACATTAATCAAGATAAATTATCATGGGAATAAATAATTTAAATTGGTAATCCATTAAGAAAATTTCATGGTTTTTATAGTATCCAAGACATTTCTACCAAGACCATCATAGTGGATAATGTCGATTATTGATACAGGTTTACTTTTTCGTTCCTTCCCTATATTACTGAACCAGATTCAAATTTTGTTCCATCCATTTCTATACCATGAGATATAAATCTTTAAACAATGCATTATAGGGAGATATAGGTTCCACCCATCTCATAATGGAACCATTCTAATGTGTGACACAAAATCAAAAATCATACATCATGTCATAACCCATGTAATAAAAATGGGATTCTTAATCATCATGCCATCATATCATAATCCATATAAGATAAAGGATATCATAAAACTAATTGCATCATAAAATAATCAAATAAATGTAATAATAGGGATAGGAACATAAATATATATAATCATAGACAGAAACTAATTTTGATAAAACACTAGAAATCAGTTCTTGTGGAAAATAACCTTTCTTCTTCAAAATCATTTTCTTTTCTCAAAATAACATACAATTGTAACAGAAATGAATTTTTATTGAAAATAATCATCAAATCTAGATTAGGAATCTTCATAGAAATAAGGAGTTATAAATCCTTACAAATCCATTCATCCCATATAATTAAAAAAAGACATTCTTTTCGTACATTTGTCGGAGAAGTCAAAAAGTACCTAGTATGGTGAACAAAAGAATGATTCCTTCCATTACATGTGTTAAAAGTCAAAAAACCTAAAAAAATGAAATTAAAAATACATGTAATAGTAGTAAACATTTTATTAAATCATTTTTAGAACGCATGGATAATGACCATAAACATAATCCCCATAAATAGATACGAATAAACAATCTCGGATAAGAATGAGATTAGAAGAATTATCTCTTACCATTTATGATCGGTGGAATCATACATGTCATAAAATAAATAGAATTACATTCATATTTAAATATCATATCCTCCATAATAAAAATAATAAAAAATTCATGGGAATCATAAAAACCATACAAAATTAATAGATGATGATTATGGCATTTGACCCATAGAAATAAAAGTGGCACAAAATAATCCCTTACCTTGGGTTTGGTATGATTTATATGTATATGAACATCCTTTATAGTGTGTTTAAACATATTATTAACTTTTAACAGAACCATAATAATATTTATGTTTACATATTTGATTCACTTATACCTTTATATTACCCGTTCTTTTGTCAATTCCATGTTAATGCATGGTTTTGTGTAATATCATTTCATTTATTGTATCTGTTTGTACATGTTCTTCATGATATTATTACTTAAAAATTTATTTAATTATTTCAATAATTTAAAACATTATTTATATATAATATATATTTATCATATAAATATATATGATAGATCTATAAATGGAATGAAATACACCATTAATGGAGATAGTAGGTCATACGTACGCATGAAAGCTGTTTTCATTTCCTTATAGAATTGAATGGAATTAAGAGAACCAAACAAATAAATACATAAATATAGTATAATAATTATGTAATATATTTCATTATTATTTATTATATATACTTTATAATCATTCAATAATGGTTATCATGAAGAATGAATCTCATCGCGTCGTGGAAACGGTAATCCGTACGTACTCACTCGCGCTGATATTGTTCCCATAATTATTGTATGGAATTGGAGTGGATTATATATATATAAGAATTAGTATCATGTTACAATAACCATATATAGTTATTCTTTACACCATTATACTCATCCAAGTAATGTGTTGGTTGAAATATTGATTACACCACAGCGTGGAGACGGTATTCTTTACGTACGCATGCGTGATGATTTTGTTTTTTGTAGGGTGGATAGAAGGTGATCTTGGGTTGTTTTTTATTTATAATAACATATAATTATATGATTGATACTGATATTATTACTTTATAATGAAATAATTAATGTCGAAGAAGTAGAAGAAGAAATAAATTTGAATGAATCAGTAAAGTACATTACCTCTTCTTTGACACGCCTCTTCTAAACCTTTTCATAGGGCACTAAAGATGGTCTTTGAAGAATACCAGAACCTCTATAATGTTTCTAGGGAAGTGGGAATGATAAATTTACATGGAGTTTCTGTGCATGAAGGCTCAAAATGTTGTGAAGATGAGAGGGAAGGGGTGCCAATTTATAAGAGAGGAGAGGGGAACTTTTGGAAACCTCCAAAAATATTAATTTCCAATAAACTCAATCCCCACATAAAAAATTCCAAAGTGACTCAAATTAAGATATTAGGTAATAAAGGGTTATAATAGAATCAACCAATAAAATTTAGATTTTTTTTTGATATTATTTAAAACCATATCATTTTGATTTATCCTTATTTAATATATTTAATTTTATTTATGGTAATAATATTTAAAATTTTAAATGGTTATAAATATATACAAATGTGTTGTTAATTGTCCATAATTTGATACGTTATGAAATTTTAGACCATATAAATTTCAATTTATAATTATTAAATATTTTTGTGATTTATAAAAAATTTAATAATATGATATTTTTATAAAATATCAACCGTGTCAATTTTAACTCTATTAATTTATTTGAAGTTAACTAAAATCCACAGAAGAAGATATGTTCAATCCAAAAAATTAAATAGATTCCTAACATTTCATATGAATCTAAAAAAATCATGTATAACAATAATTTTTTCATATAATATTTATTTTAATGTCTTTAAAACCATTTATTTGATATTTCTCTTAAGAAAATAATTATGACAACATTTTTTATATTTATTTAATATACTTATTTGTATCATAAAAATTAACAATAAAAATACTATGAAAAATATAAATCTAATATATTTCATAATAAAAATTTTAATAAAATTTATCATCTTAAAATCACATCATGTAAATTGTTATATTCATTAAATTATGCAGTTGACATCTTTGGCATCATTTAAAATAAAATAATATTAATGTCCTAATCTGTTTTATAAGTCTCCAAATGGACTATAAATCTACCCTAGGATTATTATGGTATATATGTATTAGACCAATAAGGATTTGAAAAGTGTCAGGTCCTTTTTATGGATATTATTATTTTAATAAAAACAATAATATTGATTTTTCACTAAATAAATAATTTCTACATAATTAATGTAGAAGCTATTAAGGTAATTAATTATTTATTTAAAATTACAAATAAATTATCATGATAAAGAAAAAAATTATCTTTCAAATTTTTTATTATAATTTAATATATATTCTGTATAAAATTATATTAAAAATAATCTAATTATTAAAGATTGAGTGAGAAATATTTCACTTTCCTTTAAGTAAAATAAATAAAAGAACTTAATCACATAAAATTGGGTTATAATAGATTCCATTTATACCAAATTATACTTTAGGGTAAAATATAATCATCCAATTGTATTATGAAAAGTGTTAGGGTAATTTTATAATATTATATTTACCCTTAATTACCAGATTTATCTTTTACTATAGTAAATAAAATTTACCATAGTTACTATTCATACTGTCTAATATTAAAAAGTATCCTATTATCATAATTTGGAGCTACTAATTCAAAATATTGAATCCATTTTTACAAATTCATGACACATAAGTGGTAGTTTTTAATTTAAAATTAATCCCGCTATTGAGAAAACTTCTTTCAAAAGGTATTATGTTGAAAAAGTTTGAAATGTTTTTTCCTATTAATTCAGTGTAAAATTAATGATAATGAATTCAATTATATTAAATGGTAAAAATATATACTATTTATTCTTTAAAACCATTCACTATTATAATTTAACCATATAAATTATCTTGATGAAAATGTTTTTAATTAAGATTTAATGTATTTTTACTATTCATCTAAAAATGAATATTAACATAAAAATATTAAAAAATTATCCAAAGTAAATTTTTATATGATTAATTAAATTAATAAGTTTATTTCAACTACTTTAACATCTAAACAGGTCAAAAAATATATTTAAAGTTTTTGCGCCATTAAAAGGCAGAAAAACTTCATTTAAAAAAAATACTTATTTTACCCAAAAAATAAATGTTGTTCTCATACCATGTTCTATAAAATGTGTAAGATTAATTATAATGTCCTAAAATATAAACTTTAGTTACTAATATTCATAATGTCTAGTTCATTATAATATTATAAAAATATATCGTTGTTTAGTGAAACTCATTTTTGCGTATAACATAAGCTATTGAGGAAGGCAGCTCTTGCATGCAACACAATCCAATAATAGTTTTTTCATATAATACAAGATAATACGATGTTTCGTATAATTAAAACTAATTTTGGTGTATCATTTAACACAATACATTAATGAAAATGAAAATAATATTCCTCATAAAATCTTAGGGTGTTACATTAGTCCCACAACTTCTTATTTAAATGATACTATATAATTCTTCTTATGAGAATATTGAATTTCTTATTATATAATAATCAACTATTTTTTTTGGAAGAAATGAATATAATTATTTTGTCTTGATGTGATTGTGACTACCTACCACATAAAGAAGTAAAATGAAACATAACGGTCATATGGCCTTGACGAAGTGATTACATGTTTAAATCTGATGTAATTATGATAAATAATGTGATCTTATGTTGAATAAGTTATTTTTTCTTTGTTTTGAACTGACCATGTGTTGAAGATCATGGGACCTAATAGATAATGTTTTCATCGCTAATGATGAAGATGGACTAACCATGCATTAATTATGAAGTGATTATATAAAGGATTTAACCTATTGAAATCATTAATGAAGTGAGCATAAGACGAAATAAACTAACACAATAAGAAATGAATCAACCGCATAATGAAATGATTTGATCATAAGACGAAAATAAACGACTATAAGATGTGATGTAATTACAAAACGAATACATGTTATTATTCCATGTTTCCATAGAAAATTACCTTATAATGTTACAATGGAATTTGTCTTTTGAAGTAGTCAGGAAAAAATGTAACCATAATTATGTAATGATTTATTGAACAAGTCTATTCGTCCATTTGATTATCTACTGGTTGTATAAATAAACAAATTAGATATGATGTAATTTTTTTATGTAACACATTCAATCACATAGATGGATCAATAATGGGAAATGACCTTCCCCAATTATTTTATGTAGAATAAACTGAAATGTGAGTATTACCTTTAGAGAGGTAGATACAAATTTCGCAATTGCTATATTTTATATTATTTTTAATTATTCATTTCATTTAATGATTAAATTAGTATAAGGAATAATTTATTAATATCCACCAATGGGATATATAGAATTATTACTATTTAATATGCAGAGACACTCATTGAAAAATATAAATTGATACAGAAGTGTAGTGTATGTGCATGAGATATATATTGATATTCTACTAAACACTTCCATTTTACATTATTTTTCTGAATGTTCAATGAATTAATGTGTTGAATATTTTCCTGGAATTAGTTAATTCATTTTCATTATTCTATTTTTATCATATTAACATAACACATACATTCCCTATTCTTATATTTTCTCTATCTTTTTTTATTAAATTTTGATATTTGTTTAATATAATATATTAATTAATTTTCAAAAGATCTAAAATTACATTGGCTATTTATATAAAATCTATTATTTAATCATTACACTTGATATCAAATATATAACCATGTAATAGTTTGTTCTTAGCCTAAACTATATTTATTTTAGAGATTATATGAATATCTTGATATAGGCTGTGGATCAGTTTATTTGTTTAATAATGTTCTTGGATGTGGGCGATTTACAAGGGAAGATGACTTGATACGGATTTGTGAGTAAATGTATTATTTTTATATTGTTTTGTTTTTTTATTATTATTTTTAATCAATTTAAAAAAACTAGTCATATTTTTGAAAACTATATTGGAAAACAATCATTTTCTAGTTATATTTAATACGTGTTTTTTATACATAATTTTCTATATATAATTTAATTTTAAACAATTAGGATTTATTTTAATATTATTTAACTATAATGTGATATAACTTTTTAGAATTCATTTTAAACTCTAAATTTATATTAATATACTATTTTAGAAAACTAGGATACTCCTATAAACTAGTCAATTTGGATTTAAATGTTTTAATAAACTTATTTAAATTGATTTCCCAATTCAACTGCTCATGCATTGTCCACTATGATTGAAATATGTTACCAACAATTTTTTATCTATTTTTTTGAACATAAATTGCAATCATTTTTTACAAAAAATTCAGAATTTTTTTATTCTAAATTTATATCCATATTAATAACAATACAATGGAGGGGATTACCACTAACATGAATATTTATTTCAGTGAATGAAATTATGAGAAATGGAATATTAAAATGATAATATATATAAAGTGCATGTAATATGATATATTGAATATTATAAAGTACGAATATTAAAAAAATAATTAATATAGATTTAGTTGGTGTGGTACCACTTATTATTATTTTTACTATAATTTAAAATACGATAATTTTTTAAAAAATTTATTGGGATAAAAAGTGTTCTATAGAATTTATTCATGTTCTACTACATATGTTACATTTGATACACATGTTTTGTATCATGAATGAACAAAAATTGATAAATGAATGGATCTAAAGAAATATAAAATTATATTGGAAACATTAATGATGAAAGCAAATGATTTAATTTCAATCAGGTTTCATAGGGTCAACAAGTTTTTTTAAAAACACATATATTGTATTATATTTTAAGATAAGAATGATGTGATGATACATTTTTTGTAGTCACTTAATCCTTACTATGGCGAATTTATTTTAATTTTACAATCATATGATATAAGGAAATATTTAATGATATAGTTGATTGTAAAATTTGAAATGTATAAGGACGATTTGACAGTGAAAAAAATAAGATTATGAACAAAAGATAAAATCATTTGACCTATAAAATATGACCCAAACAGGAAGGGGAAAATGAACCAATATAATTAAAATGGGGATTAATTAGATTATGATAAATATGAGGAGTTAGATTATATATCCTTGTGATTTACGAATATATAATGGAAGAATAAATTCATTATGAAATAAAATTACTAAAGAATGTATGATAGAAATGGAAACTAGAAAATGGATGATCGATCATGATTAGTGAAATGATATGAATAGAAAGGATTGGTAATATTAAAGATGAATGTCAAAAAATAAAATATAGGAAATGGTATGAGGATGATTTTAAAAGAAACAATAATGCTATGAAAGGATCCTAGATTTCCACCTAAAAAGTTCAGTTGTGTATGATTTGAGCAGATACGACAAGGCTAACAGAGCAAACATGTGTTTTTTAAAAATAAAAATGATGTAAAAAATATTATCTCAAAATATCTTTCTTTGATTTATTATTTTTCTAAATATGATAATAATGATAAATAGTTACTACTAATTATTTATTTAACTATATAAATATGAATATAAAATTATCAAATAAAATATATGATAATTATAGAAATTTAAATAGAAAATTTTATTTTTCTATTTATATTAATTTTTTTATTTGTTGTATTAAATAAAAATAATGAACATTTATTTAATGAAAAATATGAACGAAAAAAATATGTGAAAATAAAATTTGATCATGAAGGGATTAATGATTGAAGTGAATTGTTGAACATTATCACTGTTAAACCTACCTCATATATATATAAAAATATGATTTGGTACTAACCTCATAATAAAAAAATTCCATGAAAAATTTATTCCTAGTTCAAGATAAACTGATTCAATATATTCCTGATATTAATTTTTATAAAACAGATAGTTGTTATTTTTCAACGTCTAAAGTCAATTTATGGTAAACTAGTTACAAAACTTTGGATTCTAAATGTTTTTATTAGTAGAATATCAAGAATAATGAAATTATACATACCAAAACAATTATATTTAATTTTGTATAGGAATCATTCTTTTTGACTAATATAAATAATTTATATTATGTTGATATTTGATTTTCTTCACGAATTTCTTGATACATTCAAATCATTAAGATACTTATAATGGTAAATGTTGGACATATCACATTTTATCACATCACCAATGTAAAATTATTATGAATTTGTGATATTAGTAATTCTAATTTACATATAACTATTAAAGTTATATTTTGTAACGCCCCGACCCCAGCTACCCAGAGCTGGTGCATTACTCCGTAACATTGGCATGATCACAAAATATCAATTCTCGAAAGACCGATTAGTTTAGTAGCCTTGGAAACACTAGATACATTCATAAATGTTACATTACATCACAAAGTGAAAAACTATAATAACATAGTCCCCATAGTCCACACGTCTATCCTCTTCGGACTATCCCTGCAGGTCATTCATAAAATACTTCTTCACATCCTGGAAAATATTAAAACATTGAAAGGGGTGAGCTCGGATGCTCAGTAAGGTTAACAATATAGAGTAAGATTTCATAAATAAACAGAAAAATTTAAGGCAATGTATAACTAAAACAAAAGCCTTTTAAACTTGAACATCAACATGATGTGGAAAAAGTAAAATGAGATAATGCCATTCACTTCTTCACATGGATATTCTACTGGTCGAATAATCACATGCAATATCAATAACCACTTTCATAATGAGGGAATATATAATGCCAGACATTCCGAAACATTTTTTCAAGGCCTCGGCCAAGACGTCTAAAATGATTAAGGCCTCGGCCAAAACCATAAATCAAATTGGGAAAGGGCCTCGGCCAATTCCACGTCTACTTGTCTCATGAGACCTACCAATGCATCGAAGAGCTATAGCGGGCTCCACCCGTCACTTATTAAGTCCAATACATTCATCATATGAATAGGTTTAAACATATCATAAACCATAACATAATCGTATCACATAAAACATGCATAAAGGAAACATAACATTTCCACATTTCAATCACAAGATATCAATACAACACATTGATATAATAAAAACTCTTTCAAAACCATTTTCAATACCAAAATAAAAGAAAGTTAAAACTTTGTATTTATTTTTCATTAAAAAAAGGATGGCTTTTATAGGAAGCCGAAACTCAAATAAAGGTCACGGCGGCGGAGAAGTCATTGTCCCCGCATAAGTACGGAAAGAAAAACATTCCCTTTTGTCTTTTACCAAAACGCTTCGTATAAAAAATATTCCTTTTGAATAAACGTAAAAGTCAAAGGGGTTTATACACCGTATAAAATAAAGTTGTGTATAAAACCAAATATGCCTCAATGAAAGGAGATTGAGACGAAGTCCTTAAAAATATTATTTTTAAAATAAAATAGATCTATTATGTGTATTCACTATAGGTACACATAAAGAAAGTAAAAATACAGAATAAGACATAATAATATCATGACATAATTTGAAAGTAGGAGATTAACCCAAAGAATAGAAATTGGGTTAAGAAGTTCCCTTACAAAGATAATTTTTTAAATAAAATATATTTATTATGTGTATTTACTATAAGTACACATAAATAAAGTACAAATACAAGACATCACAGAATAATATCATGACATAATTTGAAAATAGGAGATTAACCCAAAGAATCGAAGTTGGGTTATGAAATTCCCTTACCTTGCGTCATGTCCTGACTCGACCGTTCTTTAACCTCCTGAATAATAAACTAGAGTTAATTTATATTTACTTAAGAACCTTTTTCATGTTCATTATTCCTTTTATATCCCTTATTACCATGTTATGAACATTATTTAATTATTTAAGTTAATAACGGTCGTTTTGTCGATCTTTGGTACTTGAGTCAAAAATAAACTTCTTATAATTACAAGTTGTTCATGTGGTGAAATATCCATTATATCCAGAATTATATTCATGATTTAGATATCATATATATAATATATATAAAGAATATACATTCATTCATAATGTCATGTAACAATTAGAGGCAAGAAATGAAATGCACCGTTCATGGAGACGGTAAGCCGTACGTACGCATGAACGTTACTTTCATTTCTATTTCGTATTTAATGGAATGAAATCATAATGATATAAATTTATAATATAATTACAGTATAATATAGTGTATAATACCATTTAATCCATCCTTTATACATCCCACATATGGCATTAACGATTCAAAACACTTTGAGGGGGCGGTAATCCGCACTTCCTAAAATGAAATTATCGCATTTTACCCATAATGGAAATCATAAAGTATGCCATAATTGAGAAATACAGAAGAATAAGTAAAACATAAAAATATTTTATATCATATATAAATATAGTGACATCTTAATGGCCACCTTTGAAGGTGTTATATGAGTGTTGAACAATCATCGTTTCGTGAGGCAGAAATTCTCCATCCACAGAAACCGTATGTTCTTTAACCATTAGATGTAGGTGTCTGTAAGTGTAGCTCGAATAATTCTTATTAAAACATCCTAGTATATTTAGGATACTGTTTTTGTTACAAAAGAAATGAATAAAAAGAGTTTATGGGGTTGGAGAAGAAAAATAAAACAAAACAACATTAGGGAAGACATTACCTCAAAATCGGGTAACTCTTTTTAATTTGAGCCAAAGGCTTCCTTGGGAAGAGTTATGCCCAAAGTGAGGCTTCTAGGAGTAATAGGGGGAAGTTGGGAGAGTATTTGTTCAGAGGTTGGCCGATCCAAATGGCTTGAAAGTGTAAATGAGGTGGGAGAGGTGGGGGCCTTTTATAAGTGGAGAGGAGGGGTACTTTTGGAATGTAATGAAAAGTCACATTAATATAAAATGATTTTCGGATTTTAGAGGTCCCAAACTTATATAATTCGAGGATAAGATGATAATGGTTCGACATATACTCATCCAATAGGGTTTGGACAAGTGTAAGCCTTGGATTTTACATTATCTTCTCATTTTATTTAAATCGTTAAATAATGAGGTCATCACTGCATCATCATTATGTCATAAATAATTTAACTTATTTAATGTCTAAAAATTACAAAAAAATACTATTATGTAGGAAATCTTTTTATCTTTCTAATTAATATTTATAGTCAAAATTTGGACTTGTGTAACAACACTTAAAAATTGTTTTAGTAAAACAACTCATGTTTGTGTCAATTTAATTTTAACATTAAATAAATATATATTAATGTCATTTTCCAACTAAAGTGGCTCCATGGGGTCCCCAAGTTGACCCATGGGTTTTCTTGGTCGGACATGACTCATCCAATAGGAGTAGGACAAGTGTCAAGCTCATATCATATTATTAAAACATTATTTTTAACTTAAACTACACTAATTAACTCTAATCGCGATTAAGAACTTAAAAGTTAATATTCACCAAAAAATTATTTTAATCTCATCGAACCACATTTTGATTCTTAATGAAAACCATGTATGTAGGATTTTTGAAAATCAAATCACAGAAGTGGTAATATTTCATTTTAACGAAAAATCAGTTTTTAACAACCACTTAGTGGTTTCACTATTCATCAAAAATTGAAGTTTTTCAGAATAAGGCCAAAATTTCACCCTAAGCTATAATTGATATTCCGAATTCAAAAATTATGTCTATTTTACAAAATTCCAAACATATAAGTTTCATTAATTAATTTTATAATTAATTCCCGTTGTTACAACAAATAGCGTGTTTTTAGGAAACAATTTATATCAAAAGATTGACAATTGTTTATGTGCAATTTCAATGTTAAAATAATTCTAATGACCACCATTGGATAAAATGGTAAAAATATATTCTAATTATAATTTAAATCCACTAAATAGTATAATTTTTCACAATAAATTATTTTGATTAAAAAAAGTTGTTTTAAGTATTTTTCACTATTCATAAAAAAATTGGAAGTTCTCAAAAAGTTACAAAAAATTCAACTTAGGATAATTTCGATATTAAGAATTCAAAAATGAAGTCCATTTTGAAATATAAAATTTCTATAATTTTAAAAAGTGGTTATTACTATTTATAACGGCTACTTTGATTAGTCACGGTGTTTTAGAACTCGAAGTTGCGTACAATGCAAGCTATTGCATTATTGAATGAGAAGCGTATCGTGGAAGCTCGAGGTGTTACATTCTCCCCTCCTTCAATAAATTGCGTCCTCGCAATTTGAAATTTTTCTTTGAAAATAAAAGGTTGAAAAGATAAAATACCTTTGAGGAAAACCCACATCGGAAATAAGGTTAATAAATATATAACATTAAAAGAAAGCAGGATAAGTACAAAGGTCACCCGATATAGCCCATTCTAGGATTCTATGAAAATATGGATATGGAGGAGAAACAAACCATCAAGGTCTGATGGAGATTTATAGAAAACAGGATTATGAGAATGTTTAACCACAAGAAAATCACAAACTTGTGATTAGTTAAACGGTCATTGAATCCCCAGTTGGAAAAGTTAACCAACAATATTTTTGTTTTAAGTTACCTTTTATAATGTTGAGGAATTTATTTAGGAGATTTTATAAGAACGTAAGGGAATATACATACTTTTTATGTATACTTTCATTCGTTAATAAATTTTTACCACAAACCCAACTTTTACTCCAAATGGTAACGAAACTCAAAAATATTCTTTTTATCCTAATTGTATAAGGTTCCAGATATTAACACATACCATTTAGATTAGTAATACTATTTTTTAATAACCAGGGACTTCATGTAGTCTAGTGGTAGGAAATAAAGGCTTGTCGCACTATGGTTGTGGGTTCGATTCCTGCAGCTTTGTCCGACGCGACGGGTTATGCCCCACCCTACAGGTTGTCCTTTTCCTAAAACTATAGTATCATAATATTCCAAAAATAATCTTCATAAATTTTTTTAACCTTAAACAATAATATCCAAAGATCAACTTAATCCACTCCAACCAGTATAGTTATCCAAAATACATATGTCCAGACTTTCTCTAAAAGGTCTCTTAATTCCAAAATCAATTTATTAGATTCCCCAAACAAAGTAAAGTTTCTCTTATTGTCACATACTAAAAATATAATTACCTTCATCATATTAAAACCTTACTGAAATCAACAAGTACTGCAGTACAATCCTTATATATATATATATCAAATTATTCTAATAACCAAAATATAATCCATGAGTCCAAAAGCACCAGTACATTAGTTATTCTGCTTCAACTGTAGTAACAGCATAAGATTGTCCTTGATCCCTTGGCCTTTTCTGAGGTATGTTTCCCTGACTCTTAGGACATTCATTTTCATAATGACCCATTTCTCTACAATTATAGCATTCAACTTTGATAGCCTCTTTCTTTCCCTTGCAATCACGAGCCTGGTGACCCTTTTCTCCACATTTATAACAAACTCCCATTCCTTTTAGACAAGTACCAGGGTGATTCATCCCACAATTATCACATAATGGAAAATAATTCTTTCCCTTTTTCCCTTTATATGTCTCTTGTTCCACCGTTCTCTTCTTCTCTTTCTTTACTTTGTTGTAATAAGACTTAGAGAATTCATTTTCTGTCTTGATAGCACACGAGACAATATCTTCGTATGATGAGAAGGATTGTGATACTAAAGATCGACGGAGAAATGGTTTTAACCCATCAAAGAAACGATCAATCTTACTCCTTGGGTTACGTATATAATCGACAGCATGCCTCGCTAACCTTGTAAAGTTAGCCTCATACTTTGCGACATTCTCATCATCCTTCTGCCTCAGACTCAGAAATTGCCTTTCCATATCTGCTCGATGGTCACGAGGAAAATATTTTTCTATGAAAAGCTCTTTGAACTCCCTCCATTCCATATTCGATACGTCATCATCTTCCTTTGTGTTTTGAATCAGCGACCACCACTGATCGACATCTCCAGTGAGGCGGTAAACTGCCATGACAACCTTCTCCCTTTCACTACCCCCAAGGCATGGAATATTTTCTCTAAGGAATTTATCCATTGCTCAGCTACTATAGGATTTGTACTCTCATGGAAGGTTGGTGGTTGTTGCCTCATGAAACGGTCTAGCATTGATCCTCCACGTTGCAGATCAGGGTGCTCCATACGAGTAAGGTTATTATTCATAACCTGAGTGAGTTGTCCCAGTATGGTAATAAGTTTATCAGCACCAGTTGTATCTCCAGCTCCACAATAATTATCTTGAGCAGGAGGTCAATCCCTACATGGAGTGCGTGCATTGATACGGTTTCCATTCCTTCCACTAGGCACCATTTCTAAACAATGGCATAAACTATATTAGTTTATAAATCAAAATACATAATTCCATACTTGTAAGATACTTAACATTAATTGATCTATTTATGGATATAATCCATAAAAATGTTTTCTTTGAAAAAGTATATACTCATAACCCTTCATAGTGGTTTATAAAGAAAATGAGAATTATCCAAAGCATATCCCTCGGGAGTGTCGGAACAAAAAGTGCAGCAAGGCCCGTTGTCGTGCACCAGTTCCCGTTCGAGTCTAGCTCAAAGCGGTGTTTTCGGGTTTTACCCCTAGGTACATCTGTGCCAGAGCCGCCTCTACTTGCTCGTATCCAGACATGGATGTATTGCTCGGAAAACTCACAAAATATCTACAATAACAAAATTCTAGGAAGTTCTTCTATACTAATCCTCAAAGTCTATCTTTGGGATACGTGCTCTAATCAAAGTTTATCTAAATCTAGCTTCCATGGTTAGTACTAAACTGCCTCTGATACCAACTGTAACGCCCCGACCCCAGCTACCTAGAGCCAGTGCATTACTTCGTAACATTGGCATGATCACAAAAGATCAAGTCTCGAAATACTGATTAGTTTAGTAGCCTTGGAAACACTAGATACATTCATAAATGCTACATTACATCACAAAGTGAAAAACTATAATAACACAGTCTTCATAGTCCACACTTCTATCCTCTTCGGACTATCCCTTCAGGTCATTCATAAAATACTTCTTCACATCCTGGGAAATATTAAAACATTGAAAGGGGTGAGCTCGGATGCTCAGTAAGGTTAACAATATAGCGGTATCTTTCATAAATAAACATAAAAATTTAAGGCAATGTATAACTAAAACAAAATACTTTTAAACTTGAACATCAACATAATGTGGAAAAAGTAAAATGAGATAATTCCATTCACTTCTTCACATGGATATTCTACTGGTCGAATAATAACATGCAATATCAATAACCACTTTCATAATGAGGGAATGTATAATGCCAGGCATTCTGAAACATTTTGTCAATGCCTCGTCCAAGACGTCTAAAATGATTAAGGCCTCGGCAAAAACCATAAATCAAATTGGGAAAGGGCCTCGGCCAATTCCATGTCTAGTTGTCTCATTAGACCTACCGATGCATCGAGGAGCTATAGCGGGCTCCACCCGTCACTTACTATGTCCAATACATTCCTCATATGAATAGGTTTAAACATATCATAAACCATAACATAATCGTATCACATAAAACATGCATAAAGGAAACATAATATTTCCACATTTCAATCAAAAGATATCAATACAACACATTGATATAATAAAAACGCTTTCAAAACCATTTTCAATACCAAAATAAAAGAAAGTTAAAACTTTGTATTTATTTTTCATTAAAAAAATTATGGCTTGTATAGGAAGCCGAAACTCAAATAAAGGTCACGGCGGCGGAGAAGTCGTTTTCGCCGCATATGTACGGAAAGAAAAACATTCCCTTTTGTCGTTTACCAAAACGCTTCGTATAAAAAATATTCCTTTTGAATAAACGTAAAAGTCAAAGGGGTTTATACACCGTAAAAAATAAAGTTGTGTATAAAACCAAATATGCCTCAATGAATGGAGATTGAGACGAAGTCCTTAAAAATATTATTTTTAAAATAAAATAGATCTATTATGGGTATTTACTATAGGTACACATAAAGAAAGTAAAAATACAGAATAAGACATAATAATATCATGACATAATTTGAAAGTAGGAGATTAACCCAAAGAATAGAAATTGGGTTAAGAAGTTCCCTTACAAAGATAATTTTTTAAATAAAATATATTTATTATGTGTATTTACTATAAGTACACATAAATAAAGTACAAATACAAGACATCACAGAATAATATCATGACATAATTTGAAAATAGGAGATTAACCCTAAGAATGGAAGTTGGGTTATGAAATTCCCTTACCTTGCATCCTGTCCTGACTCGACCGTTCTTTAACCTCCTGAATAATAAACTAGAGTTAATTTATATTTACTTATGTGCCTTTTTCATGTTCATTATTCCTTTTATATCCCTTATTACCATGTTATGAACATTATTTAATTATTTAAGTTAATAACGGTCGTTTTGTCGATCTTTGGTACTTGAGTCAAAAATAAACTTCTAAAAATTACAAGTTCTTCATGTGGTGAAATATCCATTATATCCAGAATTATATTCATGATATAGATATCATATATATATTACATATACATTATATACATTCATTCATAATGCCACGTAACATTTAGAGGTAAGAAATGAAATGCACCGTTCATGGAGACGGTAAGCCGTACGTACGCATGAACGCTACTTTCATTTCTATTTCGTATTTAATGGAATGAAATCATAATGATATAAATTTATAATATAATTACAGTATAATATAGTGTATAATACCATTTAATCCATCCTTTATACATCCCACATATGGAATTAACGATTCGAATCACTTTGAGGGGGCGGTGGTCCGCACTTCCTAAAATGAAATTATCGCAATTTACCCATAATGGAAATCATAAAGTATGCCATAAATGAGAAATACATAAGCATAAGTAAAACATAAAAATATTTTATATCATATATAAATATAGTGACATCCTAATGGCCACCTTTTAAGGTGTTATATGAGTGTTGAACAATCATCGTTTCGTGAGGCAGAAATTTTCCATCCACAGAAACTGTATGTTCTTTAACCATTAGATGTAGGTGTGTGTAAGTGTAGCTCGAATCCTTCTTATAACAACATCCTAGTATATTTATGATACTGGTGTTGTTACAAAAGAAATGAATAAAAAGAGTTTAGGGGGTTGGAGAAGAAAAATAAAACAAAACAACATTAGAGAAGACATTACCTCAAAATCGGGTAACTCTTTTTGATTTGAGCCAATGGCTTCCTTGGGAAAAGTTCTGCCCAAAGTGAGGCTTCTAGGAGTAAGAGGGGGAAGTTGGGAGAGTATTTGGGCAGAGGTTGGCCGAGCCAAATGGCTTGAAGGTGTAAATGAGGTGGGAGAGGTGGGGAACTTTTATAAGTGGAGAGGAGGGGCACTTTTGGTAAGTAAAGAAAAGTCACTTTATTATAAAATGAGTTTCGGATTTTAGAGGTCCTACACTTATATAATTCGAGGATAATATGACTAGGGTTCGAAATCTACTCATCCAATAGGCTTTGGACAAGTGTAAGCCTTGGATTTTACATTATCTTCTCATTTTATTTAAATCGTTAAATAATGAGGTCATCGCTGCATCATCATTATGTCATAAATAATTTAATTTATTTAATGTATAAAAATTATAAAAAACTACTATGATGTAGGAAATCTTTTTAGCTTTCTAATGATTATTTATAGTCAAAATTTGTATTTGTGTAACCCCACTTAAAAACTGTTTTTGTAAAACAACTCATGTTTGTGTCAATTTAATTTTAACATTAAATAAATATATATTAATGTCATTTTCCAATTAAGTGGCTCCATGGGGTCCCCAAGTTGACCCATGGGTTGTCTTGGTCGGCCATAACTCATCCAATAGGAGTAGGACAAGTGTCAATCTCATATCATATTATTAAAACATTATTTTTAACTTAAACTACACTAATTACCTCTAATCGCGATTAAGAACTTAAAAGTTACTATTCACCAAAAAATTATTTTAATCTCATCGAACCACATTTTGCTTCATAATGACAACCATGTATGTCGGATTTTTGAAAAAAAAATCACAGAAGTGGTAATATTTCATTTTAACGAAAAATCAGTTTTTAAAAACCACTTAGTGGTTTCACTATTCATCAAAAATTGATGTTTTTCAGAATAAGGCCAAAATTTCACCCTAATCTATAATTGATATTCCGAATTCAAAAATGATGTCTATTTTACATAATTCCAAACATATAAGTTTCATTAATTAATTTTATAATTAATTCCCGCTGTTACAACAAATAGCGTGTTTTTAAGAAACAATTTATATCAAAAGATTAGCAATTGTTTATGTCCAATTTCAATGTTAAATTAATTCTAATGACCAACATTGGATAAAATGGTAAAAATATATTCTAATTATACTTTAAATCCACTAAATAGTATAATTTATCACAATAAATTATTTTGATTAAAAAAGTTGTTTTAAGTATTTTTCACTATTAATAAAAAAATTGGAAGTTCTCAGAAAGTTAAAAAAAAATTCAACTTAGGATAATTTCGATATTACGAATTCAAAAATGAATTCCATTTTGAAATATAAAATTTCTATAATTTTAAAAAGTGGTTATTACTATTCATAACGGCTACTTTGATTAGTCGCGGTGTTTTAGAACTCGAAGTTGCGTACAATGCAAGCTATTGCATTATTGAATGAGAAGCGTATCGTGGAAGCTCGGGGTGTTACATATTTTTTGATGGATTTAAATATAATCATATTAGAATAAAATAATTATGTGGAAATTTTAATCAATTCATTTTTGAAAAAAAACCTATAAAATCTATTATTATAATAATTATCTTGTTTTTAATGATCTACCTAATACATATGTTTATATAGTTGATATATATTTTTTATTTAAAAAAATATTTCTTAAATATGATCTTTTTTTAATTAATCAATGTTACCATATAGATTACATGTCCACTATATACTACAATTACTTAGTATTCTATATAGGAAATAATTCATTAACACTCTCACTAAGACAGAATTCTCCATTATAAATTTTTTAGATTATATGGGATTAATAATTTTTATGTTCTCATAGAAGACTACTATATATATGTGTGGGTATTTTTTTATCTCAAAAATGAAACGAGTAGTCAAATTTTTCAAACTATAAAAAATTTATATTAACAATAATATTGGATAATCATTTTATACCATTAAAATTGACAATGTATTTTATTATGAAAATCATGACATTGAATGTTTATGATAAAAAGATCTCTAAATACACAAATTTTTAGCACCAAGGCTCCCTAATAGAATAGTGCTGTTAAATAAATATGAAACTTCAAGAGATATCCTAGACCACTCTTAATGATTTTGAAATAGTTACATATTTTTGGGTAGAGGTTATTAATATTGTATCTTATATTACCAATATAGTTCCTATTAGTCCTCATTTAACGATGAAAACATATGAGTTGTGTAATAGAAGAAAACAAATTTTAATTTATTTTACTATTTTTATGAAATGATTCTATTTTAAACCTAATAAAATTATTAGGAACATTAGTATCCAAAAGTGATGAAGGAATATTTTTTATTTACTCAACCACATAAAAACCATATAGTCTGACGAATAATAGAATATTTTTTTTAACTATATATAATAATCAAATATGAATAAATGAATCCATAAGAGTATAATGATTCTTTGAAAAATATTAAGGATTAACTTTTTAACGTGGATATTTATACCTCAACCAATCCTACTTGCACTTTTTTATATCATTCTAGGAAAAAATAATTTTGAAATAATGAATACATTATACAAATAAATATATAAGAAAGTGATGTAACATGTACTTCAATACCTACATTAATTAGAATTCATAGTGAAAAATTTTTTGATTTTATTGTAGGATATCAATATATATATACTCAAACTAGATATTACCCTAGAAACCATGTTGAACATAAATATTTCATTTCACATTAAAAATATAAAAACATTACTAAATCTGTATATGATGAACTATGTTTAATTGATATGAATGAATATTTGAATTATTTTGAAATAATTAGTATCTTGGAAGTATTAGAAATATGTTATTACATAAAAACCATTCATATTAAATGGGTGCTAAGTAAAAAAAAGTTGATTCTATATTAATGATTAGAATTCAACCTAAAATTGATAAACATGGTTATAGTTTAGAAGAAGGTATTGGATATGATGAAACCATTGCACCTATTGTATGAAATATCTCAATTATAAGGTTTCAAACCTATAAATAAAATTTGTATTTTAAACTATATAAAATTGATGTAAGGATTAAATATTATATTTTTTATTTTTCAGAGGATTTTTTTCTTTAAATACTCGATGTTATAAAGCCCACATTTTAAATAATTTTTTTTGAAAATATATAATTATATTTATGGTTTAAAATAAGCTCTTTTATCTAGGTAAGATATGTATTTAGTTTTTCTTGGTTTATAATGTTTTTAACAAAGGCAATGATTATCAAACCTTATTTGTTAATATTAATTCTTAATATGTTTTTTTAGTAAAAATTTATGTTGGTGATATTATATTATGATCTTAAAAATAAACACACCTATACTGAATTCTAAAAAATTATTAAAAAATAATTATTTAATGAGTTTTATGGGTGAGTTAAAATTATTCCTTATTATTCATAATTTTTTTTTTGTGAAGTTTCACATTAAATATAATAAAGTACAGAAGGGATATTTAAAAAAAATTGAATGGATATAACTAAATGTATTTATACATTTATGAATAATAGATATATATTATATTTGTATGAATAAGTAAATTTATTTTACCAAACTATATACAGATGATTTATTGTATATTTACTATATGAAATTGATTTCTCACCTGTTGTTATGTTTTATGTTTGAATGTGTTATTATTTACAAGACAATCTAAATGAATCTCTATTAAATACTTTGAATATAAATTTTAAATATAAAATTGTAAACAACATTTAATATTTTATGATTTTAGAATACAAATATTTTACATAGTAATGTATATAGATGTAGATTTTGGTGGTTGTAAGTCAAACAGAAATCCAAACCCTTGAAAATATCAATTCTCGAAAAGTATCTAGATTCATGGTGTATTATGAAACCTAATTATTATTCCTTATTCAATATTAAGATGAGTAAATAGTTGTTGGAAATTATTATACATAGATAGTGTGGATGAAATAAACATTACTAGATTATGGACATCATTTTAAACATGTATCTATAATAATTGAAAATACAAGTGGTATAAATATTTAAAAAAATCATATTTCTCATTCCTAGAAAAATAATATATAAAATATATCATTTTTATTAGATGAATATTTCAAAAGGGTGAAATAACTCTAGAATTAATTGTTACTAAACATTATCGAACTATTATTTTCATATCTATTGAATATTGACTGAATTAATTAAAACAGTCAGATGTTAATTATCATCCATTTTCCTTAATGTTATTGTAATTTTTTTAACTCTTATTTTTTTCTCCCTTTTCTTAATTAAAATACACATTCCAAACTTCTGTGTGTATTAAGAATTTTATTATGTAACAATGAGATTTGTTTCACAATATCAGTAATTTTACCATGATTCATTTCTTATACATTCAGTCAGGGGAGTATAATATTTTTCTTATGTATTTATAATTCCTAAAATGGAATTTTTATTCATTGGTATGTTATATGACCAAGTCACATTGTTTATGTTGTTATTATACCTATAATACCTTATATATTTAATTATGAATAAATGGTCAATGGACTTAAGATATTGTTTTATATTTATATTCATTATTATGTTGATTTGGTAGTATTTTTTTGAATAACATTTTTATTTTAGTCCAAAAATTTATGATTGAAATTTAAAATTTGAAACTAAATAATCACACCTACATTAATTAAAAAATATTATTTCTTGTGTTGATCGATCACTTCTCTCTCAATATCTGGAACCATTTTTCCAAAATATTTATTATTTCCTCGATCTAGAACATCTATAATTTGAATAACATTGAATTCATTCTATGCTTGAAAAAGGAATTTGATTCATTATATCTTGTTATAAATCCTAATTCAATAAATTTAGGAAATGGAAATGGTAGAGTTATCTCTAATATCATGTCATACAACCCATATCTGTTATACTTATATATTTTTGTACAAAAAATTTGTATATAGAATGTAATATTAAAAAATATATATATTAAGAAAATTAATACAATAGAAATGATTCAGCTACTGGTTCAAGGTTAATTTAAGACATTTTATCCAATATATTTTGTAGGTTTTTTTATATTAAATTATTTATCGGATAGAAAATACATAACATTAAAAATGAAAAATGGATAATATTTTTATTTTCCTCAAAAAATTAGGCTAACTAATTATCCTAACCTCATTAGGGAGAGTTTTATTATTATCAGTGTTAATATTTCTTATATCATTCAATTTTTTTATCAAAAACCTCTTCAATAATTTACAAGAAATAGGACTCCTAGAATTATTACTATAATAGAGGTTACTAGAGGAAATAGATAAGAATGATGAATTTAGTATCGCAATGCACCAGGACATATTGTTTCAATTTTAGATGAATTTTTGGATTAAAATTAGTTTTTTCATGTCATGTTTTGAGACATATTTCATAGTTTCTAGATAATCCTTCAATGTACGGTTCCCTTCATTATCCTAATTTTACATTATCCATATAATATTTTTTGTGTTAATTTTATGATTAGTATGAAAATGATATTTTACGTGATGTTTTACACCTAAATAAAAATATCTATTAGAACAGGATGTTGAATTGGACCCCTTTCAAATAGAAGTAGTAGATGAAAATGAAAAAATGTTTGAGAAATTAAATATTTTTGAAGAATTATTTAAACCAAAATACATTGTGTATCTTGGTGGTGAGCCTGCTGATATTACTGAATACAATTCATAGGATAAGTTTTATGTTTCTATATATTTTCAATAAAAATAAAATAAGTGCACCAAAAAAAGTTGGAATCTAGTATATCATATATGGATATCAAGGAATACTCACCTATAGTATATTATAGATCTCTTGATTCTCCATTAAATTTTCTTTATTATGAATATGAATAATAAGATTAATATATTAATTATATTAAGGTATCACTAATATGATTTTTTGATGAATTATAGTGGGATGAAACATTTGATTTATTAATAGATGATTATTGTTTTGAGAATTTTTCTTCTCTAGGACATTTAATTTTAATTATTCCTAAACATAGTGTACAAGATGTAGTTGGGTTTTGGCATAGTAGTGAGAACCCCACAATGCTACAGGAAAAATGGGGGTTCGAAACCCATTAGGCATAGTACTGTAGCATACTGTAGCACTGGCAGGCACTGTAGCAATGGCGGTCACTGTAGCAACAGCGTGAACTGTAGCGGCGTAAGGTCACTGTAGCGGCTGTAGGGGAACTGTAGTGGCAGTGGGTACTGTGTGGTGTTGTATTAGGTGTTACTATAGTAGTACTATTCACAAAATGTGCATTGGCCCAAAATATTTGGGTCTACAGGTTATGTAATGGGCTAAATGCCCATTGGGCCTTCGGGCTATGTAATGAGTCTCCCTCTACCTAGTTAAAAGAGGTATTTTATTTTCATTAATAATAAAAATGATCCTTTGGATCAAACCATCAAAAAAATAGTGTACATGAGGCACTGTCTATGGTGGATAAGTATATAGAAATAGTAGTATTATTCATTAAGTACTCAAAATTCTACGATTATGATGATAATGACGACGACGATGATGATGATGATAATATGATAATACCACCCGATCATGGTGGATATTCTATACCTTCTCATTTGAGAGTTCTTGAAGGATTATTTATTTGTAAGAATTATTCTCAAATAAATGCCAATGTATCAGGTCTCATAACTTCAATTGATGATGTTCAAGAAGATATGTTCATCATAATACCTAAATAAAATATTGTGGGAAATTTTAAAATAAATGATTCAATTCCTATTGGATCAGCCCATACAAATCCTCTTGAGATGGATGTTGGTAATAATTGTGTGTTAATAATTATGTCAGGACATTTTTAATTTGAAGGTGGATTAAATTGAATGAATCAAAATTTTCAGCTATATAATCACTTTGTTCCATATGAAAAATATGTAAAAAATTGGATTTGAAGGAATTCAAATAAAATATAATCACTATTTTAAAAAACATTTTATTGATTTTGGGAACTCTTGAAAACTAGTATGATTAGATAATATAACCAGAATAAATTAATTTTTTATATATCAAAATGTACAATGATTCCATATCAAAGTAAATCTTATGAAAAAATATATTGACGATTTCATTTCTCAAGTGGGTGATTTACATGATGACCTTTATGCTACGATGGTGGTGTAAGATAAAGGATTTAAAAATTTGGTGTTTCACCCTTCTACATATAATTGTCTCCATTCATAATCATGAGTACCTATTTCATCCATTATATTTTCTATTGTTAATGATAATGTAATTGGACTACACGTATGATTTTAAATGAATTTTTTTGACTGTATTTTTACGATAATCGATATAGTTTTTGAAGGTAATAAAAACCAGTAATCTATGACATTGAAATTGGTTAAAAATGATATAAAATAGTCTAGAAGAGATTGAAATACTATTAGTTTAGCTATTTATTTCTATCTTAGTAAGATCCTCACTATAATAAACCAACTAGGTTTGCCCAAAAAAATTGGCACCTGAATAGATCTACTACATACCAAATGGGCATTCTCTATCCCCATGGGCTAGTGACAAGAACACAACCATAAAACAAATGTGGTAAAAATTTTACCAAACCTATCCAAACACATGGCCTATATACAAATGGAAAATAAATATATAGTAGAATCATAATAAATATATTCCTTAAATGAGAGAGGTAGTGGAAACTAAAAAACTGTAAAATTGGATAAAACTCCAAAGTAAAATTCTAACTATAAATGAACAAATAAAAATAGTTACACAATGTTATTACATGGACAAACTCCGACCATATCAATACCATCTAAACCAAAAATTTGACATGAACCCTCACTAAATAACTATAGTTTTATGCCATTCCATGTAATGTAATACAAAGAAATTTCTATGCACCACCAAAGAGGTATGCATCATGTGAGAAAACAAGCTTCATAGGATCCCACCCATTTGAAGGACCCCAGAACACCCTGAGAGTGGAGGGGTGAATGAGGGTGTTAAAATTTTAATATATACTTATGGATCTGGTAGCCATGTTGGTAGGAACGTATTAATCATGTCCAATGAGAATGTGTAGAATATATACAAGCACATTCAATGCAATGACATGGATATTGTTCATGGTTCTACACTAATGGCTATGTCCATCGAGCATGCATCGACAGTGTGTAACTCATTCCAAAAACCAATAATCATCAAAAAATTTGGATTACAAGAGTTATTAATAGTAACGTTTTGCCTGGTGTGTTGCCTTGACATGGTTTTAGAGATATCCCACTGCGTTTCATGGAAAACATCCTCTTACTCCCCCTTGCTCAATGCATTAGAAAAATATACACTCGGTTTAATTACATGAAAATATCTTCAATGGTTTAGCACCAAATCATGCATCCTCAATAGTAAATGGATGCCCTATTGAAGTAACGTAATCACCCATAGATGTAATTTATTTTCACATACACTGGAATGTTATGAAATTTTATTTTGCAAATTGATTTGGTAAATTTTAACACTTTCATTGGTGTTTCATAGAGTTCTACTGTTTCTGCATACGATTTTTATTTCCATGTATCATCCATATCCTTCACATATATTCATCTCCTCCACAAAATTCCCTTCTCGGCGTACTACCCTGTACCCAATACATCTTCACCCCTCAGGGTACTGTCATGCTCTGTTTATTGCTTTTCTACACTATGTATGATGAGAGCTACCTGTGCGAACCACACTCTCTTCAATATACTTTTTTCCTTACAGAGATTATTCTCTCTATTTTTCGTCTTCTCCCCTATGTACTAGTTCATAATTCATTGAATATCTTACCGAAATTTTGATCTCCATTCTACTCTCTTAACAAACGAGATTATTGTCCCCTAAATATGCACGTAACACTGAAAATTTTCGTAATCTGATATACCCAAATATTGAATGTGGTAAACTCTTCACTATAAATTGAACTCCATATGTGTAAAATTAGGTTCCACCATATAAAACTCCTATTTTGTGATCCACAAAAATCCAACCAAACATCAACATCCCACGTGCCGCATGTCTTCCTTGCATACCAGCAATGTGAACCAATTTTTGTAGAATTCTGCATAGCACAAGCCTTCACCTTGAACTGAACGTCTTCACCACATACCACACACCATTATCATGTACCATGTGCCTTCACCCCGTACTGTGAGCCTTCACTGCATACCATCAGCCTTCACCACATACTGTTTCTGAAAACCACTACCAAAATGTCGATATTATTAGGCCCAAAAAATTTCCAAAGACTGAACAATTGTGCCACCTTCAAGACTACATTCAGCCTCTAACGTATGACCTCATTCCTTGAAACCTCCCTAAGAATCTGTGTGTAGATTGACAACAAACAAAAACCAAACTCCTTTATTAGTAACAAACAACCTTCATTCCAACAATATGTGTTCTATTAAAATTATTTATATAAGAATTCATGTATCATTATTTTAAATAAAAAACTACTTGATATGTATTAATGTAGATTTATAGAGAATATTGTAAAATTTTTCCTTTTATCTAAAACAAAAATATATATATCAATTTCAATGGAACTTTTTCATATCATTTATTCATAGGTATAAATGTACATATCAAGTCTAAAACCAAAAATCGATGAAAAACAAAAAATAATAACATGTGTTATCACCAAGGATAACTATATTACAGGAAAGTAGACTAATCATACCATAGTCATTCAAGTGTACAATATGGTTCTTTGAACACATTAATTGAAATAGAGGAATATCCCCTCATTACCCCCCAACAAAATCAATATCATTCCCGAAACATATTGTTCCTATGAAATAGGGTTAAACCCCTGGGAAAACCTACTTATAATCCACAACTAATGGAAGATAGAATCAAGATAATCCTTTACCTTATGTACCCATGGTAACCCATATTCTTATTTTTACAATTTATTTCAATACATTTAAAACCATTGCAATACCATATTAAAAATCCATTTCATTTCATTAAAAATACCCATTTTATTTTTTTCATAAACAACTAAGGAAAAATTGTATTTCATTTATAACTATTTTGATCACAAAAAAAATAATCATTCCACATGTATATATCAATATGACTAGAAACAACAATAAGGTTCATCCACATTGGATAGAAATATAACAACATACCTCAAAACACTAGTTGAACACACCCACAATGTGGTCCAACCATAATAAAATCCCAATGATGACAACAAAGCCTCAGAAATCCAATAAACACATCTCAAAATTGTTCTTATAGAAAAATAGGGTCAACAGAGAAGATAAAACACCTCATACCTCAAGAATGAATGCTAACCATATGAAAACCAACAAAGGGAATGCCTCAAGAAAAATATTACACTGTTGATCTAGAAGATTATGTTCAAATTTAAACCACTAAATTTGATAACGCAACCCATGGGAGCTACTGTGATCAATGGAAATGGAAAGGTGGAATGTCTACTGACCCAATGATATTTACCACAACTAAAATAGACTTCGAATTGAAAATGGATCGATTATGAATTAGTGGAGTTTCTTAAAATTACATTGGATTCCATTTTCATCATGGAAAATGGAGTCTTGATAATGAACCAAAAACAAAATTAGCAACTCACATGTTATAAAAAAACCATATGCGGGATATTACATGACTTGTAACCCCATTACATGTTTTGTATCATCTAATGTCCCACATAAAAAAGAAAACCCACAACCCTGGATAATAATTATGACCTTTTATTAACTCTTGACATGAAAAGGATCTTCACTTAGTGTAACCATTCATAGTCAGTACACATTCATGGATTTCATCCAGAAACTCTTTAACATCATGTAAACTAGTTTCACAGTGCGAAATACTCCTACAATACACATAAAATGTTGGTTAAAGATAAGATTCCAAATAATATTTAAATTCACTATTATATGAATTGTTTTAATTATTTCTCATCTCTTTTATAGATAACAAGAGAATGAAAATCCACCACAAAGTTAAATACATACCTGAAAGATTTCTAATGTGATGTTACAAACTCCCAACCAAATAGTATTTTTTTCCCTAGGAAGTCATGACGAAGATGTAATCCTAAAAAATGATGAGTCCATAGCTCCCTAGTAAATGACCCACATTCCAAGGTCTCATTAGAATATGATATGTTTTTTCATATAACTCTGACCAAAAAAAAACATCCAATGGATGAATTTCATGTGAGTGTCATCAATATCAAATATTTTATAAAAAACCGAAACATTTGGATCCAACTCAATTTCATAAAAACTCAGAACAAGAGAGGGATTATGATGATACATCCTGAGTGACGATATGTGGAAAACATCATGAATATCTATCAACTAAACTGGTAATACTAAAAGATAAGAAACCTACCCAAGCTTCTCATTGAACAAAAATGGTCCAACACATCATGAATCCAATTTCTCGGTTTTCTTATATGATGGTGACACCACTAAAGAGAAACATTGATGAAAACCTATTCACCAACAAAAAACTCAAAATAAAGATGCCATCGATCTACATATGATTTATATCAACATAGATCTGTATCCATACATTGACGTACATCCTGAATATTTGTTATATATCTATAGTACCAAACATGGTCCAACTATGATACTTCTCCTACCTTCTTGAAACAATGAAGTGATCTGCACGGACATCCATGAAACACCTCCAAGGGAGCCATTGTTGTTGAAAACTGATAATATTTATTGTAAAAAATCACAACGAAACCAAGATGGTTATATCATGATCCACCTATATCCAAGAAATAGGCATGTAACATATCCTACATGATCTTAATTATAGTATAAATCAGACTGTATATCTTATGATGGTATGTTGAACTCAACTTGAATTGAGTTACATCGACTCATGGAGACTCAAACAGAACCCCAAGGTAAACCTATAATCCCTATCCCAAATAATTGCATAAGAATCCAATATAACCTCACAATATCTTTCATATATTTTTTACACTAGTCATCAAACATAGTGGGTTCCATTATCGAAATGAAATGAGAATATTTCAGCACGCAGTCAAAAAACATCTCAGATAGTATTTTTCTCTCACGAAGTTAGTGGTAATCCTACAACAAAATCCATAGATACATCATCCAATTTCCAGAACGACATCATATGAGGATGAATCCAACATGAGGGTTTCAAATGATTTTCCTACATTCACCAATATCTTTAACAGTGAGGCACATAATTTACAATGTCACACTTCATACCTAGACACCATAATTGTTTTCTCATGTAATAATATAATTTTTTAGTTCCTAGTGGAACATTCACTGAAATGTTATTCTAGTAAAAAAATACTAAATGCATCACATATTATGGGATAATTACCAGCTTCTTAAGGTAGAGAATACCACAAAATGTGAGAGACCAATAAAAAATGGTCACACCAAACTAATGGTTTTCTCAATTTATTTTAAACTGATCATCCTATTACTAAATTTGGAATACATACTCCACGAGAGCTTAAGGAAACTAAACATTGGTCAAACCCATACCTGATAAATAATCTTGAGAATCTAGGTTCTATATAGTGAAAATACCTATATTTTTCCACTACTCATTTGATTCTAGAATTTCATGTGATGGTAATTTCGAACAAAGAGAGTCAATAATGACATTACCCTCTTATATGTTGTTGGTGATATCGATGTGAAACCTCTAAACGTATTCTTCAAATAATATTTTTATAATATTCAATTATTTTTGAGATAATATAAAACGTAAAATCTTATGATTAGAAAATATTGTGAATATCTCTCGAAAAAGATATTTCCACAAATATTTAAGTGCATGAATAAATGAATAAATCTCCAAATATTAAGTGGTATAATTCAACTCATGTGTAAAATGTTTACTATAGTTGTAATCTTCCAAATGTTCATCCTACATAAGCATGCATCCCAAACTAGAACCAGAACCATCAAAAAGCACCATGTAATCCATATTGGGTTTATGTGACATCAGAATAATAGCATATGTCACATGTAATGGTTGTTCATAAAAAGAAGACTAAAACATTGAACCCCTTGTGAATTTCTCCAAATTCTTGGTAACTGTATTCAATGTTGATTCTATATTATAGAAATCCTTAACAAGTCATTTGAAGCATATAACTAGGCCATGTAATCTCCATATCTCAAAGATGATCTTAGGTTCCTACCATGATAGGACAACCATTACCTTATTGGATAAACTGATAATCCATTTTGGTATGTTTTTCCCCAATTAATATCATTTCTTAAATCTAGAAACTAAATTTTGAAAGCATCTCATAAAAATGGAGTCTCAATGAATTATTAGAACCAAACTGGGATGGTCAACGTCCTCCTGATCAGATTTCGAATAGGCCAGAATATCATCCATGAACACTACCAAAATAAAATCATGATATTGATGGAATATTTGATTTCTTGAATCCATAAAAATCGTAAGAACATTAGTCTGACAGAAAGGAATCAAAAGTTATTAATAATGATCATATGTTTTCATACTATCCATATTCGGAATATCAGACTCTCTAACTCAGTGATTATTTTTACCTGGAAGAATATCAATCATTGAAACCTACTTTTTCACTATTAACTATACAATTAATATCTCGAAATGGGGTAAAGGATAGTTTTCCTTATGTGTTACCTGGTTAAACATCTGAAAGTATACACACAATGGAATTGTATCATATTATTTTAGGTATTAGTGTACAAGGGATACCCAAGGAGAAAAACTAGAGAGAACATAACCTATTTTTAATAGGTCATATAGTTTAATATTGACCTCTTTTAGCTCCAATGGTTCCATATAATAATAATGTATCAATATCAATTACGTTCACGGAAACAGGTCAATCATAAACTATATATATTTCTGAATAATGAATAGAGACGTTTTTTGGGAAAAGTTTAGGAAATCCCTGAAAACAATAGGATGATTAATAATGGTAGAATCGTCATCAAGATTAATCACAACAAAAAATAAAAAACTCTTGGACTCTGGTCAGGAAGGTCCCACCGACCAAATCTCAGGCCCCACTGCCCCTAAAACACATAAGGGCTCCCATTAGTAATATGAAACAAAACACATGAGTGATAATATAAACAAAAATTTGATTATCTATAAAATCATACATCCTAATAATTATTTCAAACAAATATATATCAGGAATAAGGAAATTACAAAAAATATTTATATCAACTATCATTATTTAATAAGAAGGAAAATAATTCCCCTTAACTCTCCCCTTTAATAGAATTATCTAACTCAATTAAAAAAAGATATAAGTTCCATTGGAAGTATAAACATATCAAAAAAACATGCAGATATAATAGAGTAGGATGTACGAGTACGAAATAAAGAAATCGCTGCTGATAATTTAATAAGGATAGTATACCTCTTTGTTGATGGACCCACATCGACTTC
The DNA here is from genome assembly GCA_963277665.1 of Viscum album. NCBI lineage: Eukaryota > Viridiplantae > Streptophyta > Magnoliopsida > Santalales > Viscaceae > Viscum > Viscum album. The sequence continues at coordinate 767,576,457 of OY728150.1, forward strand.
TACCTGACACTAATATACTACATGAATTTGATTCACTCATGAGGCTTGTTTCTAGATCCCAGTAGTCATTGATGTTTTGGAATATACATCATTATCCTTTAAATCTGATGATTCTGGCCATAATGAGGTGTAGTCATAAACTAATTCTTTTTTTAAATGAAAAATGTGTCAAAAAATGTTTCACATATTCATGAGAATATGACTAGAATTTTTAATGTATCGAAGCATTCCAAACTAATAGTAAGTCAATGGAAAACTTCTAGTTTTAGCAAAATCTATAGAGGACGATCGTTGTTGAGACCCACCATCTCCACTCCTGCAATGATCATTCCACATCCACTTCTTCCAATTCATGCCACTGATGTTGCCACATGATGCGAGAGATTAGGTGGAAAATCCAACCATTACTACATTATTCATCTCTAAGATCATATCTCTATCTAACATCTCTATATAATTATAATTATTTAATATAAATACATGCAATCTGATATCCAATAGAAAACCCTATAGGTACTTCTGAGACTTCAACTGGTAATTCTTCACCACATCTGGAGAAAAATTGACTAGCTCAGCCAAACAATTTGTGTAAATTGAAATTGAATTCCCTCTCTCCTACATAGTCATGAGGTATAGATACATATCAAATATTAGGGACTCTGGGAAATAATTATATAAACATAGTGTTCTGAAACCTTTCTAAATTGGGTCCATGTGCTTGTATTCATACACCATGGAATCACAACATCGCTTAAAAAATACCTTGAGCCTGAAAGTTTCACATTTCACCTTTTCATTATCATGTTTCTTTAGGATTTTAATGATTTGGGTGATCCTAGAAATCAAGTCCTCCAACTCTCGAGGTACATTCATTCCTTTAAAGTAGGATGACTTCTCAATAAATAGTTTCATTGACCGTTCTCTCTCTCATACAACTCTTAGATATACCACAACAACTACATTCTGAATTTGTGGATCATTCTAGTATACAATTAAAACATCCCATATGAGTGTCTCAATGAGCTTCTAATACTTTGAATTATTTCCTTATGGAAAATCACCTAAACCTTCCCGTGTAACTCATGGATGATGTCTCAAAGGAATATTGATGCACATAAAAATAGAATGAATAATTAGAAAATTCTGAAAATGTCAGTTTCTAATAGAATACGCATAATTAGTAATTGAAATTCAAAACAAAATACAACACTAAAAACACATATCCTAACATCCAATATAAACATGAGATTCTAAAAAATAAGAGATGAATATCCACTTATCGCAACATACCTCTCATGTCCTAAAAATATTACCTCCAGGCTCAGAGACATTCCAAGATAATAAATTTTGGGGATTACCTAGCTTTGATACCATTTTTTAATAATTCAACTCCAGTACCCTCAAAACTAGCACCTACCTAGATCCTCTATAATAGATGGTAATTCCCAATCACCATGGGATGATGAAAAGTATGACATCATCAAAGAACTGACATGAGGGAATTATTTATCAAGACCAGTGTAAAACACTTGGCATATATTCACATTGAAAATATTTTTCCAAAAATAGAATAATAAATATATTCAATTACCATAAGAATTCAGGGGAAACAAAACAACAATAAATGTGGCTAAAACAGTAATAGAAAAGTCCAGCTAAAAATTATCATATCCAATCAACTACTCTATGTGATAGCGTGGATGAACTTTGACTGTCTCACCACCAGTTACCCAAACCAGCAAACATGAAACCTCACCGAATAACTATGACACCGTACCTTTCCCTATAATAGAAGGAATATATAATTCTATAAATCCATAAAGTGGTGCCTAGGTTTTGAAATAACATGATTAGTAGGATCCCACCTAGGTATTCCATAAAAAGTATCTGTATAACAATTCATGTATTCTCATTTTAATTCTAACATGTCAGGATACGAATTAATGAATTTTGATAGAAAACATGGCAAAAATTTGAATTCTATTTAAGACAAAAAACGTATATCAATTTCGAAAAAAAATCCATATCATTTAGCCACAATCATAAACATAGATATCAAGGATAAAAAAAAAATCCAAGCAAAAAAAACAAAACCATGGGTATTGGAACTGAGGACCACAATTGGTCAGACTAACAGACTACGCTTTCCACAATCAATCAATTTCGTAATATCGTTCCTAGAACACATTCATAGGAAGTAGAATAAAACCCCATGAGTAACCCCCCCAACAAGGACATGATCAAAACCCTACAAAAATATTCTTAAAAATAGAGGAAATCCTCATGTGTAACCCTCTTGAATGTTAATAAAAATAGATGATGGGCTCAAGATAATTATTCTACCATGTTTCCCTAGTGATACCATGTATTCATTTTAACAATTCATTTAAATAAGTTGAAACAAATTTCACAAATCCATTTAAATTCTTTAAAATTACCCCCTTTTCATTTTTCAACATCCTCAGAAAAACCAATTATTTAGAAAACACTTTTTAATACACAAAAAACAAGCATGACACATGTATAATTCAATTTGTATAGAGATAATAATATGTTTAATTAAAATACGATAGAGGTAAATCCACCTATGTCAAAACTCAAGTCACACATGCCCACTATATGATTATCCAATAATGATAACATAATGATGAAAATGAAGGCCCAAGAATTCAATCCACACATCTTTATATCATCTAAATTTAGAAAGTGGTTTAGAAGAGAAGAATAAACACGAAATACCTCATGAATGAATTCTTGACACACCATGAACAAAAATTTTATGACCTATAAAATGAAATCACAAAACGTATATTGAATAAGAACCACCAATTTCATCTAATGAATCTGATAATGCAACCAAGGTTGCCGCAAAAATCAATGGAAATAAAGAAGAAGAAATGTTGATTACCTGGAATGACGCACCACAACTAATGTGGAGATTAAAATTTTAATATATCGATATATAAGGAGTATAGTCCACCAAAATCTCATATGAATTTCTCTGAGTCAAGGGTAAGATATTTTTCAGAATGCACTAAAACAAAATTTAATGCACATCAATTTTAAAAATAGTTCAATTGATTTTACTTGGAGTGTAACCAAAAAAGTCCCACATAATCAAGAAATCCTATTGGATTATATTAAATTTATAACCTTATATTAAAAAAAGATATGTAATGGCTATTTATGTTTTGTAATGTTTTATAGTATGAAGGATTTCATTACATGAATACAGAAACTCATAAATATTGTATAGCCTAGTTACATGGCATTGAATTATCCTATAGCCTTTAATGAAAGATTGTTAAAGATTAGAGTCTTAAAAATCATTTAATTTATCATTATAGTTATCCACCAAATTACTTCTTAGTCCTATAACGAAAAATAAAAAGGTAAAAAAAGTTAATGTTATATACATATCTCACTGATCAGAAATGGGATGTTACACTAACTAAAATTAATCAAGAGACTATGTTTAATCCATAGATTGTGATTGGGATTAGGATGATACCTCCCACGCTAATATATATGGAAAAAATCATCAATATCTATGAACTGAACCAGTAATACTAACAGAGAAGCAACATTCTCGAGATGCTGAGTGACCTATAATGGTCAAACATATCATGATTCCATTTTCCTTGTTTTCCATGTTGATGATGACCCCACTAAAGAGAAAATTTGAAGAATGCCAAGTCAGTAACGAAAAACACTTAAGAATAATTCCACCAATTTACATATGATTTCTGTTAATATTGGGTTATAACCAGATGTCAATATAAATCCTAAATCATTACTAAAATCTATTGGACCAAACATTGTACAACAATGTATACTTCTCCCACTTTCACCTACAAAATAATTGATCTACATGGGCCACAATGAACCACCTAATAGGGAACCATTTTTGTTGAAAACAAATAACAATTTTCGTACAAGTACTCAACAAACCACATATGTCTATACAATGTTCCAACAAAATCCACGAAATATGATTGAATCATATCCTATAAGATCATAACTAAGCATACATAAGACTGTATTTCTATTGATGGTATGTGAGGTCAACCTGAACTAAGGTACCATATGATTTGGGAGTGTCCTATAAACCCCAAGGTAAACACATGATCCCTATACAAAAGAATTTCATATGAACTCTCATATAACCTCACAATTTATTTCTTATACATCTTACCGAGGTCTCCAACCCTAGTGGTGTACATGAATAGAATGAAATGATAAGACTTTTTCATCTGATCAATGACATCCTAGATAGTATTTTTTCTTATAATGTTGGTGGTAATCTGTCACGACCCCCTCCCACCAAAGATGCCCCTCCTGAGCTGGCAATGGTGAAAGGGAGATAATGACCCCCGAGTCTCGCCTCCAGTAGGCCCCGGGTTGGCGACTAGCACCAAGGGTATGAGTTTTCACAAATATGGGAGGCATTACCCTTTTTATTATTTTGGATCGGGAAAAAGGACAAGTCAACCACCAAAAAGGGAAAAGAAAAAGTGTATATAAATAAACCCAAACCAAGCCCACATGCATGTTTAAACAATATTTATAACAAGGTACAAGTACAAGGAATCTCAAAAGTACAATGCCAAAGAAAAAAAGAGAACAACAACTGCAACAACTCCAACTGCCCGACTAGTAGGGTCCCGCACGACCCTGGTAGTCCTCCTAGAAACCTGAAAGTAAACGTAGGGTGAGCATACAAGTATACTCAGTAGGGAAACCTAAAGCTCTCGTGCAAAAGTGGGGGGACACCCTAAGGTCCCGTGAGAAAACAAAAGAACCAGAAACTAACAAGGAAAAACTATCCACCCAGCCTCACTGGTCACACTCACCAAGTAACACAAACAAGTTTTGTATATATATAGAACAAAAGTATTGGGTACCCCGCACCATTTCCCACTTAATTAGATGCTGCTCTTCCTAACGGCAAACGTCCTGACGCTACCACACTCTTCATGCCCGCACACACCTGGGCCAAACCACACATCCCGCCCGCACACACCTAGGCCTCACAACCACGCATCTCGCCTGCACACACCTGGGCCACACTCACTAACCCGCCCGTAGACACCTGGGCCTCATCCCGAAGATTCCTGGGAATGGTAAGCCTGCCCGAAGAGTATTGGGCTAAAGGTCGCCTCAAGCCATCACAGCCTCCGAGACCTACCCGAAGAGTCTTGGGTGTAAGGTCACCTCAAGCCATCATAGCCTATGGAAGAAGGAGAAGGAAGGAGGTAGTAACTAAGGGGGAACACCCTCTCCCATAAAATGGGAGTGTTCGGCACTAGGTGCTTGACATGGGTGTGGTGCGACAAAACACAAAGATACAATTATATATATACATATACCAAACACACAGCCCAACCTATGGCTTCTTAAAAAGAGAAACTGAGCATGTGCCTCAGCACTACTACCACGAAGCATGCATCAACAACCAAACAATCATCCCCCAACCCCATTTAGGTTTTCATGTTTCATGCAATGGTTTAACAAATTATTATTACTACTGGGCAACTATCATCCAGACAAAACCTTTCACAAACATATCCCTGCCATCCACAACCAAGGTTAGGTAAAACGCAAGCAACCACATGCCATTCGATTTACAAAAGATTATCACAACCATACAACATTCCATCATTCATTTATTTAAAATTTCCACACATAAAACCCTTTCCACACACAAAACATTTCCGTATTTGAAAACACCATTTACTTCAAAACACTTTTCATATCAAAACACTTTTCATAAATAAACGCATTTTCCACAACCAACCACTTCCCATTTCAACCCCATCGTTTACAAAACATTTCCCACAAAACAACCAAACCACCAACATGTTCATTATTCCAATTTTGTTCAACCGGGGTGATCACACAAGGTTTTCATTCTTATTTAATCAGCCAGTCTTTACGTGCTTATCCATTTACATGTTTTAACAAAACAAACCACAAACAATTCAGATATCAATTGCGCATGCAAAGGCCACCAACGACCTTGATTTTCAGTAGGCAAAGGCCTTTCAATCCAAAATCACAATCAGAAGATAAAGAAACTGGAAGGCAATAGAAACAGCACAAAACCCCAAACCCTTCTTTATCCGGTTATTATCTTTATTAAAAGTTCAACTGCATCCCATGGAACAAAAGAAAAATATCCCACCCCGCATGTTGCACCAAAGAGAGAGACAAAGGTAAACCCCTACCTCAAAAGGTCCCAATCACGTCTCATCCGACGACGTCCTTCGGTGTCCTCCGCCTTCGCCAAACCCGACAAACGCCTCCTAGGATGGAAGCTGGAGAAGGAAGGCCGGAAGGAAAGGTGACAAGTCCAGTCTTAGAAAACACGTCTCGTCGCTACGATCCTGTGGCCGCTGACGGATCCTAATTCGGAGCTCGGACAAAGAAGTTAGAGGAGGAATAATTCGTGATCGTCCAAGAGCGTCGTCGTGCGACAAAGAAGCGATCGATATGGAAGATAAAACATGACCTCGTTGTTATATAGGCAACGAATAGGTAAATCCGTATTCAGCGTGCATTAATGAATACACAATGTGACCGTACATACGTTACATGTTTTGATTGGTTAACACACAACACGTCACGCGGTTTCCATGCGTTTTAATAATAATGATAATTCTATCAATATGTGAGTTTCGTTGACCCGAGACATAACTCATAAAAAGGTATCCATCACTGGTCTTAAAATGTCCGTCTTAATTACAGGATTACACTGCCGCTGACGGTTCGTGAAACAGAGGTCACACGAATAAGTTATGGTCAGAAAAGTGTTTTACCTACAAAAACATTAACATGATTATTATATTATTATTTTTAATTGATTTATTTCAAATACCTAAATCCACCCAACCCTCTCTCTCCAATTTGGTGCGCCTTTCTCCTTTTCTCCTTCATTGATTTCTTTTTCTTTTCTTTTATTACTTCTCTTTTAATTCTCACACTCTCTCTCTAATTTATTTCAAATCTTTAACTCACTCCACAAGTGGCGCCTCCCACTTTCTTTTCTCCATGTTCAACACGTCCCATGATTGACTCCTCTTTAAATTATTTATTTTATTGGTTTAAATATTAAATCTTTATTTCATTTAATCCTTTTCTCTCTCCAATCTAATTCTCTCTCCAATCTTTATTTTATTGGTGCGCCTCTCCTTTTATTTCATATCATTGTTAATATATTGTTAATATTCTCTCTCCAATCTCATTCCTACCAAAAATATTCATCACGCCCACAACAAAATGGCTCCTCCTCATTCTCCATGTGGCACGCCCAAAATTCATTTTAAACATTTATTTAATTATTTTTACACAATTATCATCTCTCATTTATTCTCATATCTCTTTGAATTTAATTCAAAATTTAAATTTCATTAAATCTTTATTAACGGATCATTCAAAAATTAAGACAACATTATTATTATTATTATTTAGTATAACACTTATAACAAAACCCCAATTAAAATTTATTAAATCGTCACCAATTATTATTAAAAAAAATATCGTTATAACGTGCGTTGTGTTGACCACATCGATTTCAACAAAGGAATGGACCGGAGGGGTCCGGTCCATTACATCAGATACCTCTTAAAACATTCTCGTCCTCGAGAATTAAAAACTGACCCAGAAGATGGAAAGGATCTGAAGAACCACTCCACATGATACCTCTCAGGGATCTCGTCATGACAAGGAACCAACCAAAAACTCTATGAGTTAGGAATTCCCTCTCCTATGTCAAGATACTATCCGCTTTAGGCGGCACTGACTCGCCTGCACGGGTTTAATCACATCCTCATTAATGCGTCTTGATTAAGGATTAGGTTTTTCCTTTCCCAAATATTAGGTTTTTTTCCAACTTACATTGCACCGAACAACGTACAACCCACACACTGCCCGGACACATGGCTTGAGGAATTCCTTCTCCCATGTTGAGATATTATCCGCTTTAGGCGGCACTGACTCGCCTGCACGGGTTAAATCGCATCCACATTAATGCATCTCGATTAGGGATTAGGTCTTCCCCTCCCCACATGATAGGGCTCTTCACGCACATTTAAAGAAAAGGGGGAAACAACATACCATTATAGACTCATGAACAACAAGGTCCAGGACCAAATCATGGGCGAGAATGAGTTTCAACAATTGAGTGTGATGCTCCTAGATTTAAACAAAACATAAACGAGAGCATTTGAGTAAAACATGAAACATCTCTCTCGATCTTTCTCCTTGCTGGGGTTGCCACTTTTGTTGCGTGAAATTGTCCGCGTCCCACTCCTCTGCATTTCTGTTAACGTCCAAGTGCAATATATGTACGGTAAACAAGGATAGCCTAAGCCCAAGTAGTAAGGAAAAACTCAATGTTTTAATTATCATTTTTTCTCAATTTCGTTCCCAGAACACCCAAATCAAGTAAAACACAAACATGATGATTCATGTACCTTTCCTAAGGTCTCTACCCTGCAATCAATATAGTCTCACTTGGTCGTTCGGTAGGCTCAGAGTCCTTGCATCGGATCACGGGGGGCCCTAAAATCCCGTGTCCTAGCCGGTCTTCCCTGGCCTATGTCACGCACCAAGATTAATGAACACTGTTGCCCTACCATCCCATGCAATCCTCACTGTGCCTAACTCCAGACTCCATCCTATCTCTCAACCATCAGCCTTTGATACCATTCTGTCACGACCCCCTCCCACCAAAGATGCCCCTCCTGAGCTGGCAATGGTGAAAGGGAGATAATGACCCCCGAGTCCCACCTCCAGTAGGCCCCGGGTTGGCGACTAGCACCAAGGGTATGAGTTTTCACAAATATGGGAGGCATTACCCTTTTTATTATTTTGGATCGTGAAATAGGACAAGTCAACCACCAAAAAGGGAAGAGAACAAGTGTATATAAATAAACCCAAACCAAGCCCACATGCATGTTTAAACAATTTTTATAACAAGGTACAAGTACAAGGAAGCTCAAAAGTACAATGCCAAAGAAAACAAGAGAACAACAACTGCAACAACTCCAACTGCCCGACTAGTAGGGTCCTGCATAGCCCTGGTAGTCCTCCTGGAAACCTGAAAGTAAATGTAGGGTGAGCATACAAGTATACTCAGTAGGGAAACCTAAATCTCTCGTGCACAAGTGGGGAGACACCCTAAGGTCCCGTGAGAAAACAGAAGAACCAGAAACTAACAAGGAAAAACTATCCACCCATCCTCACTGGTCACACTCACCAAGAAACACAAACATGTTTAGTATATATATAGAACAAAATTATTGGGTACCCCGCACCATTTCCCACTTAATTAGATGCTGCTCTTCCTAACGGCAAACGTCCTGACGCTACCACACTCTTCCTTCCCGCACACACCTGGGCCAAACCACGCATCCCGCCCGCAAACACCTGGGCCTCACAACCACGCATCTCGCCCGCACACACCTGGGCCACAACCACTAACCTGCCCGCAGACACCTGGGCCTTATCCCGAAGATTCTTGGGAACGGTAAGCCTGCCCGAAGAGTCTTGGGATAAAGGTCGCCTCAAGCCATCACAACCTCTGAGACCTACCCGAAGAGTCTTGGGTGTAAGGTCACCTCAAGCCATCATAGCCTATGGAAGAAGGAGCAGGAAGGAGCTAGTAACTAAGGGGGAACACCCTCTCCCATAAAATGGGAGTGTTCGGCACTAGGTGCTTGACATGGGTGTGGTGCGACAAAACACAAAGATACAATTATATATATACATATACCAAACACACAACCCAACCTATGGCTTCTTAAAAAGAGAAACTAAGCATGTGCCCCGGCACTGCTACCACGAAGCATGCATTAAAAACCAAACAATCATACCCCAACCCCATTTAGGTTTTCATGTTTCATGCAATGGTTTAACAAATTATTATTACTACTGGGAAACTATCATCCAGACAAAACCTTTCACAAACATATCCCTGCCATCCACAACCAAGGTTAGGTAAAATGCAAGCAACCACATTCAATTCCATTTACAAAAGATTATCACAACCATACAACATTCCATCATTCATTTATTTCAATGTTCCACACATAAAACCCTTTCCACACACAAAACATTTTCGTATTTGAAAACACCTTTTACTTCAAAACACTTTTCATATCAAAACACTTTTCATAAATAAAGGCATTTTCCACAACCAACCACTTCCCATTTCAACCCCATCGTATACAAAACATTTCCCACAAAACAACCAAACCACCAACATGTTCATTATTCCAATTTTGTTCAACCGGGGTGATCACACAAGGTTTTCATTATCATTTAATCATCCAGTCTTTACGTGCTTATCCATTTTCCATGTTTTAACAAAACCAACCACAAACAATTCAGATATCAATTGTGCATGCAAAGGCCACCAACGACCTTGATTTTCAGTAGGCAAAGGCCTTTCAATCCAAAATCACAATCATAAGATAAAGAAACTAGAAGGCAATAGTAACAGCACAAAACCCCAAACCCTTCTTTATCCGGTTATTATCTTTATTTAATGTTCAACTGCATCCCATGGAACAAAAGAAAAATATCCCACCCCTCATGTTGCACAAAAGAGAGAGACGAAGGAAAACCCATACCTCAAAAGGTCCCGATCACGTCGCATCCGACAACGTGCTTCGGTGTCCTCCACCTTCGCCAAACCCAAAAAACTCCTCCTAGGATGGAAGCTGGAGAAGGAAGGCCGGAAGGAAAGGTGAAAAGTCCAGGCTTAGAAGCCTCGTCTCGTCGCTACGATCCTGTGGCCGCTGACGGATCGTAATTCGGAGCTCGGACAAAGAAGTTAGAGGAGGAATACTTCTCGATCATCCAAGAGCGTCGTCGTGCGACAAAGAAGCGATCGATATGGAAGATAAAACATGACCGCGTTCTTATATAGGCAACGAATAGGTAAATCCGTATTTAGTGTGCATTAATGAATATACTATGTGACCGTACATACGTTACATGTTTTGATTGGTTAACACACAACACGTCACGCGGTTTCCACGCGTTTTAATAATAATGATAATACTATCAATATGTGAGTTTCGTTGACACGAGACATAACTCATAAAAAGGTATCCATCACTGGTCTTAAAATGACCGTCTTAATTACAGGATTACACTACCGCTGACGGTTCGTGAAACCGAGGTCACATGAATATGTTATGGTCGGAAAAGTGTTTTACCTACAAAAACATTAACATGATTATTATATTATCATTTTTAATTGATTTATTTCAAATACATAAATCCACCCAACCCTCTCTCTCCAATTTGGTGCGCCTTTCTCCTTTTATCCTTCATTGATTTCTTTTTCTTTTCTTTTATTACTTCTCTTTTAATTCTCACACACTCTCTCCAATTTATTTCAAATCTTTAACTCACTCCACAAGTGGCGCCTCCCACTTTCTTTTCTCCATGTTCAACACGTCCCATGATTGACTCCTCTTTAAATTATTTATTTCATTGGTTTAAATATTAAATCTTTATTTCATTTAAACCTTTTCTCTCTCCAATCTAATTCTCTCTCCAATCTTTATTTTATTGGTGCGCCTCTCCTTTTATTTCATATCATTATTAATATATTGTTAATATTCTCTCTCCAATCTCATTCCTACCAAAAATATTCGTCACGCCCACAACAAAATGGCTCCTCCTCATTCCCCATGTGGCACGCCCAAAATTTATTTTCAACATTTATTTAATTATTTTTACACAATTATCATCTCTCATTTATTCTCATATCTCTTTGAATTTAATTCAAAATTTAAATTTCATTAAATCTTTATTAACAGATCATTCAAAAATTAAGCCAACATTATTATTATTATTATTTAGTATAACACTTATAACAAAAACCCAATTAAAATTTATTAAATCATCACCAATTATTATTAAAAAAATATCGTTATAACGTGCGTTTTGTTGACCACATCGATTTCAACAAAGGAATGGACCGGAGGGGTCCGGTCCATTACATAATCCTACAAAACAATACATGAATACCTTATCCCATTTTCATGCCAACATCGGATGAGGATGAAGTGAAAAAGAGTGTTTCAAGTGCTCTACCTCTATCCGCAGCTAGGTGTAACACCAGGATATTTAATTTTCAATGCCATGCTTATTATCTATATAATAGAATTTTGGTCTCATGTAATAATACATATTTATAGTGCTTAGATGAACATCACATTATGTGATGTTCCAATTTAACAATACTACACTAATTGCATGTTATAGGATTATTACCTAAATTATATAGTAAAACATACCATATAATGTGAGATACATCCTAGTAATGGTCACCACAGAATAAATGTTTCTCAAAATTTTATAAAGCCATCATCCTGATACTAACTCTAGAAAACAGACTCCATGAGAGACGATGACAACTATATATTGGTCAGAACCATACCTGAAACATCTTCCTGAGCATCCGGGTGTAAATGAGAATAGTTCCCCATATGTTTCCACTCCACCTTTGATTAATGAATTCCATGGGAGGGTAATTTTCTACTAAGAGTGTCTGTAATGACACTCCCCTTCCTCAGGGTGTAGGTGATATCGATGTGAATCATCTGAATGTATTCTTCCAATCATATCTATATGATATTCATGTATTTCTGTTAAAATACTTCACTAAAACATTTTTGTTTAGAAAATACTATGAACCTATCCGCAAAAAAATATATTTCCACTAATAATTATGTGCATACATAACTATAAAAAGATACAAATAGTGAGTAGTCTATTTCTTCTCATGTGTTCAATGTTGTTTAGTGCTATAATCTACCACATGGTCACCATATATAAGCATACATGCCAAACTAGAACTAGATGCATCACAAAACACCAAATATGTAACGCCCCGACCCCAGTTACCCAGAGTCGGTGCATTATTACATAACATTGGCATGATCACAAGAAAGATCAAATCTCGAACGACCGATTGGTTTAGTAGCCTTGGAAACACTAGATATATTCATAAGTTTTACATTACATCATAAAATGAAAAACTACTACAACAACATAATGTTTCCACAATCCACACTATTAACCCCTCATAAAATCCCTGCAGGTCATTCATAACTTACTTCTTCACATCCTGGGAAAAATAAAACATAGAAAAGGGGTGAGCTCAAATGCCCAGTAAGGATAACAATATAGCGGAAACTTTAATAAATAAGAATAAACATTTAAGGCAATTTATAACTAAAACAAAAGCCTTTTAAATATGAACTTTCAACATGGTATGGCATAAATAAAATGAAATAATTCCATTTACTTATTCACATGGATATTCTACTAATCGAACAATCACATGCAAAAATCAATAACCACTTTCATAATGTTGGAATGCATGATGCCAGACTATCATAACCACATAGCCAAGGCCTCGTTCCAAGACTACAAATAAGATTTTGTCAAGGCCTTGTGCAAGACACTAATTTGTCTCATGAGACCTACCGATGCATCGAGGAGCTATAGCGGGCTCCACCCGTCACATATTAAGTCCAATGCATTCCCATATGAAAAGGTATAAACATAACATAAACATTCATATTAAAACTAGCATATGAAATGTCAATACTTTCACCATAAAATATGAATGGTATAAAAATAGCACATCCACAGTCAAACATATCACAAAACCTTCAATACAATATAGAAGTTTTGTATCATAATAAATCAACTTCAAATAATCTTAAAATCCATCAAAGGATGTTGACATAGATGAAATCAAAATTATTTTTAAAGAAATATCTCCTTTTATTTTGAAATAATTTAAGATCAATATAAAATAAAACATTTTCTTTGAAAATATTCTTATAAGCTTGTAAGGGAAGCTTTGAAGATTTTATAACGGCGGAAATTAGCCGCACCCGCCGTATAATTTAAAAAAAACATTTTTACCTTAATTCTGTCGAAAAGGTTAAAAAGGACCTTGTTTTGAAAACGACCTAAAGATTCCTTTATAAACCACTTATAAAAGTCAAAAAGGGTATAAATGACATTAACTCATATTCTAGTAAATAGTAAAAATGTTTTGAAATTCATATTTAAGAAACATGGATGTGGATGATAAAGAGATCCCAGTAGATTATTACGTATAAACAACCTTGGATAATGAAGAGGTTGTAAAGTAAACCCTTACCTTGTACTTTTCCTTGGTTGGGGTAGGTTAACCTCCTGTATAATGGTGAAATAGTTGTTATTAAATTATACAAGAATCATATATAATAATATGATATCATATATGATCTTTTAACATTGATTTGTTAATAATATCTTAGAATTATCGTCGTTTCGGGAGTTAACTTACTCATTTTCTTTTATATGTTTTGTTACATAAGCCATGGTTGTTGTATCTTATTCATATCCAGAATGATATCTAGTCCTTAAACATCATTTTTAAATCATCAAATGATAATTATACTTGAATGGATACGATGGAGAATGAATCTCATCGCGTTCGTGGAGACGGTAGTCCGTACGTACGCACGAGCGACAATATCATTCTTTTGATATTAAAATAATATATAAATTGATGGTATATCATATATACAGAATCATTAACATGTTATATTTATTATTTACATGAGTTACACATCATTATTATACCCATCCAAATAATATTATATTGAATAACAATTACACCACGACGTGGAGACGGTAGTCCGTACGTACGCACGTATGGTGACATGTTATTCAAAGGGTGGATAGAATACTGAATATGGTTTTACCATATTTATAATAACATCAAATTATATTTGAGATACTGGAGTTATTATTTTATAATGTTAAGAACAAAGGAATAAGAAGTGGAAGAAGAAATGAACTTGGAGAAGGGTGGTGAAATCATTACCTCTTCTTCGGGTTCTTCCTTTTGATTTGATCAAAAGGGCTCCATAGGTTGGATTTCTGATCAAACTAAGGCCTATAGGTTGTGGTGAGGGATGTTTGGAGAGTATTTGGACAGAGTTTGGCCGAACCAAAAGGCTTTGAAGGTGTGAAGAAATGAGAAGGAGGAGTGCCCTTTTATAAGAGGGGTGAGGGGCACCTTTGGAAAAGCTAGAAATATTAATTTATAATAAATTCATATTCGGTTTCTAATGGCTCCAAAGCTTATTATTCAAAGGTTAAGGTGGGGATTGGTCGAAAACCACTCAACCAATAGAATTTAGACAGGTTTGGGTACTTATATTAACCTTATCTTTAAGTATTAACTCTAAGTTAATTAGTTTCACTTTTACAATGTCTCTTTGTATTTTTATATAATATGGTTAATAAACTTACTATATACATCCAAGCGACCCCCAAGTGGTACATTAATGATTCACCTATCATGATATAAGTCTCTTGGACGAACCTTAGATTTTTAGGAATTTAATATCAATTAATAATATAATATTTGTTTTAAGAACTCTTTTATGTCAATTTTGAAACTATTCAATAGTTGATTTTTGTGAATCTCATAACAGATTGATTACTTCGAACAAAGTCAATTAAATCACTCCTAATATAT
The DNA here is from genome assembly GCA_963277665.1 of Viscum album. Classification (NCBI taxonomy): domain Eukaryota; kingdom Viridiplantae; phylum Streptophyta; class Magnoliopsida; order Santalales; family Viscaceae; genus Viscum; species Viscum album. The sequence continues at coordinate 767,592,025 of OY728150.1, forward strand.
CATATTATCCTATAAAATTAGTTTAATTCATTAAAAGTTTCATATTATATTTATTTGGGTATTTATAATATCAATTATTTTAATTTTTCACTATTATAGTAATTACTGCATCATCATTGTGTCATAAATAAAATAAATTATTTAATGTCTAAAAATTATAAATAAAATATCATTATGTAGGAAATATATTTATCTTTCTAATTAATATTTATAATCTAAAATCCAACATATATAACCCTATGTAACAATTGTTTTTCTAAAGGATATATGCTTGTGTCATTTTTGTATTCATTTTAACTTAATTAAAAATAAAGTGTCATTATCACTTACAAGTGGATCCATGGGGTACCAAAATAGACCCAAAGATTCCCATGGTCGACCATGTATCAACCAATAGGGTTAAGACACGTTTTAGGGTAATTTAGTATTATTATAATATTATTTTGTAACCCTTATTTACCGGATTTACCCTTAACCATGGTAAATAAAATATTTACCGCAGTAATTATTCAAACTGTCTAAAAATAAAAGTTACCTATTTAAAAAATTTGAACATCCTGATTCCAAATATGGAATCCATTTTCCTAAATTCAAAACACATAAGTGGCAGAAATTAATTTAAAATTAATTCCCGCTGTCAAAACAAAAAGCGTGTTTTTAAGAGATAATAACTATCAAAAGATTGACACTCATTTATGTTCAGTTTAATTGTAAAATTATGTCCAATGACCAACATTATATTAAATGGTAAAAAAAATATTCTAAATATACTTTAAAACCACTCAAATTCATAATTTATCACTATTAGTTATTTTGATTAAAAAAGTTGTTTTTAATTAAAACTTAGTAATTTTCACTATTCATCAAAATATGAAAGTTATCCGAAATGTACCAAAATTTCACCTTAGGCTAAATTCGATATTACGAATCCAAAAATGAAGTCCATTTTCAAATATAAAATATATATAATTTCAAAAAGTAGGTATTACTATTCATAACGGCTAGTTTGATTAGTTATGGTGTGTTAGAACTCGGTGTTGCGTACAACACACGCTATCACATTATTCAAAGAGAAGCGTACCGTAGAAGCTTGGGGTGTTACATTCTCCCCTCATTCAAATAATTGCGTCCTCGCAATTTCTAGGGTATTACTGCATAAAAAGACTCGGGTGGTTCTTCATCATAAGTTCCTCGGGTTCCCACGTTGCCTCTTCCATCTTATGGTTTCTCCACAAAACTTTTACCAGACGCGTTGTCCGGTTTCTCAGCACTTGTTCTCTCGTATCAAGAATCTTGACGGGCACTTCGCAATAAGACAGATCGGGTTCCAGTTCTAATTCCTCATAGGTGAGTACATGCGTCGGATCAGGCATGTATTTCCTCAATAGAGATACGTGGAACACATCGTGAACTTTGGAGAGACTTGGCGGCATTGCCAATCGGTAAGCTACAACCCCAATTCGTTCTAGAATTTCGAAAGGTCCGATGTACCTGGGACTCAATTTACCTTTTTACCAAAACGTATGACTCCCTTCCACGAAGATACCTTCAGAAAAACATGATCACCGACTTGAAATTCCAAATCCTTCCTTCGATTATCGGCATAGCTCTTCTGCCTACTTTGAGCTGCTTTGATGTGATTTTGGATTACTTTCACCTTTTCCACCGTTTCCTCCACCAGTTATGGGCCTACAAGTTTTCTTTCACCAACGTCATCCCAACAGGTTGGTGTACGACATCTCTTTCCGTATAACGCTTCATATGGTGCCATCTGAATACTCGAATGGACGCTATTGTTATAGGAAAATTCTACCAAAGGTAAATATTGATCCCACATACCCTGAATGTCAAGTGATCAAGATCTCAACATGTCTTCTAAGGTTTGAATAGTCCGTTCTGATTGTCCGTCTGTCTGAGGGTGGTAATCAGTGCTCAAATGAAGTTCAGTATCCAGGGATTTCTGAAGACTTTTCCAGAATCTTGAAGTAAAACGGGGATCACGATCAGAAACAATCGATAGGGGTACTCCATGAAGTCTCACAACTTCATTAATATATAGTCTTTCTAGACGTTCCAGGGGTAGATCTTCTCTTATATCAAGAAAATGTGCTGTCTTGGTAAGACGATCAACAATAACCCATATTGCATCATTCCTTCTAGGAGTCTTTGGTAGCCCCATGACAAAGTCCATCGTAACATTGTCCCATTTCCACTCCGGTATGGGAAGAGGTTGCATAACTCCTCCAGGCTGTTGCCTTCCAGCTTTCACTTGTTGACAAACCATACATCTTGACACAAAATCAGCAATCTCCCTCTTCATGTTGTCCCACCAAAAATGTTCCTTCAAATCTCTATACATTTTGGTGCTCCCAGGGTGTATAGAGAAATTGGAACTATGAGCATCATCCAGCAATTCCCTTTTTATATCAGGTATATTGGGAACACAAAGTCTCTTCCTGAATTTCAAAATTCCATCTTCATACACAAAGTCTCTCAATCTCCCATCATTCACAGCTTTAATCTTCTTTTGGAATTCTTCATCATCGGTCTGAGAACTCTTAATCCTTTCTAGTAAAGATGGTTTGGCAACCATTTGAAAAAGCATTGATGTTTCACCTTCCCTGGTTATTCCCATGTCCATCTTCACTAGATCCATGAAAATTGGATCCCTTTCAATTCTCATATTGTTCAAAACTCCATGGTCTTTTCTACTCAAAGCATCTTCCACCTTGTTTGCCTTCCCTGGGTGGTAGTGTATCGTACAATCATAATCCTTGAGTAATTCAAGCCATCTCCTTTGCCTCATGTTGAGTTCTTTTTGTGAGAAAATATACTTCAAACTCTTGTGATCAGTATAAATCTCACATTTTTCACCAGAGAGGTAGTGCCTCCATATCTTCAAAGCAAATATCACTGCTGCTAACTCGAGATCATGAGTAGGATAGTTTTGTTCATGAATTTTCAACTGTCGTGATGCATAGGCAATAACTCTATCATTCTGCATAAGGACACAGCCAAGTCCTTTCTTCGATGCATCACTATAAATAACGAACCCATCATTCCCCGATGGTAGAGTCAATATAGGAGCATTGACTAATCTTCTCTTCAGTTCTTCGAAACATTCTTCACACTCTTTTGTCCAAACAAATTTAACCCCTTTACGTGTGAGCTTCGTTAATGGGTTAGCCAATCGTGCAAAATTCTGGACGAAACGTCGATAATAACCTGCCAAACCAATAAAACTACGTACCTCAGTTATACTCGTAGGTGCTGGCCATTATTGGATTGCCTTGGTCTTAGAAGGATCAACAGAGATTCCATCTTTAGAGACAATATGTCCAAGAAAAGAAATCTCCTGAAGCCAGAATTCACACTTGCTAAACTTCCCATATAATTCATGCCTCCTCAGAGTCTTCAAGATAATGCGCAAGTGATTTTCATGATCTTCGTAGGTTTTGGAGTATACCAAGATATCATCAATAAATACCACCACAAATTCATCGAGATACTCCTTTAAAACTCTATTCATTAGATCCATGAATACAGAGGGTGCATTAGTCAATCCAAACGGCATTACAGTAAACTCGTAATGCCCGTACCTGGTTCGAAATGCTGTTTTCGGAATGTCTTCCTTCTTCACACACAACTGATGGTATCCAGATCGAAGGTCAATCTTTGAAAAGTATTGAGCTCCATGCAGTTGTTCAAATAAATCATCAATATGAGGTAGGGGATACTTGTTCTTTATCGTTATAGCATTGATCTCCCTGTAGTCGATACATAACCTCATAGATCCATCTTTCTTTTTAACAAAAAGAACAGGGGCTCCCCATAGAGAAACACTAGGGCGAATAAATCCCTTATTACTCAATTCCTCTAGTTGTTTCTTTAGTTCGACTAACTCTACAGTGGCCATTCTATAAGGGGTCTTCGATATAGGCCTTGATCCAGGAATCAAATCAATAGAAAACTCAACTTCTCGTTCTGGAGGATGTCCAGGTAAATCTTCCGGAAATACATCTACAAATTCTTTCACAACAGGTACATCCTCTATTTGAACATTCCTTTCCTCACCGACAGTTATTTCATTCTCTTCCTCCCCAATAATTGAATTAAGTTGAGCTACTGGGGGTGGATCTAAATAAGAATTAGGTGGTGACGATTCTGCTCTAAAAATAAGGTGCTCCTTATCATTATCATCAAGAATCGTAACCTCTTTCTTCTTACAATAAATCTTCGCATCATAGTCCGAATGCCAGTCCATACCGAGGATTATATCAAACTAAATCATAGGTATGACGATGAAATCAGCAGATAAAGAAAATTTATGTGCTCTAATGGGGACTGATTCACAAAACTTTGTTGCAACGATACTTCCCTTAGGAGTTTTAACTGACAACTCCCTTATTAAATCAAATTGGAAATATCTAATTTTCATAGCAAACTGGGAAGATATGAAACAATGCGATGATCCAGAATCAAATAATGCATTTGCTAAACTTGAGGAAACCATTAAATTACCTGCCACCATGTCTTTCGGAGCTTCTACCTTAGCAGTAGTGATAGCATAAGCCTGGCCTTGATCCCTTGGCCTTTTCTGAGGTAAGTTCTCCTGACGCTTAGGACATGCATTTGCATAATGCCCCATCTCCCTGCAATTGTAGCACTGAACGTTGGTAGCTTCCTTCTTCCCCTTGCAATCATGAGCTTGGTGGCCTTTTTCACCACACTTGTAACAGAATCCCATTCCCTTCAAGCAAGTACCTGGATGTTTCTTCCCGCATTTACCACAAGATGGATATTCAACCTTTCCCTTCTTCCCCTTATTTCCATTCCCAGATTGATCAGCAGGTCTCTTCTTCTCTTTCTTTGCTTTAAAGTCATAAGACTTAGAGAATTCCTTTTCGGTCTTGATAGCACATGAGACAATGTCTTCGTACGATGAAAAGGATTGTGAGACTAACGCTCGACGGAGAAATGGTTTTAACCCATCAAAGAAACGATCAATATTAATTATCGGGTTACGAATATAATCACCAGCGTACCTCGCTAACCTTGTAAAGTTAGCCTCATACTTTGTGACATTCTCATCCTCCTTTTGTCTCAGACTCAGAAATTGCCTTTCCATATCTGCTCGATGGTCGCGAGGGAAGTATTTTTCTAAAAACAGATCTTTGAACTCCCTCCATTCCATATTTGATACTTCCTCATCTTCCTTCATATTTTGAATCAATGACCACCATTGATCAGCATCTCTAGTGAGGCGGTAAACTGCCATGATAACTTTTTCCCTTTCACTGCTCCTCAAAGCCTGAAATATTTTCTCTAGGGAAAATATCCATTGCTCAGCTACTAAGGTATTTGTATTCCCATTGAACGTTGGTGGTTGTTGCCTCATGAATCAATCTAACATTGATCCTCCACACTGCGGGTCAGGGTGCTCCATACAGGTATGGTTATTATTCATAACCTGAGTAAGTTGTCCCAGTATGGTGATTAGCTGATCAGCACCAGTTGCATCACCAGCCCCACTATAATTATCTTGAGCTGGAGGGAAATCCCTACATGGAGTGCGTGCATTGATACGGTTTCCATTTCTTCCACTAGGCGCCATTTCTAAACAATGGCATAAACTAGATCAGTTTATGAATCAAAATACATAATCCCATACTTATAAAACACTTAACATAAATTGAAATATTTATGGAAATAATCCTTAATCATAAGAATGTTTTCTTTGAGGAAGTATATACTCATAATCCCTTCAAAATGATTTGTAAAGAAAATGAGAGTTATCCTAAGCATATCTCCCGGGAGTGTCGTAACCAAGAGTGCCGCAAGGCCCGTTGTCGTGCACCAGTTCCCGTTCGAGTCTAGCTCAAAGCGGTGTTTTCGGGTTTTACCCCTAGGTACATCTGTGCCAGAGCCGCCTCTACCTGCTCGTATCCAGACAGGGATGTATTGCTCGGAAAACTCACAAAATCTCTACAATACCAAAATTCTAGGAAGTTATTCTATACTAATCCTCAAAGTTCATCTTAGGTCTACGTGCTCTAATCAGAGTTTATCTAAATCTAGCTTCCAAGGTTTGTACTAAACTTCCTCTGATACCAACTGTAACGCCCCGACCCCAGTTATCCAGAGTCGGTGCATTATTACATAACATTGGAATGATCACAAGAAAGATCAAATCTCGAAAGACCGATTGGTTTAGTAGCCTTGGATACACTAGATATATTCATAAGTTTTACATTACATCATAAAATGAAAAACTACTACAACAACATAATGTTTCCACAATCCACACTATTAACCCCTCATAAAATCCCTGCAGGTCATTCATAACTTACTTCTTCACATCCTGGGAAAAATAAAACATAGAAAAGGGGTGAGCTCAAATTCCCAGTAAGGATAACAATATAGCGGAAACTTTCATAAATAAGAATAAACATTTAAGGCAATGTATAACTAAAACAAAAGCCTTTTAAATATGAACTTTCAACATGGTATGGCATAAATAAAATGAAATAATTCCATTTACTTATTCACATGGATATTCTACTAATCGAATAATCACATGCAAAATTCCATAACCACTTTCATAATGTTGGAATGCATGATGCCAGACTATCATAACCACATAGCCGAGGCCTCGTGCCAAGACTACAAATAAGATTGTGTCAAGGCCTTGTGCCAAGACACTAGTTTGTCTCATGAGACCTACCGATGCATCGAGGAGCTATAGCGGGCTCCACCCGTCACATATTAAGTCCAATGCATTCCCATATGAAAAGGTATAAACATAACATAAACATTCATATTAAAACTAGCATATGAAATGTCAATACATTCACCATAAACTATGAATGGTATAAAAATAGCACATCCACAGTCAAACATATCACAAAACCTTCAATACAATATAGAAGTTTTGTATCATAATAAATCAACTTCAAATAATCTTAAAATCCATCAAAGGATGTTGACATAGATGAAATCAAAATTCTTTTTAAAGAAATATCTCCTTTTATTTTGAAATAATTTAAGATCCATATAAAATAAAACATTTTATTTGAAAATATTCTTATAAGCTTGTAAGGGAAGCTTTGAAGATTTTATAACGGTGGAAATTAGCCGCACCCGCCGTATAAGTTAAAAAAACATTCTTACCTTAATTCTGTCGAAATGGTTAAAAAGGACCTTGTTTTGAAAATGACCGAAAGATTCCTTTATAAACCACTTATAAAAGTCAAAAAGGGTATAAATGACTTTAACTCATATTATAGTAAATAGTAAAAATGTTTTGAAATGCATTTTTAAGAAACATGGATGTGGATGATAAAGAGATCCCAGTAGATTATTACGTATAAACAACCTTGGATAATGAAGAGGTTGTAAAGTAAACCCTTACCTTGTACTTTCCCTTGGTTGGGGTAGGTTAACCTCCTGTATAATGGTGAAATTGTTGTTATTAAATTATACAAGAATCATATATAATAATATGATATCATATATGATCTTTTAACATTGATTTGTTAATAATATCTTAGAATTATCGTCGTTTCGGGAGTTAACTTACTCATTTTCTTTTATATGTTTTGTTACATAAGCCATGGTTGTTGTATCTTATTCATATCCAGAATGATATCTAGTACTTAAACATCATTTTTAAATCATCAAATGATAATTATACTTGAATGGATACGATGGAGAATGAATCTCATCGCGTTCGTGGAGACGGTAGTCCGTACGTACGCACGAGCGAAAATATCATTCTTTTGATATTAAAATAATATATAAATGGATGGTATATCATATATACAGAATCATTAACATGTTATATTTATTATTTACATGAGTTACACATCATTATTATACCAATCCAAATAATATTATATTGAATAACAATTACACCACGACGTGGAGACGGTAGTCCGTACGTACGCACGTATGGTGACATGTTATTCAAAGGGTGGATAGAATACTGAATATGGTTGTTCCATATTTATAATAACATCACAGTATATGTGAGATACTGGAGTTATTATTTTAGAATGGTAAGAACAAAGGAAGAAGAAGTGGAAGAAGAAATGAACTTGGAGAAGGGTGGTGAAATCATTACCTCTTCTTCGGGTTCTTCCTTTTGATTTGATCAAAAGGCCTCCATAGGTTGGCTTTCTGATCAAACTAAGGACTCTAGGTTGTGGTGAGGGATGTTGGGAGAGTATTTGGGCAGAGTTTGGCCGAACAAAAAGGCTTTGAAGGTGTGAAGAAATGAGAAGGAGGAGTTCCCTTTTATAAGAGGGGTGAGGGGCACCTTTGGAAAAGCTAGAAATATTAATTTATAATAAATTCATATTCGGTTTCTAATGGCTCCAAAGCTTATTATTCAAAGTTTAAGGTGGGGATAGGTAGCAAACCACTCAACCAATAGAATTTATATAGGTTTGGGTACTTATATTAACCTTATCTTTAAGTATTAACTCTAAGTTAATTAGTTTCACTTTTACAATGTCTCTTTGTATTTTTATATAATATGGTTAATAAACTTACTATATACATCCAAGAGACCCCCAAGTGGTACATTAATGATGAACCTATAATGATATAAGTCTCTTGGACGAACCTTAGATTTTTAGGAATTTAATATCAATTAATAATATAATATTTTTTTTAAGAACTATTTTATGTCAATTTTGACACTATTCAATAGTTGATTTTTGTGAAACTCATAACAGATTTATTACTTCGAAAAAAGTCAATTAAATCAATCCTAATATATCATATTATCCTAGAAAATTAGTTAAATTCATTAAAAGTTTCATATTATATTTATTTGGGTATTTATAATATCAATTATTTTAATTTTTGCACTATTATAGTAATTACTGCATCATCATTGTGTCATAAATAAAATAAATTATTTAATGTCTAAAAATTATAAATAAAATATCATTATGTAGGAAATATTTTTATCTTTCTAATGAATATTTATAATCTAAAATCCAACATATATAACCCTATGTAACAATTATTTTTCTAAAGGATATATGCTTGTGTCATTTTTGTATTCATTTTAACTTAATTAAAAATAAAGTGTCATTATCACATACAAGTGGATCCATGGGGTACCAAAATAGACCCAAAGATTCCCATGGTAGACCATGTATCAACCAATAGGGTTAAGACACGTTTTAGGGTAATTTAGTATTATTATAATATTATTTTTTAACCCTTATTTACCGGATTACCCTTAACCATGGTAAATAAAATATTTACCGCAGTAATTATTCAAAATGTCTAAAAATAAAAGATACCTATTTACACAATTTGAAAATCCTGATTCCAAATATGGAATCCATTTTCCTAAATTCAAAACACATAAGTGGCAGAAATTAATTTAAAATTAATTACCGCTGTCAAAACAAAAAGCGTGTTTTTAAGAGATAATAACTATCAAAAGATTGACACTCGTTTATGTTCAGTTTAATTGTAAAATTATGTCCAATGACCAAAATTATATTAAATGGTAAAAAAATATTCTAAATATACTTTAAAACCACTCAAATTCATAATTTATCACTATTAATTATTTTGATTCAAAAAGTTGTTTTTAATTAAAACTTAGTAATTTTCACTATTCATCAAAATATGAAAGTTATCCGAAATGTACCAAAATTTCACCTTAGGCTAAATTTGATATTCCGAATCCAAAAATGAAGTCCATTTTCAAATATAAAATATATATAATTTCAAAAAGTAGGTATTACTATTCATAACGGCTTGTTTGATTAGTTATGGTGTGTTAGAACTCGGTGTTGCGTACAACACACGCTATCACATTATTCAAAGAGAAGCGTACCGTAGAAGCTTGGGGTGTTACATTCTCCCCTCCTTCAAATAATTGCGTCCTTGCAATTTCTAGGGTATTACTGCATAAAAAGACTCGGGTGGTTCTTCATCATAAGTTCCTCGGGTTCCCACGTTGCCTCTTCCATCTTATGGTTTCTCCACAAAACTTTTACCAGACGCGTCGTCCGGTTTCTCAGCACTTGTTCTCTCGTATCAAGAATCTTGATGGGCTCTTCGCAATAAGACAGATCGGGTTCCAGTTCTAATTGCTCATAGGTGAGTACATGCGTCGGATCAGGCATGTATTTCCTCAATAGAGATACGTGGAACACATCGTGAACTTTGGAGAGACTTGGCGGCATTGCCAATCGGTAAGCTACAACCCCAATTCGTTCTAGAATTTCGAAAGGTCTGATGTACCTGGGACTCAATTTACCTTTTTACCAAAACGTATGACTCCCTTCCACGAAGATACCTTCAGAAAAACATGATCACCGACTTGAAATTCCAAATCCTTCCTTCGATTATCGGCATAGCTCTTCTGCCTACTTTGGGCTGCTTTGATGTGATTTTGGATTACTTTCACCTTTTCCACCGTTTCCTCCACCAGTTATGGGCCTACAAGTTTTCTTTCACCAACGTCATCCCAACAGGTTGGTGTACGACATCTCTTTCCGTATAACGCTTCATATGGTGCCATCTGAATACTCGAATGGACGCTATTGTTATAGGAAAATTCTACCAAAGGTAAATATTGATCCCACATACCCTGAATGTCAAGTGAGAAAGATCTCAACATGTCTTCTAAGGTTTGAATAGTCCGTTCTGATTGTCCGTCTATCTGAGGGTGGTAAGAAGTTCTCAAATGAAGTTCAGTATCCAGGGATTTCTGAAGACTTTTCAGAATCTTGAAGTAAAACGGGGATCACGATCAGAAACAATCGATAGGGGTACTCCATGAAGTCTCACAACTTCATTAATATATAGTCTTGCTAGACGTTCCAGGGGTAGATCTTCTCTTATAGCAGGAAAATGTGCTGTCATGGTAAGACTATCAACAATAACCCATATTGCATCGTTCCTTCTAGGAGTCTTTGGTAGCCCCATGACAAAGTCCATCGTAACATTGTCCCATTTCCACTCCGGTATGGGAAGAGGTTGCATGACTCCTCCAGGCCGTTGCCTTCCATCTTTCACTTGTTCACAAACCATACATCTTGACACAAAATCAGCAATCTCCCTCTTCATGTTGTCCCACCAAAAATGTTCCTTCAAATCTCTATACATTTTGGTGCTCCCAGGGTGTATAGAGAAATTGGAACTATGAGCATCATCCAGCAATTCCCTTTTTAGATCAGGTATATTGGGAACACAAAGTCTCTTCCTGAATTTCAAAATTCCATCTTCATACACAAAGTCTCTCAATCTCCCATCATTCACAGCTTTAATCTTCTTTTGGAATTCTTCATCATCGGTCTGAGAACTCTTAATCCTTTCTAGTAAAGATGGTTTGGCAACCATTTGAAAAAGCATTGATGTTTCACCTTCCCTGGTTATTCCAATGTCCATCTTCACTAGATCCATGAAAATTGGATCCCTTTCAATTCTCATATTGTTCAAAACTCCATGGTCTTTTCTACTCAAAGCATCTTCCACCTTGTTTGCCTTCCCTGGGTGGTAGTGTATCGTACAATCATAATCCTTGAGTAATTCAAGCCATCTCCTTTGTCTCATGTTGAGTTCTTTTTGTGAGAAAATATACTTCAAACTCTTGTGATCAGTATAAATCTCACATTTTTAACCAGAGAGGTAGTGCCTCCATATCTTCAAAGCAAAGATCACTGCTGCTAACTCGAGATCATGAGTAGGATAGTTTTGTTCATGAATTTTCAACTGTCGTGATGCATAGGCAATAACTCCATCATTCTGCATAAGGACACAGCCAAGTCCTTTCTTCGATGCATCACTATAAATAACGAACCCATCATTCCCCGATGGTAGAGTCAATATAGGAGCATTGACTAATCTTCTCTTCAGTTCTTCGAAACATTCTTCACACTCTTTTGTCCAAACAAACTTTAACCCCTTTACGTGTGAGCTTCGTTAATGGGTTAGCCAATCGGGCAAAATTCTGGACGAAACGTCGATAATAACCTGCCAAACCAATAAAACTACGTACCTCAGTTATACTCGTAGGTGCTGGCCATTCTTGGATTGCCTTGGTCTTAGAAGGATCAACAGAGATTCCATCTTTAGAGACAATATGGCCAAGAAAAGAAATCTCCTGAAGCCAGGATTCACACTTGCTAAACTTCCCATATAATTCATGCCTCCTCAGAGTCTTCAAAATAATGCGCAAGTGATTTTCATGATCTTCGTAGGTTTTGGAGTATACCGAGATATCATCAATAAATACCACCACAAATTCATCGAGATACTCCTTTAAAACTCTATTCATTATATCCATGAATACAGAGGGTGCATTAGTCAATCCAAACGGCATTACAGTAAACTCGTAATGCCCGTACCTGGTTCGAAATGCTGTTTTCGGAATGTCTTCCTTCTTCACACAAAACTGATGGTATCCAGATCGAAGGTCAATCTTTGAAAAGTATTGAGCTCCATGAAGTTGGTCAAATAAATCATCAATACGAGGTAGGGGATACTTGTTCTTTATCGTTATAGTATTGATCTCCCTGTAGTCGATACATAACCTCATAGATCCATCATTCTTTTTAACAAAAAGAACAGGGGCTCCCCATGGAGAAACACTAGGGCGAATAAATCCCTTATTACTCAATTCCTCTAGTTGTTTCTTTAGTTCGACTAACTCTACAGTGGCCATTCTATAAGGGGTCTTCGATATAGGCCTTGATCCAGGAATCAAATCAATAGAAAACTCAACTTCTCGTTCTGGAGGATGTCCAGGTAAATCTTCCGGAAATACATCTACAAATTCTTTCACAACAGGTACATCCTCTATTTGAACATTCCTTTCCTCACCGGCAGTTATTTCATTCTCTTCCTCCCCAATAATTGAATTAAGTTGAGCTACTGGGGGTGGATCTAAATAAGAATTAGGTGGTGACGATTCTGCTCTAAAAATAAGGTTCTCCTTATCATTATCATCAAGAATCGTAACCTCTTTCTTCTTACAATAAATCTTCGCATCATAGTCCGAAAGCCAGTCCATACCGAGGATTATATCAAACTAAATCATAGGTATGACGATGAAATCAGCAGATAAAGAAAATTTATGTGCTCTAATGGGGACTGATTCACAAAACTTTGTTGCAACGATACTTCCCTTAGGAGTTTTAACTGACAACTCCATTATTAAATCAAATTGGAAATATCTAATTTTCTTAGCAAACTGGGAAGATATGAAACAATGCGATGATCCAGAATCAAATAATGCATTTGCTAAACTTGAGGAAACCATTAAATTACCTTCCACCACGTCTTTCGGAGCTTCTACCTTAGCAGTAGTGATAGCATAAGCCTGGCCTTGATCCCTTGGCCTTTTCTGAGGTAAGTTCTCCTGACGCTTAGGACATTCATTTGCATAATGCCCCATCTCCCTGCAATTGTAGCACTGAACGTTGGTAGCTTCCTTCTTCCCCTTGCAATCATGAGCTTGGTGGCCTTTTTCACCACACTTGTAACATAATCCCATTCCCTTCAAGCAAGTACCTGGATGTTTCTTCCCGCATTTACCACAAGATGGATATTCAACCTTTCCCTTCTTCCCCTTATTTCCATTCCCAGATTGATCAGCAGGTCTCTTCTTCTCTTGATTTGCTTTAAAGTCATAAGACTTAGAGAATTCCTTTTAGGTCTTGATAGCACATGAGACAATGTCTTCGTACGAGGAAAAGGATTGTGAGACTAACGCTCGACGGAGAAATGGGTTTAACCCATCAAAGAAACGATCAATATTAATTATCGGGTTACGAATATAATCACCAGCGTACCTCGCTAACCTTGTAAAGTTAGCCTCATACTTTGTGACATTCTCATCCTCCTTTTGTCTCAGACTCAGAAATTGCCTTTCCATATCTGCTCGATGGTCGCGAGGGAAGTATTTTTCTAAAAACAGATCTTTGAACTCCCTCCATTCCATATTTGATACTTCATCATCTTCCTTCGTATTTTGAATCAATGACCACCATTGATCAGCATCTCCAGTGAGGCGGTAAACTGCCATGATAACTTTTTCCCTTTAACTGCTCCCCAAAGCCTGAAATATTTTCTCTAGGGAAAATATCCATTGCTCAGCTACTAAGGGATTTGTATTCCCATTGAACGTTGGTGGTTGTTGCCTCAGGAATCAATCTAACATTGATCCTCCACGCTGCGGGTCAGGGTGCTCCATACGGGTATGGTTATTATTCATAACCTGAGTAAGTTGTCCCAGTATGGTGATTAGCTGATCAGCACCAGTTGCATCACCAGCCCCACTATAATTATCTTGAGCTGGAGGGAAATCCCTACATGGAGTGTGTGCATTGATACGGTTTCCATTTCTTCCACTAGGTGCCATTTCTAAACAATGGCATAAACTAGATCAGTTTATGAATCAAAATACATAATCCCATACTTATAAAACACTTAACATAAATTGAACTATTTATGGATATAATCCATAATCATAAGAATTTTTTCTTTGAGGAAGTATATACTCATAATCCCTTCAAAATGATTTGTAAAGAAAATGAGAGTTATCCTAAGCATATCCCCCGGTAGTGTCGTAACCAAGAGTGCAGCAAGGCCCGTTGTCGTGCACCAGTTCCCGTTCGAGTCTAGCTCAAAGCGGTGTTTTCGGGTTTTACCCCTAGGTACATCTGTGCCAGAGCCGCCTCTACCTGCTCGTATCCAGACATGGATGTATTGCTCGGAAAACTCACAAAATCTCTACAATACCAAAATTCTAGGAAGTTCTTCTATACTAATCCTCAAAGTTCATCTTAGGTCTACGTGCTCTAATCAGAGTTTATCTAAATCTAGCTTCCAAGGTTTGTAATAAACCTTCTCTGATACCAACTGTAACGCCCCGACCCTAGTTACCCAGAGTCAGTGCATTATTACATAACATTGGAATGATCACAAGAAAGATCAAATCTCGAAAGACCGATTGGTTTAGTGGCCTTGGATACACTAGATATATTCATAAGTTTTACATTACATCATAAAATGAAAAACTACTACAACAACATAATGTTTCCACAATCCACACTATTAACCCCTCATAAAATCCCTGCAGGTCATTCATAACTTACTTTTCACATCCTGGGAAAAATAAAACATAGAAAAGGGGTGAGCTCAAATTCCCAGTAAGGATAACAATATAGCAGAAACTTTCATAAATAAGAATAAACATTTAAGGCAATGTATAACTAAAACAAAATCCTTTTAAATATGAACTTTCAACATGGTATGGCATAAATAAAATGAAATAATTCCATTTACTTATTCACATGGATATTCTACTAATCGAATAATCACATGCAAAATTCAATAACCACTTTCATAATGTTGGAATGCATGATGCCAGACTATCATAACCACATAGCCAAGGCCTCGTGCCAAGACTACAAATAAGATTTTGTCAAGGCCTTGTGCCAAGACACTAGTTTGTCTCATGAGACCTACCGATGCATCGAGGAGCTATAGCGGGCTCCACCCGTCACATATTAAGTCCAATTCATTCCCATATGAAAAGGTATAAACATAACATAAACATTCATATTAAAACTAGCATATGAAATGTCAATACTTTCACCATAAACTATGAATGGTATAAAAATAGCACATCCACAGTCAAACATATCACAAAACCTTCAATACAATATAGAAGTTTTGTATCATAATAAATCAACTTCAAATAATCTTAAAATCCATCAAAGGATGTTGACATAGATGAAATCAAAATTCTTTTTAAAGAAATATCTCCTTTTATTTTGAAATAATTTAAGATCCATATAAAATAAAACATTTTCTTTGAAAATATTCTTATAATCTTATAAGGGAAGCTTTGAAGATTTTATAACTGCGGAAATTAGCCGCACCCGCCGTATAAGTTAAAAAAAACATTCTTACCTTAATTCTGTCGAAATGGTTAAAAAGGACCTTGTTTTGAAAACGACCGAAAGATTCCTTTATAAACCACTTATAAAAGTCAAAAAGGGTATAAATGACTTTAACTCATATTATAGTAAATAGTAAAAATGTTTTGAAATGCATTTTTAAGAAACATGGATGTGGATGATAAAGAGATCCCAGTAGATTATTACGTATAAACAACCTTGGATAATGAAGAGGTTGTAAAGTAAACCCTTACCTTGTACTTTTCCTTGGTTGGGGTAGGTTAACCTCCTGTATAATGGTGAAATAGTTGTTATTAAATTATACAAGAATCATATATAATAATATGATATCATATATGATCTTTTAACATTGATTTGTTAATAATATCTTAGAATTATCGTCGTTTCGGGAGTTAACTTACTCATTTTCTTTTATATGTTTTGTTACATAAGCCATGGTTGTTGTATCTTATTCAAATCCAGAATGATATCTAGTACTTAAACATCATTTTTAAATCATCAAATGATAATTATACTTGAATGGATACGATGGAGAATGAATCTCATCGCGTTCGTGGAGACGGTAGTCCGTACGTACGCACGAGCGACAATATCATTCTTTTGATATTAAAAT
The DNA here is from genome assembly GCA_963277665.1 of Viscum album. Classification (NCBI taxonomy): domain Eukaryota; kingdom Viridiplantae; phylum Streptophyta; class Magnoliopsida; order Santalales; family Viscaceae; genus Viscum; species Viscum album. The sequence continues at coordinate 767,608,597 of OY728150.1, forward strand.
AATATATAAATGGATGGTATATCATATATACAGAATCATTAACATGTTATATTTATTATTTACATGAGTTACACATCATTATTATACCCATCCAATTAATATTATATTGAATAACAATTACACCACGACGTGGAGACGGTAGTCCGTACGTACGCACGTTTGGTGACATGTTATTCAAAGGGTGGATAGAATACTGAATATGGTTGTGCCATATTTATAATAACATCACAGTATATGTGAGATACTGGAGTTATTATTTTAGAATGGTAATAACAAAGGAAGAAGAAGTGGAAGAAGAAATGAACTTGGAGAAGGGTGGTGAAATCATTACCTCTTCTTCGGGTTCTTCCTTTTGATTTGATCAAAAGGGCTCCTTAGGTTGGCTTTATGATCAAACTAAGGCCTCTAGGTTGTGGTGAGGTATGTTGGGAGAGTATTTGGGCAGAGTTTGGCCGAACAAAAAGGCTTTGAAGGTGTGACAAAATGAGAAGGAGGAGTGCCCTTTTATAAGAGGGGTGAGGGGCACCTTTGGAAAAGCTAGAAATATTAATTTATAATAAATTCATATTCGGTTTCTAATGGCTCCAAAGCTTATTATTAAAATTTTAAGGTGGGGATAGGTCGAAAAACACTCAACCAATAGAATTTAGATAGGTTTGGGTACTTATATTAACCTTATCTTTAAGTATTAACTCTAAGTTAATTAGTTTCACTTTTACAATGTCTCTTTGTATTTTTATATAATATAGTTAATAAACTTACTATATACATCCAAGAGACCCCCAAGTGGTACATTAATGATGAACCTATAATTATATAAGTCTCTTGGACGAACCTTAGATTTTTAGGAATTTAATATCAATTAATAATATAATATTTGTTTTAAGAACTATTTTATGTCAATTTTGACACTATTCAATAGTTGATTTTTGTGAAACTCATAACAGATTGATTACTTCGAACAAAGTCAATTAAATAAATCCTAATATATCATATTATCCTAGAAAATTAGTTTAATTCATTAAAAGTTTCATATTATATTTATTTGGGTATTTATAATATCAATTATTTTAATTTTTCACTATTATAGTAATTACTGCATCATTATTGTGTCATAAATAAAATAAATTATTTAATGTATAAAAATTATAAATAAAATATCATTATGTAGGAAATATGTTTAGATTTCTAATGAATATTTATAATCTAAAATCCAACATATATAACCCTATGTAACAATTGTTTTTCTAAAGGATATATGCTTGTGTCATTTTTGCATTCATTTTAACTTAATTAAAAATAAAGTGTCATTATCACTTACAAGTGGATCCATGGGGTACCAAAATAGACCCAAAGATTCCCATGTTCGACCATGTATCAACCAATAGGGTTAAGACACGTTTTAGGGTAATTTAGTATTATTATAATATTATTTTTAAACCCTTATTTACCGGATTTACCCTTAACCATGGTAAATAAAATATTTACCGCAGTAATTATTCAAAATGTCTAAAAATAAAAGTTACCTATTTACACAATTTGAACATCCTGATTCCAAATATGGAATCCATTTTCCTAAATTCAAAACACAGAAGTGGCAGAAATTAATTTAAAATTAATTCCCGCTGTCAAAACAAAAAGCGTGTTTTTAAGAGATAATAACTATCAAAAGATTGACACTCGTTTATGTTCGGTTTAATTGTAAAATTATGTCCAATGACCAAAATTATATTAAATGGTAAAAATATATTCTAAATATAATTTAAAACCACTCAAAATCATAATTTATCACTATTAATTATTTTGATTAAAAAAGTTGTTTTTAATTAAAACTTAGTAATTTTCACTATTCATCAAAATATGAAAGTTATCCGAAATGTACCAAAATTTCACCTTAGGCTAAATTCGATATTCCGAATCCAAAAATGAAGTCCATTTTCAAATATAAAATATATATAATTTCAAAAAGTAGGTATTACTATTCATAACGGCTAGTTTGATTAGTTATGGTGTGTTAGAACTCGGTGTTGCGTACAACACACGCTATCACATTATTCAAAGAGAAGCGTACCGTAGAAGCTTGGGGTGTTACAAAATAACCCATGTCGGGGTCATGTGAGATAAAAATAGGAGATGATGTCATAATTCCTTTAATTTCATCTAATAATGTATAAAACATTTCATCCCATATGAATTTCCCTGGTTTGATGGTAAGAGCAGTCAATAGTGATTCCATCTTATAGAAATCGTTAACAAGACATCAGTTGTATCAAGAAAGACAATGTATGCTCCTTATCTCAAAGTTTTTTGGGTTCCTTCAATAATAAGATATCATTCACAATCACTGGATAATTAATAATCCATGTGTGGACAAACATTTCCCAAATAACATTATTTCTAAAATTTAGAAACTAAATTTTGAATTATTTTAATAAAAATGGTGTCTTTATAGAGTTATCAAAACCCAACTCAGATGGCCTTCCAGCTCATGATCATATTTCTATTAGACCATAAAATCATCCATGAATAATACCCAAAAAAATTTAGGAATTGGTGGAATATCTGATTCTTGAAATCCATAAACACCACATGACAATCAGTCAAGCCAAAATCCATCAAAAGATATTAATAATGACTACACATTTTATTGAAGTCCATCTTCGGTATATCAAACTCCCAAACTCTGAGTTTATGATAACCTTACTAAAGATAAATCATTGAAAATCACTTTTACACCTATTACTAATCAAATAATTCATCAAAATGGGGAAAAGAATATTTTTTCTTAATAGTTACTGGGTTCAACTTATAAATTTCTACACATTACCAAAGTGAACCATCTTCTTTATACGAATGTTGAATAGGGGATACCCAAGAAGAAACACTATGTTGAACAAAATATATTTACAATAGGTCATCCATTTGAATATTGAGATGTTCCAGCTCTGATATTTCCATATGATAATAATGTATCAATAACAACTGTGTACCTAGATTTTGGTCAATCATAAACTCTTCCTCTCTCTCTTGAAAGAGACTATAGTATTTATATGGGGAAATGTCAAAAAAATACCTATCAACTACAAGAATATCAAAAATGTAAGAAACATCATTCATATCAATCAAAATATCATAAGAAAATCTTGAAATATGTTTGAGAAGGTACCACATGAACAAATCCAAAGTCCCACTCCCCTTATAGCAAATAAACATATCCCATAGGAAAAAAGAAACAGAACAAACCAATGATAAGAAGAAACCTAATATTGATGTGAGATAATCAAATATATACCAATAATGATGAAAAATATATCCATAATAAGAATATTAAAATCCCAAACAAAATATGTATCATATATCATTAAGTAACAAGAAGTACACTAAATCCCCTTCACTCTCCTATTTCCATTATAATTATATAACTCCATTAAAAAGATGTATGTTCTGTTGGATGTTCAAACATATCAAAGAAATTTGTAGATATATTTGAGTGTTAGGTACAAGTACCAAATAATGAAATCACCAATGAATATTAAATAAGGATATTACCTCTCACTTTTGTTGTACCAGCATCGACTTGTCCAAGAAACACATATACAACATCAATGTGATTCTGTCTTGAGGATTATGGATAGACACCTATAATATTTTATTCTTTGGAGTATACTAAATTATACTTTTAAATATGATTAATGATAACCATAATGAGGTGTAGTCATAGACTGACAGATGTGATGTAAAAGACCAATGTGTCAAAATATGTTGCATTTATTAACGAGAATTTGACCTGAATTTTTGGTGTTTCAGACCACTCCACACTCAAAGATATTTAATGGAACAATATTAGCTATAACTGAAGCTATAAAGGAGGATCGCTGTTGAGACACACGTCCACCACTCCTATGATGATCCTACCACTCCCTCATCATCCCATTCAGGCCACTAAAGCTGCCACATGATGAGAGAGAATAGGCGGAAAATCCACCTTTGACTGAATTATTCATCTATGATATCATATCTCTATCTACAGTATCTATATAGGTATAAATATTTAACAAAAACACATGTGTTCTAATATACAATCACAAACCCTATAGGTACTTCCAAGACTTTAACGAGTCCTTCATCACCACGTCTGGTGAAAAATAGACAAGCCTGGCAAAATGAATAGCATATATTGACATTAAAAGATATCTATGCTATATATAAAATATGTAACAATAGTTAACCAACAACAGCGACTCTAGATAATAATTCTAGAAAAATAAGGTTTTTAACCCCTTCCAACTTAGGTCCACATGTTTGTCTTCCTAGACCCTGGTTTCACACCATCTCTTACCAAAACCCTCAAGCCAGAAAGCTTCACACCTCACCTTAAAATTCACATTTCCATCATGAATTCATATCTTTAGTTGATCTATCCAGTAATTTTCCACCTCTTGATGTTAATTGTTTCCTTTAATGGATGGTGGATTCTCAAGAAATAATTTTAGCGACTACTCTCTCTATCATCTATTTCCTAATTGTAACACAACAGTTTCTTTCTAAAGTCATGGAACATTCTATTGAACAAGAAGAACTGGACAAATGATAGACATGATGATATTATTATCCTTTTAATGGTTTCCATACAGAGAATCATCTAAACCTTCCTAATAAAATCTTGGTAGATGATTTAGAGGCATACTGATGCACAAAAAAATAGATGGAAGGATCAATAAATAGTGTAAATTTCAGTTTCATCCAAAAATACCATAAATAGAAATTGAAATTCAAAACAAAATATATTATTAGAGAAACATATCCCAAAATACCATGGACATGTGAGTTACTTCATGATTAGAGCTATCCTGGCACTTATTGCAACATACCTCTCAAGTCCCAATAATAATATCTTTAGTTCATGTAGGTTCTACAATAAATATGATGGGTAAAACATGTCTCTGATACATGTTTGTAAATAATTGACTTAGGTACCCAAAAACTAGAACCTAAATGAATAATTCATACCATATGGTCTTTCCCAATCACATTGTAATGGTGAAATGCACTCAGGAATTGAACACCAAACTAATGGGAAAGATTTCATCATACATTTACAAAACACAGGTCATATATTCACATGGAATATAAAATGCCTATAGAAGAATAATAAATATATTTCATGTCCATAATAAGTTAGGGGAAACAAAACAACTATAAATGTAGCTAAACACAAATGGGAATGTCCAATGGTAATGTACCAGAACCAAAAAACTACTCCATGTGATATTATGGATGATCTCCGACTATCTCACCACCAGATACCCAACCCATATGTCATATAACCACACTGCCTCATTGTGGCGCATTTTCTTTCAATATAATGGAGGATATTCAATGGTATACACACCCCTAATGTGGTGTGAAGGGTGTTAGCTAGCATGCACAATAGGATCCCACCTACAAGTTAATAAAAAGTCATTGTGTAAAAATTCATGTATTCTCATTTTAATTAAAACAAGGCATGGTAAGAAGAAAATAATTTTTATAGATATCATGAGAAACATTTTTCTTCTATATAAAACCAAAAATTATATATCAATTTCAAATCATGTTTTCCATATAATTTGACCATAATTATAAACAAATATATCACATATTAAACAAAAAATCCATGCTAATTCAAAAGGAACTAGGGGTATCAACAATAAATATCATTTTACATAAAACATGAAGACTACTCATTACATAATGAATCATGATCACAATCTAGTACGTAGAAATAATTACTTTGAAGAAAATGAATACCCCATAAGAATCCCACCCACCCCCAACGATGTCATTATAAATCCCATAAAACTACATTTCTATGAAAGAGTTGAAATATCGATGAGAAAATCACCGAATGACCCAAAATCAAACAGATGATGGATTCAAAATAATCCATTTAACTATGTTCCCTAGCTAACCCATATCCTCAATTTTTCACAATTCATTTAAATGAGTTAAAAAAAATTTCACAAATCCATTTCAATTCCTTGAAATTACTATTTTTTTCTTTCAATTTAACGAGAACTAGGAAAACATGAAATTTTAAAAACTATTTTTAATACACAAAAAATCATGAAACATGTATAAATTAATTTGTAATGAAATAAAAACAGGTTCATCAACAATTGATATATATAGATCAACCTAATTCAACACTTAGATTGCACATACCTGTTATGGGATCCACCAAAATCAAAATCATAATGATGAAAACGAAGGCCCTAGAATCCAATCCACACATCTCAAAATCATTCCAACAGAAAAAGTGGTCCATAGAAGAACAGGAAACACCAAATAACAGATGAAATAATGCCCAACACAATAGGGAAAATAATGGTACAACCTATTGAATGAGATCACAAAATGTATCTTGAAGAAGAGGAAACAATTTAATTCAATGAATCTAATAATGAAAACCATTGGTGAAAGTACAATAAATTTAATCAATGATGTGGAATGGTCTCTTACCTAGAGAGACACACCACAAATAATGTGAAGATCAATTGTTTAATAGATTTATCATTATGGAGTAGAGTCCCCTAAAATCTCTTTAGAATTTTCTTTGTCATGCTTAAAAGAGTTTGGAGAATGAACAAAAACAAAATCAGTTTTACACCTATTATAAAAACAATACATAGACTGTTACACAATTTGTAACCACCAAAGTCCCACAAATGACATAAACCCTATTGCTTCAGATTAAAATTCCATAATATTATTAACTCAAGACTTGTAAAGGATCATTTTGTTTTGAAAACATTCACAGTGTGATGAATTTCTTTACTTTCAACAATAAACATGTATATGTCGTGTAACCTAGTTACACTGTGTGGAATTATCATCCATCCTACTGAAAAACCGGATTAACAATAAGATTCCAACAAATCTATGACATAATAATTATTGGTATCATCCTAATTCATTATAATCCCTATAAATTCAATGAAATGGCTAAACCCATGATTTGTTTAAAGGCAAACTTGATAGATTGGTAACAAGATGTCAAACATTCGATAACTAATATGAATATTGTGTTTTAATCGTGGTATCGTAACCTTAGAATGCCTCCCTTAACTGAGGTATTCAAGTAACAATTTTTTATGTTTAATGTTCCAACTCATTTTTTGTTTGATTTTATTGTTAAAAAAAGGATTGCATTAATTCCATTTGAAATTGTTCAAAAGTTATCGAGACTATCCGTACAGTACTATATCATTAGCATTATACTAAAAAACATCCATTTTGGACCCATCTTCATTACCCATTACTACATACCCTACTTCTCATAAAACCACATTTGATAACCCTTTTGGATTGTCTTCAGTATAAGTTATTTACTGACTTCTCTATATTTCTAGTTTTTTTGGTAATCCATGTACATGCTTCCACTAATACACCAAAATTCACTCCTTACTCTACCTCCTCATCTAACAGAAGGGATATTAATGTTCATACTGACTTTTCATATTTTCTTAATTATGATTATTGTTATAATTTTTAATATGGAAATTTTTTTTAATACATATTTAAAATCATTTTAACATTAATGAAATACATTATTTGTCAACTTCTTTATAAATATAAAATTATAATAACTTGTTGATTCATAATCCATATTGTATATTATTTTATATTATTTTTTTATAATCTATAAAAGAGGATATTTTTAATATTATTTAATTCATTTAATATATTTTTCATGATTTATGATCCTAAAAAGTGGGATACTGTTGGAATAGTCTGAAACCACCTTATTTTAGTCGTAAAAATTCACATTTCTTATGTATTATTGAATTTAATATTTTATGATATTCATGTTATATTCCTGATGAAATCATGACAACATACCAAAAGAATAATTTCAATTGACTGTGAAGGTCAATTATTCATGTGGAATTCACTACATAATTAAATCCATGTGAAAACATGAACAATACTGTGACCATGCATTAAAATAGATAATATTTATAATTGTTCGACTTTCCATGCATTGATGATCAAGTTACCACTTGATGAATTCAACCTACTTCATGAATAAGTTGAACTCACATTGCATGTAAGAACGCATGAGCATATAAATGATTCAAATTACTGAAAGAATTAATGAAGTGACCAAACAAATAAATGAATCTATGATAAGAGAAAATCATACTACCACATGAATAAATGATGAGAATGTTAGAATATGTGAAGTGAAAATAATAATAAGAGAATTGATCAGACAAAGAATACACATTAAAATGCTATGTTTCCAAGGAATGTGATCGTGGAGTGAGATAACAAAAACTGTATGTGCAAGACGTTTTGAAATAATGTAATCATAATTATGTGTAAATCAACTAATTATGTTTTTCAGATATATGATTATCGATTGGCTATATAGATAACAATATTATCAATTTTTATATTTTACCTAAATAATATATTCATTTACATTAATGAATCATCAATGGGAAATTATATTCAATAATTTGGTTATGTAGAAGAAACATCAACCTAAAATTCTCTTCAAAGTGTTATATTAAAAATATCACTTTGCTATGATATCGAGTGTTTAATATATATTTAGTGTATTTATTGTTTCTATAAGTATGAGTACTAATTTATTAATATCATCTAATGGATAATTATATATTATTCCCTTTTTGTGATGTAGATCGAATCATATATTGTATACAGTGAATAAATAAGTGTAGTGTGCATACAGGAGAGATATTATAACATCTACTAAACAACCCCATGATACTCTATTTTTCTAATCTATATGTGAAAAAATATGTTTATTTTATTTAATGATATTTTTGAAGACATTTAATCCAATAATTTTAATAAGACTATGATTATTTAGACATCCATTATTCTCATATTTTAGTCTCTCTATTTTAGATTTCATTTTGATCTTTGTTTTCTTTTATCTTTATATTCATTATCATATGCACCTTTACTAAAGTTGAATTTCTTGTGTGCCACTGTCATATGTAAAAACCCAACCGAGATTGCGGTTGATTTTATATCCTTAATAATGTTTTTAGGAGTAGGTGATTTCCAAAAAAGATTGTACTATGTCTCATCTTGATACAGTTTGAATTTTTTTCACTATTTGAAATATATTCAAATAACTAATTATAAAAAAACCAGTTTTAGTTTCATAAATATTTAAAAAACAATATATTGATTGTTAGCATTAGTAATTATTTTTGATACAAAATTTATATATGTAAATTTGTTTCAAAAGATAAATGAGTAGATGAAAAAATGTTATAGTTGATCTTTGATCAATCTTTTAAGAAGATTTTACATAATATTAATTTATATACTTCTACTATTTCAGTATAATGGTGTATTTTTAGAAAATGGATGATTTTGTTAATTAATTTCAATAATAATTTTATTTATAATTTCAATTCACCTTCTCTCGTTTTAATTTTTCAAATATGAAAAAAATATGACCTTGTTAGATCCATATATCAAGGGTGGCCAAACCACTTATGTGGTCATATTTCTAATCTTATTATCCAATGGAACAAACTGGTTCTATGAGAGGGATATAATTTAGGATATAAGAAATTATGATCGATTATATTTAGAAAATGTCGTGTTCTTTGAGTATCGGAATGACCAATTCCGGATTCACATAATATAAAACTACATAATTATATCCATAGATCATTCAAACCACAAAAATCATCACATGTATTGTAGATTCATGTTGACTGGATCTATAAAATTATTATAGACATAAAATTAATAATTGATTATGTGGAAGAAACCATGGGAAATCATCCTTGATTTATAAACATGATTTAGGGTTGAAGGAAGAGTTTTATGAAATTAGGAAATGGATCAGAGGGAGAAATGTTATTCCTCCCCATGCATTCTCAATCCTGAAAAAAAATCATTGTCTTGTTGTTGGATTATTCCAATGTGTATAAGCTCAGTGGAAGAGTTCAGTTACCTCTAGAAACCATAACATATGGTTGATGTGTTTTAATAGGAACCCATTTTACATGTTTTCATCCAACTTTGCATTGGGTCTCAATAACTATATGGGGGGATTCATAGAGCCTTACTAGGAATGTTCCCATCCACCAACTAGATGAAACAACTACAAAATTTCCCATTCAATAAGTAACAATTGTCGCTTTCTATAATAGCTCCTCTAATACCCTAGCCACATAAGAAACACAATACATTTTTTATACTATATTTTACATAATTTGAATATGTTTCAAAAAAAATAATGTGATATAATACCTATATTAAAGTAAGTGTATTATAACCACAAAACAGTAAGAAATATTATCCCAACGTTCGACTGCCATGAATCATTGTTATGTAATTGTGAATAACTCTGGACATTGATCCAACATATCAAACACTCTCTCCCAGTTATCCTCCTCACCATTCTCATGATGCGCCAACATTCACATTCTTGGAGTTGGCCTTACTAAGAAATTCTTCTCTATATGGGAGACAATATAAATCAAATTCCCTATAAATGTTGTAATGGAATCACGCTCCATAGAATCAACATCTATCATGTGATGATGAATGGGGTGATGTTTCTGATTCCAAGACTCGTGGAACTCATCATGAATATAACTGAAGTGTTATTAAAGAATCCAATTTCTATACAACTTTTATGATTATCTACACTCTCCAAATTTTACTAAAAAATATTTGTTCTAGCATCCCCGAATTATTGATATGATATTTCCCAAACAAAGGAAACACACATATGAAAACCCATGAACTATTCTCAAATTCCATAGGTTATCTATAATGGTTCGAATAATATTTCATGATATATATTTTTATATACAACTTATTTTTACAATGTAAACTTCCTCATATGTCTCCCACTTGAGGCGTGTTCCAATAAGCACCGATCAACATGCCTCAAACAAACATAACATTGATCACCACCACATTACTTATGTACACTTGAGAGGATCCATTTGGATCAATTCCTAGATTTTGTAATTAAATATTCTCTCTATGATAGCCAGTTGAAACTCCCATGAAAAACCTATATTGAAAATGAATGGTTATAACATGTCCTCTATAGTATGAAAAATTCATTCATAACAACCATAAATTTATTAATGTTATGGTGTGGCTTGAAGAACCTAGATTCCCAGCTCTTTCAGAAGCCCTTAAAAAACTCTAATTAAAAATAGGGATATATATCACAATGATACTTCATATAAAACCGTAAATTTTTTATATCTCTTGATATTATAGATTACATATGTCATTGATGGTTGAGTTATCCTTGTTAGGATAGAAATGGGTCACCTTAAATAATCAACTGACTATGTCACACACTATATCATTTTTATGGCGTATTTTGTAATATAGTCATGAAGAACATGGTGATTTTTTCCAACATCCATTTTGAAATAGGAAATGAATGCAATAACACATCAAGCTACTTGTTCCTGGCATTACATTCATATTGTCAAATCATTTCAGTTTGAATCTTCTAATCTATTTCTTCATCTCTATAAAATTATATTTCTTATATAGATAAAGTTAAAAGAATCAACCCATTATTTATACCCAATAATGATGAACATCATTCCATTATTATTTCCCCACACATTCTCATAGTAACCCAAATATTACCATGTATATAATTATCCTCATCCCTATCAAGGAAATATCCTGATGTTATCTATAAAGTATATTGTTTTTTCCTTAATGATAAACACCATAGATTAGATAACCCACAGTTCTGGATTTTATCTACATGTCTGTAAAAAATATATGTCAATGTCTTAGATTATTTCTCCTAAGAATCATGAACATCAATATTCAATTTCACCTAGAGTTCCACTATCCACCAGTAATCTCATGATTCCCACCACACCTCTGTCTATGAATTCTTACTCATGGAATTATTAATGATGTTTCCCATTACATGAGTATATTCAAACTCTATTTCAAATGATTATACATGATTAAAAATATCATTTATATAAGGTTCATGACCTATTGCATGATGATTTACATAAGTTCATTCTAATCCATATAAAACATATACCGCCTAAGAAAAAGGTAATTTTAATATCATTTAATGGTTTTCACCACAAAAACTAAAATTCCATCATGGCTAGGTAAAATATTCTAATTTATTCTAAACTATATAGATACATATAAAACCACGTGATCCTACAAAATCATAACATCCTCAAGTTTAACACCCAATACATCATTTTACATGGTATTATCCTTAATAATCTCAGATTATGAGATTGTCAGTGATGAGGAAATCTATTTTTTAAATTCACTGAATGATTCCTTGAAAAAATAATTCCAAACAAACCTCACCACATACATGTATAGATTCGAGATTTTAATTTTTATATGGGATGAACCTTTGGTAAAAAAGTAGTGAAATCCTATAAACCCAACATCTCAAAATATGAATTTATTTCATGGATTTTTTCCAAGGATTCGAAGGCATTAGGCTTATCTAGATCAATTAACATTCTACCCTCATAGATAATGTTACCTAATTAGTGGAATTTATCACTATATAAAAGGATTCAATATATCATTATTTATAGTCGACGAACATTATGTATACATAGTATCTTTTCAATATGTCGGTAATGATTGTAATTATAGATGGATTACATTAATATATCATTTTATGAAAATGATAATGAACTAATCTAGATAGATATAAATCAACAAATTCATCAAAACCATTAACACCATTATTGAATTAGTATATTAAAAAACAATACCGTGAACAAATATAATCCTTAAATTCTAAAAAAATTATCTCAATATATTTAATATGTTCCCACAATAAACTAATGGTACCTTATACATAATTCAATCCGGGAAGAAATCTAATCACATATCAGTTGGTCAAAGGTATTTTCAATTCACAAAATGGGATATTGTTTCTTGGATATCATATAGTTCAATATATGGTAGTCTTCATATAATCATAAGATTCTATATTCTTTATTGATGAATATCATGGGGAAATTAAATGGATTTGTAAATGCTTCTATGAATCCCTTAACTTTTAGTTCATTCAAAAAACATAGTACTATTAGCTTCAGTGGTTATATCTTATTACATTGATAGACATATGTTCAGTTAAAATCACTTACATGATAGTGAACACACTAATTATCTTGCATCATTCACTAGAGAACACTTCAAGAAATTCATCCAAAAAGAGGACCACTAATGAAGGATATGTACTCGTCCTATATTTTTCAACATTTAGATAAGGTATTTCTACAATGTTCTTGAACTAATAAAATTTCACTGTAGTTTTTTTAAACTATTCTAAGGATAAATTTCTCTAGAATATATATCACTTCCCCTTAAAAGATATTGGTAGGAAACTATCATATAATAGATTTTTTTCTAACCTAGTAAAGTAATATTTCATATATACCATCAATTAAATAAAATGTATCGATTTCAAAACTAAATTACAACTAGAAAAAATGAAATCCACTAATCCTGAAAAAAAACTCATTATTACATCTGATATACTATAATTTCACCCATAAAAAAGTTTTTATGTCCATCACCACATTCTAATTCAATATAGTGAAATAGAAACTATTTACAAATACTGTTGATAAAATGAAATGTGATTCTCAAGTATCAAACAAAATTAATTCAAGGGTAGATGAATGAAGAACATAAACTATAATATTGGAAAGTAATGTGTCTATAATTATTGGAGTAGTCATTATACTATGTATATAACCAAACACACAACCCACGACCAAATATTACTCCCCTGTGATGATCCTTCACACTATTACTCTTGTTGTTGTTTCAGGATACAATGTGTCCTAACCTATCTTTTTAAAATTTTGGAATCCTATTTATTTAACTATAAAGGTACAAATTATTCCATTGAATACCCAGGATTCATCAACGATCCTCCTCCACCTATTAATTAGGATGTTATATTTGAGAAACTATTTAGGTGGCCCATCATAGCATAATTTTTATAATCTATTATAATGAAAGGATGTAAAAAATAACTTATACCTACCTTCCATGATAAAATTTCTTATCATGGCTATATTCATGGGATGAATTTCCACTCCCCAAGATACTTTCACTATCATGTATGTGAAATAAATTCTCAAAGGATATCTACGTGGATCATGAATATAATAAACATGATTTTCCCTATCATATTGCATTCCTTCCACATGGGGCATCCATTAAGTTCCTATCAATGATGATAACCTTTTTAATCTGTGGAAACATATTTTTTATCTACTATAAATTTACTAATCACTTGATTTCCTATTTTATCAAATCCTTGATGGGAATCACCTCGGGTATCCCCAATCCTACCAGTGATATAGAAAAACCTAGTTAGATGAAATAACATTTAGCATATTCTATATCATTTTTGGTTCCTTATATCTGGGGTATGAAATCATGATCACATTATTCCATTAAAATTTATTTATAAATTTTACATAGAAACACGTCGATTAATATTTTTTATGTTATCTCCTCATGATTTCTTTATTTAACTATGTTGTCCTTCCAATGTTGTGATCTCAATAATATCATATATAAAACAAGTCACCCACTACTCCAAAATTGACTTTGGGTTAATAAAGATAATATAGATGAACTAATTCTAGAATAAATTTTTTAAAAGGCCTCCATACCCAGTGTATGTGGGTGGTTTTTATTACTAGAAATCCCTTTTCAGATCATACATTGAAGGAAAAGTTTGTCTCATCATTTTCTACATGGATCAAATTAATCACAAAAAAAACTAACAAATTTCTCATCATCCATATGATTATTTAGATCCTTATAAATCCTTGAAAAATATTTCATGATGTGTGTTCCCATCAACAATATCCTCATTCTCAACCAAATTCTGCTGTAAAAGAATTTTTCTATAAATGAAAACACAAACCATAGATTATGAGATTGAGAATGTGATGAAAATCATGAACAAAGAGAAGATTCATAAATGTGTATAAAATTTCACTTAATTTATATTTTTAAAAAATTATGTAATCATATTTTATTGGAATAGTTTTATTCCAGTATATTATCCATTTCATGACATTTGAACTGAAATAATGAATTTCTAGAATGATAAATTTAAATCAACTCAAATTCCTAGGTGCCTACTATGATTCCCGCATACAAAACTTATGTTATAGAGAACCATGAAAAAAATGTAATTAAAATATAACATTAATGAACATGTATATCACTTAAGGTGAAATGAAATTTCAACTCTATTAATATATCCTAAATAACAATAGTCTCATCAGTTGAAATATTGGGTTTCCCTAAAGATAAGCCAGTTACTCTTTTTCACATGCACATAAATAATACATGAAACATCATATTCTAATATCTACAATACCCAAATTGAATGTCATCAGAAAGTGACCTATTAGATTCCACTTTTAACCTCCCTAGCCATATTCTCTATCATGTGACCAAGATGGTTCATTAAGTTACCACATAGATTCCTCTATGAATGCAAGAGGTTATCAAATTATATCTAGGGTCTTCAGAACATAGTGAGGATAATATGGCCACTATTATAGAGCAAAAAATATATCTAAATAAATAAAAAATGTCAATTTCTACAAAACTTGCTGATAAAAATTCAAATTTTAAATCCATACAAATATATTCAATCCATGAAATGGTAATCAAATAACAAACTAAAATGTCAATCAATCAATCAATAAAGAAAATTATACTAAATATAAAGTCCTCAAATTAAAATCACAAACCCCATTCTAAGTCTCATATCTTATCAAAAAAAGTCACATATTTATGCCTCTGTCCCATGAAAAAATATAACAATCAAGAACATGCAACCTTAACTTTTTTTATATTTTTATCAATGAATTATTTTAGGGTACCAAATGGTGGACCGAACATTCAATTAGAAAAAATCAATAGTCAACATCCAATGATGATGAAAAATAATCTACTCTAATTAATATTTCATTAAAATTTATTCAATAAACACAAATTAAATTATAAATTTAATTAAAAAATAAAAATAAACCCATCATCCCTTGAGATCGATGTTTACATTTAGCTTCATCTTTAACATCTATGGATTGATTATAGATGAATCTATAAAAATAATAATAATTTACAAAAATATTACAATTGCAAGGACAAATCACAAATTATGATCATTTTCGAAATAATGAGGATTCCATTTCCAATGGTGAATAACATATATCAAGTATCAATAGACTATGTTCAAATCCATGTGTGAGGCCAGATTTTAATTTTTATGTATCAAAATAATGAATGATCCAATTCATAAAAATTTACAAACATTAAAAAAAATTACAAAAAGGTTAATTCATTCCAGTTATAACTTATAATAACATTAATTTTACTATTACATTTTCTAAACACATTATAGGTTACCAACATATAGGTCAATTATTACAAATTTTGAATAACATGTTTCATTTCAAAATACCAATTCATAAAAAAAAATTGTCCATTCAAATTCACATAGAAAATAAGCCAAATTAATCTTTTAATTATCATTATTTCATTATTACAACATTTATTTTTGTTATTTCCCAACATAATACTAATTATCCAATTACATGAGAAGGGATCCACATAATTAATCAGATTATATTGTTAATAAATTAAATATCCAAATATCTCAATCTATGATATAGGATTCTAGGATAATATGTTTTATGATCCATTCCAGCATATAGTTTGGTAACTCTTATTAGGTGTCTAAAACTCCTGATATAATTTGAATACTAGGACAAAAGTATCTGTTGGAGGTCTAGGAATGAGGATTTAAGAAATTATATATGATTCCAATTAATAGATGTCAAACAAATGATCTTCTGGTAAACTTTTTGAAGAATAAAATTCTAAAAACCCAAACCAAAACATATAGAGTATAGTTTTACCACCTACATTAAATTAGAAAAGATTATATTAAAATATTGAGGGTCATGATCAATGCAGAAACCCGTAATTACTGATTCATGTTTTTTTGGCTCGAACTAGATTTCGAGAAACTATGAGAAACCACTGTTGATGAAGAGAAAGAAGTAGGAAACCATTTTATATTTATAAACATTAATAAGTGTCTAAGGAGGATTTAAAAGTAGTGAAAATATGGTATCTAAAGATTAAATACAATTCATTCCCTAGCAATCTGGCCCCAAAATAGGGCCACTTTCTAGTAACTAGCATCTGCTGGCAAGACGCTAGCTTCCACCAAATTCACATTAGTTCCACATATAGCAATGACATATCTAGGAATTCCAAAAACCATCATGTATGTTTTCTATTGGTAAAAATTTATTATCTTTCTCCATGTCGGAAGATGGGTCTCACTAGATATCATGAAAATTTCTTGTAACCATTCTAAGAAACATCCCATCAACCAACTAGCTTGTGGCACTACATAATTTCCCATTATACATCCAAATTATATTTATTTTTCTGTCAAAAACACTATTCCTTGTGAAATAATTAAATCCCCACATTAATAGGATCTAATTCACTTTTATAGAGCATAAAAAAATTTCAATAAAACATATAGATAAGATGTATAATAATATAAGATGGAATTATAATACTATGATCGTTCTTATTTAGAAGTTTTGTTTTTAATGGTTCTGAGACATCTTTCAGGACCTAGTGTAGTAGTCTATATTCAATTATACAATATGTTTCCTTAAAATGTGGGTTTTTACATTCAATTTCCTTTTAAAAAACAGTTTTACAAATTCATTAATATGTAAATATGTTTTGAACTAAATTAATGACGTATATGACAAGTAGATTTTGATATCACAGGTTTTCTATGCTCAATTGTTTTTCCATTTTGAAAAAATTATTAATTTTCATGGCTCATGGAACATTTGTGTAAAAAATATTTTATTCAATCTATGTGATTAATAAAATTATATTGATAGTTTTCTCTATGAAAAATGAATGGTATTGATTTTGTACGATGATAAATTTTCAATGTATGATGATTTTTGTTTTAATTGATTCTGATTATTTAAAAGGTTCATTCAATTCAATAATGTGGGATTCATTATTTTTAAGTGATTTCTTTGTCTTTAAAATGTTATCTATTGATTGATTTTATTTGAAATAAAATCTAATTGAATTGTTTGTTAATTATACTATGGTATGCATTGTGATTTATAATGTATTTATGTTGGGTTTCAGAAATTATTTGATAATATATTTTGATGGGGGTAATATTTTTTAGGAAAATGATCATCTGGAACATTACGAGAATGATATATTATGTTAAGACATAACAACACGTTAATTTAGGTCCATTTTAATAATTTTTTATTCTTATATGTTAGTGTTATGGACTAAATATATCCATATTAAAGTCACACAAGTTGGCTATATGGATCATTATTATGGTGGGTGGGGTACTGGATTGGGATTTATCTGATGAAATGTTTTATGGCCTTTGGGTATGTGTTCTTCATGTTTATTTCATTTTCTAGATGGTGGTACACCACGATTATCCATGAAATTAGGAAGACTAGGTTTCTAAGTTGAGAGGCAATGGATATTGTTTATACTATTTAGAATTTACTCAATCAATAGTTTCCATATTTTAATATAATGACATTTGGGTTTCCCAATTGAAAAAAATTAATAGTAAATCAGGTGATGTGTTTTTCAAATATTATCATATAAATAGTGGGTTCCACCTTTTCACTTCTAGTATAAGGCATATTAGTACCCATGTTTTTCCCTCATAATATGATTTCAATTATTTTCATCTTTTATTTGTATAAACTTATTATTATATTTTTATTCCAAATTTGATGTTTTTGTAAGTTTCCTCTAATCATTTATGTAGTAATGATTTCCATGAGTCATTATTTTCAATTATTTATGAATTTCTATAGTTTTTAATTTATTATTTATTCTATTTTCTTATACTCATTATTGAATAGTAGATGTTTGTTGATGTTTTAAAAAGGCAATAATGTGGTTATTTAAATGAATTTCATTGAAAAATAATTTGTTTTCAATATAATTTAAATTATGTAATCGTTTCATTTAATATAGGTGATCAATTGAAAATAGATTATATAAAATGATATGTACAAAATGAATATCTTTAAAGGTAATTGTGAGTCATTTATGTGAAATTACCATTTTATTTCATCTTTTGATAATGATATATAAAAGGATCATTTTATAAATTCTCACTTGTATTGTTTTTTATATATATATTTTTTAATGTAAAATAAGTAACATTTTTCAATTACATCCAATCTATTGTACATGGTTTCTTGGTTAAAAAAAATTAATGGACTTGTGGGAATATCCTACTAGACTTTTTCTCATACAACACATACTTAAAATGGTGGGAATATTATATTTAGTATTTCTATAGGTTCTTCATATGTTGATTCATGGTATTTTTACCACACAACTCTATTGGGAATCATTTGTTGTTGGGTTCATGGTGGTGACATAAGAGTCGCATACATATTGTAGGGATTGACTCCGATGATATTTGGACTATTTTTGTTTTTGTAGAGATTAATCCATTATTTTATCTTGGATTTCATGTCCTGGTTTCATATTCTTAATATGTATTTTTTATTTTATATGGTAAATGTTTTTAGGGAAAATATTTTTTTATTTTTTACATTATTTTTCCATGTTTAGTTATTCATTTTGAATAACATATTTATTATGGATTGGATTTCAAATGCATAGAATCATCATTTATGATTATTTTTTTGAAGCCGTATTTTGTCATTTTTTTTCATAAGGGTTAACTCATTTTAACTTTTTTACTTGTGATACTCAGGTAATAGTTTCTAGCCCTAGATGAATAGGAATGTTCATGAGGCCATTTCGCAGAATGGCTCGAGTCCCAGTTTAGTGGAATCTCGTGGTGGTTCACTATAATAATTTTCTAATAAATTTAAATCACATATGGTTTAAAAATTTTAACTAAGTAAATATTCAATAATATAATCATATTAATATTTATTATATAAAATAACTAACTAAATGGGTATCTACAATAATAAATGGAATATACACTGTAATAGTAATGAATTCATAAATAAAAAATAGAACATGTATTAAATACCCTATTTTTATAAGGGCTTATTAAATATTTTAATTTTCTTTTTTTAATTATTATTTTATTTTTTACATAAAAATAGTATAATATAAATTATTTTAGGAAACTATCATCTGTTATTGAAATTTTCATCATTAAGATTGTCGAGATTGAGAATAATATTCTTTTCATTATGACTTATACTGATTATAATGGAATATATGTTATAGTGATGAGACATATATATCATTAATATGTTTAATTTGTAATGTAAATAAAATAATTAATGATGTATAGTATATTATCAAAACATAGACATAGTTTTATTGCCTGAGTGAGCTTCAAACCCAATATATTATAGGATTTTGTTTTATCATACAATAGAATTCAATTTTCCTAAATATTAAACCATTAATGAGTATTTTCCTCCAACACAACTTAAAATTTTATTTAAATGGTAAAAATATTTTTTGTGTTAGAATTGATTCATAGGTAAATGTTGATAATTGTATAACTGAATTATCAATTCATCATATAGAACTATGTATATCCACTATTTTTAATTGTCTAATAACAAATTTTATACCATTAATTAGTGTCAATATAAATCATCATATATTAAAATATAAACAAAAAATAATATATTTCAGCGGATGAATTACAAATAATGAGCTTTATAGTGTACAAATCATGATATTAGTGAAAAACAAAATTAGAAATTTAAAATACATTATCTAACATATGTAAATTTTCAATTTTATATATTTTAAATAAATATATATTATTAA
Source organism: Viscum album (assembly GCA_963277665.1). Classification (NCBI taxonomy): domain Eukaryota; kingdom Viridiplantae; phylum Streptophyta; class Magnoliopsida; order Santalales; family Viscaceae; genus Viscum; species Viscum album. Next base: position 767,629,528 of record OY728150.1, read on the forward strand.
TACGTAATTGGATCGCAGAACATGTTATTATATTATTTTATAATATTTAATGTACATGTTTTCATATAATTCATCATTTACTTGTTTCCATTAAGTAGGGTAATAAAAATGTAATGAAATATAACATAATTTTTTAAAAAAAAGTTAAATAAAAATGGTAATGTATAGGAAAATGTACATTCCTTATTAAAAACAATATATAGTTTTTTAATGATGTATTTTATTTAATAAATGGTCTTTACATTATATGATTGATTTAGTAAATTTAAAAAATTAAAATATGAATATAATTTTATTATTAAAATATAATAACTTTGTTTATTGGTTATAATTTTAAATATATCAATTCTTGGTAAAAATCATACCTAAAAATCTCTATAATTTTGTTATGTCGACATATAATATTCACTATTCAATATTTAATACTACTCAACAACACCTTTTATGAAACATAATACCGATTTAACTATTTGATAATATCTTAGAAACTCGTCAGGAATGTAATTGATTCCCTTCATAATATTATATTGGAAATATATGAACATAGAGTCAAAAATATTTTCCATTATATAAATTTTATCAACATAATCATTGAAATATTTAGATTATAATGGGGATTTTGTCACATCAATTGAATACTTCTATACAACAGCTGTAATTGGAATATTATCTGGAATAAGAAGCTATTCTAAAAAATATTAATATTCAATTAAATACTTTAATTATAAAATATTAAAACACATAACACTTGTTACTAATGTAATATATTAATTATAAAATTAGGAATTATCATTTTTATGAAAATGACACAAAAATGGATGTTCAAGGATTTCATTGAGACATAGGAATCTGACATTACATATTTAAAATGAAACATGTATCGATCATGCAATGCATGAAAACACCATATTTAAAGGGATCCAAGATCATTGAGGCTATGATTATAGTAAAAAATATATGAATATTAAATTTGACAATCATAAAATAATTATTAGTTTGATCTATTATCGTAATGTTGGATTAATAGTATTGAATGATATATTATTACTAAAAAATATAATTGTATTCATTATATATATATTTTTTAAATTATTTCATATTAGTGAGTTGAATATGGAAAACTCAAATGTGATGGTAAAAAATATATTAAATTTCATATACTTTATAATTGTCTAATAATATCTTATTTGTGTAGAGAATTAGTAAATGGGTATAAATTTATGTTTATTAAAAAAGAAAATTGTTCGAATGATTATGTTTATATAACTATATAAATATATACTACACAACATGAGATAACTTCTTTTTACATAAAATCATATTATATATATATGTTTTCATTAATTTTTCTATTATATATATATAATAATAATTTTTTTGATTATACAGAATTAAAATAATATTTTATCCTTTTATAATAGTTACAAATATTAGTATTAAAACTATTTTAGTACAATCAAATGTTTTTTGTCATAAATAAATATTTATTCTATTATTTGTATTCAGAATTAATTATTAATAAGAATAATAAAACGAAATTTTCAAATAAATTATTAAGAAATTAAATAAATAAATAAATGTACACTTCCAAAATCTCATTTAAAATCATTTTAATTAAAAAATATTTTTGTCAATTTTTTCAATTTGAATTGTTTTTAATGTTAATAAATTTTAACATATATTATATTTAATAAAATAAATATAATCACCATTTTATAAAAAAAGTACGAAAATTATGTATATATAATAATTTTTTAAATTAATAAATATAATAAATTAGTAATAAATAAATAAACCACCAATATATATATATGTGTGTGTTTGTGTGAATTTTACTTTACATAAATGATAAAAATAATAATATTAACATGAAATAAATTAAAGAAAAAACAATGAAATGTTTTTGGGGAAAATAAAAACTCTGTTTTGGGAGACTCATATGCGGAAGAGGAGATGATGACAGACATTGGAGTTGAACTCGAGCATCGAGACCGGGAGCACGGTGAGTGTTCATCTTCATCTTTGGGTGTTGATGCCGAAGAAAGTCATGAATCGCTAGTAGGTTTACTTGATTCTTATATGAATGAATTATATAAAATTGATATTTATTTTTTTATATGATTTACTCTAATAGTCTCTATATTTTAACATACAATAGTGATTATTTGCGTATTTTTTTCAACGATTCCTTCTTTCATTAAATTGTTCTAAATTTTTTTCATTCGACCGACATTAACAAACATAGATATCATTGGTGCGTACAATTTTTAAATCTTATTTTATTTTTGAGATGTACTCTAAATCAAAGATACATGTCAATATTAATAAAATTATTATTTTTTATAACATAATTTAATATATTATCTCAGATTTCTCTACAAGAATGCACCATAGTGAAAAATGTTTTTGTTTCTTTTTAATCTTTTTCATACATCGTTGGATTAGTAATTTTTTGTTTTCCACTCCATTTTTAATGTGCTTATTTAAATCCTGAGAAGAGGGTTGATATTTTGAATGTAATTCATATCCCTTGTCTATGTCATTTTTTCAATTTCTTAGAGTAAATAAGAGCTAGGAGTTTCTGAATAATAATTATCCTGCCATAAAAAACAAGAAATAGATTCTACAAATAATATCTATGTGATATAATGAAATTCATTTGATATTAAAATTATGATTTATAATTCTTCAAATTGAAAATTTATTATCTATCTATTTATTATTAAAAAAATTATACTATTAGTAATCTAATTATTAATTGAAAATTTTAATTAGTAATGGTTTTTCAAATTATAATTTGTTAAAAAGGTTGACAAATATATTTTTATATATATTAAAATGAACACATATATATTAATCAATTTAATGTACATATTAGGAGTAATTTTAATGTTTTAAAATTTTATTTCAAAAAATTATCATCTTTAAGGGATTTTGATTTTAAAACATATTTTATGTTTGAATCAATATATATATTTGTGTGCGTGTGTGTCTGTGTTAAATATGAATTAATCATTTTAAAATAAATTATTTAATTCTTATATTTTATAATTTATAATAATAATGAACAGTTATTTTTTAATTTTTCAGTCTTCATTTTAATATAGATTTTGAATATATTAAAACAAAATTTTCAGTGGAAGTTGTGCATATTAGTGGAAATTGTCATTTTTTATAATTGCATATGTCATTGATGAAATTATTTAATTTTAAAAATGTCTATACTTATGTTTGTATGTTTCATACATATGGTTTTGAAGGAAATATTTTTTTTAGAAAAAAAAATAAAGAATTAATTTAAGTGTGTTCTAATATTTTTTTTTATCATTAAAAATTGTAAAACGATTTATCTATGATTTAATTTTTAAAAAATATTTATTGTTCATACAAATTTCATAAAAAAATAATTTATTGAATGTTGAAGAAATAATAATTATTTTCATTTGTAAAAATTATTTATGTATGATTTCCAATTTTGTTAACAGATTATAATTGATAAAATAGAAACCTTAAAAATCATTTCATAAATATTGAACTGGTACTTGGGTATCACGATGTAGAATTAGCAATGTTGAGTGAACCCATAGCCTCATGGAACGATGTTCCACCAACCATATTGTATGTGGCCATATGATTCTCCTAAGGATATTCTTAAAATGAAAACATTCCATATATAAAGTATTATTTTCAAAATTAATATGATGGGGAAATCTAAGTGTTTTAAATGAACAATTTTTTTGAAATGAATTTTCATAATAATTATTTTTGAAAAGATTATATATTTAAAAAATTTATATTTTATTTAAAGTATTATTACAAGTGTATTAAAAAATATTTTTCATTAGCTTTTAAAAGAAACATATTGGGAAATTAAATTCTCTTTTTGTTTTGTTTAAATGTTTTAGCGCATTAATCATATATGATCAATGTTTGTTATCGATGATTTTGGAGTTATCTCACCGAAGTGTAGTTTGCATAAGTTTCATTTTTGTTTCAAATTAGATATTTTTTGGTTTTTTATAATTCTATAAAACCTAAACTCATAAAATGACCAATACTAAATAAATAATTTTATATTATTCAGTAATCATTAATAAAAAAAGTTTGTTTTAGCACTGAGCCTAGAATTGTGGTTTCAGTGTGTTATAATTTAAATATTAATTAATAATATATTAAATTTTAATAAATGTATAATTATTAAATTTTAAAGTATAAAATGAATATGATTACACATTAAACATGAACTGAAAATTGTGAAGGTGATGTTTTTATTAATTTTCTAGTGTCTTCGAAATTTACTTTAAGGGAAATTATTTGAGATTTTTTTAACTGATTTATTTTACATTGTATTTTTTCATAAGAATGTATAAATAGTGATAAAATCAATAAATCATTACTGAATTCATTTTATGATAAATTTATATTTTTGAAAAAAATTATTGAATGTTGTTTATAATTTATTTATAAATGAGTTATTTTATTCCATCTAAATTTAAATTATATTTATTCGTTTACAATTGATAGCATGTTGTGAAAGGAGACTAATTATTATTTTCATAGTGTGTTTTAAAAAATTCCAATATTGACATAAAATATTCATGGAAACCAAGATAATTAATTAATGAATGGTGGTGGGTTGAGGAATTGATATAGACATTGAACTGGTCAATAGAGGTTATGATACATTCATTGAACAGAACTTGTCTAACATGAAACATCACCTAGGGAATGATACCACAAGAAATAAATCATGGTCATGATAGCCATAGAGAGGGAACTACTGTTCTTGAATAAAAATATACGAAAATTTGAACAATTATAGACTGTGAAGAATAAATATGAATGAACAATCATCCAACCATTTTAAATTACTAATCATGTGTATGGGAAGCCACATAATATATCCAATCAGTTCCAAAATTGGATACATTACAAATTTAAAATCACCACATGACATAATAATCTAAAATAGATATAACACATCAGAAAAACTGATATAAAATCTATATATATTCACTAAAAAAGAATAAAACAGAGTGTGTAAGCCAATGGGGAATTATAAATGATTATGTAAAAACCTAAAAAATAAATTTAAATCACATTTATGGTCACCTATGATCCCTCACATCACAAGTTAATAGAATTTACATTCTGCGTGGTGGATTATATTTGATCTAGTATTTCATTGAAAAGATTCTTTTTGGTTTTTAATTTCACCATTTATAGTTGACACTTTTCGTTCTTCAATCAATTTTATTATATAGTTATGATTATATATTATATAAATTTAGAATGATATTTGTATTTAGGGGTCATGTCACAACACAAAAAATAGTAGATACAAAATATGAAAAGTTAAAACACATGTCAATATGGCATTCCATTCATTTCTAGATCCTATCATATTAAAATACATAGATAAGAATCATAGAATAAAGTAGTTCAAGGTTGGGTGACATCATATGATATTTTAATAGTTCTGTAACTAAAGAACAATCACACTAAATAAAAATTTATTTTTTAGTGGGGGAAATTAATAGTTTTATAGGAGACTCTATGGGTAATAGGTATTTTTTGTTGGGTAGGATTCTACTATTTCAATAAGAAACTATGGGGTTTGAAGACATGGTTTATGGACTATGGATTTTATGTAATGAAAATATTATAACATATTTCCCACTATTTATTGGGGGTATCTGTTCTATGGTGATGGAAAATATGGTCTTGAGTGGAGTATACACGGTGTTCCTAGAAATATCTTCTTTTATCCATCCTAGAGAAACCAATGGTCATCAAAAAACCATTTCTTGATTTGTTATATTTATTTCAATTTATACAGTGGATTAACAATTATTATTTGTGTAGATATTATATCAATGATAATTTTGAGAGATTTTGAGTTTCATGGTGGAACGTAGTAGGAAATTAGAGGCACACGATGTACGTTTGAGATCTAAAGAAATATTTGGTAACAATGTGGATATGATTTGAGTTTTTAAAACCCCAATCACGTTGTTGGTAAATGATTCTACAATCCCCATGAAAAATACATGTACTATTGTATATTTTATATAATTCAGATTGTATCCAATGTATTGGGGTTTCATCTTTCATTTACTATAAATAAATGTTATTTTTTAGTAATAGAGTATTAATATGTTATAATTTATGTTATTTGAGGATTAATTGAGACTATATTGAGTTACATGTTTTAGGTTTTATAGATCATCCCACCTAGAAACAATACTATGACTCAAAAAGTGGAATCTAGAGAGAATAACTTGTTGGATAATCCATTTGTTATCCCTGTTAAATAAATTTGGTTAATAGGAATATCTTGTATCTTGGAAAATGTAGTGATCATGGGAATTATTGATTTAATGATCATGCATATGGATTTATTAAGAATAACTCACCATCATTCATTGGCGGCATTGATATTTAGTAACAAGAATAGTGTTTGAAAAGGGTTTAGAACATCTTTTTATTTTATTTTATCCCTAAGATCTCCCTGGATATATTTTCCATATATATTTTGGAAGGGTCCTTCAAGATGTGGCCATACTTAATTTTGTTTTCTAATCTTTATAATGAACTATCTTGAAATATATTGAAGTACATTTTTAAATAGTTGTTATACATTTTAACTTTATATATTAAGATTATCAAGATGTTTGTGACATATGACAATGTGTAACTATTTGTGACAAATTATACCCATCATTTTTTATATTAGAATCCCCATTCCACTATTTACTCATTAAAGATTACTTGTATGATCAATATTCAAATATTATATTATAAATGGAGATATTATCAACGATAATGATGTATTGTTTCAAAAATAGATGTTAAAATATTCAACTAGGTAGTGAGTTCAAATAATTATATGTTTTATAGATTTATATCATATTTAATAATATTATGTGGAGGAAAAAATATAAATAATCAAAATATAATTCTTATAGTAATTGTGAATAAATTTTTCCATCATCTACTCTTCACAAATATCAAACGCGAACACAAATTGAACTCACTAAAATGTTATAATTCCCATGTTTTTTATGAATAATATTTTATTTATCAACCATATGATTTAATTCAAAAAAAAATTTCTTTTCAATATTTTAGTAATTGAAATTGGTTAGGATATAAGACATAAGTGGTATGTATTAAAATAACATTACATTCTTCATTCATATGTGGAAGGTTACAATAAATGAACATAACTCAATGTATTACACGCTTTGTAATATTACCCAATATGATGAAAATACATCAATTAAATTTGAACAAAACAATAACGGATAATTGATAGAATTGAATAGAAAAATCATGACAATCAAATACCTTGAATCATAATCATGTTTCAGGATCACCAATAGCCTAAAAACGGATAAAGAGGATGATTTCCATAAAATAATGAACCATTAAAAGAAATCAGTATCCTAAGATAAAAACATTTACCTATGAAGTGTAAGAGGAATGAAAATATTATTTTTTTTGGTCTATATATATATATGAATGATATCTATCCATTTACAATGTGGTTTTTACAAATAAGGTCATGAAAAATATAACCATTACAAAATATCTGTTGATAATATGTTCATATTTTATAAAATATTTGTTTAACGAGGTATCATATTATTATTCAGTAAATTTTTTTAAATAATATAACTTATAATAGAATGAAAACATGACATTATTATATTATAAATATTTCATTCAATATTTAAAAAATTATTAATTTTAATATTTATATATTATAAGACTTTTATTTAAAATTTAAAAATTTTATTTTTAATATAAAGGGTGTTGTAAAAATAATTTGAACAATATATATAATTAATTTTTAATGGTATATATTGATTTATAATATGTATAAAATAAATATTTTATTTTATCAATGAACCAATTTGTCAAATAATCAGATATTATCCCGATTCATAAAATTTTACACTATTCAAATATCTTTCAATATGGAATAATCTAACAAAATCATCATAATTATAAATTGAGATTAAATAATATTAAGCTCATTGAATGTTAAAAAACATAGATTTTTAAAAAGAAATTGAAATATTAAATAAACATTTTAAAAAAAATTATAAAATTTATTTTTTTTAATGTTAAAATCAATTTTTTATAATATAAAAATTAATTTAAATTATTCTATTGATTTTTTTTCAAAAATTATTGATCACAATGTAAATGGTGAAATATACAAATATTTCTATCACTATTATACATGAACGACGTGAATCTAATTTGAAAAACATTTTATTATTGAATATATATTTTATAATGTCTAGTAATATGTTCTAAAATAAATTAATATTATATAAAAATAAAACATAACATTTTTTGGAAATTATGTAATGTTTTAATGAAAAATTTTAATCATATGTTACATTTAATAAAATTTTCACAGGGAATAATTATTCATTTTTCATTTTAATGTTAAACAAAATATTTTTTATATAATAACAAAATTATTAATTTGAGTATAATAAGTAACATTGTAAATTTTATCACAACAATAAATTTTATTCCTAAATAGATACAGTTGCCTAATAACACGTCTTTTGAAATGACATAAGATAATGTAATAATTTTTTTTCAAACACATTGAAAATTTATTTGATAAATATAACTTCATATTTATATAAATAGGAAAACATTATCTTCAAAGTTTATTTTCTATTTAATCATTTAAATTAAAATAGATGGGTAAGTAAAAATTACCACATTAAAAAATATAAAAGTAACAAGCTAAGAGAAAGTGAATTTAAAACATGTGACTAAGAGTGGGATTCAGTAAATATATAACATATCCAAAACCAAAAAAAATATTCTCCACAGTGGATTCACTTTCCAAGTTAATCATGTGTTCTCATTATATTAAAGTGTTATATGTAATAAAAAGTATATTTTCTTCAATTAAAAAATGAACCACTGCACCTCTACATTTACACACATTGATGTACAAAATATATTTACAAAAAATCTGACATAATCTCTCTTTAACCCTAACCCAATGTCGTAGTGACATTCTATGTTTCAAAATACCAATCTATGTTTCCTTAATGCAGTGACAAATAAGAACATCCAAAGTGAGACGAAATTTGTCCAATATACCTACATAATTATTTTAATCTTATAAAACCCAATTCCTCTTATACCCAAGAGGCAATGTTAACATGAGTATTAATTGTAGATTGTTCTATTTTTTACTAATGTTACATCCATTTTATTAATTCCTTCAAAACATTTTTATGAATGAAGATTATATAGTGTGAACATGTGGGCTACCACTGAAATAAATAATATGTTATATTTAACAACATCAACTTTCATAAATAATTGTAAAATATAATTTAATAATATAAATAATATTTACCTTTTTTAGTACTATAAAGTCAAAATATATTTTATTTTCTACCATTATTTTAAAGAAATATGATTTTCAACGGTGTTTATGTGCAGACAACCACCTCCACGTGATAATGTTTCTCTTTGGTTTTCATTCCCTAAATCCTAGGTGGTGTAAGAAATATATTATTTTATAGAATTTTATTTGATAATCCATTTATGTTTAATATTTATTATATTAAAAATTATTTATTAAATATTTATAATGAATTATTAATGTATTTTTAAATACTAAAAAAGATATATTCAATAACCATATCTAATTTTAGTTCATTCATGGAAAATATATATAACTATATAAATTCTATTGTGATGGAATAATTATTGAAAAAAAAATTTAAAATTATAGTTATCATGAATCTATTTTACAACACAATTTCCTTAGTCAACATATCGACACACTATGTTAAAATTCGAACGAGGAATGTGAGATAACAAACATAAACAGAAACGATGTGAAAAAATGGCGACATGAGATTATAAGTATACATTTTTAAAAGATATATATAAGGGTATGAAACAATTAATTTTATTAATAAATTTAATTTTATTACTCGAGATTTTATGTTCATGTGAGATACACATTCATACATGTGGTAAGGGTTGGTTCTCATAATTACCTTGCTTGATTCAAAGTTTCATTAATACACCTAACATCTATAAAAATATTTGTATATTTAAAAATAGAAATATATTATCATAGACTATCATTATTGATGTTTTCTATAATTTTATTCATGGTCAATCTTTTTAGGGGAATCTTAATAGAATTTTTTAACTATATATGGTTTATTTCAAAATCACTAATCGTTGAGGCATGTTATGATATTATTCACCAATATAATATTTTTTTCGAACATACCTCCAAAATATCTAATAATATAATAAATTATTATTTAACATAGAAATTTTACTTATATTAATTCTCTTCATTTTTATGGTATATTATTGATTTCTTCCCTAATATATAATTTTGTTTTATATCTTAGTCTACATACTTGATTAATAGTCATTATGCGTCCGTTTTGATTTAAATTTCATACGTTATTACCTAAATATATATTGGGAGATAGTTTTATCATTAAAATATAATTTATTTATAATGTTTAATTATATTTTAAAATTAACAATGTTTCAAATAATTCACATCCTCTAAAATAGCTATTTTCCCTCAATATTTATATATTCCCATCCATACAAAGTAATCATTTTTTATTGTAAACATAATTAAGTGTAATCTAATATAAGAATCATGTTTAAATACTCCACTTTTAAAAAAAGTTATTATAATATTTTTTATTATAGATTTCAAAATAAAATGTCCTTCGATATAGAAAATGAGATCCTTTAAACAACCATCAAAACCATTTATTTTCAAATTTTCGTTAATTTTCTAAATTTAATAAATTAATATTAAAATTATGTTCTTCACTTTTTTTATATATACCCTTAAATATAAACATATTTAAATTTTAGTTTATTTTAATTTTTAATTCATATATATAGATCCATTAAAAATTATTAGTATTAAGTAAAAAAAACATAGGGAAAATTTCATGTTTCATATCTCATGTTATGTACCAACCCAGTACTTGAATGTTTGGGGAATAACCCTATTTATTAAAAAAGTGATAAGAACAAAAAGATCCTTTTATATTGGAGAGAACCAATTACATGGAAGATATCCCCAATCCAAAACATCAAAAGTATTCATCATGGATTGGAAGCCCAATAGTTATAATGAAAAAATACAGTATACTGATATCCCTTTATTATTAAATCTATTAAAAAAAGTATGTTCAATGAAAAATTTCCTCAATAACATGACCAATGTGGTTCAAATTCCCAAACACACAGAGCCTAGAAGAAACTACATCCATGACAAAGATACATCCAACCACCACATTAAGGATGTCTCATAAGCACATCCCACAATTGCACCGTCAGCTTAGTCAAAATGTGCCCATCCGTTTAAATGAGAATATTCATCCAACTACGGCTGTCTTTGACCAGCTGGTCCATGTTGCTTCAAATCATGTTGCACAAGCACTATAACTAGAACACCACAAATGATCATCGCCAAGTGACAAACACATTTCGATCAATCATTTTCCACAATACCGAACACAACTCTTCACACTATCTGATCAAGAAAACCCCTAACAATACTATTCAATCCGAACTGATATATTATGAAACATGATCTAGATGATATCTAAAAGGACCGACACTATCAATATCGAATGTTTCTTCTTAACCAAGCACAAATCCACTAATGAATGACCATCGGTGTACACTGACTATAATGATATTGTGGTCCTCCCAAGCATGCCACTATGCCACAACACTCCATCGTAGCCTAAAGCCCCACCACAACTCTTATATATATAACCAAACCCACCATGGAGAGTATCCTCCAATGAGGTTGAAGACTCCAAAGAGGTTTAACCCTAGAGGATGAAACACATTCAATATGTTTAGTGATATTTTGTAAAATTAAAAGAAATGAATTGATATTTTATAAATGATAATTATTTAAATTAATGATTTTTATATCACTCCAATTATTTGGATAAATAACCTATCAAAAGAAAAGAAATTATTTAAATTTCTATACATATTTTTTGGTGATTCTTTCTATTGAAAAGAAATGAAATCATTTTTCGATACATTTATAAAATAGGCATAAAATTGTAATTTTAAAATATTAACACCCCTCCACCATCATTTAATTAAAAATCATCAAATTTTTTGGGTGATTTAAAAACAATTGTAGGACATATATCTATTTCTCCTGATTTCTCCCCTTATTATTTCACTCCACTTTTGATTACCTAGCCAAACATCAAAACCCAATTTATCCCCTCAATATCATTTTTTTATCGTATTATCATCCATGCCATACTATCACTAATCGAATTAGAGAGATCTTGGATGAAGTGGAATAGAAACATTCACATCCCATCATTAAATATACTGTTTCATTATTTTATAAAATTTTAGTGAATTTTTTATTTTTATTCTTTCATATATGAGTAATTTAGACGAATTATATACATTATAACTCAATGATTATTACGTACAAAAATATATTAATTATTAATTATTGGAAATTATTTAATTACACAATATCTTGGTAGTCTGTATGATATACCCTTTAGTTAAGTCTTAAGACATTATTGTGAAACCCGTATCCTGACTCGAAGTTTTGAAATATCATATATCTAAAAAATAGAGGTATGTTGAGAAACAATATTTACATGCAGCAAAAAATTTCAATTTGTATAGTAAATTAGCATGATATTCTATAAATACATATGAAGGGTAGAAATATCATCAATTTATTCAACATGATAGTAAGGATACCATCATGTTTGTATCATAATTTATGTGATCATAAATGTTATTAACAAACATATCCCAATATTTAAAATATTCGACAAATTTTATTTTGACTATGATGATTGCATGAACAAAGATCTGATATTTTTTGTTGATTAAAATAATTATCTATTCGTTTAGATAAAATTGTATTGATCTCTCATACATTTTGATAACATCGGCCTTTGAAATGTTGATACTGATGTTTCCATACAACATCACATCCTTTTCATTCAAGAGATGTTATAAGCGTGTATCCCGCTTTCATTAAGCATTCTATAATCCATCATATTATTTTTGTTCCAATAATGTGTTAGGATCTTCTGATATTCCAACAGTGGTTTCCAAAACCATATCACTATCATCCTTAACCTTATCACTAGGAGATTTTTAAATCACTCCTTGAGTTCCATAGTCCTAGACCTATTTTAGATCAATCTTTCACTTTTCCATGGTATTTATTAATTTTCTATAAGGAAATTTAGTCATGGGGTTTTAATGGAAAATATCTATAAACCATAGTTTCTATCATCACATTACTCATGATTCACCCATTAACCATTATTTTATGATTATCATCCTTATAAATTGAAAACTATTTGGAATCTGAATAATTTGAACTCAGATAAATATACCCCATAGTAATAAACTATTCCATATTCCTCTATAATATTTAAATTATTTACTTCCACCCACTATGATCCTTATTTCCATCATAGTAAATAAAATTAACATCCAAAATGTAAAAAAAATACTAATAAAATTTTGAGTTTTAATTATACTAATAGTACATTATCTAATAGATTCATTCAAAAACCATCACATTAATCAATGGTGACTTATTTTGATCCTTCATTTTATTTCATGTTGACCGTAACATCTCTTATTCACAATTCCACTTCATTATTAGAATTTTAAGCATTAATCATATGCTTACGAATAATTCACACATAAACATTTCATTCATTTCAAGAAAACAAAAAATGACCATACATTAAAAATTACATCTAGGGTGATTATCCTAGTATATTCCACCTCCTAGATAAGATAACAGTCAACATCCATGTCTTTCTCAATACAAAGAAAAAATGTCTGAAATCTTAGTTTTAGGTAGCGGTAGCCACATTCCTTTTAAAAGTGTAGGAAATATTGAAAACCCATCCATACCCAAGTTACCATATGAATGTACCACATGAGGATTTTATATCAATTATTTATAACATATGATAACATAGAGAAATTAAAATTCACAAGTTAAAAAAAGCCAATATTCATTGAAAACATGCTCCTACAATTGAATACTCCTTCCTTTCTCAATGATTATAAAATCCATCATATCGTTCAATATTTCATCATTGATTAATATTCTGAGATATTTTAGATGAAAAATTGCACATGTTAAATGATAATAAGAAATAAAATGGAAAACCATATTTCTGATCAGAAAGAGGATTGTAACATTTGGAAATTATAGGAGAATATATGGAAGGGAGATCCATGTTATAATGATAAAAGGATCTCACTTCTAATGAATATATAAATGACATACAATTATTGAGAAAAAGCATGAAAAAACTCATGGCACGTTTTCCCAAGAGAATATTAGGCCATAATCAATCAATAACCAGATAAAAAATGACTCTAATCCAAAATCCAATCAATAAATCATTATTGAAATAAGAAATAATCGATGAAAATCATTCAAAGGAAAAAAACAAACATTGTTTCTATAAAAATAATGCCAACAAGGAATGATTCATCATCACAGATGGACATAAGAAATCAAGGGATAAAATTTGAACAGAAAAAAACCAATTAACTTATGGCTGAACATTATGAAAAAATGTATTAGAGGGGAAGATGTGAGTTTTAAATGGGCTGTTGAAGGGGAAAATTGTTTTGTAGAGGGATTCTAGTGGATAAAAGGATGGTCCTCCACCCCTACGTAGGATATGATGCAGAGTTGTGGTAGTAGTTTCTATAATGGTTATCAGGCTATATTATTCTTTATATGAAATAATCCATGATATATTATTATGTTGTAATTATTTACAATTTTTCCACATATTCATGATTATATAGTCTCATGATATCATTATCTTATTCCACATTTGGATGAATATAATCATTCTTTTTATAGTATCACTTGATGTATTCTATCCTACATATTTCTATACAAATTACATATATTTTTAACATACTAATATTTTTATCTCTCTATTTTCGTTATCTTTTTCCCCCAAGATATCATATATTATTTTAGATGAAATATTGGAGTATTAGAAATACTAAATTTTTTAAATTAATACATCACATTTTTAAGATATAGAATTTTTTAATTTAATTTTCAAAATTCACTATCCTTATAGATCAATGTACTGCTATTTTTGGAAATGTATGTGAAAAAATGTAAAATAATTTTTTTTAATTATTAGGTAAATATGAATGGAATCACTAAACATTAATACAGTTTTATAATCCATTATAAATTTATTTATAATCCTGAAAAAATCAACACAACCTTACTGATTTGAACCCCTGGGGGTGTAACCCCACTAGATTTATTTGAAGTGGATGATTGAACAAAAGATGGATTTATCTAGATCCAGAAACACTAGAAAAATCCTTTTCCTGTAATCTATATTTATAGAATAAACAATAATTTTTTGGTGTGGTATAACAAATAAATTTATCCATTTTAAAGAGAAATTTAATGAACATACTTATGTACATAAAATAAAATACAGAATAAGAGACCAAAAAATAGTATTCAAATTTTTTAAATAGTCCCATCCTTAAATAATACATAATCATGTGGTTTGCTTCAAGAATTAATTATCTTTCATCTGAGTATCTTTTCATGTTTATTGTTTGAGGGAATTTTTTCAAACTTGTAAAAAAATTAATATAAATTAAAACATACGAAATTATTATTCATATTAAACAATCTAATAATATATTATTTTTAAAAGAAATAATTATTATTTTCTGTGATAAATCATCATAAATTCATACTTGACTTATTTCATTCCTTTATTGATCCTTAATCCCTAATAAGTTTTTTAAAATAATTATGGGATGAGAAATAAAATCTATGTAAGATATATAAAATTAAGAAATTAATCAGATCATTGAAAAACATGAAACCCATGAAAAAAATTTCCTTTAACACTTAAATTTTTCCAAGAAATTAAATTATTTTACCTTAATAAATTTCATTATAAATCTGTATGAAATCAAATTATTTTCTTGAAAACTCATCAAAAAATATAAAATTCATGTAAATATATTGGTATATAATCACGTAAAACCTTTACCAAAACCATTAATGTTTGACTAACCATACACAAATCGCACAATATAATTCTATGTGGTACATTATAATTACTCATTACATTGGAATTTTATCCTATAAAATTCATTTGATTAACAATTTTCATGTATTATATCCAGAATAAAGCATTTTATAATTTTAACTTTCAATCATAAAAAGAATAAAAGAATATTTTAACCTTATATAAAAATAACATACTAATATTAGGATAATTGTTTCTATTATAAACCTTTTTAATACATAGATACAATTTTCAGTTAAAAAACCATTCTCAATAGCTAAATACCTTAAATAGGTGTGAAGAATTTCTCTTTATAATACTTGATAACTTTTATAGTCATACCAGAATAAAACATTTAATATGAAGGTGGTAAAAGTCATTTTCACCACATACCTTAAGATAAAACATTACATTTGTAATTTGTAATGATGTCAGTGATTTGGATGAAAATATTTTTTTATTACACAAAAAATTATAATGATACAGAAATTTTCATTATATAATTTCTTATTTCAATATTAATATAAATTTAGAAAAATTGATGTGGGAGAAAGAGATATTTTGATAGTAAATATTAAATGAGAATGTTTTTAAATAAATGTGTTCTTATAACTATAAAATTATATAAAACACAATCCCCTTGAAAAAAAATATATTAAAATTTTAAATACTATAAGAACAGAGAAAATCATGATATGAAATGTCTATGTTAGGTTATATACACCTTTTATAAGAATATTAGTACATAACATCCACATATACCTCAATGAACTGAAATTGAGAAGAAATCCCTTACATAGATATTGATTCATAAGGTTTTTTATTTATTTTCTTCAATAATAAACTTATATTAATTATTTTAAATTTTAAATTAAATTTTCAATGTAGTTTTTTACTTTTATTTACCTTATTACCACAAAATATAAAATTACATAATAAATCAATTTTTGGCCTTATGTTTTGATATTATTTGTCTTATGGGTCAAAACATTTTATGTATGTTGATTATTGGTCTAATAGATAATTATTTATGAATCCCCAGAATAAAAATAATGAAATAATTATCATATTTACACATAAATATTTCTTCATAAACACAGTCATGAATGATTATTATTATAAATGAACTATGTTATGATCATAAGAACTATAGGTGGTACAAATACATATGTAACATTTCAAATTTTCAAGGATTATTATGGAAAGGATTTGTGTAATTGATTTCATTAACTAATGATAATAATATAATATATACCAAATTCTTTCATTTAATGTATTTATATATAACATTTTTGAGATGTTGTGATGAAAACATAATTATATCATTCATGTAGGGGATAATCTACAAGTACACTATCAATGTTTTCATTTATCATTACAGGAATAGCTTACAAATACACTATCAATGCTTTCATTTATCGTTCATGGAGGGGATATGTCATTAATATATTTATTATGTATTTTATATCACTATTATTAGTCAATTTTGTCCATATTATTAACCATGTAATGCTTTAGTGAATAATGAAACTCATTGATTCTTGAGGAAATAGTCCATCATAAAACGAGCTTCATTATCATAGCTCCAATGAAATGGAATGTTAGAATTTATATGAAATATAATAATAGAAGAATAATTATTATTTCTGAACTATAATATTTTTATATTAATTCCATCATTAAAACATGATGTGAGGGGTGGTGATGGAAAATTGAGTTTGTTCACGATGTTGTAGATCGTCCTACACATGAATAATGATTTTGTGTCCCATTTCATAGAGGAGGATATAAGTTTATGTTGTTAAATTGATATAAAAATTTATCATTATATGGAACATACTATTTTTATTATGTATTCATTGAATAATATTAGAAGTATGTTGAATAATATATTCAGTAATAAAATATTATTAAAAAATATAAATCTTTTTATGTGAAAACCTGTAATGATAAACAAAAAAAAAGCCATTATAAAATGACATCCTAATCAAAATAACTAGAGAAAATAATGTTTCTACAAGTACTGAATATATTTGGGAGGTATTTTCATTGAATATAGGATTTTATGGTGTAAATATGAGATGATTGTGGGTATCCTTTCATTATTGTGGGGACCTGCACACTTGTATGTTATTAAAATAAAAACATATCCCCATGTTTTTGGCAAAAAAAAAATGATAAAAAAATATCTATTATCGATCTTTATACATGATAAAATCAATATAATTCCATTTTTATATTTAATTCTAGTTATTAGGGAGTTTTATCTTTTATATGTTTATTTTAACACTTGAGAATACAATTTTTACATTAACTAAAGAAATTAAATTTTACTATTGTCACAATTCACTATTGTGAAATAATAATATGAACCTATTTGGTTATATAAATTATTTTTATTCAACGTATTTAATATATTTTTTCATATTCAATTCATCAAAAATAAAATATTTAATATTACATTAATTCTGAAAATGAGATGAAAAAACATAGGTCCAAGAAATGATTTTTTTTAAAAACATTATTTTAAATTATTTTCATAATTAATAATAATAATAAAAAAAAATTTTAATTTTAATTTTAATTAATATTTTTTTGATATTTATTATATATATTTCATTTAAAAATCTAAACCATAGGGATTTAATTAATTAATTAATATTATGAAACATTATTCATATTCAAATTTTTTATCATAAAAATAACTGTTTTTTATTACAAAAAAATATTTACTAAAATTAAATATTATTATAATTTTAAAGTAATTATGTTAGTTTAATATTAATAAATAATACTAATATTTTAAAATAATATTCATAATATACTATTAATTTTTAATTAAATTTTTTATTCAATATAAGTGATGTTTTTATAAAAAAGTCATTGTTTACTATTCACTGAAAACTAGTATTTTCTAAAAATTCCTAAAAAACAAATCTACTTAAAATGTTATATATAAATTGTAAAAGTTATTTTTATTTTTATTAATTCAAAAAATAAAATTTTTTAAATAATTTTTTAAATAAAACCTTGTAATAAAATAATTTATTCAAAACTATTTCTTTTTCAATGTAAAAATTACATAGTATAATTATAAGTAGTATAGTTATGTAACTCATATTAATAAACATTATAATTATTAATTTCATCAATACCTGGGATTTTAATTTTCTAACCCTCCCTTTGAAATTATTAACTCTCAATTTTATACACGTATAAAAAATATGGGGATATCTTTCTATCGTAGATTTTTCACATTCCAATTATCTACATAAAGAATTTTGTATTTACATAAAACTATTAAATATTGAGTCACAATGTTTTTAAACACTTTATATATATGTTCAATAATATGAATATGATTACCCTAATAATAGTGATTCAATTAAAACTGAACTACTTTTAGGATTCAAATAAAATAAGATTCTATAACATATTTTCTAAGTATCGTGACTTGGAAAATATGATGTACCTTTGATAAACACATATATAAATCAAAATGGTTGTTTACTGATCAATCATTCTCTATGATATCATAATTTTAAATGAAAAAAAAATATTTCCATTTTTAATGAAACACATAAAACATTTACAAGGTAATTCATTGAGAAATAACTTATAACCTTACTTAAAAATAATATCTTACATCCATTATTCTGTAAAACATTTATTTCTCCTCAAATCATTCCTCAGATAATTCTATACCAAATAAAAATTCTCACAATTTTATTCTAAAAACTCTATTCACATCAAATTCATTTCCTTACTTCATCACAAAAACAATGTGTTCGATATCACCTTCTATATAATGCAACATATTAGACCATCTATATATTTAAATGAATATTATTAATATAATAAAAAATAATCAAATAAATTTTTTGATACCAAATTTCATTTTTATCAATTAAAAAATATAGAAACATTTCTTTTATGGTCTAAATCCACTTATCAGACTATCATTATGTTTTAGGATTAAAAGTTGAACTACAATTTTTTCAATAACAAATGATATATGATGTAATTCTAAAATATTAGTTGTAATAATGTTATTATAAAAAAATATAATGTATATAGGGTCTCTATGAAATTTTATTATCTACACATTATGTAATTGAGGAAGATATGTGATGTCATACTATATAGAATGTAAATAATATGAATATATTTCATTAATCGATCAATAATAACCCAAATAACATTGTTACCTGAATTATTATTTTCTAATCACACCATGAAATCCATGTATATATTTTCCTATTTCCACATTAGTAAAATAAATGGATTAATCATTCCTTTCTTAAATTTTTATTATACTTTAAACTACTGAAAAACAAAATATATCAATTTAAATTCAACAATATCTCTTTTTATTGCATCCAACCAATAATAGAACATAAGATCTATGTACACATCATTTCTCCATAGATTTTGTGACAATGAATTACAATGTTCTTACCTCAACAACTATTACTTAAAATTAAAATCATAAAGAAAACATAATAATTTTTTAAAAAATAATACACATTATGTATCATTATTAAAATAAAGAATCATTCCCTTTTAGTGTATTCTACTATTCCCTTAAAATAATGTTTCTTTATTTTATCATGTATAATTATTTCTAAAAAATAATAATGCCCAAAAACCTAAAACTAAATTGTTGATGTTTTTATATCCCCAAATTCTATGAGAAAAATTGACAAATCACATTCGAAATTATCACATTAAAAATATGACATGGGTAATGTACAATTTTTTTTTATTCAAAGCATCAATCACTTTATCTACTATTACATAATTGAAATAAATCATGTAATAATAATACGTAATCATTTTTTGAAATATTCAATGTATCATGTTCAATTCTCTATATTTTAATACTGACATAAATATTTTCAAACCTGTTTAAATTTCACAATTTTATCAATAATAATCATTCCTCTAACATTTTGAATAAAAAACAACCAGTGAATATTATTGCACATTTGTGGTATAATTTATTTCATGAGGGTTCAAATGATGTGAAACATTACCAATTACATTATAATTCTTCATTTTTGATAGACCATGTCCATTCAATGAATAACAACAATGGATGAAAAATTCAACAAGTTTTTAATTAATATCCAAAACCATATAATTCACTAATATTAGTTTTATATCATGAAAACAACAATCAAATTATTTTTTGATGAGAAATATAACTATTTAAAAATTGATATTAATCAATAGGATAGATAATAGTGATCTGTTTTCATCAAATTCCATGTAGTAAATTTCTAATCTAGGAAATAATTGACTGTATGATATTCCTTATCACTTATAAATTCAAACACATAAATTTTAGACGGGACAATAGTGATTTAATAATTCTAAATGATGTTTCCAATGAAATAAATTTATTGAAACTATATTTTAAAAATAATATATTTCATATAGTGTTTCTTTTCATTTATGGGTTTCAATACAAACCTTAGGTTTATTTGATATCCTTATTTACTTTAAGAATAAAAAAATCACTAATAATCATAACCAGAAAAATATCCAACAACTCATCGAAAAATCTATTCATGAGGTCCATAACTATAGATAGTGCATTGGACACCCCAAACGGCTGAAATTGAATCTCATAATACCAATATCTTGTTTAAACATATATCTTCATAATAACATCATCATTCACCATAATTAGATGTAATAAAGACCTTATATTATCATCTAAAAACTATATACCTCCGTATAGTTGTTCGAACACATCACTTGTATGTGTAAATATATATACCAAGAAGGCTCGATCATGGGCATAAGACCCATGACCCCAAAATTTATTCAAAGAAAAATAAAAGTTGCAGCAATCAAACAGGGGGAAAAGCTACAGTCCAAACAGACCACGCCAACAAGAACAAACTGAGCAAACAGAAGGTCACCTTTTTCGAGGACGACCACGACCCCTAGATCCCCCCCGACTGGCCGGGAGGCGACCACGCCCACACTGCTGTCCAGCATCCATTGCCATAGTCAGTTCCTCAGTATTTGCCATAGGTGAAGCTTCCCCATGCAGGCCAACATCAGTGCAAGTGTCTTCCTTGTGATCCGCAGCAGCATGATACTCATCATGCACCGACCGAACCTCTTGTGTATCCTGGACCACCTGCATCTCAGAAGAAGAAAAAACAGCATTATAAGCAGTGGATTCCACTACAACTGGGATCTCCATCCCCTTATCAGCAGTAGGTATCAAAGTGCTATCTCGATTATTGCTACTTCCTGCCTTCTTAAGCCCCTCCAGATTAATCATATCAAACTCTGGAGTATTAATCGACTCTAACATAGAAAAGAAATTAAGTACTGGATTTGGAGAGTTCGTCTCAGCACTCAAAGTATCCTTTGGAGCAGCCTCCATATCAGCAACATACAGAGTTGAACTCTCCAGAATATCCTCTTTCCCAATATCAGCATCACCCTTCAATAAATCATAATGATTAACCTGATGGACCACAACCTCTCCTACAGTACCACTATCCACCATCACAGCACCATCCAGCCGCGCTCCCACAGTATCTACCTGGGCTGGAGCAGCCCTCAACTTCTTAGACGTCACCAATTGAAACCCATATTCATCAAGAATCTTCATCTTACCCTTCATACAAGCCAAAGCCACTGCAGCACGATCAAACTCAGAATTAACATCATCCTGAACAACAAACTCATGCTCCGATTGGACCCCGTCCTCTTCCTCAACAAGCATATGTTCACCCTGCTGGACATCAACCGCAGCCTCCTACTGAACTTCAGTTACCATTGTAGCAGCATCCGTAAGCACTAGATGACACCCTTCCTCCTCTTCAGCAATATCAGCCCATGACCTACAAGCATCACCCCTTGTAATTTCAACAACAGATGGTGCCAATGCCTTATCCACTGATCGATCATCAGCAGCAGCTGGCTGGCCAGCAGACTGCTTATCCAAACCAAACTGGAAAGCCTCAACAAATGAGGCAGAGCCTACCTTTGGAGGCTCCTTTACTTTAGAAACCAACTTAGAACCATCCTGCACCGCCAAAATCTTTTTGCACTGCTCAGAGGTATGACCCACCGACATACAATGTGTACACTTCAAATTCCTACGACACTGCATAGAAGTATGACCAATACAAAGACACGATTTACAGAAGATAGGAAACCACTCATATTGAACAGCAAGTTCCAGCTAAAACTCCCCAGCAACAAGGAAAACATTTTCAATACGGACCTGTGCTAGATCAATTTCTACCAAGACCCTAGCAAAATGGCCAAATATAGGGTGTACAGTATCCTTATCCACCTTAATTGGACTTCCAATGGTTGAGGCAACTTCCCATAAGACCGAAGGATGACAAAAAACCAGTTTAAACCCCTAATGCGGACCCATGTTTGAGTGGAAGAGTTCTTAGTGGCAAGGGGATGCGATAAAGGATCCCACTGCTGTACCATTATATACCCAGGCTTCAAAGAAACAGGTCCAAAGCTCCAGGCTATATTCAGCAATTCCTTCGAAGGACAAACGACATGAAACATACCTCTTCCGATAGAAATCAGACGCCAATCCGAGAACCCCCAACTTCTGGCCAAGCAATTGCGCACTTCATCAACCCTCACAGGAGCTTCGCTATGAGTTCTCGACAACCTAGCGAGCAGTGAGAACCTACATTCCTCAAGGTGATCCTCTAGAACTTTCGGATTAGCTTCAACAAAAGCAATCGAACCATTCTTGGTGATCCTCTTACTTAAAGAGGCTGAATCAGATAGGGATTCAGAGAAAAACCTGTTTCGGGAAGCCAATCCATCATCCTTCCGCCTAGGGTTTAGCAGACAATCCTTCGCCGCCACATCAGTAGCATCACCCGGAGATTATCAAATAATACGTAATTATTTATGTAGGCTTACCATATGTAATTAATTCAGTTGAAACTCAATGTATAGATCATGAATAACACAATAAAAATCATTAGGAAATTCATCTGTTAATTTATTTAATATAAACATATCACTAAATTATACAGTTTCATTATTTTAGAAATATCAGATTGGAAATATTCACTATTATATCTTATTAATTTATCAACATCTTAATAATATATCAATGGTTTCAAATCATAGAATATAACATTATTGTCTCTAAAATAGATATTTTCATAAAAAATTGAATCATTATATATACTAATAATTATATCAAAATATATAATGAAATTTTTAATATTATTTATATAAATGACCATCCAATTGATAACAATATGATAATTCTGAAAAATCTTGGTTTCTTTAATATTTCTAACTGGAGTTTCCAAAAAACAATTATCCTTATTTTGTTTGGTTATATTGATATTTTTCTTGAAAATTTATTATAACTGAACTAATTTGATGATCTAGAGTGAAATAAAGAATTAGTAAATTTAAAATAAAAAAGTAACACATCTATCATCACATCATTTGATATCCCAATATTAATAACTATAATAAGGAATAATTTATCCACATCATTAATATTATGGACTTAGTGATTTTTATCATTATTCTCCAACTTCTAAAACACATTACTATAGATTCACAACTTATTAATGCCAAAATATCTCACTATTTTATGAAAATATATTACCCCAATATTGGATTTTTAAATATTCATATCCCTTCAATCACATGACATACGGAGAAAATTTCATCATCAGCAAAAAATCTCAGATTTGAAAATAAATTCTCCATAATGTTTTTCACAACAATTAATGTAGATGTGAACATCATTTTCGTATAACAAAATAACTATAATTAATTTATCCCCAACTCCTAACACCTTCACAACATCATACATTCATCGTTACAAGTCACATAAGTGTTATAAAACTCTATCAAAACATTTTCATCTTAACAATAAATATTTTCAAAGATTATAAATTATCATATGCCCAAATATCCTCTTAGATTTTGTTTTAATCCTATGTCTGATATAGTAATTTTATTATCAATATCCAAAACAAAATCATCTATGTACTTAGATAGTGTTTATAAATGGAATACATCTATGGTAATAGAATCTTCTTCATTTTTCCTCCATTATAGGATTTTTTTCTATACCATGTCTTCATAACATTGGAAAATATATCACAAGGAAAATAACCAAAAAATTACCTCATACATGTAAATAAAATCATATTTCTCAATAGTATTATTAACCAAATTCTTCAATTGTTATACTTCACCATCAAAATTAAAAGTAAAAAGCTTCCCCTTTTGAAGTCCCTTATATGGCCCTAGTCATAAACATTACTTAATCATGAGTAAATTAAATAATTTACATTCATTCAAATTTAGGATATTTTTTGGTTTACTGTTTTATAGAATTAGACCATAACAATTACATAACATCTCAAAATTTTAAAACTAGACAATTCCACACGCTATCAATTTTTTCATAAAATAAAATTCTTTAAAATAGAACATGATTTGATTTTTCTTGGTCACATTAACATTGATTTATTCATTCATCTTACACTTCCTTATACAATAATTAAAACATTTTAAAAACATGGGATGAACACCAAAAGCCCAGTAATGTATTTTAAATATTACATGAAACCATTACTCCAAAAATATTTTAGACTCATGACAACTTTTCCACAAAAACATCATTTTCACCCATAAAATATAAGCTATTAGCATACATCAGGAAATTATAATATCCCTACAAATCATGTATGTAATCATAAATAATAAAGGTTACTTGTGGAATCTATATCATAATTACATTATAGATTTCACAACTATATAAGGAGTTACCATCATGGTTACATTTGGAATACCCATCAAAGTATATTATGTAAATATCTTAGGAGAAACCATTCTATTTAACTCAATATCAACATCCAATGCATTGGAGATCCATAACATGATAACACATACATGGATTATTATGGAACCACACATATACCAAAGCAATTGCCAGGATCCATAACATAATCGTAACACAATAGACAAGCATAAAGGAAAATAAAATTTCAACTTATGAATCAGAAAATACAATTTAATGATATTAAAATAGTCCATCCATTATCAAAACCATTTTCAAATAAAATGCTAAAATCTAAAATTGTAATTTGTTTTATGAAAACAATTAAAACATGTAGGGGAAGCCAAATACGAAATAATGGTCACGATGGTGGAAAAGTAGTTGTTTCCATATATGTTAAAAGCATCATCTTTTTATATAGCATACTAAATAACATAAAAATATTCATTTTAAAATTTTTTGAATGAAATTAAAATTCATATATTTTGATTTTACACATTATAAAATATGTTAGTGTATATATTATCAAAATATTCATCAATTAAATGGATTGAGATGAACTCCATTACCATGTGTCCAAATCGACACATAAAATATTTAAATTGTTGAATAATAACCCAAGGTAATGTTATAAAGTCTTAAAAACTATCATTGTGTTTAATATTTATTTTATATCACGTATTACCATGTTATAAAGGTTATATTGTTTATCTAGGATGTTTTGTCCATATTAGGTACTTGAGTCGAAATTGAACTTGAAATGATTTAAATAGTCCAATTATTCATAATTACAATATCTAAATAATAACATTATTGACATAGTAATCACTATTATACAAATATTATAATTTTATGTCAAACAATTTATTTATGGTATGAAAAATGAATAATATTATAATCACAGATATAGTAGGTTGTATATATGAATGAATAAAAATTCTATTTCTCATTGATCATTATAAAAATAATGTGATTTTTATATGATTTGTTCATATAGATAACAATATTATTTAAATCATAATAATCATATAAATATACTAATATTAACCAAACAAGTGTGATGAAAAATAAAAACGATTCACATCACTTCATGATGGTGATATATCACGTTTACACATGATCGAGCTTATAATTTTTTTGGGCATGAAAAGTAAGAAAATAATTGCTATATTATTCATATATAAGGTTCAATATGTCACTAATATATTATAAAAACATTAATTATGTAATTATTAATAGTCTTATGATACAATAATGAAAATAAATCTATATAAGTTTGTGAGGTGGCAGCCTTCATACACAAGAATGAAATATGTGTTTCCTATTTTATGCAATTGGATATAGATTTGGGTGATTATATTAACGTAATAACAACCCAATATATTGAGGATATTGGAGATATTAGATCATCATGATGATGAAGATTTATGTGAAATGGTAGAATATTTAAAATAATAACACTTAAATAAAAATATTACCTTTCTTTCAGCTAATCACTAACATTACCTTCATAAAACCTCAAATAAAGGTGTTGGACTAAACTAAGGCCTCGTGAATATGGATAGTGATTCCATGATTATGTTGGGGTAAATATTTGTTGAACCAAAAGGTTTTTTAGGTTAACGGAATGGAGAATAAGAGTACATTTTTATAATTGAGGGGAGGGGCACACATAGTATTATTAAATGTGTTAAATTAATATAAATTCCATTTCGATCCAAATTAGTCCATGTTGATTTAGTTTTATGATTGGATGAGTATGGGTCAAAATTCATTCATAAAATTAGAAAAATATAAATATTTTTTACTCATTATCTTTTATGTTTTAATTATTTTAACTCTTATCGTTTTATTATATAATATTAATTTTGACATTTAAAATAATTACTAAATCATTCCAAATGATAAACGAAAGAGTCATTAATTTCATTTAAAGGATATTCATACCTTACTAGACGAATATGGGATTTTTAGAAACTTTATATCATTTAAGATAATGAAATAGTCAATCCATTCTCAAAATAAATTCAACACAAAAATACCTTAAAAGGATAAATGGTATTTATTTTTCTTTTAAAAACATTATTTCATGTAGAGGATTCCAAATACCCAATATTGGTTATGGAGGTGAGAAATTTTTTGTCACCGTATACATTGAAGAAAAATCATTTTTTTAATTTAGTAAAAAAATACACATAAAAATATTACTTCTAAAATTCTTTGAATGAAATTAAAATTCAAAAATGTTTATTTTACACATTATAAATTAATGTGGTGAATATATTATCATAATTCGACTCAATAAATGACAATTGAGATGAATCCTCTTATTCTACGTTTTACTTTTCACGTAAAATCCTAATATTCCTAAATAATAATGTTATGTAATGTTATACGTTCTTTTAAAAAATCAAGTTTATTATTCATTTTGTATCACTTATTAAAAAATTATAAAATATACATCATTATTTATGTTCATTCTAGTTGTTTTATTGATATCTGGTATTTGAGTCGAAAATGATCATCGTATAATGTCAATAATACATGTGTTTATAATTCCATAATCTCTAGAATAAAATTATTGAAAAAAATAGTCACATTTATATATCAATTATACATTAAAATGGAACTATATATTTATTGGATGAAATATGATCAACATTATAATCTTGAATATGGTAGTCCATACGTACACATAATTAAAGTTACTTTTTTCCATTTATTATTAAATAAATTATGTATTTATTATATTATTCATTCCAGAATTATAATTATATTATTAAAATCAATTTATTAATTTTAATATAATTATATATATTATAATGGTTATGTGGTGAATAAAAAAATTTCACATCACTTCGTGGAGGTGCTACTTCACACGTACACACGAACAATGTTATAATTTTTATGTGAATGAAATTTAAGAACATTATTGATAAATTATTCACCTATCATGATAATTATTTAATGAAAATAATATTGAAACATTAATTCAATCACTATTATCAATCTTGAGAGACATTAATGAAAAATAAAATATATCTATTCGTTATGTGGTAGTCTTCCATTCAGACAAATGAAATATTCATTTTCATATAGATGAAATTGGATATGGATTTAGGTAATGGTATTAACATAATAAAATATCATTATATTGAAGATAATGGAGTTACTTTTTCTTCATGGTTGAATAATATTTAATGAAAACTAATGAAAAAAAAACACAACAATAAAAACATTACATTCCATCAGCTGATCAGCCATCTTAACACCTTAACACCTCTAAGAAGGGATTTCTATATAGAAGAAGGAATCAATATTATGGGGGTGGATTCATAAGTTTCAAGGTATAGTGGATGCACTATTAGCCTGGCCCCTAATGTTTGTTTTTACCATGATCAATTATTATTCTGTGATAAATTTGTCGATGGACGTCAGTAGCCATGGAATAGAATCAATGATTTAGA
The DNA here is from genome assembly GCA_963277665.1 of Viscum album. Lineage (NCBI taxonomy): Eukaryota > Viridiplantae > Streptophyta > Magnoliopsida > Santalales > Viscaceae > Viscum > Viscum album. The sequence goes on from OY728150.1 coordinate 767,658,969, forward strand.
AAAATAAAGAAGAGGAATGAAAACATTAGAGAGTATCCTGAACATCATTTTTACAATTAATTTAATTAATTTCATATTGAAAAGAATATCTGGATCATTAGTACTTTTTCGTTGATGATTTTGATCGTTCGGAATGTCCTTTCTAAATTATTTCATTGTGCTTGAGAGGATCCAAACCAGAATCCATCTAGGGGTGATCCAAATTTTCTCTAATGGCCTCCAATCAACACCACTCATTCTTCAAGATATATCATGGTGAAGTGAGTGTCTTGTGTCATTAATTCTTGATCCCTTATTCTTTCTTCTTGATGAACATCTCTCATTCATGAGAGGGATGGGAAGAGAAATTGAGGTAGAAATAATTAATCTCAACACATTTATATTAATCAAGAGTACATTTAGGTATATAGAACAATAGACATATGTGTCTATTTATCGACATGGGTCTACAGTTAAAATAATTAATGGAATGGCAGATATTAAATACCTTCATAATCTTAGATAAAATCCCTGATTATAATAATAGTACAATATCATTATTTATGGTGCACCAACATGCCCAAAATAATATTATAAGTAAAATTCCATGTCCCAAAATAATAGCAGTGTTATTATTATTTTAACTTGTTCTATCTAGTCAAATAATTATTTATCTTCTTGCAAATAATTATTTTACTACCGGACTAGCCTGGGTCCACTTCAACTATACATCCATGTATTGAACACCTGAATAAATAAATGACTAATGTATTCTCTTAAATAAATAATTCATTCACAAACTTGTAAATAACTATTTAATAAATGTTCAATAAAAAAAATAAATATATATTTCCCAAAATATGGTAAATAAATATTTATTTAATTTATGAAATCATTTTAAAATTAAAAAATTTATTCCAATATCTTGAGAATAATATTTATTCCATTAATTAAATTAAAATAAAATATAATCGAGACTACCAAAAACACTTGGTGTGTGATCCTCTAGGGTTCTTTAATATTGGCATTAGGTGAGTTTGTATAATGTATAAGAGTACTATCTAGGAAAGGGTCAGGACACCTACTAGAAAGAACTTAAATTATCAAAAATGACATCCACATATGAATGCTAACAGTGTAATATAATCCCTTTGTCTCAATAACTCATCAAGAATGTTTCATGGTAGTGTTATCATCCTTAATTATTGATATGTCAATCTATGAATAGATCAAATAAACCCTTTGTCACCCCACTGACATGGAATTTAATGGGATTATTATATTTTAATAAATGGGAAAAGATATCCAATATTATAAATGGGAGGTCCAAATCCTTCAAAAACTTACACATCAATAACATGCGACTCATAATGCACCCGACATACCCAACATCTTGCTAAATATGGTGTGATGGTTTTTGTCAGTAAATCAATGTGTGTTAGTTGTGACACGTATTAATGATAATATTAATGTATATGTACTATAACAAATGTTCATAGATAGGAATACATGATGACACCGAAACAAGTGGAATTTTTATTGGTTGGATTCTTCTCATAATCACCCATCATGGATATTTCCAAGAGTGAACTATATGAGAAGAACTTTAATCCTCTTATGAGTACTCACAACTGATGATCTGTATACTTTGTGATACATCATAGTATGTCATCCAACCACAGAACTATATTTATTAATACTGTTATATCATTTAAAGATTCAAATCATTGAAGGAAACCTCTATTACCTTATCATTGAAATAAATACACTAGGACATTATTACATAATGTCATTGAGAACAATTAAATTTATGTAATAAGATTATTAATATTTAAATAAATTAAATTTCAATGTATATAAAATAAAAACAGTTAATTCTAAGACACGAAATCTAACAAACTCCCAGGTGTACTAGTGCCAATGACCCATGAATTTCAGTTGGCTAGTCCTCACATGATAATCATGTTTACGCTATGTCAATGATTTAGTTAAGGGGTTTGACATTTTATCATCTATTGAAATACTTCTCACTATAACATCACTTATTTGAGGAAAAATTCTCAAGAGATTAGATTTCTGAATTATGTGCTTTGTCCACTGATGTGTCCTTGGATCTTTTTCTATAGAAACCACTATATTATTATGTTAGTAAAGTGTGATGTGATCATTTATTCTACCTATCAAATCTAGACCATGTAAAATACTCTACATCCATACATCTTCTTTAGCTACCATAGAAGTTGATATATACTTATTCACTGCTCTAGAATATGCGACCACTATCTTCATTGAGCTCTTCCAGCTCAATACACATCCATTTAATATGAAGATGTATCCCATTTGTGATTTCAAGTCATCTTTCTCAATCTGGACACATGTATCTACAATCCTATGATTACTAGTTTCTCATCTACTCTATAAACCAATAATATATCTGAATTACACCTCGTATACTTTAGGATAGTCTTGACTGCCATCAAATGGTGGTCATTTGAGTTAGTTTCATATTTTCCTACCATACTCAACTCGTAGGAAACAACTAGCCTATTATATAGCATGTATACATGACATACCCAATCACTGATGTGTATGGTTTCCTTGCTAATGCCATTCTTTCCTCATGTGTCTGAGGAAACATTTTATTGGATATATAAATGCCAGGTGATGCTGGAAAAAATCCTCTCTTGGATTGTTCCATAAAAAATCAATTGAGTATCTTATCAATGTATGTAATTTGAATTAGGCCTATAAATATATTGGATCAATCACGAGGGATCTCTATCCCATGAATATTTTCTACCTCTCCCAATTGTTTCATGTAGAATCATCGATTCAACAATGCCTTAACTGACTATAAGAATGGTATTATATTTCCAATACGAAATATGTAACCATCATATAATATTACGAAATATTAATGAACATCCACTAAACCATTTATAGACATAAGAATCACATTCATTATCGATAAAACCAAATTTCATTATGGATTTGTCAAAAAGAATGTTCCATGACATGGATTCTTTTAGAAATCCATAAATATATTTTCGTAACTCGTATATCTTATTGGTATCATTTTGAGTCGTAGACCATTCATGTTGTGTCATCTAGACATCTTTCTGAAGGTTCCCATTAAGGAAATCTATTTTGAAATTCATTTTCCAAATATCATAATCTTGGAATGAAGAAATAGACAATAGAATTATGATGGATTTCATCATTGAAAATTGTAATTTTTTTTGTAAAAGTCACTTCCATGACACTACTTGAACCATTTTACAACCATTTGTGCCTTATAGATTCTGACATTTCCTTCCATATGCAGTTTTTTTTAATACACCTTTGAAACCAACATGGTTGACATCAAATAGTGGGTATATAAAAATCCATAATTCATATTGGTATGTGGAATCTATTTCAGAATTCATGGTGTCATGCCACTAGGAGACATATATTCCCCATACTAATTCATTGAATGATAGAGGATCATTATTATCAACGAATAACAAGTAACCATCCTCAGTAACTAGAAATCCATACCATTTTTGTTCACTAACCTCTATAATAATTCTACGTAGTTCTTGTGTCTCTGGATTCGGTCGTTCATCCATAATGATTTGTGTAATCTATTACTATTCCAACACTTGTGTACCTTGATCCAGGACTTCATCAAATACTATCTCTCTCTAACTATCTCTTTTGGAGGTGTTCTCTATATTAAAAACCTTGTCATGTGTTTCCACTGTAATCTTTTTTTCGGAGGGATTTTATAGATAATATTCCCTTGTTTCCTTGGTGTATACAATAAAGGTACACATTTTCCTCAGTGTGAAAGGTTGTTACCTTTAGAGGCCATAACAAATACATCGCTTCCACACACTTTTCAACTTGATAACATTCCATTATTTGTACTCTAGGAGATTTCTGGAATACTATTTATGGATTTAGTTGGTAATTTGTTTAGTAATTTCAACAGTTTTTGTAATGAATATCCCCAAAAGGATAAAAAAAGAATTACATTAATCATTATTGATCTCACTGTGTCCAATGAGGTGTGGTTCCTCATTTCACACACTCTATTCCACTTGGGTGTTTTAGGAGGAGTGAGTGGAGATAGGATCCCAAACATCATTGTGTATTCAATGAAGATTGGATTAAGATATTCTCTTCCTCAATCTGAGTGGAGTTACATTATTATCTTACATAATGGGTTGTCAACTACATTCTTGTATAATTTAAACTTATCAAAAGAAGATGAAATATACCCAATGAAGATGATATATGCATATCTACTAAAATAATTAGTAAAAGTTATGAATCATGAGTCCCCTCCCACCGCTTTAAATAAAAATGCTCCACACACATCATTATGAACCAATAAAAAAATATCTTTAGCCATTTCAAGTTTCCCACTAAATTGGGCTTTGGTCATTTTTACTTCTAAAAATGAATAACATACAACAAGAGTTTTTATTTAAGAAGATTTGAAATATCCATCTTCATGTAACATTTTCATGATTTTATCATTTACATGACCTATCAGTTGATTTAGATGTTGGGTGTGGTATGAGACATGTAATGTATCTTTGTTATCAATTTCAATTACTTGGCTTGTGTTATCCATCACATAAAGACAGTTGTATAAATTTTCCATACCAAAAATATGATATCATTGTCAAAGAAACAACATAAATTTACAAAGTAGAAAAAAGCCATTAGTATCTAATCTGGATACAGAAATAATGTTTATAGTTACAGATGACAGATAATTAAAAACCATTAATTCCATGATCATCGTAGTTGGTAATGTGATGTTTTAGTCCCCGAATACTACAAAAGTATGTGGCGATCCATTGGCTACTCGAATATATACCTCCCCTAAGTCAATAATCATGAATCTACATGGTTAATATATTTGGATACATATGTGAGAACCACTAGTTGTATATAATACCATGTTTTTAGTAATAAATATATTACATTCGATAATAAATGCACATGATGCTTCACCTTGCTTATTAGGATGGTTGTAGTTCTTATTCCATTGTCCCTACTTGCCACATGTGAATAAAATAGCTTCCCATTCCCTTGCCTCCCATTTTATCATCCTTTTCGTGGAAGGGTGTGATGATGCTTTGGGTGTAATGCTTTTCACATTCCCTTTCAAATTAATCACCAAACTGAAAAAGGATTTTCATTATTTATAACTTTTCCCACATGGTTAATGTATATATGAATATTAAATAGATACTTACCAATGATTTTAATATTGAAATTTATAATAATGAAGTAGATGATAAGAGGGAGTGATGAAAGAATGACATTAGTACCTAGTTCGTTAGGAAGTTTAAACCCTATAATCTTCAAGTTCTAAATGTAGCCAATGAGCTTGACTATGTTAGGCCCAGCTGAGGAAACCTCTCCACCCATAATCTAAAAGATTACATTGGAGATATAAAACCATTATTGTTTTTCTCAATCTTGTTAAAGACTATAACGATGCTCGATAATGCTATAAGAATCCACATTTTCATTGGACATCATGAGATCACTAGACATTGATGTTAACATAAAAAATTCAATGTCGACCACTTTGTTCATATGATTATCATAGACCAAGAACATTTCATAACTCACCTCTTTTGAAGGCGGATCATGTAATGCTGAGTCCAGCATGTATGAATTCTATTCATTGCATATAATATCCTAAAGGCATCTAAAAATTTCCTAGAATTTACTACTGGTGAGGATGTTGTCTTTATCCAGAATCGATTGCAATGATAGAGTGGTTAAAGTGTTTGTAATTTTATTCTACAATTAAAAGATAATATTATTATTTATTTCTTGATTACATTTTATGAGAAATAGTAAAACAATTTTATTAAGTATAACACTTCATTATCAACTTCCAATGGCCATCACCATTGAACATGAAATGTTCAATTTCCATGAAAATCTAGTGGAAAGGATCCATATTCCCATTTACATAACCTGAATGGGTTTGGTCAACCTATTTGAAAGTATTTATGTAGGATGGTTGTTTCAACAACAATATTGTAGATCTTTAATCTATTGAGTACACTCCCTGATCCTGAAATACATAATTTTGTTTTCTTCAACTATATCATCGAATATTAAACCATGTCTAGCAAGGTCTACTCCTAATGATTTCATATGGTTAATACAACCTAAAAAAATTCATTAGGGCATCCTATATAATAGTAGTTGTCCAAATAATGGTTGGTCAACACATGGTTTTATTGATTTTTCCCTTAATCATGTAATGGATGGCTTGGTCTGACTTAATATTTTATTTGATAGATTCTTATCATTTATGAATGAATTTCATTTTGTCATTATCACATGCATGTTAATATTAAAAGTAACTTACTTATGTAATTAAACATTTCTTGATAATATTTATGTAGATGAATGATTAAATTTAGTTACATCTTGAATGCTTGTTTAATTCATTAAATATTTGATTGCGGCAACAGATCCATAATGATACACAATCCAAATGAAAGGAATAAAATAATGAAAAGGGAATGATCATGATATATTTTAATGGTTAGTTTATCCGTCATTCAATAATCTATCCCTGACTTATGGGAGAATGTCCTTGATCTTTTGGGTTCATTTTTACAGATTTCAACCTATCCAACTCCGTATCTCCTAGGTTTAGTTAAATATCAACAACAGATTAAACCGTCTCCACTATCTTTGGATTTCAATCCATTACATATTGTTTTTCTAACTCACATGATGGTGAATGGTAAAATGGGGGGTTTACATTAATGAATCTATGGACATGCAAGACCTACATATTTATTAAGAGATATGTCTAGTAGGCCAACAATAAATTTAATAAATAAATTAAAAGGAATAAATTCCAATACAACGGTCTGGCATATCTCATGATCACCCCCAAACATGAAAAAAGATATGTATTTAATAAAATTAGTATTCAATTAATTAATCATTCATATTATTATAAATTGTTCATGAATATATTAATTGTTATCTTTAAGTAATCTATCCTCGTTTCTTTATCATTTTTTGAATTTCCTTTAGATTATTATTGTTGAATATAAATGAAACATGGTTATAATCTGGAGAATACCCATTTGAATCTACTCAACGTGTTTTATATTCATATTCTACTTTAATCTTCAATCATATGGCATACCTAAAGATTTAATACATGGTGTAAGAACATGTAGTATGATTTATACACTATATGTAGTTCGGAACATTTAGAAAACATTAATGTTTTAACTTTCTGTAATTTTTTCATGTAAACAATGTGATTTTTGACTACACGACATGTACTACCTTCACCGTCTTTCTCAAAGTACATGCCTATGTATTCAACATGTACCACATACCTCACAATTTTTGGAGTACAATGTATGTACATTGGGACACCTGATGTGTTGTCTCTATGTTATTAGGGTATTGATCAGAAAAGCTATGTATGGTATACATGGTTTTTCCCATGACCAAAGGGACTAAAAGTCATGTTTAGTGGTCCATGTGCCGTGTAATCCGGTCAGCATGTTTGTATCTTTCCTAGTCAACACACTGTCTAAAATTAACTACACTACGAGCAATAAATGAATATGACTTGTGTTATTTCAGAATTACTCCTGATACGCGGAACATGACTATACATCATGTAGTCCATATTACAGGACATGTAGGGAAGTGAACATGGTGTGTAAGTACGAACACAAGGTGTGTACAATCATGTCTCCTGGGAAGAATTATCGACTCCTCCTTATGTGTTTTACATTTTAAATTTAATTAAAAAATAATTACTTTCTATAAAATCTGTGAAAAACAGAAAAAAGGAGAATATATTTAGAAATCCAAATTACAAAAATGATTAACCATGATTTTAAAAACAATATTATTAAACCATAAATAATCAATGAATTATTTAAATAATTATAAACTATATTTTAACCTCCCTCTTATACCGCTTTAAGGTTCCAGACACAATGAAAGCACGGTTAGGTTGGCGCACAAATTTAATTTTTACCATCATAAATGATTATTCTAGGATCAAAAAGATGATGAAGGCCAATCTACAAGGAATGGAATAATTTATTTAGCGAATGAAGGAAGATGACTTAAACCTTTTAGAGAGTATATTGAACATCATTTTATAATTAATTGTGTAATTTTCATAATGAAAAGAATACTCGGATCATCAATACATTCTTCATTTATGATGCTTATGATCTATAATGACCCTTCACTATTGTCTCATTTGCACATGTGATGGTACAAACCAGAATACATCTTTTGTTGATCCATATGGGCTATGATGGCCCCTTATCGACACAAATCATTCTCTGGATGATAGCATGGTGAAACGAGTGTCTTGTGGTTGTTGTTCTTGAACGCATGTTCTTATTTCTTGAAGAAAATATCTCTTTCTTGAGTGGGGAAGAAAGAGGATTCGAGAAAGAAATAATTTAGCTCAATAATTCACTATTCACTAGGCGTGCAGTTTGGTACATGGTAAAATAGATTGATGTGTCTATTTTTCAACATGGGGCATTGATTAAGAAATTTAATTGCACAAAAACAATTAAATACAATAATAACATTAGAGTAAACCCATTATTTTAGTAATAATAATACAATGTCATTATTTATTGTGCGCACACATGCACAAAAAATAAATATACATATAATTTTTCAACACAAAATAATTGAAGCATTAGTATTAATTTATATTTTAGAAACATGTTAAATAATTATTTATCGTTTTGAAAATAATTATTTTATTACCAGACTGGCTTTCGATTGGTCGAAATATACTTCCATTTATTAAACACCCAAATAAATAAATAAATAATTTTTTTTCTTAAATAAATATTCTATTTATTAATTAGTTAAAAAATATTTATTAAATGGTTAATAAAATAAATAAATAAATTTTACCTAGACTCTAGTCAATAAATATTTATTTAATTTATGAAATAATTTTAGATAGAATAAAATTATTCCACTATAATGAGAATTATATATATTTAATTAAATAAATTTAAATATAATTTAACCGAGACCACCAGAAAAACTTAGTGTGCGACCCTCTAGGATTCTTTCTCACAAGCATTAGGCGGTCTTTCTTAATGTTCAAGAGTACCGTCTCGAAATTGTTCAAGGAATCCAAGATTAAAAAACTAATTTCACAACAACAACATCCACATATGAACACTAATAGTGTAATAAAATCAATTTGTCTCAATAACTCATCAAGCAGGTTTGGTGATAGTGTAATAAACCTTTGTGATTGATAACTCGTTCTTTAACTACCTAAAAGAAACTGGGTATTACACTATAGCCAAGGAATTTCACATGACGGTTCTATTTCAATCAAATGGACGATAAATAATCTTCTCTAAATGGGAGGGGAAATACCAGACTTGATATATCTATTAACAACATGCCACTCATGATGCCCCCAATGCAACATGCTTCACCAAAAATATGGAGTGATAGTTTTCTTCAGTAAATCTAATTGCCTGAGTTGTGACATGTATTAAGGATAAATTTAGAGTCTATGTATTATTACTTATGCTCGTATATTAGAAATTCTGAAGTCACCAAATCATGCATAATTACTACTAGTGAGTCTGTTCTCAAAACTTCCAATCATGGAGATTTCCTAGTGTGAAATTCAATAGAAGAAGTCTCATTAGCTTACATGTACTCGCAACCGACAGTCTATATAATAGAGTCCTATCATAGTATTTTGTCCAACCAAATTGTTATATTTTAGAATATTTCTGTATAATTTCAATGTTCTCATCATAGAAGGGAACTTCAATGACCTTATTAATGAAATAAATACTTGAGGAAATTAATACCTCATAATCATGAAGAACAATAAAAAATATATTATATGTTTTTTAACATTTAAATACATTAAATATCCATTTAATCAAAGAAAAAACTTTTGTTTCTAGGACACCAACTCTAACATATTCAAGGATGATTTGATGGGTTGATCATTGTCGAAATATTATTTTTTTAAGTGTAAGTAATTGTGATAAATAGTTTATTTTTATAGGAGATGTGATGGAAACATTGGGAAATATTAAATTAATATAAAAATAATTTTTTATTCTAAATTTTTTGAAGATTATGTAGTTACATGTAAGGATGTTGACATGATAAAATCCACTCATTAAAGAAAAATTATACATGTTTTTGATATTTTTTAATCCTTATCTTTTATGTCTTAACCCTTTTATCTCTAAACATTTTATTATGCAATTTACACATTTAGAGATAAAATAATTTCTAAATTATTCCATCTGACCAATCAGTGAGACAATAATGACATTTGGAGGCCAACCAAAACTATTTGGAAAAATCATGGGTTTTTTTAAATTTTATATCATTTTATAAAATATTTTATTTTTTAAAATATGAATTATGTCAATTTTGATACTATTCATTACATGAATTTTTAAAAAATAAAAAAAAACATGATTCCCTTGATCAAACTATTTCAAATCATCAATAAAAATTCTAAGTCATCTATTTAATTTGAGGAAGACATCAAATATTTCAATTTAATATAATTTTAATATTATTAATATCATTTGTTGGATTCTTCCATTAGAAAATCAATTACTACAACATAATTTGTCGTAATTAAATTTATTTATTTAATGTATAAAAATTTAAAAATAAATATTTATGATATATGTAATCAGTTTAACATTATATGAATTATTTATAGCCAGAGATATCACTTATATAACTAAAAATTAAAATTTTTTCATTAATAAGAGACATAATTATGAAATCATTTTTCAATTTTATATTAAATAATATGTTATTACTATTAAAAAAGTCCCAATTTACTAAAAAATGAAACAATATTATCCCATTTATTATCTTCGTTTAAAATAACTCATCCAATAAGATTATTATAACACCCCAAGACATTATAATATTTTTATTTATAAAATAAATTATTTTTTTCATTCATTATTTTTTGGCAAAATCATTATAATTTTATACTGCACACAACAATTTGTTTCTTTTTGTTACACCCGAGAAACATTTTTACAGAACAATAATATATTAATAAAATATTATTGTTCCATATAATTTATAACCTAGCCATTAAATTATCAGTTAGGTATATTATTAAACACATTTTAAATTTTATATATTATATATATTTTTAAAATTATTCTTATGTATTTTGATGACATGATATAAGAAAAGATTCAATTTTTCCTAGAAAAGAAGTATTCTTAAAAAAAAAACAGTTCTGTAGCCTTTTGATGGGGGTCCAATTTAAACTAATTTTTTTAAAATTTTATTTATTCTATTTCAAAAAAGAAACTACTTATTTAGAAGTATGATATAAAAATTCATTTTGGGTGATTTGTAAATATGTTTCTAATAAGTTTTATGTTATGATGAATAATAAAAATATAATATATTTTAATTGAAATCATTTTTTATCGAAATATTTTATGTGGATGAATTATATTATTGAATAGTTTTATTGTACTTATAGAATCGTTTTTTACTATTTAATATAATATTGATCAATTAATTTAATTTCACCATGAATTTTGATGTAAAAATATTACAATATTTTGTAATGATTTAACTTTTAAAAACAAATTTTTCATTCTGACAATGGAATTATTTTAAAATTAATTATTCCAAATCATGTGTTATAAATTTTGAAAAATTTATTTCATATATGGAATCAGTGGTTAAAAAAATTATTGGTTACTTTTTTTAAATTTTGAATATTAAGTTTAGTAATTTTATTATTAATGTGCCTAAGGGTAAATCAGGTAAATTAAGTTAAAAATTATATTATAAAATTACCCTAACACCTCTAAAAATTCCATTGAACGACTAAATTCAACACTTATAAATTATTTTTAGAAATTAAATCCTTTAATATACCCTTTTACATGAATATGACATTAATATTAATAAAATTAATGATTATTTCAAAATGTAAAACTCTCATATATTTTAAGTATAATAATTTTAATATCGATATACTCATGAGATAATATCTATTATAAATAGTCTCCAAAAATAAAAATGAATTTCCAAAAGAATTTAAATTTATTTAAAATTGTGATAAATAATAAAATTTCCTTTAATTATTACTTAATAGTTATTGAGAAATTATGTTATTATTTGAAATATAAATTAAATGATATAAAAAAATTATAATTTGTCTTAAATAATTAAATACAGTAATTTAATATATAAAATAGAATATAAAGAGACATATTTTAAATATTTTTTTAATCTGATCATGGTTGTTTTATTTTTTTAAAAAAGAAAATATTGAATCGTATTACAATTGAAAAAAATGATATTTTAAAATAGATACTATTTTAAAAATTTATTTAAAATTCACAAAAATATAATCATTACCCAAATAACCTGGATATTTAAAATATATCACTAATGATCCCATTGGTGTTTGTTTGGTATTTTATAGTAACTATATTAACTCAATAGTGTAGACATACAGGAAGATATTGTAAGTGTTAAACTGTTTTAGTAAGGGTTACATAAAAGGATAAGTTTTATTTTATGACATAAAAATGTTTCCAATTAATTGGATGAGGTAATTTTTACCCATTCTCTTCTTAGACACTACATAAATCACGATTTTTATTTTATAAACAAAAAAATTATAATAAATTAATATTTATGATATTATAAATGTACCACTCACCACCCTTATAAAAGGTCACTTATCATTATGTTTAATTCAAAACAATTAATCTGTTTGGATTAGACAAAAACTTTCAAATTATACTCCTAAATTTCTCCACTTAATCTTCAAGACACAGGTTAGGGAATAAATCTATCCTATCAAGTCTTTTGTGCAAATCAAAAGGAGACAATTGAAGAAGAGGTAACTTTTTTACCAATTCAATTGAATTATTGTTCTTCTTATACATATTATTTCTATGTTATTTGTATACCAAAGTATTAAAAATACATTCCTCTATATACTGATATATTATTTTAATCATGGTCAAACCATATTCCAAATTTTATATATCATACAAATTAAAATATCACCGTGCATGAATACGCAGGACATACCATCTCCACGCCAAGTAATAATTTTTTTATTCTACACTACATTATTTGGATGGGAATAATGATATGTATAATATATTTAATAAATTATTATTACATGAAAATGATTCTGTATTGTTAATATACAATCCAATTCTATATGATTTAACCATCCAGGGAATGATATAGTCTCTCGTGCGTATATGTGGCCTACAATCACCACGATGTAGTGAAATTAATTATCCATGTTAGCCATTCTAGAATTATTATAAAAATTTTATTATGAGTAAAAATAATAAATATTAGCATTATATCATTCGGGCTATTAATAAAATTAATCCCATGCATAAATAACCCGACTAACACAATAAAACAGGAATGGGAAAACAAATAAGCTAACACACGAAATAATGGTAATACTAAAATACTTATAATAAATTGATATAATAGGATCATATATTTTAATATAAATATTGAAATGGGTTTTGTATAATTTAATTACATACATTATGCCTTTTATATGAGGGTTACCACCCTTTAAAAAATGAATCTTCATGGTAGGGGTTAATTTCTCAATGTCATTATTATTTGAGGTTGTTTATATGTTAGTATATATTATGAAAAATTTATCATCCATTTCCATGTTTCATGATATATAATTCAAAATATTACCAACAATGGGCTAAAGTCATTTTTACCCATGTTTAAATTTTTATAAAATGTTTTTAAAGGTATCTATTTGTCTATTTCTAATCGAGGTACTTTATAACATTTTCAACTAATTAATGATTGATTTTTTTTAATTATATGGGGTGGGAAACTATTTCCGTCTAGTATGACGTCATACCATTATGAACCACCCCTTACATGATTATAAGATTATATTCATAAGAAATGTTTTTTTTCTATGTTTTGGCTTTTAGATATTTTCAATGTAATAATAATGATATATCCTTAAATGATTTTTATTTATTAAATTAAATTATTTTCATATATGTCACCATTTTGTGTTGTATTTTATGATTAATTGAGGCTGATTTATTATGATACAGTCTCCCATAGTGTACTGAATGGTTTATGATATATTTCACTGTAGATTTTATATTTTGATACCATTAATGGTTTATGGTTAATGTATTTACATTTATTATTATTGTTTTAATAAGAATATTTACGTTATGTTTTATCACTTTAACAGGAGGAATTCAATTAACGTTGTATGTGATAGGCTAGGACTACTATAGCCCCTTGATGGACAGGTAGGTATCATGAGACAAATTACTGTCTTTGAACAAGGCCGTGATGGTATGGTTATTTATTGTTTTCACATGAGGCTTTGATGGTATGATGTACCGTATTATATTTTCCCTTATTATGAGATTATTTAATGATATCACATGTGTTTATTCAACTAATATAATATATCTCGGAAAAATAAAATTGAATTATTTTATTTATTCTTTCCATTTTATTTTCATGTTTATGTTTATAAGGAAAGTGTTTTAGTTTAATAATTTCCACAAATGTTAATGATTATATACAAAATAACATACTTTATAATATAACCTTATCGAGAACCAGAGATCACCCCATTCTTCTGTATTATTTTCCATTGATACCATGAAGGGTATTACGATTGATATGTAGGGTTAATCTAATAGAATAATGTAGTTATCAAATGATTATCTATGTTTTTTTATGTTTGAAATTATAATGTAATGTTCATGTATAAAATCAATTTTCCATGAAAACTAAATTGACTAGTCATTTATGATTTGATTCCTTATAACCATGATAATGTATTAATATAATGAAATAGATTTGAGCTTCTATGTTCAGGGTGTTATAGTTAGTATCAAAAGATGTTTAGTAATAATAATAAAAATAGATTCAGAAAAATTAGATTTGATATCATAAAAATAATATAGATTTTGGGGATAATTATACTATAACATCCAAAAATATTGGTAATGTAGAGATTATATATTTATTCATAAAATATAAATAACTATATGGATACTATTAGTATATTTAATTCTTTCTCAAATTTACATAGGAATAATAAAACTGACAAAGTGTTATGGGAATGACTGGGGCTAACCTGGTAGATGAAAACATGGCATACCTCACACCATATTTGAAACTATTATGTTATATTCAAAGTATAATTAACATTTTATTTACCCAATGGTAAGATTGATTTAAATGTGAACATTTCACAATTTAACTAATGTTTATGAATCTAGTATTTATGATGCATAAATATATATAATTTGAATACTATATTTAGTGTTATAAAAATTACGTAAGTATATAAGCTAATCCAATATATACCATATTATATAAATTACACATAGAAGAAAGAATGAGAACCCCACCAATGAGAATGAACCAATGAGTAAGAAGGATCTTATCATTCATGGCCAAAAGAAAAAATTTAGAAGAAAAATATTTACCTATATATTCTCATCATATGATGAAATAGTATCATGAGTTGATAAGATAAGTCAATAATTCATTGCCTCGTATGGTTTTGAAGGGAAGTGAAAAATGAAGAGGATAGTTGAGAAAAAAATTAATAAGGGGAAAAGGGAAGGAATTTCCCACATGTGATTATTATAGGAAGAATCACTCTAGTAAATGCATTAAGGGAATGTGAGTTGTTATTTGTGTGGAGAAAAATGAAACAACGTACATTATATAAAGGGAAATAAAATTGTGTCCATTTTACAATGATTCAACTACAAGGAGATGGGACATAATACAAATCAATATCCCAATCATTAATGGAATGTACAATAGATGATGCTATTAGTTAATTATCATGTTTTGATACTACCAAAGATCATGTTGATTGAATAATATGCATATTCAATTATTTTTTTATTTGAAAACATAATAAAAAATTTATGTCTTATAAGAAATATGGAGTATATAAAGATTGAACTCTTGTAATATTTTATTTAGGATTTGAGATTGTATTGTAATAAGTAAACTGACAAAGTCTCAAGTTAACCTTTTTGGATAATATATGGTTGAGTGAAAGATAATCCTTAATATGTTTCTGATATTTAGATAGTGATGTTGGAATAACGAGATGATTGATTTTGATAATGTATATTGGACATTATTGACTACCTTGGAACTGTTTAATGATTTGTCTATTACATTATTGTTGTAGTTTACAACCTTTTTTGATTTATGGAGTATATCTGATATTCTATGTTTTGCATAAGGAATAAGAAAGAATTAATGTATTACATAAGAATTTATGGTAATGTACGGTATTACTATTTTTTAATAGAATAATTGATAATGGTATTCAAAGTGTTCGTAAGTGAAAAAAATCATTGTGTTATGTTACCATCATTGTAAATTTTGGACTGTGAGTTTGGATATAAGTATTTTAGAAATGTCTAATGTTTAAAATGGATTAATTTGAACAATGGATAATATTATTTATGTTTAATAAATTTTGTAATATAATTTTTAGAATTCCAAAAAAATACATCTGTTTGAGAAGGATAACCTGTCGTTCATGGGATAACCCATCAAGTCTAACAAGGCTATTATAGTTGAACTCGCAACTAAAGGGGAACAAGGGTGCATCACCTACCACCAACCTATGTGATGTCTGAAGTTTTATAATGTAATTTCTTCATATTTGAATTATATTATGTATGATGTATTACATAATTTTTTGAACACTTTACGATTAAGAAAAATATGTAATTTTTTAATTTAATTATTTTTTGGAATGAAATAAGAGTTTGTAAAAGAAATTAGTTAATGGATGGAACTCTATATGCCATGTATGCATTATTGTGTTAATAGTAAATGTAGAAAATTAATTAATAAATTATAGGGTAAGGATCTTTCAAATCATTCTGCATTATTGGATGATGAATCAATGTGTCCCCTAGATCATCATCGACTTCTAGCTTTGAGATTATCAACATTGTCCTGACCATGTTTTGTATCACTCCCCATCAAAACACGTTTGTTTGATTATTCATTCATGTCCATGTATTCCTACATGGAACCCATGTATGTGTTATATATGGTGACATTCATAATTCCCTTAATTTATAAAAAAATATTGGTGTCATTAAACCTTTTCTAATGTGGGATTTTATAATAGTGTTTTTTGAAAATTTATACCCTTAGTTTTTGATCCTGAGTTTAAATTGTGAGGACACAGTTTTTTAAGGGAGAATGTAAAAATAATATAATTTATAACATTTTAACATATAAATAAATTTAATTATTTTCTCTCATTACTTTTATGCAACATCATGTTAATTTTATGCTATACATAAAAATTATTTTTCTTGTGTTACACGAATGTCCTAGTTTTACTGGATTGACATATATTATTTAAATATTTTTATTTAATATAAAAAATAACCAAGACATTATATTAGCAGTTTTTAATAGTATTAAAATCATTTTAAATTTTATATTTTCCAAATATTTTTAACATTCTTATAATGTATTTTCTAGAAATTATATATGAAAATATTTTCTTTTTCTGATAAAAGAAGTTTAAAAAAATGTAATTTTTTCCATATTTTGATGGTGCGCCGATTTTAAATATAATTTTAGAAAAAAAAAATTATATTGTATTTAAAAAAATTATTCATTGGAACTGGGATATTAAAATTTACCTTGGTTTATTTTTTTATATTTTCTGATAAGTTTAAAATTTCATGAATCGTAAAAATTTACAAAATGTTAATTCAAAATGACTTTATTCATATAAATATTTAATGTGGAAAAATTTAATTATTTTATTCCTTTTGATGTAAAAAATAAAATATTGTTTTAACTGATAATATAATGTTGTAAAATGGAAATTGTTTTAACAAATATTTTAATGTAAAAACATTTCAATATTTTTCAATGTTTTAACTTTTAAAAACCAATTTATTTTCGTAAAATGAAATTACATTTTAATTAAATACTGATACTTCTAGGATATAAATTCTAAAAAATTTATTCAGTATTTGGAATTTTTTGGTATAAATTATTATAATAGGTTACTTATATTTTTTGGATATTATGAATAATAACTTTATTACTTTTTTTTAACCAGGTTAAAGGTAAATCTGATAATTAAACAAAAAAATATATTATAAAATTTTCTTAAACCCCATAAAAATTATACTAAATGACTAAATAAGTCCATTATCACCTATTTTTAAAAATTAAAACATTTAATATTTCATTTTCCATTAATATGACATGAGTATTGTTAAAAGTTTTCAATATACAAAAAATATCACACTCTCATTTCTTATAAGTATAATATTTTTATTATAGAGATATTTAATAGATAATATAAATTATAAATAGTCTCTCAAAAATTAAAATATTTTTTTAAATCATTGAAATGTATTTATAATAATTAGTGAATAAATAATTACCATTAGTGATTACACATTACAAATGATATAATTTGTTTAATAATAGAAATACATATAATATGATATTTGAAACATAAAAATAAATATAATAATACATAAATAATGAAATAAACTAATTTAATAGATTAAGTAGACATGAATGATTAATATTAAAACATTTTATTTAAAGTTATTATGTTGTTTTTAGAATTTGAAAAATGAATATATTGAATATTTTTAAAATTGACATAAATACTATTTTAAAATAAATACTATTTTATAAATTATATAAATTTCAAAAAAATATATAATATTCATAAAAATAACTTTTATAATTTCAAATATTTAATAAATGGTATCATTGGTATTATTTTGGAATTTTTTTGTAACAATATTAACCGTATATTTTAAAAATACATGAAGACACAATGTGAGTTAAACTATTTAACGAATTGTTAAATCCAATAGATAATGTTAATTTTATGAATTAGATATTTATAAAAATTGTTTTTTGAGGGGATTTAGACCCTTGATAATATTTTCCTTGAAGAAAATATCGTTCCTACTATTTGATACAGAAAATTAATTTGTAATAAATTAATATTTGTATATCATGTAAAAGTGTCGCTCACCTTTCTAATAAATGGGAACTTTTTATTATTTTTATTTCAAACCTATAAAGATCATCGGCTCAGCCAAACCCTATAAAATTATCATCAAAAAATTCCTAAATTCAACATAGATACCCCATATTTTAATTAAATCTAACCAGAGGACACCTTTTGTGAAAATTAAATGGATACACTTCGAATAAGAGGTATTTGATTTAACAATTCAATTTAATAAAATTTCTTCTTATACATCATGTTACTATGTGGTTTACATAAAAAATTAACAATTTTAGTGTCATACATATGATGATATTTTTTTTCATCATGATAGAATCATATTCATTATTTTATCTATCATATGAATAACAATATCACCATGCATGAGTTTGTCCAGTTTTTCGTCTGCACATCATGGTGTAATTTTTATTCAATACTACTTTATTTAAACAGGTATAATTAGGATTATAAAGGATACAAATAACTAATATATTTTTCTAATGCTTCTGATTAATTAATATAACTTCCAATTATACACCATTTAACCATTAAGGGAATGATACCTCTCTAGTTTATATGTATTCCCTATAGTCTTCATGATACCGTGAGATTCATTCTACATGTTAGCCATTAGAGAGTGATTATAAAATTTATAGGATGATTATAAATAATTATAATTAACCCTATATCATTATGTATATGAATAAAATACATCATATTGATAATAATCTTGACTTACAAAAAAATAACCAGAATTAGAAAACGAAGCAGTTATAACCCAAAATAATTGTAATACTGAAAATACAATTAACTAATAATATTATATGATCATATATGACATAATAAATATTGTTATCGTTCTTCTATAATTAAATAAAATTATTTAACCATTTTAATGTATGTTAAAACGCCATAAATTAATTTAATGAACATGTTAAGGGTTGATTTAACAATCACATTATTATTCATGGTTTTTTATGTATAAATCTGCTGGGAAATATTTTTTATCCATGTCCATTATTTTAAAATCTTACTCCAAATATCATAAAAAATTATTTCATTTTTACCCATTTATGTATTTTTATAAATTTTATTTAAATTAATGATTTTTTTATTTTCCAAATGAGGCACATTATAACCATTTCGACATATTATGGAAATAATGTTTTTTAACTTATAGGTCACGAGAAACAATTTTTTTTGTTTGGATGCCTTACCATTTTGAAGCTTCCATTTCTATATTACTTAGTTATTTTGAAAATAAATTTTTTATTTTATATTAGTTTGGATTTTATATGATTTCAATGAAAAAAATGGATTTTCTTCTGAAAAATATTTTTTTGATTTAATTAGATTATTTTCATCTATGTCAAAATCCTTCATTAAATTTTATGCTTAATTGAAGATGATTTATTATGATACAATATGACATATTGTGTTGTGGGATTGATGATATAAATGATTATGGATGTGCTATTTTGATACCACTATAGGTTTATGAATAATGTATTAACTTTTTGAATGTTACTTTTAAAATGAATAAATATTTTATGTTTTACCCTTTTTAAAAAAGTAATGAATTTGAATTAGTATGTGACGGTTCGAGCCCCCTATTTCCCCGTGATGCATTGGTAGGTCTCATAAGAAAAAAATAGTGTCTTAATAGAAGTCATTGATTGTATGGTTATTTATTGTTCTTACTTGGGTCCTTGACAATATGATGTCCTAAATTATGCTTTCCTTCATTGGGAGATTAGTTATTGATATTACATGTGATTATTCAACTAGTATAATATTCATTGTATTTTTTAAATGGTATTATGTAATATATTTTCCCCATAATATGAAAAAATTAATGTTTATAAGGATTTTGTTTTAGTTTTATACATTCTACAAAAGTATATGACATTTTTCAAATACTTCTCTTGTTGAGAATCTGAGCTCACCCCTTTCCATTTATTTTTTTCCCAGGATATGAAGAAGTGTATAATGATTGATAATAAATTTTTATCTAAGATAATATTGGTATTCTCAAAAGATTATCTTTTTTTATTAATTTTTTGATATTGTAATGTAATGTTCATGTATGTAATCTATTTTCCATGATTGTTAAACAGATCGGTCCATCAGGAAATGATTCCTTGTAATCATGCCAATAAATTAAAAAATGTGGGGGATATAGTCATATAGGTATATTTAGTTACAATTAAGACAATTTTTAGTGTATTTTAACATTAATACAATCTTATTTTTTCTATTGACTGCCAGATTTATCTTTAATCACAGTATATAAAATATTAAAGTAACTATTAAAAAAACCTATTGATCATATTAGATTAACTTTTTTATTCTAAATAAAGTCGTGTATATCAATTTTTAAAAACTTAATTAATATAAATAGATAAATTATATTTCATAATAATCTTGTTAACGAATCATGAAAATTGGGTTTTAAAGTAAAATGTTCAACAGTTCACATAGTTTTTCTATTCATTTTCAAATTAAAATTTCATCCAACAAAAAACAGTTGTTAAAATAAGAAAATATTTATTTTATTTAGTTATAAAAAATTAAAAGGATAATCTAACAATATAAATAAATTTTATGAGAACATAGTTTTGAATTAAAACATGCTATTTTTATTTATTCCTTAAAATGTAAATTTTATCAAGAATTAAAAACAATTAAGAAAAAAATATTTTGACCCACATAAAATAGAGAAGTTTATTTTTTCATACAAAAATGAAAAGGAATGAAAAACATATATTTTAAAATAACTATCCATTAATATAATTTAAAACTACCATTTATAAATATTAGAGTATTTTGTGATTAAATTTTGTTTTATTATTATTTCAACCCAATATAATTTATTTGAGGAAATTTAAAATATTTCATAAACCTATGAAAATATAATACTGTTATTTATATTCATTCCCAAAAATACAAATACTAATAGTTAACTACAATTTTATATAATAATATTAATAATTTGTTATTTTTCAGTATAACTTTGTCATGTATTTAACTTAAGATTTCAGAGAAAACCATGTAAGCGTGTTTGGAAAGATATCGAAAATAGAGTCCTTTTAAAAGAAAAATTAATTTCTAATTCAAAAATAATAATGGAAATTGAAATGTATAATTCAATAATTTACCGGGTTGCTAAATTTAAAACAACCGATGTAATCAAATATCATATCTAGATAATTAATCCATTCATTAAATACCAATGTGTTAGATGATCCTCTAATAGATTGTAATTTTATATAATAAAATTCTCCACTATATATATGAGAATTCTCGTTATATCATGATCCTCTCTAGAATGTTTACCACTAAAATTTATGGATTTTTTCAACTCATCTATCTCCACAATAAATTGATTTTTCTCAAATTCCAATAGTATCAGGATGCAAATTGGGATGAATAATTTCAACACGGTTCCTTCAAACTATAAATTCTACGATTCCTCTATGGAAATCTCTTATGAACATTGAATATATTACAGAACATGGTAATCAATAAATTATATGTCATTTCAAATTAATAATAATGTAAAAAAAATTTATGGTATGTTATGGTCATTATGATAACCTCTAATGTTATATAAATTGAAAACAAAACCCCAATTAAGGGAACTAGTCATAAAAACAATAAAATCATGAGTTCCTTGTATTAAATTAATTTTATGACATTAGATTATTGTTTTTGTTTACAAATTTAGAGAATTAGCTCATAACTGTTATATATAATAAAAATAAATAGAAAGTTGTCAATTCAAAATATTATACAATTTTTGGTATTATGTAAAACTTTTAAAATAAATAATGATTTATTTTCATTGACTGTTTTTATAAATTTCAAAATGACTGCATAATTTTCTTTACCAATCCTAAAAAATAATAAAAATGATTTCAAATACATTGGGTGAGAAATTTTTTTTATGATAAATGGATGAAAATTGTTTTTTGATTGAGAAAAACATGCAAACTAATAAAAAATATTTCACTAAATTGTATATTTTTTCGAGGAAGAAGTATCATTTTTTTGATAAATAAAATCATTATATTTCTATTTGATACAGAATTATTTTTATGAAAATAGATTATAATAAAAGAAAATTCATGTCAGATTCTTACGAAATAATCTCATAGACCACTTATATTACACATATATAACCATAAAAAATTAAAAAATCTATATGGAAAACATCCAATCTAAATTTCAAAATAAAATAATAATTTCTGAATGCATTGGAGTGCTATCTATTTATAGACGTCATAAAAGATATATTGGGATCACATAATAATATATAGGATCACCAATCACATAAAATATATCCATGTATGATTTCAAGAATAAAAAATTTTATGAACGCAAACTTCCATTATAGAACCTCTAAAAATGATTTTAATATCATTGGAATATAAATTTCATATATCAAAATTCCCATTTCTTTTAAAAACCATATCCAATATCCAAATACCCATTTAATTTAAAACCACATATTCATTAACAAAATACATTAAAAAATTCATATTTTATTTAAAAAAATGAAATCTTGAAAATGATGAATGAATTTGAATAATGTTTTCAGTGGGTTTAAATTCATTGTAGATGTATACATCAATATAAAACATTCATTTTTTTATGTAAAGTCAAAAATTCCGTAATAATATTATATTTTTTCCAAAAACATTGATATAATGACATAAATATACTTTATAAAACATTTCATGTCTATAAGAAAATAATT
Source organism: Viscum album (assembly GCA_963277665.1). NCBI lineage: Eukaryota > Viridiplantae > Streptophyta > Magnoliopsida > Santalales > Viscaceae > Viscum > Viscum album. Next base: position 767,682,827 of record OY728150.1, read on the forward strand.
TAATAATCATTGAAATGGATTCAAATGACAGATAGATAGAGAAAGGTGAACTGTTAATTTTCTAAAGATAAGTTCTCTCTATCTTTGGAAATATTTGATTCATAATCACTATGATGATATAACACTAAAAAAATTAAATACCATGATACGATATAAATTCTGGAAATAACTTGTTAAATTTTTTTTACATGAACATCGAAAAATAATATAAGTGTATAAAATATAATATACCTTTAATGAAAGGAATCTGATTTGAATTCCCTTAACATGAGTTCAATTTTTCATATTTATTATTTAGATTCCTAAATAATAAAAGTAATTATTTTTTTAAACATTCATATGAAAAAATTTCAATTTTTATTCCTTTTATATCCCATATTATTATGTCATGTTAAAATATATATTAAATTATGTTTATGTTATATCTTTCGATGATATGTGGATTAGGTGTCCAAATGACTTCTGTAGGTTGACAATATCTCTACGAGGTCATTATTTTAACACATCCAGAATAAAAATATGAATTTTTTTATAACATGTATTGATAAATTATAATTTTTAAAACAACCCATGATTTTTTAATGAAAAATTAATGACATTACAATAATAGACAATATAGGTTATATGTATGCATGGGTAAAATTTCAATTTATTAAAAATAATTAAGAAAAGAAGATAAAAATTCATTTACATTTCAATATTTATAATAATATCAAATATACCATTTTTTTAAATTAAATATACTTATACATATTATTATAATGATGTGGTTATGAAAAAAAGAATCACATCGTTTTGTAACGGCGATATCCCATACATACATGAAGAACATTATTATTTTTCTATGTATGATATAAAATGATATGTTATCTTTAAATAATTAGAAATATGTCATAAAAAAAAATTTATTTAATTTAAATCAAATATATTCATTATCGTTATCCTTATTACCATCTAATAAAAGCGTTAATGAAAAATGAATCACATCACATCTTGAGGCGGTAGTTCACTTTACACAAGAGAAATTATATCATATACCCTATGGAATAGAATATAATACGATGAATGAAATTTGAAAATTGAAAAAAAATTATTATATTATAAATTTGGTGTATATATATACATTATATTTATCAGTACAACATGTTGTGAGAAGAAATGATGGATATTAATGACATCAGTTCACAAGGTGGTAGTCTTCCATACACAAAAATAATGATTTCATATCATATTTCTTGTAAGAAGAAATATATTTAGTTTAATTAAATAAAATAATAACATCTCAGTACATGGGATATAATTTTTTTCTTATGTAATAATTATTTAATATTATTTTAAAATGTTTGAAGATGATATAAATAAGGACACTTGATTAAGAACTATACCTCTTGTAACACCTCGGCCCTAGTTACATAGAGTTGATGCATTATTACATAACATTTTCATTATTATAAGGGATCATATCCCGAAAGGCTGATCAATTTTGTTAGCCTTGTATGTACTAGATACAAACATAAGTTTTATGTAAAATTATTAATTGAAAAAACAACAACATTGTGTCTCAATTTAAAACAATCATCTCCTTTAGACTATCCCTGCAGGTCATTCATAATATACTTTTTCGCATTCTGGGAAAAATAAAACATAGAAAGGGGTGAGCTCAGGTGCTCAGTTAGAATAAAAATATAGAGGAAACATTCCTAAATAAGAATAAACAATTAAGGCAATGTATAAGACGAAAACACAACGCATTTAATCTTAAACAAGAGCATAATATGACAATGATAAATCAAATAATGTCCATTACTTATTCACAGGGATATTCTACTAGTCGATTAATAACATGTAATATCAATATCCAATTCCATAATTGTGGAATTCATAATGTCGGACATCATAACAACATATTCATGCTATTGTTCCAACACTACAAATAAGATTTTCTCAAGGCCTTATGCCAAGACACTAGTTTGTCTCATGAGACAAACTGATGAATTGCGGATCTATAGTAGGATCCACCCTTCACTTACTAAGTCTAATGAATACCTCATATGAAATGGTTGAAATATAAAATAATTATCTGTATTAAATCTAGCATAAGAAATATAAACAACATAACCATAATCCATGAATGGAATAAAAATAACACTTCCATAGTCATTCATATCACAAAAACATTAATAAAATATAGAAAAAAAATTTCATCATAAATAAACTTCAAATAAGTGTAAAATTTATCAAACGATGCTGACATGGATGAAATAAAAAAACTGCTTGAGAGGAATATCAATATTTATTTTGAATTATAATTGAAAAAATTTATTTTTAAAATATTTTTTATAATATTGTAAGGGATGTTTCGAAGGTGTTATAATGGAGGAAATTAGTCTCACCCTTTGTATAAGTGAATAAAACATTCTTTCATTAATTTTAACAAAAAGGTCATAAAGGACCTTGTTTGGAAAAAGATGAAATGATTTCATTATAATAATTGTTTAAAAATTCAAAAAAGGGTATAAATAAATTTAAACCATTATCATTGAAATAGTAAATTTTTTTGAAATATATTGTTATGAAACTCAGAGGTGGTTGATAATGAGGTCCCAGTAGACAATCACGTATAAAATTTCTCTAATAATGATGAGATTGTAGAATTAAACCTTAACATGTTCTTTTCCTTTATCAAGGGTAGGTTAACCTCATGTATAGTACTTAATCATTGTTATTAAATTATAATATAACCAAATACCTAAATTTTATATCATATATGATATTATAAAATTGCTTTGTTAATAATATTTCAGTAGTATCATTGTTTCTAAGGTTAACTGATTCATTTTATTTTATATACATGGTTATGTAAGCCATGTTTGTATTGGATAGGATCTATTAAATTCATATCAATATTTATATTAAGTTTTTAAACATTATATTTAATCCTTAAATGAAAATTAGTCTCGAATGGTTATGATGGGTAATGAATTTAATCGCGTTCGTGGAGACGGTAGTCTATATGTACGCACGAGAGACAATATCATTCTATTGATGGTAAAGTAATATGTAATTTTATGTTATAAAATATATAAAAATCCTTAACATTTTATATTTATTATTTACATCAGTAATACTCATTATTAAACCCATCCAAATAATTAAGTGTTTGAATATCAAACTACCCAACAACATGGAGACAATATGTCTTACATACACACATATGGTGAATTGTAATTAATAAGATGGTTAAAATAATGAATATGATTGTACCATATTTATAATAAAATAAAAATATGTATATGGTAATAGAGTTATTATTTTGGTATGAAAACAACAAATAATCTTAAATTGGAAGAACAAAAGAACTTTAGAAGAGGTGGTGAAATTATCAACTTATCTTTGGATGTTTCCTTTTAATTTGATCGGAATGGATCATTAGAATGGATTTATGATCAATGTAATGATAGTTGTTCTAATTTAGGGTAGTTCAAATGACATTTGAGTAGGGTTTTGCCTTGCCAAATGGCATTGGATTTGTGATTTTTAGAGAAAGGAAAGTACCCTATTATAAGAGATGTGAGGTTCACTTTAGGAAAATATTGAAATATTATTTTATTGTACAATAATATTCGTTTTATAATGGATAGAAATGATTTATTTGTAGGATATGGTGAGTAGGGGTTGAAAAAATCTCAACCAATAGGTTTTAGACTGGTTTAGGTCACCATATTTACATTATCTTTTAGTTATAACTCATGGTTAAATAGTCTAACTTTTACTATATATTCTTGTATAATTATAATAAATGGGTAATAAAAATACTATAAAAAGCCAAGATTATCCCATGTGGTACATTATTAATATATATAACCATCTCTATGACCTTCAGTGGATCTTTATATTTTGAAGAATGTAATATCAATTAATAATCTAGTATTTGTTTTAAAAACTCATTTATCTCAATTTTGACACTATTTTGTTTTTTTGAATTCATAATAACATTGTCACTTCGAAATTTTTTTTTAATAAACCCTAAAATGTCATTTTAAACTATAAAATTTGTGTAATTAAGTATAAATCTCAATTTAAATCTATTAGTATACTTATAATATCAATTTTTTTAACCATTCATTAATATAGTAATTATTACATCATCATTTTATCATAAATAACATTAATTAAATAAGGTCATTAAATTATAAATAAAATCCCATGATGTATAAAATCTTTTTATCTTTCTAGTTAATATTTATAGTCTAATTTATATAATGTATAATACTATATTAAAAAAAATTAGTTATTAAACATTGAATTTAAGAATTGTAAGTCTTGTTTAAATAAAATAATAATAAATGTCATAATCTAATCCAAGTAGACAAAAAGGATAATATTTCTTCCTAAGGTGGATTTATTTCGAAATTCACTTATCCAATAGAATTATTAAATGTGCTTGAGTAATTATAATAACAATTTTTACCTATAATTACCCTCTTTACTTTTATCCGTGGTAAATAAAAGTCAAGTGTTACAGTTGACCAAAACATTTTCATTTTATTGAACTGCATTTTACATGATGATGTCAATTGTGTCTCTCAATTTTTCTGTAATTAAATTAATAAAAGAGGTAATATTAAGTTTTATGCAGATTTTAAAATGCTCTTATAAAGTGGGTAAAAGATGGGAAAAGGTTCAATAAATTGTATAAATCTAATATTATTATTAAATGACTTCAATGAATTACATTTAACATATATCGATATTATGTTCTATTTTTAAATATTAAAAATTTAAATAAAAGTAATAATTATTTAAACAAGTAGCCATTTTAAAACAACATCACAGTGGTTTTCACTATGCTTAAAAAAAATTTATGTTTTCAGAAAAATAACAAAAAATCACCCTAAGTTTAATTTAATATGTTGAATCAAAAAATGAAGTTCATTTAGAAAAATAGAATTTATAAAATTTTAAAAGTGGTTATTATTATTCATAATGGCTACTTTGATTGGTCGTGGTGTGTTAAAACTCCAAGTTTAAAACACCTCAAGCTATTTCATATTTTCAATGGGAAACATACCATGGATGTTTAGGGTGTTACATTCTCCGATCTTGAAAATAATTTCATCCTCAAAATTCTATAATATTAAGGAACAAAAATATTTCAGTGGTTCTTCATCATAAATTCTTTGAGTTCCAACATCGACTCTTCCATATTATGAATTCACCATAGGACATTCACCAAACGAGTCATTTGGTTTCTTAACACATGATCTCTGGTAAGAAAAATTATGATAGGCACTTCACAGTAAGACTAGTTGGGTTCCAGTTCTATTTCATCATAGGTGAGTACATGCATTGGGTCAGGCATGTATTTTCTCAATAGTGATTTGTGGAACACATCATGAACATTGGAGAGACTTGGTGGAATTTCTAAATGAAAAGCTATAAATCAAATTCGTTCAAGAATTTTGAAAGGTCTGATGTACCTGGGACATAATTTTCACTTCATACCAAAACGTATAACACCCTTCCATGATGATGCCTTCAAGAAAACCTGATATCCTACATGAATTTACAATTCCTTCAATCATTTATCATCATAGATATTTTACATTCTTTGAGCTGCATTGATGTGGGTTTTGATAACCATTACACTTTCAATTTTGTCATCAACAAGTTCTTGGACTATGAGTTTTCTTTCACCAACATCATCCCAACAAGTTGGTTTGTGACATCTCTTTCCCTATAATGCTTCATACGGTTCCATCTAAATACTTTAATGGAAGCTTTTATTATAGGAAAACAACACCTTAGGTAAATATTGATCTCATATACCTTGAATGTCATATAAGAAAGAAAATGTGCTGACTTGGTTGGTAGATCAATAATGACATTTATTGAATCATTCCTTCTTGGATTCATTGTTAGTACCATGAAGAATTCCATCGTAATATCAAACCATTTAAAATAGGTCATGGGAAGAGGTTTCATGACTCTTCTATGATATTGTCTTCTAGCTTTCACATTTTTAAAAACCATACATCTTGATACATAATGTGAAATCCCACCCTTCATGTTGTCCCACAAAAACTTTTCCTTCAAATATCTATACATCATAGTGCTAGCAGGGTGTATTGATAAATTGGAGATATGAGAATCATCCAACAATTCCCATTTTAGATCATGTATACGAGGAACACAAAATCACATCCCAAAAATCAAAATCCCATCTTCATATAAGAAGTAGATTAATCTCACATTTTTCATAGCTTTAATTTTCTTTTGAAACTCCTCATTATCAGTCTGTGAAGTTTTTATCCTTTCTAGTAAAGATGGTTTAAGAAAAATTTGAAAATTTATTGATGATTCACCTTCCATGATTATTCCCATGCCCATCATTACTAGATCAATGAAAATAGGATCCCTTTCAACTCTCATCTTTTTCAAAACACCGTTATCCTTTTTGCTCAAAGCATACTCTACCTTATTTACTTTCCCTGGGTGGTAGTGTATAGTGCAATCACAATCCTTCAGTAATTCTAGAAATCATATTTTCTTCATGTGGAGTTAATTCTATGAGAAAATATACTTCAAAATCTTATGATCGGTATATATCTCACATTTTCACCATAGAGATTGTTTCTCTATATCTTCAAAAATATATTACAGGTGCTACCTCAAGATCCTAAATGGCATAGTTTTGTTCATGAATTTTTAGATATTGTGATGCATAGGAAATAACACTATCATTTTTCATAAGGAAACAACACAGTCTGTTATTTTAAGCATCACTATAAATATCAAACCCATCATTCCATGATGGTAGAGTCAAGATGGATCATTTAAAAATTTTCTATTAATTTCATCAAAACATTAATCACACAATTTTTTCCAAACAAATTTACCCCCTTTAAGTGTGAGCATGGTAAATGGGTTTGCTAATAACTAAAATTCTAAATGAAACACAGATAATGACCTACTAAACCAATAAATCTATGTATGTCAGTTATACTCGTTGGGTCATGTCATTCTTGTATTTCACTTATAATATATGGAACAATAGAGATTAAATCCTTAGAGATGATAATTCCATTAAATTAAATTTTCATAAGCTAGAATTCACATTTTCTAAACATCCCATATAATTCATTTATTCTTAGGGTTTTCAGAAAAGTGCGCAAGTAATTTTCATGATCTTCATAGAATTTTTATTAAACCAAAATATCATCAATAAATACCACTATAAATTCATCATTATATTCCTTAAATGATCTATTCATTGGATCCATAAAAACATATGGTTCATTAATCATTCCTAATGGAATTTCTGTAAAATGATAATGCTTGTACAATGTTCAAATTGTTGTTTTCGAAATGTCTTCCTCATTCACACACAACTGATGATTTCTAGATCGAACGCCAATCATTGAAAAATATTGATCTCTATGAAGTTGATCGAATAAATCATCTATGCGAGGTAGGGGATACATGTTCTTTATTGTTATAACATTGATCTCCCTCTAGTAAATTCCAACCACATAGATCCATCATTTTTCATAACAAAAAGAAGATGGGATTCCCATGATGAAACACTAGGGAGAATAAGTCTTTTATTACTCAATTACCCTATTTGTTTAATTTGTTCAACTAATTATCTAGTGGCCATTCTATAAAGGATCCTTGATATGGGCCATGAACCAGGAATTAAATCAATGGAAAACTCAATTTCACTTTTTAGAAGATGTCCAGGTAAATCCTCAAGAAACACATCAATAAATTATTCAAAAATAGGTACATACCCTATTTGAAAATTCATTTCCTCGTCCATAGATATTTCATTATCATCCACCTCAATAATTGAATTTATTTGAGCTACTAGGGGCAGATCTATATAAGAATCAAGTGGTGAGTTTTCTTCTCTAATGATAAGGTACTTCTTATCCACATCAATATTTGATACCTCATTCTTATTAAAATAAATTTTCACATCATGGTCTGAAATCCAATAAATATCGAGGATTATATCAAATTCAACCATACATATGACCCCAATATCAACAGATAAAAAACATTTATCAGCCCTTATGAGGACTGATTCATGAAAATTTTTATCAATGATACACCCATTAGTATTTTGGACTGAAAACTCCCTTGTTAAATTAAATTGGAAATATCTAATTTTCTTATAGAACTATGAAGATATGAAACAATGAGATGATCTACAATAAATTAAATAATGGGCTAAACATGAGGAAACCATTAAATTTATTGCCACTGCGCCTTTTAGAGTGTCAACCTCAACAGTAGTGATCAAAGAAGCCCGACATATCCCCCTTGTCCATTTATGAGGTATGTATCATTGGAGCTTATGATATAGATTTTCATAATGCTCATTCCTCTAAAATTGAAACATTTGACATTTAAAGCCTTTTTCTTTCCCTTGAAATCACAATTAATGTGGCCTTTTTCGCTGCATGTGTAATAGACTCCCATTTTCATCAGGCAAGTACTTAGGCGTTTCTTCCCCCATTTACCACATGATAAAAGTAAAACATTTCCCTTATTCCCCTTATTTCCATATATAGAGTGTTCAATGGATATCTTCTTCTCTTGATTTTCTTTAATGTTGTAAGAAATAGAGAATTAATTTTTTGTATTGAGAACATATGAGACAATATCTTCGTATGATGGGAAATATTATGCAACTAATTCTCAATAAAGAATTGGTTTTAACCCCTCAAAGAATCGATCAATCTTACTCCTTTGGTTATGCATATAACATACAGTATGGCTTTCTAACCTTGTAATTTTATCCTTAAAAATTGTGACATTCTCATCCTCCTTTTGCATTAGACTCAGAAATTGTATTTCCATATCAGGTTGACGGTCATGAAGAAACTATCTTTCTATGAAAATATTTTTAAACTACCTACATTAAATATTTAATTCTTCTTCAGCTTCCTTTGTGTTTTGAATAAATTACAACTATTGATCTGTATCTCCCTTGAGGCGATAAACTACATTGACTACTTTTCCCATTTCACTACTCCCCAAAAAATGGAATATTTTCAATAAAAAAACATATCCATTACTTCTACAAATTGATATTTAGTTCCATTGAATGTTGATGGTTGTTTCCTTATGATGAAATATAACAATGATCCTCTGCATTGGGGATCAATATGATCCATACATGTTAGAATATTATTAATAACCTGAGTGAGTTGTCCCAATACGGTGATAAGATGATCAGCACCAGTTTCATCACCCGCTCTACAATAATTATCTTTAATAGGAGGTAAATCCCTAAAATCATTAGGTGCATTAATACGGTTTCCATTCCTACCACTAAGTTCAATTTATAATAAATGGAATATAAATAGTTTTATTTATGAATCACAATTAATTATTCCAAACATGTAAAACCCTTAACATAAATTGAACAATTTATTGATACAATCCATAATAATAAAAATGTTCCCTTCGAGGAGATATATACTCAAATATCTATCGTAATGGTTTTTAAAGAATATGTAACACCCCAATCATCCATGGTATGCTTCTCTTTGAATAATACAGTAGTGTGTGTTGTATGCAACTTCGAGATTCTAACACATCGCAACCAATCAAAATTGCTGTTATGAATAGTAATACCCAAATTTTGAAATTTTATACATATTATATTTCAAAATGGACTTCATTTATGGATTCTAAATATCTAATTATCCTAGGATGAAATTTTGGTACTTTTTGGATTGCTTTTATATTTTCATGAATAGTGAAAATTAATAAATTTTTATTAAAAAATACATTTTTAATTGAAATAATTAATAGTGATAAATTATGAATTTGAGTGGTTTTAAAGTATATTTATAATATATTTTTAACATTTAATTCAATTTTGGTAAATAGTCATAACTTCACAATTAAGCTAGACAAAAACAAGTATCAATCTTCTGATAGTTATTATTTCTTAAAAACACCTTTTTTGTTTTGACATCGAGAATTAAATTTAAATTAATTTTTGCTACTTCTACTTTTTTATTTTGGAAAAATGGATTCCATATTTGGAATTAGTATTTACAAATTTTTTAAATAGGTAACTTTCATTTTTATACATTTTGAATAATTACTTCGGTAAATATTTTAAAGGGTAAATCTGGTAAATAAGGGTAAAGAAATAATATTATAATAATAATAAATTACCCTAAAACGTGTCCTACCCTTATTTGTTTATACATGTACAACTATGGGTATCTTTAGGTGGATTTTGGGACCCCATTGATCAACTTTTAAGTGATAAAGACACATTATATTAATTTTGTTAAAGTAAATACAAAGATGACAAAAGCATATATCTTTTAGAAAAAGAATTTTTAATAGGGTTATATAAGTGATATTTCAGACTATAAATATTCATTAGAAAGGTGAAAGTATTTACTACATAATGGGATTTTATTTATAATTTTTTTTACATTAAATAATTTAATTTATTTATGACACAATGATGATAGAGTAATTACCTTATTAATGAATGATTAAAATAATTGATATTATAAATACACAAATAAATTTAATTTGATACTTTTTATACATTTAAATAATTTTCTAGATTAATATGACATATTTTAATTGTTTATATAAATTTTTTTCGAAGTAATAATTCTTTTATAAATTTATCAAGAACAAATACCCAATAGTGACAAAATTGAAATAAAAGAGTTTTTAAAAACATATTATTTTATTAATTTATATTCAATTCCTAAAAATATAATGGCAGGACAAGAGACTTATATCATGATAGGTGTATCATTAATGGACCGCATGTGGGTCTATTGGAGGTATGTAGTATGTTTATTAACTATATAATATAAAAATACAAAGTGACATGGTAAGTGTCAAACTAATTAACTAAGAGTTAAAAATAAAATATAAGGTTACTATAATGACCCAAAGATGTCTAAATTACATTGGTGGATTGTTTTTTGACCCATTCCAGCCTTATCCATCAAATAATACACTTTTTATCCCTTATAAACCGAATATGAATATATTATAAAATAATATTTCTATATTTTCCTAAGGTGCCCCTCCACCCCCATAAAAAAGGACCCCACTTCAAACCAATTCTTCACACTTTCAAAGCCTTTTGGTTCAGACAACCCCATCCCAAATACTCTCTCAACTTCTATAACATCAACCTAGAGCCCTTAGTTTTATCATAAATCCAACCTATGAAGACCTTTTGATCAAATTAAAGGGAAGAACCCGAAGAAGATGTAATGTTTTCACCACCCACTTTCAAGATCCTTTCTTCTTGAACATCTTATTTCATTGTTATTCCCATTGTAAAATAGAAAATCCAATACCTACTATATATTGTGATATTATTATAAATATGGTACAACCTTATTCAGTATTCTATCCATCCTTTGAATGACATGTCACCATAAGTGCATACGTACGGTTTACCGTCTCCACGTCATGGTTTAATTGTTATTCAATATATTATTATATGGATGGGTATAATAATGACGTGTAATTCATATAAATAATAAATATAACATTATAAAGGTTATATATATATTATATACCATCCAATTAAATATTATTTTCATATCAAAAGGATGATATTGTCGCTCGTGCGTACGTACAGACAACGGTCTCCACGAACGCGACGAGATTCATTCCTCATCATATCCATTAAAGAGTAATTATCATTTTATGATTAAAAGTAATGTTTAATAACATTATATAATTATGGATATGAATAATATAAAACCTATCCATATCAAACATGACTTATATAACAAAATATATAAAAGGAAACGAGTAAGTTAACACCCGAAACGACGATTATACTAAAGTATTATAAACAAAGCATTATTAGAATATCATATATGATATCATACTTATTTATATGGTTCTTTTATAATTTAATAAAAATGTTTTAACTATTATAAAGGAGGTTATAATACCATCGACTATGTAAAAGTACAAGGCAAGGGTTATTTCACAATCTCTTCATTATCCGAGGTTGTTTATACGTAATTATCTACTTGCACCTCTTTATCATCCACATACATGTTTCTTAAAAATGTATTTCAAAAAATTCCTTCTATTTTACAGAATTTTGTATAAAGTCATTTATTCCCTTGTTTGACTTTTTATAAGAGGTTTATAAAGGAATCTTTCCGTCGTTTTCCAAACAAGGTCCTTTTTAACCTTTTCGACAGAATTAAGGTAAAAATGTCTTTTTTTAAGTTACACAGAGGGTGCGTCTATTTTCCACCATTATAAAATCATAGAAGCTTCCCTTACAAGCATATAAAGATATTTTAATGTAAATGTTTTATTTTATAATTCTGTGACTTTAAAATGATTTCAAAAATAAATAAATAATTCTCTCAAATAGTTTTGATTTCATCTATGTCAACATCATTTGATGGATTTTAAACTTATTTGAAGTTGATTTATTATGATAAAAAACATCCATATTGTATTGAAGTATTTGGGATATGTTTGACTATAGATGTGTTATTTTTATACCATTCATGGTTTATGTTGAATGTATTGTCATTTCGTATGCTAGTTTTAATATGAATGTTTATGTTATGTTGAAACCTGTTCATATGAGGAATGCATTGGACTTAATATGTGACGGGTGGAGCCCACTATAGGTCATCTATGCATCGATAGGTCCCATGAGACAAACTAGTGTCGTCGGACGAGGCCTTGACAAAATCTTATTTGTAGTCTTGGCACGAGGCCTTGGCTACATGGTTATGATAGTCTGGAATTATTCATTCCATCATTATGAAAGTTGTTATTGATATTGCAAGTGATTATTCGACTAGTAGAATATACATGTGATTAAGTAAATGGAATTATTTCAATTTTTATTTTCTATATTATGATGAATATCATGTTGAAAAGGCTTTTGTTTTAGCTATACATTGCCTTAAATGTTTATGCTTATTTATGAATGTTTATACTATATTTTTATCCTTACTGAGCATCTGAGCTCACCCCTTTCAATGTTTACTTTTTCCCAGGATGTGAATAAGTAATTAATGAATGAACTGATGGGATAATATGAGGGGATATGAAGAAAATATGTTTTTGTATTAGTTTTTCACTTTATGATGTAATGTGAACATTATGAAAGTATCTAGTTATTCCAAGGCTACTAAACGAATCGGTCTTTGGAGACTTGATCTTTATTGTGATCATACCAATGTTATGTAATAATGGACCGACACTAGGAAACTGTGGTCGGGGAGTTAAAGTTGGTATTAGAGGAAGTTTAGTAAAAACCTTGGATGATAGATTTAGGTAATCTCTTATTAGAGCACATAAACCTAAGATATACTTTAAGGAATAGTATAGAAGAACTTCTTAGAATTTTATTATTGTGGAAATTTTTTGAGTTTTCCGAGAAATACATCCCTATCTGGATACGAGCAGGTAGAGGTAGTTCTAGCACAAATGTACCTAGGGGTGAAACCTGAAAACACCGCTTTGAGCTAGACTCGAACGGGAACTGGTGCACAACAATGGGCCTTGCTGTACTCTTGGTTACGAAAATCTCGGTGGATATGCTTAGAATAATTCTCATTTTCATTACGAAGCATTATGAAGTGTTTATGAGTATTAACTTCCTCAAAGAAAACATTTTTATTATTTTTGATTATATCTTTAAACTGTTCAATTTATGTTTAGTGTTTTATAAGTATGGAATTATGTATTTTGATTCATAAACTGATCTAGATTATGAAATTATTTAGAAATTGCACCTAGTGTATGAAATGGAAACCGTATAAATGCACACACTCGATGTAGGGATTTACCTCTTACTCAAGAGGATTATAGTTGAGCTGGTGATGTAACTATTGCTGATCATCTTTTCACTATACTGGGACAACTCACTGAGTTTATAAATAATAACCTTACCCTTATGGATCACCCTGACCCACAGTGTGGAGGATCAATGTTAGATTGCTTCCTGAGGCAACAACCACCAACATTCAATGGGAGTACAAATCCATTGGTAGCTGAGAAATGGATATGTTCCTTAGAGAAAATATTTCAGGCATTGGGGGGTAGTGAAATGGAAAAAGTTATCATGGTAGTTTACCACCTCACCGGAGATGTTGATCATTGGTTTTCATTGATTCAAAACATGAAGGAAGATGCTGAAGTATAAAATATGGAATAGTGGGAGTTCAGAGATCTGTTTTTAAAAAAATACATTCCTCGTGACCATCAAGCGGATATGGGAAGGAAATTTCTGAGTCTGAGGAAAAAGGAGGAAGAGAATGAAATAATTGTGGGTCAGGAAAGCAATGTTCAAATAAAGGATGTACCTATTGTGAGAGAATATGTATATGTGTTTTCAGATGATTTACCTGGAAATTATCCAGAACGAGAAGTTGATTTTTCCATTGATTTAATTCTGGGATCAATGCCTATATCGAAGACCACTTATAGAATGTCCACTATAGAATTTTTGGAACTAAAGAAACAACTAGAGGAATTGAGTAATAATGGATTTATTCTCTCTAGTGTTTATCCATGGGGAGCCTATGTTATTTTTTTAAAAAGAATGATGGATCTACGAGGTTATGTATCGACTACAGAGAGATCAATGCTATAATAATAAAGAACAAGTATCCCCGACCTCGCATTGATGATTTATTTGACCAATTGCATGGATCTCAATACATTTAAAAGATTGAACTTCAATCTAGATACCATCAGTTATGTGTGAAGAACGAAGACATTCCAATGATAGCATTTTAAACTAGGTACGGGCATTACGAGTTTACAGTAATGCCTTTGGGGCTGACTAATGCACCGTCTGTATTCATGGATATAATGAATAGTGTTTTCAAGGAAAATCTCGATGATTTTGTGGTGGTATTTATTGATGATATCTTGGTATACTCAAAAATCTACGTAGGTCATAAAAATCACTTGAATATTATCCTAAATACATTAAGAAGACATGAATTATATGGGATGCTTAGCAAGTGTGAATTCTGGATTTAGGATATTTCTTTTCATGGCCATAGTATCTCTAATGATAGAATCTATGTTGATCCTTCTAAGACCAATGCAATCCATAAATGGCCAGCACCTACGAGTATAACTACGGTACACAATTTTATTGTAATAGTAGATTATTATCAACGTTTCGTCCAGAATTTTGCCTGATTGGATAACCCATTAACAAATGTCACACGTAAAGGGGTTAAATTTGTTTAGAAAAAAGAGTGTGAATAATTTTTTGAAGAACTTAAGAGAAGATTAGTCAATGCTCTAATATTGTCTGTACATCGGGGAGTTATGGGTTTGTTATTTATAGTGATGTATCGAAGAAATGACTTGGTTGTGGCCTTTTGCAAAATGATTGGTTTATTGCCTATACATCATGACAGTTTAAAATTCATGAGAAAAACTATCATACTCATGATCTCGATTTCGAACGTGTGATCGTTTCTTTGAGGATATGGAGACACAACCTCTATAGTGAAAAATGTGAAATTTATACTAATCACAAGAATATGAAGTATATTTTATCACAAAAAGAACTCAACATGAGGAAAATGAGATGGATTGAATTACTCAAGGATTATGATTATACGATACACTACTATCTGGTGAAGGAAAATAAGGTGTAATATTCTTTCCGCAGAAAAGATCATAGAGTTTTGAACAATGTGAGAATTGAAAGGGATCCAATTTTCATAGATCTAGTGAAGATTGACATGGGAATTACCATGAAAGGTGAAACATCAATGCATTTTAAAATGGTTTTCAAACCATCATTACTAGAATATATTAAGAGTTCTCAGACCGATGATGAATAATTAAAAATAAGATTAAATCTGTGAATTACGGGAGATTGAGAGACTTTGTGTACGAAGAAGGAATTTTGAAATTCGAGAAGAGACCTTGTGTTCTCGGTATACCTGATCTAAAAGGTAATTGTTAGACGATGCTCATAGCTTCAATTTCTCTATACACCATGGGAGCACCAAAATGTATATATATTTGAAGGAACATTTTTTGTGGGACAACATGAAGAGGAAGATTGCTGATTTTGTGTCATGATTTATGGTTTGTCAACAAGTGAAAGCATGAAGGCAACATCCTGGGGGAGTCATGCAACCTCTTCCTATACCTGAGTGGATATGGGATAATATCACTATGGACTTTTTCATGGGACTACAAAAGACTCTTAGAAGAAATTATGCAATATGGGTCGTTGTTGATCGTCTTACCAAGTCAGCACATTTTCTTGCTATAAGTGAAGATTTAACAGTTGAACGTCTAGCAAGACTATATATTAATGAACTTGTGAGACTTCATGGAGTACCCCAATCAATTGTTTCAGATCGAGATCCTCGTTTTACTTTGAGATTCTGGAAGAGTCTTCAGAAGGCCTTGGATAGTGAACTTCATTTGAGCACTACTTACCACCACCAAACAGATGGACAATCAGAATGGACTATTCAAACCTTAGAAGACATGTTGAGATCTTTCTCACTTGACTTTCAGGGTATGTAGGATCAATATTTACGTCTGGTAGAATTTTCCTATAACAATAGCTTCCATTCAAGTATTCATATGGCACCATATGAAGTGTTATATGGAAAGAGATGTCGCACACCAACCTGTTGGGATGACGTTGGCATAAGAAAACATGTAGGCCTATAACTGGTTGAGGAAACAATGGAAATGGTGAAGGTAATCCAAAACCACATCAAAGCAGCTCAAAGTAGGCAGAATAGCTATGCTTACAACTGAAGAAAGGATTTGAAATTTCAGGTGGGACATCATGTTTTATTGAAGGTATCTCCATGGAAGGGAGTTATAGGTTTGGTAAAGAAAGGTAAATTGAGTCCCATGTACATCGGCCCTTTCGAAATTCTAGAACGAATTGGGGCTTTATCTTACTGTTTGGCAATGCCACCAAATCTCTTCAATGATCACGGTGTGTTCCACGTACTACTTTTGAGAAAATACATGCCCGACCCAACGCATGTACTCACTTTTGAGGAATTAGAACTAGAACCTGATCTCTCTTATTTTAAAGAGCCCCTCAGGATTCTTGATACGAGAGAACAAGTGCTGAAAAACTGGATGACTCATCTAGTAAAAGTCATATGGAGATACCATAAAATATAAGAGGTAATGTGGAAACCCGATGAACATATGATGAAGAACCACCCGAGTCTTTTTATGCAATAATATTCTTGAAATTTCGAGGACAAAAATATTTGATGGAGGGGCGAATGTAACACCCCAAGCTTCCACGATATGATTCTCTTTGAATAATACAGTAGCGTGTGTTTTACGCAACTTCGAGATTCTAAAACGCCGCAACCAATCAAAGTAACAATTTTTAATAGTAATATCTACTTTTTGAAACATTATAAATTTTATCTTTAAAAATGGACTTCATTTTTGGATTTGGAATATCGAAATTATCCAATAATAAAATATTGGTACTTTTCGGATAACTTTTATATTTTGATGAATATTGAAAATTACTAAATTCTTATTATAAAAAACATTTTTAATCGAAATAATTAATTGTGATAAATTATTAATTTGAGTGGTTTTAATGTATATTTAGAATATATTTTTACCATTTAATACAATTTTGGTCATTGGACATAATTTCAAAATTAAACCGGACATAAAAATGTATCAATCTTTTGATAATTATTTTTTCTTAAAAACACGATTTTTGTTTTGACAGCAAGAATTAATTTTAAATTAATTTCTTCAACATCTGTGTTTTGAATTTGAAAAAATATATTTCATATTTGGAATCAGGATTTCCAAATTATGTAAAAATGTAATTTTAATTTTTAGACATTTTGAATAATTACTTCGTTAAATATTTTATTTACCATGGTTAAAGGGTAGATCTGGTAAATAAGGTTAAAAAATAATATTATAATAATAATAAATTACCCTAAAACATCTCCTAACATTATTGGATGATACATTTCCGACCATGGGAATCATTGGGTCGATTATGGGACCCCATGGATCCACTTGTAAGTGATAAGGACACTTTATACTAATTAAGTTAAAGTAAATACAAAAATGACATAGGCATATATCTTTTAGAAAAACTATTTTGACATAAGGTTATATATGTTATATTTTCTACTATAAATATTCATTAGAAATATAAAAATATTTACTACATAATGGTATTTTATTTATTAGTTTTAATCATTAAATAATTTAATTTATTAATGACACAATGATGATGCAGTAATTACCGTATTAACGAATGATTAAGATAATTGATATTATAAATACCCATATAAATGTAATTTGAGACTTTTTATAAATTACAATACTTTTATAGGTCACTATGACATATTGGGATTGTTTATAAAAAATTTTTCCAAAGTAATAATGCTGTTATAAATTTATCATGAACAAAATACCCAATAGTGTCAAAATCGACATAAAAGAGTTTTTAAAAAAAATATTATATTATTAATTAATATTCAATTCCTAAAAATATAAGGATTAGTAAAGAGACTTATATAATGATATTTATATCATTAATGGACCACTTGGGGGTCACGTGGAGGTATATAGTATGTTTATTATCTATATAATATAAAAAATAGAAAGTTACATGGTAATTGTCAAACTAATTAACTAAGAGTTATAACTAAAAGATAAGGATAATATAATGACCCAAACATAACTAAATTATATTGTTTGAGTGTTATTTTACCCATAACCAACATTAACTCTAAATAATATACTTTTGGGCCATTATAAATCTAATATTAATTTATTATAAAATAATATTTATAGATTTTCCTTAGGTGCCCCTCCCCCCTTATAAAAGGACAGCACTTCTAACCAGTTATTCACACTTTCAAAGATTTTTGATCGGCCAAAACCTGCCAAAATACTCTTTCAACTTCCCTCACTTCAACCTAGAGGCCATATTATGACCAGAAATCCAACCAATGGAGCCTTTTTTTGATCAAATCAAAAGGAATGACCAGAAGAAGAGGTAAAGTTTTCACCACCCTCTTTCATGTTCCTTTCTTCTTCAACTTCTTCTTTATTTTCTATTCAGATTCTAAAATAATAACTCTATTATATCCTATATAATGTGATATTATTATAATTAAGGTACAACAATATTCAGTATTCTATCCATCCTTTTAATGACATTTCACCATACGTGCGTACGTACGACTTACCGTCTCCACGTCGTGGTGTAATTGTTATTCAATATATTATTATTTGGATGGGTATAAGAATGATGTTTAATTAATTTAAATAATAAATATAACATGATAATAATTCTTTTTAGATGATATACCATCCAATTATATATTATTGTAATATCAAAAGGATGATATTGTCGCTCGTGGGTACGTACAGACAACACTCTCCACGAACGCGATGCGATTCATTTCCCATCGTATCCATTCAAGATTAATTCTCATTTTAGGATTAAAAGTAATTTTTAAGAACATTATATAATTATGTATATAAATAAGATAAAACCTATCCATAAAAAACTCGACTTATGTAACAAAACATATAAAAGAAAACGAGTAAGTTAACACCCGAAACGACGATAATAATAAAGTATTATTAACAAATCATTAGTAGAAGATCATATATGATATCATAATTATGTATATGGTTATTTAATGATTCAATAAAAAAGACTTAACTATTATACTTGAGTTTAAGATAACATAGACTAAGGAAAAGTACAAGGTAAGGGTTATTTCACAATCTCTTCATTATCCGAGGTTGTTTATACGTAATTATCTACTGGGACCTCTTTATCATCCACATCCATGTTTCTTAAAAATGTATTTCAAAACATTCTTTCTATTTTAGAGAATATTGGTTAAAGTCATATATACCCTTGTTTTACGTTTTATAAAAGCTTTATAAAAGAACATTTACGTCGTTTTCCAAACAAGGTCCTTTTTAACCTTTTTGACAAAATTAAGGTAAGAATATCTTTTTTTAACTTTCACAGAGGATGCGTCTATTTTACGCCATTATAAACTCTTTTAAGCATCCCTTAAATAATTATTAGTATATTTTCAAAGTAAATTTTTCATTTTATAATTATGTGACATTTAAATGATTTCAAAAAAAAATAGATATTTCTCTCAAATAATTTTGATTTCATCTGTGTCAACATCCTTTGATGGATTTTAAGCTTATTTTAAGTTGATTTATTATGATACAAAACATCCATATTGTATTGAATGATTTGTGATATGTTTAACTATGGATGTGTTATATTTATACCATTCATGGTTTATGGTGAAAGTATTGACATTTTGTATACTTGTTTGAATACGAATGATTATGTTATGTTGAAACATGTTCATATGAGAAATGCATTGGACTTAATAAGTGACGGGTGGAGCCCTCTATAGATCCTCGATGAATCGTTAGGTCTCATGAGACAAGAAAGTGTCTTGCAACGAGGCCTTAAAAAATATTATTTGTAGTCTTGGCATGAGGCCTTGGCTGCGTGGTTATAATAGTCTGGAATTTTGCATTCCATCATTATGAAAGTGGTTATTGATATTAAATGTGATTATTCGTCTAGTAGAATATACATGTGAATAAGTAAATGTAATTATTTCATTTTATCTTTTCCATATTATGAAGATTTTCAAGTTTAAAAGGCTTTTGTTTTTTCTATACATTGCCTTAAATTTTTATGAAAATTTATTAATGCTTCGACTATATTGTTATCCTTACTCAGAATCTGAGCTCACCCCTTTCAATGTTTTATTTTTTCAAGGATGTGAAGAAGTAATTTATGAATGAACTTCAGGGATAATATGAGGGGATATGAAGAAAATATTTTGTAGTAGTAGTTTTTCACTTTATGATGTAATGTAAACTTTATAAATGTATCTAGTTATTCCAAGGCTACTAAACTAATTATTCTTTCGAGACTTGATCATTCTTGTGATAATTCTAATGTTATGTAATAATGCACTAACTCTAGGAAACTGGGGTAGAGGAATTACATAATATGTATATTATCATAACCATATACCCTAGTATTTTTGTAACTAAGAGTGCAGAAAAGCCAGTTGTCGTGTACCATGATACCCCGGGTCAAAACCGAAACTCCTTGTTAGAGTTTTTACTTGTCGGTACATCAGTTCTAGAGCCACATCTACCTGGTCGTATCCTAACAAATATGTATTTCTTTGAAAACTCACAAAATCTCTACATTACCAAAATTCTAAGATGTTCTTCTATATACAAATCCTCAAATTCAATCTTAGGGTAATGTTCTCTAATCATAATTTTCAAAATATAGATTCCACAGTCTGTACTAAACATTATATGATACCAATTTTAACGCCTCGACCCTAGTTACCAAGAGGTGGTGAATTATTACATAACATTGGAATGATCTCAAGGAATCAAATCCTGATAGACTGATCAGTGTAGTAGTATGGAGTACGAGATACAAACATAAGTTTTACAATACATAATAAATTGAAAAACAACAACATTTTGTCTGCTTTTAACACATTCATCTTCCTTACATTATGGATGATTGTATCATAATAAATCAACATCAAACTAGTGTAAAATTTTTCAAAGGATATTGACATAGATGAAATTGAAGAAGTTTGTTGTAAATATCTCTTTCTATTTTGAAATAATTTAAAAGGAATGTAATTATAAATGATAACATATATTTTGAAGATATTCTTATAATATTTTTAGAGAAGATTTGTAGGTGTTATAATTGCAGAAAATAACCATCCCTATCGTATAAGATAAAAAAACATATATAAATAATGATTAACAATTTATATTTATAATTTAAATAACTTATACTCATTGTTAAAGACATCTAAATAATGAAATGTTCAAATAACAAACTACACCACGACATGGTGACTATAAGCCATATGTACGCATTCATGGTGACATCTTATTAATTGGATGAATAAAATAATGAATATGATTGTACCATATTTATAATAACATAATAGTATGTATATGGCACTGGAGCTCTTATTTTCATATGGAAACATCAAAGAACAATGATGTGGAACAAGAAAAGAACTTTGAAAGAGGTGGTGAAATTATTACATCTTCTTCGTGTGTTTCAGTTTGAGTTGTTCAAAAGGGATC
Source organism: Viscum album (assembly GCA_963277665.1). Lineage (NCBI taxonomy): Eukaryota > Viridiplantae > Streptophyta > Magnoliopsida > Santalales > Viscaceae > Viscum > Viscum album. The sequence continues at coordinate 767,705,021 of OY728150.1, forward strand.
CTTAAGATTTATTTCTGATCAATTTAAGGACTCTATGATGATGTGAGTGTAGTTGGGAAGATATTTGAGTAGGTTTTGGCTGAGACAAATGGATTTGGAGTTGTGATTTTGAGAGAATTGGATGTTCCCTTTTATAAGAGTGGTTATGGGGTAGTTTAGGGAAAACATGAAATATTATTTAATTATACCATCATATTCAAATTATAATGGCTCAAAAATGATTTATTTCAAATTAAAGGTGGGGATGTGTTTAAAAAATCTCAACCAATAGGTTTTATATTGGTTTAGGTCATCATATTAAGCATATATTTTATATTTAACTCTTAGTTAAATAGTTTAAATTTTAACACGTATTTATGTATTATTCAATAAATGGTTAATACACTTACTATAAAAATCCAAGGGAACCAAAAGTGTATCATTATGAATATATATAACCTTATCTATGTTCTTTGTTTGATCCTTAAATTTTATGGAATTTTATATCAATTAATAATATTGTATTTTTTTAAAACTCATTTATGTCAATTTTGAAACTATTTGGTATTTTTTGAAAGTCAAAATAACTTTATCAATTCGAATAAAAATTATTTAGTCAACCCTAACATGTCATTTAAAACTATAAATTTATTATAATTCATCAGATGTCTCAATTTAAATTTATTTGGTTATTTATAATGTCAATTATTTTAATCTTTCATTAATAAGGTAAGTACAACACCATCTTTGTATCATAAATAAATTCAATGATTTAAAGTCTAAAAATTATAAATAATATATCATTATATAGTAAATATTTTACCATTCAAGTGAATATTTGTAGTTGAATTTTTCTTACGTATATCACTATATTTTAAAATTGTTTAGTTGTAAAACATTGAATATAACACTTTTCACTCTTCATTAAATAAAATAATTATTAATGTCATAATCTAATAATATTTGACTAAAAAGAGATTTTTTTATTCCATAGGTTTATTTTTTATGAAATATACTTTTCTAATAGAATTAGGAAATGTGTTATGGTAATTATAATATTATTTTTTACCCTTAATTACCCAATTAACTTTTAAGAGTCGTAAATAAAAGTCAAAAGTTGATATTCACAAAAACATTATTTTCATCTTATTGAACCAGATTTTACGTACTATTGTTAGCTGTGTCTCTTGAAATTTTGAAATTCAATTCAATTAAGAATGAAAATTACTTTTTAGGAAAATTTGAAAGTGCGTATATAATGTTGGTACAAAACGGTAAAACGTTCAGTAAAATTTTATATACCTTCTATTATTATAAAATGACTCCAATGAATTACATTGAAGATATATAAGTATTATTTATCTATATTTACCTAATATAAATTAATTAAAATAACTAATTATTTAAATAAAGTGTCAGTTTTAAATAATAACATAGTGTTTTTCAATATTTATTAAAAATTATTTTTATTTTGATCAATACCAGAAATGCAACCTAAGCTAGTTTTGATAATCTGAATCAAAAAACAAAGGTCTATTTTGAAAAAAAAAATTTATAAAATTTCAAAAAATTGGGGTGTACTATTCAAAATTTCTAGTTTGATTGGTCATGGTGTTTTAAATCTCCATGTTGCATACAATGTAATATATTTCATTATTCAATGGGAAGCATATCGTGGAAGCACGGGGTGTTACATATCTTTTTCGAAAAAAATAATTGGGTAAGCACCAAAAAAATTCATTAGATGGTGTTATGATCTATGTAATGAAAATATGTCATGGTGGGGTATTAAGGAAGATAGTTGGGTTGGTATTATTTTATCCAAAGGTGATTTATGTTTCTAATAGGGGATGAGTGTGTGTGGCCTTTTATAAGTGAGTTGACTGGCACACTTGTAATTATTTTAAAAAAACAATGTAATTAAATTTTTCAGATCACAAAAAAAAAATGTGGATGACAATCAATAATTAACATTTATACGGTCTATATATTTCTATATAATATAATTTTAAAAATTATTATCTCATTTTAACCTTTATTATTTTTTTCAACACCCTTTAAATCCATTTTTATCATTACCACCTTAATAAAATTTAAATTTTTTCTTGGTAAATTATGGTTAAATCATATGTTGAAATTATTTGATGAGATAAATTATTTTTATTCCAAAAAATGGAATCCTTTTAACATATTTAAATTTTTATTTTTAAAAAAATATAATTTCATATTCATCATAGATACGTTACAAAAAGGGGTTTTCAAAATATGTATTTATCATGTAAAAATTAATTTATATTAAATAAATTAATAATAATAGTAATTATATAAATCTAATTTAATATACAATGATATATATTAAATAAATTTAATTAAAATAGTTTATCATTGTGGATTAATTTATTTACTTAAAATGGATAATCCATATACAAATAAAACTATTTTTCATAGAAATAATTTTTTAACCCAAGAAACATGTACTAATATTAAACATATTTGTTGATTAAAAAAATATTTAAATGAAATATAACTAAAAAATAATTATGATACATAAAATATTATTGAAAACATAAACATACATTACAATTAGATATTTTATTGAAAATAAATGGAGTATTTACAAAAAATATTTTTTTTAGTATTCTTTGAAAAATCAATATTTTACAAAAAACCCATAAATTTACACAATGTAAATATAGATATTAATATTTAATTAAATATATAACTTATTTAATGTTGATATTAAAATATTTAAAAATTATTATATTTAATATAACCTTATTGGAATATAATTTACTAATAAATATTTCATTTTTCATTTAAACATTACATTTTATTTTTATAATGAATATAACTATTTATTTCATATTAATGATCATGAAAATGATTTATTTTATCAATACCTAGGTTGTAACAGTTTATTAAGTTTTCATTTATTGAAATATTTAAGTTCATATTAGATAGTGTAGTAGAGAACAATTAAACTAAAAAAATGAAGTAGGATTGGCACTCTAGTTTTTTTATTCAGAGTAGTGAGGATATGATTTTCAATATAAAAATATCGTTAAATTCATACAACAATATTCAAGATATTGTTTTCATATATTATTTGAACTATCATATTTTAAGTCTATATGTAGAGATAATTTATTATTTACTTTATTATAACTACAAATATAATGCCCCAACCAGAGAAGCTCGTTGTAAGTGCATTATTTTATTACATAGGCATGATTACAAAGAATCACAACCTGATGGATTGATCGGTTTAGGAGTCTTGGAAAATAGATTACATAAAAGTGAGTTAAATTCAACTTTAAAACATACAACACATAATAAATAATCCTTTGATAATCCCATTATTCCCTTAATTTAACCCTGTATATAAATCATATTACACTTCTTGGAATCCTGGGAAAATAAAACATTAGAAATGGGTGAGCTCAGCTGTTTTGTGTGGGTATTAATTTAGCAGGAGATATAATCTTTTATGGAAATGTGTGTAATAGAAAAATTCCATTATAAACATAATCATGAACATAATATGACAAATTTAAGTGAAAAATTATTATATAAAAAAGCACATGGATATTATACTACTCAGATAATCACATGAAATAACTAATTTCATATTGAATGAATACATAACACCATACATCATTACAACATAGTCAAGGCCTCTTGCCAAGACTAAAATTAATTTTTTTTTTCAAGGCCTTGTGCCATAACACTAATTTGTCTCACGAGACCTACCAATGTATTGAGCTACTATAGTGGGATCCACCATTCACTTACTAAGTCCACAACATTCCTAATATGAAAATTTTGAAATATAAAATAAACATTCATATTAAAACTAGCATAAAAAATTCCAATACTTCATCCATAAACCATGGAGGGAATAAATATTGCTAATATAAAGTAAAAGTTATCATAACTTATTAAATAAGATATGGAATATTGTATTATAATAAATCAACCTAAATCAATAATAATATCTAGTAAAGGATGTTGACATAATTGAAAATTATCAATCAATAATTTTCAGAGAAATATCCATTTTTGTTAAATCATATAAAAGTCACACATTTAAAAATGAAGTCATTTAAAATGTATTTTTTAATCAATTTGTGCAATAGAACTTTGAAACATTTTAAAGGAATTAACATTTTAATAAAATCATGTCCATATAAATACATCCTTAAAACTATTTTGAAAGCATGGACATTAATGGGAATGATTTAAGAGAATAAATATCTATAACAGTTAAAATTATGTTTTAATTATAGTGTAACTTAAAATAATCATTTTGGAAAACTCTTTTATGAAACATGGATATGGATAATAAATATTTCTTCGAAAATACTTACACATAAACAATATCAGTTAATAATGAGATTAAGGAATTGACCCTTACCTTATACATCCCTTTGGTCGATTGTATGTTTAAACTCTTGTATAATGACCATTGTAAGTAATTAAAATACAAAAGAACCATATTCATTTTTATTATATCATAAACAATTAATTTATGACATTACACAACCACTAACTAATGATTTCCATGTTAAATTTACATTTCAGTTTATAATAGCTTTCTTTATCGAATGTGTTTTAACTGTTATTATTTATCGTATCATTTAGATGATGATCTAAATACTTCAATAATATAAAATATTATTTATATATAATATATATTTGTAATATAAATTTGTATAATATATTTACATATGAAATGTAAAACACTATTTATGGTGATGTTAGGTTGTACGTAAGCATGTACGATGTTTCCGTTTTCATATTGTATTGAACGAAAGTTATTGAATACACTATATATAACTAAATACAAACCCACACCCACACACACACATATATATCTCCAGTATCATTTTTATATCATATATTACATACTTATTAATAATATATATTTTTAAAATCATTGTTGAATGGTGAACCTAGAAATGGATCTCACCGTGTCGTAGAGAGGTTAAGCAGTATGTACACACAAGCAACGATATCATTTACTTAATTATTAAAAGGTGTGTAACTGGATTTTATATTATTTTTTATAGTAACAAGCATGTTATTTTCGGTATTTATATACATATTACTCATCATTATATCCATCCCAATAACATTGTATTGAATAACAAATTACACCACTGCGTGGAGACGGTAAGTTGTACGTACGCACGTATGGGGACATTATCATTCATAGGTTGGTTTGAATAATGATTATGGTTTTACCATATTTATAATAACATAACTGAATACAGAAGGTACTAGATTTATTATTTTGGTATGTAAATAACAAAATTATTGAAACTGGAATAAGAAACGAACTTCGAAAGTGGTGATAAAATAATTTCCTCTTCTTTATGTGATTCCATTGGATTTGAACAAAAGGGATCCATAGGTTGGATTTATGCTCAATGGAAGGCCTCAAGTATAAAGTAATTTAATATGAGGGGATATTTCAGTTGGTTTTGGCTATTCCAAATGGCATTGAACCTATGATTTTTAAAGATGGAGAAGTGACCTTTTTATAATAGAGGGGAGGGTCACTATAAGAAATGTTTGAAATATTATATTATTTTAAAATATTTTTTATTTATAATGTCTAAAAATTAATTTATTTAATGTATAAGGTTGTTATGGTTCGAAATATTTTCAACCAATAGATTTTATAAATGTTTTGGTCAATATATTAACCATATAATTTAGATTTAACTCTTAGTAAAATTGTTTAACATTTACCATGTCTCCTTGTATTTTTATATTATATGGTTATAAAAATAATGTAAACTACCATGTGAACCACAAGTGGATAATTAATGACTTATCTATAATTATTTAAGACGTTTTACTGAATCATATATTTTCATGATTATCATATCAATAAATAATATAATAAATTTTTCTAAAACTCATTTATATCAATTTTGACACTATTTGGTATGTCATTATTTGTTAAAGTCATAACTACTTTATCACATCAATAAAAATTTATTTAATAAACCGTAATATGTCATATTAACTTAGATAATTCAGAAATGGCATCACAAGCCTCAATTGAAATTTATTTTTCTATTTATAATATCAATTATTTTAATCATTCATTGAAAAGTTAATTACCGCATCATTATTATGTCACAAATAAATTTACATATTTAATCATTAATAATTAAAAATAAAATACAATTATGTAGGAATTATTTTAATGGTTCAAATAAATATTAATAGTCGTACATATGTTTTGTATAGCCCTATATTAAAAATGTTTTAGTTATTAAACATTAAATTTAAAATGTTTAACTCTTCTTTAAATAAAATAATAATAAATCTCCTAATCTAATCCATGTGAACCAAAAGGATCCTATATTATTCCTAATTTTGGTTTTAGTTGAAATACATTTATCCAATAGAATTAGGACATGTGTTACGGTAATTATAATATCATGTTTACATTTAATTTCCCTATTTTCTTTTAACTGTGGTAAATAAAAAGGAAAAGTTACAATTAAAAAAATTATTTTCTTCTTATTGAACCACATTTTACTTACTAATGTCATCTGTGTCTCTTGGAATTTTTAAATTTAATTAATAGAAGTGGTAAAATTACATTTTATGCAAATTGGAAAATGTGTTTAGAAGTTCGGTAAAAGATGTTAAAAAGTTCAGTAAACTTTTTTACATCTAATTTTATTATAAAATTAATCCAATGAATTATAATGAAAATATATAGATATGATATATATTTTTTGAAATTAAATAAATTTAAATAAAACAAATAATTATATAAATAAGAAGTTTGTTTTAAACATTAACGTAATGTTTATCACAATTCATCAAAAATATAATGTTTTCATAAGAATACCCAAAATTCACCCTAAGATAATATTGATATTATAAATTCAAAAAATAAATCTATTTCACCAAATTCAAAACATTTTAGTTGAATTAATTACATTAAAATTCATTCCCATTGTCAAAACCAAAAAGCAGTTTTTAAAAAATTATAAACAATTAAACGATTTACATGTCTATACATCATATATAAATGTGAAATTACATATAATGTACTAAATCTTTTTAAATGATAAAAATATATTATAATTATATTTTCAAACAATTAAAATGACTAATTTAAAACTATAAATTATTTTGATTAAAGAAGTTGTTTACAACTAAAATTTTGTATTTTTCGCTATTAATCAAAATTTGAATGTTATTAGAAAAGTACCAAAAACTTATCCAGAATAATTTTTTATGTCCTTCTAATGATGGTTTTCATTTCATTATACCGAAAACATAAGTGTCAAATATTGGTTTTAAAAAATGGTCCACCATTAAAAGGCATTTAAATGGATCTTTTTTTTTGTAAAATACATCTTTTATCAAAAAAATGAATTTATTCTTATATTATGACTAATAAACCGAAAATATGTATTCTAAAATTATATGGAGTATATATAATTCAAAAAATAGTTAATAAAATTCATAACCGCTTCATGAACGACTAGTTTGGTAAGTCGTGGTGCCCTCTAACTCGTTGTTGTGTGTAGTGCATGTTATTGAATTACTTTTAAAGAGATAACGTTATATGAAATATTTGGGTGTTACATTCTACTATCCTTTAATAAATTTCATCCATGCAATTTGGAATTGTTCTTTGTAAATAAAAGGTTAAAAATAGAAAAATACCTTTGTTGAAAACCGTTATTGTAAATTGGGTTAACAATATTTAATCATAATAAGAGGTAATGGGAAATGAAAATGTCACCACCAAATTATGATCTCAATTTAAAGAACATTGGTTGAAATTAGAGACACATAATTAGGGAAAAATGTAAATATTTTTAGGGAGTGATTGAGGTCAGCAATCACAAATAAGTGTAAAAATGAGGTCAAAAAGGCTATCAATCTATGATTATTTAAAAAATAATCTATTCAACAAAACATATGTTATTAGGATTATGCATTTTTGGTATTAATATCCCTTTCTTAATGTTTAAAAATTAATTTATTCATAGAATTATTTGAAAATATATACATGACAAGGGGAGTTTCATTCTTTAACTAATTGCTAACAAATATTCATCTTTCACTTCAAAAGATATTATAATTCAAAATTAATTTATTTATCCTAATAGTATATGGTTCCAAAAATAAAGAATTTATAATTTATATTTAGTCTAATTAAAAAACTACATTATACAAAATTGAACACCATGTTGGCAGGTGTTTGGTGATTCACCCTTTTCGCCCATTGGTTGTGGGTTCATGTCTTGCAGCCTTTCCGGACACTACAGGTTGTCACCCGACCTCTGAGATAACCTTTTTATTACAATAAAAAAATAATCATAAGAAATGATTTAACATTAATAATAGTATACAATGTCACAAATAATATATTCCAAACTTTATTCTATTCCAATATACATCTTTCAAAACTCACAGTCCAAAATTTATTAGGAAGGTAAACACAATGAAGATCATTTTTTCCATGTAATAACATGTAAATAACTTTGTCATGTATTATTTTAAAACACATCAACATCATGAGTGACCATAAAACCTTATTGATTACATTCATGATCCCTTAAACCTTATAGAATACTAGATATACTCTTTATATCAAAAAATATTGTAAACTCCAAAAATAATGGAATAAATAAACAATTAATTAGTATCAAAGTATTCAAGAATATATAATATAATTTATCCAATAAATCATATCTTATTCCAAAATCAATACCTCGGTATCAGAACCATATTAAGATTTATCTTTTCTTTAACCCTTTATATTCCAAAAATATTTCCTTTCTATTGAGTCACTTTTCATTGATTCAAAAAATCGAAAATAATTAATGAAATATTACTCCAATATAATCCTTATATATTGTTATAATTCAAATAAATGTTTCCTAGTTGATACAAAACTAAAAAAAAATAATTAATTAATAACAATATAATAACACTAGTCATTCCTCTTCATCTATAGTAGTATAATAACATTATTATTATATAATGGAATAGTTTGGGGTATACTCTAATGATTTGGACATTGATTCGTGTAGTGTGCCAACTCCTTGAAGATGATGCATTGTACATTTGAAGCCTTCTTCTTACACTTAAAATCACATACAAGGGATCTTTTTTCTCCGTACTTATAACAAACTCCCATTCCCTGCATGAATTTTCCAAGGAGATTCTTTCCACAGTTTTCACATATGGGGTAATCCTTATTTCCCCTCTTTGCATTATCCATATTTCTCTCAACAATTCATTTCTTCCCTTTGTTCACTTCACAGCCAAAGGACGGAGAGATTTCATTACATATCTTATTAAAACATGATACTATTTCTTCATATGATGATAACATGTGGGTGAATATTTCCCATATAAATTTTGGATTAATTTCTTGAATGATATAATCCTTCTTACTCTTTTGGTCATGAATACTGATGGAGTTCGAATTCCTTCTACTGGGTTCCATTTCTAAACAATTCCATACACTAGGTTAGTTTATGAATCACTACACATAATACCAAACATTTAAAATTCCTTACTTAAAAGGAAAATATTCTGAATATAATCTATAATCATAAAAAGATTTTTACTTTGAGAAATTATTTACTACTAAATACTTTTTATTGGCTTGTAATTAAATGTGAATAATCCTAGTAATATCCCACATGAGTGTTGTAAACAAGAGTGCAACATGGCCCATTTTCATGTACCATGATACTGCCTGTTAGGATCGAAACTCTTTATAGATATTTCGCAGCATTTTACATCTATACCAGAGATGCCTCTACTAGATCATATCTAGACAATGATGTATTTCTTGGAAAATACACAAAATCTCCACATTTCTGTAATTCTAGGAATTTATTCCATATAAATCCTCAAATTATATCTTAGGTTAATGTTCTCTAATCATAGTTATTATAAATCACATTTATATGGTTTGTAATAAACATTCTCTTATACCAACTGTAACGCCCTCACCTGAAAATCCTATAGTCAGCACATTATTTTAAAACATTGGCTGGATTACAAGGAATGATGTCCCAAATGATCGATTAGTTTAGCAGTCTTACAAAATAAATTACCTACATGAATGGTGCATTACACATTTAACATAAAACACAATATAAATAATACTTTTATAATTTCATTATTCCCTTAGATTATCTGTGGATATCAATCATTATACATTTCTTGGAATCGTGGGAAAATAAAACAGAAAAATGATTTCTCAGTAAGGGTAAATAATATATTGGAAGCTATAAACATTTAAAGAAAGATGTGAAATAAAAATAACAGCATTTTTAAACATAATATTAATCATAATATGAAAAAATAATCATTACCATATAAACATGCACATGCATATTTTACTAGTCGAATAATCACATGTAATAACTAATTTCTTATTGAGGGAGTGCCTAACACTGGACATCATTACCACATAGTCAAGGATATGTTCCAAGAATAAAAATAATAATATTTTCATATCATTGTTGCAAGACCATAATTTGTATCCCGAGACCTACTGAGGCATAGAAGCGATATATAGGGCTCCACCCATTATATAAGAAGTCCACTACATTCCTCATATAAAAATGTTAAAACATAACATAAACATTCGTATTAAAACTAGAATATTAAATTAAAATAATTAATCCAAAAACCATGAAATGTATAAAAAAATAACATCCATAGTGAAACATATCATACTTCATTCAATACAATATAGAAGAATGTATTAAAATTAGTTATCCTCAATCAAGAATAATATATTGTAAAGGACGTTGACATAGTTTAAAATGATCTGTAAATTTTTTTGAGAGAAATATCCATTTGTTTGAAATCATTTAAAAGTCACACATTTATAAAGGATGTCATATAAAATATATTTTTGAATAAAAGTGTCCCATAATACTTCGAAACATTTTAATGAAATAATCATTTCAAAACAATCATGTTAGTATAAATACATCCTTAAAACTATTTTGAAAACATGGACATTAATGATAATGATTTAAAATGATATTTTAGTTATAGAGTACCATAAAATAATCATTTTGAATATGTATTTTATGAAACCTGGACATTATTACTTAATAGGTCCCAAAAAATACTTATACATAAACAATCTTAGATAATAATGAGATTGAAGAATCAACCCTTACCATGTCCTTCCCTTTGGTCGAGGGTATGTTTATCCTTCGGTATAATGACCATAATACGTTATTAAATTATAACAGAACAATATTAATATTTATTATATCATAAATTATTTATTAATGACTTTGTACTACCCATTTATAATGATTTTCATGTTAAATTAACATTTCAGGTAATAATCGCTTTCTTTATCGTAAATGATTTAACTTTTTATTCATGATCATATCAGATAGATCATGATTAAAATACATCCATAATATAAAACATGATTAATATATAAAATAAATTTAGAATATATATATGTATAAATCGATATTTTAAATGGAAAAGACTGTATATGGAGGCGGTCATCCTATTGTATGATTAAATGATATTTCTGTTTTCATATTGTATTGAACGGAAGTAAGTGAATAAGATATATGTATGTATGTATATTTATATATATATCAAGTAGAACTATAATTTCAAATATTACATACTTATTAATAATATGTATTTTTATAATCAATGTTGAATGGGGATCCTTGAAGTAAATGTTATCGCGTCATGGAGATGGTACGTCGTACGCACAAACGAGAAACGATATCATTTCTTTAATCATTAAAATATGTGTAATTAGATGGTATATTAATTTTACAAAGAAATTAGAATTTTATTTTCATTATTTATATACCTATTCCTCATCATTATATCCATCAAAATGACATAGTGTTGAATAACAAAATTACACCATGACGTAGAGATAGTAAGCCGTATATATGCTAGCATGGTGACATTATTATTCCTAAGATGGATAAATAATGGGTATGGTTATACCAAATTTATAATAACATAACTATATTTAGAAGGAACTGGATTTATTGTTTTGGTGTGTAAATAACAAAGGAAGTGAATCTGGAAGAAGAAAATAACATTGAAAGAGGGGATAAAATAAATACCTCTTCTTTGGGAGTTTCTTTTTGATTTGAACAAAAGGGATCATTAGGTTCTCTTTAAGATCAAGGGAAGGCTTCTATGATTAAGTGAGATATTTTGGGAGGATATTTGAGTAGAGGTTGTCCGAGCCAGATGGCTTTGGATATGTGATTTCGAGTGAAGGGGAAGTAACATTTTATAAGAGAGGTGTGGGTCACGTTAGGAAATGCTTGAAATATCATATTACTATAAAATCATTTTTGGATTATAATTTCTCAAAATGGAATTATTTTGATGATAACATGGGTATGGGTCAAAATATTCTCTACCAGTAGATTTTAGAAATGTTTATGTCACTGTATTAACATTATATTTAATATTTAACACTTAGTTAAATAGTTTATCATTTACCATGTCTCCTTGTATAATTATATTATATAGTTCATAAGAATATGATCAACTACCAAGAGAATCGAATATCGATCATTAATGAAATATCTATCATTATATCTATTCTTTTGATGAACCATATATTCTTATGATTATTATATGAATTAATGATAAATTATTCGTTTTAAAAACTGTTTTATGTCAATTTTATTGGTATTTGGTAATTTTTTTAAAGTAATAACAACTTTATCACTTCAAAAAAATTTATTCATCCCGAATATGTCATTTTAACCACAGTAAACTATGGAGGGAATAAACATCATCAATTTAAATTTATTTTTATATTTACAACATCAATTATTTTAATCATTCATTAATAAAGCAATTACTGCATTATCATTGTATTATAAATATATTTACTTATATAAACTCTAAAAATTATATATAATATTCCATTATATGGGAACACTTTTTAAACTTCTAATGAATATTAATAGTTGAGTTAATCTTATGTATAGGCCTATATTTAAAATGGTTTAGTTATTAAACATTGAATTTAACACTTTTAACTCTTCTTTAAATAAAACAATAATATATGTCCTAATATAATACAAGTAGACCAAACGAATCATATTTTATTTAAAAGTTTGGTTTTAGAATAAATACACTTATCCAATAGAATTAGTACATGTTTTAGGGTAATTGTTATATTATTTTTACCTTTAATTACCATATTTAGTTTCAACCATTGTTAATAAAATTCAATAAATACTATTCAAAAAATATTATTATAATCTTATTGAACAAAATTTTACTTAATAATTTCAACCTTGTCTCTTGGTTTTTTGAAATTCAATTCATTGAAGCATTAAAATTACATTTTATTCAAATTTGAAAATGTGCCTAGACTGTGGGTAAAAGGTGTAAAAAAGTTTAATAAAATTTTATACATCTAATATTATTTTAAAATGACTTCCATGAATTAAATTGAACTTATATAGGTATTATATATCTATTGGGATATAAAATAAAAAATATTTATATAAAAAGTCGATTTTAAATAATAACACAGTGTTTTTCACTATTCATTATAAATTTAATGTTTTCAGAAGAATACCAAAAATCCACCTTATTTTTTTAATATTTTGAATTAAAAATTGAAATATATTTTACCAAATTCAAAACCTAGAAGTTTCATTAATTAATTTAAAAATAATCCGAGTTGTTAAAACCCAAAAACCAGTTTTTCAAAAGTAAAAATTATCAAAATATTAACATGTGTTAATGTCAAAATTAAATGAGAAATTACTTATAATGACCTAAATTTTAGTAACTGGTAAAAATAAAAACTAATTTTAGTTCAAATCCATTCAAATTTTAAACTTAACAATATAAATTATTTTTATATAAAAGGATTATTTCAATTAAAATTTAGTATTTTTCACTATTTATCAAAATTTGAATGTTATTAAAAAAGATCTAAAATTTTATCCAAACTAAATTGTTTATGTCCCTATTATAAAGAATAATTTAATTTCATTAAATTGAATATATAAAAATGTCATATATTGGTTTTAAAAAGGTGTTCGTCATTAAAAGGTGGTAAAATTGCTTTTTTTTAAATACTTTTTTTATCTAAAAAATTAATTTGTTCTTATATTATGTCTAATAAAGACATAATATTGATTCTAAAATTATATGGATTATAATAAATTCAATATTAAATAAATAATATTCATAACAACTTTTTAAATGACTAGTTTGGTATGTCGTGGTGTGCGTGAACTCGATGTTGCTTGTAGCACAAGTTAATGAATTACTTTGAAGAGAGAACATACTATTAAATCATGGGGTGTTACAACAAAAACCTCATAGAATGTTCTATATAATCATTATTAAAATAGTTGTATTGAATGTGGCTTTCATAAAAATCAATTATAGCCTAGATTTTTAAAAAAGAAAATATTAAAAGTGGTAATAGAAAATTCAATGAAAAATTATTATTTTAAAAATATGAGTTTTGGAATTAATTTCAAAGTGAAAAAGATTTTTGTTTTATATGTTAAACAAACTTTGATATTATTATTTTTCTATTATAAAAAATAGTTAATTTTTAGAAAATTTAATAAAAGATTATTTTTAATTACTATAAACATGATGTGATTTTAAATTTATTTTTCAAATTTTTCATGTTTTGAGTTACCTTTATGTGTATTTTTTAATGGTAACTATGTATGTGTAACTCGATTAGGATATATAATGGTGGCATGATTTTTCTATTACATTTATAATGTTAATCTTGGTTTGGATTCACATGAGCTATATAGAGGTACCATAAATACGTAATGGAATGTTTATACTGATATTTGTGATAATGTAAAAATTTATTTTCTATATATATTTAATGATATAATTTTTGCATAATCGTAAAAATATTTTGTTATATAAAGGTAATATAGATATTATCTAGTTAATGTAAACATTATATGTGTTTATGCATGTGATGAATTTTGAAGAACTTCTGTACATAATGTTATATTAGCCTTCAAATAATATATATTGGATAAAAATATATAAATCAAAATATCATAATTGAATTATGTCACTATAAAGTGGTAATATCAATGAATTTTCTAATGTTAAAAATAATTACACAATAGAGTGTTTCTATGGTCATAAATAATAGTAAAAAATAACCTTCCTATGGGTAAAATACATAGCAAAATTTAGAATTTTCATTACCTAGAATGCAAAAATAATTAAAAAAATTTGTATAAAATAAATGATCTATAATTAATGGTAACTATAAATATGTAAATAATTATCATTAAAAATAATTAATATCTATAAATAAATAATAATAAAAATTAAATAACCACATAAATACTGAATAATATAATTTCAAATTATTTTTTCTTAAAAAAAAATGCATACTTAAATAACACATAAAAAAAATTTATAACTTAATAATACTATTGAATATTTTAATTACTCTAATTTCTCATGAAGATATAAAACATTTTAATTAGTAATTATATATGGAATTAAACACAAATTTAATTTTAATTTTTAAAAAATATAATCAGAAAAATATAGGAACTCAACATTTTAAACTGTCATTGTAATTTCAAAACCGGACCTGAAATACCAAAAAATAATAACACTTCTTTGAATTAATTAAAAATAATAATATATTAAACAATAAATTGTATCCTTATAGATAAATTCTAAAATATATTATATCAACTATGGAGGATAATAAATCTAATAAATATAACATAGAATGTAGATTTATACTCCCACATAAGTAAAATATTTATTACATAGAATGAAACAAACTCTTCAAAATTAAGAATATAAATAATTAAACTCCCATAAAATATAAATTTATTTTGAATTAAATAATGATTAATAATGTAAAATATATAGATGACCATGAATTAAAAATATATTTAAAACATATTCAACCACCATATTTCAGAACATGGGACATAGATCCAATACAAAATAATAATCTTTTTTTGTGGTATGTTTCAATATTATATAATAATTTGTATTTAATCATTCAGTAATTATTGATTTAGACTCACCATTAATACAGTAACTATAATAAATAATGGAATTTCTCTCATTCTTGTTTCAAATTTAATTTTTTAAATCACATAAAAACAATATTGTAAAATAATAGTAAAATGATTTTTTAATAAAATAAACTGTTAATATATTTCTCCTTTGAAAACAATATATCTAATGAAATTATTATTCTAAAAAATTTCAATTGACTAGTTTTTGTTTTGGAATAAATTTTTTTTGAGTATTTCTACTAAAAAATTATTCATTATGTTACACTCCTCGTAAATTAATAAATTAACATCGAAACCATGAAAATATACTTGAAATCACTACCTTTATATCTTAAAAATGGACTTATATCAATTTGTATTAATTTATTATGAGGAACCAAATAATTAATCATGACATGAAAGTATTACTAAATTAAGGGAAAATAAATATAAACACCTCCAGAATGAAATAATAAAATAAATAAAAACTAGTTTCAGTACTTATAAAATAATTACAAAAATAATTAAATTACATATTTTAAACATAAAAAATCAAAATATATATTTTTTCATTTAAGAAATATTAACAACATTTTCCTTCAAATATATTTATATTTGGATTCTCCTATGAAATTAATAATGAATTAAAAATATGCACATAACT
Source organism: Viscum album (assembly GCA_963277665.1). Lineage (NCBI taxonomy): Eukaryota > Viridiplantae > Streptophyta > Magnoliopsida > Santalales > Viscaceae > Viscum > Viscum album. The sequence continues at coordinate 767,721,725 of OY728150.1, forward strand.
CTTTTATATTTTATTTAATTCCCAAGTTTTTTAATACTTGATATTATCATAAACAAATAATCTCAATTTATCAATTAATAAAAATGATAAAAGGAAAATGATACATGATATGATTATAACTATATAAACAAATATATTAAAAGAAATTAATAGTAATCCAAAATTAAAATAATGAATACAATAAAAAATTGATGTTTTATGCTAAAAAATACTTTTGTAAAATGTTTTTCTTCCAAATCATATTGGGAACATTGGGATTCAAAAATAAAAAATTTGGAATTGAAACAAATTTCAAACAATTATTTTTATATAATATAGAATGAAATCATTTTTTAATATATTATTTAATTGCATGGTATTTTGGATTTTTAAATAAACACTGATGTAAATAATAACAATTCATTTGGAATCTAAATCATATTGTAGTTTATTTTCCTCTATTGGAATTTTTAATAAATTATGTCATCTGATATTGTTTATTTTTTTATAACTACACGTATTTTTATTTTGATTCAGTTTATTTAGACACAACATTTAATGAAGTCATTAATTCCATTAAAATATGTTGAAATATTATTCTATATACATTCAATTTTATTTTTATGCCCTTATATCTTAGAAAAAATATTATCAAACTATATATTTTTTTCATCATTTTCAATGAATCAATGTATTTTATCCTTTTAATTTCTTATTAAATTTCATTTTTAATCCCTTATTTTTTATTGCGCAATTTTTGATGAATATAAATTTATATGATTAGATGGAAATGTAAATTTATATTATATAACATTTTATTCATCAATTATAAAATTAAATTCCTTTTACTTTTCATTTTCATCATGACCTTCATAATTTTTAAATTTAATATTTATATATATTCATGTAATATAATTAAATTTATGATAAATCCTTTATATATATTTATCGAAATAATAATTTGTGGTATTATAATTATATTCAAAAGATTATGTATAATCATATTCAGTTATTTGATATGATGAACCCTTTATTCACATATTAACGACATCATTTTTCATAATGAATTAATCAATATTATTAGATTCAAAATTAAAACTCTTAATAGTGACCAAGTATTTCATTTTTTTATAAAACCAAGAATTATTATTTTAATCCTTAAATTACTTTGGGAATCTAGTATAGATTAATAGTATCATTCTAAAATCATTACTAATAAAATTAAAGCATCATTAGAATTTTTAATAATGTTATTGATTACATCATTTTACCCTCTGGTGTTCCCCATTTACATTTATATGTTTATCCAATTATCCTTCAAACATTTGAATAATTATCAACTTCTATCTCAATATTCTCTAGACCATAAAAATATGAGAATACATTATAAAATTTTATTCAAGGGAAAGTATTATTTTGTTCATAATATATTCTAAAGAATTATTTTTACGTTGTAAATATTTTTAGACCAATTAATATATATGTTCACTAAGTGTATATACCATAGTTTTATTACTTTACTCATTAATTAAATTATTATAATTACATTTATTATATAATGCACTTAAAAACATTTCAACCCAAATAGAATGTATCTGTTAAACCACCCATACAATATACAATAGTAGTAATTCAAAAAACATATTAATACCATTTTTATACCATTTTATATTCTTTTTGATCATCCCATAATAATACTAGGATTTTTCTTATTAACTTATCAACCACATGATGTGTATCTTATAAAAAATGCATATTTACAAAAATATTTTACAATAAAAATAAAGGAAATAAACGTTTTTACTAATAGAATAATATAAAACATTAATTAAAATGTTTCGTAGATCATATATAATGAAATATTTTCTATTTATTTTATCTAGATCATCCTCACATAAATTATAATACATGAATCAGATAGTAAAACTATCAATTATTGAAGGCTTAAGATATGTTTCCATATGTGACTGGAAATATTTACAATCTATTCTATTGATGAATGGAGGTTTTCAACTAATCATACATTGTTTTGAACTCATTACCCCCATATCACAATTATAATTACCAATTTATGGGTTATTTAGTAATTTTATTATTTATATATATATATACACACCAAATATAGGGTACCTTCTTTGGTACAAATTGTGTGGTCATAATAGGAGAATTTCAAACATGAACAAGGGGGGGGGGGGGGTTAATTTAATGATAGAAGAATGTTATAATTCTATATTAGAGTTAAATGAACTAATTTTTGAAAAAAATAGAAATATAATAAGATATATTTTACAAGTAGTTTCAATGAAAATGATCCCACATATTCTATTAACATGTTTCATATGTTGAAAGAAATGATACACCAAAAATCAAAATCTCTATCATTTGATGGATATTGAAATTTATGAATTAATTCATTTTTAATCCATTTAGGATTAATAAAAGTATTTTATTTCAATAACCAGAGGGAAAAACAAACTAGAATTCATTTTATATGGTGGACAGAAATAGAATTGTCCCTTTCCATAATGAGGAATAACCAAAATCCACATTCCTTTTAATCTTAATGGCAGAAACTTGACATACCATTTTCTAGTCTATAATAACCCACCAATACTACAATTTAAAGGGTTATATAATCCATATACATAATTATATAAATGATAATATAATATTAGATTCCAAAAATGTATTATTAATAATTATGATCATGAGAGATGTCGATGAATGTTTAACTTCATAATAGAAATTGTAGTACATTACAATGAAACTCACCATTGATAAAGTTTTATAACTTTAATATTTTTTAATAATAATGATCATATAATTTATCACCAACAAAAAATAAAAAATATTATACAATAGCCATATATATCATTTTCTACAGTGGATTTACACATTCTTTTTTAAACATAATTTTTAGAGATTCTATAATCAATGATTGATCAGAAAAGATAAACCATCATATACATTTTTAGTTTATCATTCTTAAATTATGAGGAATTAATGTCTCAATAATAAAAATTAAGGTTATAATAAATCCATAAAAAAAATATGTTTGTACCATTGATATTATTGAAGCATCTCATGTTTTGAACTTCCATATTCTATTTAGATTCCAGTAGTTGAAGGTGAATCATATCATCATTTAATCAACTTATAAATGGTAATTTATTAAAATTAATTAGTAAACAAGTTTAGAAACAATTAGAAAAATATTCATTGTAGTTTTAGTCAATTTTAGAGCATTGTAAATTTATTTTTCTATCATTAATAATTTTTTATCACATTATACAAACATTTAATTAAAATTAAATAATTATAACTCAATGAGAAAAATGGAATGGAAAAATTAATTTTGTTATTGTCTATGTAACGATCACCTAGGTATGACTTCATGTGATAAATTTAATGGTAAATTAAATACCTAAAGTAAAAAAAACATAGATATCTATGTAAAAGATAAAATTTAATTAATATGAAAGGGTAATTATTTAGTTACTACATAAAGGTATCAAGAATTTTCAATATAATGATATGATTCTAAAACATTATACAATATAAAGATAGTATGAGTTTAGGTATTTAATTTTATGATTATAATAACAATAAAAATATGTAAACAAACATTCCAATAGATTATATAAAGATAAAATATTTATGTAAAGGCATAATAAGGGTCATATTTCACTATATGAGTTTTTGATATATTAGTAAAATAATAATATAAATAACGTTACAAAATAAAATAACTATGAATTACATATGTGTAATAATAAGATGTGTGTGGGAAAAACAAATAGAAATGATTAAAATCGATTTCCAATAGATTGTAACATGAAATTATAATTTATATTAAAATAATTTTCTATAATAATATAGTCATTAATAAAATTACTAATAAAAAATAAAATCACTCTCAACAATAAAATTATAGAAAAGCTCCAACATCATTATTTTCTTCTCTAAATATCACATGCATTAATAACAACGATAAGTAATATGTAATTTAATAATAATTTTTAAACGTTAAATGAACGAATTCATTTGTTAAATTATCAAACATATTATGTACTCATGTTAGTGGAAAAGAAAAGAAAACTGTTTTGTAGTTATCAAAAGTCCAAATTTGGGTTTAGGGTCTAATTAAAATATTTTCATTATCATGGAATCCTATACTTTGGTGTAAAATAAGGTTGTAATGGATGAGGCTATCTTATATAGTTTCATTAGTACGAGAGGATCTTGTATTACTATTATGGGATGTAAAAATTACTATTTTATTGAGAAACTATGGAATAAAGAGTCTTGAAATGATTTTTTGAGTGTACGAAATAACAATGTTACAACAATGTAGTTGCTTAAAGGGATAGGTTCTCATTATAATAATAAATTTCTTTATCACGGAACACTATGTAAGTCATTAGTGATCACATAGTATGTTCCATCCGTTTGTTATCCTAGTGAATCTTTTGAATTTTTTAGGTACTCTTCTCATTTAATTTGAGAGGGGTCATCTCCTACCAAGGGTTATCATGTGAAATCAGATACATCAATGGTGGCAGGGCCATGTTATGATACAAAAGAATACTCCGATCATATAAGAAAATATTATCCTATGAATTAATTTATGCTTCTATATGTGGTGATTAATGATAATGAGAAAAATATTATGGGCTAGTAATGCTTTGAGGTATTACAACTGTTACACTATTTATGGATTTGGATTCATTGAATACAACTATATAAATTCATTTATTTTAAATATTCTGGTTTATAGACAATGATTATGGCTTCAGTTGATTTCATACAAGATATACCTCTCTACAAACTTATATACAATGGGAGTTTAGGGATTTAAATTCCCTATATTTCATTCATTAAAAATAACATTTAGATATTATTCTAATTTCTTCGTCTTCATAATATATATCATTGAAATTATATTTAGTATTTATTGGATTGTGATAAATAAAGGATTATTTGATTATTACATTAGTAATGATCAATTCTTACATATTAATTAGAACCAATTAATCTATTGGTGTGATTTTTATCCTGGGTCAGTTATGTTAGAAAACATTGCCTATGTTTTTTGTTCTTTCACCTATTACATATCATGTTATTTTCATTATTTCAGTGAGTAGTGTTCTGGCGGTGAGCATTTTTTTTGTGATGGGAAGGTATGTCAAGGGGTTCCAAAATGTTATTTCTGTATCAATATATGTAGAAGGTGGGGTTCATTGACAATATACTCCCTGATATAGGCCCAATATTTTTTCAATATTACTAAATTGTTCCATTCAAGTTGAATTAATTGTTGGTCCAGTTAAAATTCCTTTATGGAAACGATTTTATTTGCCCGATAGTGTCCCCATGGGAAACACCAGTCTATTTTTCACTAAATGTTTATTGAAGTATGTCACATAATATTGGTTATCAAAATCATAATATTCTGTCCATAAATAATATTTACCAATCATCTATAATGGAGTAATTATTTGACTTGACCAGAGGACTGAGCTTTAATTTTAAAATTGATTTATATTCCACATACAACACTATATGGGTGAGGAATGTAAAATAATATTTCAAAAGTAAGTATGAAAAATATGATTGTCTATTATTTTGTGCCTTGGATTCATGGCCAGGAACCATGTTATTCAAAATAACCATGTTTATTTGTGGATGTAATATATCAAGTATTTAACCATTATTTGAATTACACATTTTCACGTGTTTAGATAATATCAAGGTTTATTCCAAGATGTGGGTGATTTATGTTGTCAACAATGGAATTATTTTTCGATCATTAAATGATAAATAGGTAGTAGAAAAACATTCCAAATTTATGTCATTGATATTTGATGCGATGTTCCAGGTAAATGTGTTGTTTTAGAGTGGCATCTACATTGAATGAGAGAAGATCTAGGCTATGATATTTTTGGAGATATGGTTAAAAAATTTCAATATGAGTAGTTTCATGGTCATCACATGAAATTACTTTTATTTCATTCATAATTTCTCAAAGCTAGAATCTCCTTTATGAAGTGATACATGCTATTAATTCATTGCACTGAAAAATACATTTGGAGAAATTTTTTATGTAATCAAATCATGAATTTCTGTAGTAGATATTCATATAGAGATTTCTAAATTTTTTATATAGTTAATTGGAATAATACCTATAAACATTATGTTAAATCCTGGATCGGTGTTCTGCTCAACTGTTGCCCCATACCCAGTTGTCCACATGGCCTAAAATGCATTTCCATAAAAACCAGTGGATGCTGACTAGTAGCAAGGTACTAGGGTGATATAGTGGGGAATCAATTTCCTGATTGGATGCGAATAACATAACAAAATAAATAATAATACAAGAGTGAAAGTAGTTAACAACATAAAAATGATGTAAACAACGAATTACTAATATTAAAAGTTACCAAACATAATTCCATAAAAAATATGATGCAACATGTTATGTTATAAGATAATAGCCAAAATAGGTACATATCAGTAATACACAATATATTTCATAAAAGATCAAATGAAACAAAGAAACTAAGAAGCTTTGCAAGCCTTAGTTCTATCTCATTCTCTCCTTATCCTATGCTAGAAATCAAGTACCTGCAGAAGGGATCTTGAATTGATCAACACATAAATTCATATAATCTATTTGAACCTAAAATCATTCCCCAAAAAGGGTGTGGGACTAAATTCATTTGGGAACCACCCATGTTATGTGCCAATCTAACATCGGAAATATATAACAGTCAGTGTAAAATAGTGAAAGCAATAATATTAGGTACTCAAAAGTAAGAAAACGGATGTATTAAAATACAATGTAATCAAGTATAGGTTAAGGCCAATTCCAAGATAATGATTTTTCTTGAAAGATGTGTCATTGTTCTTTCTATTTCATTATTCAATTAAAAACTAATCTAGATTTTAACATTCTAAAGTCAAATTTATGTATCACTCCTTGTGTATTTATCTAAATCCATATAATCATTGTTTATCATAACACCAAAATGGATCAGAACCTAATATAAATGAATTTAAATAGTCAATTAGGCTCAGAACGCGATATATAATCATTTCATCTTGTGTTTGGGTCAAAACCCAGTATATAATCATTTCAATATGTTTTTGGGTCAAAATCTATTATATAATCATTACAAAAAAAAACTCATGTAACATACACTATTACATGGTAAACAAATTAATATCTCATGTGTGCACAAAAATGTCACAAACCATTCATGTAATATAACCATTACTAGGATTATCAATTACTAACTCACATGGGAAAATCCTATCACTAGCCTAACATGTGGATTAAACTATTGTAAGGAATTGCCATTTATTATCTCACATGGGAAAATACAACATTTAACCAAATCCATTTTAAAAAACCCATAAAATGGAATCAAAGGCATGATAATAGGAATCCTTGGACAAATTGATAAATGTTGGTCATATAAGGGAGAATGCACCAATTGGATGGCCCTCAATTAATGCTAACAATATCGAACATGACCTATAATCATTTAATCAATTAACTAATACAAATTATGTAAAAAAATTGGTTAATATTAAATTTCGGTGAAACCTGGAAATGTCTGCATGAAACTCCATCACATATAATCAAATTGAAAATTAGATAATGACTGGAGGCCACCATTCTCGTAGTTATAGGACCCACCTCATCCATCATCAGCCTCTAATTTAAGCTAGAATGAAGTAGATATAAAAAACATGAAAAAATGTTGAGCCTCCAATAATAATGTTGTGAGATAAAATCCTAAATAATGACTCTAGGGGAATATATATCTTACTAATTGGGTTCCAATGCATCTTACCATGATCATAATATAGTTCGGATAGGCAATCGGGAGCCAAAATGAGCTCTGGCCCAGCTGCTCTTGATACCAATGTGAGGGGTTTTGTCCATCTATGGAATATGAGGCTACTACCCATTTTATCTAAAAAATCATTACATATAGTTTTCATGAAAATACTCATCGTGCATATTCCTAATGATATTTTTATATTACAACCTCAACAACGTCATAAATGATTCATGCTGATATGAATACATAGATTGTACTTGGTGAACACAATGTGTAACAACCAAGTGAAGTCGTCTATGGAGTAGATATATAATTTTATTCCTATTAATCCTTCTACATAATTATAAAACGAAGAAATATTCAAAAAATAAAGGAAGATTCATGTTTTTATAATCTTCCCCCCTTAAAAAAATTTTTCCCGGAATTTCCAATCCAAGGATGGTCAAGGAACATCTACAAAAAAAAACTCCAGCCACTATGATCGTACATAGGCCTACATCTCCCATGTCTCACACTACACCTGGACATGCTTCTATACCACCAATACTAATGGAATAGAATTACCACAATGAACTTTTATTATATGATCAAAATTTTGAAAAGGATTCTCCCCAATAGATGCATCTACATATAACTCAACCTCGAAGAGTTTAAAATCGTGAGACAGATTTAAATAGAAATTCCACAAAAGAGAAACATGGAAGACATCATGGGTATCTCGATTCCTCTTTGGTAAATACAACTGATAGGAAACCAACCTGACCCTCACTAGAATCTCAAATGGACTAATGAATCTTCATGAAATCATACCATGTATCTTGATCCTCTTCTGTTCCAACCTCAGTGTAATGAATATAAAAACTCAATCCCCAACCTCATACTCTATAGGTCTTCTATGGTAATTAGCATAATATTTTTGAAGAGGCTGTGTGTTATCCATCAGCTTCATTATAATCTATACCTTCTCAGTGGTCTCCTATACAAGACGAGGTACCATCATACTTGTCTCACCTTCCTCTAGCCAACATAGGGGTGATCGATAGGGTCTACCATACAAAGCCTCATAAGGAACAATATGAATAAGAAACTAAAATTTATTGTGGTAGGAAAACAAAACCTAAGGTATGTGTCTATCCTATGAAACCCCAAAATCTAAGACACATGCCAAAAGAAAGCCCACCAGCACCTGAATCGTGTACTCTGATTGGCCACCTGTCTAAGGGTGGAATGTCGTGCACATAAGCTCCGGCATACCCAACACCATCTACAACACATTCCAAAAATGAGATGTCAAACAGTAATCACAAACTAAAATTATATAATGAATAACCCCATTTATTCTTACAATATCATTAATCCAAAACCTCCGAATATCATTAATAGTAATTTTTTTCTTTGATCGGTATGAAGTGGACAACATTCGTGATACACAAAATAACAACTCACATGACATCATTACCACAACACCTCCTTCATTTGAAAAAATCAAAATGCATGAACCTGAGAATTCTAGTGAAGATAATAGCATGATTTTATTTTATCTCTTAGAACCTAAATAGAAATATGGTTATAAATACATCTTTATAGAATGGAATGGTTGAAACCAATCAACAATAAAAAATGGGCCATCCAATCCGCCCCTGAAAGACATTGTGGACTTCAACATCACACCCACATTAGAATGATGGAGTGTTCAAACTGGTTAACTAGAACCATACATGTGGAATAAGAAGTATACTGAGTCAAAAAATCACTAGATGACATATCATTGAATTTCCCAACTTAGGAGGTTGATGTATTACAACAAAAACACAACACATTCTCCAATGTCACCACCAGACCACAATGAGAAAAGAATAATTCCAGATCAATACCACTATAATCATTACCCATTTTTACTTTTCACATCCAATCTTGACTATATGTCCATGATAACCCCATATTCATCTTCTAGGAGTAGAAAGAACTCTATAAGGTGGTCCATACACTCATTTACAAGTGATATTTTATTGTGAGTCCAAAAGACCACATGTAATCACTGACTGAACCGGGAATATAATTCACCTAGAAGTCATGTCATAAAAATAAGTAGACATATAGGGTCCATACAAGGAATCCTTATACAGAAAACCAAGTAACACTCATGTTTAACCTAGCCTCTCTAAAACCCCACATCCAGTGCACAACACAGAAACAGATCATGAACTAGCCCAAAGGGTTTCAATTATAAAACGTCTTATAACTGATGCTTTCCTGGTACATCTATCATGAAGTCAATATAGAGGTCATGATCATCTCATAAAGAAGAGAATACTGAGAGTATTTAAGGGATTAAAAGAAATAGGATAGCTGAAAAACTATTATCCAACCCCTTGAAATAAACATGGCTTATCTTTCCAATTAATCATCATTCAACCGAAAATAATGCCTTTATCCCAAGTCATTTTTGTGATAGAATAAGTATAACCACTATCCCCATCCATGATTATTGGAGATTTATATGGGTTACACGCACATCCAACTGAAACAACTGTTGTGCTACAAATAAAGCATCGACATTAAATAAGACTCACAAGCCTCAAAGGTATTTAATTAGAAATAAATTTCTAAATGGTATGTGATTGTGATCATTCTAGAGGGAAGGTCACTTTTTAAGCAGATCTAACGTGATGCATCCTACGTAGGAGTATCTTGTACATATAGAAGAAGGAAAAGCTTCTCTTAGATGTTCTATTTCAGATGCAACTTAAAATGCCCGAGTTTCATTACATTAACCATGATAATGTAAACATATCAATTGTCATGAATTCTAAAACTAATCTGAATGGTGTGTCAAAACACCCATATCCCAAAATGTTCTCCCAAGTTACAGACCAACTTGGTTCCATAATGCTCTGGTCACACTTCAAAGGAGATAACCATAGGAAATAACAACATCTTGAAAGCATAATGATTTATCAAATCACAATGGATTGTTTTTATCATTTAACACTCGATGAGTATTGTACATGTCAACATACAATATCTCGAGTTTATTAGAGAAAACAAAACATTATGGGTACATATCAATGGTTATCCACCCTTTTCAAAATCACACCAGACGAATTCTATAGGAACTATCTCAACACAACATCATCTAAACAACCATTTACATGTATGGCCATATACAAAGTCACACTTCACTTATGGAATGATAGGTTTACATGTAATCTTAAGAATATTACCATGCCTGATGCATGTCTAACCTATCAAAATAAGAATTCCTCAATGATAATTACCAAATAATGGGTTAATATACAAGGATCACTCATCCAAACAAGAGCATCCAAACAAAAAACCACACATCCTAGTAGGGACAACATCACCGGAGCAACAAAAAAGCTAGAAACATTGCAGAAGAAACTAACAACCACATGCATTCCCCTTACGAAGCATCTGCATAGACTCCTAGCACTAGGTAATTCCAAAAAAGATTTACAAGGCTCTAAATCATGTTTTGTGTTATTCAAATGTTAAAATAAATAACCTATATATGATCACACAGATATCTTTTCCAAGGAATAACTCCAAGATGTTTAACTAATCTTACATGAGGGTATCTTGGTGTGAGAAGAACTCGAATATCAAAAGTTCATATATCAATATTGTATAGATGAACACCTTCCTCTATGCACTCACCCCTTTTCGTGCCCCATGGGCTGGGTATGGGTGTCAAAAATGATTCACACTATCAAAGGACCACGACTATGGTCAGTTATGGTCGTGTAAAACACTCCAAGGCGTCCTAAATGGGATTATATAGATAGAAATGGTTAAAGGAATGTTATATAAGAGATCCTCACAAATAATAAACAGGAGTGGGATCTTATAATGGACTTACTATAAAATTATATGTCACGAGAGATAGCAAGCATCTCATATCAGATCAAAATTCTTAACTAGATTGATCTGAGCACCAAACCAATCAGTTACCCCAAGTATCACTCTCTGGTGACTACTGAAAATTGAAACTGGTGGATGATCCTCTACATTTTTATAGAAGATCCCAAACACCCGTTAGGAGTACTAAAATTTCACCATGGGTTTCTCCATCATGATTTATGATGAATTCTAGGTAGAATGGACTACACATAGGTCCAAACTGTCAAATGGTGAATACTGGAAAAGACCCTCAAAGTGTATCAAAACATGTTTACATGTAGTGTAGAAACCATAAATAGTCATTACCCTTAATCACTTAATTGGGTGTGTATGACCACTAGGATAGGCATGTAAATACCCTAGGTACATAATGTGTTAGTAGGGTACATGAAATGTACACAATTCTCCCATCCTAGTCATGTACTTTTAGAGGACCAAAATCACGTGGGATCTACCTGTGTAAAACTATAAGCTGTCTACCCAAAGTACATGATCATTTACATTTCCAAGAATATTATTCCTTTTTCTTTTTCACATGGCTGGAAACATTATCACTTTCAACACAGTGTGTACACATAGTACACGATGTGTACATAACACAAATTTTCTTATTCGATTAGATGAACACATTGAGTGTGTTCATAGCATCACATGCCACATTGTAAGGTTTTCAGGTAGTAAACATCTAAAAATTCCCCAAACCCCCAATTATTTGAAAATTAATCCACAATAATGAAAAATTTAGATCATTGGGAGACCATACTCAATTGGAATCAATGTTATAAATCCTCATATGGAAACTTATGACACAATTTATAACATTTCCTTTTCAAAGTTCATTCTATAGGTACACCGAAATTTCGATTCATGTGAGCACATACTCCACCAAAAAGAAATCTATGAATCCATGTATAGAATATAGTATCATTTTAAAAATTTAGACACTATCATGGTCCACCAAATTCAAATCCATGATAGCCCACACACCTAATTGATCAATGCTATTCATCCATAAAATTCATACCATAACACGTATCGATACACATATCACCAATATATATATATATATTTATATATATATTCCTAGGAACCTATCATAACCACATGAATATCTAGAAAAATATATATCATAATAAAATTAAATCAATAATGCTCTCTAAATGGAACCATGTCAGTTGTAACAACCCATATTCCAAAATAACAATTCAATTTGAGGCAATATGGATTTACATTTTATGGTGGGTAGCTACTATCGGGCATAGATTAGTACAAAATAGTTTGAATTTTCATCTATGACTATCAATGACAAATAATAATGAAAACTAGAAAATAAACCGTTGATACCACCTGGCAATGTCCCAGATCTGGGTGCCACTCAATTGGTGACCCATGCCTAGATGGACATTTATCCTCACACACATTTTTCAAAGAACAAGAGGCTGCCAACTGGCAGTGAGGGACCTGGGTGTGATTGTGGGAAAATAATTCCCCCATTTTCCAAGTGTAACACATTAGAATAAATAATAATACAACAGAGGAAGTGGTAACCAACATAAAACTAAATTAAATAGTGTAATAATGTTATTAGTAGTAACCAAGCATCATTCAATACAAAAATATGATGTAACACGTTATGTTATAAGAAAATAGGAAAAATAGAGAGACATTTGTAATAATCAACACACATCCTAAAATTTAAAATGATTCAAGGAATCTAGGAAGCATCGAAAGATTCATCTCAGTCCCATTATTATTTACTCTTATATAAAATATCATGAACTAGTTGAAGGGAATTTCCCTGATCAACACCTAAAATCATGACTCAAATAGGATGTGAGACTATATCCTGGTATTCAACCACCGAATGTTTGTGCCAATCTATCAGGGTATATATATAACAGCCAATGCAAATTAGTGAAAATACTAAAAAGTAGTTACTCAAATGTACGCACATCAGAGGACTCAAAAACATTTTATTCAAGTATAAATGATGATTGAATACAAAATTCGGCTTTGTCTTGGACGATACATCATTAACCATTTAATTTCATTATTCAATTCAAATCTGAGTATGGGGTTTACATCCAAATGTGGGATTCAATTATCATAACTGGTTTATATAACCAATACCATATAACCATGGTATAACATAACACCAAACTGGATAAAAATGCACAATATAAGCATTACAACAGTCAATCAGGGTCGAAAACCGAGTTTATAAGCATTTTAACATCTATTAGGGTTGAAACCCAGTATAAGAGAATTTTATCATCTTTCAAGGTCAAAAACCAGTATATAAGAATTTTAGTATACAAAACACATGTAACTTAAACTATTACATGGTTAAAAAATAATAAATAATATCTAAATCAAACATGCCCCAAACCATTGAAGTAATCTTACAATTACGATGCTTAACAATTTTAAACACACATGGGAAACTCATATCAAAAACTTAATAGGTGAATTAAACTATAATAATGCATGAATCTTTATTATATCATGTGGGTAAATGAATAAATAAACACAATTCATTTTAAATAACACATAAAATGAAATCAAAGGCATTCCCAAAGGAATCCATTTTCAAACCACAAAACAATAGTCATCTAAGGGAAAACTCACCCAAGTGGTGGCCCTCATTCAAGGATAACAATCCTAAACATGCCTTATAATCATTTAAACAATTACCTAATCAATATTAGTTAACGAAATTGTCAATAATCAATTTAGGTGACTCCCAAAATGGTCCTGCAACACATTTTCACCTATAATAAAATTTAAAATTAGTGAAAGGCACAAAACCACCTACCTCGTATTCATAAGACGTTCTTCATCCAAAGTCGGCCTATATTTAGATCTAGAGAAAAGTAGATCTACAAAATGAGAAAAAAATATCCCATGGATAACATGATGATGATACTAAATCAGGAATAATTGATCAATTCAAATCAAGAGATTTCCGATTGTGTTCCAATGCATCTGTTGGCAATCTATATAGAGTTTAGGTAGAAAACTAGGATCCAAAATGAGCTCTGGTGCTACTGTCCGCGACATCCAGGTGAGGGGTTATGCATGTTTGATGAAAATGATGTTACTACCCATTTTAGCCAAAAATAATAATGTACATTTTGTGTCTATTAAAATATATGGTGTGTATATGAAATATCATCTTCTAGGTTGACTTTCTCGTTAAATTCTTTAATTATTTCTTTTGAAAGGAATACACAGTGTGTACATGGAAATAAATGCCATGTGACAACAAATTCAATCCATACAAGGCCTAAAGTCAATATTTAACCCATTTTACTCATTTTCCATAGGTATAAACCAATATTAAAATATTCATAAATCAAAATAACCCCTGGTTTTTACAGAATAGGTATCCTTTTAGATTATACACCAGGTTATTAGAATGTGGTGGTTAACAATTTGGGAATTAATATTTTCACTCAATTCATTAAATAACTAGAGGCTGAACCAAATTTGATGTTTCCTTTGAAATAGTTGTGTCTATATTCATGATAGGATAATGAGATGAATTTTTTGAACACTATTTAGTTTATACAATCTCTTTATTTTTTTTCTTCTAATGATTGAAATGGTGGGGATACCATTGGCGACATGTCTCAATCTATATGCGGAATGATCTATTTTAGGAATAGTATTTTTTTCTTTATTAATTATATAGGAGGTGGTGGGTTGTTTTTACAATAATACTTATTCCATTAAACCCATGGATACAAAAGTGATTTACGATTTGAAACACAAAAATAATTCTCCATTATGATTTATGTGGTTGATGATTTTGTATCATGGTGCCTCAATTATCAAAGAATTCAAGATGAACACCAGAAGAAATTAGGTTCATTATAAAATTATCATCATCTAATATAGAAATATCATGAGATCTATATGGATTCAATATCATAATTACTTTTTATCATTCATGGATGAATGTTATTAGGCTAATTATTGAATAGTTTACGAAATTAGCAAATTTCCTTCTTATTAAAGAATTGATATATGTGGGTGATCTTTGAATCATATATTTATAAGAGTTAATAATGAGTTAATGATATCATTTCTTGATTATATCATACAAAAAACCACAATATCTCTCATAGTTTTCTATGGTCTAATAAGAATTGAGTTGTCTTCAACTAAAATTATGTTTGGTATGTCAACCGAAACATATTGGTCAGAAGATGTTTTATAAACTGAACCTTCATGATATGTTTAGAGATTATATTCTTGGTTTTTGTTTCATAAGGGATCATATGTTATCATTATAAGTGAATTAATATAATAATATATATCGGGGTATACAATAAATGAATTATTTTGATTATGTTTTAGAATGTCTTATTTTTCATAATTTTATTGGTAGAATTGGGTTAACATTCTTTGTTGGTGCAGAGTATGATTCTAGAGAGGGTGATTAAGGTTTAGTTGATTTAAAAGGTATCAGATAGATTAGTATGATAATAAATCTTATATTTATAAAGATAATTATCTATTGGATTTCACTATCAGTGATTGGGGGTTTCATAGAATTTCTCCATGGTTAGGACATCACTTATTTTCTTATAATGATTAGTTCAAGTAATTTAATATGATTAAAATTAATATCATAATGATTCTTATGAGATTAGAATATAACATACTCTAAGATATTTTAAGTCCTTAATAAATGAGGTATTCTAAATTAATTATATAATGAAATGTTATCTAGATCCATCTCATGATGGCGACTGTTATGATTTTGATCTAGAAACTGATTTTAAACTATTTAAGAAGAATATTAATATGACTACCAATTAAGAAAATATATAATAATGTTAAATTAATAACATTAATCTATGTATTGTAGAATAATCTCATATATATTTTTGAAGCATGAGAATGGGAATATTTAGATAATTATTAGTTCCCTCATCTTCTATCTAGTAACAACTCTAGATAACTTTCGGTTTGTAGAAATGTGCATATTAGGGAGAATTGAAACCCCAGAATAGTCACTAGTATGTGTTCATATTATAATTTAAAATATTTTAATTTATTCATGGGATGATTGGGATATTATTTTCAACACAATAATGTCTAGTAAAAATATTGTTGTTTTCAAAATTACATAACATTTAATGTTAAACGTGATCAGATCATTGTTGATGGGGAAAATTAGTTTTGAGTAAAATGTTTTCTTGATTAGTGCATATTTAGAAAGATAATATGAGGATTTTGGTAATAAAATGAAATTGTTTTGTATATAGGTGTTATATTCATTGTTGGTGTAGAGTTAGGGGAAAACAAGTTGCATGAATGATGCTACATATCCAAGAATACTCAATGGCTCCAACATTATAACTGAATGGTATTCCTAACCATGATTCAAAAACATATAGATATACCAATATTCTGAAATAATTTAATTCATAATTTTATATGCAAGAAAAATATTGACTTATCTCATCCCTCTCCCCAATAACGTTAATACATAACCCTTTTTTCCATTAATATCTCTTCCTATTACTTTTTGGGGTATCCCCCTTAGATTTGGGTGGATTCCATCAAGGTAAATTATAATGTCACTTACATTAATCATCCCCAATATTTTCACTTCCTTGTTCTCTATTTTTAATAGGTGTTGGTCCTCTGGTTATAAATGGGTATCAATACAGAGATATGGATGAGTTTTTTATTCAATTCATTGGTTTTTAGGAAAATATAGAGCCCTTATTGTAATTACCAATGATATTTTTTAATTTTATATGGTTTCATGGAATTTGAGGTCTTACATACAAATTTTATCATTCCATTAGGAAACTAATTTTTTATTGTCTTTATATGGTTTCTAATTGCTGATGAATATCTATATAAATTTATTGAGTTATTTTGATGAATTCATGAAATTATTTTGTCAAGTGGGGATTCAAATGGAGATTTTATATCGATTCCAAACCAAAAATAATATAATTCAAACCATGTTCTCAATAAAACATTTTAATTTTCCTGGGATATGAAATGGATTTATTGAGGCTATTTCAAAATTTTAATTTAAAATTGAATGATGTATTTTTAATAACACCCATATTTGAATAACTGATTTCCATGTTTTGGATATAATGTTATTATATATTTCACATGGGAGACCTTGGGTGTGTATTTGTATCCAAATATATGATATTGTAGTTTATAAGGGCACTATATATGGTTTTTTCATGAATGACATTGAAAAATTGTAACTCCCCAACCCTAGTTACCTAGATTTGGTGTATTATTACATAACATTTGCATGCAATAGATTGATTCTTGAAATATCAATTAGTTTAGTAGCCTTGGAAGTATTTGATACACACATATGTTTTAAATTAGACAATGAAATGGAGAATCCACGACATTGTTTCCCCTTTTATCATAAACATATCCCATAGCCAATTACTGTAGCTTAATCGTTATATACTATTTCACATCCTGGGAGAATTAAAACATGGAAAGGGGTTCTCTCAGATGCTCAATAAGGACAAAAATATAGAGGAATCTATCATAAATAATATAAATAATTTATGTCAGTGTATAAGACTAAAATATAAGATGTTTAAACATAAACAACAAAATTATATGAAATGATAATTCAAAAAATTCCATTTACAAATTCACATGGATATTCTATTACTCGAATAATCAAATGTAATATGAATAGCCAATTTCATAAATATGGAATGAATAATGGAAGACATCATAAGCTCATTGTCAAGGGCTCATGCCATTACTTCATATAAGATTTTTTCAAGTCCTTATTCCAAGATAGTAGTTTTTCTCGTGAGACATATCACTGCATCAAAGAGTTATAGCGGGCTCAATCCGTCACTTACTAAGTCCAATGCATTTCTTAAATGAAAAGGTTGAAACATAACATAATCATTCATATTATAACTAGAATACAAATGTTAATACATTTAGCATAAACAATGAATGGTATGAAATAACACATCCACATTCAAACTTATCATAAATAATTCAGTACTATAAGGAATATTGTACCATAATAAATCAACTTCAAACAAGTGAAAAATTTATCAAAGGACGTTCACAGAGATGAAATCAAAACAATTTGAGGGAAATATATCTTTCTATTTTGGAATCATTTAATAGTAACATAATTATTAAATAAAAAAATTTATTTTGAAAATAATCGTATAATCTTGTAAGGTAAACATATATGGTTTTATAATGGTAGAAAATAGACACACCCATAGTATATGTTAAAAAAATATTTTTACATTAATTCAACGAAAAAAGTCATAATGTACTTTTTTTGTAAAGAGATGAAATGATTCCATTCAATCCATTTTATAAAATATTAAACGAGGGTATAAATGAATTTAAACCAAATTCTATTAAATAGTAAAAAATGTTTGAAATGAATTTTTAAGAAATGCTGATGTGGTGGATAAAGATGTCCAATTAGATACTTATGTATAAACATCCTCAGATAAAGAAGAGATTCTAGAATTAACCCTTACCTTGTACTTTTCCTTCATAGAGGGTATGTTAACTTCCTGTGTAATAGTTAAATCAATGTTATTAAATTATAAAATAACCACATACATAAATATGATATAATATATGGTCTTATAATATTTCATTATTAATCATATATCAGTAGTATCATTGTTTTAGGTGTTAAATGATTCGTTTTCCATTATATGTTTTGTTACATAAGTCATGTTTATTATAGATAGAAAGTATTTAACTCATAGATATAATGATATTAACTTCCTAAACATTATTTTTAATAATTAAACTAAATTATTCTTGAATGATTACGATGAGGAATGAATCTCATCTAATTAGTGGAACCTGTAATCCGTACATATGCACGAGCGACAATATCATTCAATTGATAGTGAAATCATATGTAGTTGGATGGTATATCATATATGAAGAATCACTAATATGTTAGATTTATTATTTACATCAATTACAATCATTGTTATACCAAACCAAATAATATATTGTTGAATAACAAACTACACCACGATGTGGATATGGTAAGTCGTACAAACGCACGTATGGTGACTTTGTCATTCATAGGATGGATTGAATAATTAATATGGTTATACCAAACTTATAAGAACATTAAATTATGTATAACGCACTATATTAATTATTTTTTATGAAGAAAAATGAATGATGATGTTGAAGAAGAAAAGAACTTTGAAAAAGGTGATGAAAATATTAATTCCTCTCCAAGTGCTCCGTTTTTATTTGATGAAAATGGATCTTTAAGTTGGATTGTGATCAATGAATGGCCTATAGGTTTATGTGAGGGAATTTGGGAGGATATTTGAAAATGGTTTGGATTAACCATATAAATTTGGAGGTGTTGTATTGGGAGAGTGGGATGTACCATATTATAAGATAGGTGAGGGTCACTTTAGGAAAATCATTAAATAATTTTTTATTATAAAATCATATTAGGTTTATAATGGCTCAGAAAGCATTTATTTCAAGGATAAAGTGGAGTTCGGTCGAAAAAATCTCAATTAATAGGTTTTAGATAGGTTTAGGTCACCATAATAACCTTATATTTTTTATTCAACACTTAGTTAAATAGATTAAGTTTTATCATCTATTTTTGTATTATAATAATAAATTGTGAATAAACATACTATAAAAATCCAAGAGAACCCCACGGGGTTCATTATTGATGTATCTAACCTTATATAAGTCTTTTGGCCAAAATATATAATTTTATAAGTATTATATCAATAAATAATATAGTATTTATTTTAAAAACCCATTTATGTCAATTTTGACACTATTCGGTATTTTGTTTTTGTGAAATGCATAAAAAATTTATCACTACAAAAAGTATTATTTAATCAACCCTAACATTTCATATTATCCTATAAATTAAGTGGGATGAATCAAAAGTCTCAATTTAGATTTATATGGATATTTATAATATCAATTATTTTATTCATTAATTAATAAGGTAATTAATGCATCCTCAATGTGTACTCAGTAAATTTCATTATTTATGGTAAATAAATTATAAATAAATTAAAATTATGTGGGAAATATTTTTAGATTTTTAATTAATATTAATAGTCTACATTATATTATGTACAACCTAATATTAAAAATGTTTTAGTTGTGAAAATTCGATTTTAACACTTTTAACTATTCTTTAAATAAAAAAATTTAAATTTCATAATTAAATCCATGTGAATATAAGAAGATTGTATATTATTCCTAAGGTGGATTTTGTTCTAAATACATTTATCCAATTGAATTAGGACACGTGTTAGTGTAAATATAATATCACTTTTTCCTTTAATTAACCTATTTACTTATAATCGTGGTAAATAAAATTCAAACATTACTATTGAACAAAAAATATTATCATATTATGGAACCTAATTTCACGTAATGATATAAACCATGTCTCTCAAATTTTGGAAATAATATTCACAGAAGCAGTAAAATTATGTTTTATGCAAATTATCAAATGTCCATATAAGGTGGCAAAAACATGAAAAAATGATCAATAAAATTTTATACATCTAATCTTATTAAAAAATGAATCCAATGAATTAAAATTAAATAATATTTGTATTATTTATATATTTATAATAAAAATAAATATAAAAAATAGAAATGATTATTTAAATATAAAATTCAGTTTTAAACAATAATGTAGTGTTTTCACTATTCATCAAAATATATATGTTTTTAGAAAAATACAAAAAAATCACCCTAAGATAATTTTGATATTCCAAATCCCTAAATGAAGTCTATTTTAAAAAGTAAAATTTATAAAATTCTCAAAAGTAATTATTACTTTTCATAATTTCTAGTTTGATTGGTCGTGTTGTGCTAGAACTCGAAGTTGTGTACATCTCCAGATACATTATTATTCCAAGAGAAACATACCATTGATGTTTGGGATGTCACATTTTTACCTCATTCAAATAATATATTCCTTGAAATTTCTAGAATACTACTACATAAAAAGATTTGACTGGATCTTCATTATAAGTTCCTCATTTTCACACACTACCTCTTCCATTTTATGGTTTCTCTATAGAACAATTACCAGATGAGTCACTGAGTTTCTAAACACATGTTCATTGGTAAAAAAAAATCTTGATATTCTCTTCAAAATAATGCATAACATGATCAAGTTTTATTTCTTCATACGTGAGTACATGCATTGGGTCATACATGTATTTTCTCTACATTGATTCGTGGAACACATCATGATCATTGGAGAGACTTGGAGGAATTTTTAAATGGTAAGCTACAACTCCAGTTAATTTCTAAATTTTTAAAGGTTTGATATACCTCGGACTTAATTTACCATTCATATCGAATCGTACAACTCCCTTCCATGGAGATACCTTTAATAAAAGATGATATCCTACTTTAAATTACAAATCTTTCTTTCGATTATTAGCATATAAATTTTACCTACATTTAGCTGATTTGATGCAGATTTGGATAATCGTCACCTATTCAATTGTTTATTCAACATGATCTGGGCCAATGATTTTTCACTCACCTACATCATCCCAACATGTTGGTGTGCAACATCTCTGTCCATATAACGCTTCATATGGTTCTATCTGAAGACATGAATGAAAGCAATTGTAATAGAAAAAATCTACCATAGGTAAATATTGATAATACATCCCTTGAATGTCAATTGAGCAAAAACTCAACATGTCTTCTATGGATGGAATAGTACAATTTGATTTTCCATTAGTTTGAGGGTGGTAGGCTGTGCTCAAACGAAGTTCAGTATCTAGGGACTTCTGGAGATATTCCCAGAAACATGATGTAAAATGGGGATCACGATTAGAATAAATTGATAGGGTTACTCCATGAAGTATTAAAAAATCATTAATATATAGTCATTCTAAACATTCAAGTGGTATATATTCTCCAATAGCATGAAAATGTGATAACATGGTAAGATGATAAACAATGACCCATAATGTAATATTCATTCTAGGAGTCTTTATTTTCCCATGAAAAATTCCATAGTAATATCACCCCATTTCCAATCAAGTATAGGAAAATATGCATGACTACACAAGGTTTTTGTCTTCAAGCATTCACTTGTTTAAAAAACATACATCATGACACATAATAAGCAATATCCCTCTTCTTGTTGACCCAACAAAAATGTTCCTTCAAATCTCTATACATCTTATTGCAACTAGGGTGTTAGAGAAATTGGATCTATGATCATCATCAAACTTTTCCATTATTAAATCAAGAGTTTTGGGAACACAAATTTACTTCACAAATTTCAAAATTCCATATTCATATACAAATTAAATCAATCTCCCTTCATTCACAGATTTAATTTTATTTTGAATCGACTCTTAATCAGTCTAAAAACTTTTCACCCTATCTAGTAGAGAAGGATTGAAAACATTTGAAGAAGTATTTATTTTTCAGCTTCAATTGTTATTCCCTAATCCATATTTACTAGATCCATGAAAATAATATCCTAGTCAAATCTAATCTTATTCGAAACATTATGATCTTTTATTCTCAAAGCATTTGAAACCTTATTTTCCTTCCCTGAGAGGTAGTATATAGGGAAATAATAATCAATTTATAGTCGAATCCATCATATTTGCCTCATGTTGTGTTATTTCTGTGAGAAAATATACCTCAAACTCTTGTAATCGGTATATATCTAACATTTTTCAACATATATATAGTGTGTCTATATCATCAATGAAATTATTATAGTTTCTGTCATGAACCAACCTAGGTCGACCCTAAACCGATCACCTGAGCCGGTCCGTGACATGGCCCGAGAGGCGTTCTCGATCCTCCCGGGCTGGCGACAAGCGCCATGGCATCATTATATGTTGTGGAAACAATTTTTCCCAATATAAATAAATAAGAATGAAAAGATAATATAGAGCAGCGCAGAAAAAGGTAAACCAAACAATGTGACTAAACAGGAACAAACAGGAATCAAACTAACCAAACACGACGTCCGAACAAACTCCGTGCGACCTCGCGGGTCGCTCTCAGACTCAACGATCAAGCGTCGCCCTAGGAGAGTGCACTCAAGATATATCCTGCACAAACACTAAAAACAAAAATGGACTATAGGCATGAGTATTAAAACTCAGTAGGCTAGCCCGATATCTATTCTCAATTCACTACCATTAAAATAAAAGAAACATCATTTCAAGTTTGAACTACAATTTATAAAAGTATGTTTTTCTAAGCATTTTACTTAAAAACAAAGTACGAACCATTGCCCTTAGCCATTTCAAAATTCGGGTTCATTTTATTAGTGTCAATGACATTTCAGGAAAAGGGGAAAGTGATGTTTAAATTTTCAAATTTGTACAAAGGGGATTAAACACTTTCATTTGAAAACTATTTTTTTTGAAACCTAATCAAAAGCAATTTACCATTTTCCAAAGAAAACAATACACCAGAATGCACAAAGTAAAACACATAGCAAGGGCAATGTAGGTATACATGTGAGCATCATAATCATTACTCCAAGCTACAAAGGCTGAATAGAAATGGGTGAACCTAGGAGATCGAGAATAAACTAGAAGACACCAATACATGAGAAATAATCCTTATCGATATGTCACGATGAAATCCAAATGCACAATACGCTCAACCATCCACTCACGGGAAGGTTGAGGGCAAATCCCATAGCAATAAACCCAATATATCCACCTACTATGGGCCACTGGTCAGTACCATAACCTACCAGTGCAGCAATCGTTCTTATAATATTCTCTCAATATGCCAGATTCCCGTGTCTCAAGTGTTTGAAAAAAAAGGGTGAGCCAACTGATGCCAACCGAGCATCCAATCATATACATATATATATATATATATAAATCACAACAAGCATCACCCCGAGCCACTCCGTGGAACAACCTCTTGCCTTTATCTACTCAAGTACCCGGGAGCCTCTAAACGCGGCCTCCCAAACAATCAATCGCAACCAAGGCAGGAGAGTTGTATTAATAGGGTTTTTATAAAAACATTTTCATCGCTTTCCATAAAACGCCAAACGAGCATTTAATACAGTTCACAATCACTACCAAAACTGGTTTAAAACTATTTAAAGAACCCCTCCCCCCAAAACACTACTTATTAGGCTGCAAACATTTTTATAAAAACCAAACCAAACCATTTTCTTTTTCCAAATAATCTTTAAGAGCCAACCGGGAAATTTCTCAAACAAACCAATGTATTTTTTCATGCTTCAAAATATATCATTTCTCATTAAAACAGAACTCTATTTTATATTCCGTGAATTATGTTTAAAATCCAAACGAGCATTCGTTCATTATTGGGTGCCCGCTCGTCAAAAGGATGTTTCATGTGTCATGTATAAAATAAACGGCTCCTTTTGACATTAAATAACCATATAAAAATTAACCCACTTATATTAAGAATTAATTATCGTATATTATATCATATTTATTAAAATTAATAAAATGTTGATTTTGAACAATTAGGGTGCGCAAACCGCATGAAATAATAAAACGTAAATTTTAGAAGCAGTGCAAAGGGGACCTACCTCAAAACCAAGTGCGTCGACACAACAACCTCGGATCCAAGGCGCGATGACACGACTTGTGTCTGAAACAACATGACAAAGTCTAACACTCTACATAATCAATTTCAAGGACTCAGACACATCCAAAAACTAACCAGAGCCTGCGAAACCAAGCGTTGGGGAGAAACGCTCACCTCGAAACTGATACGCGACGATGACGGAACCTCAGAAACAAGGCACGACGATGGCGCTCACTCGGAAACGCCCTGCGCGGGTCCTAAAAATCCTAAACCAACAAATAAAAACCCACCATCAATTAAAACCCATGAACCAAAAAGAGTACGATGATGAAAATAATAATAATAATAATAATAATAATAATAATAATAATAAAATAATGATAACAAAATAATAATAATAATAATAATAATAATAATAAAATGATAATAATAATAATAATAATAATAAGATTAATAATATTAATAATAATAATAACAATAATAATAACAATAATAATAATAATAATAATAATAATAATAATAACAATGATAAATTAATAATAATAACATTAATAATAATAAGAACATTAATAATAATAATAAAAATATTAAAAATAATCATAATAATAATGATCACATAAGTCATAATTTTATAATAAAAAGTTAATAACATGTTAAATAAAATTAAATAGCAGAATAAATTAAAATAAAAAACAACAACTGACCTGCGCAGCGGAGCGGAGGAAGGAGAAAGAAAAAGAAGAAGAAGAATAGAAGAAGAAGAGGAAGAAGGAGAGAAGAAGAATAAGGGAAGAAGAAGAATAGAAGAAGAAGAGAAAGAAGGATAAAAGAAGAAGAAGTGGGGGCGCGGGTCTCGCGTGGGTTGCAGCAGGGGAGCAGCGGGGTCGGTCCGAGGCGGAGGGATGCGAGCCGGCTGGACCAGGGGGTTCGTGCGGAGGGAGGCCGGCGTGAGAAGGGTCGCCGAACGTCGGGGTTGCTGGCACGACGGTCAGGGAGGTCGCCGGACGTCGGGAGAAGGCCAGCAGGGGTGGTTGCCGGGATGTGCGCAGGCAGTGGGTCAGCCGGAGGAGAGGGGCTGGCTGAAGGTAGGGGTGCGTAGATCGGGTCAAGTAGGGGGGTCGCGTCACGCTGAGGAGAGGCAGGGAGAGGGGGCTAGATGAAGATCCATTCTGGCCGGGAGAAGAATGGTGCTCCGATGGGGGAGGGTTCGTCTTTTGGTGCTGCGGACAGAGGCGGCGAGGCGGACAGGGTGCTGCAGCTGCTGCTGCGGAAGGAGGCAGGGCGAGGGAGTCGGCGCGTAGGGGGAGAGGATGCGAGGCAGATCGGGGCGCCGGGCGCTGCGGGTGCCGGGTGCTGCTGCGGACATGCACAGGAGGCGGAGGCCAAGCCGAGGCGGCACTAGGGGGAGAAGAATAGAAGGAGGCGGTGTCTCCAGCGGGGAAAAAGAAAAAAAAGATATAAAGGGGGCTGCTAGGATTGGAGGGGAAAGAAAAGAAAAGATAAAAGAAAGAAAAAAAATTAAATAAAACAAAACAAATTCATAATAATAATAAATTACAATAATACTAATAACAATAATAAATATTAATAACAAAACATATTTAATAACGGTTATACTACTATCCGCAACGTTAAAAAACATAATGATAAAAATACAAATGATAAAAAAAATATTCATTTCATCTTAAATAGTAAAAATAACTATTTACTGATAAAAAAAGATGTGCGTGTTAAATATAAAGACTCTATTTAAATTTTTCCAAAGACAACAGGATACGAAAATAAACCGGGTAGGGATGAACGGGGTTTCCAGAACAGGCTCCGCTCACGCACCCAACGACGTCGCGTCAAAAAGCGCACTTTTTAACAAAAACTCAAAAACCAGGTCCGATACTGAACACGAAACACAGCAATATAATTTAAAGTCAAAGAAATCATAAAATAAAATAAATGCGCACGTCGGGGTGTGACAATTCTCCCCACCATAACGCTTTCCGCCCCCGGAAAGCCACCACACCAACTAGTCGATCGATCAACACCTAAGGATTCCACACAACACCATCCAACCTATTAACCCAAGGACCTCACAACGACTACCAGTGGGACTGAACCTCATTGCCTGAAATAAATCACCAACAGAGGGGGGGGGGGGCTGAACGGGCTCCCCACTATAATAACTCAACTAGGATTCGATAACGATTTAAGAGAAAACCCAAAGAGACTCATGGTGGATGTCCCCACCAAAAAAAGGACTGACCTCTTAGCGACCAACCAGAAATCCAACTTAGTCCAGATCAGGGCCTTTCCCAAGATATAAAAAAACACAGCAAACCATTTAAACAACCCACTCCCATCTGAATGGGATAAGAAATGAATCAAAAATCCCTACAAAATACAAGCCCTAACCCCATGGGCAGGGAGGGTGGGCCCAAAGATCAAATCACTAAAACTATGACGTACGACTACTCACGACCCATCACTTTAGTATGAACACAAACTAGGGCCGCAACTGATTTACATCAGTGGCCCATGAAATGTCACTGGTCAGCAACTTACATCCAATAGGAACGATTCCCGACACTAAGCGAGGGATAAGTCCATCGCGCGCTTTGCGACAAGAGGAAAACTAAAATGATAGAGAAACCAGAGCAGCAACACCAAAATCGTCTCACCACACGGTAGAGGCACAACTTTAACCGGAATCCTTAAAATTCCCCGGGGGTTCCTGACTACGCGTCGGCTTCACTCCGAGACCTTTTGGCTGGAGCTCTGATGGATGAAGCATCTATTGCCTTGCAGTCAGGTTCTGAAAATCCCTATGAGATACATACATCTTTTGATTTAAAAAAAAGAGAGGACAAGATTTTAAAATTTAAAAACATACAAATATTGAAAGGCGGAGTTCATCAAAAGACCCATGACATTCCCATACATTTCAAACCCAAAACACCACTAGTACAACTAAAACGATAAAAGATCCATTAAACTGAAAGGAAACTTACACCAGGAACTCTGAACAAAGACCCAATAACACATTACTTCTGAGAACACCCTCTGCGACGCTTCCTTGCAACGCCCCGGAAAAATCGTCACAGGTGACCCAAGCGTCCACATGCCTGGCAGGGCTTCGAAGTGCTTGGGCACGATGACTTCTTGTGACCCCGCTTGCCACATTGATAACACACAATAATATCTCGCTCCGAAGAGGTTGATGAAAGATCTCGATGCCTCTTGATTCCACGACCTGATCCATCCACTTGCATTTGCTTACTCACTTCCTTTCCAGAATCTTAACCAGTGCTCATAGGGATCGAAGGAGGGAGAACTACTTCAAGAACTCCTGCCATCGCAGCTTCTACATGAAAAGCTTGTCTTGCCACATCGACAAAATAAATTAGGATGGACTCTGACACCTTCGACTGCAAATCAGGGCGGAGACCCGCCTCGAAGCGTCGAGCCTTCATGGGGTCATTTGTGGGATACTCTGAATCATAAGGGACTAGCTCCAAAAAGCGATGGAAATATTCTTACACGGGTCTGTCGCCCTGTTGCAGACAACACATCTACATCCCCTTTCTCACCCTTTCTTCCACAGAGAAATACTGACGAATGAACAATGCCTTGAAGAACTCCCAAGTATGCTCTTGATGGGGCTTTTTCCGAGACACTAAATTCCACCACATCCAAGGTGAACCTTCAAGCATGAAGGTCGCAAACTTTACCTTCAATGACTCGGGCAACTCAATGAGGCTAAAGTCCCTTTCAATCATTCGCATCCAATCCTCTGCCACAGAAGTTTCTGCATGACCATATAAGAGAGGTGGATCCAACTTCCGAAACTCAAGCATAAAATCCTTAGGTTGATCAACCGCACTACGATCACCCATCGAAGCTTCAAAGGGATAACCGCTGGACAAGGAAAGGTCAAAAACACAATCAATGCCAACTCAACGAATGAATAACAACCTCAAAATCAAACACTGCATTGGTGTCAAGCTCAAAATCGGAGAAAACAAGTTATCATAACATAAAAAATTTTCTCTTTGAAAACATATTTAATTTAGAACAAGCTTAGTGGGTTAAACCTTCTCCATTGTTATTCTTTAGAGCCTCACTCACATGCATGTATCCGTGCCACCCAGGGCATCCATCCACCATATCAGAGATCCATCCACATTTCCAACATACCAAAATGCATGTGAGTACTCATTGGAACACCAAGGCCAAAACAAAGCAACATCATTTTCCAAAAACAATTTATTCGTACCACTTCTTTTAAAACAATCTGCAAATCAAACTTGTTATTTCAAACAACCATTTTTTTTTCAAAACCAACTTTTTTGATTCAAACCACTTTCAAAAATCAAGGGAAACACAAAACAACTCAAACAGGGGACTAGTGTCAGTGGGTGACTTGACCATATGGTTGGCGGCCACATTCCAAACACGTCACTGACACAGAGAGCCTTCTTGGACCATGCCCCCAGCTCCACATGGCTTGCCAGGCCATGCGGCTTAGGACTATTATCCCAACTCCATTTGTCGTACCCCAATCGCAAAACATTTTTTCCATAAAAAACCCAAACAAACCAATTAAACCGGACATCCCATGGAAACTTGTGGATCGGTACGGGCAAGAGTTCGCGACGCTCTTCTCGCACCTACCCCTCAAGTCCCGACAATCCTACTCCATCTACCTTGACATCCCAAATAACAAAGGGCGCTCTGAAAAGTGATGTCATTAAGAGCTGACCTCCTCTGATACCATTTTGTCACGAACCAACCTGGGTCGACCCTGAACCGGTCACCTGAGCCGGTCCACGACATGGCCCGAGAGGCGTTCCCGATCCTCCCGGGCTGGCGACAAGCGCCAGGGCATCATTAGAGGCTGTGGGAACGATTTCGCCGAATATAAATAAATAATAATGCAAAGATAATACAGATCAGCACAGAAAAAGGTATACCAAACAAAGTGACTAAATAGGAACAAACAGGAATCAAACTAACCAAACATGACGTCCGAACCAACTCTGTGCGACCTCGCGGGTCGCTCTACGACTCAACGATCAAGCGTCGCCCTAGGCGAGTAAACTCAAGCTATAGCCTGAACAAACACTAAAAACAAAAAATGACTATAGGAATGAGTATTAAAACTCCGTAGGCTAGCCCGATATCTATTCCCAATGCAGTACCATTAAAATAAAAGAAACATCATTTCAAGTTTGAACTACAATTTATAAAAGTATGTTTTTCTAAGCATTTTACTTAAAAACATAGTACGAACCATTGCCCTTAGCCATTTCAAAATTCGGGTTCATTTTATTAGTGTCAATGACATTTCAGGAAAAGGGGAAAGTGAGGTTTAAATTTTCAAATTTGTACATAGGGGATTAAACACTTTCATTTGAAAACAATTTTGTTTGAAACCTAATCAAATGCAATTTACCATTTTCCAAAGAAAACAATACACCAGAATGCACAAAGTAAAACACACAGCAATGGAAATGTAGGTATACATGTGAGCATCATAATCATTACTGCAAGCTACAAAGGCTGAATAGACATGGGTGAAACTAGGAGATCGAGAATAAACCCGAAGACACCAATACATGACAAATCATCCTTATCGACATGTCACGATGAAATCAAAACGCACAATACGCTCGACCATCCACTCACGGGAAGGTCGAGGGAAAATACCATAGCAATAAACCCAATATATCCACCTACTATGGGCCACTGGTCAGTACCATAACCTACCAGTGCAACAATCGTTCTTAGAATATTCTCTCAATATGCCAGATTCCCATGTCTCAAGTGTTTGAAAAAAAGGGTGAGCCAACTGATGCCAACCAAGCATCCAATCATATATATATATATATATATATATATAAAGCACAACAAGCATCACCCCGAGCCACTCTATGGAACAACCTCTTGCCATTAACTACTCAAGTACATGGGAGCCTCTAAACGCGGCCTCCCAAACAATCAATCGCAACCAAGGCAGGAGAGTTGTCTTAAGAGGGTTTTTATAAAAACATTTTCATTGCTTTCCATAAAGTGCCAAACGGGAATTTAATACAGTTCACAATCACTACCAAAACTAGTTTAAAACTATTTAAAGAACCCCCCCCCCCCAAAACACTACTTCTTTGGCTGCAATCATTTTTATAAAAACCAAACCAAACAATTTTCTTTTTCCAAATAATCTTTAAGAGCCAACCGGGCAATTTCTCAAACGAACCAATGTATTTGTTCACGATTCAAAATAAATCATTTCTCATTAAACCAGACCTCTATTTTATATTCCGTGAATTATGTTTAAAACCCAAACGGGCATTCTTTCATTATTGGGTGCCTGCTCTTCAAAAGGATGTTTCATGTGTCGTGGATAAAATAAACGGCTCCTTTTGACATTAAATAAACATTTAAAAATTAACCCACTTATATTAAGAATTAATTATCGTATATTATCTCATATTTATTAAAATTAATAAAATGTTGATTTTGAACAATTAGGGTGCGCAAACAGAATGAAATAATATAACTTAAATTTTAAAATCAGTGCAAAGGGGACCTACCTCAAAACCAAGCGCGTCGACACAACAACCTCGGGTCCAAGGCGCGATGACACGACGTGTGTCCGAAACAACGTGACAAAGTCTAACACTCTGCATAATCAATTTCAAGGACACAGACACATCCAAAAACTCACCAGAGCCTGCGAAACCAAGCGTTGGGGAGAAACGCTCAACTCGAAACTGATGTGTGACGATGACAGAACCTCAGAAACAAGGCGCGGCAATGGAGCTCACTCGGAAACGCCCTGCGTGGGTCCTAAAAATCCTAAACCAACAAATAAAAACCCACCATCAATTAAAACCCATGAACCAAAAAGAGTACGATGATGAAGATAATAATAATAATAATAATAATAATAATAATAATAATAATAATAATAATAATAATAATAAAATAATGATAACAACAAAATAATAATAATAATAATAATAATAAAATGATAATAATAATAATAATAATAATATGATTAATAATATTAATAATAATAATAACAATAATAATAACAATAATAATAATAATAATAATAATAACAATGATAAAATTAATAACAATAACATTAATAATAATAATAATAACATTAATAATAATAATAAAAATATTAAAAATAATCATAATAATAATGATCACATATGTTATAATTTTATAATAAAAAGTTAATAACATGTTAAATAAAATGAAATAGCAGAATAAATTAAAATAAATAAATAAAAAACTGACCTGCGCAGCGGAGCGGAGGAAGGAGAAAAAAAAGAAGAAGAAGAAGAGAAGAAGAAGAGGAAGAAGGAGAGAAGAAGAAGAAGGGAAGAAGAAGAAGAGAAGAAGAAGAGGAAGAAGGAGAAAAGAAGAAGAAGAGGGGGCGCAGGTCTGGCGTGGGTTGCAGCAGGGGAGCAGCGGGGTCGGTCCGAGGCGGAGGGATGTGAGCCGGGTGGACCAGGGGGTTCGTGCGGAGTGAGGCCGGCGTGAGAAGGGTCGCCGGACGTCGGGGTTGCTGGCGCGGCGGTCAGGGAGGTCGCCAGATGCCGGGAGAAGGCCAGCAGGGGTGGTTGCCGGGATGTGCGCAGGCAGAGGGTCAGCCAGAGGAGAGGGGCTGGCCGAAGGAAGGGGTGTGTAGATCGGGTCAAGCAGGGGGGTCGCGTCACGCTGAGGAGAGGCAGGGAGAGGGGGCTAGATGAAGATCCATGCTGGCCGGGAGAAGAATGTTGCGCCGATGGGGGAGGGTTCGGCTGTTGGTGCTGCGGACAGAGGCGGTGAGGCGGACAGGGTGCTGCAGCTGCTGCTACGGAAGGAGGCATGGCGAGGGAGTCGGCGCGTAGGGGGAGAGGATGCGAGGCAGATCGGGGGGCCGGGCGCTGCGGGTGCTGGGTTCTGCTGCGGACATGCGCAGGAGGTGGAGGCCAAGCCGAGGCAGCACTAGGGGGAGAAGAATATAAGGAGGCGGCGGCTCCAGCAGGGAAAAAGAAAAAAAAGATATAAAGGGGGCTGCTAGGGTTGGAGGGGAAAGAAAAGAAAATATAAAAGAAAGAAAAAAAAATTAAATAAAACAAAACAAAATCATAATAATAATAAATTACAATAATACTAATAACAATAATAAACATTAATAACAAAACATATTTAATAACGGTTATACTACTATCCGCAACGTTAACAAAACATAATGATAAAAATACAAATGAAAAAAAAATTATTCATTTCGTCATAAATAGTAAAAATAACTATTAACTGATAAAAATAGATGTGCGCGTTAAATATAAAGACTCTATTTAAATTTTTCCAAAGACAACGGGATGCGAAAATACACCGGGCAGGGACGAGCGGGGTTTCCCGAACAGGCTCCCCTCACGCGCCCAATGACGTCGCGTCAAAAAGTGCACTTTTTAACAAAAACTCAAAAACCTGGTCCGATAATGAACACGAACCGCAGTAATATAATTTAAAGTCAAAGAAATCATAAAACAAAACAAATGGGCACATCGGGGTGTGACAGTTTCCAACTCAAGATCTTAGGTGGGATATTTTTTCTCATGAAATATTATCTGTCTTGATGCATAGGCAATAATTATATAATTCATCATAAGGAAAAAACAATACCATTATTTGATGCATCACTATAAATAACAAACCCTTAATTAACCGATGGTAGAGTCAAGATAAGAGCATTGAATAATCATTAATTTATTTCTTCAATAAATTATTCACACCCTTTTTCCCAAATAAAATTAACCCCTTTACGTGTAAAATTTGTTAATGGGTTAGCCAATCAAGAAAAATCTTTGACGAAACACCGATAATAATCTACTAAAACAATAAAACTATGTACCTCAATTATACTCATCGGTGAAAGCCATTCTTTTATTGCTCTTGTATTAGAAGGATAAATAGAGAATCCATATTTAGAGACAATATTTCCATGAAATAAAATCTCTAAAAGCAATAATTCAAATTTTCTAGACATCCGATATAATTTATTTCATCTATGTACCTTTTGAATAGAGTGAATGTGATATCAATGATCTTGATAGTATTTGGAATAAACCAATATATCATCAAAAAATTTCACTATAAAATCATCAAGATATTCATTTAAAACACTATTCATTAGATCCATGATGATAGAGGGTTTATTAGTTAGTCCAAAAGGCATTACTATAAATTCGTAATGCCCATACCTAATACGAAATTTTGTCATCACAATTTCTTCCTTCTTAACACATAAGTAATGATATTCATATAAAAGGTCAATAATTGAAAATATTTCTCTCCATTAAGTTGATCGAATAAATCCTCAATGCGAGGTAGGGTATACTTGTTATTTATTATTATATCATTTTTCTACATGTATTCAATGCACAAACTCATAGATCAATCTATTTATTAACAAAAAGAATATAGGATCTCCATAGAGAAAAACTAAGGAAAATAAATCCTTTATTAATAAATTCTACTAGTTGTTTATTTGGATCCACTAATTCCATATTAGCCATTCTATAAAGGGACTTCGATTTTGTCATTGAACAAGGAGTAAAATTTAAGGAAAACTCAATTTCTCATTTTGAATAATGTTAAGGTAAATCCTCTCGAAACACATTATAATATTATTTCACAATAGGTACATCATCTATTTGAATATTCCCTTCCTCGCCAATAGTTATTTCATTCTTTTCCTCTATAATAATTAAATTTATTAGATCTTCCGAGGGTGTAAATAGATTTGTATAAGATGGTGATATTTTTGTTCTAAAGGTAATTTACTCCATATCACCATAAAAAATTTTAAACTCATTCATCTTATAATAAATTTTTTCATAATGTTCTGAATGCCAAAACGTAACGAGGAATTTATCAAATTAAATCATTGGTATGATGATGAGATCAGCTGATAAATCACCTTTAAATGCCTTAATGGGAACTGATTCACAAAAGAATGTTGCAATTATACTTACTTTAAGAGTTTATAATAACTACTTAATTTTTTAATTAAATTGGAAATATATAATTTTTATAGGAAACTGGATGGATATAAAACATTGTGATGATCAAGATTCAAATAAATCAATGGCTAAATAGAAGGAAAACATTAAACTACTTGCCACCAAGTTATTCAGAGATTCAACCTCTGTAGTGGTGATCTCATATGCTTGGCCTTACTCCCTTGTCCTTTTCTGATCTATATTTCCTTATCTCTTAGAAAATTCATTTTCATAAAGCCACATTTATCTATTATTGTAGCATTTAACATTGATATCGTCGTTCAATCCCTAGAAATCATGCGCGTGGAGGCCGTTTTCCCCAGACTTGTAACAGACTCCCATTCCCTTCAGTTATGTACCGAGGTGTTTCGTCCCACATTTACTACAGGATGAAATTTCAACTTTTCCCTTCTTCTCTATATTTCCATTTTCAGAGGGTTTAACAGATCTCTTCTTTTCATACTTTATTTTAAGATCGTAAGACATAGAGAATTACTTTTCTATCTTCATTTAACATGAGACAATATATTTGTATGATGAGATGGATTGTGATAAAATTATTGATGGGGAAATGTTTTTAACCGCTCAAATAATTTATCAATATCCTTCCTTTGGATACATATATAATCAGCCACATTCATTGCTAACCTTGTAATGTAAGACTCGTACATGGCGACAATCTCATTCCCTTTTTTCCTTGGACTTAGAAATTATCTTTACATATATGCTCCATGGTCACGAGGAATGTATTTTTTAATAAAAATTCATTGAACTCCCTCCATTTCATATTTGATACTTATTCGTCCTACATTGATTTTTTATTAAAAACCACCATTGATATCTATCTCCAGTGAGGTGATAAACTGCCATGAAAACTTTTTCCCTTTTGAAACTCCCTGAAAAAATAAATATTTTCTCTAAGGAACTAATCCATTTCTAAACTACAAATGAATATTTAGTCCCATTTAATGTTAATTGATGTTTCCTCATAAAGAGGTCTAACATTAATCCTCTGCATTGTAGATCAGGGTTCTCTATACGAGCAAGGTTATCATTCATATACTGAGCGAGTTATCCTAGTATTGTTATAAGTTTTCCAGTACGAGTTGTATAACCAGATCCACTATAATTATCTTTAGTATAAGGGAAATCCCTACATGTATTACATGCATTGATACAATTTCGATTACTTCTACTAGGTTCCATTTATAAACAATTAAATACACTATATTATTTTATGAATCATAATACATAATTCCAAAATAGTAAAATACATAACATAAATTAAATAGTTTATGCATATAATCTGAAATAATAATAAAAATTCATTGAGGAGGTATTTTCTCAAAATTATTTCATAATGGATTGGAAATATATTGTAAATTATGCGAATCATGTCCCCCAGGTGTGTTGTAACCAAGAGTGCTGCAAGACCTGTTGTCGTGTACGAGGATACACCAGGACAAGCACAAAACTCATTGTCCTTATTTTCACTCCTTGGTACATATGTTCTAGAGCTGCTGCTACCTGCTTATATCCAGACATAGATGTACTGTTGTTAAATGTCACAAATTCTCTACATTACCTAAATTCTAGGAAGTTATTCTATAATAATCCTCAAGGATTATCTTCGGGTAATGTTATCTAATCATAATTTTTCTAAATCTAGTTTTCTATGTATTTACTAAAATTCCTATCATACCAATTGTAACAACCCGACCCAATTTACCTATAGTCAGTGCATTATTACATAATAATGGCATGATCACAAGATATCATGTCACGAAAGACTTATTAGTTTGGTAGCCATGGAAGTACTAAATACATACATAAGATTTACATTACATTATGAAATGGAAAAATGACAAAATTGTGTCCTCTTTGAATACACTCATATCCCTTAGTATATTCTTACAGGTTAATCATAATATACTTCCTCACATCCTAGGAAATTTAAAGCATAGAAAGGGGTGAGATCAAATTCACAGTTGGGAAATCAATATAGTAGAAACTATCTTAAATAATCTTAAACATTTAAGGAAATGTATAAGACACAAACACAAGCCATTTAAACATAAAATTCATCATATCATGGAATAGAAAAGTTAAATAATTCCATTAATTATTCACATGGATATTATTTTAGTTGAATAATCACATGTAATATCAATATACAATTTCATAATGATGGAATGCATAATTACAGACAACATAACAACATATTCAAAGCCTTATGCCAAGACTACAAATAAAATTTTGTCAAGGCATAGTGCAAAAACACTAGTTTGTCTCAATTGACCTACCAATTCATTAAGGTGCGAGATTGGGATCCACCCGTCACATACTAAGATCAATGCATTCCTCATATTAAAATTTTAATACATGACATAAACATTTGTATTGAAACTAGAAAATGAAATGTTAATACATTAACCATAAACCATGAATGGTATAAAAATAACACATCAACTGTCAATCTTATCATAAAACCTTCAATGCAATTTGGAAGATTTTATCATATTATATCAACTTCAAACAAGGGTAAAATCCATTAATGAATGTTGACATAGATGAAATCAAAAAAAAATTGAGGGAAATATATATTTTTATTTTGAAATCATTTTAACGTCACGTAATTATAAAAGAAAAAAAAATTTAGAGAATATTTTTATAATCTTGTAAGGGAAAATTCTAGGGATTTATAATGGGAAAAAATAGATGCACACGCCATATATGGTAAACCAAATTACATTGATTTGATGAAAAGGTCATAAATTATGATGTTTTGAAAGTAATGGCATGATTCCTTTCAAAAATATTTTATAAAAAGTAAAATGAGGGTATAAAATACGTTAACCCATAGTATAGTAAATAGTAAAATTGTTTGGAAATTCATTTTTATGAAATACAAAGGAGGACGTGAAAAAGGTCCCAGTAGATACTTATGTATAAATAACCTTGAAAATGAAGAGATAATAGAGTAAACCATTGTTGTGTAATTTTCTCTGGTCGAGTGTATGTTAAAATCATATATAATATTTATATTATTGTTATTAAATTATAAGAAGACACATACAAAAATATGGTATCATACATGATCATCTAATATATCATTGTAAATAATATGTAAGTAGTGTCATTTTTTAGGGTGTTAACTGATTCATTTTCAATTATAAATTTAATTACGTAAGTCATGTTTATTATGTATAGAATGTATTTTAATCATATCTAGAATGATATTAAGTTAATAAAAATTATTTCTAATCATAATATGATAATTATTCTTGAATTATTACGATGGGAAATGAATCCCATCACGTTCTTGGAGAAAGTAATCTGTAGGTATGCGTGATCGACAATAACATTATATTGATGGTGATATGATATGAAATTATATTTTTTATCATATATACAGAATAATTAACATGTTAAATATATTATTCACATCAGTTATACTCATTATTATGCCCATCCAAATAATGAAGTGTTGAATAACAAACTCTACCATGATGTGGAGATGGTAGGCCATACGTATGCAGGGATGGTGACTTTGTCATTCATAGGATGGATAAAAAGATGAATATTGTTGTAAAATATTTATAATAACATCTCCATAATAATAAGGTACTATATTTATTATTTTGGTATGGAAACAAAAAATAAATAGGAAGAGGAAGTAGAATAGAACATTGAAATAAGTGATGAAATTATTACATCTTCTTCAGGTGCTAACTTTTGATTTGATAAAAAGGGATCTTTAGGTTACATTTTGATCAATGTAAGGCCTAGATGTTGAAGTGAGGTTAGATGGTAGGATATTTGAGCATGGGTATTCCTATTCAAATTTCACTGGAGGTGTGATATTATGGAAATGGGAAGTACCCTTTTTTTATAGAGGTCGGTGTCACATTAGGAAAAGATTGGAATATTATTTTATAATACAACCATATTAGTTATTAAATGGCTCTAAAGGATTTATTTTGAGTTTAAGGTGGGTATGTGTCCAAAACATCTCAACCAATAGGTTTTAGAAAAGTTAGGTCACTATATTAAACTTATCTTTTAGATTTAACACATAGTTAAATAGTATTTCTTTTACAATTTATTCTTATATTATAATAATGAATGGTTAATAAACTTACTATAAAAATCCAATAGAACCCCATGTGGTTCATTATTAATATATTTAACCACTTCTAAATCATTTGGATGATATGTAAATTTTTATGAATATTATATCATTTAATAATATAGTATTTGTTTTAAAAACTCATATATGTAAATTTTGACACTATTTGATATTTTGTTCAAGTGAAACTCAAAGAAACATTATCACATATAAAAAAATTTATCATTAAAAACATGATATATTAACCTATATAATTAGTTTAATTCATAAAAACTCTATTATAAAATTTATTTGGATGTTTATAATCTCAATAATTTTAATCATTCATTAATAAGGTAATTACTACATCATCATTGAGTAATGAATAAATTTAACTATTTAATGTCAAAAAATTATTAATAAAATACCATTATGTACGAAATAAATTTATATTTCTAATGAATATTTATAGTTTAATTTATCTTATATATAACCCTATAATAAAAATGTTTTAGTTATGAAAATTTGAATTTAACACTTTTAACGCTTCGTTAAATAAAATAATAATAAATTTCATTATCTAATCCATCGGGATAAAAAAAGATCATATATAATTTTTAGGGTTTATTTGTGTCAAAATACACATATCGAATAGAATTAGTACATGTGTTGGGGTAATTATAATATAATTTTTATGTTTAATTACCATATTTACTTTTAACGGTGGTAAATAAAATTCAAAATTTAATATTAATGAAAAATTAATTTTTTCTTATTGAAACACATTTTACTTACTGATATCAACTATGTATCTTATATTTTTTAAATTCAATTCATAGAAGCTGTAAAATTATGTTTTAAGAAATTTTGTTAATATACTTAGCAGGTGGGTAAAATAAATTTCAAATTTCCATAATCATTTATACAACTAATCATATTATAAAATCACCCCTATTAAGTACATTGAACTTATTTTTCTATTATTTATCGATTTTGAATTAAATTATATATAAATAAAATAATTAATTATTTAAAAAATCGGTTTAAAATAATAATGCATTTTTTCACTATTCATCAAAAATAGAATGTTTTCAGAAAAATACCAAAAGTTAAAACTTAGATAATTTTTATAATCCAAATCCAAAAATGAAGTCCATTTTGAAAAATAAAATTTAAAAAATTAAATAAAACTGTGTATTATTATTACTAACTGCTAGTTTGATTGGTTGTGGTGTGATGAAACTCGAAGTTACGTACAACAGAAGATATATCATTATTTAATGAGAAACGTATTGTTGATTCTTGGGGTGTTACGAAGATTCCATGTTTTACTTATTTTTGATTATATGTTTTGACCATAGCCTTATGAGAAAGTCATGATACAATTATAACCTAATGGTGTTCCACTTACGTTATTAATATTGAGACATTTTATTGTTTTATTATTACTCATATAATATTTTTTTAACTATTTATGTCATGTTTCAAAGGACATGTATTACAATTTATTTTCGTCATTTTTATTGAATAATTATAGGGGTTTATTTTAGAACATGGATGATTTTTATAAGAACGAAAAGAACATTGAAATTAATTTTTGTAACTATAACTTCTTTTGTAATATTTTTATCCCTATATTAATACTATTTTCAAAAGGTTTCTCACATAGATCACCAAACTAAAATGGGTTGTGACATATTAGATCATTATTATTAAAAAATTATAATAATAATTAATTTTCATTTGAATAAAATTATATTACTAAACCAAAATATAGTTTCATTTTGAGGTGAAATCATTAATATAACTTCATATTTAAAAGGATCATTCATTTAAAATTAATTGTACAATTTATTAATTAATTAAGAAAACAAAATTAAAATGATTATTTTTATCATATATAATAGTCAAATATATTCAATAATAAATCCCATTTTATTAATTTTTTATTTTTTAGGAAATAATATTGAAACCATCTAATTATTGAATGTTTATTTCTCAATAAAATCAATTTTCAATTACATTTCGGAAATTTTAAATGAAATACTATATTTAAAAAACTAAAATTTTATTTTCCATAATTACCATCACTTTGTAATAATGAGTTTGAGAATTACCCTTTTTATATTTTTATATTTTTTTTGAAATAACTGTTTTTAAGTGAACAGTGAAAAATATTGTATTTTCATAAAAAATATGATTTATGATTGTTGATGTGGCTCATATTTCTCGAAATATTTTGCATCTTTTTTTCCATTTTAAATATATATTTTGTTATAAAGGAGGTGTTAAATTGGGAAATCTATGTATCGTGGATTATTTTTTAGTAATAACTATATATTAAGATTATGTAAAAAAAAAATTATTTTCCAATTTACCTTTTAGTATTTTATTTATTTTTATCATAATTTTCTATTACTTATTTTTATCATGTTATAAATTAGTACATAAAATTATAATATAATATTAATTTATTATTTTTATATAAATTTCAAATTCATTAGAATTTATTTTTAGGTGAAGGGCATAAGATAATCATTTAACTTGCATTTTAAAACATTTGTGGGTATGATAATTTTTTGTAATGTAATTCTTAACACATAAGAGAATTTCAAAATCCATTATTGTAAGAAAAAACTATGCCACATAATATAAAATTTATAATTTTCAATGATAATATTATTTATGGATAAATTATCATAAATGATGTGTTTTAATAAGGATGCCTCAATGCTAAAATCAAAAAATACCAATATGGTCTATTATATAAAAAGAATCAAGATGAATCAATGATTGTGTTTGACTTGGAATTGAATCATCGACCAGATTGTGTAACCAACCAATATTGATTAATGTCTAGTGTGGAGGAAATTATGATCGAGCCATGTGATGAATATGAGTGATTTAAAATTTCCAAATAAGACTACAAAGTCCTTATTTCCAAATAACATAGAGACAGTATATCTCTATTTGAAAGGTAGATGGTTGAGGTCGAGTTGTAATCAATTTCTACACGGATAAGATTTAAGTAATGGTGTTTAATTTATATTATGATCATATTTATAACCAACCATGTTTTATGTAAGAAATTCAGGGTAGCCTTAGGAATCAATATTATTGATGAACCGAGTTCAATTTGTGGTAGAAGGCAAAAAATTATCTTATAAACCTAAAGAATATCGCATAACCACTTACAAAAATCCCATGGATTTCGATGCTTTCTAAATTTTGAACTACTATATTTTATCAATGTTCTAGTGGCATTGTATCATTGGAAATAATAATATTTTTTAGTTGAAGAAGATGATTTACACTATAAGGGTAGGCCAAGATCATTCATATATGGGTGTTCAAAAAATGGGATGTCAAATATCATCTTCACTCGAAGGGGAAAGCATTATAAACAATGGATGACTGAGGCCATCAGGTGAGGATGATTGATCTTGATACATGATGAATTTCTTTTAATGAATTAATTTTATCTCAGACAGACTCCATGCTACAAAAATTGGTATTAAAATGATTTTTCGCATGTTATTAGTGGTCTCGAATTTTCCATGTGATGTGTCCTTATTAAATGAGGAGATGAAATTTATATTTATCCTTAGAATTTCCCCTTAATGTTATTTTCTGTTGATCTGTCTTCTATATTCCATGAAATTTGACCTTCTATAGGAATGTATAAGAATATTGTATCCATGATGAAACTAAGACCATAGAAGAGTTTGTTACAAAATCGCTAATTACATGTATCATACAACACTAAGTACCACAGAAACGGGCCCCAATATGGTGGGCCACAAGACCTTTAGGGCATGTCCCCAAACACCAGAGGCTACCGACTAGTAACGAGGACCCTAAGTAAGGACATGGGGAGACTATTCCCTCATTGAATAATGTAATTCACAACAGAAAATCGTATATACAAGTAGCAGAAGCATAAAGAGGAGGAAATTAGTAGTAGAAGTACACAAATGACCCCAAATAATAAATAATTACTATGTATGATTAAAAAATCATAAAAATAACAATATGATGTCAATGTATGTTGCGATATGTAAATAATTAAAGGGTAGTGATATGGGATACATGTACAAAAATCATGTAGACAAAAACTACCAAAACACCAAAACATTCCACAAGACATCCCTAGTTGAGGATCAATCACCAACCCACAAACTCCATCCAAAACATGAAATTAATCAAGAATTAGAAGCAACACACTTCAATGAATCCATATCTATGAACATAATGTCTACTTAGTTACCAAATGACACCCAAGTAGGGAGTGAGATATTATATCAAGAGGTCATCACCCACAGTGAGTAGACCTTTAAATTTCATGTTATAGACAATTTTTAGTGTGACATATATAATTAATAAATTTAAGAAAATAAAATAAAATAATTAACATGGTCTAATTTCCCATGAAGAATCCCATACCATACCGCATGCTTTGGCTTAAGCTGGATGTTTGAATGAGATTCATAGTAAAATGGAATATATTTATATATATATATATCAAGGGAAAATTAATATGAAAGACCAATGAAAATGTCATACCGTCATGATTGTGTTTTTTATTAGGGTATAATCCATATGTCAATATTGGTGAACTATATGTGTAAGAGAAGTATGACAATGTATTAGAATACTCTATGCAATATCAGTAAAATATTCTCCCACATTTATATTTAATTGGGAAATTTTATAGGTGGAGATCATGCTCATCACAAAGGTATCACTATGGTACATCCAATCAATTATATCCATTTCCATGTGCACATCCAAGATAATTTTTTTAGAAGTCCATGTATCACTCTTGGATGGTAACTATGAGTCTGTCATGGTTATCGTACATAAGGGACAGAGTATCAATTGAGCCCTCGTGAATTCATTTTTAGAATTGATCTATTCTCCTTTTCCCGTTATTGAACTGATGTCAACCATCACTATAGTAAAGAATCCATGGAAATCCCTCTATTGGAGAGCCTAAACCATCATTTTCCCAACACGTTGTGATGTAACCTATTTAGTGTGGAGTGTCCAATTGTGGGATCTTAATATGGGACACATGTTCTATCCCCATTCTGAGTATATTTATAATATCCTGATAGGCATGTGTGTATATATATATATATTTCACATAGCATAATTAATAATTGAATCCATTTAGGAAATCATTTAGTGACAACATTATAACTCAATGATTTAAAAAACATGAAATTTTTTACTTACCAAGAGGCAATAATATTAAATAAAACATAGAACGACATCACTTATATCAAGAATTATTTTGGAAGTACAATTAACATTATATAATTATATTCATTAAAAATCATCATCCTATATTTATTACATGAGCACAAGTAAGTGATATTTTAAAGCATATATAATAACAATAAATATGCCCATTATGTCGGAACCCTGAAAGTGGTTTCCAATGGATGGAAACCACCCTTTTATGGGGTTGATCCAATCGAA
Source organism: Viscum album (assembly GCA_963277665.1). Classification (NCBI taxonomy): domain Eukaryota; kingdom Viridiplantae; phylum Streptophyta; class Magnoliopsida; order Santalales; family Viscaceae; genus Viscum; species Viscum album. Next base: position 767,766,715 of record OY728150.1, read on the forward strand.
TGCTCATTGAGATCAAGGCTAAACAATTAAATTAAATTAAATTAAATTATTTTATATTCACTGGTAGGCATCAATTAATGGTTAAATAGTTAAAATTGAATAATGGAACATTGGGAAATATCATAGACATCCTACCTTATTGTCGTACTATATAATATGCCCCATGATAACGTTTTATTTGACCTAAAAGAACTGAAATTAGAGTATTTTATGAAAACCACAATTTTAGGTAAAAATCATATGTGGAATATTGGGAAATGAATATTTAATGACACTCAACAATTCATGGTGAAGAATATTTTCGTTTCTAGGAGCTCCATTGTGCTTATGATGATGTTAGAAATAGATAAGAGATTGGGGTGTAATGGTGATCAGAAAGAGGTGGAAGTGGTGGCACACAACCTAACCTCGGGAGGGGTGTGACACAGCAAGAGGAGAGTGATAAAAGAGAGGATGAAAAAAAGGAAATGAATAAAAAAATTAAGAATAAAATATAAAAAAATTTAAATAAAAAAATAAAATTAAAAATAGAGGTAGAAATGAAATATTATTATTAAAATTGGTTAATCCCATATAAATTATTTTCACATTTCTCCATCTATATTTATATTACGATTCATTTGTATCCATTTTCATTTATTTTAATTCCCTTAAAATTATTTTTATTCTTCTTTAATTATTTTAATTTTTTTATCCTAAAACATTACAGTGGGTAACATTATATTCAATTACCTAAATCCAGAAAAATCATTTAACTAATTAATAGTTGCCCAGGACCTATAACAATACACAAGGATGAAAAACTCTATCTCTATATGAAAAAAAAGACTTAATATTAAACGGTCCATACAATGGTAGAATTTACGACGTTAAATCCTCTCCCATTATATAAGACATATCATCCTAGAGTTCCCCTACTAAGGGTAGCATCAAAGAAACGTTACAGCCATTGAGAAATCACAACAGTATCCCACTCTGAGGTCTCATTCTGAATGCATCCTGGTTTCCACTACACCTAGAACAGAGGAACTGATCTTCATTAAAACAACATTCATTCTATGGTCAACAATACGAATCAGAAACTCCTTGAAGGATTCATCTACCTCAATCTTGAAGCCTTCAATACTAAACAAATGATATCGGTCAGGATGACACTGTCGCAGCTGATTGTCATGGAATATTTCATGAATTGAATTGTACGTTTGAGGTAACAACAACCAATTGGAATCTATCCGAACTCTCTACACTATTTCAAATGGATAGAAATATGTTGGAGATAAATTTCATATATCTTGATTCTATTATGACTAAACCTCAGTAATACACGCAGAAAGACCCTATGACCCACCTCAAACTCAAGGGATTTAAGACGATGATATATATAAGACCTCTTTATAGATTCATTAGTATCAATATGCTTCATAGTCAACTAGACATGCTCCAAAGTCTTCAGAATGAGATGAGGACCAAAAGATATTACTCGACTAACTCATGATAGTATAGTGGTGAAAATCACTATCTACTATAGAGGGACTCATTTGAATCGTTTCAGTTGTTTCCTATAAACTATTATTATAAAAAACAAAAATAGAGGAATATATTTCTCCTAAAACCTTGAAAATAAAGTATACTAGCCCAAAACATATCCTATGACACCAAAATGGTTCACTCAATCTACCCATCAGTCTGGGGTGATATGTAGTACTCAAAATCACCAAAGAACCAAGTGCCTTTTGTAACCATTTCAGAAAACACGACGGGAAAAGGGTGTATCTATCAACATGACTGAATGGATCATGCCATTAAGTGAAAATATCTTCCAAATATAAATCCTACCTAACACATCAATAGATAAGGTCTCATATATTGTTAGGAAGTGTTCAAAATTGATTAACCTATCTGTGATCACCCATATTTAATTGATTCCCTGAGGAGATATCGACAAGCATTTAACTAAATCCAAGGTGACATCGTTCAATTTACACATATTAATGGATTCATGTTATAAGATCCAATTGGGCCTATGGTTCACTGCCTTCACCTTATGATTGGTGGATTTCCAGGTAATGAAACCTTGTTTTTTTATTCATCATACCTATCCACAAATGCTGAAGATTCATATCTCTATATATATTCTTACGTTCAGGATGAACTACCCAAATAGAGGCATGAGTTTACCTCATCATCTTTCTCGAATATCATAAGGGACCCTTCAATATCCAAATTATAGAATAGATTCACTACTATCAACAATCCACCCCTGGGGCCGGTTATCTCCTTTTTCAATTTCCCTAAAAATGAGACCATGTAGATCAGATAACTATCATCACGAAGACTCTCTCCAATGTAGAGAATGTTACTGGAAGACCAACAGGATCTAGTTGTCCATGCTATTCCTAAAACTCAAGATTCTTCACAAAAAAATTAAACCATTATCTTTCACTAACTACTGGACACTACGATGTCTTTTGTCAATATTTTTCAACTCAATGATTCAGCCACATAATTACCCTTCCTAGGTGTACACGAATGCTAAATGTCGAATGAATTTAGGTATTCAGCCCACCTGTGCTACCTCAAATTGCATTCCCAGTTTGTAGAGACATATTTCAATCTCTTATTATACATGTAGTAATGAACCTTAATCCCAACAAGTAGATTCTTTAATAACATATATAATAAACCAAAAATACTAATTTGTGATCACATGTTGGATAGTTCTACTTGTGAGGCCTCATCTTGTGGGATCCATAATCCATGAATCAATCACCCTGCATCGGGACTACACCCGGTCTAAATCCTAAAGCATCAAAATAATAATTATTATATCTTCTTGGGTTTTATAGAATTGGGATCAGTGTAGTCAATAGTATACTATTTAACTACTAAAAATATTTCTCAAAAACTTCTATCTCATTGAACTCCACATCATTCTTCATCACAGCCTTTTGAGGTGCTGGTATGTTGAAGAAATCATGGATGAAAATTCTCTAATAGATATCCACCCCAAGGAAATATCAAGCATTAGACACATTCGTGGGATGATCCCATGAAACTATTCTTCTCACCTATTTTGGGTCAACTGATATGCCTTCTTTAGACATGATATGACCAATTAAGTAAACCTTATCAACCCAAAAGTGGAATTTAATAATCATTATTTATTGTTAGTGCTCGGGGTGCTAATACACAAATATTTTGTCAATAAATACTAACAAAAATTATTCTAGTAATTTCTATGAAACCTAATTCATTGGAGTCAAGAAACCCAATGGCATGTTCATTAGGCCAAATGACATAACCAAGAACTCATACAGGTCATACATAATTCAAAATTCTCTATATATTATATTCAATATTCTCACATGCACCTGATGATATAAAACCATTAGTTCGATCATAGAGAAAATAGTTTCTCCTTAGAGCTATTTGAAGTGGTCATCTATACGAGGCGACAAGTATCATTTCCTTATAATAAAAAATATGTCTCGATTGCAATCCACACACAATCAATGTTTACCATACCCATTCATTCTGAAAAAAATAGCTGAACACATTGGTGACATTCATGGACTGATAAAAATATTTTTTTTGACATAGTTATGTTGATTCTTGTGTTCATGTATCACTATTGGTGTTATCCTATAAGGAGGAGTGGACAAAGGAACCACACCTAGCCCTATATCAATAGTGAAATGTAGTTCCATTTCATGAGGTAATCTTGAAAAATATTCCTAGAATACATCCCTGAAATGATCCACAATGGAAATGAATTCCACTTACTATAGGTCCTGATCAATCATAATGAAACATGCTAATAGAGTTCCCACTCTACATATCCCATATTTCTTATATACATATCGATCTTCCTAGATATCCATTTATACCTTTTGTATATAAATTTTTCCCTTGGTGTTGTGAAGTACACTTGATGGAAATAGAAATACCCTGGCTCATTATAATGGACGATTGAGTGCATACGTAGAATAACATCCAAACCTGTCATCTGGATGATGATGAAATTCCAGAAGAAACGATACTTGCCTATATCACGGGGAACACTAAGAACTAGTATATTACCTCAATTATAAAACCAAAATATTTGACAAGACACATAAATACCCAAATTTTAATTGATGTAAGGTTCCATACTTTCAACAGTTGCAGTAGATATGAATGATTGTGAAGCACCAATATCAAAAAGGTGAGAAACTAAAGTAGAGGCTACCAGGATAGTACATCGAACTGAAGTGGTCCATAGACTATTCCCCGCTAATGATGGTTGTAGTGCATACATATGGCCATATCCTCGACCATGAGGTTCCACCTGACTTGTTTTAGAAGGTCTACTCTTCTAATGATGTTGTTCTGGAACATGGTTTACTTGGCCAAGACCTCCACTTCCCATCTAGATTAGCTAGAGGAAAAAATACACTCAACCTGATGTGAAGTAATAGATACCATAGCTGATAGATACACTATCATGGAACCATTACCAATGGATTCTAAACCAATATATCAATAGAAATGTAATGGTGACTCGCCTTACAAAAATCGTGGCAATCCATTGACTTCCTTGTTCATTAGAGTTTTTTATTTTTGATCCAACCACACTGATGACATATTTTCATGTTGGTAGTACATTTCATTTTGATGAAATTACCCCCACATGAAACATAAAAACATTAATTCATTCTTCTTGAAGAATCATTACCCTGCTTCAGAACTAAAATTCATTGGATCACAAGTTCAACTTTCTTTGAGATATCATTCCATAATTATTTTCTTATTCAAAATAACTATAATTTTCATAAAATGAAAAATTGTTCACCTATGAGCATATAGGATATCCCATTAATTATTCAATATGTATCGTATTTGTTTGTTCCTAACCCTTCAGTGATGGAACAAAATGATGGAGATTAGTGAACGAGTAGAATTAACAAACACTATCATTGAAACCTGCAAAATATGTATGAACCCTCTTGAATTATATGATATCAATGTCTGTGGAAATATGTTCCAAAAAATGCTATCTATAATCCTTACTAGACCATGCCTAGGGGTTGCTCTGGCTGAGAAATGACATCACTCCAATGCTTGGTGAAGTCATGATGCATAATTACATGAAGTTTGACCCTTCACACTTGAAGCAGCTCATGATGATTGATGATGTATTTCATGGTTCCTATCCCTGACTTTACAACATTGGGACTACAATGCCTCAAGAATGTGGTATGATTCTACCACATAATTTCCCTATTATGCTCTTCCATAATTTAGATAGGCATAAGAACACTCTAAAATAACTATGTAAACCTGAGACGATTATCCATGAATTGGGAATCAGTTCCCAAAGGAAGATCAAGAGGAGGTTCCGCAGGAGCACTACATGGAATATAGAGGTGGTTCTACAAGAATCACTATAGGTGGATTCAAACCCACTAACTCTGGAATGTTATCATCCCTACATTCCTGGTGTATGGCATGAAGACATCATCGAGGAATATCTCTACAACTGAAAAATGAACTTATTATATTAGATTATATTGTAGATGTAACACCCCAAGCATCCACGATACACTTCTCTTTCAATAATGCAATAGCTTGCATTGTATGCAAGTTTGAGATTCTAACACACCACGACTAATCAAAATAGCCATTATGAATAGTAATACCCACTTTTTGAAATTATATATATTTTATATTTCAATATGGACTTCATTTTTGGATTCATAATATCGAAATTATCCTATGATGAATTTTTGGTATTTTTCTGAGAACTTCCAATTTTTTATGAATAGTGAAAAATACATAAAAACAACTTTTTTATCAAAATAATTTATAGTGATAAGTTATACTACATAGTATTTTTAATGTATAATTAGAATATATTTTTACCATTTTATCCAATGGTGTTCATTAAAATTAATTTTACTTTGAAATTGGACATAAACAATTTTCAATCTTTTGATATATATTGTTTCTTAAAAACACGCTATTTGTTGTGACAGTGGGAATTAATTATAAAATTAATTAATGAAAATTATATATTTGTAATTTTTTAAAATAGAAATCATTTTTTAATTTGGAATATCACTTATAGCTTAGGGTGAAATTTTGGCATTGTTCTGAAAAATTTCAATTTTTGATGAATAGTGAAACCACTAAGTGCTAGTTAAAAAACTAATTTTTCATTTAAATGAAACATTACAACATGTGTGATTTGATTTTGAAAATACCGACATAAATATTTTTCATTATGAAGTAAAATTTTGTTCAATGGGATTAAAATAATTTTTTGGTGAATAGTGACTTTTAAGTTTAATTAATAGCGATTAAAGGTAATTACTAAAATTTAAGGTAAAAATGATATTATAAAAATATGGAAATGCATTTAAACTTGTCCTACCATTATTTAATGAGTCATGGCCGACCCAGAAAATCCATGGGTCAACTTGGGTACGCCATGGAGCCACATGTGTAAGAAAATTACATTAATAACGTTTTATTTAAAGTAAAAAATAAAATTCTCACAAACATGTGTTGTTTTAATAAAACAATTATTACACGGGGTTATATAAGTTAACATTTATACTATAAATATTCATTATAAATCTAAAAATATTTCCTACATCATGGTAATTTTTTTATAATTTTTAGACATTATATAAATTAAATGTTTTATGACACAATGATGATGCAATGATTACCTAATTAATTCACGATTTAAATAAAATGAAAAGATAATGTAAAATATAAGGCTTACACTTGTCAAAAACCAATTGGATGAGAATATTTCAAACCCTTATCACCTTATCCTAGAAATATATCATTTTGGGACCTTTAGAATCCTAAAATCATTTCATAATATGGTAACACTTCAATCTTTCCAAGAGTGCCCCTCCTCTCCTCTTATAAAAAGCCCCCACAACTACCACATTATTAACACCATAAATTCCATTTGGCTCGGCCAACCTCTTCCACAATACTCTCTAAAATTCCCTATATTACTCTTATAACCTCACTTTGAGAAGAAGTCTTCCCAAGGATGCCTTTGGATCAAATCAAAAAGAGTTACCCGATTTTAAGGTAATGTCTTCTTTTGTGTTCTTTTGTTTTATTTTGCTTCTCCAACCCACTAAAATCTTTTTATTACATTATTTTGTAACAACACAAGTATCTTAAATATACTAGGATTTTGTTATTAGATGTATTTTATTTACACTTACACACACCTTTGTCTAATTGTTAATGAACATTCTGTTTCTATGGGTGGTGAAATACTGCCTCACGAAACGATGATTGTTCAATCTTCTTTTAACCCTCTCATGGTGGCCATTATGATGGAAATATTTTTTATATATGATATATATTATGTTTATGTTTTTTTTATGATTCTGTAGTTCTCATTTATGTCATACCTTTATGATTTCCATTATGGTTAAACGCGATAATTTCATTTTAGGATGTGTGGACTACCGCCCCCTCAAAGTGATTTGAATCGCTAATGCCATATGTGGGATGTATAAAATGATGGAGTAAATGATATTATATATTATATTATACTTGAATTATAATATACCTATATATCATTATTATTTCATTCCATTAAATATGTAATAGAAATGAAAGTCACGTAATGCGTACGTACGGCTTACCGTCTCCATGAACGGTGCATTTCATTTCTTACCTCTACATGTTATGTAATATTATAAATGAATATATATATGGGATATGTATGATAAATATGATATATACATCATGAATATAATTCTGTATATAATGGATATTTTACCACATGAACAACTTGTAATTATAATAAGTTTATTTTTTTACTCAAGTACTAAAGATCGACAAAACGACCGTTATTAAATTAAATAATTACATAATGGTCATAACATGGTAATAAGTTATATAATAGGAATAATGAACATGAAAAAGGTTCTTAAGAAAGTATAAATTAAATCTATTTTATTATTCAGGAGGTTAAAGAAACATCGAGTCAAGTCGGACACAAGGTAAGGGAACTTCTTAACCCATTCTCCATTCTTTGGGTTAATCTCATACTTTCAAATTATGTATTGATATTATTATGTCCTATCTGGTATTTATACTTTAATTATGTGTAAATATAGTGAATACGCATAATAGATCTATTTTATTTAAAAAATGATATTTTTAAGGGACTTTGTCTCAATCTCCTTTCACTGAGGCATATTTTGTTTTATACACAACATTATTTTATACGGTGTATAAACCCCTTTGACTTTTATGTTTTTTTCAAAATGAATCTTTTTATACAAAGCATTTTATTAAATGAAAAAATGGAATGTTTTTTTGTCATATGTATGCGGCAACAACGACTTCTCTGCCGCCATGACCATTATTTAAGTTTCGACATCCTCTACAAGCCATAATTTATTTAAAATGAAAAATTAATACCATGTTTTACTTTTCTTTTATTTTGGTATTGAAAATGGTTTTGATAATGTTTTTATTATATCAATGTGTAGTATTGATATCTTGTGATTGAAATGTGGAAATGTTATGTTTCATTTATGCATGTTTTATGTGATACGATTATGTTATGGTTAATGATATGTTTAAACCTATTTATATGAGGAATGCATTGGACATAATAAGTGACAGGTAGAGCCTACTATAGCTCCTTGATGCATCGGCAGGTCTCATGAGACAAACTAGTGTCTCGGCACGAGGCCTTGAAAAAATCATATTTTTAGTCTTGACACGAGGCCTGGGCTACGTGGTTATGATAGTCTGGAATTATGCAATCCATCATTATGAAAGTGGTTATTTATATTGCATGTGATTATTCGACCAGTAGAATATCAATGCGAATAGTAAATGGCATTATCTCATTTTACTTTTTATATTATGTTGAAGTGTAAGTTTAAAAGGCTTTTTTTAGTTATACATTTCTTTAAATGTTTATGTTTATTTATGAAATCTTCTGCTATATTTTTATCCTTACTGAGCATCTGAGCTCACCCCTTTCAATGTTTTATTTTTCATAGGATGTGAAGAAATAATCCATGACTGACCTACAGGGATAGTCTAAAGGGGATAGAAGTGTGGACTATTGAGACTATGTTATTGTGATTTTTCACATTATGATGTAATGTAACATTTATGAATGTATCTTGTGTTTACAAGGGTATTAAACTAATCGGTCTTTCAAGACTTGATCCTTTGTGATCATGCCAATGTTATGCAATAACGCACCGACTCTTGGTAACTGGGATCGGGGTGTTACAGTTGGTATCAGAGGCAGTTTATTACTAACCTTGGATGCTAGATTTAGAAAAAGTCGGATTAGAGCACATAGCCCTAAGATAGACTTTGAGTATTACTATAGAAGAACTTCTTAGAATTTTGATATTATAGATATTTTGTGACTTTTTCAAGCAATACATCCCTATCTGGATACGAGAAGGTAGAGGCGGCTCTGGCACAGATGTACCTAGGGGTAAATCCCGAAAACACCACTTTTAGTTAGACTCAAACGGGAACGGGTGCACAACAACGAGCCTTGCTGCACTCTCGGTTACAACACTCCAGGGGGATATGCTTAGGATGATTCCTATTTTTTTAAAAACCATTATGAAGGGTTTATGTATACATACTTCCTCAAAGAAATCATTTTTATGATTATGGATTATATCCATAAACCTTTCAATTTAAATTAAGTATTTTACATGTTTCGAATTATTTACTGAAATTCATAAACTAACCTAGTTTATACCATTGTATAGAAATGGTGCCCAATAGAAGGAATGTGAACTCCATCAATATGTATGATCCAAAGAGTAAGAAGGATCATATCTTTCACGGTATTAAGCCAACATTTAGATGGGAAATAGTCTCCCATGTGTTCTCAACATATAAAGAAATAGTGTCATGTGTTAATAAGATAAGTAAAGAATTTTTTGAGTGTTATGGATTTGAAGGGAAGAAAGAGAAGAAAAGGATGGAAGAGAGAATGATGGATAAATGGACTAGGGAAAAGAAGAATTTTCCAATATGTTATAACTGTGGGAAAAAACACCTTGGAACTTTCCTGAAGGGAATGCGAGTTTGTTATAAGTGTGGAGAAAAAGGACACCAAGTGAATGACTACAAGGGTATGAAAAAGGTTTCAAATTTACATTGCTTCATCTGCAAGGATTGGGGACACTACGCAAACCAATGTCCAAATCATCAGAGTATGTCCCAAATGATGTTATTGGATAATAATCATGTTATGATACTACCACAGATGATGAGGTATGATTAGAGTTCTTATGTTGTTATTAAATAATTTTGTCATTTCAGTGTTGTATCAATGATGTACTGGTTATAATAATTATGGAGTATAAAAGGATTGTACTGCAGTACTATTTCATAAAGGACATGAGATTGTGTGGAACCAAGAAAAGTGACTCCACATCAGGTTAAAGTTTTGTAAAATATATGGTTGTGAGAAATATAAACCATAATATGGTTCTGATATCGAGATAGTGATTTTTGAATAATACATGATTGAATTGGATAAATTATATTGGATATTCCTAACTTCCATGAAACTGATTAATGATATGTATACAGTTTTTTATAGCAGGAGTATATCTAGTATTCTATAAGGAATAAGGTATCATGAATGTAATCAATAAGGATTTATAGTAATTCAAGATATTGCAGTGTTTTAAAAGAATACATTATGAAGGTGTTCACATGTTGTTACGCGGAAAAAAGGGTCTTCATTATGATTACCTTTCTTATAAAATTTGGACTGTGAGTAGGACATAAGTAATTTGGATAAATATAAAGGATGGAATGGATTAATTTGAAACATGGATAGTACTGTTTAAGGTAAAAACATTTCTGAATTTTATTTTTGGAATATTATAATACTATAGTTTTAGGAAAATGACAACCTATAGGTCGGGGGATAACCAGTCGCGTCAGACAAAGCTGTAGGAATCGAACACACAATCATAGTGCGACATGCCTTTAGTACCTACCACCAGCCTACAGGAAGTCCCTAGTTATTACAAAATAGTTTTCTTAATCTAAATTGTCTATGTTAATATTATGAACCTTATACAATTAGGATAAAAATAATATTTTTGAGTTCTATTATGTTTATGAGTGAATGATGTGTTTGTGGTAAAAATTAGTTAAAGGTTGGAACTCTTCTTTCTAGTCATAAATATATATATATATATCTCTTATTCTATGAATAAATTAATTCTTGAACTTTATTAACGGGATATTAAAACAAAAAACTTTTTATACTAATACCTTATGTCTTGTTGAACTGATAATATTTTAAACCAACATATATTGAAGGCTTTGAGGCCCTCAATTTTACACTTGTTTGTGATTGATGACCTCAATCACTCCCTAAAAATATTTACGTCTTTCCTCCTTTTATATTTCTATAATTTCCACCAATGTTCTCCTTATCGAGATTATAATTTGGTGGTGACTTTTTCATTTCCCTTTCCCTCTTATTAAGGCTACATTTTACTAACCTTATTTTTTATATGGGTTTTCCACAAAGGTATTTTCTATTTTCAACCTTTTATTTTCAAAGAAAAATTTCAAATTTTGAGGACGCAATTTATTGAAGGAGGGTAGAATGTCACACCCCGAACTTCCACGATACGCTCCTCTTTCAATAATGCAATAGCTTGCATTGTACGCAAGTTCGAGATTCTAACACACCGCGACTAATAAAAATAGCCATTATGAATAGTAATACCCACCTTTTGATAATATATATATTTTATATTTCAAAATGGACTTCATTTTTGGATTCGTAATATCGAAATTAGCCTATGTTGAATTTTTGTATTTTTCTGATAACATCCTATTTTTTATGAATAATGAAAAATACTTAAAAACAACTTTTTTAATGAAAATAATTTATAGTGATAAATTATACTATTGAGTGGTTTTAATGTATAATTACAATATATTTTTACCATTTTATCCAATGTTGTTCATTAGAATTAATTTCACTTTGAAATTGGACATAAAAAATTGTCAATCGTTTGATATATATTGTTTCTTAAAAACACGATATTTATTGTGACATCGGGAATTAATTATAAAATTAATTAATGAAACATATATGTTTGGAATTTTTTAAAGTAGAAATCATTTTTTAATTCAGAATATCAATTATAGCTTAGGGTGAAATTTTGGCATTGTTATGAAAATTTTCAATTTTTGATGAATAGTGAAACCTCTAAGTGGTAGTTAAAAAACTAATTTTTCGTTTAAATGAAACATTACCACTTCTGTGATTTGATTTTCAAAACTCTGACATACATGGTTGTAATTAGGAAGTAAAATGTGGTTCAATGGGATTAAAATAATTTTTTGGTGAATAATATCTTTTATGTTTAATTAATCACGATTAAAGGTAATTAGTGATTTTTAAGGTAAAAATGATATTATAAAAATATGGAAATTCATTTACACTTGACCTACCATTATTGTATGAGTCATGTACGACCAATAAAATTCATGGGTCAACTAGGGGACCCCGTGGAGCCACTTGGGAAAGAAAATGACATTAATAACTTATTATTTAAAGTAAAAATAAAATTCTCACAAACATGTGTTGTTTTACTAAAACAATTATTAAATGGGGTTATATAAGTAAACTTTTATACTATAAATATTAAATGTAAAGATAAAACGATTTCCTACATCATGGTGATTTTTTTATAATTTTTAGACATTAAATAAATTAAATGTTTTAGGACACAATGATGATGCAACGATAACCTCGTTAATTAATGATTTAAATAAAATGAAAATATAATCTAAATTATAAATCTTACACTTGTCAAAAACCTATTGGATGAGAATATTTATACCCCTTATCACCTTAGCCTTTAAATATATCATTTTGGGACCTTTATAATCCTAAAATCATTTCATAATAATGTATCATTTCAATCTTTCCAAGAGTGCCCCTCCTCTCCTCTTATAAAAGGCCCCCACCACTACCACCTTATTCACACATTAAATGCCATTTGGCACGGACAAAATCTGACCAAATACACTCTAAAAAACACTCTCTTACTCCTAGAAGCCTCACATTGGGCAGAAGTCTTCCCATGGAAGCCGTTGTCTCAAATCAAAAAGTGATACCCAATTTTAAGGCAATGGCTTCTCTTGCGTTCTTTTGTTTTATTTTGCTTCTCCAACCCCCTAAAATCTTTTTATTAGATTATTTTGTAACAAAAATAGTATCTCCAATATACTAGGATTTTGGTATGAGAATAATTCGATTTACACTTACTCACACCTTTGTCTAATGGTTAATGAACATACTGTTTCTATGGGTGGCGAAATACTACCTCACAAAACGATGATTCTTCAACATTCTTTTAACACCTCTCATGGTGGCCATTATGATGACACTATTTTTTATATATTTTATATATTATGTTTATTGTTTCTTTATGATTCTGTATTTCTCATTTATGGAATACCTCTATTAATTCCATTATGGGTAAATGAGATAATTTCATTTTAGGATGTGCGGACTACCGCCCCCTCAAAGTGATTTGAATCGATAATGAGATATGTGGGATGTATAAAAGATGGAGTAAATGATATTATATATTATATTATACAGGAAATATAATATACCTTTATATCATTATGATTTCATTCCATTAAATATGTAATAAAAATGAAAGTAGTGTTCATGCGTACGTACGGCTTACCGTCTCCATGAACGGTGCATTTCATTTCATATCTCTAAATGTTATGTAATATTATAAATGAATTTATATACTGGATATGTATGATAAATATGATATCTACATCATGAATATAATTTTGTATATAATGGATATTTTACCACATGAACAACTTGTAATTATAAGAAGTTTATTTTTGACTCAAGTACCAATGATCGACAAAACGACCGTTATTAACTTAAATAATTACATAATGTTCATAACATGGTAATAATTTATATAAAATGAATAATGAACATGAAACGGGTTCTTAAGCAAGTATAAATTAACTCTACTTTATTATTCAGGAGGTCAAAAAACGATCGAGTCAAGTCTGACACGAGGCAAGGGAACTTCTTAACCCAATTTCCATTCTTTGGGTTAATCTCCTACTTTCAAATTATGTCATAATATTATTATGTCCTATCTGGTATTTATACTTTCCTTATGTGTAAATATAGTGAATACACATAATTGATCTATTTTATTTAAAAAAGGATCTTTCTAAGGGACATTATCTCAATCTCCTTTTACTGAGGCATATTTTGTTTTACACACAAATATCTTTTATACGTTGTATATACCCCTTTGAAATTTATGTTTTTTTTTAAAAAAGGAGTCTTTTTATATGAAGCATTTTACTAAATGACAAAATGGAATGTTTTTTTCTATACGTATGTGGTGACAACTACTTCTCTGCCGCCATGACCATTATTTGGCTTTCATCTTCCTCTACAAGCCATAATTTTTTTAAAATTTATAAATAAATACCATGGTTTACTTTTCATTTATTTTGGTATTGAAAATGGTTTTGATAATGTTTTTATTATATCAATGTGTAGTATTGATATCTTTTTATTGAAATGTGGAAATGTTATGTTTCCTTTATGCATGTTTTATGTGATACGATTATGTTATGGTTTATGATTTGTTTAAACCTATTCATATGAGGAATGCATTGGGCTTAATAAGTGACGGGTGGAGTCTGCTATAGCTCCTCGATGCATCAGCAGGTCTCATGAGACAAACTACTGTCTCAGCACAAGGCCTTGAAAAAATCTTATTTGTAGTCTTGGCATGAGGTCTTGGCTACGTGGTTATGATAGTCTGGCATTATGCATTCCATCATTATGAAAGTGGTTATTGATATTACATGTGATTATTTGACCATAATAATATCCATGTGAATAGTAAATGGCATTATCTCATTTAACTTTTTCCATATTATGTTGAAGTTAAAGTTTAAAAGGATTTTTTTTAGTTATACATTACCTTAAATGTTTATGTTTATTTATGAAAGATTCTTCTATATTTTTATCCTTACTGAGAATCTGAGCGCACCCCTTTAAATGTTTTATTTTTTCCAGGATGTGAAGAAATAATTCATGACAAACCTACCGGGATAGCCTTATGGGGATAGAAGTGTGGACAATGGAGACTATGTTATTGTGATTTTTCACTTTATGATGTAATGTAACATATATGAATATATCTAATATTTCCAAGGCTACTAAACTAATAGGTCATTTGAGACATGATCCTTTGTGATCATGCCAATGTTACGCAATAATGCACCGACTCTGGGTAACTAGGGTCGGGGTGTAACAGTAGAATAAAAAAACAAGTAAAGGAGTGTTAAGGGAAAAAGTTAATATGAATGGCCTCACTAAACACGACATATTAAGTAAGGAATTAAATAAAGTAGGTAGGTACATGGCCCGCCTATGAGTTTTACATAATATATATCTCGCTCTGAGAGTTATGTCTAGATAGAATGAGAAAAGAGCATAGATATATAATTAAGACATATAAATACATTATATTTATAACTAAAAATTATTGTATGATTTAACAACTCCAAAAAATATCATTCAAATGTAAATAAGAATATACATGTTGAAAGTATATATAGAATTGAAATATGCATGCCATTTTATTCTCTATGGTGCGTAATATGAGGTTTGTAAGTCCAAATACCTCATGTCATTGGCAAAAGTAGTTAAAATCATCATCTCAATAATAAAATATCTAGTAATATCATAATGCAAGTTGATCACCCAATGGTAAATTTGTATCAATAAGAAATGGTGGTACCAATAACTGAGTTCCCTAGCTAGGAAATCTTGGTCTCCAATTTATATGGGAGTTCTTGGTCCAGTAACTCAGTAAATTACAAATTCCTATGTCCTAACCCCTTTTATAACACAAACAATACAACAAAAGGAATATTTCCTCCTCTGATACCACTTTCTAGCATCCTGCCCTATGTTCCACTGAACTAGGACCAGATATGATGGGCCACAAGACCTCAAGCACATCTCCCCAAATGTCATAGGCTGTCAAATAAAAATGTAGTACTTGGGTAAGACCATGGGGAGACTATACCATCTTAGGATACAGTAATACAGTATGGAAAACAATATATACAACTAGTATATGAATTAAGAGTTAGAAGAAATAATTATAAATAGATAAATGTCCCAAGAAAACAAATAATAACCCCCAAATCCAAATGATAATAATAAATACCAGGATGATGTCAACGTATAATGGAAAATGTAGATTATAAATATGATGAGATACAAGGTCATCTATAGTCAAAATTCTAAAAAAAATACTAAAAGTCCAAAACTTCCACATGACATCCCACTTATTGGTTTGATCCACTACCACCGAGATACATCCAAAACAACAAATTAATCAAGAATCTTAATTGGAATACTTCCCTAAATACATACCCGTGAACATAAAGTCTAATCAGGTATAAAATTTCACCCGATTCAGGAGTGAGATGTAATTTCATTTGATCATAACCCAAAGAATCTAGACCATTCCATTTCGTGATGTAGACAAATAGTATTGTTCCATATATATATATATAATAAATTCATTATAAATTTATAATCAAATAAAAACTATTGCATGGTTAATTTTCATAGGAAGAAACCTATCCCATACCACCATCTCTGACCTATGTCGTATGTCTGGTTGAGATACCTGGTAAAGAATAATATATATATATATATATGTGCATTACAATTCCAAAGTAATATGATAGCCCAAAGAAAAGGGAATCCCCCAATCATGTGCTTTTCCTGGGGGTCTAATAAATATGAAAAACTAGGACACTAATTGTGTAAGAGAGGTATCACACAATATAAAGAATCTCTCTGCAGTATAAATAAAAACATCTCAATAATTTATATTAAAATTAACTATTTTATAGGTGGAGATTGATCCCATATTTAAGGTATTACTAGGATACATCCAATTATTTATATGGAATTACACATGACAATAAACTGAGATCCTTTCGAAAGTCCATGTATTTCATGTGGATGTTGATTATGAGTCTCTCCTGGTTATCACATGTATGGGTCTGATTATTAGCCAAGGATTTGTGAAACCATTGTTCCAACATATATGTTGTTGGTTTCCCCTTAGGGAACCAATTTCACTCATAATTTTAGTAAAAAGACGAGGGAATTACCTTTCCTAGTTATCCTAAAACATTGTATTCCCATCATGTAGTGATGTAACCTATAGAGCATAGATATTCCTACTATGGTATCTTAATAAGGGACCCACATTCCCTATCCAAACTGAATTTATATAAGCTAAAAATATATTCACATATATATATATATATATATTATAGATAAGCATTCACAATCATAGCCATTTATGAAACCATTTAATAAGAACATCACATATAAACGTTTAAAAAAACATGGAATTTATCCGTTCCAGAAGGGGCAATGTCATTTAATAAAACAAGGAATGAATAGATTTATATAAATAATTATTTACAAAAAAAAACTCACCCTAAATAACTTTACTCAATTAAAAACCTCAACATAAATTTATTACATATCCCCCACATAATTGATAATTTAAAGGATAAAGGATAACAATAAATAAGCCTAGTATTTTGGCACGACCAGTTGGTTGACTAGTGAAATAGAAACAATCTAGGAAGAGGTTCTCCTAAAACAATAGTCACACTGATCTGGTCTTAAATAATTTATGAAACTAATATTCATAATTTGAGATTCGCTGGTAGGAATTGATGAATGACATAATAGTTAAAGTCAAATAATGTGAAAAATGACCAGAAAGATCATAGATGTCCAACCTCATAGTCATATTATATCCCACGACCCACAAATAAAATTCGTTATACCTAAGATTAAAAAATAAGTGGATTTTAGAAAACACAAATTTACGGTAAAAACCATTCAAGGTAGACTAAAAGACAAATATTGGAAGAAACTCAATGATTATTAGTGCCGAATATTAGTCATGTAGAGATCTTCAATGTGCTTCTCACAACAATGGAAACAGAGATGATATCATGGGGTAATGGTGATTTGAAAGAGGAGGAGGGTGTGGTGCCCCATTTGGCAAGGGGAGGGGAGAGAAACGCCTAGGGGAGAAGGATAGAAGATATAAGGAGTGAACGAAACAAAAGGAAGAAATAAATAACGTGGAAAATAAATAAAATATAATAATAAAAATAAAATTTTAGGGAGAAAAGAAATATATCCATTCAAATGGGTTAAGACCTTTTTAACTATTTTTACATTTCTCAGAGAAGTTTATTTTACTATTTATTTTTTATCTCTTTTTCATTTTTTTGATTTCCTTAATATTCTTTTTCTTCCTCTTTAACACTTTTAAATTTTTTCACCCAAAACATTGTGATGGGGAAGAGTGTATTATTTTACCTAAATCCCTTATAACCATTTAAATAATTAGTAAATGTTTATAATGCACAATAGGATGCGTGGAAGTGCACATTGGGTATCTAAAAAAGGACATTAAATTAAAGAGCATGTACCATGTTTATTATTGTACGATACATTACAAATCATGAAAATTTATAGCTTTTTCATTCGTATTTAATGTATTTAGAACATGAGTTAATTGTGTGAACATGTTTTTGATATTCATTTTTATGGTGCAGAGGTATCTCCTTAGGGGTTATATTGGTTACATGTGTAGCCTGACAGATTCTATTAGATGACTTTTAATCATGTAATAAGTAAATTAATGTTCACATCAAAATATTTAATGTATATGTTACTCATGTGAATAATGAAATGAAGTTATTGGTTGATAGGGCTGAAATAAATTCATTAATTAAAATAAATATTACTAGAAATATGATATAAAGGAAATCATTCGAAATTATTGGATACTCCTCCATGGTATTACAGAAATATAGAATATTTTGAATTTGATACTCTAGAGGTGAGATCAGGATAATTTTAACCATAGCATGGGTATGATCTTCATTATTTTTGAGCGATGGTGTTGATGTGAATATAGCCTAACTTCAACTAGACTGATGAAATTTCATCAATCATGACGTTTTTAGATACCTATATCTCAATTTTCAGTGTTCATGAATAGTTATAATAATAAATTATTTAAACGTAATTTATAATTAAATATAGATGGATCCATTTAATTTTCTAATATTCAATTGTTTGATGTTTTTCACTTTTAAAAACGTATCATGATTTTCACAATTTAATGGCTTTTTCACGTGACTGATTGTAGAATTGTCTGGTTGTTGGTAAAAAAACCTATCATAGTGTATTACTAAATTTAATATATATTTTTTTTATCATAGATAAATTAATAAATATTTTATCTGGAAAATCAATTTTCTCTTGATAGTATTTTTTATATCTCTTCACTTTAACATTGTTTAGATCATAACAAAAATTGAACAATACTTTCTTCATCAACATTGGAAACAATGTCCATTATATCAATAAGAAATTTCATTATTTGTTTTTTATAGGTAATATTAATATATTAATCCCATATATATACTCACTAGCCTTCCCAGTTGATGTAACTAGCTTGTCGCTATCCACATTATAAGTTAGAGTGTAAATTTTTAATTTGATTATCATGGAAATGACCATTAAATGATTATATATTGGGTTTATTTCTTTGGATGTCATATTCTGAGATTCATAGGGTTTTGAAATATATAATTTTATTAATTAAAATTTTTAAATAAAAAAATAAACGTACTTTTAAAAAAATGATCCCTTGATGAATATGTGGATTATCCTTATTTTCATTTTCTATATTCTTTATTTTTTGTTTTTTTACTTCTAAATCATATCTATTTAGATTTTTCTATATTTATGAACTACTGTTATTGTGTTTAAGAATTTTTTTTAGTTTTATGTAGTTTGTTCAATTTTTTTTGTTGGTTATTTTTCCAATTTAAAAAATGTAATATAATGGGGTACAAAGTCAACAATGGGAAATATTTTTTTGTGTTGTGGATATTATGGTAAAAATTCCTAAATCATTGTATATAAATGACTATAAAATTTCATCCATTTTTAGGAAGAGCATGAATTTTATCAACCTTATCCTAGTTTTTATTCTAATTCGAAAAAATGATGTGAATATTTTTTTATAATTTTCATGAATTTGATGAAGATCATGAATCTTGAATATAGATACTAGAATAAAATATGTAAAATTCATAAACAAAATGAAAACCATTACACAATTTGAAATAAATAATGATGTTAGTAGTTTTAATGATTTTGAGGGAAAACATGAGGAAGACATCGATTGTGAAATTGAACAGAATTCCTTTCCTAAAGAAGTATATGAATATGAATTAGAATAATGTATATAAATAACTAAATCTGGGAAGAAAGGAAAAAATTATAACCAATATATGATGAATATAAAGATAATTATATTGGTATTTTTTTTGAAACAATGGATGTAACATAATTAAGACTATAATATTCGTTTCATCATTCCCTATTTTGAAAATGATCACTATTATATGAGTTTGTTTAAGTGATTCCATGAAATTAAGGAAAACTAGAAATTGAGTACATAAAAGATAAAAAATATTCATATATACTTCCTAAATGTTTTATTAACAAACTTTAATTTTATATCGGGGTTATGTTGGAAGAGTGCATCAATTTGGAAATCAATTACTCTAAAATTATAATACCTAATTTGAAAAAATTTCATCCCACTTGTAAAAAATCAATCCAAAACATCTTTTAAATTTTATGTGATAAATTGTATGAGTGAATACATAATGAATAAAAATTTATTTATGGATTTTCAGTCCATTTTTTCTCACTTTTGAATGATATAAGGAGTTTGTTTAACGAAATGGTAATCTACATTGACAATCCTTGTGTTTTTTGAAAATCTAAATGTACATGAATCAAATTTTCATAGAACTGAATTGACTAATTCTCTGCCTAAAAATGAAATAGAATACTAAAACCCCTATGTTTTATAGATTATATAATTCAATAGTAAATTTGATGAAAAGATAAATCACACACTAAATGCTATAAGTAGAAATAATTTGCCCTAATCAATGGTACGTTTTTTATCTATTTTTTAATAAGGATATTGTGTAATATGGTTATAAAATGAACAATCCTACTTTGGTGGATGATCAGAAAAAGTCTATTCGATATTATTTCAACATTTATGAAATATAATAGGGTATGAATTTTTTTTTTCAGGATTGGAGTATTTTTTATTGGAATCAATTATGGTTTTCAATTCAAAAAACAACTCAAATTACTTTTGAATATCCTCTTCCTGAATCCATTTCTGTAAAATAATACAATTCACCCTTGATGTTAAAAAATCAAGGCTAATTTTGAGAGAGAGATCCGTGATGATAATTACATACCTATAGAAGCTCTTACTTCATTATATTCCCTGTACAAAAACACCAAATATGTAAAATTTTAATTAATATCATATGTCGATAACACACCTCAATAAATTGATCATTATGAAAAAATTAAGCGGTTTATGGAAGAGATTAATGGATTATTTCTTTTTCACCAATGTATGAATTCATTTAAATCTCAATGAATGAGGGATTGGTTGGGGATATTTCTACTCCACTTGATGAATATTTTGAGAATCATCTTCACAATGAAGGGTTTTTGAGTCAGAATTTTATTTTTATTAAGTGAATTTTTGAGAAGCTATGCATGTCTATTATCCTATAGAATTTATATTGTAACAATTTTTCCGAAAAACAGATGTGGTGTTTTATGGATGAAAAATAAACCCTCTTTGTGACTATGTTAAGTTGCAAAAAATGTCTAGATGGGTCAAATAAATCGTGAAAACCATCGGACAGAACCTATGATTCATTGATAGAATTTTCGTTTTTCATTTTTATTTATAGTAATAAAATTAATAATCATAATTGATTGTGTTGTATCAAAATTTATTAAATATCACCAAGGACAATGCTAATTTTGGTACACTCTCACAATTATCTTAGTATTAGCTTTTTTATTATCATTGAATGTGATTTTCTTGTTTGACCATTGAAGGTATATTCATATAGGAGACCAATTTTTGATTTTGATTCTTGGTGACTACAACAATTGATTCGAATTTTGAGGAAATAACATTAAAAATATTATTTGAGTTTTCTCATTCAATCTGTAGTAATTTTTACTTACTAAAATTATTGTATATTTCATATGAAAATTATATTTAATTAATCATTTTCATAGTAAATATGTGGGGTGGGGAATTTTTTTTGACTGAAATTTATTTTTCATGTTTATGTAACATTATTGGTTTTCAATTCTAATTATTTATATTATGTTGAAAATTATATTGAAAATAAATATTAACCATTATTTTAAATCTTTGAATATATCTCGACTCATCACATTAACTAAATTCAAATAATTGTCTTGCATGCTTCATGTTTTTTTTAATTTGAAAACATTTTTTCTGTGGATATTTCAATGCCTGTACATTTTTAAATTCTATTTTTGGAAATGTTTTTAATGTATTTGATATAATTGTTTGAATTAAATGTGATCCTTTAAAACATTTCATTTTACTTCCAAAATAGTTTTTTTTTAATTGAAATATCTTATTATATTCATCCACTATTTAACACAACTCAAAGAAACAATTTTGTTTTTTGTGTCGGGATAAGGTCTTCATAAATGATATATACTTCCATTTATTGTGAATCCCATAATAATCCACTAACAAATTTATTATATGGAGTTTTTTTGTATTTTATTTTCAGTAATAGTGATTATGTAATTTTTACATGAGATTGAATATTTACAAGCCAATCTAAGAAAATTAATTTTAATTACTTGATAGAACTAACTGATCACGTCATTTAATTTCCCTATTGAAATATTTATTTTTAGTAATATTTAGAAGGAATGATTTGAAATTTTTATTTCATTTAGAATTTTCATTTTGAATTAAACACATAACATATTCAATCAAATGTTCTATGAAATGAAAATACATAACTTCATTCCACTACAAAATCCTTGTTCTTTCATTATATAATTCCCTAAAATGGAGAATTATTTGATTATTATTCTTATAATTATTAAAAAATACCATATTAGTGAAGCATATATTTATAATTCATTATATTTATGTGTTTGGTCTCACCAAGTGGAAATGAGAAGTTTGTAATTCTAATCGACTGAAATGTGATGTTTGTCTATTTTTTTTAAAAATTTCAATTTCAATCAATTTTTTAAAACTGGAACATGAATTTTCAAAGGGTTTTTTCATATTAAGGTTGAAATCCCATTTATAAATTGACAGAGTCCAAGTGGGAATTATATTTTAAGACTAATATATTTTATTATTTTAGTTCATCAATATTAATAATTATTTTACTCCACTAGAATATACTATGTAATTACATGATGAATATAAATGGTTAATTAAGGTGTAATTTGATGTAGCTCTTATTTCATGCATTCCCCATATCTTTTTGGTCATTGTTAATGAATATTTAATGATTTAATGGGTATGAAATTTGTTAATCCATGTATGAGGGATTATTTGTTCTTAATATATAAATTATCATTTGTAATGTTTAAAATGTTTATATTAATTCATAAATAATTAGTCTATATATCCTTATATATTTTATTTTATTATATCATATTAAAAATTGAGGTATATATTTGTTTTAGGTTTTTAATTTAATTTCTATGATTATTTTATTTTATTATTTCATTATTTGTTTATGTTAAAATTTTAATTTTTAATGTTCCATGTATTATTTTAGATTTTTTAATTTAACTTCATTTGTACTATTTATCATTATTATTATCAAAAAAAATTATATTTTCATTATTATTTAAAATACATCGTTTAATTTAGGTTTATGTGAAAAAAAGAATTCATCAAACATTAAATATTTTACAAAATTTTAAATTTTTAGTATCAATTTATAATGTTTTTATTCATTCAATTGAAAATTAATTTCAATTACATAATATTTTTGAATATTATAACATTCATTCAATAGTTATAATTTAATAATATTTTTTTGTTTCAATTTCAAAATCATTAACTCCTATTTTAATTTATATGGAATTGTATAATTTTTGTTCTTTCATTATTGAACTATGGTGTGCAAGATAATTTTGTTTAAATGAATTTCTTCTATTTAGGAAAATTATTGCATCCTTATTCTTAAGATAAAATAATTTAGTTTATTATAAATGTTAATATTTCGTAAGACACTATTCACATATGATAAATTATCATATTTGATATGGCTTGGTATGGAATCACCAATCCTGAAACGAATAAGGTTTATTTAGGCTATTATGCCATGATTTTCCAGAATAAAAAAATTTGAATTCAAATTTGATTTCCATATATGAATGAGGGATAAGCCAACCAAATACAATCCATGACAACTGAGGAAGATATTATAGTTATGATACCTAATGAATAGGACCTAACATGTTTTATCACCAAAATAGTCTATAAATCTCTATTTTTGATGAACATAGAAACATGATGTCTCCATTTGATGTGTGGATAAATGAAGAAAAGCCATAATATATGGTCAATGAGTTAACACATGTATTTTTTATTAAATTTTTATTTCAATCACAATAAATTCCACCTGATTTTGAAGAGGGAAATGATGATGAGGCCAAGGAATCTGTATTAGCGATGAACAGAGTTTAATTTGAGGTAGAATATAACTGATTGTCCCTGAGCATAATGAATATCACTAAACCACTACAACTAATCCCATAAAAGTGGATCATTTATGGATGTTTATCCTCTTCATAGATTAATCTATATTCAAGATTGAGGGTTTTGTAGTCACAACCATTTCTTACTTGTAAAAGATGATTCATATCTCGTGGATTGGATAATAACATTCATATGGGAGTGTTCAAAATCTAGGTTACCTTATTTTATTATTAAATTAAGGGGAATCTATATTAATTGTGGTCAAAGGTGTTCATAGGATGACGGTGATTAAGATATTTACACGATGAAGTTATATTGAATTATTGAATATATCTTATAGATTTATAAGGCTTAAAAATATAGGATCAATATGACATTTTTTTATCCTTAACGCATGTTTTAGGTGGTCATGAATTTCCCATGTGTTGTGGAATAAAATAAACATTGAGTTACACTTTATAATCATATATGAATTCCAATTGGATTTTGTTTTACTATTATCTAAATGCTCATATCCAGGCTATATCACCTTTTGGGGGCTCGTGTGGGAATGTTTTTTGAATCCCGAAACAAATACAATCAATGAGTTTTTTTTCGAACAAACGAATTAAAAATATTGAAAAACTATAGTACTTTCATCAGGAATTAATTGAATTATAATAGGATTTACTGGTGTTTACATATTATGGATATTCATATTCATGGATTGGTTATAGCCCATTTGAAGATATAGTTGTCACTTGGGTGGCATGTCTGCCTCTTTTGGATGGGTTTTTACAATGTCACATGTAGGTTGAGTTCCACATTAAAAATTCCAAGTGGATTCTACTAATATGAATATTTGGACTAAGTCAGTGGAAGAAATAGTTATCATAAAGGTCTGAAAGAAAATAATTATTATAAAATATTATAAAAATTTAGACTACATGATATTTTAATGGTTCTCTAAAATTTTATTATGGACAATTCTATAATTGAGAGACTAGAAATATATAGGTGAGTGATTAAGGAATTTAATCAGAAGCATGATAATGAGCATCCTCATATGGGAGATACATAGTTGATATTAAGATAGATTGAATTCAAAATGACTGTTGAGTTTTCTCCTATTCATCACATTTTCTTTAGTTTTATCTAATCACTTATCTTTATATTTAATTTTGATAAAAAGTGTACTTAAATTATTTTAGAATGCGTAATATATTATTCTGGTTCATTTTCTATTCATCAAATTTGGTATAATTTCCAATTAAATCTAACTTCTTGATTTTCACAATTGAATAAATTTTGGATGTGATGAACTACAAATCACCATTTTATGGTCAAACTACTCAAAATTGTGTTTGACTATGTGATTTAATTTTTTATTTCAATAATCACTTAAAAAATGAAGAAATACTTTAATGGGACATTCAATTGTTTTATCTAATAATATTTTTCATATGTCCACTGATTTTCATAGATTAATTCATAAAAAAATTTAACATTTTTCCTCATCTTCATTTTCACACAAATACACTCTTTCAATCATCAATTTCACTTTATGTTTTTAGTTCATTTGGTTAAGAATTAAATCGCATAGTATACTCCGTAGCCTTTCCAATCAATCAATCCATCATTCTTTGGTCTATGTCGTGAGTATGAGTATGAATTTCTATTTTATCATTCACATAAAGGACCGTGTCATGATCAACTACATAAATATATATATTTAACCTAAATTCATATAAAAATGTATTTATTAATTGAAATTATTTATTTTATAATACAATATTAAATTTTGAAACCCATGTTTATAATTTTAAAATTAAATTATTATTTTTCTAATTGAATCTAAATTTATTCATACACTTATGATCATGTTCTTCAAGGTGAAATTAGGTAAAATATTCTATTTAATTTGGATAAATATCCTTTTGGTGATTTTAAACCAATAAATTTTATTAAAATGAAATAATTTAATAATACTTACTAAACAGAACACTTATTTTAAAATATATAATTTTTCTAAATTTTTTTTAAATGAAACATTTTGAAATTATGATATTATTTTTCTAAAGTATATGATATATAAAAAAACTCACAATTTTCTTACAAGTATAAATTATTTAAAAAGGAATTTTATTTTTATGAATGTAAAGTAAATAACTGAGTTCAAATTTAATTTCCATGATCAAAGATCAAAAAAGTTTAAATCGAAAAATCATAGAGTAAAATAAGAAAAAACATGTTTCAAACATGAATTAAAATGTATGTTTGAGGGATTGAATATCTTTCCTCACTTCAAATTCAGTTATTGTCCCATTTTACCCCCCACATTTCATGTTAAATATGTTCCCTCTTTATATAAAAGTTTTATATAAACAAAAATTTCATTTATATCACCTGTAAAAGGATATCACATACAACCTTATTATCAAATCATTACAAATAATTTACTTCACTAATACAATGACATAGTTTCATCCAAATAATCTCCCCATTTCCTAGAATCATTTTACTTTCCAACAACTAAGCTAAGGGTCCTTATTTTTTTAACTAAGAGATAAATTCTAAAGGGACATGTAATGTTCTCAATGAAACACCACTAATTTTTTTTAAATCCCATAAAATTTAATAATTCTAAATATTCATGATAACATCATTATGAATATGATTATAATTTTTTACCACAAAAATCAAATATCAATTTTATACCTTCCTCTGAAACAATTTAACAATATGATGACACCATCAAGCGTACTTGTGAACTACATCTCTATGAAAAACATGCATTTTTTACATCACCAACTTTTATTCATTTTTTAAAAATAATATTTAATGGATAAATATTATAATTTTAAAAGTATTATGATTCTTAAAGTCCAATATTTTCTTTATCATTCACTCAGTCTAAAGAAAATGAATGTGTCTCTCATTTATTCATATAGACTACCACCTTCACTATGGTGGGATATTTATTTTAAAATTAAAATAAATACATATTTTTATGAATCAATAAAATCCAAAAATATAATTATTAATTTGTGATAATTATAACATTCCAAAATAAGAGATTTAATAACCATACTCACCAATAAATTATATCGTGTTATTGTTTTAGCTTTCCTAAACACATTCCTGAACAATTTTATTTATTTATATCATGGATAAAAATGGAAAAAGTAATTTCTATTGAAATTTTAAAATTTTAAGTTAATAATTAGATATTACATTTGTTAATAGTAATATTAATATCTATCATGTTACTACAATAATGATCATGGTTCATTAAAATTACCAAAATGAGCACATCATCACCTTTGTAAACGTAAATAATAACGAAAATACTTATGTAAATAAATTATAACATTAAAATAATAATACAACATATATTAAAATATATTTAATTATTTATCTCTGATTTCCATTAAATAAATTCAAAACAATCGATTAAACCATTACCAAAATAGAACAAAATAAAAAATAAATGCTAATGACATCTGATTGGGGGAAAAATTTCATCATATTAATTTATAATAAATGAATCAAAATTATTCATATAAAATAATACAATTACAATTTATTTTTTAAAATATGATATTATGGTGTTTATATGTTTATTTTATATGTTATATAATGGTTTATGAATAAATAGTTTAGAAATGAGGTTGTTTTTTACACAACTAATTTTTTGATACATAAGTATTCATAACGTCTAAATTCATTACAATATTTTTTATATTCTATCAAATAATTTTATTGTAATTATTTTCTTATTTATTAATTTTAATTTACCAAAATGAAATTATTTATTCATAAATTATGATGATGTTAAGAATAATTCCAAATGTTTCCTATGAAGATAATTTTCATCAACATCCATATTCAATCCTCATTTTATTTTTTTCAAAAAAAAATAGAATCCAAATATTTTTTTTAATGTTAACATTTATCATTACAAAAATTTAAATGAAAATTTATTCACTAACTTTGGGATGATGGTTTCAATAATGGGGTTTTCTATATTAAAAAGATTAATATTTACATTTAATTTATTTATATTAATCCCTATTTTATTCTAAAAATAAAATTTATATTTATCAAACAAATATTCTTTTCTTTCAATTTAAAGTGTTTTATAAAAAGAATTATGTTATTAAATAACCCATTCCCTAGCAGTACAATGATGGTGGTTACCTTGTTACATTGTCACCATATAATAGAGATGAAACCCTAAAGTAATGAATAGTTTAATAGTCATGGTAAATGTGATACATAATTAAAATTCCCATTAAATTTTAAAAAATAAAAAATAAAATATATTTTCCTTAGGAATTCTATTATTTCCCTTCATGAATCCGTACATATCAATCACAAAATATATCCCAGTATCCTAGCGAAATAAAACATATCAATGGTGTGAGAAAAGATTCACAGTAAGGATATATGTACACATTAATATATATTTAATAAATATTAATAATCAAAATTGAATGGTAGATCAATGAAAAACATTCCATTTTATCAATGCACGGGGCAATATAGGGATGATGTAAGCGATGATCTAATAAATATGTATAAATTTTTTTATATTATTGAATCTTATTCATAGATATTCTAAATAATTGAATAATCAAATTGAAATAACTAATCTCTTAATGAGTATATTCTTAATACCATAAATCTATATCTTTCATGACCTTTCACATTATATTTTATATTTGTTGGTAGAAACCTATCTAATTTAGAGAACTGATTTTTCTCCTGTGACATTTTTTAAAATTGATGGGAAATGTATAATAATATCCTACCATCACATAATATCTCTATTGGATTCCACATATGAAAGGGGTGAAACATAATCAACATAAAAAATTATATTGAAAATGTATTTTATGATTTCCCCTATTGGCCACACACCATAATCTCCACCATGAAAATACATAGGTGGGGATGCCTAACATGGACGCCCCTCCCTATTCGAAGGGAAGAGACTTCAACATATTCTTATAGATCTCATAATCTTCCATTTATTACCTTATTCAACCATGAGTCTAACCCTCCCACCCCCTTCATTAACCATTTCCCAAATGTGATTGATCTCTTAAATGGTTCTCTAATGGTTTTTGTTTCTACTACGGTGTTTATGAAGGGCTCAGATATACTAAATCTAACATTGGATTCTCGTATTACATGACATTGACCATCAATGTAATCTTTAGATTTATTCATGTTATGTGATATAGGTTTAAAATATTCTATAAATATTGGTCATCTTAACTAGAATCCCATCATGATATGTTTCTCATATGAGTAGGTTTTGATTTTGATCTAGTTTGTATCTCTACAATTTTGAAATGAATCCCATTTCATCCTCTTTTGATGGTCACCTAATTTTCATTTGGAAAAAGATTTTCTAATGATGATGTTTTGGGTCTTTTTTGTGAGAATAGTAAAACAAACATGTCCTGACACCATACTTCCTCGTCAATATGTGTTCATGTTGTTATTTCTAAATAACAAATTTGAATGGGTCTGGATTACTATTGTAAAAAAGATTCATTGAATGAAACATGTGTTTTATATGTCTTTAAAAAATTACAACATTTTATTCTAGAATTTGAATCATTTCTCCCCTTCTTATAGACATGGTCGCAAGGATCCTAATGGGGAGGTTTCCAGAATGAATCCATTCAAAAAAATCCCCACTGACCACCCCATTTTTCTTATCGATCACAAAAAAATAACACTCCATGGTTCCTCTTTTTCTATATATGAGAGTCTTGAATGATAATACAAGAGTTTAGGACATTTTATCTATGTTGAAACATGATTTCTATTATTTCAATAGAATATATACATTCCCATGACAGCCTATTTCACACATTATCCATTTATAATTTTATATGATTAATGATGGTGGTATGGAGAATGGAATGGAGAAAAACTAATGTTCTTTTACTAGTGTAGATAGTACTTAAAAATATTAAAGGGTTCTTGCTGAGGTTCATTATTTTACTTATCTTAATACAATATTTCCTCTGATTTAGGGGTTTCTTAACCAATGCGAAAAATAAAATATAACTATGATTAAATTTATTTTATCTACATTGGATGGAAATGGGAAGGATAATTATAACTCTAATGGTTGGAAAAATTATATTTTAAGATTGAAGTGGAGGCATATCGTCTCAAGGTCATCGTAAGAGAATCATTTTAGTGATAAAGGAGTTTCCTCCCAACCAATGATGTTCTATGTGAATGAATAATAAATGGAAATAATGATAGGTTCTAAATCGGGGAAATTAAGGAATGGTAATCATAATTAATGTAATTTATTGGTCCACAAGGGGGGAAGTAGGTTCCCAAAAATGTTCTAGGAATATTTCTATAACCATCATAATTAGATCACTTGGTATCTTAAATAATTGGATAGGATAAATATTTTTGGAAAAAAATATTATGGTGTGAAGAATATATCTGGTAAGTTGAGTGATCATACGTTATGTTAGAAAAGAAAATTACTTGAAAGTGAAGTCAGCATACAAGGCCATGATATATTTCCTACTAATGTCTTGAGTCAGATGGGAGAAAATGTTGGAGTGGAGAATAAGAAATACATGGCACATGTTCACTAATAAATGGAATAAATGTTATAAGATTCCTTCAATATCTATTCATCAAACTAATATGTCAATAAAATCTTTGATAAAATAATTTGATTAGAAAATAATGATGAAAAAAATACAACAATCAACAAAAAATCCCATTTGAACATAGAGCATCATAAAATGAAATATATCATAAGTGGAATATATCAAGACTTATGGAAATACTGCCAATCATTGTGAAGATATTATAGAGTATGATCTGGATACATATGTAATCATACTACATTGGGAATTATATATGGTTGTAAACACCAATACACTTACTCATGGATTTAATTATTTTGTGAGTTTCTCTTATACCGGTATCTTTCTTGGGTTTTTTTGGTCTGATACAATTTTCTCAAAATATAATTTAAAAAGGAAATTACTATTTAGTTAGTAAAAAACAATCATATGAAATGATAATACATACCCCTAATAAAATAAACATTATTAGAAACCATATATAGTGATATTATAAATAGAATTAAAATTTAATATCCTTTTTTAAAACTGATCTTTAATCATCTATAGAATTATAAAACATGTAATCAATTCAAAATAACCCTAGTTGATCCTATGTAAAATAAATGGGTTATGTCATTGACCAATATAAATACCATAACAATTCAATTAAAAAAATTTAGGAAAAGAAACTTTTCATTTTGAAACTATTTTTTTAAAATGTTTTAAAACAATTTTAAATATAAATTTCATTTGAATAATCCTATTATAACTTGTAAAATAAGAATTTAAAAATTTATTGGTCTTTCTATTAATAAAATTTGTTATGATATTCACATAGAATAGTGATTCATTTCATATGTTATAGAAAATAAAAAATGGCCACATTTTGAATATTACATGAAGATTCCTTTAAAAAAATTTAAGAAGTAAAAATTGGAAAAATTCACTTTTTTAATCAATTATAACATAATAAAAAAAATTGTTTTCAAACATTTTTAGTAACCATGGATTTTGATGAAAAATGATTTTTAATCAAAGAGTGAAATAAGGTCCCATTTCCATAAACATTAATATTTTCCCAATAATTTTATGCACAAAAGAGTGTAATAATTTTAATTTTACATGTAAAAAATCATAAATAAATATAGAATAATATTGATATAATTTTTTTTGTTATAAATAAAAAATAATTCCAGAAAATGTGTCTTTAGAAAAAACTATCATGAATATTGATTGGTTTATGAAATAAACCAATACCAATTTGGTATCTTCTAAATCAAAATCCCTATAAATTAAAATATATTAAATGAAAAACTGTATACCTTGATTATAAATATATTCATTGTATATCATATCAAAACTAGAATTATATTCCTCATTCTAAAGAATCAATGGTCAATATGGAATAAGTCTGAAGGATATAAATGCGAGACGAGATGCCCTACCTTAAGATTGAATTTATATAAATGTTTATGAACCTCATGAATAATAAATATAAATTCATTATAAATACATTAATATCCATAATTATTTATTTTATATGATTTAATATCTAGGTATAGTCTTTTATCAATTTCTTATTTGTAAATATTTGTTAAAATCATAATTTTGGTTGATAATTAAATCATTTTTTAAATATATTTTATTTAATTAATTTATTTTCCAATTGATTGGATCATTGTTACAAATTATCATGTATTTTAAACATAAAATAAATATCCTATATATTCATTCATTATTTATTTATATAATTTTATTAAATGTGTTGATCGAACATTGATTACAATGCTTATAGAGACAATAAGTCGTACGTACACATAAATGATATTCCCATTTCTATCTATGGATTGAAAGAAATAAAAATGAAAATTCATTAATCATTTTATAATATTTATATATCATATATATAATTTTTATTATTTAATTTCATATTTTATCCAAACAATAGAAAAATATAATTAAAACATTTCACGTCTATACGTGGAGGTGGTAGATCTTACATATGAATGAGTGACATTATTTTTTTTCAATGGATATTAGGTTGAGAATTTATATGTAATATTATATTAATATAATTACTTTTAGAAAATAAATATGAAATATATTCATTAAATTTAACCTTCATACATTTCAAGTAAAGCATATGTGGAAATTGAAGAACATCACTCTGTGAGGCGTCCGTCTACCATGCACACTAGTGACGTTATCATATCAAACATGTATTGGAATTTAAGAAGTTATATACGATATAAGAATTCTTAAAGTATAACAATATCATAAATATGATATAAATATTTTTAATGAAAATTTTTATCTACCCTTTAATAGTGATGTTGGAAAATGAATTACATTAGTTTGTGAGGAATTAGTCTGATGTACACACGATCAATTATGGAGATAGATCTAGGTTATAAATATAAAGACCCAATCTTGAAAAAAATAAATTTTAAATAATTATATAGGAATATTCATTATAAAATACATTCTTAGTGATAATAATATTTTACTACCATTGAAAACATAGAAAACATATTCTATCCTAGTGACAGATCCCCAATAACTCCAATAATGAACTATAACATTAGTACATATAACTAAAACCATTATTCATTACCTATGGAATGGAAATATAAGAATGGTATGATATCAAAATCCAAATTAGGGAAAATAAAGGAGATATGTATGAATAATTATGAATATAAGGGTATGAGTACATGATCATGAAAACATATTATCATATCATGCATATCAAATATAATATACAATAATCGTGGAATAAAGAATGGTTGTTCCTAAGATATAAATATGAAGTAAACGAATAACATAATCCATAAAAGCATAACGACGGAATAAAACAAGGAACTGTGGTATAAACATTACCATATAATATGTCTTCAATAGTGGCCAAGACATTACTGAGAATACCTGATTAGTAGTATAGGTTCACTCACCAAACCATATTGGTAGTCACGGTTCACTCTGATGACCATCTTTGTTTTGTGAGTTCACTCCTCAAACAATCTTGGTATCCATGGTTCACACCCATGGAAATATTATTAGCATGGGTTAATTCCTCATACCATCATGGTAGTTATATTTTACTTCCACAGCTATCTTAGTTGCTTGATTTCACTCCTCATATCATCATGGTAGTGATGGTTCACTCCGATGGACATCGCATTAATGAAGGGTAATTCCCAATACCATATTAGTCTATCTCATTAGATATAAATCATTACCCAATGAATTTTATGTAGGTATAGTTTCCACCTGTCGCATAATGAAATCATACATACATATGCCACTAAATCATAATAAATCATATCTTTACATACCTTATGAAATTTGTATCATAAAATGTAAACATATCAAAACAAAATAAAAATGTTACAAGTTTCATAGACTTTTCATCAAATGAATAACCTGTGAATGATAAACACATTTTATAACCATATAACCAGTGAAAGAGAAATGTATTTCATTAATATATATCCATGAATGAGCAACATGTTTCATAAAGAAAATTAAATTAAGTGTCACCCATTTATAGGATGAACATTAATAAAAACATTAGATTAATTCCTAAAAGGCAATGAGTAACATCAATAGATGTCATCTTAGATAGAAAATAATTTTGATATATATTTCAAAGCCATTACTTGAGGAAAATAAAATTTCTCCCATGGAAAATTATTTTTAATAAATAAACACAATTTAAATTAATTTTCATATGAAATAAATTTATATCTTCTAAAAAGGACATTAAATCAATTCAAATCATTTTTCCAAAAAAAATCATTGCAAAATATTAAAAAAATTCCTTGAGAATAATTTGAAAAAATATAAATATTTCAAGAAAATGAATTTAAAGACAATTCCTTGAAAACATATAAAATATGCCTCAAAACATTTTGAAAACAATTTTTCATGAATTCTTATAATATAATATTGAAAGCATTTATAATTCATTTTAGAACATAATTATATTTTAAAAACCAATTTCATTTTAACACACTAAAAAAATTATGAATTTTTATTGTGTTAGAAAAACATTTTTATTTAAAAAGGATAAATTTTTTATCCTGTTTTGGGAGTTTAATGGAAATAACGACAAGTAAATCATTAAATGATGTACCAGGTGAATTGAAAATCTACTTTTTGTTGTAAAAGTTTAGAAAATATTAATCATTCAGAATGAGTCAAGAAAATTAAATTTTAATCATCTGTAAGTCGAAAAAGCGGTAGAAATATATTTTAATCAGTATAATAGATTAGTTTATCATAATTTGACAAATTATTTATAGAACATGCTTTTCAGACCGAAGAGAGTGTAAAGTGGGGCATTCATTAAAACAATTTCATAACAATATTATTTAACAATGTTTATAAATATTATAAAATTACATGATTATAGAATGAATAAATTTATGGGAAAATAATTATTGAAAATATTGAGAGATGGGTTTCATGATTTCATCAGAGTAAGTATAAATGTGAACAATATTGAAAAAACTATAAGATTGTATTATTTAATTCTTATAACATTATTACATGGGATCACACACTCTATGTAATGAAAGTAAATTACAGGAAACATAAAATACCATGATAGAAATTTAATTCATCACAAAACATGTAAAATTTAATTATATCCTCTTAAAAAGAGAATTTACATGCATAATAAAACATAGGTCTCTATGAAGGTAAACTGAGACAATACTATTTAACTGATTTAGTATGTTTTTAAAATGATATACCATTAAAATAAAGATCATAGAATGGATATTAGAAAACCTATAAATTTAAAAATAGAATACATATAATAAAATCATGGTTAGTATATACACCACATAGATGGAAAGAGTGTATAACATAGCATTTATCTCATGAAAATAAAAAGAGAGTTGAAATCCCATTACCTTGTATCTGGAATCTCATCATACTCATTCAAACCACCACTATAATAAATATACATTTATTATACATATATTAAAGAACCATATTATTATATATAACAACATATATGGATTTATTATATCATTATATTACCTTCCAATTATCAATTTCATTTTATGGTTATGCTTCAGATAATATTTTCTTTGTTTTTTCTCGTGTGTCATAATTTGTAATATCTTTGGTCCATACACATTTATCATGATTTAATGAATGTAAATAGTGATATAAATATAATTAATATTAATTATAATTTTATTACAATAATCTATATAATATATATTTATATGTGTTTGAAATGCAATATGTCGTTCATGGAGACGGTAAGTCTTGCGTAGGCATGAACATTGTTTCAGTTTTTATTGTTTAACAAAAAGAAATAATGAAAATGACATATATGGGTATATGTATATAATTTCATTAAATTATTATTAAAAGTTATATATTTCATATAATTTCACAAAACCCATCCTTAATATGATCCATGTAGTGTGTGATCAAATCACATCACTTTGAGGTCGCAGAAGTCCACACTTCCTCAAACCTGATTATCGTATTAACACCAAATGAAAATTAAAAAGGTATCTGTATTAAAAATAATAAAAGTTATTTAGGGAAAAAATAATATATATATATATATATAAACATATTTTCCATCATAATTTCCAACTTCATAGTAGGTAAATTAAATAATGAACAATCATCGTTTCCGGAGGTAGTAGTTCACCGTACTCAGAAACAATTTGTTCGTTACCCATTAGATGAAGGTGTGTTTAATTGTAGGTAAAACCCATACTATAAAAATATCATAGTAAACATATAATATTAATTTTTTTTATAAAATCATGGGAAAATGAATGTGGAGGTGTGTATAAATCCAACCAAATAGTGGACCTGAGAGAATAATTTACCTCGAAATAGGGTAAATCCTTTTTGTATGTACCAACTTGCTTCAATTGATTTAATTCGTCAAAAGGCTTCCATGGATTTACAAATAAATATGGTTTTAATCTATGAATAATATATTATTTTTAGGAAATGTATTGGGTAGGTATTTTATAAACATATGATGTGTGAGAGGTGCGAGAATGTGGGAGAGGTGGTGGCTTTTATAGGAAAGAAAAGGACTCAATCAATTGTTTTTTAAAAATATTAGGATTTACCATTTTCATACCAATAGAAATCATAAAAACCCATAATATTTCATTATTTTATGGTTTATAGATGAATAATGTCCATAAAATGCTTTTCAGACAATTTGATAGGTCGTTTGGGACCTTATGATTAATGTTTTGTCCCTAATAAATCTTAACTTGACCTTAATCGCGTTGATGAAATTTAATCACTATTAATAATCCTTTTGCGTAATAAATAAAATGATATTATCAGATTTTAAATATTATATTTATTATAATGGTGTATTTATGTTTTTATAAATTCAATTCATGTAAGGGGAAAATTAATATCAATGCTATTCCCATAGACGGGACAAAATTTTAGGATTTTGTAGTTTAAAAACGATCAAAAGATTATTATGTTTTTATATCAAATTGAATATTGAAATTCATTATAATGACCTAATTTTTATTAATATATGTCTTATTTATATAATTTAGCCTTTATGAAAATTTCTTGTATAATTTCACATTTTTAATTATTTAATCAAAATAGTAGTTTTTAACTCAAACAAAGTGCATTTCACTATTTAATAAAAAATTAAGTTTCTCAGTAAAATCCAAAAAAATTTCCATAGAATAATTTTGATTCTCTAAATTGTAAAAAAATTATTCATTTATAAAATTAAATTTAAAAAATTGTATAAAATTATTATTATTATTTTCTAATAAGCTCATTAAAAGATGTTCATTCTAGAAAACAATATTTTATAACATAAAAGGCCATTACCAAGAAAGCTTATCATTTATTATCAATATGATTTATTTATATAAAAAATTATAAAAATTATTTTAAAATTAGTTATTAATATTTATATAAATAAGTTAAATGTCTATTTTTTAATTCTATCTTTTAAATAATTATAAATAAAAAATATTCCATGTAGAAACTCAGTGTTTCTTGAATTGTACAACAAATTAAGTTGTGTTCAATATACAACATGATGGGGATTCATGTAACATATTCCAGTTATATGTTATGTGTAATGCATGAAATGTCAGTTCCATATAAAATTATTTTTTTTAGTGAATTGAAATACATAAATGAAAATTACATTTATTAGGGTTAGTTATATTTATGACCATAAAACAATATCTTTATATATTTAAACAGTTTTCATATGCATTTATAATTAACTAGTAATATAATAATTTATATTATATGTTTTAAACCAGATTTTTTCATTAATAATCCATTAATATTCATAAAATCTAATTTATTGTCAATGTTTTATCTTATTATATTAAATAATCATATTTTAATAATATATTATTATTCAGTAAACTATAGTCTTCTTGTGTTCTACAAGACCTCGAAGAAAATTCATTATTTCATTTAATATATGAAAAAATAGTTCTTTCTTATAAAAAAATCAATCATCCATGTTACATGAAATGGAAAAAAAAGATATATTCATTCGGGGAAAAATCACAAAATCTTGAGGTGTCATATTCTACAATTCTTAAAAATGCATTTCTGTCTCGAAATTCATATGGTTTATCAGAGGATTAATAAATTAAAGTTGAATTCATAGAAACCCATATTATAAAAAATGAATACAAACTATTCTTTTAAAATTGTAAAAATGGAACCATAATGGTTACCCAATGTAAAATATAACCAGGTTTCCACAGAGGAGAAAATTTGTGGGGAGTGATGATTGGACATGGAGGAAAAACATAGAACATTATACGATGTGATTGAGGACATAAATCAAACATAAGTTAATGTCCAAAGGAATTTTTAGTGCCACAAATTTATATATCTATGATGAATTAAAAGGCAACCATCTCCATGATAATCGTGGTATTAGGAAAAGACATTTTTTACCATTATCCATTTATTGAGTAATTATTTTTATTGACCAAGGTCATATAGAAATATACTAAAATGATGTTATTACCATTATTATGCACAATACCAACCTATTTTTATGCCATTATTGATTCCCATATAATATCTTACCGTAAGAAATGAGTGAGAATTCATTTTTTCTAACGTACTAACAGATCAAGTGATCCATAATATATAAACCCATATATCTTCAATTACAATCATCACAAATATGTTATCAAATATTCTTAAGTTCTTATTTTTCTAAGAAATAAATTAATATAAATAATTAATTAAATTTTGAAATAAACAATCCATAAATGGGTAGCCCTATAACCCATTTGAATGATGATAAATCAAATATTTTAAAATAATGTCATGAAATAAGCTTAAATTGATCCCACGTATATAATGATGTACTACACGTTTCTCACATTCCAAACATGTGAATAACCTCATCATATATTCCCATGAAACATGGTTACAACTATAATTTTCATAAGTCATTTTAAAATGTTATATGCTTCTTTATTCTAATGTATATTGAATCAATTATTCAAACCCAAAAATGTTGTAATATTCATCCTTGATGACATAAAACTCTTTTTCAATAATCAGTTACTAGGAAATCCATGCCATCCAATTTACTTATTTAAATCCAATATATCTTTATCCAAACATCAAAAACATAACATAATAGACATATTAAGGCTTACCTTCTATAACAAAAATATCACCTTATCATTAAATCACATCCCTAGTCCATCTATAACATTCAATTAAAACAAATAAATAATGTGTGAAAAACCTAATTATAACAATAATTATATATTTCATCATTCATAAATTTTTTGAACAAAATAAAAAAAACATTTATTACTTCATCCTTAATTAATTAACAATTCAAACTCATCTTATTACATAATACCACCTTCCTTACAGATTTCATTTTTAGTTTCTTCATTATTGGTAATGTGACCATTATTCGCACAACCATGCTGGTTTTATTCTATATAATTCTTATGGGGACCATAATATTCATAATTACCATTTATTACACACTTAAAACACATATCCTTCATTGATGACTTAGGGAGGCTAATAATCTCATCCATTTCATTAATTGAACTCATCATTTTTCCTTGTAGTCACCTGATTCATGTCATTCATTTCCATATTACAAATAGCTTCTTGTTCCTATAAGACTAACTATTTGATGATTAATTCCAAAATCCTGTTTGAAATGGAAAAAAATATGTATTCAATGGTCTCTATTACCCAAACTCTCATTGATCTCATTCTTATTCTTCATTATTGATTCTAAGAGTTTGTTAAAGTTGAAGTTGATAATCATGTTCCTTGAAAAAAGATTAGGATTGATCAAAACTTCATTCATCCAGTGATCATATCACTTTACAAGTCATAAATAAATCATCCATGACATTCCACATTAATCTAGTTCTTTTTTATTCCCAATATAAAATGATCTACAAGTATAACGTTAGCATTAGTTGTGACATTAGAAAACCATATAGTCAATAAAAGATTTACATATGTTATTTAGAACTAAAGAAAAATTCCTTAA
This sequence comes from Viscum album, assembly GCA_963277665.1. Lineage (NCBI taxonomy): Eukaryota > Viridiplantae > Streptophyta > Magnoliopsida > Santalales > Viscaceae > Viscum > Viscum album. The sequence goes on from OY728150.1 coordinate 767,807,667, forward strand.
TTTAAAACACCCTGCGTTAATCCTTATTTATTCATATCCAACAAATTTCTGAATCCATCATGCATGTTTTTGAAGAGTTTGTGAATTTCGAAAACATACACCCAGAGAGTGTCAATCCAAAGGGTGGAAGAATGCCCTTTTTCGTGTACCTTATTACCCAAAATCAGTCTTATGTCATATTGTTGAAGGTATTACTCCAGGGTACATATGGGATAGATCCAAAGAAACTTTTAGTATACATAAAATAATGTATTTCTAGGAAACCACTCACTATAGCCTTTACCAAAATTACATGAGATTTTCACAAACATTTAATCATCCTTACACATATCCTCAAATTCATCTATAGAAATGTAATTATATATATACCTTGACATATCAATAAAATTTTACCATTCCAATAACCAAATGTTGACTAAACCATTTCATTGATGCAAATTATAATGACCCAGGATTAGAATATAATGATATTACATAAATTTAGAAGAATATTAATTACATTTAAAAAATGCATTCCAAAGGCCCATAATAGTTTAGTGTTTTTGAAATAATGGAAAAATTATTCAATCATGTTGAATGATCTTCAACATCACCCATAATGACCTCCACCTTTAGTACATCTACCTAAACCATTTTTTTCAATACATGGGGCAAGGAGACATAACAAAGGGGTGATCCCAAATGAATGATAAGGTTAATTAAGGGGGATATGTATATAGAATTATGGGAATTTGTCCATGAGAACATGATCATGAAAATTTATGATAGTACCCTATATAACAAAGATTATATACATGAAAATTGGAATAAATCATGGTATTTTATTTGTCATGAATAATAGAGAAATGAGAAATATAATCTAATAAAGCATAACATGGGAATAAAATATGGAACTATTGGAGGAAAATAAGAATATAGTATGATTTACATGGTAGCTAATGAATCACATCCAAGACCATCATGGTAGTATGGGTTCACTCCCTATACTATCTTGGAAGTCATGTTTCACTTCCATAGTAATTGTAGTAGCATGTGTTCATTTCTCATTACTACTTAGTAGTCTTGGTTCACTCCCATGGCCATCTAAGTAGCATCAGTTCACCGCTCATACTTTATTGGTATTAATGGTACACTCCCATGGATATATTAGTAGCATGATTTCAGTCTCCATTCCATCTTGGTAGTCATGGTTCACTCCGAGGTCCATCGTAGTTGTTAAGGTGATTACCCAAGAATATATAAGTCTATATCATGAGATATATATCGTTACAAAATTCTTTAGAATGAGATGTAGGTTCCACCAGTCTCATAATTAAATTATACTAATATTTGTTCCAGAAAATCATTAATAATCATATCATAACCCATCAAGTTATAGGGCTCTCATAAACATGTTAACATGTCAAACCTGTGAAAAAAGATATATGTTTTTTAAAAATTTCATCCAAATCAATGCCTCTAAAAGAGAAATGGATTTCATTAACATATAACATGTGAAAGAGAAATGTATTTAAAAAAATAAAACCCATGAAAGGGAAAAATATTTCATAATTACCATGAAAATAAAAAAACATTTATAGGATGTATATCAAATGATTAATTAGATAATTTCAAAATAGGGAAAGATTAACATCAATAGATGTCATTTTAGATGGAAAATAATTTTGAAACATATATATTAAACATTTCATGGGGAATATATTATTTCTTCATTGAGAAGGGATATTTAATACATAAAACCATATGAAAATAATTTTCATCAAATATATCATTCAAACTTATAAATAAGACATTAAATAATTTGAAAACCATTTTCATGGAAACCATTAAATAAGCATTAAAATTTTTTAAAAACATTATTAAATGAAAATAGATTCAAAACATATAAATAAATCTTACAAACTTAATGAAAAAAAATTTCTTAAGAACATATAATAAAATATAGAAAATATCTTCAAACCCATTTATCATGATAAAATATAAAATTTGATTGGTATATTTTTAAAAAATATTTTTCTTCAAAATACAATAAAATCATTTAAATAAATCTTTAAAATTTGTCAAATATTTTAAAAACATAAAATAATTGGATAAAATTTCATTGAAACCCAATTTAAAAACAATGAATATCAAGAATAAATGGATTTTTTTAAAAAGGATAAATTTTTAGTCTTGTTAATGAATATTTAAATGAATATTGGAATATAGTTTTTTACATGTAATTTGTGGTGAAAATAACATTAATTTTCCATGGTAATAAGGATAAAAAATACTTCATTCTAAAATATTAAATATGATTAATTTTTTAACATTGTTAATATAAAAAAGGGTTAAAATGTCTTTTATTAATCACAAAATATTAGTATAACATACTAGGATACCCTTTTTTGAGATCATGGTTTTCCAACATTATAGAGTCTAAAGTCAGGCTTTTGTAGGAACACATTCATACCTATCATATGAACCATGAAATATATATATGGTTTGAATACATTATTATTGACTGAATAAATAAAGGGAAAACAATGCTTGAAATTCTTGAGATATGGGTTGTATAATTCCATAAAATGGAAACAAAAACATAAAAAATCGAGAAAAAGTGATGGGATTATCTTAATAAACTCTTATAATGTTGTAACAATGGATCATACACACCATGTAAGGAAATGAAAATTCATGAAACAATAGATATGATTAAAAAAATGTAAATTCATTGTATAATATAAATAAGGGATGTATATCCACTTATAAAGGGAATTTAGGTGTAATACAAAACACGAGTCTTAAATAAGTTATACTGAGAAAAAACTATTTTACCAATATGGAATAATTTGAAACATAAACCCCATGATATAAGGATCATAGAATGGATATGTTAATAAAAATAAATTTAATTATAATATATTTATAATATAATATTGGGATGTGTATACACCACAAAAAAATTAAAGAGTGTCAAACATATCATGTATCTCACCGAAATAAAAAGTGTGATGAAATCCTCTTACTTTGTGTCTTAACTCTCAGCGTAATTGTAAAACCCACATATTTAATAACTATTAATTTATTATAAATCTTTTACGTAGCATATTTATAAGGCCCCGACATTAAAACTTAATTAATATTAAATTAAATGAATAATTAACATTGAGGATCTATTCATGTTTAGAGTTTTAGAGTATTAGGACATAACTATTACATCTCAAAACATTAAAAAGTAGACACTTCTACTATGTTCGCATAATAATAACAACTCTTAAACAGAAACATGTCTAGTTCCATGTTTTATATAGCATGACATTCCCTTGATCCCATTCTTGACCCTAATCCACATTATGTCCTATGAAAAACATTTCCAAAAAACATGGGGTGAGCATAAAAATCTCAGTAAGGGATACACAAGGAATGAAAACTGTTAGTTTTTTTTCAAAACCACATGTAAACCATGTATACTTTATCAATGTAATAATTTTCACCTTTATGAAGTAGTAAAAAGTCTTTACTGATTAAAAGATCATTACATAACCTTTTTAACCAAAAGATTACCATAAAACCCATATAAAGAACACATAACATATAAAGGTAACATGGGACATAAACATATTTAAATGGAAATACCATATGGTCAACCTCCACACATATCAGTTAACGGAATAGCCATACGGCCGACTTCCATACCTGATACATTGGAGGTTATAACGTAACCACCCGTCCTGGTATTTACAACACCAGCCGCAATATGGTTTATCACATAACCACCAGTCAAACGTCCAAGTTCCATTATAAAATCATAAGTCATAAGACACATATAATGGAAAGAAAACATTTCCACACTTTGATCAAAATATATAACTTAAATATATTGACTTAAAAAATCCATTATAAAAACCATTTTAAATTCCAAAATACATAAAAGATTATATGGTATTTATTTCATTTTAAAAGCATTACGACTTATTGAGGAAGCCAAAGACTAAATAATACCCGCGGCGGCAGAGAAGGGTCGTTGTCACCGTGTACGTTTAAAGAAACATTCCATTTTGTCGTTTAGTAAAACACGTCATAGAAAAAGACTTATTTTGTATAAAAGTAAAAGTCAAAGGGGTTTATTCACCATATAAAAGAACGTTGTGTATAAAATGAAATTTTCCTCAATGAAAGGAGATTGAGACGAAGTCCCTTACCTTGGTTCTGACTTGACTCGATCGTTCTTTAATGTCCTGATTAATAAAATTTTGTTAATTTATACTTGCATAAGAAAATTTTTTAAGTTCATTATTCATTTTATATCACTTATTACCATGTTATGAACATTATGTAATCATTTAAGTTAATAACGGTCGTTTTGTCGAAATTTTAGTACTTTAGTCAAAAGTGAACTTCTTATATTTACGAGTTGTTCATGTAGTAAAATATTCATAATCTCAAAAAGGATATTCATTTTATAGATGCAATATATATCATATATATCCATTATATACATTAATTTATAATATTACATAATCATTTAGAGGTAAGGAATGAAATGCACCATTCATGGAGACGGTAAGCCGTACGTACAGATGAACACTACTTTCATTTCTATGTCTTATTAATGGAAATAAAACTAAATGAGAGATATGTATATTTTAATTCCAGAATTATATTCATCATTTAGATGTAACATACACCATATATATCCATTATATATATGTACTTATAATAGTACATTACATTTGGGGATAAGAAATGAAATGCACCGTTCATGGAGACGGTAAGTCGTATGTACACATGAACGCTACTTTCATTTCTATCTCATGATTTAATTAAAGGAAATAATAATTATATAAAGGTATATTATAATTATAGTATAATATTATATATAATATCGTTAAATATATCCTTTATCTGTACCACATATGGTATTAACGAATCAAATCACTTTGAGGGGGCGGTAGTCCGCACATCCTAAAATGAAGATATCGCGTTTACCCATAATGGAAACCATAAAGGTATGCCAGAAATGAAAAATAAAGAAGCATAAGGAAAACATAAACATATTATATGTCATATATAAATAGAGTGACACATTAATGTCCACCATTAAAGGTGTTAAAATAATATTGAACAATCATTGTTTTGTGAGGCAGAAATTCGCCAACCACAGAAACAGTATGTTATTTAACCATTAGATGAAGGTGTGTGTATGTGTAGCTCGAATCCTTCATATAAAAACATACTAGTATATTTATGAAACTTTTTATGTTACAAAAGAAATGAATAAAACAGTTTAGGGGGTTGGAGAAGCAAAATAAAACAAAAGAACATTAGAGAAGACTTTACCTTTAATTCGGGTAACTCCCTTTGGTTTGAGCCTAAAGGGTTTCTTGAAGAGCTTTCTGCCTAATGTAAGGCTTCTAGGATAAATAGAAGGATGTGGATATACAAAATTATCAGTGATTGGACGATCCAAAGCTTTGATAGATGTGGGTATGGAGGTATAGTTGGGGGCCTTTATAAGAGGGGAGGAGAGGCACTCTTGGAATGGTATAAAATGATACTTTATTTTCAAATGAATTTCAGATTTTAAAGGTCCCAAATTGATGTATTTCGAGTATAATGTGATTATAGATCTATATCCACCAATCCAATAGGTTTTTGAAATGTTTAGGTCTTAGATGTTACATTATCCTTTCAATTTATTTAAATCGTTAAATAATGAGGTAATCGCTGCATCATCATGATGTCATAAATAATTTAATTTATTTAATTTCTAAAAATTATAAAAAGTATACTATGATGAAGGAAAACTTTTTATCTTTACAATGAATTTTTATAGTCAAATATCTGACTTCTATATCCCCATGTAAAAATTGTTTTAGTAAAACAATACATGTTTGTGTCGTTTTTACTTTTACATAAAATAAAATGCATTAATGTCCTTATCTTACCCAAGTGGCTCCATGGGGTCCCAAAAATATACCCATGGGTTTCCTTGGTCTGCCATGACTCATCCAATAGGATTAGGTCAAGTGTCATGATATTTTCATTTTATTTTAATATCATTTTTACCTTAAATCACACTAATTACCTTTAATTGCGATTAGTAAAGCATAAAAGTTACTTTTCATCAAAAATTATTTTCATCCCATTGAACCTAATTTTACATAATAATGAAAATCAGTTATATTGGATTTTTGAAATTCAAATCAGAGAAGTTGTAATGTCCTATTTTAACAAAAAATCAGTTTTTGTAACTACCACTTTGTGGTTTCACTATTCATCAAAAATTAAGTTTTTTCTGAAAAATACCACAAATTCACCCTAAGATATATATTTGATATTAAAAATTCAAAAGTGTTTTATATTTTACCAAATTAATAACATAGAAGTTTCATTATTTAATTTTATAATTAAATCCCACTGTGAAATCAAATAGAGTGTTTTTAAGAAACAATATCTATCAAAAGATTGACACTCGTTTATGTCCAATCTCAAAGTGATATTAATTCCAATGACCACCATTGGATTAAATGGTAAAAATATATTCTAATTTCACTTTAAAAACAATTAATAATATAATATAACTATATAAATAAATTAGATTAAAATGAGGTTTTGAATTAAAAAACAAGACTTTTCACTATTCATTAAAAAATGAAAATTATCAGAAAAATACCAGAAATTTATCCAAAGTTAATTTCAATGTCCCAATGATTAAGAATACGTTTATTTTGAAAAATATAGCTTATAAGATTTTCAAAATTTAGATTTAAAAATTGTTCACCATCAAAAGGTGGTAAAACAATCTTTTAAAAGTATTAGTATATTCTATGCTTAAGATTGGATTTATTCTCATTTTAAGCCACTAAAACACTATATAAATAATAAATAGACATAGATAAGAATATCTATTATTCATTACATACTTGGGATGTTACATCCTTCCCCTCTTTTGGGAATTGTGTCCACGTAATTTTATTCACTTATCAAAATAAGTGGGGGTATTTATCCATCATAGCATTTTCGGATTCCCACATTGCATCTTCAACCATATGATTTTTCCATAAATCCTTTACCTGGTGAATTACCTTGTTCCACAACACTTTCTCTCTATGATCAGGAATCTGAACCAGTTGTTCCTCATAAGATAGATTCTCTTCCAACTGAACTACCTCTGGGCTCAAAACATGAGATGGATCTGGAATATACTTTCTTAACATCGAAACATGAAAAACATTGTTTACCTGAGATAAAATCGGAGGTATAGCCACTCGGTAAGAAACTGATCCAGCTTTCTCTAGAATTTCATATGGTCCAATGAACCATGGACTCAGATTTCCTTTCTTACCAAATCAGATCACACTTTTCCATGGTGAAACTTTGAGAAAAACATGATTACCTACCTCGAAATATAGATCCTTCCTCCGATTATCTACATAACTTTTCTGTCTTCTCTGAGCTCTTTTCATGTGTTTCTGAATCAACTGAACTTTTTTTTCCATCTCTTCTACCAATTCTGGTCCCATCAGCTTCCTTTCACCCACTTCATCACAAAAAGCTGGATTTCGAGACCGCTTCCCATATAATGCCTCAAACGGAGCCATCTGTATACTGGAATGAAAACTGTTATTAAATGAAAATTCAACCAAAGAAAGATGTTGGTCCTAACTTCCCTGATAATCCATCGAACAAGCACGTAGCATATCATCCAATGTCTGAATTGTTCGTTCTGATTTCCCATCTGATTGAGGATGAAAAGCTGTACTAAAATTTAATTCAGTACCCAACGACTTCTGAAGGCCTTTCCAAAAGTTAGAATTGAACCTGGGATCACGATCAGATACAATGGAGAGGGGAACTCCATGTAACCTGACTATCTCTTTAAGATACAACCGAGAAAGTCGATCTAGTGATAATGTATCTCGAATATGAAGGAAATGAACAGATTTATTCAAGCGATCAACAATAACTCAGATTGCATTATTACCTCGAGATGTCCTAGGTAATCCCTCAACAATGTCCATGGATATATTTTCCCATTTCCACTCTAGCACCGGTAATGTCTGATTCATCCCTTTCAGTAATTGTCGCTCTACTTTAACCCGCTGAAAGGTCAAACACAACCCAGTAAAATCATCAATATCTCTTTTCATTCCATCCCACTAGTAATACTCCTGCAGATCTCTGTACATCTTAGTACTGCCAAGATGAACTGAAAACGAGGAACTATGAGCCTCACATAACAACTGATTCTTCAACTGTGAATCACGAGGCACACATAATCTCTTCCCAAACCTCAAAACAAAATCATTATCAATGTTAATTTCATTTATCATACCCTTTTGAAACAGCTCTACCTTTTTCTGCAACCCATTGTCTTTCTTCTGCGCTTGCTTAATTCTATCTGATAGGGATGATCTCACTGATACCTAAAACAAAACAGAAAAAATTCCCACACCAACAACTTCTTTTCCAAAGTTCATCAAATTAAAAACCAAAGGATCTCGTTCTAAACGTAGCATGGTTAACAAAGAATTTCATTTTCGACTCAAAGCATCAGCCACTTTATTTGTTTTTCCCGGATGGTAATGAATAGTACAATCATAATCCTTGATTAATTATAGCCATCTCATCTGTCTCATGTTCAATTCATTCTGAGTGAATATATACATTAAAATTTTGTGATCAGTATATATTTCACATTTTACTCCATCCAAATTATGCCTCCATATTTTTATAGAAAAAACAAAAAAAATTACAAGTCATGTGTAGGGTACATTACCTCATGAGTTTTCAACTGATGTGAAGCAAAAGAAATTACATAATAATTCTACATAAGGACACAACCATGTACCTTCAACGAAGCATCAATATAGATAACAAACTCACCATTCCTAGAATGAAGTGCCAAAACTGGAGCATTCACCAATCGTTTTTTCAACTCCTGAAAACAATCATCACATTCTTCTGTCCAGATAAACTTAACACCCTTCGAGTTAGCTTAGTCATTGGACTAGATAACCTTGAAAACTTTTCAGAAAACCTTTTTTAGTAACCTGCCAAACCATGAAAACTACGGATCTCGATTACTTTTGTGGGTCTTGGCTATTCTTCAACAACTTTTGTTTTAGCAGGATCAACAGTTATTCAATCTTTTGAAACAATGTGACCAAGGAAATAAATTTGTTGTAACCAAAACTCACACTTGCTAAATTTTCCATACAGTTTCTTTTTTTAAGGTTTTTAAGAGAACCCTAAAATTACTTGCATGCTCCTCTTTCCTTTTATAAAACACCAAAATATCATCGATGAAAACAACCACAAACTTTTCCAAGAACTCATGAAAAATTCTATTGATAAGGTCCATGAATACAGCAGGTGCATTTGTTAACCCAATAGGCATAACTAAAAATTCATAATGGCCATATCTAGTATGGAACACAGTCTTTGGAGCATCATCTTCTTTTACTTTCAACTGATGGTACCCCGACCTCAAGTCATTCTTCGATAAATACTGAGCTCCATAGAGCTGATCAAACAAATCATCGATATGCGGCAAAGGATAGTTTTTCTTAACAGTGATATTATTCAAGGCTCTATAATCAATGCAAAGTCTCATTGAACCATCTTTCTTTTTAACAAAAAAGACAGGAGCACCCCATGGTCATGTGCTAGGTCGAATGAAACCTTTATCTAATAACTCCTGAAATTGTTTCTTTAAATCTAAAAGTTTAACTTGAGCCATTCGATAAGGGGGTTTTGAAATTGGCGTAGCATCATGAACAATGTCAACAATAAATTCAACTTCTCGACCATGAATAATACCAGGAAACTCATTAGAAAAAACATCAAGATACTCATTTACCACTGGCACATCATAAATCTGAACAGTTCCCTTGTTTTCAACAATATGTGCAAGACAACATTCATTTCCATCTTTTACTAGTTTCTCAACTTCCTGATATGTTATCAAAATCAAGGGTTCATTCATGTACACAAACTGAAAATATTTATGAAAAGAAATCATTTTAGCTCTGCAGTCAATCTTAGCATGATAAAAAGAAAGCCAATCCATGCCCAAAATTACATCAAACTCTACTAGAGGAAAAACAATCAGGTTTGCAGGTAGATTCTTTCCGCACACAAGGATAGAAATCTTATAATTTCTATTTGTCTCAACATTTCCTCTGGGTGTTTTTACCATAAGTTCAGGATTCATATCTTGAGAGGGAATTTATAATTTACTAGAAAATTTCTCAGAAATGAAAGAATGTGTAGACCATGAATCAAACAACACATTGGTATAATTCGAACAAACAGACAGTGTACATGATACTACTTCATTCGATGGCCCAACATCTGCTGAAGTAGTTGCAAAGGATTTCACCACCCCTTTCTGCTTGTAGTCTTGCTGCATTCCCTCAGTTGAGTTCTTCATTAGACACTCATTTTCATAATGAACCATTTCATTACACTTAAAACATATTACCACTAGCTTTTCATTGCCTACTTGATCAAATTTCTTACAGTTACGAGCAATATGACCAGACTTACCACACCGAAAGCACTTTCCAGACTTGGATAAACATTCTCCATGATGAATTTTACCACACTTCTCACAAGATGGATATTTTGTTTTCTTACCTCCTTGCTTCATTGAGGAATTCTTCCCTTCTGCCTGCCAACAGTACCTCTTATTCTGTTGTTTTTCAAAGAACACCTGATCATCGACACACTCCATTTCCACCATCTCTGCACATCGAACCAGCTTTTCATAAATTTTGAACTCACGAGTGGCTAAATCCTGTCGATACCTTGGCATTAATCCTGATTAAAAATGGATGATTTTACTATAAATATCTCGTATAAAATTTGGAGCATACCTTGCCAGACTAGTGAACTTTGCTTCATTAGAAGCCACTGAGTCATCCTCCTGCCTCAATTATAGGAATTGTTTTTCCATCCTAAGATGAACCACCTTAGGAAAATATTTCTCAAGAAACACACCTTTGAATTCATCCCAGTGAAGATCATCAATCTCATCACTATCCCCGATATTTTTCACCATCGACCACCACTGATCATCTTCACCTTCAAAACGGTAAACAACAAGACTACTTTTAATGTTATGAACACCCCATGACTTCAAAAATCTTATCCCGTTCTTTAATCCACCCTTCGGCTACCACAGGGTCAGATGATCCTCTGAATGATGGGGGATGCTGCCTCATGAAATGTTCCACCACTAACATGTTCCTCTGTGGTTGATATGGTGTATCCCATGCATGGATACCACCAGCATTTATATCCTGAGTCAATTGTTCCATCACTGCAACAAACTATTCAGATCCAATTCCGATCATCTCAGGTTGCTGATTTGGAAGGTTTTCTTCCTCCTGATGTAGTCCCAATATAGCTGCCTTGTTTCCTCTACGTAAAACCATTCTGAACACAGAAATATCTTAGGCGGAGCAACATGGTAATCTTTAAATTCTATATCATTTCAGTCATACCATAAATTAATTTATAATTTAACAATTTTCTAACTCCTAATGTTGTCTAAACTGACATTTGATTCCAACTATAAGGCCCCAGCCTTAAACCTTTCTTAATATTGAATTAAATGAATAATTCACATTGAGGATCTTTTCAGGTTTAGAGTTTTAGAGAATTAGGATATAACTATTACATCTCAAAATATTACAAAGTAGATAGTTCTACTAAGATTCCATAAAAATAAAAACTCATCAAAAGAAACATGCCTAGTTCCACGTTTTATATAGCATGACTTTACCTTGATCCCATCCTTGACCCTACTCCACATTAGGTCCTGTGAAAAACATTTCAAAAAAAACTTGGGGTGAGTGTAAAAAGATCAGTAAGGGATACACAAGGAATGAAAACTGTTAGTTTATTTCAAAACCACAAGTAACCCATGTATACTTTATCAAAGTAATACTTTTCACCTTTATGAAGTAGTAAAAACTCTTCACTGAATAAAATATCATTACCTACACTTTTGTAACCAAAAGATTACCATAAAACCCATAAAAAGAACACTAAACATATAAAGGTAACTTGGGACATAAACATACTTAAATGGAATAACTATACGGTCGACTTCCACACATATCATAAAATTATATGTCATAAAACAAAAATATTTGAAAGAAAACATTTCCACACTTTAATCACAATATATCACTTGAATATATTGACATAAAAAATCCATTATTAAAACTATTCTCATTACCAAAAGACATAAAAGAGTATATGGTATTTATTTCATTTTAAAAACATTACTGCTTATTGAGGAAGCCAACGACCAAATAATACTCGCGGCGGCGGAAAATGGTTGTTGTCACCACTTACGTTAAAAGAAACACTAATTTTTTCATTTAGTAAAACTCTTCATAGAAAAAGATTTCATTTTTATAAAAGTAAAATTCAAAGGGGTTTATACACCGTATGAAATAAAGTTGTGTATAAAACGAAATATTCCTCAATGAAAGTAGATTGAGACGAAGTCCCTTACCTTATGTCTGACGTGACTCGATCGCTCGTTAATGTCCGGAATAATAAACTTGAGTTAATTTATATTTTCTTAATAACATTTTTCAAGTTCATTATCCATTTTATATCACTTATTACCATTTTATTAACATTATGTAATCATTTAAGTTAATAACGGTCGTTTTGTCGACATTTGGTATTTGTGTCAAAAGTGAACTTTTTATATTTACAAGTTGTTCACGTAGTCCAATATCCATTATCTCAAGAATGATATTCATGATGTAGATGACAGATATATCATATATATCTAGTATATATATCAATTTATAATTATACATAATCATTTAGCGGTTAGAAATGAAATTCACCATTCATGGAGACGGTAAGCCATACGTACGCATGAACGGTCCTTTCATTTCTATGTCATATTAATGGAACTAAAACTAAATGAGAGATATGTATATTTTAATTCCAGAATTATATTCATCATTTATATGAAACATACATCATATATATTCTTTATATATATATATGTACTTATAATAGTACATTACATTTGAGGATAAGAAATGAAATGCACCATTCATGGAGACGGTAAGTTGTACGTACGCATGATCACTACTTTCATTTATATCTCATTTTTTAATGGAAATAAATAATAACAATATAAAGGTATATTATAATTCCAGTATAATATCATATATAATATCATTAAATATATCCTTTATATGTACTACATATGGTATTAGCGAATCAAATCACATTGAGGAGGTGGTAGTCAGCATTTCCTAAAATGAAGATATCGCGTTTACCCATAATGGAAACCATAAAGGTATGCCACAAATGAAAAATACAGAAGCATATGGAAAACATAAACCTAATATATATCATATATAAATATATTGACATATTAATTGCCACCATTAATGGTGTTAAAAGATGATTGAACAATCATCGTTTCGTGAGGCAGAAATTCACCAACCACAGAAACAGTATGTTATTTAACCATTAGATGAAGGTGTGTATAAGTTTATCTCAAATATTTCTTATAACAACATCCTAGTACATTGAAGATACTATTTTTGTTACAAAAGAAATTAATAAAAGAGTTTATGGGGTTAGAGAAGAAAAATAAAACAATAGAACATTGGAGAAGAATTTATCTTTAAATCGGGTAACTCCCCTTAGTTTGAACCTAAAGTGTTTTTGATGAGATTTTTGCCTAATGTAAGGCTTCTAGTATAAAGAGAGTGATTTTTAGAGACCAAATTATCAGATCGTGGCCGATCCAAAGGCTTTTGAGGTGTGGGTAAGTATGTAGAGGTGGGGGCCTTTTATAAGAGTAGAGGAGGGGAACTCTTGGAATTGTATAAAATGTTACATTATTTTCAATTGAGTTTCGGGTTTTAAAGGTCCCAAATTGATGTATATCTAGGATAAGGTGATAATAGCATTAAATCTACCAATCAAATAGGTTTTTTACATGTTTAGGTCTTATATTTTACATTATCTTTTCATTTTATTTAAATCGTTAAATAATCAGGTAATCGCTACATCATCATGATGCCATAAATAATTTAATTTATTTAATGTCTAAAAATTATAAAAAAAAAATAATGTGATGTAGTAAATCCTTTTAACATTTGAATGAAAATTTATAGTCAAAATTCCGACTTGTAAAACCCCATGTAAATTTTTTTTAGTAAAACAATAAATGTTTGTGTCATTTTTACTTTTACTTTAAATAAAAGGCGTTAATGTCATTATTTTACCCAAGTGGCTCTATTGGGTCCCAAAAATTGACCCATGGGTTGTCTTGATCGGCCATGACTCATCCAATTGGGTTAGGACAAGTGTCAAGATATTTCCATTTTATTATAATATCATTTTTACCTTAAATCACACTAATTACCTTTAATCGCGATTAATAAAACATAAAAGTTACTTTTCATAAAAAATTATTTTCATCCCATTGAACCAAATTTTACATAATAATGAAAATAATTTATATTTGATGTTTGAAATTCAAATCACAGAATTTTTAATGTCCCATTAAAACGAAAAATCAGATTTTGTAACTTCCACTTTGTGGTTTCACTATTCATAAAAAATTAAGGTTTTTCCAAAAAAAACCAAAAATTCAGCCTAAGATATATATGATATTATGAATTCAAAAATGATGCCTATTTTACAACATTCATAACTTATAAGTTTCATTAATTAATTTTATAATTAAATCCCGCTGTCAAATCAAATAGCGTGTTTTTAAGAAACAATAAATATCAAAATACTGACACACATTTTTGTCCAATCTCAAAATGATATTAATTCCAATGACCATCATTGTATTAAATGGTAAAACTATATTCTAATTTTACTTTGAAACCAATTAAATCTTTAATCTAACTATATAAATAAAAAATATTAAAAAGTGGTTTTGAATTAAAATACAACACTTTTGACTATTAATTAAAAATTGATCATTATCAGAAAAATACCATAAATTTATCCAAAGTAAATTTCAATGTCAAAATCATAATTAATAAGTTTATTTTGACAAATATAGCTTATAAAATTGTAAAAAGTAATATTTAAAAATTGTCACCATTAATAGGCGGTAATACAATCTTTTAAAAATATTAGTGTATTCCATGCTTAAGATTGGATTTATTCTTATTTTAAGCCGCTAAAACACTATCTAATTCATATATAGACATAGATAATAATATATATTATTCATTACCTACTTGTAATGTTACAATATTAATATATCTAATAGAATAATTTTATTTAATAGAACTTTATATTAACCACTTGTAAGTAATTTCATGTTATGGTTACGTATTGAGTAATACACAGTTTGTTTTTATTTTGTGTCATAATTTTTTATAAATTTTGTCCCAATAGTTATATCATGACTTCTATATTTAAAATCAGGAGATAAATTTAATTTTTAATAATTATATTTTTATTATATTAATATAATATATATATATATATATGAAATGTAAGACACTGTTCATGTAGATGGTAAGTTGTACATACACAGTAGCACTATTTTTGTTGTTAATATTGTGTTGAAAAAAAGAATGAAAATTACATATAAGTGTATATGTATAAAATATCATTAGAGTATCATTATAATTATATATATAATTTATTTTTCCACTGGACCCATCCTTAATATATTCCATGTAGTTTTTGAATGAATTTAATCTCTTTGAGTCAGTGGTAGTCCACACTTCCTTAAACGAGAATATCTTATTAACACCAATTGAGAAGTAAAAATGTATTTTTGAAAAATGGAATAAAGAAGAATAAATACATAATAGATAATAATATATAAAATATTTAATTTGTTTTTCCATCATAATTTCAACCATGATTGGTGGTAATGTGAAAAATAAAGATTTGTAATTTTGTGATGAAGTAGTTTGTCATGCACAGAAATTTCATGTTCATTTACTATTAAAATGAGTATTGTGTAAGTGTAGTTTGAACCAATACCATAAAAATAATGATGTATATTTATGGTACTTTGTTTTTATAAAATTTATGAAAAATCAATGTGGAAGAGTGGAGAAAGAAAATAAATGAATGACATGAGCAAAGATGGTAACATTATATTGGGTAACTCCTTTTATTTTTTTTTCAAAGAGGCTTTCTTGGACTGCCTTATTCCCATGATAAGGCTTTTTAGAGGATTGAATTATTGATTTTAAGTTTATTTATTTGTTATTTGATGAAATTAAAAGGTTATATAGGTTTGAAGATGTGGGATAGGTTATGGATTTTTATAGGGAAAGAAATGACTCACTTGGAATTTTTGAAAAAATGTTTGGTGTACATATTTTATTACCTAAAAATATATTAAAAACAAACATAAATATATAATTTATTCTGTACGGATGATAAATTTCCTAAAAATGGTTTTTTTACAAGTTTCTTGTTCATTTTGGAACTTATTATAAAGGTTTACTCTCTAACTAAGATTAATTTGATGACAATGATTATGAATAATTATAACCACATTTAATAATTTTTTTATAAAAAAAATTAAATTGTTCCAATCATAAACTAAATATTAAAATAATTATTTTTGTGTTCATCAGATTTTTTAATGTTAATACAAATATGAATTTAAATGTTGATTAATTCTAATGCCATGGATGGGACAAAATTTTGTGTTTTTAAAGTATAAAATCTTACAAAAGTTTTAATGTTTTATAATTCAATTTCAAATAGAAATTATTTATAAAAAATATATTGTATTACTCGATTTATAATGGATAAATTTGATGATAAAAATTAAAGTATAATTTAACGTTAATAATAATTTGAATAAAATGAACTTGTTTAACTAATACGCGGTAGTTTTCATTATTCCTATATCATGGAATTTCTCAGTAATGTCCCAAAAATTATCCCTAGAATAATTTTTGTTATTAAATTAAAAAATAATAATTTTATTTTATCCAAATCAATTTTACGAGTTTCAAAAATTAATTTTATTATTTTTCAATAAATAATATTAAGTACAGTTCATTTTATAAATGATATTTTTAAACAAAACAAGACTTTACAAAATATCATATATTTCATTATCAATATATTTTATTTATATTAAAAATGAAAACAAATTTTATGAGGAAGTTATTACTATATATTACTTATATTTAATAGCGAGGTTATAAATATCTCATTTATATTAAAATATAAAAAATTATTCATAGAAACTCAGTGTTGTTTTTTTCATACACCATATTGGTGTTGTGTGTAATATACGCAACATCAATGTAACGTGTAACATATTCCATATTGGTGTTGTGTGTAACGTTTAGCAAGTAGGATTCATTTGAAATTAAATATTTATTTTTTGAATTGAAATACATAAATGAATATTTAATTTCTTCATTTAAAGCATATTTACGACCGTAATAATATCTCATATAATATTACATTTGTCTTAATATTAATTTATAATTTATATGAATCCTACGAAATGATATTTTATTTTTTAAAACACATATTTCCATAAATTAGTTTTTAATAACCATAAACTCTTATTTAATTTTCATGTTTATATATTATTATAACATATAATCATATTTTCATAATATTTTATTTTTTAGTAAACCTCAGCCTTGCGTGTTACAAATGTCATAATAAAATTCCATGGTTTGGTGTAACACATAAAAAACCAAGTGATACAATATAAAATAAATGATCTTTACTATTTCATGAAAATAAAAATACAAAAAAGGATAAACTAATTTAAAAAATTAAATAAATCTATGGGTGTTACCATTATATTAAAATAATAACACACACATATATATATATATATATATTAAAATAGGTTGATAAAATATTTTTTCCATTTATAATAAATTATTGTGGTGGATGAATAAATAAACCACATAATATTTTATAGGGAACACATATTTCCATAAATTGGGTTTTGGATATGTTTTAGTTCATTTCAAACACTTTTATTTTTAGTTTACCCCTCTATAAACCCATTTTTACCTTAACTATGGTAATTAATTTTAACTATTTTTACTTCTCATTATAGATAAAAATTATATTGACAATTTTTGATAATATCAACTATATTCATTCTAAATATTGAACTAATTTTTCAATATACTTTCACATTTTTATAAGAAAACAATTTATGATCAAACTATAAAGGTAATGAAAAAATGAATTTTCAATTAGAAAATTCTCAAATGTTGAAAATGTTTTAAAATAAAAAGTCTATGTCAAATAGATTAATATAACATATATTTTATAAATGGAAATATATTTTAATTTATACCACATTAAAACCAATTTATTATATATTTTAATTTTCTCAATAATTTTAACACAAATGCAGGTTTCAAAAAATTCATTATTCTACACTATTCATCAAAAAGATAATGTTTTTTGAAAAAATATAAAAGATAACCTAGTTGTTATTTTGAAATAAAAAATTACAAAATGATTTATATATTTTCATATAATAATTTAAAAGTTTCTAATAACAATTTTAAAATTTAGTGTACAATGATCGAATAAAAAGCCTTTTAGAAAAATATTGTTTTTTTAAAAAACATATAAATAACCAAGAAATGGATCTTATTTTTTTCTTGTCAATATATAAACAATAAATTTGATTTAAACAAGATTACACCATATATTTTTCATAATTTAGGTATTATTTTTATGACCATCCAACTTAACAGTTAGGTTATAATGGACATGTTTTTAGAATAATATTTCAAAAGAGTATCTCATTTAATTCAAACTCAGTGATTCATGAATTCTAGGATATCAAAGAGAATAAATTTATTTAAAATTAAATATATATTAAATTATCTGTATAATAAATTCTATTAATATCCTGTATTTATGTATTATATATTCTTTACAAGGTTTTTTATGATGTGATTCATCTTCAAATTAAAATGGTACACATATATCTGAATTTTTAATTGTATGGGTCCTATATATCAATATAATGAATTTTATATAAGATTATACATCCCATGATATGTACACATGTCTTCTAGAGACTCAAATCATTATGAACATAGACATTACAATACTTATGTGGAATACTTAACACATAACAAAAACTAACACCAAGGGACCGTAATAGTTTAGTGTCTTTGGAAACTGGGTTCATAATCTTCTAATATTGGTGAAAGATATTCAACATCTCCCATAAATATCTTCACTTTTTTTTCTTACATAAATCCTTTCTTTATATCCTAGTGAAACGAAAACATATAAAGGGTGAGCTCAAATTCCCAGTAAGGGTATGCATGGAATAAATAAAACAAACCATATACATTTGAACATCAAAACATGAAAATAATGTTTAAACAACAAAATATTGAGAAATAAATCATGACAGTACATAAGGCATAGATCATAATGGAACATAAATCATTATAATATATCATGGGAATAAAAAATGTAATTATGTCAAACCATTAATCACATGATATGATTTCCATAGTAGCTATGGCATTGCTGCGAAGGCCATCTTAGTGGACAAAGTCCATTTCTGAATCGAGTTCACTCCTCATTTCAGTCCCGTAACACTGAATCGAATTAAGTTACCATTCCAGCCATGTCTATCTCAAGAGATATAAATCCTTACCCAATTAATTAGATAGAGATATAGTTCCCAACAATCTCCTAATAAAATCATTCTTACTTGTGCCACAACATAAACATAAATGATTCATCGTAACCTATAGAATAAAAATGGGTTTCATAAAAATCATCCCATCATAACATAATCCATATAAAAATATGGATATCATTTCATCAGAATAGAATTGAAGCCATGTAAATCATAGAGATATTATACATGAAACATACACATATGGAATAATTTCATCTTATATAGTAAATGGTTTTTATAAAAAACATGAAAAGAATTCTTGAGGAAAATATCATGTCTTCATAAAAATCATTTTCTATTCAAAAAATGCCACCCATTTTTAAAAGAAAATGATTTTATTGAAAATAAAGCTGAAATTTGTTAGAGTAAACTTCATGAAAATAAGGCTTTATGAAACCGTAAAAATGTGTTCATGTCGTATAAGATAAAAAAATTAACCTTGTACTTTTGTCGAAAAAGTCAAAAAGTACCACATATGGTAATCAAAAGAAACAGTCCTTCCATAACACAATATAAAATCCAAATAGGGGTAAAACTGACATTAAACATACATGGAATAATATTAAAAAATTTATGAAAATTTTTTTATGGACATGGATGAAAAATATAACCCTAGTAAATACTTACATATAAACAATCTCAGATAAAAATGAGATTGGAAAAGTTATCCCTTACCTTAGGTCTGATATACTTTGTACATATATGAGCCTACTGTATAATGATTTAAATAATGTAATTGACTTATTACATAATCATATTAATTTTTATGATATCATATATTGTTCACTCATGACTTTATATTACACATTCTTTTCTAAGTTCCATGTTAAAGCAGTGTTTAGGGTAAAATCATTTTATTTATCATACGTGTTTGGACTTGTTGTTCTTGATATTATTATTAGTTATATCTTGATTTAATTACTTCCCAAATTTAAATCATGATTTATATATCATATATATATTTAGTATATATATATAATAGATAAATAAAGGAAATGAAATACACTGTTCCTGGAGACAGTTGGCCATACGTACGAATGAACGTTGTTTAACATTACTTATTGACATGAATGGATGTAAGTAGTTAATATATATATATATATATATAAATAAATCCAGTAGTTTAATAATGTAATATATTTCATTAATATTCATTACATATACTTTATAATCATTTTTGAATGGTTAACATGGAGAATGAATCTCATTGTGTCGTGGAGAGGGTAATCCATACGTACGCCCGAGCGATGATATCATTCCCATATTTATTGAATTGAATTGGAGTGGATGATATAATATAATAGAATCATTATGATGTTATAATAATCACATATAGTTATTCATTACACCATTATACCCATCCAAGTAAGGTGGTGGTGGAAAAAGTGATTACACCACGGCGTGGAGACGGTATTCCGTACGTACGAACGGACATGCATTTCATTTTCCGTAGGATGGATAGAAGGAGAAATAGGGTTGTTTCATATTTATAATAACATATCAGTATATAAATAATACCAATGTTATTACTTTATAATGAAACAACTAAATAAGAGGAAGTAGAAGAAGAATGAAACTTGAAAGAGTCGGTAGAAGAGATTACCTCTTCCTCGACACACCTCCTATAAACTTCTTCTTAAGGAACAAGAGTTAGTATTTTGAGAAGACCCTACCCTCTATGATATTACTCGAGAGGTTTATATGATAAGTTTTATGGTTTTGGCCGAGCTTCCAGGCTCAAACGGGTGTTAAGAGAAGATGGAAGGGTTTCCCATTTTATAAAGGAGGAGAGGGGCACCTTTTGAAAAACAGAATATATTATTTTATAATAAATTCATATTCGGTTTATAATACCTCCAAATTGATTTATTTAGAAGATAACGAGGGTATGGGTAGAAATCCTCTCAACCAATAGGTTTTAGACAAGTTTAGGTTACTATTTTAACCATATCATTTAGATTTAACTCTATGTTAAATAATTTAACTTTTTCTGTGTCTTCGTGTTTTCTTACACTATATGGTTAATAAACATTCTATAACAATCCAAAAGAAACCAAAGTGGTTCATTATTAATACATATAACTGTATATATGTTATTGGTCCGAGCCTTATATTTTTATGAATATAATAACAATTAATAATATAATATTTGTTTTAAAAACTATATTTTTGTCAACTTTGACACTATTTGGTAATTGATTTTTGTGAAAATCATAACAACATGATTAGTCCTAAATAAGTTAATTAAATCAATACCAACATGTCATATTTACTTATAAAATTAGTGTAATTCATAAAAAGTCTCAAATTACATTTATTTGGTATTTATAACATCAATTATGTTAATATTTCATTAATAAGGTAATTACTGCATCATCATTGTGTCATAAGTAAATTAACATATTTAATGTCTAATAATTATAAATAATTACCATTATTTATAAAATCTGTTTATATTTCTAATGAATATTCATAGTCGAATTTATCTTATGTATAACCCTATATTAAATTTTTTTTAGTTATTAAACTTTGATTTTAACTATTTTAACTATTCTTTAAATAAAATAATAATAAATATCCTAATCTAATCCAAGTGGACCTAAAGGGTAATATTTAATTCATACGGTTGTTTTTGGTCGAATTACACTAATCCAATAGAATTAGGAAATGTTTTAGGGTAATAATAATATCATTTTTACCTTTAATTACACTATTTACTTTTAATCGTGATAAATAAAAGTAAAAAGTTACTATTCACAAAAAATTATTTTTATCTTATTGAACCAAATATTACTAATTGATATTAACTGTTTCTCTATGATTTTCTAAATTCCACTCACAGATTCCGTAAAATTATGTTTCATGTAAATTTTCAAATTCTATTAGGAGGTGGGTAAAAGACTGTGAAAAGTTCAATAAAAATTTAATATATCTAAAATTATTATAAAATGACTCAAATTAATTAAATTGAACTTATATAGGTATTATATACGAATTTTTAACTATAATAAATTTAAATAAATTAAATAATTATTTAACTAAAATTTTGGTTTTTAAATATTAACCTAGTGTTTTCACTATTCATCAAAAATTGAATGTTTTTAAAAAAAATACCAAAAATTCACCCTAGGCTAGTTTCGATATTCTGAATCCAAAAATGAAGTCCATTTTAAAAGATAAAATTTATAAAATTTCAAAAAGTGGGTATTACTATTCACAACTGCTAGTTCATAATAATATTATAATAATATCTCATTTAGTGAAACACGGTATTGTATATTACACATGCTATCGAGCAAGGACTTGATAGCATGTAATGAATGACAAGTAAAGGATGCATGTAGTGAAATATCTATTGGTGTTGTGTATAACATAATCAAAACCTATTTCATTTATACATTAGGCAAAATCTATAATTAATGTTGCATAGAATAATTTCCACAAAACGAACATGAAATTGTGTGTAACACGAGACAATTATAGTGTTGCCTATACTACAAGATAATGCGGTGTTGTGTATATCACAAGTTAATCTTGTTGTAGCGTACAAAAAAAGACATAAAAGAAAATAATTCTCAAAAAATCTCAGGGTGTTACATTCTACCCCCCTTAAATTGAATTTCTCCCTTGAAATTCGTTGGGGTTATAAATGGTTTTCTACATGAAAGTTTCTTTCATATAAACCCACATCGTAAAAACGAATACTAAAATATAATTTTGATAAGGAACATTAGAAACATAATGGATATCTAAAGTAACTCATCATTGGGTTTCCACATGGGAGAATATAGGTGAAAATATGGATATAGAAGAGAAATCTGACCATCAAGTTCTGATGGAGAGTGGTAGAGAACATGGCTATGAAAAAGACAACAATTGCAAAGCTGTAAATTTGTGATAATCTAAGGTACCATCTGATTCCTCAGATATGAGAGTACTAGGAAAACATTTTTGGATTCGAAAATCATTTCACTAACATTGATTAACTTTTACATAAGGGAAAATACTTACATGATTTCAGTGTAATATCAACATTGGTCATTCCATGAACAATTTCCACTTCATCTCTATTTAATGAAATGAAGCTAAATCTTTCATCCATGAAGTGTTATCAGATAATGCGATAGAATGATAAGTCATCCAATCTGTTTCTATCAAAAAAAGGTTAACATAAGTTATTAAATATACATAAGTCCATCTATGGTGAGATTAATCATATATGATTCCAATAATGGACTTATACTTCATCTATCATACCTCTTAATAAAAAAAACTAGTTCCTACTAACTAGGGAGATCCTATAGGATAGTGGTTGGAAGATGAAGGCTTGTCACACTTCAGTTGTGGGTTCGATTCCCATAGCCTTGTCCAACGTGATGTGTTGTCACCCGTCCTATGGGTTGTCCATTTTCTAAATCTATACTATTATACCATTTCCAAAATAATATCAAAAAGTTATAGCCTTAAACAATACTATCTGATTTCTGAATTAATCCTTTCCAATCATTAGGCTTACCAAAACTCACAGTATAAG
Source organism: Viscum album (assembly GCA_963277665.1). NCBI lineage: Eukaryota > Viridiplantae > Streptophyta > Magnoliopsida > Santalales > Viscaceae > Viscum > Viscum album. Next base: position 767,831,876 of record OY728150.1, read on the forward strand.
GATAAATATTTATAGAGAGGTTATCTACAAAACATGTAAATACCATAATTTATTCCCATATATCATAAGATATGTCATGTTGGTCACATTCCACACATTTTAATGCCATAATCATGTATTCTCGTGAAAAAAGAATACCCATTGAACAGTAGTAATAACATGAATGTCGTTAAATGTTAACACTTTCCACATACAAAAATCCCAAAAATACTATATTCAAAAACCATGATATCACTTAGTCCATAAATAAATCATGAGCTCTTGAATACTATCAAACATATTATTTTCTCTTTATCCATTAATTATACGCATATCGTCTGCTTTCCAGAATATTTGAATCACTTTTCAAGGTTACCGGTATCATATAATTATTGAATACCATAATAAACTAATACATAGATATTTCAAAATTCCACGATACCATAAATGAGATTCCATGATACTATTTTGAAGTCCCATTACATAAACAATTAATCATTGCACAACATCATTTTCATACTCAACATCACAAATAGTGATCGCATGTGACTTCCCTTTATCCTTTTCCTTAAGTGGTTTCTCATGTTGATCATCAATAACCCATGGATTAGGGCATTGATTAGAATAATGCCCTATTTCCTTTCACATGAAGCATTGAAGTGTTGGTGGTGCGTTCTCTGTAGTCTTTTCTTTATTCACGTCATTAGAAACCCTTTTTGTATTACTTAGACACTCAGTTGCTCGATGAACTTATTTTCCACACTTGAAACATTTTCTAGTACCATTTATACAATCTCTACCGTGCTTCTTTCCACACATTGATCATAAATAAACATTCACCTTCTTTTAACCATTGTTCTGACTTTTTTCCTTGAAATCCATCTTTTTTTCTTGTCAAAACCATGAGATGGATATGTTACACCATCTTCTAGTTCTACATTGATAGCACAACTCACAATTTCTTCATAGCTACTGAAGTCTCTTATAGCTAAATCCCTTCGAAGACATTGTTTTAAGCCACTGAAAAATCAATCAACTTTACTTTCAAGTTGGATGATAAAACTAGATGCATAGCTTGAAATCCTTGTACAATTTTCTCTTTATATACCTACAGATTCATTATCCTTGTGCTTAAGCTCAAGAAAATCGTTTTCCATCTTTGTTGAAATAATACGAGGGACGTACTTGCTGAAAAACAAGTTCTTGAACTCGTCCCATCCCATGGATTCAATTTCATCTTGGGGCGTTGTATTCTTAATTAGAGTCCACCACTGGTCATCTACACCTTCTAAACGGTAAACAAATAGAATTACTTTATCATTTTTCTAACAACAAAGTATGGAAAATATCTTTTCAATGGTACTGATCCATTGTTATGAAACATGTGGATCAGAAGACCCATTGAAAGAAGGTGGACGTTGCCTCATGAAAGACTCAATAGAATATTGTTCCCTTCTCTGATCATTTGGAAATCTAAAATGATTCATAGATTATGTAAGTATAATAAGAAGATATTTCACTCCATCTCCCATCCCATTTGGTTGCTCAATGGGACAATCATTGCATTGTCCATTACATAGATCAACACGGTTCCTTCGGGTTCCATCCATCATCTAAAACCCAAAATGTATAGTGTGAGAGGCAAAAATCATGCTAGGAAAACGACATAATAAAGGGGGAGTACCTTAAATATCTTAGGTTTAATTCTAATATCGTTACCAAAATTCGAGGACTATAACCTATATTTATACTTAACCTTTTTGGTATCCCTAGTAATACCTTATAAATTTCTCTAGGGGTCTCACTAATGTTTTCGCATCCTAGATTCCAAAGGTTTACTAAACCTTTACTTTCATAACAACTATAGAGACCCAAACCATGACGTACATAGACAATAAATTACTTTTTTGGAATACTTAATTAAAAAAAATAGATACCAAAGGACTGTAATAGTTTAGTGTATTTGGAAACTGGGAACATAATCTTCTAATCTTGGTGAAAGATCTTCAACATCTCCCATAAATATATTCCATTTATTTTCTAACCTAAAAAAATTCTTTATATCCTAGGGAAAATAAAACATATAAATGGTGAGCTCAAATTCATAGTAAGGGTAATCATGGAGAAAATAAAACAAACCGTATATATTTTAAATTCAAAACATGAACATAAAGAGTAAACAACAAAATCTTGAGAAATAAATCTTGGAAGTACATAAGGCATAGATCAAAATGGAACATCAATCATGATAAAATATCATGGGAATAAATCATGTAATTGTGTAAAACCACTAAGAACAAGATATGATTCACATGGTAGCCAAGGCATTGCTGCCAAGACCATATTAGTGGAAAAAGTCCCTTTCTGAATCGAGTTCACTCCTCGTTTTAGTCCCGTAACACTAAACCAGATTAACATACAGTTCCAGCCATGTATATCTCATCAGATATAAATCTTTACCCTATGCATTGGAGGGAGATATAGGTCCCACCCATCTCATAATTAAATCATTCTTATTTTTGCCACAACAAAAGAATAAATCATTCATCATAACCCAAAGAATAAAAAGGGGTTTCCTAAACATCATCCCATCATAAAATAATCTATATAAAACAAATTGATATCATTTCATCATAAGAAAAGTGAAACTATGTAAATCATAGAGATATTATACATGAAACATACACATATGAAATAATTTCATCTTAGATAGTAAATGGTTTTGATAAAACACTTGAATAATATTCTTCAGGAAAATATACTTTCTTTTTAAAAATAAATTTATTTTCACAAAATGCAACCCAATTTTTAAAGAAAACAATTTTATTGAAAATAAAAATGAAATATTTTAGATTAAACATCCTGAAAAAAGGGGATATGAAACTGTAAAAATCCGTTCCTACAGTATAAGTTAAAAAAACATTCTCCTCGTACTTGTGTAGAAAAAGACAAAAAGTACCACATATGGTAAACAAAAGAAAGATTCCATTAATAACACAAAGTAAAAGCCAAAGAGGGGTAAAAATGTCATTAAAAATTCATGTAATAATATTAAACAATTTATGAAAAACATTTTTATGGGCATGGATGAAAAATATAACCCCAGTAAATACTTACGTATAAACAATCTCGGATAAAAATGAGATTGGAAAAGTTATCCCTTACATTAGGTCTGATATGCTTCATATGTATCTGAACCTCATGTATAATGATTTAAATAATGTCATTGACTTACTAAAGAATCATATTCATTGTTATTATATCATATATGGTTCACTTATGACTTTATATTACATATTCTTTTGTATGTTCCATGTTAAAGCATCGTTTTGTGTGAAATCGTTTTATTTATCGTACGTGTTTTGATATATTGTTCTTGATATTATTATTACATATATCTTGATTTAATTACATCCAGAATTTAAATCATGATTTGTATATCATATATATATTCATTATATATATCATAGACACATAAATGAAATGAAATACACCGTTCATGGTGACGGTAGGTCGTACGTACGCATGAACAATGTTTTCTTTTCCTTATTGACTTAAATGGAAGTAAGTAGTTAAAATTTATATATATACATAAATTCAGTAGTTTTACCATGTCAAATATGTCATTAATATTCATTATATATACTTTGTAATCATTTTTGAATGGTTCACATGGAGAATGAATCTCATCGAGTCGTGGAGACGGAAATCCGTACATACGCACGAGCGATGATATCGTTACCATATTTATTGAATGGATTTGGAGTGGATGATATAATATCTTATAATAATTATTTTGTTTTAAAATTCATATATAGTTATTCTTTACAACATTATACCCATCCAAGTATGGTGGTGGTGGAAAAACTGATTACACCACGGCGTGCAAACGGTATTCCGAACGTATGCACGCATTGTGATTTTGTTATCTATAGGATGGATAGATGGTGAAATAGTGTTGTTTCATAATTATAATAACATATCAGTATATAAATAATACTTATGTTATTAATTTATAATAAAACAACTAAATAAGAGGAAGTAGAAGAAGAATGAAACTTGAAAGAGTCGGTAGAAGAGATTGCCTCTTCCTTGTTGAATATCCTTTAAACATCTTCATAGGGCACTAGAGTTGATATTTTGAGAAGCTTAGAACCCCTATGATATAACTAGAATGTTTTAGAAGAGTATTTGTCAAGGTTTGGCCGAGTTTGAAGACTCAAAAGGGTGTGAAGAGAAGAGGGAAGAGGTGCCCTTTTTATAAGGGACAAGAGGGGCACCTTTGGAAAAACGTAAAATATTATTTAATAATAAAGTCATATTCTATTTATAATACCTCAAAATTGATTTATTTCCAAGATAATGTGTGGATGGGTCGAAATCCTCTCAACCAATAGGTTTTAGTCAAATTTATGTTACTATTTTAACCTTATTATTTAGATTTAACTCTAAGTTATATAATTTAACTTTTACCGTGTCTTCTTGTTTTCTTACTCTATATAGTTAATAAACATACTATAACAAGAAAAACAAACCCCAAGTGGTTCATTATTAATATATATAACCTTATTTAAGTCATTTTTCCGATCCCTATATTTTTAGGAATATAATAACTATTAATAATATAATATTTTTTTGAAAAACTATTTTATGTCAATTTTGAAACTATTGGGTAATTGATTTTTTTTGAAAATCATAACAACTTGATTAGTTGAAAAAAAGTTAACTAAATCAATACTAAGATGTCATATTAAGCTAGAAAATTTGTGTAATTCATAAAAAGTCTCAAATTACATTTATTTGTGTATTTATAACATCAATTATGTTAATATTTCATTAATAACGTAATTACTACATCATCATTGTGTTATAAATAAATTAAATTATTTAATGAATAATAATTATAAATAAAATACCATTATGTATTAAATCAGTTAATATTTTTAATGAATATTTATAGTCTAATTTATCTTATGTATAACCCTATATTAAAAAATATTTAGTAACTAAACATTGATTTTAACTATTTTAACTATTATTTAAATAAAATAATAATTAATGTTCTAATGTAATCCAAGTGGACCTAAAAAGTATTATTTTATTCCTAAGGTTTTTTTTCGTCGAATTACAATTATCCAATAGAATTAGGACATGTTTTAGGATAATAATAATATCATTTTTACCATTAATTACCATATTTATTTTTAACCGTTGTAAATAAAAGAAAAAAGTTACTATTCAACAAAAATTATTTTTATCTTATTGAACCACATTTTACTCCTTCATATTAACCATGTCTCTTAGATTTTCGAAATTCTACTCACTGAAGTGGTAAAATTTTGTTTTATAAAAATTTTCAAATTATCCTAGGGGGTGGGTAAAAGACTGTGAAAAGTTCAATAAAATTTTTATATATCTAAAATATTTATAAAATGACTCAAATGAATTATATTAATATTATATAAGTATTATGTATCAATTGTGACCTAAAAATTTTAAATAAAATAAATAATTATTTAAATAAAAAGTCAGTTTTTTAATAGTAACCTAGTGTTTTCAATATTGATAAAAAATAGAATGTTTTTAGAAAAATAACAAAAACACCCTAAGATAATTTCGATATTCCGAATCTAAAAAATAAAGACCATTTTGAATTATAAAATTTATAAAATTTCAAAAAGAGGGTATTACTATTCAAAACTGCAAGTTCATAATAATATTATAATAATATCTCGTTTAGTGAAACTCAGTATTGTGTACTATACACGCTATCAAGGAAGGTCTTGATTGCGTGTAATAAAAGCCAAGTAAAGGATGCTTGTAGTGAAAGCTCTGTTTGGTGTTGCAAATTACATAATAAAAAGTTTTTTCATTTATACATTAAACAAAATCTATACTTAATGTTGCGTAGAATAATTTTCAAAAAATGAACTTGAAATTGTGTGTAACACGAGCCAAGAATAGTGTTGCCTATACTGCAAGCTAATATGGTTTTTCGTATAGCGCAAGATAATCTTATTATAGAATAAAAAAATAAAAAAAAATAATTCTCATAAAATCTCGTGATGTTACATGTGTTGAATTAAATTTTCCTACAAAAAATGAGTGTGACTAGTGACTGATGAACCTAATGAGTCACTGTTCTTATTTTTGTGTTGAACATAATTGATATAATATGTTTTAAGGGACTGATAAATTTTTATTCCATATGACTATGATTATGATCAATTTATCATGTATTTCATGTGATGATTTTGGACTATTTTGCACAGTATATGTTTCTTTATTAGAGATAAAATGTGATTTTGTTGCTGTCACACCCGACATTTCAATTTTTTCAACTTTCTTTGTGTCGGGTTGTTTGGGTTGAAACCCGACTTAAGATTTGGAGTTATTTGCATTTTGGTCTTGATTGCGTCCGGTGCAGCGCGGTCGAAGCTGCGCGGCCTCACCTGGGACGCCACGTGACCCCGCCCGGTTCACCACATGCCTTGTTGATGTTTAATTAATGGAATTATTATTTTTATTATTATTATCTTGGATAATAATTTAATTCAGGGTTATTTTTATTATTTTCATTTTATTATGTTTATTGTTGTAATGTTTAGTATTATTATTATATCTACTATCTTTATAATTATTAGTTGTTTTATTTTATTTTTGTTTTGTATTTGTTTTATTTTATTTGTTTATTTTTTTTATTGTTTTGGGTAGGGTTTCACCCCCCCTTTTCCTGTTGTGTTGCACCCCTCCCCTATTTTTTTTTCTATTCTCGTCGAAACCGCACCCCCTGATTACCTCTTCTCCTCAGCGCAACATCTCCTCACATATCCTTCTTCTCCTCATCACGCCACCCACATCTTGCTCCGTCTGGAAACCAGATCGTCGCACCAGCCCTCCGCTCTTCCCTGTTGCACCTTGCTCCGCTCGGACCCACACAAACACCCCGTCAACCTCCTCCTTTCACCGAACTCCTTCGCACCGCCTCCCCTCCCTCACCGGTGACCTCCCTTCGGCTCGGCAGCACACCAACCCCCAGCCCACACTCCCCTGCCCTAGATGCGATGACTCACCCCCCTCCTCACCTGACCTCTCCACTGGCGCAGCACCACCCTCTGGAAAACCGCAGCGCCCCTCTTGCATTGTCCGACCCTTCTCGTCGTGTGACCAGCTCCCCCTTGAACGAAATAGTGCCAATGCTTCTCCCCCCTGATCTGAAATTCGTTCCGGGCCTTTCAGCAGCCGAACCCTTTTGGCATCACGCCCTCCTTCCTGTCCCAGCCAGCACCGCCATCGCACGCCCTGATCACCGGACCAACTGCACCCCTGCTCCTCAGAAAACCCCGGCGCACCAACCGCCACACCCTCTCCCCTACGGTAAAACATTTTCTCAATTTTCTAGGGGTTTTCCCTTTATCTTGGGGGTTTTTTTTGTGCAATGTAAGTTGTTTCATGCCCTATCATCATTAAATGAATTTTTTCATCTTGATTGATTTTATTATTTTGTTCCTGACATGCTTCTGTGGTGTGAATGGTGTTTTTGTATTAGAATGGCTGGTGTGATTGGTTCTATTTTGATGCTTCCTCGATATTTGTTTCTAAGGTTATTTTCACGGTTGTTTTAGTGAGTTGGATGAGAAATCAGAGTCGCGCACTAAATTTTGTGGAGTCTTCAACACCTGAGGTAGGTGGTTCCCCGTCTAATTATTATACGATGAATTAATTTACAATGTTCATTTTGTTTTTCATATTTTTAATTATTTCATTTTGTGTGAATTATGTTTTATTTGATGTTTGATTTGCATTGAAATTTATTAGTATATTGATCATATTATTGAGGATTTTCTACTGAGAACTCTATTAGTGACTTTGGAATTATGCACTTATCATATTAAGTTGTGTAATTGGGGCGAACTGTTCTTTTACATGACGTTGGGTGTGTTTGGTCGTAAAAGATGTTTTTGCGTGAGCTTAGTGGTTAACGTTAAGCGATTTCTTCTAAATTGTTTTATAAGCATTTATTTTGGCATGTAAACTCTGTGGTTTAGTGAATTCTGTTTTTGATATGTTGTACGGTTTTTCCATCAATCCTTTTGGTAGCGCTGGTCACACATTTTATTGTATTTTAGTGTGTGTAGTGTTGGAATGTGTATTGGATTTCTAAGTGGTTACCTTTGTGTGTGTAAAACTATGTGACAATCCTTTTCTGTTGTTTTATAAACATTTTAAGTGGTTTATTATATTATGTTAATAGTGTGAAGCCTGTTTTGAAAACGTTTTTAGAGAGTGTATTATTCCAAATGGGTTTTGTGTGTGCAAATGGTTGTTTTGGCGTGTGTAGAATCTTTTTGGGTTTGAGGGTATTACTATGACATGTGCCATGAATTTTTAATTAATTAAGCACAAACGGGAAGCCTGGGTACTAGGTGGGTGGACTAGACTAGCGTGGTAGTGATACAGAAGTGGCATCGGCCCAGTTTCACTTAGCAGGATTGACACTTACAACACTAACTAAACATCGGATGATGACTGGAGACCACTATGGTAGGAGGTGTTTCTCTACCAGTGGATTTTGCATGGGAATGTTTGATATGGTTCACCAAGACATTAGGTTCTAGGGTCCCACTTCTCACTAGTATCTTTAGGGTCTCCCATGTATTGTGATCTTCCTCTGATTGCTGCTAACCGTAGGCACACGGTTTGACGTTGGGGTTACCATGAAAAGTGTGTGTTCATGTGTACATGTGTGTGTGCATCTGTGTGTGTGTGTGCGTGTGTGTGGGTGTGTGTGCATGCATGTAAGTTAGCGTAAGTTGTTTTCCTTTTAGAGAAGTCCCCTTAAAACACATTTTCATTAAAAAATTCATTAAACACTTATTTATTTTTTATTCTGTTAATTTGAAAATGTATTTGTCTTTTAATAATTATGTGTAGAACCCTTTTCTCGGTGGCATCCTATTGGGCTTTTAGCTCACACCATACATACAGCTTTGGGTGTATGTAGATTTTGTTTCTTCTGCATTCCATATTGTGACTTCGTGCTCAATGATGGTGGTTCACGTTGCAGATGGTCTTTTCATGTAGAGTGGTGCTGATGTGGCCTCTCTTTTGCCGGGTGGTTTGATTATGAGTTTTAGTTTCCGCTGTCGTCTGTTCTTTTTAGTTCTTGGTTCGAGTTGTAGAATTTAAAAATGTTTATAGTTTAAACACTTGTTTGGTTGTCCTTTTTCCATTTTCATTTTATTTATCTTGCTAGTTGTTTTTCTGTCTTTTATTTCGGGTAAAATTGATCCCACTTTTTACTTACGATACCCGGGCACTTGTGCCATCCCGTGGGGATCAGGAACGCCTTTTGGGTCTTGATGTGGACCGGGTCGGGCGTCGGGTTGGATGGCTACTCGTCATGGTCCGTGAAAAAATGGAATCAGAGGTGGTTTCCTTTCTTAGGTCGTGTTCTTTTGGGATAGAGTCACGGTAGACTTGAGTTAAGGTTGTCGGGACTCGACGTCCTGGCTAAGAGTAAGGTGCCCGACTAGCACACCTCGTGGCAGGCGGGAGTCAAGTTACCAAAGTATGTTGAGGCTTGTCTGTGTTTTTGGTCCTTGCGGATAATATTGTCTTGGGGAAATGAAAAGTGAGTAAGGTCAGTGGTCTTAGTGAGCTCACAGGGTCCGGAAAGCCTTGTGGAGCTGGGGACACTGTCCTAAAATACTCTCTGTGGCCAATGGCGTGATTGGCGTATGGTCTCCAACCATATGCTCCAATCACCTGCTGACCCTAGTTTACTCCTGCTTTGGTTCTCATCTATTTGTTTTGGAATATGGAAATTTCTTTTTTAAGTAAAAATGTTTTGTTCTTGGAAAATGATTTCAAATGAAGCGCTTCAAAAATTAAATGGTGTGTGAGGTTTGAAAACTGTGGGTTTCGTGTTTTGGTTTTGAAAAATGGAAAGGTTTGGTTTTGATCCTTGGCGCTCTCATGGGAAACCACATGCATGAGTGTATACAAAAAGAGAAATGGTTAATGGAACGAGTTGATGAGTGCCTGGATGGACAAGAGGTGGGTGCCGATGTGGCATGGGAACATGCATGTGTGAGGCCCATGGGGCACCATTGGGGTTTCTGCAACCCACTGGATTTGCATATTTTTAAAATGTTTTGTTAAAGGAAAATTTGATGTTTTTAAATAACAAGTGATTATGTGGGGTGTTATTGTATTTTTGAAAGGTTGGACATGATGCATTTCGAGCCGATAATCCTTTTGACTGATTTTTGTATTGTGTTTAAATTCTTATTTGTAAGACGACATGCAAGCGTGTGGTTAATAAATTCTTTTGAAGAGTACATCGGGGATCCCTTGCATTGGTTTCCCCTGCATGTTTGGTGTTTGCTTGTTGAATGTCTTGACCGTTGGACCAGTTTGGTTGGGTCCATGGTTTTCTTTCTTAATGAGTGTATGACCCTTCGTAAAGGATTGATATGTGATTGAAGTGTGGCCACATGCAACTCGCTTTTGGCCGACCCTCCAGTTGATCTGAGGAATCTCTTCTTGATTTATAGAATTGAACCCACCTCTCTTTTTTACAACTAAGAGGATTCTCTCACAGTGGGATGATAGATGCGATGGGAGTTGAAGGTGGTTTTGGTATTTGGAATGTCTGACTCGTCGGGTATGAAGTTTGACACTATCGTGTTTGAAGGTTCCCCTGGTAATGGTGAAGGAGATTCAAGTGGGGAAAGGTGGAAGTAGCCTAGAGTTGTCGGTGTATGCCACTATTTGAAATGACCTTTGGTCCTTCGTTGGTTTCGTTTAAGAAAGAGTCTATGTTAGTAAACTAGTGTGGTATACCCAGTCACATGGGGGATACTACGGTAGTTTGCAGGAATCACATGTTGTTCAAGATGTGGTTTAAAGTCTTTTTCAGCGTAATTTTTCTCTTGACAACAATGATCGTGCTCGGTGATGTTTTGTGGTGTCGTGTTCAAATTCAGTGCAACCAAGGGTGATGCACATGCACCATTTTAGCTCTTTTGTTGATGAATATTCCGAGTATGATCATTTGGATGTCATAATGTGTTGTGTTTTCTATTGTTGTCTCAGTCGCAGTGTGGTTTCCTGTGACACCAAAAGTAGAAGCTCCGTTCGGGAGTCTTCCATGGCAGACTATGAGGCAGAAGATGCTTCAAATATCAGGGCTCCAGCCATAGGCCTCGGAGTGAAGATTGCACGTGGTCAGGATCCCAGAGACTGTATGAGAACCCGACATTATTTCTGTCATTGCTGTTAAAAGTAGAGGCAGTTTAAATGGTTTCTATGGTTGTTCCACTCCGAATGAGTCGTCTGGTTGCATAAGTATTTTGAGACCAGGTGGAGGCGTGTTCGTCTCGTTGCCTTAGAGTCTTGGGGGTTGGGTCCCACTGGACACAATTGCCTTAGGGGTCCTTATGGGAGAATTTTGGGTAGGTCAGTCTCAGAGTTGGAATAATTCTCATCCAGGAACGTAGAAATGCTAGTTTGTCTATGGTTATGCTTTTGAAGCCCCGGTAGTCAGTCCCCTCCATCCCCACCCCTTGTGGTGGGGTGTTTGGTCACAATCGAGAAATTTTTTCAAAGTCTCGTATCTTCTATTCGTTATAATGGCAGCGAGAGCCACGATGGGTCTAGCGCAATGGTCTCGGAAATAAATCGGGTTGACCTTTCCTTAATAGTGGGGAGTCCTCCCTAACCTCCCCATGATGGTTTTATAGTCTCGCCTTGGGCGTTGGTAGGTTCTTAATGGTGGGGACCCCATATTGGGTCTCGCAAGAATGTCTCTAGAATGAATTAGTGCTGGACTTTTCATTAATGTCGGGGAGTCTGCTAGAACCACCTTGTGTCGGTTTTCCATTATCGTCTCGAGCGCCAGTGAGTTCCTAATGGTGGGGAGCCCCTTGGGCCTCCCCATGTTGATCTTTTTCTCATGTTTTTAAATATGGATTGGTGATAAGTGATAAGAGTATTCCATGGATGTGGTATGACCTTGTTGTTCTTTCTAGACAAATGATGTGGTTTTCAATCAATGGTGCTTGGTATGTTTCGTCTTGCAAAGTTGGTTTTCGCGAGTGCGAGAGTCGCTTACAGGGATCAGTCAACTGGAGGTGTTCTATCTCTTCGGGGTGGGCGAAACATATAATAATTTCTTTATATGAGTTTCTCTAAGTTTTCTTTGAGTCACATTATCTGGGAATGATGTGTTTGCCACTTTTTTCTTGTTTCATAGGGATCCTCTTTGGACCTTAAGGAGGTGTTGTTTCTTACTTTAGGTCTCAACCTTAGTTGTGGCTTTCTAGGGACGGAATGGTTTATGGTGGGGGGAATTGTCACACCCTCCATTTCAATTTGTTTTTTTATTAACTTTCTGTGCGTCAGGTAGTTTGGGTTGAAACCCGACTTAAGATTTGGAGTTCTTTGCATTTTGCTCTTTATTGTGTCCGGCACAGTGCGGTCGAAGCTGCGCGGCCGCGCCTGGTTCGCCACGCGACCCCGCCCAGTTCACCGCACGACTTGTTGATGATTAATTAATGAAATTATTATTATTTTTATTATTATCGTGGAAAATAATTTATTTGAGAGTTATTTATATTTTATTTTTGTTTTGTTTCAGTTTTATTGTATTTGTTTATTTTTTTTATTGTTTAGGGTAGGGTTTCACCACCCCTTTTCCTATTGCTCCGCACCCCTCCCCTGTTTTTTTTTCGTTTCCCGTCGAAACCGCACCCCCCTGATTTCCTCTTCTCCCGGTCACAACACCGCCTCCCATATCCTTCATCTCCTCATTGCGCCACCCACATCTTGATCCGTCCGGCAACCAGCCCATCGCACCAGCCCTCCCCTCTTCCCGGTTGCACCTTGCTCCACTCGGACCCGCACAAACATCCCGCAGACCTCCTCCTTCCTCCTAACTCCTTCCCTCCACCTCCCCTCCCTCACTGGCGACCTCCCTTCAGCTCGACAGTGCACCAACCCCCTGCCCGCATTCCCCTTCCCTAGACGCGACGACTCACCCCCCTCCTCGCCGGACCTCTCCACCGGCGCAGCACCACCCTCCGGAAAACCCCAGTGCCCCTCTTGTATTGTACGGCCCTTATCGTCGCGTGACCAGCTCCCCCTTGAATGAAATAGTGCCGAGGCTTCCCCCCCTGATCTGAAATTCTTACCGGACCATTCGGCAGCTGAACCCTTTTGGCATCATGCCCTCCTTCCTGTCCCGCCCAGCAGCATTGTCGCACGCCCTGATCGTCGGACCATCTGCACCCCTACTCCTCGGCAAACCCCGACGCACCAACTGTCGCACCCTCTCCCCTACGGTATAACATTTTCTCCCCTTTGTTAGGGGTTTTCACTTGTTCTTGTGGGTTTTTATTGTGCAACGTAATTTGTTTCGTGCCTTATCATAATTAAATGAATTTATTCTGCTTGATTAATTTTATTATTTTGTTCCTGACTTTCTTCTGTGGTGCGAATGTTGGTTTTTTATTAGAATGGTTGGTGTGTTTTGTTCTATTTTGATGCTTTGTCGATATTTGTTTCTAAGGTTCTTTTCGTGGTTGTTGTGGTGCGTTGGATGAGCAATCAGAGTCGTGAACTAAATTTTGTGGAGTCTTCAACACCTGAGGTAGGTGGTTCCCCATCTAATTATTATCCGATGAATTAATTTTCAATGTTCATTATGTTTTACATTTTTTTATTTAATTAATGTTATGAGATTTAAGTTTTATTTGAAGTTTGATTTGCATTGAAATTGTTTATCATATTCATCATATTATTGTTTGTTTTCTGCTGATAACTCTGTTAGTGACTTTGGAATTGTGCGGTAATCTTATTAAGTCATTTAATTTGTGCGAACTATTTTTTTTACATGGAATCGGGTGTGTTTGGTCGTAAAAGATGATTTTGCATGAACTTAGTGGTTAACGTTAAGCGATTTCATCTAAATTGTTTTATAAGCATTTATTTTGGAATGTAAACTATGTGGTTTAGAAAATGGTGTTTTTGATATGGTGTACGGGTTTTCCATCAAACCTTTTGGTAGTGAAGGTCACACTTTTTATTGTATTTGAGTGCGTGCGGTGTTGGAATGTGTTTTGGATTTCTAACTGGTTACCATTATGTGTGTAAAACCATGTGACCCTCCTTTTTTGTTGTTTTATAAACTTTTTAAGTGGTTTATTAGATTATGTTAATAGTGTGAAACCTGTTTTGAAAACATTTTTAGAGAGTGTATTATTTGAAATGGTTTTTGTGTGTGCAAATGGTTGTTTTGGCGTGTGTAGTATCTTATTGGGTTTGAGTGTATGACTATGATATGTGGCATGGACTTTGAATTACTTGAGCACAAATAGGAATCCTGGGTACTATGTGGGCGGACTAGACTACCGTGCTAGTGATACAGGAGTGGCATCCGCCCAGTTTCACTTAGCGGGATTGACACTTACAACACTAACTAAACATTGGATGATGACTGGTGACTACTATGGTAGGAGTTGTTTCTCTAAAAGTGGCTTGTGCATGTGAATGTTTCATATGGTTCACCGAGAGGTGAGGTTCTAGGGTCCCACTTCTCGCTAGTATCATTAGTGTCTTCCATGTATTGTGCTCTTCCTCTGCTTGCTGCTCACTGTCGGCACACAGTGTAACATTGGGGTTACCAAGAAAACTGTGTGTGTGTGTGTACATGTGTGCGTGCGTCTGTGTGTGTGTGTGCGTGTGTGTGGGTGTGCGTGCATGTGTGTAAGTTAACTTATGTTGTTTTCCTTTTAGATAAGTCCCTTAAAAACAGTTTTCATTAGAAAATTCTTTAAACCGTTATTTATATTTATTCTGTTAATTTGAAAATGTATTTGTCTTTTAATAATTATGCGTGGAACACTTTTCTCGGTGGCATCTTATTGGACTTTTAGCTCACACCCTACATACACCCTTGGGTGTATGTAGATTTTGTTTCTTCTGCATTCCAGGTTGTGACTTCATGCTCAACGATGGTGGTTCAGGTTGTAGATGGTCTATTCATGCAGAGTGGTGCTGATGTGGACTCTCTTTTGCCGGGAGGTTTGAGTATGAGTTTTAGTTTCTGCTTTCGTCTGTTCTTTTTAGTTCTGGGTTCGAGTTGTAGACATTAAAAATGTTTATAGTTTAAAGACGTGTTTCGTTGTCCATTTCCCATTTTCAATTTATTTAACTGGCTAGTTGTTTTTCTGTCTTTTATTTCAGGTAAAATCATTCCCACATTTTATATAAAATACCCGGGCACTTGTTCCAACACATGGGGATTGTTAACGCCCTTCGGGTCTTGCTGCGGACCGGGTCGGGCGCCGGGTTGGATGGGACCCGGCCTGGTCCGTGACAGTTGCCACTTCTAAATAAATCTTATTATTCCATATTTTTTAGTCTAATATTTTACTTCCCTTCTCATGTGTATTCATATTCATATTCATTGAATATTTTTAAAATGTAAATAATAATTACATTACAGATTAGTTTTTATCACCCTTTTATATATTTCCATTCCCCTAGTTATCATGATGAAATATACATTGATAATTATAAAAGGGATTTCATTATGTCTCAATTACAGAGAAATATTTATAAATGTTATAAAACTTGTTGCTTATGTAGAAAGATTTCATGGACACTAAAACATGTTATGTTGTTATTATATATTTAATTTTTAATGTTAATTTTTATATTATTGAGATGAGTTAATATACTACTATGATTATCGTGGTTCATATCTCCTTAAATTAAATCATTTGATTCATGAATTTTGTTTAGTATTAGATATAAAATGGTAGTTTGGGATTCCATAGTTGGAATAAAATTAGGATTTATTTATATTTCTGGATTAATGTAGTCATGTTTTTGATTGGTGTAGAAATATGAATGATTGTTTCAAATTTTAGTGAAAAAATTGAATTACTGTTATTCTCTGGAAATATACATGAATTTTTTTAATGTTTTGATATGAGTTTTTTCTAACAAATAAATCCATTTCTTGAAACGTTCAATCAATGTGGCTATAGATAAGATGAACCCATTATCAATCTATCTAAAAAAATATGTTTTTGAACAAAATTAATATTTATTTAGTGCATGATTAGAGGTATTAAAACAACAAAACATTAATGATACCCCAAATTGGATAAGTTTTTTTCAATAAAATTTCCTTTATGAACCATTATAATAAATTTAATTTGGATATGATGACATAAATAGTCATGAAATAAAACAACATCAGAAAATTAAAATGTAAAATTGTGTTTAAATTGATGATGATATCGGTTGATCCAATTATATCATAGTTGAAAAAAAACATCAATTGATGAAATGAAGATGTAATTAGAGATGACATGTTTTGACATAAATATCATATTAATATGATTATTTTCATTATTTTATTTATTTAATCTTAAGAATTTTTAATTTATTATATTCATGGAAACATGCTCGTTAATTTGAATATGTGGAAGGAGTGTATATAGAAATATAGAAAATCACATTTGGTAAATAAAATGTTACATAGTCTTACCAAACATAATAAGATAAATATAAAATTTTGAATCAAATCTTGAGTCTTGTACGTCATATGGAAAAAATTACCATTTCATTATTGATTAGTATTTAAAATTTTTAGGGACCAATTTATTTAATAGGTGCGGTGGGCGAATCTGACAAAACACTATTTTGGAATATATTTCACACTAAATTTATAATATTTTTGATATAATTTTTAACACGCAACACCAAAAAAATTAAAAACATATAAGATTAATCTTATGAGAAAAACTATATGAATAGAAAAATATGTATTTAATAAATTAATATGACTTAACTAATTTTTTCTTACATTTAGAAGATAAATAATTAATATAATGAAATATTTGACATGAATTGTTTTTTCAAATAAGTTTTTTAAGTTATAATAAATTTCATTTAACAATATAAAATGATTTTTTGATAATATATAAGAAGTAAATATAAAAATTATTTAATAAAATATATTTAAATTAGAAAGTAGTATGATTTAATTTTGACAACACATAATATTTAAAATTTCAATTCTAATTAAAATCAATTTTAATTCTAAAATTTATATTCAATATTAATGAAAAATTTATGAGTTTTATATATTAATTATTTTAAAGGAAAATAAAATTTTGGATCCATCATGTCAACAATATTGTATGGATAATATTTTTTATTCTTATAAAATAATTGATTTTTAGCTGCAAATTTAAAAAAAATATTTTTACTATGATAGTAGAATTTATTATAATAAAAGCATGATTTATAGTTTTAAATTTAGTAAATTAATTTTCACAATAATAATTTAGTAATAATGTGAAATTATTTATTTATAAATATGATGTCGAATTTAGAAACCCTATTTATATCCATTTCAAAATTAAGCAATATTATTCTTATTAAATTTTTTTAATTTTTTATTTTATTTATGCCTTAGTATAGTTATGTAAGGTAATGTATTTGTTATATAACCTCTTAAATGTCCTTTGATTAATTTTAATGAAACTAGTGTGATTAAAATCAAAACAATTGTTAATTTTCTCATTAAAATAAAATTTATTCTAAATTTTAATGATTTTCTAAATCTTCATTTTTACGCATTACATGCTCTAGTTTTGAAATTAATTATTTTTATGTGAAGTGATTTTATTTTATAACATTAATTTCATATTTGGAATCATTCGTTCCAATTTTTTTAACATGTTCCATTTTATTTTAAGACAATAAAAGTAAATTACATTGGTTAAAATTTATTTCCTCATTGAAAAACATTAAATGGTAAAAGAGAAATATCATAGAGTAAAAGGCATAAGAAAATGATTTTTTAAATGAATGGTTTAGGATTTATTGATGATAAATAATACCCCATCCCCAATAATATCCACTTTAGATCCACAATCCTTGGTATGTGTTCTATATTTAAATAAAGTATTCATTTTAATAAAACCTCATTTCTTTCACCTATAAAAAAGGATAACCTCAACTAAATTTCACTAATATTTCCATATAAATATCTTCAAATAAACTATAACCTATTCTATCTAAAACTATATCCACATTTCCTTGATTTTATGGAATTTTCAATATATCGAAGTAAGGATGCCTAATTTGTTATGAATGAGAGAACGATAAAAATGGGAGGTAATGTTATTAACCAATATATCATATTTATCATAATCTTCCATCGAATTTTATTTTAACTTCTATTAATGAATGATAATATCATTATTACTAATATTCTCTAATATTATTATAGTAATACAATATCACATTTATAAATTCCTCCAAAATAATTCAAAAATTGGAGAATCCATCATGTATATGTGTATTCAACATCCATTATAAACAAATTACTTTATTTTAAATCACTTTATTAAATATAATGTTATAAAAGTCTATATATTGAATTAATATGATATTTATAACAATGCTATGTTTTTAAATTTAAAATATATATATATCTTCCTCTAGATGTTTTCAAAATGAACATGTTTTTGGTGTATAGGTAGGAATTGCTGCACCCATTAAGTAACATATACTCTACACTATGTATTTTATTATGTATAAAAATGACCTAAAATATATTTATACACATTAATAACATAATAACAATATCAATTTTATTCTGTGATAATGATATTAGTCCAGGAATATCACTTTTTAACCATGTCCCCCAATGATTATTTCTTGTATTTATTTTGGTCGATTGAACAACCGACCAACACAAATTTGATTGTTTTTATCATGTAAAAACAAGGATACATAATTACTATTGATATTAAAAAAATAATAAAATAAATACTCTTTTAGATCTTAAATAGAAACAGTATTATCACACTTGTAATTATGGTACATCACCTTGGTATTAAAAAAATTATTATTAGTGACTTTTTTTATCATGAATTATAGATAAATTTAATATCAAATAAAATTATAATAATTTAAATAATAATTATAAATATATTCAAATACATAAAATTATCATATAATTAAGAAGTATAAATTTATAAAAATGAATCGAATCTACCTTTAGCAACCCCATCTTGAAACCTCTTGGAACGGTGTTCCGAGTCGGGTACTACACATAACATCAGCGCATCATCCCATATAACAGAGGCTAACGAATTAGGTTGAGGTCCCTTTTTAACATTTAGATATGGAATATTATTCCCTCATAGGTAATAGGTATTTTAAAACGATATTAAACTAGTTGACAAAAAATACCAGATTCCTATAAATAATCAAACTTCAGGAGAAGAAAATAAATTACCCTATCATAATTAATAATAAGTGCAGAAGATGATAAATAAACAAGATACACAAATATGTCATGCTATGATGTATGTGTCAAATAATATGTTTTGAAAATATAAATATAATCATTATATCAATGGTGAAATAAAAATGACACAAGGGAGGCAACTATATCTCGATTAAAAGCTTAGTCCTCGGCCCCCAAGCTCCTTCCTAAGTAGCAAGAAACCCTCAAGCATTAGAATCGGCATGCATCCAATTATACCTACATGTGATCATAATGTATATTTTGGTACCTAATGGTTCCTGAGTAGGGAGTGACAAAAAATAAAATTGGGTCGACACCCATGGTGTCTAAACCATTCTATTTTGTGCTGTAATCAAATGTTGTGTTCCAATATATGATTAAAGTAAGGAATCAAATAAATATATCATGGTCTGGGTTCTTAGGGGAACTCATCAAATATCACCTTATTAATCATATGGTAGGAATATGAATAAGGTACCAATAATAAAAAGATGAATATATATATATATGATGGTTATAAATAAATGTAGATAAAAAGTAAAATATACTCAAGCTTGTGATTTATATTGGGGTTTAATTTATGTGTCAAAAAAATGTGTTTCAAAACACAATAATATATCCCAATTCACCTTGAACTCAAGCAGAATAAATAATAACCATTCATACATTATCATTATTATTATGTTCAAGTTGAGAGTTTGATTACAATCCAATCCCAAATGCATCACTACGATACATCCTTTGATTATTCAAATACCACCAATCTCATCCAAAAAAATATTTTAAAAGACCAAGTATAACACAAGTCATGTATTTATCATGTGTACGTAATGGTATCACACATAAGTGTTCAAGTATCACCTGAGGCATGGAGTAGCCACATTTCTAATGAATCTGTCTTTGAATGTGCTTTTGGGAACCAATATCACTCTTGAGTATTTCGAAACCCAGTGAAATTCTCATCAGGAAAAGACTAATGCATTCCCTCCCTAGCGTAATCTGTAATAGGTTAGAAATGTGCATTCTACGTGTAGTCTGTAATATGGACCACACGTTATCTCATCAGCCTGAATTTAATTAGATTTTACGGATTCAGATATGATAGAGTATGAATTTAAAATTATAACAAATAAATTGATGAAACAAAGAGCCATATGCTTCTTAATCATTGAAGCTGGATAGTCAAAAATTAAACACATTACTAGAAAATTTAGAAAAAAAACACAGTACTAATTTTAACACATAAAAATAATAATGAATAAATAAATAAATAAAACCAAAATTTCATGGTTCATAATTAACCTAAATAATTTATTTAATTAAAACTCAATAAAAAGGGATCACACAATACAAGAAGTTAATTAATTTAATTTTGTGGGGATAGAATAAAATAGACCAAATATTTCACCACAACAAATTGAAATCCCATGATGATTCAAAATTTTGAAATTTTTTTTTTCAAATAAATGTGCAATGATCAAGCCAATCAGTTTAATTAAATTATAATAGTTAAAATTTAACATCACTAGTATGACTTGATGAGTGGCACACCGTACGAAGATAACGAGGCCGATAGATAAATTGATTGTACGCTTCTTGGTGCATGATGATACCCTTTCAGCTAGAATTAATGTGCATCACACATTTCTTAAATCAAAGGAGAATTGAGGAAGCAATGGAAATCTGAAGGTTAGGGGAGGGTGGTGCACACAACCGAGAAGGGGGTGTGACATACCCAAGAGAGGGAATAAAGGAGAGAAAAATAAATAAAATTTAAGAAATAATGAAACGGAAAGGAAAAAAGATAAAGATAAATAAATAAAATGGAATAAAAAAGTATAATTATAAAAATAAAAGTGGATGGAGATATGAAAATAATTAATAGAAATTGGTTTACCCAATTTTAATTTATTTTTATTTTTCTTTGACCATTTTATTTTATTCTTTATTTGTATCCATCATTAAATTATTTTTATTCCTTTTAACTCATTTAAATTTTTTTTAACCCAAGTACCATGCTAGGTCGCGATTTAAAAATTTAATAAAATTACTGAGCAGTTATTTAATTAATTTTAATAGCAGCTTGGGATTGGTAAAAGGATGTGTAGGTGCGTACCCTTGGTTGATTTACTATTTTGGACTAAAAATTTATATGGTTTGTAAAACGATTAAAACAAATAAATTACAACCTACCCTCCTTAAGACATGTCGTCGACAAGATTCCCTTCTAATGTAGTTTAATGTCATCTCAGAAAAGATCCATCCATTGAAAAATAACTTCAATATCCTACTCCCATGTCTTGTTCTAAACTCATTTGTGATTCCATTACACATAGACTAGAGGAACTGACCATCCTCAGACAATTTGTCATGATATGGTCGATGATACAAATAAGATGCCCCTCAAGGAACCGTACCTCTGAGGTAATAGTGAAAAATAGGCTATAGGTAAAACTACCTCTACTATCTCAAACTTCCTAAAATATCTATTTTGTAACTTTACTTGTCTTAGATCCACATGTTACCCAACCGTTAAAAAACACGCAGAAAGACTCGATGTTACACAACAAATTCTAGAGGAATACGACAATAATCAATATAATATTTCCATCTGGAAGGAGCTATAGTCATATACTTTAAATCAACTAAACATGATCATAATTCTTCTTAATGATATAAGGACTCAACAAAGTCTCCAAATTGACTTCAAGAGAGAATATTGGTGAACGAAAAAGTTTATAATGAAGGGCATCATACAGAGCCACTTCAATTGTTTCCTGAAAGTTGATATTATAGTTAAACTAAATAAGAGGAATATGTTTCTCCTAAGACAACCTAAAATAAAGTATATAATCCCATAGCCTATTCTCTAAAACTTATATGGTCCTCTCGTACTGCCCATCTGTTGGAGGAAGATATGAAGTACTCATGAGTACCTACAAACCCAGCAATTTATCAATATATTTATAATATGGGTTAAATAAATTTTTTACCAAAATAATTAACAGTACCTCTCATTAAATTTTCTATTTTTTTTCTTTTATTTGATATTTCCATTCAAAAAAATCTAATTTTAGAAGGCTTCGATATTTGGAATTGATTTTAATGGATGTTTAAAAACATTATTTTCTCAGTCAGAAAAAAATATATTTTTTTAATTGATTTATAATATTTTGTTTCCAAGAATATGTTAATATTCTTTTCTAAATTATCTACATCTTTTCAGTATCTACATTCTTCATTTTAAAATTTTAAAATCATATTGAGTTATTTTATAAAAATAAACATATGAATTAATATATGAAATACACATTTTAGATGGCTGAATGTTTTTACTACTAATCCAATCTATTGAAATAATTTATGGTACTATATTTTGAAATGATATGAAACACATTTATTCCATTTTATACTTCTGTTATAATGAATGATTGATTTCATGACTCACACATATGTATTGGATTAATGTTGTGTGGGAAAATATATCAGCCCGTAATGTATTATATAGAAATTGATACATTCTATGATGTTTAAATTTTGGTATAATTAATTTTTCTCATCAAGAGTGAGTGAGAGTAGTGACTCGAAGAGGTGACAATATGATATGATTATGTTTTTATCAAAGTTTATTTTTATGATATGTCTCAAGGGAGAGGTACATTACTATTTCATGTTCATTTTATTATTCTCTAAGGATATTTTTTATTTATTCATGATTATACACTCATTTCTATTTTATATATTTTCTTTCATTTTAGATTGCATGTCCTTCTATCACGACCTATGCACAACTCTTACTGTTCAATGTAATTTTTAATAAGATATTGTTAAAAATTTCATTTTTTGTCTTATACATTTGATTCATTCTAAAATTAAATGACTATATAATTTTCATTACATATTTTTTTAGGTCACCCATTTCTTTTGATTACACCACATAGGTGATGAAGACGAATTTATCTTATGGTAGGATTATGAGATATTCCATCATGGATCAACTATGATGAATAATCCAAAATCCTTGTTAAATTAATTCTTTATTTAGATATCTCTAAAATTCATTTTTCATTTCATTCATGATATTGTGTGTTTAATGGTGATATATAATGTTTAATTTATCTAAATTATGTAAGATAGTGATTTGTTTCAAATGGGTCACCTCACATTGTGTGAAAGCAACATTTAAATTTATGTGATTTTAGGACCATACCTAGGAGTGTGGGTTTATGGTTCCACTTTTATATACTTGTTTCAAAATATTAATTAGGGGTATTAGCAAAATAATTAGCTCTATAACTAGAAAGAATATATTAAAATTTGATGGATGTTATGTATATTCCTAGTTTAATCCTATATGGAAATTCATCAAACCCCTCAATTTCTGTTATGTATAAGCATATTTTTTTATTTTGATATAGAAAAAAATCCACCTCTCATAGTGGAATTTCCTGATGTTCTCATTATCCATTGTAAAGTATAGGGGGTTTCCATTTTTCACATGAAAATAAATAAGTGGTATCAATGTTTTGGTTCCTTAGATGATGGTGTAGATTACTAGATATTTATGAATTTATTCAGAAATGGAAATGTTTTAGAAATTAATTATACATATATGATGTTGTTTTTAAATTTATATTATTTGATTATTATGTTTTATATTATTTATATTTTATGATATATTATTATTATTATTTTAATGGTGTTATTTTCATTTCTTGTTTATTGGAATGCATGGATGACCAATATGTAGATGGGTCTTTTATGATTATCATACAGAAATCCATGTATTTAGTTGGATTTTAATGGTATGATAATACAAATAATAAATGTTTTGATACCTTAATTATTGTATACAAACCATATAAATTAAAAAAATTATTTCTTATTAATTGTTAGTTGGACAGGGTAATGTATTAGGTTTATATATGATTTTTAGGTCAAGGTCATGTCCAATGTATATTTTTATTTCACGTGGATTAACAATTTTTATTCATTATATTTTTTACTACATAAGTTTTAGATGTGATATCATATAATCTAGAATTTTCATGATAAACATTAAGTTGATGAAATTTTCAAATTATTATTTATTAAGAAAATTCATTCCCAATGTAATATTTTTTTATTCTACAACAAAAGTTTCCATCCCACAACAATCATGGACCTGATTAGAGACTTTTGGAAAGATGACATTGGTGATTTGTTTGATTATGGAAGATTGATATATTATAAAATAGTTTCATATTTCAATATTTATTATGTTTTTTTTTCCATGTAGAAAAGTGATAACATCATTAGTGATCAAGTGGTTAGGAGAGATTTAGTTATTGACTAACACATATCATGATGAACACTCAATTTACTAGGGATATTGTGGATGTGTCAAATAGTTTTTTATTTTATATTTTTAAATGTTCTATGTTATATTTTATAATATTTAATATGATGAAATATACAAAAAGTGTAGTTTAGGTGTATATTTTGAAAATTCTGGAAAAAAATATGAACATATTTGTGGAGTCTTTATTGAGCCTCACACATTTGAATCATACTATATGATTTTTTGTTACCAATCATTTTATTATAATCACGCATATATAATATGTTTCACATGATTAAATAAATTTTAGTAAAAATTTTCATTTTAATGTGAATAACATCATGGAGAGATAAAACAGTCTATGCACATTTTGATATAGAATTCACAAAACCATTACCAAATAAAATAAATCATTTAATATATATATATTATTATATATCTATTGACCTGATTTTAAAAAAATATATATTTTTATGGTAAATTGGTATGGGTTTTGAAATATATTGATACTTATTTAATTGTCAGTATCATTATCATAAGTGTTAATAAATACCTTAAAGTATTTTATATATAGTGCATGATTTAAATATGTTATGATTTATAATATATTTTATGTATCATATATGATTTTTATAATGGTATGGTGTTTGGATATATTTTAAATGAAATTTAATTATATTTTTTCTGAAAGATTATATTATATCCTCAAATAATATTTATAATGAGTTATTAATTTTCAAAGAATTTGACTCCTCTAATGAATTTACATTAATAGGTTGCATCAGGGGTAGTTTAAATATTATGATTTGTTGGATATTAAGATGCTTAAAATGATATTTCTGTGAATAATGAATCATTCGATTTTAGGCATAAAAATAGATTTATGGTGAAACATTACATGATCATACCCCACTAGAAACCCCACTTGTTCTATAGTGAAGATGAGGGTGCCACCCAATGGCCTCCATCAATGTGTCTTGTGATGTTGACTAGAAATGAAGTAATAAATCTCACAAATGACTTGAATTACACTCATAAATTATAGGAACAAAAATATGAACCACGAATTAACATCATGTCCTAAACAAAACCAATATTCCATAATAAAAGTAATGAATCAATATTAAAAATAGTTATAAGTATCCAAATGTATTACAAAAATTACAATCATATTAAAACATTTTATTCCATAAAACATGACTCCATGTTATTAAACTCTATCCACTTCTCTGAAACTATGATCAAAATAAATGAGATTGATTTATATATATTTGTGTTATAATACATTTACACTCGTCATGGTCATCCATAGGATCAACACTTTAATAATGGGAGGTAGAATACTATTATTATTTGAATAAATTGAAGAATCAATGTCATACTAACCCGACCAATCACCACCTAATATCACCATGCTTCACTCAGAAAATAATTATTCAAATAACAATTAATTAATATTAATAGTATAATAAAATAGCTAACCCTCGCCACATGTAAATTGTGTTTTCTCCCTCATGAATCAATTAATTTTTTTCCCATGCTAGAATCTCTTCCATAATAATGAAATCTAAAACATCCCATCATGGGTGAAAAAAATCATTTCTTCAATGTAGTGTGCCACATGACCTCAAGAATGCCTCTTAATCTACAAGGTTTTGCCGAGGAGTAGAGAGGGTCTAATAAGATATTTTGGGGATGATTTATCATACAGAATAGATAGTAGAAATGGATTATAATAAATAGGGAGTAGTGTAAATATAATAATAAAGGATATAATATATTTTATCTTTCCATTTGTAGGATGTGGGAAAAAATAATTTCTCTAATGAATCAAAAATCCATATTGGGGTCATCTCACATGATAACCATCATAGTTCATTCAATTTCTAATTCTAAATAACCTAATTCATTGTGTGTTTTTATTACTTTTGAAAAAAATAATATTAGGATTTGTAAATTTTAATACAATGAAAAAATAAAATCTAAATATAGATAAAAATATAATTTAGTTTTGGAATAAATGCATTTGACCTTATGTTTAGTTACATGGATTCCTTTATTATTTAATTTAATATAATAAACATTAAATTAAATAAATGGATTTACCTTATCTATTGTTATTGGGTAGTTAAGAATTATTAAGAAAACTCTTTTGAAACCCCAATATCCCTACCATTGATATAAAATTATATTAAATTGAGATCCAATCTATTTTGTACTATTTCCATAACTATGAAAGTTTATCGCATCCAACACAAATTAAATTTATTAACTTGAAACTAATGAATAAAAATAAATAATTCCATGAAACCACCACTATTATATTACTCACAATAGTCACTTTCCATTTCTAAGGTAAAAGATATCATGTCGAAAATAAGGAAGAGTGAAAAATTGATATATAGGGAGAAAGAGATGAAATAATTTGGTATTGAAATAATATGATTAAATTGAATTAAATAAATTCATCAAAAAGGAAGTAATTTAATAAAAAAATAGAAATTAAATCCAAATAAGATTTATCCATGAATCATATTGTAGTGGAATATTGTTGAGAATTGATACCTTCTCCCATAACATGGTCATGAATTTCTAGGTCTTCCAAGTCCTCAACCAGAAATAAAATTCAATCTATATTAGTATTTATAAAAATAGTAATATAAAGGTCACCTAATATTATTTTGAATAAATGATTATGTTTTCTTTCCCAACATGGAATTTCATGCCTTGAATAGTATTTATGTTCTGTAATATTCTGAGGATTAATATTTTTTGATTCCTTAATTCATGCTCAAAATTTTTCTTAAGGTTCCATGTTTTGAATGAAATTCACAACTTGAAATCTTTTTTAATAATGTTTCTCCATGTTCGATCTTAGTTTTTTGGATTTCAAATCCATGAGTGTATATTAAATAATTATTTTCCATGGAGTTTTCTCCTCATCGTGGAATCATCACTTTTAGTTTTTTGGAAATATATTTCAGCTTTCATCGTAAATAATCTACTATTATATAACACTTCTCTAAATAATTATTCAATGATCCTTTATCCTTTATAATTCATACATTTTTATGTTTCAATTATTTTTTTATCCTACCATAAATCAAAAAAAGAATTAAATATATGAAATAATAAATTTTTAATTTTTAAAATATTACGTTTATATATAAAGATATATATAAAATATTACTTTTCCAATTTTGAGAATGTTGTTCCCTTTAACATATTTAAAATATTTCTATATATATTTGTAGAGAATGGTATTGAGACAACATGTGATTCTTTGACCCAGTGTTCCAGAAATTAATTTTAAAAAATACCAAATATTTTTTTATAGGCACATTGTTTCGTCATGAAAATGGGATAAATCATAAATAAGATATTATACAAGAGATATGATAACAAAAATTTGGTAAAAATCAATTGTTTATACTAGGACTGAGAATAAATTGATCTATTCAGGTTGTTCATACATCTTTTAAGTTGGTGGTATATGGGGTTATATTTAGTAGATTAATTATTTAATTAAATAATTAATTCAATAATTTGACATAATGAATTTTCTACTAATTTATCTCCATATAGAATCTACCAGGGTTAGCCGCATAAACACTTATGGGATTCTAGATCTTCTTTCCATCTATTTATTATTGAATCTCTTCAGATGATAATGAAATGCCAGATTGGGTGGGAATGGAATGAAGTGAACCCAATTACATCCTTAAAACATTAATGAGCATGTTATTTGATGTAGAGAAATAAAATTTCACCTTATCCACCTGTTGGACCATGTAGTCTTAATTTGACATTGTCAGGATGTACCGAGCCAAAACAGACCATTGAAATCCTGAATGATTCATGAAGGAGTGATGGATTGATTAATCTCATACTAATCAAGGAATGTTGTGGGTTTTGGTTGATAATTTGGATGATTGGTAGCCAAATAATAATTTTAAGAATAGATTGTGGCATTAAATGTGTGATAATAACATATGGGATCACATGAAATAAAACTATATTCGAGTTTCTTCTCACAAGATGTTTGTAATTTGCTGGAAAACTCTAGATCTACAACAATATTGTAGAGATAGTTTCAAAATTGAACAAGTGAGGATAGATTTGAGGTGTAGATCATGGATTTATAAATCAATGAAAACATGACTATACCCCATGTACTGTGATGAACACAAGATATTTATCCCCTTGGAGGAGGATGGTGTTTTAGAAAATAATAATAATAGAACAATATGTAGTCATCCAACATGTTGTTTACATCATCCTAAGAAGGACGAGTCCTATGTAATTCCCACAAGCAGGACGCTATGTGTGAGTACATTCTTGGTTTATGTCCATGTATTGAACTACGTGGTTATAGATAAAATGATATTGATCGATCCTGAGTAGTTTGGACACACGGTGTAGTCCACATGATTGGTGTTTACCTCTACATAGATTGGGATCCATGTGACTTCTAGGGACACATGTAGGAAATGGATTATCACAACCCTCCATGTCTGTCTACTCATATTATATTTACCCCTTCGTTTCCTTTAAGAAAACATAAATATTATGTATCTCCACTGTTGGAACTCAATGATTTGTCCCGCGATTAGCCTAAAAATATTTTTTCCTACATATAATATTATTGTCCCCTCTGTTGTTTATTTCGATATATGATTTCAAATGATATGAGCAAGGAATATACATAGTCAATGTCTAGAAGAGAGAGTGATTAGGTTGGATCACCTAAGGATTTGTTTAGAGTGAGACCCATTCATCTAGGTCATGTTTTCTCGATATAGGAATTGAAACTACCCATTTAGTATAGGGAATATGTTATCAAGGAATAATGTAGAACACATTTCCTCAAAAAGGCATGTGTCCTCAACCTATATAATGGAACAGACCATCATCTGGGAAAAGGGTCCTTTAACTACTACGTACCCCCTATAAATATTGGAAAAGGTCCTTATAACACCAAAGTGGATCCCCCCATCCGTATGGTTACAGGTCCTATACAAATATATATAATGTATAAACCTCGCCTGAATAACAAGGGAAAAATTCCACTATTTCCATTTGGTTCCCCCTTGGTAGTGCAGTATAGTGGCTGGGTGTGGACCTTCAACTATTAATTCTGAGGAGATGTATGTGAAGATTGAAATCCTTGATGAACATTTGGAAATATTTGTGTCTCCTATTCTATTGAATTTATGATAAGATATATATACCCCCTTTCTCTCTTGATTCAACATGTTTTCAAAAATAACATATATATATATATATTTCTGTATTCGTGCCTATGAATTTTTCTACTCTCCTACCAAGTGTTGCAAAGATGTGTTGGTTATGAAATGTTCTATTGATGTTTTGATTATATTGGTTTTCTGAGTCTACTCTCCTATTACATGTGATAAAATCTAAACATTTATTTCATATAATTTCTATTATTACCCATTACACTTGGATGAGGATACTATATGTCCTGGTTTGGGTTGATCTATTCTCTATCAGTTTATTTTTCAACCTATTTACTAATTACTGTATGCTTGTATTTTATCTTATATACCCCCTTCATATTTTGGGGGATCATATTGGGTATGTATATACTCACCCCTTCATCATCTTTTCCTGCACATTTCATTGCTAATGTAGATTATATAAATTACAGTGGTTACTTTTAATGAGCTTAGGGATACCTGGTACTTTGGACCACATATGGTGGTCACATCTTAGATATCAGTAATTAGGGTCTCCTAGAATACTATTTTTTATGATGGGAATTTTTTTTTGGAAAAACTATAGGTTTTTTCCAGGTTGGTTTACAATATATATACTGAATAATTTTCATCCTATTCCTTTTCAATTTTACATTGATATGTATGTTGTGTTCATATAAGAACATAGGAAGGAGACTCCCAATTTTTTTATCCTTTTCGATGCTTGTCACCACCCCATGGACTATATTGGCGAGATTGGGGGTAATTGTGGCTCAATCCCTAGTTAGGGATATGTTTTCATAGATTTCTATTTAATAAGATCATTCAATATGATGTTTTTTAGTAGTCCCCGTACCTAAATTTGGTTGGTATTAGATAAATTTTGTTAATGTGTGTGCATGTGGCTATCAAGCCTATGAATCCAATGTTGGTGTGGGAAACTGACATATCTAATAATCATGACCTTGACTACTTGAATGTCTACATATAATATCGATATATTGGCTTTATGGAACATAGGTACGTGCATCATATTGGATTGAGCCTTTGACATTCACTCTTGAGTCAGCTCCACATTTTTTATATAATCATAGATGATCATCTAACAATTTTATGTCTTCATTAAATTTTTGGATGCCTCCATTATAACAACCATCTAGGATACCAACATTGGATCTTGATTAGGATCTAATTAGTGATGAGGCCTCAGTTCAGGATCCATCTTGTGAGATTCTTTGTTTTGGTGGGTATTTAAGAGCACATACACCCATTGAAAAACAAATAAACCCATCCAAGAAGGATGAAAAAGAATGCATTCTAAAAAAAACCAAGAGATTAAATGACAAAGGCCACTGAGTGTATGTGGGGATCCAAAACACTAGGATGTATATGACTATATAGAGTCAGTTGTATGTGTTTTCATACTCATCTGAAAACCAGTGAATCAGTTGGATTCCCTAGAAGTTAGCCTTTCCCACAGAGCACATTGGCACTCGTGAAGTCTTTTTACCAAAATTCATGATGAGTTGACACTCTTATAGACTAGAATCTAGAAGTTATTCTGTGAAAATTACTAACCATCATATTTATGAATAATTAAAATTCATAAAATTTTAGATAAGTAGTAGGATGAAATGATATTGGATGATTACTTAAAAATGTTCAAAGAACATACCATGTACTCTCTTAACCGGAATTGGGAAGGATACATCCAACAATATAATTTTGAGCTTGTATTCTTCTATGATATTTTAGGATGTTAAGTGAAAATGTGAACCGAAAACTATATAAGGGTATTGGAAACAAAACTGTGGATAGAGTCATTTTTGTTAGGGAGACATCAGAAAGATGGAAATAGTATTGGGAGTCAAAGAACCAAGTGGTCTATGATAGCTTGCTGGTGCTAGACGACCAAATATTGATGAAAGTGATCTACCAATTATTAGACTTATACATATGTTTATAGGTTTTTCATAGGTCTAGGGAAACATGTAGAGGGGTGTTTCTTTTCTTGTGTTGAGAAGGATCCTAGAGTGAGAGACTTCCTAACCATACATGCTTAGGTGTAGAGACATGTTGATGATGGTCATCCATGAAATAGGTAGTGATATGATATGGGAACATCCCAGAAAATAATGGGTGGTCCACGGGGATCCATAGATTGCAGAGATAGTGGTGCTATGGGATATTTACAATTCAATGAGAACCTTCTACCACCATCACTAGTAAGCCAATGTTAAACTCAGATATCTAGTGGTCGCGGCTGTAGAAAACTATAGGCATTAGAGGCTTATAACCTGACATTTAAAAATATTTCTAGAGGAATGGAATATTTTAATTCTATTCTTTCACTGGTATTAGTATTCATATGTTCTAGTCATTCATTCATCTTTATACTCCTATTGAAATAGACTGAGCTCCTAGGTGAGGTGCTAGTTGAGTAACTTTTTTGTTAGGTTCCAACAGAGAACACTTATTTTGTATCTTTTTGTATATGTATAGTTTGATCTATTGTATAGAGAGAGAGGCATATATAGGACCTATTTAACAACATTATGGAACCCTATATAGTCAAAATGGATTTGGATTTGTTGTCCGTGGTCTGGGCCCATATAGAATTTCATTGTAGATCATTCTATTTCATAAGCTGTTATGGGATAAGATTCACATTATCTGGTGAGTGAGATCTTATGGTGAGATCAATAGTATGGGTGAGGAGGTTTCATTATCCAATAAAAATTAGTTTTCATGTATATCACTAGGGACAAAAACACTCTTATATAATTTTTTCTCCATCAATTGAGTAGGATTTTATGGATTTCATTAGAGACGATGTTTTGGGAGTACCTCCAACATATGAGATAGCTTATTCATTTTTATGCATCTTATGACCACTCATATATATTTTACATTATATTTGCTGCTTCTACCCATATCTGGGTGTTTTGTTTGTACTTCGAGAACAATTGAATGAAGGGTTTCATCAGAAAAAGTATGTCCCCATTGTAAGGTCAAGTTTTCTTGAAAATGGTGGATTGTATCCTAAAAATTTTCATTGATAATACATACATGAACTAGACCATGATAAATAAAAACAAAAAAATTCAAATTATTCATGACATATTTTTCCATTTTAGTGTCTTGAGATGGTTCTCAGTGGTGATATTGGGTATAGATACCACTAGTTTAGGGTTTGTGATGCTAATATTACAAAGATAACATTATTATGTCTCTATAAACACTATGAGTTCCTGGTGATTCCGTTTTGTGTGAAAAATTATATTTATATGCTTATGTAATTGATGAAATAGTTTTTCATGAAATACGTGGACCCTTTTTTGTCATCTACATCAATGAAATACTTATCCACTATGCATCTGATGAGGAGCATGGGGAGCACATTGGGATGGTCCTATATTATATTCAGGAGATCATGTTTTATGGAAATATATCAACATTCCAATTATGGATTAGTGAAGTACACATTATATGGAATTTCCTATATGAACATGGGTTTTACATCTACCGAGATAATATTGACACATTTTTTTCTTTAGAGCCACGTAAGAATTTTCAAGTGCTGCGCTAATTTCATGGATTTGTGGGGTACTAAATGCAGTTTTTGTAATAATTACCTAGTATTGTATACAAATTTCATATACTGATCTGATATGGGTATCTTTTTACAAGGAATGATATTTTATAAATTTAATTTGAGGATTTTAGGTTGAACCTGGTGATTTCTCTTGTGTTGAAACTACTAGAGGTTGTAGTAGTGATTGTAGTGTTTTTTTATTCCTATAGAGTTGAGCTCAGATATGTGTTGTTGTAGTAGAAGGTAGTCGTGAAATATAGGTCAACGAATCTGAGACACCATGCGCATAACTACATTACTCATGACCTAAACCTTTAATCTGTAGCCGTCAAACTGACTATGTTCATGCACATCATTATGGGTAGATCATTGAGCTTTACTCATACTATTAGATTTTATGGTACATCATCCTGTAAGGAGACAAGAACATGAGATATAATTAATGGATGGAGTTCCTGAATTATTTTGACTTTTATTTAATCTATACTCTAGTGGATGTAAACATGGAAGAAAATTACCCTAGCCATAACTCCCATGATTATGGGGTGAAAGAGGATTCAGTACAATTTAATTCCTTAAATCATAACATGCTAGAGTGGATTCTACTGCATTTCATTAGTCGATGTTATCGAATAAACTACCCCTTGAGTATATTACAGGTTCTAGCTGGGATATGTTGACTATGATGTATAAATTAACCATATATAAACATGTGATTCTCGAGAGATATATTAATATAGAGGGAATCATGTATTCATTTTCCAGGGGCATATAATGGTTCTCGTCACAATGTTGGAGAAGGTGATGTGGGAATTCCACACTTCTCCCCTAGTTATATAACATATTGTGGGGAAGATGTAATGATACATTTAATGATATTTTTTTGTCTTACATGAGGAAAATAATTTCTAAGTACAATTCTCGATTTGTCAACTATCAATAGGTATAGGATGAGCATCATGTTCTTGCATGTTTGTCTCTAACCATTGATATCTCATAGTATAAGTGGAATGGCCAATCCAGGGACATTGTGAATGGGATTCAACACATAATGAGAGTACATGATTCCATCTTGATGATAGTTGACCAAACCACAAAGTTGGTTAACTTCCTTGGTATTAGAGAACATTGTTCGATAGAGAGTTTCAACAACTGTATGTATGGGAGATCAATCTTCATTATTTTTTACCCTCGATGATTATATTTAGTCATGATGTATATTTTTTTTATGGTTCTGAAGAGGCCTACAAAACGATTTAGGTACCAACTTGAGGATCATTGAAACATTTCTTCCCTAGACCAATGGGAAGCTTGTGTTTACTATCATGTGTTGAAGGATATGTTGAGGGCTTGAATTATTAACAGTGGCTTGAGCTGGGAAAGTCACATTACCTTGGTGGAAATTTCCTAGAAAATTAATTACCAATCTAATATTTTCTTTGATCATTTTGATTTCATTTATAAGAGACCATATTTTTCACCCATGTGATATCCATATATTGGTGATACATCTCTAGTTGTCTGAGAGTTGGTCCATGAAATGAAAAAATGTTCTAGGTTCTCTATGAGAGGCTGAGGATGGCGCCTCGAGGTTATAAATCATACCCATATCCCCACCGTCATCCCATTGGGTTTGAGCAGGGAGATCACATTTTTCTGAGAGTCTTCACATGATAATGATTGTGATGTTTTGTCCTGGGAGTAAAGATATCCATGAGGTTCATGAAGCCATTCATGATAGTTCCAAGGGTTAGAGACATTTCTCATCTACTCTCCCTTCCCCCACAACTTATATGGTTTCTTTGTTTATTCATTGTCTTATAGATAATTATATACATACTTGACCCCATTATCATCCTTGACTATGTTGAGAAATATATTGATGATGGATATATTATTACAAAACACCATGTGGTGATCATGTATTTTGGAGAGATAACCCTATGTGGATGAAAAAATTTCTTTTTTGGAGTGTTTTTGCTACACAGGAACATTTTGGATAGATCCTGAGATCCTGGCATCATATTTTAGGCATTGTATCCTTAATTTGTTTAGTGATATAATAATTGAAGTACATAATTATGTATAGACACATTTTTACCTTTTATGACATTGTAATATTTTTATATAAATTTCATGATCCATTCATGCAGAAGACGTGATAGTCTAAGGCCCCGTTTTCCAAGAATTATTTTTTAAAAAATATTAATTATAATTTATATTTCCCACATATGGTTCCATAATAAATATATTTTAACACTTAAAAACAATATCTTCTCATAAAGATGGTACCATGGTTGATTATTGAACATGGTGTTTACCCTATGTGCGACCTAAAATAGGTAGGCATGGGATGATTAGACATATTACTCATTGGTGGTTTGTTCAGTGGATTAATAGCATAATTCCTTAATTTGACATATGAATTTTCTAGAAATTCATTTTCAGGGAGAATACACCAGGTTTACCTTTATAAACCATGGGAGGATTCAAGAGCTCTTCCCTTCCTTATACTAGACATTCTCCTTAGATGATGGTGAAATATTTTATCAATGATGATTGGGATGTGGCGAACAAAATGATTTACATCAATCATTGATGTGATCATTATTATATAAAAATAATCAAAACATCTATTAGGAATCATAATTTTTTTTGTTTATACCATTTTTAATTAAATTTATTTTGTAGATTAATCCATTTTAATGATCATCGCCAATTGTGGATCCTTGGAAAGCTTATACGTAACAATTAATTTTTTTATTCAATGTTTTTAATAGAAAAATTGTTGTTCATGATCTTTGTCCAATATTCTTGAATAATGATAGTTAAATTAATGTTCTTTTACATTTCCATCTCAATTTTTTTTCATTCAACATCGGATTGACCCACTTTCCCAGCTCGACATTGTCTGGCGATACAAAGCCAGTTCGAGCCACTAAAATCATGAGGGATTTGTGATCGAGTTAAAATGATTAATCGAAAAATATAATATTATTGAATGTTTTTATGATAATTTTTAAAATCATTATATGAATTATCATTTAAGTAATGGAGCAGCACATTCGATGTGGCACGATCTTGTATGGGATCACATGAAATCAAATTGGATTTGGGATTTAGAAAATCAAAGTAAAGAAATAAATCATTTGATGCTAGATCCAAAAATATAATGTGGATACTAAAACAAAAATGATACATAAAGGCCTTATTGGAAGTATATATCATGTATCTATAAAACAATGAAAAACACTTCTACATGTCATGTAATATGATGACCACACGTCGTGTAAACCCTTAGTGGTGGCTAGGGTTTCATAAAATAATAAGAATAGATTATAATTTATCCATATAACTATCCCTTTACCTCACCCCTTAATGTAAAAGTACTGTGGGGGAACACACGGGCAATAACCCAATGTGGGGTTTCATGGAAAAGAAAACATCTGTGTAAAAACGTATACATACATTTCAAAACGTACATGAGCTTCTCATGAGATGATTTGAAATAACATGTAGTCAACCAACATGTAATGTAACTATATAATTATTGGGAGCCATATAATGGAATGGGACATTACCATGAAGTGGAGCATGACAAAATATAGTGTTAGTCCCCTCACACCCTGTGTACACCTAGGTTTTCGTTGAGGAAACATCAATATTTCATATCTATTGGGTTTGAACATATATTTTGGACCATGAGTAATGTATTCTGATTTTTTCCCGTAGAAAGTATTGGTACAAACTCTTCTAGATTTTGAGATATTATGTGAAATTTTATATTAATTGAACTTGTCAAGGTGATTCTCTAGGATGGTATTGATTAGGAGGGATCACAAGATGATTCATATATAGTGGAACCCCCATCGTATTGTGTAGGCGCCCACTCTATAAGGTGTGGAATCCTCATATTGAATGTGGTGCAGTTTCATGATGTCTATAGTGGATCCCCCTATCAAACCCGTGTGAGTGTCATCAACCTATTGTGTGGAATCCACCATTATCTTTGGTACTGGACCTCTACCTACCAAGTAGAACCACACTATCATAATTAGGAGAAAGTACTCATAAAACTGAAGTAGAACCCCCCCCCCATCAGCATGGGTATAGGTATTTCATAGATATTTATGGAGTGTAATCCCCCTGACATGCTAAGGAATAGTTCATCTATGAGGAGTTTTTCACTCTCAGTTGTGTTGAACAATGCCGATTTTTGGACCTTCACACGGTCACTTCTATGCAGACATGTGAGAAGATTGGAATCATTAAAAGATATCTAGAACTATTGTAGACTACTATTATATGGAGGATTTTTTGAGATTGGCCTCACATTTCTATCGTGATTAGGAATATTTTGACTGATCATATATATATTTATATCCTTATGGTTTCATATGTATACTCACCTACCAAGGGTTACATAGACATACAAGGTATGCAATGTTTTGTGTGTGTTTACATTCACATTTTAGGATGTTTCTACTCTTCATATATAGGTACATAGACTTATCATTTAGTTTATATACTGACCATGTTGATCCCCATATGGTTGGATGATGTTACCATCTCTCTCCCTCTTTTTTCGGGGTGAGATGTTCTCTTTAACTTTATCCTTTATCATGTTTACTATCTACTTTCTCTCAGTTGCCTCTCTTTCTTATACATATATAGATTTTAGGGAATCCTACTGGGTTTGTATATACTCACCCATTCATGGGATTTTCCCACATGATTTGTGTCTTATACAGATGATAGATTGGTCAGTGGTGAATTCAGTGAGGATTAAAGATACATGGTTCTATAGACTGTGCACAATGTTCACAACATGGAGATCATGAGATGGGATATCTGGACATCTTACTTTACAATATTTTCATGTTCGGAGATATTTCATGGTGGTTGTGTATATTTCCACATTACTCTTCAGTATACATTTTCTTACTCTTGTACACCCTCTTGGTTTTTTACGTTTGGTTTAAATTCTATTTGTAGCATAATTTTATAATTATTTCTTTGCACTCATTCAATGATATGGCCTTCTGTATTTTTATTTGTATATAGGTTATTTCCTCCCATTATTGTTATTTCATTCGTTGCTTGTATCCACCCCTACCCTATGTGGGAATTCATTGGTGTAGTTACATCTCGATCCTTGGTAAGGGTCAGGTCCTGATAGACATAAAGAATAAGTCATCCTAATATAATAACAAATAGGAAATAAAACCAATATCAATAAATATTGATTTCAATTTTTTATTCTATAATAAAATTTAATACATGGAAGTAGAGA
Organism: Viscum album; assembly: GCA_963277665.1. Taxonomy (NCBI): domain Eukaryota; kingdom Viridiplantae; phylum Streptophyta; class Magnoliopsida; order Santalales; family Viscaceae; genus Viscum; species Viscum album. Next base: position 767,870,624 of record OY728150.1, read on the forward strand.
AAAAATAATTTATAACGTTCTATATAGAAAAAAGAAAAAAACTATCTCTAATATGATTAAAATCATATGATCTGTAATATTATATCTTACTCTATCCTAATACAAAATGTAAGGCATCCATTGTATAATTCTTAACTTTATCCCTACCCACATCCATAAGATATATTTTTTTACCAATCAATGACTTGGATAGGGTGTTTGATATACATTGGAAGCTACCAGCATTGCTTTCATGGATTATCGATTCAATGCATATATAAAATGGTTTATTTGTAGATATACAAATGATGAATAGAAATTTAATATCTAACCATGTCATTATTTGTTCCTAAAGGAAACAATGATAACATAACATACTACAACATAATATAGAGTATCTCTATATATGTGTAAATATAAATATACATATGAAAGTGTATATATGTATATATATATAAGTATGTAGATATATATGTATATATATTCATTATATATATATATATTTACATATATATACATATACAGAGACACGTAGTTCTAACTATGACATGAGGTTTGACTCATTTGTACAACCAAAATCATAAGAGCCTCGTAAATTTGTAATGAAAAACCATCCATGTGTGGCATATGTTTTTGGGAAGTCATGCATAATTATCATATTTTAATGTTTCTCATTGCCTGAATAACACATGTATGTTGGACTACATTTTCGAGTATCATGAATAGTAAATGAATATGTGCTACCATATCATAAATATATGTGACTAATTGCCCATCCATCAATAATATATTGGATTATATTCCCATGTATCACAATTATATGTGAACTGATCCTATTAATCATAGAAAATGAATAGTTCAAACAATAATTAATATAATCTAATATATTATTTTATAAATCATTAATATTCTTTCTATGTAGGGTAATAACCATTTATCATATTAAAGTCACATTAAATTTTCATTCCACTCGATTTCAATTTAATTATTTTCTTCTAATAAATTATGTGAAAAAATTGAAACACATAGAAGGTGGGTTGGTGGTAGTGGAGATGTTTCTTGGAGATCGAGGTTCTCTGGTTATATATTTTTGTTCGGAGTAAAGTCAGAACAGTTGGCGATGTTGAAACATGGTTGTATGTGATGATTTGTATTTTGGGAGATGGCTTAGTCTAGACATTCTACAATTTAATTCCCCAGATGAGGACTCATAGAAGGTAGCTTCACTATGCATGGATATTCGCATTTGGATGTTTGAGAGGGTATGGCCTAGCCATCGGTACCAGGCCCATGTATCTTTGCATGGGATAGCTTGCTAAGTAGCAATGCATTGGTGGAGGATTTCCATAACAATGTTGATGATGGGGAGGGGAATTTCTAGTAGTCTTGTTTTGGTACTAGGTTATGTTCTGTATCCATTTCATTGAAGTCATGTGAGGTTTACCTCTTTCTCCTTAAAAGTGGGTTTATCCAAAAATGAATAAAAATTGAGTCCTTCAGGCCATTTAGTCAACGTGAAGTGAATTAAATTACAACACACAAAGGAGTAAAAAAAATTTATTCGGGAGACATCATTAAATAAATAAGTTTATATGGATGTTCCTCTAATCAGGTTAAGAATTTAAATAATGAAATTTCTATATTTTCAGAAACACTCATAAAGCCGATTTTGAGGAAACATGACACATGATATAAAAATACTTGGAATCTATAAAAAATTATTATACCATATATATTATGGAGATAGATGACTGCTCATCCAATATTATATTTTCATTTGAAGAATAAAAGAATAAATAACAATGCAAAAAAGTTCCCTAAAAATATGGAATATTATCACCTTTGGAAATATCATTCATTGGGAAAAATAATTAATGAAAATATTTTTTTTAACGAAGAGCATACCATTATATATCCAAGAAAATATATACTGAATGATTGGTAATCATATGAGGGATGAGGCTCAAAGACTATAAGAGGGTTGATAGGGATATATGGTCATGGGTGTGTTGTGAGTTGAGAGGGAGTCAAAAGGGAGTAAATGAATTAAATAATGAAAAATAAATGGTTTTTTGCACATATGGAATATGTTACATGATTTGGATACATTGTTTTTCTTAATCATGTGAGAACCATGTAATGATATTACCTATGATGAACTACACATGAGATTTTGAACCAAATTTTTTAAACCATGTATTACCCATGCAGGTCCCATTTGTTATCCCTATATACTTCTTTACATATTCATTAAACCAACCTTAATTTGATAATAAAATAATTATCCTCTATATATGGTTATTCGATTGATTCATGCTATTAAAACTAATTGTGTACCAACTATGCACCTCATAAAAATTCTCAATTTACTAGATCGTTGAACTCTGAATAAGATTGTAATGATTTTGAACTCCTAATAAATACCTTAAGGACATCCAATAGTTTTATAATTGAATTTAAAGAATATATACCACTATAGAGAAGTTTGGATCTTACAATATACATTATTTAAATAAACTCATTCCCATGTTTCCCTTCAGATTATTTTAATACATCATATGAGAAAAACTATGGAAATTTACCTCTACATCAACATCTATCTCCTAAGTCTCTCTTTATACAAATTTGTTCTACCATAGAACCCATGATAGAGGAACTATATATCCTAATAAATCTATAATGATCAACTCAACTCTAAAAATAGGGTTCTTCTTTAATGATTCATCATCATCTAACTCAACCACATTTGGCCAATGTATATGAAATAGATAACAATTGTAATAGTGAAGTTGAGTTTTTTGTAACACACCCTTCATGGAATGGAACATTTGGGGTATATTTATATGATAGGAAATTGACCCAGAACTGTACAAGAAATTATGATTTTTACATAATCATTTGATAACATTCATTTTTCCAAAATTCGCAGATCTCCCAACCTAGAAAAAGTACACAAGAAGACCTGATGACCCACCTTAGAGTCCAAAGGTTGGTGATGAACATCAAAAAAATAATTAGTCCTAGATTATTATACACTAATATTATTTTAAAATTTTGTACCTAGTAAAAATTATACTAAATGAGACAGGTTCCGAGTAGTGATTTTTCACCTGCTTTAAACCAGTATCGGGGTGAATGGAATAACCTTCCATATAGGGACATGAAATGAGACATATGTATAGTTTCCTGAAAATTTTTATTATACGAAAATTCGAAATGTGTTAGGTGATTCATCCATGAACCTAGAAACTTTAGTACGCAATCCCATATTATGACCTCTAATATCTATATCTTATGGTTGGATATACTATTACTCTGAGAAGGGAAGGTTATTCTTAGAGTAACTAGAAAACTACGACAAATCTACTAACCCTTCCATAATTAGGATATAAAATGAGAACCTATATCTGATAAAATATTTAATATTATTCTTTAAATATTTATGATATATAGAACACATATCCCTCTTATCTCATCCACTGTAATGGTTTCCATGATAGGAAAAAAAATCAGCAAACTTTGATAGACTATAGATGATAACCAATACATCATCATTACCTAATGTGTATCATTGTATACATGTGAAAAAAAATTGAGAGTGACAATACGATTTTAAACTAGAGGATGGAAAATGGATTTAGAAACCATACTTGTCTGTTATAATATTCCTTCACCTAATGATAGGTGAGACACTGAGTAAAAATATCCAATATTTCTTAATTATGCTTTAGAAAAAAATATTCACAGTGTAGGTCATCATACATCATGGTATCATCTATATATAATGTAAAATAAGAGACATGGGACCCTCTCATAAATTTATCTCAAATGTAAAAAGTCCCCAGGACATTCCCATGAATGTAAGATATCTCACCCAGGAAAAAACCCAACCATGAGTTGGGTCCTCAACAGTAAAGTCATTCCATAGGAACAAACAAACTAGATGATAGAGTTACATCATCCTCACTCTATCCATATGGGGAAATTACACAAATAAATTTTTAAATAATCATATAACTATATGGAACTACACCTCCAAATAATTCTTAGTAAATTGTTCCTTCAACATCCATTCACAATAAGCCACCTAGACATTGTATGTCTGAGTTAACCAATTTATACCATAAATAATGAAATTTCCCCTCACAAGCATATAATCATTCATATACTCAATGGACTATAGGTATACCACAAATATTTCCTAACTGAGATTAAATTCAGGTAATATATTTATTTATTTATTTAAGGATCTTGTGTTCTATATACATAATAAATCAATTTCCCAACTAGAAGTTCCTCTAACAACGTAGGTCATATACAAAAACACCTATATAAAGATTGGTTTTATGTAATAACACTCATCTGGCCTAAAATGTTGAGACCAGCATTACAAGACTCAATCTTTTGATATTATAATAGCTCCAAGACCTGTTCATGTAGTATAGAAAAAACCATGTAGCATTTTCCTAGCTCTAGAAGAATAAGGATCAATTTCAAATTCAATCTGACCTTCACCTTAATAAATTCTATTCCCCCTACTTCAGACGATATGAATTCACAACCACACATAATAAAAAACATTATAGGCACTATGACTAATTTAAAATTAAATATTTATTATGATTGACACCCTTTTAATTTGTAAGGGGGAATCGAAAAGACATGAAAGATATTAATGAAATTCAAGCCCAACAATCTAATGTCAAAAGGACAAAACAATATAATTAAAATCTTCAATGAAACTCTCCTCCCCCAAATCAATATAGTTTAGGTGATCTTCGACTTTCTCATTGATACTCGTCATGCTATCCTGTGCATGTATTTAAGAGAACAATAATGTTGGAAAATGTCATACACTCTCAAACATCCGATTCTGGATAACCATGGTCTGTTAAAGCTCCCTTCACTAAATAAAATCTAGAATCGTCTATTGAAGTGAACAGGAGGAATTTTCCAATAGAATGTGAACTTTAGCGCCTAAACTCAAACAGACCAATACAAAAACCATTCCACCGATTCAAATTTTCAAATAATAAAAACATTCCACAAGACATAAAAATAAACAGTAATAATCATTCATAGAAATTATCATGCTCCGTTGACATGAATACAATAATATATAACCCAGACCGGACACCAGAATCGATGCCAGACTCAATGACGTCAGCATCTCGCACATCTAAGAACACATCACAACCAAATCCAAAAAACACAAAAAATATAAAAAACAAAATTCATGCACTAAATGAGGATGTTATGAACAACTCAAAACAAAAAAGGACCCCTCCTCAATCCAAAAAATAGATCCCATCATCACCTTAAAAAGCACACATAAGGACAATATCATACCAATACACCTACAAATAACATAGAACACTACGACACTCATAGACCGCGTCATCTATAACCCACACATGGAACAACACCACAAATCTGTGAGAAAAAATATCCAATTTTAAGTCTAAGTAGAGGAAATATCTAGGAAACAATTCAGTTCTCCGAGGATGATGACTTTGCATGATGCCTCCACTAGGAAAGGCCACACCACGAATGCACCGAGGAATGTGACGAGGAGAGAGCCAACATACTTGACACTGTGAAGAGGTAGGTGGTAGCATGGGAAACCTATCAACAAGAATCCCGCTATGAACTCATCTCCATCATGTTAGAATCACAATAAGTACCGAAAATTCTTGAAAATATTATATTAACCATGTAAACCAAAGAAATTATATACATGAATGATAATTTTGGGATACTCCTAAGAAACAACCACTCACACCCTCTCTACGTCTGGCACCTGAACTCGTGAGCCATCTCATTCTTCAATGTACAATGATAAAAATAGATTTGGATCATAATTTTGATTTCCTTTGAAGATATCTCATCATTTTTCCATGATAGATCAAAAATTTCAGACCATTGCATGGTTGTTCCACGAATCATATATGCATCATATTTCAACCTCCAATATATGGATGTATCATGATGAAGAATGATTATCTGGATATAATATATCTTGAAAATGTTTCATGGGGCCTCCCTCCCTAGTTAACATAGTGAAATATATCATATATAACTCTCTCATCATTATACACAGAAAATCCACAATGCGAAAAAGTACTTTTTCTAGTGATCAGATGAACCCCAAGAAGAATTTGCATATATTAATATCCATATTAATCTTAGGAACTACCGTAATTACTAGTTCAACTATACTAGGATCACGCTTCATTACTGTCTAATAACACACAACTCAAATATGTAGAGGGTGGATTTTTAAAACAAGATAAACACATTCTTTATAACAATGGATATAAAAAGGTGATATCCCCAGAAAGTGATGACAATAGAGAAGCAATGAATCCCAATGTCTAGGAAAAAATATTACATGTCTAATAACATCGTATATCAATTCATTTATTCCATTAGAATATATAATATGTATATACGATCTTAGATCTAATATGAAATTATATATCAAATTCAATAAATATTAAACTATCATGACCAATTAATTTAAATGTGTATCCCTATGTGATGATCATTATGAATTCATTTTCATACCACTCATTACCAAGCCATTTGAATAAATAAAATTAAAAATTAAAATAATTAATTAATAAACTCAAAAAACATGTGAGTAACTTAGGGTAAAAGAACATCAAATGTATTAAAAAATACTCTAAACAACAATACACCGATATGTAATCATAATTTCACCCATACATGGGTTAGATAAATCAATTCACAAGATCATTACAATGTCTTGAAGAATCTTAATATGTTTTTTAACTTCCTCCTATATTAGATAAATATAAAATACAACTGGTGTCCTCTAAAACCACTTCATAACATTCCATGATATGGTACACTAACACATGAATAAAATTGATTCGTTAAGAAACCTCTTGTTTCCTCCCCATAGGCCATAGGATAACAACTTATAGTGAGGTGTGAGAAATATATATGGGAAACTATATCCCCTGGTTACAACGTTACAACATATTAGAATAATCAATTAGAATATATAAATACATAACATAGTGAGGAATATAATAGAAAAAATACAATATATTGGACTCAAAAAATAAAATCCCATTGATAAACAAAAAAATAATAAATTAATAATGTAATTTCATGTTATAATGTAACCGAATTTCAGGTTTGATAGAATGGAAATGAATAGTCAAAATACTCGAAAAATGAAAAAAATCATATTTTCCTAAACACCATGTCATCCTTGTGACCAAATAGCTTCCCATGTGATATGAAAAATACAACACGTTCATTTTCCCTTGTTAAATAATTCTTACATACAATTTTCTAGGGCCCCAATCAGTGGCCTGAATGGGTTGTGAGTATAACTCCATAGGAAGACACCACCATTTCTAAACACTAATTGTATGATAGTATATATCAACCTAGGTTTTTATAGAATAATACTTTTTGAATTATATTTAAACTTATGAATACAATATTAAATTAATAATTACGGGGAAGCGTTTTTGGATAGTGGTTCACGCCCAAATTTACCCAAGAGAAGAAGGGTAGAACGGTCCTTGTAGTGTAGCTTGGGTTGTCGATTCCACAGAGACCTAAGAAGATACCTAAGATACACAACCTAAGGGATGGATTTTTGGCTATGAAGTGGCCATCTTTGGGTTGATTTTAGATGGGTTTAAATGAAGTCTAAGATACTTAAGTGAATTCAAATTAAAAGAATGAGTTGATCCTAGGTTATCACTCGGGGTGGATTGGACGTATTTTCTTTTTAATGATTTCAATTTCTTAAATTTGAGATGGGTTCATTTAAGGAGATAAAACAACATCATCACTTACTGGTTTAATGCCTACACCCTCTAATAATAATCACCTATACACTTGAAGGATCAATGTTTTGAGCACTTCAAGGTAAAGGATCGTATTAGTACTTGAAGTGTGTGGCCTTAAATTCAACAAGGACGATGGAGTTTAAAAATCATCAAATAAAAATCCCAATTAAAGAAGTGATTATACATTAATTAGGTGACAAATAACATCCAATCCAGCCCCCTGCTACTCCCTTGGATCAACCCATAAGTGGGTTAGCCCCCCATTGATCCCAAGGTTTCAATGGAAGCGGAATGTAGACTCATGAAGGAGGAAATGGAGAAGTAACGAAAACAACAAAAATAAAATGATCACTCCACCGTTGTGTGAATAATTTCACAAGGGTTGGTGTGAATAAATTCACACCTTGATCCAACGGTGTCAAAGTGATATTAAGAACAATAGAATAAGAGTAGAGGAGGAACTTTTATTAAGAAACTAAAGTGAATTGAACAACTTACATGTGAAAGACAAAATTGAGGCAACAAATATGCAGCATAACATTACAATTGAACAAAGCATCCCAGATCTTCAACTCCTTCACCACCACTGCCTTAAAAAGGAATTTTGGGAGCCTTGGGTCGAGCCTTCAACATTACAAGTCATCCCACTTGAGTATGGTAGGCCTAGGGTGGTGAAAAGTTTGTGGAATTTGGAATTTTCCACATTTGACCCGAGGTGGCAGCCAGATTTCATCCACTGAACAGACGCGTTTGGCTTACCTTCGAGATGGCCGAATCCGGGTGGGCCATAGAAGAAGAAAATTTAGCTCCGGATGGCTTCTAACCGCCTGTACATGTTGGGCCCATTTGGAGTTGCGGATTCCGAGATATGATCAAATTGGTGGAATGTGTTTCTGGGACGCAGAATCTGGCCCAGAATTTTATCTCCAACTTGGGCCGCCTAAATGACCAACATGGAGGCCGAATTAGAATTAACTCCTCAAGAGTGATTTGTTCCTGTACATGGATTCTATCATCCCAGGAACTTTGGGATTAATTGGGCCTATAAGTTGGGCCCCACAGCCTAATCAGTGGGCTGATGTCCAATCTGCCTTCTCCAGAATTGGTTCCTTTCATTTCCAAATATCTCCATCATCCTCCATGAATTCTCCACTGATCCCTGAATCAAACATGTTCATATTTAAATGTAGATCAATTTACAAGAATATCAAATTAAAATATGTATAATTCAATTCCTTAAAATCATATGAATCATTGGGTACTTTAAATGATGTTCAAAAATGTACCACATAATAGTGCATTTTAAGAAGGTATTACAATCATAATGTGAAATGATGTTCAAAGTGTAAAATGCACTAAAATGGTGTTTATGAATAAAAAAGAACATGAAAATTATGTATATTAACAATGAATATTAGCCTCATTTAGTGGCTAATCAGATAGCGTACTCAACCCAAATAACTGGTTTCATTGAAATCATACATTTCACACTACAATGTGTTATACCAAAAATATATATAATAATGTTAAAATTTTAAATGGTTGTTAATGATTAGTCATTATATTGGAGAGATTTTATATAACTAACTATAATTTGATTATTAAATGCCATAACATTTATTTTAAAAAAATTAGAAGATTAAAATAAAAATTGAATCTGATTTTATGCATCAAATACTCTAATATTTTTTAATGTTTGTTTTACGGCCTTTTGATGTAGAACACTTTTTAAAAATAATTTTTTTTCACTTTTATTTTTTATATTTGGAAAAATATAATTCTTATTTATAAGAGTGACATGAAACATTACATTGGATGAAATTTTAATATTTTCCTAATAATGTTAATTTTTTAATGAATAGTGAAAGAAATACTTCATTTCAATAAAAACTATCATTTCATATAATTTATTTATATAGTTAGATTGTAATTTTAAATTGTTTTAAAGTATAGATGGATTATATTTTTATCATTTAATAAAATTATATTCATTGGTATGAATTTCACTTTTAAATTGGAAATAAATACATGTTAATATTTTGATAGTAATTACATCATAAAACCCATCTTTTTGTTTTTGACAATAGGAATTATTTTTAAATTAATTATTGAAAATTTTTTGTATTGAATTTAAAAAAATGGATTCCATAATTATAATAATAATCTTCAAATTATTTAAATAGGTACCTTTTATTTTTACACATTATGAATAGCAATTTCAATAATTATTTTATTTACCATGGTTATAGGTTTAATCTGGTAAATAAGGGTGAACAATAATGAAATACTAATATTAAACTACACTAAAATGTGTCCTAATAATATTTTATAAAATATTTCTATTCATGGGAATCCATTGGATGATTTTGGGACCCCATGAAACCACATTGATATTAAAATGATATATTCAAATAATTAATTTAAGGTAATGAAAAATGTAACATAAACATGTATATTTTTGTAAAAAAATCATATGGGTTAATATAAGTAATATGTTAGACTAAAAATAGTCAGTATAATTTTATGATGATTTTCGACATCATGTGATTTTATTTATAATTTTTGGACCTCATATAAATAAATTTATTTATGACCCAATGATGATGAAGTGATTACCTTATTGATCAATGATTTAAATAAATATGATTATTAATATTAAAATAAATTTATTTTGAAAATTTATTATTCCATAAATTAATTTTATGGATGAATATGACTAGTTATATTTGAATTAATTATGTTATTTAGAATGTGTACAGATGTTATATATTTTTTAGAAAGTCATGACTTGAATACTATAAAAATTTAGATAAATGAATTACTAAAACATTATCCTATTTTATAAAATAATATAAAAGTCAAAAAATAAAAAAAAAATTAGCCAGATTATTTTAATAATATATAAATTTCATTAATTATATATGTTTGGTTCTCTTTTAATTTTATTATAAATAGAGTTACCATATATTTTAAAAATTCAAGAAGATATGGTAAGAGTAAAATTAGTTACCTAAGGGTTAAATCTAAAGGATAATGTTAAATATGTGACCTGTAATTGTATATAACTTATTTTTTTAGAGTTATTATATCCCTAATACATTTTACCTTTAAAATAAATGAATTTGGGAACATTTTAAACTAAAATAATTTTATAATAAAATAATGTTTCATTACCATCCTAAAGTGCCCCTCCTCCTGCTTATAAAAGGGATTCACCTCTACCCATTTAATCGCACCTCCCAAGCCTCTTGTCTTATCCATCCTCGACCAATATAAGCTCAAATAATCATTTACATTCTCTTAGTATACTTAACCTGGGTATAAGGAAATTCAAAAAGCATTTTGGATCAATTCAAATGGATTTACACATTTTAGAGGTAGTGTCTTCAATAAAGTTGATTTCTATTATTTTATATAATCACTCTCTATTATACTCATATTAGTTGATTACATAATAGAAGAATTATCTTCAATATACTATTATGTTTTTATGGGGATTATTATAAATAAACGTACACACACCTACATCTAATTGATACAAACAAATTGTTTCTATTTACCGAAAACTACTACATCCTGAAACGATGATTGTTTGATATTCCCCTACAACATCTCATGGTGTCCATTATGATGGAACAATATATTTATATGATATATATTTTATTTATATGGTCTCTATGATTATTTTTTATATAAATCATACCATAATATGTTTCATTATGTGTACATATGATGATTCTTTTTGATGAAATACAAATTATCGCCCCACAAAGTGATATGACTCATTCATGCCATACAAGGAATTTATATAGAATGGATTAAATAAACTTATGTAACACATATAACATATTATATTATAATGTAATTATAATAAAAATATGTACCATTTAGTATTCATACCATTAAATTTGAAAAGGAAATTAAAGTAGTGTCCTTGCATATATACGACTTATAGTCTCCATGAACGGTGCATTTCATTTCATATATCCAAATGTTATGAAATATTATAAATACATATATAATAGATATATATAGGATAATTGATTTTAAAAATCATGAATAATATTCTTATTATAATGTATTTTTGACCGGATAGACAATTTGTAATTATAACAAGTTCATTTTTGACTCAAGTACAGAATATTGACAAAACGACAAATGATAACATAATTAATTATGTAATGATTATAATGGGGTAATAAGTAATATTAATGGAATAAAAATGATTTAAAAGGTTATTATGAAATTAGAAATTAACAAATGTTTATTATTCATGATGAATAAGGAATATATGTGATGAATTACACTCATGGTAATGTAACATTTCAACCTTCTCTATAAGAAAAAGTCTTCTTTTATGTCATGTCATTTAATTTCCATTGTTTTATGTTCAGATATGTTATTCTAAATAAATAATTTGGTAAATTTTGTGTCCAAGTGATGAGATACCCATTTCCCTCTAATTAACTTATTTTCTGAATTTTTATATCACGTCGTTAGGCTACAGAATTCTTATAAGAGAATTTCTAAACTCAATATCTACTAATTGGGTTATATGAATAAAATATTGATTATATTATTCCAATATTATGTTTGGAATCACTATTTATTTATTTTTATGATATTATATGTTTTTTAATTTTATTCATTAATTATTTTTATTCATGAATTTTCTCAAATGGCGAGGGACAGTTTCACTAAAACATCATTTTAAATATTTTCAAGATTTATTTTTCATAATATTTCTCAATAATATCAAGGTTTTAAAAAAAAATTTATGGATTTATTTATATAGAAATTAATGTTTTAAAATTTTAATTCATTTAATATATTAAATGTGGTATGGGACACTTTGATTCAAAAATCTCTTTATTAGTGGTTTAATAGGGTTTTAGAAATTTATTTTATATTTCAGTATACTGAATTGATTTCATTTGATTGATGAGTGAAATATTAATATTTTTATCATTTTATGTCACATGATTATGTAATTGTACTTGGAAATTTTATGGGCGGTCACATGATTATCCAAAAATGGGTGGTACTGTGATAAACATTGGGTGGGTGAGACAAATACAACTATCTAATGCATTGATTAACATGAAGGAAGTAAATGTTAATGTTTCTCCTATGATATTTAGCGTATATACCATGATGGGTATTACAAACATAACTCCCTATATTGTTGTGAATGAAATAATGTAAGTATGTTATGGATTCCACAATTTTCCGTTATGATTTATGATTTCTATTTGTTACTCATAAATATTATGGTTTCGTGAGGCATGTTAAATATATTAAATTATATGATTGAATAATATGATTTCACTGAATCGTGTGAATTGACGGATTTTTTTTATGACCCTTACAGAGATTTTTATACTCATCTGATTATTTTTAAATGTTTTCACAGGGTATAAAGAAGTGTAAGAGAAATTCATAATTCCAGAAGATTTATATCACGAAAATAATTCTTATTATCTTTATAGAGTTTTATTGTTGTGAAAAAATTGGTTACAGTATAAGTTCCTATTGTGTTATATATGATATGTAAGGTAATAGTTATGTCCAAATTCGCAAAAACAGTAATCATGAAAATTTTATTAATATGAATTCCTTATTTAACTTAAGATAATGTAAAATTTTAAGGCTTGGTCCTAATATTTGGTATCATTAGTCAGTTTAGATAACATTATAGGTTGTGGTGTTCTATAATCATAAGTGACATAACCATAATGGTTATCATATTAGAATGAGTTTTAGTTATTTAAGATAAATTGAATGAGTTTAAGATGACACGAATATGTATATCCTATTGTTTACCCTCTTTATAAAAGAGTACATGATGATTTTACTGATATAGTCACACTAACCTTTTTGATTTTTGTAAGTGGTTGGATTTAGTAACAACAAATGTATCAATGGATGTGTAGGAAATTTTGGTGGATTTATGAATAAGAAACTATGTGAAATGATAACTATAATGAGAACTCTTTTGGTTATTCTCAACCAACTATTTGGTGTCATTATTGACCACTTGATACACGGTTATTATTCTAAACCATCATATATGCGAGAAATGAATCCCAATGGATGTTCAAATATTAATCTTAATGTATTTAATATTAATAAACTCAATTGTAAATGATGTGTAAGGAAACACCAAGTAAAATTATTCAATGGGATATGAAGATGTTATAGATGTGGTATGAAAGGTCATAACGAAATAACCTGTCACGGAAAAAGGAAGCGTTTAGTGGACTCTATGAAAGGGAAATGAGTTCTTTCGGAGGGATAAATTGAATGATTTAAATGTGGTGTGCATGGTTATTATAAAAATATATGTCCTATGAAGAAGTTAAGGGATTGCAATCAGTAGGACTGTACAAATATATGTTTACCAATACCTAATTCTATTCCAATTGCGGATGTGGAAACTGAACATGACCTATGAAAAGTATGAATTATTTCTTAGTTGATGTTTATACATTATTGATTCTTCTGATATTATTCATGATTTTTTTTATAAAATATGTATTATAGAATAAGTGGGAAAAATGGTTACGGGACCATAGATAATGATGGATGATTAAGATGTCTACATTTTAGAAATTCGGGTGTTATGTTAGATATTTGGGAGATAATTGTTTAAAATTACTAACACACTTTTGTTGATGGATTACATTGGATGACTATTCTCTTTTATGTGTAACCCTGGTGTATATTTTTTGAAAATTATATTTGAGGGATAATTATCTTTTCCATTGTGGATATAGTTATAATGAACCATGTAGGATTATATGATCCTCTAATTTGATCCAATTATTGGTTATTACTTGCTCGGATAAAAAATTGTGTTATGAGATTAAATTGGAAGTTAAAAAATGTTATGGTTATTTTTTTTGGAAATTATTTCATTTTTGGGAATGTTATAAAATTATATATTTTCTAAAAAAGACAAAATGTAGAAAGTTTGACAACCTATCATGTCAGACAATGCTGCGAGAATCAAACCCACAACCAAAGTGTGATATTGAATTTTTACTGACCGCTAACCTACATGAAGTCCCTAGTTAGTATGACCAATTATTTTTAGTTAAATGATTTTATATATTATTAAATATTTGATTTTTGGAAATTATGTTTTATCAAATTGATATCCTTAGTAATGGAAAATGATATTTTTAATTACGTGATAAATGTTATTTTGGATGATGTTCACTATTTTGGTAATACTATATGCCTGAGGAAAATAGAATAAAATGTGATTTCATTTATAGAGTAATTGGGGAATTTAATTTGAAATAATATATGTTTTTATTGTGGATTTATAGCGATTTAGGTTTTTTGTGCAAATTATTATGAGAATATGTGATTAGGTAAATTACTTTTAATTTGAGACATTAAGATTAGTCGATGTTATGTGGGGATAAAAGTTATGATTTATTGTGAAAGACATTGTGACCTAATTATTTTGAGTGTTGCGATTCAATAATAGTTTAAATTATATTGATTAATTTTTGGACAATTTTGTATTTAATGATATTTGTTGAACATTGTGTATTGTTTTTTCAAATTTGGAGATTAAGAGTAGAATTGGTTTATAATTATTATCCTTTGGAGATTATCTGATCTCATACTAACCATTTTTGTATTGGTTAATCTATGAATACATGGAAAATATAAAGTTCATCTTTTTTTGTTTATGTGATTCTTTAGATGTTGATTGTAGCACTTCACCTATGACCAAGTTATCATGAATACACATTGTTTTGAGAAAAAATGAGTTAGTAGTAGAAATATATTCAAAGATGGAACAATAGTTCAAAAGTATGTATATTTTCTTATGTTTTTAGTCAATATCATAAATAAATTCTGAAACATTATCAAAATTAATTTATGAAAGAAAATGTTTTTTGATTCAAATTTCCTACTGGGGAATCAAAGACCATTTAACCTATCACATGTTTGTGATTTTCTTGGGGCTAACATTCTCCTCATCATGTTTTCTATTGCTCTCAATCTTAACATGATGGTTATTTTCTCTTCCATATACATGTATTCCTACATGTAATCCTAGAATGTGTTGTCTTGAGTGACCTTTGATCTTCTCATTCTTTCTTTAAAAGTGCTAATTTTATTGACACATTCTGATGTGATACATTCAATGGAGTTTCCCACCTTGATTTTAAAATTTCAAGGAAAAATTTTCCAAACTGGGGGAATGATGTAATGACCCAGGTATTTATAGTATAATAATTTTTGATTTATATTAATATATATGAATAAGATATTAATTTTATGAATAAGGGAAATCATTTTCTAATAGCGTAGTCAACATGCTACCATCAGTTTCTTTGAAATCTTGCATTGCACACAACTATGAGTTATTTGAAAAAAATAATATTATTATATTATTATTTTAAATTGTAGTTAACGAATAGCCCATGTATTGGAGAGAATCAATAGAACTAACTATAATTCAAATATTAAATGTGTTTTCATTTATGCAATAAATTTTCCATAATTAAAATAACAATGAATCTGATTTTAAGCATAAAATAATCTAATATATTTAAAAGGTCATTTACCACCTTTTGATGGAGAACCGTTTCTAAATCTAGTTTTTTACACATTTATATATTCTATTTGACTAAAAATGTAATTATACTATAGAATTGGGGTATCAAAATTTACTTTGGATGAAATTTTGAAATCATTTTTTTAAAGATCATTTTTAATGAGTAGTGAAAAAATAATGCATTTTTATACAAATATGTCTTTTGATCTAATTTATTAAAATAGTTATATTGAACTTTTAATTATATTTATAATATAATAATATTATATTTTTTTCATTTGATTCACGTATTTTCATTGAGAGTATTTTCACTGTTAAATTGAACATAAATACCTGTCAATCTTTTGACAGTTATTATTTCATAAAAACCAGCTTTTGGGTTTTGACAACAATAATTAATTTTAAAATAATTATTACAACATCTGTAATATATATTTGGAAAAATGGATTCCATATTTAGAATTATAAGGTTCAAATTTTGTAAATGGGGTACATTTTATTTTTAGACATTATGAATAGTAACTTATGTAATTATTTTATTTACCATAGATAGAATGTATGTCTGGTAAATAAGAATAAAAAATAAAATTATATAATAAGAAACTCCCATAAAACGTGTCCTAATACTATTTTATGAGATATTTCTATCCATGGGAATTCATTGATCAATTTTTGGACCCCATGGAGCTAGTTTTATTTAAAAATGATATTATGATAAATAATATAAAGTATAAAAATGTAAAATAAACAATTATCTTTTAGTAATTTTTTTTCATATATTATTATATTACTGTTATTCTAGAATAAATATAGTAATTAGAAAGCTATGAGTACTTTATAAATCAGGTTATTTTATTTATAATTTTGGATATAAAAAAATCAACTTAGGAATGACAAAATGATAATTTATTGATTACCGTATTAATGAATGATTAAAAAATTGACGTTATAAGAATTAAAATAAATTTATTTTGAGACTTTTTAAGCTGTCAACTAATTTAATTGATTTATATGACTTTTTATATTTTATTTGATTATGTTTTTAATAATTAATAATATATTATGGATTTTTACATAAACATGACATGAATAGTATAAAAATTGACATCAATGATTATTTAAAATAATAAAATTTTATTAAATGGTATATAAGTCATAAAATTCTTATATTCTTCTAATTGCTTATATAATTTTAAAAATTTCATTAATTTTCCAATTAAGGTTCTATTGTCATTTAATTATAAATATAGTTACCATATATTATTATAATGAAAAAAGACTTGGTAAGAGTCCAATTAGCTAACTATGAGTAAAAGCTAAAAGATTAGTTTATATGTGTGTCGTAGACATGTTTAAAACATATTGGTTGAGTGTTAACTCGACCCAACAGAATCATATCATTGAATAAAAAACATTGGGATCATTTGAAACCTAAATTCATTTTATAATAAAATAACATTTCAATTCCCTACTAAAATACCTCTCCCCCTCATATAAACAAGAATCAAATCTACACATTTAATCACACCTATAAATCCTCTTGGATCATCGAAAATCAATCCAAATATTCTCCATATATCCCTACCATCCTCCTAGAAACATTAACTTTGGTATAAGTGAATTCAAGAAAGACTTGTGTCCCAAATCAAATGGAGCGACATTTTTTAGGCGTAGTGACTTATCTAATGTTTCTTTCCATTATTTTACTTCTTAATTCTAAATACTATTCAAATTTTTTTATAATATAAGAATAGTATTATATAAAATATACTCGTATTTTTATATATTAATTACTATAACTATACTTACTCGCACCTCCATCTATTTGATACGAACATACTGTTACTGTGTACGGCGAACTACAGCCTCACGAAATGATTATTGTTCAATTTTCCACTACCACCACTCATGGAGGACTTTATGATGGGACTATATATATTATATATATTGTCTATTTTCATATGTTTTTTTAATTTACATCATACCTTTATTATTTCCATAATGCGTAAATATGATAATTTTATTTCAGAAAGTGTGAACTACCGCCCCTCAAAGTGATATGACTCATTCATCACATTAATGGAACATATAAAAGATGTAGTTAAGAAAAATTATGTAAAATATATAACATATTATTTTATAATATTATTATAATATACCTATTTATCATTTTGGTTTCATTTCATTTAATATAAAAAATAAATGAATGTAGCGTTCATGTGTTTGTACGGCATACTGTCTCCATGAATGGTGCATTTCAATAAACATATTCATGTGTTAATGAATATAATAAATAAATATATAGTAGATATATATGATACATATTATACCTAAATCACGAATAATATTCTTTATATAATGTACTTTTGACCACATATGAAATTTTTAATTATAACATGTTCATTATTGACTCTAGTATCAAATATTGACAAAACTATCGATATTAACATAAATAATAATGTACTATTTATAACATTGTAATAAGTTTTATAATGAGAATGATAATAATTAAAAATGTCCTAAAGAAATTATAAATTAACATAATATTATTATTTAGGATGAATACGAAACATATGTGATGAATCAGACTCATTGTAAGGGGACATTTCACCTCTTCTTTTAGTCAAAGACATATTTTATGTTATGACTTTTAATTTACATTTACATTTGTAAGAATATGTTATTAAATATAAATATTTTTGTATATTATATTTTCATGTGATGAGAGTCCCATTTCTCTCTCATCATTTTATATTGTGAATTTTTATGTGACGTCGTTAGGCTGTCGAATTTACAGATGGAATTTCTAAATTAAATTTCCACTCATTATGTTTCACGCATACATTGTTTATTAAATTATGTCATGATTATGTGTTTATTCATTATTAATTTATCTATGGTTTAATTATCTATTCACTATGAGTGGATATACTATTCCTACACATAATGGCCCCATTTATATATTCATACACCATTTATACGATGTTTGTATGAGATTTCATCTCAATTTACATTCCATTGAGGCCTATTTTTTGTTATGCACCATTTCACATTTATATATATTATATAATTAATTTTGACATATTATGTGAGGAATCTTATAATTCTCATGATATTATATGTTTTGATTAATGTTATTGTTTAATTATTTATATTCAAGTATTTTCTCTTGTGGTGATGGACTCTTTATAAAAAACATCATTTTAAATGTCTTTTGAATTTCTTCTTCTAAATAATTCTCATTAAAATCTAGGATTTAAAATTTTTTTTTAAGGATTTATTTATGTGAAAATTAATTTTTTTAAATGTTAATTCTTATAAAATTTTAAAATTTTATGGTTCAAATTGATTCAAAATTATCATTATTAAAATTTTAAAATATATTGAAAAACTCAATATATTGAATTGATTTCTAGTGATTGATTAGTGAAACATTGATAATTTCAATCATTTATGTGTTATGATTATTTAATGGTACATGGAAATGTTTATAGTTGGTTTCATGATAAAATAAATATGGGTGGTTCCGCGATAATCCTTGCATGGGTGAGTCCGAGATAACTATCTAATGTATTGGGTAACATGATTGATGTAAAATGTGATTTCATTGAATTTTATTAATTTATGGAATAGTGTTTTTTACAATATTTTATAACCCTTACAGTTATTTTTATACTCATCCCATGTTTTTTATATGATTTTCATAGGTTATAAGGAAGGGTAAGTGAAATGAAGAATTTATGAATATCTATATAATGAAATGAATTCTATTTTTATTTAAGGAGTTTTATTATTGTTAATAAATTGGTTAGATTAGAGATGTCTACATTTTAATATTTTAGATGAATGTAATATTTATTGATGAATTAGCTAAAAATATAAACCTAAAAAGATCCCCAATTTGAATTCTTGATATAACTCTAGATTAATTAAATGTTTAACGCTATGTAATTATATAGTAATTGGATGAAATAATGCAATAAATTTGAGTATTTACTAATAATGAAATAAAATAAATATTTCATCAACCTACTTCAACACTATTTGAGAATATATCTACTTATGTCTCACTATTATGAAAACCTTAAACATATAACCATGGTATAAAAAAAATTCTTTGATACCATGACAAAATGTCTCTGAACACATCTCAAATCGAAGCCAGCATCAACCATATAAACATGTTAAACCATAACATTATAACAAAGGAATATGTCACAAATATCTCGGCAAAAGATGATTATATATACATTTTAGTAGTCAATCAGGACAAATATTGGATTATAAGAATTTCATAATTTATCATTTCATTCCCAGTATATAATCATTTAAGCAATATTCACTAGGAATATCCCACAATATAATAATTTTATGATTTATTAGGGTATATCATTCTATATAATCATTTCAATATGTTTCATTAAGAATATCTTCATATGTTATAGTTTCAGAATTTATAACTAGTTATAGAGAACTATATATGATTTTTAGCTATTATAATGGTTCACCTTCCTAGGTAACCATTAATAATTTATCACAATTCATATCATAAAAAAATTTACATCTAAATATCACATCATCAGGATCAATTGTTAATAATGAATCTTACTATTTATCATTCATTTACTCATTTCATTTATCCTTCAGTCAGAAACCAACACACATCCAATAATTTCAATTATATAGAAAAGAAAAGTTAAATCTATATCAAGAAATCACCAAAAATTCATGTCATGTTATACACACTTCAATTTATTAAACATTTAATTTGTAATCAGGGGATCACTCACCCGAATGTGAACCACAAACCCTGTTGAAAAACCATTCTATCCTTATGGACTACAAAAACAATTTCATATATTATTTAACTTATTGGGGCACACATATGTAGTTAATATTTCAATATTGAACATTCTAAACCATAATAAAATGATTGGGTTAGGGTTTATAATCCCTACCTTTAACATATTATCTTTCAAAACATCAAATGGAAAACAACCTCAATGAATATGGATTGGATAATCTAAAAATACACTCTAGATAATCCTGATCAAGATCAAAACCAACAATGACCATGGTCAACCTATTACACTAGAACAACTAGATAATATATGATAGAATGTAAAGATAAATGAAAACTACATATAGAGGATTATATGTGTTCTCAAGATGACCAAAATCAAGAAAGATGCTCTAAAATCACCTATAATCCATGTTATGTTCAAAATTAGGAAGATACACATGAGGGAGTGAGAGAAATATCATGCCTGAATTTTTTTAAAAACCTTATTGTTATATTACATGGTGTTTGAATAAGTTAGAAATCATCTATTTTTAGAGATATAATATAAAAAATAATTCCACTATCTATTTATAGCACATCCTGGACATTATATGACATGTAATCCCTTTACAGTGTGTATTAATTTCACAATATGATCTAGGATCATGACATCTTCCTAAAATATTTGAAATTCTTGTAACCAAATTAAATGGTGTGTAATTTCTCTTTAGAAATCCCTTAGCCTTATTCCCATGGAAAGAACTCGAACAACTAATGAGGAAACCCAATTCAATGAAGACCCTCATAAAAATATTTAATATATTTATACCTAGACCCCATTTATTAAAAAAAACATTACAATGAACATTATTTCATTTTCCATAATAATGGTTCTTCATCTCTGAACATGACTCAGCCACCATGGCACGACAAAAAACCCAAAGATGGATATACATAAAAAAATTATGTGATGTTACAAATTCAATATTTATTAAAAAATCATCTATATATATATAAGAATAAATATTTATTTGAGTAATATAATCCATCAAGAATTTCTTGAAAATCTTACTAATCATCATTACATATATTTGTATAGTGCAAAGAATAAGTTCCCAGAATTACCATTCTCAAATAAAAATTATTTCTCAAAAAGTATCAATTATTGATTTAGAGAAAAAATATAAACAAATTATCCATCCAAATCATCTAATAGTTTATAATATTATATTAATAGTTAAAATATAATTTCGTTAAAACATTGACATCATCGTATTAATTAAACTATTTTATAGATTTAATAATGGTTAAATGTTTATATTGTATTAATTTTACAAAACTAATTATAAAAAATGATGAATATTTTCTAATAAATAATAATAGTATTAACATATGAAAAATGTGATTTTAGAAAAAATAAAAAAATTGATCAAAGGTAAAATTATTAATAGTTCTATTTTTTGTCAAAAAGAAATAGTAAATGTCCTGATCTAAATATGTATACATATGGATGGATTGGAATAACAGTGATGTTTTCATAATACTGATATTGAATTAAAAAACATTAATCAATATAAAAAATATTATAATTTTGGTGGATAATTTTTTTGGATTTTGTGGATTTTGTAAAAAATATATTTTCAATTTAAAATTTCTAGGAATGTGATCATAGAGTTAGAGTGGAATCCAATTTTGTATATAGGAATATTTGACAATTAGTGTATTACTATTTATAAGTTTACTAACGAGTTGGAAGACAAAAAAATAATCCATTATCTAAAATTATTATTAACCTAAGCTTTTAAGGTATCATAAAGATAAAATGTATATACTCAAAGAATAGATCTAGTGACTATAGCTTTTTATGAGAATATTGTATACATGTTGAAGAACATGATTGTAGTGGAATCTATCCTATTATGTGTGGGTTGATGTAAAAGAAAAAGTATCAATTAAAGGAGGATGTTTTCACTAATTGGATGATATCATGTGAGTTCATCTTATGAACCACTATACCCTAATTCAATTCAATATTGGGTTTGGAGATATTGGAGACTGTAAATTTTAATACATGGAATACAATTATTTAAATGACACATAACAAATGTCTTCTTTTTCATTAGGAATTATATTTTTCTTTTGGATAGTTCATTCCATGTAGTTTTAATAAAATTTAATTAATGAAAATAGGAACTAGATGAATTAAACATTGGATGAATCATTAGAGGAGATCGTAAAAATTCATTAAATTTTTTAATAATTATCCAACCAAAAATAAAGGGATCTCTTAATGATATAATATTTTTATGTTGTGTGGGATGATTACAAAGATAAAGGTGATATATGAAATTTAAAAAGTAAAAGGGGGATTCTATTGATATATTTAAAAAGTTGTGTTAATTTTTTTAATAAATTCAAGGAGTTATTTTGAAATGATTGAATCAAGAATCCTTTTTTCATAGAGAATGTTTTGGTGGGTGATATGGATCTTTTTATAATATGATGATAATCAATACATCTTGGTTCACTATTAGTGGTCATTTTCGTACATTCCTCAAATAGGTACCTATGTCCTAATATGATGAACAATGTCAATGTATATGAACTAAAACCCCTGGAAATAATCACTGTGACTATGATCCAAGATTATTTCTATGAATATGAATGACCATAATTCCAATGTTCTATAGTTGAATCATTATCATTATGAGGTGTTTAGAGTTTTTTTTCCTTCATTTCCCATGCATATGGTTTCCACATAATGATGGATGAAAAAACCAATGGTGATTGATAATTACATAAGGTTAATTCTATTACCCATAAATTTTGACGGTGAATCATTCATATTTGGTTCAATGCCACAAGGGGATTTCATTTTTGAAATATTTTTCACTGTTACCTATTGATGTGTAAATATTAAAATAATTGAGATTACATAGAATTTAAATACACAAATAGAATGGAAAACATGAAGTTATAATGCATCTAAACTCATATATACATGGAATATTTTGTTAGGTAAATTTAATTGTATACATTTAAATACTAGATGTTTTCATAATTGGGAAATGAAATTATGGAATGTTAAGGGTTATAAGGAACTAATGTTTCAGATATTAATATATAATTGAGATAATATATTTCTATCGAATATTGAGATTTAAAATATTTATTACATGATAAGATTTTTTTGAGACTAAAAGAAATAATTTAATGACTTTGTGTATATATATATGATATATGAGATAAGGAATAAAAAATAGTGTTACACTATAAGAAATATACCACACCTTCTGAAATTAAAAAAATGAAAAAGAATGAGAGAGATATAGAGAGATAGGAAGGAACTATAAATTATGTAATATTGTTGCATATATTTTAGTTTGATAAACAAATTGAAGATAATGGTAGAATTATTACAGATTGGAGATCATTAATATGTAATAAAAATGAAATCATTATATGAGATTATTATTATACTATTTTATTATATGTATTAAATATGATATAAGAAAACATTGAGGAGTATAGGCTCATGTTTAATCTGTTGTCTAAATTAATAATTGAGAATCATGAAGATTAAATGATATAAAACAATCACAATTTTTCATAGGGAAGAACATGGTCACCATGCATTCTTATATGTTATCTATTCAAAAAAAATTCCTTATTTTAAAATTGGTTCATGGTGGAGTTTTATATAGAATGTTTTTCCAATATATATAATTCCATTGAAGAATTGATGGTACGTGTATAATCAAAATCATACACAAAAGAAGTTGATTTGAACAATATTTCCTGATTTGGATGATAACTGCTCAATCATTTTGGGAAACATGAACTAAACTTGTAATATTTGTAATTGCATGGTGACTATAAAGTATATATACACCAAAAAAGTAAAATAAATCAATTTTTAATTACTTACCTAAAATATGAATATTTTTAATAACATGTGTTACTATTATTTTATTACTCTTAAATATATACATGGGCAATGCTTGAATGAAAATTTATTGATATATTCCTCTCAACCAATGTAATGGTTTCACTACAACATGTGAAATAGAAAAAAATTGTGTAATATTTGTAGGGTTTTTTCTACAGGGATTCACCAATACATCTATGTGCCACTATATAATCCACATTAACTATAAGTGGAATCAGAGTGTTGGTCAGTCTTTGATTGGTTCAATTTTTAAAATATATTTTTAAAATATATATATAAATTACATATTTATAGTAATCTTTTAATTTAATTTGATTTATAATATATATTTTATCATTATTAAAACATAAAGACATATATAAGAAAAATGAAAACTAATAGGGAAAAGAAAAAAATATGTTGATAAAATATGATATATGGAAAATATGGATCATTTATGAACGTAAATTGATCAAGGTTATAATTTATTTGATTAAGGTTATAATTTCATATCTCATAAATGTGATTATAATGATTAATTTGAAGAAGGAATCCCTATCAATGATTTATTTTAAGAATATGAATCGATACAATCGGTTAATGACCTTAAATCCCTAATTAAATGGAATGTGAAGAATATTACTCTTTAAGTTATCACTTATAAAAATTGTTTTATCAAATATAATATTGATTAAAAGGAAAAATGTTCATATGTAATTAATAAATAGTATGATGGAGTAGGTATGATATATAAATTTTTTTCACTCATAGATGTTTTTATATCCATTGATGATTTTATGACAGTTTTCAATAAAAAACCTTCTCTTACAGATGATAAAAATGAAAAAAAATATTTTTCGAATTTAATGGCACAAATTTTTCATGGTGATATAACCTATTCACTGATGAAAATTCATAACATAATAGTGAATTCCATGAAATATCTTATGGGGTTCAATGTTAATAGAATCAATGTTCTTGATAAATCATTATCAGAATATATCAACATGAATTAAATTAATATTTTGAAACTAAATAGATAATGATAATATAATATATGAATATTTTAGTATCAAAAATATTCTATCGACAGTATTTGTCATGAATTGGGATAAATATGAATAATCTTAATGCTAATAAATTAAGAACTTCAAAAACTCTAAATAATTCATATTCTTCTATATAATTATTAAATAATTTTTTTAATATACGGGGATCACATTAGTTGAAGGAAGATCTTGTATTCATCTCCTAATCATTAGTATTCCTAATCTTAGAGGATGGTACCATCATCCTTAAATATGATAATAATTATCAATCTATTTTAGTAAATATTATATGTCATATAAAAAAACAAAATTGGATTAAGAAAATTTAGGATAATTCCATGAAAATTTAAACAAAATGTATAAGATTGAATGAAATAGGTTTTTCCATAAAATAATCTCAATCATCTATGAGAAACATAAAAAAATGATTCGATTTTAGAAAATGTATAGATATAAATTTCGATGATGTTAATTACAAGGGCATTTCATAACCCATAAATAAATAATGTATATATTGTGATGTTGTCTGATACATCGAGTAATCCTTTTTTATTTTGAGGATTTTATTAATATTTTTAAAGAAAATTTCAATTGTTATAAAATATTATAAAACCTAAAAAACATGAATTTATAATACAATAAAAAATAAGTGTAAATAATATTCATCGTTGGGAAAATTTCAACACAACAAATATATAAAAACTATTCTTATGAATTTCTCAAGGAGGACTAGTGATTAATCCTTTTATAGTAAATATTAGAATTAAAGGAAAAGTTATTTGGTAGGATGATTCTATTTCTAGATAAAATTCATGTTTCATTGATAATTTTCAATAAATTTAGAATTGTTTGTATTAGTGGATTTCTGGAAAAAAAATTCAATGAGAACTATAAAAGACTAAGGAAAATGATTTTTGAGAGAATCACATTCATGATTCCATGTGATCATTAGAAATATTAATCATAAGATTAAAGGATATTTTCATTATATTGACTGATGAATTAGAAATGACATAAATTATTTTGAGAAAAAAACATAATAGTAGAGATATAGGTAAAGAAGTTTTACCACATGAGAATCGAAGTTTTATAAGAGGATGGAAAATATTTATATCCAAATAAAATATTTTATATAATATGAATATGGAATACGGAGATGTATTTTAATAAATTTATCATTTAAAGAAGAACATCACACACAACAAATCTATGTCATTGAAGAGTTCCAAGTATCAAAAAGTACATGAACGTATAATAAATATAAATAAAATACACTTGTGAGAAAATATTATCAAACTTATTAGTCACATTTAGGATCAAGGTGTTACACCTTATTCCTTTATTATTTTTTTCCTATTCGATTTTTTTATGTATGAAATATGTAATGATACAATAATGGGTGTTTGGTATCAGGGTAAAATAAAAATTTAAAAAGGATAAAGATATAATCATAAGTATTTATTATATTAAAAAAATATTTCCATTCTAGTGGATCCTCCATAAGAATATATCAAATTATATTTTATAATTCTATCATACATTAAGAATATATAGTGATTGTTACAAATACTATAATGAAATGAAATTTTCAATCCATTTTAAAGTTTTCTAATAATTATTATTTTAACACCCTAAGAATTAAAAAATAAATGAAAACACAGGAAATTTTTTTATAAGTGGTTAATTATAAAATAGACATCAATCGTAATTGTTTATCTTAAATGATTTAAATTTTAAAAAATGGTCTTATGCGGTTGTCATCAGTATGTTATTTAGAGTGTGATGGAACCGGAATTTTTTTTAGTGAATTGTATCATACCCTTATAAATAGTAATATTAATAGAAAGATCATCTTTATGAATATTAAAATGTATTATTATATTATTTTCTTATTTTTATTATATAATGATATCTTCATTTATTTCTCAAGCTGATATAAAATCAATTATAGTTTTAAAATTGCAATTTTTGGAATAAAATATAATTTTAATTGGAAATTTATTTAAACGTATTTTGGATATTAATTTGATTAAATGATGTTTATTTTTCAATTTTACCCCTCAAATAATGGTTAGGGTAAATATATATTTTTTTGAAATACTTGATTTTTTATGAATAGTGAAATATGGTAAAATACTGTGTATACAAATTATTTTTTAAATACTATATTCCTGGCATCGTGGATGATGTAATCAGCATGGATTCAAACTCAAAGATAAAATTAAATTTTTTTTAAAATCATTCAATACTATTAATAGTATTGAGAAAAAATATAAAACCAATGATTAAAATAATGTAAAACCCCTCCTATCCTGAACTATAATTACCAACCTCACCTCCCTCTTCATATCGCACTAATGAAGCCTTGTGCTTTGTCTATATTATGAAAAATACTCTTCTTCTTCTAATATCTTATTTCCATGACCTGTTTGTTTCGCCAATAGGATAAAACCAAGGTCATTAATGATGATATCAAGGATAATAGTTCAACACGTAAAAACACTATTTTATTTTCATGTGATTTTTTTGAATTCAATTTTTTCTTATAATCTATTATTTGAACCTAATATAATATTTATGAAGGGTCAATAATAATTTATAATCTATATTTTATCATTTTTATGGAAAAAATTATTCAACTAACTTCATCTTCTTTCACTATTTTAAAGACAATGTTCATGATGTGTAATTTACCAAAATCATGGAAAATGTTTTTTCCAATTTCCAATACATCCTTAAAAAATGCTTGTAAAACCATTTTTTGGGTTGAAACATAATTTATATTGTATTTTTTTTTTATTCTTTCATGTTATGTAATGAAATAATATTCATAACATTAATGTATTTAATGAAACAAATTCCTGATTATCAAGGAATAGCTAAAAATGATGTAAAAATATTATTAATGTTTTATTTAATGAATTATCAACATATATGATAAAATTTATATATGGTATCATTAAATAATATGGAAAGATATGAATACCATGTCATTACTTTTCTGGAATTTCATTTATACACAATAATAAAATCAAATAAAAATTGACAAAAGAAATCATTTAAAGAATGCACCCAAATCAATTGAAGGAAGATAATACTAATAAAAATGAGTGAAATTATGTAATAAAATAATCATATAATGTGCTATTGTAAGAACCCGGATCTTCTTTTCAGGTATGTTTTTCCTATTCTGGTCGTTTTTGAGAAAAATTTGAAATTCTAGAAATCATCTAGGTCTCATTCATCTGAGAGAGTCAGTATGACTATGGATCTTAGACGATCCCATGATCCTCAGTTTTTCCACCGAATCGAACATCATCGGTTACATTGGAATTTCATCAGTGATTTATCTCTTCTATTAGAGCCACGTTTCATGTTTCCTATTCTTTTCAAAGTTATCATGGGTTAAACATTTTCTATCTTTTCTTAGATCTACGGAATTCTATGAATATTCAAGATTTAAGGATCATATATAGATATATTTTAACATTGAGTAAGGTATTGTGCCTTTCCGTTCGATGTCCTTTAGTATTATGTGCAAATTCAACCAATACCCATGAATGTGGTATTTCATGTTTTCCGTTTTAACACTGCTATTTTCTTACCATGCTTGTATGCTAGTGTAAATGTATTTTGGAGATGAATAGGGTTGATTTCAATGCTTTAATGTTTTTCCCTTTCATGTTATATATACAACCGTTTGGTCATGTTTATCCAGTTTTTCTACCTTGGTTGTTTTTATGCCTATTTTTGTAGGATGGAGAGTTATATTCTGACATGATTTTAATGTTGTAGACTATTTACCCAAGTAGTTAAGCAGGTTTACATTTTCCATGTTATACAGCTATGCTCGATGACCTACACAGTATAGTGAGAACTGGTTGTATTATACTATAAGGGGAATTGACTATGTGAGATTACTCAGAGAGTCATTAAGAACATAGGTTATAAGGTGGATTGACCAAGTGAGCATTCTCAGAGAGCATAGAACCACATGGTTCAATAAGGGGACTGACTGAGTGAGCTTTCTCAGAGAGTCCTAGATTGCTTTAGACTATAAGATGATTTACTCTGTCATCTTGCTCAGAGAGTCTTTGGTTTAATTTTATGACCAGGGATATAAGTGGAATTGATCAAGTGAGCCTTCTCAGAGATTCCTAGACCTTGGGGATATAAGGGGAATTGACATGTGAGCTTCCTTAAAGAGTCCCCAACTACCGTAGATTATACCGGGAATTGACCGTTTGTGACTCCTTAGAGAGTCTTGCATTACCTTAGACTATACGAGGAATGACTTTGTGAGATTCCTTATAGAGTCTTGCTTTACCATAGAGTATATGGGGAATGGACTGTGTGAGCTTTCTCCGAGAGTCTTGCCTTTCCTTTGAATATAAGTGGAATGACTGTAAGTGATTCCTCAGAGAGTCTTTTTATATTCTAATGACTGAACCAGAGGGGTTAGACTGAGTGTACTGCACAGAGGGTTGTTTGTACTTCTTAGGTCAGACTGGAGGGGATGGTTGTGAGTACTCCCCAGAGGGATACTTGATTGAGGTTTACCTATTTGTTTCACAGTTTTTTTATATTGAACTGTGGTTTTTATACTGCTGAGCGCTTTCTTGTTTACTTTTTTCTATACATTTATCATCCATATATTCTCTAACTATTAGGAACACATATTCAGGTGATTTCCTACTGGGATTTTGTCTCACACACTGTTTGGGTCGTGCTTTTGGGCCAAAACAGATTATATTGTTTTATGTATAGATAAGGGAATGTTCCCTTCTACATTAGGTACCTATTTTTTTTGGATCTAGAGAGCATGGGACCATGCTATAGCTTGTGATTATGAAGAGTTCATTTTCTTTATTTTTAACATTGGTTTATCACTATTTTATTCCAGCATTGTGACTTATTTTTATGTTTTCCAAGACATATTATCATGCATCATTTTATATGTGTTCTCCAGTTCATACTTGCAGTTTTCTGCAGTTACTGTTGTATGTCATTATTACTGCTTCTACTCTAGTTTAAATTTAGTTACATCTACTATGTACTCTAATAAAGAGGTCATAGTTTCCCCACTATCACACCCAAGGCCCTGACTGCTAGTTCACAACCTCTAGCATTCAGGGAAATGCGCTTGAGGCCATGTCACCAACCAGGTACGGGTCCCCTCTGGGTGGCTTCTAAAACAGGGACGTTACAAAGTGGTATTAGAGGGTTTCTTGCCACATTACATAATTATTTCATCCTATAGCGAGGGATATGAAGGAATTCGTACTTGGTGTTAAGCTTTTCCCAGGTCTAGCTAACTCATGTATATGGAAAAGTCAATCTACCTCATTTAATTTTAATTTTCCTGTTTTTTCAATTATTACAGTTCATTTGATTTCACCTTGAGTGACACATATCATTTGTGATATTATAGTTGATGTTATTGAGGTTCTATTTATGTTGCAACCTGATGAGATGATGTTATGCCATCTCATACATCATATAGGAACTTTCTAGATATCACATGTCATGCATTTTTTCCATGACATCTAGGAAACATTAATGATTCCATATTGTTGTGATAGATGATGTGAAAAATATTCATTTTGTTGTTATAGTTTCCTTCATAATGATTCATACTATTTGATAGGCTATGGTTTTCTGTAGGGGTTTGCTTTAATGAACGCAAAAATTTGGTTCTTTAGTTGTTATA
This sequence comes from Viscum album, assembly GCA_963277665.1. Taxonomy (NCBI): domain Eukaryota; kingdom Viridiplantae; phylum Streptophyta; class Magnoliopsida; order Santalales; family Viscaceae; genus Viscum; species Viscum album. Next base: position 767,902,489 of record OY728150.1, read on the forward strand.
GTCCGTCATGAACTATAATATGGAGGTCATTACCTTGTTGGCCATGTTATAATGTGTATAAGATTCCATACATTGATTCTCGGGGAAAATGGTCCCTCACTGATCGGAAATTGGAACTTTCAGAGCTTGTTTCGGTGTTTTCTGGGTTCTAGAGTAGTTTCTGAGGCTTACTATCTGGAAAAAACCCGAATACATGTCATGTAATGTTATGTACACACTGTGTGTTATTCTGTTCAAGAATAATTTCTTTTCATAAGTACACACTTTGTACATTATGTACACACCATGTAGTCTCTAACAATGTCATAGGTCGTGTGGGAAGTGACACGGGATGGGGAATGTCTGGTGGGAACACGTCATGTACTAGTCGAATACGCTGTGTAGTGTTGACCCTATGTCTTCCTGTGTAACTAAAATCATTAATGGATAGACCTTAATCTATACATGCCATTTCTGCCATGAACACACCGTGTAGTCTGGCCCAGGTACCATGGAATTTCATGAACATAACGGGTTGGTTTTTCCATTTCACGTAAATGTAATGTCCTCCTTGAACACATTGTGTAGTTACATACAGGTACCTGACCATGTCATAAACAACATGGGTTGGTGTTAACCGTACACAAACATGTCGTGTCCGTCTGGAGCATTCTGTGTAGTGTGATCTGTGTGTCAGGCCGTGTCACTAACAACACGGGTGGAGAGAAGCTTGTCTAGTACATGCCGTGTCAGAGTTGTACATACCGTGTAGTCTTGACATAGAATAGCCATGTTTCTTGGCCATGTAGAAGGACTAGGGCAAGGAAATGGTACTCACGTACAAGCCATATGTTGAGAAAACACATTGTGTGTCCAAAGTTGTAACACGACCAGTTTAGTTAGGAGTACACATCCATGTAAATTACTTCATGGAACAAGTTGTGTAGAAAACTTACATGTTGTGTATCCATGTTTTGTAAAACATGAGTGCTTTCTATCTTATATTCAGTTCTATAACTCCTTGGTTTCATTCCCTAATAATATTTATCTATGGTGTGTTCTTGAACTTGCAGAGTCATGCCACCGAGATCTCCTTCTTTTGTGAACCAGTTGCTAGATGGTGATCAGACACTAGACATGGTTGAATAACAACTACCAGAAGAACCTCTATTTGTGTCAGCCTTGGCACCAACTGTTGTACCTATCATAGGTGCTGATGCACAGTTTAGGGTGGGATTTATGAGGATGATGCAGATCTCTCAGGGAGCCCCGCCTCCTACCCCGTCGATGGATGATTTAACGCGGATCTTCCAACAACATCATTCTCCCACATTCTCAAGGGATGGAGGACCCCATGATGTAGTGTTATGGCAAGAAGTCACATTGATGATTATCAAGAATCTGTAGATACCTACATAGAAGTGGGTGATGTATTCTAACTACATGCTCTGAGAGACCACTAAAATGTGGTGGGATGTGATCTCATAGGGAGGATACCATCAAAATATGTCTTGGGATTAGTTTCGGTGCATCTTATATGATTACGTCTATCTAGAGACCTTAAGGGCCTATGAATCCTAAGAGTTCATGAGTATTGATCAGGGTAATCTTTACAATTATAGAGTATTCCACTCATTTCACTGTGTTGCAGATTTTCATGCCTATTCCTAGAGGTGATGATTTGTTCCACACACAGAAGATTGAGGATGGTCTGAGGCATGACATTTGACCTCAGGTGAACATCATCAAGTTGAATTCGATATCTTATATTGTAAACCATGTGATGATCTAATAGCATAATCTGAAGGATTATGGAGCTATGATCCAGGGCGGTTTGGCATATAGAGTTAGTGCTCTGCTAGATGATAGCAGGAAGCACCGCAAAGAGGCTGCACGAGGAGATCAGAGTAGGCGGGATGCATCTTCCTGTAACCAGGTGGTGTGCTTCCAGTGTGGGAGAAGCAGGTATACAAAGACATGTTGCCCGCAAGACCCCGTTGAGTGCCGACCTTATGGACAGATGGGCCCCCTTCAGTTCTTTTGTCAGTTCATCTCACTTGCAGCTGGTGATAGGGGTTCTTCTATTAATCCTTGTTCAGTTGTAGCACCCCTAGTTTCTCACAAGTCTGGGAACTAGAGTTCATCTGACTATTCAGGCCAAGTTGGTTGTTTTGGCCATGGTAGCCAATCACATGGTTTTCAATGAAATCATGGTGGATTAGCTCAGATTGTTCAGGTAGTTTCATTGGGCCATGGTACATGTTTGACTTTTGTAGTGGATCTGACCCAACATGAGAAGGATCTTGTACCTTCTACCATTCGAGGTATGATCCTAGTAGCGTCAGTTTTATCTTCTGTTCTTTTTGATACAGGGGATTACAATGACATTATATCAATTGCTGTCGTAGAGATCCTTGGGCTCTTCATCTTTTCTTCTGCTAATAACATGATTCTAGACACACACCATTGTGTACTAGAATGGCTAGTATACGTCTGTGCAGAGAGTGTGCTCTACAGGTTGATGGGTGTCACTCTCTGTTGGACCACAATGTACTAGAGTTGACATGCTATAATGTCATTCTTGGAATGTACTGCCTAGCTCCCTTCTAGGTAGCCATCGACTACTTTCGTCACAGGGTGAGTTTCACGTCAACAGAAGGTGCATCATTTCTTCGTAGGGGCGATTAGGATGTCTTGGCGAGTAGAGGGGATCCATAGAATAATGGGATGGGAGGAGTGACATCCCATATTGATAGTCTATATTTGGATGACGAGGGGACTTCAATGTAAATTTTCCATTAGTGGGGGATTGTTTCAGATATGAGTTTCCAGAGTAATTTTCAGGTTTTCCACTATAGCATGAGGTAGACCTTTTTATTAAGCATGTTTTAGGAGCGGCACTGCTGTCCATTACTCCTTATAGGATGGCTACAACTAATGTGTAGGAGCTCAAGAAGCAATTGGAGGAGTTGTAGGAAAATGGTTTTATTCGACCCAGTACTTCACCTTGGGGAATGAATGTTCTATTTGCGAATAAGGCTGACGGTACCCTCAGGCTTTGTGTGGACTATCAGAAGGTGAACCAGTTTATGGTCAAGAACCGATATCCATTACCTTGGATTGATGATTTCTTTGATTAGTCTCGAGGAGCCTATGTGTTCTCAATGATTGTCTAGAGGTCTGTTTATCATTAGTTGTGCATTAGAACATCAGATATACCTCATATAAACTTAAGTAGTAGGTATGGTCTATAGGAGTATTTGGTTAGGCCATTTGGTCTCACAAACACACCTTTAGTTTTCATGGAACTTTTGAACTGAGTGTTACATCCATACATGGATTCATTCATGATGGTTTTCATGAATGATATCATAGCGTACTCCCAAACTCAACACAACCATTTTACTCAACATGAGATCATTTTGAGTATAATGAGGGAGCATTAGTAATATGCTAAGCTCTCAATGTTCCACTTTTCTATGGATCAGATTTACTTATTGGGTCACGTTATCTCAAAGGCATGAGTATCAGTAGTCCCTGAGAGAGTGAGAACTGTAGTTTTCTAGGAGTAGTCGAAGAACATCATTGAGGTGCAGAGTTTTCTAGGGCCGGGTGGATAATATAGACATTTCTTATAAGAATTGTCACGCTTATTATAACCAGTAACTGGTCTGACTAATAAGGGGGTGATGTACTTATGGCTTGATTCTTGTGAGTCATCCTTTCAGGTGCTGAAAGTGAGGTTGACTTCAGCATCAATATGAGTCTTCTAAAGTCAAGAATGAGCTATATGGTTTACTGTGATGTTTCAGGTATCATACTGGGATCAGTTATTATGTAGGGTGATGGAGTCGTTGTGTTCGGGTCTCAGAAGATGAGGAAACATGAGAGGAATTACACGATGCATGATTTGGAGTAGGATAACTCAGATATAGGCAGGTCAAGAGACCAGCAGTGAGTGGAAGCATATGGCTCTATTCACTGAGATGCATTAGGTGGTGTACAACAGATCAGGGAAGACTTTCCTATATTTTTTAAGTGTTACCTATACTCTTCTCCATCGAGATCGAATGAGGCTGCTATTATATTCATTAGTACTAGTCCTAAGGGAGGGGGTGTTTGGAGAGCACCCTATTCATGGATGGATTGTAAGTGAGGATAAGACCTTTAATTTCTAGGGGTGTGTATGGGTTCTAGAAGACACACGCATGGAGCTGATGCGGGATTTAAATTCATCAGTTTGGACAGTTCATCCTAGCATCACCAAGATGTATCGTGATCTACACCATCAATATTGGTGGCCATGGATGAAGAGGGATGTTGTTTGTTTTGTCACGAGGTGTTCCACTTATCAACATGTGAAGGTGGAGCAGAAATGACCAGTAAGTATTTTATAGTAGTTACCCATTCCCAAGTTGAAGTGTAATGACGTCGTGATGGACTTCATTACTGGTTTGTCGAGGTCGCCTCGAGGAAATGATGTTGTTTGGTTTATCATTTATAGACTCACGAAGGTAGGTCACCTCGTTCTGGTCTTGGAGACCTTCAGTGATGATGATATGGGATAGTTTTACATCAGTGAGATTGTACATCTACATGGATTTCCACACACCATTATTTAAAACAAGGACATACATTTTACATCTCAAGTATCAAAGGGGATTTTGAAGGATTTGCGCACAAAGGTACTTTTGATTATAGCTTACAACCCCCAAACAGATGTCCAGTCCTAGCATACAATTTAGGTTCTTGAGGATATTCTTTGAGCATACATTCTTGATTTTGGGGTTAATTGGGAGAATCATATACCTCTTATAGAGTTTTATTATATCAATAGTTTTCAAGAAAATATTCAGATGGCACCTTATGAGGCTTTGTGCGGCAGGCTATGCCGATCACCCAAATGTTGGCTGGTTGCAAGGGAGGCAGCCTTGCTGGGACCTCATCTCATTCGGGAGACCACATAACATATAGAGTTGATTCGGAAGAGGATAGATATTTCACAAACTCGAAAGAAGACTTATGATGATCATCAAAGATGACCTCTAGAGATCTAGGTTGGGAATCAGGTTTTCCTACATGTCATGCCAAGGTCAGCCCAAAATAGGATAAGAAGATAGGGTAAGCTTTAACAGAGGTACGTAGGGCCATTTGAGGTGTTGGACAGAGTTGGGCTGGATTCCTATCGGTTGCATTCATCTCAAAGGTACCAGGCTATGCAGGACGTCTTCCATGTTTCTCTACTTCAACACTACTTTTCAGACATGTGTAATGTCTTTCAACCCGAGGAGGTTGAGCTTTATGTGGTGCATCATTTGAAGAGAATCTGATCCGGATTCTATATTGCATTACAAAGGTTTCCTATGGTTGGTCTGTTCCTCTTGTACGAGTGCTAGGGAAGCATGAGAGGGTGCAGGATGATACTTGTGAGAGGGAGGTCGATGTATGGGCACAATTGCCAGAACTGTTTGAGGTTTCTTCTTCTAAGCTGCAGAAGATAAATTCGGGGATTAATTTATTTTAGGGGGGAAGTTTGTAAGAACCTGGATCTTCTTTTCAAGTAATTTTTTCCTTTTTTGGTGTATTTTTATAAAATGAAGAAATAATGGAAATTTTCTTAGTAAACTTCATGTACATTATGAGTACATGTCGTGTACTTTCTTACCGTAGGTGGGCATGTGCTGTCCGTGTAATAGCCACACACATGGCCATGTGGGAGTGACTTGGCGGCCACCTAATGCAGTGTGCTGATATATAATGTACACATCATGTAACCCAAAATTACACACCATGTATTTTGTTTTTTTAATTAAATGCAATGGGGTTGCATCTAAAAGACAGAACACCCTTCTTCTAGGTCTCATTCATCTAAGAGATTCCATATGACTGTGGATATTAGGCAAGACCCTAATCCTTCATCTATCCTCCGAATCGAAAATCTTCGGTTGCATTGAAATCACATAGGTGAGTTTTCTCTTTTTTTGCAGCCTAGTTTCAGGTTTCTTCTTATTTTCCAAATTATCATGGGTTAAACGTTTTTTACATTTTCTTAGATCTACAACATTCTAAAGAGATTCAAGATTCGAGGTTCACTTATAGCGATCTCCTAACCCCGAGGTAGGTGGTTTGTGCCTTTCCATTCGAAGTCCATGTGTATTATGTGAAAATTACACCAATAACTTTGAACAGGGTATTGTGTGTTTACCGTTTAACCCCTACTGTATTCCTACCATGTTTGTATGCATGTATAATGTTATTTTTAGAGTTGAATAGTTTTAATTTATATGCATTGGAATTTTTTCCCTTGCATGTTCTGTTTAGGACCATTTGGTCATGTTTAGCCAGTTTGTCTTCCTTTCCTGTTTTCCATGCCAACTGTGGTAGGATAGAGAGATGTATTCTTACATGCTTGTTATATTGTAGAATATTTTACCATGTAGTTCTATAGATTTAGTTTTTACATATTATACTTCTATTCTCTTTGACAAACATTTTTCCATGAGAACCTGGTGTAGTACATTATACGGGGAATTGACCGAGTAGGCCTCCTCAGAGAGTCTTTTAACACGTAGGCATTAAGGGGTATTGAATGAGTAGGAATCCACAAATATCCTAGAACCACTTGAAACAATAAGGGGATTAACCAAGTGATCTTCATTGGAGATTCATTTATTTCTTTATACTATAAGGGGATTGCCCGCTTTAGCTTCCTCAGTGAGTCTTTGTTTGAATTGTACAACCTAGGCTATAAGGGGAATTGACTGAGTGAGCTTCCTCAGAGAGTCCTATACCTTGGGGATATAAGGTGAATTAGCTTGTGAGCTTCCTCATAGAGTCCCTAACAACCTTAGACTATATTTGGAAGGGACTATTTGAGCTTCCTCAATGATTATTGATTTACCTTACACTATATGGGGAATGACTATGTATGATTTCTCATAAACTCTTTCTTTAAATTAGACTATACATGGAATGGACTGTTTGAGCTTCCTTAGAGAGTCTTGCATTACCTTTCACTATAAGGGGATTGACTATGAGTGTTTCCTTAGAGAGTCTTTTTATATTATCATTACTGAACCAGAGAGGTTAGGATGAGTGTACTGGACATGGGGTTGATTTTACTTCTTAGGTAGGACCATAGGGGATGGCTAATAGTACTTCCTAGAGGGATACATGTTTAAGGTTTAACTATTTGTTTCGTCATTTCTTGATATTGAACTGTTAATTATTTACTGCTGAGTACTTTCCTATTTAATGTTTTATGTACTTTTTCCTACCATATATTCACTAACTATTAGGCATAAATCATCAAGAGGTTGCTACTAGTATTTAGTCTCACAACCTATTTGTGTAGTGCTTTTGGGCCCAAACATATTATATTGTTGTAGGTATAGTTAAGGGAAAGTGCCCTTCTACATCAGGTACATGATTTGATGTGGAGTTGGAGAGAATGGGAACACTCTATGGATTTTGATGCTGAGGATTTAATGTGAATTATTTTTAATTTGGTTTAGAACTGATGTATTCCAACATTGTGACTTGATTGGCTATTTTTCGGGACATGTGTATCATGAATCATTTTATATATGATCTTCAATTTGAACTTTTATTTTTATTTTGTTACTTAAATATGTCATTATTACTGCTTCCACTCTTGTATGTATTTATTTACATCCTTTGTTTACTATGCCAATAATGGCATAGTTTCCCCACTATCACACCCATGTCCCTTGCTACTAGTCAGTAGCCTCTGCTGTTCCGGTAAATGCACTTGAGGCCATGTGACCAACCGACTACGAAGACCCTTTGGGTGGATTTTGGAACCAGGACGTTACAGTTATACACATTTATATGTTTCTATAATCCTCAATAACACTATTTTAACAATAATATAGGAGGATTAATGTTTTTAGAACTAATAAAAGTCAGAGGTAAGGGAATTCATAGGCAAATTTCCATTCTTTGGGTTAACATTCTACTCTATTAATTGTGTGTTTTCATGATCATTTGTGTGTTTAATTTTTTTATTATATTTTATTATGTTAATGTAACTTATGAACATATTACATTAATTCTACTTATTCTCATATCAATTATATGTTATTTTAGGTGAATTTTCTTATAAAATACACTATAACACTTATAATTTTATAGAATTAAATGTGAATATTTTTATGTAATCATTCTTGTCTGATAATTATATAATGGTTATCGAGAATTGATTATTATGAATTGTGGTAACTATACTTCAATCTAATTTATTGGGAATGTGTAAGTTGGTGGTTGACCATATGGTCACTCCATGTTTAATTGTGATGGTTACACCGAAAGGTAGCTGTGAGGGTTATAGTGAAAGGTAGTTGAGAGGGTTAAAAATTATATAGTATCCAAGAGGTTTAAAAAATAAGTAATTAATTCCATAAGATATATTTATTATAAAATTAATGTTATCTATATTTTATGGAAATATCATATTTTGAAAAGTATGTATATTTGGGTGAGATTAACCTCTTTGAAAAAATGATATCATATATCTAATGTATTCATGAAATAATGGTTTTTTTCATTATTTTTATGTCATGTACTGAGATTTATATTCACACACCTTGTTTCTAATATTTTTCAGATGTTATAAGGATGATTAAGAGGATGGAATTTGACAATATGAATATATTGAATATTTTTATCATGAAAAAGAAATCATGTTATATTTCAAATATTTTATATTTTGAAAAATGTGGATTATATTTTAGTATTATCCTCTATTTTCATTATGTGATTTTGTATATGTATTATGTCCTACTTATTTAAATATAATACTAAAAATATTATCCTTGGAAATATTGTATATTATTGAATAAAACAAAATTGTCTATAATATAATAAAGTGAGGAACTTATAGTTTGTATCAGAATATATTTTATATTAATTTAATGTTTAGGATGATGTATATATAATAAAATAAATGACTTTTAATCTATGGTTAATTTGAAAAGATATATCATTTAAATAATAAAATGTTTCTTTGACTAATATATATTTGTTGAGAATGGTTTTCTACAGAAGATGTTGGGATGTTGATGTGGAGAGGCACTGAATGAATGATATCATTTAAAATCTATAGCCTAGAATGTTAGGGATTGGAACAAAGAATTTTTTCATTGTAATGTATCATCTTACGTAAGAAAGAAATGGGGGTTCCATCCATTAAAGAAAATAATAAGAGGTACCACAAATGAAAATTTCGATGGTGGATATTTTCTTGTGACAAAAATTACATACATTAAATGGATATTTTAATCTAGTAGAAGCTAAAGGTTGGATTAAATCCTTTTAAAAGATAATAGATGTTATTGGATATATAGATAATCAAAATCCATGTCTTTCCATTTGTTATTTTATAAGGTGATTTTGATCAGTGTTGGTAAATTTCCTTGACTATCAGGGATAGAGGGATGATTCATGCCATAGATTGGGAACTGAAATGTGAGGTATGATCTAAATATTAATCTAGATGTTGATAAAAAATCAATTTTTTTAATCAGGATTGAAGACATGGAATCCAAGGGCATTGGGATCCCATGAATTCAAAAGTTATGAAAAACATTTCTGATTTCTAATGGGTGTATAAATGTAGTTTTCTAATCATATTAGGAACATTGACAATAAGGAGAACAATAGGTCTAGATATAAAGTGATGTGTTAAATCAATTAAATATATCTAATATTAAGAATTTATGGTTTCAATTTGGTGAATAGTGTGGCAAAAAGAACCCTGGAGAACACCATACCAAATTTGTAAAGAATTTTTTATGGGTAGGATTGGACATATGGAATTATATTGTAATTAAAATGATCTTAAGACTAATACTAATAAGAAAAATATATAGTGTTTTAAATGTGGTGAGATGGGTCATTATGAATGATACTTCCCAATGAAATATCTGAATGACGCAATGATGTCAAACTATAAGAAGAAATGATTAGTGAGATCCTTAGTGACTACATCAGCTGATGTCGGGCCATCCAATGAACTGGTATCTCGTTCATTATATTATTACATATATTTTGGGAATGTATTATTTGATACACGTTCTACAAATTCTATAATTTATGATGAATTTTATGGTAAATCAAAAATATCACCTCAACAAATGAGATAAGAACTTATTGTTAAAACACCAAGAGAAAATGATTCAATAGAATGGTATTTTTTAATCTTCCTATTGTTATCAATGGAAATACATTAACAAAAATCCATTTTTTCCATTAGTGTATTTTTAAGTAATTCTAGTTATATATTGGCTTTCTATTTATTATTCTATGATTTACTGTAGAGCTAAAGAAGTTGTTTTTCAAAAAGACTATTAATTTGTATAACATAATGAACCAATACAATTGATAACATATGAGAAGGCTGAGAAAATGTTGAATTGTTGACAAGTTTATTATCATTCTAATATTGTTTAAAACAATGAAACTATTCAGATTAATGATGTGCCAGTGGTAAATGAATACCATGATGTTTTTCCTAATGAGTTACCAAGTGTTATACCAGAGAAGGATGTTTTATTCACAATTTACATAGATCATGATTCCCCGGATGTTTGAAAAACCTCACATAGAATGGCCCAAATTTTTATTATTGAATTAAAAAAATAGTTATAGGAGTGTCTTAGTAAGGATTTATTCATCCTATAACTTCACAATGGGGTCCCCCTATTTTTCTGTTAAAACGAAAGAGGGATGCATATAAATTTTCACTGATTATACTTCCCTGAATAACATAACTGTTGAAAAAAATTATCCTTTTCCTCACATCAATGATTTGTGTGATCAGCTCCAGGGATCACAGTAATTTTTAAAGGCTCACCTAATGTTAGGGTACCATCATTTGAATGTAAGGAAAGAATACATCCTGAAGACTATCTTACATTCAAGATATGGGCATTATGAACGTGCTATTATACTATTTGGAAAAACTAATGCACCTGTTGTATTCACAGATCCTACGATGGGAATATTTCATTAGTTCTTGGATAAGTTTGTATTTGTGTTTATTAATAACATTTTATTATTTTTAAATATTAAATAGGAGAAATAACATCTTAGATCTATTTTTCAAACCTTAAATGAAATGAAAATGTATTGAATTTTCAGAATGTGTGATTTTTGGTTCAGAACATGATTTGTATTCAGAACAATTCCAATAAAGATTGAATAACATTTGATCCTGCCAAAACAAATTTGGCTGTTGAATGGTCAAGACCTGTCAAAAAAATTCATAGTTTTCATGGAATATCCATCTATTACCGACATTTTGTTAAAAACATTGTATGGTTATCAAGCAATCTTAATATGTTATCACAAAAGGGGTTAATGTTTTTGGAAGGAAGAATGTGATATTTTATTCAAGACTAAATAAGAGATTGTTGAATTCTCAAGTATTGGAAATGCCTTACAGAAATGTTTATTTTTTCATTTATAGGAATGATTTTTTGAAAGAGACATTGTTATGTTCTGATACAAAATGAATATGAAATTACAAATGTATCAAGAAAATTAAAACCTCATAAGGTAAATTATCCCACACCTGATTTGTAATTAGAATACGTGGTTATTTCTTTGAAAAATTGGAAGCATAATTTTTAAGGAGACAAATGTAAAATGTATACTGACCATTAATGTTTGAAGTATATATTCACTAAGAATGAATTAATCATGGGTCATAGAAGACGGCTTGAACTGACAAAATATTATGATTGCATGATAAATTATATTCTAGAAAATAAAAACAATGAGGTGGATTCCTGATGACATAAAAATATTGTATCAATAACCATTTTATGTGTTGAATATTATCCGTTGATTATTTGTTTGATCAATTCTATCTTTGTAGTTATTGGGGAAGAAAACACGTTTATTTTCTATGAAGTTTTTTTGTAGTTATATTTTTCAGACATAATTATACCAACAAAGAAGGAAGACCATTAGCTATAAAAAATATCAAATTGGTTCAATTGGGAATATTTATATAATTTAATCATTATAAATATTTTGTTTTATGATTTGGAAAATGGTGTTGTGTGACTTGCGATTCCACGTTGAGGAAATAATTTTTATTTGAAGATCATATATCTCTATTTTCAGTTCATCCAAGAAGTACTATAATGTATAGACACCATTGAGATTATTAATGGTGGGATGGAATTAAAAGATATATTTTCGATTTTACAATGAAATTTTTCACTTGTCAACATGTTAAATTAGTACAGTAGTTACCAAAGGGGATTCCTAAACATTATCATGCACCAGTGTGGAAATGGGAGAATGTATTTGTGTACTTTTTGGTGGGAGAACAAAATATTTATCGAGGTAACAATGATATTTGGGTTATTGTTGATCATCTAAAAAAATCATAACTTTTTCTTGATATTCGAGATATAATGTATTTTTATTATCATTCCTAACTATAACTCAAAGATATATTCATGTTACCTGGAATTACCCTTTCCATTATATCTTACCATGATAACAAGTTCACTTCGAACTTTTTGAAATGCCTTCCGAATTCATTGGGAATTTAATTATATTTCAGTAGTGATTCTCATCCTCAATCGGATGGGTAGTCAGAATTAATGATTCAAACCATGGAGGACATGCCTATATCATATTAAATAAATTACAATAGATGTTTGAATCATTATCTTTCGTTTGTTGAGTTTTATTTTTATAATAGTTTTGATTCCAATATACATATGGAACCATTTGAGGCATTGTATGGGAAGTAATGTCGAATTCTATCTATTTGGATGAAGTCGAGGAAATGATGTTGATGGTGAAAGAATTAGATGAGAAAGTGGTTGAGAAAGTGAAGATGATCCAGAAATATAAGAGGACATATCAATGAAAAAAAATTTATGTAGAAAACATAAGGAAAGACTTTTATTTTGATGTAGGTGATCATGTATTTTAATAATCTCAAAATGAAAATGTTTAATGCATTTTGATAAGAATTAAAATCGATGTCCGCTGTTTATTGGACCTTATGAAATCATAGATAATTTTGTATTAGTCTCCTATCGAGGATCTTTTCCTATTAGTTTATATATGGTATTTTTTCATGTGTTTGGATGTTGAGAATGTACGTTCCTAATTAATCTATTGTCTTGATCACATAAGTAGTTTAGCTGGAAAGGAAAATATCTTATGAAGAGACAAATATTCATATTCTTGACCATAGAGAGAAAATATTGAGGAATAAATAAATCCACTAGCTATTGGTTTTCTGGAGAAAAAACATGACTAACGAAGTAATATCTGAATCGTAAAACTCTATGTGGGAAAGGTACCCTCATTTGTTTAATAAGTAATGAAAAACATTTGAGGATGGAATTTCCAGAAGATGTGGATAATGTCACTCCCGAAGGTTTTAAATAAATTTGAAATGCATGTAACTTTTTTATGTGGATATTTATAAATTAGTCGTGAAACAAAATTTTGTAGCTTATGTGATTTGAATTTCAGAAAACTATCATATTTGGATGTGATCATTAAGTTATTTGGTGTATGATAGAACCGAAATTCTTTTTTTTTTGAATAGTAACATAACCTTATGAATATTAAAATGAAAAGTAATATGACCATTATAAATAGTAAAATTTATTATCATTTTATTTTTATATTGTTATTCAATAATTAGACCTTATAAAATTTTAACGGTGATATAAAATATGTTATCGATTTAAAATTTATATGTTTGTGATTGAATAAGATTTTATCTAAAAATTAATTTTCACTTATTTATAAAATTATTTTTAAATAATAGAGTTCAATTTTTAAATCTAATAATCCAGAAAGGGATTGGTAGAATTTTCGGTATTTTTTTTTAATTCTTGAATTTCTGATGAATAGATACATACTGTAAAATACATTGTATACAATTTATTAGTTAAATACAATATTAATAGAATTGTGGATGATTTAATCACCCTTGATTTGAAATAATGTGAAAAATTACTATTTGGGTCACCTGAATCATGAAAATTCATTTTCTTGAGCAAAACTATTAAACTAATGATTTAAATAATGTAAAACACCTCATCTCCTACATAATAGATACCACTGTCACCCCCATCTTCCTCTTACACCACTAAAAACATAAGCCTTGTCCTTGTGATAAAAAATAATATTACCAATCCCTACACCATATTGAAGATCTATTTTTTTCACCAAATAGCCATGAACATGGGCCTTAAGGAGGATCATTAAGAGAATATATGAAGAGGTAAAAATCCTATTTTATTTTCATATGATCAATTTGCATTATTTCATTATATTATACTCTCCTATCCTCCCGTTATCCAATATGATTGAATGCTTGGAAATATTATATATGTTGGATTTCATCATGTTTATTGAAAAAATTCATCTATTTCATCTCCACTCTATCTTATAAAGACATTATTGGTGATGTGTCGTTTACTAAAATCATGGATGATGTATTTCTAATTTCCATTACCACCTTAAAAACAATTTTTAAAACCTTTTATAGGGTTGAAATATAATTTAATGTGTATAATGAAAACTATCTTATGTTTTGGAATCAACATATGTTCATAACATTAATTTATATTGTGAATCATGTTCATGATTATCGAGGAACCACCAAAACGATCTAAGCAAATATCATTAAGGTATTATCTAATGACTCATCATCATATATAGAAAAAATGATTTATTTTTTCATTAATGATTCTGGTTATCATATTAATACTAATTTAATCCACTTCTGTAATAACATTTTCATATGGAAAGAAAGTAAAATACAAATTTTCCATACAAACAGGCAAAGTAAATCATGTAAAGAATGAACCCGAAGAAGTAGAAAAAACAATATACTAATAACTAATTGATGAAATGATGTTATAAAATGATTATATATGTTTTTATAATGATTTTTATGTTTCATTAAAACATTAAAAAACCACATTTAACCATTATAAAATAGTTTAAAAGTAGTTTTAATTTTGAAAACCCCAAGGTAAGGGAATTATTAACACAATTTCCATTCACTGGATTAACCATATACTTCTTTAATTGTGTTGTTTAAATATCATTTGTGAGATGAAATTTTGTTTATGATATACAATATTATTTATATTTATAGCTTATCCACATATTCCTTTGATTTTATTGATACTCATATCAATTATATGTTATTTTTACTTGACTTTTCTTATAAAATTATCTTTAAAAATTATTGTTTCACAAAATTCAATGTGAATCTTTTTTATGAAAGTATTATTATTTATAGATTATGTTATTGTTCATTGGAATTTTTTATGAGGAATTATGGGACCTATATCTCCCTCAAATTCATTGTGTATGTGTACATTTTTTGTCTCCATATGGTTAATCAAACTGTAACCATGAGGGTTGCACCAGAATGTACCAAGAGGGTTACATTGTAATGTAGTCATGAGGGTTAAAAATCATAATGTAGTTTTAATGGTTAAAACATATGTATATAATTCCCAAAGATACATTTATTATTTTATTTAGGATTTCTATTATTTTATTGAAATATCATGATTCACAAATTATGTATATATGGGTGAGAATTATGTCACTGTGAAAATGATTTCATATGTCTTATGTATCAATGGACTAATGGTTTCTTTCATTATTTTTATATCACTTACTAATATTTTTATACTCATCCCAAGATTCGAAATGTTTTTCACATGGTATAACTATGGGTTAGAGGAAGTATTAAGATAAGTTGAATGTTATGAATATTTTTATCATGGAAAAGAAATTATATTTTATTTCAATTAATTTATAATTTGGAATGAGTGGATTTTGATTTAGTAGAATACACTTGTTTTATTATGGGATTTTTTAATCGATTATGTCTTAATTCACTGATTCTCTAAACGTGAAAATCTTCTCATGTATAAGAATGTAAGTTCATAAGTAAATCATAATAGTGTATAATGTTATAAGGCTGGGTCATTATAGTTATTATTGGAAGAATATATATATGAATATTATTAATGATGATTATATGTGTGAATTTATGGTGTAATTTATACAACAAGAGTTTACAAATAATGGTCCTTGGTTACGATAATCAAATATCATATTTTAAGTGAAAAAATTATATTTATTCAGTTTTATAAATGTAAATAATACGATAGACTCTAGGATGATTTTTATTCTCTAATACTAGAATTTTATACCCTAATGTTAAAAATAAATGTTTAAAAAATGCAATAAATAAGGTTGAAAAATTAAATGAATCTTGAAAACAGAATGAATTAATTATTTTTAGCTAAAACATTTTTGATTGTCCTACAATAAATATTTCTTTATCATCAAACGTGAACCTGCATACTTGTTTAAGGAGTTCAATGATATATGATTTAGACATATCATGATGAAAAAATTTAATACCTATTGAGGAGGTGGGGTACTAAAAAGGGGGAGATGATCAAATAAACACTTATTTGGGTGCACCTGAAATCAAGATAACACTTAATTTATTTCCAATTATTATATTCAAATCAACAAATCCTAAATTATATTATTAATGTCAAAATTATTTAAAAATAATATCATTGGATGAAGATAATATTGATTTAAAGGGGGTGTTATATATCTTTGAAAGTATCATAATAATTTTTTTCTAATTTATTTAATATATATACTTATATATATGAATATTTTTATAAAACCCCCCATAATATCTCTTTCAGAAAATGATTCATTTATGATCATTGAATGGATAAAATTTAATAATTTGTTACACATTCTTGTTTCTGCAATAGGTTAGACCCTGTAAACTTAAAGTTTTGAAACATTCACTATTGGAAAACTAATTTTTTTTTGAGTTTTGAAGTATATATTGGAATGACTATAGTGAATATTTTTTGATATGTTTTTATAGGATTCTTTATGATAATAATACCTAAATATGATTTATTATTTATTTATTTTTTCATGTGATTAAAAAAATCTCTAAAAATAAAAGATTAGTAAAATAGTTTAATATATCCGAATTTTCTATTATTAACATTTATTACTAATTATTTTTATTCATTTGTTTTTAATTTGGTAGAATATTAATTATTTATTAGGTGATTAAACCTTATTACTCATAATTATGATTGAGTTATTATTTATGTGATGAATCAATTAATGGATTAGTTGAAAATATGGATTTGACATCACATAACCACAAATATTGATATGATTGTCCATTTTTTCTCCGGAACCATCCAATTTGATTAAATATGAAATTATATAAAATTATTTTATAAAATTATTAGAAAATAATTAATATAATAAAATTCATTACTATTTTAGGAGGTTTTGAAAAATATAACATCAACATAAAATGTCCATAACATTTTTTCCCGATTATTGGTTGTGTATTTCCATATATAAAATATATTTCATGAATGAGGAAAATTATTTTTTGAACGACGATTATGCTAGTCACTAATAATTTTAGGTGAAAAAGTACAAGAATAACATCAAATTGAATTTATTATTTAGATATGATGATTTTTTAAATTTTACATTATTTCTACATTTTTTAAGAGTGTATTCATATGATTCTGGGGTCACATATTATTTCATTCCATAAATTTAAATGTAAGTGTACCCCCATTAACCAAATATATAATATTAGTATATAGATAATATTTATTATTTATTCATTGATTAATAATTTTTAATTCATTATGAAATATTTATTTATTCCATATTTATTTATTTTATATTTTTAAGTTGTTATTATATTATTATTTTAATGTATCTTAATTATAAATTAGTTATTTAGTATATATTATAAAGTATTATTAATTATGTATTATTTAATAGTTATTAATCATATTTTTCTTATTTATTATTCATTAATTATTAATTCTTTATTTAATATTAATTTAAAATGTATTATTTGTATTTTATTATTCAGTATTTATTTAATATTATCATTTAATATTATTATTTATACATACATGTTTATATGTATTAATATATATAATTATATTTAATTCTGTTTACTCACCACATGAACAAATATCAAAATATGACATGTCAATGTAGAATAACCAGGTGTTGGGAGTTTTGGAAACAACCAAAAATTAGTTTCATGACGCTTTTGGAAAAAATTATTAAAAGTTTCATCACAACACATTTTTATATGGTTGTCCAAAACCATAAAAAATGATTTAATTACTGTTTAAACATAAAATAAATATAATATACCTATATTTTTTTGGAATCTATGATGGTATAAATGTAGTTCCAATCAATATATAATTTATTCATGTTAATTAGAAAAATAATAATTTAAATGAATACATAGTTGATGACTAGTCATACATAAAAAAATATATTGATAATAAAAAAGGTGGATACGGAAGATATTTCTAATCACAAATATTAAATTTGTTATATTTGAATGTATTGAAGACACACACAAAAGGGGAGATTAATGAGAACAAGAATAATTGTTGGTTTTATTCTAAATAGTCATTGGACTAATAGATGAGGTTAATATGTATATATATTAATATGGATTTTAAGAAATTGTTTGTTCCAAATAATAATGGCACGAATGTAGGAATTTTTCAACTATATATATAATGGAATAATTTTTTTTATATTTTTGGACAATGGTAATGTAAATTTTAAAATATGAACCTAGTTTTCAATTGGATGTAATTTGTAAATGGATTTCGAGATTCTATTATTTCTATCTGAAGGTTATTATTACATGATTTTTTATGACATATATTCTGACTAATTACATTGAAGTTAATAATATAGGTAAAAAATTACCTATCTCGACAACTAGATTATTGTTTTTATCGTGAAGAATTATTTGAAAGCATATAAATATGGAGACAAAAGTTAATGGATTAATAGGTTATGATCTCATGTGGGTTGTCACATTATAGAGGATTAGTTCCTAACATCTCTTGTATGGGTTGGAATGAGAATCTATAGGTGAGGAGAAACATAAGAAACATATTATTCCATGACTTATACAACACAATAGGTTATTTAAAAGAACACTTCCTTATTTTAATTTGATGTGGGAATCAGTGATGCAAGTCATTTTACGTTTTTAATCTATAACCCAATATGTTTTAGAATATTTATCATCCTCATTGTCTTTAACCTAGGAAATATGTTTTTTCCTATAGGGAATTTAGGCCAGCTTTTTTGTATCCCTTTATTAAATAAAATGAGATGATCATCAATATCATCACTAAATTAATCATTAGGTAAGCTCACAATCATTCTTGTTGAAATTATAATAATAGACAATTTTTTGTCCAACCAAAATGAATCAGTGTTCTTAGATATATGTCGATGAACATTAATGTTTATTGTAGATGGATATTTGGTGATATATATAGTGTAGAATGTAAAATTTTGGTATCCATGAAATGCTTTATTAGTGATGGAAATTTCATAAAGAGAAATTAAAATGGTTTTTATAAAATTATTCAAATGAGGATCCCTATTTCATAGTACATTTCATTATGTAAATAAAGGATCCCTATCAAAAATAATAAATGACAATAAATTGTGGATAAATTTTTAATTGGGTTTGAAGAGATTATAAAAGAAATAATTATCCCTCGATTTGAGGAGACATGATTATGAACATATGTTTTCCTTAATTGAATACATATAATAGTCACTATGAATTTTGATTTATATTGAGATTATTTTGGAGTCAAAAACTAATGATCAAAGGATGCTTGAGGATGATTTCCAAATTGGTAAACATGTTTTATTTTCTTCTTGTGGGTAAAATTTTGCTGTAATTTTCGGATGTGAGTAATTAATATGTGAAGAATAGATAGTTTTTTGTCATTCAGTTACCCATAAATATTTCGTTCATAGATTTCCTTACATGGTCAATGTCATTGAGAGATTTATTACATATCACATGATTTATCAATGATCATTTTCTAATATTCAATGATTTTTAAAATTATGATTGTATGAATTTAATTAATGTGGGAATATTGGTGAAGATAAATTTGTAATAAAATTGACCTCATTCATACATAAAAACATGTTAATTTGGTTTCATTAGAATAAATATAAAATTGATCTTTTTTCATAATTTTGATGGGAAAAGAAATAAACACTTAGTATACATGGATGTTTATGATGAAGATACAATGATTTAATAAATATATTTGAATGAAATTTAAATATAGATATTTTATGAAATTATGACTCATAATGGTTTTTGGACAATTAAAGAAGTTTATTCACCCCTAAATAATAATAATATATATATATATATATATATAAATGATATGGAAGATGAAAATGATTCTAAATTCACAAAATATATAAAAATAATTATATTTTCAAAACTAATAGGGAGAGATCCAAATCATAAATTCCTGACACATAATTTAAATATCGATTAAAATTTGTTAAATAAGAACAAAAAACTAGTTATCCATGAATATCATTCTAATGCACTAAGGAATAAAATATATGTTTTGAGTCCAATACTATTAAATCATTATTGGTATCATGGAAGGGGAATAAAACTGATGAATAGAGAATAATGTTTTTTTGTGTTTTCTATATTACACATTGAGAAATTTATGAACCACTATGATCAAATAATCATAGTGTGATCAAGTTGATAATAAGTCTATCATGTATTATTATTATATGATAATTATTTAATGGTTAAAGATGTGTTAATTAGTTTTAGTGTATTTTTAAATAAGTTTTTGTATCTATCTATATAATGAAATTAATCATCCATTGCTAATTTTATAAACAATATGATATAGTTAGGATTTTTATGGTTCCTTCAATCTTGGATTTGGAGGTTAAAATCCCTTTAATAACATTTTATCATTATAATTTTACTATAACAATAAAATAAATATACTTAAAAAAGAAGAATAAGGAAATGAGTTTTCTCTCATATAAATGTTGTATCTTATAAGGACATTGTATTCCTATTATTTTCTTCATATAATTCCATATTATGTTAGAGTTTTATAGTAATCTTATTGATCCATTATAATTTACAAGGGAAGTGGTTTGACTAAAAATTATGTATGTTAGAAGAATGTATAAACTCATAAAAAATATTGGGTACTCTGATTACCTCCCAACTATGATTCCCAACAGGATCTAGTGGTCATTATTATGTTTTTATAATCAGGGATAGAAAATTAATTCTAGGGTTTTTGGATTAGTTAATATAACAACATTTATCTATAATACACAAAGTTAAAAACTCTAAAATTAAAAAAGTCATAATGTTTTAATAACAATAAAAACATTTTTATTCAACACTTATATTAGGTGAAATTCATTATTAATTAGAAACCTAAGATGAAAAATAATTATATTTAATTAGACTATTGAATATACTAGAAACCATGAAATAATTAAATAAAAAAAATTTCTATATATCTAAAATAAATATAAAAATAGCCCAATAGAACCCTTTATAATATTTTTTATTGATATGACTTTCACAAGAGTAAATCAAATCCCTTATCATAGTATCATTGAATTAATTTATATTTCTTCAATTAGATTCATCTTATCACCCCCAAAATCATACCATGTAATGAAAAAATGAAATCACTGATGACTCGTGTACCTCTCATAGTAATCTACCCAAAAAACATTTCCACAATTGGGTTATTAAATAATCTAACGGTCATTTCAAAAAATCATAGTGGTGTCCTTATTGTTTATATCCTTTTTGGACAAACATTTTACATAAAAAACTATATTTTATAACATTGTTTCCTTAATAAAACATTGAAATATACAATAATACTAAACTAAAATTTCTATCCTTAAT
Source organism: Viscum album (assembly GCA_963277665.1). NCBI lineage: Eukaryota > Viridiplantae > Streptophyta > Magnoliopsida > Santalales > Viscaceae > Viscum > Viscum album. The sequence goes on from OY728150.1 coordinate 767,924,351, forward strand.
ATCATTGATATAATTTATAACATTTTATCACAACCTAGTGCCACTATAAAGCAGTGCCTCATCCATTAGAGAAGATGAGAGTAAACTCTAAAGCCCACCTCCAATAGGCCTTTTGATGGTGACTAGCAATAAGGGTATATATTAAACAAATGGTGTCCATTACTAATATAAATCGCCATATCATAATTATAGAATCATCAATTATCACCATATCATAATCATAAAAAAAATAACATACAATTACTATAATAAATGAAAATATCATATAAGTATTTGTATATAATATAAATTCCAAAATTAATACCCAATTGAAATAACCCAAAAAAATTAAATAGAAACTCTTACCACTATATCATTAACATTACATTTTAATAAATAATAATTCATTTCAAAACCATAATACACATGATATATTAATTTATATTTAATGTCTCTGAAAAAATAGATAGAGATGAAATTTATTCATAATGGATCTATATAAACTAACACTAAGTTATTTATAACCTAAACCCTTATTAGACATATCATACATAAAACCATTCATCAAAACCTATTGAAAGGAAACATAAGAAAGGGTGAGATCAAATGATAAGTATTGCTAAAAAGAAGATATCAATGGTTAGATAAACAAAACATGAGTATAATGGTATGATAATAAGATACTAAAATTTTCAAACCTTAACATTCTTATCATATATCATAACCATGATTTGTTGTTTGATTCATGTTATTTTATAATATATAAATTATAAAGTGATCAATGAACATGATCCAAGAGTGTATAACATTTGAAAAATTCATATTTTTGCACCACAAATATATGAATGGAAAATAATTTAAAAAGATGAGGTTATATTCCAATAAAATCATATTGGGTTTGGATCAATTCACATACTATCATATACTTATGTATGGTTCACTCCCAATACTATCATATTTGACATATTCAATTAAAAAACATGTTTACTCCATATTCAAGTCCTTATTCTCAAATGGGATAATTTTATATTCATATTGCACTAGATGGTTATAAAATTATTGGTCCAAACATCACCAGTGGAAAATAATACATATATCTCAAAAATTATCATTTATAATTCATAATATATCATATCTTGTGGAAAATTAATGTGTTTGATAAAGATTTTAATAATGCATCAATGAAAAACACATTAATATAAATTTGTTTTGTAAACATCTCATAACAATATTCATAATCCATATATTGAATGAATAAAAATGGTATAATTGGATCACATCCCTAGTAATGAAAAATAAACATTAAAGGATTTTATCATAGATTAAAATGATCATTCAAAAATTATTATATTAAATTTATAAAAAATATCATTTTTTATTTTAACATCAAATAATTTAAATAAAAAAAGTTCAATAATAATTTTGAAAATATATCCTTTTAAGACACCCTTGGATACTATTAATGGAAAACACAAATCATTATGTTTCAATGATGGCATGAAATTCTATACATGGTGTGTAAGATGAAATAATGGTTCTATTATCTTTTTCAACAAAAATTCATAAGTACATCCTTCTATAAACAATATGTATTTTAATTTTAAAACATTTAAAAAAACTAAAGCATGGGATAACATTATTTTAAACATATTTTTAGAATATTAAATAAATATCCAAACCCAATTTTATAAATCATTGATATGGAAGTAAATTATTTATTTCAAAAAAAAATTATTCATTTTGTTTCATAAAAACATCCTTCAAGAATCAGGAAATTTTATAGAGGGAAAACTAAAACATAAACATAAATTATAATGAAATAACTACAGTATAATAAATTTCATGAAACTATTTAGAGTTACAACATTAAATGTCTTCATTATAAATTTAATCATAAACAATCCTGATAAAATTTTATTGTAATAAAAAACACTAACAAATAGTTTGAATTGAAACGATTCTTTCCAAAACACTTATATAATAAATTTCAATATATTAATATTACATAAAATAATTATATAAATTCTTATAATATCATATGTGTCCCAATTATATCTATTTAAACACAATTTATTAATAATCATTAAAGAAATCATTTTTAGGTGGTAAACATTTCTTTTTTAATGAGAATTTCGGTGTAGTGGTTCATTTTACATTAAATTCTCTTTGGATCCATCTAAATAATAATTTTAATCATGATATATTTATAATATTATATATATATATAATCATATATAAATGATAGATTATGAAAAATGAATTACATCGTTCAAGGAGATCGTGTGTTCTATACACACATCAATGTCGTTTTATCATTTTCATGGATTGAATGAATGAAAGTAAAAAATAATAATTCACCTTCTAATATTAATTATTAAATTACATATATAAAATATATTCATTTAATATATTATTATTAACATTCATGGAAAATATAAATTAATAAATGAATAATATTATTTTTACAGAGGTGGTTGTCCAAACCTAACCATGAGAAACATTACCATATTCTAGTCGATTGGAAGGTAATAATTTATAATGATATAATAATTATATAATCATATAAATTATGTAAATATAAAAAATAAATACGAAGACATTCATAATACCAATCCTTTTAGGATAGTGATATAAAATTAATTCCATTTCCATGTAGTTGTGGTGGTTTTCATGTACCCACAAGAGATACATTTATTACCCATTAAAAGGAATAACGGATGGATATTGGTTTTAAAATAATCTCAATTACATTTTATAAAAATAATTTATAAGATTATGATGAATATAAAATATTAATAAGAGGTATAAGTAGAAATAGATTGAATGTGGTTGTGTTAGATGATTTCCTCTTCTATGATATGTTTCATTTTTCTCCCATATTAATGATCATTGGAAAACTATTTTAGGAATAAAATTACTACTAAATCTTATATAGGTATCTATATAACATAATTGATTAGGTATTTCTATAGATAAATGTATCAACGTTTCATAAGTAAAATAGATAACATCTGCCCTTTTCAAATAGAGGGAGAAGACACACATGGAATTACATAAAAAATTAAATATAAATAATGTATTTTAAAAGTATATTGCATAAAAATTTAAATTAAATCAAATAAAAATATTATATAGTTAATATATTATCACCAAATGAAATTAATATAGGTTTTAGGGTTATTTTAAACCTTATATGTTTTCGTAATCCCAAGATTAACCATTTTCAATATCAACTGCAGTTAAAACCATTTTAATTATAATTTGAAATAATTTGACATATAATTTAACAATTGTTTCTTAAATTATAATGGGATTTAATTTTAAATGATATATTATCCAAATTTTATTCATTGATAATTTTATGGATTTAATATAACATAGTTAAATATTATTTTTTCCAAAAAAATTAAAAATTTCTTTTCTAACACTACTAAATTAAGTAGATATTATCGATTTAAATATTGAAATATAATTGAAATGAAATATCCATAATATGGTTTGATGATATATTAAATTATTATATAACTATAACTCACCCATACCATATTAATTTTATTTTTTTCAAAATAATTTACATGATCATTCTACTAATTGCAGAACCACTTTGTTAATCTTGTGAAAGAATTTCAAGTAATTATTTATCAATAAAAATTAAATATAAATAACCAGAATTAAAATATAACTAATATTTCAAATAAACAATAATAACTGAATTTATCCTTGGTTTATATAATAAGTTTAGTGTAATTAATGTTATGGTAGTTATATTTTCTATTTTTCTTTGCTTATGATAATTTAAATTTCATTATAATGATAATATTGAACTAAAAATCAATATAATCAAAAAATATATGGGAATTAATAAAATAAAATCATCAAATATGATTATGTTAAATGATATATAAAATTTAAAACCTTACAAAAAAATATTAACCCTACTCAACTATCATTACCTATAATAAAGCGATAAATATTATACAAGTAAATTATTCATGATGACCAAAAAATAAGAGACACATTTTAAAAATATGAACCTTGTAATCTGAAAAATGGAAAAAAAATTAAAATTTTGTTACTATAAGTGGTCTAAATTTATTTTAATATAAGACCATAAAACATGATGATATATTTTTTGTAGAAATTTGCAGTAAAGAATCTGAATTTATTATTATCACAACAATATAAAAAACTATGAATGTTACAATATTTGAGTGATTATATAATATATAAACATTATTAAAATAATTAACAAATATTTTTTCATTTTGATATATTATGATACAGACACATTCAATGCATTAATACAGTGACTTATGAGAAAAACATACATTTTACATTCAAATGAAGTTATTTTCAATTCTAATCTATTGATAAGAAATGGAATAATTTTATGCCTGTTTAAACCAGAATATATTCATTGTTTACATTATACTATTAATAACCTCCAATCTAATTGAGATTAATAAACTATCATAAAATAATATTTCAAATGTATAATGATATTATTGAAACTTTTAATTGTGTATAAACCATGATATCAAATAAATTAAATTTATTTGAAAAGAAAATATCATAAAATATTATGATGTTACATCCCCTAACTAAAATTATTATTTTCATTGAAATTAACAAAATTTGATATGAAAGAATGAGAACATATCTATTTCATCACTTCCTTGAGTTCCAATGTAGATTAAATGTAATTTTATATTCGACCATAGAAAATTAAATAGGTGACTAGTCTACTTTTGTAGAGTATTATCTCTATGAAGAAATATATATCAGTTTTAATTCATATGTTTGATAATTACCAAGTGGTACAACCTCAGAGTCCAATACAAGAGAGGAATAGGTATATAGTTCCATATTATAAGAACATATAAAGCATCATGAACATAAAATATCTTCAATGGAGGTGCCAAGAATTAAAATACCATTCAAACATAATCATGAATTTGAAAGTGGAAAATATACGTATAGATGATAATTCCATTATTCATGAATACCATTAACGTATTATTTGGGTAAATTCATTGGAATTTCTTCTCACTATATTCAAATTTCTGATATCATTACTAATTTACAAATAAAACATTTTTCAACTCTGATTTTCCATGATATAGTGTTGTGTTGCTCTGAAATTCATGTTCACTTCCTCATCATTCTATGGTCATGATAGATTTTTTTCTACAAAATAATCCCAATGGATAAATTTTATATGATTAATTATATAGAAGGTTTCATGAAGAACTCCATGAATGATCATGCGAATTAAATTTTTGTTATAAAACTCACATAAAAGTAAGATCTGATCCCACTATCCATAGAAATACATATAATAATATCTAATAATATCCAATAGTTTTTTAATTGTTCTCTAAAATTAACCATCTATATTGAGATGATATGTAGTGTTAACACTCAACAAAGTATTTATACCCCACTTAACACTTCACTAGAAATTTAGGGTAAAATTCAAATCCTGATTAGATATAATAGAAAAACTCAATCAATGAGAAATTGCCTCTTAAATATTTTATATTCTTCAAATTTTACGAAGAGATAAATATTTTTAGAATGAAAGGATGTGTGGTTAAATTTTACAGTGATCGACTATAGAAAAAATAAAACTATGGACATTATATTTTTTTGGAGTGTGATGAAAAAATACATGGTGTTGATTTCCCATTTCTAGTATGGATTGGGTAATGGTTATCGAATCCCTTAAGTAATTTATCAGCCATACATAACATACTAACATAACTAGAATTTATATACATACTCTAGAAAATTCCTATACAGTTTATCACAGAATAAATACTCTTTAGTTACTAATATATCATTTTACATATTAGTTTAATTGAAAATAATGAGCTATAAGATTTATACAACAAAACATTCATCAAATTTATCATTTATGTAACACTCACACAATTCATGAACATTATGAGTCCGTAAAAATTACATTGTACATCAATTACATTTAGTAACATCCTATTACTGTCACGACCCGTCCTCGGGGCCCGTGCCGTGACTACCCCAAGCCCGCCTTCCATAGGCCAGGGGATGACGACTAGCACCAAATGCGTAAAATCCCGATAACTGGGAAGGCATTGCCTTTATAAAAGAAAAAAAGCACCACAGAGTACAAGTGTAAACAAGAAACTAAGTACAAAAGAAAAGCTTAAAAGTAAATGGGACAGAATGCAAACCTAAAAGAAAGTACAACTACAACTGAAAAAAAAAGACAAACAGCTGGAAGAGGGAAGCAGCTCCTGGGTCGTCCTCCTCAGGTCCAACCTGAAGGGTAGGTACAGATAGCCTCCTCCACGCTCTCATATGTCAACCTCCTCTGTGAGACGTCACGTCGTGTAGTCCACCTCCGGGTACTGGCTCGTTGTGTAGTCCACCTCCGGGTACCGTCCAGTCCTCGAACACTCGGCCTCTGTCAGCACTGCCCGTCTTCTGCAACCAACACAACGAGGTGCAGGCATAGCCCGTGCAGGGGTGAGTATAACGATACTCAGTAGGGACCCCGAGACCCTCAAGGTCTCACTAAAACCAACAAGGATAACCACAAAGAAGATCTCAACAGATAACCTCTACTTAGGTATATGCCCATACATATACCTAAGTTATCAAGTAACCCATCTCAATCACGAGGAAACACAAGGATTGTGAAATCAACGGATGACCACTACCCAGTTATATGCCCATACATATACCTACGTTATCAAGTGACCCATCTCAATCATGAGGTAAACACAAAGGTCAAAAGTCTCAGCTCAAACTAGGAATTTCATTTATCGAAACTGTAACTACTGAAGAGCTCCGTCTCTGGAGTGTACAGTGGTCCTTTCATGACTCCGAGGTACTGCTCACTAACCTAAGACTGCTGGGGTACTCCTCCTGTTGAGTACCGCGGGCCTACCACCTCACACAGTAGTGCTTCCCGCCTGGGTCTGCCACTCAAACACAGTAGTGCTCCCCCCCTCATAGCGTACAGAGGTACTCCTCTTGTCAAGTACAGCGGGTATGCCACCTCACATAGTAGTGCTCATCCGCTGTGGGTCTTCCACCTCCTAAAGTATTTCTCCCCACTAGGCTACGTAAGTCACTCCGAATCGAATCGGACAAGCAGTCTTCAGGTCTCTGCCGGCTACACTGTCTCCGTACTCCGTACGCTCGTCTCCGGGAGGGTCCGCTCCAGGAGCTACAATTCAATACTCCAAGTATCACAAAGTCCCACGAAGAAGTATCTCAAAGGACTGCCTTGTCATAGGGGTCTCAACGCAACAGACGGCGCGTCAATCGGACGCCGGGTCTGTGAGTTATTAGCATTTACGTCCCAGGGGCCCGGTTGGTTTCGTGAGCGAACCAACCCTGGCCGTATCTCAACTGTACCCCGAACACTAATAGGGTATGCTCATAGAGACCGTTTCTCAACGTGATCACCAACGCCGCTGACGGTTCGTCAAACGGACGTCTGGTCTGAAAGATAACAGCTTTTCTGTTCCAGGGGCCCAGTTGGATTTCGGGTGCGATCCAACCCGGTCACTACCAACCGTATCCAAAATTCGGGCGAAGTATGCCAAAAGTTCCGTCTCATCAAGAGTAATTCAACGAAACAGACGGTGCGTCAATCGGACGCTCGGACAATGAGTTATTGGCCTTTCCGTCTCACACCCACCCTGGGAAACTTCCCAGGAGGTCACCCATCATGATCACTACTCTAGGCCAAACACGCTTTACTATAAAGTTTTAACCACGTAGGCTCCCGAAAAAAAAAATTCACCTTGAGTATAGAATACCAAAACGACCGTCTCGATCCAAGGATCGTGTTGCCGCTGACGGCGAGTCGTTTGGAGGCCCGTAGCCCAAGATACAGGCATTTGACCGAAACTGGTCTAAAACTAGGGGGTCTGGGCCCGGGCCGACCCGGGCCGACCCCCCCTGGGTTGGCCGAACCGGGTCGACCCTCCCCGGGTGCGCGACCCGGCCCGACGACCCGCCCCGGCTCGGAAAACCCGGCCCCGCCGGCGGCGCAGTCCGGCGCGGCGGCGCGGACCGGCACAGCAGCGCGACCTGGGCACCGTTCAGGTGCCGCGCGCGGGGGGCAAAGCCCTCCTTTGAGAACCGCGACCCCTTAATTGGGGTCGCTTGTGAGACCCGGCCGGGGGAAATTATTTCCCCCGGTCTCCACTGTCCGGCCGGCCCGCACTGGCCGGCCGGTTTCGCCAGCAAGGACCGGCGACGGCCAGTCCTTCCTTCACTGACACCGGCGGCCCGGTGCCGGCCGCCGGTCATCTTGCTCCGCCGCGTCCCGGAACCGGCTGCGGCCTATGCCGTCCGGCGCGATGCGACGCCAATCATGCCGTGGAAGACTACCGTCACGGAGGTCGGGCATCACAGAAATCGAACGTCGTTTCTGTTGACGTCGAGGTGTGTCTGAAGAGGAACGTCGCTGGAGAAGCTTCGTAAGCTGACAGAGAAAGTCTGAGGAAGAAACGACGTCTCCTTTCGTTGACAGGAGAAGAAGATCGAAGAAGCAGCATCGTCGATCTTCGGAAACACACCGGCTACGAAGAAGAGAAGTGGCGTTCTTCGACGGAGCTTATGTGTTCTTCGTGTTCTTCTTCAGGGTTGACGAAGATGGAGAGAGCTTCTAAAATTATCTCAAGGTGGCAAAGGAGACCAACCCAAAATAAAATAAGCATAAGCCTTATTTTTTTACACAACTAAACATATGAATTTCAAAAGATATGAAATGAACCATTAATTCTTAGAATTAATTCAACGAAAGAAACAGCTCATTTAATTTACGAAATAAACCGCCCAATTAAATGGTATGTTAAGAATTTAAGAAAACACGTCAGTTGACTTTCATAATGATGGGTTTTCACCGGTGCGTTACTTAGCGGAAAAAACGGCGGGGCTCGTGCAGGACCCACCTCACAAATATCCTACAAAGAGGGTAGGATATTTCTGGATAGCACCCTATCTGGTTCAACTCAGTTTTTGCCGCTTTTAAGTGGCTTCAAGTGGCTTCCAAGTGGCTTAAGTGAAATAAAATAAAGTTGTCATAAAATTATTTTATTTCTTAACATTAGGCCCATAAACTTTAAAAAAACACACCCGAGAGAGCGCAACTCCGGAAGAGGCGTTTATAAGCGAATATAGGTGCTGCTATTTTATCGGTGCCCTCAGAATTTGATTCCAGCCACCGGTTCAAAAGTTAGAAAAACCCGCTCGTCCGTTCATTTAACGTACCCGAGCCAAACTACGGAAAATGATTCCGGGCACACCGGGCCTCGGAATCAGGTGCTGTCAGAAACTGCGTTCTTGTAAAATTCCAAATAAAATTAAGAAAACATTTTCCTTGGAATTTACGGGTCTTTACAATTACAGTTTAGATATTAATTCTGTAAACCATGTCTTGGTTTTCCCATTTCATTGACTGGGTGGGGTTGAGGTTTTTTGGGTATGATTCCTATAATGATGAAGTTGGAGTATTGTTGTACTCTCATATTTAATGATATTTTTCTATATTTTTTGTAGGGTTACATGTTATGTGATATGGTTTCATATCGTGTAATGTTTCTCCATATAGGTAATGAATGTCCTCAAATTTTCGATGGGTACAAATTATGATTTGTCATTACACATAATGAACTAATTAAATGTCTTTTTTAATTTGTATCATAATAATTTATTTTAATTTGATGTGTTATTTGTTGGTGATGAGAATTAAATATTTCATGTCATGTAATTGGATAACACATCATGTAATACATTTATTATAGGTTTTAAATAGGAAGTGCAACTGAGATATTTTCTGTTCTTCCTATCCAGTCTCTTCACCCTCATACCACGACATTCCCTAATAAAAGTCTGATCCTTTCAACCCTTCTGGATCCACATGTTTGTTGCTCGATCAAAGTGGCTCTTATGGTGTGATTATTTTATAAGAGTTATCTATTGGTATTCATGTTTTAATCATTATCCCTTTTGGGATTCTAATAGATCATCCTAATATTGATGGATCTATGATTTTTGGTGCTGGATCTTTCTGTTAGATTTTTTTTGTATGTATACACCTTCTTTCTTATTGACAGGTGTCGTTGCGAGTGTAGAGATTCATGAAAATGTATGTGGTTCCATCCAGATTGGAAAATTTGATTATCGTTGATTTTTGTGATTTATTTTAAATTTTTAATTATATTAAATTTATATTAATTTAATAAAATTTATTTCCATAAAACACAATTCCTATTAATTGGGTGATTTGAAAAGGGTTTTGCAAGAGATTTTTGATAACCCCAAAATCCATTGAATTGGGGTGGGATAATAGAAATTTCTTAATTTTTATTGTTCATTTTAAATTTTTTATTTGATAAAAATTATTTAAATTATGTTGTCGAATAGATTCATGGGAATGAATTTTGAAATGACTGGATTTCATTTGAATGGATTTCAAAATCATGAAAAACGATTTAAAATATTTGATTGAAACTCAGTTGTTTTATCGTGTAAAGAGGCATGTTTTTTTATTAATACACGTTTTTGTTTTCAAATAAAAAATTGGAATTTGAAATAGAATTATTTGATTTAATTGTATTTTAATAACTGTTAAACTAAATTTCCCCTCACTGATAATGTAAAATCACTTTCAAGACTAATATAGTATGTGAGTTATTTTGAAACACTCATTTAAATTACAACGTTCTAAAACATACATGTAGTGGGTCAGATCCCTAATAAAATGATGATGACTCTCCTTTGGCTAGTGTCACAGGGACGTCTGTATACACATTTTGATGACAACACATAGAGAGTGAGTGTTCTTATAGATTGAAATATTATCGTACCGATTTTGGAATATTATCGTGTTTCACTCTTTTGATTTTTATTTGAGATATAAATGTATACCAATATTGATTGAACTTCATTACATTCCTTCCAAATTTATTTAAAATATTTTATATTAATATTTTATTTATTATATTGTCTTATTAATATTCATGACTTGTAAATAATTTACTAAATATAATTTCCCCCATTTGAAAATTATAGATTGTTTTGATAAAATATTATTTAATATTTTATACCTATATTTTTTTAAATTTAATTTATTCCTTGAGTTAACAATTTTTGAAATCATTAATGGAATATGTTGTAAGACCTTATATGGATTTTACACCCAAACCTAACATATGCCTTCAGTTGTTTGCAGATTATCTAATTATAGGTTTGAGAAAGGGGAATGGATAACTTGGAGGTGGATATAGATGTTGAACCTTGGTTTTGGTCTGTTATGTCCTTACTAACATGGTAAAATTTCATGTTTTTATATATGGGTTGTAGTATCTGGTATTTTTGATTCTATATTATGTACTAGTAGATTACTTCCATTGGTGTTTTCATTTTTATTCATATTGTATTGTTTCTTCATCTTCCATTGTGTTTTGTGGAAAATTCATTCCCACATGAATGTTTTTATGATTCTAGGTTATAGTCACATATCCATGTGGATTGGGAACACCCCTTGGGCATGTCAGGAAAAAATCAGTTATCAAATTACTCGGAGACATGTTCTTGTTTGTGATAATGTGGTATCAGTGGCATGTTGTTTTTTCTTTTGTCTTGAACTATGTATGCACTTGTGAAATCATATTAGAATAATAGTATATATTTTCACTTGATTGCATGGCCAGAACTCAGTGCAATGAACCTTAATTCACTATGGGTGGTTAAGAAAAAGAATAATTTGTATTAGTTATAACATTTTTCCTACTGAGATTTGGATATATTGAAATCAAAATCTTGTTTGTTCCATATATTTAGAATAATTTACCTTGCTGCTGTGTTTGATTTGTAATCTATGTGTATTATTTTTTGTACAAAGATGTAGTGTATTATCATCTATCTAGGAAGACATGTGAATCAAATTTAGGAAGTAGGTTATACTAAAATGCAATGAGAAGATCCTAAAATGGGCCCAAATATAGTTTAGGTGATTCTGCGCATTTTCCATGCTCTGGGATAGGCACCACCTCTAGTCCCCCAACATGCTCCAATGGTAGAAACTCATGGGGATGTTCTGTGGATTTTTTTTCAATATTTTCTTTTCAGGAAAACACCATCATTCAATTTATCCATTTATCCTCAGCATGTAAGTGAATGGTTGGTAAAGAGAGAATATTTTTGTAGTTCTTGTAGGAACCAGAAGATATCAAAGTGTAGTGTGCCACATTCTTATTGGAATGACTGAGAAGGAGATGGTGGGACATGGTGATGATGATGAAGAAACTGGAAGGATTCTCATGGAAAGTCATAAATGTTATTTTCACCAATAACTTCTATCCATATTCAATGGTGTTGGCTAAGTTTATAGAGTTTTTAAATCATGTGCATGCTGATAGAACAATGACTGAGTATTCAAATCACTTTACTAAGCAGGTGAATATGTCACCTAATATTGTATCTAATGAAATGGGGAAATCATGACAGATTGATTTGGGAATTAAATCAGATATACATTCTCAAGTTTCCATTCTAAAGTATCCACTTATACACCTATTCTAGATTGGTTAATGATCCACTAGGTGGACCTTGATGGTTGGTCAAGGTTATCATGTGCTTCCTTCTTTCCAAAGGGGAGAGTGAGTTCCTTCAAAGGAAAATGGATGTGTGATGATTATCATGGATGTTATAAAAAGAACAGTTATCTAAGACCTCCTACATTCTGAGAGGATGTCCATTGATTTCGTATTCTTATGGCATGACATGATATTCTATGATGGTTTGCAGTGGGGATCCAAAGAACTATTCATCTTATAGACATTCAGGGAACTTACATAGATTCTTCCATAAAATTTCTACTTTGTATAGTGGGATGGGATCATTAGATTCTTCTAAAACTATGGGAAAATCATATTCTTCACGTATAAATGTGTTCTAACCACATGCATCTGAAATGAAGCTACTTCAAGAAATAGATAAGTCTCTATAGGAAGCACATATGGGTCTAGAAACTATGATAGGTACCATTACTATAGCTTCATCGTTAGTGACTGCTCAATTTAATAATGGTTCATCTCAATAATTTATTTCATCCTATATTCATCATATTCTAATTCTTCCTAAGAACTTATTATATTGTGAGATTGATATTACTACACTAATTGGTATGAAGAAGAAGTTGGGTCTATGTTGTCTTACTTGTGTCTATGCTCCATTAGACATTGATCTAGATTAGAGTTTTCTCGTCCTCAACAATGAAATATCTTGACCACTTTTTCATGATGGATTTACTCATTTCCATTTTAGGCTGGATTAATTTTCTTCTTCAGTGGTATACTTCATTACAACTGTTAGTGTGTATCTTGATTTACATTAAGATTGGGACACATGGTTGAGAAGAGCTAGAACTTATTATCCAGAGTTGGGGTTGTAATATATATGCTTCATTTTGACCTGGATTGGGAATATTTGAGTTGTGATCTCCCACAATTCATCATTGATATTACCAACTTGTTTCATTCATATTTTTCTGGTCTTCCATCAGTATGGGATGTTGATTATTTTATTGAATTAATGAAATGTACTCAGATAGTTTCAATTCCCTCATACAGAATGGAAATGAATAAACTAAAATAGAATAATTTCTAGTTTTACAATCATCTTGATAATGAATTTATAGGACGGAGTGTGTCAACATGGGTACCACATATTCTCTTCACCAATATAGATGAAAATTTCATTTGATTATGAGATGATTATAGAATGTGCAATAAATTTACAAGAATGAAAAGATGTTTTTGGCCATAAATAGATTTACTATTTTATCAGTTGAAAGGGGATATGATATTTTCGATGATCGACCATTGATATGGTTACCAGTAGTTAATGATAATAGAATATGACATTCAGAAAACCACCTTTAGGAGATTGTAGAATAATTAGGAGTACCTTTTTATGCCATTTTTCAGAAAAATTATCCCTTTGTTCACATGGATTCGATGGAGAATGTTTTCAATGAGTATCTAGATACCTTTTTGGTGTTCTTTGTAGATGAAATTATAGTTTACTAAAAATACAAGGTGAATCATGTGAATTATATTAGAATAGTTATGAGTCTGTAGAGAAATCAACAATTGTACGTCAATATTTCAAAGTGTAATTCCATGACTTGGGAAGAGAAAATCACGAGTCACATGGTGTCTAAACAAGTAATATCAGTTGATCATGCAAAGTTGAATGTAGTTGTCATTTGGGATCAGCCACAAAATGTTTTTGAAATTCAGTGCTTCTTGGGAATAACATGATTTTACAATTGGTTCCTAGTGGAATTATCTATGTTGGATTCCCTATTTACTAATGTATCTGATAATGAGTGAAGTTTTCTTTCAATGATAAATGTTAGAATTCTTGTTTTGAGCGTAAATATATCTTGACTATAACATTAGGGTTAAATCTTCCAGATGTTGGGCATGGTATGTGGCCTCTTGTGACACATTTGGATCAGTCATTGGTTGCATTATTATGCACGATGATAATGTAGTATCATATCTTTCTCGTCATCGTAAGCCACAATATAATAATTTTCATACCCAAGACCATGAACTTCCTAATTTTATTCACATTCTTATGAGTTGGATGGATTACCTTTATGTCAAAAGGTATACCATGTTTTCATACCAGAAATTATTAAGTCACATCTTCTCTCAATGTGATTTTAATACTTTATAGTGGAATTTGGTGGATTACATTAAATAATTTTTTAAAATTACTTTTCCTATAACCCTTGGAAAGGGAATTCAATTGTAGATGGGTTGAGTAGGAAACTTCAAAACCAAGAAGTGAAAGAATCCTCAGATTAGTGGAATTTGATGGATCCCTTTGCATAATTTAATATTATTGATCATGAAAAAGGGGATGATTATTTTTTATCCAGTTTTCAATTGAAATCCTCACTTCATGAGATGATTATTATTGATCAAGAGCTTGATGAGGAATTCTGAATAATTACATTCTCTCTTTATAGTGGCGATAAAGTTTTTCCCATCTAGTTCTCCAATGAGGGTTTTCTATGTTATAGAATTCGATTTTCCTTCTATTAGTGGAAAGGAATACTATAATGGTGGATTTTCATAATTACCAATGGTTTGTGATCATAGAAACCACTATGATGTTTTATAATATGTGGAAGAATATCTTATGGCCCAGTATGATATATGATACTTTTGATTTTTTTCTCATTGCTATACATTCTTGCAATAGATGGCAAAGCAATAGAAACCATCGAAATTACATCGACCAATTCCATTACCTATTTGGATTTGGAATTAAATATTTATTTACATTTGGGATGTGTTCGATGATACTAAATAATGAATAATACAATCTCAGTTGTTACTGATAGGCTAACCATGTTGGCTCACTTCATATCTACTCACGATATAGACAATGTTGAGGAGTTGGGAAATCTCTATGTGATAGAGATTATTCTTCTACATGAAGTGACATCTAATATATTATAAAATAGATATAATCAGTTCAGTTATCTCATTTTTAGAGTTTTTTAGGAGGTATTTGGATCACTGCATCATTTGAACACGACCTATAGTATAGAGTTATATAGCATGATAGAGAGGGATATACAGGATCGTGAAGATATGCTTTGTAGTTTTGTTTCCAACTTTAGTGGGGCTTCAGATGACCACTTCTTTATTGTTGAGTTTCCTTATACAAATAGTTTCTATTAGGCTATCACAATGAATCCTTTTGAGGACTTTTAGGATCAGCCTTATAAATATCTATTTTTTTGTGAGAGATTGGTGAAATTTAATTGGTTTGACCATGTTTGGTGTAAGAGTATAAATTGATGATACAGTAAATTCATGAGATAATTTTAACAACAATGTTCCAATATATGTCTTATTCAAATGGTCTTCATAGTCATTTTTAGTTCTTAGTTGGTTACTAGGTGTTCTAGAAAGCATCATCTATATTGGGTCATCGATATATTGAGAGGAAATTGAAGCTTGTTACTAATTTTATGATACATTTAGATGTTTATGAGACTATGGGAAATATTTCTTACCATTGAGAACATCAACCATAGTTGAAATTGATACAAGACAAGTTTCGTGTATTATAATGGACATAGTATCCTTCTAATCCTTTTCAGTTATTGAGATGGAGAGGTGTTGTGATTGAACCTTATTTATCATTGACTGAGTGTCCAATCATGATAGTTTATTTTAAGGCCAAGGTACATCATGAGAGGGTGATAACTTTGGTTTTTGTGCTATGGTTGAATGGTCTAAAAAACAAGGGGCATTAGAACATGAGGCACTGAGAAAAGAATAGTGGCCTCACCTCTTTGACATAAAATATTATTCACAGTCTTTATGGGGATAGAAAGTTCTTGTTTTGTGGGGGTTTTAACATCGCATTATTGTTCTGAGAGGTAAACCTTAAATCATATGATGATTTCCCCCTTTTCTGAATAGGTTGGTTTGAGGTTAATTTCGGAGGATAACTATAATTGTGATGGAAATGTTTTTTGGACAGTAATCTATAAATGGGATTTTTCCTTTGGTTGTCTAAGGGTTACACATCATGTAACAGTGTTACCCATCATGTAATGGTTACACATTCAAGTCATGAAAGGTGGTTCACATATTGATTTTTCATTACACTTAGTGATGAAATTAAATATCATATTTTAATTTGGACAATTAGAATTTATTTCGAGGAAACATATTTTTTAGTGGTTTTGAGAATAAACCATTCCACATCTTGTAATGGGATTATCTATCATGTAATACCGTGATTTTGGTGTATAAACTATAATATCAATTGAGATATTTTTCATTACTCCACTCTAGTATATTATCACTTGATCCAACACATTCTGTAGAGATTCTTAGAGTCATACAACCCTTCCAATTCCTCTCATTTTTTGTTTGATTATCATGGTTCTTGTGGTGTGATTCTCGAGTTAGTGTTGTCTTTCTTAAATCATATTTCTATCATTATATTCCTTTTTTTATTCCAAAATATCATAATTAAATTGATGGATATATGGTTTTTGGTGGCATATATTTCTTCTAGGATGAGTTTTAGGTCTTATAGACCTTAGTTCGAACTGATGAGTGTCATTTCAGTGTGTTGGGATTCAGGAAAAGGTAGGTATATTTGACCCAACTGGACAAATTTATTACATATTATTTTATTAAATTATTTTAATTATTGAATTCAATTAAATTTATATAACACAATTTTAATTAATTTGTTAAAAACCCAAATTAGGAGAACTTTTAGATTTTAAATATTTTTGGAATGATAATTTGGAAAACACTCAATTCTAATGAATTAGGATGGGTTTATAGATATTGGAAAATTTTAATTTAGGATTTAATTGAAATGATTTAAATTAAATTATTGAAAATAATTGTGGTAATTAATTGTTAAATTATTGGAATAGTGTGGAATAGATTTCAAGCATGAGAAAATGGATTATGATATTATATAGAAAATAGTGGTTTTATCTTCGAAAGACAAATGTTTTTTATTAAAATCTATTTTGGTATTAAATTTAAAAATCAAATTTGAAATGGAAGAATGGGATTTAATTTTATTTTAATATGTCTCAAAATATATTTCACATCATTTATTGGGTAAAATAACATTCAATCCTTATGTAGTTTGTGAGTTACTAGGACATAGTCTACACTATTGGAACATTTGAAAACCAACGTAGCGCTGGTCACATACCCAATTGGTTGGCGATGAGTCACATTTGGCCAGTTTCAGAGGGGCATGTGTATACACATTTTTCTATGTTCACTTAGAGAGAACAGATTCATATAGGTGAAAATAATATCGCACCTATTCGACATATGACCATGTAGATCGATTCTGATTTTTAATTATGATATAAATGTATTCTAATGTTGATTTAACTTCATTACATGCATTCTAAATTTATATAAACTACATTAGATAAATGTTTTATTTATTCAACTATTTTAGAAATATTCCTTCACTTTTAAATCATTTTCGGAATTTATTTACCAATCATTCAATATGTATACCGTGTTTTTTTAAAATGTTATTTAAAATCCCAAATCCCATTTATTTTTTACGTTGAATGAATTCCATTGTGTTATAATTTGTTGAAATTTGTTAGGGAATTTGTGGTGAGACCATACATGTTTTTTTATTTCACACCCTACTTGTACCTTTGTTTTATTTTAGATTATCTGTTTTAATGATCGAGTAAGGGTAAATGATCTGTTGTAGGTGGATCCAGCTGTTGAACCTTGATGTTGGTGAGTTGTGTCCTTAGTAAATCAGGATGTTTTCCTATTTTGGTTCAGGGGTTGTATTATTTGGTCCATCTAATTCCTTGATGTATTCTAGTACGTTACACTCAGTGGAATTTACATTTTTATTCCTAATTTATTATTTCTTTTTCATTATATATGTTTTGGGTAAAATTCGTTCATAATCGCATGTTGTATGATTCTTGTTTCTAGTCGCCAACCTATGGGGATATGGAACACCCCTCAGTCTATGACAAGACTAACTCAGTTATTGGATTACCAGGGTTCCTGGATTTGTTCATGACACATTTAATACATTATTTTATATCAAATCATATATCAAATAATTCTCTTTAATCCTTAGATGGTTAGATGTATGAACCCTCAATTTAAAAAGCTAACATTTCTACACTAAATTCATGGGTTCCAATTCAATTCATCGAAAATATAGATATAGTGGATATTTTTTTATAACAATCATAGATAAGCGATCAGGATCCTTTTGACATAGAGTATCTATAATATCATTTTCATTCCCAATGTGGTAATGTATTTCATAGGAATAATCATTAATCAACTGCAAAAATATTAGGTTGTTCGTATTAAACACTTTTTATGTGAATATATATATTTATTAATACAGATATATATATATATATATATATATATATATTAATGATTTATGATCAATATATATATCCAACATTTCTCTATATTGATAATTCTTCCATATATATAATGAACTAAATACTGCTAAAAAAATATTTAGGCAATTTTTATCATGATCCCTCGATTTTTATGACATCTTTGATGACACTATATCATTCTACCTAATGTCATAAACCATTATATTTTTTTATCAATCTCTACTGATCACAAGCCCTTATCAACTACAGGGTAATTTAAGAACATGTTTTTTGACTCACTATTTCCTTATTTCCACGAAATTTTCAACTCATTCATATTTTAAAGGATCTTAGCACCCTTATGAGTTAACATATAGAGTGGATTAGACATACATGAGAAAGTATTCAACAATTATATAAGATATCCATATATATGATGAATAATATGGTTCTTAGTCAGAGTGTTTAGTCATGAAAATTTTTAGTAAATTATATCTCTTTTAAATCCATCGACCTAACCTCATTTGAGATTATTTATTCAAAAAACAATAAATTATATTGATAAAATTACACATGGAATGTTTCCCAAATAAAACTACTTATTTCATTGGTTTATCATTATAATACTAAAGTAGTAATATTTCTTTTACTTTGTCTAGAGATATAAAATAATTTCATTTGTAAACACTGTCATAATAAAATAAATGTAATATCGAAAGACAATACTCATTAAATCAATGAAGACAACATCAAAATTTGTAAGACCAAATCGAATCACTATAAATTCGATATCAAAATACATAATATTGTAGAATATATAGGGTATTACCCCTTAATAACCGTAAATTGATGATATTTAGAAAAAATTTCAACCCTATAAATGTATTGATCTCCACATAGTTGATCAAAACAATCCTCAATATGGGCGGTGGATTCTTATTATTGATTCTATTGAATTTTTGATTTTGGTTATTAATATAATGTCCGATAGATAAATATTTCTTCATAATAAATTAAAATTTTCATTCCATGGTGATTCACATGGATGAATTTATTCCTCATTAAGAATAAATTGGATATGCTTCTTAATTTACTCCAATAGAATATGTTACAATTTATACCTATTATTTGAAACCGGTATACTACTAGGTTTTATATCTATTGAAAACGAAAATTAATTATTTATTTGAATAGTATATATAAATTTCAGAGAGAAATAACAAAATATTATAAAATAGGGATATCTTATAGGTTGAGATTATCCCCAACCATCTAAGAAAAACCATTACATTGAATTGAAATCATTTAACATATAATTGATGTAATTTCAATAGAAATATTGTATTTATTTTCACATATATATATATACATAGGTCTATTTATAATATGAAATATGATTTCCGTTCCTTGACAATTGATGTGATATTTTAGTAAAAAAATTTATTCTATTCTCAAAATAACATTTAATTCATATATATAGATAATAATTAGATTTGTTTTATAGAAATTTAAACAAATATCAATTGGAGAAGAATCATATAAATGATATTTGATAATTATACCATTATGGTTCTTCTACAATATTTTAATATCTAATAATTGTGGTGGTTCTATGACATTCATATAAAATTCATTAGATATAAAATGGTTTGTATATATAGTATCAAATAATATAGAAACATTTTTTATTGTGGATGGTATATGTAACTTTTAATATATCATTATCATTTCCCACAAATTCAACAAAAATAAAATGATATTTTACTTTTTATATGAGATTAAGAGTTTAATAAAATAAATTATAATCTATAAACATTCAAATTCAAAAACATTTATCATACTTTTCACAATCCCTTCATTAGAAGGAATGAAGTATGGGAGGTGCATTTTTTGAAACTATTTCTATATCATTATCTTACTTCATCATCAAATTTCAATGGTATTATATTTCTTGATGACCATCCATACCATAATAAATGAACCCACAATCCCCTTAAGGAAACATACTCAATGTTTCTTTCTAGTATTCGTTCATAATGTAATTAATTAATTATTTCTATGAATTTTTTAAATTAAATTGACATAAAATATTCTTTTCACATGTAAAATAATTATTTTTATGGGTAAAAAATATTTTTCTCTACCCTTATTACAAGTCGAATGATTTATTCAGTGCTGGAATAATTTTTTTTGGATAACACACTTTGGATAATTTTTTGAATACACTGATTAATTGATAAAACATATGATATTTTTGGGTAAGAATATCATAATCATACCTTACAAGTATTGTAAAATTATCCTCATTGGTTTCAATGGATTCATCATCCTTAAATTTTTTCTTAATTTTTTCCTTATTTATTATCCAATAAAAAATATGAGGAAAATATTTATTGGAAAATAATCTCTTAAAAACACCCCACTCCAGGGAGTCAATTTTATCTCATTTCTATATCCTATAAATATATATGAACCATTGTTATACTCATAATTTCAAATTTTAAAAATAATAAATAAATGTTTCATGTTATGATCTGTTTTGAATTGGAAATATCAATTCATTAATAATAATTTTTTTTCAACAACATGTATATCAAAAAATCCATTAAATGAGGGTTGGTAATACCACATGAAGGGATAAATATAATATCATTACATACATTTCTGGTTTGGAATATCATCATGAATCATTTATAGATAATATATTATTATAATAGAAATTATATTTTGTATTCCATCACAAATAACATTTAGACTCCACAAATAATAATCATTTTTTGTACCTAACATTCTGCAGTAGCACAGTTCATTACGGTTCCATCTATTCACTAAAACTCAAAATAATTGTGTGATAGACTATATAAATATTAAAAAACAACATAATAATGAAATACCATTAATAGTATGTCTAAATCATGAAAGAGTCTTCTTAATCTATCACACCTTTGGTTCGGCTATGGTCATTCAAGGTATTAATTTATTCAAATCCATCATAATGGTATATAATTAAAATTTTAGTAAACCTAGGAATATCCCCAATGAATTTGAAACAACGTGTGAAAAAATGGAACACTCACAATAAAATAGATTGATGGTTGAGATATACTCGACTGAATTTTTCGAGGTAATTACCCTGGGATACATATATTCCTATCCCACATCGACAAGTAGTGTCTACACAGGGATTTTTTTCATTGAAAATATCACACATTTCTTTAATATAACCAATATATTCTCATATTCTTTGGATTATCATATGTATTTATAATAAAATATTCTCATCATAGTTTAAAAATTTACATAAACCATAAAATAATACTCTCTATAGTGAACTACAAATTTTATATTTATATATTACATCATAATAGATGAATAGACATTACATAACATTAGGATAAATTCTATAATCATATAGAATTAGTGTCTTTGGAAACATTGATATAATAAATTATCATTATCATAAGATATGTACGTAATTTCCCACTATTTTTTATAACATTAACACTTCATATAAGTAATGTACTAAAATACATTCTTCATAACTTTCAGAATGAAAACAATGGTGAAATGTTACACCATGAATTTTTAAACAAGTAACCTTATATTCAATAGCATGTGTGACACACGAAAACCAACATTTTAGGGAAAATAATACTCCATTACTTTATTATATATTAACTCTTTCAAATGGATTTTTAATATTTTATATCTCATGGTGACATCGATACTGATTTACGATGTGTTTCATGGAAGCGAGACATTCTTAACATGATTACATTGCCTATAAAACCGAGTATGGAGTCCCCTCTCTCAAGTGACTAGAGTGTGGATTCCCAAAGGAATTACTTTCCCCTAGAGACCAGAGTGTGGGGTCCCCCCGTTCTCATGATTTCATTAACCCCACATCCATGTATCCTTTTAGTAGTACAACGATTAACATGAGATCTCTATCAAACTAGAAAAGAGAGTTATCATTATCCCACCTCAAGAAGGATAAATTCCCTGGAGCCAATGAGATGATTACTTGGGTTTATGGATCCTTGTGCTCTTTTGGAACACCCATGAACCCGAAGATAGGGTAAAAACCTATTTTCTTGCTTCTATAATCTGCAGTCATATGTTCTACCATTTATTCCTTTAAAATATAAATACCAATTTTTAAATTAACGATGTTACCTACAAAATAAAATTTCATGGATATATACATGAAGATCCCTCCAACCATCAAATCTGACTTTTTTTTGAATAAGATCATATGTATGGACCTTATTAATGTCTGAGATTAGCATATTACTACAACGTTTACTTAGGATATGGGATGCTATGTTTTTTCATTCATCTCTGGGAGTTTTGATACCAAATATAAGGAATTTCTATGGACCCAGCTTAATAGTTTTGACCCCAATATCATTCCATGGATTACAAGAATGGATTTTAATGTCATTGACATCATAGAGGATAATATTGGCATAGGAAATTTTCCCAAGAAAAGAAACATGGATTTTTTCTAATTCATGTTTCGAACATGCCTCATGGACCATTGGTACTCAGGCGACTACTTAACTTTGTGAAATAATAAACATGGGGAACACCACTCATGAAGAAACCTAGAACACTATCACGGAAACATGCAGCCATCCCTATGTTCTTTGACAACAATGTTAGAAACCTTGTGCATGGGATCTCATACCACTCCCTGCTTCAGGATTCCAACTCTATTAGTAATGAAACTCATGATAATTCCATATTCATTTAGAAGTTGACCGACTTACCTAAATATCATCTAATGGCTAGTGATTCCTGGAATAAGCCCAATCATGGGATTCATTGGTATGCTATTTATAATAAATTGTCGATATATAAATATAGGCTTCATGCTTGGGAGAAGGTAATTCCTCATATTGATAGTGACATAGAATAAACCATTATGGTATTGAACAACATGATTCCAACATTGCTGGGGCTTAGAATGATATGATGTTTAGAGATATGGATAAAATTAAGGATACTCAAGCTGATATGATTATTAAATAAATGTTTAGATA
Organism: Viscum album; assembly: GCA_963277665.1. Lineage (NCBI taxonomy): Eukaryota > Viridiplantae > Streptophyta > Magnoliopsida > Santalales > Viscaceae > Viscum > Viscum album. Next base: position 767,948,336 of record OY728150.1, read on the forward strand.
TGTATAATTCAATGGTCAGATGGCATGGTGAGGGTGATAGACACATTGCCTACTTTTGTTCATGTATTAAAGAGAGGATGTGGCATTCCATGCCAAATATTTTGTTGGAATATGGTTTATAAACAAATTAATGGGATGTTGTGGGGAACCATTCTCATTCATTTTTCAATTATCTTTTTGGCAGTCCTAATCCAAGCATGCTTAATGGTTATCCGGGTGGGGATATGTGGTCCCTATATACAATTTCATAACATGTTTCACATCAATACAATGTGTTTCTCATCTATATTCATGAAGAGAATGAAATTTTTGCGGCAATTATGAACCTTAAAGCTGATAGTGTGCTAGGTCCATATGGATTTCCTTTAATGTATAATAGGGAATCTTAGGATGTGGTGAAGTATGAATTGATTAAGGCCACTTGTGAATTAATCTAGGGGAATACATTCCTAGTGTTGCATGTGATACTACATTGTTACTCATTCCCATGATTAGGATCTCATACTAGATTATTCACTATATACCAGTAATCATGTGTAACATTCCATATAATTTTATTTACAGAATCATCAATTGTAGGATTTTAGTTCACCTTGTACGGTATGTCTCCATTGATCATCATGGTTTTGTAATGGTTTGTTCTATTAAAGGGGATATTACATAGACCTAATAAATGAAAAAGGATATAAACTGTAAAACATTTGGATCAATGCTACCTACTAAACATGATATGAAAAAGCCATATGACAGGATTGAATGGATCATCATAAATAATGTTCTCTCATGTATGGGATTCTCCCCTAGTCTATGGACCTCATTTTTTAATGATTTAGTACCTTATGGATGTATTTTAACTTCATTGGAATTTCCCATGGGTTATTTAAAGTGATCAGTGGTCTCTGGAAACATTATCCAATATCCCCAATCCTTTTAACCCTTACCAAGGACATTCTCAACTGCCTCATCCATAGAAGCATGAGAAGTGGAAGGATCCTCCCATACCGATGAAGGATGAAACACACCTTTATCTCCTATATTGTGTTTGAAAATGATACCATAATAATCATTAATAGAAATAATATGCCAGTCTGAGGCCTGGTCGTTTTGTTGGAGGAATATTACCTTTGGAGATGACATGTGACAAACATGTCTAAGAGAAACCTTTTCATTTCAGACAGTTGTTCTTATAGACTTGCCTCTTCATTTTTTCACCTTTTGGACATGAAAAGAGGTTATTCTACACTTTATTACCTTGGTGACCTTATCTACTCATAAAGAGATTGAAATTACCACTTCAATCATATCATCAAAAAGTTCCCCGATTGGGTACTCAATTGGAGGAATTGATTCCATTTATTTGAGGTTCAGATTGAACTGGTTAACAGCATAGTACTGGCTTCTCTAATTCCTATCAGTAATTCCATAAATGTACCAAATTGTATCATCACAAAGATATACAAGATCCTTTATTACATTATAAAGGGACTCCCATGTTGATGGAAATGTAATTAGGTTTCCTTGGGTAATTAGGCATGGACAGTTCATGAGGGAAGGATTAATGTGCATAGCCATGTGGAAAACCTCCTCTACATGCCCACAAATTTGGCCATGGAGATCTATGAATGAAGTAACCTATATGGAATAATCATTCACGGTATTAGTTAATGTACATTGGAGTTGGGGGAATGTCATTTTTCTCCTTTCCTATCAATGATTTTACCCCATATCACAACACTTTAACCCTCAGCAATTGGATCATCAGGGAAGGTTCTCTACAATTTTGGAATCATAAATGCATTGGAACAATAGACATATTATTGGGCTACCCAGCCCCAACTATCTAGTTCAATGAGGAACATTGCTACCCAACAATCATCAAGGCTATTTTGTATAATGATCATCGGTAATTTATAAACATTATAGATATTAACAGAAGCCTGGATCAATGTGGGTTCACATTCCCCACCTCAGGTACTTTTTCCACAATGAGATTCCATCGTTCTCTTGTTACCCAAGATTATTCTAATTTTAATAATGAGGGATTATGGATTAAGATACTTCAAACAATTTTAAATTCAAAACATGGAGAATCATAGACAATGTAGTGCCCGTAGATGATAACATTAAAGGGTGTGGCATTAATATGGTCTCTTGATGATCCTGATGCAACTCCCATATCTAGTAGAGCGTTATCAATTATTTCTTCAAGGGAGAATGGGAGTGTTTTCCTGGTCCACTTTTGCAGATCTTGCATTCTATTATTCCGATTATCTTCACGATTCTCCATTACATGATGGTTGGTTTCATGGATTGGGTGATATGATCCCAGAGAAAATAGCATGGACTGTTATCCTTTATGTTGGATAATGTTGCTTATTGTTGGATATGAATAAAGATATGTTTAAGGGGATTACTTATTCTAAGTGGAAAATAATTGATAGAATAAGGACACTTATACTCAACCTATCCAGATTCATTAGTAACTTGTGGGATTCCCCATCCATGCTCCTACATCATAATTGCACTAAAAAACAAAACTCAGATGAAATATTGGGCATTGCCAATGGGTCTGAATGTGGCCACACTGCATAGGTGTGAAACACAACCCTAAAAAGACTTTTATATAGAGTTTTATAAGAGTAAGAGGGTTTTTCCTAGAGTCTGGGGCTCAGTCATCCTAGACTTCATTGCTCACCTTAGCTCTGGAACTTCTCTCTCGAAATAGTCTCCTATTGTTCTCACTGGCCTCTCCTCATGCCATAAGGGGAACACCTGTATTTCTAAAGTTGAATGTAATTTGATGATCCTTATAAATTATTTTCATGTAACTAGTTCCAATCATCATACAATTTCTTACACTATTAAAAAATGTTGAGGTATGCTTTACATAAACATTTGAATTGTTCACACCTAGCTTGAGGGTAATAATTTCACAAACCATCTTTCTTCTCTAGCAGTTCAAGGATCTGCCATTTCCTTCTTCTATAAATTGTACTTTTTTAATTATAACGATTTAAATACTATATGGGTGGATTCAATCATGTTACATTGTTTCGAAACAATTAATTCCCTTCTCTCATTGTCTTTTCCTTATATTGTACCTATCCATTTCCAAAAAACAAATACAAGATGATGCTATATTACTAAAATATTATTTAATATAATAAGATATAACCTAGACATTAAATTACTAGTTTTAAAAGTAGAAAATAATTTATGAAGATTAATGCTTTAAAAATAATTCAAATATATTCATTGGTTTTAAGTAATATAGAAATGAATATGAAAAATGATTGAATATAAAATAAACTATTTTTATTTTTTGGTTCACAATGTAGTTTAACCCTAATAGATTTAATTAATAACAATTAGTGGGTGATATTAATGTGAAATATATATATATATATATTATGAAATATAATTTTTTTGTTCATAAAATAGATTATATAATGATAATATAATATCTAAAAAATATTACACTTTAAAAACTATATTTTTAAGTCATCTTCACCTTATAGTGGAGAACCCATTTTAAATTAAATTATGACCATTTTTTAAAATTTATTATGTCAAAAAAATATTATATTTTTGTTCATAACATAAAAATTATTATAGTTTAAATTTTTTCTATTTTTTATGGGTTGTATTATTTTTTTAATGAATAGTAAAATATACTGAATTCTCGGTCAAAACATATTTTTCATATAAGTTATTCAAAAGGATAAAATATTATTGATATCTTTTTTATTGTTTATTTAGATCATATTTTTGTTAATGAATACAATTTTTTCATTATAATAAACTTAAATTTCAAATTGACTATAAAAACAAATAAAACATTTGGATGTTTTTACCCTAAAAACCAGTATTATTATCATGTTTTCCTATAATACTAAATTAAAATAATTTTCATCCACGTATGTGATGTTAATTTGGAAAAATTATTTATATATTTTTAATCAGAATACATTAAAATTTATTATAATTCCAACTTATTTTTTAACCAAATATGTTAGATAAATTAGTTAAAATAAACTCCAATTAGGAATGTAATATTAAACTTAATCAGAGACAAAACCTCAATGTTAATGACTAATATTACATATATAAATGACTAAATAGAATTGGATGGCCATATTAATACCCTATACTACATTTTAAATATTTTTATCAATTATTGGATCATCATGAAAAATGAAAAATATGAGAATATTTACTTGTTCAAAATATTACAAGAGTGTCAATCCTCTTCCACTATAAAAGGATACCACTTTTCCAACATTCTCACTCCACTCAACCCAACTATGATTTGACATGATCTCCAAAAATATTTTCAAAAAATTACATCCCTCTACCATTAATCCTACCATTTTAATGTAATCCTTCCATGTATTCCAATTTTCATAAACTAAAAGTTGTTTCCCGGTTTTTAAAGTTACACATTCCAACAATATCTTTTCATTCATTTACATCACAAATTCCATAAATCATCATATTTCTTATTCATATAATAAAAAAGTGTCTGTATTATAATATTATGTTGTTTTGTTAAGGTTTATACATAAACATAAATATACTTGGGTAACATACATATTGTTTCATTATACGGTGAACTAATGCCTCAAGAAATGATGACTGTTTATTTTTCACTTACCACCTATCATGGTGGATATTATGATGGAAAATATTTTTATATATGTCATATAAGATATTTATTATGAATTTATTATTATTAAATCCTTTTATAAAAAATATTTTATAATTAAATTAATAATTAATACAATTACACCATTTGAGGAAGTGTTATCTACCTCCCACTCAAAGAGATGTGATTCATTCACACTAAAAATTGAAGTAATTAGAAGAAATTTTAATAAAAATATATGATATATATTACTTATATTGGTAACTATAATTATAATATACATTTAGTTTCATATCATTTAAGTTTCAATATTTTTAAACATGGAAAAAATGATGATAGAATTCGTGTGTTCGTAGGATCTATCATCTCCATGAATGATGAATTTTTTTTCTTGTATAAAAAATTATAGATTAATATTGATACATATTTAATTAAGATATGTGATATTAATATCATGGTTTAAATTAAGATGATTATGAAACCAAGATATATTTTATATTAACAACAAATAACAAGTTAAAATTTACTCAATATACAAATAAAATTACACCCAAAGTAGATAAATAATGAGAGAGTGTAAAAAAATGGGTAATAAAATATTATAAAAAGATAATATATGAAATTATAAATATAATTATGGTCAATATTTAAGTTATAAACATTTATAATTCCCATATAAACTAGGTAAATGGAATTTTTTAAGAATGGAATCTCAAGGAAAGGGATTTATTTCTCAATTTCATTACCATTGAGACATAAATGTTATTATGTACTAAGTTTCATTTATATTCTGTATATAATAAAAAGGAAATTTAATATCATGAATACATTTTTTTCTTGACTTTATATGTTTCATTTAATAATATTCTTTCATGATGCATTAGATTTAAAATGTTTCAATGTGGTATGAAACACTTTTAGGCATTTAAAGAATTTTATCCTCAATAATAATACAAATGACAATTCAAAATAAAATTTATTTGAGTAAATTATATTACCATTATTCAATAAAAAAATTACTTTTATCTCATATGGTTATTCATGACCATGTCAATATTTTATTACAATTATACCACTATTTGGTAACCAATGTGTTTTAGAAAATGTTTTAACGAAAATAATAAAATGGAATTTAAACTTATCAAAAATACATTTTATATCCATATTTTGATTCTATAAACCATTGGAGAGAATTATGTCCATTATTTAATACAATTTCAACATGAAAAATGATGCAAAAATTCCTTTGTAAAAATATTATAACATTGTCACTGCTCGTCTACTATAAAAGTCCACAAATTCTCACACTTCATCACAAATCTGAAACCATTTAGGATTGGGAAATATATTCCAAAATTGTTTCCAAAAAATCCCCCCCTAGACCATTAATCCTCCTTTTCGGAAGTAAGCTCTCCAAGGAAGCAATTTTTCTTAAACCAAAATGAGTTACCTGATTTTAAGTGATCACATTACAATGATCCCTTTCCATTCATTTACTTTTCCCCCAACTAAAATATTACATCCTCGTTAATACAAAAAACATTATCATTAATATACCAGGGATTTTTTGTTACATTTTTACCCACACATACTCTCATATCCATATATATGGGTAAATAACATATTGTTTTTTGTGTACGGTGAACTACTGCCTCATGAAACGATTATAGTTCATTTGTCCTTTATCACCTATAATGTTTTATATTATGATAGAGGAATTGTTTATATATATTATAAATTGTATTTATTATATATTTATACTTATTTTCTCCTTTTATAACACATATATTTAATACATTCTATTACACGTTAACATGATAACATTTTTTGACGAATTGTGGACTACCACCCCCTCAATGCAATGTTATTCTTTCAAAAAATACATGGAACATGTTAAAGGGAATTTTAATAAAAATATAACAAATATATTTCTTAAATATGTTAATGTAAATGTACTATACAATTTTATACATATCATTAAATTTTTATTCATTTTAAATATGATAATGAAAAGAAGGTATCATTGATTGTTATGTACGGAAAAACATCACCATGAATGATGCATTTAATTTTTTATCCACATACATTATAGATTATTATAGAAAGGTATATTATAGTAAATATTATTTTAACATCATGTTTTACAATCTAAATATCATGAATCCAAGAAATATTTTATAAAAATAACAAAAAAACATGTTTAAACAAACTCTATAAACAAGGAAATTAACACCCGAAATATATACATTATAAGAGAATACTAACAAAATGGTAATAAAATATTATAAGAATAAAATATGTGAAATTTTAAATATAGATATGGTTTTTATATAAGTTATTAACATGTATAAACACGTTAAATAATACATTATATAATCCTCACTTAAATAGAAACATTGATATGTTTAATAATTATTTTCCAAAAGACTAATACCAAAGATAAATAAATGGAATTTACATTGGATGAAATTATAAGATAATTGTTTAATAAAAAATTTAATTTTATATCCTATTGTTATTCGTGAAACTTTTTTAGTATTTTTACCATTATCACACTCTTTGGTAAATAAAATGTTTTAGAAAATGATTTTAACAAAACCCGACAGAATATATCATTTTACTTAGAAAAGTTTTTTTCCTTTAATGACTATATTTTATTTTGAAAAATTTTAAAATTGTTTTAAAAAAATTATTAAGTACATTTTTTCTATTATGTATTTTACATATTTTATCAATGTAATCATATTCTCTCATTCTGAACATGGCCTAATTCTTACTCTTAACCGTAAAAACTGAATGTTCATTTTACCAAATACAGATTTTGAGGAATTACCTGTCGTCATTTCCTTAAACCATCCCCTGCATGTTTAAAATCATACAATTTAAATAAAATTATTTCATAAGTCAATTAAAAAAATTATTTCTAGAAGTATTTTTATAATTAAATGATATTTGTTATGAACGTTTTTAAAATATCATTTATTATTATCTCTATTAATCAATGACCAAAACCATTTATTTTAATCCCCAAGAAATATTATTTATTCATTCTATTCATATTATTATTAATGGTAATTTAGGATTTATTTTAATAATTAATTTATTCACATTCACTTATTTGGTTTATTTTATTTCCCTAAAAATTATTAACTTCCTATGATCATTTGACAATGATTTTATTTCAAATATACATACCTTTTTTCTTGGATATGATTATTTCCTATACTATATATCATTTTAAATATGGTATTTATAGGGAATTTTATATGATTATATAGGTAAATATTAGTAATGTCATATCCTTTATTTAATACAAATATTTTATATAAAAAGAATTATTTATTTAAATTATTTAGAAATAGATTATATGGTTTTAGGACTAGTTAATACAAGCCTTGCGAGATAATGACATTATAATAAAGGATCTATGGGTTAGGTTTTGGTTAATTAAATCTCCAAGATGCATCTGTAGACTCATTAGATGAATTAGTATAAAAAAATATATTAATATGAATATTTTCAATCATGGTATCTTATGACTTTGAAACATGATGTCTGATAAATAATCATTTACATTAATGAGAATTCATTTAATATTATATATCCATGATATTATTCATCGATATATCAATTAATACATTTCAATATTGTTTTTTTATTAAATGGAATGTGTTTCAGTTTCTTACCATTCCATATTTATTTTTCCTTATCCTGTTCTTTGAATGGAATGTGATGTAAGTTATTTTCATTTCTATGTTAATTTATTTCTGTTAATTCATAACAATTTATTAATTACATACACATACTGAACATTTGATCACATCCTTATTATGTTTCTCTTCCAAATGTCATGATGAATAAATCAATCAATAAGATTTTAAGGATGTACTTTGTTTTTTGGTTTTTTAGTATGTATTTCATACATTCCAATTTATTATGGTTATCATGTATTTTATATGGATTACCAATAATACTAAGTAAATCATTACTTTACGATTTTATTCCTTATAATAATATCAATGTAGTAAAAGAAGGCACCCATTTATGGCTTATGGGTTCGGCGTGTTACAGTTGTAATCAAAGCAAGATTAGTAGCAACATTAGAAACAATATTTAGAATACATAGATTAAGAATCAAAACCATAAAAAAACATTTGAGAATATTATATAGAAACATCCAAGAATTTTTGTATGATATATATTATGTGGGTATTCCTAGAAATACATCTTTGTCTAGAGAGTAAATGTGGTCATGGTTCTAAAAAATACTTACCTAAGTTTAATAACTATGACATTGTATTATGGGACTAACTTGGGGAAACCTAGAACATAACAATGGCCCTTACCACACATCTTTCTTGACAATATTGAGTGATACACTTAGGATAATTATTATTTTTATACATTACATTATGAAGAATTTAAGTTAATTATTACTCCAATAGAACTAAATATTATGAATGTAGGATTTAAGATGCTTAAATTTTTGATTTTTGATTCACCATATTTAGAGTAATAAAAAGATAATAATTTTATTAGATAATCCAATATTTTTTTAGAAATGGAACCTAGAAGGAAGACATGCATCAATACATAGGGAAAATATAGATGTCACCATGTTGAGAAAGTTTTTGTAGCTTATATTGTAACTAAGAAAGTTGTGAATATATTATGGAAAATATGTCAGGTTATGGAAAATAAAAATGCATGAAAGGTGAAACCTATTCCACGAATAGAAACTCTTATGATCAATCACTCTATATTGATGAATTCCTATAAACTAGTTGGACTACTTATCCAATCATAGCTCATAATTTGATTAAGTTTATAGAGATGATATTTTTGTCTTTGGGATGAAATTAAAATGAAAATGTTACACTTTCAGTCTATTAAATCCAAGGTGATGATAGAAAATTGTGGTCTGTGATACGTAATACTAGGGATGATTAAGAAATAGATATCATGGAATGAAGATCATTTAAGGATACAATTTTTAACCTATAATTACCTCATAATCAGATAATATAGATGAAGGGAGAGTTTTTTACAATAAAGGAAAAGGATAAAGATAATGCTCAGTATTATGAAGCTATATTAACATGGTTATACAGGTATACCACAAATTATTCACAAAACATGGAGTGAATGATCAACCACACCATTCAAGGCCTTATGAAAAATATTTAAAGGGTTTTGGTTTATTAAAATTTCACATCACACAACGAGATATTTTTATATACCATAAGAACAGATAAATAATTATTAAGATGTTTTGTATTCGAGTGAAACTAAGAGAAGAGTAGGTGTTCTGATAAACATTGTATAGGTAATGAGTTGATGAATATAATGGAAAATAAAAATTTTCCAACTTGTGATAACTATTGAAATAATCACCATAGAAAATGATTGAATGGAATTGGCGTTTTTTTAATGTGTGGAGAAAAGGGTCAGTATGAAAAATAATATAATGGGAAGAAGGAAAATTCTGATATTCGGGGTTATAAATAAAATGAGATTGGGAACTATGAAAAATAATTCCCCAAGCATCAGGGTAATATACCAGTGAAAGAGATAACTGATCACAGTAAAATTTTTGTTATTAATACCACTAAAGTGGAATGATTAATGAGCCGATGTATTGAGATCTATTAGTAATGCCGTACTAATATTTTATCTTAGATTAATCTTTTATATGAATTGTGAAATTATTAAGTATTATCATGAAGAACTTTTTCATAAACTATTTAAAAGCATGTTTTGATCTGTATCAAGAAATAAGAAAAGTGATTTTGTAGAAAGTAAAACATTTTGGAAAATACATTCTTAAGGGAAATATAATCTTAAATATATTTCTAAAGATGAGTTGATTTTGAAAAAAGTTATTACTCATATGGACAATGTAAAATTTGATACTAATATATACAATGGAAATTATTCTAAAGTACTAGATCATAATATTTAGGAAATGATATCCATTTATAAAATGGATTAATTTGTACATAAAATGTGGTTTTAAAGATTGATATACATCATCACTATAAGATAAATATTGATCTATGAGATAATATATAAATAGTTAAAGTCCTGACAAAAAGATAATATTGTTCTTATAGAAACATACAAATAGTGTATATTTACTCATATTTATAGAGATTGAATGAATTCATTAACTCTTAGAAATATGGTCTTGAAACCAGAATTGCTACCATACTAGCTTCATTTTCAACGAATCAAATTTCTACTTAGATCATTACAAGTTTATGTCCCTCTAATTATTAGCATTCTAATAATTATTTTCTATATAACCCTCAATCTGAACATGATTATTATATTTCTTTTTTGTATCCATGTATCGATTTCCCACATATTTTATCTTATTAGTGAACCTATTTACTTGACTTTAGTGCCTTACTATATCTCTTATTAAGAATATGTGATATTTAATGATTCTTATGACATGGTTCTTTCAAAAAAAAATTATTTTTAATGACTATATTTATGATATATAGTTTAAATTTTGAATACATAACTTATTTGATGTGGTGATAATGTGACAACATGAAATTTTAATGAAAGAACCATATATTACATAGCATGAATGACACGTGACACCAAGTGACTAAGAGTAAAGAATAATATGAGAAATCAAAATATATATTCTTTTTTATATTGATTTGAAATAATAATAATATTTGGTAGTGCATTTGACAATGAGTTTCCATGAATTTCACGCAATACGGATTTTCATCGATAGATTACATCAACCCAAAAAACTGAGTTTTACAGAATAATGAATTATTATTAAATTATTATTTAGTTTATTAAGAAATTACCTTACAATTAAATTAGTATTTAGGAAAATGGGTAACTAATTTATGAAAATAATTGTTTTAAAAAAATATAAAATTAATTAAGGGGTTATCATTTAGTTATAATGGAATATGAAAACCAATATATTTTTTAAGAAAAATATAATAACAAACCTAATATTTCAATTAAAATAAAATATTATTGTTAGTGAATTTTTACATCATTTTAGTGGTGATCCAAGTTAAATGTATTATTTTAATCCATTTATAAATTTAATATTTAAAAATAAACATAATATTTTTTTATGAGGAACAAAAAAATAGTTCATGTGATTTTTTTTATTTTTCAATGAGGATTCATTTCTAATGAATAATAAAAAATACTAAATATTAATTCAAAAACACTTTTTCATTTAAATTATATTTAAGGTAAAATTTTTATTAATATTGGTTTTAATGAAAATTTGATCATATTTTTTCAAATAATTAAATTTTGGTCATTGGAATATATTTTACATAGAAATTGACTGTAGGATGATACAAAATGTTTATACCATTATGCCTTAAAAAACATCATTTTCTTCCCATCTATGAGACTAAATTTAAATTAATTTCCCCCTTTTTTGGATTCTATTAGGTAAAATTGATTCCATTTATGGAATAAAAGTAATTTATAATTTCAAATATGTTTGATCTAATTTTTGTCTAATCATATTAGTGAATGTAATTAATATTAATTAAAATTATTAAGGTAAAAGTAAACATAATGGGTGAATAAAACTCAATATTAATGGATAAAATGAGTTATAAACATGTTAAAAAGAATTTAGATATCCATATTTTGAATATACACCCCAAATCACTAATTGGGTCCATTATTTGATACAAATGAAACATGATTTTTTTTAATAATTCACTTGTTGAAATAATACAAGTGTGTCAATCCTCATCTACTATAAAATTTCACCATATTTCTAACTTCATCGAACCTATGAGACAACATAGGTTCTGACACGATATTAACAAATAACTTCCCAAAAATCCTCCCATCAACCTTATATCCTCTCTTTTCTTTCATTTACTTATCAACCACCTCAAATATTTCTATTTCTTAATCAATAAATGACACTAATAGCCTCAATATACAATGTTGTTTTTTTATTACGGTTATGACCTACACATACTCACATTTAAATCTATATGGGTAACAAACATACTATTTTTGTATACTGTGAACTACTACTCCATGATATGATTACAGTCTGTCGTTCAACAACCACCTCTCATAGTGGTCATTATTATGGTGAATATATTTGTATTTGTTATATATGATATTTATTATTTATTTCTACTTAACTAATAGTTTTTAAAAACATAAATTTAATAATTTTGATTTCACATTAATATGATTAAACCATTTGAGTAATTATGGTCTACCTCCCCTCAGGGTTATGTGATTATTCAACTATACATAGATCATATTAAAGATAATTATAATAAAAATATATTAAATATATTTCATAAATAAGGTAATTTATTTTTAATATACATGAATATACATATCATTTAATTTTAATTCATTTTAAATATAATAATGAAATGACGGTAGCGTTCTTGCAAACATACAGACTACCGCCTCCACGAACAATGAATTTCATGTTTTATAAAAAAACATTGTCGATTATTCAAGATTTATATATTTTAAATATATATGATATTAAAATCATTTTTTAAATTGTGATTAGAATAATACCATGATATATTTGGTATGAACAACAAATAACATGTAAAAAAATACTCTACGAACTAGAAAATTAGCACCCAAAATAGTTAAATAATGAGAGTGTTAACAAAAGTGTAATTAAATATTATAAGTAAATATGGGAAGATATTAATATATCAATTGTTTTGATATAATATATTATCATATTTAAAAACATTATATAATAGTTTAATGTACGTTCACTAGAAAGGATAAAACAAGGTAATGAATTTTCGTATCAATTTACATTACACAAATACATAATTGTTATTATGCACGTTGATTCTTTTATAAGGTCAATATAATTTCCTGGGAATGTTATACCATGAATCCCTTAATATAAATTTATTATATGTTTTATTTTAATATTATCATTTTATGAGGAATATAATTTTTAAAAAATTAATGTGGTATGGGACACGATGGGTTGTTTAATGATTATTTTTCTAAAGACTAATATTAATGATCTTTAAATGTAATTTACATTAAATTTATATAAAATATGTAAAATAAAACCTTAATTTTTATCTCATATTGTGATTCATTCCCATTTTCATGTATTATTACCATTTTTTGACTCTTTCGAACATAATAGGATTTTAAGAAATCCTGACATTGTTTCTCTCTTTAGTCAGAGAATTATTTTTCATCTTAAAACCATGTTTTATTAAAAAAAATTCAGAAGTATTTTTAATGTGATTTCATTATGAAAATTTTACATTTGTTTTATATTCCAAATTTTTTTAAAGCAATATTCTTCTCTCTTCTCAAACAAGTCATTATTATAACCTTTAACCGGGATAATGGAATATTAATTTTACCTCATACGGATATCATAGATTTACCTTCCATAATTTTATTAAATCATTGATCTCATGATTAAAGGGATACTTCCAAAATAGCATTTTTTTTAAAATTGAATTAAAAAAATGGAATTCCAAATGGGTTTTCATAATAAAATAATATTTTATTTAATAATGTTTTTCAAATACCATTTTATAGTGTTCCTATTCATCAATTATAAAAATCCTTTATTTGATTCCATATGGGATATTCATTATTCGTAACATACTAATTATTCTTCTATATGGATTTAAACATATTTGGATCGATATAGTATACACATCAACTTCATTGATTTATTTTAATCCTCATGACATAATTAATTTATTATAATAATTTGGCATAGAATTTCTCATAAATATACATGTCATTTTTCATAGAAATTAATTTTTCCAGAACCATATACCATTTTTCATATGGTTCTTATTTAAAAATTTATTTTATTATTTTCAGAAATATTCTTCAACATGTATCCTTTATTTAATATTGATATTTTATATGGAACATTTTAATTTAAATGATTTATTTGTGTAATATATGGGCATGAGACTGATTACTGCACGACATTTTGGTTAGCAAATAGATAATACAAGATCTATGAATGTGGGAGAAGTTAATGAACGCCCCATTATGCTTCAGTAGTATCATGGAATTAATTATTTGGGAAAATATACTAAACCATATATTTTTTATAAAGGTATCATGTGTTTGGTAAACCTGACCTCCAATAATGAATCATTAACATTGTTTAAAATTTATTTTTTATTATTTGACATTCATAAATTTTTGTGATATATTCATGTAGTTATTTCATTAATGTTCCTTTATTAAGTTGAATATGAATTAGTTTCTTACCATTTTATATTTATTTTTCATTATATTGTTATTTAAATTTTATGTGATATTAGTTATTTAGCATTCTATGATAATTTATTCCTATTGATTTAGTATTGATTCTAATTTTCATACCATTACTAAGAATATGATCCTAACCTTATTATTTATTCTTTCTCTAGGTTATGAATAAAAAATATATGAATATGGTTTGAGGGATATAGGCTATTTCTATTGTTATGCATTGTGTTTATATTTCCTATTCCCTGATGTCTTATGGGTTTCATTTATATAATCTTATTTTCTATGATAACTAATCTGATTTGTCCATTAGGATTTTATTCCTTGAAAAAATAAAAATACAATAAAATAATGCATTTTCTTTGGGTTTCATGGTTCTGGGTGTTACATGAAATTAAATCTTCAATTAGGTTATTAAAGATAGATAACAATTATCACGTAATCATATTGTGAAAATAAGTTTGGAATAACATATGCTTATAATTTAAAAACCATACCCTTCCTTTAATAGATTATATTCCTGAGTCGTTTCATTAATTATTTATGTTCACGAGGTATTAAGCACTAAGGATTCTAGGAATAGGATCCATGAGAAAATAAAATTGAAATAAGACATTAGTTTTTTTCAATATTCATAAGAAGAATAATTAATTTTCTTATTAAGGGATCATTATCAAAACTATCATAGTGTTTTGGGTTCCGTCCTTATTTCATCATATCTTTCTTCAATATTCACTCCTAAGAATCATATTATTCATAGAGTCCCTTATAAAATTGAGTTCACTCCCCATTGCAGTCCATATTATATCATGAGATATCCACATATAAATCATTCATTAAAGGGATATTTAATTATTTTCCCACACATCACTTAAGGATAATTTATCAAATGCTTTCCATAATATCACAATTCATTCCTCATGTATCATAACTCTTTGATGATAAATTTTCTTCATAACATTTTAGCAATTGGACATAATACAACCTATTTAAAATAAATGGTTTTGAAAAAAATTCACCTCATCAAAATCAATATCTCATATTGATATAATTATTATGGAATCATTTATTCATATTTATTCTTAATAATAAGTAACTTAAAAGGTTATTATAGTATACAGAAATATTATTTAAAATATCAGTACAATATTTATTAGGGAAAATAAATTTTTCATTTTAAAATATAACATTTAAAATAATAATACATAAAGAATATTATTTATTTTTTTAATTTATATAAAAAAAATTAAAAACATTTAATATATTCTTTGTACTATTTAGTGTTCATGATTATAGAAAATTAAATTTCTACTATGTATGATAAAATAAGGAATCCAAGAATAATGTTTTGTTGAAAAATGAAAATTAAATCATTAATAAAATGACAAGTAGATTACTTTCTAAAAATTTAACAAAATTAAAATAATGTGTAAAATTGGAATTCAATATTTTTAGGACTATATTATAAAAAATCACAGAAACATATTTCAACAATTTGGAAATTAGGATAAATTATTTTTCAATAAAAATAGAAATAAAGTTATCATTCATTAAAAATGTTTTCCCAATATATTGAGTACATAAATATGTGAATATAAAAGGAAAAAAATTCTCCAATAATATCAGAGGAAAAGAAAATTTGTTAAGATCCTAGATATTAGATCATTTAGTTTCAT
Organism: Viscum album; assembly: GCA_963277665.1. NCBI lineage: Eukaryota > Viridiplantae > Streptophyta > Magnoliopsida > Santalales > Viscaceae > Viscum > Viscum album. The sequence goes on from OY728150.1 coordinate 767,964,926, forward strand.
CATCAAATATTTATTCATAAACAATCATGATAAATAATTATATTGAAACAAAACATATTACCTCATGTTTGACATGCTTCTAAATATCTTTATACTCTAGTAAAAAATTATTATTTTTAATTAAATTTTAAAATAATGAAAATACATAAATTATTATATATTTACCGATTATAACATTTGAATAATCATTTATTTTATAAATATTTTATTAAAATAAAATATCATGCATTAACTATTTTTTCTCATGAGAAGAAAGGTTTGGTAGATCGTGTAAATGTAAATTGATCATGGATCTATAGAATTAATAATTTTAATCCTGATATAATTATAAAATATGTAATTATTAATAAATATATTTAATTTTGTCCTTAATTAATAGAGATTGAAAAATGAATTGCACTGCCCATAGAGAAGGTAGGTTGTATGTACTCATGAACATTGATATACCTTTTTGATAGACGGAATAAAAATGTTATATAATAATAAATGATTCTTGAATAATTAATTTGAAATTTATATCATATATATTAATTAAACAAAGTATTATTTCCATCCCCCTAAAATGGAAATGAAACATGAAGCACATTTCTTTGTGTTGGTGGTGGTGCACATAAACATAAGAGCTACGTTTTAATTTTACAATGGATTGGAAGATAATAAAGTAGTAATATTATTATAATTTCGTAATGATAAAAAATTAAATATCATGTAAAAACATTAAACCAATATAAATTCCCATATATGAAATATGGGGATGAAATTTTTTTTGTATTCTTATATAGTTGTGGTAATATTTCCGTATGCACCTGCAATACATTCACTTCCAAATTAATGGAATAGAATGTAGATATTGGGGGTTAAATAATAATAATATAATTTTATTATGTTTATTAGATAATTTTTTATTTTGTGTATAACACACTAGATTTATAGTATGTAGAGTAAAATATAAATTGAAACAGGACAGGTAATATGAATACTAATTCTTCAACATAACTCAATTGGATCCTATCCTATGGACCTTTGAAATATATTTTAATGAATAACATATCCACTAAATCAAATATGTTAAATTTTATAAAATTATAAAGATTTTTTTTATAAATGATCGATCAATGTTGGGTAAATAAAATATATAAGGGGATCCTTTTATAAGGTGGGGAAACGACATAATAGAATTACGTGTATGATTAAAATATAAAAAAATTATTTATCATGAAGGAATATATAATATTAAAATTAATTTCAATAAAAATATTATGTCACCCCAATATCACCATCTAGGGGAATATTGATCCATATGGTTTAACTATAAACCTTATATTTTTTAATCTCATCATAATCAATTTTTTTCATTAATTTTCATGAAAATATTTCAATCTTAAAGGGATATAATTTTTATATTTGTTAGAAATTGGTTCATAATAGACCATTTTTTTAAATTTGATATGATATAATATTTTAAATTCATTATTCATGATTTTTTGATTTTATAACTAATTCAATAAAATATTATATTTCATAAACAATCACTAAAATCGTTTTTTTAAAAAAATTAACTTAATATTACCTTAACATATATATATTGCAATGTAAATAAAATATAAAAAATTAAACATTATTAATATGTTTTTATCACGAATAAATGTAGTGGTGAACTATTACTCAAAATTTGAATATTTCATATTGAGTTTTTAAAAACATTTACAATATTTTTGTAATGCTCGCAGAAGCACCGCATCGACATTGTGTATGATTTTTTAATCAGGGAAAATTTTAAAGAAAACCAGGATAATAAAAATAATGCATATTTCAAAAAAACAGTTCTAAATAAAAATATAATCATTTTCTTATTCTATATAACATTTATTGATATTGAAATCTAGAGTGTGATATTTCAAAATTTTAATTACATCAAATAATATAAATGTATTTATCAAGGTAAAATGGAACCAATATTCCTTATATTAAAATAATGGATGTACATGGACAAAATATACACATCTATATGGATTATGGTTGTTTTATATAAATTTTAATTCCTTACCTCAATTTTTTCACCTTGTATAATATATTTTAACCTTAGAGAGGTGATAAATATTTTCCATGGTTGGTATACATAAAGTCCCAAAATATAATTGATCCATTTAATAAATGTTATCTTAATGATTCTATACATGGAATAGAGTTTTAATGATACTCTTCATATAACTAGAATTAATAAATTTTAAAATCGGTGTACAAAACATGACACAAATAGTTCATTAGAAAAATAAATTTTCAACAATAATTTTATATTTATTATTATCCCATGCCTAAAAAATATAATATATGAGTGAGGAATATTTTGATGTAATATATAATATATATATTATATTAATTTAATTTAATAAGATTTATAATTTTTTTTATTTAGACAAAAATAAATTTCATAAATTAAAAAATATTACATGAATTTTTTTTTTCTTACATTGAAATGATTTTGGTCATATTTAATAAATTAATAAACAATGATTTCATTTTACAGTTGTGTAAGACATAAATTTTTTATAACAATTTATCAATATAATAAAATATTCTGTTTATGCATAGTGTTTTGTGTAAAGGATGATATCATAGAAAAATAAATACGAAATGATATATATATATATATACATATCAATCTCAATATGTTACATTATCTATAATATCCAGGTTAATATGGTTTATCTCTGTTATCAAAAATTACTTTGAGACCAATTATGTTCATTTCTATATATTTTTGTATGTATACATGCATAAATAGTAGCATCCTCCTCATGTAATGTTTTGAAAATTTAGATAAATAATCCTAAAAACACAATAAATAAATAGTTTAAAAAAATAACTTATAATATTCTCTAACCGCCCAATCAACAAATGTATAACTCCCCAAAAAACATAACACTTTATAATAATATTATATTAGGAATATATAATAAAGGATACCCAAAAAACTTCTGCACATGTAAAAACTTTGTTTTTCTCTCGGGTATGGATTCATGAAATTTCTATCTAAATCTATAATTGGGACTTATAATGGAAGAAAAATTAGTATGTGGAGGTTATTAGGCTTTTTATTGTTCTCCTGAAGTCTAGAACCCACCTTTTTATAGAAAACTGATCTCACACATGGTTTAGAGTGATCTTTATGGAATTCTACATGGTTTGGAAAACCATGTAGATGTTGTTTTTTTACATATCCACCTCACAATGTTGGTGCATGATCACACAATATAACAAGGTGGGTGATCCATTTTTCTTGGTGACCATGCATGTTTTGTGAACGTTTTGATCAAACCATGTGGGAGAATGACTTTTTGGGCAGAACCGTCTCCCATGGATTGCACATGGTTTGACAAAATGTGTAGAGAAACTGGCTGCATGATATTTCTCGGGGTAATTTTTCTCTTTTTCCCTTACTGATCTGATGAAGTCACCACATCCTCCTTAATATGATTTTATGTGGGATTTACATTTGTAACTCTCAATTTGATGATTTTTATTATCTAAACATGGAATCAATAAATATCTACTGTCCAATAACTAATCGAGCTTCAATTCATCATGTTTGATGCATAACAATATGTACTCGAGTCATCTTTAGTCATTATTATTCCTTTTAAATCTCTTCCTAGGTATCATTATTTGAGTGTTTTTTCATTTTTTCATAGATCTATGCCGAACTAAGGCAAATCAAAGGCTGATATAAGAGAAGTAGGATTGTAAAACCATAAGGTTACAGTTATATAACCCATCCTGACAGTTCGTTGATTTTGGAATGTTCATTTCGGACCCATCGATCTCATTAGGGACCATCTCTTAAATTTACATTCCATTTTTATACATGTTAGAAATGTATGTTTACACTATTTCCATGTATGTGATTAATTGTTTGTGGTTACACTCACAACTCAATTTTCATCACGTTGAATGGTATTCTATAATTTGGTTTTATAGTTTTTGAAACGTATGAGCCATTGTTCGGGTGTTCCATCGATATACCATCCTGAATGTGAGCTTTCATATAATAAATTTATTGTTTTTAATGAGAAATGCATAATGGCATGCACCATGTATGATCAACACTTGACCCACATAAGGTATTTTCTTAAAATTATTATTAAATGTTAAATTTTGAATGGAAAGTATACTCAATAAAAAACATGGTTGTATTAAAAGCGATTGATTAAGGTTACTTTTTCGTGGAACCCCTTCCATGTTTATGGATGGTTGAGGGGTGATCCTCGATAATTGATTATTCCTTAATGGTTAAATAAGACATAATTAAATGGTTTCAATGATAAATGTCCAATCCACACTAATGGAGGTAATGGATTTGACCTGTATATAAATTTTTTCAACTCTACCCAACCTACCCATACTTATGGAAGTCCAGACATGAACCAAATAAATTATCTCATGTTTACAGTATCAAAAAAGAATTAACTGACTCGAGCTCTCCTTTAATTATTATAAGAGAATACCATGTGTCTAGGGAACCCCATTTTGATTCAAGGATGTACTTTTCTTATGTTGATACCCACCTAGATTCTAGTTCATAGATATTACATGGATTCCCGATACATTACCATAGTGTCCCCTTTCACTATTCATGGATTCCTGGGATATAGTCCATTGATCAAGCATTGATATGTCAGTTCCTTAGATAGACTCCATTGACCCATTCCTTTCTTAGACCCATTTTTCTTACGATACACTCCTTGGACTTGGTAGGTGCCTTATTGTGGAATGTCGTAAATTACACTCCTTGGATTCCACATGTAACCCTTAGATAGAATCATATACTACTGAGTTAGAATTTAATGATATATTTTTTACCTTGGTTATTAACCATGAACTCCCTCATAGGATAACATTTTCAGGGTTCCTTGTTACATCTAGGGATCCTAATTACTAATACTATCATGAGGTGATATTAATGATGGATATGCCTCATGTAACCTAATAACATTAAATGGAAATTATATAATCAATGAATAGTTTATATTTTTATCCACCAACCAATTGATGATGTATGTACTTTTGTATATAGGTATTTTGTATTATTTTTTTACTTTTATATGTGCTTTCCTGCACAATACTATACTCCATTACATGAGCAAGATGTTACAAAAATCATTGGTGGGGACCCACTAATATTTATCTTGCACCCTCTCTAGGAATCGTTTTAGTACCCATAGTAGATTATATGACTTCAAGTGTTGAAAAAGTTTAGCATAAAAAATCCAACAATTGATTTCATGCTGATAGAATTGATCTTGGTAGAAGTTTTCCAAGTTGGATATTGAGGTTCCTGGAGAAGACATTGTTTTTCATTACCTTTGGAACATTTTATTTCTATTTTCTTATAACCATGATTTCGAGTTTTCAAGTGAAATGACATTTCATCATCATTATTCAGTAGGTACTCTTATGTTATTTTTTTAATCTATTGCATTATTTTGGTTTAAGTATTTATTTATATTGCTTCAGATATATACTATTTTTTATTATCATTCTGTTGTGCTAGACTCTGATAATAAACGAGTATTCTTCCTCTGGAAAAACCCTAGGTGCTCAATTCTAGTCGATAGTCTCTTAAATTTATGAATATGTGATTAAGGCCATGTGGCCCACCGGGATTAGTGCACCCATAAAGTTGTATCCGGGTTGGGGTCTCAATTTTTTTTCAGATGTTGTTTCTTTTCTTTTATTAATATTTGGGAATAATATATTAGATAATAGGAACACATGAGACTTGTTCATTTGTCATTCGTGTGTGTCATGGACCAATTTTTGGGGTAAAATCCATGTTACACATGATAAATATTTTTCTATCTTGAAAATTACAGTTTATATTCCATAAATGTTGGGTGACCCACATGCTTTATGGTGTTGTTGAATATAAGTCTGTTTAAAATTTATTTAATCTTTTTCCAAAATATAAGAGGGAAGGGATTATTTCTACATACATCATTATTGTATCCTATAATTCACTTGTAATGCATATTGTCACAAAATATAGGTGCATTTCTGTAATTTTCATTCCATGATATTCCTGTAATTATTGATTGAAGTAGTTATTATTTTGTTGTATGTGTATTACATGGGTTGTGATTGAGTTATTTCCTATCTCAATTCATGAGTTGTATTGGCCCTAATTGGTTGAGATGAGGCATTAAGCTAGTCAAGAAATTACAGTATAATGAAATGGGTGTCATTTTTAGTGATAGGTTTATGGGCACTGATTCATCAGAAATGGTTATTCATTATAATTTGAACCCTATAATCTAAAATAAATTGGTTAGACATCCTTATCTCACATTGTCTTGATTATGAAAGGTAATGGAATGAACCAAAACATAACTGTAAAATGACATGAAATTTCTACTTGAACACATACAAATGACTGGCCATCTAAGTAGGTAGTTTGGGTAGTATACCTTTGGTTGTGAGTTTTTCATATATTTAGTTTTAGCTAATGATGCTACATTATTCTCTTAAGTTGTTCTAGGATGTCTGCTTGGAATTCTTAGACCAATTCCCTCACATCTCCCTCATGTTGTTTCATAATAGGGTGGTGACAACAATGCTTCAGGAATGGTGGGCCTTGTGCCACTGGTCTTTCTTCTAGTAGTTCCACTTGAGGCACCACCTATGGTAATAGATCCACGAACTGATGCACAAGTCTGTAATATTTTTTTACGTCTAATTTAGTTAATGCATGGTGGGAAATGAATTGAACATTTGATGGATAATCTATACCGTGAGTTCCTACTGCATCATCCTTCTAGTTTATCAGGGGATAGAGGTTATCAGGCTTCTGAGTCAGGTTTAGAGTCCATGTTTTCTATCAATGATCAAATTGAAATACCATTATAGTGGAGAGTCAATCAATCTACATACATGCTTCGGGATTTGACCAACCATTGGTGGGATGCGGTTACCCAAGCATGTCATCATCAGGGACTATTATATGTTGACATCCAGACTACATTCTATGATTAATTCTTTCATCAGGCACTGAGAGCTGACATAGCTAGAGAGTTAAGGTATCTTGAGAAGGTTTCTATGTCAGTTATTGAATATTCATCATGTTTCACTGATTTAAATCACTTTTCACCACTTCAAGCTGGTAAAGAACTTTCGCATGCTAGACGTTTCGAGGATGGGATCTAGTACACTATCAAAACTCGGGGGGTGTCTTTCACATTCCTAACATTTCTCCAATATTTGATCATTACTATATCATTTAGTGTAACATGTGGGATGGTGCATGTACTAGATATAAATGACTAGTGTTTCATCAGTCTGATAGTTAATCTAGTGGTAGGAATCCATCCCTTGGGGTTTTTCATCACAGTAGTGGCAGCCAGATTATCTAGTTTGATAGCTCTGTGGATTTACATCAGTGTTGAAAAATAATTCATAAGAATCCCTAATGTGATAGAGAACCTATGGAGTGTCAGGAATATAGGTGCATGGTTATTCGATAGCACTTTTGTTAGTCCTTCCAACCAACTTCGAGTGGAAATGGATATGTGTGAGTTGCACCGCCCTGAGAGTGTTCATTTACACTGCGTCATGTGGGGAGTTGTGGTAATCCATCTATTACACAATGTCGTGGATCGGGTCAGATGCATGCCTTATAACCGATTCATGTGGATCGGGCTTCGAGACCATCTATATAACAAGGTACTATTCTAGTATCCTCTAAAGTTATTTACTATTTGTTTTATATAGGTGTTTCAAAATCGTTAATTTATGTGTCTATTATGTAATGTCTTAGACTATAGATATAGTATCTCTATGGTGTAATGACCCTTGATACACCATTCGAAATACGGACAGAGGGAATACATTAGTGTAGGACTATCCCAAAGAGGTTGGAAGTTACCCTTTATGGTGGGAAATAATTGTTCTCGACATGACAGGCTTCAACATCATTCTTGGGATATACTTGTTAATCCACTATCATTAATTTGTAGATCGTTACCACTGCATGGTATCTTTTACATCACCATAGGAATCTGTTATCTTTTCAAAAGAGTTGTATTTCAATGCTAGGAGAGCTGGAATGAAACAAGATGGGATGGGTGGAGATACCGACAAGAATGAAAATATTTTCCTGGATGATCAGGGTTTTCTTCAAAATGATTTTCCTCTAGTTGTTTATCATTTTAGGGATTTCATTCCTAATGAATTTTTTGTCTTACCAACTAAGAGAGAGGTAGACATTATAATAGATCTTTTTCTAGGAGTATCTCCAATATCCATTACTCTGTATAGGATGGCACCTACTGTGATTCAGTATCTCAAGCAGCAGATAGAGGATCTCAAGGAAAAAGGATTTATAAGGAATTGTACATCATCGTGGGGTTTGACCATGATTTTCTACAAGAGGTGGGATGTAACCTTACTTATATGATTGGATTATAGAGTGTTAAACTAGCTTAAGATCAAGAACTAACATCCACATCCTTTAATATATGATCTATTTTACAAGTAATGAGGAGAAAATGTCTTCTCTGATATCAACCAGATATCGGGTTACCATCAGGTGAATGTCAAACAATCAAACATACCGCGTAAAAATTTCTGTAGCAGTTCTGATCTATTTGATTATCTTTTTATTCCATTAAATCATATGAATGTGCCTACAATTTTCATATCTCTGATGAATAGGGTTTTTCACCCCTACATGGACTCTTTGGTCGAGTTCATAAAAGACAAAATCTTGGTGTATTATCACACTCGTAATGACCATTCCAAACATATTGAGATCATGCTGAGTACATTGAGATAGAATAAAATTTATTTAATTCCTATTAATTGTGCCTTATGGATCTAAAAAGTAATCTTTTTTGTCATATAATTTTAAAATTTGAAGTATCTGTTTACAATAAAAAGGTTTCTGTTGTATTTTTTTGGGAGAATCCCAAAAACATGTTTTATATATAATGTTTATGTGGATGGATTGGTATTTAATTCATTACTCAATGTAATTTTCTCATTATTCTGCACCTCTTACTGATCTTACAAAGAATGGTGATATGTTCATGTGGTTAAAATCATTCAAGTATTAATTTAAGGAGGTGAATGGGACGCTTGTATCTAAACCGATTCAGATTATTCTAGAATCTGGTAAAAGTCATATCATCTTCTATGATGCATCATAAATTGAACTAGTAGAAGTTATAATGTAGTAAAAACAAGTTGTTTACAAATGATGGTAGTTGAGTCCTCATGAAATAAATTACAGGATGCATGACCTTGAGCTAGCATCTGTTGTCAACGAATTACCTTGATGGAAACATTAACTATTGGGTGAGCACATTATTGTGTATTCAGATCACATGATCACCAAGTATATCTTCTCACAATGTTACATGAACCTCAAATAGTGGAGATTGATTGAATATCGACATTCCATTGATTTTGAGTTTGGATATATTCCTAGAAACACAATTGTGGTCCCTGATTCATTGAGTCAGTAAACTAGAACTCAATACATACAGGAATCCAGAGGTCAATGGATGTTAATGGCCCCCATTTATTAACATCATTAGGTGTTTCATGAAAATTATGACCATTTTTACCTCTAAGACATTGTAGTTACCTCTTCCCATCATTAGAAGGTGAAGAGTAGGATGTTTTCAAATCCTAAATGATTGGTTCTCCGTGAGATTATATCAGGAGATAACCATCTTTAGGATTTGTCGGTGGACAGAGATGACATCCTTTGTCTACATGGTCGTATCTAGGTTCGTTCTAATATGATAGTGGAGCTGACGAATGAGTCTCATGATTCTCAATGTGTAGTTCATCAAGGAATATTGAAGATTTACTGAGATATGTGATGCTAGTATTGGGGGCCCTGAATGAAACATCATCTTTTTGGATTCATCACTAGGTGTTCCACTTGTCAGCTGGTGAAGGCAGAGCACTAGAGACCTATAGTATTTTTATCTAATTCCAGTACCTGAATAGAAATGTGATGATGTTTCTATGTATTTATTTGACGGATTACCTAGGTCATTAATTAGTAATGATGTTATCTGGGTAGTCCTTGACTGACAAATAAAATCACCCCTTCATACATATTCTGGATAATTTATCATTTGATTAATTGGGAAGACAATATGTCCAAGAGATAATATAACTATGCGGGGTTCCATGTACTAATGTTTTGGATAGTCTTTCTTTTTTCACTTCATGGTTCCAAAAGGGTTTTTAGAAATCCATGGGGAATCTGGTTCTTTTATGCAAATATTTTCACCCTTAGACTAACCGACAATCGGAAGAGAAAATATAGGTTCTAGAGTATCTACTCTGATCATGATTTATTGATTTTGGATATTATTGGTAGAAGAATATCCCACTCTTCGAGTTTTCTCATTATAAATGTTTTTAGGAAAATATTCAGATGGTTCAATTTGAGGCATGGTATGGTAGGCCATGTTGATCCACCATTTTCTGGCTTGGGGTAGGTGAGGCCGCCATACTAGGTCCTCATATTGTTCAAGAGACATCAAAATAGGTTCATGTGATTAGGAAGCATATGAAAAATTCCTAGTATAGAAAAAATTCTTATGAAAACCACTATCGTAGACATATTAATATTGAGTTTTGGGGTCATGTTTTCCTTCAGGGATCCCCCATGTTAAGGAATAGATGGTTAACGAAATAGGGAAATGTTCACCTCGTTACGAAGATCTATTCAAGATTCTAGAGAGAGTCGGGCTGTTATCTTATCATTTTCAACTACCTTAGATGTATCATGACATGTATAATATTTTTATTGTCTCAATGATTCTCTAATGTCATGCTCCCCCATCTCACACCTTGGATCCAAAGGAAATTGAGTAAGATGTTGATGCAACCTTTGAGGAGTATACAGTATGGCTCATTGACCAAATAATGATTGTTCTCCAACGAATGTTTGTCCCTCTAGTATTGGTGTTATGATAGCATGGATGAGTACATGATATGGAATTGGAATGGGAATCTTGTTTTTTTACCAACGGCCAGAGCTGTTCTTATATAGTGTTACTTTACCATTGTTAAGAGAATTCTAGAGGGAGTCCCTTTAAGGGGTGAAGACATTAAGAACATGGTTATTCACTATGTTATTGATCCTATAAATTTTGATATATAACTATACTTTTTACCTAATATGAATTCCTAATGAGTTATTGGAGATTTTGAGGGTGTATGGGGCTTGTTCGGTGCATGAAACACAACTTTATGTAGAAAACAGTCCTTGCGCATAATTTAGAGTAAGCTCGACAAAATTCCACACAATTGGGAATAACACGAGGGTGTTGTTTTTTTAGACAAAGCTACCACACATGGTTGGTTCATGGTCTTCCAGTATAACTAAAAGAGCACCCTTTTTCCAAGGTAATCGTACATTGCTGGCTCACAATTTGATCAAACAGTGCAGGGGAATATCATTTCTAGTAGAACTGTCTTGCACAGTGTGTGCACAGTATGAATAACCATATAGAAAAACCCTGGGCAGACAATTTCTCTAGGTAATATTCCAGTTTTTCCCTTCGAGATCTAATTAAATCACCCCTTCCTCCCAAATACATGTTTATGTAGGATTGAACTTATTCTATCTCAATTAGTGTTTTTTGAGATCTAATCATGGAATCAAGAGATATCCTTCATCAGACATCTGATCTATCTTATTTTCTTCATGTTAGAAGCACAATAATAAGTACTCTAGTCCTCTTTAGAAATTATTCATCTCATTCACTCTCAACCTAAGTATCACCATTGGAGAGTTTTTCACATTCCCTTAGTTGTATTCAGATTCGAGGAAAATCATGTACTGATACTAGAGGTGGAGGATCGTACAACCATAAGGTGGGTGGTTTATAACTCATCCCTAATGTTTATTGATTTTGGAATGATCATGTGGGGCCTACCAATCCCATCAGGGACTATCTGAAAAATTTACATGTCGTGTATATACATGTTAGAATCGTATGGGTATTCTTGTCCCATGTATGGGACTAGTTTTTAGTGGATACACCGACAACTCAATTGACATCATGTCGATGATTATTCCATAATTGGTTTTTTAGTATTTTAAAACGTTTGAGCCACCATTCAGGTGTTCCCTTACAAGACCTTTTTAAAGGATGTCGTTCCATTAATAAATGGTTTGTTGCTTAATGAGGATTGTATAAATTCATGAACCATGTATGCTCACCACTTGACCTACCCAAGGTATGTGATTAAAATGATTATGAAATGTGAAATATGGAATGGATAGTTCACAATGTATATAAATTGGCCATGTTAAAAGAGATTTATTTATGGTTAAATGTTCATAGCACCCCATCCATATTGATGGAAGGTATAGGAGTGAACCTCAATAATTGAATATTCCATAATGGTTTTCTAAGACATAATTAATTTTTTTGAAATCTATAAGGAATATCCAAAATAATGGAATACAAGGATTGGTCTAACAAATAAATGGTTTCATGTCTAATTGACCTACCCACAATAATGGATTGAAATACATGAACCATTTTAATTATCACTTGTTAACATCATCAAAACAGAACGCAATGAATTGAGATTTACTTTCACTTTAGAGGATAATACAATCATTCTCTGGAACCCAATTACTATTATAAGATGTGGTTTTCATAGGATGATACCCAACTGTATTATGGATCATGTCTATTCCTTGGAAGTATAGTATACTAACATAGGGCCCCATCTCATTATTCCACATTTCCTTGAATACACTCCTTGGATCCACCATTAACAAGTAGGTGTGTTGGTTACACTTATTAGACACAGTCCTGGATTATCCCGAATTTAACTTTGATACACTACTTTGACTCATTAGGTGCCTAATTGTGGAATTACTTGGATTACACTCCATGGATTTCACTCATACACCATAACTAGACTCATTTACTTCTGTGTTATATTTCTATGAGATTTATGTTACCTTGGTTATTATCCCACAATTCCATCACTGGATATAATTTTTAGGTTTCCTTATTACATCTTTGAAATCTCACTTATTATATTGTCATGAAGTGATGTCAGTGCTAGCTATGATTCCCGTGAACTATTTACATTAAATGATAATTAAATAATCAATGAACTGGATAAATTTTCAGACACCAAATGACTATTTAAAACGACATTGGGGTATTTAGTTATATTATATTGGTTTCTTACATTCTATATGCATGCATGTACACTGAAATATTGCATTACACATACAGGATGATATAAACACTATTGTTGGTTCCCCCTGAGATTTATCTCACACCCTCTTCGGGTGTCGTTTGGTACCTGAAGTAGATTATATGACTGAATGTGTTATCAAAGGGAAGAATATAGATTCCAACATTTGATTGTGTGCTGATAGGATAGAGCTTGATAGCAGTTGACCGAGTTGGATCTCATGACACATTGAGTAGTCTTTATTTTTCATTACCTTGTAGAACATGTTATTTTTATTTTCATGTAACAAAGATTTCCAATTTTCTGGTGACATGACATTTCTTCATAATGGTTCAATTGGTAATATAATGTTTGTTATTTTTTATCTATTTCATCATTTTTCTTCTTCTATTTGTTTATGTTTCTTCCACTATTAACTATTCCATTACACCCCTTCTGTTGTGTTACACTCTACTAATAATGGAATAGTATTCACACAGACACACCCTAGTCCCTCACTTCTATTTGGTAGCCTCTGGAATTCATGATTATGTTCTTGAGGCCATGTGGCTGACCGGGCACAGGGAACCCATTAAGTGGAATTTGGGTCCAGGTCATCCCAAAATATATATGTCACAATCACACTTGAAATGACTAGAATTCTAGAAATAGTGTCAGATATATATCCATTAAATTTCATGAAGAATATTAATATTCTCAAAAATGATTTTGGATCAACCAATATCATACCATCCCAAACATATACAGGGATAAAAATTATCATTATCACTAATATCAACCATTAAATAACCATATACATCCATATAACACATATATATATCGCAATCGCACCTAATTATTCATTCATAGTAACTTTTCTTAGTCTTGAAGGACATCAACCTTATTCCCATATCCATGAATGAACAACCACTTATATAAGGATATTATCATCCCACCATAATCACATCAATAATACATTTTACCTAAATTAATTAAATAAATTACATATCTATATGAGATAACTATGAAGAGGAATGAGTTAGATATCTATTTCCTCACTCATATTAATGTTTAGGGAAGAAACGTAGTGAAACAAATATTTCTTCATTTGTAAGGTGATCTAAATTGGTCAGTGTTCATATAAAAGTAGAATAAGGTATAAGAATAAAATGGTCACATAGAATCCCAACTAAAGGATCCTTACCATGATTCAAAATAATAACCAATAATCAACACCATAGATCCATCATCATTTATAAGAACTATCTTTACCTCTAAAAATCAAACAGACCCAGTATTCCACATAATAAATCAACACCATTAACCTTAAATTAAATCTTAGTAAATTTATTACATATTTATATATTTATAATTTAGTATACATATGAAATTTATGATGTCATATTTTCATATCATTAATAAACAAATAATTCATAATCCAAAATCCATACGTCTTGTAGAGTTTACCCCAATATCATTTAATGTCACAAAATTTCATTGTGATTTCACTTATTAGATTTTATCCCACTTCAAAAATTGTAAATAGTTATTAAAATTTTATTATTATTCATTCCATATCAATAAAATTAATTATAATTAAACCACAAAAATGGACATTCCACAATATCAATTCCATGAAATTCATTCCCACTATGCTGAATAATTCCCTAAAAAGATTCCCCTTCCAATATTGCATCCATACAATCAGTAGCACACTGACATTCACATATTTTCATTCCTATATAAACATATTTAAAACAACAACTCAATAAACTCATGATATTCCCAAACCATATGGATAAAATTTTAAAAATGAAGCTTTTAAATATTCTGAATTTAGTAATTAACATGTTGTTATGAATAAATGATAGAAATAATTATCATTAATGGATTAAATTTTAAATATGGTTAAAATTTTTACATTTTTACATCTAGAAATGTTTATTATTTAAATTCTTTTAATTATTAATAATAATTGAAAATGATTTAAAAGTGGCATTTATATAATTCAATCCATTTTTTTTGGGAAAAATATATTCACTTATAAAATTGATGTGGAAAAATGATTTTGTATTTGGATGTATTATCAAATGTGCAACTATTTATGGATTCTAAATTTATTTATTTATTCATAAGATGATGGTGTTTTTATAAATGGTTCATTTGGTTTTAAGAAAATTATATTTCAAATCCTATTATAAAACATTTCGTATTTTAAAATAATTTATTATTACACATATTGTTTTTTTGTGGGATTCATTATTTAGTGGACATGTTGGTTTTTTACATCATTTTTTTATTTAATAATATTTTATTTCATTCAATATGTATGAAAAATATTTTTTAGGTTTATATAAAATAGTGTTTCTGTTAATATATGCACATAACGCCTATGGAAGTTTATTTAATTCCTTTTGCCACACCCATTGTGTTGCATTGTGGGGGTTTTATCTTTCTGCTATTTCATTTATTTTAGTTATTTTAAATGTTTTTAATTGGGTAATAATGATTTTATGGAGATAGAGGATAGATAATGGATGGTGAGGGCTAGTATAAATTTTACTCTAAGGTTTGACAATTTTTTGTTACTTTGAAGATGTGTAATAAATATTGTACGTTTAGCTTCTTGATCCTCAAACTAGTCACTCAGAAAATTGTGAATCATAGGAAAAGGAACATGATCTACTGAATGGTTTAGCACTATTTATATGAAACCCTATGGAAAAAATGAATAGGCATACCTATTTTGGAAAAGATGCATCACCATGGTTGAAAAACAATCCTGCAGAACAAGTGGCATGTCCAGTTTTAAAAGATTTTCTTTCTCTAAAATTCCAATCCACAATTTTATCCCCCATTCACAAATAATTTCACACATTAAATTACCCCATCATAAGGATCAGCTCTCCTCTATTAACAAAATATTTGAATCAATTTTTTTGGTGATGCATACATCAATATTCAATGAAAAAACAAGTATGATCCCCTCTTCAGTCTCCTAGATTTCATATATATTATTTCTTGAGTTTTCATCTAATTTGTTATTTATGTGACCTTTAATGAGTTTGTAATAAATTTTATAGGTTGGGATTTTTTTTTTGGATTCGTATTTTCACTTATGTGGGAAAAAATATAACATTGGATATAGGTTTTTAACCAATTGGAAATGGTTTCATGAAGAATGGTATGTGATTATGAGTTTTGATATTCCATGATGGTTTATGAATGATTTTACCAAATTCAAAATGATTCTCATATTTATTGTGTGTGTGTGTGTGTAAAAATTAGTTATTTTCCGTGTATTAATGTTTTGTGTGGATTTGGAAATGTTTTTCCCCAAATGAAAATAATTTTAAAATGTACTCTAGGAATGTGGCGGGTAGGTTTAATGTGATTGGGGAATGGTATGGCTTTAAAATTGAAGCAAATGGGAAATCTACATATATTGGTATGTAGGCTAGGAATACTACCTAGGAATGATATTAGGGTCTCATACTAGGATAGAAATTTGTAATATTATGCAATAGAATCTAAATTTTGTGATATGGATTTCTATCATTATACCTTACGTTCATCCCCCACCCCAATGGCTTGTGTATGTGTGATTATTCATATACAATTTACCGCCAATACATAATATACAATGATCCCAAATATCTAAGATATATATGGGTTCCCAGTGTTTCATATATTTTTTTATACTATAATTTAGTTAAACTGTTGCCTTTAAAATTCATTTTAAATGTTAAATTAGGTTTTGGAACTAAATTATTTACATTCCTTAAGAAGTAAATGTACTATTTAAATTTTAATTGATATGAATGGTACACATTGTGGGATCTTACTAGGAATGTGAGGATAGACAATTTATATTTCTAATGGGTATATGCAGACTATGTTTTTTCTTACATGTGTTTGAAAAAGAAATTTATTTTCAGGTAGAGGTGGGTAATATTATTATTTACTTTCCATAATGGAAGGTGTTGGTGGTCATTGCATGATGGGTGCCAACAATCATGCCACATAAGGGATCATATTTCATTTGTGTCCTGATACTCAATTTTTTCCTTTTTGGATAAAATTATAAATGTATCTTGTAGTTTTTAAATTTATACTCATATATTGAATTATTAAGGATGATGGTAGTAATTATTTTAGTATTGTTTAGGTAAATTTGTTTTAAAGATTCTGATTTTTCTTATTATGGGTCAAATAATTCCCAAAATATTACATTGAAACCTTTGAACAAATTTTCAACCCATGGGAATTGAAAATATCCTTTGAGATATTCTATATTCTGGGTTGGGTGTTAGGTTGGGTGGAATCCATAAGTGGTTCATGAAAATGTTGCATAAAATTCTCTTATTACCATTCATTGGGTCATTATGGGATGTTCTGGATAGACATGATCTAGGTTTGTCGGGGCACGAAATTTGTAACATCATTGCACCGGGTGCCACTCAACGGGTGCCCCGAACCCGGTTCACCACATGACCACAAGCACATTTCCTCAAATGTCAGAGGCTGCCGACTAACAGCGAGGGCCCAGGTCTGATAGTGGGGAAACTATACCCTCATTTGTAATAGTGTAATGCAGTGGAATATAATATAAACAGACAACAACAACAGATGAAGTAACAGTACATGTAACTGAAATGGATAACTGATAACAAAAAGTGAATCCAGTAGTAATACATATATGAAGATGCACCATGTCACTATTATAAACAACAACCAAAACATGTTACACTGCAATACAATACATTACAACTGAAGTACAAGTATAGAAAAGAAAAAAAGAATATCTAGTGGCATCTCGAGCCTAGGCTCAGTCCCATTCCCTCCTACTCCTCAGCAACAATCAAGTATCTGCATAGGGACTCTTTCCCCTATCCACACTTGAAACAATATAACATGTTTGGGCCGAGAAGCATGACCCATACAGGGTGTGAGGAAAAAATTACAGTAGGCATCCACTAATGGCATATGCCCAACTACGTGTAAACATGAAACAACAGTGTGCAGTAGTAAAATGCAATAAACTATGCAGTACTTAAAAGTAAATAACGTTACATGTTTTATTTCCATTTCATTATTTAATACAAAATATCACCACGGTAAATATTCTAAGTAAACAGCCAATGTCCTTAGACACGTAAAATCCTACCCTCAGGTAATGAGAATCCAAACATAGAAATCTACCAACAACCATATAGATATTTCCCTCAGGCGTACAAAGTGTCGCCCACACGCACAGAATCAACTGCCCATAGGCACGGAAAGAGTTTCCCTCAGGCTATGAGAACATTTCCATCAGGCTAATACAGACATGCCCTCAGGCTATAGTAAAACACTTCCCTAAAGCATAAGTAATCAGGCCATTCCCAACATGTAAATAAGCAGTTCACATACAATTCCACTCCAGGAAAAATTAATGTGGAAAATAATTAAGGCATACCCTTTGGTATCCTGGACAAATGGCTAAACAGAGGAACACACCCCCGAGGTGGTCCTGGATCCAAGCAGCGATCCCAAGGAAAATTTTAATATCACATTTAATTACCTATAAAATTCTAGGTACTTAACTAGCTACGACCTCAGCCACACGACACCCCAACATGGGTTCGTGGCACAAAAATTCACACAAATGCACAACAGTTGTAAAAATTAACACCAATCCACCTACCTTAAACTCACCTGATCAGTATACTTGAATGAAGTTCCATGAATCTTCCAAGAACAAGGTAGATCTTAGGTGAATGAAAACTCATAAAAACCCAAATAACTTCCCTTAGAGGATTAATTGGTAAGAACTACTCCAGGAGAATGGAGAACTCACCCATGCAGTTCCAAGGAGATCTACGGTGTAGAAAATGGATTCCCAACATGCACTCGGTGGATCTCCAAATCTTCGGCCTCCTCTCCTGCTCCTTCCTATAGTTGTAATCCTTCACTGTTAATAGGGGATACTACTACCCATTTTAATAGAAAAAACTAAGTACACAGTGTGTATTTCCAAGTACACGGTGTGTACATCACATTTTTAACTGTTCCTCTGGTGGTTTCCCACCAGCGTGGCACTGTTCATCTTCCGACATGACTACATGGTGTGTCTTCATTAGTACATGGCGTGCTCTATTGCACAATTGGCCACCACCTAACTATTTGCTTGACGACTGACTACACGGCGTGTAAAGGACAACTACACTACGTGTAGTCTGTTTCTACACCCTTCATCACCAACATGTCCAAACGCCCCTTCTACTCATCCCACATGGCCAAAAGTACACGACAAGTGGAAAAGTACACGACATGTACTTCTAAAATTTAGAATTTTCCCCCATTTACCTTATTTTCTCAAAAACACTTAAGGAAAAGAGAAAAGATAAAACCCATACCTCAAAACTAAGAACCAAATTCTTACAAACTTCCCCCCTTAATGAAATCCATCCCCGAATTTCCCTTCCAATGGTGGTGAAGATATAGCCATGAATAACTCCAGCCACTGATCATATACATCGGTCTCCCACCCCCAGGATTCGTCCTGCACTCGGCCATGCTGCAACATCACTCGTATGAGAGGAACTGACCGACCTCGAATAACCTTTGTGCTCCTATAAACAACACAAATTGGATCCTCTTCAAATGATGCTTCTACCTGAATATCAACATCCTCAGGCTGAAAGATGTGAGACAGTTCTGAATGATTGTGGAGCATCTAAGATAATGGAAGACGTCATGCATATCCCAGTACCTCTGTGGTAACTGCAACCGATAGGGAACCGACCAGACTCTCTCAAGAATCTCAATTTTTTTTTAAAAGGTTGGGGCCGAAGCCACATTTTATTATTAAAGGAAAGCAAAGAACTCTTTTTAACTGGGTAGAGGGAGACCCATTACATAGCCCGAAGGCCCAGTGGGAATTTAGGCCATACATGGCCCGTAGACCAATTTTTTTTTGCCTGAAGCCCATTCTGTGAATAGTACTGCTATAGTGCCTGCACTGCTACAGTACTCTGCCGCCGCTACAGTGCCCTGCCGCCGCTACAGTGCTCGCCATTACTACAGTACGCCGCTGCTACAGTACGCTACTGTGCTGCTATAGTAACCTGCGCCCAATTGGTTTTGAACCCCCAATTTTCATGTAGATTTAAGGGGTGCTTACCACTAATCCAAACCCCAACTACTATAAAGAATCTCAAATGGCCCCACATAACTTGGTGGAATCTTACCCTGTCTTTTGATCCGCTTGTGTCCCGACCTCAGAAAAACACACAAGAAAACCTGATCCCTGACCATGAACATTAAAGGTGGTCTGTGCCAATTAGCATTTGATTTCTGACGAGATTGTGCGGTAGACATCTGCTTCTGAATCAACTAGACCTGCTCAGATGTCTCCTGCACAAGACGTGGTCCTAGTAATGCCACCTCACCTACCTCCAACCAGCACAATGGTGATCGGCATGGCCTATCATATAAAGCCTCATATGTTGCTGTATCAATAGTTGCCTGAAAACTATTATTATAGGAAAACATGACTAGGGGTATATGCTTCTCCCAAGATCCCCCAACGTCTAGGATGAATGCACGCAACATTTCCTCTAAAACTTGTATCATATGCTCTGACTGACTACCGGTCTGATGGTGGTATGTTTTTCTCAGAAGCACCAGTGCACCCAGTTCCCTTTGAAATCACTTCTAGAAATGAGACGTATAACTGGTATCCCTATCTGAAACGATAGAATAAGGGACCCCATGAAGACACACAATCTCTTGGAGATATAACTTCTCGATCTCGTCAACATCGAAGGTCTCCTTGATCAGAAAAAAGTGATATACCTTCGTGAGTCTGTCCACAACAACCCACATAGAATCATTGCCTCGAGGTGAACTCTGTAATCCAGTCACGAAATCCATCGTGACACCATCCCATTTCCACTTCGGGATGGGTAACTGTTGTAACAGTCCAGCTGGTCTCTAATGCTCCGCTTTCACCTGCTGATAAGTGGGACATCTCGTAACTAAACCAACTACATCTATCATCATACTTGGCCACCAGTACTGATGTCTCATGTCATGGTACATCTTCGTAACTCCTAGACAAACAGCCCAAGCTGAAGCATGAAACTCCCACAGCAGCTCCTCACATATATCCCTTGGAACCCATACTCATCCATGGAAATGCAAAAACTCATCATTACCTATCGTCCAACCAGGAGGAGGGTCCTCGCATGCCACCGAATCTCGTAGAACTAGAACTTCTGAATTATATAGCTGTCGCATCCTCACTCTATCCAGGAGGGTAGAAGTTGCAGCTAATGAGGAAAGATAAGTTTTCCCCTGACTGTCGTGCACCTCCAAATTTATCACAGAGATCAAAGCCATAAGGTTCCATTCACCACTGGCATCTTGCACTCCCTGTATCTGAGTCTTTCTTTTTCAGTAGATCAGCTACTGCATTACCAATACCTGGTGTATAGGAAATCTCAAAATCAAAGGACTGAAGGTATTCGAGCGACCTTCACTGGCTTAGATTCAAGTCATGATGATTAAAGATATACTTGAGAATTTTGTGGTCAGTGAAGACCAAAAAACGTTCCCCCAATAGATAATGTCTCCAACCGGGCAACACATACACAACTATAGACAACTCAAGATCATGCGTCAGGTAATTCCTCTCATGTGGGCTCAACTGCCGAGACTCGTACACAACAAATCGATCATCCTGCATCAACACTTCTCCTAGCCCAATACCTGATGCGTCACAGTAAACTGTATAGCTCATCCCTTGCTATAGAAGTATTACGACTGGTGCTGATGTCAACCTTCCCTTTAGGCCTTGAAAGGATGCCTCACAGGCTTCTGACCAATCAAACTTCACACCATTATTAGTCAAACTCATCAACGGTGATGCTAATCAAGAGAAGTCCTATATAAAGAACCTATAGTAAACAGAACGACCCATGAAACGCTATATCTCAAATACATTCAAAGGCTGCTCCAGTGAAACAACTTCTCTCACCTTCTCTAGGTCTACTGCAACTCCTGCCTCTGAGATGATATGATCCAGGAAGTGAATCTGGTCCATCCAAAAGTGGCACTTTGAGAACTTATCATATAGCCGATACTCTCTCAATGTACTCAATATGATCTAAATATGGGTGTAATGGTCATCTTGACTGTGAGAGTACACCAAGATTCCATCCACGAATACTACCAATAAAGAATCTAGATAAGGATGGAACACATGATTCATCAGATCCATGAAAACTGTTGTTGCGTTCGTGAGTCCAAACGGCATAACCATATACTCGTACAGACCATACATTATCTTAAAATATGTGAGAGGTATATGAGATGGTCTAACGCATAACTGATGATATCCTGATCTCAAGTCAATCTTCGAGAACACTCGTGCTCCATGAAGTTGATCAAAGAGATCATCAATCCTTGGCAAGGAATATCGGTTCTTAACCGTTAACTGTTTCAGCTTCCGATAATCCACACAGAGACTGAGGGTACCGTCCACCTTTTTTGCAAAAAGGACCGAAGAACCCCAAGGAGAAGTACTGGGTTAGATAAAACCCTTTTCCTGTAACTCCTCTAACTGCCTCTTGAGCTCCTGAAACTCATGAATGGTTATCCTTTCAGGAGGAATGGACATCAATGATGCTCCTGGAACAAGCTCAATAGGGAAATTCACCTCTCTCTTTAGAGGTAGACCTGAAAAGTTGTTTGGGAAGACATCCCTGAAACAATAAACCACTACAGAGAAATCCACCTGAGCAGTCCCATGGTCATCAAGTTATAATATCAAAATCTGGGCTATGACTCTACCTCGCCCACGATGCTCTAGTCCATCTTGAATCACCTGAACACCCATTCACCTTTTTATAGAAACTCCACGCCCTCTGGTGACATGAAACTCACCCTGCGATGATAGGAACCTACAATGGATCGAAAGGGAACCAACCAGTCTATACAGAGAATGAAGTCAGAAGCGGTCATATCTAATACATAGTAGTCCCAAAGGAAGTGACACCAACCAACCTCAATGGGGGACTCCTTGCACTAACGTACACCAGCCATTCTAGGCCCCAACAGTGTGTTTAGCGTCATGATATCAGAAGAATAAGAAACACAGAGCCCAAGGATCTCCACAATGGCCATAGATATGAATCTATGTGTAGCACATGTATTGAATAGTACTGAGGATAAAACATTTGCTACTAGATTAGTACCTCTGACAGAAGAAGGTTCGGGATCCTTCTCTTGCTGGGTTTGTTACACTGCATATGCATGCCCAGTTCCGTGGCCCTGCGACATAGCCTGGCTACCCTGAGTTGTCCTGCCCTACCGCCTCTTAGATCCTGGTGTTTTTCTACTACAGAAATGACCACCATCTCTACATACATGCCCTAACTTATTCCAGTTCCCTGATTGGTAAGAATCCACTGGTCCTACTCCCACATTCGGAGTATGCACAAAACCCCTCTCACTAGCCACTGGTGGAAACACCCTTCAAAATCATTGCAGATGGCCCATCTTGCCGCAAGATCTGTACTCTAATGGGTCTCATGGACACTGTGGACTCTTTTTCCCCTCACTACCACACTGGTTGCACATGACCTGGCCACCTGATGCATTTTTCTGGCTGGTACTAGAAACCTTAGAGAAATCCATCTGTCTCATCCTCTTACCAATAGAAATAGTACCATAGACTGGTGCTGAACCTCCCTGAACCACACCACTAGATTCCCGTAGGTTTCTATCTGTAATCAGTGCCTGGTTCAAAATATCATGTACTGAAGGCAACCTAAAAACATTTACCAGCACTAGGATGTCTTATCGGAGACCATCCTCAATGCGTCTGGCCCTCAATGTCTCATCACCCACCAGAATGGGTGAAAAACACTGAAGCTCGGTAAAGAGAGCAGAATAATCCATCACCGACATAGAGCCCATCTGCAGTTTCATGAACTCTCAAGAGCTATCTTCCCTCAGCGTCTTTGGGAAGAAGAATTCATATAAGGCTATCTGTAAAAATTCACATTCCATGTCTCTATGATGCTCTGTCTAGTTGGTAACATCCCACCACCACTTAGCGGAATCACACAGAATATAAGTTGTGAGATTGACCCTCCATCATGGAGGAGTCTCAAGATGCTCAAAAATAGTATGTATTGATCCAATCCAAAACTCCACAGCCTGTGGCCCGTAATCCCCTGAAAACGTAGGCTGATGCTGCTTCTGGAAGATAAGAGTCAGCTCAGCCATAGATGTGGCAGCCTGTGGTGCTCCCTGAAATATCTCCATGAACCGCATAAAGCCTTCACGGAACTGCGCATCTGCGCCTGTGTCCTGTATAGTGGCTGCCACCACATCTGGATCTTCTGGAGTATCAACAGGTATCCCATGGCCCTTCATCTCTAATGTATATTCATCACCACTCTCCTAACAAACAACATGTGGTCATCTCGACGGCATGACACTACAAGGTCAAATGCACGCCTTAGAACAAGATCATTAAAGACCAAAAATGAAGAAACCCAAAAGGGAACAGGAGGAAGAAGGTATTCAAAATTTTCAAAACAAGACTTCCCAACATGTATAATGAATACACTTCATGTACATGACTTCCTTTCGCCTACCCGGGTCCTTCTACACGGCTATTCCACACGACACTCATTCAACAAAACAACACGGTGTGTATGGTGTAATTTTACAACTATCCATGTCGTTTGTGACACGGCCAACTACTCGGCTTGATTCCACATGGCGTGTGGCACCAGAACACGGCGTGTACACCATCTTGTTTTCCATCCACATGGCTAAGTCAACACGGTCTGTCCTCAGACAAGACTACACAGTGTGTCCCATAGGTACACGACATATTCAATGGAGAGGTGACACAAACCCGTGTTGTTAGTTACACAGCCGAGTCCCCAGGTCACACTACACATCATGTTCATCATTGAGACGACATGTATTTCGTAAGGTCTCCTCCATCTGTGTTGTTAATTTATACGGGCAGAGTATGGTTCAACACTACAGGGCGTGTACATCTGGTACATGGCGTGTTCACCCTATGATCTTCCCTTCCCCGTGCTACTGCCCATACGGTTTGTGACATGGGAAAAGACTACATGGCGTGTATATCAGGTACACGGCATGTTTTACTAATGCGTTCCCTACCCCGTGTCGCCGCCCACACGGTTTTTGACACGGAAAGATACTACACGGCGTGTACTCTGGATACATGTCGTGTACACAAAAAGATTATATTTCTTCCAAAACAGAAGGCCATACACGGCATGTCTAAAGTACTAAATGGCATGTATACTGGGGTTTCTAGAAAGTATGCCTCAGAAACATCCCCAGAACCCAGAAAATACCACAAAACGACACTTATGTGTCAAATTCTGATCTGTGAGGGCCCATACTCCCAATGAATCAATGTTTGACATCTTATCTATGTTATAACAAAATAAATAGTCAATGATCCACAGAATTCTGGTAAATGGGGGCCCATACTCCCCAAAAACCAATTTTTGGTGTCCATTTTATAAACCGGCTCATACAAAAATACCCTATCACATAGTGGGTATTTATCAAGCAGCTATCACAATAGCATGCTTTTCTAGCACAATAACTACCACAACAACATGAAATTTCTAATGCACCAACATAGCATGGAACTATGCATGGAATGTGATTTCTAGCATGTGTCTAAATGATACATGAGAGGGAATACCCTCATCTCATCAGTTGCAACTAAATAGAACCCATTAATAAAAAATAAACAGCACAGTCAAAAGTGCATCAGGCAACGGTGAAATCATCTCAACTGTAAATTGAAAAATCAGTAAAATTTCAATACGAGGTAAATTGGATTTTCTATGTACACGGGTTATCTATGTCCGAGCATAGCTTATTACCAACTACTGTTCTCATCCTATCCCTGACTAATGATCCAAATGCTATGAAAAAAGAAAAGAACCCCCTTTGATACCACTTTGTAATGTCTCGGCTCTGGGTGACACTCAACGGGTTCCCTGAACCCGGTTCACCACATGACCTCAAGCGCATTTATTCAAATGTCAGAGGGTACCATCTAGCAGCGAGGGCCCATGTCTGATAGTGGAGAAACTATGCCCTCATTTTTCAAAGTGTCGCGCAATAGAATATTAGATAAACATACAACAACAACAGAATAGTAATAGTACACGTAACTGAAATGGATAACTGATAACAAAAAGTGAAACCATCATTCACACATATATGAAGATGCAGCATGTCACTATTCTATACAAGAACCAGAACATGTTACATTCCAATACAATACATTACAACATAAGTACATTTAGATAAAAGAAAAAAAGAACAACCAGCAGTATCAAGAGCCTAGGCTTGGTCCCATGCCCTCCTACTATTCATCAACAATCAAGTACCCGCATAGGGAACCTTTCCCCTATCCACACCTGTAACAATATAATCTGTTTGGAATTAAAAGCGTGACCCAAACAGGGTGTGAGAAATAAATCCCAGTAGGAATCCACCAAAGGCTCGTTCCCAACTGTGTGTAAACATGAAACAATACTGTGTAGTAGTAAAATGAAATAAACTAAGAAGTACATAAAAGAAACTAACTTTAACAGTTATATTTCCATTTCATTATTTAATTCAAAATATCAGCACAGTGACTATTTTGAGAAAAAATCCAATGTCCTCCAACACGTGAACTCCTACCCTGAGGTGAAGATAATCCAAACACAAGAATCTACCCACATGAATTCAGATATTGAACTCAGGCGTACGAAGTGTCACCCACATGCCCAGAATAAACTGCCCACAGGCACGGAAGGAGTTTCCCTCAGGCTAAGAGAACATTTCCCTCTAGCTAATACAGTCATTCCCTAAGGGTATAGTAAAAAACAGCCCTCAGGCACAAGTAACAGGTCCATTCACAATATGTAAATAAGCAGTTCACATAAAATTCCTCTCAAGGAAAAAGTAATGCCCAAAATAATTAAGGCATACCATCGGGTATCCTTCCCAAACAGCTAAATAGAGGAACGCACCCCCAGGGTGGTCTTGGATCCAAGTAGTGATCCCAAACTTCATTTTAATATCACATTTAATTACCTATATTTTTTTTAGTTAAACTGCTACGGCGTAAGCCACACGACACCCCAACATGGGTTCGTGGCACACAAATTCACACAAACGCACAACAGTTGGAAAAATTAACACTAACCCACCTACCATAATCGCCCCTAATCAGTATACTCGAACGAGGTTCCACGAATCATCATACAGAAGGTAGTTCTAAGATGAAATAAAACTCATTCAAACCCAAATAACTTCCCTTGGAGGAAGCATTGGTAAGAACTACTCGAGGAGAAGGGAGAACTCACCCGTGAAGTTCCAGGGAGATCGACGGTGTAGAAAATGGATTCACAATGTGCACTTGGCGGATCCCCAAAGCTCCAGCCTCCTCTCCCACTTCTTCCTCTGGTTCTATGCCTTCCCTGTGAACAAGGGAGGCTACTGCCCATTTTATGCGAAAAAAACAAAGTACACAGTGTGTATTTCCAAGTACACGGTGTGTACTTCCCAATTTTTAACTGTTCCTCTGGTGGTTTCCTGCCAGGGTGGCACTGTTCATCTGCCGACATGACTACACGGCGTGTCTTCTTGAGTACATGGCATGTTCTGTCGCACAGCTAGACACCGCCTTTCTATTTTCCTGCCGACCGACTACACGGTGTGTTAAGGATGACTACACTGTGTGTAGTGGGTTTCTACACCCTTCATCGCCGATACGGACACACGCCCCGTGTGCTCATCCCACATGGCCAAAAGTACACGATATGTACTTCTAAAATTTACGATTTTCCCATTCTCATTATTTTCTCAAAAAACACATAAGGAAAAGAGAAAAGAAGAAACTCGTACCCCAAAACTAAGAACTGATTTCTTAAAGAATTCTGGTCAGAAGTGTTTTCTTTTGCCAACAAACTTCATGACTAGACTTGAGATTACATGCTATGTTTGAAATTTGGTATAGTCTTTATTTTTTGGTAGTGAACATGTTGTATAATAGGAAAGGGAATCAATATAGGGTGGATTGGTTTTGGTTGTTCTTCAGTAGATGTGTCTTTGTTTAGAGTTATGAGTGTTTTTTATAATGTGAAATTCTTACTCTTCATGTTGATGTATTGATAGTTAAAATTACTTATTGTTTGATTTATATAGTTTCATGCCTCCTCAAAGACATAATGTAAAACCATGAGTAGTTATAGAGTTATTTAACCATCAACCATTGATTCGATTCTCGATGAAGATTTTGTTTCGGATATCTAAGACATGGGAAATGGAGTAGGATCTAGTCCTGTTCAAGCTAAGGAAGCCAAACTGGATATAAAAATGTATCATTATCCTATTTTTCTAAATCATAATCCCCTTCTTTTGGGGGAATCAGGAATACATATGGTGTGGAAGACAATTTGGTGAATATGACGTGAATCATTGAGTTCATCAAGACACTTGAAGATGGCAGGGTCAAATGTATTGAATTTATTTCTTAATTCCAAAGACACAGGTGGTTGGGGTTACATGTTATAGTAGGTTTGTAGGAGCATATGGGATTTAAGGACATCAGCGATCCTTCAACAAGTAGTTCTTACTAGGGACAATTTTCCTCATTAGGACCTATAATTTTATAGACCTTCATAAGGGATATAGATTAGTTTTTGGGTATGAAAAAACGTTAAATAGTGAGTATGATTTTATCCATAGGTAGATAATGTCGAATAGATGAATTCCAAATGGTTTGAAATGAGGTTTGAGCCATTAATTAAATATCAGGTCTACATTTTTAAAATAAATACATATACTGGGGAGGATGGTTGAGCTTTCGTGAAGGAGATTGACTAGGGATTGTGTTATGATTTTCTAGGATCGTTCTATAATTTTTCTACAGTGTTATATCATTGTTTTAATATAATGGGATTAAATAGTAGTAAGTCAATAATAGTGATATTATCTTTGGGAACGCTCCTTGACCACAATTTTCAACAGATAATGGTGATAGATTTATTATTTTTCTTTAGTATTCGTGATCCAATAATTCCCAAAACACATGTAAAATGTAAAAACCCATAACAATATCAACGAAATTTACCATCTTATAATTATTTCATATAATGAAAATAACCTAAAATAACATATATAACACAATAAAAACATTATAAAATAAAATTAAATAAAGTAAGAGGTATTACTAGAAATTAAATAACCGATAACAATATAATAGTACAATTAAATTTGGAGTAGTAATTTTTCTATTATGAATAGTAATCTATCCAATAGATTAGTAAACTCGCCAATGAAAGTATATTTAAAATATATCCATCATATAAATGTAAATATGTTATAATGATATTATTTTAAGGTAAATAAATGTTTTTAAAATGATAAATAATGTGTGGGTATTTTCTAGGTTATAAATATTTAATTATAATATTATAATTTATATATTTATTGAAAATGAAATATATTTTAATAAAATATATTCTAATATTAATATTCTTTTATGTTGTGATTATTTTATAATTTTATGATACCTTTGTTAATGTTTGAAAATGTTGTAAAATGAGTTATATTATTATAATTTTTATTTTATGATAAAATGATGATTTTAAAAAAAATTAAATTTATCAAATTTGAACAATTATATTAATAAATTTGAGTCGAAGTTTGAATTATACATGATAAAAAATTCTTATAGTTATTTTTTTTGGATTTTTCTAAAATATATTTATTTTTGTTCAATACTATAATATGATACTTTATGATAAATGCTAAATACATGAATTATTGAGTAATAGATGATGTATGCATCATGTAATCCATTAATATCGAACAGTAATTAATTATGTGTATATATTAAGTTATAATTTAAAAAATATTCATATTATATTGAAATAATAATAAACTAATGAGTACAATATTCAAGAAACACTACTCTCCTCCACTATAAATACCACCCCTTCTCCCGATGCTTCCCAACATTTATATTGGTTCAATTTCATCCAAATCTCTTTACCATTCCCCTCCCCCAGATTGTATAGCCCATAGTCTCCTAAAAGTACAAAACCATTTTCCCTTAAAATAATACTATGGAGAAGTAAATGAAGAGGTAAAAACCTCTTTCTTTTTAATTTAATTTAATTTCGATTTCTTTTATATTCTTATCATCTCCTCACCTCCCTATAAAAAGAGTGACTTGAAATATCTAGTATATTTTACATACTAGAGTATAATTTTTTTGGGAATAATCCATCATTAATTATCATCCGTATAGCTTTATTTAAAAAATGAAACATCATCTTAGAGATGTCGATATACCACCTTCATGGACGATGGGTATTCAATTTTTCAATTCGGCCATCAAGTCTAGTTCTAAATCCATTTTCATGGTTATATAATTTCACTATTTATGTATTAATTTTTTTATTTAATAATTATAAACGAATAATATTAATTAATAAAAAAATGTTCTTCGGAATGAAAAAATATATCTAAAATATACTAAAGACCATCACTAACATTTTATCTAATGATTCGTCCTCATAAAATATAAAAAATTCATATAAAATGACAATTAATATTCTACATGTTCTTTATTAACATATAATATCAATTTTGGTGAACTAGTCTATTTTTACATGATTTTCCATACATGTATACAAGTAAACCGATCATAAAATCCAAAGAAACAAAATCTTCGCATTAATAATACATTATATTATAACTCATAGAAAACATTGAATTAACTTAATAAAATTATAATAAAAAAATATTGATATAAATGGTTTTGAATAAATTTATTACCGAATATAATTTCATATTCCATTACATTATGATCATGTTTAGAATACATTCTGATATAAGGTAAATGATTCATGTAGAATATCCATTTTTCATTAGGGTTACTCTATATGTCTCATTACCCACCATTGAAATTTTTAATTATTCTTATTTAATACTACTAAATTAAACCTGAATTTTCAATTTATATTTATCTATAAAAATACTTCTTTTTTGATGCGGGGTAACATGTTTTATACGGATCATTTATCAATTCCTCCTGATAAACAAGCATTTTTTTATTATAACTTCCCAATTTCTTACACATTTTATGTTCTATACATAATATTATTTGAGAAACATTATTTTTAAAATAATATATATTATAATAATTACAAAAAATTTTATTTTATTTCTAGTTTTATGAAATTATTTTCACCAAAGTAATATTTTTTTCAATATAATGAATGCTATTTTATTTAAGAATTTATCAATAATTTTATTAATATTCTTCTCTATTTCAAAAATAATTGTTGAATCTTATAATAAATTTAGGTAAATACATAATGATATTGTTTAACATATTTTATCTCATTGGATATAGTAATTTTTATTGGGTATATAATATCTTGGAATCATCTTCATATTATTCCAAATAGTTTATGATTATGTTCATTTTTGGGGAATGCTATTTACATTTCCTATGAAATCTTCAATATAAATGTATATATTTATTTTGTTTCACCACTTTCAAATGACTAATGTGTTGGACTTATTATATGACTGGTGGGGCCCTATATATCATCTTAATGCATTGGTAGGTCGCATGAGACAAACTAGACTGAGATTTTACCTTTTATTTATGGTGTCTTGTCCATAGGCTTGATGGAATTTTAGTGATTTATGAAATTATGCATTCCATCATTATGATATTAGTAAATGATACCCATGTTATTATTTAACTTGTACTATATATGTCGTTATGTTTCATTCTCATGTGATGTTTTATACTGAATTATTTTATCATGTTTTCTTCCTTCTATTTTATACTCAATGTTATGTTTTTTTGGCAGGTGTTTTCACTCATTCCCCATGTCATATTATTTATTTTTATATCTTTCATTTCATTGATTACTCATACTGAGAAATGAATATCACCCATTTGTTATATTTTATTTTTCCCCATGATGTGATTTTTTTTTGAATGCCTTACAGCAATAATGGGGGAGTTTATGGGTATTTATAATGGGATTTATATTTTGTATTTCGATTTATTTTGAAATTTAAGGTCTATATATGTAATATTGATTCTAAAGCTAGTAAAATATTAAATCCTTAAGGATTCAACAGTGATATATATAAAAATGTAATAATATATGCAATTATATCATGGTTAATGCGGTTCTGGTATATAGAGTTGGTATCACAACAACTTAGGTAGAAACATTGGAAATCAGATTTTGAAAACATTGATTAAGGGAAATTACCATAATATATAATTTGAATATAAGAATAGATGCGGATATTATAATTTTATAGATCTAGAAATTTTGTCGGACTTTATCGAAATACATCCCAATACGGGTACTACAAGTGGATATGGTTCTGGCACAGATTTACCTAGGGGTGAGAATTACTAAAAGATGTAGTGATCCTAACTTGGAGTAACCTAGAACACGAAAACACGCCTTACTACGCACCTTGTTTATCTCTCCCATGGGATATGATTACGATAATTCTTAATTTTTTTAAAACCCATTGTGTTAGATTTAAAAGTAAATATGTCCCCAACCAAACCATGTTAATGATTCAGAGATTTACTATACATAGGGTTTTCAATATTGTAATGTGTTATTAGTTATAAATTATCAATTATAATTTTTAATAAAATTTAGTGTATTCAATTTTTTAGAAATTCCACCTTGTAGAAGGAATGGAAACCTAATCTATGCATATTTTCCATGTAAGGATTTACCTCTTATGTACGATAATGATGTTGGGGAAGGAGGTGCATCTGGAGATAAGCTACATAAAAATATTATGTGATATATGAATTAGGTTATGAACAATAAACTTACACAAATATAGTATCATGATGAAAACTGTGGTGTAAAAATGTTATAATACATTATGATACAATTTATTATATAATTCAATTTCAATGAAAAACCATTTCTAATAGAGTAGTAGATGAGTTCTGTAGACAAGATATTTCTCACTATGGGGAGTAAAAAAAGGAGGATGGTTTTCAGGAAAATTTATCATCTCTTGGGAGATATGGAGAAATGGTAGCCATTGATTCAAAACACAATGTAGGATGAAGTAATAAAAATCATGGATTGAATGTATTTTAATGAATTTTTTTTAGGAAAAAAAATTCCTATGTTAACAAAAAGTATATTTGAATATATAATTATTGAATATAAGAAAAATGTAATATGAGAATCTTGGAAAGTAAGATTCAAACATCACAAGGATAGAAAGGAACAGTACATACTATATACATAATACAATGAGAAATATTTATTTATTATTTGATTGGTTAAAACAATTCCATTAAAAAGATATAGTTTTACAAATTTTCACATTATATAAAGTTATAGTCTCAAATTCCTTAAGAAATAATATAAATTCACTAATTATTATGAATTTAATGAAAAGAAATAGATGAAGGTGAATGTTGAACACTATGTAAAAGTAAATAAATAAAAATTGAATAAGGATGGATTCAATCTCAATATTATGTTAATTGTTGGATAAAAAATCATTGTATATTCCTAAAGGGAATGGGTGTTCATTATAAGTGTGGTGAAAAAGTCCACCAAGAC
This sequence comes from Viscum album, assembly GCA_963277665.1. NCBI lineage: Eukaryota > Viridiplantae > Streptophyta > Magnoliopsida > Santalales > Viscaceae > Viscum > Viscum album. Next base: position 767,998,852 of record OY728150.1, read on the forward strand.
CATGATTGCAAAGTAAGTAGATAATCAGAAAATGTTCAATGATACAATTATAATAATATTGGAAATTAAGAAAATTATTTTTTTGATGATCAATAACCATTTCCCCATAAAAGGATTAGGGCGAAACTCTATGCTCATCGGATCATTCTGTTAAATTTTTAGTTCCAATTGATATGGTGTCATGTAATATAATATTTTCCACAAAAATAGAAAAACATTTCTTGTATTTTTTGTCATCAAATAATTTTATATCTTCCGAATACACCATTAAATTTATACATTTCCCTTTGGATTTAACAAAATATTTTTTAGTCAACACTCATAAGGGAAGTCTCAGTACAATAAAGATGTATTGTTCAATCCCCATAATGAAAAATTAATGTGCTTTAGTAGGTGACCATATCATCATACATGTTACTGACATTGTTTTCATTCATAGTTTATAATATTTTTTAAAACATGATGTGAAAATATATTTCAAGTGGAATGAAATTATGATTAATTTGGAGGATATAGAATACTTTTTCTTTAGAGAATACATATTATCATCTGATACATATCTGGATCCACCTCCAATTGCACTTATAAATGATATTCTTTGGGAGTAAGAGAAAAGATTATATTCAAGTGAGGAAAGAAATCCCCAAATTGAGGATTTACTTATTTTACAAGAATACATTGTTGTATTTCCATAGGATTTACATAGAAATTCTCCATCGAAAGAAGTGGGATTTTCTATTGGTTTAATCTCTAAACCAAGGACAATATCAAAGACTCATTATTTAATAAAAAACATGGAATTACTAGAGATGAAGAGATAAGTAGAGAAATTGGGTATTAATGGATTAATTTTTACTAATTTACCTCTACTGGGAGCCTATATTATCATTATTAGGAAGAAATATGGATCCTTGAGGCTACACATTTCATATTGAGAAATCAATTCACCTATAATAAAGATCAATAATCCCCTAACAATCATTGATTATTTATTTGATTAAAATAAAGGAGCTAAATCCATTTTAAGGATTGAACTTTGATATGGATATCATCAGTTGGGTGTGTGGAAATAATATATTTCAATTACAACCTTTTAAACAAGTTATGGAAACTACAATTTTATAGTAATTCAATTTTGAATGACTAAAAGACTGTATCTTTTTTTTGTTATAATGAAAATTGATTTTATGGAATATTATATAGAATTTGTTACAATATATATTGATTATATCTTGATATATTCCAAAGTTTATGAACACCATGAGAACTACATGTAGGATGTTCATGAGACACATAAAAGAAGAGTCATATGGGAAACTTGTATAGTGTAAATTCTATCTTCAAATGGTATCTTTTCATGGCCACAATATTTCTATGTATAGAACCTCAATTGATCTTGTGAAGAAAATGATATTTTAGCAATGTCTTATACCATAGAATATAAATGGGGTATGCATTTTCATTTTTTATTGGGTTACCATAGACATTTAATTATTAATTTTTCTGGGAAAGCTAACCTATTAACCAATATTACTTGTAAAAATGTTATGTTCTTATGGAAAATATAATGTGAATAATGTTTTAAATAATTAATGAACATATTATTGAATCCTAAAATCATGACCCTAACTTTATTAAATATTGGATTTGTTATTTATAGGGATTTATTAAATAATATACTATGATATGTCCATATGCAGAATTAAATATTTATTTCATCAGTCTCAAGGTAGTTAAAAATTCATCAATTGAACTATACTACTAATGATCTTTAGTTAGCATCCATAATAACTTCTCTAACGATTTGGAGACTCAATGAATATGGAAAGGGATATGAGATATATACTGATCAGAATATATTTAAATGTGTATTATCATAGAAATAAATCAACATGTTTTAAAAGAGATTGCTCGATCTACACAAGGTTTATATTTTTTTAATACACTACCACCCAGGGAATGTGAGTAATGTAGGAGATGAATTGATTAGGAAGGGTCATCAATTTCTAAATAAACAAAGAATTTCATAATTATACTATCTATAATGATTTAGAAAATATGGATTTGGGAATTATAAAGGAGTTGAAAAATCATTACTTTTTCAATTTGCTTCACAACCATCATTTTTAGAAAGGATTAAAATTTATCAATATGATGATGAGAATTTTCAAAAAAAATTAAAATATTGAACAAAGTGATGTTGGAAGGAATCATGTATGAAAAATTAATTCTGAAATTTGGGAGATGTAAATTTGTTCACTCTACACCTAAGCTAAAGAGGGAGTTATTTTTTGATTCCTATAGTTGAACTTTATCTATACACCATGGTAGAACTATGATGAATAGGGATTTGACGGAACATTTCTTGTTGTATAATATGAACAAAAAAATTACTATTTACATTTATGTTTTATGTTTTATTAGTTGGTGATTTTGAAACGAAATCATCCTTGACGTGTTATGAAACCTCATCATATTTCTACATGTAAATGGGATGACATCACCATGGACATCGTCAATGTATTTAAAAAAACACATTTGAAGAATGATACAATATTGTAATTGTTGACCGAATTACCAAATATGCACATTTCATCAATATAAAGGGAGGGATTTATTTTGGATCACCATGAAAATATCAAAATTAATGATATTTTAATGCGTCATGGAGTACATATTTCAATTTTGTCTAATTCTGATCCATAATTTACATAAATACGATTGAAAATTCATCATAATGTTTTAGATATTGAGCTTCATTTCAGCAATTCTTATCACCCTTAAACGTAGGGGCTGTTATAATGGAAGATCCAAACATTATAAGACATGTTGAGATCAATATCACTTGACTTTCAAGGATTTTGATGTAAATATTTTCCATTGGTAGAGACTTCCAAAAACAATATTTTGTATTCAATTATTAAAATTGAAATATATGAATCATTTTAGGGATTGTTATTTCATACATGAACTGGATGGGATGTAGTTGATAAATGGAATATTTTTGGCCCAAATATGAGGAGGAAACATCAAGAAAGGTAATTATTTATTAAACACATATCAAACCATTAAAAATTAGGAAAAAGATATATGTAAATTATCTTTTGAAGGACTTGTAATTTCAAGTGATAGATCATATTTTCAGGATATTATATCCATGGAAGGGTGTTACAAAATCTTGTAAGAAAGGGAAATTTGGGCCTATGTATAATGGAACATTGGAAATTATGGAGTGAATTGAAGCAGTTGGTTATATTTTGGAAATTCTACATAAACTTTCAAAATTTCAATTTTTGTTCCACATCTCTCTATTATGAAATTACATTCCAGTCCAAACACTTGTTCTCACATTTTAATAATTATAATTGAATCATAATATATCATATTTTTAAGAGTCCATCTGGATTTCAGACACTATAGAAAATTTATTGAGTACATGGATGACTGAGCTAGTGTAGGTACATTGAAAAAACATAAATGTGAAGAGTTGAAATTGGGACCAAATGTTGTTATGTTGAACAACTATGGAAATCTTTTTAGTGGTTATATTTTGAAAATTTTGAGGATGAATTTTTTGTTGAAGGGAATAATGTAATGACCCAAAATTCTAAAAATTAAAATTTCCTTTATTATAATTACATCACATAGTATTTATCACATATAATAACTATAATAACACAGGAAAACCATTATAAATTAATAACTATAAAATTAGAGGAATTTCTATAAGTAAAGAATCCTATTAAAATATAATAGAAAGTTAAATGTTTTAATAGTAATGTGACAATTATGAATAGAAATCTAGCCATTAGAATAGTAACCTAAATAGTGAATGTATAAAAAAATTATAATCACCCTATAAATGAAAATATGATATAATTATATCATAATTTATATAAATAATTGTTTTAATAATGATAGATTATGTGTTGGTATTTTTTTATTTTATAAATATTTAACTAAAATTTTAAAATTTATATAATGTATTTAAAGATAATTTATTATCATAAAATAGATTAATATACAAATATTAGTTTTCCTTATGATATAGTATAATTTAATGAGACCATTATTAAATATGGAAATTTTCATAAAATCATTTACAATATTAATATATGTATTTTTATAAAAAATGATGATTTTAATTTAACATTAAATCAATCCTATTTATAAAATTATTTCAATAATTTTGGATTGTTATTTGATTTATGCAAATAAAAAAAGTTGTATGATTTTTCTTAATTTTTTAAAACACTTTTTTTGAGTAGTAAATTAAAATATTTATGATAAAAAATAAATACATAAATCTATTGGTCCCATCAACAGACCTAACCTTGTGCCCTAGTGAGATTCTCAATGAGCAGACAATAAAAAGATTAAAACATATTTATTTTTCATTTAATTTATTTTAAATTCATTTTATTTTGAAATAATCAACTCTCCATCCTTTCCCAATGTGACATGATATCTTCAATATATTTTATATTGTAATTCCCCAACCTTAGTCACCTAGAGTTGGTGCATTGTTACATAACATCATCTTGACCACAAAAGATCATGTCTCAAATGACCGATTAGTTTAGTATCCTTGGAAATATAAGATACATTAATAAGTTTTACATTATATTGTTAAACAAAATACTGCAAAAACATAGTATCTATAGGCCACACTCATATCCCGTAGATTATCCCTGTAGGTTAGTCAAAATCTAATTATTCACATCCATGTGAAAAAAATAAAACATAGAAAGGGGTGACCTCAGATTATCAGAAAGGATAAAAATATAGCAGAAACATTCATAAATTAGCATAATCATTTAAGGCTTGGTAAGACAAAAAAAGAAGCCTTTTAAACATGAACATTAGAATTATATGAAAAAATGAAATCAAATAATTCCATTTACTTGTTCAAAATGTTATTCTACTATCGAATAATCACATGCAACATCAATAGCCACTTTTATAATGATGGAATGCATAATGCCGGAATTCATAACCAAATAGTCAAGGCCTTGTTCCAATATTATAAATAATACTTTGACTTGTGATTATGCCAAGACACTAGTTTTTCTCATGAGGCCTACTAATGCAATAAAAGAGCTATAGCAGGGTCCAACCATCACTTACAAATTCCAATTCATTCCTCATATGATAATGTTTAAACATAACCTGAGAAATCATATTGAATCTAGCATACGAAATTTAAATACTTTATCCATAAACCATGAATTATATAAAAATAACACCTCCACAGTAAAACATCACAAAAAAAACTTCAATAAAATATGGAAGTTTTGTATCATAATGAATCAACATCAAATATACTCACAATCCATCAAAGGATGTTGACATAGATGAAATAATAACCTTTTTAGAAAAATATCTCTTTTTTATTTTTAAATAATTTAAAAGTCATATAATTATAAAATATAACATTTATTTGGACAATATTTTTATAAGATTTTAAGGGAATCATTTACACTGTTATAACAGTGGAAAATTGGTGCACCCTCCGTATAAGTTAAAAAAACATTCTTACCTAAATTTTGTTGAAAAGGTCATAAGGTACCTTGTTTGGAAAACAATGGAAGGATTCCTTTCAACCCATTTTATAAAAAGACAAAAAAAGGTATAAAGGAATTTAACCCATAGTCTAGTAAATAATAAAATTGTTTTTGAATACATTTTTAAGAAACATGGATGTGGATGATAAAGAATTCCCAGTAGATACTTACGTAAAAACAACCTCGGATAGTAAAGAGATTTTTAAATTAACCCATACCTTGTACTTATCCTTGGTCGAGAGTACGTTAACCTCTTGTATATTTGATAAATCATTTTTATTAAATTATACGAGAACCATATACAATAATATGATATCGTATACTATATTCTAATATTTCATTGTTAATATTAGTTTAGTATTATAAATTTGTCGCGTGTTAACTGATTCGTTTTCCATTATATGCTTAGTTACCTAAGTGATGAATGTTATGGATATGATGTATTTTATTCATATCTAGAATATTATTATGTTCTTCAAATATTAATTTTACTCATCACATTAAAATGTTTGTCTCATTATATTAATTGCGATGGGTAATGAATCTCATCGCGTTCCTAGATAATGTAATATGTACGTATGCAAGAGCAAAAATATCATTTTTTTGTAATTAAAATCACAAGAAAATGGATGTTATATCATATATACATAATCATTAAAATTTTATATCTATTATTTACATCAATTATACATCATTATTATATCCATAAAAATAATAATGTATTGAATAACAACTACACCACGACGTGGAGACGGTAAGTCGTACATACACATGTATGGTGACATGTTATTCATATGATGGATAACGTAATTAATATGGTTGTAAAATTTTTATAATAAAATCACAATATATAGAATATTCTAGAGTTATTATTTTAAAATATAAATAAAAAAATAAATAGGACATGGATGAAGAATATTATTTGAAAGGTGTAGTGAGATAATTACCTCTTCTTAGGGTTCTTCATTTTAATTTGATTAAAAGAAATCCTTAGGTTGTATTTATTATCAAAATAATGCCTCTAAGATTAAGGGAGGATAGTTGTGATGATATTTGGGCCGGTTTTGGACGATCCAAATGTCTTTGGAAGAGTGAATGTGAGAGAAGGGGAAGTTCCCTTTTATAAGAGAGGCGAGGGGTACCTTAGGTGATGATTAAAATATTGTTTTATAATAAAATATTTTTCTCTTTCTAAAGGCTCAAAAATAATTTATTTAAAATATATGGTGTCTATGTGTCGAAATCCACTCAACCAATAGGATTTAAACAATTTTACGTCATAATATTTACCTTATCATTTAGATTTAACTCTTACTTATGTCGTTTTACATTTACCATGCCTCTTTGTATTTTAATATTGTATGGTTAATAAACTAACAATAAACTACCAAGAGAACCCAAACAGGTTCATTAATGACATATATAATATTATTATGGAATTTTTGCTGAACCATTGATATTATGAATATTATATCATCCAATAATATAACTTTTTAAACAACACTGAATTGTGTAAATTTTGACATTATTTAATGAATTATTTTGGTTGAAGTCCAAAAAAAATTATTAATTATAAATAAAGTCTATGAAAAATTCTAACATGTCATGTTAAAATAGAAAATTAGGGGAATTCACTAAAAGTATCATATTACATTTATTTGGATATTTATAATCTCAATTATTTTCAAATTTCATTACAAAGATAATTACTACTTCATCATTGTGTCATAAATAAATTAAATTATTTAATTTATAAAAATTATAAATAAAATATCATTATTTAGGAAATATTTTTATCTTTATAATGAATATTTATAGTAGAATTTATCTTATGCATAACCCTACATTAAAAATGGTTTAGATATTTAACATTGATTTGAAATCTTTTAACTCTTCTTTAAATAAAATAATAATAAATGTCCTAATGTAATCCAAGTGGACCTAAAGGATCATATTTTACCCCTAATGTTTTTTTGGTGGAATTACACCTATCCAATAGAATGAGGACATGTGTTTGTGTAAGAATAATATCATTTATACCCTTAATTACAATATTTACTTTTAATCTTGGTAAATATAAGTTAAAATTTATGACTCACCAAAAATTATTTTCATCTTATTGAACCGCATTTTTTTCTGATATCAACCGCGTATCTATGATTTTTGAAATTACACTCATAGAAGAGGTAAAATTATGTTTTGATCAAATTTTTAAATTCTCTTAGGAGGTGGGTAAAAGACGGTGAAAAGTTCAATAAAATTTTATATATCAAATATTATTACAAAAGGACTCCAATTAATAAAATTGTCCATATATAGGTATTATGTATCTATTTTGACTAAAAAAGTAAATAAAAATAAATAAAAATTTAAATAAAAATTTGGTTTTATACAATAACACAATGTTTTTCACTATTCATAAAAAATTGACTGTTTTCAGAAAAATACCTTAAATTCACCCTCTTCTAATTTCAGTATTCCAAATCTTAAAATAAATTCTATTTTGATATATAAATTTTATAAAATTTCAAAAATTTGCTATTACAATTCATAACGGCTAGTTTGATTGGTTGTGGTGTGTTAGAATCTCGATATTGCGTACAATTCAAACTATTGCATTATTCAATGGGAAATGTACCATGGAATCTTGGGTTGTTAAATTCTTCCCTCTTTCAAATAATTTCATCCTCTAAATTTTTATAATACTACAACATAAAAATAATCAGGTGGTTCTCCAATATATGTTCCTCTTGTTCCCATGTTTCCTCTTTCATCTTATGGATTCTCTATAGAACATTTACCTGATGAGTCGTCCGGTTTTTCTCCCATGTTCTCTTGTATGAATAATTTGAACATGCTCATAACAATAATATAGATCAGGTTCCATTTCATTTTCCTCATAGGAGAGTACTTACATTGGGTATGGCATGTATTTTCTCAACAGTGACATGTGGATCACATCATGAACTATTGAAAGACATGGAGGCATTTCCAAATGATAAGCTACAACTCCAATTCATTCTAGAATACTGAAATGTCCAATTTACCTGGGTCTCAATTTACCATTCTTTCTAAAACATAAAACTCCCTTCCATAGAGATACCTTCAAAAAAACATGATCTCCTACCAGAAATTCCAAATCCATCCATCGGTTATCGACATATATCTTTTTCCTACATTGGTTTTATTTGATGTGGGTTTGCATAACCCTAACCTTTTCTATTGTTACCTAAACATGTTCTTTGTATATGAGTTTTCTTTCACAAACATCATCCCAAAAATATGGTGTGCGACATTTCATTCCATATAACACTTCATATAGTGCCATCTGTATACTTGAATGGAAGATATTGTTATAGAAAAATTCTACCATGGGTAAATATTGATTCTGCATTCCTTGAAAGTAAAGTGAGCATGATTTCATCATGTCTTCAAAGGATTGAATAGTTCGTTTTGATTGTCCATCAGTTTAAGGGTGGTAGGCAGTGCTAAAAAAATGTTTAGTATCCAGGGATTTCTGAATACTTTTCCATAATATTGATGTAAAATAGGGATCACAATCAGAAACAATTGAAAAGGTTAATCCATGAAGTCATTAAACATCATTAATATATAGTCTTCCTAGAAGATCAAATGGTAAATCTTCTCTTATTGAAAGAAAATGTGCTGACATGGTATGATGATCAACAAAGACCCATATTGCATAATTACTTCTATGGGATTTTGGTAGCCCCATGAAAAATTCCATCGTAATATTATCCCATTTCCACACAAGTATGGTATGAGGTTTCATGACTCCTCAACGATGTAGTTTTCTAGTATTCACTTTTAGATAAACAACATATCTTAACACAAAATCCTCAATCTATATCTTCATGTTTTCCCACAAAAAAATGTCTATTCAAATCTCTATACATCTTGGTGCTACATGGATGTATAGAGAAATTAGAGCTATGAACATCATCTATCAATTCCCTTTTTTGATCTGTTATATCATGAACACAAAGTCTCTTACCAGATGTCAAAATCCCATCATTATATATGTAGTCACTTAATATCCAATCATTCACAGCTTCAATCTTCTTTTGAAACTCCTCATCATCATCCTGTGAACTTTTTTTCATTTCTAATAAAGTTGTTTTGGAAACCATTTCAAAATGTAGTGATGTTTCCCCTTTCATGTTTATTCCCATATCCATTTTCACTAGAACCATGAAAATATGAACTCTTTCCACTCTCATCTTGTTCCCAACTTCTTGGTCCTTTTTTCTCAAAGTATATTCAAATTATTTTCCGTCCTCAGGTGGTAGTGTGTTGTGAAATCACAATCCTTGAGTAGTTTGAGACAACACCAATTCCTTATGTTGAGTTATTTTTGTTAGAAAATATACGTCAAAGTGTTGTGATCATTATAAAAATATCATTTTTCACCATAGAGATAGTGTCTTCATATTTTCAGAGAAATAATTATATCTTCTAACTAAATATCATGAGTAGTATATTTTTTTCATGAATTTTTAGTTGTCCTCATGCGTAGGAAAAAAATCTATCGTTTTTCATAAGGACATAACCAAGTCATTTCTTTGAAGCATCACTATAAATAACAAACCTATCGTTCCCTAATGTTAGAGTCAAGATGCGATAAATGACTAATGGTATATACAGTTCTTAAAAAAATTCTTCACACTCTTTTTTCCAAACTAATTTTACCCCTTTATGTGTGATCTTGGGTATTGGGTTATCCAATCGGGAATAATTCTTGAGAAGATGCCAATACGAACCTACTAAAACAATAAAACATCATACAACATTTATACTAGTATGTTCTAGACATTCATGGATTTCCATTTTTATTGAACGATCATCAGAAATTCCAACTTTAGATACAATAAGACCAAGAAAACAAATCTCAAGATTCCAGAATTCAAACTTTCTAAACTCCCCGTATAATTCATTTCATCTGAGGGGTTTCAGAATGTTGCGCAACCGATATTCATGATCATAATGTCTTTTAGAGTATACCATGATATCATTAACAAATACCACTATAAAGTCATCAATATATTCCATGAAATCATTGTTCATTAGATCCATGAAAACATAGGGTGCATTAATCATCCCAAAAGGCATTACTATACACTTTTAATTCCCATACCAGGTTAGAAATTCTCTTTTCAGAATGTATTCTTTCATCAAAGAAAACTAATGATATCCAGAGTGAAGGTCTATCTTTGAAAAATATTGACCTCCATGAAGTTGGTAGAATAAATAATCTATGAGAGGTAGAGGATACTTGTTCTTTATTGTTATATCATTGATCTTCCTGTAGTCAATGTACAACCACATAGATCCTACTTTTTTCATAAAAAATAGGATAGGGGATCCACAGGAGAAAAACTAGGGTAAATAAATAGCTTATTACACAATTCCTCATGTTTTTTCTTTAGTTACACTAATTCAACAGTAGCCATTCTATAAAGGATATTCAATATGGGCCTTGAACTATGAATTAAATCATTATAAAACTCTATTACTCATTCTAGATGATGTCATGGTAAATCCTTTGAAAACACATCAACATATTCTTGAATAATAGGTACATCCTCTATTCATATATTATCTTACTCACCCATAGTTATTTCATCCTATTCTTCCCCAATAATTTAACATAGTAGGGCTACTGGAGGTGGATCTAGATAAGAATAAGGTGGGGTCATTTATAATCTAAATATATGGTACTTAGTTTCATCATTGAAAATTGTAACCTACTTCTTCTTAGAATAAATTTTAGCATCATGGTCTGAAAGCCAATCTATTCTGACGATTATATCAAATTCAATCTTCGGTATGATGATGAGATCAGAAGATAATGAACATTTATATTCACAAATGGGAACTGATTCACAAAACATTGTCCCTTGTTATGTCAAGTTGAGAGTATCTAATTTTTATAGCAGAATGGGAAGATATGAGACAATATAATGATCTAGATTAAACGAATGAATTTTTTATACTTGAGAAATCCATTAAATCCCCTACAAACATGTCTTTTAGAGCTTCAACTTCACCAGAAGTCATAGCATAAGCATGGACATGATACATTTTCCTTTAATTATGTAATTTCATTTGGATCTTAGGAAATTTATTTTCATAGTTCCCCTTTTCTCTAAAATTGTAGCATTCAACATTTACAGCCTCTTTCTTTCCATTTCAATCATGATCTTGAGGTATTTTTCACCACACATGTAATAGACTCCCTTTCCCTTCAGGCATGTACCGGGTTGATTCATCCCATATTTACTATAGGATGGATATTCAAATTTTACCTTCTTCCCCTTATTTCCATTTCTGGAGTGTTCAATATATCTCTTCTTCTCTTTCTTTTCTTTAAAGCCATAATGCTTAGTGAATTCTTTTTCATTTTTGATTGCACATGGGACAATATCTTTATATGATGAGAAGTATTGTGATACTAATGCTCGAGGGAGAAATTATTTTAACCCATATAAGAATCAATAAATATTACTCCTTGGGTTATGTATATAATCTGTTTCATGCATTTCTATCCTTGTAAAGTTAGCCTCATATTTTGCAGCATTATCCTAATCTTTTTTCCTCAGACTAAAAAATTGCCTTTCCAAATCTACTTGATGGTCACGAAGAAATTATTTTTCTATGAAAAGCACTTTAAACTCCCTATATTCCATATTTAATAGTTCATCATCTTCTTTTGTGTTTTGAATCCATGAGCACCATTGATCTGCATCTTCCATGAGGCGATAAAATGTTATGAAAACTTTTTCCATTTGGATACTCCCCAATGCATGAAATATTTTCATTATAGAATATATCCATTTCTCAAATACTAATGGATTTTTACTCCCATTGATTTTTGGTGGTAGTTTCCACATGAAGTGGTGTAACATTGATTTTCCGCGTGGTTGATCAGGGTTCTCCATATGTGTAAGGTTATTTTTCATAACCTGAGTGAGTTGTCCGAGTATGTTGATAAGCTGATCAGCCCCAGTTGTTTCACCAGATCCACTATAATTATCCTGAGTTTGAGGGAAATCCCTAAATGGATTACGTGCATTGATTTAGTTTCCATTCAATCCAGTAGGAACCATTTCTAAACAATGGCATAAACTAATTTTGTTTATAAACTTCAATACATAAATTTCAACATGTAAAACACTTAACATAAATTGAACAGTTTATGGAAATAATCGATAATCAAAAAAATATTTTCTTTAAGAAGTTATATACTAATAATCCAATCATAATGGTTTAAAAAGTAAATGAGAATTATCATATGCATATACCTCATGATTTTCGTAACCAATAGAGTAGAAAGTCCCATTGTCGTGCACCATTTCCCGTTCGAGTCTTCCTCATAGTGGTGTTTTTAGGTTTTTCCCCTAGGTACAACTCTTCTAGAGCTGCCTCTACATTCTCTTATTTTGATAGGGATGTATTTCTTGGGAAACTCACAAAATCTCTACAGTACCAAAATTCTAAAAAATATTCTATATTAATCCTCAAATTATATGTTAGGGTAATGTTCACTAATCAGAGTATTTCAGAATCATTCATCCAAGGATTTTACTAAACTTCCTTTGAAACCAACTGCAAAACCCCAACCCGAGTTCCCCTGAGTTGGTGCATTATTACATAACATTGGCACGATTATAAAATATCATGTCTCGAAAGACCGATTAGTTTAGAATTCATGGAAATACTAGATACAGTCATAAGTTTTACATTAAATTATAAAATGAATAACTACAACAAAATTGCCTCCATAGGCCACAATCGTATCCCCTAGACTATCCCTACAGGTTAGTCATAATATATATCTTCTCATCCCAGAAAAAAATAAAACATAGAAAGAGTTGAGCTCAGTTTCTCAATAAGGATAACAATATAGCAGAAACTTTCATAAATAAGCGTCAACATTTATGGCAAGGTAAGATAACAACAAAATACTTTTAAACATGCACATTAGCATAATATAAAAAAGATAAAATTAAATAATTCAATTTACTTATTCACATGGATATTCTACAAGTCGAATAATCACATTCAATATCAATAGTCATGTTCATAATGATGGAATGCATAATATCAGACTTCATTAGCATATAGTCAAAGACTTGCACGAAGAAAACAAATAAGATTTTTTCAAGGCCTTGTTTGAAGACATTAGTTTGTCTTCTAAGTCATACCAATTCCTCGAGGAGCTAGAGGAAGCTCCACCCATCACTTAATAAGTCCAATCCCTTCCTCATATTAAAAGGTTAAAATATAACATAAGCATTCGTATTTAAACTAGCATATGAAATCTTAATAAATTATAAATAAACCATGACTGGTATAAAAAACACATCAATAGTAAAAAATATAACAAAACATTCAATACAATATGGATGTTTCTTATCATAATAAATAAACTTCAAATAAACTCAAAATCCATCAAAGGATTTTGACATAGATGAAATAAAACTGTATTTATTGAAATATTTATTTTTACTTTAAAATAATTTAAAAGTCATATAATTATTTAATAAAATTTTATTTTGATAATATTCTTATAAGTTTGTTAGAGAAACATCAATGATGTTATAACAGAAGAAAATTTCTGCACCCACCGTATAAGTTAAAAAACATTCTTACCTTAATTTTGTCAAAAAGGTCATAAGGTACCTTGATTGGAAAATGATGGAAGGATTCCATTCAACCTATTTTATAAAAAGGAAAAAAGGATATAAATGAAATAAAAACATAGTCTAGTATATATTTAAAATGATTTGGAATGAATTTTTTAGAAACACTGATGCAGATGATAAAGAAATCCTAGTAGAAACTTACGTAAAAACAAACTCGGATAATAAAGATATAGTGAAATTAATCCTAACCATGTACATTTACATCATTGAGGGTAAATTAAACTCTTCTATAATAGTTAAATAATTGTTATTAAATTATAAAACAACCATATACATGAACATAATATCCTATATGATCTTCTAATATTGCTTTATTAATAATATTTTATTATTATCATTGTTTCTCGTGTTAACTGATACGTTTTCCTTTACATGCATAGATAAATAAGCCATGATTGTTATGGAGAGGATATATTATATTAATATACAGAATGATGTTAATTTATTTAAATATTATTTTTAATAATAACATGTAATTATTCTTTAATGATTTTGATGGGTAATTAATCTCATCGCGTTCATGGAGACAGTAATCCATACATACGTACAAGGAAAAATTTCATTCTTTTGTAATTAAAATCACATGTAAATGGATGTTATATTATATATATAGAATATTTAACATGTTATATATTTTATTTAAATCAATTATACGTTATTATTATACCCATCTAAATAATAATGTATTGAATAACAACTACCCCACGACGTGGAGACGGTATGTCGTACTTATGCAAGTATGGTGACATGTTATTCATTGGATGGATAAAATAATGAATATGGTTGTAAAATTTTTATAATAACATCATAGTATATTGAAGATAATAGAGATATTATTTTATAATCGAAAAAACATATAAAGAGGAAGTGGAAGAAGAAAATAACTAGAAATATGCGGTGAGGTATTTACCTCTTCATCTAGTTATTTCTTTTGATTTGATCAAATGTTCTATATAGGTTGTCTTCCTGATCAAACTAAGGCCTATTGTATGAAGGTAGGATAGTTTGAAGGATATTTGGGTAGTGTTTTTCCTGGCCAAATGGCATTAGTGATGTGAATTTGAATGAATGGGAAACATCCCATTTGTAAGAGAGGTGAGGGGCACCTTAGGGATTGATTGGAATATTATTATATATTAAAAGAATTTTCAATTTAAAAGGGATCCAAAATTATTTATTTTGAATTAAAGGTGGTTTGGTTTCTAAATTCACTCATCCAATTGGTTTTACACTAGTTTAGGAAATAATATTAACCTTTTCATTAAGATTTAACTCTTAGTTAAATAGTTTGACAATAACCATGACTCTTTGTATTTTTATATTATATGGTTAATAAACATACTATAAACTACCAAGAAAACCCCAATAGCTTCATTAAAGACATATATAATATTATTAAGGACTTTTGGACGAACCTTGGTTATTTATGAATTTTATATCCACCAATAATATAACATTTGTTTTAAAAACTCAATTATGTCAATTTTAACATTAATTAATTAATATTTTTTATTGTCCTAAGTACATTATTTTTGGGAAATAAATTCATATGTTAAATACTAACTGGTCATGTCAACATAAAAAATTATTGGAATTTATCAAAAGTCTAAAATTACATTTATTTTGATATTTATAATATCAATAATTTAAGTATTTCATTATTATGGAAATTACTACCTCATCATTGTGTCATAAATAAATTATATTATATAATGTATAAATTTTTAAATAAAATATAATTATGTATGAAATATTTTATTATTTATACTCAATATTTATAGATAAATTTTATTATGTATTAAACTATATTAAAAATGGTTTATTTAGTAAACATTGATTTTAACTCTTTTAACTCTTTTTAAATAAATTAATAATAAATGGTCGAATCTAATTCAAGTGAAACTAAAGGATCATATATTATTCCTATGTTTTTTTGGGCAAATTAAACTTATCCAATAGAAATAGGTCATGTGTAAGGGTAATAATAATATCATTTTCACCCATAACTACCCAATTTACTTTTAACCGTGGGAAAAATAGTAAAAAGTTACTATTCACCAAAATTTATTTCATCTTATTTAACCCCATTTTTCATAATGATATAAACCCTGTAAAATTTATTTTTCTAATTCCACGCATAGAAGGAGTAAAACTATATTTTTTGCGAATTTAAAAATTATCATTGCAGGTGGCTAAAAGACGGTGAGAAGTTCAAATAAATTATATATCACACATTTTTTCAAAATGACTCCAATGAATCAAATTGAACATATAAAAGTATTATGTATCAATTTTTACCTCAAAAAATTTAAATAAACTAATTAATTATTTAAATAAAATTTCAGTTTTAACCAATAACACTGTGTTTTTCATTATTCATAAAAAATTGAATGTTTTTAGAAAAATACGAAAAATTCCCCCTAAGATAATTTTGATATTATGAATCCTAAAATGAAGTCCATTTTGATATATAAATTTTATAAAATTTAAAAAAGTGGGTATTACTATTCATAACAGCAAGTTGATTGGTCGCGGTGTGTTAGAACCTCGAAGTTGTGTACAATGAATGATAGTGCATTATTCAAAGGGAAATGCACTGTGGAAGACTGGGGTGTAACATTATTCACTCCTTTAAATAACTTCATCTTCAAAATTTCTATAATAATACCGTACAAAAAAATTCAGGTGGTTCTTCATCATATATTCCTCTAGTTCCTATGTTTCCTCTTCCATCTTATGGTTTCTCCATAGAAAATTTACCAGACGAGTCATCCAGTTTCTCAGAATTTGTTCTCTTGTATCCCGAATTTTGACAGGCTCTTCCCAATAAGAAATATCATATTCTAGTTCAATTTTCTCATAGCTGAGTACATGGAATGGGCCAGGAATGTATTTTCTCAATAGTGATACGTGGGAAACCTCATGAACTTTGGAGAGACTTGGAAACAAAGAAAAATGATAAGCTACAACTCATATTCATTCTAGAATTTCGAAAGGTCTGATGTACCTGGGAATCAATTTACCTTTCTTACTAAAACATATTACTCCCTTCCATGGTGATACCTTCAAGAAAACTTGATATCCTACCTAAAATTCTAATTCCTTCCTTCGGTTATCGGCATAGCTCTTTTTCTTACTTTGGGAAACTTTGATGTGGGTTTGGATAACCTTCACCATTCCATTGATTCCTCAACAAGATCTGGGCCTATGAGTTTTCATTGACCAACATCATCGCAATAAGATGGCGTGTAATATCTCTTTACATATAATGCTTCATATGATTCCATATGAATAATTTAATGGAAGATACTCTTATAGGAAAACTCTACCAGAGGTAAATAGTTATCCCACATACCTTGAAAGTCATGTGAGAAAGATATCAACATGTCTTCTAAAGTTTGAATTGTCCATTCTGATTGTCCATCAGTTTTAGGATGGTAGGTAGTCCTCAAATGAAGTTTAGTATCCAGGGCTTTCTGAATACATTTCTAGAATATTGATGTAAACGGGGTATCACCATCAGAAAAAATTGATAAGGGTTCTCCATGAAGTCTTATAACATCATTAATATATAGTATTTCTTGACGTTCGTGTGGTAAATCATATCTTATAGAACGCAAATTTTCTGACATGGTAAGATGATAAAAATGGCCCATATTGCATCATTCCTTCTTAGAGTCTTTGGTATCCCCATGATAAATTCAATCGTAATATTATACCATTTCTAATCAGGCATGAGAAGAGGTTTCATGACTCCTCCAGGCTGTTGCCTTTCAGCTTTCACTTGTTGACAAACCATACATCTTGAAAAAAAAATCAGAAATATCCCTCTTCATGTTTTCAAACAAAAAATTTTCTTCCAAATCTCTATACATCTTGGTTCTACTAGGGTGTATAGGAAAATTGAATCTATGAGAATTATAAAAAATACTCTTTTTTGATCTGGTATATTGGGAAAACAATGTCTCTTCCCAAATTTTAAAATCCCATCTTCATATATGACGTCACTCAGTATCACATCATTCACAGCTTTAATCTTCTTTTGAAACATCTCATCACCAGTTAGAGAAATTTTTATCCTTTCTAATAAATATAGTTTCGAAACCATATAATTTTTTTATGTTTCAAATTCCATGATTATTCCCATATACATTTTCATTAGAATCATTAAAATAAGATCACTTTCAACTATCATCTTATTAAAAAAACAAGATCCTTTCTGCTCAAATCATAAACCACCATATTTTCCTTCCATGTGTGGTAGTGTATTGTAAAATCATAATCCTTGAGTAGTTCCAGCCATATCTTTTGCCTCATGTTGAGTTATTTTTTCATGAAAATATACTTCAATCTCTTGTGATTAGCATAAATCTCACATTTTTTAGCATAGTGATAGTGTCTCCATATTTTAAATGAAAAGACTATAATTGCTAACTGAAGATCGTGAGTAGTAAATTTTTTCACATGAATTTTTAGCTTTCATGATGCATAGTAAATAACTATATCATTCTTCATAAGGAAACAACATTATCCTTTCTTTGAAGCATCACTATAAATAACAAACCCATCGATCCCTGATGGTGGAGTCAAGATAGGAGTATTGATTAATCATCCCATCTTTTCTTCAAAACATTCTTCACACTCTTTTTCCCTTAAAAATTTAAGCCCCTTAACAAGTGATCTTTGTTAAAGGGTTAGTCATTCGTCAAAATTCTGGACAAAACGCCGATAATTACCAGCTAAACCAATAAAACTATATACCTCAATTATACTCGTCGAGACTGGCCATTCATGGATTTCCTTGGTCATTGAAGGGTCAATCGATATTCTATCCTTAGAGACAATATAGCCATGAAACGAAATCATGTGAATCGAGAATTCACAATTAATATACTTTCCGTATAAATCTTTTTAAGGGTTTTCATAATGGTGCACATGTTATTTTCATGATCTTCAAAACTTTGGGAGTACACCAGTATATCATCTATAAATACAACTACAATGTCATCAAGATATTCCTTGAAAACTCAGTTCATTAGATCCAGGAAAATAGAGGGTGCATTAGTTAGCCCAAAAGGCATTATTGTAAACTCATAATGCATGTTCGTGGTTCGAAATGCAGATTTCGGAATGTGTTCCTTAATCACACAGAACTAATGATAACCAGATCAAAGTACAAACATTTAAAAATATTCATCTTGATGATGTTAGTCGAATAAATCGACAATTCATGGTAGGGGATACTTGTTATTTATTAATATAGCATTTATTTCCTTGTAGTCAATGCACAACCTCATAGATCCATCTTTTTTCTTAATAAAAAGGATATTGGATCCCTATAGAGAAACACTAGGGTGAACAAATCCCTTATTACTCAATTAATCTTGTAGTTTATTTAGTTCTAATTATTCCATAGTGGCCATTATATAAGGGGTCTTCGATATGGGCCATGAACTAGGAATTAAATCAATGGGAAACTCAATTTCTCATTGTAGAGGATGTCCAAGTAAATCATCCGGAAACAAATCATCATATTCATTCACAATAGGTACGTCTTCAATTCATACATAATATTACTCACCCATCGTAATTTCATTCTCTTCTTCCACAAAAATTGAACTTAGTAGAGCTACTGTGAGTGGATCTACATAAGAATCAAGTGGAGATATTTCTGATCTAAAGATAAGGTACTCCGTATCAACATACAAAATTCAAAAATCCTTCATCATTTAATAAATTATGAATCATGGCCCGAAATATAATCTATTCAGTGGATTGTACCAAATTCAATTATGGGTATGATTATGATATCAGCAGATAAAGAACATCTATATGCACTAATGGGAAACGATTCACAAAAAAATTGTTGCGTTGATACTTCCCATAAGAGTTTTCACTAACAACTCCCATGTTAAATAAAATTGAAAATATCATATTTTATAAACGAAATGGGAATATATGAAATAATGCAATGATCTATAATCAGATGAAACATTTTAAAAAATTGAGGAAACAATTATATTACCTACAAACACATCTTTCGAAGATTCAACCTCAACAGTAGTGATAATATAAGCCTGTACATTCTCCCATGTCCTTTTTTAGGCAAGTTCCCTTGGCGCTTATGACAGTAATTTTATTAATTCCCCTTTTTCTATAATTTTATAATTCAAAATTGACATCCTCTTTCTTCCCCTTGTAATCACTAGCTCGGTGGATTTTTTCACCAAACATGTAACAGAATCCCATTCCCTTTTAGGCATGTACCAGTGTGTTTCTGCTGTCATTTAATTCCAGAATGATATTCTAATTTTCCATTATTCCCCTTATTTTCATTTCCAGTGTGTTAATAAAATCTCGTATTCTTCTGCTTTTCTTTATAGTCATAAAACATAGAAAATTATATATTGGTCTTGATTGCACATGAGAAAATATTTTCATATGATGAGATGGATTCTGGGACTAATTATTAATGAAGACATTATTTTAACCCATATAAGAATCAATCAATCTTACTCTTCAGGTTACCTATATAATATGGTGCATTCCTTGTTAAAAAAGTTGTGTTAGCCTCATATTTTGAAACATTCTAATCCTATTTTTTCCTCACAGTCAAAATTGTCCTTCTATATCTGCTCGATGGTCACAAGGAAAATTATTTTTCTTTGAAAAGCTTTTTAAACTCACTCAAATATATATTTGATACATCATCATCTTTATTTGTGTTTTGAATCAATAACCACCATTGATCAACATCTCCCGTGAGGCGATAAACAGCCATGAAAACATTTCCATTTCAATACTCCCCAAAGCATGAAATATTATCTGTAAGGAATATATCCATTGCTTAGTATATAATAGATTTTTACTCCCATTGAATGTTGGAATATTTTTCCTCATGAAGCAGTATAACATTGATCCTCTTTGTTGTGGATCAGGGTGCACCATCCAGGGAATGTTATTATTCAGAACTTGAGTGACTTTTCCCAGTATGGTGATAAGCTGATCAACACCAGTTGCATCACCAGCTCCACTATAATTATCTTTATTATGAAGGAAATCCCTATATAAATTATGTGTGTTGATATAGTTTCCATTTCTTCCACTATGATCAATTTCTAAACAATGACATACACTAGATTAGATTATGAATCACAATACATAAATCCAAACTTATAAAACACTTAACATAAATTGAACAGTTTATGGATATAATCCATAATCAAAAAATGTTTTCTATGAGAAATTATATACTCATAAACCTATCATAATTGTTTGTTGATAAAATGAGAATTATCCTATGAATATCCATCGGGATTTCGTATCCAAGAGTGCAGCAACGCCCATTGTCATGCACCAGTTCCCGTTCGAATCTAGCTCAATGTGGTGTTTTTGGGTTTACCCAAAGGTACACAAATGGAAGATCTTCCTCTACCTTCAAATATCCAAATAGGGATGTATTTAATAGAAAACTCACAAAATCACTACATTACCAAAATTCTATAAAATTATTTTATAGTAATCATCAAAGTATATCGTAGGGTAATGATCTCTAATTAGATTTTTTCAAAATCTAGCTTCCAAGGTTTGTACTATTCTTTATCTGATACCAACTATAATTCCCCCACCATAGTTACCCTGAGTTGGTGCATTATTACATAACATTGGCATGATCATAAAAGATAATGTCTCGCATGACATAATAATTTAGTAGCCCTGAAAATACTAGATATATTCATATGTTTTAAATGACATTATAAAATGAAAAACTACAACAACATAGTCTCCATAGACCACACTCATATCCCTTATTATATCCCTCCAGTTCAGTCAAAATATACAACATTTCATCCTGAAAAAATAGATAAACAAATAAAGGGGTGAGCTTAGATTCTCAGTAAGAATAACAATTGAGGGAAAACGTTCATAAATAAGCAAAAACATTTAATGCAAGGTATTACTAAAACAAAATCCTTTTTAAACATTTAATTCATAATTATAATGAAAAGATAAAATCAAATAATTCAATTTACTTATTCACTTGGATATTATACTAGTCGAATAATCACATGGAATACCAATAACCTCTTTCATAATGATTTAATGCATAATGCTAGACTTTATAACCACATAGTAAAGGCCATGTGCCAACACTAAAAATATGATTTTGTCACGGCCTTATTACAAGAAACTATTTTTTCTCATGAGACCTACTTATGCCTCGAGGAGCTATATCAGGCTCCACCCTTCACTTACTAAGTCCAATGCATTCTTCATATGAAAAGGTTTAAACATAACATAAACATTTGTATTAAAACAAATATAAAAAATGCCAATACTTTATCCATAAACCATGTATGGTATAAAAATCACACATCCAAATTCAAACATATCACAAAGCCTTCAATACAATATAGATGTTTTGTATCATAATAAATCAACTTCAAATAAACTCACAATCCATCAAAGGATGTTGACATAGATGAAATCAATATTTTTTAGAGAAATGTCTCATTATTTTATGAAATAAATTAAAAGTCATATAATTATAAAAGAAATCATATATTTTGATAATATTATTATAATCTTGTAAGGGTAACCTAGACAATGTTATAATGAAGGAAAATATACACACTCACCATATAAGTTAAAAAATCATTCTTACCTTAATTTTGTAGGAAAGGTCACAAGGTACCTTGTTTGGAAAATGATAGAAATATACCTTTCAAACCATTTTATAAAAATCCAAAAAGGGTATAAATTAATTTAAGTCATAGTCTAGTAAATAGTAAAAATGTTTTGGAAACATTTCTTAAGAATCATGGATGCGGATGATAGATATGGCTCAATATATACTTTTGTAAAAACTATCTCGGATAATAAAGAGATTGTGAAATTTACCCATACCTTGTACTTTTCATTAGTCGAGGGTATTTTAACATCCTGTATAATATATATATCATTGTTATTACATTATTCAAGAACAATTTTAATAAATATGATATCAGATATGATCATCTAATATTGCTTTGTTAATTATATTTTAGTATTATCATTGCTTCGAGTGTTAAATAATATGTTTTCCTTTATATGATTAGTTATGTAAGTCATGATTGTTTGGAATAGGATGTATTTGATTCATATCCAGAATGATATTATGTTCTTTAAAATTTATTTTTAATCATCACATTAAAATTATTCTTGAATGATTACGAATGGGGAATGAATCTCATCGCGTTCATGGAGATGGTAATCCGTAAATACACATGAGAATAAATATCCTTTTTTAATTAAAATTATAAGTAAATGGATGGTATATCATATATATAGAATCCATAACATGTTATATCTGTTAAAAACATCAATTATAATTCATTATTATACCCTTCAAAATTATAATGTATGGATCAACAACTACACCATGATGGGAAGACGGTAAGCCATACGTACGCACGTAAGGTGACATGTTATTCATTTGATGGATAACATAATAAAAATGGTTGTATAATTTTTAAAATTACATCACAGATTATAGAAGATTCTAGAGGTATTATTTTGTAATAGAAACAACAAATAAAGAGGTTGTGGAATAAGAAAATAGCGTGAAAGATGTGGTGATATATTTTCCTATTTTTCAGGTTCTTCTTTTCAATTTGATAAAAAGGACTTCTTAGGTTGGCTTTCAGATCAAACTACGGACTCTAGGATGAATATAAAATAGTTTTCAAGATATTTGGGCAAGGGTTGGCCTTGAAAAAAATGATTTTGAAGAGTGAATTGTAGAGGAGAAGTTCCCTTTTATAAGAGAGGTGTGGGGAAACTTAGAGAAAGATTGAAATATTATTTTATAATAAAATCCTTTTCAGTTTATATAGGCTTAAAAATTATTTATTTAAAATATAAGGTGGGTATGGGTCGAAATAAACTCAACCAATAGGTTTTAGACTAGTTTAGGTCGTCATTTTATCCTTATCTTTTAGATTTAACTCTTAGTTAAATAGTTTGACATTTATCATGCCTCTTTGTATTTATATATTATATGGTTAATAAACTTACTATAAGCATCCATGAAAACCACAATAGGATAATTAAGAAAATATATAATATTATTATGGCTTTTTGGTGGATCCCTATATTTTTATAAATTTTATATCAAAAAATATTATAAAAATTGTTTTAAAAACTCAAATATGTCAATTTTGACATTATTTAATTAATGATATTTTTATTGTCCTAAAAACATTATTACATGAAAATAAATTAATATGTTAAATACTAACATGTCATGTTAACCTATAAAATTAGTGAAATTCATAAAAAGTATCACATTACCTTTATTTGGATATTTATAATTTCAATTATTTTAATATTTCATTATTAAGGTAATTATTGTGTAATCACTGTATCATTAATAAATTATATTATCTAATGTCTAAAAATTGAAAATAATGTATCATTATGTAGGAAATAATTATATATTTCGACTGAATATTTATTTTCTAATTTAACTTATGTATAAGCCTATGTTATAATTTGTTAAGTTATTAAACATTGATTTTTTCTTTTTTAACATTTATTTAAATAAAATAATAATAAATATACTAATCTAATACAGGTGGACCTAAATTGTCATACATAATTCCTTAGGTAGTTTTAGGTTGAATTAACCATATCAAATAGAATTCGGACACATGTTTAGGTAAGAATAATATCATTTTTACCCTTAATTACACTTTAATTTGAACCGTGGTAAATAAAAATAAAAAGTAACTATTGAAAAAAAAGTTCATCTTATTGAACCACATTTTTATTAATGATATTAATCATGTCTCTCAGATTTTTAAAATTCCACACACAAAAGTAGTAAAATTAAGTCTTATGTAAATTTTCAAATATTCCTTGGAGGTGGGTAAAAGATGGTGAAAAGTTCAATAAAATTTTATATTTCTAATATTTTTACAAAATGACACCAACGAATTACATTGAAAATATATAGGTATTATGCATCAATTTTGAACAAAAATAAATTTAAATAATATAAATAATTTATTAAATAAAAATTCAATTTAAAATAATAACGCATTGTTTTTAACAATTCATCAAAAAGTTGAAATTTTTCAGAAAAAACCAAAAAATCACCCAAATATAAATTCAATATGCTGAATCCAAAAATGAAGACCATTTTAACAGATAAAATTTATAAAATTTCAAAAAGTGGGTATTACTAATTATAATGGCAAGATTGATTGGTCGTGGTGTGTTAGAATCCCGAAGTTGCATACAATGCAAGATATTAGATTATTCAAAGGGAAAAATATAGTGGAAGATTGGGGTGTTACATTCTTCCTACCATCAAATAATTTAGTCCATGAAATTTCTATAATACTAACACAAAAAAATGATTTTGGTGGTTCATCATAATAAGTTATTATGTTTCCCCCGTTTCATCTTCCATCTTATTGTTTATCCATAGAAATTTTACCAGATGAGTCATCTGAATTCTCACCACTTGTTCTCTTGTATCATGAATTTTTGCAGGATCATTACAATAAGATAGATTAGGTTCCAGTTCAATTTCCTCATAGGTGAGTACATTCATCGAGTCAAGCATGTATTTTCTCAACAGTGATTCATGGAACACATCATGAACTTTGGAAAGACTTGGAGGCATTTCCAAATGATAAACTGCAACTCCAATTCGTACTAGAATTTAGAAAGGTACGATGTACATGATGCTCAATTTACCCTTCTTACAGAAATGTATAACACCCTTCCATGGAGATACCTTCAATAAAAAATTATCTCGTACCTGAAATTCCAAATCCTTCCTCTGGTTATCCGCATAACTCTTTTCCCTACTTTGGGATGATTTTATGTGGGTTTCTATAACCTCCACCTTTTCCATTTTTTCCTCAACATGTTTTGGGCCTACAAGTTTTCTTTTACCAACATCATCCTAACATGTTGGTGTGCGATATCTCTTTCCTTATGACGCTTCATAATGATCCATCTAAATATTTTAAAGAATTCTATTTTTACAAAACAATTCTAACAAAGGTAAATATTGATCCACATACCTTGAAAGTCTTCTGTGAATGATCTCATCATGTCTAATAAGGTTTGAATAGTCTGTTCTAATTGTCCATCTGTATGAGGGTGGTAGGCAGTGCTTAAATGAAGTACAGCATCCAGGGCTTTCTGAATACTTTTCTAGAATATTTTTGTAAAACGATGATCACGATCTGGAAGAATAGATATGGGTATTCCATGAAGTCATACATCTTCATTAATATATTTTCTTGCTAGACGTTCTAGTGGTAAATCTTCTCTTATTGAAAGAAAATTTGCTGACATGGTAAGCCGATCAACAATGACCCATATTTTATCATTTTTTCTAGGAGCCTTTTGTATCCCCATAACAATTTCCACTATAATATTATCACATTTACAATAAGGTATGGGGTAAGGATTCGTGAATCCTCTAATCTATTTCCTAGTAGCTATCAATTATCGAAAATACATACAACTTGACACAAAATCATAAATCTCTCTCTTCATGTTGTCTCCCCAAAAATTTTCTCTCAAATTTCTATACACCTTGGTGTTATTGGGGTGTATAGAGAAATTGGATCTATAAGAATCATTTAACAATTTTGTTTTTAGATCAGGTATATCGGGAACATAATGACTCTTCCGAAATTTCAAAATCCCATCTTCATATATGAATTCAATCAATCTCTCATCAATCATAGCATTAAATATTTTTTGAAACTCCTCATCATCAGCCTGAGAAATTTTTGTTCTTTCTAGTAATGATTGTTTGGTAACCATTTGTTAAAATATTTATATCTCACCTCCCATGATTATTCTTATATACAACTTCACTGGATCCATGAAATTAGGATCCCTTTTAACTCTCATATTGTTCAAAACTCCATGATCCTTTCTACTCAAAGCATCGACCAACTTATTTTCCATAAATGGGTGGTAGTGTATTGTGTAATCATAATCCATGAGTAGTTTTAGCCATTTACTTTTCCTCATGTTGAGTTATTTTTGTCTGAATATATACATCAAACTCTTGTGATCATTATGAATCTCACATTTTTCACTGTTGATATAGTGTCTCCAAATTTTCCTAGAAAATATTACAGTAACTAAATATATATTGTGAGTAGTATAGTATTTCCCTTGAATATTTTACTTTCCTGATGCAAAGGCGATAAGTCTATCATTTTTCCTAAGGACACAATAAAGTCATATCATTGAATAATCACTATAAATAAAAAATCCATCGTTCCCTAATGGTAGAGTCAACCTTAGAGCATTGAATAATCTTCTCTTCAGTTGTTCAAAAAATTCTTCACACTATTTTTTCCAAACAAATTTAAACCTTTTACATGTGATCTTGGTTAATGGGTTAGGCAATCATGCAAAATTCTGGACAAAATACCGATAATTACCTGCTAAACCAATAAAACTATGTATCTTAGTTATACTCATCAGTGATAGAAATTCTTGAATTTCCTTGGTCATTGAATAGTCAATAGATATTCTATCCTTAGATACAATATTTTAGAGACCGAAAGCTTGACTTACATAGACATTACATTACTTTTGTAGAATAATTATTACATAACAAAAATATACACCAAAGGACCGTAATAGTTTAGTGTCTTTGGAAAATTTGAACGTAATATTCTAATCATGGTGAAAGATCTTCAAAATCTCCCATAAAGAACATCACCATTTGGTTTTCTTACATAAACCATTCTTGAAATCATGGACAAAAGAAAACATATAAATGGTGAGATCAAATTCTCTTTAAGGGTAAGCATGGAGAAAATAAAACAAACCATATACATTTGAACTTAAAAACATGAACATAATGTTTAAACATTAAAATCTTGAGGAAAGACATAAAACATGACAATACGTAAGGAATAGATCATAGTGGATCATCAATCATGATAAAATTGCATGGGAATAAAGCTTGTAATTGTGGAAACCATTAAGCACATGTTATGATTTCCATAGTAGACATGGAATTTCTACTAAGACCATCTTAGTGGACAATGTCCCTTTCTAAATCGAGTTCACTCCTCGTTTCAGTGCTATAACACTTAATCAGATTAACTTACCATTCCAACAATGTCTATATCATGAGATATAAATCATTAACCAATGCATTGGAGGGAGATATAGATCCTACCCATCTCATAATGAAATATTTCTTACTTGTGCCACACCATAAACCTAAATCATTCATCGTAACCCAAAGATTAAAAATGGATTTCATAAACATCATCAAATCATAACATAATCCATATAAAAAAATGGATATCATTTCATCATAAGAATAGTGATACTATGTAAATTATAGAGAAATTATACTTGAAACATATTCATACTGAATAATGTCATCTTATATGAGAAATAGTTTTGATAAAACACTTGAAAAGAATACATGAGGAAAATATCCTTTATTCTTAAAAATCATTTTCTTTACAATAAATGACACGCAATTTTAAAAGAAAATGATATTTCTGAAAATAATAATGAAATTTTTTAGAGTAATATTCATGAAAATAAGGCATTATGAAATCGTAAAAATCCATTCATGCCGTATAAGTTACAAAAAACATTCTTCTCGTACTTTTGTCGGAAAAGTCAAAAAGTACCTCATATGGTAAAAAAAGAGAAATCCATTCCATAATACAATGTAAAAGTCAAAGAGGGGTAAAAATGACATTAAAAATACATGGAAGAATATTAAACTCTTTATGAAAATCATTTTATGGGCATGGATGAAAAATATAACCCCAGTAAATACTCACGTATAAGCAATCTCAGATAAAAATGAGATTACCAAATTATTCGTTACCTTAGGTCTGATATGCTTCGTACATATCCGAACCTCATGTATATTGATTAAAATAATGTCATTGAATTATTAGAGAATCATATTCATTGTTATGATATCATATATGGTTAACTTATGCGTTTATATTACCTGTCTTTTGTAAATCAATGTTAAATCAGCGTTTTGGGTAAAATCAATTAATTTTTCGTACGTGTTTCGACTTGTTGTTCTTGATATTATTACTTATATCCTGATTTACTTAATTTAAGAATGTAAAACATGATTTATCTATAATAAATATTCATCCTATACATATATATGATAGATTGATAAATGGAATGAAATACATCGTTCATGGAGACGGTAGGTCGTACGTACGCATGAACGTTGTTTGCGTTTCTTTATTGAATTGAATTGATTTAATTAGATGGAATATATATATATATATATAAACATAAATATAGTTTCATTATTATGTCATATATATCATTATTATTCATTATATATACTTTATAATCATTCATGAATGGTTAACATGGAGAATGAATCTCATCACGTCGTGGAGAGGGGAGTCCAAACGTATGCACGAGCGATTATATCATTCCCATGATGGTGGAATTGTATTGAAGCATATGTATAATATTTCAGAATACATATCTCTTAACAATAATCATATATAGTTATTTATTTTCACCATTATACCCATCCAAGTATGGTGGTGGTCGAAAACAGATTACACCACGGCGTGGAGACGGTATTCCGTACGTACGCACACGCTGTGATTTCATTTTCCATAGGATGGATAGAAGGTGAAATAGCGTTGTTTCATATTTATAATAACATATTAGAATATAAGTAATACTAATGTTATTACATTATAATGAGACAACTAAAGAATAATATGTACAAGAAGAAAGAATCTTGATAAATTCGGAAGAAGAGATTACCTCTTCTTTGATGCACCTCTTTTAAGCCTCCTCTTATGGAAGTAGAGTTGGTATTTTGAGAAGACCAGAACCTAAGAATGTTTTATATGGAAGTGGATAAGAGAAATGATCAAAGGTTGGCTGATAATCATGGCTCAAAAGGGTGTGAAGAGAATTGGGAAGGGGTGACCTTTTTATAAGGGAGGAGTGGGGCACCGTTGAAAAAACGTAAAATATTATTTTATAATAAAGTCATATTTGGTTTTAATTGCTCCAAATTGATTTATTTCGAAGATAATGTGGGTATGGTTCGCAATCCTCTCAACTAATATATTTCATATAGGTTTGGGTCATTATATTAACATTATATTTTAGTTTTACCTCTTAGTTAATTAGATTGACATTTACCATGTCACTTTGTATTTTTATATTATATAGTTATTAAACATACCATGCACATCCAATAAATCCACAAGTGGTCCATTACTGATACAAATATCATGATATAATTATCTTGGCCGAACCGTAGATTTTTAGGAATATAATAACAATTAATAATATAATTTTTTTTAAAAAAACTATTTTATGTCAATTTTGACACTATTTGGTAATTGATTTTTGTAAAAAATCATAATAGAATGATTATTTAGAAAAAAGTTATTTAAATCAATTATAACATGTAATATTAACCATGAAAATTATTGGAATTCATAAAAAGTTTAAAATTACATTTATTTGGTTATTTATAACATTAATTATTTTTAAATTTCATTAATAAGATAATTACTGCATCATCATTATTTCATAAATAAATTAAATTATATAATGTCTAAAAATTATAAATAATTTACCATTATGTAAGAAATATCTTTTCATTTCTAATGAATAATTTTAGTCTAATATATCTTATGTATATCCCTATATAAAAATTGATTTTGTTATTAAACATTGATTTTAACTATTTTAACAATTTTAAATAAATTAATAATAAATGTCCTAATCTAATCCAAGTGGACCTAAATGATCATATTTTATTTATAAGGTTGTTTTGGTCGAATTAAACTTATCCAATAGAATTAGCACATGTTTTAGGGTAATAATAATTTCATTTTTACCCTTAATTATCCTATTTAGTTTTAAGCATGGTAAATAAAAGAAAAATGTTACTATTTACTAAACATGATTTTCATATCATTGAACCACATTTTAGCACTTGATATTAACAATGTCTCTTGTATATTCAAAATTCCACTCACAGAAGTGGTAAAATTATGTTTTATGTGAATTTCCAAATTCTCCTAGGAGGTGGGTAAAAGAGGATGAAAAGTTCGATAAAATTTTTAGATATCTAAAATTATTATAAAATGACTCAAATGAATTAAATTGAAATTATATTGGTATTATGTATCAATTTTTCCCTAAAATAAATTTAAATAAAATAAATAATTATTCAAATAAAAATTCAGTTTTTGAATAGTAACATAGTGTTTTTACTATTCATCAAAAATTGAATGCTTTCAGAAAAAACCAAAAATTCACCCTAAAATCATTTCGATGTTTAAAATCCAAAAATGAAGTCCGTATTGAATGATAAAATTTATAAAATTCCCAAAATTGGTTATTATTTTTCATAAAGGCTAGTTTATATAACATTTTAATAGGATATATTTGTTTAGTGAAACTCGGTATTGCGTACAACACACGCTATCGTGGAAGGTCGTGATTGTGTGTAATGTAAGCCATGTAAGGGTTGCATGTAGTGAAAGACTCCTTTGTTGTTTTGTATAACAGAATCAAAACATATTTCATTTATATATTGAATATATATATATATATACACTCAATGTTGTGTAAAATAACTACTATCAAACGAACATGAAATTGTGTGTAACACGATCCAAGAATAGTGTTTCGTATAATGCAAGCTAATACGGTCTTGCATATAGTACAATCTAAACTTGGTGTAGTGTATAATAGAAGACATAAATGAAATTAAAAGAATAATTTTCATAAAATCTCGGGGTGTTACATTATACGCCCCTTAAAATGAATTTCTCCCTGAAATTCATCGGGGTTATAAATGGTTTATTACTTAAAAGTTTCTTTCATAGAAACCCACATCATAAAAAGGAATACTAAAACATAGTTTTAAAAATGGATGTTAGAATCATAACAGTCACCCAATGTAACTCAGCACTGGGTTTCCATATAGGACAACATAGGTGAAAATATGGATATGGAAGAGAAATATAACCATCAACATCTGATGAAGTGTGGTAGAGGACATGGCTATGAAAAATACAACAATCACAAAGCCGTAAATTTGTGATGATATAAGGTACCATCTGATTCATCAGATATTAGTGCACTAGGACAACATTTTTGGGTTTCAAGACCATTTCCCTAAAGTTGAATAATTTTTAAGTTAAAATAAATACTCACTTGATTTTGTTACAATATAAATGTTGCTCGTTCCTTGACCAATTTCCACTTCATCTCTTAAATAAATGAAGTTTAATTTGTCTTTCATGAAGTGTTAACAGATCATGCGATAGAATGGTAGGTCATTCCATCTGTCTCAAACATAGGGTTAGAAAAAGTTATATACATAAGTCTATCTATGGTGAGATTAATCAGATATGTTTACAAAATGGACTTATATACTTCATCTATCATCCTACCTAATAATATAAAACTAGTTTCAACTAACCAAGGACTTCCTGTAGGACAGTGGTAGGTGATAAAGTCATGTCGTACTTTGTTTGTGTGTTCGATTCTGACAGCCTTTTCTGACGCGATGGGTTGTCGCCAGTTCTGCAGGTTGTCCATTTTCTTTAACTACACTATTATAACATTCTATCAATAATATCAAAAAAATTTATATCCTTAAACAATAATAACTTTTTTTCAACATAATCTATTCCAATAATTATGCTTATCCAAAATACTTCCTTCCTAAATCATAGTAT
This sequence comes from Viscum album, assembly GCA_963277665.1. Lineage (NCBI taxonomy): Eukaryota > Viridiplantae > Streptophyta > Magnoliopsida > Santalales > Viscaceae > Viscum > Viscum album. Next base: position 768,031,900 of record OY728150.1, read on the forward strand.
AAAGAGAACAATTACAGAAAAGTTCATATAACAAGCATGTGAATACCATCATTTATCCCTCAAATATCAAATGATATATCTTGTTCCTCTCATTCCAAAACATGTGAATACATTAATATTTTATTCTATTAAAATTTAATACCCATTTAATCTTAGTGAAAACATGAATGTTGTCAAAAGATAACTCTTTCTACATACCAAACTCCAAAAATTCTATCTACTCAATCCTTGATATAACTTTTACATTATATCACTCATGAGATCATTTCATTTTTTTTTCATTATCCTTCCATTATGCGAATATCATCTACATTCCAAAAATATATGAATAAACTTTCATGGTTATCGGTACCATTAAACATATACTTTCAAAAATATAAGGAAAAATAATAGTGTAACAATACTTATATGTATCTTTATTCCATATAACCATGAGATTACTTATACAAAATTACTCTTGATAAACATGTAATCATTCCACTACCTTCTTAAACCATCGACCAATCATGGAAAATTCTTTCATCTCACATATCATTTGTAGTCTCTTCATCGTCATCAATATAAATACTACCCATAAGACCATGTTGATTCTCTTCATGAGATTTTTCCTTAGGGAATTGGTTTGCATAATGCCCATACATTCCACATCTAAAACATTTAACCATTTTTGATGTCATAGAAAATCCATTATCTTTTTCCATGGTGTTTACTGCCTTTTAAATTACTGGCTTTTTTCCCTTTTCCACACCCAAAGCATCTTCCAGTTCATTTGAAACATTCTCCTTGATGTCTCTTCCCACATGATTCACATGAGGAAAATTGAACTTTCTTTCCTCTATGATCATCATGAAACTCATTCTTTCTCTTATTAACTGAGTCAGGAAAGTTACCAAAGATGAGATTATTGATCATATTATGAGATTGCTGATTAAGCATAATAACAATGTTTCGCCTTCCAAATCCCATTTCATTTTCTCTATCATGAAAAATATCATTCTATTTTCCATCATATTCTCAATTATCATGATTCTTCCTATGTCCAACCATTTTCTAAAACACAAAAAGAATAGTGTGAGAGGAAAAATTCATAATCAAGGGGGAGTACCATAAATATCTAATATCTCAGGTTAAATTCTAATACTGTTACCACAATTCTAGGACTATAATCGATACTTATACATAATCATAGGGACATCCCTAGACATACCTTAGAAATATCTCTAGGGATCTCACTAAAGTTATCGCATCCTAGTTTCAAAAGGTTGACTAAACCTTTCCACTGATAACAACTGTAGAGACCCAAAGCTTGATGTACATAAACATTACATTACTTTTGTGGAATACTTAATTCATAACAAAAATAGACACCAAAAGACCGTAATAGTTTAGTGTCTTTGGAAAATCGTAACGTAATCTTCTAATCATGGTGAATGATCTTCAACATCTCCCATAAAGATCTTCCCCTTTTGGATTTCATACCTCTAAACTTTCTTGAAATCCTGGGGAAAAGAAATCATATAATGTGTGAGCTCAAATGCTCAGTAAGGGTAAGCATGGAGAAAATAAATCAAACCACATACATGTGAACTTAAAAACGTGAACATAATATTTAAACATCAAAATCTTGAGCAAAGACATAAAACATGACAGTACGTAAGGCATAGATCATAATGGATCATCTATCAGGATAAAATAGCTGGGGAATAGAGCATGTAATTGTGGAAACCATTGAGCACATGTAATGATTTCCATAGTAGCCAAGGCGTTGCTTCCAAAACCATCATAGTGGACAATGTCCCTTTCTGAATCAAGCTCACTCCTGGTTTCAGTCCTGTAACACTGAACCAGATTAACATACCCTTCCATCCATGTCTATATCATGAGATATAAATCTTTACCCAATGAATCGGAAATAGATATAGGTCCCACCCATCTCATAATGAAATAATTTTACTTGTTCCACAACATAAACATAAATCATTCATCGTATCCCAAATAATAATAATGTGTTTCATAAACATCATCCATCATAACATAATCTATATAAAAAATGGATATAATTTCATCATAAGAAAAGTGAAACCATATAAATCATAGATTCATTATACTTGAAACATATTCATACTGAATATTGTCATCTTATATGGGAAATAGTTTTGATAAGACACTTGAAACGAATTCTTGAGGAAAATATCCTTTCTTCTTAAAAATAATCATCTTTTCACAAAATTTCGTGTAATTTTAAAAGAAAATGATATTTTTGAAAATAATTATGAAATATTGTAGATTAAGCATCATGAAAATATGGCGTTATGAAACCATAAATATCTGTTCATGCCGTATAAGTTAAAAAAACATTATTCTCGTACTTCTGCCTGAAAAGTCAAAACATACCTCGTATGGTAAACAAAAGAAAGATTCATTCCATAATACAAAGTCAAAGTCAAAGAGGAGTAAAAATGACATTAAAAATACATGTATGATTATTAAACTATTTATGAAAAACATTTTATGGGAATGGATGAAAAATATAACCCCAGTAAATACTTACATATAAGAAATCTCAGATAAAAATGATATTGCCAAATTATCCCTTACCTTAGGTCTGAAATGCTTTGTACGTATCCAAACCTCCTATATAATGATTTAGATAATGTAATTGACTTATTAATGAATCATATTCATTGTTATGATATCATATATGGTTCACTTATGCATTTATATTTCCCATTATTTTGTAAATCCATGTTAAAGTAGTGTTTTGGGTAAAATCTTTTCATTTATATTAAGTGTTTCGACTTGTTTTTTTAATATTATTACTTATATAATGATTTAATTAATTTAATATTGTAAAACATGATTTATATATAATAAATATTTGGCATATACATATATATGATAGATTCATAAATGGAATGAAATACACCGTTCATGGAGACGGTAGGTCGTACGTACGCATGAACGCAGTTTTCGTTTCCTTATTGAATTGAATTTTTTAAATTGATGACATATATATATATATATATATAAATACAGAATCATTATTATGTCATATATATCATTATTATTCATTATATATACTTTATAATCATTCATGAATGGTTAACATGGAGAATGAATATCATCGCGTCGTGGAGACGGTAGTCGGTACGTACGCACGAGCGATGATATCATTCCCATGATCGTGGAATTGTATTGAAGAGTATGTATAATATTTCATAATAAATATGACTTAAAAACAATCATATATAGTTATTTATTTAGACCGTTATACCCATCCAAGTAAGGTGGTGGTCAAAACAGATTACACCATGGCGTGGAGACGGTATTCCGTACGTACGCACACACGGTGATTTCGTTTTCCATAGAATGGATAAAAGTTGAAATAGGGTTGTTTCATATTTATAATAACATATAAGTATATAAGTAATACTTATGTTATTACTTTATAATGAGACAACTAAAGAAGAAGAAGTAGACGAAGAAAGAAACTTCAGAAAATCAGAAGAAGAGATTACCTCTTCTTCGACACACCTCATTTAATCTTTCTCTTAAGGAAGTAGAGTTGGTCTTTTGAGAAGTCCAGAACCTAATAATGTTTCTAGGGAAGAGGAAAAGATAAATTTTCAGAGGTTTTCCGAGATTAAAGGCTCAAAAGGGTGTGAAGAGAAGAGGGAAGGGGTGCCCTTTTTATAAGGGAGGAGAGGGTCACCTTTGAAAAAACATAAAATATTATTTTTTAATAAAGACATATTCGGTTTTTAATAGCTCCAAATTTATTTATATAGAAGCTAAGGTGGTGAGGGGTCAAAATCCTCTCAACCAATATATTTTAGACAAGTTTGCGTCATTATATTAACCTTATCTTTTATTTTTACCTCTTAGTTAATTTGATTGACATTTACCATGTCACTTTGTATTTTTATATTATATAGTTAATAAACATACCGAATACATCCATGAGACCCCCCAAGTGGTCCATTAATGATAAAACTATCATGATATAAGTATCTTGGATGAAACTTATATTTTAAATAATATAATAACAATTAATAATATAATATTTGTTTTAAAAACTATTTTATGTCAATTTTGACAATATTTGGTAATTGATTTTTGTAAAAATCATAACAGCGTTATTAGTTATAAAGTAGTTAATTAAATCAATATTAACATGTCATATTAACCTATAAAATTAGTGGAATTCATAAAAAGTTTCAAATTACATTTATTTGGGTATTTATAAAATTAGTTATGTTAATATTTCATTAATAAGATAATTACTGTATCATCATTGTGTCTTAAATAAATTAAATTATTTAATGTCTAAAAATTATAAATAAACTTCCATTATGTATGAAATCATTTTTTATTTTTAATGAATTTTTTTAGTCGAATTTATCTTATGTATTACACTATATAAAAATGATTTAGATATTAAACATTGATTTTAACTATTTTAACCCTTCTTTAAATAAATGAATAATAAATGCCCTAATCTAATCCATGTGGATCTAAATGGTCATATTATATTACTAAGGTTGTTTTTGGTCGAATTAAACTTATCCAATAGAATTAGGACATGTATTAGGGTAATAATAATATCATTTTTACCCTTAATTACCCTATTTACTTTTAACCGTGGTAAATAAAAGTAAAAAGTTACTATTTACCAAAATTTATTTTCATCTCATTGAACCAAATTTTAGTCCTTGATATTAACCATGTTTCTTGGATTTTTGATATTCCACTCACAGAAGCGGTAAAATTATGTCTTATGTGAATTTCAAAATACTCTTAGGAGGTGGGTAAAGGAGGGTGAAAAGTTATGTAAATATTTTATATATCTAAAATTATTATAAAATGACTCCAATGATTTACATTGAACTTATATAGTTATTATGAATCAATTTTGACCTAAAATAAATTTAAATAAAATAAATAATTATTTAAATAATAAGTCGGTTTTCAAATAGTAACCTAGTGTTTTCACTATTCATCAAAAATTGAAAGATTTTAGACAAATATAAAAAATTCACCGTAGGCTCTTTTCGATATTCCGAATCCAAAAATGAATTCCATTTTGAATGATAAAATTTATAAAATTCCAAACATTTGGTATTATTGTTCATAGCAGCTAGTTTATATAATATTTTAATACCACATATTTGTTTAGTGAAAATCAGAATTGCGTACAACACACGCTATCGTGGAAGGTCGTGATTGTGTGTAATGTAAGCCAAGTCAGGGTTGCATGTAGTGAATGACTCATTTGTTGTTGCGTATAACAGAATCCAACCAAACTTCATTTATACATTGAATATATATATATACACACACTCAATGTTGCGTAGAATAACTACTATCAAACGAACATGAAATTGTGTGTAACACAATCCACGAATAGTGTTGTGTATACTGCAAGCTAATACAGTCTTGCGTATAGTACAAGTTAAACTTGGTGTAGTGTATAATAGAATACATTAATGAAATTAAAAGAATATTTTTTATAAAATCATGGGGTGTTACAAATATGTTCATGAAAAGAAATCTCTTGAAGCCAGAATTCACATTTGCTATGATTCGCATAAAATTAATTTCTATTGAGGGTTTTTAGAATGATGCGAAAGTGATTTTTTTGGTCTTCGTAGCTTTTGGAGTATACCAGGAAATCATCAACAAATACCACTACAAACACATTAAGATATTCTTTGAAAATATGGTTCATTAGATCCATGAAAATAAAGGGTGCATTAGTCAGCCCAGTAGGCATTAATATAAACTTGTAATGCCCGTACCTAGATTGAAATGATGATTTGAAAATTTTATCCTTCTTCACACACAATTGATGAGATCTTGATCAAAGGTAAACCACTGATAAATATTGATCTCCAAGAATTTGGTCGAATAAACCATCAATGCATGGTAGGGGATACATGTTCTTTATTATTATTGCATTGATATCCCCGTAGTCAATACACAACCTCATAGATTCAACATTATTCTTAACAAAAAGGACAGTGGCTCCACATGGAGAAACACTAGTTGAAAATAATACTTAATTACTCAATTCCTCTTTTTTCTTCTTTATATCCACTAATTCCTTAGTGGCCAATATATTAGAAGTCTTCTATATGGGCCTTGAATTATTAATTAAGTGAATGGAAAACTAAATTTCTCATTCTGGATGATATCCAGGAAAATTCTCTGGAAACACATCAACATATTCTAGCACAATAGGTACATCCTCTATTAGAAAATTATTTTACTCCCCAATAGTTATTAATTCTCTTCTTCCACAATACTTTATCTTAGTATAACTACATGGGGTTGATCTAGATAAGATTTAGGTGGTGGAGTTTCTTCCCTAAGGATAAGTTACTCCTTATCCTCATCGAAAATTCAAATCTCCCTCCTCTAACAATAAATTTTTGCATCATGGTCTAAAATAAAAGCCATTCCATGGATTATATCATATTCAATCATGGGTATGATGATGAGATCATAAAATAAGAACATTTATATGATCTAATGGGAACTGATTCATAAAACATTATTTTGATGATACCTCCCTTAGAAGTTTTCACTAAAATCACCTACGATTAGTCAAATTAAAAATAACTAATTTTATTAGCTAATTGGGAAGATATGAAAAAAATAAATGATCCAGAATCAAATAAAGTAATTGTTATGATTGAGGAAACCATACAATTACCTACCACCACGTTATCCCAAGCTTCAACCATTGTAGTAGTGATAGCATAGTCTTGTCCTTTCTCCCTTTTCCTTTTCTGATATATGTTCCCTTGGATCTTGGGACATTCATTTTCATAATGCCCCTTTTCTATATAATTGTAACATTCAACATTGACAACCTATTTCTTCCCCTCGTAATCATGAGCATGGTGGCTATTTCACCACACTTGTAACACACTCACATTCCCGTCAGGCATGTACCCGGGTGTTTCTTCAAACATTTACTATAGGATGGATATTCAACATTTTCATTATTCCCCTTATTTCCATTTCCAGACTGTTCAACAGATCTCTTCTTCAACTAATTTTCTTCAATGTTGTAAGACATAGAGAATTACTTTTCAGTATTGATTGCACATGACGAATTGTCTTCGTATGCTAAGAATAATTCTGAGAATAATTCTTGTCGAAAAAAAGGTTTTATCCCATAAAAGAATCAGTAAATCTTACTCCATTGGTTACTTATAAAATCTGTTGGATGCCTTATAAACCTTGTCTAGTTAGCCTCATATTTTGCTACATTCTGATTCCCTTTTTCATCAGACTCAAAAATCATATTTTCCTAACTGCTCGATGGTCATGAAGAAATCATTTTTCAATTAAAACCTCATTATACTACCCCAATTTTATATTTTATAATTCATCATATTCATTTTTGTTTTGAATCAATGAACACCATTGATCTGTATTTCTCATAAGATGATAAACTGAAATGACAAATTTACCCCATTCACTACTCCCCAAAGAATGAAATATGTTTTCCTAATAATATATAAAATGCTCAACTAATAATATATTTTTACTCCAAATAATATTGGTGGTTGTTTCCTCATTATGTGGTTTAACATTGATCCTCTGTGGTGTGGATCAGGGCCCTCTATTTGGGTAAGGTTATTATTCATTACCTGAGTGACATGTTCATTTACAGTGATAAGATGATCAGTACAAGTTGCTTCACCAGCTCCACTATAATTATATTTAGTATGAGTGAAATCCCTACTTGGATTACATGCATTGATTTGGTTTCCATTCCTTCCACTAGGCTCCATTTCTAAATAATGGAATACAAAAAATTAGTTTATGAATCGCAATACATAAATCCATACTTGTAAAATGCATAATATAAATTGACCAGTTTATTAACATAATCCATAATCATAAAAATGTTTTCATTGAGGAATTATATACTCATAAACTCATCATAATGGCTTATAATGAAAATGATAATTATCATAAGAATATCCTCCGAGAGTGTTCTAAGCAAGAGTGAAAAAAGGCCTGTTGTCGTGCACTATTTCTCGTATGAGTCTAGCTCAATGTGGTGTTTCCGAGTTTTACACCTAGGTACATCTGTTCCAGAGAGGCCTCTATCTTCTTGTATCCAGAAAAGGATTTATTTAATGGAAAACTAAAAAAAATTCTACAGTACCAATATTCTAGAAAACTGTTCTATACTAATCCTCAATGTATATCTTAGGGTAATGTTAACTAATCAGTGTTTTTATAAATCTAGCATCCATGTCTTGTACTAGAGATTCTCTAATACCAACTGTAATGGCCCGACAATTGTTACCCAGTGTTAGTGCATTATCAAATCACATTGGCATGATCACAAATGATTATGTCTTGAATGAATGATCAGTTTAGTAGCCATGAAAATACTAGATACATTAATATGTTTTAAATTAAATTATAAAATTAAAATATACAACAACATAGTCTCCATAGGAAACCCTTGTATCCCTCAAATAATCCCAGTAGTAAAGTCATAATATACTTCCTCTCATTCCAAGAAAACAATAAAACATAGAAAGGGGTGATCTCAGATACTCACTAGGGATAACAATATAGTGGAAGCATTCATAAATAAGCATACACCTTTATGGAAAGGTAAGACTAAAACAAAAGCCTTTTAAACATGAACATCTGCATAATATGGAAAATATAAAATCAAATAATTTCATTTACTTATTTACATGGATATTGAACTAGTCTAATAATCACATGAAATATCAATATCCACTTTCATAACGATTGAATGTATAATGCCGAACATCAAAACCACATAGTCAAGGCTTTGTTCCAAGACTACAAATAATATTTGTTCAAGGCCTTGTTCCAAGAGACTAGTTTGTTTCATGAGACATACTAATTCATCAACGAGTTATATCAGGCTCCACCCATCACATACTAATTCCAATACATTCCACATATGAAAAGGATTAAACATAACATCAAAATTTTTATTAATACGGGCATACGAAATGTCAATTCATTGTTAATTTACCATTAATGGTATAAAAATAACACTTTAATAGTCAAATATGTCACAAAACCATTAACACAATATGGATGTTTTGTATAATAATAATTCAACTTCAAATAAACTCACAATTCATCAAAGGATGTTGACATAGATGAAATCAAAACATTTTTTTAGAGAAATATATATATGTATTTTGAAATCATTTAAAATTCATATAATTATAAAATAAATCATTTATTATGATAATATTCTTATTATAATACAAGGGAATCTTTAAGAAAGTTATAATGGTTGAAAATAGCTACACCAATCATATAAGTGAAAAACACATACTTAAATTAATTTTGTCTAAAATGTCATATAATACCTTGTTTGGAAAACGATGAAAATATTCCTTTAAACCAATTTTATGAATATTCATACATAGGTATAAATTTGTATGACACATAGTCTGGTAAATATATAAAAAAATTGGAACAAATTTTTTCAGAAACAAGGATGTGGATGTTTAATAAGTCCCCGTAGATACTTACATAAAAACACCATCAAATAATAATCTGATTTTGAAATTAACCCTTACACTGTACTTTTCCTTGGTTGAGGGTATGTTAAACTCTTATATAATAGTTCAATAATTGTTATTAAATTTAAAAAGAACCATACACATAAATATGATATCATATATGATATTCTAATATTGCATTGTTAATAATATTTTAGTATTATCATTGTTTCGGGCGTTAACTGATTCGTTTTATTTTATATTCTTAGTTACATTAGCAATGATTTTTATTAATAGGATGTATTTGATTTATATAAAGAATGATATTAGATTCATTAAGTATTATTTTAAATCATCACATGATAATTAGTCTTGAATGATTATGATGGGGAATGAATTTCATCGCATTCATGGAGACTGTAATCCGTACGTATGAATGAGTGAAAATATCATTCTTTATTAATTAAAATAATAATTAAATGGATGGTATATCATATATACAGAATCCTTAAAATGTTATATCTATTATTTACATAAATTAAAAATAATTATTGTACCCATCCAAATAATAATGTATTGAATAACAACTGCACCACTACGTGGAAACGGTTAACCGTACGTACGCACGTATGGGGACATGTTATTCATAGGATGGATAACCTAAAGAATATGGTTGTAGTATTTTTATAAAAACTTCATAGTATATAAAAGACAATGGATTTATTATTCTATAATGTATGAAACAAATAATATGAAGTGGAAGAAGAAAATATCTTCAAAGATGTGGTGAGGTATTTAAATCTTCATCGGATTCACCCTTTTTATTTGATCAAAAGGTCTCCGTAGATTGGATTTACGATCAAAACGAGGCCTCTAGGATGAAGGGAGTATATTTTTATGGATATTTGGGTAGGGTTTGGCCAAGAAAAATTTCATTGGATGAATGAATTTGTAAAGACCCGTAAAATTCAAGGAAATTGTTTTCTTAATTTTCTTTGGGATTTTACATGAACACAGTTTCTGACGGCAATTGATTCTGAGGCCCGGTGTACCCGAAATTTATATCCGAAGTTTAGCTTGAGTACGTTCAGTGAACGAACGAGTGGGAATTAATATCTTTTAAACTGCTGCTCGGAATCGAATTCTAAGGGCACAAATGGAACCGTAGCGCCGGTAATTGCTTAGGAACGCAATTTCCGGAGTGGCGTTTTCACGAGAGAAGATGATAAAAATTGTGGAAGTTTAATTTATAATTTAACTACAATTTTTATTTTCTTTAAGTGGTTTAAGGATTTGGGTGGATGTTTGGTAACTTCACAGCTTCCCAAGAGAGGTTATGAGGGTGGTGGGGCCCACACGAACCCCACCCCTTCATATTCTTAAACCCCCTCAACTCATCATTAATTTTTGACAACTTATGTTATTAATTAATTGAGTTAAGTGTGGATGTTTGAATTTCAAACTCTTGAAATTCAAAAGTTATGTTATGTTATTAAAATAAGAGGTGAGATTATTTCATTTTGGGTTAGTTCTTGTGGTGGATTCTTGGGATGAAAAAGGCTAAGGATTGAGGAAATTCTTCGTCTTCGACGAAGAACGTGAAGAACACATCGGTCTCCGACAAAGAACGCCGAGTTCTCGGAAACCAATTACGCGGTGCCATGTACAGTGACGCCGACGCGACTTCCTCCATCCACGACATCTCTTTCCGCGACGGTTTTTCCACGGAGAATCCTCATTCGACGAACCTCTGTTCAAGCTCGCACGAGGTATGGGTTATTTAATTATTTTTGTATGTGTTTACCACTTTGTCGTTCTTTTTGAAAATACGACCAAATGCTATCGATTAACGAGAGGGGGCCGGACTGCAAAAACACAGCCGACCCTCCTCCCTTATCCGTGTGTTTGTTTCCTTGTGGTTTGAAACGAGTATGGCGCGGTGTCGTCGCACCGCGTGTGATCGTGCGATAAGGAATGCGTGGCACCGTCGCGCCATGCCGTGGAAATGAACAAGGACATGACATCGTCACGCCACGTCAGAGAAACACGAAGACACCGCGGCTGAAGCGGGGCCGTAGTGGAAGAGCATGGCGATGTCGCGCCGCAACGGACGACCAAGGCTGCGGCCGGTTCCGGGCCGCGGCGAAGCATGGTGAACGGTTGCCGGAGACGGGCCGCCGGCATCGGAGCAAGGAGGGGACCGGCCGTCGCCTATCCTGTGGAACAAGAACCGGCCGGCCAGGGCGGTCCGGCCAGACATGGGAAGATCCGGGGGTCAAAACCCCCGGCTGGCCAGCTGAGCGGCCCCTTAATTGGGGCCGCAGTTTCCGAACGGTGGGGAGCAGTGCACCCCCCAGCATAACCGAACGGCTCGGCCGTTCGGCTGTGCCAGCTGGCGCCGCACTCCTGCACGCCAGGCCGCCGGGGCAGTCCGCGCCCAGGTGGGATGACCCGGACCCGGGTCGGCTCGCCCGGTTCGGGCCGACCTAGGGGGTCTCGGGTCGGGTCGATCCGGCCCCGAAACCCCCATTTTCGGAACCTTTTTTATCTTTTGCCCATATCTCGGGCTACGGACCTCCGAACGATGCGTCATCAGCGGCGATGCGATCCTTGGATCAAGATGGTCGTTTCAGTATATCGCACTCAAGGTTTCGGAGTACTTTGGGTTTGGCCGGGATGGTTCGTACACGAAACCAATCGGGCCCTCGGAGCAGAAACGCTCATATTTTGAGCTACGGACGTCCGATTGACGTGCCGTCGATTTTGTTGGATTCCTCTTAGTGAGGCGGATATTTTGGCTTACTCCGCCCAAGGTTTGGACGTAGGTGGAGTACGGTCGGGTTAGTTTTTCCTTAAAAACCAACCGGGCCCCTGGGACGAAAACGCCAATAACTCTCAGACCGGGAGTCTGATTGACGCTCCGTCTATGACGTTGAGTTCCTATTAAAGATACAGAACATTAGGATACATCAAATCTGGACAATGTTTCAGTTGATGTATCGGCCTCTCAGCTCGTGGAGCGGACCCTCCAAAACGAGTTTTTTGTGTGCGGGAATCCTAGAACTGGCTGTGAATGCTATTGTGACGGCGACGACTGTACAGAGATCCTTAGTGGATTCGACGACAATGACTACAACACTCAGCGATCCTTTGTGGGTCAGTGCTACCGATCCTGTGTGGGTACGGTCCTGTGTGGGACAGTGCTCAGTGATCCTGTGTGGGCCAGCGCTTACAGATCCTGTGCGGGTCCGATCCTGTGTGGGTCATTGCAGGGGTTAGTTACCTATCGATCCTTTGTGGGTCAGATCCTATGTGGGTCATTGCGGGGGTTAGTACCTATCGATCCTTTGTGGGTCCGATGACTTAGATGAATCAGTGGCAATATCAGGTCATCTATATTGTCATACAAAGAAGTATACATGTGTGAGCTGAATCCTATTTTGATTTCCTATGTGGAATGTGTTGTGCTATCCCGTGTGGATTTACGTTTTACTTTCCTATGTTGGTTGTGTTGTGCTATCCTGTGTGGATTTACGTTTTTCTTTCCCATGTGGATTGTGTTGTGCTATCCTGTGTGGATTTACGTTTTTCATTCCTGTATGGACTGGGTTGTACTTGGGCTCAGATGTTGGAGCCGAATAAGAATTGATGACTTAGGTATATGTATGGGCATATACCTAAGTAGTGTCAGATGTTAATTCGTGATTTCATCTTTCCTTTGTGGATTATCCTTTGTGGATCTTGGGAGCCCTTCGGGGGTCTCAGGGTCCCTACTGAGTAGCTTATACTGACCCCTGCACGGGTTATGCTCGCACTACGTTGTGTTGGTTGTAGACGATGGACAGTGCTGATCAGGGTTGAGGCTTGTGGAGCAGGAAGGTACCTGGAGGTGGACCACTGGGAAGACGTACATGGAGCGGTTGGCTGGACCCGAGAAGCAGTGGAGGCTAATTGTACCCACCCTTAAGGTGGGATTTCCAGTGGACAACTCAGCATTGCGAATATACTTTTCAGTTTCTATTTTCTCTTTCTAGTTGTACTTTACTTTTAGTTTGGGATTGTATACTGGACCACGTACTTTTCCTCAAATACTGTTACACTCAGTTTTACTTAGTGTTTAATTCTACTACTTGCTTGCTCTGTGGTATTTGTTTACTTTACAAAGGAAATGCCATCCCTTTTTACCGAGAATTACTCCTTGGTGCTAGTCGCCAGCCCCTGGCCTATGGAAGGTGGGCTTGGGGTAGTCACGGCACGGGCCCCGAGGAGGGGTCGTGACAAATTGGTATCATAGGAGTTCAATTCTACCATAGAACTCGGGACTCTGATCTTTTCTCTGTGAAGCAATAGTGTTAAGCATATTGAGTGTGGTTATCAGTCCATGGAGTCCAGTGTTGGTGCGGCGGCCGACGTATCCGTACACGAGGACTCTAACTTCTGATTTCCGATTTAATGAACGAAAACATTGATTGCATGTGTGTTTCATGTTTTCTTTGTGATTACTTGTCTCAGCTCACCAGGTATAATTCTTGACCATGGCACACCTATTTCTTTTCAGGATGGCCCCACGACGGCAGCCAACTAGGGTTCCGAGAGTTGAGCGTGACGACAACCCACCGAGCGACGATGCCTCGGTACAGGGCCCTTTGAAAGCTGAGGCACCGGCGGGACCTCTACCCGCCGAACAACCGATGCTTCCAGCCCCAGCCGCTGACGATGCACATCGCCTTAGTGCACTGCATGAGTTCCAGTGCCATCGACCGCCGAGGTTCTGTGGGGAGACGGTCCCCCAGGAAGCCGAGGACTGGATGGAGGCAGTGGTACGAGTTTTTCGGGTAGTGAGGATGCCAGCAAACCTCATGGTGATCCTCGCAGCAAGCCTACTACACCCGGCAGTGGGCCGATGGTGGATCTTGATGCTCCAGGTGCATGTTGAGGCATCTCTTCTCTGAATGTACTTTGAGAGCCTCTTCTGCTCTATGTTCGTCCCATCCACCCACTGTGCGGTGCACATGCAGGAGCTTCTTCAGATGCGGTAGGGCAGCTTGACAGTCGCCCAGTACTTGGCGAGATTTACCGATCTCTCGCGCTACTCGACCGACATGGTACGGGACCAATTCTTTCATGCTCGGACCGTTGAGCAGGGATTGAGGCATGAGATCAGGGCATTGCTGATCTCCCTCAGCATTCCGACTCAGGCAGGAGTACTTGAGCGAGCTCTTCTCATTGAGAGATTTCTTGCTGAGTCTACACGAGTGGTGAGACCTACCATAGGGCGACACGTGGCGGAGTCTTCTGCAGTCAGCAATATACAGATGTCGCAAAGGTCCAAGCGTTCCAGGCCAACGGGCGGACGAACACATGATAATGGCTCGGAGGTGCAGGGCACATGCAGCAGAACCAGTCTTACGAGTGGAAGACCGTACTATGCATGCGGCGGGCAGGGCCACATGGCTCGTGACTGCACGACCCGCCATGCAGAGGAGCAGCAGACGGTTGAGGAACCACCTAGGCAGAGGCAGAGGTTGGACCGTGGCGGTCCGTATGGAGCAGGTGGACGAGGTTGAGGAGCTGGTCGAGCGGTAGGTGGTGGATGATGTTTTGAGGCTCTACCACCACCACCACCAGGAGGTCTACCCCGACCTCAGGGAAGAGCACAGCTTCAGGCAGCTAGATCTTATGACCATGGAGGTCCGCAAGCGGGTGGACTAGTGCGGGACTAGCTCCAGGCATAGTGTCCTTCACCCATAATGCCTCTAGATTTGTAGTTGTGTTGCCTTGTGTCCTTGTACATTGAGTTGAATTAATAAAACACACTTGCAATGGTGACATTTTCTTTCTTGTCTTTTGTTTGTTATTACTAAGAGGTTCCAGTTAAAAACTGTTGACTTGACCCTCACTTGCGAGATTCTTACATGAGGAGACCCAGTGACCACACACTGATGCCGACAGTGTGGCTCAACCCTTGGAGGCAAGAGTAACGGTTAGATCTCTTGGTTGCAATGTCAAGGCCTTACGACATCATCTATGCCATGATTTAACTAATCATGATGGGATTGACTCTATTAGACAAGGAACGTGGTTCATACAGGGGATGAGATCGGATTTCCCTTTTCGGTAAAGGAGAAATCATTGCAGCTTTGCAGAACGTTAAGGAGGAAGGGAAAACCCTTCCTGTGGTCAAAAAGAGGTCAGCAGAGCTTCCAGGAGCTGAGACACAGATTTACCAGCACCCCTAGAGGTGTGGTTAGAGATGGAGCATCCATCCTTCAGTCTCTCAAAGTCACCCCTCCACTACTGCAGTGGGTCAGAGAGGCACAACGTGGGGACGCTGACTGTGAGACGCGGCGTACAAAGATATCCTCGGGATAGGAACCTGATGGTTTCTCCTTTGAGGCAAAGCATGACGTCGTTTTCAGAGGACGTACTTTGGTACCAGTTGCATTACGGGAGGAGGTGTTGAGAGAGTTTCACACTTCTCCCTTGGCGGTACATCCCAGAGTGGCGAAGATTTACCAGGACCTCAGACGACAGCACTGGTGGACGGGCATGAAGAAGGTTGTGGCGGTGTTCGTTTCTCGATGCCTCACCTGCCAGCAGGTGAAGGTAGAGCACCAGGTACCAGCATTCATGGTATAGCCTTTGGAAGTCCCAGAGTGGAAGTGGGATGGAATATCTATGGACTTCATGACTGGACTTCCACGCACTTCCAGAGTTCATGACACCATATGGGTGATTGTCGACCGACTCACCAAGTCGGCATACTTTTATCCATCAAAGGGAATGGCTCAGTGGATATCATGGGACGAATTTACATTTAGGAGATTGTGCGGCTTCACGGTGTTCCATAATATATCATCTCCGATCGAGATGCTCGCTTTACTTCCCAGATTTGGAAGGGGTTGCAGGAGATGTTCGGGACGCATCTACGTTTGAGCACCGCCTTTCACCCTCAGACGGATGGTCAGACGGAGTGGATTATTCAGACTCTCGAGGACATGCTCCGCGCATGTGTCCTCGACTTTGGTCGCAGCTGGGAGGTTCACCTACCCTTGGTAAAGTTTGCGTACAACAACAGCTACCACTCCACCATCGGGATGGCACCGTACGAGGTGTGGTATGGCCAACCTTGCAGATCTCCTTTGTGCTGGACAGACCCTGGGGAGTAAGCAATCGTGGGACCAGAAATGGTCCGGGCCACGACAGAGAAGGTCCAGGTCATCTAGGAGCAGATGAGGAAAGCTCAGATCCGGAAGATGTCTTATGCTGACAGGAGGCGGAGGCCACTAGAGTTCGAGGATGGCGACCACGTCTTTTAACGTGTCTCACCTCGACGTGGATTATAGAGATTTGGACGAGGCCGAAAGTTGTCTCCACGCTTCATCAGACCATTCTTGGTCCTCACCAGGATTGGCAAGGTGGCTTATCGCCTGTCTCTACCACCTCAGTTTCACCGGGTGCACGACGTCTTCCACGTATCTCAGCTGAGGAGATACATGCACGACCCGACGCATATCATAGACCCTGGGGACCTAGACGTTGATGATGATGCGACTTTTATGGAGTTCCTAGTGGAGATCAAGGATTGATAGGAGCAGGTCCTATGTGGACGATCGATTCCTCTAGTGCGCATCAGATGGAAGCACGACAATCTCCAGGAGATCACTTGGGAGCGGGAGGCTCAGATGCGTGCTCAGTACCCACTTTTGTTTCCCTAGTTTATAATGTATCATTACGGGGATGTAAAGCCCTGAAGTGGGAGTAATTTAAAGACCCATAAAATTCAAGGAAAATTTTTCTTAATTTTTTTTGGGATTTTACATGAATGCAGTTTCTGACGGCACTTGATTCCGAGGCCCGGTGTGCCCGGAATTTCTATCCGAAGTATAGCTCGGGTACGTTCAGTGAACGAACGAGCGGGAATTCCTATCTTTTGAACCGGTGCTCGGAATTTAATTCTGAGGGCACCGATGGAACCGTAGCACCGGTAATTGCTTAGGAACGCCATTTCTGGAGTTGCGTTTTCACGAGGGAAGATTATTAAAATTGTGGAAGTTTAATTTATAATTTAACTACAATTTTTATTTTCTTTAAGTGGTTTAAGGATTTGGGTGGAAGTTGGGTAACTACCCAACTTCCCAAGAGAAGTTATGAGGGTGGTGGGGCCCACACGAACCCCACCCCTTCATATTCTTAAACCCCCTCAACTCACCATTAATTTTTGACAACTTATGTTATTAATTAAGTGAGTTAAGTGTGGATGTTTGAATTTAAAACTCTTTAAATTAATAAGTTATGTTATGTTAATAAAATAAGAGGTGAGCTTATTTTATTTTGGGTTAGTTCTTATGGTGGAGTATTGGCAAGAAAAAGGATAAGGATTGAGGAACTTCTTCATCTTCGACGAAGAACACGAGGAACACATCGGTCTCCGACGAAGAACACCGAGTTCTCGGATACCGATTACGCGACGTTGTGTACCGTGACGCCGACGCGACTTCCTCCTTCCGCAACGTCTCTTTCCGCGATGGTTTTTCCATGACGAATCCTCGTTCGACGAACCTCCGTTCAAGGTCGCACGAGGTAGGGGTTATTTAATTATTTTTGTTCGTGTTTACCACTTTGTCATTCTTTGTGAAAAAACGACCAAATGCTATCGATTAACAAGAGGGGGCCAGACTGCACAAACATGGCTGACCTTCCTCCCATATCTGTGTGTATGTTTCTTTGTGGTTTGAAAAGAGTATGGCGCGGTGCCGTCGCAACGCGTGTGATCGTGCGACAAGGAATGTGCGGCGCTGTCGCGCCACGCCGTGGAAACGAACAAGGACATGACGCTGTCGCGCCACGTCAGAGAAACCCAAAGACACTGCGGCTGGAGCGGGACCGCGGTGGAAGAGCACGACGCTGTCGCACCACACCAGACGACGAAGGCCGCGGCCGGTTCCGGGCCGTGGCGAAGTAGGGTGACCGGCAGCCGGAGACGGGCCGCCGGCTTCGGACCAAGAAGAGGACCAGAAGTCGCCAGTCCCATGGAGCAAGAATCGGCCGGCCAAGGGCGGGCCAACCGGAGAGTGGAAGAGCCGGGGGTCAAAACCCCTGGCTGGCCAGCTGAGCGGCCCCTTAATTGGGGTCGCGGTTTCCGAACGGCGGGGGGCAGCGCGCCCCCCCGCATAACTGCGCTGCCCGGCCATTCGGCTGAGCCAGCTGGCGCCGTGTGACAGTGTGGCAGGCCGCCGGGCCGGGCCGTGCCCTGCCAGGCCGACCCGGTTCGGGCCGAACCGGGGGGATTCGGGCCGAGTCGGTCAGGGCCCGAAACCCCCATTTTCAGAACCTTTTTTGTCTTTTTCCCATATCTCGGGCTACGGCCCTCCGAACGACGTGTCGTCAGCGGTGATGTGATCCTTGAATCGAGACGGTCGTTTTGGTATATCACACATAAGGTTTCAGAGTACTTTGGGTTTGGCTGGGTTGGTTCGTACACGAAACCAACTGGGCCTTCGGAGCGGAAACACTCATATCTTGAGCTACAGACGTCCGATTGATGTGCCGTCAATTTGGTTGAATTCCTCTAATTGAGGAGGATCTTTTGGCTTACTCCGCCCGAGGTTTGGACGCATGTGGAGTATGGTCGGGTTAGTTTTTCCATAAAAACCAACCGGGCCCCTAGGACGAAAAGGCTAATAACTCTCGGACCGAGCGTCCGATTGACGCGCCTTCTGCGACGTTGAGTTCCTATTAACGATACATGAACATTAGGATACATCAACTCTGGAAAATTTTTCAGTTGATGTATTAGCCTCTCGGCTCATGGAGTGGACCCTCCAAAACGAGCTTGCTGTGTGCGGGAACCCTAGAGCTGGCTGCGACTGTAACTGTGACGGCGACGACTGTACATAGATACTCAGTGGATTCTACGGCGATGACTACAGCACTCAGTGATCCTTTGTGGGTCAGTGCTACCGATCCTGTGTGGGTCCGATCCTGTGTGGGTCAGCGCTCAGCGATCCTTTGTGGGCCAGTGCTTACAGATCTTGTGCGGGTCTGATCCTGTGTGGGTCATTTCGGGGGTTAGTTATCTATCGATCCTTTGTGGGTCAGATCCTATGTGGGTCATTTTGGGGGTTAGTACATATCGATCCTTTGTGGGTCCGGTGGCATAGATGAATCAGTGGCAATATCTGGTCAACTCTATCGTCATACGAAGAAGTATACCTGTGTGAGCGGAATCATGTTTTTCTTTCCTATGTGGAATGTGTTGCGCTATCCAGTGTGGATTTATGTTTTGCTTTCCTATGTAGATTGTGTTGTGCTATCCTGTGTGGATTTATGTTTCTCTTTCCTATATGGATTGTGTTGTGCTATCCTGTGTGGATTTACATTTTTCTTTCCTGTGGGGACTGGGTTGTACTTGGGCTCAGATGTTGGAGCCGAACAAGAATTGATGACTTAGGTATATGAATGGGCATATATCTAAGTAGTGTCAGATGTTACTTAATGATTGCATATTTCCTTTGTGTATTATACTTCGGGGATCTTGGGATACCTTCGGGGGTCTCGGGGTCCCTACTGAGTAGCTTATACTCAACCCTGCACGGGTTATGCTCGCACTACGTTGTGTTGGTTGTAGACGACGCACAACGCTGATCGTGGTTGAGGATTGCGGAGCAGAACAGTACCTGGAGGTGGACCACTGGGCGGACGTACTCGATGCAGTTGGCTGGACCCGAGGAGCAGTGGAGGCTATCTGTACCCACCCTTCAGGTGGAATTTCAAGTGGACATCTCAGCGTTACGGCTATACTTTTCAGTTGTTGTTTTCCCTTTCCTGTTGTACTTTACTTTCAGTTTGGGTTTGTATATTGGCCCACTTACATTTCCGCACATACAGTTGTACTCAGTTTTACTTAGTGTTTACTTCTACTGCTTGGTTTCTATGTGATATTTTTTTACTTTTCAAGGGAAATGCCTTCCCTTTTTACTGGGAATTATGCCTTGGTGCTAGTACCCAGCCCCTGGTCTATGGAAGGCAAGCTTGGGGTAGTCACGACATGGGCCCTGAGGACGGGTCATGACAGAATTTGAGAGAAGGGGAAGTGCCATTTAATAAGAGAGTTGAGGGACACCATAGGAAAAGACTGAAATATTATTTTATAATAAAATAATTTTTGGTTTCTATAGGCGCCAAAATGATTCATTTCCAAGATAAGTTGGGTATGTGACGAAATAAACTCATCCAATATGTTCTAGATAGGTACATGAAATCATATGAACCTTATCTTTTAGATTTAAATCTTTGTTAAATAGTTGGACATTTCCATACCTCTTTGTATTTTTATATTTTATGGATAATAAAAATTATATAAACTTCCATGAAAATCCCAATATGTTCATTAATGAATTATATAATATTATTATGGCCCTTTCGAAGAACCTTATCTTTTTAGGAATATTATATCAAACAGTAATATTATATTGGTTTAAATACTCAATAATGTCAATTTTGATATTATTTAATATATGATTTTTGTTAAATTACAAAAAACTTTATTACTTCAAACTAAATTCATATGTTAAATACTAACATGTCATTTTAACATTGAAAATTAATTTAATTCATCAAAAGTTTGAAATTAAAATTATTTGGATATTTATAATATCAATTAAATTTATATTTCATTATATATGTAATAACTGCTTCATAATTGTTTCATAAATAAATTAAATTATTTAATGTACAATAATTATAAATAAAGTATCATTATTTAGGAATTATTTTCATATTTTTGCTGAATATTTGTAGTCTAATTTTTCTTATGTATAACCCTATTTGAAAAATGGTTTAGTTATTAAACATTGATTTTAACTCTTTTAACACTTCATTAAATATAATAATAATAAATGTTAAAATCTAATCCAAGTAGACATAAAGGATCATATTTTATTTCATATTTTGTTTGTGGTATAATATCACTTGTCCAATAATATTATGAAACGTGTATGGGTAAAAATAATATCATTTTTATCCTTAATTACCCAATTTACTTTTAACCGCGTTTAAAAAAGTAAAAGTTACAATTCACCAAATAAAAATTTCTTCTCGTTGAACCACATTTTTCTTACTAATATCAACTGTCTCTCTAGGATTTTTGAAATTCCACTCACAATAGCAGTAAAATTATGTTTTATGTAAATTTGAAAATTCTCCTAGGAGGTCGAAAAAAAATGGTGAAAAGTTCAATAAAATTTTATATATCTAATATTATTACAAAATGAATCTAATGAATTACATTGTTCATATATCAGTATTATGTATCTATTTTGACAAAAATTAAATTTAAATAAAGTAATTTATTATATAAATAATAAGACAGTTTTAAACAACAAGGAAATTGTTTTCACTATTTATCAAAAATTGAATTTTTTCAGAAAAATACCAAACAAATCACAAAAAGATAATTTTGATATTCCAAATCCAAAAATGAAGTCCATTTCGAAATACAAAATATTATATAATATAAAAAATTAGTTATTAATCTTAATAATGACTAGTTAGATTGGTCGTGGTGTGTTAGAATCTCGAAGTTTCATACCATGCAAGCTATTACATTATTGAAAGGGAAACATACCATGGAAGCTTGGGGTGTTACATATATATTGTAATTTTATTGTTTTTAAGGATTTATCCATCATCAATTCTCTAACCTCTCCTTAATTTTTAAAAATGAAAACATTGTCTGTGACGTACTGATTTACCGACTTTGTGGACGATGTGTTTTAGTTTTTCAATTCCATCTTCATGGATGGTAATAAAATAATTTTATGGTCATAAAGTATTATTATATATGTATTAATGCTTATTTAAATTTCCTTATCCATTATATATATAAATATATAAATTAATAAATCAAAAGTAGTTCGTAATGATAAAAAATTCACAAAAATAAACTATATTTCATAACTAACATTTTATCTACGTGTTCATACTCGTACCATATAACTGAAATTATATATACATCCATTTATTTTTATATAATTTCATTAATAACATATATTCATTATTCATGAAATTATTTCAAATTTTACAGGATTTTCCATACATGTAAATAGGTAAACCGATCATGAAAACCAATGAAACGAAAACTCCCGAACAATAATATTTATCTTATTACTCATCAAAAAGAACATAAATTGAGTGAATAAAATTATAATAAAAAATTCATGCATAAAATATTCATTTTAAATTTATTAAAATAATATTTAATATAATTGGACATTAATATAATGTGCATAATAGTTTTAGAAACAAGGTAAGGGATTCTCCCGAAATCTCTATTTTTCATTCGGTTTACACATTTTCTCTTTTTTCCGTAATGGAATTATTAATTAATAATTTATAAACATCCTTAATTATTTGAGAAATATATATATATATTTATCTACAATATTATTTATTTCATTGACGGGGAGTAATAGTTTATATAAGGATCATTTATCAATTATTCAATATAAACATGCTCGATTAAAGAGAACATCACAATTTCATACCGATTATTAACAACACTCCATCTTCTATTTTTAGAGAGAAATTTTTTTAAACTAACACACCTATTGTACTAAATTACTATCATTTCTCATTTCTAGTTTTATGAAAATATGTTTTCAAAATAGAAGTTCTTTTTTTGAACTTAAAATGGGCATTTATTTAAAGAATCTATTGATGGTTTTATTAGAGTATTTTCATACTTTTCAACACCCCTATTAAAACATATTAATAATTTTGGTTAATAGATTATAATATAATATAATTTATTTTATTTAATCAATTGTGATTATTTTTTCTGGGGACTCACTTTCTTGATACAAATCGCCAGATTACTCATGATAATTTAGGATTTTTTATGGTTTTCGGAATGTTATTTACATTTATTAGGATATCTTCAATATGAAAATATATTTGGACAATGTTACATCCCTATTTATGAGAAATGAATTTTATTTATTATTTTATGGATGGTGGTAGTTATACCCCCTTTATTTATCGATAAGTCTCATGAGACAATCAAGACCGGGTTTTTACTCATTACGTATGGAGAATTCGCTAAATCCTTGATGTTTTTTTATGATGTATAAATTTATTAATTACCTCATTATGATATTAGTTAGTGATATACCATGGGATTATTTGAATACTATAATATACATGGTTATGTTTAATTCTAAACAATTTATTATATTTTACATTATTTTATCAGCATTTATTCATGGAAAATTATTTAGAAGATTTTGTTTTAATGAAATGTGTTTTTAGTCATTCACCATGCCTTATTATTTATGTGTATCAGATTCGATGCACATCATACCCTTATTGTTCCTTTGTGGTCAACTATTGAATATGTTTTTGTTTTAACCATTACATGAATATGGTTATTATCAATGAGATGCATGGGTAATATATTAGTTAATGGTTGTTTCCAATGAAATTTCTATGTTTTATTTGCTATTGTTTTGTAATGTAAATTCAATTCATGTAACATGGATTCATAAAATTCTAAACTAAAAATTAATTTAGGATTTTATTCCCTAATATATTCCAATGTATTAATGTAATGCACTGGATCCATTCTACTAGGGTGGGCATCTTTACATCCAACGCCACTTGGGATATTATACCTATATAGACTCAAGGAAAATTTTCAAGGCTATTTATTGTTTCCCCTGATTCTATAAATATTGTAGATTATTAAAAACATTGGATCAGCGTTTCAATGTTTTATACATATAAAACTATAGGGTTTCTCTTAGGTGGACAGGGTGTTAATGCTGAAATAGCATATACACATAGTCATCTAAGGGAAAAATAGATGATACGAAATTGAATACAGGAATAGATGTAGGTAAATCACAGTAATGCTCTGGATCCAGAACATTCAAAATGAGATGTTGGTCATGTGTTTTTTAATCAATTTGTATAATTTTTTCATACAACCAAGTTATGGGGTTCCAACCATAAACATTACATAATCATGATTTATCTAAATTATTCACATTGAGGGTCTTTTAAGGTTTAGTGTTTTAGATAATTACGTCGTAATTATTACATTACATTTCCAAATATTACAATGTAGACACTTTAAATCTATCCAATTTTTCCAAAATAATTAAACTACTTAAATATAACAAGAATTATATTCTTGATATAAATCTTCTTGAATTTTTTCATTCCCTTAACCTACCATATACACGGTAAATAAGGTTTCAAAAAATTGGGATGATAATAATAAAATCATTTAGGGTTATAAAATAAAGAAAGAAAACATTAGTCCAACAATACATACAAACCATAATATCATTAATATACCTCATGAAATCATAAGATTTATGAATATCACAGATAATCATAAATCATAAAGGTTACTTTTTTGCATCCAGGTCCTTCATATATTGTATTTTTCACAGTTATATAGGGAGTTACGTTTGGAATTCCCATCATAGTATATTAAATAAATCACTGAAGAGGAACATTAACGTTTTCCTCAGTCATATTGCCTAATTCATTGGAGATATTTCATGGGCACACCCACACTAGGATTATCGTGAAACCACTTGTATACATAACCAATACACAAGAACCATATCATATTCATAACACATAAAACAAGAATAAAGGAACGATAACATTTCCTCATTTCAATATCAATATATAATTTCTCAATGTTGAAATAATAAATGCCATCTCACAACCATTTTAAATAAAAAAATATGTAAATAGAGTATATGGTATTTATTTCCCATTAAAAAAATCCATCTTATAAAGGAAGACAAATATGAAATAATGTAAGCAGCGTCAAAAAGTTTGTTGTCACCACGTACGTTGAAATAGAACATTCAATTTTTCATTTAGTAAAACAATAAATAGAAATAGCTTACATATGAATGAAATTAGATTTCAAAGGGGGATATACACCATAAAATATAAAGTCATGTAAAAATCAAAATATGCCTCAATGAAAGGAGATTGAGATGATGTCCCTAACAAAGATTGTACCATTAGATTAAGGATAAATCAATGACATAATTATGTGTTAAAATATATATAAACCCAATTTAAGAGGATGATAATTTTAAAAAAATCAGAGGTCATTCACAAATAATCTTGGGAAAATAAAACAAATGAAATGGATATTTAACTCAATGAATGGAGATTGAGCTATGATTTCCCTACAATGTTTGTGTTAATGATGTAAGAATTTATCAATGGGGTTGATTATGTGTTTAAAAAGAATTTCCATACAAAAGGAAGTGAAAATTACTACATAAATAAATAAATATTGATTACACAAATAGTATTTCCATATTATATTCAATGAATTATTCATAAAACCCAGTGAGTTGAAATTGAGTTTTAGAAATTCCCTTACAAATATTTGCAGCCTAACGATGTCACTTAAAAATTCAGAAATTTATTTTTTGAGAGAGAAAAATGTCTCTCAGCACATGGAAATAAAATATCTAGAAATAATGATATATAATAATGAATTACAATATAATTAAATGGAAAGTAAAATACATTACATTAAAAAATTCATTTACTAAAAAGGAGGGAGAAAGGATCCCTTAGATCGAGTCTGACTTGTATCTTGTTTTCTTTACTATTCCCGAATAATAAACATAAGTTTATTTATATTCACATACAAACATTATTATTCATTATTATTATTTTTCTATCACTTATTACTTTAATTGAAAAATTATTTAATTAATTTAGTTCACATCTGATAGTTTTTCGATGATCAGAACTTGGGTCAATAAGGAACTTGTTATAATTAAAAATTATCAATGTAGTCAAAATTAAATTATCTCGAAAATGATTTTTATTATTTAGATATAATAATATCATATATATCCAATACATATGTATTTATAACTGTCCATATCATTTGGTTATATGAAAAATGACATGAATTGTTGATGGAGATGGTAAGTCATACATATGCATGAAAGATACATTCATTTCATTATTTCATTTTAAAAAAATGAAATCTAAATTATACATAGGTCTATTATAATTCAAATATAATATAATATTTTATATACATTAAATGTTTCCATTAACTACATATTTTATATGTTTCATGAACGGCATGAATGAGTAAAATCACATTGAGGGGCGGTAGTCCGCACTTCCTAAAATTTAATTATCATATTTATAAAACCTGAATTGAAAAATGTTATGTTCAAAATGATAACTATAGAATAATAGAGATAAATTCAATATCATATATATGATATATAATTATAATTTAATAATAATTACAACCATGAGATGTGGTAGGATAATATTGATCCATCGTCATTTTGTGAGGTATTAGTTCGCCGTCCATATAAACAGAATGTTCTATACCAATTAGATAGAGGTTTGTGTAAGTGTAGTTAAATTAATTCTCATAAAAACATCATAGTATATTTATGATAATTTTTCTTCTATACCATATAGACGGAGGTGTGTGTATGTATAGGTAAAATAATTCACATAAAAAAACCTAGTTGTACAATATTATTGTAGTTATTTAATTTGTGAAAAAGAATAAAATAGGTATTGAATAAGTATAATGGTGGAAAAAACTTTTATAGAAAACCCTACCTCTTAGAACGTGTAACTCTATTTGATTTGAGGAAAATGGATTTCTTGTATATCATTTTACCAAAGGAAAATATTCTAGGAGGGATATAAAGATTTTGGTAGCTTATTTGTGCAGTGGTTGGAGGATCAAAGTGGCTTGAGAGTTGTGAGTAAGTTGTTAGAGGTGGTGGACTATTATAAGAGATGGGCTCTTAATGAAATTTTAAAAGTAGTATTTAACTAAAAAATTATATTCTGTTTAAAAAGGTCAAAAACTCATTAAAATATAATATAAGATGAATATATGTCGAATTAAAATCATCCAATAAGAATTCAATAGGATTTGGATATATTTTTTATCCTTATATTTTTTATTTAACTATTTTTTACTCTTATTGTTTTATCAAGAATTTAACACTTATAGAATCAAAATAGTTACAGAAACATGAAAAATATCCATAAAAAAAGTCATTAATAAAAATTGAGACTTTTAATAACTATTTGGCTAAATTATAGAAATTTTTTTAAAATTATAATATTATAATTTTTTTTATATTTTAAAATATTAATTATGTCAATATTGAAACAATTCATATGATGACTATTATAAAAATAAAAAATAACATGATTGACAAGAAAACATTTCATTAATAAAAATATAACATGTAGATAACATCTATAAAATTCATGGAAGATATCAAAATAACCACCATAAATTTATTTTAAAATTTATTATAAAATTTATTTGAATCTTTTATTAATGAAGCCAAAACTACATCATCATTGTGTCATAATAGATTTTTTTTATTTTATGTCTAAAAATTATAAATAAAATACCATGTTGTAAGAAATATTTTTATATTTTTAATGAATACTTATAGTTGAAAATAAAAAATATAAAATCACATATAAAATTGATTTAACAAATGATTTATTTTTATCATACAATTTCCTTTACATTAATTTATTTTTAATTACCAATAATTTTCACTAAAAAGTAGCTACAGGGGGTACCCAAATCGTCCCAAGGTGTCTGATGTTAGAAATGTTTTAGAAAATATGGTTATGACACATGTTAGGATAAATTAAGATAATTACGATATTATTTTTACCCTTATTTTTCCATATTTACCCATTAACCATGGAAAATAAAAAATTTACTAAATTTACTATTCATAATGTATAAAAATAAAAGATTCATATTTAAATAATTTGGAAATCAGGATTAAAAATATGGAATCTATTTCTAATAATTCAAAACACAGAAGTTGTAGAAATTATTTTAGAATTAATTCTCATTTTCAAAACCAAAAAGCATGTTTTGAAGAAATACTAACTATCAAAATATTGACACGTGTTAATGTCTAATTAAAATGTAAGATTACTTCAAATGAAACACATTTTATTAAATGGTTGAAATTTTATCTAATTACACATTAAAACAAATTAATAATATTGTATAATCATATAAATAAATTATATTAAAAAAGAAGTTTTGAATTAAAATACAATATTTTTCACTATTAATCAAAAAATTGACTATACAAGAAAAATTACAAATATTAAAACCAAGTAAATTTTGATGTCCGACTGAAAAATAAGTTTATTATTTTGTCAAATGGAATATATAAAATTGAAAAAAACTAGTTTTAAAAATGTTTTCTAGATTTAAAGGTTGTAAGATTACCAATAAAAAATATCAGATTATTTCATGATTAAATAGGATTCATTCCTATTTTAAGACTCTAAAATTTATTGGATATATGTAAATACATTTAAAAACAATGTATAATTATATTTGAGTTAGTTATATTCATTCCCACTAATACAAAGCTTGTGTGTTAACAACCATTTAAAATAATAATAATATTACATTATTTTTTCACTATAACTCAGTGTTCTATGTAACAAAACATTTCAAAGAAATCTGTTCTTGTGTGTTGAAGATGACTTGGTCACATCCAATGAACTAAAATAAAATATTATAGAATTATGTAATCTAGAAATGACGAACTATATATTAACCAATCTCAAAATGGTTAGTATGATATCTGATTATCCCCAAAAGGATAATTCATTATAAATAATAAATACTTCTATTATTTTCAAAATTAAACACACCATACCCAATGTTAAAAAATGTCTATTCAATAAACAATTGTCCATAAAATTATTCAATATAATACAAACTAAGATTGAAACACCGAACTAAAAATAATTCTATCACAATGTCTTACAAAAAAACATAATATTTATGTCCAAAAAACATCGACTACTCTTAAAGTCTCATACAGAAATGTGATTTAACTAATATTTTATTCTCTATGATAGGTTTATCATTTCAATAATTATCCCAAATCACTATATGTCCAATAAAAAAAATATTCATCTAAAATAAAATTCAACCATTACTCCTAAAATGAAATCTTATTATGTATATTTTTTATGCTTGTAATATCTCAAAATAGAAAATACCTTCTAAAATAAATTTTATCAATTAATCACCAAATCATTTTCCTATACTAAGGATATCCATTTTTAAAACAGAATTTATTCAAATAAACTAATTCTATATCAATAAAATAATTTACATAAAAAATAATAAGTCATATTAATAATGAACTTCATGTATGCATGTGTTAGGCGATGCACCCTTGTTTTCCTTCAGTTGTGTGTTCGATTCCTGTGAACATCGTGGATGCGATGGGTTTTCACCCATCCTATGAGTTTTCCATTTTATAAAACTCATAATATAACTGTAACAATGTTTTAACTTCAATGGTTGTCTTGTACATATCATTTTCATCCCTACACATTATGACCTCAAAATCACAATTAATGAAATCTAATATATATTGTCATGTTTTCATTTAACCTATATATGATAAAATAAAATTATTACAAATATAATGAACATCATACCTTGGTCATGGTGTCCACATGGGTTCATTATCATATTTTCACATATTTAGAAGGTCCCTGAATTGCAACAATGATCCAGATATCCTTCAATATCATTCCCTTCCAACATCCAAATACACCTAGTACAACTAGGGTCTTATGAGTGTTCCAGAAATACTAGTTTCAGAATATAATCATGTATGACATATAATTGTAAAACACCAGATAAAAAAAGATTTTTATAAAATAGTCAAACCGAGTTAGAGATGAAACATTCAATAAATAGTCCTTTTAAAATAACATTAGTTTGTTTTGAGATACTATATTCTAAAAAATATATAAATATTTTGTGCAAGGGTATCCTTAGTGTGAATCTATTACAAAATCATAATATAATTCCAAATATTGTGATAAGGTAAAATAGTTGAAAGTTCCTTGATAATATTTACCTTTATTGAAAATATGAGAATAACGAGAAAATATGATTTGATTAAATACAACCCATGATCCATGATGGTATCGAGTTATAGTGGATGTTTTTTATATCTCAAAAAGCTTCATACAAGTGAGTTGTATGTTAGAAAAATTTCCACAATCATCCAAACATGACATAACAATAATTATTTTAGGAATGTCATTAAGAAGTGATAGGAATGTTGTTTGAGATCATCATCCTTCCATTTGTAATTGTATTTCCATGATCTGAAAATTTTATAAAACAAATATTTAATTGAATGAATAGACATAGGGACTGAACATGTGTTTAACGAAAACTCATAATCCATAATGTTTTCTAAACCGACCTCTGATACCAACTTTATGGACTCAACCTTAAACATTACATCATCATGAGGTAAGATAAAATTTCACATTTAGGATCTTTTCAAGTTTAGATTTTTGGATAATTAGGTCGTAACTATTACATAACAGTTCAACAAATTATAATGTAGGCAGTTCTAATCTATTTATTATTATAAAAAATAATAAATCTCTTTTAATAAAAAAGAATTTTTTTCATGATATAAATCTTCTTGAAATCTTGTATTCCCATTAACCTTATTTATTCCATGTGAAAACATTTCAAAAGAATGGTATGATAATAAAAATCTCATTAAAGGTTATAATATAAAGAAAGATAACATTAGTCCATCCATACATAAAAAACATAATCTCTTTAACAGACCTCATGAAATCATAATCGCTATGAATAGCACATATAAAACATTAATCATAAAGGTATCTTGTGGAATCTATATGACAGTTACATTTTTGTTTTCATGTCTTCATAGGGAGTTACATTTGGAATACCCATCACAGTATGTTACCAAAATCTATTAGGAGAGACAATAATGGTTACCACTGACACGTTACTTAATAAATTAGAGAGCTATATCAGGCTCACCCACCCTAGGTTTATCACAGAACCACCCGTATATGTAACTAATGCCCACGAACCCTAACAAATTCCTATCACGTAAAACATGCATAAAGAAAAGATAACATTTCCACATTTTAATCACAATATATCATTTTATGATATTGAAATAGTCAATGTCTTATCAAACCCATTTTCAATACCAATATATGTAAAAAGAGAATATG
The DNA here is from genome assembly GCA_963277665.1 of Viscum album. NCBI lineage: Eukaryota > Viridiplantae > Streptophyta > Magnoliopsida > Santalales > Viscaceae > Viscum > Viscum album. The sequence goes on from OY728150.1 coordinate 768,063,549, forward strand.
GTATTTATTTTCATTTTAAAAACCTTTCATCATGTTAAGGAATCCAAATGTGAAATAAAGCTCGTAGAAACATAAAACTCGTTTTCACAACATACGTTAAAAAATAACTTACATTTCTCATTTAATAACAAGCTATGTATAAAAATATCCACTTTGAATGATATTAAAAATAAATGGGGTTTATACACCATATAAAATCAAGCCCTGTATAAATAAAAATATGACTTAATGAAAGGAGATTGAGACAAAGTCCCTTACAATGACTGTACAGTTAGATTAAGTATAAATCAATGAAATAATATTGTGTCAAAATTATAAATATATCGAATATAAGGGGATATTATGATTAAATCAATCGTAGTCCATTCACAAATATTTTTTTAAAAAAAACTAATTACATGAATATTTAACTCAATGAATGGATATTGAGCTATTATTTCATTACGATGTTTGATGAAATGATGTAATATATTTTCAATATGGTGATTATGTGTTGAAGAATTATATACACAAAAGGGGATGGGTAAATTACAACATAAATAAATAAATATTGATTCCACAAATAATATTGGCATAAAGTAATTAATAAAGTATGTATAAAAAACAATGAGTGTAAATTGGATGACATCACTATGTAATTTGTCCTTGTATGTCAAAAACACCATGAAAGAGTGATGAAATATGGAAATTGGTGATTGACTTACCAAATATACACATTTCTTCAATATAAAGGGAGTGATTTATATTGTATCACCATGATAATCGCTACATTAATTATATTATAAGGCTTTAACAAGAAACTATTTCAATTTTGTCTAGTAATGATCCATAATTTATATAAAAATGATAGAAAATTCATTATAATGATTTCAATATTGAGATTCATTTCAGCACATCTGATGACCCTAAAATATAGGGGATGTTAAAAATGAAGATCCAAACATTAGAAGACATGTTGAGATCAATCTCTCTTGACATTCATGGATTTTTATATCAATATTTTCCATTAGTAGAGATTTCCAAAAACAATAGTTTATATTCATGTATTAAAATTGAACCATATGAATAATTCTATGGAATGATATTTCACACACCAACTGGTTGGGATGTAGTTGATGAAAGGAAGCTTGTTGTCCCAGATATGCGGAGGAAACATAAAAAAATGTAATTATTTATTGAACACATATCAGACCATCAAAAATTAAGAAAAAGATATATTTCAATTATCTATAGAATTATTTGAAATTTGAAGTGATAATTCATATTTTCTTGATATTATAACCATGGAATGGTGTTACAAAATCTGGGAAGAAAGGGAAATATCGGCCTATGTAAAATGGGACTTCTGAAATTATGGAGTGAATTGAAGCCGTGGGTTATATTTTGGAAATTATACATATCCGTTTCAAAGATAATTTTTTTTACACATTACTCAATTAAGAAATTACATGCCAGTCCCAAAACTTATTCTCACATTTGAATAATTATAATTGAATCATAATATATCATATTGTGAAGAGCCTATCTGGATTCCAAACATGATAAAGAAAGTATTGAGGACATAGATGAATGATCTATTATAAGTTCATTGAAAAAACATAAAATTGAAGAGTTAACAGTGGGACCAGAGGAAGTTATGTTTAAAAACTATGTAAATCTTTTTATGAGGTTATATTTTAAAATTTTTGGGGAGGAAATTTTTGTTGAAGGGGATAATGTAACGACCCAAAATTGTAAAAATAATATTTTCCTCTATTATAATTATGTCACATTGTATTTATCACATATAATAACTATGATAACCAAGTATAACCTTTATAAATAGATAACTATTGAAATTGGAGTTATTTTTGTAAGTTAAGAAACCAATTTCAATATAATAGAATGTTAAATGTTTGAATAGTAATCTGACACATATGAATAGAATAATGTGGAGTATAATAGTAACCTAACCAATGAATGCATAAAAAAATTACAATCACCCTATAAATGGTAATATGATATAATTATATCATAGTTTATATAAATAATGTTTTAAAAATGTTAAATTATGTGTTGTTATTTTTTTATGTTACAAAAAATTAATTACAAATTTTTAATTTAAATAATGTATTAAAATATAATTTATTTTCATAAAATAGATTAATATATAAATATTTGTTTTTATTATGAAATTGTATAATTTAATGAGACATTAGTTAAATTTTTAAATTTTCATAAAATCATTTATAATTTTGAAATATATATTTTTATAAAAAAGAATGATTTGAAATTTACATTAAATAAATAATATATAGAAAATTATTTTCATAATATGGGGTCAATATTTGATTTATGTAGATAAAAAATTATGTATAAATTTTGTGAATTTTCTAAAACACTTCATTTTTTGGTGAGTAGTGAAATACAATAATTTATGACAAAAAATGAACACATGAATTCCCTGGTCTCATCAAATGACCTTAGAATGTACCCTACAAAGATTCTCAAGGAGGTGAAAATCTAAAGATAAAAACATATTTGTTTTTCTTTCAATTTATTTTAATGTGATTTTATTTTCTAATAATCAAATCATGTTCCTTTCCTAATGTGACATGATATCTCTAATATATATTATATTGTAATTCCATTACCCTAGTCACCTAGAGTTGGTGCATAATTACATAACATTGGCATGATCACAAAAGATCAGGTCTTGAATGACCGATTAGATTAGTAGCATTGGAAAAACTAGGTACATTAATATGTTTTATAATACATTATAAAATAGAAAACTACAACAATATAGTCTCTATAGGCCTCCCTCATATCCCTTAGTCTATCCCTACAGGTCAGTCATAATATAATTATATGCATCATGGGGGAAAAATAAAACAATGATAGAGGAGAGCTCAGATGCTCAGTAAGGATAACAATATAGCGGAAACATTCATAAACAAGCATAAACATTTATGGCATGGTAAGACTAAAACAATATCTTTTTAAACATTAACTTCAACATAATATGTTAAAGATAAAATCAAATAATTTCATTTACTTGTTCACATTGATATTATACGAGTCAAATAATCACATGCAATATCAATAACCACTTTAATAATGATTGAATGCATAATGGTAGACATCAAAACCAAATAGTCAAGGCCTTTTTCCAAGACTACAAATAAGATTTTGTCAAGGCCTTCTACGTAGACACTATTTTGTCTCCAGAGACCTAGCGATGCATCAAGGAGCTATATCAGGCTCCACCTGTCACTTAATAATTTCAATGCATTCTCATATGAAATGGTTTAAACATAACATATGAATTCGTATTAAAACTAATATACGAAATATAAAGAATTTATCCATAAACAATGATTTGTATAAAAATAACACATCCACAATCAAAAATTTCGCGAAACCTTCAATACAATATGGAAGTTTAGTATCATAATAAATCATCTTTAAATAAACTATCAATCCATCAAAGGATGTTGGCATAGATGAAATAAAAACATTTTTAGGGAAATATCTCTTTCTATATTGAAGTCATTTAAAAGATCTATAATAATAAAATAATACATTCATTTTGATAATATTATTATAATATTGTAAGGGAAACATCGACAATACTATAACAGTGGAAAATAGTCGCACTTGATGTATAAGTTAAAAAAACACTCTTGCCTAAATTTTGTCGAAAAGGTCATAAGGTACCTTGTGTGGAAAACAATGGAAAAAATCATTTCAACCCCTTTTATAAAAAAGTCAAACGTGGGTATAAATTACTTTAACCCATAGTCTAGTAAATAATAAAAATGTTTTGGAATACATTTTTAAGAAACATGGATGTGGATGATAAAGAAGTCCCAGTTGATATTTACGTAAAAACAACCTCTTATAATAAAAAGATTGTGAAAATTAACACTTACCTTGTAATTTTCCTTTGTAGAGGGTAAGTTAACCTCCTATATAATCTGTAAATCATTTTCATTAAATTATATAAGAACCATATATATAAACATGATACGATATATGATCTTCTAATATTGCATTGTTAATAATATTTTAGTATTATCATTTTTTTTATGTTAACTGATTCGTTTTCATTTATATTATTAGTTACATAAGCTATGATTGATATATATAGGATGTATTTGATTCATATCTATAATGATATTATGTTATTTAAATATTATTTTTATTCATCAAATGAAAATTATTCTAGATTGATTACGACAGGGAATGAATGTCATCACATTAGTGGAGAGGATAATCTGTACGTATGCACGAGCGAAACTATCATTCATTTGTAATTAAAATCAAAAGTAAATGGATGTTATATCATATATACAGAATCCATAACATTTTTTATCAATTATTTACTTCAATTATACATCATTATTATAACCATGCAAATAATAATTTATAGAATAACAACTATCCCATGACGTGTAATCGATAAGTCGTACGTACGCACGTATGGTGACATGTTATTCATAGAATGGATAACATAATGAATGTGGTTGTACCATTTTTATAATAACATCACAATATATAGAATAAATTTCAGTTATTATTTTATAATAGAAACAACCAATAAAGAAGAAGTGGACAAAGAAATTAACATGAAATATGTGGTGAGATATTTACCTCTTCTTCGGGCTCTTCCTTTTGATTTGATCAAAAGATCACCATAGGATAGATTTATGATCACACTAAGGACTCTAGGATTAGGGTAGTATAGTTTTGAGGATATTTTGGTAGGTTTTGGATGAGCCAAATGGATTTGGAGAAATTAATTTGAGAGAATGGGAATTGTCATTTTATAAGAGAGGTGAGGGGAACCTTAGGGAAATATTAAAATATTATTTATAATAAATCATTTTCGGTTTATAAATGCTCCAAAATAATTTATTTTGAAGATTATATGGATATGTGTCTATATCCACTCAAAAATTAGGTTTTAGACAGGTATAGGTCATAATATTTACCATACCATTTAGATTTAACCCTTAGTTATATAGTTTGACATTTACAGAGCCTCTTTGTATTTTAGTATTATATAGTTAATAAACATACAATAAACGACCACCATAACCCCAATAGATCCACTAATGACATATATAATATTATTAAGCACCATTGGACAAACCATAGATTTTTATGAATATTATATCAACCAATAATATAATATTTATTTTGAATACTCAATTATGTCGATTTTGGAAATATTTACTAAATTATTTTTGTTAAAGTCCTAAAAACATTATTACATAGAAATAAAATCACTTGATAAATTAATACATGTCATGTTTACCTATAAAATTAGTTTAATTCACCAAAATCCTCAAATTACATTTATTTTGATATTTATAATATCAATTATTTTCATATTTCATTATTATGGAACTTTCTACATCATCATTGTGTCATAAAAAAAATAAATTATTTAATTTCTATGAAATATAAATAAAATATCATTACAAAGGAAATATTTGTAGCTTCATAATTAATATTTATTGTTGAATTTATCTTATACATAACTTTATATTAAAAATGGTTTAGTTATTAAACATTGATTTGAACTCCTTTAACTCTTCTTTAAATAAAAGAATAATAAATGTCTTAATGTAATATGAGTGGACCTAAAAGATAATATTTTATTTTTAAGGATATTTTTGGTCGAATTAAACTTATCCAATAAAATTATGACATGTGTTTGGGTAGGAATAATATAATTTTTACCCTTAATTACCCTATTTACTTTTCACCGTGGAAAATAAAAGTAAAAATATACTATTCACAAAAATAATTTTCATATTATTGAACCACATTTTTTACTGATATATACCTAGTCCTTTGTAGTTTTGAAACTATACTCACAAAATCTGTAAAATTATATTTTATGTGAATTTTCGTATTCTCCTATGAGGTGGGTAAAAGACGGTGAAAAGTTTCATAAAATTTTATATATCTAATATTATTACAAAATGACTCTAATTAATTACATTGACCATATATAGGTATTATGTATCTCTTTTGACATAAAATAAATTTTAACAAAATAAATAATTATTTAAATAAAAATTTGGTTATATACAACAACGTAGTGTTTTTCACTATTAATCAAAAAATAAATGTTCTCATAAAAATACAAAAAAATAACCCTATGCTAATTTTGACATTCCAAATCAAAAAATAATGTCTATTTTTGTATATAAATTTTATAAAATTTTAAAAAGTGGATAATACTATTCATAATGGCTAGTTTGATTTGCCGCGGTGTGTTAGAATCTCAATGTTGCGTACACTACAAGCTATTGCATTATTCAATGGGAAACGTACCATGGAAGCTTGGGGTGTTACATTCTTTCCTCCTTCAAATAATTTCATCCTCAAAAATTCTATAATACTACCACAAAAAATTATCGGGTTCTTCTTCATCATTAGTTCCATAGTTTCCCACATTCCCCCTTTCATCTTATGATTTATCCATAGAACATTTACCAGACGAGTCATCCTGTTATTCAGCACATGTTCTCTTGTATCGAGAATTTTGAAAGCCTCTTCACAATAAGATATATCAAGTTCTAGTTCAATTTCATCATAGGGGAGTAAATGCATTGGGTCAGGCATGTTTTTTCCCATCAATGATACGTGGAGCACATCATGAACTTTTGAGAGACTTGGAGGAATTGCAAAATTATAATCTACATCTCCAATTCATTATAGAATTTAGAAAGGTCTGATGTACCTAGGTCTCAATTTAACATTCTTACCGAAACGTATAACACCCTTCCTTGGAGATACCTTGAAGAAAACTTGATCTCATACAAGAAATTCCAAATCCTTCCTTCGTTTATCGGCATACCTCTTATTCCTACTTTGGGTTGCTTTGATGTGGGTTTGGATAACCTTAACCTATTCCACTGATTCCTCAACATATTCTGGGCCTATGAGTTTTCATTCACAAACATCATCCCAATAAGTTGGTGTGTGACATCTCATTCCATATAATGCATCATATAGTGCCACGTGAATACATGAATGGAAGCTATTTTTATAAAAAAATTCTACTAGAGGTAAATATTGATACCACAATCCTTTAAAGTAATGTGATAATGATTTCAACATGTCTTCCAAGGTTTAAATAGTTCGTTCTGGTTGTCCATCAGTTTGTGGGTGGTAGGCAATGCTCAAATGATGTGTAGTGTCTTGGGATTTCTGAAGACATTTCTAGAATATTGATGTAAAACAAGTATCATGATAAGAAACAATCGATAAGGTTACTCCCTTATGTCTTACAACTTTATTAATATATACTCTTTCTATAACATCAAGTGGTAATGCTTCTCTTATAAAAAGAAAATGTGATGACTTGGTACGATGATCAATAATGACCCATATTGTATCAATCCTTCTAGGGGACTTTGGGAGCCCCATGACATAGACCAACATAAAATAATCCCATTTCCACTTAGGTATGGGAATAGGTTTCATGAATCCTCCAGGATGATGCCTTATGGCATTCAATGGTTGAAAAATAATACATCATGACACAAAATCCGAAATCTCCATCTTCTAGTTGTCCCACAAAAAATGTTCTTTCAAATATCTATACATCTTGGCGCTAACATGGTGTATTGGGAAATCTGAGCTATGAGCATCATCTAAAGTTCCCTTTTTAGATCTAGTTTATCAGGAACAAAGTGTCTCTTCCCAAATTTCAAAATCCCTTCTTCATATATGAAGTCACTCAATATCCCATCATTCATAGCATTTATCTACTTTTGAAGCTCCTCATCGTCATCATGAGAACTTGTTATCCTTTCTAGAAAATATTGTTTTGAAAAAATTTGAAAAAATATTGATTTTTCCCCTTTCATGATTACTCCCATAACTATTTTCACTAGATCCAAGAAAATAGGATCGCTTTCCACTCTCATCTTTTTCAAACCTCCATGGTCCATTCCACTCAAAGCACCTGCCACCATATTTTCCATCCTTGGGTGGTAGTGTATTGTGAAATCATATTCCTTGAGTAGTTCCAGCCAACGCCTTTTCCTCATGTTGAGTTATTTTTGTGATAAAATATTCTTCAAACTCTTGTGATCAGTATAAATATCACATTTTTTTCCATAGAGATAGTGCCTCTATATTTTCAGAGAAAAGATTACAGATAATAACAAAATATCATGATTACTATAGTTTTTTCATGAATTTTTCACTATCATGATGCATAGGAAATAACCCTATCATTCTGCATTAGGACACAACCAAGTACTTTATTTTAACCATCACTATAAATAACAAACCCATCATTCCTTTATGGAAGAGTCAAGAAATGATCAATGAATAATCATATCATCAGTTCTTCAAAACATTCATCACACTATTTTTTCCAAACTAATTTAACCCCTTTATGTGTGATCTTAGTTATTGGGTTAGCCAATCAGGAATAAATCTAGAAAAAATGTCTATAATAACCTACTAAACCAATAAAACTACATACCTCAGTTATACTAGTCTGTTCTATCCATTCTTGGATTACCTTGGTATTTAAAGGATCAACAGATATTCCACCCACAAAGACAGTAAGTCTAAGAAAATAAATTTCTAGAAGCCAAAATTCACATTTGTAAAACTTCTGATTTAACTCATTTATTCAAAGGGTTTTTAGAATAGTGCACAAGTGTTATTCAGAATCATCATATCTATTAAAGTATACCAGGATATCATCAATAAATACCAATATCTAGTAATCATGATATTCCTAGAAAACACTTTTAATTAGATCCATGAAAACATAGGGTGCATTTTTCATCCAAAAAGGCATTACTGTAAACTCGTAATGCCCATGCCTAGTTTGGAATGCTATTTTTGGAATGTCTTTTTCTTGAAAAACCATTGGTGACATCCTGCTCGAAGGAAAATCTTTGAAAATTATTGAGCTCCATGAAGTTTGTCGAATAAATCATCAATGCATGGAAGGGGATACTTGTTCATTATTGTTATAGAATTGATCATCCTATAGTCAATGAACAACCTCATAGATCATTATTTCTTCATAAAAAAAAGAAAAAGGGATCCCCATAGAGAAACACTTTGGTGAATAAATCGCTTATTACTCAATTCCTCTAGCTTTTTCTTTAGTTCCACTAATTCCACATTGGCCATTCTATAAGGGGTATTCGATATGGGCTATGAACTAAGAATTAAATCAATAGAAAACTTCATTTCTCATTCTAGATCATGTCAAGGTAAATCATTTGAAAACACAACAAAATATTCTTGCACAATAGGTACGTCCTATATTCAAACAATCATTTCCTCACCCATAGTTATTTCACCCTCCTCTTCCCTAATAATTGAACCTAGAAGGGATATTGGGGGTGGATTTAGATACGAAACATGTGATGTCGTTTCTACTCTATAGATAAGATATTTTTTATCATCATAAAAAATTTTAACTAGATTATTCTTACAATATTTTTTTGCATCATCGTCCGAAATCCAATCCATTCCTAGGATAATATCAAATTCGATCATGGGCATGATGAAGAGATCAGAAGATAAAGAACATTTACACTCACTAATGGGAACTGATTCACAAAACATTTTTGTGATTATACTTCCCTTAGGATTTGGGACAAACAACTCCCTTGTTAAGTGAAATTGAAAATATCTAATTTTCATAGAAAACTTGGATGATATGAAACAATTCAATGATCTAGAATCAAATAAATCATTTTTTATACTTGATAAATCCATTAAATCACCTACCACCATGTCTTATAGATCTTCAACCTCAACAGTTGTGATAGCATAAGCTTTACCCTAATCCCTTATCATTTCTAAGGTACGTTCCCTTGGTGCTTATGACATTTATTTTCATAATTATGCTTTTCTCTAAAATTGTATCATTAATCATTGACAGCCTCTTTCTTCCCCTTGCAATCACGAGCTTGTGGAATTTATCACCAGACTTGTAACAGACTCGCTTTCCCTTGAGGAATGAACCTTGGTATTTCTACCAATATTTACTGCAGGATGGATATTCCATTTTTCCCTTATTTCCATTATTTCCATTTCCAGAGTGTTAAGCAGATCTCTTCTTCTCCTGCTTTTCCTTAAATTCATAAGTCTTAGTGAATTGTTTTCGGTCTTTATTGCACGTGAGACAATATCATCGTATGATGAGAAGGATTGTGCGACTAATTATCTATGAATAAATGGTTTTAACCCATCAATGAATTGATCAATTTTTCTCCTTGTGTTACGTATATAATCTATTGCATACCTTGCTACCCTTGTAAAGTTAGGCTCATAGTTTGTAACATTCTTATCCTCTTTTTTCTCAGAATCAAAAATTGTATTTTCATATCTACTCGATGGTCATTTAAAAATAATTCATTCAATGAAAATCACTTTAAACTCCCTCTATTCCATATTTGATACTTCATCATCTTCCTTTGTTTTATGAATCAATGGGAACCATTGATCTACATCTCCCATGAGGCGATAAAATACCATGAAAACATTTTCCATTTCACTACTCCCTTATGAATGTATTATTCTCTCTAATTAATATATAAATTGCTCACATACTAATGGATTTTTAATCCCATTGAAGTTTGATGGTTGTTTCCTCATGATGTGTTCGATCATTGATTCTCCACATGGTGGATCAGGGTGCTCCATCCAGGTAAGGTCATTATTCATAACCAGAGTGAGTTGTCCCAGTACGGTGAGAAGCTGATCAGGTCCAGTTGCTTCACCATCTCCACTATAATTATCCTGAGTAGGAGGGAAATCCATAAATGGATTACGTTCGTTGCTTCAGTTTACATTCCTTCCACTAGGTTTCATTTCTAAACAATGGCATACAATAGATTAGTTTATAAATCACAATACATAAATTTCAACTTGTAAAACACATAACATAAATTAAACATTTTATAAATATAGTCCATAATCATAAAAATATTTTCATTGAGAAAGTATATACTCATAAACCTATCATAATGGTTTATAAATAAAATGAGAATTATCCTATGCATATCCCCCAGGAGTGTTGTAACCAATAGTGCATCAAGACTAATTTTCATGCACTAGTTACCATTTAAGTCTTGCTCAAAGTGGGGGTTTTGGGTTTTTACCCAATATACAACTGTTCCAGATCTGCATCTACATGATCTTATCCATATAGGGATTTTTTTTGGGGAAACTCACTAAATCTCTACCGTACCAAAATTATAAAAATTAGTCTATACTAATCCTCAAAGAATATCTTTTATAAACGTTCTATAATCATTATATTTATAAATATAGCTTCCAAGTATTGTACTAAACTTCCTCCGATACCAACTGTAACTCTCCAACACTAGTTATCCTTAGTCGGTGCCTTGTTACATATCATTTTCATGACCACAAAAGACTATGTCTTCAAAGACTTATTAGTTTTGTAGCCAACTAAATACTAGATACAGTCAGAAGTTTTACATTACATTATAAAATGAAAAACTACAACAACATAGTAACCATAGGCCACACTCGTATCCCTTAGACTATCCCTACAGGTCATTCATAATATACTTCTTCACATCCTTGAAGAAAATTAGAACATAGAAAGGGGTGAGCTAAGATTCTCAGTAAGGATAACAATATAACTAAAACATTCATAAATAAGAATAATCATTTTAGGCAAGAGAAGACAAAAACAAAAACATTTTAAACATGAACATCAGTATAATATGGGAAAGATTAAGTTAAATAATTCTATTTACATATTTACATGGATAGTCTAATAGTCTACTAATTACATGCAATATCAGTAGCCACATTTATAATGATGGAATGCATAATTCCAGACATCATTACCATATAGTCACGGCCTTGTGTCAAGACAAAAATACGATTTTTTCAAGGCCTTGTTTGAAGATACTAGTCTATATTATGATTCCTACCAATGCATCAAGGATCTATAGCAAGCTCCACCCTTCGCATACTAAGTCTAATGCATTCTTCCTAATAAAACGTACAAACATAACATAAAAATTCGTATTAAAACTGGCATACCAAATGTAAATATTTATCTATAAACCATGAATTCTATAAAAAACAAATCAATAGTCAAACATATGACAAAAACTTCTTATAAAATATGGATGCTTTGTATCATAATAAATAAACTTCAAATAAACTCACAATCCATCAATGTATGATGACATAAATGAAATGAAATTTTTTTAGAGGAATATCCCTTTCTACATTGAAATAATTAATAAGACATATAATTATAATATAGAACGATTATTTTGATAATATTCTTATAAGATTGTAATGGAATCATCGAATAGGTTATAACAGCAGAAAATTGTCGCACCCGACATATATGTTATAAAATATTCTTACCATAATATTTTCGAAATATTCATAAGGTACATTGATTGTAAAATGATGGAATAATTTCATTCAACCCATTTTATAAAAAGTCAAAAAAGTGTATAAATATCATTAAACCAGAGTCTAGTAAATGGTAAAAGGGGTATTGGAATCCATTTTTTAGAAACATGGATTCTGATGATAAAAAAGTCATAGTAGATATTTACATAAAAACAACATCGGATAATAAAGAGATTGTGAAATTAACCCTTACCTTGTACTTTTACTTGGTCGGGGTACTTTAACAAATTGTATAATAGTTAAATAATTGTTATTAAAATATAAAAGAACAATATAGATAAAATTTATATAATATATCATCATTTAATAATTCTTTGATAATAATATTTTAGATTTATCATTGTTTCTAGTGTTAATTGATACGTTTTCCTTTATGTGATTAGTTATGTAAGACCTGATTGTTATGGATAGGATTTATTTGATTCATATCATGAATAATATAAAGTTATTTAAATATTATTTTTAATCATAACATGCAAAATTTTCTTGAATGATTTCAATGGTTAATGAATCTCATCGCGTTCGTGAAGAAGGTAATACGTACATACGCACGAGCAAAAATATCATTCTTTTGTATATAAAATCATATATAAATAGATGGTTTCTCATATATACAGAATCATTAACATGTTATATCTATTGTATATATCAATTATACATCATTATTATACCCGTATAAATAATAATGTATTTAATAACCACTACACCATGATGTGGAGACGGTAAGCCTTACATATGAAAATATGGTGACATGTTAATCATAGGATGGATAACATAATGAATATGGTTGTACTATTTTTATAATAACATAAAAATATATAGAACATACTGGAGTTATTATTATATAATGTAAAAAATAATGTGGATGTGGAAGAAGAAAATAACATGAAAGAGGTGGTGATATATTTACCTCTTCTTTTGGTTTTTCATTTTGATTTGATCAAAAGGTCTCCATAGGTTTTCGTCCGGATCTAACTAAGGCCTATAAGATTAAGGTAGGATAGTTGGTAGGATATTTGGGTAGGGTTTTTTCAAGCCTATTGGCTTTGTAGAAGTGAATTTGAAAGAAGGGGAACTGTCATTTTATCAGAGAGGGGAGGGGCACCTTAGAGAAAGATTGAAATATTATTATATAATAAAATTATTTTCGGTTTATAAAGGCAAAAAAAGGATTTTTTTAATTTATGGAGGGTATGGGTCGAAATCCACTAAACCAATAGGTTTTAGACTGGTATAGGTCATAATATTGACCTTTTCTTTTAGATTTAACTCTTAGTTAAATAGTTTGACTTTTATCATGCCTCTTTGTATTTTTATATTATATGGTTAATAAAATACTATAAACAGACAAGAAAACTCCAATAAGTTCATTAATGACATATATAATATTATTAAGGGCCTTTGGCCAAACCTTATAATTTAAAAAATATTATATCATCTAATAATATAAAATTTGTTTTAAAAACTAAATTATCACAATTTTGACATTATTTAATAAATGCTTTTTTATAGTCCTAAAAATATTATTATTTCAAAATAAAATCATATGTTAAATACTAACATGTCTTTTTTACCTATAAAATTAGTGTAATTCATCAAAATTCTAAAATTACATTTATTTGGAGATTTATAATATCAAAAATTTTAATATTAAATTATTAAGGTAATTATTACCTCATCATTGTGTCATAAATAAATTATATTATATAATGTCTAAAAATTTCAAATAAAATATATTTATATAGGAAATATTTTTAGCTTTCTACTGAATATTTAATGTCTAATTTATCTTATGTGTTATCCTATATTAAAAATATTTTAGTTATTAACCATTGATTTTAACTCTTATAACTCTTCTTTAAAGAAAATAATAATAAATGGTCTAATCTAATCCATGTTGACCTAAAGAATCATATTTTAATCCTAAGGTTGTTTATGGTCTAATTACACTTATCCAATAGAATTAGGACATGTGTAATAGTATGAATAATATCATTTTTACACTTAATTACACTATTTACTTTTAACCATTGTAAATAAAAATAAAAAGTTACTATTCACTAAAATTTACATTCATCTTATTGAACCAGATTTTTTTATGATATAAACCCTGTATCTTGGATATTTTAAATTCCAGTCACAAAATCTGTAAAATTGTGTTTTATGCAAATTTCCAAATTTTTCTAGGAGGTGGGTAAAAGACGGTGAAAAGTTCAAAAAAATTATATATCTAATATTTTTACAAAATTACTCAAATGAATAACATTGAACATATATAGGTATTATGTATCTATTTTGACATAAAATAAATTTAAATAAAATAATTAAATATTTAAATAAATAGTTAGTTTTAAACAATAACGCATTGCTTTTCACTATTCATCAAAAATTGAATGTTTTCAGAAAATTACCAAAATTTCACTATAAGAAAATTTCGATATTATGAATCTATAAATGAAGTCCATTATGATAGATAAATTTTATAAAATTTCAAAAAGTTGGTATTACTATTTATAATGGCAATTTTGATTGGTCATAGTGTGTTAGAATCTCGAAGTTGCGTATAATGCAAGCTATTTCACTATTCAAATGGAAACGTACCGTGGAAGATTGTGGTGTCACATTATTCTCTCCTTAAAATATTTTCATCCTAAAAATATCTATAATAACACAACACAAAAAGATTCTGGTGGTTCTACATCATAAGTTCCTCTGGTACCCACGTTGCCTCTTCCATCTTATGGTTTCTGGAAAGAAATTTCACCAAACGAGTCATCCGGTTTCTCAGAACTTGTTCTCTTATATCATGAATTTTGATAGGCTATTCACAATAAGACATACCAGGTTCTAGTTCTATTTTCTCATAGGTTAGTACATGTGTTGGGTCAGAAATTTATTTTCTTAACTGTGATATGTGGAACACATAATCATCTATGAAGAGACTTGGACACATTTCCAAACAATAATATACCACTCCAATTAATTCGATAAATTAAAAAGGTTTGACGTACCTGGGACTGAATTTAACCTTCTTAACGAATCGTATAACACCCTTCCATGGAGATTCATTCATTAAAACATGATCTACTACATGAAATACCAAATCCTTCCTTTGGTTATGCGCATAGATCTTTTTCCTATGTTTGGATTCTTAGATGTGGGTTTGGATAACCTTAATCTTTTCCATTGTTTCATCAACAAGTTTTGGGCCTATGAGTTTTCTTTCACCAACATCATCCAAATAAGTTGGTGTAAAACATCTCTTTCAATATAAGTCTTCTTATGGTTCCATCTAAATACATGATTGGAAGCTATTGTTATAGGAAAATTATACCAGAGGTAAATATTTATCCAACATAACTTGAAAGTCACGTGAGAAAGATCTCAACATGTGTTCTAGGTTTTGAATAGTTTTTTATGATTGTCTATCAGTTTTAGGGTGGTAGGCACTGCTCAAATAAAGTTCAGTGTCATGGGAATTATGAATAATTTTCAATAATATTGATGTAAAATAGGGATCATGATTATAAAAAATTGATAAGGGTACTCCATGAAGTCTTATAACATCATTAATATATCGTCTTTCTAAAAGATAATGTGTAAAAGCTTCCCTTATAGAATGAAAATGTGCATACATGGTAAGACAGTCAACAGTGACCCATATTGGAACATTCATTCTTAGAGTCCTTAGTATCCCCATGACAAAGTCCATCATAATAATGTCCAATTTTCAATCAGTTATGGGAAGAGGTTTTATGACCCCTCTCGGTTGTTTCATTCCAACATTCACATGTTGACAATAAATACTTATTTACACAAAATTATAATTCTCCCTCTTCATGTTGTCCCACAAAATATGTACTTTCAAATATCTATACATATTATTGCTACTAGGGTGTATAGAGAAATTAGACCTATGAGCATCATCTAACAATTCCCTTTTTAGATTCGGTATACCATGAACACAAAGCCTCTTCCCAAATTTCAAAATCACATCTTCATATATGAAGTAACTCAATCTCCCATCATTCACAGCTTTAATCTTCTTTTGAAACTCCTTATCATCACCCAGTTAAATTTTTATCCTTTCCAGTAATGATGTTTCAGAAATCTTATGAAACTGTATTGATGTTTCACATTCCATGATTATTCCCATATATATTTTCACAGGATCCAGGAAAATAGGATCCCTTTTAACTCTCCTCTTATTCAAAACTCCATGATAATTTCTGCTCAAATCATCATCCACCATATTTTCCTTCCCTGAGAGGTATTTTATATTGAAATATTAATCCTTTATTAGTTCCATCCATCACCATTTCCTCATGTTGAGTTCTTTTTGTGATAAAAATTTACTTCAAACTCCTATCATCAGTATAAATCTCAAATTTTTCACCACAGTGATAGTGTCTCCATATTTTAAGGGAAAATATTTCAGTGACTAACTCAATATCGTGAGTAGTATAGTTTTCCTCATGATTTTTTAGCTTTCGTGATGCATAGAAAATAACTCTATAATTCTACATAAAGAAACAACGAATACCATTCTTTGATGCATCACTAAAAATAACAAACCCATCATTCCTTGATGGGAGTGTCATGATAGAAGTATTGACTACTCTTTTCATCAGTTCATAAAAAAAAATTCACAATCTTCTGTCCAAACAAAATTTACCCCTTTACATGTGAGCTTAGTTAATGGGTTATCCTATCAGAAACATTTTGGACAACACGCTGATAATAACCTGCTAAACGAATAAAACTATGTACCTCAGTTATACTCATCGGTGATGGCCATTCTTGGATTGCCTTGGTCTTTGAAGTATCAACATATATTCAATATTTAGAGACTATATGGCCATTAAAAAAATATCTTGAAGCCAGTATTCACACATGATAAACTTCCTGTATAAATCATTTCTTTTTGGGGATTTTATAATGGTTCACAAGTGGTTTTTACGATCATCAATTCTTTTGGAGTATACCAAGATATCATCTATAAATACCACTAAATGTAATCAACATATTCCTTCAAAACCTGGTGCATGAGATCAATTAAAATAAGGGGTGCATTAGTCTGCCCAAAGGGTAGTTCTATAAACTCATAATGCCTGTACGTGGATCGAAATTCATATTTCGGAAAGCGTTCCTTCTTCACACACAAATGATGATATCTAGTTCGAAGGTCTATAATTGAAAAAATATTGACCTCCATGATGTTATTCGAATAAATCAATAATACAAGGTATTAGATACTTGATATTTATTTTTATAGCATTGATTTCTTTTTATTCAATGCACAACCTCATAGATACATCTTTATTATTAACAAAAAGGATAGGGGATCCCCATGGAGAAACACTTGGGTGAATAAATACCTTATTACTCAATTCCTATTGTTGTTTATTTAGTTCCAGTAATTCCATTGTGGCTATTATATATGGGGTCTTTTATATTTCCAATTAACTATGAATTAAATCAATGGAAAATTCAATTACTCATTCTGGAGGATGTCCAGTTAAATCCTCTGGAAAAACATTAACATATTCATTCACAATAGGTACATACTCTATTCAAACATTCATTACTCACCAGTAGTTAATTCATTCTCTGCATCCCCAATAATTGAAATTGTTAGACCTAATGGTGGTGGATCTAGATAAGAATCAGGTGGTGTAATTTCTTCTCTAAAGATAAGGTACACCTTATCATCATCGAATATTCTAACCTCCTTCATATAATAAATTTTTGCATCGTGGTCCGAATGATAATCCATTTAGAAGATTAAAACAAATTCAATCATGGGTATGACGATGAGATCACCTGATAAATAATATTTATATGCTATAATTGGAACTGATTCACAAAACATTTTTGAGATGAAACTTCACATATGAGTTTCGACTATCAAGTCCCCTGTTATGTAAAATTAAAAATATCTAAAATCATTAGAAAATTGGGATAATATGCAACAATGAAATTATCTATAATCCAATTACACATTTTCTAAAATTGAGGAAACCATTAAATTACCTACTACCACGTCTTTCAGAGATTCAAACTCAGTAGTAGTGATAGTATAAGCCTACAATTGATTCCTTGTCCATTTTTTGGTATGTTCCCTTGGGACATAGGACATTAATTTTCATAGTTCCCCTTTTCTCTACAATTGTAGAATTAAACATTGACTGCCTCTTTCTTCCCATTTCAATCACGAGCGTGGTGGATTTTTTCACCACACTTGTAATAGACTCACATTCCCTTCAGGATTGTACCAGGGTGTTTCTTCCATCATTTACATCATGAAGGATATTCTAATTTTCCCTTCTTCCATTTTTTTCCATTTCTAGTGTGCTCAACAGATCTCTTCTGCTCTTAATTTTCTTTAATGTCGTAAGACATAGAAAATTATTTTCCGGTCTTGATTGCACATGAGAAAATATATTCGTATGATTAGAAGGATTGTGAGGCTAATTCTCGATAAAGAAATGGTTTTATCCCATTAAAAATTGATCAATATTACTCATTATGTTACATATATAATATGTTTCATGCCCTGTTAACCTAGTAAATTTATCCTCATATTTTACTACATTTTCATCCTATTTTTTCCTCAGACAGAAAAATTGTCTTTTTATATCTACACAATGGTCACAAGTAAAGTATTATTCTATGAAAATATATTTAAACTATATCAATTATATATTTGATACTTCATCATCATTATTTGTGTTTTGAATAAATGAACACCATTGATCTTCATCTCCCGTGTGGCAATAAACTGCCATGAATAGTTTTGCTCTTTCGCTACTCCACAAATCATGAAATATTTTCTCTAAAGAATATATCCATTGCACAAAAACTATTATCTTTTTACTCCAATTTACGGCTGGTGGTTGTTTCCTCATGAAGCATTATAACATTGATACTCTACGTTGTGGATCATGGAGCACCATACAGGTAAGGTTATTATTCATATCCTGAGTGTGTTGTCCCATTATGGTGATAAGCTGATCAGCACCAGTTGCATCACCAGCTCCACAATAATTATCTTGAGTGGAACTGAAATCAATATATAGATTATATGGGTTTATATGGTTCCCATTCCTTCCACTAGGCTTCATTTCAATGAAATATCATACACTATATTAGTTTATGAATCACAATACATCAATCCAAACATGTAAAACACTTAACATAAATTGAACAATTTATGGATATAATAAACAATCATAAAAATGTTTTCATTTAGAATGTATATATTCATAAACCCGTCATAATGGTTTTTAATGAAAATGAGAATTATCCTAAGCATATCCCCCAGGATTGTCGTACCAAAGTGTGCAGCATGGCCCGTTGTCATGCACCAGTTCCAATTTGAGTCTAGATCAAAGAAGTGTTTTCGGGTTTTACCCAGAGGTAAATCTATGCCTGATCTACCTCTTCCTCATCATATCCATATGGGGATGAATTTCTAAGGAAACTCACAAAATCACTATAGTTCCAAAATTCTATAAAATTCTTCTATATTAAGCATCCGAGTATATATTAGGGAAATGTTCAATAATCAGAGTTTTTATAAATCTAGATTCCAAGGTTTGTCCTATTCTTCCTATAATACCAACTTGAATGCCCTGATCCTAGTTAACCAGAGTCAGTGCATTATTACATAACATTGTCATGATCACAAAAGATCATGTCTTGAATGACTGATTAGTTTAGTAGCCCTGGAAATACTAGATACAATCTTATATTTTTAATTACATTATAAAATGCAAAACTACAACAACAAAATATCCATAGGCCACACTAATATCCCTTAGTCCATCCCTATATGTCCGTCATAATAAAAATCATCGCAGCCTGTGGAAAAAAATAAACATATAAAGAGGTGAGCTCAGATTCTCAGCAAGGATAACAATTGAGTGACAACGTTCATAAATAAGCATAAAATTTTAATGCAAGGTATGACTAAAAAATAAGCCTTTGAAAAATTATCTTCATCATAATAAAGGAAAGATAAAATCAAATAATTCCATTTTTTTATTCTCATAGATATTCTACTAATTGAATAATAACAAGCAATACCAATAGCCACATTCATAATGATGGAATGCATAATTCCAAAATTCATAACCACATAGTCACGGCCTTGTGCCAAGACTACTAATAAGATTTTGTAATGGCCTTGTTCCAAGACACTAGATTGTCTCATGGGACCTACCAATGCCTCGAGAAGCTATAACGGGCTCCACCCATCACTTACTATGTCCAATGTATTTCTCATATGAAAAAGTTTAAACAAAACATAACCATTCGTATTAAAACTAGAATAAAAAAATGTAAATATGTTATCCATAAACCATGAATGGTATAGAAATAACACATCCATAGTCAAACATATTAAGAAACCTTTTATACAATATGTAAGCTTTATATTATAATAAATCAACATCAAATAAACTTACAATCCATCAAAGGATGTTGACATAGATGAAATAAAAAAAAATAGAGAAATATCTCATTATATTTTGAAATCATTTAAAAGTAATATAATTATAAAATAAAACATATATTTTTATAATATTCTTATAATATTGTAAATGAATCTTCAACGATGTAATAATGGAGGAAAATAGCCTCCCCGCCATTAAGTTAAAAAATGAAATCTTACATTAATTTTTTCAAAAAGGTTATAAGGTTCCTTTTTTGGAAAACTAAGGAATGATTCCTTTCAACCCTTTTTATAAAAAGTAAAAAAAGGGTATCAATGAATTTAACTCATAGTATAGTAAATAGTAAAATTGTTTTATAATACATTTTTTAGAAACGTGTATTTGGATGATAATAATGTCTTAGAAGATACTTTCATAAAAACTATCTCGGATAATAAAGTGACTATGAAATTAACCCTTACCTTGTACTTTTCATTGGTCGAGGGTATGTTAACCTCGTGTATAATAGTTAAATAATTTTTATTAAATTATACAAGAGACATATTCATAAATATTATATCATATATGATCTTCTGATATTTATTTGATAAAAATATTTTAGTATTATCATTGTTTTGGCTAATAACTGATACATTTTCCTTTATATGCTTAGTTACATAAGCGATTATTGTTATGTATAGGATGTATTCGATTCATATAAATAATTATATTGTTTTCATTAATGAATATTTTTAATGATCACATTAAATTATTCTTGAATGATTACAATGGGGAATGAATCTCATCATGTTCGTGGAGACTGTAATCCTTACATACGTACGAGCACAAATATCATTCTTTTGGAAATAAAATTATAAGTATATGGATGCTATTTCATATATTCAGAATCCATAACATGTTATGTCTATAATTTACATCAATTATACATCATTATTATACCCATCCAAATAATATGGTATGAAATAATAACTACACCACGATGGGGAGACGGTAAGCCGTACGTAGGCACCTATGGTGACATGTTATTCAGAAGATGGATATTATAATAAATATGGTTGTAAAATTTTTATAAAAACATCATGGTTTATACAAGATACTTTGGTTATTATTATATAATGGAAACAACAAATAATGAGGAAGTGGTATAAGAGAATAGCGTGAAATAGGTGGTTATATATTTTCCACTTTTTCGGGATCTTCCTTTTGATTTGACCAAAAGGCATTCATAGGAATGCTTTCTGATCAAAATAAGGCATCTAAGATGAATAGAGGATAGTTTGGATGATATATGGGAAAAATTGGGTCGAGCAAAATGGCTTTTGAATAGAGAAATTGAGAGAAGAGGAAGTGCCCATTTATAAGAGAGATGAGGGGCACCTTAGTGAATGATTGAAATATTATATTATAAAACAATTATCTTTCTAAAGATTACAAAAAGATATATTTCGAATATAAGGTGGGCATGGGACGAAATATACTCAACCAATTGGTTATATAATGGATTAGTTCATCATATTAACCTTATCTTTTATATTTAACTCTTAGTTAAATAGTTTGACATTTACCATGCCTCTTTGTATTTCTATATTATATGGTTAATAAACATACTATAAACTCCCAAGAAAACCCCAATAGGTTAATTAATGAAATATATAATATTATTAAGGCCCTTTGGTGGAACCTTAGATTTTTTTTAAATATTATATCAAACATTAATATAATATTTGTTTTAAAAACTCAATTATGTAAATTTTGAAATTATTTAATATATGATTTTTTAATGTCCTAAAAAGATTATTAAATCAAAATAAATTCTTATGATAAATACTAAAATGTAATTTTAGCCTATAAAATAATTGTAATTCATCAAAATTATCAAATTACAGTTATTTGTATATTTTTAATATCAATTATGTTAAAAATTATTATTAAGGTAATTACTTCATCATCATTGTGTCATAAATAAATTATATTATTTATTGTATAAAAATTGTATATAAATTATAATTATGTAGAAAATAAATATATATTTCTACTAAATATTTAATATTGAATTTATATTATGGATAACCATATATTAAAAATGGATTAGTTATTAATCTTTGATTTTCAATCTTTTAACTCTTCATTAAATACAATAATAATAAATGTACTAATATAATAAAAGTTGACCTAAAGCATCATATTTTATTCATAAGGTAGTTTTTGGTCGAATTAAACTTATCCAATAGAATAAGGACATGTGTTAGGGTAACAATAATATCACTTTTACCCTTAATTACCCAATTTACATTTAACCGTGGTAAATAAATTTAAAAAGACACTATTCAGAAAAAAAATTATTTTCATATTATTGAACCATATTTTTTAAAATGATATCATCATTGTCTCTCAAATAATTAAAATTCCACTAACATAACCTGTAAAATTATTTTTTACGTGTGTTTGCAAATTTTCCTAGGAGGTGGGTAAAAGACGGTGAAAAGTTTAATACAATTTTATATTTCAAAAATTCTTACAAAATGACTCCAATGAATTAAATTCAACATATATAGGTAATATGTATCTATTTTGAACTAAAATAAATTCAAATAAAATAATTAATTAATTAAATAAAAAGTCATTTTCAAAACAATAATGCATTGTTTTTCACTATTCATCAAAAATTGTATGTTTTCAGAAAAATGCAAAAAAAAAAATAACACAAAGATAAATTCAATATTCCGAATCCAAAAATATAGTCCATTTTGAAGGATAAATAATATAAAATTTTTAAATGTGGGTATTACTATTCATAAAGTCTAGTTTTATTGGTCTTGGTGTATTAGAATATCAAAGTTCCTTACAATGCAAGATATTGAATTATTCAAAGGGAAAAATATCATGGAAGCTTAGGGTGTTACAATATTCCCTCCTTAAAAAAAGTTAGTCCTTGAAATTTCTATAATACTACCACACAATACGATTCAGGTGGTTCATCATCATAAGTTTTTCTGGTTCGTACGTTGCCCCTTCCATCTTATGGTTTCTCAACAGATCATTTACTAGACGAGTCGTCTGGTTTCTCAGCACTTTTTCACTTGTATCATGAATTTTTCAGGCTCTTCACAATAAGACATATCATGTTCTAGTTCAATATCATCATAGGTGAGTACATGTGTTGGGTCAGGCATGTATTTTCTCAACACTGATACATGGAACACGTCATGAGCTTTGGAGAGACTTGGAGGCATTTCCAAACGACATGATGCAACTCTAATTAATTCTGAAATTTCAAAAGGTCTGATGTACCTAGGACTAATTTACCCTTATTAGTGAAATGTATAACTCCCTTTAACAGTTATACCTTCAATAAAAAATAGTCTCCTACCCGAAATTCCAAATCATTCCTTTAGTTATCGGCATATCACATTTTCCTACTTTGAAATGATTTGACGTGGATTTGGATAACCATCACCTTTTCCATTGTTTCCTCAACATGTTCATTGCATATGAGTTTTCATTTACCAACATCATTCCAAAATGTTTTTGTGAAACATCCCTTTCCATATGAGGTTTCATAAGGTGCCATAATAATTTTTTAATGGAAGATATTGTTATAAAACAGTTCTTCTAGAGGTAAATATTTATCCCACATACCTTTAATGTCATGTGAGAAAGATCTCAATATGTCCTCTAAGGTTTGAATAGTTTGTTCTGATTATCCATCAGTTTGAGGGGATAGGTAGTGCTTAAATAGAGTTCAGTATCCAAGGATTTGTAAATACTTTTCATGAATATTGATTTAAAACGACGATCATGATCTGGAACAATTGATAAGGGTACTCCATGATTTTTTACAACTTCATTAATATAAATATTTTCTAGAAGTTCAAGTGGTAAATCTTCTCTTATAGAATGAAAATGTGATGACATGGTAAGACGATCAACAATGACCCATATTTCATCATTCCTTCTAGGAGAATTGGGTATCGCTATGAAAAAATCCATCATAATATTATCTCATTTCAACTAAGGTGAGGGAATTGGTTTCATGACTCCTCCAGGATGTTTCCTTCTAGAATTCACTTATTGAAAAATCATACATCATGACACAAAATTAGAAATCTATCTCTTCATGTTGTCCCACCAAAACTGTTCATTCAAATCTATATGCATCATGGTGCTACAAGTGTGAATAGAGAAATTTGATCTATAAGAATCATCTATAAATACATATTTTAGATCTGGTATATCAGGTACACAAAGTCTCTTCCCAAATTTCAAAATCCCATCATGATATATGAAGTCGCTCAATCTCCCGTCATTCACATCATTAATCATATTTTGAAACACCTCATCATCAGCAAGAGAAATTTTATACCGTTATAATAAATATTATTTTGAATCCATTTGAAAAAGTATTGATGTTTCACCTTCCATTATTATTCCCATATCCATTTACACTAGATCCATGAAAATAGGATCCCAATCAACTATAATCTCGTTCAAAACACCATGATATTGTCTACTCAAAGCATTGACTACATTATTTTCCTTCCCCAGGTTGTAGTGTATTGTGAAATCATAATCTATGAGTAGTTTCTTCCATCGCCTTTTACTCATGTTGAGTTCTTTTTATGAGAAAATATACTACAAACTATTGTGATCAGTATATATCTCACATTTTCACCATAGAGATAGTGTATATATATTCTCAGAGAAAATATTATGACTACTAACTAAATATTTTGAGTAGTATAGTTTTTCACATAAATTTTTAGCTTTCATGATGCATATAAAATAATTGTATCATTCTGCATAAGGGAAAACAAATCATTTCTTTGAGGCATCACTATAAATAACAATCCCATCATTCCCTGATGGTATAGTAAAGATAAAATCATTGACTAATATTCTCTTCAATTATTCAAAACATTATCCACACTCATTTGTCAAAAAAAATTAACCCCTTTATATGTGTGCATGGTTAATGGGTTAGCCAATCGGGAAAAATTCTAGACAAAACGCCAATAATAACCTGTTAAACCAATAAATAGTGTACCTCAATTATATTCATAGGTGCTAGAAATTATTTTATTGCATTGGTCTTTGAACGGTCAACAAATTTTCCATCCTTGAATACAATATTTTCATGAAAATAAATATTTTGAAGCCATAATTCACACTTTCTATGATTACTTTATAATTCATTTCTACTGAGGGTTTTCAGAATGAATTCCAAGTGATTTTTATTATCTTCATATCTTTTGGAGTATACTAGGATATGATCAATAAATAACACCACAATTCATTAATATATTCCTTGAAAACAATATTTATTAGATCCATGAAAATAAAGGGTTAATTAGTCAGCCCAAATGGAATTACAGTAAACTCATAATACCCGTACCCGGTATGAAATGATTATTTAATAATATCTTCCATCTTCACAAATAACTATGAATATCTAGATCTAAATTCATCCTTTGAGAAAAATTGACCTTGATGAAGTTGGTCAAATAAATCATCAATGCGTGGTATGAGATACATGTTCTTTATTTTTATAGCATTGATCTCCCTGTAGTCAATGCACAACCTCATAGATTCATCTTTCTTCTTAAAAAAGGATAGTGGATCTCAATGGGGAATCACTAGGTGGAATAAATCCCTTATTATTCAATTCCTCTAGTTGTTTCTATAGTTCCACTAATCCACAATGGCTATTCTATAAGAGGACTTCAATATTGGCCATGAAATAATAATTAAATCAATGGAAAACTCAATTTCTTATTTTGGAGGATGCCCAGGTAAATCCTCTGGAAACACAACAATATATTCTTGCACAATAGGTACATACTCTATGAGAAAATTATTTTACTCACCCATATTTATTTCATTCTCTCCTTCCCCAATAATTCAACATAATAGATCTAATAGGGATGGATCTAGATAAGAATTAGGTAGTGACATTTCTGATCTAAAGATAAGGTACATTTTATCATCTTCAAAAATTATATCCTCCTTCTTGAAATAATAAATTTTTTCATCATGGTCCAAAATCCAATCCATTAAAAGATTTAAATAAAATTCAGTAACGAGTATGACAATGATATAAGTAGATAAAGAATATTTATATGATCTAATGGGAATGGATTCATAAAACATTGTTTCGATGATACTTCGCTTATGGGTTTTTATTGACAACTCCTAGGATAAGTCAAATTGAAAATAACTAATTTTCTTAGAAAACTGGGAAGATATAAAACAATGCAATGACCAAGAATCAGATAATGCATTTTCATAAATTGAGGAAACCATTAAATTACCTACCACCATGTCTTCTGGAGCTTCAACCACAATAGTAGTGATAACATAAGCTTATCCTTTCTCCCATGTCCTTTTTTGAGGTATATTCCATTGGATCTAAGGATATTCATTTGAATAATTCCCCTTTTTCTACTATTGTAGCATTCATCATTGACAAACTCTTTTTTCCCATTACAATCACTGTCTTGTTGGAATTTTTCACTACACTTGTAATAGACTCCCATTCCCATCAAGCATGTACCAGGGTGTTTCTTCCAACATTTACTATAGGATTGATATTCAAATTTTCCATTCTTCATCTTATTTCCTTTTCCATTGTGTTTAGAAGATCTCTTATTCTCCTGGTTTTTTTAAAGTTATAAGACATAGAGAATTACATTTTTGTCTCGATTGAACATGAGGCCATATCATTGTATGATGAGAAGGATAGTGAGACTAATGCTTGATGAAAAAAATGGTTTTATCCAATAAAATAATCGATCAATATTAATCC
The DNA here is from genome assembly GCA_963277665.1 of Viscum album. Lineage (NCBI taxonomy): Eukaryota > Viridiplantae > Streptophyta > Magnoliopsida > Santalales > Viscaceae > Viscum > Viscum album. The sequence continues at coordinate 768,091,257 of OY728150.1, forward strand.
ATTAGTAACTTATATAATCAACTACATTCCTTGAAAACCTTGTAATGTTACCCTCATATTTTGTGACATTCCCATACTCTGTTTTCCTATGACTCCAAATTTATCTTTCCATATCTGCTTGATGGTCACAAGGAAAGAATCTTTCTATGAAAATATCCTTAAACTTCTTCTATTCCATATATGATAATTCACCATCTTCCTTTGTGTTTTGAATCAATGACCACCACTGATATGTATTTCACGTGAGGTGATAAACTGACATGATAGCTTTTTCACTTTCGTTACTTCCCAAAGCATGACATATTTTCTCTTACAAATATATCCATCTCTTAGATACTAATGGCTTTTACTCCTAATTAATGTTGGTGGTTGTTTCCTCATGAAGCGTTCTAACATTTATCCTCCGTGTTGTGGATCAGGGTGCTCCATATGAGTAAGGTTATTATTCATAACCTAATTGAGTTTTCCATGTATGGTGATTAGATGATCAGCACCAGTTGCTTCTCCAGCTCCACTATAATTATCATGAGTTGGAGGAAAATCCGTACATGAATTACGTGTGTTGATACAGTTTCTATTCCTTCCACTATGCGCCATTTCTAATCAATGGAATACACAAGATTAGTTTATGATTTGCAATACATAAATCTATGTTTTTTAAACACCATTAATTGAATAGTTTATAGATATACTCCATAATCATAAAAATGTTTTCTTGGATGATGTATATACTCATAAACCCGTCATAATGGTTTCTAATGATAATTAGAATTATCATAAGAGTATCCTCCTAGAGTGTCGTAAAAAAGAGTGCAGAAAGGCCCATTGTCAGGCACCAGTTCCCGTTCGAGTCTATCTCAATGTAGTGTTTTTGGGTTTTACCCCTAGGTACATCTCTGATAGAGCTACCTGTATCTGTTTGTATCCAGACAGGGATGTATTTCTTGGGAAAATCACAAAATCATTACAGTGCCAATATTCTGGAAAATTCATATATATTAATCCCTAAAGTATATCTTTGTGTAATGTTTTTTAATCGGAGTTTTTATAAATCTATCTTCCAGGTTTGTTACTAAAAATTCTATGATACCAACAGTAATTCCCCAACTATTGTTACCAAGAGTTCGTGAATTATCACCTAAAATTGAAATGATCACAAATGATCAAGTCTTGAATGACTGATCAGTTTAGCAGCCATGGAAATAATAGATAAATTCAGAACTTTTAAATTAAATTATAAAATGAAAAACTACAACAACATAGTCTCTATATACCACACATTTATCCCTTATAATATCCATCTAGGTTAGTCATAATATACCTTTTCACATCCTGTGAAAAAATAAAACAGAGAATGGGGTGATCTCAGATGCTCAGTAAGGATAACAATATAGCAGAAACATTCATAATTAAGAATAAACATTTAACGAAAGGTAAGACACAAACAAATGAATTTTAGACAGGAAATTCATCATAATATGGAAAATATAAAATCAAATAATGTCATTTACTTATTCACATGGATATTCTGATAGTCAAATAATGACATGCAATATCAATAGCCACTTTCATAATGATGGAATGCATAATGGCAGACATCAAAACCATATAGTCAAGGCTTTATGCCAAGACTAGAAATAAGATTTTGTCAAATCCTAGTTCCAAGACACTATTTTTTTTAATGAGACCTACTAATGCATTGAAGAGCTATATCATGTTCCACCTATCACATACTAAGTCCAATGCATTGCTCATACGAAAAGGATTAGACATAACACAAACATTTGTATTAAAACTAGCATACAAAATTCCAATACTTCATCCATAATCCATGAATGGTATCAAAATAACACATCCATAGTCAAACATACCACAAAATCTTCAATACAATATGGATATTTTGTATAATAATAAATCAACATCAAATAAATTCACAATCCATCAAAAGATGTGAACATATATGGAATCAAGTCATTTTTTTAGAGAAATATTTCTTTCAATTTTTAAATCATTTAAAAGTCATATAATTATAAGATTAAACATTAATTTTGATAATATTCTTATAATATTGCATGGGAAACTTCTATGATGTTATAATGGCTGAAAATTGCAGCACCAATAGAATAATTTGGAAAACTATTCTTACCTTAATTTTGTCTAAATGGTCATACGGTACCTTGTTTATGAAAATGATGGAATGATTCCTTTCAAATCATTTTATAAAAAGTAAAACACATGTATAAATGTATTTAACCCATAGACTAGAAAAAAGTAAAAAAAAATTGGAATTAATTTTTTCGAAACAAGGATGTGGATGATAATGAAGTGCCAATAGATACATACGAAAAAACAACATCGTATAATAAGGAGATTGTGAAATTAACCCTTACCTTGTAATTTTCATTGGTTGAGGGTACGCTAACCACCTGTATGGTAGTTAAATTATTTTTTTTGAAATATACAAGAACCATAAACATAAATATGATATCATATATGATCTTCTAATATTAATTTGTTAATATTAATATTGAATTATCGTTATTTCGAGTGATAACTGATTAGTTTTTCATATATATGCTTAGTTACGTAAGCCATGATTGTTATGGATATCATGTATTTGACTCATATATAGAGTGATTTTAATTTCAATAAATATTATTTTTATTCATGAAATGAAAATTATTCTTGAATGATTACGATGGGGAATGCATCTCATCGCATTTGGGGAGATGAGAATATGTACGTACACACAAGTGAAAATATCATATACTGTAATTAAATTAATTATTAATGGTTTAGTATATCATATATACAGAATCATTAACATTTTATATCTATTATTTACATCAATTATACATTATTTTTATACCCATACAAGTAATAATGTATTGAATAACAACTACACCACGATGTGGAGACGGTAAGCCATACGTACACACGAATGGTGACATGTTATTAATGGGGTGGATAACATAATGAATATGGTTGTATGATTTTTATAATAACATCATAGTATATATAATATACTTGAGTTATTATTTTATTTTAGAAAAAACAAACAAAGAGGAAGTGGAAGAAGAAAATAACTTCAAAGATGTGGTGAGATATTTAACTCTTTTTTGGGATCTTCCTTTTGATTTGATCAAAATGTATCCATAGGTTGGATTTATAATAAATATAATGCCACTAGGATTAATGTAGGATAGTTGGATGGATATTTGGACATGGTTTTGCTGAGCCATATAGAATTGGAGGAGTGAATTTCAGAGAAGGGGAAGTGACATTTTATAAGAGAGTTGAGGAGAACCTTAGAAAAAAACTGAAATATTATTATATAAGAAAATAAATATCTGTTTCTAATGGTTCCAAAATGATTTATTTCGAAGATAATGTGGTTATGGGTTGAAATTCACTCAACCAATAGGTTCTTGATATGTTTTGGTCATTGTATGAACCTTATCTTTTATATTTAACTCTTTGTTAAATAGTTTTACATTTACCATACCTCTTTTATTTTTATATTATATGGTTAGTAAACTTATTATAAACTTCCAATAAAACCCCAACAGGTTCACTAATGACATATATAATATTATAAAGGCCCTTTTGTTCAACCTTAGATATTTTGGAATATTATATCTACCAATAATATAATATTTTTTTTAAAACTCAATTATGTCAATTTTGACATTATTTAATATATGATTTTTGTTAAAGTACAAACAACATTACTAATTCGAACTAAATTCATATGATAAATACTAACATGTCATTATAACCTTCAAAATTAGTTGAATTCATCAAATTTCTAAAATTACATTTAATTGGATATTAATAATATCAATTATTTTTATATTTCAATATTTAGGAAATTACTTCTCCCTCATTGTGTCATAAATAAATTAAATTATTTAATGTATAAAAAATATAAATAAAATATAATTATGTAGGAAATTTTTTTTATCTTTCTAATTAATATTTATAGTTTAATTTATCTTATGTATAACCCTATATTAAAAATGTTTTAGTTATTAAACATTGATTTTAACTCATTTAACTATTCTTTATATAAAATAATAATAAATGTCATAATCTAATCTATGTAGAACAAAAGGTTCATAATTTATTTTTAATTTTGTTTCTGGTCAGATGAATCATATCCAATAGAATAATGAAATGTGTTAGAGTATGAATAAGATCGCTTTTATCCTTCGTTACCCTATTTACTTTTAAATGTGGTAAATAAAAGTAAAAAGTTACTATTCTTAAAAAATTATCTTCATCTTATTAAATAAAATTTTTTAACTAGTATCAACTGTGTCTCTGGGATTTTTGAAATTCCACTCACAATAGCAATAAAATTATGTTTTATGTGAATTTATAAATTCTTCTAGAAGGAGGGTAAAAGACTGTGAAAAGTTCAATAAAATTTTATATATCTAATATTATTAATAAATTAATCCATTGAATTAAATTGTACATATATAGGTATTATGTATCATCTTTTGACCGAAAAATTAAATAAAATAGTTAATTATTTAAATAAAAAGTATGTTTTAAACAATAATGCAGTGTTTTTAACTATTCATCATAAATTGAATATTTTCAGAAAAATACAAAAAATTTACCCTAAGATAATTTCATTAACCTTAATCCCAAAATTATTTTCCTTTTGATAAATAATTTTTTTAAAATTTAAAAAAGTGGGTATTACTATATATAACAGCTAGTCTGATTGGTCGCGATGTGTTAGAATCGCAAAGTTCAGTAAAATGAAAACTATTACGTTATTAAAAGGGAAATGTACCATTGAATCTTGGGGTATTACATATATATTGTAATTTTATTGTGTTTATGGAATTATCCCTCATCAATTCTCTAACCTCTCCTTGTTTTTTAAAAATGAAAAAATCGGCTGTGATGTGTTGACTTACCGACATTGTGGACGATGTGTTTTGGTTTGGCAATTCCATCATCATGGATGGTAATAATATAATTTTATGGTAATAAAATATTATTATATATGTATTAAATATTATTTAATTTTATTTATCAATTATGTATTTATATTAATTAATAAAAAAAAGTAGTTTGTAATGATAGAAAATTCACAAAAATAAACTATTAGTCATAACTAACGTTTTATCTCTGTATTCATAATCATACCCTAAAACTGAAATGATATAAACATCCATTTAATATTATATAATTTCATTAATAACATATAATCATTATTGTAGAAAAATTTCCAAAATTTACATGATTTTCCGTACATGTATATAGGTAAAATGAACATAAAAACCAATGAAACAGACATTCCCGAGCAATAAATGTTATCCCATAACTCATAAAAAAGATCATAAATGAAGTGAATAAAATTATAATAAATAAAATACATGCATAAAATATTTTTTATTATTTTTCTAATGAATAATATTTCATATAAATAGACGTTAAGGTAATGTAAAGAACACTTCCAATAATAAGGTAAGGAATTCTCCCCAAACATATATTTTTCATTAGGTTTAAACTTTTGATCTCTTTACCACAATAGAATTATTATTTATTATTTTGTAATAATTTTTAATTATTTGTGAATTTTTCATATATATATTTATCTATAATAATACATCTCTCATTGATGTGGAGTAATAGTTTATATAAGGATCCTTTATCAATTCATCCATATAAACATGCTTGATTAATGAGAATATCGCAATTTCATACACATTATTAACTACCCTCCATATTATATTTTTAGAGAGATTTTTCTATTAAAAAACACAACTCTTATCTTGAATAACTGCCTTTTTTCATTTCTAGTTTAATGAAAATATATTTCCAAAAGATCAATATTTTTGTAAGGTAAAATGTGCATTTATCTAAAGAATTCATTGATTTTTTTATAAGAGTATTTTCATATTTTTCAACACCCTTATTGAAACATATTAATAATTTGGGTTAATCGATTATAATATATTATATTATATTATATTTAATGGGTTGTGATTATTTTTATGGGGAATCACTTTCTTGATACCAATCACCCAATTACGCATGTTAGTTTATGAGTATGTTTATTTATTTGGGAATGGTATTTACATTTCTTATGATATCATCAATATGAATATATATTTTGAAAATGTTACACCCCTTTCTATGAGAGATGAATTTTATTTATTATGTGATTGGTGGGGGTAGCTATATCCCCTTTATTCATAAATAAGTATGTTGATACAATCAAGATCGGGATTTTACTCATTACATATGGTGAATTTTCTAAACCCTTGATGTTATGTTTATGATGTATAAATTTATTAATTACCTTATTATGATATTAGTGATTTATATCCCATTGGATTATTTGACTACTACAATATCCATGGTTTTTATTAATTATAAATTAATTAGTCTATTTGTCATTATTTTATTAGCATTTATTAATAGCATGTTGTTAATAAGTCTTTTTTTATTGAAATTTTTTTAGTTATTCACCATGCCTTATTATTTATTTATGTTACAATTGATGTTCTTCATACCCTTAGTGTTACTTTGAGGTCAAAAATTTCATATGTTTTAGTATTACCCATTATATGAATATGGTTATTATGAATGATATGCAAAGATAATCTATTAGTTAATGGGTTTTCCAATGAAATTTCACTATTTTATTTTTTTTATTTTGAAATGTATATTCCATTCATGTAATTTGGATTCATAAAATACTAAACTGAACATTAATTTAGGATTTTATTCCCTAATCTATTCTAATGTATTAATGTAATGCACTAGATCCATGATACTAGGGTAGGTGTCTTTACATCCGACCCCACAAGGGACATTATACCTATATAGACTCATGGGAAATTTTCAAGGCTATTTATGGTTTCCCCTAATTCTAGAAATATGGTAGATTATTAAAAACATAGTAGAATAGTTTCATTGTTTTATGAATATATAGCTATAGGGTTTCTCTTAGGTTGACATGGTGGTAATTTTAAAACTGCAGATATACATAATCATCTGATGACAAAATAGATAACCAAAAATTGAATATTGGAATAGATGGTGGTAAATCACTATAATTCAATGGGTCCAGCACTTGTCAAATTAGATGTAGGTCATGTGTTACTTTTAACTAGTTGTATAATTTTTTCACACAACATAGTTATACGTTTCCAACCACAAACATTGCATAATCATTACTTATGTAAATAATTCATATTGAGGGTCATTTCAGGTTTAGATTTAAGAGAATTAGGTCATAACTATTACATTACATTTCCAAATATTACAATGTAGACCCTTTGACTATATCCAATTTTTCCAAAATAATTAAACTACTTAAATAAAACAGGAATTATATTCTTGATAGAAATCTTTTGGAATTTTTTCATTCCCTTAACCTACCTTATAGACTGTAAATAAGGTTTTAAAAAATTGGGATGATAAAAAAAATTTCATTAGTGTTATAAAATAAAGAAAGAAAACATTAGTCAAACAATACATACAAAACATAAGCTCTTTAACATACCTCATGAAATTATACAATTTATGAATAACACAGAGAATAATACATCATAAATTTTACTTGTGGTATCTATATTATTCTTACATTTTACTTTTCACAGTTACATAGGAAGTTACATTTGGAATACCCATCACAGTATATTCCCTAAATCACCTAGGAGGAACATTAACATTTTCCTCTGTCACATTTCCTAATTCATTGGAGATCCATCATGGGCCCAAGAACACATGGTTTATCACAAAACAAGCTATATACATAACCAATGCATAAGAACCATATCATATTCCTATCACATAAAACAAGCGGAAAGAAAAGATAACATTTTCTCATTTCAATCACAATATATCATTTTTAGATATTGAAATAATCAGTATCTTCCCACAACTATTTCAATAACAACATTTGTAAATAGAGTATATGGTATTTATTTCCCTTTAAAAAAACTTGTCTTGTAAAAGAAGCCAAATATGAAATAATGACTGTGGTGTCGAAAAGGTCGTCATCACCACGTATGTTAATAATAATCATTCTATTTTTTATTTAGTAAAACAGTACTTAGAAAAAGATTCCATATTAATAAAATTAGATGTCAAAGGGGGTTATAAACCATATAAAATCAAGTCATGAAAAAATAAAAATATGCCTCAATGAAAAGAGATTTAGATGATATCCCTAACACAAATATTTTACCATTTGATTAAGGATAAATCAATGACATAATTATGTGTTAAAAATATATATAAACATAATATAAGTGGATCATAAGTGTAAAAAAATCAGAGGTCTTTCATCAATATTCATGGGAAAATAAAACCAATTACATGGATATTTAACTCAAAGAATGGATATTGAGCTATGATTTTCCCACATTGTTTGTATAAATGATGTAAGAATTTATCATTAGGGTGATTATGTTTCATAAAATAATATCTACACAAAAGGAAGTGGAAATTACAACATTTATAAATAAACATTTATTCCACAAATAATATTGGCATAATATAATGAAAGAATTTTGCGTAAACCCCAATTTGTTGAAATTGATTTTTAGAAATTCCCTTACAAAAATTTGTAGCCTAATGACATCACATAAAGATTCAAAAAATGATTTTTTGAGAGAGAAAGGGGTCTCTCATCACATGAAAATAATATATATAGAAATGGTGATATAGAATAATGAAGTCCAACATAATCAAATGGAAATGAAAATACATAAAATAAAAAATTTCATTGACTAAAATGAAGGGTGAAAGGTTCCATTTGATCGAGACTTACTTGACTCGTATGTTCGTTATTATTCCTAAATAATAAACATAATTAAATTTATATTTTCTTCATAAATTTATTAATGTTTATTATTCATTTTATATCACTTATTACTTTGATAAAAAAATTATTTAATTAATTTTGTTCATATTTGATAGTTTTTTGATGCTCAGAACATGAGTCAAAAATTAACATGTTATAATTACTATTTATCCATGTGGTCAAAATTAAATTATCTCCAAAATAATATTCATTATTTAGATATAATATTATCATATATATCCAGTATATAAGTATTTATAATATTCTACATCATTTTTCTGTATGAAAAATGACATGTATTGTTCATGGAGACGGTAAGTCGTACATATGCATGAATATTACATTCATTTCTTTTTTCAGTTTTAAAAAAATCAAAACCAAATTTTTATTAGGTCCATTATAATTCAAATATAATATAATATCTTAAATACATTACATAATTCCATTAACACCATCATTTATATGTTTCATGTATGGCATGAACGAGTCAAATAACATGGAGGGGATATAGTCCACACATACTAAAATTAAATTATTGTATTTATAAAACATGAATAGAATAATGTTACATTCAAAATTATAAATATTGATGAATAGAGATAAATTAAATATCATTTATATCATATATAATTATAGTTTCAAAAATATTACCACCATGAGAGTTGGTAGGATAATATTGGTCCCTCATCATTTTGTGAGGCAGTAGTTCGACGTCCACATAAACAGTCTGTTCTAGACCAATTATATGGAGGTTTTTGTAAGTTTACAAAAAACAATTCTCATAAAAAAATCCTAGTATATTTAGGATAATGTATGTTCTATACCAATTAGATGGTTGTGTGTGTAAGTAAAGTTAAAATAATTCACATAAAAAACCTAGTATATTTTGGATAATATTTTAGTTTTTTAATCAGTGAAAAGGAATAAAATAGGGATTGAATAAGTATAATGTTGGAAAATAATTTTAGAGAAGTGAGTACCTCTTAAAATGTGTAACTCTATTTGATTTGAGCTAGATGGATTTCTTGTAATTTAATATACCAAGAGGGAAATCTTCTCTGATATATATAGAGATTTTGGGAGATTATTTGAGCAGATGTTGGACTAACCAGGTGGCTTGAGAGTTGTGAGTAAGGGTTTAGAGGAGGTGGACTTTTAAAAGTGGGAGAATGTACTCTTTAGAAAATATTAAAATTAGTATTTAAATATAAAATTTTATTAAGATTAAAATGGTTAAAAACTCTTTAAATTAGAATATAAGATGAATATATGTCTAAATAAAACCATCTAATTAGAATTCAATATGTTTTGGATATATTTTTTATCCCTATATTTTTTATTTAACTCTTTTTTATTCTTGCTGTTTTATCCAAAATATAACCCTTAGAGGATCAAAATATTTACCATGACATGAAAAATATCCATATATATAGTCATTAATAAAATTTGTGAATTTTGATAATTATTTAGATGAATGATATATGTATTTTGGAAAATTATGATATATAAAAAAATATTTTATATTTTAAAATATGAATTATTTCAATTTTGACACTATTCATATCATGACTTTTATAAAAATCCAAAACAACATGATTATCTTGAAAATATTTCATTAATAGAAATATAACAAGTAGATATCATCTAGAAAATTCATGGATGATATCAAAATAACAACATTAAATTTATTTTAACATTTATAAATCTTTTATTTGAATCTTTTGTTAATGAAGAAAAAATTATATAATCATTATGTCAAAATTAAATATATTTATTTAATGTATAAAAATTATAAATAAAATAACATGATGCTGGAAATATCTTTATATTTTTAATGACTAATTATAGTTGAAAATAAAAAATATATAATCCCATATAAAAATTGATTTACCAAATGATTTTTTTTCTGTTACATTTTCCTTTACATTAATTTAATTTTAATAACCTATCATTTTCACTTACAAGTGGCTCCCTGGGGTACCAAAATTAACCCAATGTTTTCCATATCAGAAATGTTTCATAAAATAGGGTTATGACTTATGTTAGGGTAATTTAATATTTTTATTTTATTAATTTTTACCCCTATTTTTCCATATTTATCATTTATACATGGTAAATAAAATATTTACTGAATTTAATAATCATAAAGTATAAAAATAAAAGATTCATATTCACATAATTTGGATCTAATGATTATAAATATGGAATCAATTCCTAAAAATTCCAAAAACAGATGTTGCAGAGATAAATTTAGAATTAATTCCCATTTTCAAAACAAAATACTGTGTTTTTTAGAAATAATAACAATCAAAATATTGACACATGTTTATGTTTAATTAAAATGTGAGATTTCTTCAAATGACAAAAATTTGATTAAATGGGTAAAATGTAATCTAATTACACTATAAAACAAATTAAAAATACTGTATAATCATATAAATATATTAGATTAAAAATATGTTTTGAATTAAAATGCAGTATTTTTCACTATTAATCAAAAAAGATACTTTACAAGAAAAATTTCAAACATTATACGTAAGTAAAATTTGATGTCCCTCTTAAAAATAATATAATTAATTTGCCATAATGGTATATATAAAAGTGAAAAAAACTAGATTTAAAATCGTCTCTTCATCAAAAGGTTTTAAGATGACATTTTAATGAATATTATAGTATTTCATGATTAAATAGTATTAATTCATATTTTAAGACTCTAAAATTAATTGGATATATGTAAATACATTTAAATAAATGTATAATCATATTTTAGTTAGTTATGTTCATCCCCACTAAAATAAATACTATGTGTTACCTTCCATTTAAAATGACAATAATATTACATTATTTTTTCATTGTAACTCAGTGTTATTGGCATCAAAACATTTCAAAGAAACCCATTGTTTCATTTTTGTTACACTATGGAACAAAGTTTAATCATTTAAAAAAATTAATATCTTATTCATAACTCTTAATCTATACGAAAAAGAATTATTTTATAAATACAAGGGTCATTACATCCTTCCCTCATTTTGGAAACTGCGTCCTGGAAATATTAAAATTGGGCTTTGATACTTTATTGAAAGTTACACATCAAAAAATATTAAAAAAACAATTGCTTTAATAGAAAAAAAAGATAAGTACAAAGGTCCCACAAGATTACCCATAATTTAATTCCATGTAAGAAAACCTAGATATAGAAGAGAAAACAACCATCATGTTCTTATGTAGAGTAAAAAAATCAGGTCAAGGATAAAGTAAACCAAAAAAAATAACAAACATGTAAAGGGTTAAACTGTATTTGACTCCACTATATGAAATGTAAATGAAAAATATTTTTTATTAAGTAATTTTTCATATGTTTGAGGAATTTATTTATTAGCATGACTAAGAACATAAATAAACATAATTACATGTCATGTAGACATTTATCCATTACTAAATTTTTACCACAAAATCATCTTTTCTCCAAACGATGAGTATTCATGATGACTATGTCACATCAAAATCACTACAGTCAACTCATAGAGAATTAAAAAATCCAAATATGATGAACTATATATTATCCAAACCCAAAATGATTAGTACGAGATCTGATAATCCCCAAAAGGATAATCCTTTATAAAAATAAATACTTCTATTATACTAAAAATTCAACAAACCCTACCAAAAGTTTAAAAAGTCAATTAAATACCCAATTATCATTAAAATTATTCAATATAATAGAATCTAATACTGAAACCCCAAACGCATAATAATTCCATCATATAGTCTTTTAAAACAATTCTTAATATTTATCTCTAAATAACATTGACACCTATTTATTTCTTATACGAAAATATGATTTAGCTAATCACAAATTCTCTATGATAGCTTGATCATTTCAGTAAATACCCCAATTCACCATAAGTCCACAAAAAAAATATTGATCTGAAATAAAATTTACCCATTACACCAGAAGTGAAATCTTATTGTATTTTAATTTTCTTATGTATGTAATATCCCAAAATAGAAAATTCCTTCCAAAATAAAATTTTTCAATTAATCACCAAATCATTTTCCTATACTTAGGATATTCATTTTTAAAATATAATTTCCCCAAATAAACTTATTATATATCAATAAAATCATTTATGTAACAAATAATAAGTCATCCCAACTAGGGACTTCATGTAGGCTTGTGGTAGGTGATACACCCTTGTTTCCCTTCAGTTGTGGGTTCGATTCCTGGGACCATCCTGGACGCGATGGGTTTTCACCCATCCTATTAGTTTTCCTTTTTATAAAACTCAAAAAATATCCCTACCAACGTTTTAACCTCAATGGTTGTCATATAACTATCATTTTTATCCCTAATCATTAAGACCTCAAAAAAATAATTAATAAATTATAATATATATTGTAATTTTTTATTTAATCATTATATGATAAAATAAAATTAATCATGATATAAATAACATCATAAATTGATCATGGTGTTCACATGGTTTCATTGTCATCCTTTTCACATATCAATAAGGCCCCTGAATAGAAACAATTATCTAGATATCCTTGAATATCATTTCCTTTCATTATTCAAATAATACTAGTACAACTAGGGTCATTTGGGTGTTCGAAGAGAAGTAGTTTCTGAAAATAATCATGTATGACCTGTAATATCAAGACACTGGATAAAACAGGATTTTTACAAAATAGTAAGACACTGTTGGAGTTAAAACTTTCAATCAATGTTCCTTATCAAATACCATAAGTATGTGATAATATACTATATTCTAAAAGAGAATATAAATAGGTTTCTCCATGGTCCCCTTCTTCTTAATCATTTCCAAAATTATAATATGCTTCAAAATATTATGAAAAGGTAAATTATTTGAAAATTCCTGTGATAATATTTATCTTTGTTGAAAATATGATAAAATTGAGGAAAACATAGTTGATTAAATACAACCCATGATCCATGAAGGTATCTAGGTATTTAGATGTGTTTGATATATCAAACAACTTCTTGCAAGTAAGTTGTATGGTAGAAAATTTTTCATAATCATCTGAACATGACATAGAAATAATTAATTCAAGAATTTCATCAATAAGTGATAGGAATGTTGTTGGAGATCATCCTCCTTCCATTTGTAACTGTATTTCCATGATCTAAAAATTTTATAAAACATAGATTTAATTGAAATAATAGACATAGGACAGAAATCGTGTTTAACAAAAACTCTTAATCCCTAATGTTGTCTAAACCAACTTCTGATACCAACTATAAGTACACAACCTTAAACATTACATAATCTTGAGTTATGATAAAAATTAACATTTAGGACATTTTCAGGGTTACATTTTTTAAGAATTATGTCATAACTATTACATAACATTTCAATAGATTACAAAGTAGGAACTTCTAATCTATCTATTTTGCTAACAATAATAAAACTCCATAAATAATAAAATAATTCTTTTCATGATATAAATCATCTTGAATTATTCTATTCTCTTAACCTTCATTATTCCCTGTGAAGACTTTTCAAGTGCCAGGTATGGGAATAAAAAACTCTGTAAAGGTTATATAATAAAGAAATAAAACATTATTCTATCAATAAATAAAAAACATAACCTCTATAACAGACCTCATGAAATCAAAATAGCTATGAATAACTCATAGAAAACATAAATCATAAAGGTAACTTGTTTCATCCATATTATAATTACATTTTTGTTTTTATATCTACATAGGGAGTTACGTTTGGAATACACATCACATTATATTCCCAAAATATATTAGGATAAACATTAATGTTTACCACTAATAGTATACCGAATTCATTAGAGTTATATATCGGGCTCACATGCCCTAGGTTTATCACAAAACCGCCTGTATATGTAACTAATTCCCAAGAACCATAACAAATTCATATCACATAAAACAAGAATTTAGGAAAGATATCATTTCCATATTTCAATAAAAATATATAATTAAAATATATTGAAATACTCAATGACTCTCAAAACCATTTTCAATACCAGTATATGTAAATATTGTATATGGTATTTATTTTTCTTTTAAAAACCTTTCATCTTCTTAAAGATTCCAAATATGAAATAATGAACGTCGAAATATAAAAGTCTATTTCACTGTGTATGTTAAAAAAACATTACAATTGTCATTTAGAAACACACTAAATAGAAAAACATCCCCTTTGAATGAAATTAAAAATCAATGGGTTTTATACACCATATAAAATCAAGTCATGTATATATTAAAATATTCCTTAATTAATGGAGATTGAGACGAAGTCCCTTACAATGATTATACCATTTTATTAATTAAAAATAAATGAAATAATTTTGTGTGACAAATATAATTATATCCAATATATGGGGATATTATGATTAAAACAATCATTGGACATTCACACATATTTTTGGAAAAAAACTAAATAAATGGATATTTCACTCATGGAATGTGGATTGATCAATGTTTTCATTACAAAGATTATAAAAATGATGTAATAATTTATCAATGTGGGGATTATGTGCCAAAAAAGTATATACACACAACGATAAGTGTAAAATACAAAAATAAATAAATAAATATTGATCCCACAAATAATATTTTCATAAAATAATCAATTAATTATGCATAAAACATAATGAGTGGAAATTGTGTTTTGAAATTCTATTACGAAAATTTTCCAGCCAAATGAGGTCACTATAAAATTATGAAAATGTGTTTTTGAGAGAGAAAATGGACTATCATCACATGTAAGTAAAATATATTTCAATAAGTATATATAATAACGTCTCATAACATAATAAAATGGAATTTAAAGTTAATGACATAAATGAATTCGTTGACTACAAGAGGAGGGTGAAAGGTTCCCTTACCCAGAGTCTGACTTCTCTCGTATGATCCTAATTATTACTGAATAATAAAAATATGTTATTTTATATTTTCTTAAGAAAATTATTAATGTTTATAATATCTTTTAAATCAGTTATTACAATTCTAAAACAATTTGTAAATTATTTTAATTCTTATATGGGATTTTTTCGATGTTCCTAAATTTTGTCAAAAATGAACCTGTTATAATTACAAATTGTCCATGTGGTCAAAATTACATTATTTATAGAATGATATAAATTATTTAAATCTCATATAAATACTATATTTCATCTATATTTTTTTATAATATTCTATATCATTTTTATATTTGAAAATAAAATTCATTGTTCATGGAGATGGTATGTCGTATGTATGCATGAACACTACATTAATTTATTTTTTTCATTATTGATAGAAGGAAAATAATTATACATAGTTATATTATAATAATAGTATAATATAATATTTTAAAAACATAACATAATTTCATTAACACCATCCTTTATATGTTACATGTATGGCATGAACGAGTCATATCACTTTGAGGGGGTGGTAGTCTGCACTTACTCAAATGAAATTATCATATTTATAAAACATGAAAATCATAAATTTCTATTCTAAATGATAAATTAAAAAGAATATAGGGAAATTAAACATCATATATATAATATACAATTATATTTCCATCATAATGACTTCCATGAGAGTTGGTAGGAGAATATTGAATAATCATCATTTTCTGAGGCAGTTTTTCACCATCGACTAAAACAGTATGTTCTACACACATTATACATATGTTTGTGTAACTGTAGTTAAAATAATTCGCCTAAAAACAACATAGAATATTTAGGTTATTTGTGTGTTATATTAATCAATGAAAAATAATATAATAGTGAATGAAGATATAGAATAATGAAAAATAATTTCAGAGAAGACGATACCTCTTATAATGTGTTACACTCTTTGATTTGAACCGAAATGATTTATTTAGTGTAATTATACCTAGAGAAAAGCTTCTTTGAGGAATATAGGTATGTTTGGAGATTATTTTATCTGATTTTAGACCAGACAAGTGGATTGAGATTTGTGATAACTGGGTTAGAGGTAGGGGCCTTTTAGAAAAGGTAGAGTGGCTTTTATGAATGGTCGAAAGTATTATTTTATTATACAACTATTTTTGTTTTCAAAAGGTCCAAAAATCCTTAAATTATAATATAATATAAATATATGTTGAAATAAAATCATCAAATTATAATTTTATAGGTTTTTCATATTTTTTTAATCCTTATCGACTTTATTTAACACTTTTTTAATCTTACCATTTTATGAAGCATTTAACACTTATAGAATCAAAAGAGTTACCAAAACAAGAAAAATAACCACATAAAAAGTAAATAAAATAATTTGAGACTTATGATAACTATTTTTTAAAATCATATATTTCTTGTAATTTTATAATATTTAATAAAAAAAATTATATTTCAAAATATGAATTATGTCAATTTTGACACTATTCATGTCATGATTTTTTTAAATACATAACTACTTGATTGAATAAAAAAACGACATTATAAAAATATAACAAGTAAATTTAATCTATAAAATTCGTGGATGATATAAAAATAACAACATTAAATTTATTTTAACATTTATAATATCATTTATTTGAATATGTTATTAATGTAGAAAACACTACATTGCCATTGTTTCCTAATTAACTTTTTTTATTTAATGACTAAATATTATAAATAAAATACCATGATGTATTAAATATTTATATACTTTTTAGGAGTATTGTTTTCATAAAATACCACATATATAAACCCATATAAAAATTGGTTTACCAAAAGATATATGTTTATGTTATATTGTCCTTAACTTTAAATTAATTTTTTAAAAATGTTATTTTCTCTTACAAGTGAATACATGCAGTCAAAAAATCAACCAAAGGATTCCAATGGTCATATATGTTTCTGAAAATAGGGTTAGGACATTTTTAGGGTAATTTAATATTATTAATATAATATTTTGTACCCTTATTTACCATATTTACTCTTTACCCGTGGTAAATAAAATATTTACAGATGTTACTATTCATAATGTCTAAAAATAAAACATACCAAGTTACACAATTTTTTCTTCTTAATTCCAAATATGGAATATATTTTTACAAATTAATACATAGAAGTTATAGAAATTAGATTAAAATTAATTAATGTTGAAAAACGTGTTTTTATAAAATAATTACTATCAAAATATTGACAAATGGTTATGTCTAATTAAAAATTGAAATTAATCCAAAAACCATAATTATATTAAATGGTAAAAATATAATCTAATTAAGCTTTAAACCCAATTAATAATATTGTCTAATCATATAAAAATTATATTGAATGGTTGTTTTAAATTAAAATGTAGTATTTTTCACAATTCATCAAATAATGTACTTTATGACAAAAATAAAAAAAATTACCAAAAATAAATTATGATGTACCACATCCAAATAATATGTTTAATTAGTCAAATTGAAAATATAAAAGTTACAAAAAATATATTTAAAACGGGATCTCCATCAAAAGGAATTAAAATGACCATTTAAAGTATATTATAGAATTCCAAGCATAAATATGATTCATTATTATTTTTAGCCACTAAAATATATCGGATAAATTTAATGACATTTAACAAAAATATATAATCATATTATTGTTAGTTATTTTTATTTCTACCAATACAATTACTATGTGTTAACTACCATTTAAAATAATAATAATATTATATTATTTTTTTGGTATAACTCAATGTTTTGATAAAAAATAAGATTTCAAAAAAACCCAATGTTGTTTGATGAGTGTGCTATGAGACAAAGTTTATCCTATAATAAAAAATTAATTTTCAATCTATAAATAGATGATTCATTATAGTAGTCCATGTATATGAAACAAATTATTTTAATTATTTTCTATATACTAATCTTTTTGAATTGATGAAACTCTCCACCGATCATATATGTTGTCTTTCTAGTAGTTTGTTACAACTCTCAATAAGATGATTGAGTGGGGTTTCTGAATAACATATTGCATCATCTCTTTTTCAAAGATATTTTAGAAATATTATTTTACTTTCTTAGAGATAATAATTTTTTAATTGATCTTATGGATGGGATGGATGATGTTATTGAATGGACACATCAATTTAAATTGTTGGAGGCAATCATTCAATATCTCTTATGGACGCACTAGAGCTTCCCAATATGAATGGGATCAATTGTTAGGGTGACATAGATATCCACTTCGTGATCTAGAATATATTCCATATCATGTTTTTTACAGTTTTCTAGTGGATATTAAGAATGGATAAAAGAGTGGGAAACCTACCATGGTGGTTGAGTTCCTGGAGGTATTCCTAGAGGATTTATTAATATTACATTTATAAATCGATTTTATTTTCAAAATCAATTTGGATTTGGGAATGAATAACATATATCTTCCTCCATTATATTTACCCCCTGTTTTTGGAGTTAATGATACAATATGAGGACTTAGTATCCAATGGGTTCATTCGCTAGAGTTACTCTCTTGGTTCATGCTAACACGCTTTACAAAGAAAGATGATATATCCCATCCATTTTATATTTACATTTGAAGATGAACTAGTCAACCATAAAGTGTAAATACCCCATTCCCCATATTTATTATCAAATTGCATATTAAAATATATTCTTTTTCCTTAAATATCAACCATCTTCAGGGTAACTCCTGCCAAGGTTGTGAGAAGAAGTAGATGGGAATTCTATTTTTCAAATAATCTCTATCCATTTTGATTATTTGTCGATGAATTAAGGATTTATTAATGAAAAAATCCTTTTCAGGGATAAAATTATGTTAATTTTCCATAGATACATTTAATTCCTCATCGTTGTATTTAAGGATGTCATTTTTAACTATTTGAGATCAGAACTAATGAAAAAGAATAATTTTATGATTGTTTTGGGAACACTATGAAATCACTGTGTATAAGATGAATAGTAAAAGTGTAGTTTATAGATATGTGAAGAAATTTCTTTTTCATATAAATCATCATATCATGGGATTTTAGTTAATCATTAAAATGTTAATCTAGAGATTACATAGGTGGATCTATGTAATTCTTCAAGATCGGAAGTTCTTTGGGCCTAGTAGAGTGTTACATGTAGATTGTAATCAACATATCTCAATATGACTCATCAATGTAGGATCTTACTATAAGGGGGGGAATTTATCATGTATTGAATAATTCCATGATTTGTTTAGGATCATAAGTAGTGGTTTACCACTAAAATAATCCTGATATTTTGAGAGGATGGAAAATGATACATGGAATACTGAGATTCATTAAGTATAGGATTGGTTTCTTTATTATGTATAGTTGCCATGTGTTAGAGTACATCTCTCTCCAAATCCAAAATTCTGAAAATAATTACCCAACCATGAGCTAGAGCAGGTGGGTGTGATTCATGACCTAATGTGATAAAGTCAATATCTTTTTAAGGATAATATTTTCCATTTCTCAAATCAGAAGTCGTTTCCCTCTAAAAAGATTCGATTAGAGGGTAGAGGTGGTGGAACATCTACATCTATGGGTCTCAAATTAATAATTTCTACACCATGGGTAATGGGAATTTGGTTTCTAATTTTTTGATAAAACATTTTTCAACTTTGGCTCTAATGGAGTGCAATGATGACTATAGTCGGTGAGTCTCTTCATAAAAATTCATCATAACAATAAATATGAGAGTGGATGTATTTTTTCTAGAATACGGTTGATATCCATTATTATAGAGATAATGGAGGGAATAAATAATATATATGAGTTATTTAAAAATTATTCCTGACCTCTAAATAGTGGAGATGATCAGAGTTACTAGTCAATATCTTCTGATTTTGTTCTCTATTTCATGGCCTATTTTATTTTTTCACTATCTGTAGGAATGGCGGTGTTACAAATCGGTCACCAATCTCGGTAAAATACCCATCCTAGATCAACCTAGAGGTGTTATGATATTGTATTTTAGTTATTTTGTCCAATTACGAGGAATGATATATATGAATTCGTATTCCATTGATATACTTAGTTGTAGGTCAAGTGTAATCCCATAATTCATCAATATTGTTTTATTCTCTTCCTATTCCCACCTATAAGTGGGATGAGGGAGATATAGAATTCATTATTAAGATACCCTATACACAATAGAGGATGAATGTGATATAGGTGGTTATCGATCACTATATTATGTTTTCCCACTTTATCCAGATCATGTGCATTAATAATGTTTAATTTATAGATAGTTTGATGGTCCATGAGATTGTGAGGTTGTATGGAGTACAATTTGCTATCATTTTTGACTGGGTCCTCAATTTTAACTCGTTAATCATGTAAAGAATCTATAAATAAATGTACATGTAGGTCAATCATAGCATGCCATAATATCCCCAAAATGATAGTTAGATAAAGTAGGTGATCCAAATATTAGACAATATTCCTCACACATGTGTGTCTAATTATGGATTATCATAGGAAACCCATCTTAGATTTGAATAATAATCCTATAATAACATTTAAAAATCCATGATCCAGATGGATAATTTTTGAAGGGTTTTAGTTTTAAATATATCTATATATAGTATGATAGGAAACATTGGTGAAACATCCTAAGTGGGACCATAAATTTTGCAGGAGATGACTAATAAAATATAGATGGTCAGGTAGTGTTTGACGATAGATCAATCTAATAAAAGATCTATGTTGATCATAAATATTGAGAAGAATAATTCTCAATGGGATGGAAGTTATCTCTAATGGTTACATATGAAATGGATCATTATTGTTTCATGTATCATAGGAAGCTTATATCAAGGAATATTTGGACTTTTGTGATTATTAAGAGAATAACGATGGTGGTATACAATTTAGCATTTCCTAACAAGTTCCATATCAAAAATAAAAATTTATATCCTATACTATATTAATGTGATGAGTTTGGGATATCATTATTTGTAAAATGATCTATTTGTGATGAGGAAACTAATTTGAATCATGGATTACCAAGTGAATGTTCATGGATTAAAATATATTCTATTAGTTTTTTACTAGAAACATGAATATTATTAGAACAATTAGTTGGAATAGAATAAATTTTTAGTGGATAATTGACCAAAAATATTCTATAACCATCATATGGAATTAATTTGTGAGGGTTTAAATTATCATTGGGGAGATAATTTTTACACCACTCGTGGTGTATACATGTATTTTTTAATATATAATCTCTTTTATTAAATATACTTTTATCGTGTTTTACTTGAAAATTTATATATTTTTGAGACATATGGTGGAATAAAATTGTGAACGGATTACTGGAAAACATGTTTCAACCTCTAAAACCCATTCTTTCAATTGAAGAGGAAATGGGGATCTTGTACAATTAGGTGCAAGTTCATGAGCCTAGCCTCAAAAAATAATGTTTCCCAACAAATTTAATTTTTGTTTCCATGTAGTTTAGTTATTGATTTTTAGAAATGATTTCATCCAAGAGACATTTCCTCTATCTATTAGGATAGTGTATCCCCTAATAATGAAATACATTCTATAATAATATTTGGCCTAAGAAATTTTAAAATACATTGTTTTTTTTGAAAAATTACCCAACCGAATTTTAACCCTCTTTCATCACATAATTTACCCATTCTACCTCAAAGTCACATTGAATTCCTCTCTTCTAATCCACCTCCCCCTTAGCATCAATAATTGTTTTATTTCTCCATACATATACATGGAGACTCCATGAAAGATTTTCTCTTCATTATCATTGGTTTCATCAACATTCTATCTGTAGTTTCATTATATCATCTATTTATTATTACCTATAATGATTTATATCTAATTTATTGTCTATGGATTTAAGGTAGTGGTGTGTTACAACTTCTGTAGGATATAGTCTTTATTTTCCATGTGGGAATCAGCTAATTTTTTGTGTTTTAGGAAGAATTATATGTGTTGAAATTAGTGATTTTAAAGGTATTAGTTTTTTTATGGATTTATAAATGGGTTATAATTTATGAAAATCATTCTAAGTGGAATTCATGGAATTTTGTGGGTTTGTTAATGGTGAATGTTGATACTTATGGATTTAAATAGAACAAAACACTTGTGATCTCTTGGTTCATAATGAGGTTTTCGTGGAATACTACCATGGAACGTCAGTTGGACGTCAACCCAATACCTATTGATGAATAATGTATCAAAAATAATTAAATATTTTGGAAGGTAACACTACAATTTGAAATTGTGTTCTTGCACAAGATGACTCATGCAACATAATATATTCCTATACATTTGTTCACAATGATATAATTTAACTAGAACAATCTAACCAAGCTAAATTGGTTTGTATCATGGTTGTTTTATTTTTTATATAACCAATTTTCGTTAATATTGAATAATTATGTTTTTATGAAATGTAAGAACCTGGTTTCAAAAAAAGATTTTCATTCATTTAGAACTAACACATTTATTTATCTCATAATTTAAATGATTATAAAACTTGCAAAGTTAATGTAGTGAAACTGATCTAACACTACATATGAGCCTCATCCTAGTAGGTGAGGAGTCCATTAGTGCTTCCTGATGACCCGGGATCAAATCCAGGAAGATGCATATTTCCAAGTACTATAGAAGTACTATTGTAGAAATTTACCAGGTACTAGAGCATGAATTGTGCAATACTGTAGCAGGTATTGTAGCTCGAACTGTAGCAGGCACTGTTTGGCACTATAGAAGCCCATACTATTCCCTTTTTTTGGCATTTGGGCCACCGATTTGGTCCCTGAGTCCTTTTAGGCCTTCGGGCCTCCCTGGCCTTCAGGTCAATGAGGAATTTAGGCCATCTCAAGGTCTTTGGGGTACCATAAGTGCAGATTCAAAATTGATAACATACAAGGAACAAACTCTACAAAGAGGAAGATCAATGTGATTTCAGCATAGTAGAAGCTAAACAAATTGCAAGAATGAGAGTGTATTGCACCTGTCATAGAGAAAAGCATGTTCATGCATGGTAAATCCTAGTCAAACAACCATGCAAAGGTGGAGATCTGATTTCATGATGAAGATTCTTTAGTGGATCAGTTCCATGTTGTTAGTCTAGGAGGTGTGTATTGTTAAAATCCTATGAGAAATGAATTCCTCTATGGATTACTCTCCATTAAATACTTAGTCCTATGGCCCTTTAATGGGTTCATCCTCCCCCCTTGAAAGGATTATTATCAAAATCAATACAAAACTGAAGGCCTTTGGTCCATTGGATGATATAACACCATACATATACCCAATGGGGGTATGTAGACATTGTATTGTTTGACATCGGTAAACACAAATCATCCCATTGAGGGGGAGAATTTACTATTGTTAGTGACTTTCCCTCATGGAATTTATTATTGGTGTTGGCATAGTGCATGTCATACCTCATGCAACATGGATCCAGATGTTTCACTATTTTCGGTCCCCTCTACATTTTCAACATTTTGGTTCCAGTTAAAAATGAAAATGCCACTTTTTATGTTTACATTGCGTATTTTTTATATCCTTATTATAGGTGATGGTAATATATTTTTTGGTGTTGCTATTAGACTTTTCAGGTGTTGCTTTTGATAGAAAACCTAATTTTTTGTGACACCATCAGATATAGTAGAATATGATATTTTATGAGCTAATCCTCTAGTTATAAAATTCGTGATTTTTCAAAATATTCATGAAATTTAGTTTATTTCATGTAGTATATCTCTAATCAAGAATAATTTAAAAATTAGACTTATTAGTTTTAGAATATAGTCCGCCTAAAACAAATAGAGAGTGTATTAACTAAGAGACATGTTAATTTTTAATTAATATTGAATAAATATTCAATCATATTAAGATACTAGATACCTTCATGGTAATATTTTCAACATCCACATAATATTATACTATTTGGACTTGTTTTAAGTCATTTATTTTAGATAATCCACTAAGGGGCCTATCATGGAATAGTTATTACAAATCGTTAATTGTACATTTTTAGTAAAATTTAAAAATTGTATAAAGGCTGTGGATTTTTATTTTAGATTATTGGGTGATCATACGGTTTTACTATACCCATGGGATTCTTTAGAGTTCTAGTTTTATTTACCAGAATTATTACAATAATTTATCAATGTGGCTCAAGGATCTATCATGGTTTTTTATTTGAGAGTGCAATTAAATTCTCACTTATTAGATAAATTATTTATATTGATATTTTGACACAATCCTTGTATGTGATTGAATATAACTCTAGTCTATCTAAAATAGATTTTCTATCCTCTATATCATTGTAGTGTAAAAATAGAATAATGGGGTAATGAAGAAGAAGGTCGAATAGATTCAGACTAGTGACCTTGTTTTCATCATAGACATAAAAAAGGATATAAAAACTAATGTGTTATTTCTATGGAATTATATTCCACAAGAAGCATGAATTCCATGAATTTCTCAAAAATTTAATTGTTATAGATATATGGGTTGTCCACAATAATTCTATAAGGTAATTTATTGGATATGTGGAATTGTTTTTATTTGACATGTAGTGGTTGCTTTGTATTATATAATTTTATAGTAACCTACTACTGTTTTTCATAGTAATGTTGAGAAAATTGTTCATACCATGGAATAAATTTTATTTTATATCTTTCACAATATGGATGGTGATTACATTGTAATATATTTTAAGCATTATAATTGTCAAATATCTAAATTCTTGAGGGATTGTGATGTCTCCATTATTCCATTATTGTATTATTGGATCAAGACCAATAGGTAGATTTAATAAAAAAGTATATTATAAAAGGTTGGGAGATCCCAACCAATGGTCTCATCTCATTGTAGTTAGTCTATAAATTCTTATTCTATAATTTCTGGATGACTATAGAGGATGTTATTAAGAACTGAGTTAGTGTAAACTCATTTTTCCATCCAACCATCTCCCATTATATTGATTGTTAATCTATGGTTCATCCCACATCTAATAATGATAGAATTAAAATAGTGGGTATAATATTTTATTTTATCTCTTATAATACATATTCGTCTTTAAATATTGAATATTTCATGGCAATTGATATCGTAATGATCAATTTAAAATTAGTTTCTTATCCTGAGTTATAGATTAAAAGTTACATTCATGGTGTTGAAATTCAAATGGTTGGATAATTCTGAATCCCCCATGGAAATAGAATATATTTATTTTTTAAAATGTATTTATTTATTTAATTCATTATTATTACATGGAATTAATGCTCGAAAATAATAAAAATAGAGATTATGACTTAGGAAAAAATTACCCACTAGTTAGTAAAGCCCATATTCACAGGCTATGTAAATGTGTAGTTTACCCTCCAAGTGGATTATTCAATATTATAAAGAATATACTGAAATAATATGAACAATTGTGATAAAAATTTTATGGTCCCATTTTTTCTTCACTATTAATATATGATTGAGAAAAAATATTGTATTTACTCTTAATTTTTTTGTTTTAATTTTACTTTAGGAATGGCCACACGATAACTACATGGATAAAAAACATAATAGAATCCACATGGGTCCCTTATACATGTGTTTTCTTCAAAAACTGTGGAAAATGTTATGTACTACAGATTTTCAAAAACATTTCATCCAATCTAGGAATCTTGTCCTTAAACTAAAAAGTTGATATTTAATCATTAAACTATAAATTTTTACCCCTAATGTGCCTCCTGCATCATTAATAAAATCCCTTACGCATATATTTACTATATTTTTGTTTCAATTTCATCAGTCCTATGTTCTATGAAGTTCACCCTTTTTTTGAGCAGGTTCATGACTGTTGAACCTCTTTTATTAATGATTTCATCCTTAATTTTTATATCCCCCCATCAATGCAATTATACAAACCCAAATATTATAATGGTGAGATTGGGATTCAAGTTGGACAATTTATAATTGAGTTCTCAATTTTTTTATTCTCCTTCATTGATTCCATATCCCCATTTAATAGTAAATAAATTCAACATATCAACAAAATCATTGATTCCTAGTATATTAATTATTATAATTGTTTCAAATCATAAAATTATGGATAATTTTAAATTTTAATATTTTTTATCAAATAATTGTTCAATATTGGGTATATATAATCATCATATATTTATTTATAATTTCTTTTATAAAACCAAAGATATAATAAATGTTGTATTCCGTATTCAAGAATTATTTTTTAGTTAAATTACATCATTAACTATGTTCGATGAAATTATATTTTATGATTTTAGTGAAATATACTCTATGAGTTTCTTCTATGGATCATCTAAAACATGTAAATATTCAATAATCATGTTTTCGTATATAGTTAATGTTGAAAATGTTCACTTTTTACATAAGGTGTTTTATGTAATATTTTTATTGAATATTGAAAATATAATTATTATTATGATATTTCATTATTCTCTAATGGATTTTATGGATTACAAAAAAAACTATTACTATATATATTAAATTTAAATAGAGTTTCAATTATTTATATTATGTCTATATTCTTTTATCAAATATTTATTAAATGTTTTTATTTTTCGATTCCATAATTTGAGGAGATTCCCTTCAGTTTTCTTATATATATGTGATGTAACTTGTGGAATAAAATATTATTATAATTGAATTATTCCATTAAAATGGTTATTTATATAAATTATGATCATATTATTGTGTGAGTTATGAAGTATACAATTATATATTTATTTTTTACTAATTATTGAATTTTCATTTCCATTTTATATATAATGGTAAACCATGGCGAACTAAGTGAGATTTTTAGAGAACATTTCTACACTATTTGAGATTACACACCATCTAGTGTCCCAATAGTGTTTGAAATTTTTTTTAATTGTGGACTTTTTATTTTTTAAATGAGGTTTGAGATGAGTTAACTGAGTGTTACTATAGATACATTCATTGGCTATCCATATGATGATGTTCCATTTTGTTATAAATGGGATCATAAACATATTAACTATATGTATGTCCCATGATTGTTATTATTTTATTATTTCATGTTGAGTACATCATTGAATAGGTTATGACTGGTTTAATTTATTTTCATTAATTTAATAAATTCCAATATTGTAATAAATATATATTGGCTTATTTATTGGTTTTTTGTTTTAATTGTTTTGTTCTATTTCAGATTTTATACCACCAATTGAAATATTGTTTTGATCGATGATTCATTGATTTTTTAATTATGTTCTTTGTGACCCAATGATGTGATTTATACAATGTATTTTTTTACGGTTTTTTTAAATGGTACTACTTTATAATATAGTATTTATCTATAAATATTTAGTGATATTTGAAAAAAAAATGTAACCACTAGATGAAATATTGGTATATATGTTTTGGTTTTTTAAATGAGAGTATATTTCTTGGTTTCATTATTTCATCAGTAACATTTTCATAATAAATCTCATATTTTATTTTTGTTCTTGTAAATAAATTCATTGAATATGTTTTCTTTCAAAAGTGAGATGGATTAAAAAAATATTTCTATTTTTAAAATATATTAATTTTCATGAAAAAAATTACTTTAATGTAATATACATTTATTTATTTTCAAAATGAATTGTAATTTTTACATGGAGGAATCTTATAATGAAATTTCATAACACATAGAACATAATAAAAATTTGTTTGTGTGTAGTCTCATATTCATCATATATAAGTATTTTAATGTCCCATGGGATTATGGACGCACTAGTATGTTGGTTTTTTTATGATGTAGGTGGTTAATGATTTGTGCTCAATTTATATAATGGGGTTAATTATTGATCCTATATTAATATATTATAATTTTTGGATATTGATAACATCTTTTGTTGTTTCTTATATGAATCTCGACTCACTTTTCATGATTTGATATATTCGGTAGTTATTATTAGATTTATAATAGTTATACCATTTCATTATTTATAATGCGAACTTTGTTTTCATAATTATATACCCTTTTATCTATTATTCCTATTTTATAACTATATATTTATTTTCCATCAGTACCAAATAATGGAATAGTAATAAAAAACATTTGGGTGGATTTTCTTTTTGGGTTATGATTCATAAGATGAAAAAATACATAATTGAGTAGATTTTAATGCCCCATTATTTGTTTCTAAGAGGTGGAGTTCATGAATTTATGTTATGCCATTTATGAAACTGACCTAATTATTAAGTCAGTTTGATACGAGGATTTTCATTAGAATAAATATAATGTTCTTTGTATTTGGATAATATAAACATTAATATAATTCTATGAAAAAACACCAGATATACATAAATAATATTTTTGGTATTGTGGATTCCAATTTATTCTAACATCGAATTTGAAGTATTTCAGTGGGTTGATAAAAAAAATTATTTATGTGCACTACTATTTATTAATGAAATCATTCAACAATATCTACATATGCCAGAAAAATGAAAATATTTTTTTGAATTTCAAATATATCCACATGTAAATAGTAATTCTATTTTATACATTTATTTGGTTTAATATTTAAATAATATTTTTAATAATATGGAAAATAAAAAATACGAATCTACTATGAAATATTACAAACAATACACAAATATTTTAGTTATCTTAATAGGGATAACTACTACCATGGATCAAACGTTACTGAATCCTAAAGCCAATGGATATTGATGTTTTAATCTAATGTTGAATGATATGTCTTCCTATTTGGGGTATATTTGATAGTAATCAAATAATTCCCATCATTAACAAAGATCATTGATGTGTTTTTTATCAAAAATATTTTTTTCATTGTGTTTTATTAATAACCCACAAAAAGGACCATATTTAAATATATATTAGAATATCAATTCACTATGGAAGAAGATTAAAAATACTGGAATTACTTCTGCTTTATACAATATGATATTCTCATACTGACGATGGTAGTTAGAATCAAAAATTATGGGAATCATCCTAAGAATGTGAGTGGAGAATATGACTTTAAAAAAAATCTAGATACATATATATTGAGGAAAAATTATTATTATCATAGGTGGGGACTCTATCCTTGACCGAACGTAGAGCTGATAAGTGATAAAGATCATATTAAAGTTGGGAAACACTTATAAATGAATTATTTCCACTTATTTATTATAATATATAACATTTTGGATTTTTATTCCATTCCTATGATAGAAAATAAATTTTTTAATTATAATAATTATCTTCTATATGTGTACATTTCAATAATCTAGATTTGGATTCTACACATGTTTTCATATTATAAGCCATTAATGTATTTTTTAAACCAAAATTATAGTTATAAAATACATTGGAATTTGTAAATGTTTTAATTTATTTAAAGAATATATAAAAGTTATTTGGGATTCTTAAATGTTAATCAATCTATTTTTTCGTAATTGAATAAATTATCTAATTATGTGAACAAATCAATATATGAAGATAAAAATTAACTAATTCTTTTATTTTTGATAATTTTTATAATTTTCATTTGTTGATGGGAATTCATAATGTACAAATTTGAGAAAACCTATCTTCAAATAAAAAATTTTCAGAATGGAAATGAACTAAAATCATATTTTCGTTTTCATTTAGTTATATCCATTTTATTAAAAATAGTTGACCCTAGTTTAATTATATGATGTTTAAGAATAAGATAAGTTTATCTCATTTAAATACTTGTTTAGTTTTTCAGAAGGGCCATGTTAATGGAATATATATTCATTTAATAGGCTTTAAATTCTATATAATATATTTTACTCATTAAATTAGTTATATTATAATATTCTCATCTCTATAAAAATATTTTTCTAATATATTAACCTTAACACATTCACTCCAAATAATAAAAAAAATATTTTTTAAACATATCTATTTCATGTACTAATTTATTTTAATTTTTTCAAATAATTTGACATATGTTATTCCCATTGAAAAAAAACATTCTCTACCCTAGACCTAACCCATTACACATTTTATATTTCATGATATTATATATATCTTTTGGATGTTTGTGACGACCTTAAGTGAAATTATATTAAATGTAATTGTTTATATAATTTACCTGTATGAGAGATATAAAATATCATATCATGTAATCTTCGAGGAATGTTTTCTAAAAGAAATCAAAACCCTCAGGGAAGTAATGTATATAAAAAGAAAATTTACATCATAGAAAAAAATCTCATTCACATACATAAAACAACATAACAGTTTTGATGGGTTGGTAAAAAATTACGATAAATTATTGAATTTTTAAATTTTTTTATTATCTAAAATAATCATTTATAAGAACATAATTTTGATATTGTTATTAGCTATCACTTTAATAACATTTCATAAATTTATATTTATATTAATAAGGATAAACATATTATTTGTACAGTTAATTATATTATAACATTTTGGATTTATGTACAAAATAATTGAAATTTATTTTCGAAACAATATATCAAGGAATGTGTTTTTATTAAATTTAAAAATAAATTAAAATAAATAATTTGGTAAAATTTATATGAGAAATATATAATATATGAAAAATAAATACTTCATACTAAATTATAGAAAATATGTTAGATATATGTCATTAAAATTTATACCTTATAATATAAATAATATAATTTCATTAGACATTTATTTTAAAAATTATATAAAAATAAAATTAAAAATAATATTCTAAGAAACAAAACAATGAATTAAAAAATCAAAAGGTATTGTTATCATTATATATATATGTAAAAATTAAATATAAAAATATTTGTTTTTTTACTTTTAATGATAAAATGAACCTCAAGGGATGATTATTTCTTTGATGTCTCATCGTTAATAATGGTTATGTCTTGAAGGTGTAGTAACAAAAATTCCATTTTTTTTTGAAAATCAACAAATGAATAATGTAATATAAATTGATGCATATTGTATAAATTAGACTACTAAATCATTTATCTGGATTTAATGAATCCATAATTATCATAGAAAAATATCATTCATAAATATAAATTATAATTTTATAACATAATTATGTTTTTAGAATGATTGTTTCATGAACTGGTAATAAATTCCATCCAACAAAACAACCAACCCAGAATATGTCATGGCCGGATGTGAATTCCCTATTCCCATAGGCTATAAACTAGGGCCTAGGTATCAAAAATTCACATTTAGGAATGATATCTCTTGATAATAAAAACAATAATCAATTGACACAAATAATTCCTCATCCAATGTTCAATATCCATAACCAAATGAGTCACAACAACTCCATGTTAAACATATTTCAACTATTAAATTAAAAAAATTATAGGGAAACCATCTACACAAAAACAAAAAATATCCATTCAAAAATAGAAAAAACCGATAAATCTCCCTATAAAAACCCTTAAAATCTGTATACAACTAGCAAACAGATCCACCATCACCACCACATATCATATTTCCTTTTCACAGGTGAAACATTATATAATCCACATAAAAACAATATTGTATATAGTGTGTGATAAAAATCCTAGTTTGATATCAATGGATGGAATGATTCCATTCCAAAATAGTAGAAGAAAAAAATATCATTCTAGTTTTCCAGAAATCATGGAAATAATTTTTCTAATATGTTTTAGGAAAATTGTTCCTCAATTTAAAATGAAGGAAAGTTTCAATTTATGTTGATAGAGATTACCACATCTCAAAATCACCATAGGTAATCAGTAAGGATCTAGTTCAATGGGTAAACAAGAAACATTGTTTATCAGTGATACATTGTATATAAATAATAACACAAAATTTCCTCAAGAATTATCCTCTAGAGAGGCAACAACATAAAATTGTACTGTTATAGAATAACCAAAATAGTTTTTTTAGTGTTGTATTAGCATTCCTTCTAGAAGAATCTGGGCCTCAGCCTCATCAATAAAACTAGAATATTACTCTTAGTCCTCCAAAAAAGATATATAGGATTCCCATATTGTACAAATTCAATTTCCCATGTATCATAGAACACTAGATTACGATAATATCTCAAATAATGTAAATACACTATTCAAACCCATCAATTTTCAAAATAAAGCACTATTTTAAAACTACAGGCATAACAAATCCATTTAATAACTTGATTCACATAATAGGAACGTTTTATTAAAATTTTTTTAAAAAAAACATTATATAACATAAGAAACACAACCAAATCCATTTGGAAAATCCATTTTTATTCCATACACACATCAAAAAACATTAATAAACATTTTTTACCTCATATATAATCAATATAAGTCATGAATGAATAACATCATCATTATGAAATGCATCTAATAATGTGAAATAATTAAATCATATACCTCTTAGTTGGATTCATTCAAAATTCCATTGAAAACTACAACAACACCACAAAAGGACCCTATAAAGGAATGATTAATCCATAAGCACTATTACTAAAAAAAATGGAATCATAGATAAAAACATTTTATGGAATCCAACCCATTAGAGAGAGAAAAACACTAAAAAAATATATTGATAATTAGGGGACATTCATTATGATTTTGTTATGAATCCACAACATAACCAACAAACAAATGAGGTTCCAAGGGGGTATGGAGTTAAGGGAGATGAATCATGGCTAATGCATTTTTAATGAGGGAGAGAGGGGGGGGAATATAGTTTTAATTAATATATAAGAAAAATAAATTTTCATATTTATAATGACCTTGATAGGCTTCATGGTTTTTCGTCATGGTTTTTCAAACCTTGTGGAAACCGTGAATCCCTCTCTTTCCATAGTATAATGAGGTGGAACGTTCTTCTAGGGAAGGTTGAATTCATGTGTGGTGATAGTTAACCCCATGTAGAAAAAATAGTCTATGAGAAAAGTTACTCACACTCATGTGAGTTCTGTCACAAAGCTTATACAATGTCTATATCAAGGGTGAATGATCTCTTCTGGGATTGTGCATGATTACTATTTACTGTTCACCCATCATGATCCAACACATTTCAAGTCCGAAAAATATGATTTTTACCACAACATTCCTATGATACCGATTCCCCCAAGAAAAGACCAATAGAAAATGACAAAATACCTAAAAATAAAAATATTGATGTGAAAATTCTTCCCACCATGAAAAATTGGACCCCTTAGAAAGTCATCATATAGTATTTTCAATGACCAAAAGATATATGTCTCCTCACCCACATATTTCTTATCCCATGTCACACACATACCATTACCATGAGGATAATAGACTTATAATTATGGTTTGGACCTACCACAATGCACCTACTCCTAAGAAGCAAAATTTAATAATGTTTATTCAAACACAGACAAGTCAGATTCCAGATCCAACTCATAGTAGTTCGGATGATGATATGGGTTTATATTATAGTTTTTATAATGAATTACATGTAACATGTCTTTAATTTAAGTCAACATGGTTGGAAAATAAAAATGGAATTCCACATTTCTAAATCTCTTGGTGATCTTAAAATCTCAAACATACTAAGGTATTAGCTTCATTTTCTTACCAATACTATAGTTTCCAAATTTATTTTAAACATTCACAAACACCTAGTCACCAACTAGGAATTCCAAGTATTGGTTATAATGATCGTCTTAGGATTAGTGTTCATTATGAACTATTAAAAAACACTTCCATATAAAATTATATTTATTAGACATATTCTCTATGTGAAATTTTCCCAACAACAAGGTCTCACAACCAATTCCAAGCACAGTGGATACCGATATGATAGAGAAAAATATTACTTTAAGGGTTCCATTCTTATATAGGATTGGTAACTATTATTATACACATACTCAACCAACACCATATATCTATCCCATTATCTAATGAAATCGAACCCACATTCTCGAATCATGTCATACTAGATCTAATTTTTCCTCTTCATCTGACCGTACATTTAACAATGGTATGTTGTACTCAACTTGATATGGGTTATGATCACCTTTAGAAGGCCTTCCCAAACCATGAGGTAAAACTATGGTCTCTAAATTAAATTATAGTTGACGGAACCATATGAAGCCTAACTACCTCTTGAAGATATATATTTCCTAACATACCCACTTTGGATGAATCTTTGATCATAATAAAGTGGGATAATTTCATCATATGGTCAATCCCAATCAAAATTTAATTCCATACCCATGGTGTATAAGGTATGGAAATAATGAAATCCAAGGATACCTCATCCCACTTATAGGTAGTAATTGGTAATGTTTTTTTAATCTAATGTTTCATTTGTTTTCTACATTATCCTGATAATAATTATAACACCGAGATAAAAAATCAGTTATATCCCACCAGAGAAATGTCCTTATTAACTAATGATAAACATTATAAAACACATTGGTGTTCATGGGATGAACATCCCACTGAGAAAATTGTTTATCATACATCATTACCATCCTCAATGACAATAGCTATATAAATAACTTATTTACATAGATTATTTTTTTTAGAAGAAAATTACAATACAAAAGGCATCTCTCCTCTATTTATAAAATGAAAATCACTTCGACACAACTCATCACTCGACTGGTAATTATGAATTAAATTTAGGATGGAGGGTGTCTGCTAAACACCGACCAGGAACACACCACCACTATGATCCTTGGACTCCACATGAAACTAGTCATGGACCCCCATCTATGTTCACTCTTTAATGGACTCTTCCAATTATTTCAGTGGACAATTTCTCTATATGTAATCCTAAATCACATATCCATTTCTTTCTGTATAAAAGATCTCAAAATAAAACCACAAAGGGTAATTGAACCAATGATGATAACTCAGATTCATTTCCTTATCGTAGAATATGAACAACATGTTCATATGATCAGAATAGTCAACAATATTCTCCCAAAAAAAATGACACCACATCCTCAAGACATACTTCACATATAATAGATACAATCCGTGGGGTGTGTAATTCATTTCATGTTATTGGAGTTTGAGAGAGCCATTGTCCACCACATTGTCATCATTCATTAGCACACACGCAAGACCCATAAATTAAGAACCACTATAGACAACAAATTCCATTATAGATTTATAAAAAATGATTTTAGTGTAAATTGTTAATCTGTTCTTCCGAATCTTAAGGGAAATATGACACTCTGGGATCCATTCAAAATTCACCCCATTCTTTTTAAGTGCTACCATGGGTGGATGTTATAGAGAAAAATTGTAGACATATTTCCTGAAACCCATTAACAAGACAAAAAATATTCTTATTACAAAAAAAAAATTCATTTGATGCCATTAAATCAATGAACTTATTTTCTTGGGGTCTAACTAAACTACTTTTTCGGAGACCAAATGTATTATAAAATTACCCTCCTTGATCCAGATTGTTCACTTGGGAAAAAATGTATAGATATAATGATAATGAACAGTATACATCGTTCCCCTCATTTTTCCCTCATGGTCTTCCTTGGTCCCGGATTATTCTAGGATTCCATTCACAAACTATATGAAAATATATTCACTGTACAAATGGAACTCCCAGTTCATAAGAACATCAACGGATTGTGGAGAATTTTTCACCCAAAAAATAATGACCATGTACTCAAAATGTCTATATCAGCTTTAGATGTTTTTTTTGGAATATTAGACCCTCCAAATAAGACATGGTATAACCCAGAATAAAAGTAAATCTCGAAGAACCATCTCTTTCCCCTTATTATGAACATTGAGGACATCAAAAAAGCGAAATGTTTATTTTTTCTTGACCATCATCATATTTGGATCCATGTAATTGATTCACAATTGGAGTGATCCATCAACCATCTTTTGGAACAATATTTGGTTGACTCAGGGTGATAAAATTGGGTCAACAAATCCATTTGATTCAAAATCATCCATCTATATCATTAATTCCTTAGAATAATTTGGGGCCATACTATAAGAGGAATGGATTATTGGTTGTCTCTAAAAAACCAAATAATTCATTCAATCCATATCATAATCGTGTGGAAACTCTAAGAAAACAAATATAAATACATCTCTAATATCACATGTAGTAGGAGTTAATCCACAATCAAAACCACCCACATCATCCTTGAACAGGTTTAAATAATTTTAAAAAATGATATTCCCAATTCCTAATGTGTAGGTGCAATACATAATGACCAATGATTCATTTCAACATGCCAAATTGCAGACATACCATTAGGTTCCACTCTCAATCATTATTGATAATAATATATGTGAATCTGAAAACACACCATTCAATCCCTAATAAGGACCATGTCAAAGAGGTCTATCTCCAAAACCAAGAAATCTCATTCTATCTCAAACACTAACATAGTGAGTGAACTGAATGGAAATTGGATCTATATAAAATCTTATTATTAAGAGGAATCACAGACTCCCTTGCATACAACATGAATATAGTGTTAAAAATTGAAAAATTAAAAATAAATGTAATAATAAAAGAAATTCATGTAAATATATCAAATGGAACAAGATATATAAATAATATAATAATGAAATTACCTCATACTTTTTTAGTTCACGCATCTGAATCTACTAGTGCCTCATCACTATCATGAATATTTATCATTATCTCCTGAGGGTGAGGAGAAACACTGAACGGTGACTATATTATATGAAAAATTTCAATAGAAAAGTATCCAACACTACCAATATGACAACTAAAATGATATAATGTTGTACTAAGTGGATTTTACTGGGTTGAAAACACATTGTAGGATGTGACACCCATACAACCATAAAATGGGCATGTAGGTGGGAAAAACTATTTGAAGTACCCCATGTAACAATACCATGGATTCCTCTTGTAACGAATCAATGGGTTAGGGAGAACCCTCTCTAGACTATTCTTATGGTTTTAAAGGATGTGTCTATGAATTTATCTTACTAAAAAAATATGACAACAAAAGAAAAAACCATCAACATACTATTCTATAAATTTCAATAAATTAATCTTTTAAACATCATTGTAAATAAAAACAAAACCCTAAAATTGAATAATCTCAATTGAGACCACTTCACCCTCTCCCATTTTCCATTAAATATCTATAACCTATACACCTATCTTGGAAGATAATTCAAACCAATTCCATGCATCTCATAGAAACTGAAGGCCCATTAAAATGTGTCCTTCCATGACATCCCCACTCCCGATAAGAATCTAAAGCCCCATCAATCATAGATTTGGTACATCAAGAATTATCCATAATATGAATACTCAACAAAATTGTGATACCATGCTCTAATAACATTTGTTTTAGGAATAAATCCATGTATCTATCACACCTAACACCTGAAAAGTCATTAGGAATATCATGAAGGGTGTTTTGGATCCCCACAGGCTGGAAACTAGTGACTAGGAATCAAAAATGAAAATTTTGATATTATTTCACCATTGAATAAAAATACTAAATTATTCACGTGAATTAGTCATCACACCAAGTTCAATATCAAGAAATGAAAGAGAAATAAAAA
The DNA here is from genome assembly GCA_963277665.1 of Viscum album. Taxonomy (NCBI): domain Eukaryota; kingdom Viridiplantae; phylum Streptophyta; class Magnoliopsida; order Santalales; family Viscaceae; genus Viscum; species Viscum album. Next base: position 768,129,560 of record OY728150.1, read on the forward strand.
CTTCAAGATAATCATTTTACAATGTTAAACCAAAAAGAAAAACTAGAGGGAAACCATGTACACAAAAACCAGAAAAACATGCATCAAGATAAATAATCCCTCAATACCCCTCCAACAGCACCTGTATAAACTGAAACTGTAAAAATATAATCCCCATAACAACCAAATACCCATAACCTATTATGATTAGTGAATTTTATAAGAATAATAAATAATATAAGATACACTATAAATAATTTTTCTAAATTTATTTTTACTATTACCCACAACATTCCATGTTGTTACACCTGCAAAAATTGGCTCTCTTCTATAATTGTGCTTTCAATTAAAATTATCTACGAAGAAACTAGATAGGAAGCAATTAATTTGATCCTCCAAATGATCATGGTAATACTTCTATAAATCCAAATCTTCTACACCATTTGGTTATAACCTCCAACAATTCTACTAGTTTTCCCCTATATGAAGCCAATTTAACTCCTGGTCAGACCCCCTAGATACTTGTTATTAATTATGTTAATCGTGTAGTATAATGTTTTCTATCATCATCAATTTGATATTCCAACACAAATGAATATGATATTATTCACATATATATGTCTCCACATGGCATCAACCCCCACTAATTTGGCATGTTGATCATTCATAATAATTATGATCACATATACATGCTTAATTTCCTTAGTGAAATAATGCTCATGCATTTCTACCTCCTGCATATGATGTATCATCATCAATAAATTTTAATTGATCATTATATGATTTGATATTATCTAAATACAATGATTACTCATATAGATATATATTTGGAACACTTCTCAATGAATTATCAAATCACCCTACACACAATCTGTAATAGGAAAATTTCATGATCCTTTTTCTTTCTTCATAAATGATTAAAAGAATACATGGTTTTATCATATCATAATAAATTTATTTTTAAAAAACAATGTAATTGAAAAAGTTTCAAAAAATATTAATGAATTATTTTATTTGTATTAAAATTTCGTCATTTACTTCTTCACAACCACACTAGTTGCACACAAGAAGTAAATTATAAAATAACTATTCTAATACACTATTTAACAATTCAATAATCTCAATGATTTTATTTTATGTATTCATAAACAACATGAAAATGATATTCAATCACGTCAAAATATTTCTTGTAGGTATATCAAACAATATTCATCTTAATGTAATTCTTAAAACTGTTTTCAGGTAGATTAATCTAGTCATCCTTAATTAATTTCTTATGAAAATATGGATGTATAAGGACAATGTATCACTAACTAGTTCACTTATGTGTGTATCAATATTTATTTTCAATCAGAATTCCATGTGTGACAGTATACATTGGATAATTATAATATCTCATCCACATAAAACAGTGTCTATAGCTAGATATTTTCATTTAATCAAAACAATATCACTCATATTATATTTTCCTAGTCGACTAACCATGAATTCATTTAAACGAAATGAGAATGCATATAATTATTGTTTACTCTATTTCACTCCCTAGACTCCTAAAATTTTAACATGTTTTAACCTGAAATTGTGTGTATTAATGGGTAGATATTGAGTAATCCAACTAAACAAAATTAACTAGAATAACTCTACTACATATTCACTCCTCCTATGCATATGTTTAATGAATGTGATAACCACCATTTCTACAAAACATATCAAATAACACTTTATCTCCTCCATTTGACCTCTATCCTTAGATAAATACATATTCAGACCCATATATGAATCTCAAATACCATATGTTCATTATCAAGATCATGGAATGGTAACAGTATCATGGTTCATAGAATTGTTCACTGACCAGTAATAATATCTCATTTAGAAACCCAAATGTTAGGCTGAATGTAGAAAAGCACTCCAGTTTTGATTTAATGAGCTAAATTAAATACATCAAGAATCATATATTTTATACACAAAAATTTATTATTGATGAACAATGATTCTGTATCCATAATCCCACATTGATATTTTTTATGGTTGAGAAATATTAAATAATCATGACAATTCATTAGTTTTTATGACATAAAATTGCAGTCAACACCTTGATACACAATCACACACTCTAGGCTTCACGTGGACATGGCTCCCTACAGAAGTCCACTTTTCCATTCTATATAAGGATTTCATCTATTTGTGACTTATTGGGAACTATTTTTCACACATTCAACACCCCTCCCACTATTCATTCTTATTTGGTGGAAACCTACAGAACTATGCAGTGGATACTGATCGCTATAGCCTTTGGATTTCTATTATGGTTATCCATATTTAAATGAAGGACAACAAAGTGCTGGAAAAAATATTTGTGTCATGGAACTAAAAGGTGAATATTAAAATTTATTACATCCCCCTATCCTTTATAGTGATGTAAACAATTTATACTAATTTAAACATATACTGGAACATAAGAGCATTTTAACAGTAGGTTTGTTTGAAACCCAATGATTTATCATCTTTTAATCATATTGAAATCAAATTCAACAATAGTAAACAACTTGGTTTCTCCAATCTACCACATGTGATATATTTTAAATAAACATTTCATTTCTAAATTCAATGTTATATTCTTCCACTTATTTAAAATAAATATATATAAATATATATATATATATTGGAAGGAATTATCATGTTCATCATTCAAAATATATGAACATCTCTGTATCTTATGAAAAATAAATTATATATTTCTTTAAAGTATGATAATATCACCACTAACAATGCAATTTTATTAAATTAACCAACACTAAGTCTATATGATCTATGTTCAGTATATATAATAATTGTGATTTAATGTACCACAAATTAGGTCAGTAAATTTTCTATATGTCATACCAACACTAAAAAATTTCATTAGAGTTTGTTCAAAATTTATTCAAGAAATTTCCTGAATTCATCTCAGACAAGTGCTTAAAAACAATCATGTTCATGAATGAACCTCCAAATTTTCCAGTAACTTTATATTTTTACATTTAATAAACAATCACATATTTTAGTGTTTATTTTTCATCATAGATATCAGAAAACGAAATCAGTATACCATAGTTATGTCATGATTTTGTCATTAACAATCATTTGATACATCTTTCACTAGTACATCATATATTAATGAGATATCAATTGAGGCATAGATATCATGTAGTTGTCATTCTATACTCCCCCAAATGATACACAATATATAATTCCTAATGATTATTTTATTTATTGAAAAATAAACACTATGAATTAGATGATAATATTTGTAATTTTCTAATGAATAAAAATAATGTCAATAATCATATATGATAGATAATATTCTAAGTATAATTCATTCATTCATTTTATCAAATTATGGTATCTCCCAAAATACATTCCTCACACTCAATTAACATTTGTAAAAATTGAATATATAGGAAAAAAGGATTATTCAATGCAACTTATTTAGATAAATGTGGTTATAGTGGATTCCCAACCCTTCTATATTGTTAGATGAAAAAAGAAACTTCACATTTTCTCTCAAATAAGTTTTAGTTTTCGTTCATTTCACTATCATTCAATCCTCCTCTAACTATTATGGTTATTTGAATAGGAAATGTATAGGAGAATTCATAGTATATATTTGTGGTATTTAATCTATTTACCTAATAAATATTATTATAATAATAATAATTCACAATTACATTACATTTTCATATTATGATTTTTTCATATTCGTAATACCATGTCGATCATTTTGTTTCTTAATGCCTAAAACGATTTCACCATTAATAAACATCAACATCATTCATAGAGTATTCATTTTATGTAATCACTGAATATTTTTCATTATATATATCCTTAATCAAATCAATAATCTTTTTTTTCTATATTTATTATTTTATCAATTTATATGTTCTACTTTTTTTGTTGACTTTCATGAAACATTCACAATGTACCGTGATGAGAACATTACATTCACTATAAAAGATTTATTTCATTATTGTTAAACTCAAAAATTCATTTTGGATAAACTTCTAGGGAATTATATTTTTTATTATATTCCTCTTTTTCACCTCCCAACACTAACATGTTGTCATCTTTAAATACATTCTTTCATTTTTTATCATATATTCACTTCATAATATTATTTCTATATGATTTTAACTTAATATAACCCATAATTAAAGTGAAATTTTTGTTTTGATACTCACAAAAATCAAATAAGTATTTATATATGTTATTTGTATATTTATTTCATTTATATGATTTCAGATACTATTTAAAAGGATTCCTCTTTTCTTTAATTGATATCAACCAAAATTTTGGCATTCACTAATTTTCATACAGTGACATGTTGTGCCAATAATTTATAGCATGATTCTAAAATATCCAAAAAAATACCAACAGAAGCTGAAAAATATTTAACTCTTATATTGTGATACATTCTAACTATATTTAACAACATTATTTTTCAAGGAAACCCATTTTGTCCTTTTATCTTTATTTATGCAACAATAATTCTTAAAAATCATGACATATAAATTTAATGATATTATGGATTCTAAAAAATATTTATTCACCATTTTTTTCCAGATCATAAAATTGATTCAACATTTTTGATAAAATTAAAATTAATACATGGATATTAATTATGAAAATGGTTAACATAGTAAATATGACTACATTAGTTTTATCTTTAGAAAATATCAATATATTGTTTCCAATAGGTTGAATCTATTAAAAAATATGTTTATTAGGTATATATTTCATAGTAGTACACCATTTATTAGATTCTTGGAAAGTACCATATATGGGTTTTCAAAGATTATTAGTCTTTAATATAAGTTAATACATTTTAAATAGGGAGAAATTTTTTCATCCTAGATTTATTTAATGCTTTATTCCTAATAAATTTTAATATTCTAAGTATCATATTCATACACCTAGCTACAAATCAATATCAAATTGAAAAGATCCTTAAATAATTTTCTAAAACTCCAATTGATAATATTTTACAATTAATGATATATTATGTATCTTTGTAAATGAATGGTAAACATATAGAAAATATATTTCTCCCACAGTCATCTCACATAAAATCCTTTGCAATTATTCTTCAATTACTATATGAATTTTTCTAAAAACTAAAATTGTTTTTTCTTTTTATTATTTAACCACATAGTCTAATTATTTATACAAAATTAGATTTCCTCGAATTATTTTTTCAAGATTTTAGAGAGTTATTTTGTTTTGAAACGACATTTCTAATTATTATTTCATTTCATTAGTTTCTTCTTCCGGCTGTAATTTTTCTACCAAATATTCCTTGAAAAATATAATCATCCATGTGATGACATATAAAATAAAATTCATTAAATTATATCTAATCCAATAATTAACCATATAATAATTATATCCTGAACATTGTTCAACAAAAATATAATTTTATTACCTTATTGAAAATTAATACTCTGAGTCACATCAACAATAATTTTTTCTTCATATATATTTGATTTATAATTCTTATTATTTTACTATATTTTATTCCATTTTTTATTACTATTAATTGAAACATCAAAATTTATGACACCAGTAGTAGAGGATAGAATTTTTATATGGAACCCTTCTTAATTATAGTCAATCTCTAATATTAAACTCACATACATATGATATATGAAACTAGTAATCTAATGTAGATCCCACTATTGGTGGAAGCTTCCCTTTAATATCAATTCATATTCACAATGGATCGTGACGTCACATAGAGGGGTTGGTTTGTTTTGGTGTTGTGAATGAGTTATGATTTGATTAACTAAAGTATTTTCCATTTCTTTTTCCTATTATGATTCAATCATCCTCTACTTATTAACGTGAGCATATCCTATATTAAATATATAAAGTAAATGACTAAAAATAGACCATATTTTTTCATGGGATGGATCTACAAACTACTAAATTATAATTTTTAGTCCCCTATCCGGTTTTCTCAACTATAATCATGTAATAAATTACATTGGTTCCTTAGATACTTATTTTAAACCCCAATAATTTATCCTTTAGTTGATTCTAATTATACATCATAGTGATCCCAGTAGTATGCCTTGGATTTTTTAACCCCAAAGTATTAAACTTCTAAGACCCCCAATATTGAGCCACTTAAAGAATTCAATAACCCATTTAGAGATAATCTCATTCTTCTATATGTCATATTATTGTATAATTTCATCCTTCATATTTAGGGTAATCTTCATATATAAGAATACACAAACTATTACTCTTATTTAGAAAAACAACTATCTTTAATAGCAAGTAAACATTTTATTGATATTTACTAATAATTATGATGACCTATATTTGACCAATTTACATAAGAAAATAATGATAGGGAAATTCATCCATATGATGATGAACATATATCTTAACTAACAATATATTGATCTTAATATGATATGAACTGATCTCAATAACCTGAAAACAAGTATATGACATCGTTTTGAAGAATTATGATTCAGTAACAAAAACCACTAAAAAGTATTCATTATATATATATATATATATATTATATTTTAGTTATTTTTCATCATTTATGTATAAAATAATGAACGGTATTCTCAAATATTACCATTTTTATTTTTTGAAATAATGAAAATGAACAAGATTTAATGTTTTATCAATTAATTATTATGTTTTCAAGAAATATAAGGTACTTACATGTTTTTTATTATACAAATTGAACACTAGATTTTAAGCACACAATAACATACAACATCACTGATTTACATTGCGATAGTATAAAACAATTTTTTATATTAATGAAAATATATCCAGAATTTGATATATAATTTATTCCAATTCATTAATAAATTATATTTCATCATGAAACATCTTATTCATATAACTCATAAAAACTATATTCCTATATTTTAACCAATGCATCATAAAATCCTTACTCATTAAAATTTATACTGATCATGATTCAATAACACTATTTCGTTCACTCCTACACATATCAATATATGTGATAGAATAAAAGTCATCCCATAATAGTATGCATTGCAAAATTATCCATTCCTATTTTAATAAATTATTGTGGTTAACAGCATTGGATTATAGAATCAAAACAATAATATAAAAATGTGAAGGTCTAGATGTTTTATAATGAATGCGTGGATACAATGCATAAAGGCAGAGAGTTTTTTTCATGATTTTGATCTAGGCTCTCTAAATATTCATGGTAAAATCCTACTTCCAATCGGAGTCTCTAAAGGTGTATATAGAGAAATACCACTTACTCAAATACACTAAATTGATCGATGACATATTCCAACCTCGTAAACTCATGCTCTATGAATACAATAATCACTCTCACCACAAAACATGTCACCTTCGTACATTATATCATATGATTCAATTTCTTCCATTATATAATATATCTTCCAAAACATTTATAAAACAAATGATCATATTTTATAATTATCATGATGCAGGAATGTCCAAAATAGCTTGGTTCAAAAAATGAAGCTTTAGACGTGTAGAATAAGGAATTATAAAACCATTCATGAAGGACAAAGTTACCCAATGACAATAATATTGAAAATTTGGTATAGATTAAATATATTGTGTTCCCTATGTTTTATTAAGAAATTTTAATAACAAATGAAATGTATTGTTCATACTACTTGTTGGATTGATAATTATCCCCATTGCACACACTATATTAGACATGATAGTTCATCTGATAGTTTGAGTCCGAATTGAGGTTAGCACCAGGATACACAATTTTTGAATTTTCTCTCCTAAAGTTCATTCCTCCCAATGAAGATTGAATCACCCTTTCACTTGTATGATTGCCTATGTGAATATCCCATCGGGTGCTATCATTCCCACTCTCAAAACCCACACCACCATAAAAATTGGATACTAGTCAGCCTACCCACCAATGTAGTGGTTTTGGGTCCCTTTGAAATTTAGTTGGCTAGTTTTGTTGGTCATTTTATTAATGAATTCCAATAATTTGATATATAATATATACCATTATAGTCCATTAAAAATTGATTAATATCATATATTACTTACTCTTATTCATTTCCATGATGTATATAATGTGACTACATTAACACATGTCATGAATATTATGACTACTTCTTAAATCATCATAATTGAATCATGATGAATTTTAATTTTAAGAACATATTGATAAAATATTAATAAACAATAATATACTTATATTCATCAATATTTATCTAAAATAACCAATGAAAATGTTTTTTGTGAATAAAAAGTTATTTTCATATATTTGGAACTATTTATTCTTTATATATTTTAATGACCAATCAATGTATATAGGGATCATACTTATGAAATACTGAATGCTTAATAATAATTTAAAAATATTAAAATTTAATAATATGATATTGTTTTCATTCCCATTATTAAACAGTAAATGTTATACCACATGAATCCATGGAAAATACCACAAGGACTTTCCCCCATAATTGAAAAGATAAATCCTCTAATGTGAATTTTTTCTTTTACCATTATATAAATGAAGGAGAGAAATTATGTTGATATATTATGGATGAAATGATAATCATTGGGAATTTTTTATGAGATACATAAAATATATTTCATGATATTTTAAATAATGGATATATATAATAATTGTTATACAACATATCAGACACAAAAAATGAGGGCCAATGAAATATAGATAATTTATCATAATTATGAATTTTATGGTTTCTTTTTAGTGAACTTGTATTTGAGTGCATGAGGTTTTCAATATTCCATAATAATATTATTTTATTCTAATTACGTTTATGAAATAAATTAATTAAATAAAAAATGGATAAATATTTATATCATATGGAATATTAAGGATGAAATTTAGTGAATTATGAAGATGTATATGTGATAAATAGAAAAATTATAGTTGAATAATTCTTTTTGGATATGTTGTCAAATTTAAAGGGGATTATTAATTTAAAAATAATGATTTTTTTTCATAAAAAATACATATGTATTTATATAGTTAATATTATATATGTACTGGTTAAAGATATAATGTGATGTTTAATGGTAAAAATAAACTAGTTATTCTTAAAATTACAATTTTATATATTTAAAATTACTTTGAATAAGCATATTTTTTCAAAATAATATAAATAATTATTCTACAATGATAATAAATATCTAAAATTATAATGGAATATTTTTCCTAAAAATGAATATTCTAATGAAAACAAAAGATAATTTTCACAAGTAAAAATAGAATTCAATATTTTAATAGATTAATATATCTGAACTAATATTATATTCAATGATGGATTCTATAATATATTTTTATTATATATTTTAATAACATAGTATTATATATAATTTCATGGAGAATAGTAGTTATAAGATAATATTGGGTTTTCTTTTAAAAAAATATAGTTGTTTTTTCAATAATATAATATTTGATATTATATATCTATTGTAATGGGTTATTCATCTCATATTTTGATATTAAAAGTATGTTAAAAATATAACTTTTATAAATAATATAAAATTATTTTGATGATAGAAATTTTATGATAGTATAAAATGTTTTTTAATATTATTTTTATTTTAGATAATATTGAATTTTTAATATAAATTTTTAAAAATACCACGTTTTTTATAAATATATTAAGAATATTTTAGTTTTAAGGTTATATTTATTGAAAAATAAGTACTTAGAAATGTTTTAAAATTATTTAATTAATATAATTTAATCATATTTTAGTTATCCTGATTTTTAATATATTCCAATTAATCAATGCTTAATATGATTATGATATAACAACCTTAATTGAAAAAAATGCATCATATACATATTCTGGAATTGAATGAAATGTTGGCATAACTACTCTATAATGTATCTTAAAAAATATATAGATATAAGGAAATTGCATCCTCCTTCATTCAATACTCTAAGTAAGTTCATTAAAATTCCTTTTTCTATTCAAATATATTACTATCTACAAAAATTTATAGCGAAAATGTTGTGAGCACATAATGTCAAAAATGAATTTTTTAATGATAATAATGGTACCTCTATAATTTAATTAATAAATATATAATATTCTTTAATTAAACATAAGGAGTAGCATGATCATATTTATATATAGTGAACCATATGATTAAATTCCATTATATAATCATAATAATTCAATCTTTTAACCATTGTGAGAAATATAAATGGATAATAATGGTCTCTAACAATATAAGTTACATAGTGGAATCCATTATTAATTTTTGGATTCATTTACGGGTACAATTTTTACTCACAGTCATTGAATATAAATATTAAATAAAATTCAGATTAATTAACCAAAATTTGTTTATCATAAATAAATAATATTTTGAACCATGATGTAAAAAAATGTTGAAAAAATGTTTTTGGTATAATATCATTAATTATTTAATGAATTATATATGTAATCAAATAATCAATGTTAGGTGGAGATGTAATATCTCAACCATAGTAATCATTCTCTATCATAATAGATGAAAAATCTCCATTGAGCTTCACATAGAGATATATAAGATTATTCATATAAAATAATTATCTCATAAATATTTTTTCAAGAACATATATATTATAAAATTCACAAAAGGTAGTAATGAAACTATCCTTTTAAATTTATATATATTTTCGAATATATATTTTAATATATGAAAATTATTGAAGATCTATATAATATAATGAAATTCCGATTTCTATAGAAATCATGGTATATAATTTATAATAGGTTAATTAACTAGGGAAACACCATTTTAACAAATTATCTTTCTTGAATATGATCATATTTTACATTGCATATATATCACCATAAATGAATGTATATAAAATAAATTTATTTTTGAAAAAAATTAACGTATATTATTATACGTGAATATATATTGATAATTTTTAATTACACATATCATGAAAATTATATTATTTTAAAACAAATCATATTTCTTTTTATGTGAAAATTTATTTTGGATTTTTGTATATATTTATTTATTTATAGTAGTTGTATAGGATAATTTATAAAAAAATATTGTAAATGCAGTAAATAAAAATAAGGAAAGATATAATTTTTGATTTTCTATTTATAATAAAATGCCTAAAAATTTGTCTATGAAATTATTAAAAACATATTCTTCCAATATTCAATAATTTTATAACAATTGGGAGGATGTGATATAGAATTACAAACCCGATCAAGATCATCCAAATAAAAAAAATTCTCATTTAAATCTATTACCATGTTTTCTATGTTCGTAGAGATGACTATGTATAGTGAATGTTTCAATTAATATGAATAGAAATTGTACTTTTATGTAACATTGTTTATTTCATACAGTATTAGGATTCATTTGAATATCATGAAAATAATATGTATACGTAAACTAGTTATAAATATTCATCACATGCTTGTTATTTTTAATCATATGCCTTTAACCATATATAATTAATGTATTTTGAATAATATTTCTTCAATATTATTTCCATTCACATTTACCTGTAATAATAGAATAGTATATAACATTATAATTTATAACTTATAATTGATTCCAAAATAACTGAATACATGAAATAATTGTAATGACCCGGTCCTATCCACTAGCATGATATTTTCCGGATTAGGCCAAGACTACACTGTTTGGATTCCCTTAGGCTCTATCCCTCAGGCATCCACTAGGAAAAGGCCTCATGATGGGAGATGTATCCACACCACATTATAAAGTGGTGCTTCTTGATCATCCTCCTTTTGTGAGGGATTAGCTTTGGTAATCCCACAAAGAAGGAGGAGGAGCACAAAGCATCCCATTATAATTGTGTGTGGATACCTCTCCATCGTGATTCCTTTTCATAGGGGATTTTGGAGGTCCACAAACTAGGGAAAAATCATGATGGCTCGGCCCAAAGTCGAATATATCCTAACAGTCAGCTAGACAAGAAGTCACAAATGGTTTTAGAGCCATTGTACGTTTGATTTACTAGTTCGGATGTTGGGCCCTTCTAGGGGTGGATAATTAAAATCCCAAATTGATGGTGGAGGATCATGATAGACCCCTATTATGGTGGTGTGGAAACCAATTCTATTATGATATATTTTCAAGGGGGGTGATTTAGGGACATGGCCGGGGGTAAGCAAAACCATGCGGGCAAGGCCCAAAGCATACAATATCATGTTCATGGGATGGACTGGGCCGCCACAACAATAGAGATTCAATCATTTAATAGGCATAAATAATAACATATTATTTATGATATCCTAATTTTAATATGTTAAAATATGGATTAAAATGATATTTTAGAAAATTTAAACATATATCTATCTCAATGTAATGTTTTGAAATATGGGTTTCATATTCGATGTGATCAAATTCTGGAAAATACATTCAATATATCACTATAGAATAGTTGAAAAATTTGTGATATTTTTGTATATTATATCTATAGGGATTTTCTTGTACAAATGTTAGATTACTATATTTATGGGATAAATATTTTTTATTTTATATTACCATATTTCTAATATTAATATTTTTCTATTAATTAAATAAATTGTTAAATATATTGTATTATTTTAAAAACTAAAATAAAATGAAATGAAATACATTTTATTATGATAAAATATTTTAATACAATATGAAAATTAATAACAATTTATAATACAATATGAAACATTGTTAATAAATATAAAATTACAATTAATCAATAAATAAATTTAAAAAACACCAAAATAATATAATTATCGACATGGTTTTTTATAAGTATCACCATCATTATTTCAGTTGGATATGTACGATAGAGAGTTAAAATGTAATATATTTTATGATATGGAAGAAAACTAATAGGATGAATTGTTCTTATATTTAATGAATGTATATATATGGTAATAAAATTTGACATCCGGGAATATGATAGTTAGAGAAATGGATATTGGATATATTGTCCATAGGTATGATTTTATCTAATATGAAATATTATGTAACATCCCAGGTAAATAATGAATAAAACATTTTCATATTTATTAATATTTACGAATTAAATATTAATTTTACTTTAAGGGGTTGCTATGTTTGATAGTGTACCTGATACACAACAAAGAGTTTCTTTGAAATCATACGTTGCACCCTAGTAATAAAATAAAATTATTTTAAATGGTAGATAACACATAGTCGTTGTATTGGTGGGAATGGATATAAATAACTAAAATATGATTATATATGTTTTTTAAATGTTTTTACTTTTATCTAATAAAATATAAAGTCTTAAAATAAGGAATGAATTCAATTTTACGCATATATGCCCTAGTTTTCACTAAAGATTCAGTTATCGCCTTTTGATGGCGAACCGTAATTAAATATAGTTTTTTTTCAATCTTATAAATTCTATTGCACCAAAAAAAACCCTTCTTTATAATTGGGACATCAAAATTTACTTTGTGTAAATTTTTGATACTTTTCTGATAAAGTTCATTTTTTAATGAATAATGTAAAATGTTGTATTTTAATTGAAAACCTCTTTTTAATATAATTTATTTATATGATTAGATTATCTTTGGAATTGGTTTTAAATAGAAATTAGAATATATTTTTACCATTAAATCCAATAGTTGTCGTTGAATTAATTTCACTTTGAAATCGGACTTAAACTAGTGTCAATCTTTTGATACATATTGTTTCATAAAAACATGTTATTTTCTCTGACAGCGGGAATTAATTATTAAATTAATTAATTCAACTTATATGTTTTGAATTTTTTAAAATGGACTTAATTTTTGAATTCAGAATATCAAATATAGCTTAGGGTAATGTTTTGGTATTTTTCTGAAAAACATCAATTTTTGATGAATAGTGAAACCACTAAGTGGTACTTAAAAACCGATTTTTTGTTTAAATGAAATTTTACCACCTCTATGTTTTGAATTTAGAAAATCCAACATACATGGTTGTTATTAAGAAGTAAAATGTGGTTCAATGGGATTAAAATAATTTTTTGGTGAATAGTAACTTATTAAGTTTTTAATCGCGATTAGAGTGAATTAGTGTAATTTAAGGTAAAAATAATGTTGTAATAATATGAAATTAACTTGAAAAATGTCCTAACCTCATTGGATGTGTCATGGAAGACCAGGTAAATCCATTGGTCAACTTGGGGACCCCATAAATCTAAATTCGTTGGAAAATTACATTAATAACTTTTTATTTAAAGTTAAAATTAAAATGTAACAAACATGAGTTGTTTTACTAAAACAATTGTTACATGGGGTTACAGAAATCTGATTTTTGACTATGATTTTTCATTGGAAAGGTGAAACTATTTCCTATATCATAGAATTTTTTGTATAATTTTTAGACATTAAATAAATGAAATTATTTATAACACCATGATGATGCAACGATTACCTCATTATTTAACGATTTAAATAAAATGGAAAGATAATGTAAAATCTAAGACGTACACATGACAAGAACCTATTTGATGGGTGTATTTAGAACCCTTATCACCTTATACTCGAAACACATCAATGTGGGACCATTAAAATCCGACAATCATTTTAAAATAATGTAACATTTCCTTACTTTCCAAGAGTGCCCCTCCTCTCCTCCTATAAAAGGCCCCCCACCTCTACCACCTTACCCACACTTACAAAGCCTTTGGCTTGGCCAATCCCTTCCCATTTTTTCTATCCACATACCTCTATTACTCCTTGAAGCCTCACTTTAGGATGAATTTTTCCCAAGGAAGGCTTTGAGATCAAATCTAAGAGAGTTACCCGGTTTTAAGGTGATGTCCTCACTTGTGTTCTTTTGTTTTATTTTGCCTCTCCAACCCCATAAACTATTTTTATTAATTTCATTTGTAAAAACTCAAGTATCTAAAATATACTAGGATGTTGTTATAAGAGTATTTCGTGCTACACATACACACATCTACATCTAATGGTTACAGAACATACTGTTTCTGTGGTTGGCGAATTTCTGCCTCATGAAACGATGATTGTTCAATCTTCTTTTAAACACCTTTAATGGTGTCCTTTAAGATGTCACTATATTTATATATGATATATATTATGTTTATGTTTTCCCTATGATTATTTATTTTTCATTTGTGGTTTACCTTTATGGTTTCCATTATGGGTAAACACGATAATTTCATTTTAGGAATTGTGGACTACCACCCCCTCAAAGTGATGTGATTCGTTAATTCCATATGTGGGACGTATAAAGGATGGATTTAAAGTTATTATATATGATGTTATACTGGAATTATAATATACCTCTATATCAATATTATTTATTTTCATTAATGTATGAGATAGAAATAAATGTAGCGTTCATGCGTACGTACGGCTTACCGTCTGCATGAACGGTGCATTTCATTTCTTATCCCCAAATGTAATGTACTATTATAAGTACATATATATAATTGATATATATGATGTATGTTACATATAAATGATTAATATAATTCCGGAATTAAAATATACATAACTCTCATTTAGTTTTAATTCCATTAATATGACATAGAAATGAAAGTAGCGTTCATGCGTACGTACGGCTTACCGTCTCCATCAACGGTGCATTTCATTTCTTACCTATAAATGATTATGTGATATTATAAATACATGTATGTGATAGATATATATGATATATATGATATACAAATCTGGAATGTCATTCTGGATATAAAGAATCTTTGACCACACGAACAACATGTAATTTTAAGAAGTCGACTTTCGACTTAAGAACCAAATATCGACAAAACAAACATTATTAACTTAAATGATTACATAATGTTTTTAACATGGAAATAAGTGATATAAAAGGAATAATGAAGTTAAAAAGGTTCTTAAGAAAATATAAAATAACACAAGTTTATTATTCAGGATGTTAAAGAACGATCGAGTCAAGTCGGACCCAAGGTAAGGGACTTCGTCTCAATCTCCTTTCATTGAGGAATATTTCGTTTTATACACAACTTTCTTTTATACAGTGTATAAACCCCTTTGACTTTTACTTTTATACAAAAGGAATATTTTTCTACGAAGCATTTTACAAAACGATAAAAAGGAATGTTTCTTTTAACATACTCGGTGACAACGACCTTTTCCGCCACTGCGAGTATTATTTTGTCTTTGGCTTCCTGAACAAGCAGTAATGTTTTTTTAAATGAAATAAATACCATATACCCTTTTATGTATTTTGGTATTGAAAATGGTTTTTATAATGGATTTGATATGTCAATATATTTATGTGATATATTTTGATCAATGTGTGGAAATTTTTTCTTTCCATTATATTTGTTTTATGTCTTATTATTTTTATAATGGTACTTGGACATTTGATGGGTGGTTACATGATAAACCATATGACGGGTGGTTTCGTGAATACTAGGACGGGTGGGTACGTTATAACCTCCAATTCATTGGGTATGTAAGTCGGCCGTATGGCTATTCCATTAATTTTGTATGGAAGTTGGCCGTATGGCTATTCCATTAAGTGATATGTGTGGAAGTCGACCGTTTGGTTATTCCACTTAAGAATGTTTATGTCCCAAGTTACCTTTATATGATATGTGTTCTTTATATGGGTTTTATGGTAATCCGTTGGTTAAAAAAGGTTAAGTAATGATATTTTATTCAGTGAAGTGTTTTTACTACTTCATGAAGGTGAAGGTATTACATTGATAAAGTATACATGGTTTACTTGATGTTTGAAAAAATAACAGTTTTCATTCTTTTTGTATCCCTTAGTGAGCTTTTTATGCTCACCCCAAGTGTTTTTGAAATTTTTTTCACTAGACTTACTGTGGAATAGGGTCAAGGATGGGATCAAGGGAAAGTCATGCTATATAAAACATGGAACTAGACATGTTTCTTTTTAAGAGTTTTTTTATTCTATGGAAACGTAGTAGAAGTGTCTACTTCGTAATCTTTTGAGATGTAATAGTTATGTACTAATTCTCTAAAACTCTAAACCTGAAAGGATCCTCAATGTGAATTATTCATTTAATTCAATATTAAGTAATTTTTAAGTCTGGGGACTTATATATTATGTTGTTTATTTTTTTGTTATAAATTTTAAAATAACCAAAATCATATATATTTTTCACATTTCATAAAAATATAGTATTCAACTAAAAATATTATTTCTAAATATATAATTTTATCATATCATAATATTATTTTTATGATTATTATTGTTCGTAAGGAATTATTTAATATAGTAAATAATTTTAATAAAAATTTATATATACTATTTATTAATTAAGAGATAAAAAATTAATTTTAATGTGATCTGTTTAAAATCATTTATAATTTTAAGAAATATCCACCCCTAAAATGTTTTTAAAATATTTTCTACTTATATTTTAATAATATAAATCCATCACTAATGTATAATGAAATTTTTTTTATATGTTGATAATATGTATATTTATAGAAACAAATAATAATCTATTCATTTAACCTTTAATGGATAAGAATAAACACTTTTTTTGTGAAAAGGCTCTGTTATTCTAAAAATAATTCTATGCATTATTTAGTTTTATATTAAAATTTTTTTTGTCTCATTTATAAATTTAATGAAAAAAATTTCCAATTGTTATCAATGTTTTTAACCCCCCAATATTTCATAGTAAGTTATTTTCTTAAAAGTAATTCAATAGGTGGCGTGAAACACAATACCAAGTTGGAGGGAACCACGACTTACCAAATTACACATTTAAAAAATTGTTATTATTAGAATAATTTTATTCTATATTTTATATCCTCAATATAATTTAACATCCATATTAAATGTTTCATAGAAACAATACAAGAACAAACTCGATTTTTTAGATAAAAGAAGCTTTTTTTAACGAAATTTTACCGCCTTATAATGGAGAACTTTTTAAAATCTAATAGTATACACTTTTATATATTCAATGTGACAAAATAATACTCTTATTTAGAAAAATTACATAAAAATTTAGTTTGGCGAAATTTTTGTTGTTTTTATGATAACTTTCATATTTTGATGAATAGTGAAAAATACTAAATTTCAATTTGAATACAAATTTTTAAATAAAAAATATAAAGTGTTAAATTATACATTTTAATTGTTTTTAAGTATAAATATAATATATTTTTATCATTTAATACATTTTTTTAATTAGAATTAATTTTACAGTTAAATTTGATATTAACATATATCAATAATTTGATATATTTTACTCATCATAAACTCATTTTCTGGTATTGACAATGGAAATATTTTTTCAAATTAAATAATAAAACTTATATGATTTTTATTTGGTAAAATATAAATTATTTTTGAATTTAGAAATTAAAATTTTCTTTGGGTGGGTTTTTGGTATATTTATGAAAACATTTATTTTTTTGATAATAGTTAAAAACATTGCCTTATTGTTTAAAACCTACATTTTATTTAAATAAATATTTATTTTATTTAAATTTATTTTATGTCAAAATAGATTCAAAATACCAATATATGTGGAATCTAATTCATTGGTTTCATTTTATAAAAAAATTAGATGTATAAAATTTTATTAAATTTTTAAACGTCATTTACCCACCTTCAAGACACATATTCAAATTTACATAAAATGTAATTTTACTGCTTCCGTGATTTAAATTTCAAAAAACATAGAGACATAGTATAAATTAGTAAGTAAATTTTTGTTCAATGGGATGAATATAATTTTTTGTGAATATTACTTTTTCAATTTTATTTACCACAGTTAAAAGTAAAGAGGGTAATTAAAGGTAAAAATGATATTATAACTACTCTAACACATTTTCTAATTCTATTGTATTAGTGTATTTCTATATAAAACAACATTAGGAATAATATATGACCCTTTTGATCCACTAGTATTATATTTGGACATTTATTATTATTATATTTAATGAATAGTTGAAAGTGTAAAATTCAATGATTAATAACTAATCCTTTTTAAAAATTGGGTTATTCATAAGATTAATTCGTCTATTAATATTAATTAGAAATATAAATATATTTCCTACATAATTTTATATTATTTATAATTTTAAGACAATAAATAATAAAATTTATTTTGGACACAATAATGAGGCAGTAATTACCTTATTAATGAAAGAAAAAAATAATTAATATTATAAATATCCAAATAAATGTAAATTGAGAATTTTGATGTCTTACACAAATTTTATAGGTTAATATGACATTTTTGGATGTATTCAATTTATTTTTTTCAATGTAAAAAAGTTTTATGGACATTCACCCAAAACCAAATACTAAATAGTGTCAAAATAGACATAAATGAATTTTTAAAACAAATATTATATTATTAAATGTTATGATACTCATTAAAATATAATGTTCATCCAAATGACTCATTTAATTATATATATGTCATTAGTGAACCAAATGGGATTCTCATGGATTTTTATAGTATGTTTATTAACAATTTATTATAATAGTACAAGAACTCATGGTAAACATTAAATTATTTTACAAAGAGTTAAATCTAAACAATAAGGTCATTATGGGATCCAAACATTGTCTAAAACATATTTGTTGAGATTTTTTCCATCCACCCACAAGTTAGATAATAAATAAATACTTTTGGATCCATTATAAATTGAAAATGGTTGTATAATTAAATAATGATTCAAGCTTTTCCTAAAATGACCCTCCCCTCTCTTATAAAAGGGTAATTCCCCTTCTTTCTAAATAATAGCCCCAAATCCATTTTTCATAGCCTAACAATAATAAAATACCTCCAAACTACCCTAACATAAACCTAGAGGCCTTAATTTGATCAGAATTCCATCCTATGAATCCATTTGGATCAAATGCAACAGAAGCACCTGAAGAAGTGGTAATTATTTCATCAGCTATTTCAATGTTCTTTTCTTCTTCCACTTCCTATTTTATTGTTATTTCTATACAAGAATAAAAAAATTAGTGCCTTGTACATATTGAGATGTTTATATATATTTTTTACATCTATATACATTTTTCTATCCATCCAATGATTGAAAAAGTCACCATACGTATGTACTTATGGCTTACCATCTCCATGTTGTGGTATAATTTTTTATCCAACACATAATTATTTGGAAGGGTATAATAATGAGTATAATTGATTTAAATAAAAAATAATAATTCCCTGATTATGATTATATGGTATACTATCAAATTATATACTATTTCACCATCAATAAAATGATATTCCCACTCATGCATATGTACTGATTACCATCTCAAGGAATGTGAAGAGATTCAATCCCCATCATCACCATTAAAGTATAAGTTTCATTTTATTAATAAAAATAATGTTTTAGAGATTAATATTATTCTGGATATGAATCAAATTCATCTTATCCATAATAATCATGACTTACATAATAAAACATATAAAAGAAAATGAATCAGTTATCACCCAAAATAGTGATACTACAAAAATATCATTTTCAATGAAACATTAGAAGATCATATATTTTATCATATTAATTTATGTAATTCTTGTATAATTTGATAACAATAATTTCACCATTATACAGGAGGATAACATATACTCTTCTCAAAAAATTACAAGTTAAGGGGTTTTCATCTCAGTTTTTTTATTTTCGTGAGATTTGTGCTATATTGAAACTATTTCCATTTATGTGGTGTATGTACATACCAAGACTATATTATTTTTATAATAAAATTTAATTTAAGATTATATAAATCTTCATCATATGATTCATCTTTCGGGGAATGTATGTTTCTTATGTTACCAAATCGGTAAGGGATTTTTTCATATCGATTTTCATTCATTAGGATTTACGAAAACATCGTTGATTATTTTACATAGATATTATGTGTGAAATCACTATTTTTTCGTTTATGTAGTAATTTACACTCCCCTTTGTGGGGATATACTTTTGATACACATAATTACTACATTGATAAATTCTCATGTCATCAATATGAACTTGATAAGAGTAATCTTAACTCAATTGGAATTCATTGAGTTAAACATCCTAGTCATTGGTGTTGTTCTTAAATGAATTTGTGTGAATGTTCTCTGATTTATATACACCAAATATCCAATTATATTGTAGGCATTTAGAATTTTTACTCATAATTATATCATTGATTTATCATTAACCTAGAGATACAACCTTTATAAATGATTTCTTCTCAATTTACATTCCATTGATACTTCTTTATTGATATGTTCCAATTAATGTTTATATGGTGTCTATATTTTACTTTAACATATTATATCATGAATCCCTTTATTATCATGTTATAAAAATGTTTTGATTACCTAAATTATTTTTTTAAAGAATCTCTTTTTTTTTGAAATTATAACTATAATATCATTTTAAATGTTTTAATGATTTATTATTTTAAATATTTCACATTAATGTACAAGTGATAAAAATTATTCTAAGGATTTTTTATATTTATATTAATTTTTTAAAATTAAAATTTGTTTTCAATGTTTCAATGTGGTATGGGATACATTGATACAAAAATCTATATCTAACGTTTTCTTCATAAATAGTGATACATTAATGTGTTTTCTATTAAAAAGGGTTATTTATCTCAAGTATTTTTACTAATTATTTTCATGTATGTCAATATCCTTAATTATTATTAATTTAGTTTGATTTATTATAATACAATCTACAATATTATTTTGATGGTTTTGTGATATATTTCACTGTGGATGTGTTAATTTTATACCATTCAAGCTTTATAGTTGAAGTATTAACATATCATATGCTAGTTTTTATGAAAATGTTTACATTATGTTTCAAATTTTTCATATGAGGAATGAATTATACAAATTATGTGACTAGTGGATCACACTATATCTCCTCTATGTATCGGTAGGTATCATGAGAAAAACTAGTGTTTTGGAATAAGACTTAGAAAAAATCTTATTGGTAGTCTTGGCAGGAGGCATTGACTTTGTGCTTATGATGTCCGACATTATATATTCGATCATTATAAAATTAGCTATTGATATTACATGTGATTATTCTACTAGTATAATATCCATTTGAATAATTAAATAACCTTATTTTATTTTTCATTGCCATAATATGAAAAATTTTATTATTAAAAGGATTGTGTTTTAGTCTTATACATTGCCTTAAATGATTATGCGTTTTTATGATAGTTTCTACTATATTGTTATCCATATTCAGATAATAATCTCACCCCTTTCTATGTCTTTTTTTTCTAGGATATGAAGAAGTATATTATTATTAACCTACAATAATTGTCTATGGTATTTGAGTGTGTTCAAAAGGGACACAAATTTGTTGTTTTTTCATTTCAGGATGTAATGTAATACTATTGTATGTATTTAGTACTTCAAGGCTACAAAACCAAATGATATTTCGAGACATGATCTCATGTGATCATTCCAATGTTATGTAATAATGCACTAAGTCATGGTAACACGGGTTAATACATTACAGTTGGTATTAGAGATGTTTAGTAAAATCCTTGGAAGCTATATTTAGAAAATTTATTATTAGAAAACACTACAATAAGGTTGAATTTGAGAATAATTATACAAGAAAATCCATAATTTTTTGTAATATAAATATTATTTGGGTTTTACAAGTAATACAGCCCTGTTTGGATATAAAAAAATAGAGGCGTCTCTAGAAATGATGTGCGAAGGTGTAAAACCCAAAAAACTTGTATTGTAGGTACACTTTAATGGGAACTGGTGCACGACAATGGGACTCAATTCACTCTTGGTTACGAAACTCATGGGGAATTTTTTTAGGATAATTTACATTTTCGATACAAACCGATTTGAAGGATTTTAATATAAGATGAAAATAAATAACCTTGTTTACTATAATGGTGTTTTAGATTGGAAATTATGTTTCATGATATTCTATAAATGATTTTATTACTATTGTTACTCACTCTATGCATTCTAGTATTATCCAATGGATGGATTCCAAGGAAGTCATAGAAATAATGAACAAGATGTACATGTTGGGAATGACGGTAACGATAAGAAACTTAATAGAATGTTGATAGGAAATAAATTATTGTGTCCATTCAAAATAAGGTTTCCAAGAATATGATCAACAATATATACCTTAACCAAATAACAAACTCAAAGAATAAGAGAAATGTGGATAATTATTAGAGCTCAAGTATTAGAGACTGTAGAGAAATGAAATCTCAATTTCCATCATGCCAGAAATTAGCATGGAGACACCCAGGAATGTTTCATAATTGAAGTAAGAAATTATTTATGTGTGAGAAAGAAGGACATAAAGTAAATAATTTATATGGGAAAATCAAAAGTACTATAGAAGAAAATTAAAATGAATCTAAGAATCATTTACAGTCATTTCTCGTAAATTTATGGGACCTGGGTATTTCTCAAATAAATTCCCTATTCTATAGGATAACCACTAGGTCAAGGAAGAACCTATGTAATAAAAAATGGGTGGAAAATGTTTAAATGTGTTAATGATATTTGATGATGGGATTTATTTGGAAGTATATTCACTTGAATGGGTAACAATGCAGTTTGTTATGTGAAAATTCAATTTCAGGAAGAATTATATTTTATTTTGTGTATATAGTTATAATGGAACAACTAGGTTTATTAGATCCTTGAATTTGAGGAAATTAAATGTTATTAATTTTTAGGATGAAAAGGTGAGGTATGTGATAAAATTTTTGGTTAAATTATATTAAGGTCATTTAAAATAATTAATCTGTTTTTTGGAATTCAATAAAATATATTTTTTGAAAACGAACAACCCACAGACCATGTGACAACCCATCACATCAGATAAGGCTACGGGAATCGAACCCACATCCAATGTGGAACTGTGATTTATCACCAACCACTGGACTACGTGAAGTCCTTGGTTATTGTGACTAATTATTTTTAGTTAAATTATTTTATTGATAAATAATAATTTTATATGGGGTCCAATGTTTTATCAAGAGGATATTCATTTTATATGAAAATAATTTGGTGATTTAGAGATAAATGTTATTTTGGAAGATGTATTCTCGGTTGGGAACACTATATGCCTAAGGAAAATAGAATACTATGAGATTTCATTTGTGGAGTAGTGGTGGATTGTTTTTAAATTGGAAGAACCTATGTTTTTAATATGAATTCATGTTATTAAAGGAAATGATTAACCTATCCTAGAGAATATGTGATTTGGTAAATTACACTTTTGTTTGAGACATTATGAGTAGTTGATTTTATTTGAAGGTAAAAGAAAAGATTTACTACAAATGACTTTCTGATTAAATTCATTTTATTTTTTTGTTGAAATGTTTGTTTTAATTATATTAAAGGATTTCATGGATAATTGTTTATTGAATTGTCTTTATTAAAGATTCAGTATTGTTTGTTTAACTTTGGAAATTATGATTATTATTTATTTATGTAAAATATTATCCAATTCGGGGATCATAAGATTTTGTACTAACCATTTGGTTTTGGTTAATCGCTAAATACATAAGAAATATATAGTTCATCCTTTGTGTATTATGTGATTCTCTAGATATTGATTCTATCACTCTAGGTGTGACCATGTCATCTTGTCTACACATCATTTGAAGAAAAGGCAAGTTAGTGGTATATATTATTTAAAGTATGAAGCTCTAACTAAAATGTATGTATATCTCCTTCTTTTATTTTTCAATACAAAAAATAAATTTTTCAAATTTATGAAACGGAACATAAACCAAAAAAATATTTGTCATTTACTTTTACTAAAAGGAATATATTTACCATTTAACCTAATAAATGTTTTTGGTTTTCTTGTTATTAACTTTATCATTCTCATGTTTTATGTCACTCCCCATTAGTACATTAAACTTAGTTTATATTCTATATCCATGGTTTCGTATATGAGATCTTAGTGTCGGTTATATGAGTTGACCTTTGTAAATCTCTTTATTTCTTTTAAGGTGATAGTTTTATTGACCCTTTTTCCAATGTGGGAAATTCAATGAAGTTCCCAACCTCAATTATCAAATTGGATGGACAAAATATTCAAGGGGGGGGGGGAGAATATAACACACCAAGAATTCAATGTATGTTATTTTCTTTAAAATAAATCAATAGCTTGTGTGGCACACTATAATGAGTTCGAGCACACCACAACATACCAAACATGTCATTCAAAAAATGGATATGAATATTATTAACTGAATTTTGAATTTTATATACTAAATATAATTTTATCATCTATATAATGTGTTTATTATATTTAATATAAGAACAAATTCAATTTTTTAGATTATAAAAGTATTTTAAAAAAATGCAAATTTTCCACATTTAATTGGAGAACCATTTTAAATCCTATATTTGTCACTATTATATATTCAATATAAAAAATTAAATTCATTTTTAGTAGAGGGGAAAAAAAATTGGATAAATTTTCAGTGATTTTCTGATTACATTCATATTTTTATAAATAGTGTAAAATACTAAATTTTAAATTATAAAAGCTTTTGCAAAAAAATAATTTATAGAATTAAATTATACATATTAATGTTTATGAAGTATAATTATATAATTTTTTTATCATTTAATACAATTTTGGTCATTGAGAGTAATTTAAAATTTAAATTGTACATAAACACATATCAATATATTAATAAATTTTAATAATCAGAAACCCGCATTTTGGTTTTGATAATGTGAATATTTCTTTATTAATTAATAAAAAATCTATGTTTTAAATTTTGTAATATATATATCATTTTTGAATTTGGAAAATCAATATTATCTTTGGTTGGTTTTTTAGTATTTTTCTGAAAACAATCAATTTTTTATGAATAGTGAAAACACTATGTTATTATTTAGAAGATACGTTTTATTTAAATTATTATTTATTTTATTTAAATTCTTAAACATAAAAATAAATATATATTACCAATATATGTTCAATTTATTTCATTGGAGTCATTTTAATATAAAATTAGATATATAAAATTTTATTGAACTTCTTAACGTCTTTTACCCACCTTCTCGGTACATTTGCAAATTTGAATAAAATGTAAATGTACTATTTCTAAAAATTGTATTTTAAAACTCTAAGAGACAATATTGACATCAAAAATTAATATTTGGTTTAATGGGATGAATATATTTTTTGGTAAATAGTAACGTTTTGATTTTATTTACCAGGGCTAAAAGTAAATATGGTAACTAAAGGTAAAAATGATTTTATAATTACCCTAACACATGTCCTAATTAAATGGATAATTTTATTTAGAACATAAACATCATTAAGAATAAAATATGATCTTTTTGACCCACATAGATTATATTATGATTTATTTTTATTTTATTTAAAGAATAATAAAAAGTGTTAAATTAAATAGTTAATAACTAATCCATTTTTAATATAATATTATAGATAATATAAATTCATCTATAATTATTAATTAGAAATAGAAATTTATTTCATTCATAAAATTATTTTATTTATAATTTTTAGACATTAAATAATTAAATTTATTTATGACACAATGATGAAGTAGTAATTACCTTATTAATGAATGATTAAAAAAATTGATATCATAAACATACAATTAAATGTAAAATGAGACTTTTTATGCATTTATCTAATTTTATTGGTTAATATGACATGTTAGGATTGATTAAATTTATTGGGATCTAAGTAATAATGTTTTCTTGACTTTCAAAAATACCAAATACAAAATAGTGTCAAAAAAGACAAAAATGAATATTAAAAACAAATACTATATTATTATATGTTATAATATTCCATAAAATTTCATGTTATGAAGAAGGACTCATATAATGATATATATGTCATTAATTAACCACATGGGTTTATCTTGGCTTTTTATTGTAATTTTATTAACCGTTTATTATAGTAATACAAGAATACATGGTAAAAATTAAACTATTTAACTAAGAGTTAAATCTAAACATTACAGTTTATATGGTGACCTAAACCTATCTGAAACCAATTGTTTGAGAATATTTAGAACCATCCCCACCATATCCATGAAATAAATTTTCTGGTGCCATTACAAATTTAATTTTTTATATAATAAAATAATATTTAAATATTTTCTTAATGTTACCCTCACCTCTCTTATAAAAAGGTACTTCCCCTTCTCCCATAATATCACCTCAAAATCTATTTGGCTTGGCTAAACCATGATCTAATATCCATTAAAATTCCCTCAATTAATCCTAGAGACCTTAAATTAATCATATATCAATCTTAAGGAGCCCTTTTGATCAAACCAAAATGATCCACCCAAAGAAGTTGTAATTATTTTATCATCTCATTCAAAGTTCTTTTAATATTAAACATCCACATTCATTGTTATTTCCATACAATAATGATATATATAGTACATTCTAAATAATTTGATTTTATTATAAATATTGTACAACCATATTCATTATTATATCCATTCTATGAATGAAAAAGTCACCAAATGTGTGTATGTACGTCTTACCATCTCCATGTCGTGGTGTAGTTTGTTATCCAACACATCATTATTTGGATGGGTATAATAATGAGTAGAAATGATTTTAATAATAAAAATAACATTTAATGATTATTTATATATAATATTCCATCCAATTAAATACTATTTCACCATCAATAGAATGACATCGTCCAAAGTAAGTAGGTACGGTTTACCATCTCCACGAACTTGATCAAATTCATTCCATTTAGTAACCATTCATGGATAATTTTAATTTTGTGAATAAAAATAATGTTTAATAACTAAATATCATTCTGGATTTCAATAAAATACATCTTATCCATAAAAAACATGACTTTAGTAACATAACATATAAAGAAAAATGAATCAGTTAACCCAAAAAACAATGATACTACAGAAATATAATTAACAAAAAAATATTAGAAGATCATATATGATATCTTATTTATTCATGTGGTTCTTTGATAATTTACTAACAATGATTAAACCATTATACAGGATGTTAACCTATCCCTTACAAAGGAAAATTACTAGGTAAGGGTTTTTCATCACACTTTTTTATTCCAGTTAGATTTATGCTATATTTCCATTATTTCATTTTCTGTGGTTTATGTACTGCCCATGATTGTATTATTTTTTGTAATATAATTTAATTTCTGGGTATATAAATTTAAATTGTATGATCCTTCTTTTATGGGATATATATTTTGTATGTAACCAAATCAGTAAGGGAATTTCTGATTTCAAATTCCACACATTGGGTTTTACGCAAACATCATTGAATATTTTACTCCAACATTATGTGTGAAATAACTATTTATTTATTTATGTAGTAATTTAGACTCTCCTTTGTGTGGATATAATTTTGATACACATAATAACTCCATTGATAAATTTTCATGTCATCAATATGAACTTGATAATAGTAATCTAAACTCAATATTCATTTATAGAGTTAAACATACAAGTCATTAGTGTTTTTTTACAAGAATATGTATGAATTAGCTATAATATGTTTACACTGAATATCCAACAATATTGAGGTAATTTATTTTTTTAACTCATAATTATGTCATTTATTTATTCTTAATCGAATGATATGGTCTTTATAAGAGATTTTATCTCAATTTAAATTCCCTTGAGAATTCTTTGATGTTATGGTCCAATTCACTTTTATTAGGTGTATATACTATAATATGACATAGTATATCATGAATCCCTTTATTTTCAAGATATTATAATGTTTTTATTACCTAAATTATTTGTATTCAAGAATCTCTCATTTGATTAAGAACTCTAACTAATATATCAATTTAAATGTATCAATGATTTATTCTTCTGTATCATTATTATTAATAACCATGTTTTAAAAATGGTTTTAAGGATTTTGTTATAGGTATATGAATGTTTTAAAAATAAAATTCTTTTTTAAAATTTTCTAATTGATATGGGACACATTGATTTAAAATATTATTTAAATGAATTCTTGATAAATAGTGAGACTTTTAAATGTTTTCAAGAAAAAGTGGATATTTCTATCAAATAGTTTTACTGATTATTTTTCTCTCTTTAAATATCCTTCATTATTGTTTATTGATTTTGATTTATTATAATATAATCTTCCATATTATATTGATGTTTTTGTGATATGTTTGACTTTGGATGTGTTATTTTTATACGATTCATGGTTTACGGTTAAAGTATTAACATTTGGATTATAGTTCTAATATTAATATTTATTTTGTGCGTCATCCTTTTCATATAAATATTTCATTGGACATAGTATGTGATGGGTGGCGCCCAATATAGCTCCTATATGCATCAGTAGGCCTCATTAGAAAACTAGTGTCTTCGCAAAAGTCCATGAAAAAATCTTATTCAATGTGATGGAAAGTGGCCTTGACTATGTGGTTATAATGTCCGACATTATGCATTCCATTATTATGAAATTAACTATTGAAATTACATGTGATTATTTGACTATTAGAGTAATCAAGTGAATAAAAAATGGAATTATTTGATTTATCATTTCCATAATATTCAATTATTTATGTTTAATTGGCTTGTGTTTTAGTGTTATATATTCCCCTAAATATTGGTTCTAATTTATTATAGTATCTACTATATTGTTATAATTATTGAGCATATGATCTCACACCTTTCTGTGTTTTATTTTTCCTAGGATGCGAAGATTTATATTAAAATTACCCAGCAGGAATAGGGTAATGGATATGACTTTGTTCAAAGGGGACAAAATGCTGTTGTTTTTCCAACCCATGATGTAATGTAAAACTTATGTGTGCACCTAGTATATAAAATTCTACTAAACTAGTCGGTATTTTGGGACATGATATCTTGTGATAATCCCAATGTTATTTAATAATGAACAGAATGTGAGTAACAAGGTTCGGGGTCTTACATTGTTTGGAAATTTTGTAATATATCAAATATTAATTTTAGACATGAAAATAATAAAACAAGGTAAAATTTAGTTACAATGATAAACGGTAAATGAATAATATTCAAAAAATTTTTTTTAAAAGTGTTGTAATCTTTTTATTAAAATAAAATAATATTTTTTATTCAATCAGATGATTTTAATGAAATTTTTAAATTTATAATAATTTTAATTAAATTATTTAAAATTACTAAATAAATTAAAGTAATAATAAATACATAGATTTTTAGAAATATTAAATGTAAAATTATTTTTTATACATCATGTTTCTAGATATTAGATATCTTTATCTGAAATAATTTGATTGAACTAAATTAAATATTGTTTAAATTTTAATATTGAAAATTTATATTTGGGGCCATCGTAAATTTGTTTTAATAAAACATCATTGTGATTATTTAAATAAGGTAAAACTTTTTACAATGGTGTAACATAATGTGGGATGAATTTATAGTAAATAAAACATATCAAAAAATTCATAAAGATAATTTTTAAGCTTTGGAGTCAATTTTAAACACCTCACTGGTATTTCTTTAGAATTCAAACCTATATTCATTATGATTATATCTTTATCTCACAGGCAACATTAGTTTCCAGGGGAAATGTCCCCATTTTCATCTATAAAAGGTGCTCACCTCCACCCATTCAAAAAAAAACTATTATCCATTAAATAAAAATTTAATACCTACCATATTTTCCACATATAAAATTTCCTTCCATATTGGGTATCATTCAGTCAAAAGAGGGATCACCAAATAATTCATTTTAATGTTTCATTCTGATGAATGATTCAGTAATACAATGTATATATTACAAACTCCATAAACATTTTTTCTTTATCTTCTCAATCCACATAATGTAACATTTAATTCCTGACATTAATAAAATATATAAATTATTACTATACATATATAATAATTAATATATATATATATAAGATCATTAATAATCATATACAGTTATTTATTATAACATGTTTTTGTTTTTTTTTGGTTTTACCAACATCATGAATAATGTAATAACTGTTTATCATTTATGAGCATCGAAAAATATTAATTCAAAAAATTAATATTAATAATTAAAATAATAATATTTTTGTTCAATAATTGTATAATTATAATTTAACTTATTATTAATATAATCTATTTTTCAAATTACAAATTACTAAAAGAACCTCAGGATAGATTTCATCTCTATAAAAAACACATAAAACTGAAATGTAAAGAAAAATATTAGTTTGTGACACTTTAGTGATTACTAGTTATAATATACATACTATTATGAAAATAATGAAATCATTAACATTGATTAATGACTAGAACATTAATTCTAAACATGCTAAGAAATAGTAAAAATCACAAACAATATATGATCTATTAGTAGAAAAGTAATTTTTTCCTATCATTTTTTAATCATTTATCAATGATTAATGTTATGTCCTTAATGAATTATGTTTTCAAATAAATTGGTAGAAACAATTATTCCAAAAAACACAAAAATATGTGATTTTGGGCTTAATTTCAAGTATTAATAATGTGAAATACTGAGTTATTGAGGGTTTAAATGTTGATTTTATCACTATCTAAGGTTTAAAAACATAATTAAATTTCAACTATTTGTAAATTTACCTAAAGTTTAAATTTTTATATAAAATATGGATTATGAGTCATAAATCATATCATTCAAAACATTGCAATTTAACCCCTAACTTTCTATTGTTGCAAGATCCTACTATGAGAATCATTCATTCATATTTCTTCTTATAGTGTGTTTCATCGCCTAGTAATTTAAAATTATACTCTTTTGTTTATAATATTACTTTTTCTGAGATTTTCATGCTATAGGAGCTATTATATGTTTTTCATTCATCTTTTATATAAATTTCCATAGATCTTTTTTCTCAACAACAATTGTACATATTTTTTATCTATCTGTGGTTTTTTTCTTGTGTTTTCTAATTTTCACCACCAATATGTTGAATGATCTATGTTATCTTGTTTAAATTTATATTCTAATTATTAAAATATTAATTATTGTTAAAAATATATTTTCTAGAATTTCATGTTTCTCTCAAGTTTAGTGTTGTTCCACCACCCTCATTCATTCTCCCACAATAATTGTGTCCTATTTCAATTATTCCCAATCCATCATCACCAGTATGAAATTTTTTTAACATAAAAACTACATAGATGGTTTCATTTTTATGTTAATCAATCCATAATAAAAATCTCTTTATTTTGGATATTCTCTTAGAGTCCCCATATTTTTAAGATAATATTTAAATTTTAATTTAGAAAGATTATTTAATTTATGGTTATCTTTTAATTATATGAATTCATATACTTTTCATATGTATAAAAATGCAAGTTATAATGTTTTATTGTCATAGTTATGTTTTTGTAATAATTTATTCCTGATTACAAATTTTTTTGTTTAAATATTTTATTTATAATTTTTTAATGTTTTAATTGTATTTTTATTTCATTATTTTTTATTATAAATTGACTTTATTTAAAATTATTTTTGGTGATAATTTTTTTTCTCCATAATAACTTTTCATATATATATATATATATATATTGAAAATATATTCCATTTTTATGGTGATATTGTTATTTGAGTTTCAATTCATCTATTCATAATTTTTATTTATGTAAATATATAAATATATAAATTTGTTTTGAGATGGATTCTATTAATAAATTTATATGTTTATATAATCTATTTTTATTTTTTAATATATTATATCATTATCTATCTTTTAAATTTATATTATTTGTATATTTAAATAATTATAGGTTTAAATTCATTTATTTATATATAAGATTAAAATATTATAGGTTTTAAGAGATTTCCCAATTATATTATGAATTACTGTAAATAAATAATTATAATTTGATAAAAGTATAAGGAACCAATCCTAAAAATGATATTACGGATATGAAATTCCTATAATTTTTTAAATGAAATATTCAAAAAAATATTATTTTTGGTCCATGTATGGAGTGACTGAAAATGTGGAAATGTAAGTATAAATAAATCAAACACAATATGATTTACTATAGTTTTAATGAAGAACACACACATGTGATCTTGATTGGGGATATAAAAATTCAAGATCTAATGAAGAAGAAGACGTTCAACATGGGCTATAGGATTCTAGAGAAGAATTAACTCATGATCTAGTTATAGAAACCATTAAAAAAATAAATTAAATGATTCGTGGTATATTATAAGGAAATTTTTTTAAGATTGCGATAAATTTACACTATAATGGGAAGTGATGAGATAAGATAAAATGAACAAATTAAATTGTTGGTGAGGTAATTCTTTTCTAAATTTCATTGACTTCTAAAAGACTTTACTCTAGAATTCATTAATCTTATATATTTAAATTTTATTGGGAAAATATTATTCATAATGGAATTTTTATATAACATTTAATATTATTACCCTAAGGCAATGTATTTTTGTGGAAAAAATATTAATGTTTATCATAATTTTCTAATATTTGGGAATCATGATATAAAAAGAATAAAAAATTCAAACATAATTTTTTATCAAGAACTGGAACCAATCCTCTCACTAATGTAATTTGGTATCTTCTATTAATCCATCATTGAGAATTTCTATTTCAAATTCAGATAATGAAATAAGGTTAAGGTTGCATAATGATGAGATAATCCCAGATAGAACCTATATCACACTATTTATTAACCTTAAGGTAATACAAATGATCATAAATTTAAGATTTTTTTAAATGATGATTGAAATCATAGATTTGGACATACATAGATGGAATGAATATATATTAAAGACTAACATAGTTCAGGTAATATAATGATGGATATATATAACATTTCCATTTGTATTTATATAAAGAGAAAATATAATTTTTCAAGCTCAAAAATTTCATGTTGAAAATATCCTACAATGGATATTTTTGTCAATGAATTTCCTTTGGTTGATTATTTGAAATTACTGTAGGAAAACACTTTTAAAATATCAATTATATAAAATGATATCTATTTTATATTACATAATATGATAATTATCATTATATTTTTTTTACAAATAGAAACATTTCTGGGGATTGTGTTATGGGAAAAAAATATTATCAAATTTTAAAAGAGGGGATATTATATTAGAAATAGATGAATTTTAGAAATTAAATGTAAATGTTGCATCTAATATTTTTAAAAATTCATCATCTTTATAAATGATACAAATAAATTAAATGGAATATAATATTATGAATTTTAACCAAAAACATTCTTACATGAATGATAGATTGAAAAGCTGAAAATATTGATCCCACATTTAGAGGGAAATGATGTTTGTATTGAAAATCGTACATGGATTAAATGATCTATTTTAATTTATATATCTTAACAAAAATATTTTTTTTCATAAAATATTAAATTGAATTTAAATTTAATAATGTTTTATTTGATAATTTTTTGAAAAAAATGTTAATATAAAAGATAGATTTCTTGTAAGATTTAAAATATTGTCCTAAAAATATATCTAGAGTTATTTCAAACTATAAAAGATAATATAACATTTATACCAATAGTTTCTAATCATTTATTAAAGTGTTAGAAAGTAAATTTTAGTTTAATTTCTACATGTTATTAATTTAAAGAGTTGTTTTTCTTAAAAATGAATTTTTATTTTGTTTATGGAAATAACATTAATTGATGTGAAAAGTCATAAATATCATGTATTGAAACAATAAATTATGATGTTTATGTATTTTAATATATTTTTATTTCCCATTTGGATATATATCACAAGGTAATATTACTTTTTTGCATCCATTTATATATTATTCATAGATCAAAATTTATTAGATGTGTAAGTGAATGAAGATCATAGCATAATTTTTTAACTAGAATTATATTTTGGAATTATAATTTTTAATATAATGGATAATAAAGTGATTCATTTATTGATAATGTTAGGAATTTTTTTATCACATTTATTTACATTAAATATATCATTTGGATATATTTATGATCTTTTTAAAGGGATATGTTAATAATCCACATCGACCAGTGGCCCATAGTTTGGAAAACTATATATTTAATGATATAATTGACTTATACACTATTTAGTGATTAAATTAGAGAACATTGGTCTCCCAATATATGTACAATTTATTATTGGTGGTGAATGTAATTTATCCATGAATTAAGGGTTATTTTATTTCCATGTTATTAAATAATTCATCACCATTTATAATTTTGAGAACTATATGAGAGGTTTAACTCAATATATCCTCACAAATTCCTAGATAAAATGTACTATGTCCAAACAAAAATTTATACAGGTTGACGAAAAAACGTAATAGTACATTTTTTCATTGTATTAGATTAAATAAAACCTCAATTAATTTATATTAGAAATAAATAGATGGTCGGCAGGGACCAAGTGTCAATATGATCCAATACCATGGTTAAAATATTAATAGATACACATTTTATCTGAAAAATAATAGTTGTTGAATAAAAATTGTGGAGTCACGTTGATAAATGAAGTATATATTTTAAATGTACAAAAATAAAAAATGAAACTTCAACATAAAAAAAAATATTTTAGAATTGTTGACTATATTTAAGAAAACCATTATACTACATTTTGAGTAATGGTTTTTTACTTTACCTTGGTTTAATTAACAATTTTGGGATAAATGATGTGTATGGATTTATTTATATTTATTCCAAAATATTTAATTGCAATGTCGATTCATTAATACAGGTTATTTACCCAAAAAAAAAATTTATATCATTAATCCATCAATATATAAAATGTATATTTTATTACAAGTTAAAAAAATTATTTGGGTGATTAGAATAAACTTATAAGGGATTTTATTAAATATTAAATGATAACATGAATGTACCAACAATTGGAAGTTGACATAGTCCATGGAACATGAAATGATATCTTATAGGGATTTTTGGAGATAATAATATTGTGTTTTTAAGTTATTTTTAGTAATAAATATTAAATATAAATTACATAATTAAAAAAAGGTTAACCAAATTTCATTCATGTAGTATACATATGTTCTAATTTTAGACATATAGATTGGATAATCAATTTATACTTGTTTCGTTAGAGAAATATATGTATAATCATTAAAACATTTAATGAAGATAAATAAATATTTTATGAATTTTTTTGTCTCAATTATTGTTCTCTTGAGAGGATAGAGAAAAATGTTATCATGCATGATATTATATGTTTAACAAAACAATTTCCCACATTTGGACAATAATGGTTAATAATTGATTTTTCTATGGACACCCACCATGTTGACCCACATATCATGAAATTAAGGAGTTATATGGATTTTCATATTCCTAGAAGGATAGGTATTTTTTCCTTCACATGAGAAGCATCAACTGTTTTGTGAAATATATGTTATCTGTTTTACCTAATTTTAAAATTTAAAAAATTATTTTATTCATTTTTCTAATTGAATAAAATTTATATATTTTGTATGAATATTATTTAATATTTATAATTAAAGAATAAATTTACCATTGAAGAGAAGGACAAAACGAGGAAATATTGAATATACATGATGAAAACCATATTGGAAAATTTTAACATAAAAATAATATTATACTATATTTTTTGGACTAAATATTATAATGATCTATGACATAGGTATCATTTTGTAGATTGGGATACACGAGAGTTGTTTATCTCCTATCAGTGAGAAAAATCTATTATGGGTTGTTAATGATATTTATAAAATTTATTAATTAAAATAATTTTAATTACATGATAAAATATTCATTTTTTATTATTTAGTATTCCTTATAGAGATTTAAAAATATTATGCGGTTTCTGAATTTATACCCCAATAAAATTTCATTAAGGGTTTAAACATGATTTGATAAGAAAATGACTTCTAATTATTGAATTTTGACTCATTTCGAGTATCAACCCTAACAAGGATAAGTACAACTATCTATATCCTCTTATTAATAATGAAAAATGGAAATTGGTGAGTATTAAAATAGTCTAGGTTCATCACCAGTATAAAAAATTGAATTTAATGTGATTAAAAGTAATGAGTGATTTTTATCTTCAATGTTATTTCCATTAGATTTTATCCCAATGGTATAAAATTTATAAATATTATTTTATTAAAACCAACAAAAGAAAGTGACACATGTTACAATTAATCATCAGAGTATGATGCATGTTCTTACAACTATTTTACAAAATCCAAAGATTAACCTTTCCACATGAGATGATATAAAGAGGGTATTAGTAATTCATATGTTTTTCCCCCGTAGTATGACATCAAGGGAGGAAAAATATAGGGGTGGGGGGTAAAAATAGTCATTAAATGATAATCTATGAAATTTGAATTTATTTATATATGATTGAATTGTATCATTTATATGGTATTATTTTGAAATAGTGAGATAGATTCATCATGTTCTGCCTGCTTACCTAGATCCTCCAGCTCCTTATTATGACTCAATCATGTATTGTGAGTTTAATATTGACAATCCCCATATATTTATTATACCATACATAATTTTACATAATATTAGGGATTATTTCAATTATACAGTTATGTTGAATGGTTAGGTATGTGTAGTGGTACAGATATTAATGATCAAACTACACAAGTGTTATAAACTACTTAAAAGGTGACTATTGTTTGAAATTTTGGTAGAAATTTATTAATTTAGGCAACTTGTATTTCTCATCAATTAACATAAAAATTATACATTATATTAAATTTTTTAATGATACTTGAATTAAAAGTATTTTTCCTTTTTTATAATTAAATTATATAAGTGTATTTAATAACAATGTTATCATTAAAAAGCAATGGATATTTTGAGGAATAAAAAACTTTTTACACACCTCAGGATATTTATTGGAGAAATATTTAAACAATATTTTAATATATATTGTGTAGGTATTATAAATTTTAATTAATGTGGATATTTTTATTTTTATTATCCTCTAAATATAATTATAAATAGAAAATTTTATTTTTAAATGTTTATGGCGATCACCATATTTCTTTTGTAGTTTTCTACAATATGTAAATTTCAATTATAACATTACTTTATTTATATATTCATATATTTTATTTATACAATTCTTTAATATTTAAATCGTGAATATCCACACAATTTGAATACATATATTTCAAATTATTCACATCTGTTTTATTAATTTCTTTCAAATATGTGGTTGTATAACGTGATGGAGAATGGAATTTGATTTTATTCTTTTTTAAGAATCCATTTAGGACTATAAAATCCTTGGGGTATGATTGAGGAAAATAAATGTACTATATAAAATTAAATTTGAAGGATATGAAAAAAATAATTTTCTTTTTAATTGATAATGAGTTTGGAAATAAATGCAACATTATGTAATAACGTGAAGGGAATAAATTAATATATTTAGAATGAATTATTTTTTTTCTGAATTTTCATGATTTATATGACGAATTAAAAAAATAGTTCTTTGTTATTATGAAATTCATGTGGAATTCAAATCACGTCCTGGAGAAAATGGCCATTAGAATTTTTTCAATGTGTTTAAATTATATTTAGATAAAAAATTAGGTTCAACAAAGGACATGGTACAAATCTAGACCACCATCATTGAATGGTAGATGAAAAACTCAAATGGAATTGTATAGAAAATAATTATTCCTATAATTTCTAAGCTAGAACAGGGTGCCCACACATGAGGTCCATGGGTAGAGTATTATTAAGTAATGTAATTACATCTAACCTTCCATTTTGGGATTTGAGAGTTTCTAATTCTATATATCTACCTATATTAATATATATAGATCACTCTCTCTCTGAACTATTCATTGAAATAAATTTTTTAATTTTCAAAAATCAAATTTAATACTTATTATTGTCCTCACATTTTTAAACTGAAATACCAAAATAATGATATTTCATAATTCAAATTCAAAAATAAAATTGAAACTATCCAAATATATAGGATTATTAAGTCATGCCTCGATACCAACACCACTAAAACACCCTAGAATGTGAGATACCAGGTAACACCCAAAAATAATATTCATTATACTGATGTTTCCTTCCTGACTATATCATCCTTCGATGAAAAGTTAAGAAAAATACTCAGAAACTGTTCCCATAATCCTTGGCTTCCTGATTCTATGTCTTGTCTCAAGTAAAATGGGTAACATTGATATATGAATTTAGGATATGATCACATAATAGAGATCAGTCAATAGAAACTATTTTATGCGATACAGAATCCCTACTCGGAAACTGATGGGCTTTGTGTTGTTCCCTTCGACATTCTGTTACAATTCCAACACTCTTTCCACCCAACAATGAAGAAACGAATTTTTGATTTGGAATTCCATCTTTGATAGAGAGTGAATATTTCTACATCAATTTTTGTTTATCTGACCAACTTGATGTCAAATACATGACCCATTGAATCATTAATTATAAAATGACATTGATTTTCCATTAGAGGACTCCTATTGATACCTATATTTTCAAGAGGTGATGTGTGGATGGCTACATGGTCCATTAAAACTGATAAAGGATGTGCATCAGAACCCTGTGATCCAATAACTAATTTTAGTTACACATTATCATTCATATATGACTGGGAATCCAAATTAACACCCACATTAGACCCTTAATACCATAAATAGTATTGATACCACTAATACTCATAGAGGAACTGATTAATAATAACGTTATTTCTATTATCATCTTCGTCACCTTCCCTTTCTTCTAAATATTGTCCAAAATGTTTCACCAAGGAGTCTATTAGGGGAGCCACATATGTAAAAAAAGAAGGTAATTTTTCATTTCCCATGAAACCTCCCAATTGTCATGAGTATCAAGACACACATTGGAAAGATGTTTTAATGAGATTTCAAATCCCTAGAATGTTCCAATAACATTTATTCAATGTATTTTCTCTATGATTTTTGTTCCATGATATAGTTGATTCTGATTTAGTCATTAGTATGGAATATATAGTGAAATTTATGTTTGATATCAATTTTTATAGGCTAGTAATTTTGACATCTTCAAATATATTCTTGAATCTTCTCATTGAGTATTGAGATAGAAATACTAGAATATATGGTCTATTAGTGACAGTTAATGAAACCATATCGAGCAATATAGAAAAAAATACCTTAACAGAAACAGATGAAATAGGAAAGGATATTCTCGAAATATTGTATCAACACTCACATGTCTTACCAACTTTTTTATATGGGTTGAAATTTAATATGAAAATTGAATTTAGTATTTATCTACTCCCCGGAACATGAAATTTTTCACTATCTTTTTACAAAATGGTGTTATCTAAGTATAAATAATTAAATGATCATCATAAAGAGTTAGATGGTAAATTTTTTGTCATACCTAGTAACTCACCTTGGGTTGTACATGAATTATTTATAAATAATTCAAATGGTACTCTTCATTCATGTATTTATTTTAATAAGTTGTTTATCATGATTATTGAAAATATTTATCTTATTCCATGTATAGTATATATGTTTGATCAATTAAAGGGATCCAAGTGGTTCTCTAAAATTGATATATGCCTAGGATTCCACTAACCAATTTTAAAAAGTGTTTATATTCTAAAAATATAATTTTTGATTCATTATAAACATCATGAATATTTCAATATTCCACTTGGTTAAAAAAACACGTTAGTAGTTTTTGTGGCCTTGATTATCCAATTTATCCATAGGTACATCAATTAATTTTTCATTGAATTTTTATATAATATTTTGGTTTACAATAAAAATAGGAATGAACAAGAGGAGTAAATGGAAGGTGTACAATAAACATTGAATGATCAAAAAGAATATGCTATTTTCTTAGGGTAATTTATATATTCAAGAAGTTAGTTTATTGAGGAATTAAATTTATTAGGTGGGAGTCCTTGTCTTTTTCTCATGTCCGAGGTGTGACTGGGGTTGAATTTTCGAGAGTTTTCATTGTATAATATTTCAATCATTTATGTTTGTGGATTTTGTTGAGATAAAGTGGTGTTTTTGAGAGTTTTGGACATCCACGATGTCCACTGTTTATGTATAAATCATTCATGATTAATTGGTTGGTGTTCCCTAGTGTTTGGGGGTATCATTTGAGGGAATTTTGATAATTTTTCCAGCCGTATAGTTTGAGCATGGTTCTCCCGAACCGTGAAACCTAACAATGGAATGTTGTAGATTCATTCTAGTATCCCTTGAATGGTTTGTGCATGGTTTTAATCTAATATCGATCTTAATAAAATACACTCTAAAAATTATATTTGAGTGATTTCAAATCCCATTTAAAGACCTAGTTGTTGGATATCGACCATATGGATCCCCCCTTCATTATTCATTTTTTTTTCAGTTTTTTGGTTATTTCTCACAAAATGTTAGTGATTATTTATCAAATCCTTCAATTTCATCTTCTCTTCTCTTACCACTTCCTTATCCTCCCATTTTACATTGGTTATATCTTATAAAAAGTTCATTATTTACCTATTGTTCTGTTTTAATTGGGTTTTTTATGTGGATGATAATCTTTTATGGCAGGTCATTGTTAATCTAGTGTTTCAAAACCTGCAACTGGTGTTTTTGAATGTGCGTTTCAATTTCACCATTGATTTGTTGTAGGATTTCCCATACATTTGCCTTTTTAATTTATGATTAATTTATTTCTGGAATTATGAACCTTATATATATATATATATATATATATATTATAAATTATTTTTATGTTCAGTGGATAAATCATTCGGTGTGAAAAGTGGTGTTTTATTCCTTGTTTCATGATAAATAGAATTTTTCTTCCATATAACAATCACCAACGGTTCAATGAAATTCCAGGTTTGAATTTGCAAGTAGATTATTGTATGCATAGTGTGGTTGGGATTTGTTAAAAAATATAGAGATTTTGGGATGATGATTTATGGTTTCTTGAATGTTACATCAATGGGATTTAATTAAAAAGAAATGTGTATTGGGATTTTGAAATCGGTATGATAAGTGATGATGAATTGTGGCCCGATTGGAATTATCAAAGATAGTAGTTATGGGCTTATAGTAAGATTGAAATGTTTTGAATGTGTATTTTAAATGATTTTACTTGGTAATGGTGTGATTGATACCTCTTGGAATGATGGGAGGGAGTTCTCTTAATGGTTAGTTTTGTTTGAAATGTTTAAGGGCCCATTTGTAAACTTTTTGAAATTGATGGAAATTGATTATTATAAAAACCTAGGTTGGATGTTTCTCATTCCTTGTTGGATTGTAATTGATGGGATTTCTTTTTTTAATCCACAGGTTCTCTTTTAATGGTTCTTTAGTAGGAACCCACTGTGATCTACAAATCATAAGGCATGAGAATAGTCCATAGGGAGACTCGTGGTGAGGCCTATCGTGGATTATTATTACTATATATTTTTTTATTGGATGCCCAGTTAGAATCTATTTGATCACCCCATTTTTTATACATGATACGTGGGAACCTGGAAATTTGATAGAATATTCAAATAATGATTCTTTCACTAGTATATTATTGTCTTGACCAATGTCCCATATTATGTAACATCCTAAGTAAATGAATAATAAGATATTTTTATACTTATTAATATTTTTGAATTAAATAATAATATTACATTAAAAGGGTTTCTATGTTCGATAGCGTACCCGATACGCAAAAACGAGTTTCTTTAAAATCTTACGTTGCACACTAAAAATATTGCATTATTATTTTAAATGGCAGCTAAATCCTAGTCGTTGTATTGGATGGAATGATCAAAACATACTTAAATATGATTATACATGTTTGTTAAATGTATTTACATTTATTTAATAAAATATAGAGGTTTACAATGTGAATGACTCTAAATTTAAACATAATTTACATTAAAAGGCCGATTTATGGCCTTTTAATGTAAAAACCTCTTTAAATATATTTTTGGTAACTTTAATACATTCTATTTGACCAAAAAAATCATTATTTAGAATAGATAAATCAAAATTCAAATTGTGTGAATTTTTGTAATTTTTCCGATAAAGTTCATTTTTTAATGAATAGTGAAACTATTGTATTTTAATATAAAACATTTTATTAATCTACTGTATTTATATCGTTATTTTATCTTATTAAATTGTTTTAAAATGTAATTATAATATATTTTTACCATTTAATCCAATATTTTTCATTGGAATTAATTTCACATTGAAATTGGTCAAAAATTAGTGTCAATATTTTGATAGTTATTGATTCTTAAAAACAAGCTATTTGTTTTAACAACGGAAATTAATTTTAAAATTAATTAATTCCACATTTATGTTTATAATTTGGAAAAATAGACATCATTTTTGAATTTGTAATATCAAATATATCTTAGGAATAATTTTTGATATTTTTCAGAAAATCATCAATTTTTGATGAATAGTGAAACCAGATAGTTGTAGTTAAAAAACTGAATTTATCATTTAATTGAAATTCTACAACTTCTGGGAATTTAATTTTGAAAACCTGACATGCATGGTTGTTATTTTTTAGTAATATTTTATTCAATTTAAATGAATATAATTTTTGGTGAATAGAACCTTTTGACTTTTATTTACCGTGGTTAAATGTAAATAAGGTAATTCAAGGTAAAAAGAATATTATAGTAATTCGAAATTACGCTAACACTTGTCCAAACCTTATTTGATGAGTAATGGCCGACCATGGGCATCGTTGGGTCGATTCTGAGACCCCATGGACACACTTATTAATGATAATGACACTTTAGATTAATTAAATTTAATTGAAGACAAAAATGACAAAAAAATATTTTTTTGTAAATTAAATTTCATATGGTGTTATGTAATTAATATTTTTGACTATAAAGATTCATTGGAAAGATAACTTTATTTCTTACATCATGGTATTGTTTTATAATTTTTAGACATTAAATGAATTAAATTATTTTTGACAGAATAATGATGCAGTATTTACCTCATTAATAAATGGCTTAAATAAATAAGATTATAATTTTTAAAATATTATCCAAAACCTGTCCAATTCATATTGGATGATTTTATTTCGACCATAAGTAATCTTATCTTTGACTTTTAGGATTTTTGGACCTTTAGAAACCTAATATCATTATATAATAAAATAATATTTTCACACTTTCTTAAAGAGCCCCTCCTCTCCCAAATAAAT
Source organism: Viscum album (assembly GCA_963277665.1). Classification (NCBI taxonomy): domain Eukaryota; kingdom Viridiplantae; phylum Streptophyta; class Magnoliopsida; order Santalales; family Viscaceae; genus Viscum; species Viscum album. Next base: position 768,173,762 of record OY728150.1, read on the forward strand.
GGAGACAACTTCTATCCAATTACTCAGACCTCTGAAGCCATTTTTCTCATCAAATATCTACCCAATTAAACTCCCTACATCCCTATCCTCCTCCTAGAATATTTACCATATACATAAGATGTCACGAACCATCCTCGGGGCACGTGTCGTGACCACCCCTAGCCCTCCTTCCATAGACCAGGGGCTGGCGACTAGCACTAAAGGTGTAAATCCCTATAACTGGGAAGACATTACCTTTATAAAACATAAACACATCAAACCAAAGTAAAAGTGAATGTGATACACTATGTTAAAATGAATTTTCTGAAAAGTAAATGGCCAGAATACAACCCCAACTGAAAAGTACATCTACAACTGAACTAAAGTACAACAGAAAAGACAAACATCTGGAAGATATAAGCAGTATCTGGGTTGTCCACCTTAGATCCTACCTGAAGGGTAGGTATAAATAGCCTCCTCAATGCTCTCGCCCACAAACCATCTTTGAGTACCATCTCGTCGTGAAGTCCACCTCCGGGTACTGGCTCGTTGTGAGGTCTACATCTGGTTACTGACTCATCGTGAGGTCCACCTCCGGGTACCATCCAGTCCTTGTACACTCAATCTTTGTCAGTGATGTCTGTCGTCTGCATCCAACACAACGAGATGCAGGCATAGCCTGTGCAGGGTTGAGTATAACGATACTCAGTAGGGACCATGAGACCCTCATGGTATCACTAAATCTAACAAGGCTAACCACAAAGAAGGATCTCAATAGATAGCCCATACTTAGGTATAAGCCAATACATATTCCTAAGTTATCAATTAACTCATCTAAATAAAGAGATAATCACAAAGGATATGAAATAAATGGATAACCATTACCTAGGTATATGCCCATACATGTACCTATGATATCAAGTAACCCATATCAATCATGAGGTAATCACACAGGTCATTGACTCAGCTCAAAACAACATTTTATTCATGATGTCGAAACCACGGAAGCTTGAGAAATCATCCTCTATCAAGTACAGTGGTCCTATCATGACTCTGAGGTTATACTCTCTATCCTTAGACTGCTGGGGTACTCCTCCTATTGAGTACCACAGGTCTGCATCCAAACACAGTAGTGCTCCCCGCCAAGGGTCTGCCGACCAAACACAGTAGGGGTTCCCCTAATAGCCTACAGAGGTACTTCTCCTGTCGAGTACCACGGGTCTACTGCCAACTACCAGGCGCTCCGTCTTCAATGGGTTTTCCACCAAATACTTGGTGCGCTATCCAATGGGCTAATCGACTCACTCCAAGTCGAATCAGTCAAGCAGTCGTCAGGTCCACAGCTACTAGGTCTTCGCACTCCGTAAGATCATCTCCGGGAGGATCCGCTCCCCGAGCTACTGTTCGAAACTCCAAGTATCACAAAGTCCCACAAATAAGTATCACAATGTACTGCCTTGTCATAGGGGTCTGAACGCAACAGATGACGCGTCAATCGAATACTCAGTCTGTGAGTTATTAGCTTTTTCGTCCCGGGGACTCGTTTGGTTTCATGTAAGAACCAACCCGAGAGTATCTCAACTGTACCCCAAAATCTCATAGTGTATACTCAAAGGGACCGTTTCTCAATTAGATTACCAATGCTGCTGACGGTTCGTCAAACGGACGTCATATCCGAAAGTTATCATCTTTTACATTCTAGGGGCCCGGTTGGTTTCTATGCTAAACCAACCCGACCACACTCCAACTACGTCCTAACCTCAGGTGAAGTATTCTAAAAGAACTGTATCATCAAGATAATTCCAACAGTGTCGAGGGAACGTCAATCGGACATCCGGAACTCAAGTTATATGTGTTTCTTATCGGAGGGCCTGGTAGGTTTCGAGTTCAAACTGACCCGGCCATACCCAAAATTCACTGAAAGTTTGAGTGTAATATATCTAAATTACTGTCTTGATCCAAGGATTTCTACGCGATAGGCAGTGCATTGATCGGAGGTCCCTAGCTCAAGATATGAGCATTTAACTGATGATGGTACGAAATAGGGGGTTTGGGCCCGGTCCGACTCGGCCCAATACCCCCTAGGTTGGCCAAAACCGGGTTGATCCGACGCAAGTACGGGTCCTGACCAGTGGAGCGCGGCCTGGCCTGGCTGGCACGGCCCGGCCCAGCCTGTGCGGCATGCGGCCCGGCTCGGAAGCCAGTCGTGACTCGACGCTGGCGAGCAAGACGCAAAGGGGGCGCCGACCCATATTTGCGGAAACGGAGGACCCAGTGGGTCCTCCCTAGCAATAGGTATGGGGGTTACAACCCCCCCCCCCCGGTTTTCTGGGTAATGTTCAGCCATTACGGCCCGCTGGTTTGTGAACCGCCGTGGGACCCAGAAGGGGTCCCAGCTCCTGCAGTCGGTGGAGGCCCGCTCGGCCGGCCGCCCCTGCTGGTCCGCCGCGGCCTTTGGTCGTGACTCGTATCACTGGCATGGCGCGACGACACCATGGACCACCACTGAGGCCCTATCTGGCCACGGTCCTCTTTGTTCCCTTACGGTGCAACGACACCGTGACCCTTTCTCCATGGCCTTGTAGGGTTGCGGTACCCTATCGATCATCGCACGGTGCAATGACATCGTGCACCTCTGCCTCCAACATCAATAAAGATTAAGAAAGAAAATGGGGAGGGGAATTGGCCATGATTGTGCCGTATAATCTCCTCCCGTTATGAAGATATCATGCAGCCAATTTCTTAAGCAACGAAGAAATATGATAAAGTCTTGAACATGAAAATAAAACTGTACCTCGCAAAGACGTCGCACGTCATCGATCCATAAAAAGAGGCAAGTGTCACGATGATCGTACGTCGCGTAATATCGGTGCAGATTCTATTGACGTCAGAGGAAGTGTCGTCATCAATGGCGACATTCCCTACGGTGGTGTCTCCTCCCTTGATGAGGAGGATGAAGAGGAGAAGGCACGTCGTCAGTGAATTCTCGTTCATCGAATCGTAGAGCGTTCTTCGTTGAAGGTGTTCTTTGTAAAGAGAAAAAACACATTTCGTTCCAATACTCCAGATGTTCATCAAGGATCTCCAAAATATTTACCAACCCATATTAAAAATATGCTTCCCTTATTAATAAACAAGCCATGCCATTTCAAATTCAAAACACTTAATTAATTACAGTGTTGGGACCATTAATGTGGGAGAGAGATGGTCTCTTTATTTAAGGAGTGGTCACATTAAATTGAAGGGGTTTTAAAGGGGGTGGAGAGAGTTATGGGAAGATTAGAGGTTGGGGAACATGTGGGCCCCACCTTTAATATATCCACACATGGGAGAATTTAACATCCTTAGATAAATATTTGTTTTAACAAATTTATTTAACTTTTGAACTAAACTCCAAAATAAAAATTCTCAACCCGCTACAACCGCAACTGCGGTAAATGTCCTATTAAGAAATTACCGGCACTGCGAGTTCATTGGTGCCCTAGGATTCCAATTCCGAGCACCAGTTCAGAAGATAGAAAAACCCACTCATTCGTTCACTAAACATACCCGATCTAAAATTCAGATATTTATTCTGGGTACACCGGGCCTCAGAATTCGGTGCCGTCAGAAACTGCATACTCGTAAAATTACAGAGAAATTATGAAAAAATATTAATTGAAAATTATGGGTCTTTACATTACTCCCTCCTCAAGTATTTACATCCCCGTAAAGCTACAACATACACTAGGGAAACAAAGAAGGTTCTAAGCATTCATTTTATCATTTTTCTCTCATGTGCTCTCATAGTGGTTCTCGTGCTTCTAGTGAAAGTGCACCTGAGGAATCGGCAGTCCACGTAGGACCCACTCCTATCGGTCCTCGATCTCCACTGGAACCACTGTGAATGTCACCTCTTCATCTATGTCCACCTCCCTATGGTCGACGAAGTGTGAAGGGTCATGCACGTATCTCCTCAGCTGTGAAACATGGATGAAATCGTGCACCCGGTGGAACTGAGGTGGAAAGGTCAAACTGTAAGCCAACTTGCCTACCCTGCTGAGGACCTAGAATGGTCTGATGAACCTCAGATATTACTTGTCGTCTCGGCCAAATCTCCTTATACCTCGTAGAGGTGAGACCCGCAAAAATATATGGTCTCCATCCTCGAACTCTAGAGGTCTCTGCTCCCTATTAGGAACTAAAAAATAAAAACTTCTGCTGCCACGAGGGTACGGTTGGCCGACTCAAGAGTGATTGGCCGCACCCTCCAATGCATGTGTTTATCCTGTACTGCCTGGGATTTCCTTTTCACAGACCAAGGAAAACCCTATCCCAACGTTTTAGATAATCTACAACATTTTTTCCTAATACCGTCAATCTGTGTATGAAATATGGTTGCCCAATCCATACCCAATCTAACATAGCAAGGCCTCGACGCTACCACCAATAGGTTCTAACCGAAACTCTCACCTCTAGGGTCAGATCACACTATCGGCATAAGTGTGATCATCGAGTCTCCTCTCATTGTATCTCCATACGTGAGGGTCAAGAAAATGGCTTAACCGGAAACTCTAGATCTGGAACAAGATTCGTATAAGGTAAGATTGATTAGCATCAATGTCTTTTGTCACGGCTGCTAGTAGTGGACATAGATCATTACGCAAATAATCCATTGATCTTTTCGTTCGCACTCCTTGACTGCATGCAGCTACTCTCTACCTCTGCCCTCCAGCTCCCTGAGCCTAGCGGAGTCTACAAAGGCGGGTGGTTGTAACATGTTGAAATGTACATCACCACATGTTGTTGTCCCAACTCTACTTCCACGTCTGCTGCTCTGTAGATTCATATACCCTAACTCATCATCTTCTTGAAACATTTTTCAAGCCCAAGTCTCTAAGACTGGCTCCAGTTCGCATCTTCCCATCGCAAACATTCACTGGCTATATTCGTTCAGCCAAAGAAAATTCAACCACAATGGTTCTCTATAGAACCCTAACATAATTAGGAATGCATAGAGGAATGGATTCTAACTCAGATATCCTTTAAACTCACCTTTCTCAGTGGTTTGTTCTCTAACGCATAGATCAAATCGTAGTCAAAAGGTACCAAGAGTGATCGGTACGCCTCGATGACTACTTAGCTACCGATATGTTGTCCAGTCGAAGCTGTATAGCTCTAGAAAACTCTCAGCCACCTCCTCAAGAAAGTCCTCAGCCGCCTGTGAGTCGGGATTTCCTCAGAACATGAGGGTATCTGATGCTGAAAAACGTGTAATTCACTGATCCTACATTTGTCATCTACCGGTACTGCCGATTGTAACTACTATCCAACAGGTAGTGATATAACTGGCTCACTACCCGAATGTACTATCTCAAGCATTGGTCCATGTATCTAAGCCTCATCACTATGATGACCATCCTTATGGTCACATACTGAGAAACTATAATCGCTAAGATCACCATCTTCTCTACTCGTGTCTAAACTAGGTGTATAACTCTAGAAATCTCCTACATCCAGTCCACTACTGCCTGGGAATCTGTCTCACCTCGTAACCTCAGAGGCCTCTGCTGCGGGTACTCGTGCAACACACTCTGTCAGCGTGCACCATTCGATAGTATGTCTGGTGGAATCTTCTACCCAACGGGTGGTGGGGCTGCTGGTACACCACCCGAAGGTCCCAACATAGAAAAAGGGCCTCGCACCGGAGCCTCGTCGCTCGATGGGAAATCATCAGGTAGTATCTTGAAACTCCAACTGACAGTCTGTGTGGATGCATCCTGAACAGATGTGACACGGTCAATCAATTTATACCTGGTGAGATGACCTGGTTTGAGCTGACTATAAAACTTTTGGAAACACACACATAATCAGTGTTTTCATTCACTTAGTCGGAAATCAGTATTCAGGGTCCTGTTGTATGGATACGTCGACCGTCTCACCAACACTGGACTCCCTGAAATGAAGAACGCACTCGGTACTCTTAACACAATTGCTTCACAGAAAAGAATTAACAGAGTCCTATATTCTGTGGTAGAATCGATTCCTTTGATACCAATTTGTCATGACCCGTCCTCAAGGCCCATTTCGTGACTACCCCATGCCCTCCTTCCATAGGCCAGGGGCAGGCAACTAGCACCAAAGGCGTAAATCATGATAAATGGGAAGGCATTACCTTTATAAAACATAAACACATCCAACCAGAGTACAATAGGAAGAAATAAATTATGTACAAAAGAAAGTGTTGAAAGTTAAATGGGCCAAAATATAACCCCAACTGAAAATTATAGCTACAACTGAACGAAAGTACAACATAAAAGGAAAACAGGTGGAAGATAGAAGCAGCTCGTGAGTCATCCACCTCGGATCCTACCTGAAGGTTAGGTATAGATATCCACCTCAATGCTCTCTCCCGCCAATCTCCTCTGAGTACCATCTCATCGTGATGTCCACCTCTCGGTACTGGCTCGTCGTGAGGTCCACCTCCGGGTACTGACTCGTCGTGAGGTCCACCTCGAGGTATCGTCCAGTCCTTGTACACTCGATCTCTGTTAGCATTGTATGTCATCTGCATCCAACACAATGAGATGCAGGAATATCCCGTGTAGGGGTGAGTATAATGATACTCAGTAGGGACCCCGAGACCCTCATGGTGTCACTAAATCCATCAAGAATAACCACAAATAAGGATCTCAACAGATAACCCTTACTTAGGTATAATCCCATACTTATACCTAAGTTATCAAGTAACCCACCTCAATAAAGATGTAATCACAAAGGTTATGAAATCAACAGAGAACCACTACTTAGGTATATGCCCATACATGTACCTATGTTATCAGGTAATCCATCTCAGTCATGAGGTAAACACAATGGTCATTGACTCAGCACAAACCAGGATTTTATTCATGATGTTGAAAATATGACTACTGGAGAACTCCTCATCTGTCGAGTAGAGAGGTCTTGTAATGGATCTGAGGTTCTACTCTATATCCTTAGACTACTAAGGTACTCCACCTGTCGAGTACCGCAGGTCCGCACCAAAACAAAGTAGTGCTCCCCGCCAGGGGTCTGCCGCCCAAACACAGTAGTGTTTCCCCTAATATACTATAGAGGTACTCCTCCTGTCGAGTACCATGGGTTTGATTCCAAATACTAGCTGCTTTTTCCGCCGGGGATTGCGCCAAATACCGGGCGCTCCGTCCACTAGGATAGTCAACTCACACTTTGTCGAATCGGTCAAGCAGTCGGCAGGTCCATAGCTACTCGGTCTCCGCACTCCGTACGCTCGTCTCCGGGAGGATCTGCTCCACGAGCTACTTCTCGATAATCCATGTATCACATATCCCCAAAAATAAGTATCACAAAATACCGCCTCGTCACAGGGGTCTCGACGCAATAGACGACGCGTCAATCGGATGCTCGGTAGGTGAGTTATTATCCTTTTTGTCCCGGGGGCCCGGTTGGTTTCGTGTATGAACCAACCCGACCGTATCTCAACTTTACCCCAAAAAACTCATAGGATATACTCAAAAGGACCTTTTTTCAATGAGATTACCAACGCCGCAGACGGTTCATCAAACGGACACCCGATCTGAAAGTTATCGGCTTTTCGGTTCTTGTGGCCCGGTTGGTTTCTATAATAAACCCATATTATCATACTCAAACTATATCCCAACCTCAGGTGAAGTATTCCCAAATAACCATCTCATCAAGAGGAATCCAACAAAGTCAATGACAAGTCAATCGGACATCCAAAGCTCATGTTATAAGTGTTTCCGCTCCGAGGGCCCGGTTGATTTCCAGTTCAAACCATCCTGGCCATTCCCAAAATTCACTGAAATCTTGAGAGTAATATACCAAAATGAAGATAATGATCCAAGGATTTCAACGCAACTGATGCTGCATCGATCGGAGGTCTGTAGCTCAAGATATGAGAGTTTAATAGACGATGGTCGGAAATATAGTGTTTGGGCCCTGTCCGACACGGGCCAACACTCCCTTGGTCATCCCAAACTGGGTCGACCTGACTCAGGTTCGGGTCTGGCCCAGTTGGGCACAGCCCAGCCAGGCTTGCATGGCCTGGCCCGGCACGGCGCGGCCCGGCCCAGTGGGGTGCAGCTGGCCTAGCCTGTGCATCCTGCAGCTCGGTTCGGAAGCCGGTCGCGGCTCAACGCTGGCTGAGCAGGATGAAAAGGGGGTGCTGCCCCCTGTTTGCGGAAACGGTGGACCCAGTGGGGTCCCCGCTAACAGCAGTTCGGGGGGCAGGGGGGGTTATAACCAACCGGTTTTTCGGGTAACAGCTGGCCATTACGTCGGGTCGGTTTATGAACCTCCGCGGGACCTAGAAGGGGTTCCGCCACCTGGAGTCACCGGCGTCCGGCTCGGGCGGCCGCCCCTGCTTGTCCACCGAGGCCTTCGGTGTAACACCCCGAGATTTTATGAAAAATATTATTTTAATTTTATTAATGTCTTATGTTGTATTCTACACTAAGATTACCTTGCGCTATACGCAACACCGTATTAGCTTGCAGTATACGCAACACTATTCTTGGACCGTGTTATATATAATTTTGATAATAGTTATTCTACGTAACATTGAGTATATATATATATATTAAATTTATAAATGAAATATGAATGGATTCTGTTATACGAAACAACGATGGATTCTTTCACAACACGCAACCCTGACTTGGCTTGCATTACACGCAATCGCGACCTTCCTCGATAGCGTGTGTTGTACGCAATACCAGGTTTTAATAAACAATGTTATATTATTATAATATTGTCATGAACTAGCCGTTATGAATAGTATTTACTAAATTTTGAATTTTATAACATTATTATTCATCTTACACATTTCTAGAACATGGTATAAGAACAGAATAAATTTTTCGGGTAAAATAAGTATTTTTCAAAAAATGCAGTTTTGCCGCCTTTGGATGGCGCGCCCACTTTAAAACTGGTTTTTGACATTTTTATAAGTTCAATTTGACAAAATAAAATTCTTCTTTGGAATCAAGAAAAAAAAATTTACTTTGGATAAAATTTTCATATTATTCTGGTAACATTCACATTTTAATGAATAGTAAAAACACGATATATTTTAATTAAAAACAACTTTTTTCATCGTAATATCTTATGTGGTTAAATTAATATATTGAATGGTATTAAAGTTTAAATAGAATATATTTTTACCATTTAATATAATGTATGTCATTAGCATTGATTTTACCTTTAATTCGTATGTTAAATCAATTCAATCTTTTGCAATGTTTTAAACAAAAACCCATTTTTATTCGACAACGGGATTAATTTTAATTTAATTTCTGCAACTTCTGTGTTTTGAATTTTAAAAAATGGATTCCATATTTGGAATCATTGGGTCCAAATTATGTTAATAGGAAACTTTTTATTTTTGGAAATTATGAATAGTAACTACGGTAAATTTTATTTACCATAGGTAAAGGCAAATCAGGTAATTAATGTTAAATATAATATTTTAAAATTACCCTAACAAATGTCAAAATTCTATTGGATGACTGAAAAACTACCCATATCACCTAAGGGTCGGATTAGATTAATTTAATTAAATTTTTTCAATGAAAATAATTTAATTATTATTAAAACCAAAGAATGTTACAACGTGTCACTTTCTTAAATCTTATAAGTATAATAATTTTAATCTGGTGATAAACTTCATGAAACATCGAACATTAATAGTCTCCAGAAATATAATACAATTATCTACATCATAGGAATTTATTTAGAATTTTTAGGGATTAAATAATTATCATTTGTTATGACAGAAAGATGATGCAGTAATTGTCTTATTAATCAAATATTGACAGAATTGATGTTATAAATGCCCAAATAAATGTAATTTGAGACTTTTTATGACTTAAACTAATTTTCTAGGTTACTATGATATATTAGTGTTGATTTAATCAACTTTTTTAGAACATATAATTCTGTTATGACTTTCAAAAAAATCATATATCAAATAGTGTCAAAATTGACACAAAATAGTTTTTAAATCAAATATTATATTATTAATTGTTATTTTATTCCTAAAAATCTAAGGCTCGGCCAAATGACTTAGATAAGGATATATATATTAATAATATACAAATTGGGGTTCTTTTGGCATGTTATAGTAAGTGTATTAACCATATAGTGAAAGAAAACAAAAAGACACGGTAAAAGTTAAATTATTTAACTTAGAGTTAAATCTAATTGATAAGGTTAAAATAATACCCTAAACTTGTCTAAATTCTATTGGTTGATAGGATTTCGACACATCCCCACTTTAGTTTCGAAATAAGACCCTTTGGAACCATTATAAACCGATTTTGACATTAATATAAAATAATATTTTGAGGTATTCCTAAGGTGCCCTTCTCCTCCATTATAAAAGGGCACCTCCTCCCCCTCCTCCTCACACAAATTTGAGCACTCAAGCTCGCCCAACCCCTGCCATTGTATCCTCTCCACTTCCCTAGAATAATCCTAGACGTCCTGGGCTTCTTCAAAGACCAATCTTAGTTCCCTAAGTGGAGGATTCAAAGAGGCGTTCCAAAGAAGAGGTAATATCCATTACCGATCTTTTCAATTTTTTTCTTCTTCAACTTCTTCTTCTTTAGTTTTTTCATGATAAAGTAATAACATCAGTATTACTTACATACTGATATGTTCTTATAAATATGAAACAACCCTAATTCACCTTCTATCCATCCTACGGAAAAATGAAATCACCGCGCGTGCGTACGTACGGAATACCATCTCCACGCCGTGGTGTAATCTATTTTCCACCACCACATTACAAGGATGGGTATAATGATGTGATGAGTAACTATTTATGATTATTATAAAGTAATATTGATACTGAAATAATATATATATACTCCAATACAGTTCCACAATCATAGGAACAATATCATCACTCGTGCGTACGTACGGAATACCGTCTCCACGATGTGATGTGATTCGTTCTACATGATAATCATTATATAGTAATTATATAAATGAATTGAATGAATAAATATTATATATGTTACACTAATACCATTATGGATATAAGGTATCTAAAACCTTAAAAGATGAATAAGAATGTATTCGGCAAATCACGCATAAGAACAAAAGGTAATAAAGACACGAGTAACAAGTAACAATGAAATATTACTAACAAGAAGCTAAGAATATGACCATATATGATATAATATCAATATGTATGATTCTGGAATAAGTCAATAACATTATTTAAACCATTATACAGGAGCTTCGGACACATACAAAGCAAATCGGACCTAAGGTAAGGGAAATATCACAATCTCATTTTTATCCGAGATTGTTTATACTTTGAAATTTACTGGGGTGTATTTTATCATCCACATCCATTTTTCCTCAATATTTAATATTATTTCCATTCACCTACAATTGTTTAAATCCTATTTTACCCTTCGGTGAGTTTTTAGTAAAAGATATGAAAGAAATATTTTGTCGTTTTTCATATGAGGTACTTTTTGACTTTTCCGACAAAAGTACGAAGAATGTTTTTTTTAACATATACGGCATGAATGGATTTCTAAAAAATTATTTCCAAGAAGCTTAATTTACAAGTATTACAGTTTATTTTTAATCAACTTCTTTTATTTTAAAATTGAATGACATGTTAAGAAAGGAAAAGTGTTTTTGAAGTAGAAAGGATATTTTCCTCATGAATGAAGTTCAAGTATTTTATCAAAATTATTTTCCATATAAGATAATAAACGTGTTCTGTTTTTATCCCTATTATTACATGGATTTGATTATGTTGATATGGAAACATTTTTATGAATTCCTTTATCTTATATGAATTGTTTTATGATGTCATGTTGTTTAAGAATCCCATATTTATTACATGGGTTATGCGATGATGTATGATTTTTGATTATGTGGCACACATAAGAAAGGATTCATTATAAGATGGGTGGGACCTATATCTCCCTCTAATGAATTGGGTAAAGAGTTTATATCTCATGAGATAGACATGGCTGGAATGGTAGGTTATACCGGTTCAGTGAAACAGGACTGAAACGAGGGTCACTCGATTCAGAAATGGACATTGTCCACTAAGATAGTCTTGGGAATGAGTCTTGACGAACAAGAAATGATTCTCTATGATTATGTGTGTATGCCACAAAGTTTAATGTTTTATGTTATGATTATTGTGAATACATTTCACTGCCATGAGTTACCCCGGGTTATGAAATTATGATCTCTTATGCAGGTTATGATTTCCAAAAGTTATGTTCTTATGTATATGATGTGATTTATATTTCTTTTGTTTACCCTTACTGAGCATTTGAGCTCACCTTTTTATGTTTTCTTTTCCCCAGGATATAAAGAATGGTTTTAGGTAAAAAAAAGGGAAGATCTTTATGGGAGATATTGAAGATCTTTCACCAGGATTAGAAGATTATATTCCATGTTTCCAAAGACACTAAACTATTACGGTCCTTGTGTGTGTGTTTTTGTAATGTACTAAGTATTCTGCATATTTAATGTAATGTCCATGTACGTCAAGATACGGGTCTCTACATTCGGTCACGGATCGTTTCACCATCGCAGTGCGACGGTGCCGCGCACCACTACCACGGCCCGCTCCAGCCGCGGTCCTCTTTGTTCCCACGCGGTGCAGCGGCACCGTGCCGCCTTCGCCGCAGCCTTGCATGGCCGCAGTTCCCTACCGATCAACGCACTGTGCAACGAAATCGTGCGCCTCTTCCTCTAACATCAACAATGTTTAACAATGAAAATGTGGAGAGGAATTGGAAGTGTTTGTGTGGTCCGATCTCCTCCCGTTACGATGATATCATGCAGCCAATTCCTTAAGCAAAGAAGAACGATGATAATGTCTTGAACAAGAACATAAACCCCTACCTCGAAAAGATGTCACACGTCGTCGGGCCGTAGAAAGAGGCAAGTTTCATGATGATCGGGCATCACGAAAGATCGGTGCAGATTCAGTTGACGTCGGAGGAAGTGTTTTCATCAATGACATCATTCCCCACGGTGGTGTATCCTCCCTTGACACGGAGGATGAAGTGGAGAAGGAACGTCGTCGGTGACTTCACATTCTTCGAATCGTAGAGCGTTCTTCATCGAAGGCATTCTTCATCGGGAGAAAAAAACATTTCTTTCGAATCCTCCAGAGGTTTCTCAAGGTTATCCAAAATATTTTCCAACCCATATTAAAAAGAGGCTTCCCTTATTAAAAAAAATTCCATGCCTTTTCAAATTCAAAACACTTAATTAATTAAAGTGTTCACACAATTAATGTGGGAGAGATATGGTCTATTTATTTTAGGAGTTGACACATTAAATTGAATGGGTGTTAAGGGGGGTGAGAAAGTGTTTTGTGTAGATGAGAGGTTGGGGATCTTGTGGGCCCCACCACACATATATCCACACATGGAAGGATTTAAATTCCTTAGATAAATTTTTTTTTAACAAATTTATTTAACTTCTTAAATAAATTCCAAAATATAAATTCTCAACCTGCTTCAAACGCAACTATGGTATAGGTCCCCTTCATAAATTACTGGCACTGCATGTTCATCAGTGCCCTCAGATTTCAATTCCGAGAAACGGTTCAAAAGATAGAAAAACCCGTTCGTTCTTTTACTGAACGTACTCGAGCTAAACATCAGAAATTTATTCTGGGAACACCGGGCCTCGGAATCAGGGGCCGTCAGAAACTATGTATCGTAAAATTACTAGGATATTAAGAAAAAATTTCCCTTGAAATTTCCTGGTCTTTACAAAAGACACTTCATGAATTCCTTCTGGTTCAAACCAAAGGATGTTACTCAAATTAAAGGTAAATGTTTCACTTAACTTCTTTTCTTTTATTTTACTTCTCCAAACCCTAAACTCTTTTTATTAAATTATTTTATACAAACACCAATATTATCAATATACTATGATGTTCCTATAAGATGTATTTGAACTACACTTACACATACCTCCATCTAATGGGTGATGAACATAATGTTTCTGTGGATGGAAAACTATCGCCTCACAAAATGATGATAAATCAATTTCCTATTTGCACCTCTCATGGTCACCATTATGATGGAACTATATTTATATATGATATATATTACGTTTATTTTTTCATTATGCTTTTATATTTTCCATTTATAGAATGCTGTTATGGATTCCATAATGGGTGAATATGATAATCGCATTTGTGGAAGTGCGGACTACCGTCCCCTCAAAGTGATGTGACTCATTAATTCCTTATGTGTGTTTTATAAAGGATAGAGTCAATGATATTATATATATGAAGTTATACTATAATTTTATTATACATATGTATTATTATGTTTTAATTCCATTAAAATAAGAAATAGAAATGAAAGTAGCAGTAATGCATACGTATGGCTTACCGTTGCCATGAATGATGAATTTCATTTCATACCTCCAAATGACATGTACTATTATTAATAAATGTATATAATGAATATATATGATATATATGATATCTAATTAATTAATATAATTCTGGATATAATGGACTATTGACCACATTGACAACTTGTAAATATATGGTGTACATTTTTTACTAAAGTACCAAATATAAACAAAACGAACATTATTAAATTAAATGATTAAATAATGTATAAAACATGGTAATAAGTGATAAAAAGGGAATAATAAACTTGAAAAATATTCTTAATCATGTAGAAATTAAATTTAGTTTACTATTTAGGAGATTAGAGAACGATCGAGTCAAGTCGGACACGAGGTAAGGGACCTCGTCTCAATCTCATTTCATTGAGGCATATTTTGTTTTAATACACAATTTTATTTTATAGGTTGTATAAACACCTTTGACTTTTTATTTGATTCAATGAGAATATTTTTATATGAAGTGTTTTACAAAATGAAAAAAAGGAATGTTTTTTTTGTATGTGGTGAAAACGACCTTTCCGCCCCCGCGAGTATTATTTGTTCATTGGCTTCCATAACAAGTCGTAATGTTTTGAAAAGGTAAAATAAATACTAAATACTCTTTTTACCTTTTTTGGTATCGAATATGGTTTTGGATAATGAATTTATTATTTCAATAACTTAAAATGATTTTTTTATTGCAATATAGAAATGTTATCATTACTTTATACTTATGTTATGTGTTATGATAATATTATGGTTCATGGAAATTATTTAGGTATACTGTTGGTTCCATGATAATACTAGGTCAGGTGATCCCGATATTCCCCTCCAATTCATTAAGTAATGTGACAGAGGTAAACATGAATGTTTCTCCTATGAGATTTTGGGAATATACTACAATGGGTATTCCAAATATCTACTTATGTTGCTGTTATAGCTAAAATGTAAGTATGATTTGGATTCCACAATATACCTTTATGATTTATGATTTCCATGTTTTATTCATAAAATCATATGATTTCATGAGGTAAGTAAAAGTGTTCATGTTTCTTTTGTATTTATGAACAAATGTTTTCATTATTTTTTATAACCCATAATGATCTTTTTATGCTCATCCCAAATTTTGAAATGTTTTCACAGGACTTAAAGATGAATAGGGTCAAGTCCTCATATTTGGTATCAGAGGTCTATTTATAAAAATTTAGAAGTTAGGGTATTATTAAATTAATGTCCCCAAATTAATTTATGGTAATATTGAAAAATATAGAATTTATAGATTACCATGTTGCTTAAACTAAGATATTTTTGTGTTGAGAATGATTTTCCACAGAGGAAATATGGCATCTATGTTGGGACAATATCAGGAGGAAGAAAAAATTCCAATCCAGCAACATGAAATGGTTAAAATTGGAACTGAACAGTTTGTTGCAGTGATGTCATAGATGAATCAGGCTATAAATGGTGGTGGTATCTAATGTACAAGGTCATTCAGATCAACCACAGAGGAACATGTCAATAGTTTAGCATTTCATGAGGCAACATCCCCCATCATTCAGTGGATCATCTTATATGTTGCTATAATAAAGGTGGATTAAAGCAATGGAAAATATTTTTGATGTCATGTGTTTCTGAGAACATCAAAATGATAGTCTTGTTATTTACCATTTTGAAGGTGAATCTTATCAGTGGTGGTTGATGGTGAAAAATGTTTGGGATAGTGAGGAGTTTGATTATCTTGATTTAGATGAATTCAAATGTATGTTTCTTGGGAAATATTTTACTCAGGTGGTTCGTCTTAGGATGGAAAAACAATTCTTGGAATTAAAGTAGGAGGATGACTTAGTGGCTGCCTATGAATAATATTTGACTCGACTGGAAAGGTATGCTCCAAATTTTATAGGAGACCTTGATAGTAAAATCAACTGTTTTTAGTCAATATTAATGAAAAACTATCGAATTGAATTAGATTCTCATGAGTTCAAAAGTTATGATAAACTTGTTCATTGTTTGGAGAAGGTAGAAATGGAGTTTGCTGATGATCAGGTGTTCTTTGAAAAACAACAATTTAAGAGGTAGAGGTGGTAGGCAATGGTGAAGAACTCTTCAAAAAAAGTATGATTGTAAAAATGTAAGTTTAAAATTTGTAAAAATTGTGCTAAAAACCATGCTGGAGAATGTCTTTTGAATTTGGGTAAGTGATACCGATGAGGTAAAATGGGACACAGGGCTCCTAATTGCATTGAAAAAAATCAGTGTAATGGTAAGAGAAAATCTGATTTATAATCAGTAAAATGTTTTAAGTGAAATGAAATGGATCATTATAAAAATTTGTGTCCAAAAAAGAACTCAACTGAATGAAAGTAGCCAGACTACAAGCAAAAAGGGGTGGTGAAATCCATTGCAACTACTTCTACAAATTTGGGCCATAAAATGAAGTTGTATCAGGTAAACTGTTCGTTTGTTTAGAATATGCCAATGTGTTGTTTGATTCATGGTATAAACACTCTTTCATTTCTATGAATTCCTCTATTAAATAGGGAATTCATCTCAAGATATGAATATAGATCATACGGTAAAATAACCTAGAGGAAATGTTGAGACCAAAATAAAACATAAGTACATTCATGTCCTTGGGTTCAGAAATAATCTACCTATAAACAATATTAGTTTGCCTCTAGTAGAGTTTGATGTTATTTTGGGAATATATTGGCTTTCTATTTATCATGCTAAGATTGACAGCAGATCTAAAGAGGTTTCATTTTAGAAAGATTTTCAGTTTGTATACAAGAATGAACCCTTACTTTTGATATCATACCAGGAAGCTCAGAAACTAGTAAAAGGTAGAAAATAATGTTACATTACACATATTGTTGAAAACAAAGTAACTTTTCAGATTAATTATGTGCCAGTGGTAAATGAGTAGCTTTCTATTTTTCCTCGTGAGTTTTCTATTATTATACTAGGTGGGATGTTGAATTAACTATTGACATACTTCCGGATGCTAAGCCAATTTCAAACCCCCCTTATCGAATGGCTCATATTGAACTTTTAGAGTTAAAAAGGAAATTTCATGTGATATTAGATAAAAGTTTCATTCGACCTAGAACATCTCCATGGGGTTATCCTATATTGTTTGTTAAAAATAAAGATGGTCCGATGAGACTTTGCATTGATTATATAGCATTTAATAACACATAGTTAAGAACAAGTATCATTTGACTCATATTGATGATTTTTTTGATCATCCCTAGGGAGCTTAGTATTTTTCGAAGATTGATATGAGGTCGGGGTACCATTAGTTGAACGTAAAGGAAGCTGACATTCCAAAGACCGTGTTTCATACTAGAAATGGCCATTATAAATTTGTAGTTATGCCTTTCAGTTTAACCAATGCACATGTTGTATTCATGTATTTTTTGAATATAATTTTCCGTGAGTTCTTTCATAAGTTTGTGGTTTTGTTCATTAATGATATTTCGGTTTATTCTTAAAGTAAATAGGAGAATGAAATTCATTTAACGTTTTTCTTGCATACATTAAATGAAATGAAATATTATGGTAAATTGAGTAAGTGTGAGTTTTGGTAAAAATAAATATATTTCCTTGGTCACATTGTTTTAAAGAATGGTATAACTATTGATCCTGATAAAACAAAAGCTAATAAAAATTTCACAAGACCAAAAAAATTAACTGAGATCCATAGTTTTCTTTGTTTGGCTGTTTATTACTGGAGGTTTGTTGAAAATTTTTCATGGTTATCTATTTCAATGACTAAGTTAACTCGAAAAGGTGTTATGTTCATTTGGGAAAAAGTTGTGATGATTGTTTTCAGGAATTGAAGTGATGTTTGATGAATGCTCATGTTTTGGCAATTCCATCTAGAAAATGGTGATTTTTTTTCTACAGTGATGCTTTTTTTAGTGGACTTGGATATGTACTTATGTAGAATGATCAGTTAATTGTTTATGCTTCACTTCAGTTGAAACCTCATGAGTTAAATTACCATACACATGATTTGGAATTAGCGGTTGTTGTTTTTGCTTTAAAAATTTGGAGGCATCAATTGTAAGTGTTGGGTCAGAGGTGATGGCAAGAGGGGGGGTGAATTGCCTTTTTAAAATTAATTAACAATTTAAAACAAATTTAAATGTAGCGGAAAGTAAAAAAGGCAAGACACAATTGATAACGGAGTTCGGCTTTAAACTCAAGACTACGTCTCCGCTCCCAACTCAACCGTTGGGAGATTTATACGACCGCTTGCTTTTTAATGGCTATAGCAAGAAACCCACTAGCCGTTTTAAGGTAGGCTAGATCACCTTCCTACAGCTTGCTTTTTTATTATGGTTGTAGCAAGAAACCCAAGTTGAAAGAAGGAAGAAAAAGGGTGGTTTGTTTTAATACAAACCCAATTAAGAACTAAACAAATGAAGTAAATAATTTAGAACAAACTAGAGGAAGCCTTGAGCGCCAAGAGGTGAGTGTAGTTGATGTAGAGGCAGCCCAAGCTTCAAGGATGGCAATTGGATCTCAAGTGGCCTTTGAGAATTGTCGTAGGAGCCTCAAATGATCAAAATAGCTTTGGTATGCTTCGGTATATGATCGGTGGTCTTCCCGGCATCCATGGATGTCTATTTATAGGAGAAATACTCCCAAATACTTCAAAATAGCCATTGGAGGGCTTTCGGAGCCGTTGGGGATCAAGTGGGCCAGCCTGGTCAAAGCCTAACGGCTAGTTTGACTGAGCATACCGGTTGGCCGGTGCTGATCCACCGGCTGGCCGGTGCATTGGAAGGTGGAGAGAGCTTCTGCCCAGGATCCACCGGCTGGCCGGTGAGAAGGCCACCGGCTGGCCGGTGGTGAGACAGTAGGTCTCACTATTCCAAGGAGTTCCACCGGCTGGCCGGTGAGGAGGCCACCGGCTGGCCGGTGGTCTGGACAGAGGGCATCCCATTCTGTCTGGGGCCACCAGTTGGCCGGTGGACAGACACCGGCTGACCGGTGGCACCTGGCAGAGGGCAAGGCCTTCTGCCTGGTCCACCGGCTGGCCGATGGGCTGGATCCGGCTGGCCGGTGCCCTTACCGGCGGGCCGGTGGTCCCACACCGGCTGGCCGGTGGACTTGAAAACAGTCCACTTTTCCTTTTTTGCCACTTCGTGCTCCTGAAATCATGCCTATTAACAAGAACACTTGAAACAACATTAGATCACGATGAGAGTGATTGTGATCATTAAAATCCAAGAGAGTGGGGTACAACAATCTCCCCCTATTTTGATGATCACAATCACAAAAAAAAGAAATCTTTAAAAAAAAGGTATGAAAGTTTTAAAAAAAGGTATGTCAATTGAAAACTTAAATAAACAATTTGAACTTGGAAAACGTAGAGACGTGCCAAATATAATGATTTTGAAAGTATTGAAATACTGAGAAATGGGCATTTTTTGAAATTGCAACCAAATGCCATTTTTTAAAGAAATCAATTGAAGACAATAACTTAACCATTTAAAACAGATTTAGATGACATCAATAACTTAAAATGGAACTTGTAAAAAGAGAATTTTAATAAATAACTATGTAATAGAGAGGTTTTCTCCCCCTTTGGGATTATCAAAATAGGAGAAAAATTATGAAAGAAAAATACTAAGAAGTAATGACAAAAAGGATGGATAGATAAGATAACTTGAATTCCATAAAAGATGAAGGAAGTTGAAAAAACAAATACAAATACAAATACAAGCCAAAAAACAGGAACAGCTCTATTCACTCCTAGAGGGCCGAGAGTGACGGCGGCGCCTGAAGGTCTGAGGAGCCGGAGGAGCCTGGACCGCCTCAAAGCGACGATCTAGAGAATCAATCCGTGAGTGGAGCTGATCAAACTGAGAGCTGATGTAGGAAAACTGCAAGTCCATCCGGGTCTCGATCTGATCCTGGAAGCGTAGGAACTGATCAGCCGTCACCGGCAAGCCACCAGCATCAGCAGGAGGGGGCACAGCCTCAGCAGGCTCAGGTGCATCATCACCCTCTCCAGCCTCCTCATCAGCAGCAGCATCAGCCTCACCTTCGCCGTCACCACTTCCTTCCTCTTCATCATCATCACTATCCTCACTGTCTGAAAGAGGATAGGCAGCGGCTATAGCAGGAGGCATGGCATTGGCAGGAGGATGGGAATGAGTTTGAGGAGAGTAGGCCTTGAGAAGACCGTCCTTGTCGACAATCCATTCCTGACGCCAAGGGTGCCAACAGATGTTCATTCGTTGCACAATCATAAAATTTACTATGCTATCCTTCGTTGGCTGCTCGAAGGAAGTAGTATGAAGAGGCACATCAAGAAAGGAAAAGATTTTAGTCAAGAAGCGTCCGTAGGGTAGAGTTTTGGACCGGCGCGGGTGCTCAGCCACATAAGTCATGGTCCGGAACAGAAACCGGACCAAATTGAAGTGTATGCCTCGGGTGATAAATGAGAGAAGATAAATATCAATGAATTTGACATTATCATGATCCCCGATTCGGGGCGCAAGAGAAGTTTGAATGAGGCGCTCAATAATACGATGATTAGGAGAAAGCTGGGAGAGCTTGACAATGGGATTTGAGGGCTGCCCTGTGAGATGCTCAAGGGCTACGGCTACATCAAACTCACGGTCCCGTGGAAACTCCCCCTGAGCAAAAGCATGGGGTCCAACATGAGGAACCCCCAACATCCGGGCAATATCCAACGAAGTGATAGTGATGGGTTGCCCAAGAGCAGTGGAGGAGATGGTATCAATGTCATCAGAAATGGACCACGTCAAATGAGCATAGAACTCTTTGACTAGAAGAGGATAAATGACATCCTTCTCAGGGGGTTCAAAGAAAGAATGCCAATGTTGATACTCAATAATCGAGAAAAGCTCAAGACGAGCAGTAGACAGCCAAGAATAATCAATTACCCTACCCGGCAGAATGACTTTGTCATGCCAAATGTCCGGGAGTTGAGGGATTGAAGGAGGAGGAGGAGCTTCTTGAGCGATTCCCTTGCCTTTGCGAGTAGATCGAGGTCCCATGATGGCAAAAGGAGCTAAAAAGAGAGAGATTGAGAGAAGAAAGGAGGTTTGAGAGGTCAAAAACTAAGAAGGGAGGCTAGGGTTTGGAGGACCTTCGGTTTTAGGAGGAGCAGCCCGAGAGAGAAGAGAGAAAGGAGGGTGGAAGGGTTTTAAAATAAATTTTAACCCTTTCCCCGGCCGGCCCATTAAGCAAAACCCGACACCACCGGTTAACCGGTGATGTACCACCGGTTGACCGGTGGCACTAAAAGTCATAAAAAAAATAAAAAACAGAATTAAGAAAAAAATGATTAAAAAATTCTAATAAAAATATAATATAAGCAAGCCAAGAAAGTCAAATATTTAATAGTGCTCATTGACGAATCATTCCTAACTCCCCTTTAATAAAATCAAAACGGTCAACCGGGACCGGTTTGGTAAAAATATCAGCTAATTGGAAATCAGTAGGAATGAAGTCCAAAGTGATATCTCCTTTTTGAAAATGGTCACGAAGGAAATGATGCCTTAAGTCTATGTGCTTTGTCCTAGAATGTTGTATTGGATTCTTAGAGATACTAATGGCACTAGTGTTGTCACACCGAATAGGGACATGATCATAGGAAAGACCATAATCCAAGAGAGTGTGTTGCATCCAAATAATTTGGGCACAACAATTGCCAGCGGCTACATACTCGGCCTCGGCAGTAGAAAGAGCAACACAATTTTGCTTCTTGCTACTCCACGAAACAAGGGACTTGCCTAGCAGATGACAGGTTCCACTAGTACTCTTACGATCTAATTGACATTCGCCAAAATCAGCATCCGAATAAGAAGATAGTTCAAAAGAAGTATTTGAGGGATAAAATAAACCAAGATTTTTTGATCCTTTTAAATACTTAAAAATTCTTTTGACCGATTTAAGATGGGATTCTTTAGGATTGGCTTGAAAACGAGCACAAAGGCAAACACTAAACATGATGTCAGGACGGGTCGCAGTTTGGTAAAGTAGACTCCCGATCATACTCCTATAAAGCTTGTTATCCACCGGTTTCCCGGCTTCGTCTAACGTAAGATTACATGAAGTACTCATGGGTGTACTAATTTCCTTTACTTGATCCATACCAAAACGACTTAGAAGCTCGTTTGTGTATTTGCTTTGGCTTAGAGAAATACCTTTTGAATTTTGAAAGATTTGAAAACCAAGAAAAAATTTCAATTCTCCCATAAAACTCATTTCAAATTCTTTTCTCATTAAATCTGAAAAATCAGTACAAAGAGATTCTTTGGTAGAACCAAAGATAACATCATCAACATAAATTTGGACGATTAAAAGATCTTTTGAAGTGTGTTTTAAAAAGAGGGTACAATCGTCTTGACCCATTTTAAAATCATTTTCTAAAAGAAATTTTGTTAACCGCTCATACCAAGCCCGAGGGGCTTGCTTTAAGCCATAAAGAGCCTTGGTTAACTTAAAAACATGATTTGGAAATTTTGGATCTTCAAAACCGGGAGGTTGTTCAACAAAGATTTTTTCAGAAATAAAACCATTTAAAAAAGCACTTTTAACATCCATTTGAAAAAGCTTAAAGTTTAAGTGGGCGGCGAATGCCAACAAGATCCTAATGGATTCTAACCTAGCAACGGGGGCAAAGGCTTCACCATAATCGATTCCTTCTTCTTGATTATAGCCCTTAGCTACTAGGCGAGCCTTGTTCCGGGTTATGTTTCCTTGATCATCAAGTTTGTTCCTAAAAACCCATTTAGTGCCAATAATTGGATGATCATTGGGTCTTTCACAAAGAGTCCAAACATTATTTCGAGAGAATTGATTTAGTTCCTCTTGCATTGCAAGAACCCAATTCTCATCATTAATGGCATCATTAACGGTTTGAGTTTCTAGGTGAGAAATGAAGGCTTGATGTTCAACTTCATTGAGGATAGATCTTCTAGTTCGAGTACCGGCTTGAAGGTCACCTATGACATTTTCTAAAGGATGGTCTCTAGAAGGTTTCCAAACCTTAGGCAAGGTGGAAGGTGAAGAAGGTGAAGAGGGTTCTTGATGGTCATCCTCCTTGGGAGGAGAAGATGAATCATTCAAATGAAGCTTATCAAGTTTATCTTCAACATCCTCAATGACCGGGTGAGGTTTTGGAAGAGTTTCATCAAATTTGACATGAGATGATTCTTCGATGGTTTTTGAACGTTTATTGAAGACATGATAGACTTTGCTTGAGTTGTAGTACCCAAGAAAAATACCTTCATCGGATTTGGCATCAAATTTCCCTAGGTTATCTTTTGTGTTAAGGATAAAGCATTTACACCCAAACACTTTAAAATAACCAACTTTGGGCAATTTGCCTTTCCAAAGTTCATAGGGGGTTTTCTTAAGAAGGGGTCTTACAAGGACTCTATTAATAGTATAACAAGCAGTGTTTACCGCCTCGGCCCAAAAATATTGAGGGAGGTCGAATTCACTAAGGAGGGTTCGAGCGATTTCTTGGAGAGTTCGGTTTCTCCTTTCAACCACTCCATTTTGTTGAGGAGTCCTAGGGGCAGAGAAGGTGTGATTGTATCCTTGAGAGGAACACAATTCATCGAATTATTTGTTCTCGAATTCACCACCATGATCACTACGAAGAGATATGATTTTATATCCTTTTTCGTTTTCTACTTTCCTAGAGAATTTCAAAAAGGTTTTACAAGCATCATTCTTGTGGGCTAAAAAGAAAACCCAAGTAAAACGAGAAAAGTCATCAACAATAACTAAGGTATAGGATTTTCCACCTAAGCTTGCTACGGGAGTAGGACCAAAAAGATCAAGATGAAGGAGTTCAAGAGATTTTGAGGTGGACACTTCCTTCTTAGATTTGAAAGAAGACTTGTGTTGCTTACCAAGTTGGCATGGCTCACAAATCAAATCTTTCTTAAATTTAAGTTTAGGAAGGTCACGAATGAGCTTGTTCTTATTAAGCTTTAGAAGTGAATGAGAGCTACAATGCCCCAATCTTCTATGACAAAGCCAAGACTCATTGTCAAGAGCACTTAAACATTTAACATTTTGGCTAGCTAGAGATTTTAAATCAATAATGTAAACATTTTGAAAACGGGATGCAGAAAATATCAACTTGTTTTGAAAATCTAACACATTGCATAAATCATTTTGAAAATTGACTGAAAAACCACTATCACAAAGTTGACTAATGCTAATTAAATTATGCTTTAAACCTTTAACTAATAAAACATCTTTAATAAAAGAGGAGCTACCAAAACCAATGATACCTATTCCGACGATCTTCCTTTTTGAGTTATCACCAAAGGTGACATATCCTCCATCGAATTCTTCAAGTGAGTTAAACTCGGAGGGATCGCCACACATGTGCCTTGAGCAACCGCTGTCGAGATACCACGAGCCTTTAGAGATCCTACTCTTTTGGCGTTTATCCTTCAAAATCAAGAAAGAAGAGATTTTGGTACCCATATAAGTTTGGGTCCGGAAAGATTAGCAAAAAGAGACTTTTGAACCCATAATGATCTAGAGGTATTCCTTCTATGATACTCATCCGAGTAGGTAATGGATTTGGGTCTTCCATACCTAGCATTTTTACAATCACATTCATAAATCATGTGACCGGTCTTTTTACAATAATTACAAAATTTGTATTGAGAGCTCCCCCTTACAAAAGTAGTGGGTGCCCTAGAAAAAGTGGATTGCTTGTTATAGCCAAGACCATGTGTGGTTCTAGCCGAACGCTGAGAACCTAGCAATTTAGTTAAGTTTTGTTCACCTTGGGTGAACTTGGCAAGAGATTCCTTCAAATCCTTAATGGTAGAATTTAAAGAATCTACATTTGGAATGTTTTTGACTTTAAGGGCAAGCTCCTCATTCTCTTTGAGAAGTTTGTCTTTTTCGGAAATAAGAGTTTTGTTTTTCTTTTTCAAGGTCAAAAATTTAGAGGTAAGTTCGTGAAAACCTTCCTCTAATTGATCTCTTGCATTTTGAAGTTCTTCATAAGACATATTATTATCAAAAGAAGAGGATGAGGAAGAAGAGTGAGAAGAAGAGTGAGAAGAGGATACCTCATCAAATGCCATTAGGCATTTTCCACCTTCATCGCTTGAGTCGCTTGAAGACATGGAGTCATCACTTGCACTCCATGTTGATGCTTTGAAGGCCTTCTTGTTTTTCTTTTCTTTTAACCTTTTCTTGAAAATGGGGCACTCCGGTTTGATGTGGCCTCTCTTTCCACATTCAAAGCAAGTGATTTCTTTCTCCGCCTTTGGCTCTTCCTTTCGTGCCTTTTGAAATTTCTTCTTTTTCTTCATGAACTTGCTCATTTTCCTTGCTAGTTGAGCCATCTCGGATTCACTATCATCGGAGGAGCTTTCTTGCTTTGCCTTGAAAGCTATGTTCTTTTTCTCCTTGAAGATCTTTCCTTCTTTATCGGCTTGCCTCTTCATGGTAATCTCATAAGTCATGATTGACCCTATGAGTTCTTCAACCGGCATCTTCTTGACATCTTTCGCTTCTTGGATTGCCGTCACCTTTGGTGCCCAAGAGCTTGGTAGGACCCAAATAATTTTCTTCACCATTGTTTCTGCTGAAACATCATCACCAAGGGACTTTCTCCCATTGCAAACATCAGTAAAACGAGTAAACATTTCAGTGATTGACTCGTGTGGGTGCATTGTGAAACTCTCAAAGTCTTGACGATACATATCTAACCTAGTGTCTTTGACTTTGTTGGTGCCCTCATGGGTCACTTCCAAAAGTTTCCAAATTTCGTGTGAGGTGGTGCAAGTAGAAATACGATTAAACTCATTACGGTCTAACCCACAATGAAGAGCATTCATGGCTTTGCCATCAAGCTCAAAATTGGCAATGTCTTCGGGGGTCCAATTAGATTCATCCTTACTAGAAAGAGTGTAGCCTTGCATAACAATTCTATATATAGGATAGCCAATACTTCTAAGAAAAGTAATCATTCGTGTTTTCCAATATGTGTAATCGGTTCCATCGAAGTATGGAGCCCGAGTCATGGAATACCCTTCGGGTGCTTGTGAGAAAGAAGCCATCACTATGGATTTTTCGTTTGTAACCGGTTAAGGTATTACACAAACGCTCCCTTTGATACCAAATGTTGGGTCAGAGGTGATGGCAAGAGGGGGGGTGAATTGCCTTTTTAAAATTAATTAACAATTTAAATCAAATTTAAATGCAGCGGAAAGTAAAAAGGCAAGACACAATTGATAAGGGAGTTCGGCTTTAAACTCAAGCCTACGTCTCCGCTCCCAACTCAACCGTTGGGAGATTTATACGACCGCTTGCTTTTTAATGGCTATAGCAAGAAACCCACTAGCCGTTTTAAGGTAGGCTAGATCACCTTCTTACAGCATGCTTTTTTATTATGGTTGTAGCAAGAAACCCAAGTTGAAAGAAGGAAGAAAAAGGGTGGTTTGTTTTAATACAAACCCAATTAAGAACTAAACAAATGAAGTAAATAATTTAGAACAAACTAGAGGAAGCCTTGAGCGCCAAGAGGTGAGTGTAGTTGATGTAGAGGCAGCCCAAGCTTCAAGGATGGCAATTGGATCTCAAGTGGCCTTTGAGAATTGTCGTAGGAGCCTCAAATGATCAAAATAGTTTTGGTATGCTTCGGTATATGATCGGTGGTCTTCCCGGCATCCATGGACGTCTATTTATAGGAGAAATACTCCCAAATACTTCAAAATAGCCGTTGGAGGGCTTTCGGAGCCGTTGGGGATCAAGTGGGCCAGCCTGGTCAAAGCCTAACGGCTAGTTTGACTGAGCATACCGGCTGGCCGGTGCTGATCCACCGGCTGGCCGGTGCATTGGAAGGTGGAGAGAGCTTCTGCCCAGGATCCACCGGCTGGCCGGTGAGAAGGCCACCGGCTGGCCGGTGAGAAGGCCACCGGCTGGCCGGTGGTGAGACAGTAGGTCTCACTATTCCAAGGAGTTCCACCGGCTGGCCGGTGAGGAGGCCACCGGCTGGCCGGTGGTCTGGACAGAGGGCATCCCATTCTGTCTGGGGCCACCGGTTGGCCGGTGGACAGACACCGGCTGACCGGTGGCACCTGGCAGAGGGCAAGGCCTTCTGCCTGGTCCACCGGCTGGCCGATGGGCTGGATCCGGCTGGCCGGTGCCCTTACCGGCTGGCCGGTGGTCCCACACCAGCTGGCCGGTGGACTTGAAAACAGTCCACTTTTCCTTTTTTGCCACTTCTTGCTCCTGAAATCATGCCTATTAACAAGAACACTTGAAACAACATTAGATCACGATGAGAGTGATTGTGATCATTAAAATCCAAGAGAGTGGGGTACAACAGTAAGGAATAAAATGTAAAATATATACTGACCACAAAAGTTTAATGTTTATATTCACACAAAAAGAATTTAACATGAGACAGAGGAGATGGATGTAATTAATAACGTATTATTATTTCACGATCCATTATCATCCGGGAAATGAAAATAAAGTGGAAGATTCTTTGAGTCGAAAAACTAATGTCTCATTAGCCATGATATGATTGTAACAAGATCCTTTGGTTTTTGATTTGATGAACTTTGTCATAGAAGTTGTTGGTACATGAAATTCTTCTATTTTGTTTAAGGTGTAAATAAAATCATATCTATTAGAATGAATTATGAAAGCACAGAAGGAAGACATAGAGTTGCAGAAAAATATAGATTTGGATCATAAGGGTATGTTGCCTGGTTTTAACATTGATAATGATTGTGTTTTGAGATTTGGAAAGAGATTATGTGTGCCTTGTGATTCACAGTTGTAGAATGAGTTGTTATGTGAAGCTCATAGTTCTTTGTTTTCAGTTCATCATGGTAGTACTAAGATGTACAGAGATATTCAGGAGTATTACTGGTGGGATGGAATGAAAAGTGATATTGTTGATTTTATAATGAAGTGTTTGACTTGTCAGCAGTTTAAAGCAGAGCTGTAGTTACCGAAAGGGATGCTTCAGACATTACTGGTGCCAGAGTGGAAATGGGATAATATATCCATGGACTTCGTTGTGGGATTACAAATGACATCTAGAGGTAACAATGTAATCTGGGTTATTGTTGATCAATTGACTAAATCTGCTCATTTCCTTCCTATTCAAGATACTTTGTATCTAAATCATCTTTCTCAGTTGTATGTTACGTAGATAGTCTTGTTGCATGAATATCCCCTCTCTATTGTAACTTATAGTGATCCCAGGTTTACATCTCACTTTTGTAACGTCCTTCAGAGGTCATTGGGTACTGAATTAAATTTTATTAAAGCTTTTCACCCTCAATCAGATGGGCAATCAGAACAAACAATTCAATCATTGGAGGATTTGTTATGTGCATGCTCGATGGATTATCCGGGAAGTTGGGACCAACGTATTTCGTTGGTTGAATTTTCTTATAATAATAGTTTTCATTCCAGTATACAGATCACTCCATTTGAGGCATTATATGGAAAGCATTTTCAAACTCCAGCTTTTTTGGATAACGTAGGTGAAAGGAAGCTGATTGGACCAGAATTGGTAGAAGAGATGGTAGAGAAAGTTCAGTTGATTCAGAATCTCATTAGAACAGCTCAGCGCAGACAGAAAAGTAATGTAGATAACTGGAGGAAGGATCTTTCTTTTGAGGTAGGTGATCATGTCTTTCTCAATGTTTCTCCATGGAAAAGTGTGATGGGTTTTAGTAATATGGGAAAGATGAGTCCGAGGTTTATTGGACATTATAAAAATATAGAGAAAGTTGGATCAAATGCGTACAGTGTGGCTTAGCCTACATGTTTATCCATGGTACACAATGTTTTTCATGTATTGATGTTGGGGAAGTGTATACCAGATCCATCTCATGTTTTTATTCTAGATGTAGTTCAGTAGGAAGAGAATCTCTTTTATGAAGAACAACCGGTCTAGACTCTTGACAGTAGAGAGCACGTGATGCAGAATAAGGTAATTCTCTAGGTAAAGGTATTGTTGAAAACCCATATTGTTGAGAGGCAACATGAGAATATGAAAATCTTATGAGGTATAAATAACCCCAATTATTTTGATAAGTGAATAAAAAATGTGAGGACACAATTTTCCAAAGGGGGGAAGGATGTAACATCACAAGTAAATGACGAATAATATATTTTCATTCTTATTAATATTTTTTAATTAATTATTTATTTTACATTAAAATGGTTTCTATGTTCGATAGAATACCTGATATGCAACAACAGGTTTCATTGAAATCTTGCATTGCACTCTAATAATATAATAATATTATCAAAAATGGTAGTAAAACTCATAGTCGTTGTATTGTAGGGAATGAAAAAGAATAACTACAATATGATTATACATGTTTGTTAAATTTTTTTACATTTCTCCAATAAAAGTTAGTGGCTTAAAATGTGAATCAATCTAATTTTAATCATAATTTACATTAAATGGTTGATTTACTGCATTTTAATGGGGAACCCTGTTTAAATATAATTTTGGAAACATTAATAAATTTGATTTGACCAAATAAAATCCTTCTTTATAATAGGGACAAAAAAATTTACTGTGTGTAAATGTTTGGAATTTTCCGGATAATGTTCAATTTTTAAATGAATAGTGAAAATATTGTATTTTAATTCAAAACAATGTTTTAATCTAATTTATTTTATTTTTAGAATATCTTTTTAATTGGTTTTAATGTGTAATTATAATTTATTCTTACCATTTAACGCAACGTTGGTCATTTGAATTATTTTCACTTTGAAATTGGACATAAATAAGTGTCAATCTTTTGATAGTTATAGTTTCTTAAAAATACTATATTTGTTTTAACAACGAGAATTAATTTTAAAATTAATTAACACCACATTTATGTATATAATTTGGTTAAATAGACATAATATTTTAATTTGGAATATCAAATATACCTTATGCTGAATTTTAGGTATTTTTCTGAAATACGTCATTTTTTGATGAATAGTTAAACAACTTTGTAGTTGTAAAAAAACAGAGTTTTTCATTTAAAAGAAATATTACCACTTCTATAAATTTAATTTCTAAAGTCTGACATACATGGATGTTATTATTTAGTAAAATTTGGTTCAATAAGATGAAAATAATTTTTTGTAAATAGTAACTTTTGACTTTTATTTACCGCGGTTAAAGACAAATAAGGTAATTCAAGGTAAATAGAATATTATAATAATTCAAAAATACCCTAACAGTTGTCAAACCATATTGGATGAGTAATGGTCCACAATTATCATCCTTGGGTCCATATCCAAACCCCATGGATCCACCTATGAGTTATTATGACACTATAGATTATTTAAATTAATGTAATGAAAAAAATGACAAAAACAAAAATCATTTAGTAAATTAATTTTTTTATGTTGTTATATAAGTAATCGTTTTTACTATAAATATTCTTTTTAAATATTAAATGATTTCCTAAATCATGGTAAATTTTTAAAATTTTTATACATTAAATTAATTAAATTATTTATGACACAATAATGATTCAATATTTACCTCATTAATAAATGATTTAAATAAATAAGATTATAACGATTAAAAAATTATCCACAACAAGTCCAATTCCTATTTTATGATTTTATTTCTACCATGAGTCATTGTATCTTCGATTTTAATAATTTTTTGAACTTTTAATCAAATTATCATTATATAATAATATAATATTTTCACACTTTCCTAAAGATGCCCTCCTCTCCCTTATAAAGAAGACAACTTCTTACCAATTCCTCACACCACTCAAGCCATTTGGATAGTTCAAAATCTGCTCAATTAATCTCCCTAAATCATTCTCCACCTCCTATAATAATTTCCATAGGAATAAGAAACATCAAGATGTCCTTTCTATTCAAACCAAAAGAAGTCACCAAAATTAATGGAAACAGTTTCTCTTAACTTCTTTTCTTTTATTGTACTTCTCCAACCCCTAAAATCATTTTATTACTTTATTTTATAGAAACACCAGTATCCTCAATATACAAGGATGTTATTATAAGAAGTATTCTAACTACACTTACACACACATTAATCTAATGGGTGATGAACATAATGTTTCTGTGGATGACAAACTAACAACTCACGAAACGATGATAGTACAATTATCTCTTACTATCTATCACGATGGCCATTATGATGAAATTGTATTTATATTTGATATATATTATGTTTATGTATTCTTTATTCTTCTGTATTCATTATTTATGGCACTCATTTATGGTTTCCATAGTGGGTAAATTCAAAATTCTCATTTCTAGAAGTGTAGACTATCGCCCCGTCAAAGTTATATGACTCATTAATGCCTTATGTGGGATGTATACAGGATGGAGTTAATGATATTATATATTATTTTATACTTTAATTTTAATATACCTATGTATAATTATGTTTTAATTCCAATAAAAATATTAAATATAAATGAAACTAGCGTTCATGTGTACGTACGACTTACCCTCTCCATGAACGGTGCATTTCATTTCATACCTCCAAATATTATGTACTATTAAAAATAATTGTATATAATTTATATATATGATACATATAATATCTAAATAATGAATATCATTCTGGATATAATGGACTATTGACCACAAGGATAACTTGTAAATATATGGTGTTCATTTGTGACTCAAGTACCAAATATCGACAAAACGAGCATTATTAACATGAATGATTACATAATGTATATAACATAGTAATAAGTGATATTAATGTAATAATAAACATGAAAAATGTTCTTAAGAAATTAGAAATTAAAATTAGTTTATTATTCAGGAGATTAAAGAATTATTGAGTCTAGTCGGACGCGAGGTAAGGGACTTCGTCTCAATCTCCTTTCATTGTGGAATATTTTGTTTTAATACACGATTTTATTTTATATATTCTATAAACACCATTAAATTTTCATTTCATTCAATGGGAATATTTTTATATGAAGAATTTTACTAAAAGACAATAATTAATGTTTTTTACATAAGCGGTGACAATGACCTTTCCACCACCGCGATTTTTATTTGATCATTGGCTTCCTTAACAAGTCGTAATGTTTTTAAAAGGAAAAATAAATACCATATAATTTTTGTATGTATTTTTGTATTGAAAATGATTTTTTAATGGATTTATTATTTCAATATCTTGAAATGATATTTTTTTTGCAATGTGGAAATGGTATCATTCTTTTATGCTTATGTTATGTGTTATGATCATGTTATGGTTCATTGGAATTATTTACGTTTACCGGTGGTTCCGTGATAAACCTAGGGATGGTGAGCCCGAGATAGCTCTCTAATGCATTGGGTAACGTGAAAGAAGTAAACGTGAATGTTTCTCTTAAATGATTTAGGGAATATACTATGATGGGTATTCCAAATAACACTATGTATAGTTGTGATAGCAACAATGTAAGTATGATATGGATGCCAGAAGTTACCTTTATAATTTACGATTTCTATGTGTTATTCATAAAATCATATGATTTCATGAGTTAAGTAAAATATTTCATGTTTTTTATGTATTTATGAACAAATGTTTTCATTATTTATTTTATAACCTTTAATGAGATTTGTATGTTCATTTGAAGTTTTGAAATGTTTTTACAGGACTTAATGATGAAAAGGGTCAAGGATGGGATCAAGGAAAAGTAATGCTGTCTAAAACCTGGAAGTAGACATGACTCTTTTTTTCAAGAGTTTTTGTTTTATGCAAAAAAATTGAAACTGTGTAGAAGTGTCTACTTTGTCATCTTTTGTGATGAAACAGTAATGTCCTAATTTTCTAAAACTCTAAACATGAAAAGATCATCAATTTGAATTATTCTTTTAATTCAATATTATGTAATGTTTATGGCTGGGTCCTTATATAGTATGTGTATATATTTGTCTTCTTACTATGGGATTTTCCCTCAGCCTACATAATAAAGGATGGTC
This sequence comes from Viscum album, assembly GCA_963277665.1. Classification (NCBI taxonomy): domain Eukaryota; kingdom Viridiplantae; phylum Streptophyta; class Magnoliopsida; order Santalales; family Viscaceae; genus Viscum; species Viscum album. The sequence goes on from OY728150.1 coordinate 768,207,134, forward strand.
AACCATATTGTGAAATTGGATTTCATTGTGTGTGAAATTTCAACAGTTATAACTTCTCATGTATTAGTTTCTTATGGATTATTCTTGATCTCATTGGATCACTGATGTCTATTGGCTTTTAGTTTCTTTCTATAATATGTAAAATTCTTATATATGTATTTACATTTCATGTGTTGTGTGATTAATATTGTGATTTATTGTAAATTTTTTTAATGGAATTTGTTGTGATGGTTTTGATAGGGTTTATGAAAATGGTTTTCAAATGAAATTCATTATCCACATTTTTCAAATATGAAAATTTAAACATTAATTTACCCATGAAATTTCTATTAGCACACTATATGAATGGATTTAGTTTTGGAAATGAATAAGTTGAATGGATCAAACTTTGTTTTGGAGTAATAATGTAGAAAAAAAAATTATATGTTATATCTCAAAATAGAAATTAAAAATTATTTTATTTTAAAAGATTACATTGGTAATTGATTATCAAGATAGCCTACTAACATTTATTAGTCACACCTATGTTTCTTTTCTTTTTTAACCAATTGTTAATATTTTATCATGATTTTTATCACCGTGAGTGATTTTGAATCATTTAGTTATAGAGTGACTGGTGGGGTCACCTAGAGTTAGTTGTTTTTCATGTTCCTTTCATTAAATTATTTTGTTTAGTTATATTTTCAGTTTTTTGTATGAATCATCTTCAATTCAATTATATATTAATATATGTTGGGATGAATTTTTCATTAAACATTTTTTCTTGTTTATAAATTGGGTGAAATCATTCGCATGGTTAATCAAATGATCCTTGGAACTAGTTTCTAGTCTGTGGGGATTCAGAACGCCCTTCAGGCCATTCTGGGGATCATTTTTGGTTCTTGGTTTAGGGTTAATCCAGGATGGTTCATGACAAAATGGTATCACAACAGGTCATCACATAGTGGATATTTATTTTTAGAGTACCCTTTTATTATTTGTGGATGTCATGTTATATGGAGTAGGAATGTTGGATCTTGATGGGTAGGTGTGGGTATAGCATCGCAGAATCTTTCTTATTTTGATCCTTGAGTTTCAAATATATGTCATGTTTTTTTAGTTTCATGATATTTAGATGTTTTTTGGTGGTTTGTATATGACAAGGGGAGTTGGACTAAAGGCAATCATGAGCTCATAGGTATTGGAATGCAATGAGTAGTTGGGTCAGGGCCTTAATAATGCTCTCTATGATGGTGGTGTGTTTAACATATAACCTCCAACCATATATTAAAGTGTTCCACTGACACTAGATCCCTTTTGTGTGTCTCTTGGACCTTTCTTGAATTATAAGAAATATTTTCTATGTCCTTGTGTTAGAATTATGGAAAATGGATTTAATGGAATGGTTGGATTATTAAATCTAGGAAATGTGTTTACAAAATTTTATATGAGAATGGTTTTGGAATGTTTGGTTTATGTGAAAAAAATCTTGGGGATTATTTTAAAATTATTTAACGGGATTGGATTTTCCATAATCTAAACTTCTGGTTTGTAATAATATAATGTTTTGAAAGTATGGATTATTTTAGTATGATTCTAAAACAATGATTCAAATGTGTGTTTTTTTTGCTATTAAATATTGTTTGAATCTAATGAATTGGATTTGAAAATAAGTTTTGATTGGATGATATTTTTTGAAAAATGGTTCTCGCCTTTGTGGATATCGAATTAAAAAATGAGACCTTGAGGAATTTTATAAATGTAATGGGTTATTAATATAATGAATCTTCATGAAGTGTTTATTTTTTATATGCTTTAAGATGTTTTGATAAATATTAAAAATGATTTTCAACTTGGAGGGTACTGTGCCTTTTGAAGGAACATGATTTTCTAATGGGTTCAATGATTTGTCTTGTAAAATGATGAGGTTTTTCCTTATTGTTTTCATGGATGCTCACATGTATGGTTTTACATGGAATATTGATGGATACTTGTATGTCATGGTGGTTTGGTGCTCGGGGTGGAACAAAAATGTAAATATGAGCAAGACTTGATGAAGCGCCATTGGTGAATATGAAAATACCCCAAGTTAGTTTGTTTTTAAAATCAATTTTTATTTGAAAAAAGGTTTCATTTCTTTATAAACTTATGGTTATGTGGACAATTTTTCTTATATTATAGAGTTGTTATTTATTCAGTATGGTTCCTTGTGATATGGACGTCATATTATTATTGTGTATTCAGATGTGATCTTTTGGTGGCTCGGTTAAGGATCAATTATAAGTGGGTTTATAAGGACGTGTTGGATGTTATGATGTGGCTATGGATTGATCTATGTTGGCATGAATTCCAGTTGATCAACCTAAGGATTCATTTCAAATATTAAATCCACCTCCAAAAATGATGCATCATCCGGTTTGTTGGGGTAATGTTCTTTTTGGGTTCTATTTAGAGTGTTTCCCTATTATGATAATTCTCTCGTCTAGAGTGGTTGTGTTCGATTGATTTTGGGGTATTTCAACATGTTTCTTATTCATTTTACTCCACTTTCAGAGTTAGGGATCATGGTGGTGTGTATCTATAGACCCTGTTTTGGTAAAAGTGTGTTGTATTAGGAAGTGTGTTTCATAATGTGTCTTTGTCCTTTGTTACTAGTTAGGAGGATTATGTGGAATCATGTTGAAATAGAATAAGTGGTTCTAGATAGGTATTATTAGCTCCAAAATATGATGCATTAGGTTCATCACACATTATTTCTACATCCATATGCCCTAGAATGAAGCTGGTACGTAGTTAGGAATACCAGAGGTTTTAGAATTCTTCTTATGTTTGTTCCTCTACCATTGTGGTGAGGAAATTCCAGTATTCCTATTGTGGGTCCTTAATCAAGGAAATATTCCCCCTAGTTTCAATGATCCTAGTGAACTTAAACCTCATGAAATTTCTATGAATAGGCCATCTTAAATTCAGCTTACCAATCAGTGTTTTTATGGGGAACAACCACAGGATTCAAGAGTGGTCTCAATTTTATCCATACATAGGATTTGAGTGTTGGGTAGTTGTATATTTTGGTATCAGTTATCCATTAATAGGTCCATTACTTCCCCACCCTGAGTGGAATGGGGTTTTCATCTATGTAGAATGTGTTTTCCATGTTTTTGTCACCTCTATTTGGGAGATAACATTTTAATGGTTTATGCTGTGTTCCTTTTATCATGGGTCGATAGGTTGTTGTGGGGATGATTCAGTGGGACCATGTGGGAGAGGAAATATTTATGATCATTTATAATTTTCATTTGATATTTGGTTCTTAATGGTGGGGAGTACCACTATGGGTCTAAGGGAGTTTACTCCTAATATTTTATCGGGTGAAAGTTTTTTTCTAATGCTTTGGAGTCCATTCATGTCTCCCCACTGCATGTTATCTATTTCTGGTTTGGTTTTGGTATTTTTTTGCGTAAATATATTCCCTTTAGGGTTATATATTTCTTAGTTTACTCTTTGGTTTTTGTGAGTGTTGGGTTTCTTTGGTGAAGTCCCATTATCTTTTTTTCAGAATGGTTGTAGTTGTGGTGGATAGATCATTCCATTGATTCTCAAGAAGTGGTTATAAGTTGTTTTTTTGTTTTGGGAAAGAGTATTCAGTTCCATTTTTTAGTGAGAGAAATATTATTGGTTTTGTAGGTTGGATAGTTTGGAAGTGGAACCCTTAGGCATTGATCAATAATCTAGAATCTGTTACGGATTTTTGAGGGTGGATAGTATTAATGGTGGGGAGAATTTTTACACCCTATTGTTCATGTTTTGGTTTATAGTCAGGTTCTTTGGGATTTTTGGTATTTTTCATAAGTCCTATGTGTTATGGGGGTTGATATTTGATGATTTCACATTGTATAATATTTCACTGTGGGTTTTCCTTTGTTTGTGTTGGGATAAATCGGCTTGTTGGAGAGTTTTGGACACCCAGAGTGTCACCTTTTGTGTTTAAATCATTCAAGAATTATTGGGTGGGGTTACCTAGTGTTTAGGGTGTCATTTGATGGTTTTTAAAAAAAATTAGGCCAAACTTTTTTAGCATGGTTTTCAAAAACCATGAATCCTAACCATGGGAGGTTAGAGATTCATTCTAGTATCCCTCACATGGTTTTTATGGGGTTTTTCAAATCATTAATTGGAACATTGTATCCACTTATGTTATTAATAAATTTCAGTAAAAAATAAAATTTGAGTAATTCCACCTCCCATTTGATTCCATAGGTGTCATATATCGACCAGGTGGAGCCCCCCTTATTTCTTCTTCATTTTGGGTCATTTTTTGTGTTATATATCACAAACGGTTAGTGCATTTTCATCAAATCCTTCCATTTCCACTTATCCTCTCTTCCCTCTTCCTTATCCTATAATTTTATCATGTTTATCTCTTTTCTCCTAGTCATACCTTAACCAGAGTTCTATGTTTCCAATGTTTTTGTATGGATTATTTTTTTCTATTAGGGATAGTGTTCGTATATCAAGTATTCCAAAACTCACTGCGAGGATTTTCAAGTGTTTGATTCAATTCCGCAATGAAATTTGGTAGGATTCCCCGTACAATTGAATTTTTAATTTAAGATTAATTTATTTCATGATTTACAATCCTTATATATATGATATATTTATATTTTGGGATCTTTGAATCAATCATTTGGTGTAGAATGTTGTGTTTTATACCCTGTTTCCAGAAAAATAGAATTGTTTTTTCAAAAAATGCACACCATGTGTTTGACAAAAATCATAGTTGGTTTTTGTGAGTAAATTATGGTACATAATGTGTAGTTTGGATTTGAAAAAACATATGTAGCTAATGTAATGATGTTTTTGTGTTTCTTTAATGTTCTTTCAAAGGGTTTTAATTTAAAAGAAGCGTGCATTTGGTTTTGAAATCAGTTTGATAAGTGATGAAGAATTGTGGCCCAATTGGAATTTTCATAGAAAATGGGTTTGGTTTTAAAGTAATATGGAAATGTTTTTATTTGTTTTATAAATGTTTTTACATAGTAATAGTTCCATTTAAACCACTATTAAATATAGGTTGAATCATTGTTTAAGGTTACTTTTTTAAAAAAAATTAAGGGCTCGTCTGGCCACATTGGGAAAATGATAAAAAGTGTTTGTTATAAAAACCATTGTTCGATATTTATCATGACTTGTAGACATCGAATGGTTAAGTTGTACTTGTTTTGGAATCTCTAGGTTCCATTATAAGGATTATTCAGTTAGAGCCATTTTAATAACAAGTCATGGAAGTGGGAGACTCAGGGTGTGCCCTATCGTGGAATATTATTGTTATATACATTGTGATTGGATGCTCAGATTGAATCGGTTGGCTCACCCCCTTTTTCATACATGAGAATTGGGATCCTGGAATATTGAGAGAATATTATAAGAATGATTTCTACACTACAAGGTTATGTTACTGAACTGTGTCCTATAATAGGTTGATATAATGGGTTTATTACTATGGATTTTCCTTATAACTTCCTGATAAAGGATGGTCGAGTGTAATGGGATTTTTTTTCATCTAGTCTAACATGTCAAAGGGGATGAGGTCTCATGTATTGGTGTATTATGAAATATTCTTGATCTCCTATTTTTACCCACGTCTATTGTATTTCAGTTTCGATAATTGATAAGTATGATGCTTCATTTTCTATTTACATATCCCTTTTTGTGTGATTACTATTATTTATTCTTGTGTATTGATTTTCATCGAAGAAGGTGGTATGGTTTTGATAAGGCTTATGAAAATGGTTTTCAAAAGTAATGTTTTGATCCTTTTTGTTCAAATCTAAAAATTTAAACATCAATTTCTACTTGAAAATTCTATCGGAACGCTAGTTGAATGAATCATGTTTTGGGAATTAATAGATGGAATGGGTCATACATTGTATTTGAGTAATATTGTAGAAAAAAATACTTTTGTATATTTTTTCTGAGACATGAAATTGATGTTTCTTCAATTTTAGAGTATTTTAATTGGGAATAGATTATTGGTCTTACCAGATGAGTTTTAATAAACACCCATATAGTTCTTTTATATTTTTAGAGCTTGTGCATGTTTCAACATGAGTTTGATTTCCAAGAGTTACTTGTGATTTTTTTTTGAAGAGTGGCAAGTAGTGTCACATGGAGTTAGATTGATTTTAGGTTTGGTTTTTCTAGTTGTTTGGTTTAAATGTATTTTTTCATTTTTTTTTGAATCATGTTCTGTTGAATTTTATATTAATTTATGATGTGTTTTCAATTTATTTCCACTTTTTTTACTTGTCTATAATTGAGTGATATATTTCCCTTTTACAATATAATGATGCTCGACACTAGTTTCCATCACATGGGGATCAGGAATTATCATTATTTCATGCCATGGATTTGTTTGGTTGCTTTGTTTTGGGTCAATTTGGGTTGGTTCATGACACTCTTGGTAGACACCAATGAACATTATTTATGGTAAATATATTTCTAGGAATTCCCATTAGTTCATGACATCCAGTTTTTGCTCATCTAGTGGGTTGGATTTCCCATTAGACTTTTTTCAACCGTCTATACATTCGTGGATTCCAAGGATATTTTGAATTAACACTGATATATGAAAACCATTGGGAATGAATCATTAAGAAGAAATTCCTAAAATAAAATGTTTGGTTATCCTCCTTCTACCACATCTTGGATCTCCTTATTTTGGTTCACCTAGAACCATATATGTGTGTGTAAGGCCTGATTTATGTATTATGATTTGTCTTGAGTTATACTTTTTGGTTTCAAGGTATATGAATTAGAGGATGAGGATAATTTTTGTATTATTATTGGATACTTTGTGTTAATTATAATTGAGGTAGGTGTCTTCTATCCCACTTTACAATTATTGATATTATTTCATTGATTCATGATAAATTTTTCTTCTGATGTGGATAGAAATATAATGAAGATATTAGGGGGAAAACCAATGTTTTATATGTTTAAAAAGAGTTTGTTTTTAAATATTCCATTACTATGTATTAATTGAATTTGGTAAAAGATTTGTATTTAAAAATAAATGTTTTTTAGAAAACTATTTCATATTAATGATTGTTTTTATATACATGGTGGCATTGGTTAATCGTTAATTTTAAATGAAATGGTTTAAATATGCAATTTTCTTAGCAAAAAATGAAAATAATTCTGTAGATATCATCTCGTGATGGCTTAGTGAAATATGGATTTTCACTCAAGATTGTTGGGATTTTCCTTATCATGCATGTGTGTGTGTGAAGAACATAGAATTGGTATTCCAAGAAAAAATTGAAAGAGAAAATGGATATAATTTTTAGTAAAAATTATTTCTTAAACAATTTTCCTTTATAAACTATTCTAATATTATCACTCTCTTTTTTATATTAAATGTAATTACAAATTCTTATCTTAGTGTTGTTTGTTGGGAATTCTTCAGGGAAATCCTATTAAGTGATATAATAATCCCATACATGGGATATTTGGTTAGTTTTTGAAAAAAAATTTAAATTGATATATAAGGAAGGGTTATGTTTCTTACTAATCTATTTCTTATCCTTTTCGTCTTGGTTTTTTGGTGGATATAGAGTTAGGGGGTGTCTTCATCATTGTCTTGTGTGGTACCACTTTGTTGCCAATGTCTCCTTATTTGGAGTCTTATCCTTGACCCATTATTTATTTTTCTAATGTAATTTGAATTTATTTGTAAAGGTATATCATGGATTTATATTATTCTTTATTGATGTATTATATATTGGATTTAATGTTTATTTAATAGTGTAGAAAGATTGTTTTTTCTTCAAAAGGAAATTTTCCCACATTGTTTCCTAATAACATATAGTTTATTTCTTGACTATAGTATCGTGGGGGGGGGTGTCACCTAATGATTATAACATTTTTTTCTATACTAAAGATTATGAGGATGGGAAAGGTGTAGAATTCATATTTCATCTTTAATTTTCTATTTTATAGCATGTGGATCGACCATTTTAGATGAACCTACATTATGTGATGAAGTCATATCATATAATTTTAGATAAAGATAACATATGAAGAACTCCCAACAAACACGAAAGTTCTGAGTAACATCATGTTACCCTACTAAATAATGGTATATACAAAAAATATGTGTAGTTAGTGTAACCTTGAGAACAAGTTGAATGAGTTACCGAAAAAATGACATCGACTTTTTTAGAATGGGGACCAATTATAAGATAAATATTGAATGATTAGAATATAGTTTGATTTTTGGTCACTATTAATATTAATATTATCATTTAATGATCCCCATAAATTAATATAACATTGTAATATAAATTTTCATGATTATTTCAATTAATTTTATTGATTATTGTTTTTGATAACTGTGAAGAAAATAAAAACATACATTTCTATTTATATGAATCAAAATATGTTGAAAAAAAATAAAACATGTGGCATCTCGATGTATACCAATATTGTGATATACCTAATAGACTTATATATATTTTTAAATAATAAATAATGGGTTTATATAACCCTTATACAAATGTAATGCATGAAATGTCGTTACATGATGCATGAATGAAAATAATAGTTTTTGTAATAAAATAATGGATTTTTGGAATGTTCTATTTTCATGAGAAATAATCATAAACAGCATATAATGCATATTAGTTTGTAATGTTGAGATATAATATAGAGTTACCTGAAGATTAAGGTGGATTAATTTAACTACATGAAGAACTGAAAAGACCCAAATTCTTGGGGTATTTAAATGTTGAAATATATGGATAGAATGTACACATGATTTTGAAGAACTCATGTTGCAGGAAAACTATAATATTTCACTTTTTTTTTGTTTCATTTATCCTTAATATATTTTATTAGTTATTTTATACCGAAAAAAGTATTCTATAAATTCATAATTACTATATAACAAAAAACACATAGATTATATGTTTTATCATCTATTCCTTGATATCTAGGAATATATATATATACATGTACCACTATTCATTAAAATACTATTAATACCTATTTTTTATATTTTACATGAAATATGATTTTATTAAAAATTTCATTTTAATGAATATTAAATATTTTAATTTTTATAGTGTATTTCTCTATAAAGATATAATATATTGATCCAAAAGTAATTTTTATTCCATTATTTTTTCTTTTAAAAAATAATATTTTAATATTAAATTTGTTTTGATATGAAATTATTCAAATAAAAATAGGTTTTAAATTTAGTACAATATATCTCAATATTCATGAATGGTCCCAAAAAAAATTAAATATGTGAATGTTAAAGCAGATAACATTTAGATTATTGATTAATTATTTTCAGAATATCTATTGTTTATATTTTAGAAATAATGTATCAAAAGTGTTATCTAATCATCAAAAGGGAGGTGTTGGATGAATATATTATGATTTATGATTATTTTATAAGAAAAATAATTTGGCCAAAGAATATTATCAAAAATTGAAATAAATTATTTCACTTATAATTTAGAAAACAATATTGTATTGTTATCTAAATAATTCATTATATTATTGTTTATGATGTTTTGTTGTATACAACAAACAACTTGATCAACAATAAAAAATATTCTAAAGAATATGTTACTATTTGAATATATTCATAATGTATTTTTATTTATATATCTATAATTTGAATATTATATTATAAAATATTTCAATGTGTTTTGATGAAATAGTGTGTCTCGTGTATTTATACAATGCTGATATATAACATATTTTTAATTTATATTTAATATTATTTAAAAAAATTCTAACATTGAATCATTGTTTTTTTAAGTGAAATTGAATATAAATTTTCACATTTGATAACCATAAAACTGACATGGAAAGATCTCATTAAAAAATATTCTATTAAAAATTAACATTGAATGTCTATTTATATTTTGTTTTAGTAGAACATTCATCATCTATTTTAAAATAAACTAAAGTGGATGTCCTCTATTTACATAAATTTTTTTAAAATAAATGTGGGAAATCATGTATGAATCATTTCAGTGTTGGTTTTTATGTTAAATTTTGTTGAAATCCACATTAATTTTCATTTTATAGAATCATTAAATGTATTTTTTTAGAAAAACCTAATGTGAAAACATATCATATTACATCCTCTACATTGAATATTTTATTTCATGTGTTATATTTACTTTATAATAAAACTTAATTTTATCCATTTTTTAAAACGAATAAAAAAATAGTTATTTTATATATGGAATAAATATTTAAATATGAAATAATTTGTTAAATATTTTATTTTTAAATGAATATAAATTTTATGGCAATAGTCACCCTGGTAAATATAAATGAGTAATTTTGAATGTAATTGTTTTTATATGCAGTTTTTAATATTTATCTAATTAAAATAAATAGATCTATTTTAATTTTTAGGTAATTTTTTTATTTGCTTAAAATAAATATTAACAAACATTTTTATGATAAATTGAAAAAAATTGAATAAAAACACATATTGTTTAAAAATTACTTTTCTAAAAATTATTTATTCTAAAAATAAAATATATAATTTTTAGATATTTTTATAATATCGAGAATTTTTTATATTAAATGGATTCTATATTTTGAATAAAAAAATTATATTTTTTAAATGGGATTCGTCTTATATTTCTGAAAAAAATAAATATAATGGAAAAAGTTTTAACAAGGAAAATTGTGTAAAATTTGTTATCTTAAAGGCACTCTAATTTGTTTTAATTTTATGGGTATAATTTTTTTTGAAAAAATTAAATTGTTTTGGGATTATATTCCACATGTATCACTAAAATTTCATCACCATATTCTTTATATTCCCTTTTAATATCCCGTTTATCCCAATAATAACTGATGTTTCTAAAGACATGTCCCTTATTTTTGCTAATAGGTGAAGATTCCTTCTACTAAGCCAAATCCACTCTTTTAAATAACATTAATTTAAAACCCTCCATATTTTTACTCTTATAAATACGTCTTTCTTTGGGGGTAACCACTAGTAATAAGGATAAAAAATCATATGTTTCCACGTGGATTCCCAATATGAGATTTAATCATTCAACATGGGTATTGACTTTCAAATAAAATTTCTCCATTATCTTTCTCATCTGCCTTATCTATAATTAGATTCATCATATTATTAATGTTATACTATTGTCAGTATATTTCTATAATAATGATATTATAATAAAATAATTACATTAATATATATACTCACCCATAGATTAAGACATGTTTTATTTTAGTTGGTATAACCTATGTAATGAACGATGCTATAACTTTATTTCAGGAATGAATGTGTAAAAATAAATGATCGGGAAATAATATATTACTATGTAAATAGTTAATTTTATTATAATGGTAATATTAAAATTTAACTAACTATTAATATACCATTTTTTGATGGATAACAATTACCAAAACAGTTTCTTGGTATATTTCATCTCTATGACTCTTAAATAAAACTCATATTGAATGAACATAAATTTTAATAACTCATTACGTATCATGTATTATAAGAAGATAAAATTTATATAAATATTGAAATCATGAAAATTTATTTATGAATAATACCAACATACTTGAAATAGAAAGAGATGGTTGGTGATCTTAAAAACTATAAATCATCTAAAAATATGCAATTAATATGTAATAAATGAATATTATATATTAATATAAAAAGTTAAAAAAATTATAATGTTCTTAAAAATATTTATAATGATTCTATTAAAATTATTAATAATGCTAGAGAATATATAACTAAGTAGTAATCTAATGTATTGTTCATTATTATAAATTTCAATTCTTTAAAACATGTTTTATGTTTTCCATACTATTTTATTTTATGTGGTGTGCATACTGCCACATCATATTCCATTAATAATATGAAATTTTATTTTATGGTATTTACATTCCATTTCATCAACCCCTTATTTATTATATTGTGATTTAAATTCTTCCAACATCAAAAGTTTTTTATCTTTATCATATTTTATTTTTGACAGTAGTTTCATATTATACAGCCCTTTTCACTTATATTATATATAATCCCAATGTCAATTTTAAAAATATATTTATTTATACATGGTATTTAATATTAAATTTATTACTCTATCTTTCTATGTATATGGATTCATATTTTTCCAAAGTTGATAGCGGTTTTCAAATTCAATTACCTTTTATATAGTTGTAAAATTTTTTCCTAGAATTTATTTTATAACACTTATTAATTCTCTATTATTTCTGTGATATATATTATTTCCACCATATTTAATGTGTAATATATTTTTTTCTTAAATTATCTTCTTCCTTGTATTATTTATATCTTCCTAAAAATATGATGTCATTAACAACATTTCTGATCCATTATAGTGGATCTTTATCTTCCATGTACATATAGTTTCATTCCAAAATATTTTCCAACTATTTTTTTTAAATCGGAAAATGTATCACCATTTGTTATGTTTATTATTATATTTTTTTCAGAATATATATCTTCAAAATTATTAATCTATGTGATATTTCCTAAAATTCATAGAAAACATAAATATGAATTTCATTTTACATTCCTTCATTTTGTATCATCATTTTCACATTTTCAAAAATAAACTTTTTTTTAATTTTAAGGTTTTGTTATTGGTGAATCTATAAAAATATTATTTTATAAATTCAACATTTATGCTTCATGAATAATATTTTTGAATAGGATAGATTTCATTATTTTTTAGCGATACTGTTTAATTTTTTAATGTAATATCATTTTATATTATTATTTTATTTTTACCTTTAACAAAAAAATAATCAGCATAATATTATGTTATTTTCATTATCATTATATGTGGGATTTTATTGTAATCATAATTAGGGTTTTTAAATTTCTAGTATCAAATAATCAATATCTTGATATAATTATATGTGATACCATTTTAATATGTTTTGAAACTCTCTTCTGATCTATTGTTTTTTACATTCTAGGACATATTATTGATTTCATACAGCACACAATGGTATCACTAATAACTTGATAGGTTTAGGGTTTCGTATACTATTAATGTTTTGTTAAGACTTATATTACATGAGATACTTATAGGGGGACTATCAAGAAGGATAATCCATTATGGGATATTGGTTGTGATTCACAATCTACCTTTATATAAGATGAGGGTCATGTCTCCTAATCCACTTTGTTATGTGATTATGGGTAGAGTTTCATGAAACAATATTTATTTATATCAAGGATTATGTTTGATCGTTATTCATAAATTATATGAAATATTTTACACACAACCAATGATTATTGTCTTATGTTTCCACACTCATATTTCATGGTATATGTTCAATAGTTTTAGTTTATATGCCAATATATCATGAATTAAAAATTAATTCTAAGGTTGTATGATTTATTTAATATGATATTTATTATATTATAATGTTTTATCACTTGATTCTACTAAAATACTATTTCTATTATTTAGTTTTTCCACTTATTTAGCTTTTGAGTTCACTCCATTTTATCCAAATAAAGTCGTAATTTTTTTAGAAAAGTATTCTAAGAATGGTTTATTGGGTGGAAAAAATTTTAGAATATTTAGAACACAATATGGTTAGTAATAAATTTATATATGAGATCTCTAATAACACTAATAATTTCTATACATGATTGAGTGTTTATTTTATAGATTTCCTATTAATATTATATAATTAATAAAAAAATATATGATATATCCAGGTTATTTGATTTGTTATCATAGTGGATATTAATTATTTTTTGTAACGGTATATGAATCATTATATAACTAACCGTTAAGAAACTGAGTTAAAAGTGAAATTATCATAGGATAAAATTTATTGTTCCTATATTGAGACATTATGTGTTTGAATTTTCACGTGGTTATTCATTTTGGACGTTATTATTTATTACTTATAGTCAACCTTATTACTTTTTAGTGGATATATTGTAAGGAAAAATTTTAAAAAAGATTCAATGGATAATGTAGTTACTATAGCAATAAGAAACAAAATGGAATGGATGCTATATTACAATATATTTTAGAAATTTTCACCCATCGTCTGAAAGTGATAAATAATAAAAAAAGGATGAAATAAAAAACATATCAAAGAAGGATAACGAAATAATCGAATCCATCATATAGAAATTACCTCCCTCCTAAAGAAGGACTCCACATATGTAGTTTTCATCTTTTAGATCAATATAATGAAATATTTTTATTCACCATATGATTTAATATGATTATTTTGTTTAATATTTTTATTATATTGGAGGTGAAGGAAAACAACACTAGACTCTAATTAAGAATTCATCAAAAAAATAAAGTAGGTTCCTCTATATAAATGGATGAGTTTGTGAATGTATTTATTGAAAAATATTTTCCATGGATACTTCTAGTGACAATTAAGAGAGAATTTAAATTGTTCAAAAAATAATATTATTAAATTGTGGGACATAAGTATGAATCATAAACAATAGAAAAAATATCCGATTATATATGTATAATTCATAAATTAAATGATATATAAATACAAATTTCCTTAAAATAAAATCATAAAAATAATATAAGGGGAAGAGGAGACTTTGGAAGCTATGGAATAATTGATTAATGTGAAAAGAAATAGTAAATAGAAAAAAGATACCCTCATTAAACACATGGATCAAGAGAAATGAAATGGTAAATTAGGGTTTATTGAAAATGAAATTATAAATTATATGGAAAATATTTTTAAATGGGATACATGATTAAAATATTGGAGGATGTACCAGGAGAATGCATAAAATTATTTGGACATTTCTGCACAAATATTGAAGGAAATCAAATTAAAATATGATTTTATTAATGATAAAAAAATCCAACTATTTTTGAATTACATGAAGAGTGAAATAATAATAATTATGTTCATTTAATAAACACTAATAGTATATTATAAAAAATATAACCATTTTGGATATTTAATATATTAGAACATTAAAATTATGTTAAATAAAAAGAATAAAAAGTTGGAATATTACATGATATAATTCTTATAACCACTATTTAAATACAGGATCATGGTGTAATGAAGAAAAAATTATATACTCGTCCATGGATAATAAAAAACATAAAATCTACGCAATGTGTAAGGAGTTTCTCGAAACTAGATATATGGTATCCTATCTTATAGCCCCTAGAAGTTCGTGATAAATGCATGTATAATGGTATCAACATCTTATCTTCCTAACACTTTTTCTAGAACAACTATATTCCATTAATTAACTTGATTGGAATATTAATTCATCTACACCCTATAATATCACTATTTCAATGATAAAAAACAATGAATTTCTATATTTTAGATGACACAATGATAAAAATGGAATGAAATAAATTCAAAAGTAAATTTTAAGTGCTTTTTTATAAAATAAACACATGATAAAACTCTTAGAAAAACACTCAAAATGAAAATACCACTTAACATAATCACACAAAACAACAAGGAGTAAAATATAATCCAATAAATAGAAGATCATATGTTTATTTTTATCATTATTATTAGTATACACAAACCATTGAATCTATTTATTGATGATCATTTGAAAGGTGTATTTCATAGCCTTCAGGTTCAGTAGTTTTAGTAATATATTATATAACATGATCTTCTAATAGTATTTTACTCATTCTTCATATTATAATGATTTCAATCAATATAATGTTTTTTGTTAAAAATATGTTAAATGAAATATTGAATTAAAATTGAGTTCATAATATTACTATGCAATTCCTCATTAACACTAATTATGTATAATTAATATCACCAGATTTTGCTCGACTATATTATATTCAACTACAACAAAAAATAACATTAAAATAATTTATAAAATGAAATTATATTATTTTTAAAAACAATATTAAAATTTTTCTTTTAAAAAACACTCAATCAATTTTAAAAGTAAAAAAAAAATATTTGTTGAATCAATTTTTTTAAAAAAAATCCATTAGTTTTTTGATTAAATTTGTTTTTTCATAACAATACATTCCTGAAAACATGTTATACCAAAGTATTTCTTACATTAAAAAATTATTTTGAAATAATTAGTTCTCCAACATAATAAACATTATAAATTTTAGGCACATGTATGATTATTCATAATTATTCCCCTTTATGACAACAAAATGTAACTATTATTCAATTTCAAAAAAATTATAATATGTCGACCAATGTTTTATTTTGAGAAATTATTTAGATAAAAATGACGATAGAAAACAAAATCAATGAAAAGGTATATATTTTTTAAGTAAACCCCCTCGTATAAATATTACATTTAGTTGTAAATGACCCTATTCATTGATAAAAAAAATTATTTATATATTTAATACCTTCAAATATTTAAAAATCATACCCTTAAATTAAAAAAGAATACACTAATTTCATTTTTTAAATAAAAAATCACTCACCGTTGAAATATAATAGGGAAATAAAAAAAATATTGAATATTTTATTATTTATATATCATGAATTCAATTATTTCAATAATTATCATCCATTATTAATATAAAATATTTATCTATAGATTAAAACAATTATAGATTTAAATATGTATCACAAACTAAAAATTCGAACCTTTTTCAGAGTTTTTCCTGATCAAATGTCTCAACATGTTGAAATAATTTTTATAATAAGATAGTATCTTCTCTAGAGTGATTATCATTCGATAAAATTGAATATATTTATAAATAAAATGAATTAAAATTCCTAAAAACTAACAAAACACATTTAAATAAAATTTATTTAAGAGATAATATCCTCAATGTTATCTTTTGATATGTAATCATGAACATAATATATAACAGATAGTTTTGAAAAAAACATTCTTGAAAATTTATTAACCAACCAAAATATTTAAAAAATATTTTTAATAATACAATAGGAAAAATGAAAACAAATACCACATAAGTAAAATGAGTTTATTAATAGATATGTGGAAAAATATCTATTGTCCCATCGTATAATAAATTATATCATTAGGAACCTTATTTTTTTCAGGTATACAATTTTCCATTGGAAAATAATATATTTTTATTCTATAAGAAATTATTATATTTGATGTGAAATTATTTCAATAATGTATTACTCTATAGTATTTATAAAAAATGGTGATTTTATATAGGTGAAAAATAATTCAACCAATAATCTATATATCATCAAATTATATCGCTTTCATTTTTGATAGATGTTCATATACATCATATATATATATGTGTTTTCAAAATATTATATTCCTATCATAAAATATGTTGAAAACATATTTAATCATTCTGTATTAGAAGTTATGTTAACCTCTATAGTCGTATGTTTCGTAAATTGAACAAAATGTAAAATATCAACTTTGTAATTAACATAAAAAAATATTATTTTTTCACTCTTATGAGAATTTCTATTTTAAATATTACATTTTTTATTTTCATATTTAGAACATCGTTAAATATTTTCAACCGTTTATTTTTCCGAAATTTATAATGAATTATAAATTTTATCATATTTCATTATAGTATATACTTCGAGTACCATATATCATTTATAAATACCACAATATATAAATTTTCATTCCCAAACATTGATTTTCATGTCATCATTAATTTTTAGAACAACTTCCACTTTTATAAAACAATAATCATCATCCGATGAAAATATAATGCTATGATCACTGCACATCTTACTATGCATGTTTGGAATTTCCTTTCATGTGAAGTAAAAAATATTATGAATAACATTGGGATGAAACAAAAAAAAACAATTCTCTACTCAAAAAATTATAAAACAGATATATTAACAATAAGATGAAAGATCCTCATAATCATTTCATGTATCATCTGTATCATAAAAACACCTCATTTCGATCTTTTAATAGATTCAATATCTAATATTGTTTTTCAACATTAGAAAATTTTGTCTTATATTTCATTGTTTTCAATCTTCCTAATAAAATTTATTATATGTATCATTCCTCGCATTCATATAACTCATATCATTTTGATCCTTTTGATAATTTCATTTTAAAATACATTTATTAATCATTATACTCCTAATATTTTTGTGTTCATTCTCTATATGTGGATATTTACAATTATAAAAAGAAATATTTAACATAGAATAAATATTTTCCTTGAAAAGAATATCATTAGACATAAAATGTCTAAATTTTTAATAAAATTATACACTACTTTTCATTATCAAATTTTTATCATGATATTTTTATATGCTCTTAAACTACAAGGTAGTTTTTATGATACCATATATTATGTGATTTCTAATATGTTTTTCAATATCAATTGGAGTCATTTTCTATAACCATTCCTTAATTAATATGTCTATAACTATTTTATCATGTTTATCATCAAATTATTCTCTACCAAAAAGATACTATAAACTATTTACCATTAACATAACTTATTAATTAATTTCACAAACACCTTATCCTTATAAAAAATACAACGATTGATAATCCATTTTCATTGTGGTTAACTTGATTTGAATGATTTTGATGTTTTAATTTTTATATCTATCATATTCATCGTCATAAAACCTAAATTTATAATAGGCAAAAACCATTTTTTATATATTCCATTGAATTGAAAATGAAAAGTAATAGAAAAATGTAAATTCAACTAAAATGTACATCATTCTACTCTAGTAAAAGAATGAATTTATTCAATTTTTATATTATAAAATCATATCCTAAAATAGAAATTGTCAATAGTTGTATTATTCATAAATTTTATTCAAAAAATATCTCTTATACTAAAAATGATTTTCTTTAGAAAAATAAGTCATATAAAATTTATATTTTCAATATACTCAAAAAATATACCATACTAAAAATTTCTCTAATACATTGTTTTTGAGGAAATTGATATATTCAAATTCTGATAAAATAATTGAAAAAGACATCTAATTTAGTAAAAAATATATAGACTAGCTCTAATATAGAATGTTATCGTTTATATAGATTAACTGCACACTATAATGGGAAGAATTATAGTTTAAAGAACTCATAATTTTCATTTCACTTAATGGGTAAAATAATTATAATTATCCACTTCATATCCTAAAAAAAGTATTCCACAAATCATAAAATAATGGAAGAAATTAAATCTTGTAAAACATTATTAATAAGAGAAAAAATAGATATATTAAAATATAAAAAACATGTTAAAAAGGAAATAAAAAAATAAAGTAAATAATAATAATTCAGGTAAACCATAATGAATATTTTAAAAATACACATTTACCTAATGTATTAAGAGGATATTTGCTAAGGATACATTGTATTTTTTCTAATTATCCATAAATTCTCTCACTATAATCCAATCAGAAGGAATCATCATCCAAATATGTGATAGTTAGCCTTTAACACATGGACTCCATCGACTAGTATAATTTGAATTAGTATATATTGACACACTAAAATATCATAGTCTCTCAAATTTGAATAAGTTTTATATTCCTTAATAAGTATCACAACATGGATAATAGAATAATTAATACAAATGGTAAATTCATAGAGGTTAAATATGAATGGATCACCATAAGATGCTCTTAGAGAAACACTGAAAAACAAAACCTCATTCATCAAAAGCATATAAAATATATCAATAAATGAAAATATTAAACATATAAAAAAATATATTCCATTAATATGTATGATTTTAATTATTTCACATAAAGCTATGAATATTGTAATTGAAATAGAAGATATTATTAGATTCCACGTTCTTTTGGTTTAGACGTAAGTAAAATACTCAATAATCTAATTGTATTATCATGATTTTGTATCTTTTAATGATATCTACCTTCACCAATATTGTGTGTGTACATCTAATAAATAGACTCTATAACTAACATTATATTCTCTGTATAATTATGTTGTTTTATTTTCAAAATGAATATTGTGAATTCAATGTCATTGTATATTTATCTCATATTGTAAATCTAAATAATAATAGAAATAGTAAATAAAATGAATGAATGAGTTTATTTTCATTTTCATGACTAAAAATATTATTACTCAATGAAATAATAAGAAGATGCTCTAAATATCCTATTGAAATCCATTGATGACATGATTTTCAACCTAATGTGACATGACCCTTTACAGAATATTTTCTCTTTAATGAATATTATTAAAGTATTTTCTCAATATAATAATTAGTTCCTCACACCATGGTATTATTATGTCAATAATAAACATCTAACTAAACAACCAAGAGAATAAGGATAATGTTATGTATTTACCACCAAATTAATTGATTCATAAGAAATAATTTTTGAATCATACACATATTCACAAATCTAGATTATAAAATGTCTTATTTGATTCTTATTATTCATATTAATTCATATTGTAAATATTTTATATGATTACTTACTCATCACCTAAAATATTGGATATTTAATTAATTTTTAGATGAACCCATGGTGTGAAAACTTTGTTGAAGGTGTTAAATTTTTTTTGATAAAGGTAATTTTGAAAATACGTCTTACTTATCTTGTTCTTATTCCCTTGGTGGGATTTGATGAAATATAGGACATGAGGTTGTTCTCCCTACAATGATATCTTATAATTTTTTTGTATGAATAAATATTTTTTCATATACCAAATAATCCCATTATCGAATATCATTTCAAAGATGATTATTATTTAAAATTTAAATAAAACAACATTATATATCTCATGATACCATTTTATGATGGATACATGGTGCATATTATTGGAAGAGGAAACCAAAATATAATAAATTACATTCGTATTGGATTATATTGATGTATTTACATGTTCTTCCCCCAGTAACATGATGATGAATTTTTAGTTTTTCTCATTCTAGGTTTTATTCCAGTATCAGAAATCATTTCATGAATTTCTCCCACAAAATTGTAAATGTTGAAAAAATGAAATTCATTAGAATTTGGATAGGTGTTTCATTGGCCCATGTGTGTCACCATTGGTTGAACCAATTATCTATTTCTAAGATGAATTATGTATCATTTCACTATTAAATCTATTAATTTGAATATAAATAATCACAATCCAGATTGAATATCATTTAACAAGTATTATTATTCTATTTGATCATCTAGGAGGGGTAAAATAATTCTCAAATGAAGATAATTGATCATTATACCATCAATTGTGGGTATAGTGAGAGGATATTACCATGAAATCATTCCTTATGAATTATAATGAATATTAAATCATAGTTAATCCTTTTATCATTATAGATACACATCAATCATTATGGACTTGATAAAAAAATTATTTAAAGAATAAATTTTAAATTTTTTGTATGTATTTATGGATGATATCATTATATATTCAATTAATATTTAAGAACATGAGAATTATTTAAAGAATATCATAATGACCTTCCAGAAGGATAAATTATATTTTTTGTTCAATAAGTGTGATTTTTTATCAAAAAGTATCTTAATTAGGTAATGTATCACAAGATAAGGTATCATTATGAAACCATCAAAGATAAATGTTATTAATGAATATAGTATAAAAACCACTATGAATTGTATATGTATTTTACTTATATTAAAATTATATTATATACCTTATCTTATGATACATTACCCAGTAATGATAATTTTTAATTAATAGTTCATATTTACTGAATGATATATGTATTTTTCGTATATTATAATGATTTTATATATGTTGAATTATAAATTTAGTTGGATTGTAAACTCCACTGATCAAGTTAACATGGTTGTGGGTGGGATTTTTTTATTGATATATGAATGTATATATAGTTTTATGTATTTTATTAGGGTTTTCTTACCTCACCTATTATTACACAACCCTTTTTGATGAATAATTTATTAAATATTGTGGCACATTGAATAATGAAATATTATGTATCATTATGAAAAATGAGAATTTCATATTATATATCTCATGTCAATTTAAGAACAATGAGACATGCTACCTAACTGATGACATGTTATAGGTGTAACTAATATATTCATTAAATATTTCATCGAATTATCTATATAGGGAATTGTGTGATATATATATTTATCACAAATGATTAAACAATATTTTCAAAAATAATTTGTTATCTTTGAACCATTGTAAATGTTTTGATATGATAAAAGAATATGATTTCTCAAAAAATTACATTCCTCATAAGGAATAAATGGTGGCATGTTCCCTGAGTAGAAAACATCATAGTACGCTCCCATTGAAAAGGATGAAAAAGGGGACAATCCTTATTGATATCCAATGGATGTATTTTGATATATAATTGGAAGGGAATGATTCATAGACATACAAATTTATTTCTCAACCATATATCAATGATAAAATCATGGATTCTAGGAGATATGATTTGGAGATATAGAAAAATGTAAAAACTATTATACAGATCAACTTTGAAAATGATAGAGTTTTTAGATTCAGTAAATGAATGTGTAACCTATCAAATCATGATAAAAAATATTCTGTTGAATTATTTATAAAGAATGTCCTTCTCTATTCTCTTAGTAATAAAAATGATATATAGATATCTTTTTTTTTGATTCTTGTGGGAAACATTAATAGGAAGATTGCAGATAATATATATCAATTCCCTGTATTCTAGCATATAAATAATGAATTTATGATATCGAATGTAATGATGTACCCATTACTAATACCATTTTAGAAATGATATAATATATCTATTTATTTTATCGCTAGTCTTAGTAAGGAGTCTAAAGGATTAAGAGTTATAAAAGTAATTATGTATAGAATTAACATATTTTTAAAAATAATTAATATTTGAGTGGAATCTACATTGAATCATGTTCCCATGAAATACATAACGGAACTAGTAAGGATGTACTGTGTACCCCAATGAATCATATTTGATGAATAAAATGGATTAAAATCATTATAAAAAGGAATCTTCCAACTCTCATCTGATATAGAATTAAGTGTTATATTTTATATCATCCTAAAATCAATGGTAAATCTGAGAGGTAAATTCATATATTGGTTGATAGGGTGGGATATATCTAAATTAAATTACTGGGATTCATGTAAAATATCATACTCAGGTTGAGGGATTCATTTCCAATTTATATAACTCTATAATCCTCATGGAACCTTATAAGAGTCAATATAGGTTGATATACATGACTCAAATATTTGGGATAATTTATATAACTAAAGAAATTAATATCAAATCTTTTACAATAAATAATAGAGAAGGTTTCATCCATTAAGTATAATATCATAATATCAAAAATTGGACAGAAGCGCATTAATGAAAATAATTATTTATATTTGGAGTTTGATAGTGGTGAAAAGGGGTTTGTTCAAATTTCTTATTAGAATATGGTTCTAGGATATGGTAAGAATGTAAATATTTGACAAAGAAATATTTTTAACATAAATATTATTTTTTTATAAATGGATTATACTATATATATTGACATTCCCACCAAACGTCTATTATTTTAATGGTACGTTCTATGTGTCACTCTCGAGTAGTATATAAAAAATCCATCTCATGTACTATATTCATATATTTTTAATATATATTATAATCTCTTGTACAGGTAATAACCATTGCAGATATGTTATAATATAGTCAATGTACTATAAAACATGACCATATGAATGATCAAAGGTACTTGTTAAAATCATATGTTTGAAAACTCAATGATGGAACTGGATTTTCTAGTGAGGTTAAACTGCACTGACTTTTATTCATATGAGTAATGAAATTTAGAGGGTGAAATTCATTTAAATGGTAGAATGTGACGAAATATTATTTTACTATTTATTATATTACCCTAAAATTTGTTTTATCATCAATATCTTGTTTCACATTTAATTCAAAACATAATGGACCAAAAATACAATTGATTCAAATAAAATATTTTATTACACGATAACAATGAATGCGTTATGAGAATAAATTATGAACAATCATTTAGGAACCACTACGGGAAAAATATGAATGTAAATAAAAATAACATTAACATAAAAAAATTTATTCATAGGTTCATCATAAATATAACTACATCAATTTTGACTATGTAATTATGTAATAGAATTAAAAATAGTAATATAAATTATGAGAATGATTTAAATAAACACGATAATATTTATTTATAAATTTAATAATGGCTATATCAACGAATAAAATATGTATTTATTAATATTTTTATTAGAGAAAGTCTCATTAGATATATCATTTTCGGGTATGCATGTGTCTGATAAGTATAAATATATTATTTTTTCTTTGGTAAAAACATAAAAAAAATTTAATTTAAAATAATTATCCAATAATATTCCAAGATAGTATTTAACTATAATATTTTATAATTATAACAAATTTATGCACTACAGATGATTATTATTATTATTTTGCAATTGATTTATTAAAATAATTATTGTAATAAAAATTTAATAATATAATTAAATTTTAAATAGATACATAAATAATTTTATTTGAATGTGGATAAAATCATATAATTATAAATGGTCATATTTTTCCCAAATTATTTTAAATTTATTTTTTATTATTATCATAAATAAGTAAATTCTCTTTTATTGAATAATGGTATTAATGAAATATTATGATAATTAATATATGAAAGTAATTTAACATTAAACTAATGGTTATTACTTTTCATGTAATAGGAATAAATTATTATAATGCATGAAAAGTCATTTTTTCTAAAAACAATTTTTAGGAATTACAAATTTTTTTATAAAAAAATATTTGTTTTATTTTTTATACATATAACAAAAAGAAATCAATTTCATATTTTGAATAATAATTTTTTAAGTAGGTAAATATATGATGTATTTTTTAAACATAACAATATGTTACTAAATTAAATCTGAGTTATCATGATAATGGTAAAAATGTGTTGTTCAATGTACTGTTTTATTTATAATAGATTATTTTTCAAAATATTATTTATTTTATATATTTAAAATAATAAATTTCATATATTTTTTATGTATATATAAAATTATAAAAATAATTGAATTTATTAATTATTAGTAAATATAAATAAGAACATATAATGTTTAACAAATATGTTCTAAAAAAATCCCTTTTCTATAAATTGGTTTATTAAATTTTGAAACCCATTTTCTCTGATCATTAACTAATGTATATTTATATTATTCCAAAATTTAAATCATTTTTCATAAATTTGTCTTAGGGGTCATCGTATATTCATATGAAAATAACAATTACTATGGTAACTATATAAATAATGTAAAATGGTGTAACATAAAGTGTTAAAATTTAAGATAATTAAAAATGTAAAAACACCTTCTAAAAAAACTTTTTTGTTGTTATAATCAATATGAAATGTCTCACTAATATTTCATCACCTTAATCTAATGTGATTCCATCCATATACCCCACATAACATATATTTCTAATGAAATTTCCTTTACTTGCACCCATTAATGGAGTTGCACTACACCCACTCCAAAAAACTTTTCACAGTTGAATCACTATTGCATCCTAAACAAATTTCCCTTATTAATTTCAAATTATTTTTTTGTAAATCTTAGTATGAAGTAGGATCCTCAAACTCTATTATTTATTTGAGTATCTATGAATGAATATTTCATTCATCAACATAAGTATTACACACTCCCTAAAAATTTCATTATTTCCTTTTTATACACCTCTTTTCATGTATCATTCATCATATTAATAACATCATGATTATAACATTAAAATTTTTAATAATGATATAATAATAATATTATTACAATCAAAACAAATATGACCCATTTATCACAACATGTTGTTATTTGGGATGGTTGAATAAACTACAAGAACTATTTTGCCAATTTGTATCATCGATGATTATAAAATATTTACTTATTATCTTTATATGATATTAATGAGTAAATGTTATCTTTTTTGTTATATTATTATAATGTTAATATTTAACTCATTAAAAATATATCACATTTTTTAATTAATGATTACCAAAAAAACTTCTAATAGAAATAAATTATATAAGTCATAAATAAAAAATCCCATATAATATATATATATGGTCATAAATCCTTATGGAATTATGATTACAAAAAACTAACCCTTATATAAATCATTTAATTGTGATCATTAATTTACGACTGAAACTGTGATACTAAAATGAATATCAAGGGTTAAAATAAAAACTAATCAATGATAAATATTAATTACCAATATGTAATATGTATGTAATAAAGAATATAAGTGATGAATATAAATGGTAAAAAAATTATTTTTCTAAAATATAGTTTGAAATAGTATAATATTACTATATAGGTTGTTAGAGAACATTTGACACATATGGAATCCATGTTATGGGTTCTTTGTATAAATTTCCATTACTTAAGGCATGTTTTTTGTTTTCATAGTGTTTAAATTTATATGTTTTAATGTCTACTAGATTTTATTATTTTAATACTAAATTTTTTTCATTAATGTTGTTTACATGTATTTCATGAATCCATCCTTTATATTCTGTAGATTCATTTACTAAAAAATCAGTATGGGGATTTAATGTGAAATTGTCAGGTTTGAGATATGTTTCATATTATACACTTAATTTAATATAAATTATGTATATAATACATAATGAGAATATTATATCTGTATTCCTTTTCAAAAACACGGTATTTAATGTTATATATTATGTTTTATCATCCGTTGGTTTTTTTTATTATCAATGGTATATGTTTTTTTTATTTAATTTCCTTTCATTTAGATGTAATCAATCATATATGAATACATTTTTCTAAAAAATATTATTTTTATTCATTGAATTTGTTAAATATTATGTCCCCATTATTTTGGGAATTAACATTTTAATATCATATTTTCTTCATTAATTGACTATAGAATCCTAGGATTTTCATACATTCATATTACATATTCTTTGATTATTATTACTTACATTACAAAAGAATAATCCTCAAGACCATAATAGTTTAGTTACATTTTAATCATGGAACATGATCCTAATAATTTAATGAAATATCATCAAAAAATCCCATATATATATATTCCCCTTTATTACTCTTTAAATAACTACCATACATAAAACCATTCTACATAATCAGAGGAATGGAAATATTAGAAAGGGTGAAGTAATGTTCAGTATTATTTAACATGGGATATAATAATTAATAACATTGAACTAAGGGCATGTGAACATGATCATATAATTTTAAAGAAATACTTAAAATATCAATAATCATAATAATGACTCACGTTTTAAGGCTTCGTAGTCCATAAAACATGGATTGTAAAAGAATCAAATAACATTACCAATGGGATATTAAAAATATCATAATACAAGAAAATTTGGAACTCATATAAGTACATAAAATTATTTCCATATTAGTCAAGGAACACTACCAAGGATATCATGGTTGAATTAGTTCACTCAAAAAACCACCACAGTAGTCAAGTATCACTCCAATGACTATAATTAAAATCAAATTACATTACTTAATAAAGTATAATCCATTCTCTATTCATCTATATATCATGATATATAAATATTTAACAATTTCATTATAAAAAGATATATGACCCACCAATATCATAATTAAAACCATACTTATATGTTACATAATATCATAAAACATTTATCATATTATTACACATGAATGAAATGGGTTTCATAAACATTTATTAATTAAATAAACTATGGAAAATGGAAAAGATTAATAATAATTACATTATTTAATAGCTACTTAATCTGTTAAAATAAGTGTTTTTCATAAAGATTTTATCATTGTATAACCCATAGAAGAGAATATGGTTTTGTAAAAATCATACCAACCTAATAACAGCCCATCTAAAGAAAAATTAATAATGTTATCCTTGTATCATATACCTTGTAAGGTAACTGTAACACAAATGGATGTCATATTAGATGGAAAATTATTTTGAAAGGTAGATGATTTGGGACCATTCATGGTTAAAATAAATTTTAATTGAAAATAATTATTTAAAGGACAATATTCACAAAATAATTTTGGAATAAATTTAATTGAAAATAATATAGAAAAATTTCAATGGAATTTTTAACATAGTGTAAGGTGGAGATGAGTGAAAACATTGTAAATGTTTTACCTGTTAAAATAATTACTTCTTTCACATTTTTTTGTAAAATAGAAATATTTTTTATATAACATGAATAATTCATTAAACAAATATTTTATAATGTATAAATAATGTAAAAATGTATTTAATAATTCATTTTTAAAACGTTCAATACTTGGTTGTATTGTTTTTAATTTTTTAATCCATGGAATCAAATTGTGAGCAAGAAGGAAATTTTTAATAAATTTTTTTTGTGAATCCTTGGGAATCTAAAGAGGGGAAAATGAAACAAAAATATGTATTCTCATGAATATAAGTCTAAACATAAATAAATAAATTCATTGAGGTGGTATATTATAATATATAATTATTTTAATCATAAACAAAAACAATATAATTCAACGATGATATTGTAATGTAAAACTCATACACGTTTAGTAAAAATGAATCTTAATACTTGGAATGAATAACATTAAATGAAACATAAAATGACATGAAAATTTGGATATTTCCTATATAACATGATAAATATGAATTATATACTCCACATAGAAGATGATAGGTGCATAACATAACATATGTCCCAAAGATAGAAATTTGTTATAGAAATAAACATTGAAACATAATTAACTTTTAAACAGTAAACCGCCTGAAATAGATACACTAAAATTTACAAATGAATTACAATAAATTTCATGATATGTTCCATGAAATAAATTCAGGAAATATATTTACACAAAATCAAATAATAGTTGGTGATTATGTTTTTTTTCTGATAGAAAATAAAATTGAGAATGAAATCCCACAATATAAGTTTCATCCTCCTTAATATTCATTAAAATATAATTAATAATAAATATAATCATTTTAAAAATCAATTATATAATAATAAAATTATAAATTATACCATAAATTATTATTATTATGTCCTTTTAATAACCATTAATAAACAATTCCTTCATAAAATCATGTTTCAGTTAATAACTAAATTTTCATTCTTATATGTTTTATGTTTTTTTTGGGTACCCATATCATTATAATTATTCCATTATCAATTTAATAAAAAATAAATTACTTATAATATTTATTATAAAATTATATTTTTATTTTAAATCATGAATTTTCATTTTTTGAGTAATGATGTATGGTTTTTAACATGGTGATTGTAGGTCATATGAATGCATGAATGACATTTCCATTAATCAATGATCATTATGGAATTATGGTAAGTAATATTTTTTATTTTTATAGATATTATAATATCCAAAATATCATTATATATTAATATATACTTTTACATATCAACTAAGAGGTTTGGTGAAACAATATGTTCATATCACTTCATGATATCGGTAATCCACACATACAGGAACGATATTATCATCTTTCTATTTTTGTAATGGTTAGAAATAAAATTATATATTATTATTTTATATTGATAAATATACAATTTATATCTTTATTATTTCAATTAAATAACATATATTAATTAAAATTATCAATATTATTTACATGTAATGTTATTTGCAAAATAATCGCATCGCTTCGTGATGTTCTCTTTCACTGTATACATGTGTGAAATTATTATATCCCATATTAAATAGAAAGTTAATACATTTTTATGATATAATGACGTGGGTTCTAAAATTATTTTATATATATCATATATCTATATATATACACTTTATGTCAATAATTATTATCTACCATGAGTGAGGATATGGCACAATTGTAATTTTTGAAAAGGAAATGGCATATCCACATTTGTATCATGATAAAATGATCTGAAATGGAGTATTATAGATACATGGATGTTATTGGGTAATCATATGTCCCTAAAATATATTTCATAAAATTTTTAATCAAATTTTATTAGTTATCTTTTTTATATGAACCCTAGTAAAACCATTTTCACCGTAACCACAATATTTAAATTTTAGTGTTTCTCAATTCATTTTTGTTAAAAAACATTTAAATTAGTAGATAATATAAATTATTATGGTCCTAAATAATTTTTATATTTTTTTAGATTCAATTCTCACATGTTGAAAATTTTAATTTAAAATTTATCTCACAGACTTGATGAGGAAGATGGTTTTTGTAGAAAAAAAGTCCATAACTTCATAATGATTTTATATCCATTTTCAATATAGAAAGGATTCTGATGAAATGATTGTTATTAATATATATATATATATATATATATATATATAATTTACCTAATTTACTTTAAATCCAATATAATATATAATTTATCTTTAAAAATCATTCATACAAAAATGTAGTTTTCAATTAAAATTCACTAATTTTTCACTATTCATCCAAAAAATAATATTTTCCATGTAACACCCTGAAATTTTGTGAGAAATAGACATATACATATAAATTAGGTCTTATGTAATATGAAACACCAAAGGATTATTTCAATACACTCAACACTGGCTTGGCTTGCATTACACGTAAAAGAAACCTTTTCTCAATAGCTTGTGTTGTACGCAATACCGAGTTTCACTAAAAAAATGATATATTATTATAATATTATGAACAATCTATTATGAATGGTATTAAATAAATTTGTAATTTTATAACATTATAATTCATCTTACACATTTTCTAGAAGGATGTATGAAAACGAGTTCAATTTATTATATAAAAAAATTATTTTTTGAAAAAATGTACTTTTACCACTTTTTAATAGCACACCCATTTTAAATATAATTTATGAAATGTTTACAAGTTCAATTTTAAAAAATAAACATCTTATTTTGAATCAATATATTTAAATTTACATTATATTAATATCTAATACTTATCAGATAACTTTCATATTTCGATGAATAGTAAAAATATGATAATTTTTTTAAAACATACATTTTAATACAAGATAATTTATATGGTTAAATGATAAAATTTAATTTTTCTAAAGTATAAATGGAATATATATTTACCATTTAATATAATTTATTTCATTACCATTATTTTTACATTGAATTCATAGGTAAAAACATTTAAATCTTTGACAATGATTTAATTTTTAACACCCATTTTCATAACAATTAGATTAATTTTAAATTAATTACTACAACTTCTATGTTTTGAATTTTGAAAAATGGATTCCATATTTGGATTCAGTGTGACCAAATTATGTTAATAGGTTACTTTTATTATTTTGACATTATGAATAGTAACTACAGTAATTTTTCTTTACTACATTTATAGATAAATCAGGTAATGAAGGGTAAAAATAAGAATATAAAATTACTTTAACACCTTCAAAAATTCTATTGGAAGAATAAATGTCAAAACATAACACCTAAGGGACAGAATAGATTCGTTTCATTGACTTTTGACCATGAAAATGATATAATTATTATTAAAACCCATGAAAGTGAAAACATGTAACTCTCTTATTTCTTATAAGTGTAATAATTTCAAATTAGTGATAAAATTCATGAAACATAGAATATAAATAGTCTATAGAAATCTAAAAAAATTAGATACATAATGAAAATTTATTTTTAATTCTTTTGGATTAAATAATAATCATTAATGACGACACAATAATGATGAAGAAATTATTTTTATGATTGAAATATCAAATAAATGGTTATAAAATTTTTAAAAAAATATTATATGAACTAATTATTGTTCTAAAAAAATTTATAGATGATTATCACATTTTAGGATTCTATAAAATATTTTGGTTCGAATATATTCTATGTGTGGATTTTTTTTATAATGAAAATAAATGAATATTTTCAGAATTGACAATATTGTTATTTTATAAAAATAACATATTAAAAAATAGTTTAAAAGTCTCAAAAATTTTAAAAAATTAAAAAATGAAATTTATATGGTCTAAAATATCCTAATATATCCAATTATGGTCAATTCAAAACACATAAGTAATTATTTATACCAATTTAATATTTATAATATTATTACCTTAAATAAATTTATGTAGACTAAATAAGTATATATCCAGTTGATAAGGATTAAAATAAATTCCCACCATGTCTAAATTTTATTGGGTGATTCGATTACAAAACTATATCATCTCATCTTCAAATTCCGTCATTTTTTGTTGTTTTTAAGTGGGGATTGAAATTATTATAAATTATTATATTTTTATGTTTCCAAAGGTGCTCATCTCCTCCCTTATAAAAGGGAAACTCCTCACTCTTATCTTCACAAATATTTGAGCCTTCATGCTCCACCAAACCCTACCCATTACACTTATCATCTTCCCTACTAACATTCATGAGGTTATAGTCTTCTCAAAAGTCCAACAATAGTCCTTAAGAGGAAGTTTAAAAGAGGTGCGTCGAGGAAAATGTAATCTCTTCTACCGATTCTTTCAAGTTTCTTTCTTCTTATACATCATCTTCTTTAGTTTTTTCATTATAAATTAATAGCATAATGTTAACTAAAATACTAATTTGTTATTATAAATATGAAACAACCCTATTTCACTTTCTATCCATCATATTAAAATTGAAATCACCATGTGTTCGTACGTCGGAAATATCGTCTCTATGATGTGGTGTAATCGGATTTCCACCACCACCTTACTTTGATGGGAATAATGGGGTAAATTATAGATATATATATTTATTATAAATTTATTATAATTCTGATATATTCTATCATTCACTCCAATACCATTAAATAATTATGGGAACAATATCGTCACTCGTGTGTACGTACGGCTTACCTTCTCCACGGTGCGGTGTGATTCATTCTACAAGATTTTCATTAAAAAATGATTATATAAATGAATTGAATGAATAAATATGTTATATATTATACTAATACCATTTTCTAAATTATTAAACTGTAACCTAAAAATAGGAATATTAACATATCCAATAAAATGTACTAATGAAAATAAAGCATTTAATACCCAAACAACGAGTAACAATGAAATGTAACTAACAAAAATATGAAAATATTATCATAAATGTGATCATAAAAATAATTATGATTATTTAATTGATCCATAACATTATTTATATCATTACATATGAGGTTCAGATACATACCAAGCATATCAGACCTAATGTAAGGGAAAATCTCAAAATCTTAATTTTTATCCAATATTGTTTATAATACAGTATTTAATAGGGAATATTTATGATCCACATCCATGTTTCCTCGATATTTAATAGTATTTCTATCCTCATAAAATTTTTTAAATCAAATTTTACTTATTGGTGAAATTCTCAGCAAAAAATATTAATGGAATCTTTTGTCGTTCTCAGCACGAGATATATTTTGACATTTCCGGCAAAACTATGAGAAGAATTTTTTAAACCTATACGGCATAAATGTATTTTTAACTTTTTGTAATGCATTATATTTATGAAGCTTCCTATGAAAGATTTCAAGATTATTTTCAATAAAAATTTATTTCTTTATAATTTTATTTCATTTTGAGAAAGGAAAATGATTTTGAAGATGAAATGATATTTTCCTCAAGAACTGAGTTCAAGTGTTTTATCAAAATTATTTTCCATCTAAGATTATATTGGGTTAGGTTTATATCTCTATTATTACAATGATTTTTTTATGTTATGATGCAATTATTTTTATGAATTCCTTTTTCATATATGGATTATGTTATTATGGCATGATGTTTAAGAATAACATTTTTATTACATGGGTTATTATATGATGAATGATTTATGTTTTCATAAAACAAATAAGAATGGTTTCATTATGAGATGGGTGGGACCAATATCTTCCTACAATGTATAGTGTAAATATTAATATCTAATGAGATAGACATGGCAGGAATGACAATTTAATCTGGTTTAGTGATAAATGATTGGAATGAGGAGTGAAATCGGTTCAGTAATGGACGTTGTCCATAATGATGGTCATGGCAATGAGTCTTGACTAACATGAAATGATTTTTTATGGTTATGTGTGTATGAAACAAAGTCTCATGTTTTGTGTTCTGATTATTGGGATTACATTTCACTACTATTATTTATCCCAAGTCATGATTTTATGATCTCTTTTGCAGGTTAAGATTTTTAAAATGTTCTGTTCTTATGAATACGATATGATTGATATTTCCTATGTTTACCCTTGCTGAGAATTTGAGCCCACTCTTTTGTATGATTTCTTTCCCAAGGTTAGTAAGAAGGTTATTAAGTAGGATATCCCAAAAGAGACTATAAATATGATGAAATAAATGGGAGACAATCTAGATGATTTATGAACCATTTGTTTATGATTCCCAATTTCTAAAGACACTATACATGTATGGTCTTATCATGGTTTTGTTATATTATGTAATAAGTATGCTTCAATTATGAAGTAATAAAAATGTGTGTAAAATATGGGTTTTTGTAGTTGGTATTAGAGGAAATGTATAGTTAACCATTGGAAACTTTGATGTTAACGCCTTAGTAAGAACCCTAAGGAAATATCTAGGCATATAACAAAATCTTAGTGTTTTAGAAATGGCTCTGATTAACCTATGATAAGACCTAATGTGTGAAATTTTATTACTAATTATGTGAGTTCCTGTTGTAATAAGTGTTTCTCACACTATGCTTCTTGGTTTTAGTCAATGGGATGAACCCAAAGGAACCGTGTTAATGTTGAATGTGAAGGGAAATGTAATGATTGTCCCCCTAAGAAACCAGACGTTATGGGAGATAAAATGCAAAATCATTTAGCCATTCTCACAAAACGTTCTAAAGCTATGAATCATGCAGGACTTTCAAACGGGTAAAGGAAGGAGCATCATTCTGTTGAATCCTTCCTGAGGCAGCGTCCACCTTCATTCATCGGGTCTTCTAATCCATTATTGTATGAACTATGGATAAATTCAACAGGAAATATATTTTCAGTTCTACATAGTTCTGAACATTATAATGTCATCCTGGTAGTATATCATTTGGAAGGTAAATCTGATTAATGGTGGAATCATATCCAACATATGAGGCAAAGAGACGAAATTGAGTCCATGGAATGGGACGAGTTCAAAAACATATTTTTAAATTATTACTTCACCTCATATTCTTCAAAAAAATATGTATAAGGAGTTTTTTTAACTAAAAGAAATGGTTGATGAATCTGTTGGTACCTACGAAGTAAATTTTACAAGGCATGCATGGTACGCTTCCGGAAATATTATCCAACATGAGAGTAAGATCGATCGATTCCTTTGTGGAATAAAACCAAGTATTCAAAGGGCATTAGCCATAAGGGACTTCAATAGCGGTGACAAAATTGTTCTATGTTCACTCAAGGTTGAGATTTAGATTGGAGTAACACATCAGTCATATGGGTTTAATAATAAGAGGAAAAAGTAATTCAAAGGAAAATCTAAAGACAACACTGAAAAGATGATGAGTTTTCCCGTTTGCTCAAATTGTGGAAAGAAACATTGATGGAGTTGTCTTAAAGGGACATGTAAATGTTTTAAATGTGGAAATGAAGGTCATTTGGAAACAGAATGTTGAAGTAAATAGAAGAATATGTCCTAATGTTGCAAAAAAGAAATGATACATAGAATCCACCTCCTACACTTCAATGTTACCAGTGCAAGGAAATGGGAAATTATGGTAATGAATGCCTTAATCCAAATGTTGTTGATGATGATCGACATCAACAATCACTTAAGGACAAAGAAAAAGGCAAGTAACATGCAATTTCTATCAGCAATGTCGAGTACGATAATGAAGTGGTGAGAAGTAGACTTACCATTCACTCAAAAGTAGAAAATGTTTTATTTGATTCTAGATCCACATACTCTTTTATTTTTGAAGTATTTTAAAAGGGTGTCAATGTACTACCTCAACAATTAGATAGAGATTTATCTGTGAGAACTCATAATGGCACAACAGTCTCATCAATTATTTACAATTCTTCACCAATTAATGATTGTAGGAATGTGTGTCCTGTGAATCTTGTGATCCTTTCTATAGTAGAATTTGATGTTATTCTTGGCATGGATTAGCATTTTTTATAGATCTCATATCAATTTCTAATGAAAGGAAGTCTCATTTAATATTCATGAACAATCTATGATCATTTATCGATGCAAGGGTTAATATAACCTTCTAGGTGAAATTTATTCCATATTATGTTTCATGATTCCAATAAATGAAGGTAATTTATCTCAAATGGTAGGAGATAAACTCCCAATTAATAATATGCCCACTATACGGGAGTTTGATGATGTATTTCAATAGGAATATCCAGGTCATCCACCAAATTGTGATGTTGAGTTTTCAATATAATTCATACCAGTTGTTATGCCCATTTCCAAGACACCTTATAGAATGGCTCCAATTGAGTTGCAGGAATTGATGAAACAACTCCAAGACAATCTTGATAATGGATTCATAAAGCCCAGTTCATGTAACATCCCGGGTAAATAAAGAATAAAACATTTTCATATTTATTAATATTTACAAATTAAATATTAATTTTACTTTGAAGGGGTTTCTTTGTTCGATAGCGTACCCGATACGCAACAAAGAGTTTTTTGAAATCTTACGTTGCACACTAGTAATAAAATAATATTATTTTAAATGGTAGTTATCACGTAGCCGTTGTATTGGAGAGAATGAATAGAAATAACTATAATAAGATTATATATGTTTGTTATATGTTTTTTACATTTATCCATTAAAGGATAAAGGCTTAAAATACGAAAATAATTCAATTTTAGGCATATATTCTCTAATTTTCACTAAAGGTCTACTTATCACCTTTTGATGGTGAATCGCCATTAAATATAGTTTTGGTCACTATTAGAGATTCTATTGGACCAAATCAAAATTTTTCTTTAGAATCGGGACATCAAAATTTACTTTGAGTAAATTTTTTGTATTTTCCGAGAAAGTTCATTTTTAATGAATAGTGAAAAATGTTGTATTTTAATTTAAAACACCTTTTTAATATAATTTATTTACATGATTATATTATCTTTTGAATCAGTTTTTAAGTGAAATTAGAATATATTTTTACCATTTAATCCAATAGTGGTCATTGGAATTAATGTCATTTTGAAATTTGACTTAAACTAGTGTAAATCTTTTGATATATATTGTATCAAAAAACACACTATTTGTTCTGACAACGGAAATTAATTATTAGATTAATTAATGTAACTTATATGTTTTTAATTTTGAGAAATATAAATCATTTTTGAATTTGTAATATCAAATATATATTAGGGAGAAATTTCGGTATTTTTCTGTGAAACGTCAATTTTTTATGAATAGTGAAACCACTAAGTGGTACTTAAAAACTGATTTTTCGTTTAAATGAAAATTTACCACCTCTTTGTTTTGAATTTAAAAAATCAAAAATACATGATTTTCATTTAGTAGAAAAATGTGGTTCAATGGGATTAAAATAATTTTTCGTGAATAGTAACTTTTAAGATTTTAATCGTGATTAGTGGTAATTAGTATAATTTAAGGTAAAAATAATGTTTTAATAATCTAAAATGACATTGACACATGTCATACCTTTATTGGATGTGTCATGTCCGACCAAGTAAATCCATGGGTCAACTTAAGGACCCCATGGAGCCACTTTTGTAGGAAAATGACATTAATAACTTTTTATTTAATGTTAAAATAAAAATGTCACAAACATGTGTTGTTTTACTAAAAAAAATTTAAATGGGGTTATAAAAGTCATATTTTTTTCTATAAATATTCATTAGAAAGATATAAATATTTCCTAAATTATGATATCAATTTTATAATTTTTAGACCTTAAATAACTTAAATTATTTATGACACCATGATGATGCAGCGATTACCTCATTATTTAACGATTTA
This sequence comes from Viscum album, assembly GCA_963277665.1. Taxonomy (NCBI): domain Eukaryota; kingdom Viridiplantae; phylum Streptophyta; class Magnoliopsida; order Santalales; family Viscaceae; genus Viscum; species Viscum album. The sequence goes on from OY728150.1 coordinate 768,245,085, forward strand.
AATAAAATGAAAAGATAATCTAAATTCTAAGACCTACACTTGTCAAAAACTTATTGGATGGGTGGATTTAGATTTATTATCACCTTATCCTAGAAATATATAATTTTGGGACCTTTAAAATCCGAAAATCATTTTATAAATATGTATCCTTTTATAACATTCCAAGAGTTCCCCTCCTCTCCTCTTATAAAAGGCCCCCAACTCTACCACCTTACCCACACCTCTCAAGCCTTTGTCTCGGCCAACCCATGCCAATTTATCCTCTCCAAATCTGTCTATTACTCCTATAATCCTCACTTTGGGCAGAAGTTATTCCAAGGAAGCCTTTGAGCTCAAATCAAAATGAGTTACCCGTTTTAAAGGTAGTGTCTTCTCTTGTCTTCTTATGTTTTATTTTTCTTCTCCAACCACCTAAACTCTTTTTATTCCTTGATTTTGTAACAACAACAGTATCATAAATATAATAGGATGTTTTTATGATAAGGATTATAGCTACACCTACAAACACCTTCGTCTAATGGTTAAAGAACATACTGTTTCTGCGGTTGGCGATTTTTCTGCCTCACGAAACGATGATTGTTCAATATTCTTTTAACACCATGCATGGTGGAAACTAATATGTCAATATATTTTTATAAGATATATATATATTATGTTTATGTTTTCTTTAAGCTTCTGTATTTTTCATTTATGTAATACCTTTATGGATTCCATTATGGGTATACCCGATATCTTCATTTTAGGAAGAGCGGACTACCGCCCCCTCAAAGTGATTTGATTCATTAATGAAATATATGGGATGTATAAAGGATGGAGGTAATGATATTATATATGAAATTATACTGGAATTATAATATACCTTTATTTCATTATGATTACATTCCATAAAATACGAAATAGAAATGAAAGTAGCGTTCATGCATACGTACGGCTTACCGTCTCCATGACCGGTGATTTTCATTTCGTACCTCTAAATGTTATGTAGTATTATAAATACATGTATATTCTGGATATATATAATATATATGATATCCAAATCATGAATATAATTTTGGATATAATAAATCATTGACCACATAACCAACAAGTAACTATAAGAAGTCCATTTTTTACATAAGTACCAAATATCGACAAAACGAACATTATTAACATACATGATTACATAACGTTTATAACATGGAAATAAGTTATATAAAAGGAATAATAAACTTGAAAATTTTATTAAGCAAGTAGAAATTAATTTTAGTTTATTATTAACGAGATTAAAGAGCAATCGAGTCACGTCAGACACAAAGTAAGGGACTTCGTCTCAATCTCCTTTCATTGAGACATATTTTTTTCTAATACAAGACTTTCTTTTATACGGTATATAAACCCCTTTGAATTTTACACTTACTCAAAAGGATTCTCTTTTTTATATACAAATAATTTTACTAAAAGACAAAATGAATGATTTTTTTGTGGTACATATGCGGCGACAACAACCTCTCCGCCGTCGTGACCATTATTTGGGTTTCAGCTTCCTCTACAAGCCAGAAACAAAAATTTTTTAAAATGAAAAAAATAAATACCATGTATTAATTATCTTTTAATTTGGAATTTAAAATTGTTTTCATACTGTTTTTATTATATCAATGTGTTGTATTGATATCTTTTAATTGGAATGTGGAATTGTTATATTTCCTTTATGCATGTTTTACGTGATACGATTAAGTTATGGTTCTTGGGAATTTTTATGAAGATGAGTGGTTCCATGATAAACAAAGGGTGGGTGAGCCCGATATAGCTCTCCAATGAATTGGGTAATGCGAAGGAGTTAAACGTTAAGGTTTCTCCGAAGAGATTTTAGGGAATATACTGTGATGGGTTTTCCAAACGTAACCATGAGGGTTACTCCCTACGTAAGAATGTTATGAATCCCTCAAGTTACCTTTATATCTTATGATTTCTATGATTTATTCATGATTTGATGAGGTATGTTAAAAATCTTATGTTTTATTAGTAAAGTATGATTTCATACATGGACTAATGATTTCATTTCGTACTTTTATATCCCTTACTGATCTTTTTATACTCATCCCATGTTTTTGAAATGTTTTTTACAGGACTTAATGTTGAATATGTTCATTGATGGGATCGAGGAAAAGTCATGCTATCTAAAAAATGGAACTAGACATGTTTCTTTTTAAGAGTATTTATTTTATGGAAACATAGTAGAAGTGTCTACTTAGTAATCTTTTGAGATGTAATAGTTATGTCCAAATTATCTAAAACTCTAAACCTGAAAAGATCCTCAACGTAAATTATTCATTTAATTCAATATTAAGTAAGGTTTAAGGCCGGAGCCTTATAGTTTGTATCAAAGGTCGGTTTAGATAACTTTAGGAGTTAGAATTCTATTAAATCATTATCCAAAAATATTTTTTTATGGTAAAATTGAAATGATATAGCATTTAAAGATTACCATTTTGCTTCATCTAAAACATGTTTGTTCAGAATGGTTTTCCGTAGAGGAAACATGGAAGCAGTGCTATGAAGGCATATAAAAGGAAATAACCTTCAGAATCAGCATCCTGAGATGGTCGGAATTGGAACTGAACAGTTTGTTGCAGTAATCGTTCAGTTGACTTATGCGATAAATGGTGGCAGTATCCATGCAAGAGATCAGCCAGATCATCCACAGAGGAACATGTCCGTGGTGGAACATTTCATGATGCAACATCCCCCATCATTCAGAGGATCATCTGACCATTTGATTGTTGAAGGGTGGATTAAAGCACTAGAGAAGATTTCTGATGTCATGGGGTGTTCAGACAATTAAAAGGTTAGTCTTGCTATTTACCGTTTGGAGGGTGAAGTAGATCAGTGGTGGTCGATGGTTAAAAATATCAGGGACGATGATGAGATTGATGCTCTCGACTGGGATGAATTAAAAGGTATGTTTATTAATAAGTGTTTTCCTAAGGCTGTTCGACATAGGATGGGAAAACAATTCCTGGAATTGAGGAAAACAGAAGACTCATTGGCTGCCTATGAAGAAAGGTTCACTCGATTGGCAAGTTATGCTCCAAATTTTATTCCAGACCTTGATAGTAAAATCAACCATTTTTACTAGGGATTAAATCCAAAATATCGAAGGGCTTTAGATTCTCGTGAGTTCAAAAGTTATGAATAGCTTGTTCGATGTGCTGAGAAGGTGGAAATGGAGTTTTCCAATGATCAAGTGTTCTATAACAACTAGCAGAAGAAGAGAATGAGGTGGAAGGAGAAAGGAAACAATTCTTCAAAAAGGTCTGATGGTAAGAAAACTATGTTTCCAGTTTGTGATAAATGTGGTAAAAGGCATGCTGGGGAATGTCTTCTGAATTCTGGAAAGTGCTACTGATGTGGTAAGATGGGATATAAGGCTCATGATTGCACTGAAAAAGATCAAGGTGATGGTCAGACCAAATTTGATTTACCTTTAGTGAAATGTTTTAAGTGAAATGAGATGGGTCACTATGAAAACTGGTGTCCGACAAAGAACATGAGTGATGGAAAGCAGTTAGACTACAAGAAGAAAGGGGTGGTGAAATCCTTTGAAACTAATTCAGTAGATGTTGGGCCATCAATTGAAGTTGTATTAGGTACTTTGTTTTTTTTTCAGATTATACCGGTGTGTTGTTTGATTCGGGGTCTACACATTCTTTCATCTATGAAAACTTTTCTAGTAAAATGAGAATACCATCTCATGAAATGACTCATGAACTTGTGGTAAAAACACCTGGGGGAAATGATGTGGCAAAAATAATTTATTAGAATATTCCTATACTTATCATTGGAAATAACCTACTTGCACACCTTATTTTTTTACCTCTAGTAGAGTTTGATGTTATCCGGGGTATGGATTGGCTCTCTATTTACCATGAAAAGATTGACTGTAGAGCTAAAGACGTTTCTTTTTAGAAATACTTTCAGTTTGTGTACAAGAATGATTCCTTACTGTTGATAACATATCAAGAGGCTGAAAAAATTGTAAAAGATGGAAATGAATGTTACCTTGCACATATCGTTGAAAGCAAGGGAACTGTTCATATTAATGATGTGCTAGTGGTAAATGAGTATCCTGATGTTTTTCCTGATGAGTTTCCTAGAATAATAACATATCGGGAAGTTGAATTTTCTGTTGACTTAGTTCCTGATGCTATGTCAATTTCAAAACCCCCTTATCGAATGGATCAAACTGAACTTTTAGAGTTGAAGGAGGAATTACAAGATTTATTAGAGAAAGGCATCATTCGACCTAGTACATCACCATGGGGAGCTCCTGTTTTATTTTTCAAAAAGAAAGATGGTTCAATGATACTTACCATTGATTATAGAGCCTTGAATAACATAACTATTAGGAACAAATATCCTTTGCCTCATATCGATGATTTGTTTGATCAGCTCCAGGGAGCTCAGTTTTTTTCAAAGATTGACCTGAGATCGAGGTACCATCAGTTCAAGGTAAAAGAAGTAGATATTCCGAAGAGCACGTTTTATACAAGATATTTCCACTATGAATTTGTAGTAATGCCTTTTGGGCTAACCAATGCACCTGCTGTATTCATGGACCTTATGAATAGAATTTTCCATGAGTTCTTGGATAAGTTTGTGGTTGTTTTCATTGATGATATTTTGATTTTTTCTAAAATTAAAGAGGAGTATGAAAGACATTTAAGGGTTATCTTGAAAACCCGAAAAGAAAATAAACTGTATAGAAAATTCAACAAGTGTGAGTTTTGATTACAACAAATTTAATTCCATGGTCACATTGTTTCAAAAAATGGCAGAACTATTAATCCTGCTAAAACAAAAGTTGTTGAATAATGGCCAAGACGCACAAATGTAACTGAGATCCTTGGTTTTCGTGGTTTGGAAGGTTACTACCAAAGGTTTTTTGAAAACATTTTACGGTTATCTAGTCCAATGATTAAGCTAACCCAGAAGGGTGTTATGTTTATCTGGACAAAATAATGCGATGATTGTTTTCAAGATTTGAAAAGATGATTGGTGAATGCACCAGTTTTGGAACTTCCTTCTAGGAAAGGTGAGTTTGTTATATACAGTGATGCTTCGTTGAAGGGAATTGGATGTTTCCTTATGTAGAATGATCAGGTAATTGAATATGCTTCACGTTAGTTGAAAACTCATGAGGTAAATTACCCTACACATGACTTGGAATTAGCGGCTATGGTTTTTGCTCTAAAAATTTGGAGGCATCATTTGTATGGACTAAAGTGTGAAATATATACTGCTCACAATAGTTTAAAGTATATATTCACTCAGAAAAAATTGAACACGAGACAGAGGAGATGGATGAAATTAATCAAGGATTATGATTGTACAATTCATTACCATCCAGGAAATGTAAATAAAGTGGCTGATTCTTTGAGTCAAAAAAGTAATACTTCAATAACAATGTTTCATTTGGAATGTGATCCTTTCATTAAAGATTTTATGAACTTTGGCATTAATGTTTTTGGTGCATGATTTCCTTCTGTTTTGTTTTAGGTATCAGTGAAATCTTCTCTATCAGACAGAATCAAGCAAGCACAGAAGCAAGACAGTGACTTGCCAAAAAAGGTAGAGCTAGTTCAGAATGGTAAGTTGCCTGAATTCAACATCGATGATGATTGTGTTTTGAGATTTGGGAAGATATTGTGTGTGCCTTGTTACTCACAGTTGAAGAGAGAGTTTTTATATGAAGCTCATAGTTTTACGTTTTTAGTTCATCCTAGTAGTACTAAGATGTACAGAGATCTGCGGGAGTATTACGAGTGGGATGGAATGAAAAGAGATATTTCTGATTTTACTGTGAAGTGTTTGACTTTTCAATAGGTTAAAGTAGAGCGGAAATTACTGAAAGGGATGCTTCAGCCTTTACTAGTGCCAGAGTGGAAATGGGAAAATATATCCATGGACTTTGTTGTTGGATTACCGAAGACATCTCAAGGTAATAATGAAATTTGGGTTACTGTTGATAGCTTGAATAATATGCTCATTTCCTTCCTATTCGAGATACTTTCTCTCTAGATGAACTTTCTCTATTGTATCTTAAAGTGATATTCAGGTTGCATGGATTTCCCCTATCCATTGTATCTGATCATGATCCCAGGTTTACTTCTAACTTTTGGAAAGGCCTTCAGAAGTCGTTGGGTATTGAATTAAATTTTAGTACAACTTTTCATATTCAATCATATGGGTAGTCAAAATGAACAATTCATAATTTGGAAGATAGTCTACGTGCTTGTTTGATGGATTTTCAGGGATGTTGGGACCAACATCTTTCTTTGGTTGAATTTTAATATAATAACAGTTTTCAATCATGTATACAAATGTCTCTATTTAAGGATTTATATGGGAAGCAGTTTCGAACTCCAGCTTTTTGGGATGAAGTGGGTGAAATGAAGCTGATGGGAAAAAATTGGTAGAAGAGATGGTAGAAAAAGTTCAGTTGATTCAGAAACACATGAGAATAGCTCAAAACAGGCAGAAGAGTTATGCGGATAACCGGAGGAAGGATCTATCTTTCGAGGTAGGTGATCGTGTTTTTCTCAATGTTTCACCGTGGAAAAGTGTGATGTGATTTGGAAAGAAAGGATATCTGAGTCCAAGGTTCATTAAACCATATGAAATTCTGGAGAATGTTGGATAAGTTTCTTACCATGTGTCTTTACCTCCGAGTTTATCTCAGGTACACACTGTTTTTCATGTTTCGATGTTGAGAAAGTATATGCCAGATCCATGTCATGTTTTGAGCCCAAAGGTAGTTCAGTTGGAAGAAAATCTCACTTATGAAGAACAACCAGTCCAGATTCTTGACCGAAGAGAACATGTGTTGAAAAATAAGGTAATTCACCAGGTAATGGTTTTTTTGAAAAACCATATGGTTGAAGAGGCAATGTGGGAATCTGAAAATGCTATGAGGGATAAATACCCCCACTTATTTTGATAAGTGAATAAAATTGCGAGGATGCAATTCCCAAAAGGGGGGAAAGATGTAACATTCTAGGTAAATAATGAATAAAACATTTTCATATTTATTAATATTTACGAATTAAATATTAATTTTACTTTGAAGGGGATGCTATGTTCGATAGCGTACACGATGTGCAACAAAGAGTTTTTTTTAATTCTTACGTTGCACACTAGTAATAAAATAATATTATTTTAAATGGTAGTTATCACGTAGCCATTTTATTGGTGGGAATGAATAGAAATAACTAAACTATGATTATATATTTTTGTTAAATTTTTTTACATTTATTGAATAAAGGATAAAGGCTTAAAATACGAAAAATATTCAATTTCAGGCATATATACTCTAATTTTCACTAAAGGTCCACTTATCGCCTTTTGATGGAGAACCGTCATTAAATATAGTTTTCGTCACTCTTATAAATTATATTGGACCAAATAAAATTCTTCTTTAGTATCGGGACATCAAAATTTACAATGTGTAAATTTTTGGTATTTTCCCGATAAAGTTCATTTTTTAATGAATAGTGAAAAATGTTGTATTTTAATTCAAAACCCAATTTTAATATAATTTATTTACATGATTATATTATCCTTTTAATTGGTTTTTATGTGAAATTATAATATATTTTTACCATTTAATCCAATACTGTTCATTGTAATAAATTTCACTTTGAAATTGGACTTAAACTACTGTCAATCTTTTGAAATATATTGTTTCATAAAAACACTCTATCGGTTCTGACAGCGGGTATTAATTATTAAATTATTTAATGTAACTTATATGGATTGAATTTTGTGAAATATAAATAATTTTTGAATTAGGAATATCAAATATATCTTAGGGTGAATTTTTGGTATTATTCTGAAAAACATCAATTTTTGATGAATAGTGAAATCACTAAGTGGTACTTAAAAAAAGTGATTTTTTGTTTAAATGAAATTTTACCACCTCTGTGTTTTGAATTTCAAAAATCTGAAATACATTTTTGTCATTAAGAAGTAAAATGTGGTTCAATGGGATTAAAATAATTTTTGCTGAATAGTAACTTTTAAGTTTTTAATGGTGAATAGAAGTAATTAGTATAATTTATGGTAACAATAATTTTTTAATAATATGAAATGGCCTTGACACATGACCTAACCTTATTGTATGTGTCATGGCCAACCAGGAAAATCCATGGGTCAACTTGAGGACCCCATGGAGCCACATTGGTAGGAAAATGACATTAATAACTTTTTATTTAATGTTAAAATAAAAATGTCAGAAACATGTGTTGTTTTACTAAAACAATTTTTAAATGGGGTAATACAATTCATATTTCTGACTATAAATATTCATTATAAATATATAAATATTTCCTATATTATGATATCTTTTTTATAATTTTTATACATTAAATAAATTAAATTATTTATGACACCATGATGATGCAGTGATTACCTCATTATTTAACGATTTAAATAAAATGAAATGATAATGTAAAATATAAAACCTACACTTGTCAAAAATCTAATTGATGGGTGGATTTAGGTTTATTATTACCTTATCCTAGAAATATATAATTTTGGGACCTTTAAAATCTGAAAAGCATTTTATAAAAATGTAACCTTTTATAACATTCCCAGAGATCCCCTCCTCTCCTCTTATAAAAGGCCCCCAACTCTACCACCTTACCCACACCTCTCATGCCTTTGACTCGTCCAACCCATGCCCATTGTGCCTCTCCAAATACCTATTTTACTCCTAAAATCCTCACTTTGGGAAGAAGTTATTCCAAGGAAGCCTTTGAGCTCAAATAAAAAAGAGTTACCTGTTTTAAAGGTAGTGTCTTCTCTTGTGTTCTTATGTTTTATTTTGCTTCTCCAACCCCAAAAAGTCTTTTTATTCCATTCATTTGTAACAAAACTAATATATTAAATATACTAGGATGTTTTTATGAGAAGGATTAGAAATAAACCTACACACACCTTCTTCTAATGGTTAAAGAATATATTGTTTATGTGATAGGCGATTTTCTGCGTCACGAAACGATGATTGTTCAAACTTCTTTTAACACCTTTCATGGTGGCCATTAAGATGTCACTCTGTTTTTATATGATATATATAATATGTTTATGTTTTTATTATGGTTCTGTATTTTTCATTTATGGCATACCTTTATGGCTTCCATTATGGGTATACGCGATATCTTCATTTTAGGAAGTGCAGATAACCGCCCCTTAAATGTGATTTGATTCGTTAATGACATATGTGGGAAATATAAAGTATGGGGTTTATGATATTATATATAACATTATACTAGAATTATAATATACCTTTATTTCATTATGATTCCACTCCATAAAATATGAAATAGAAATGAAAGTAGCGTTCATGCGTACGTACGGCTAATCGTCTCCATGAACAGTGCATTTCATTTCTTACCTCTAAATGTTATGTACTATGATGAATAGATGTATATTCTGGATGTATATGATATATATTATTTCCAAATCATGAATATAATTCTGGATATAATGAACCTTTGACCACATAAACAACAAGTAATTGTAAGAAGTCCATTTTTGACTTAAGTACCAAATATCGACAAAACGAACATCATTAACTTAAATGATTACATAACGTTTATAACATGGCAAAAAATTATATAAAAGGAATAATAAACTTAAAAAAGGTTCTTTATAAAGTATTAATTAACTTTTTTTTATTATTCAGGAGATTAAAGAGCAATCGTGTCACGTCGGACACAAGGTAAGGGACTTTGTCTCAATCTCATTTCATTGAGGAATATTTTGTTCTAATACAAGACATTCTTTTATAAGGTGTATAAACCCCTTTGACTTTTACGCTTATTCAAAAGGAGACTTTTTTTTATATACGATGCATTTTACTAAACGACAAGAGGAATGTTTTTTTGTCATACGTATGCGACGACAACAACTTCTCCGCCGCCGTGACCATTATTTGAGTTTCGGCTTCCTCTACAAGCCATAACTTAACTTTTGTTTAAAATTAAAAAAATATATACCATGTATAACATTTCTTCTATTTTGGTATTGAAAATAGTTTTCATAATTTTTTTATTATATCAATGTGTTGTATTGATATCTTGTGATTGAAATGTGGAAATGGTATGTTTCCTTTATGCAGGTTTTACATGATACAATTATGTTATGGTCATTGGGAATTGTTATGAAGACGGGTGGTTCCGTGATAAACTAAGGGCGGGTGAGACTGATATATCTCTCTGATGCATTGGGTAACACAAAGGAGTTAAACGTTAAGGTTTCTCTGAAGAGATTTTTGGTAATATATTGTGATGGGTATTCCAAACGTAACCATGAGGGTTACTCCCTACGTAAGAATGTTATGAATGCCTCATGTTACCTTTATGTGTTATGACTTCTCTTATTTATTCATGATTTGATGAGGTATGTTAAAATTCTTATTTTTTATGAGTAAAGTATGATTTCATACATGGACTAATGTTTTCATTTCGTACTTTTATATACATTACTATGATTTTTATGCTCATCCCTAGTTTTTGAAATGCTTTTCACAGGACTTAATGTGGAATAGGGTCATGGATGGGATCAAGGAAAAGTCATGCTATCTAAAACATGGAAGTAGACATGTTTCTTTTTAAGAGTTTTTATTTTATGGAAACTTAGTAGAAGTGTCTACTTGGTAATCTTTTGAGATGTAACAGTTATGTCCTAATTCTATAAAACTCTAAACCTGAAAAGATCTTCAAGGTGAATTATTCAATTAATTCAATATTAAGTAAGGTTTAAGGTAGGGGCGTAATAGTACATCACCTTGGGGAGCACTTGTTCTTTTTTTTAATAAGAAATATGGAACAATGAGACTGTGCATTGATTATCAAGGACATAACAAGATCACTATCACGAACAAATATCCTCTCCCACCCATTGATGACTAATTTGACCAACTTCGTGGAGCTCAATAAATTTCCAAGATTGATCTTCGTTCAGGGTATCATCAATTAAGGTTCAAAAGGGAGGATATCTTAAACATTGCTTTCCATACAATGTATGGACACTATGAATTTATAGTGATGAATTTTGGTCTTAATAATGCCCCCACTACCATCATGGATCTAATGAATAGATTCATTAGAGACTATCTTGATCAGTATTTGGTAGTCTTTATAGATGTTTTTATTATATATTCAAAGAGAAAGGAAGAACATAAATATCACTTAAGAATCTTATTGAAGCCCCTAAGAAAGGAGAAGCTTTATGAAAAATGTACAATGTGGGGATTTCGGCTTCAAAAAGTATTACTTTCGGGTCAAATAATTTCAAAATAAGGGATATTTGTGGATCAAGCAAAAATGATGGTTATTGAATGATGGTCGAGACCAACAATAGTAACTAAAATCCGATGTTTTTTTCGTTTAGATCAGTATTATAGACGTTTGTTGAATGATTTTTCATGATTATATAACCCAGTAACCAATTTGAATCAGATATGAGTTATGTTAGTTTGGATGGAAGAATGTGAAGAGAATTTCATAGAGCTAAAAAGAAGGTTAGCCAGTGCACTTGTGCTAACACTACCTTGTAGTTGCGAAAGGTTTTTGATTTACAGTGATGTATCTAAGAAAGGGCAGTGGTGTGTTCTCATGCCAAATGATATATTCATATATTTTGCCTCATGATAGTGGAAAAACCATGAGAAAATTTTCCAAATAATGATTTGGAGTTAGTGGCTGTAATATTTTGATTAAAGATTTGGAGGGATTATATTCATGGTGGAATGTGTGATATTTATTCCGATCATACAAGTTTAAAGTATATATTTACAAAAAAAAGAAGCTGAATATGAACCAAAAAAGATGGTTAGAGTTGATTAAAGAATATGATTGCTCTATACATTACCACCCTAGGAAATTAAACAAACTGGTCGATGCATTAAGTTGATAAGACCATGATATCTTATCCCTGATGAGGATCACAAGAGATCCAATATTTATGTATTTACAAAGGATGGATCTTGTAATTTTAATGAATATGGAGATATATTATCTTTCTCAAATGAATGTTCAACCATATATACATGTGAGGATTAAAGACATGCAGAAAAAGGATGTTGGGCTACAAAAGAAGGTGAGAAAGTTTACGGAATTCAACCATTATTGTGATGGGATAAAAAGGTTCAAGTCCCGTGTCTGTTTTCTTCCCATAAACGAATTAAAGGAGTTACTAGATGAGGCTCATAGTTCTTTATTCTCTATTCATCCTGGAAGTACAAAGATATACATGGACCTAAAGAATACTTTTGGTGGGATGTCATTAAATTAGATATCACTGAATTTCCCTCTCAATTCTTGGATTGTCAACAAGTTATAGATGAGAGACAGAAGTCTAAGGGGATGTTACAACCATTACCCATACTAGAATGGATGTGGGAAAATATCACTTTGGGCTTTTTCATCGAAATTCCAAAAATATCCAAAGGAAATCTAGTTATCTAGGTTATAGATGATCATCTTACAATGTCAGCACACTTCATTTCTAATACAGAATATTTCTCTCTTGATTAGTTTTCCAGAATATATGTAAATGAATTGGTAATATGGTATAGAGTATCACATTCCATTATACCTGATTGGGATATGAGGTTTACCATGATGTTCTGGTGTAGTCATTAGCATGCTCTGGATACAAAGTTATGTTTCCGCACTGCCTGTCATCCTCAGACAGACGATCAGTCTGAGAGGACAATTAAAAAATTGGATGACATGTTGAGATCATGCTCTATGGATTTCAAAGCTGGTTGGGATCAACACATTCCTTTGGTAGAATTTTCTTTATAAAAATAGATTTAAGTTTAGTATTAAGAGGGATCCTTATGAAGCTCTCTATATAATAAATTGCAGAACTCCAACTTGTTGGGATGATGTTGTGGAAAGAAAGCTATTAGGACCTGATCTTGTTGATGAGATGGTAGAATGGGTCAGATATATTCGACAACACATAAGTGCAGCTCAATGTTGACAAAAAAGTAACGCTGACAACTGAAGAAAAGACCTAGTGTTTGAAGTGGGTGATTAAGTGTTCTTACAGATATCTACCTGTAAGAGAGTAATGAGATTTGGAAAGAAGGGCAAGCTAAGCCCCATGTATATTTGTCCACTAGAAATATTGTATCGTGTTGGGAAGGTATCTTACTGATTTTAACTTTCACCAAATAAATCTCATTTTCATGATGTGTTCCATGTATCTCTCCCGAGAAACTACATACCTGATCCTTCACATGTACTTAGCTCAGAAGTTGTACCACTGAAGAAAGATCATTCTTATGAAGAACAGCTAATTGAGATTCTGGATCGTAGTGAAATGGTTCTAGGAAATAAGACCACTCTCTTGGACAATGTTTTATGGAGGAACCACCAATTAGAAGAAGATACATGTGAACTTGAGGATATGATGAGGGAGAGGTATCCACATCTATTTGTTACGAAGTGATTAATTTCGAGGGAGAAATACATTTTAAGGGGGTAGAATGTAACACCCTAAGATTTTTTGAGAAACATATACAAAATTTTTTATTTCTTATGTTATACACAACACTAAATGAATATATCACTACACACAATACTAGCTCGACATGTGTTACACGCAAGAGCATCCTTTCCTCGATACCTTGTGTTGTACGCAATATTGAGTTTCCCTAAAAAATGATATATTATTATAATCTTATTAGCTAGAAATTATGAATATCATTAACTGAATATTGAATTTTAAAACATTATAAATTATATTAAACATTTTCTAGAATTATGTATGAAAACAAAATAAATTTTTTGAATTAAAAAAACTATTTTTCAAAAAAAGAAGATTTACCTCCTTTTAAACGCGCACCCATTTTAAATATAATTTTTTAAAAGTTTATAAGTTCAATTTTACAAAATAAACTTCTTCTTTTGAATAAGGATATTAAAATTTATATTAGATAAATTTTTTATACTTTTCCGATAACTTTCATATTTTGATAAATAATAAAAATATGCTAATTTTAAATAAAAACAACTTTTTTCATCATGATAATTTATATAGTTAAATGATAAAATTTAATGGTTTTAATTTATAAATGTAATATATTTTTACCAGTTAATATAATTTATGTCATTACCATTAATTTTACATTGAATTCATTGGTAAAAACATTTCATAATTTGAAAACGTTTTAACATTTAACACCTATTTTCCTAACAAAGAAATTAATTTTAAGTCAATTACAGCTACTTTTCAGTTTTGAATTTTGAAAAATTGTATTCCATATTTGGATTTTGTGGGTATAAATTTTTTTACTATGTTACTTTTATTTTATTTTTGAAATTATGAATAGTAACTACGATGATATTTATTTACTTCAATTAAAGTTAAATCGTGTAATTAAGGGTAAAAATAAGATTATAAAATTACCCCACCACCTTAAAAAATTATATTGGATGAATTAATGTCGACCCAAATCACATAATGGTCAGAAATGATTCGTTTCATGGACTTCTAGCAATGAAAATGATATAATTGTTATTAAATTCAAAGAAAGTGACAACATGTCACTCTATTATATCTTATAACTGTAATAATTTTAAATTAGTGAAAAACATCATAAAACATCGAATATAAATAGTCAACAGAAAGATAACAAAATTATCTATATCATGAGAATTTATTTTGTATTTTTAGGGAGTAAGTAATTATCTTTATTGATGACACAATAATGATGATGAAATTATTTTATTGATTGAAATATCAAATAATTGGTTTTAAAAATATTAAATTAAATATTATATTAAAAATTAATGTTATCGACAAATGTTATAGATGAAAATAAAATATTAGGAATCTATTAAATACTTTGGTTCAAATATATTCTCTTTTTGGATTTTGTTTAAATGAAAAAAAATGAATAATGTCAAAATTGACACTGTTGTTATTTTATAAAAATATCATATTATAAATTTGTTTAAAATTCACAAATATATTTATAAATTATAAAATGAAATTTATATGGTTGAAAATGTCATAAAGTATACAATTATATACAATTCGAGACACATAAGTAATTATTTATAACAATTTAATATTTAGAATATAATTCCCATAAATAAAATTAAATAGATTAAATAAGGATAAATAAAGTAGATAAGGTTGGAAATAAATTCCCAACATGTCTAAATTTTATTGTTTGATTATATTATAACCCTATCTTATATTTAATTCTAATTGAGTCATTTTTTTAGGTTTTATGTGGGGTTTTAATTTAATATAAATTAATATTTTTTATGTTTCCAAAGGTTAGCCTCTCCTGGTTTATAAAAGGGCACCTCCTCCCTCACATCTTCACATAAATTTTAGCCTTAAAGATCAGCCAAAACCTACCCATTACAGTTCAATACTTCACTAGTAATATTTTAGAGGTTTTCGTCTTCTCCAAAGGCCAATTCTAGTCCTTTAAGAGGACGTTTAAATAAAGTGTGTCGAGGAAAATGTAATTTATTCTACTGATTCATTCAAGTTTATAACTTCTTCAACATCCACTTCATTAGTTTTTTAAATATAAATTAATAAAATAATTATCACTAATATACTAATTTTTTTTATAAATATGAAACAACCCCATTTCACATTCTATCCATCCTACGAAAAACAAAATCACTACATGTATGTACATAAGAAATATCGTCTCCACGCTTTGGTGTAATCTGTTTTTCCACCACCACCATACATGGATGGGTGTAATAGTGTATAGAATATATATATATGATTTTTATGACATTATACTAATTATGAGATATTATATCATCCACTACAATACCATTCGTTAATAATGGGAACGATGTCGTCGTGTGTGCATACGTACGGCTTACCGTCTCCACGGTGCCATGTGATTCCTTCTACAAGATATTCATTAAACAATGATTGTATAAATGAACTGAGTTAATAAATATGATATATATTATAATAATAAAATTATACAAATGATATAACTATAACCAAAAAATAGGAATATTATCTTATCCAACAAAACATATGTATGAAAATATAGCAGTTAATACCCAAACAAAAAGTAAAAATGAAATATTACTAACAAATAGATGAAAATATGGTCATAAAGGATATCATAAAAATAATTATGATTCTTTAATATATCCATAACATTATTTAAATCATTATACAAGAAATTTAGATACATATAAAGCTTATCAGACCTAAGGTAAGGGAAAATTTCACAATCTCAATTTTTATCTGAGATTTTTTATACCTCAGTATTTACGGTGGAATACTTATCATCCACATCCATGACTCCTAGATATGTAATATTATTTATATCTTACACCAATTGTTTAAATTGAATTTTAACAACTGTGGAAAATTTTAGTAAAATAAATGAAAGGTATCTTTTGTCGTTTTGAGTATGAGATACTTTTTGACTTTTTCGGCCAAAGTACGAGAAAAATGTTTTTTAACTTATATGGAAAAAACAGAATTTTACAGTTTCCTAATGCTTATTTTTATATATATTATTATGAAAAGTTTCATGATTATTTTCAAAAAAAACCATTTTTTAAAAATTTATTTCATTTTGTGAAAAGAAAATGATTTTTAAGAATAAAAGATATTTTCCTCAAGAACAGAGTTCAAGTGATTTTTCAAAATTATTTTCATATAATATGATATAGGGTTAGATTTATATCCCTATTATTAAATTGATTTGATTATCTTATGATGGAATTATTTTTATGATGTCATTTATCATATATGGATTATGTTATGATGGAATGATGTTTAAGAGTCCCATTTGTATTACATGGGTTATGCTATGATGTATGATTTATGATTTTGTGCCACACATAAGAAATGTTTCACTATTATATGGGTGAGACCTATATCTCCCACAAATGCATTTGTTAATGGTTTATATCTCATGAGATAGACATCGGTGGAATGAAAAGTTAATCTAGTTCAGTGATACAGGACCAGAACGAGGGGTGAACTCAGTTTAGTAATGGACATTGTCGCTATGATGTTCTTGGGAACGAGTCTTGACTAATATGAAATGATTTTTTATGATTATGTGTGTATGCAAAAATGTTTCATGTTTTACGTTATGATTATTGTGATTACATATCACTACTATGATTTATCCCATGTCATGATATTACGATCTCTTTGCAGGTTGTGATTTTCAAAATTTTATAATCTTATTATTACAATATTATTGATAATTCCTTCGTTAACCTTACTAAGAATTTGAGCTCACCCTTTTGTATGTTTTCTTTTCCCTAGGTCAGGAATAAGGGTATTAAGTAGGATATTCTAAAAGGGACTCTTGATATGACGTAATAAACTGGAGATAATGTAGATGATTTATGAACCAGGGGTTTTTGTTTCCCTGTTTTTGAAGACACTATAACCATATGGTCCTATTATGGTTTTGTTATATGTTGTAATAAGTATGATTCAATTCTGATTTTATAACAATGTATGTAAAGTATGGGTTGTTATATTTCAAATATTATTCAAAATTTTTCTTAATATAATAATGATATTTTTATTTCAAAATTGAATTTAATTTTGAGGAAAAGATTTTCTAAAATGTTTAAATATCAATTTTAAAACAAGACTCGTAGATGGGATGAAAAGTAGGATTTCCATAAGTATTTTTCTTCAAGGACAAAATGATTTTATTTTAACATTATATCTAACAATAATCATTATATTAATATAAATAAAAATTTATCAATATATATTCAATAAATATAATTTCAATCATTCCATATTATTTATTATATTAATTATTTATAGATGTTAAATATTACGAACTTTAAAACTGTTCTTAGAAAAAAATAAACCTAAAAATAAATGAATATTAAAAACATATATAAAGTTTATTAAAAATAATTAATTGTATTTTATATAATTAAATTATAATTATGTCACTTTAAAACACAATTCTTCATTTAAATTTTTTTTTTATTGAAATGAGTTGAAAATTTTACAACCATCAATATTTTTTACAACTGATTGGGAAATAGAAACATACTAAACAATCAAAAAAAATTCAAAAGATAAATATTATATGATGATTAAAAAATGATTGTTCATTTTTTCAAATAATTTATATAAAATATTAATATTTTATTTATAATATGATCTCTTAAAATACAATATAATTATTTTTAATAAGAAACCCTATTTTGAAGAATGTAATTAAATTACTAAAAATTGATTGATTATTTACTTTGAATTTTTTAAAAAAATTATGCTCAGTATTAAATATATATATATCTATATCATAATGTATTAAATAATATTTAAAACATAATATATTATAGATACATTATAACAATAATTTTTAAAATAATATCATTTTATGGTTAATTTGATCTCGGTGTCGTGTGTCATGCATTCCATCAAATAAACTAGTAATTTTGTATAAAAAATCAGTGTTTTAAATACTGAAATATATCTCATTTTTTAAAAATATTTTTTATCATGGGATGTTACTTTATTCCACCGACCTTAAAACTAATTTCTCAATCAAAATTAATCTAAGTCATTAATGGATTATCATTTTAAAATAAAATCATAGAAACTAACATAATACCAACAAATAGTAAAAAAACCCTAAGAAAGTTTTTATTTGTAAACAAGTATACCAATATTAACTCATAACTAGGATTTAACATATGAGAATATATTATGGATGTTATGATTTTAATAATGTAAAAATTGTAAATAATGACAGATAGTGATAGAGATCATTAATTAGTATAATGTTGGTTATCTAGATAAGGTTAATGACGACAAAACTATAAACCAAAGTGGTTTGTAAAATGTTATTTATATCCTAAAAAATAATTATTGTATTGTAAATTTCAACGTAATGACCTAGTTTTTTGTGTGAGTTATTATTCCATTTCTTTTTGGATTAACTATATCATTATTGCATTATGTGAATATTTAACAAGATAATGGGTGTTATAGAGGTTTTCGGGGCATTATGGCAGTTAGAACCCTATTTTAGGTATAAAATGACCTCGATCATGGTTTGGGCATGGATTCTGCATGATTTGGGAATGGATTGCACATAATTATCCTAGGCCATTCTAGATGACTGAAAAGATTCATATCATTAATAGACAGTTTCACACATCTTGTGCATGGTTAGTCAAAAAGTGTGGGGTAACCATGCAAAGTTCCCCTCCTATGAAGTGAGGTGTGCATGGTTCCCACGCTATTTGGGAAACTGTGTGGGTAAACCGTGCTACAATTAATTGTAGGTTTGATAAATTTTTTTTAACTAAATACATAATTTTCATCTTAAACCTAATAAAGTGTATCTCCTCATGCACACAACATCTCTCGGTTCTCACCCTTGAGGTTCCTAATATAGAATTTGAGCCATATCCTCCATCTGTCTTATGTTTCCATTGCGGATTGCCTCATTAGATCCACAATGACAAGTCCTTTATTCCTTTTTTTTATGTTATTGATTCTTTGGAATGATAGTTTTACTATTTTGATTTAGGATTGTATGCCCTAATATCACATTCTTCATCCATTCTTCAGAATTTTTCCAAAACCTGAAGAATCAGGACTTGATACTAGAGTATATGTCTACAACCAAGGCGAGGTGGGTGATCAATAAATTATTTCTTCTTTTCGAGGTTTTTTCATGCATCTGTACATTTCTCCCCCAGCTAGACTTTCCAGTAAGGCGTTTTTTTTAGAAAGTTGCTTGCTATATTAGTAGTTGTGCATAGTGAGGGTGCCTGTAGGTTTTCTTGAGGTGTGTTGGAACATGTTTCTCATTTCAAGGTCACCCATGGGGTGTTCCATTTGAGATTAACCTATTTATTTCTACTTAAACTAGCCTAGTGGTGTGTGATTATGCATTCTTAGTTAGAGGAATCTTGCTAGTGCCTTGGTAGCTTAAATATATTTCTTAGGAGATGTACTACCTCCATTCATATTCATATCTTGTGAGACTATACCTATTTTGATAGCCTGTCTTAAATGAAATGCGGTTATATTTATGGGTATACGTATAAAAATTTCTTAATGTTATGGTAATTTTATAATATGATATGGTAGGACCACATAAATGTTGAATGGTAAATAGAATTCATTAGTAGGTATATTAATGGTTCTTCTTGATTATGTGAGTGGGTATACTCACATGGTTTTGATTTTTTTTAAATTTTCAAATTTTATAAATTGAAAAAATGGTTTGGAACGCTGGTGTGGACACCATCAGTTGACTCTGGGCCTTGTGAATAGATTATGTGGGATTCCTTGAGCCTTACTAGCTATTGCATCTCGCTTTCTTGGTCTCACATAGGACTTGCTATTTCCATGATCCTAGGAACCCATACAGTTCCAATCTGAGTTTCCACCAAGGAATCCCATGGGACGTGATGGGATTCCTTGCACATGCCATTTTGATATATCCCCCATGATGTAGAATTATTATTTAAATTCCATGTTGTTTTGAAACAATGGATTCAGCCCCTATAGTCTACACATCACTATATTGTTTGGTCACGGGATACTTCACTTTGTTATACAGCGTGGCTGTGGGTTGAAGATTACAGATGGATGTACGGTGTGGCAATGTGACAATCTTATTTACTTCTTATAGCTACCTTGTTTAGATATAACTCTCTTTTTCATGTATCCTAGAGGGGTCTTTGGTTTTTCTTACAACAATAGACTTATTATAGGGGCATATACACATATTTACAGGTTGTTTACACTTTTGAGAACATTTTTATAATTAATGATAGAATTATATATAATAAGGATGTTTCCTACATGGATTTTTATCTCACACCCAATTTGGGCCTCCTCACGGACCCTGAAAGATTACACAATAGTAGGTGATGATAGGGAAAAGTTAAATAGTAATAGTATTTAACTCTGGATTTAGAGAAGGGGAGCATGGTACCATTCTAATGCTTACGATGCTGGGATTCATTTTTGGTTGTTTTCCCTTTTTGGGATACTTCTATTATACTATACTTCCATTTACATATTTTCCATCTTCCAAGATACTTTTACCATCTGCATCATTTTATATATTATACATAATGATTATTATTTATTATTTTATTCTCAAATAACTTTTATGGATAAGTGAGAAAGCACAAGTTCATGAAAACAACCATATAAATCTATACAAAATCACCCCAACCAAAATATTGGTCCAAACTCTCCCTAGTATATCATCATTAAAAGGCCTCCACTAAATCACGAGAACTCAACAAATAGTCCTAAGAAATGATGCACTAACATGATACCGATATACAATCCATAACCTATCATTCTTCCACTCTATGTTCATTATAGAAGTGTCAGCCTCGTGCCATGAACCTCCTTTAAAACAAAACTATGTAACATGCTTGGATCAAAACACCCAAATGAACCATGAGACACACAAATTGAAAGATACATTCCTCAATTCCAATCACTTCATGTAAAAGAGAGAAACCATGAATTATCAGGAAAGGATATAGTATAATCATTGAAAATCAATTTAATTCCTCCAGAGTCTGTGTCCGTAAACATCTTCCACGATATTGAAGATATATGGGCATAAATCGCTCCCCTTATCAGGTCATCAAAAGAAGAAATCAGTTTATCCAAGGTTTGAATGTACTCCTCAAGCCTAATCAACCCCTTATTGATGCCCCCAACTAGTATTGTGTCCTGTTTGTCCACCAAAAAAATATTTTTCCTTATTTATATTCACTTAAATATCATGTCATTTCATCTTGGTGGCTTCTTCTTACATGGTATTGAGAAATAACACATGCTCAGTCACCTCATCATCCGGAATCAAAATCAAATCCATGTATAGATCAGGCTGACCAGGTGGTTTTGGTTGACACCTTACCTCGATGTACTTAGTCTCATCAATTTTCTTATTTTTTAAACATGTCTTCATAGGAGGTGCAAGGGGAGTAGTCCTTTCTTACCCCCCACCTCCTATAACACCCATTTCTCCTCATACTGGACTCCTCTATAGATAGACTCTTTACTGGCTTATATGGGCTCCTCCAAATGGCCTCCATCAATTCAATATAGGTGTTATTGTTACATGTTTTGACCTACCATATTGAGGATATGAAGGTTATTAATGCGGTTTTCTTCTCCCTTATCTAGATTAGATGATTCATGTCCCGGACCTACCTCACCATGAACTTCAAACCCATTTCTCAAAGTGACAGGGTTCCGAATTGAAGTTTTTTCACCCCCTAATAGGATGGAGGGACTTGCGAGATCCCACATAACTGATTGGAAACACCAATAATCTTCGGATTGGATTGGAGTGCTACAGTTTTCTTCAATGCGCCAGAACCCACAACAGCCTCAAAACTACATTCTATAGCCTCGTTACTGGGATGTTCCTCAACACCCAATAACAATGACATGTCTTCCCCACCTCTATATTATCCTCATGTTTCCCTTTATCACGATCCAAACTCCACACCAGTTTAAGTAGTGTTACCCTAAAAGATTGAAACCATCCTTGGTAGACCCAGGACCTCCTGATATCCAACTTTTAAATGGTTTCCTAATCCCCTTCCCACCATTGATGCAGGCTCCTAACAATAGAACTCCACGGAATATCCCATCCATCTACATGAAGATCAATAGTCTATAAAGGTCTCATAAACCACAGAAGACATGCATTTGTACTCCTCTCGAATCATAATAGAAACAAAAATGGAGGGGTCTCTAGACATATCGACCTCAACAGAGACACCAGGATTCACAACTTGAAAAACCTACTACGTGTGGCCATATGAATATAAATACATACCGATGAGATTACCTTTCATTTAGATAAAAGGGGAATTTTGGAAATGTAACCATTAATTAGAAAAACTAACTGAAATTTAAATGGATAGAAAGTCATATTTCATATGGAATTCGAATGACCAACGGAACAGAAAAAATAGATGACCATTTGCAGCATCGGGGGGCCCTCGACTAGGCGTAGATGAGGTCATACTCTGACATGAATCAGATTATAATATCTTGGTTGTCCTGAAATCCCATTGTCTCCCTAACTCACAAATCCAAAGTTTCAAATACGAACTAGTTGACGGAGATAAATGGCGGCCTTCGATACATTAACTACTCCACCATGGTGAGCATCAAAATCATAGAAGTTTTTTTAAACTCAGATATTCTGATCTGGTTGTTTAGAAACCCATTAATGAGATCTGATACTTTGGGTTATATCACTGCCTTCGAAAAAGGAGGCAGCGGGTCAGGATTCAAAATGGGACAAAACATCGATGATCCATCCCCCACTAGGAGTGGAGGGATCCATCCAGCCACAACCATCTTCACAACGATACCTCAGCTCGCCTAGGCTTCCATAAACTACCAGTTCTAAGTCTCCGACTACTTCAATATATAAAACACTCCATTTTTTATATTAGACACTTTTGTTTATTCAAATGTATTCTGATCATGTCTTGTCTAACATTATGTTTTACACTTGTTTACATCACTTCATCTATTTGTTATATGTTTCACTTCCACTATGGTACTGTTGTAAGGAGGGCATAGTCTCCCCAGTGACTCACATAGTTCCTCGCGGCTAGTCAGCAACCTCTTGCATTTGGGGAGATGCACATGAGGCCTTGTGACTGACTATTCTGGGGGAACTTTTTTTAGTGGCATCCATGTCTGGGATGTCAAAAAGTCGAATCAAAGGAGTAAATCTATAAATTTGACTTACTATTTGGTGTAATTAGAAAAGGATAGGATTTAAATGGGGAATGGTAAGAAATTTTACCCTGGAGTAGAAACCCCATGTACACGTAAAATCCAAATTACTTCAAATTGAGTTTTTATTTTATGGATTTTGACTATTAATATTGATTTCATTTCACTGTTGGGTGATGAACTTAATTTATGTTTTTATTATTAATGCAATTATGGGTTATATTACCAGTAAAACCCAAGGAGATTTGGGAGTACCTTCTCGTACACAATATAGATCATTGTATGAATCACATTCTATGCATTATAAAATTCCATATAGGATGCATTAGATATTACATGCTATTGTGATTATTGATGTGATAGTTGTTCCTGTTGTTGTGTTATTTTGTCACAATAGAAAAAGTTGTGATGTCATATTTCAATCCATAATGTGTATGTGATCTTATGAATTTTTAAATTACTCACTAGTGAAATATAAATGATAAATGAACTTGTTACATGTACGGTCTGAATGGGATCCATTTTTTCTGTTCATGAGGTGTTACAGGACTTCATGGATTCGGGAATTGGTATCCCATGTAGAAATTTCAAAGATAACTCAATGTAAATGGAAACATGAATGGTGAATAGGTGTAAGAACACGGATCTTCATTTCAGGTATGTTTTTCCTTTTTTGGGAGTTTTTGGGAAAAATAAAGTTTCTGGAAATTTTTGAAGTACACACCGTGTACTTTTTGAGTAGATTCCATGTACTCTTCTACGGCTCGAAGCCATGTGTTGGTCGTGCCTGGTCCACACACACGGTGTATAGGGGTGGCGTGGAGGCCGTTTTGGCAGAGTACGAAAAGACCTAGTACATGCCGTGTACTCTAAAAGTACACGCCATGTACTTTATTTTTTTGATTAAACGGACCGGGGTCACGCCAAATCGAGGAAAACGTCTTCTTCTCCAGCTTATTCATCTAAGAGTGATCGTACGACCATAGATCTTCTCTGAGCCACCGTTCCTCCGTCTGCACTCTGTTTCAATCACCGTCAATTGAGTTAGAATCGTATTGGTGAGTCCTCCCATATCATAGAGCCTTGTTTTCCAATTAATCCTATTTCTCATGTTATCTTGGATTATGTGTTTTGGGCGTTTCCCCAGATCTACGACGTCCTAAGGAGAATCTGTCATTGATGTTCACGTATATCGATCTTCTAGGGTTGAGGTATGTGGTTTGTGCCTTTATGTATAATGTCTTTGAGTATTTTGTGCAATTGTGCCAATTACCTTGAATGTGAATTTTGCGTTTTTTCTGTTTTTCACCTAATTGGTTTCTTGCATGATTAATTGATATAGTAGAGGATGACCTTCGTGAATAGAGTAGTTTTTCTTATACTCTGGATTCTTGCCATGTTTTTTTTCTTGTTTGGCGTTTTCCAGTTTCCATGCCTAGTTGTAGGATAGTGGAACTATTTCTTTGTTATGATGTTGAGCCTTAAAATGATAGCAAATTAGTTTTGAGGTTTACTTGGGCGTTACATTCGTGCTGAGCATGTTTATTTTCACATAGGACTGTGGGAACCTAGTGTAGTAGACCATAGGGAGAATGGACGTAAGGGCTTCTCCATAGTATCTTTTAATATGATGCGAGACCACATGGGGAATTGACGATGAGTTCATCCTCGGAGAGTCTGTAGTTCCTCGACTTGGGCCACAGAGGGAATGAGATGTTTAGTGCTTCCCCAGAGAGCATTTAGCACGATATAAGACTATAGGGGGAATTGATGGTAAGTGCTTCCTCAGAGTGTCTACTCCTAGCTTAACCCGAGGGGTGAGATTGTGTGCGCCTCCAAGAGGGTTTCTAGTACTTTTTGGATGAACAATAGGGGATAGGGTGTGAGAGATACCCAGAGGATTACCTGTTTCCTACTTGTTGTTGGTTGTTTACTTGTGCACTTTATATGCTAGAATTGTGGATTGTAGCTGCTATGTGATTTTCTGGTTACTGCTTCCTGCACTTTTACTTGCCATGTATTCATTGACTGTTAGGGACAGATCATTGGGTGATTTCCTACTAGGATTGTATCTCACACCCTATTTGAGTAATGCTTTTGGGCCCAAGAAGATTATATTGTTTCAGGTATAGATAAGGGAAAGCACACTTCTACTTCAGGTTCTTGATTGCTGTGGAGTTAGAGAGAATGGGACCAAGCAGAGGCTTGAGATGCTGAGCAGTCACTCATTTATTTTTCTTTTGTACATTCGATTAGTTCTGTATTCAACATTTGACTTGTTTGGCTATTTTCCTAGACATATATATATCATGCATCATTTATATATATTCACGCTCAAGTTGTTTATTTGATAGTATTTCGTTGTTTATCGTTCACTCGTGTATACATGCCTACTGCATCTTCTATTGTTGTTATTTATTCTTTTCTTTTCCATTGTGTACTCAGCCTACGAGGGCATAGTTTCCCCACTATCACACCCAAGGCCCTCGCTGCTAGTCGGCAGCCACTGGAGTTTCAGGAAATGTGATTTAGGGCATGTAACCAACCGGCTACGGGGCGCCTCAGGGTTGCTTCCAGAACCGGGACATTACAAAGTGGTATCAGAGGAGTTTCTTTTCTCTTGATTTGTTTGTTTGTATCCTTTATCCAAGGGTAGGACTGATTTGGTACTTAGTATTATTCTGTGATTGGGATTAGGTAACACATGTATAGGGAAAAGCATATTACCTCGTTAACAGCAGTATGCTGGTTTTCAGATTTTACGGTTGATATGACTTCACCTAGAGTGATTCACATGCTCTGTGTTATTTTTTTCTTGACTATTGTGGTTATATTTCTGTCGCATCCCGATTAGATGAGGGTATGCCATCTCATGCATCATATAGGAACTTGTATAAATAACATGCCACACATTTTTGCAACGCCATCTAGGGTGCATTAGCGATTTCAAACTATTTTGATAGACTTGTGAAGATTTAGCATGTTGTTGTGATAGATTCTTGATTGAATCTCTACTACCTTGTTAGAGGAATTTTTGTATTCTACTTTGCTTAAATGAATGCCAAGTTTTGATTTGTGGGGAGTATGGGCGCTCACGAATTAATATTTGGCACCCTTTTGACCTGTTTACTGTGTTTTCTAGGTTTCTATGCAGTTTCTGAGCTACTACCCAGAAAAACCCAGAATACACAGTGTGTACATTTTAACTACACGTCGTGTAGTTTTTAGGCCATGTCACTGACCGTGTGTGTAGGGACACACTGTTGTGGAAGTAACTTCAGGAACATGCCGTGTACGGTTGGTACACGTCGTGTAGTTCGGAGCTGTGTACGCGGCCTTGTCACTAACAACACGGGTCGGGGAAGCTATAGTAGAACACACCATGTTGCAAAGGAACATGCAGTGTAGTCCCATCCAGGTTCCCAGCTGTGTCATGAACAACACGGGACATTGTCACCTTCTCTTAGACACAACATGTGGTTTTTGGAAGACGCCATGTAGTCTCGTTCAGGTACCCGGCCGTGTCACGAACAACACGGGATGGTTTCAACATCAACAATACACGCCATGATTGTTCGTAACACTTAGTTTAGGGTCCATCCATATAGACGGCCATGTACTTAACAATACGGGTCACCGAAGCCTTGTCTAGTACACGCTGTGTTTGTTCAAAATACGCAGTGTAGTCTCAGGTTAAGTCAGACCGTGTGGGTTAGCCATGTAAAGAGACTCAGGCAGGGGAATAGTTTTCAAGTACATGCTGTGTGTTGGGTTAACATGCCGCGTATTTTGAGGTGTTACACGACCAATAGGTACGGGGTACACGCCCATGTAAGTGGCTTAAGTAGACACGCCGTGTAGGCGTGTTTTGCAAACTTGTGTTTTTTCCTTCCCCTATTCCCATTTTATACTCTTTGGTTTCATGTCTTTGATTTTCTAATATATGGTGTGATTATTATCTTTCAGTGCTATGCCTTTGAGACATCCTCCGGTTGTACGTCTGTCGTCAGGCAGTGATCAGATGCCAGATATGGCTGATCAGGGACTTCCTGCTGATCCTCCAGTCGGGACATCCTTGGCACCGACTATCATAACAGTTGCAGGCGATGATGCACAGTTTAGGGAACGTTTTATGGGGATGATGAAGCCCTTTAAAGGAGCACTGCATCCTTCCACGACTATGGCAAACTTGACGTGGGTTTTCCAGTAGCAACATCCTCCTACTTTCTTGGGGGAAGGAGGACCTCAGGCTGCAGAGTCATGGCTGGAAGCCATGCTGACTATCTTCGAGCATCTGGAGACACCTCTAGAGAGGAGTGTCAATCTCGCTACCTACATGCTCCGAGTCTCTACCAAGAGGTGGTGGGACGTGATCTCATAGGCTGGTCATGAGCAGGTTATTGCATGTGAGGAGTTTCAGCACTTCTTCTATAACTACTTCTACCAGGAGACAATGAGGGCCAACCGAGCTAGGGAGCTCATGAGTTTAGAGTATGGTACTCATTCTATCATGGAATACTCCTTTTGTTTCACCGATCTGCAGTGCTTCACACCCCTTCGGGATTGGAGTGGGGTGTTTTTAGCAAGGAATTTTGAGGATGGTCTCAGGCAGGAGATCCGCTCTTAGGTGAATCTCTTCCAATTGACTTCCATCACTTCCATCGTCAACCAGGAACTGATTGGAGAGCGCAATCTGAGAGGCTCTGGGGTTGCGAGCCAGGGCGGTTTTGCTTCCAGATCTAGTTTTCCTCCAGATGACAGTAAGAAAAGTCATAGGGAGTCTATGCACGGAGATCCGAGAAAGCGAGACGCATCATCAGGAAGCCAGGTGATATGATACCTGTGTGGCCGGTCATTGCACACGAGGCCGCAGTGCCAGAGAGACCCCGTGGAGTTCCGATATTGCGGAAAGATGGGTTACCTTCAGCGTTTCTGCAAGGTTTTCTCACCAGCAGCTGGTGACCAGGGTTATCTATGACTCCTCGTTCAGGAGAAGCACCATCAGTTTCTCACCATTAAGGGATCTAGAGTTATTTCGGCTGTTTAGGCTGAGGTAGAGGTCGAGGCCATGGCAGTTAGCCACCAGTACCTCATCACCAGTATGGAGGATCATCTCTGCGTGGTCAGGCAGGGTCACAAGGCCGCGGGGCATGCAAGACTTTTATAGTGGAGCAGAACTACCAGGAGCAGGATCCCATACCTTCTACAGTTTGAGTTACTATTGTAGTTGCCTCAGTTTTATCTTCCACTCTTTTCGATACTGGCGCTATGCATAGATTTATCTCTATTGCTGTCATGGATAGCCATGGGCTCTGCATATTTTCTTCTGCCAACTAGTTGACACTAGACACACCTTTGGGGACAAGGAAATCTAGTGTAAGTCAGTGTAGAGAGTGCCCTCTCGAGGTTGCAGGGTATCACTTATTATGGTATCTCTATATACTAGAGATAAAAGGCTATGATGCCATCCTCAAGATGGAGTGGTTGGTTCCCTTCCAGACAGTCGTCTACTGTTATCGTCGCAGATTGAGTTTCATTTCACCAGAGGGTGAACCTTTTCATCATAGAGGAGAATGGGATGTACAGGAATGTCGAGCAGGACTCGAGCATCATTGTCTAGAAGGGTGGTAGCCCATATTTCAAGTCTTTATCTGTATGATCAGGGGACTTCATAGTTGGATTTTTTTCCAGTTTTGGATCGTTTCAGGGACGTATTTCTAGAAAACATTTCGGGTTTGCCTCCAGAGCATGAGGTAGAAGTTTCTATTGAGCTCGTTACAGGAGTTGTGCCGGTGTTCATCCCTCCCTATAGGATGGATACACCTGAGTTTTAGGATCTCAAGAAGGAGTTGGTGGAGTTACAGGCAAAGGGTTTCATCCAACCCAGTACTTCTCTTTGGGGTTCGCCTATCCTATTTGCGAAAAAGGGAGATGGTACCCTTCGGCTTTGTGTGGATTATCAGAAGCTGAACCAGTTGACGGTGAAGAACCGATATCCATTGCCGATGATTGATGACCTCTTTGATCATCTTAGAGGAGCATGGGTGTTCTCGAAGATCGATTTGAGGTCCAGTTACCAGATGTTGTGCATTAGACCATTATATATTCCTCTGAGAGCCTTCTAAAGCAGGTATGGTCTATACAAGAATACGGTCATGCCTTTCTGTCTCACGAACGCTCCTGTAGTTTTCATGGCACTGATGAACCGAGGGTTTCATCCTTACTTGGATTCCTTCATCATGGACTACATGGATGATATCTTAGTGTACACTCACACTCAACATGACCATGCTACCCATCTTGAGATCACTTTGAGTACACTAAGAGGGCACCAGATTTATGCTATACTCACGAAGTGCCACTTCTAGATAGATCAGATTCACTTTTTGGGTCACATCATCTGAGAGGTAGGAGTATCTATGGACCCAAAAAAAAGTGAGATCTGTAGTTTCCTGGGAGAAGCTGAAGAAAGTTTTTTAGGGACGGAGTTTCATAGGGCTGGCTGGATACTACATACGCTTCATTCAGGACTTATCACTCCTAGCATAACCTTTGACAGGACTGACCAAGAAGGGGGCGAAGTTCTTATAGTCAGATTCATGTGATTCAGCCTTTCATGAGCTGAAGGGAAGATTGATGTCAGCACCGATACTATTCTTCCCAGAGCCAAGAAAGAGATACACTGTCTACTGTAATGCTTCAGGTATTGGACTAGGCGTTGTTCTTATGCAGGGAGATGGAGTCAATGCTTATGGGTCTCGACAGTTGAGGCCACATGAGAGGAACTACACGACGCACGATGTGGAGTTGGCAGCTGTTGTTCAACCCTTACGATGTTGGAAAAACTATCTTTTGGGAGATCACTTTGTGGTTTTTACCAACCACAAGATTCTAAAGTATATCTTCACTCAGCGTGATCTAAATCTGAGGCAGCGTGTGTGAGTTGAGTATCTTCAGTCATTTGATTTCAAGCTTGCCTATATGCCGGGAAAGGGTAATGCCGTGGAAGATGCGTTGAGCATGAGAACTCAGATTCAGGAAGTTCAGGAGGCCAGTAGTGAGTGGCAGCTGATGGCTCTATTCTTTGAGTTGCATCTGGTGGTGCATGACAGACAGGGAAATACCTTCCTATCTTATGTAGTCGTTACCTCGATACTGCATGATCGAGTACGGATGAGGTAGCTATCAGACTCAGAAGGCTTAGTACTACGGGAGATCATGTCTGGAGATGACCCTCTTCCTAGATGGACAGTGGATGAGAATGATATCTTGTGTTTCCAAGGACGTGTATGGATTCTCAAAGACTTATGCAAGGAGCTGATGCAGGATTTTCATTCCTCAGTTTGGGTAGTTCATCCTGGCGTCACCAAGACGTATCGGGATACTCATCGCCAGTACTGGTGTCCAGGTATGAAGAAAGAAGTTTCTGGTTTTGTCACGAGATGCTCTACTTGTCAGCAGGTGAAGGTGGATCATCAGCGACCAGCAATCCTTTTACAGTAGTTACCCATGCTAGAGTGGAAGTGGAACGATGTTGCAATGGAATTAGTGACCAGGTTGTCGAGGTCGCCTTGGGGGAAGGATGTTGTTTGGGTTTTCATCGACAGGCTCATGAAAGTTGATCATTTCTTGCCGATCAAGGAGACCCTCACTGTCAATGATCTGGGATAGTAGTACAACATAGAGATAATTAGTATACATGGAGTTCCACACTCCATTATTTCAGACATGGATGCATGCTTTACATATCAGTTCAGGAAGGGAACTCGGAAGGTTTTGGGTACATATGTACTTTTGAGTATGGAATACCATCCTTAGACTAATGGCAAGTCCGAGTGTATGTTCCAGGTGCTAGATGATATACTGAGAGATTGCAATCAGGACTTCGGCAGTTCCTGGGAGAAGCATATCCCTCTGGTGGAGTCACCTATAATAGTAGTCTTCATGTGACTATTCTGATGGCACCTTACGAGGATTTGGATGGTAGGACATGCCGATCACCCTTATGCTAGCTGGGGGTAGGAGAGGCAGCTTTGCTGGGACCACTTCTTGTTCAAGAGACTTCAGAGCAGATTGAGCTGATTTGGGAGAGGATGGCTACAACATAGTCTCGACAGAAGTTTTATGCTTATCAGTGGAAATGACCTCTAGAGTTTGAGGTCAGGGATCAGGGTTTCCTGCGTGTTGCACCAAGGATGGGACACAAGAGGATTCAGAGACAGGGTAAGCTTTCAGCATGGTACGTCGGGCCGTTTGAGGTATTGGAGAGAGTTGGGACGAAGGCCTATAGGTTTTAGTTACCTCAGAGTTATCGGGCCACGAACGACGTTTTCCTTGTCTCTCAACTCCGACATTACATTTCAGAGGTGTCTCATGTCTTTCAACCCGAGGAGGTTGTGATTGAGGTGGATATGTCGTTTTTGGGAGCATCCTATCCGGAATGTCGATCGCAGTACGAATGTTCTCCACGGGAGGTCTATCCCTCTTTTACGGGTGCTATGGTGGGATATGCAAGTACATGAAAAGACCTTGGAGAGGGAGGCCAATGTACGATCGCAGTGGCAAGAGCTGTTTGGGGATTCTTCTTCTAAGCCTAGATTGGGAAATTCAGGGATGAATTTATTTATGGGGGGGGGGGAGTTTGTAAGAACCCGGATCTTCCTATAAAGTATGTTATTCCATTTTCTTGATTTTTTGGGAAAAATAATTTTTCTAGAAATTTCCAAAGTACACGCCCCCTGTACTTTCTGAGTACATGTTGTGTACTCTTCTCCGGCTCAAAGTCGTGTGTTGGTCTTGCCCGGGCCACACACACAGTGTGTAGGGGTGACGTGGAGGACATTTTTGGTAGAGTATGGAAAGACCTAGTACACGCCATGTACTATAAAAGTACACTCAATGTAGTTTATTATTTTCATTAAATGGACTAGGGACACACATAATCGAGAAAAATGTCTTCTTCTCCAGCTTCTTCATCCGAGAGCGACCGTATGTGTCAAAACCCATCCTCGGGGCCCGCGCCGTGACTACCCCAAGCCCGCCTTCCATAGGCCAGGGGCTGGCGGCTAACACCAAAGGCATAAATCCTGAAAAGAGGAAAGAATTTCCTTTAAAAAGAAAACAAACACCATAGAGTACGCAAGATGAAGTAAACACTATGTAAACTGGGTACAAAAGTGAGTGCTGGAAGGTAAATGGTCCAGAATACAAACCCAACTAAAAGTAAAGTACAACTGAAAAGAAAGTGAAGCAGCAGAAAAGTAAAGCAGCAACTCCGAGTAATCCACTAGAAATCCCACATGTAGGGTGGGTACATATAGTCTCCACAGCTCCTCAGCTCCAGTTGTCCGCTTCGTGTACGTCCCGTCCAGTGGTCCACATCTAGGTTACATCTAGCTCCATGAGCCTCCACCTCGATCATCGATGTCTGTCACCTGCATCCAACACAACGTTGTGCAGCCATAGCTCGTGCATGGGTGAATATACGCTACTCAGTAGGGACCCCGAGACTGCTGAAGGTCTCCCAGATTCCACGAAGGATAAACCAAAAAGGAAAGATAAAAACACGAAGTATCAACCAACTCTACTTAGGTATATGCACATACATATACCTAAGTCATCAATTCTAGCTTGTTTCCAGCACATGATCCCAAGTACGACCCTGTCCACACTTGAAATCATAACCCAATACACATAAGAAAGCACCACCCAATCCACATAGGAAAGCACAACCCAATACACACAGGAATGCACAACCCAATCCACACAGGAAATCATGAAAATAATATCGATGATAATGATTGAAAGTCAATACTTAGCTCACACATTTATACTACTCACAAAGAGGGGTGGAGATGGTGGATTTAGCCTCTGAATCATCTCCTCTTCCTAACCCATATAGGATCCAAGTAGAGATGTCGTCACTGCCGAACCCACGGAGTATCCAAGTATAGTAGTCTTCGCTTCCAAATTCAAAGAGGATACAAGTACATAAGTCATCGACATCAAACCCACGAAGGATCCCATCATGGTAGACGTCGTCGTCGAACCCACATAGGATCCCAGTATGGTAGATGTCGTCGTCGAACCCATGGAGGATCCCAACATGGTAAATATCATCATCGAACCCATGGAGGATCCCAGTACGGTAGACATCGTCATAGAACCCACGGAGGGTCCTAGTATGGTATTCATCCTCATCAAACCCACTGAGGATCCTTTTAAAAAAGTCTTCCTCATTGAACCCACTGAGGATCCTTGTACGGAAGTCGTCATCTTCGTCACAGTCGCAGCCAGCTCTAGGGTTTCCGCGCACAGTACGCTCGATTCCGGGAGGGATCGCTCCATGAGCCAAGGGGTCGATACTTGAACTATCACGAAGTTCAGATTTTATGTATCTCAAAGTTCCATATCGTCAAAAGTAACTCAACGTGACAGACGGTGCGTCAATCAGACACCCGATCTGAGAGTTATTGGCTTTTTTGTCCTCGGGGCCTAGTTGGTTTTCAAGACAAAACCAACCCGACCATACACCAGCTACATCCAACCCTCAAGTGGAGTAATTAAAAAGAACCGTCTCACTAAGAAGAATCCAAAAAAGTCGACAAAACGTCAATCAGATGTCCAGAGCTCAGGTTATAATAGTTTCCGCTCCGAGGGCCCGGTTGGTTTCGTGTTCGTACCAACCCGGCCTTACAAAATGATCTTCGAAACCTTATGTGTAATATACCGAACCGACCGTCTCAATCCAAGGATGTCTACATATAAGACGGTCCGTTGATCGGAGGATCGTAGCCAATGTTATGGGCGTTTGAATGAAACAACCCGAAAATAGGGGGTTCGGGCCTGGTCCGACCCGGCCCGATACCCCCTGGGTCGACCCGAACCGGGTCGACCCATCCCGAGGCCAGGTCCGGCCCTCTTGGGCGAAGCACGACCCAACCACCACGGCCCGACCCGACGCTGGTAGCCCAGCCCGGCGCGGGGGGTCCGGCCCGGCACGGGCGGTCCGTCCCTGCAGGGGCGGTCTTGCCCAGCGCGGGCGGTCCGTCTCGGCATGGGCGGACCTGCCTAGCGTAGGCGGCTCGGCGCCAGCAAAGCATGGCACAAATGGGTCGTCGCCCCCTGTTTTTGGAATCGACTGGCCGAGATGGTCGGCCTTTGTTGGGACCACGAGACACCCGCGGAACCCGCCTTCAGGAGGCGCCGGTGGCTGGCATGGCCGGTCGCCCCTTTGAGAAGCCGTCACGGCCTTAGGTCGACGCTTCTGTCCGACCGGTACGGCACGACGGCGTCGCGTGCTCTCCGCCACAGCCCCTTGGTGCTCCGGTGCGGCGTGATGGCCCCATGCCCCTCCACCGCAGCCCACTCTTGCCTTCGGCTTCCTTAGGTGTTACCAACACAGCGCGACAGAACCACGCACCTCCACCTTGTCCCACTCAGGCTATGGTCCTTTTTTGTTCCCACGCGGTGCAACGACACCGCACTGCCTTCATCGCAAGATCAACAAGGATCAACAAATTAAAGGGGAGGAGGATCAGTCATGTTTGTGCAGTTCGATCTCCTCCCGTTATGTGGATAACCAATGACCAATTTATATAATGAAGAACATTAAATTAACTATGAAGGTAATAAACCCCTAACTCAACACACATGTTGTCGAATGAATAGTGTTGCCGACTAACGGCGTCATGGGGTGGGGTTCCGTAAATGTCAACGGAGAGCATCCGAGGAGGAAGCGGCATCTCCCTTCCTTTGTCATGGAATGAAGATTTTATGGAGACGTCGATGGCGAGTTTCATCGTCGATGCCTCCTCCTTGGTCCTGGAGGAAGAAGATGTCAGAATAAACTGAGTCACTGAGTCAATGCTCTCCCTCGTAAAAATAGGGTTCTTCGTTGAAGTGGGGACATTCTTCGCTGAAGAAGATGAAGTTCTTACAAGGGAAAAGAGCTCTCCCTCACCCAATATCCTCACACAACTAGCCCAACCTAATAAAATAAGGCATCCCCCTTATTTTATTATGTTTTCCATGCCTTTTCAAAAAGTCAAAATTCAAAAACTCAAAGATTTAATTAAATGAGATCGAGTTGTTAAATTAAATGGAGTGTTATGTTGGAAATATTAATGTGGATGAGGAGAAGCCACATAATTAAAAACAAGGGATGTTTAAAGGGATTTTATGGGGTTATGGGGAAAGTGAACAAATGGGGGCTCGAATGGGTCCCACAATTTTTTTAGCCTCTCAAGAGATGATAGCAACCTAGTGGGTACCATCCCAACTTCCACACGTTGGTTATAACCACATAGAAAAGAAATAAAAATGTAACACATATTTTAATTCACTCTTCAATTAAACCACATTTTCTTTAACAACTCTTCCCGAGCAGACACACCTTTGGAAAAGGTCCTCTTAAGAAAAAAACAGTGCTGCAGTTTCATTGATGCCCTCAGATTTCAATTCCGAGCACTGGATCAAAAGTTATAAAAACTCGCTCATTCGTTCACTAAATGTACTCTAGCTAAACATCGGAAAATTATTCTGGGCACACCGGGCCTGAGAATTTGGTGTTGTTAGAAACTGCGTACTTGTAAAATCCCAATGAATTTAGGAAAATAATTTCCTTGAAATTTACGGGTCTTTACATTACTCCGACCTCAGGGCTTTACGTCCCTGTAAAGCTGCATCATAAACTAGGGAAAAAAATGGGGGTACTGTGCACGCATACGAGCCTCCCGCTCCCATGTGCTCTCCTAGAGGTTTCCGTGCTGCCATCTGATGCGCACTAGAGGAATCGACTGTCCACGTAGGACCCGCTCCTGACAATCCTCGATCTCCACCGGAACCTCCGCAAACGTAGCCCCATCATTGATGTCCATATCCCCATGATCACTGATATGTGTTGGGTCGTGTACGTATATCCTCAGCGGAGAAACGTGAAAGTCATCATGCACCTGGTGCAACTAAGGTGGAAGAGCCAGGCGATAAGCCACCTCGCATATTCCTCCAATAAACTGGAATGGTCCGACGAAGCACGGATATAACTTGCCACCCCGGCTAAATCTCTGTAAACCACACCGAGGTGAGACACGTAAGAATACATGATCCCCAACCTCAAACTCTACTGGTCTCCGCCTCCAGTCAGTATAGGACTTCTGTCGGCTCTGAGCTGTCCGCATCCACTCCTGGATGATTTTCACTTTCTCTATCGTAGCCTGAACCATCTCTGCTTCTACACGTACTCAGTCCAAAACTATCCACAAAGGATATCTGAAAACTCTTCCAGCTGTTTTCTTGCCACTCCAAAAAGTTGAATGCCCAATCTACTACTAAGAGAATCCACTACAATGTTCCCCTTC
Organism: Viscum album; assembly: GCA_963277665.1. Classification (NCBI taxonomy): domain Eukaryota; kingdom Viridiplantae; phylum Streptophyta; class Magnoliopsida; order Santalales; family Viscaceae; genus Viscum; species Viscum album. Next base: position 768,282,233 of record OY728150.1, read on the forward strand.
ACAGGAGTATAAACTTTCTCCATGTCATAGTCCTAGAAGAGCTCAATCCATCGTCGCTATCTCAGGTTCATGTCCTTCTGAGAAAAGATATATCTGAGACTATTAAGATGTTGAGAACTGTAAATCGTTTTCTAGACGAACAATGGGTGAGACTATCCATTTATAATAACTCAACTCCACCCTTCATCGTCTATGATCTACATGAGCTGTTGAGATTCCTCCTCTACCGAAAAGAGAAATCTAGTCTCATCCCCTGGATGAACCACGTCCTTTGCATAATACAATCTATCTTGACGTGAATGGTTCCATTTCATTCCATGGATGACGTCGTAAGGCCTTGACGCTACTAAAATGAAATCCAACCATTACTCTCATCTCCAAGGGTCGAGTCATGCTGTCAACAGCAGTGTGTGGTCACTAGGTCTCCTTTAGTAGGAATCTCAAAAGTGAGGACCAAGTCAACAGTTTTAACCAGAAACTCTCAGTATCAACTACATAAACAGGTCAGAGAAGATAACGTCACAAGAACAAGTGTCTTTTATTACTGTAGCTCAAGGAAAAAAGGCAAAAATCATCCACAAAAAAAACATCAACAAAGATAGAAGAATCATGAACAAAAGTATACATTTCTTGAGCTAGTCCTGCTCCTGTCCATATACTCCCAGAGCTCCATGGTTGTAGGCCTCAGCTGCATGAAGATATGCTCTCCCCTGTCCACCTGTTCCCTGCGGTCAGGGTGATCTTCCTGGTGGTGGTGGTGGTAGGGCCTCAAAGAGTCGCCCACCACCCGTTGATCGGCCAACTCCTCTGCCTCGTCCGCCTATTCCCTGTGGACTGCCATGGTCAAATCTCTTCCTGGGAAGTCCCTTTATTGCATGCTGCACTTCTGCAGGGCGGGTCGGGTAGTCTTGAGCCATGTGACCCTTCCCGCTGCATGCATAGCACTTTCTGATCCTCGTGTGGCTGGCTATGTTTCGTGTACCCCGCACAACCAAACATGTTTCCTGATATTTCTCATCTAATGGTCTAGCCTACCTGGTCCTCTGTAGCGCCCTGACCCCAGCTACCCAGAGTCGGTGCATTACTTCATAACATTGGCATGATCACAAGAAAGATCAAATCTCGAAAGACCGATTGGTTTAGTATCCTTAGAAACACTAGATATATTCATAAGTTTTACATTACATCATAAAATGAAAAACTAAGACAACAACATAATGTTTCCACAATCCACACTATTAACCCCTCATAAAATCCCTGCAGGTCATTCATAACTTACTTCTTCACATCCTGGGAAAAATAAAACATAGAAAAGGGGTGAGCTCAAATGCCCAGTAAGGATAACAATATAGCGGAAACTTTCATAAATAAGAATAAACATTTAAGGCAATGTATAACTAAAACAAAAGCCTTTTAAATATTAACTTTCAACATGGTATGACATAAATAAAATGAAATAATGCCATTTACTTATTCACATGGATATTCTACTAATTGAATAATCACATGCAAAAATCAATAACCACTTTCATAATGTTGGAATGCATAATGCCAGACTATCATAACCACATAGCCAAGGCCTCGTGCCAAGAATACAAATAAGATTTTGTCAAGGCCTTGTTCCAAGACACTAGTTTGTCTCATGAGACCTACCGATGCATCGAGGAGCTATAGAGGGCTCCACCCGTCACATATTAAGTCCAATGCATTCCCATATGAAAAGGTTTAAACATAACATAAACATTCATATTAAAACTAGCATATGAAATGTCAATACTTTCACCATAAACTATGAATGGTATAAAAATAGCACATCCACAGTCAAACATATCACAAAACCTTCAATACAATATAGAAGTTTTGTATCATAATAAATCAACTTCAAATAATCTTAAAATCCATCAAAGGATGTTGACATAGATGAAATCAAAATTCTTTTTAAAGAAATATCTCCTTTTATTTTGAAATAATTTAAGATCCATATAAAATAAAACATTTTCTTTGAAAAAATTCTTATAAGCCTGTAAGGGAAGCTTTGAAGATTTTATAACGGCGGAAAATAGCCGCACCCGCCGTTAAAAAAAACATTCTACCCTTAATTCTGTCGAAAAGGTTAAAAAGGAAATTGTTTTGAAAACGACCGAAAGATTCCTTTATAAACCACTTATAAAAGTCAAAAAGGGTATAAATGACTTTAACTCATATTCTAGTAAATAGTAAAAATGTTTTGAAATGCATTTTTAAGAAACATGGATGTGGATGATAAAGAGATCCCAGTAGATTATTACGTATAAACAACCTTGGATAATGAAGAGGTTGTAAAGTAAACCCTTACCAGTTTGGTAACTTATGAAACATACAACCCATGAAAGAGGTATCATACAATGAATATGTAAGTACACATAAATTAGAGTGTATTACACAAAGAATATAATTATGGGCACTACATACACCACACAAAAGGTAATGGTGGCAATATGGCATGAATCTCACGGGAATAAGGAGTGAGATGAAAACCCCTTACCACGTTAATCAACTGAGTCGTATGGCCAAAAGTTAATAATCACCAAATTATTTACATGAGTTACACATCATTATTATACCCATCCAAATAATATTATATTGAATAACAATTACACCACGACGTGGAGACGGTAGTCCGTACGTACACACGTATGGTGACATGTTATTAAAAGGGTGGATAGAATACTGAATATGGTTGTACCATATTTATAATAACATCAAAATATATGTGAGATACTGGAGTTATTATTTTAGAATGGTAAGAACAAAGGAAGAAGAAGTGGAAGAAGAAATGAACTTGGAGAAGGGTGGTGAAATCATTACCTCTTCTTCGGGTTCTTCCTTTTGATTTGATCAAAAGGGCTCCTTAGGATGGCTTTCTGATCAAACTAAGGCCTCTAGGTTGTAGTGAGGGATGTTGGGAGAGTATTTGGGCAGAGTTTGGCCGAACCAAAAGGCTTTGAAGGTGTGAAGAAATGAGAAGGAGGAGTTCCCTTTTATAAGAGGGGTGAGGGGCACCTTTGGAAAGGCTAGAAATATTAATTTATAATAAATTCATATTCGGTTTCTAATGGCTCCAAAGCTTATTATTCAACGTTTAAGGTGGGGATAGGTCGAAAACCACTCAGCCAATAGAATTTATACAGGTTTGGGTACTTATATTAACCATATCTTTAAGTATTAACTCTAAGTTAATTAGTTTCACTTTTACAATGTCTCTTTGTATTTTTATATAATATAGTTAATAAACATACTATATACATCCAAGAGACCCCCAAGTGGTACATTAATTATGAACCTATCATGATATAAGTCTCTTGGACGAACCTTAGATTTTTAGGAATTTAATATCAATTAATAATATAATATTTGTTTTAAGAACTCTTTTATGTCAATTTTGACACTATTCAATAGTTGATTTTTGTGAAACTCATAACAGATTGATTACTTCGAACAAAGTCAATTAAATCAATCCTAATATATCATATTATCCTAGAAAATTAGTTTAATTCATTAAAAGTTTCATATTATATTTATTTGGGTATTTATAATATCAATTATTTTAATTTTTCACTATTATAGTAATTACTGCATCATCATTGTGTCATAAATAAAATAAATTATATAATGTATAAAAATTATAAATAAAATATCATTATGTAGGAAATCGTTTTATCTTTCTAATGAATATTTATAATCTAAAATCCAACATATATAACCCTATGTAACAATTGTTTTTCTAAAAGATATATGATTGTGTCATTTTTGTATTCATTTTATCTTAATTAAAATAAAGTGTCATTATCACTTACAAGTGGATCCATGGGGTCCCAAAATCGACCCAAAGATTCCCATGGTCGACCATGTATCAACCAATAGGGTTAAGACACGTTTTAGGGCAATTTAGTATTATTATAATATTATTTTTTAACCCTTATTTACCGGATTTACCCTTAACCATGGTAAATAAAATATTTACCGCAGTAATTATTCAAAATGTCTAAAAATAAAAGTTACCTATTTACACAATTTGAACATACTGATTCAAAATATGGAATCCATTTTCCTAAATTCAAAACACAGAAGTGGCAGAAATTAATTTAAAATTAATTTCCGCTGTCAAAACAAAAAGCGTGTTTTTAAGAGATAATAACTATCAAAAGATTGACACTCGTTTATGTTCGGTTTAATTGTAAAATTATGTCCAATGACCAAAATTAAATTAAATGGTAAAAATATATTCTAAATATACTTTAAAACCACTCAAATTCATAATTTATCACTATTAATTATTTTGATTAAAAAATTTGTTTTTAATTAAAATTTAGTAATTTTCACTATTCATCAAAATATGAAAGTTATCCGAAATGTACCAAAATTTGACCTTAGGCTAAATTCGATATTCCGAATCCAAAAATGAAGTCCATTTTCAAATATAAAATATATATAATTTCAAAATTTAGGTATTACTATTCATAACGGCTAGTTTGATCGGTTGTGGTGTGTGTTAAAACTCGATGTTGCGTACAACACACGCTACTGTTTTATTCAAAGGAAAGCGTACCGTGGAAGCTTGGGATGTTTCATTTTAAATTTTTTGATGTCTCCATTTAGTCAAAAAGTTTAAAATATTGTATTTAAAAAGGTTTCACTATCAAAAGTTGATAAAAGTGCAATACTGAAAATGAATCTGTTCTTGCATTATGACTAAGAAACTCATAATATGGATTCTAAAATTATAAGGATTATATAAAGTTTAAAATGTAGTTAATACTATTCATGACCTCTTTTAATGGTGTGATTGAACTCGGTGTTGCATGTAGTTCAAGTTATTGAATTATTTTTAAGAAATAACACACTCTGAAATCCTGGGGTGTTACATTCTCCCCTCCTTCAATAAATTGCGTCCTCGCAATTTGAAATTGTTCTTCGAAAATAAAAGGTTGAAAATAGAAAATATATTTGTTGGAAAACCCACATCGGAAATTGGGTTACTAAAATTTAGTCTTAATATGAGGAAAAGAGAAATGAAAGGGTCACCACCAAATTATGATCTCGATTAGGAGAACATTGGTGGCAATTAGAGACATATAATTGGAGGAAAAACGTAAATATTTATAGGTAGTGATTGAGGTCATCAATCACAAACAAGTATAAAATTGAGGTCCTTAAACTCATCAATCTATGATGATTTGAAATACCATCGGTTCAACAAAACATAGGGTATTAGGATAACACATTTTTTTACGTTTCAAAATTTCTTAGTTGAAATCCCACATCGAAAAATGAATTAATGAGTCCTCTATTTAAAAAAAAAGTGGAAAGTATGAAGATTATCGAAAATAACACATACTAGGGTTCCATGTAGGAAAATATGGATATGGAAGAGAAATCTAACCATCAATTATCTGATGGAGAGTGGTAGAGAACATGGCTATGAAAAGGCCAACAATCCCAAAGCCATAAATTAGTGATGATTTAAGGTACCATCTAGGGAAACATTTTTGTTCTAAGTTCCTTTTATTAATGTTGAGGAATTTATTTATGAGATTGGCTAAGATCATAAGGAGATATACTTACTTTATAATCAGAGTTTTATCCATTAATAAGTTTCTACCACAAACTCATCTTTCACTCTAAAAGATAATAGAATGTAATTTTTTATTTATTTATACTATTCGTACAGGGTTCCAAAATAAATGAATTTATAATTCATCTACCAGATCATTAAAAAGACAACATTATTTAATCCAGGACATCTCATGGGCCAGTGGTAGGTGATACACCCTTGTCGCCCTTCGGTTGCGGGTTCAAGTCTGGCAGCCTTGCCGGACGCGACGGGTTGCCGCCCAACCTCCGGGTTTTCCTTTTATGGTAATCCAAAATAATCCAAACTAGAACTATCCAAAATACTTCTGTCTAAACTCACAGTCCAACATTTATAAGGAAGGTAAACATAATATAGATCTTTTTTACCCCGCAATAGCATATGAATACCTTCATCTTGTATTCTTTTAATAAACTGAAACATCTTGAATTACCATATTCCTTATTGATTACATTCATGCTTTCCTATTCCATATAGAATGCTGGATATACTTCATTAATCCAAAAATGTTTTAAACCCCAACAATGATGGAATATACAAATCATTAATCAGCTTCAAGGTATTCAATAATATCCAATATAATTTATCCAAATAAATCATGTATTATTCTAAAATCACCACCTCGGTATCTGAACCATATTATGGTTTATCTTTCTCTCAACCATATATTTTCCAAACATTTAACCTGCTACTGAGTCACTTTTCTTTGTTCCAAAACATCTCAAGTCCTTAATGAAATAGTACTGCAGTACAATCCTTATATACTCCATAATTATTATAACAAGTACATTGTTGATACAACACTCAATTGACATAATCAACATAAGAACTCTAATCATTCCTCTTCATCTGAGGTAGTATCATAACTTGATTATTATCCAATAGCATCAATTGCGGCATAGTCTAATGACTGGGGCATAGGTTCGCGTAGTGTCCAAACTCCTTGCAAATGAAGCATTGTACATTTGAAACCATTTTCTTACCCTTGCAGTCATGTACTTTGTGCCCTTTTCCTCCACACTTATAACAAACTCCCATTCCTTTCAGGCAATTTCCAGGGTGTTTCTTTCCACAGTTACCACATATGGGAAAATTCTTCTTTTCCCTCTTCCCTTTATCCATTTTTCTCTCTTCCATCCTTTTCTTCTCTTGCTTCCCTTCAAAGACATAGGACTCAGTAAACTCTTTACTTATCTTATCAACACATGATATTATTTCTTCATATGATGATAATACATGGGAGACTATTTCTCTTATCAATTCTAGCTTAAAACCATGAAAGATATGATCCTTCATTCTCTTTGGATCATGTTCATTTCTGGAGTTCTCATTCCTTCTACTGGGCGCCATTTCTAAACAATGGCATAAACTAGATCAGTTTATGAATCAAAATACATAATCCCTTACTTATAAAACACTTAACATAAATTGAACTATTTATGGATATAATCTATAATCATAAAAATGTTTTCTTTGAGGAAGTATATACTCATAAACCCTTCATAATGAATGTAAATAAAATGAGAGTTATCCTAAGCATGTCCCCCGGGAGTGTCGTAACCAAGAGTGCAGCAAGGCTCGTTGTCGTGCACCAGTTCCCGTTCGAGTCTAGCTCAAAGCGGTGTTTTCGGGTATTACCCCTCGGTACATCTGTGCCAGAGCCGCCTCTACCTGCTCGTATCCAGACAGGGATGTATTGCTCGGAAAACTCACAAAATCTCTACAATACCAAAATTCTAGGAAGTTCTTCTATACTAATCCTCAAAGTTCATCTTAGGTCTACGTGCTCTAATCAGAGGTTATCTAAATCTAGTTTCCAAGGTTTTTACTAAACTTCCTCTGATACCAACTGTAGCGCCCCGACCCCAGCTACCCAGAGTCGGTGCATTACTTTATAACATTGGCATGATCACAAGAAAGATCAAATCTCAAAAGACCGATTGGTTTAGAAGCCTTGGAAACACTAGATATATTCATAAGTTTTACATTACATCATAAAATGAAAAACTAATACAACAACATAATGTTTCCACAATCCACAACATTAACCCCTCATAAAATCCCTGCAGGTCATTCATAACTTACTTCTTCACATCCTGGGAAAAATAAAACATAGAAAAGGGGTGAGCTCAAATGCCCAGTAAGGATAACAATATAGCGGAAACTTTCATAAATAAGAATAAACATTTAAGGAAATGTATAACTAAAACAAAAGCCTTGTAAATATTAACATTCAACATGGTATGGAATAAATAAAATGAAATAATGCCATTTACTTATTCACATGGATATTCTACTAATTGAATAATCACATGCAAAAATCAATAACCACTTTCATAATGTTGGAATGCATAATGCCATACTATAATAACCACATAGCCAAGGCCTCGTGCCAAGACTACAAATAATATTTTGTCAAGGCCTTGTTCCAAGACACTAGTTTGTCTCATGAGACCTACCGATGCATCGAGGAGCTATAGCGGGCTCCACCCGTCACATATTAAGTCCAATGCATTCCCATATGAAAAGGTTTAAACATAACATAAACATTCATATTAAAACTAGCATATGAAATGTCAATACTTTCACCATAAACAATGAATGGTATAAAAATAGCACATCCACAGTCAAACATATCACAAAACCTTCAATACAATATAGAAGTTTTGTATCATAATAAATCAACTTCAAATAATCTTAAAATCCATCAAAGGATGTTGACATAGATGAAATCAAAATTCTTTTTAAAGAAATATCTCCTTTTATTTTGAAATAATTTAAGATCCATATAAAATAAAACATTTTCTTTGAAAATATTCTTATAAGCTTGTAAGGGAAGCTTTGAAGATTTTATAACGGCGGAAAATAGCCGCACCCGCCGTTAAAAAAAAATTCTACCCTTAATTCTGTCGAAAAGGTTAAAAAGGACCTTGTTTTGAAAACGACCGAAAGATTCCTTTATAAACCACTTATAAAAGTCAAAAAGGGTATAAATGACTTTAACTCATATTCTAGTAAATAGTAAAAATGTTTTGAAATGCATTTTTAAGAAACATGGATGTGGATGATAAAGAGATCCCAGTAGATTATTACGTATAAACAACCTTGGATAATGAAGAGGTTGTAAAGTAAACCCTTACCAGTTTGGTAACTTATGAAACATACAACCCATGAAAGAGGTATCATACAATGAATATGTAAGTACACATAAATTAGAGTGTATTACACAAAGAATATAATTATGGGCAGTACATACACCACACAAAAGGTAATGGTGGCAATATGGCATGAATCTCACGGGAATAAGGAGTGAGATGAAAACCCCTTACCACGTTAATCAACTGAGTCGTATGGCTAAAAGTTAATAATCACCAAATTATTTACATGAGTTACACATCATTATTATACCCATCCAAATAATATTATATTGAATAACAATTACACCATGACGTGGAGACGGTAGTCCGTACGTACGCACGTATGGTGACATGTTATTCAATGGGTGGATAGAATACTGAATATGGTTGTACCATATTTATAATAACATCACAGTATATGTGAGATACTGGAGTTATTATTTTAGAATGGTAAGAACAAAGGAAGAAGAAGTGGATGAAGAAATGAACTTGGAGAAGGGTGGTGAAATCATTACCTCTTCTTCGGGTTCTTCTTTTTGATTTGATCAAAAGGGATCCTTAGGTTGGCTTTTTGATCAAAATAAGGCCTCTAGGTTGTAGTGAGGGATGTTGGGAGAGTATTTGGGCAGAGTTTTTCCGAACCAAAAGGCTTTGAAGGTGTGAAGAAATGAGAAGGAGGAGTGCCCTTTTATAAGAGGGGTGAGGGGCACCTTTGGAAAGGCTAGAAATATTAATTTATAATAAATTCATATTCGGTTTCTAATGGCTCCAAAGCTTATTATTCAAAGGTTAAGGTGGGGATAGGTCTAAAACCACTCAACCAATAGAATTTATACAGGTTTGGGTACTTATATTAACCTTATCATTAAGTATTAACTCTAAGTTAATTAGTTTCACTTTTACAATGTCTCTTTGTATTTTTTTATAATATGGTTAATAAAATTACTATATACATCCAAGAGACCCCCAAGTGGTAAATTAATGATGAACCTATCATGATATAAGTCTCTTGGCCGAACCGTAGATTTTTAGGAATTTAATATCAATTAATAATATAATATTTGTTTTACGAACTCTTTTATGTCAATTTTGACACTATTCAATAGTTGATTTTTGTGAAACTCATAACAGATTGATTACTTCGAACAAAGTCAATTAAATCAATCCTAATATATCATATTATCCTATAAAATTAGTTTAATTCATTAAAAGTTTAATATTATATTTATTTGGGTATTTATAATATCAATTATTTTAATTTTTCACTATTATAGTAATTATTGCATCATCATTGTGTCATAAATAAAATAAATTATATAATGTATAAAAATTATAAATAAAATATCATTATGTAGTACATCGTTTTATCTTTCTAATGAATATTTATAATCTAAAATCCAACATATATAACCCTATGTAACAATTGTTTTTCTAAAAGATATATGCTTGTGTCATTTTTGTATTCATTTTAACTTAATTAAAATAAAGTGTCATTATCACTTACAAGTGGATCCATGGGGTCCCAAAATCGACCCAAAGATTCCCATGGTCGACCATTTATCAACCAATAGGGTTAATACACGTTTTAGGGTAATTTAGTATTATTATAATATTATTTTTTAACCCTTATTTACCGGATTTACCCTTAACCATGGTAAATAAAATATTTACCGCAGTAATTATTCAAAATGTCTAAAAATAAAAGTTACCTATTTACACAATTTGAACATCCTGATTCCAAATATGGAATCCATTTTCCAAAATTCAAAACACAGAAGTGGCAGAAATTAATTTAAAATTAATTCCCGCTGTCAAAACAAAAAGCGTGTTTTTAAGAGATAATAACTATCAAAAGATTAACACTCGTTTATGTTCGGTTTAACTGTAAAATTATGTCCAATGACCAAAATTATATTAAATGGTAAAAATATATTCTAAATATACTTTAAAACCACTCAAATTCATAATTTATCACTATTAATTATTTTGATTAAAAAAGTTGTTTTTAATTAAAATTTAGTAATTTTCACTATTCATCAAAATATGAAAGTTATCCGAAATGTACCAAAATTTCACCTTAGGCTAAATTCGATATTCCGAATCCAAAAATGAAGTCCATTTTCAAATATAAAATATATATAATTTCAAAATTTAGGTATTACTATTCATAACGGCTAGTTTGATCGGTTGTGGTGTGTGTTAAAACTCGACGTTGCGTACAACACACGCTACTGTTTTATTCAAAGGAAAGCGTACCGTGGATGCTTGGGATGTTTCATTTTAAATTTTTTGATGTCTCCATTTAGTCAAAAAGTTTGAAATATTGTATTTAAAAAGGTTTCACTATCAAAAGTTGATAAAAGTGCAATACTGAAAATGAATCTGTTCTTGCATTATGACTAAGAAACTCATAATATGGATTCTAAAATTATAAGGATTATATAAAGTTTAAAATGTAGTTAATACTATTCATGACCTCTTTTAATGGTGTGATTGAACTCGGTGTTGCGTGTAGTGCAAGTTATTGAATTATTAATAAGAAATAACAGACTCTGAAATCCTGGGGTGTTACATCCTCAGTGTCATCTGTCTACTCCATGCTATAGAAGACTCTGCTGCGGGTCATCCTGCGGAGGGTCTTGCCGCTGGTGACTACTCAGCGAGAAAACTGCCCACTGGAGGGGCTCTCTCCAGCACCCCCACCTACGTCAGGATGTTGAGGGAGATAATCGAAGCTATTATCTCATGCCTTGGTTCCTGGTCGAAGGTCTGAGCACTAGTGCAGAAAACGTTTTTTACGTCGGTTATTTTTTATTATTTACGTCGGTTTTTAGGCGACGTTAATACGGACGACGTTATAAATAACATTTTTTACGTCAGTTATTTAAAACCGACGTAATATCCCTAACATCACGGTGGTTATCACGTCGGTTCATATAATAACTGACGTGATAAATATGCGCGGGGGGCTTTATCACGTCGGTTATTACCTAAACCGACGTGATAAAACGCCTGGGATATCGTTTATCACGTCGGTTATGTCATAACCGACGTGATAAACCCTTCCCCTGGCCTATTATAACGTCGGTTATTTAGGAAACCGACGTGATAAAAAGGCCTGGGAAACGTTTTAGCACGTCGGTTATTCAATAACCGACGTGGTAAATCGATTCCCAGGCCTTTTATCACTTCGGTTATATTAAGAACCGACGTGATAAAATCCCCGGGAACGGTTTATCACGTCGGTTCTAGAAAAAACCGACGTGATAAACCCCTACCGATTTATTTACCACGTCGGTTATTTTATAAACGACGTGAAAGAAATTATTTTTTTTTTAAATAATTGCACTGCTCTCACCAAAAAGCAACCAGAAACCAAACAAAAATAGCCATGCCAGCCCTCCCCCAAGCCCCAACTGAACCCCACCCTCATCTATACCCACCTAACAACCTGGCCAGCCCTCCCCCACCACAACCCTTGGACACCCCTCCCATATCCCTTGGACAACCTCCACCCCTTGGACACCCCCACCCTCATTTACACCCCCAAGACCCCTAGTACAGCCTCAAACACCCATTGGACACCCCCCACACCTTGACAGCCCTCGCAGACCCCTTGGACACCCCCCCCCCCCCCTCATTTACACCCAACCTGCCCCTTGGACACCCCCCCCCCCACCCCTTCGACAGCCCCCCCACCCTCATTTACACCCCCCGAACACTAGTACAGCCCCAAACACCCCTTGGACACCCCTCCCATATCTCTTGGACACCCCCCCCCCCCACCCCTTGGACACCCCCCCACCCCTTGGACAGCCCCCCACCCCCTGGACACCCCCCCGACCCCTTGGAAACCCCCCTACCCCTTGGAAACCCCCCCATCCCCTTCGACAGCCCCAAACACCCCTTGGACACCCCTCCTATATCCCTTGGACACCCCCCCACCACTTGGACACCCCCCACCCCTTGGACAGCCCCCCCCCCCACCCTCATTTACACCCAACCGACTCCTTGGACAGCCCCAAACACACCTTGGACACCCCTCCCATATCCCTTGGACACCCCCCGCCCCTTGGACACCCCCCACCCTCATTTACACCCCCCCCCCCCCGACCCCTAGGACAGCCCCAAACACACCTTGGACACCCCTCCCATATCCCTTGGACACCCCCCAAACACCCACCCACCCCCTTGGAACCTCTCCCCCCATACCAAAATCCAGACCAGAAAAACCATCAACAGTAGACCAAAACAAGAAGTAGAGAAAAATTAAACATTCACTTATATAACATTCAAAACTTACAATGTCAACTTCAAAAAAAACTAAATCCAACCTAAACGACTACGAAATACACAATTACATTGACAATATTCAAAATTACATTTTACATTACAAACAACTAAAAGTCAATCAAACCTGTAAAATAATTTGACCACTCCACTTGTAAGTGTTTGATATCTTCAGCAGTAAAGGGTTGAGGGTCATCAAAAAGCTACAAAGGAAAAGGATAGTAGTCAACGTGTATAATGAATAAATCAAATTGAAATATTATTAGAAAAAGGAAATCTTACCAGGTCAAAACTCAGAACTGTCCCAGTTGTTATTATTTCATACATAAATCTTAACATGTAATATCCGCATTCGATGATGCCTTGTTGCTCATGACATTTCTGTTTGAATGAGTGTAAATTCAATATATTATTTTTATGTAATAAATCAAAATGTACAAATTATAAATGGATATTTACCTTCGCATGTACATATTTGATCTTGTAATTCCTTTTCTTTGCGCTTTTTCGAAAGTGGACCCATGCCCTGTTAGAAAATAATACGAATGGGGTAAATTTAAAATTCATTATAATATATAAAACTATTGTGAAATTGAAACTTACGTTTCCAATATATTCTTAAAACTTTCTCGCACATCATCATGGACAGAGCATATCCAATAAAGTGTTTTCTCCCTAGGGCAAAAAACCCCTAACATCCAATGATCCCTGAGAAAATGAAATTTAACGTTAGTGGTTTTTTATGTTAAAAGATAATCAACTCTTTGAGAGGGATGTGTTTCATACCTCTCACAAAAAGGCATCATCCAACACTGTGTGATTACATTCTTTTCAAATCTATCAGCAATATAAAGCATTCTTTGTTCCTCATCCAATGCACATGCTTCAGGGGAAATCAATTGTGGGTCCACGAATCCATATACATCTGTCAGCTCATTCCTCTCACAAATTTTATACATATACCTAATACAAAGCAGACATAAGTATACATTTTTAATAAATATAACGCAAGGAAAAGGAGTTAAGACTTACATGATAAAAATTTGCACCACGTTGATGCCCAACTTATCTCCAGTGACAAACTCCATGATATCAGTTTTCATAATCCCCACACATAGTTCACGTCCACAGACATGAGCTTCCATTGTAAAGTCATAATGATCCGCCAACAAATTTGAATATCTTGACAATTTGTCAAGACTGCTAGTATCTGCATCTGATGTCATAGCTATCTGTCTTTGTTGTTGTCTATACAGTATTTCTTTACCTTTGAAGTATTCCTGTAAAAATAAATTGAAAAATATATTAGTTTTCAAATGATAAAACATTAATAAAAATATAAAATAAAAGATATAACATCCATACCTCTATGGTAATGAGTCGGAGAAGTCTGGATGGCCAAAGTAAAAAATGGCCGATACTATGTCCAACTGTCGTCACCTCATCTGTAGGTAATGGTATCCGAGCTGATCTATCTATAATATCCTGTACAGTGACCCTCTGATTCTCTACCTCTAACTGTTGATGACGAACTGTATCTCCTATACAATATACCATCCCATATGCAACTATATGATGTTGAGGATCATCAACATACAACTCACTATAAGTAGGTAGCTGCGGCGGAGGAGGAGGATCAAAAATGGGGTCCGCAGGCTGAGGTGGGGGAGTGGGAGCTACTGGGAGAGGTGGAGTGGGAGCTGCACCCTGAAATTGTCTTTGCAAGTCTGGAAACATTAACTGCACCGATGCTCTAATCCTGTCCTCCATTGTCGCATTAATATTATGGACTTCAGCCTCCAACGATTCTATTTTTTTTTAAACTCCTTCAACGTTAGAAGTTGGGGAACGTGGCAACACTTTTCTTACCGATACACCTGCCGGATATCCTCTTACACGGCCAGGATGTTCGGGCTTTCCCAATGCCACAGATAAAATATCTTCCCTCCCAGATGGTGTAAATGTCCCCTGTGAACTCTGCTCCTCAAGAGAGTCCTGTAATAAGTAATTGAACTTTTCTATAATGATTGGAAATATATGACGAAAATAGTAAACTTAAATAAATAAAATAGATATCTTACAATCCTCTCAACTACGAGTCTCGATTCTTCCGAAAGATATTGTCCTTTTTTTCCCTTCCGAGCTCTTTTCCATTTCTCATGTCTAGATGGAGGGGATGGAGGGGCCACCTCTCCAGAGCTTGAAGACTCAGCTCTTAGTTGTTGAAATTTTTCTGCCATCATTTGTTCTTCCAATAATGCATACCCTCCCCGAGATAAACTATGAGGGTATACATTTTTAGATTGGATCTCTTGATGAGCTTTCCTTGTTTGCTGTAAATTAAGAATAAGTAATCATTAACAAAACAATAATAAGATCATTTATATAAGAAAGCTTATAAAAGTTTACATTGCCCTTACCAAAAATGATTCTTTTCTTCTACTTTCAAAAAATTCTCTCCATGTGTCTTCATCTATAAAAGGATATATACGACATGGATTCTCACGACTCCTATGACCATAAATGAAATCAGATGAGAGGGTAGATTTGAAATCCCTCCATCTCCTAGCAGCCAACGATAAGCATTTCTTCCTGACTCCTCCAGTGTCAGGAATATCAAATGTCATCTGATAAAAAAGAGGTTAAAAATATTATATATACTAGAAACATTTAAAGAACAGTCAAACAATAGAAAAAGATCTTACCAAGATGGTCTCCCACAGCTGAGAAATTATCGCCTTATCCACACTTCTCCAATCATCATAGAGAATGCTTACTTTGCTCTTAGCCTGAGTTGCTACAAAACCCTTAAAATCTTTAGCATTTGGACCTCTAGGAAGATCATCCTCATCAAACTCCACGACTATCCTCTCCTCCTTCGTACGGGCAAGTGATAATTTTGGTAAACGTGTGCACCCACGCTTACCAACCTTTGAACTCTTTTTCGTAATAGGAGCATGTGAATGTTCCTCCCCAGATGTATGACCAATATGCTCATCTCCAGAATCATGTGGCTGATCAACTGATTGATCTGTCATTTTCCTTCAAATCAAAAAAACAAACATTAGTTCACAAATAGAAAAGTGTACTAAATTACATAATAGTAAACATCGGTAATATGGTAAGCATGTTAGACAATGATAAACATGGTAAACACAGGAAAAATGTTGCCAAGGAGTTGGCATAAGAAAGCTGAAAAGTGGAATCACTGATGCCACCGGCCGGCCGCTGGCTCACCACCGGCCGGCCGGTGGACCAGACAGAGAGCCTTCCTCTCTGTCTAAACCACCGACCGGCCGCTGGCTCCTCACCGGCCGGCCGCAGGTGATCGAGACAGAGAGGAAGGCTCTCTGTCTGGTCCACCGGGCGGCCGGTGATGATCCAGCGGCCGGCCGGTGGACCAGACAGAGAGCCTTCCTCTCTGTCTGAACCACCGGCCGGCCGCTGGCTCAACACCGGCCGGCTGCTGGTGCTCCAGACAGAGAGGCTCAGTCTCTGTCTGGACCACCGGCCGGCCGCTGGCTCAGCACCGGCCGGCCGGTGGACCAGACAGAGAGCCTTCCTCTCTGTCTGAACCACCGGCCGGCCGCTGGCTCAACACCGGCCGGCCGCTGGTGATCCAGACAGAGAGGAAGGCTCTGTCTGGTCCACCGGCCGGCCGGTGGTGAGCCAGCGGCCGGCCGGTGGTTCAGACAGAGAGGACCGGTTGCCGGTGCGCCCATGACTTCTCTTCTTTACGGTTTTTATTGTTTTATCGTTTTGGTTTGATACATATTTTAATAAGTAAAAAATTTACAGTATCTAACATTATATGAAAAAACTAAATGTAAACAAGAAATAAACTTGTGTTACCTGTAATTTTAGGAATGTACAGTTGGATTGTTTTCCCAAATTCCTTCGTCGTGATCGTTCCTTATGGCACAAACCATGTCTTCAACATACTCATCATTATGTTCTGTTAATATTTCCATGGAAGTAGGGATCTCACATAAATCAGCATCTTCATCAAATTCATCCTCACCAACATATTGGTTTTTCCCTTGTAAAACAACAGCCCACTGCATATCTGATTGATCTACTACATAGAAAATTTGTTTGGCATGTGTTGCCATTATAAAAGAATCAGCTGTGTCTTCCAATCTATTCAGATTAACAAGTGTCATTCCAAATTCATCGTGTCTGACACTGTTGTTACCGATAAACCATTTACAGTTAAAAACGGGAACTTTAATTTTAAAGTAATCAGCCTCCCATATGTCTTCAATCACTCCATAATATGCACTTGATGCCGAAATTGGGTTTCTGTCCTTAGCACTCGAAAAATGCATTGCTTCTGCAAACACCAATACACCACTATTCTGAACTGCACTTCTGTTGTCCTGAGCTTTCGTATGAAATGTATAGCCATTAATCTCATAAGCGGACCATGTTATCACATTTAAAGATGGACCACCCACTATCCATTTTAATGTCTCTGATACATCTGATCTACCAAGCAAGGTCTTTTTAAACCAGGGCAAAAAAGTTTTGTTGTGCTCATTCAAAATCCACATTTCTTTCTTCTTTGGATGACATTGTTTCAACTCATTAATATGCAATGTGATATACGGTTGAACATCAGCTATGTTATTCAAGATGTATGATTCTAACTTCTTCATATGTTCAGCTGACAGTGATTTGACTTTCAAGCCACGAATCCCCTTTCCCTCATTATTAACCCGTTCATGGCGAGATGGAGGCAAACCTATATGTTGCGCCGTAGCCAAGTAACTCGTACAAAACTCTGCTACCTCCTCAGAAATTTACTTTTCAATAATGGAGGCTTCAGGTCGATATGGATTTTTAACATATCCCTTTAATATTTTCATATACCTTTCAAAAGGATACATCCAACGAAGATATACAGGTCCACAAAGCCTTATTTCTCGAACCAGATGAATCAGTAAATGCACCATCATATCAAAAAAAGTTGGAGGAAAATACATTTCCAAATGACAAAGTATAATAATTGCATCCTTTTCCAAAATGTTCAAAGCATTCACATCAATCGCCTTGTTGCAAATTGAATTGAAAAAATAACACAACCTCATTATAGTCTTTCTGACACGGATGGGCAATATTCCACGCAGTGCAACTGGTAGAATTTGTTGCATCATGACATGACAATCATCTGATTTCATACCTATCAACTTCAAGTCTTTCAATGAGACAAAATTTTTTACATTTGAAGAATAACCTTGAGGCACTTTGATATCATGAAGACACTGACATAAGCTACTTTTCTCCCTCTTCGATAATGTATGACAAGCCGGGGGAAGAAATGTTCGTCTTCCTTTAGGAGTGGGAGCTAACTCCAAACGTATTCCCATTGACAGTAGGTCTAACCTTGCATTCAACCCATCTTTTGTCTTTCCATTAATATCTAGCAATGTTCCGATCAAAGAATCACAGATATTCTTCTCCACGTGCATGACATCAATATTATGTTTGACTTCATGATACCTCCAATATGGTAGCTCAAAAAATATTGACCTTTTCTTCCAAATATGTCTATCATTACCAGATTTCTGTGTCTTTCCCAATGTCACATCAAGGTTTTTCACCCTCTCAAAATACAATTCTGGGGATAAAGGTTGAGGAGCAGTATCAAATTCTTGTGAGCCATTGAATGCCTTTTTTAGTCTTCTATAAGGGTGATCCATAGGCAAAAACTTTCGATGACCCATGTACACTGTTTTCCTCCCATGATGCAATTGACAATATGACGTCTGTTGTTCGCAAATTGGACATGCTTTATGCCCTTTAACACTGTATCGAGACAAATTTCCATATGCTGGGAAGTCATTTATAGTGAATAGAAGCACTGCATGCAGTTGAAAATATTCCATTTTATAAGAATCATACACCCTAATACCATCAGCCCATAAAAGTTTCAAATCATCAATCAGCGGTGACAAGTATACATCAATATCATTGCCGGGTTGCTTTGGACCAGAGATCATGATACTCAACATGACATATTTGCGCTTCATACAAACTTCAGGAGAGAGGTTGTAAATTACCAATAAAACAGGCCATGAACTATGTGTGCTACTGAGGGTTCGGTATGGATTCATTCCATCTGTTCACAAGCCTAGTCTCAGATTTCTAATTTCATTTCCAAATGTAGGGTACTGGGCATCAATTTTCTTCCATTGTGGACAATCAGCTGGATGACGTATTTTTCCATCACATACCCGCTCATCAGCATGCCATCTTAACCTTTTTGCATCATGTGAATTAGCAAATAAACGTTTGAAACGAGGAATTATAGAAAGATACCAAAATACCTTTGAAGGGAGCTTTGTAATCTCTACATCAGCTTGTGATTTTTCTTTCACCTTATACCGTGATGTCCCACATTTGGGACACTCTTTCAGAAATTCATATTCCTTCCTATATATAATGCAGTCATTCGGACATGCATGTATTTTCCTGTATCCCAATCCCATCGGGCATAATATTTTTTTGGCCTTATAATGTGAATTTGGAAGATCGTTATCTTTTGGAAGAATGTCTTTCATCAATTGTAGCAGCTCTGTAAAACTTCTGTCACTCCATCCATGTTTCACCTTCAGGTTAATCAATCTTAACACCGCCGACAAAACCGTAAAATCTGTACAACCAGGATATAATGGTTTTTCTGCATCACCATATAGACGTGCAACTCTCGGTTATATCTCAATTTGTTCTGCTACAATATCGCGAATCATTTCTTCAATTCCATCGGAGTTACCATCTTGCGATTCATTATCATCAGTGACATTCTGTCCAGTTTCGCCATGCCAAATCCAAGGGTTGTAACTCGGATTGAAACCATGACAAATCAGATGATCTTTTATCTCTCTACTTTTCAACTTCTTCATATTCAGACATTTCAGGCATGGACAGAAAAAAATGTCACTACTTGGAACATTTCGTTTAGAAAATTCCAAAAAGGCATCAACACCTTCCTCATATTCATTGCTCATTCTATGTGCCGTAATCCAACTTCGACTCATTATTACCTATAACAAATAGAAAAAATATATATTTTTTTTAGATAAGACAAATATATGTTTATATGAAAAAAATCATAATTTGAATATAACAATTTTGAAATATAAAACAAATCGATGTGTAAACCCCCCTGGACACCCCCC
The DNA here is from genome assembly GCA_963277665.1 of Viscum album. Taxonomy (NCBI): domain Eukaryota; kingdom Viridiplantae; phylum Streptophyta; class Magnoliopsida; order Santalales; family Viscaceae; genus Viscum; species Viscum album. Next base: position 768,302,473 of record OY728150.1, read on the forward strand.
GACCCCTCTGGACAGCCCCCCACCCCTCCTGGACACAACCCCCCACCCCCGACCTGCTTGGACACCCCCCTGGACACCCCCCAACCCTCTGGACAGCCCCCCCACCCCTCCTAAACACCACCACCCACCCCCTACCCCCTTGGACACCCCCCTGGACACCCCCCAACACCCACCCACGCCCTTGGACAGCCCCCCACACCCACCCACCCCCTTGTAAACCCCCCTGGACACCCCCGACCCCTCTGGACAGCCCCCCGCCCCTCCTGGACACCACCCCCCACCCCCTACCCCCTTGGACACCCCCCTGGACATCCCCCAACCCTCTGGACAGCCCCCCCCCCCACCCACCCGGACAACCCCAAATACCCTCTGGAGAGGCCGCCACCCACGTCGACAGCCCCCCACACCCATCCACCCCCTTGGACACCCCCTGGACACCCCACCGACCCCTCTGGACAGGCCGCCACCCCCTTGGACAGCCCCCCACACCCACCCATCCCCTTGGACACCACCCTTGACACCCCCCGACCCCTCTGGACAGCCCCCGACCCCTCTAGAAAGCACCCCCACCCCTCCTGGACACAACCCCCCACCCCCGACCTGCTTGGACACCCCCCTGGACACCCCCAACCCTCTGGACAGCCCCCCCACCCCTCCTGGACACCACCCCCCACCCCCTACCCCCTTGGACACCCCCCTGGACACCCCCCAACACCCACCCACACCCTTGGACAGCCCCCCACACCCACCCACCCCCTTGTAAACCCCCCTGGACACCCCCAACCCCTCTGGACAGCCCCCGCCCCTCCTGGACACCACCCCCCACCCCCTACCCCCTTGGACACCCCCCTGGACATCCCCCAACCCTCTGGACAGCCCCCCCACCCACCCGGACAACCCCAAATACCCTCTGGAGAGGCCGCCACCCACGTGGACAGCCCCCCACACCCATCCACCCCCTTGGACACCCCCCTGGACACCCCACCGACCCCTCTGGACAGGCCGCCACCCCCTTGGACAGCCCCCCACACCCACCCATCCCCTTGGACACCACCCTGGACACCCCCCGACCCCTCTGGACAGCCCCCGACCCCTCTAGAAAGCACCCCCACCCCTCCTGGACACAACCCCCCACCCCCGACCTGCTTGGACACCCCCCTGGACACCCCCCAACCCTCTGGACAGCCCCCCCACCCCTCCTGGACACCACCCCCCACCCCCTACCCCCTTGGACACCCCCCTGGACACCCCCCAACACCCACCCACACCCTTGGACAGCCCCCCACACCCACCCACCCCCTTGTAAACACCCCTGGACACCCCCGACCCCAAATCCATGCACCTATGCCATGGTTGTGTGTGAATAAAGTAGTAACAACTGTAAAAGGGCAACCCATCCAAATGGACACGCCCCAACCCTCTCGGAGATTTATAGAAAACGATGAAAAATTAGTGAAATCATAAAATTACTCAATATTGCAAGTCGAACAAATAGATCTAGGGATGATAAATAAGATTATGGTGCCAAAACGAGTTAAAAGGGTTCGCAATCGAAGAATCTTAGCTAGTTTCAACAAAAAAATCACAACACATATATATTTACTATCCGCGAAAAAAAACGAACGAGTGGGAGGATTACCTGAGTGCTGCGAGTTTAGATGATTGATCCGAGGAGATTAAATATGAGAAACGATGATCGCAAAACGAATCTAAACCAACGAAATGGACGAGCCGATTCGGGTTTACGCGCGAGAGAGACGAGTCGCGACTGTCGAAGGTAAACTCGCGAATGACAATCCACGGGTCTGGGTAAATTTTTAAATGAGTTATCACGTCGGTTATTCAATAACCGACGTGATAATTGTTTTAAAAACATTTATAACGTCGGTTATTTCAATAACTGACGTAAAAACCTTCCTCCGATTCATTTTTTACGTCGGTTATATAATAACCGACGTAACAAATGGCTCAAAATCCGCGTTTTTTTACGTCGGTTATTACATAACCGACGTCAAAAACATCTGCGGATTCTTTTTTGACGTCGGTTATTTTATAACCGACGTAAAAAAGCCTTCAAAAACCGCGTTTGTTACGTCGGTTATTCAATAACCGACGTCAAAGGGACTTCGAAAACCGCATTTGTTACGTCGGTTATAAAAATAACCGACGTAAAAAACGAAGCCACGCGATTAATAACGTCGGTTATAAAAATAACCGACATTAAATGTGTACCGAACACAGGTTTTTACGTCGGTTATTTCTTAACCGACGTAAAAAACCTCGTTTTACATATTATGACGTCGGTTTTATATAACCGACGTAAAAACTGGTGACGTAAAAAACGTTTTTTGCACTAGTGGAGACTTGAAATATGGGTCTCGTACCATATCTGTGGAGTAGAACGAGAGGTCGGTAAATCTAGCCGAGTACTGGGCTATTGTCATGCTTCCCTATCGCAGCTATAGTAACTTCTGAATGCACACCGCATATAGGGTGGCTGGAACAAAATCTGAGCGGAAGAGGCTCTCGAAGTCCATCCAAATAAGAGATGCCTCGTTATGAACCTGGAGCATCAGGCTCCACCATCTACCTGTTGTCACAGGCAGGATACTCGCCGCAAGGATCAACATGAGATCTCTGGTGTCCCCACCAATCTGAATACTTGAACTATAGATTCCAGCCAGTCCTTGGCAACCTATGGTTCCATATCCATGCAGACCCTGGGCGGTCTCTGACGCTGAAACTCGTGCAGTGCACTCGGACGACCTGCACTGTTAGTTGTTGGGGCTGTTGGCATCAGTGGCTCGGCGGCTAGATGTACCGATAGTTACTCTGATGTAATGGGGACCCGCACTGAGGCCTCATCACTCGGTGGGCTGTCGTCTTACACCAAACTAGGAACCTTAAATGGATTCCATCGTGGGGTCGTCCTGAAAAGAAACAAGTGCGCCACAGTTAATACAATATACATGGTGAGCTGACACAAAGTAATCACAAAAAAATATTTGAAACACACACGCAATCAATGTTTTTGGGCACCGAGTTGGAATTCAGAGGTCAAGTTCCTGCTGTATGGATATGTCGACCTCCGAACCAACACTGGACTCCCTGGACTGATAACCACACACAATACAATTAAACCTATTGCTTCAAATAGAATTAATTATCCGAGTCCTAAGTTCTGTGGTAGAACCAACTCCTCTGATACCAATTTGTCATGACCCGTCCTCCGGGACCATGTCGTGACTACCCATAGCCTGCCTTCCATAGGCCAGGGGTTGGGGACTAGAACCAATGGCATAAATCCCGAAAAAAAAGGAAGGCATTGCCTTTATAAAGTAAACAAACATTACAGAGTATGCATGCTGAAATAAACAGTAAGTAAACTGAGTACAAAAGTAAGTGCTATAAAGTAAATGGGCCAAAATACAAACCCAACTGAAAGTAAAGTACAACTGACAAAAAAGTGCAGTAGTAGAAAATTAAAGAAGCAACTCCGAGCTGTCCTCTTGAAATCCCACCTGTATGGTGGGTACAGATACTCTCCACAGCTCCTCGGCTCCAGCCATCCGCTCCATGTATGTCCCGTCCAGTGGTCCACCTCCAGGTTCCGTCCAGCTCCACGAGCCTCCACCAAGATCAGCGATGGCCGTCGTCTGCATCCAACACAATGTAGTGTGGGCATAGCCGGTGCAGGGGTGAGTATATACTACTTATTATGGACACTGAGACCCCCGAAGGTCTCCCAGATTACACGAAGGATAAACCAAAAAGGAAAGATACAAACACGAAGTATCAACCAACTATACTTTGGTATATGCCCATACAAATACATAAGTCATCAATTCCAGCTCGGCACCAGCACACGAGCCCAAGCACAAACCAGTCCACACAGGAAAGAAGAACCCAATCCACATAGGAAAGCACAACCCAATCCACAAAGGAAAGCACAACCCAGTACACACAAGAATGCACAACCCAATCCACATAGGAAAGCATGAAAATCATATCGAAGATAATGATTGAAAGTCATGACTCAGCTCAAACATGTATACTACTAATGAAGAGGGATGAAGATGATTTATGTAGCCTCTAAATCATCTCCTCTACCGAACCCATGTAGGATCCAAGTACGGATGTCGTCATTGCCGAACCCACGGAGGATCCAAGTATAGTAGTCATCGCTGCCAAACCCACGGAGGATGCAAGTACAGAAGTCATCATCGTTGAACCCACAGAGGATCCTAGAACGGTAGACTTTGTCGTCTAACCCATGGAGGATCCCACTACGGTAGACGTTGTCGTTGAACCCACGGAGGATCCCAGCACAGTAGACGTCGTCATCGAACCAACGGAGGATCCCAGCATGGTAAACATTGTCGTCAAACCCACGCAGGATAATAGTATGGTATTCATCCACATAGAAACCACTAAGGATCCTTGTATGGAAGTCATCCTTATTGAACACACTGAGGATACTTGTATGGAAGTTGTCATCTTCTTCGTAGTCACAGCCAGCTCTAGGGTTCCCTTACACAGTACGCTCGATTCCAGGAGGGTCTGCTCCATGAGCCAAGTGGTCGACATATCAAATGTCCCTATGTTCAAATTTTATGTTTCTAAAAGTTCCGTCTCATAAAAAGGAACTCAATGTGATAGACAGCGCGTCAATCGGACGCCTGGTCTGAGAGTTATTGGCTTTTTCGTCCTAGTGGCCCGGTTGGTTTATAAGCTAAAACCAACCATATAGTACTTTATCAGCATCCAATACTTGAGTGGAGTAATCCAAAAGAACTTTCTCCCTATGAGGAATCCAAGAAAGTCTACAGCACGTCAATCGGACGTCTGGAACTCAAGTTATAAGTGTTTCCGCTTTGAGGGCCCGGTTGATTTCGTGTTCGAACAAACATGGCCATTCAAAAATTTCTCTGAAACCTTCACTTTAATATACCGAAACGACCGTATCGATTCAAGGATCCCTACGCAACTGACGGTGCATCGATCGGAGGTTCATAGCCCATGTTATGAAAGATTGAACAAAACTGCCCAAAAATATGGGGTTCGGGCCCGATCCGACCTGGATCGATACCCCCTGTGTCGGCCTGAACCAGGACGACCCATCCCGGGTCCGGGTCCGGCCTTCTTGGGTGTGACCCAATGTAGCTGGCGTGGCCCGTCCCAATGCTGGTGTTCCGGCCCGGCGTGGGCGATCCGGCTCGACGTGGGCGGTCCAGCCCAGCGCGGGCGTTCCGGCCCAGCGTGGGCAGCTCTACGTCGGCCGAGCAGGGCGGTGCGGCACTAGCTGGGCAGGGCGCAAAGGGGGTTCCACCCCCTGTTTGTGGAAACGGTCGGCCGATATGGCCAGACTTTGTTGGGACTGCGAGACCTCCGCGGGTACCTCTATCAGGTGGCGCTGGGGGAGGTGTGGCCGACCGCCCCTTTGAGAAACTTCTCCGGATTCTGTTCCACCGGCACAGCCCGACGGCGCCGCGCCCCCTCCACTATGGCGCGCCTAGGCTGCGGCTCCTTCGTGCTCTGGCACGGCGCGACGCGATGGTGTCGTGCACATCCACCGTGGCCCACTCCGTCTGTGGTTCTTTTTTGTTCCCGCACGGTGCAATGGCTCAGCGCCACCTTCCATGCACGTTCAACAAGGTCTACAAATTAAATCGGGGGAGGATCGATCATGTTTGTGTGGTCTGATCTCCTCCTGTTATGTTGATAACAAGCGGCCAATTTATTTAACGAAGAACATTAAATTAATCGCGAAGGGAATTAACCCATACCTCAACACAAGTTGTCAAATGAAGAGCATCGCGGAATAATGGCATTGCGGGGTGGGGTTCTATAAACGTCGACGGAGAGAATCCGAGGAGGAAGCGGTGTCTCCCTTCCATTGTCGCGGAGAGAAGATTGTATGGTGACGTCGATGGCGAGTTTCCGCATTAGTTCATCCTCCTTGTTCATGGAGGAAGAAGATGTCGGATGAAACCGAGTTGCCGAGTCGATGCACTCCCTCAGAGAAATAGTATTCTTCATTGAAGTGGGGACATTCTTCGCCGAAAAATATGACGTTCTTCCAAGGTACGAGAGCTCTCCCTCACCCAATATCCTCACACAACTAGCCCAACCCAATAAAATAAGGCCTCTCCATTATTTTATTAAGTTTTACAAGCCTTTTTAAAAAATCAAAATTCAAAAACTAAACCATTTAATTAAATGAGATTGAGTTGTCAAATTAAATGGAGTGTTATATTGGAAATATTAATGTGGAAGAGGAGAAGCCACATAATTAAAAACAAGGGAGGTTTAAAGGGAGTATATGGGGTTATGGGGAAACTGAAAAGATGGGGGCTCATGTGGGCCCCAACATTCCTTTAACCTCTCAAGAGTAGTTAGCAACCTAGTGAGTCTCATCCCAACTTCCACACATAGGTTATAACCACATAGAAAAGAAATAAAAATGTTACACATATTTTGATAACTCTTCAAATAAACCACATTTTCTTTAACAACTCCTCCGAAGCAAACACACCTTTGGAAAAGGACTTCAGAAGCAAAAACTGATGATGTGTTTTCATCGGTGCCCTCAGATTTCAATTCTGAGCACCAGATCAAAAGTTAGAAAAACTCGCTCGTTCGTTCACTGAACGTACCCGAGCTAAAATTCATAAAATTATTCCGGGCACACCAGACCTCGGAATCATGTGCCGTCAAAAATTGCGTACTCGTAAAATCCCAAATAATTTAAGAAAATAACTTTCCTTGAGGGGTGATTGTAACACCCCCTAATGATAAAGGGTTAAATTATTAAATGAAATGACTCATGTCAACAAGGTGAATCTTCCTTTTCGGGAGCCTACCAGATTATAACTCCACAGATAAGCATGCTTGGCCTAGAGTATTGATCAGGATGGGTGACCACCTCGGATTATTCTCAGGGTGTGTGTGAGTGAAGAAACAACACACTAGAAAGGACATGTGTTTGCCTATGGGGACATTCATTAGTCAGATAACCCATTTGGGCATGTGGGTGGGACCTATGGTGGGGCGCACATGTCTTCGGGGCAACTGGTGGGTGGTCCCCAGTTGTTACATTTGGTATTAGAGGTGGCACCCCGCCTTAAGTGCGGTGCACTATGTAGGTTGAGATGTAGGGCCCACAACGAGGAAGTTGTGCTCTAATGGGGGGGGGGGTTTATTGTAACACCCCCAAATGATAAAGGGTTAATGTAGAGACCCAAACCTTGACGTACATAGACATTAAATTACTTTTGCAGAATACTTAATACATAACAAAAACCAACACTCAAGGAACATAATAGTTTAGTTTCTTTGGAAACATGTAACATAATTTTCTTATCATGGTGAAAGATATTTAACATCTCACATAAAGATATTCCCCAATTGTTTTTTACCTAAAACCTTTATTTATATAATGGGGAAAAGAAAACATATAATGAGCTCAAATGCTCAGAAAAGGTATGCATGGGGAAATAAAAAAACCATATACATTTGAACATAAAAACATGACCATAATGTTTAAACATGAAAATATTGAGCACTGAGATAAAACATGGAAGTACATAAGGCATATATCATAATGGAACATCAATAATGATAAAATAGCATGGGAATAAAACTTTTTATTGTGGAAAAACATTAAGCACAAGAAGTGATTTCCATAGTAGTCAAGACATTGCTTCCAAGACCATCTTAGTGGACAAAGTCCCTTACTGATCCGGGTTTACTTGCCGTTCCATTCCGGTATTACTGAACTAGATTTACTTTTTGTTTCAGCCATGTCTATCTTATGAGATATAAATCATTACCCAATACATTGGAGGGAGATATAGGTCCCACCCATCTCATAATTAAATCATACTTTCTTGTGCCACAAAATAAACTTAAATCATTCATCATAACCTAAAGAATAAAATGGGTTTTATAAACATCATCCCATCATCACATAATCCATATAAAACAAATGGATATTTCATCATAAGAAAATTGATACCATGTAATTCATAGAGACATTATTCTTGAAACATACACATATGAAATAATGTCATCATAGATGGAAAAATGGTTTTGATAAAACACATGAAATGAATTCTTAAGGAAAATATCCTTTCTTCTACAAAATGATTTTCTTTTCACAAAATTCCATGAATTTTTTAAAAAAAATGATTTTGTTGAAAGTAGTCATAAAATATTTTAGAGTATGCTTCATGAAAATGAGGCGTTATGAAACCGTAAAAATCTGTTCATGCCGTATAAGTTAAAAATAACATCCTTCTCGTACTTTTGTCGGAAAAGTCAAAAAAATTTATCATAGGGTAAAAAATAGAAATATTCCTTTCATAACATGTGGTAAAAGTCAAAAATGGCTAAAAATGACGTTAAACATACATAAAAACATTTTTAGAAGACATTGGCTTGGATGATAACAATAACCCCAGCAAATACTTACGAATAAACAATCTCGTATAAGAACGAGATTGGAATAGTTAAATCTTACAAAGATTATTTTGAAAATAAAATAGATAACTTATTTTTATTCACTATATGGTCACATAAAGAAATTATTAATACATGAAATGATATAAAAATTCATTTCTCACATAATAAAAGAACATCATTATCATGAAAGAGAAGATCAACCCAAAGAACGGAAATTGGGTTAAGAAGTTCCCTTACCTCGTGTCCGACTGGACTCGATCGTTCTTTAATCTCATGAATAATAAACCAAATTTATCTTCTACTTGCTTAAGAACCATTTTAAAATTTATTATTCCTTTTATATCACTTATTACCTTTTTATAAACATTATGTAGCCATTTAAGTTAATAATGTTTGTTTTGTCAATATTTGGTACTTGAGTCAAAAATGGACTTCTTATAATTACATGTTGTTCATGTGGTCAAAGGTTCATTATATCCCGAATGATATTCATGATTTATATATCCTATATATCATATATATCCATCATATATATGTATTTATAATATTACATAACATATGGAGGTAAGAAATGAAATGATCATTTCAATGAGATGGAAAGTCGTACGTACATATGAACGCCACTTTCATTTATATTTCTTATTTTAATGGAATTAAAACATAGTGATACAGACGTATAATATAATTCCAATATAATATCATATATAATATCATTAACTACATCATTTAATCATCCCACATAAGGCATTTACGAATCACATCACTTGGAGGGGGTGGTAGTCCGCACTTCCTAAAATGAGATTAGCATATTTACCGACTATGGAATCAATAATGGCTTGTTATAATTGGGAATTAAAGAAGAATAAGGAAATCATAAAAATAATATATATCATATATGTATACAGTTATATCATAATATCCACCATTAGAGGTGGTAGGAGAAAATCGAACAATCATCGTTTCGTGAGACGTTAGTTTTCCATCCACAGAAACATTATGTTCTTCATCCATTAGATAGAGGTGTGTGTAAGTTTAGTTCTAATACTTCTCATAAAAAATCCCAGTATATTTAGGATACTGTTTTTTTACAAAAGAAACGATTAAAAATAGTATAGGGGTCGGAGAAGTAGAATAAATGAAAACAACATAAGAGAAATTGTTACCTTTAATTTGGGTAACTTCCTTTGGTTTGAACCAAAAGGACTTCTTAAAGTGTCGTCTGCCTAATGTAAGGAATCTAGGGGGAGGATAGGGATGTAGGAAGCTTAATCGGGAAGAGTTTTGATGACCCAAATGGCTTGAGAGGTGTGAGGAATTGGATCGAAATGGTCTCCTTTTATAAGGGAGTGGAAGGGCTCTTTATGAAAGAGTGAAAATATTATTTTATAATATAATGCTATTCGGTTTCTAATGGTCCGAAAATAATTATAGTCAAATATAAGACGGATCATGGTCTAAATATAATAATACAATCATAATTGGACATGTTTTGTATAATATTTTATCATTATAATTATATTTATTTAAATCATTTATTAATGAGGTAAACACTGCATCAATATTCTGTCATAAATAATTTAATTCATTTGATGTCTAAAAATTATGAAAAAACTACCATGATTTAGGAAATCTTTTTAGATTTCTAATGAATTTTTATAGTCTATAATATGAATTTTATAACAACATATAAAAATTAATTTACTAAAATATTTTTGTTAATGTAAATTTTGTCTTTACATTAAATTAACTAATATAATGTGTCATTGTCTTTCATAAGCGGCTCCATGTGGTCCCAAAATCGACCCAAGGATTACCATGGACTTCCATTACTCATCGAATACGGTTTGGACAATTATTTAGGTAATTTTGAATTATTATAATATTTGTTTAACCTTGAATTACCCAATTTACATTTAACTGCAGTAAATAAAAGTCAAAAGTTACTATTCACCAAAAATTATTTTCATCTTATTGAACCAGATTTTACTTATTTATAACAACCATGTATGTCTTATTTTTGAAATTCAATTCACATAAGTGGTAAAATTTTATTTAAATGACAGATTCAGTTTTTTTAACTACCACTAAGTTGTTTCACTTTTCATCAAAAATTGATGATTTTCAGAAAAATTCCAAAAATTCAGCCAAAGATATATTTGATATTCCAAAATCAAAAATGATTCTCATTTTTTCCAAATTCGAAACATAGGAGTGGAATTAGTTAATTTTAATGTTAATTCCCAGTATCAAAACAAATATCGTGTTTTTAAGAAATAATAACTATCAAAAAATCATCACTTGTTTGTGTCCAATTTCAAAGTGAAATTAATTATAATGACCAACATTGGATTAAATGGTAAAAATATATTCTAATTATAATTTATAAGCAATTTAAAATATTATATAATCACATAAATTATTGCGATGAAAAAAGTTGTGTTTAATTAAAATATAGTGTGTTTTAACTATTCATCAAAATATGAATGTTATCAGAATAATATGAAAATTTTATCCAAATTAAAATTTTATATCCTGATTCCAAGGAAGAATTTTATTTTGTCAAATTGAACTTATAAACATGTCAAAAACTAGATTTAATGTGGGTGCACCATCAAAAGGCGACAAAACTGCATTTTTTGACAAATTCTTATTTTACCTGAAAAATTTATTTTGTTCTCATACCGTATTCTAGAAAATATGTATGATTAATAATAATGTAATAAAAATAAAAATTTTGGTAATACTTTTCATAAAGGTTAGTCCATAATAATATTATAACAATATATTGTTGTTTAGTGAAACCTGGTATTTCATACTACACACGCTACCGAGGAAGGTCCTGATTGAATATAATGCAAGCCAATTCCGGGTGACATGTAGTTCTTCACTCCTTTTTTGTTGTGTATAAAAAAAATACAAACATATTTCATTTATACATTAAAAAAAAAATATACTTTATGTTGCGTAGAATAATTTCTACAAAACGATTTAGAAATTGTGTGTAACACGAGCCAAGAATAGTGTTGTGTATACTGCAAACTAATACGATGTTGTGTATAGTGCAAGGTAATATTGGTGTAGCATAAAACAGAAAACATCAATGAAATTAAAAAAATTCTAATAAAATATCAGGTTGTTAAATTCTACCCCCCTTAAAATGAATTTCACCCTCGAAATTCATCGGGGTAATAAATGGTTTACTAGTGGAATGTTTCTTTAATAGAAACCCACATCATAAAAAGGAATACTAAAACTTCATTTAAAAAATGGATGTTAGAATCATAACGGTCACCCAAAGTAACTCAACACTGGGTTTTCACATAGGACAACATAGGAGAAAATATGGATATGGAAGAAAAAATCTAATCATCATGTTCTAATGAAGAGTGGTAGAGAACAGGGCTTTGAAAAATCCAACAATCACATATCCATAGATTTGTAATGATCTAAGGTACCATCTGATTAATCAGATAAAAGAGTACAGGGACAACATTTTTGTCTTTCAAGATAATTTCACTAATGTTGAATAATTTTTCAATTAATATAAATTCTTACTTGATTTTGGTACAATCTCATTGTTGTTCATGTCTTGAACAATTTCCACATCATCTATTAAAGAAATGATGTTGAATTTGTCTTCCATGAAGTGTTATCGGATCATGCGATAGAATGATAGGTCATTCCAACTATCTCAAACATAAGGTTAGAAAAAGTTATATAAATAAGTCCATCTATGGTGATATTATTCGTATATAGTTCCAAAAATGGACTTATACTTCATCTATCATACCGCTTAATAAAATAAACATAGTTTCTAATAACTGGGGGCTTCATGTATGCCAGTGGTAGGCGATAAAGGCCTGTCGCACATCGGTTGTGGGTTCGATTACCACATCCATGTCCGACGCAGCGGGTTGTCGCCCATCCTGCACGTTGTCCTTTTTCTAAAATTACATCATTATAACATTCCATCAATAATATCGAAAATACTTCTTGCCTTTAACTATACTAACTTATGTCAAACATAATCCATTTCAAATCTTTTGGCTTATCCAAAATACTTTTGTTCAAGATTATAGTATAATGAAAATAATTACTAGAAATGTCATCTACCAAGCATGTGAATACCATCATTTATCCCCGATATATCTTGTTGATCATATTCCAATCAGGTGAATACCTTAATCAACTATTTTATTGAAAAAAATGAATTCCCATTGAACCTTAGTGAAAACATGAATGCTGTCAAAAGTTATCCTTTTCCACATCCCAAAATTTCAAAATTTCTATATAGTCAAACCATGATATCCCATTGTCCTTATTTTAGTGATGAGCTCATGATTAATATTATATTATTTTCTCTGTATCCCTTCATTATGCGCATTTCATTTTCTTTCCAAAAATATTTCTATCACTTTTTCATGGTTACCAGTACCATATAATTATTGAAAACCAGTACATAGATATTCTAAAATTCCATAAATCAATAAATGAGATTCCAGGATACTACTTTGAAATCCCATTACATAAAAACGTTGATCATCATTAAATCGTACTCAACATCATAAATAGTGATCACATGAGACTTCCCTTTACCCTTTTCCTTAAGAGGTTGCTCACGTTGATCATCATTAAGTCGTGGATTAGGGCATTTGTTAGCATAATGCCCCATTTACTTGCACTTGATGCATTGAAGGGTTGGTGGAGAGTTCTCCGTAGTCTTTTCTCTATTCACATCATTAGAACCCTTTTTCCCATTACTTATATAGTCAACTTCTCGATGAACTTCTTTTCCACACTTAAAAAAATTTCTAGTACCTTTCAGGAAATATCCACAATGATTCTTTCCACACTTTGAGCATAAAGAAACCTTCATTTTCTTTTCACCATTGTTCTGAGATTTCTCCTTGAACTTTATCTTTCCTTTATTGTCAAAACCATGAGATGGATATGTAACACCAACTTCTTATTCTACCTTGATAGCACAACACACAATTTCTTCATAGATACAAAAGTCTCTTATAGCTAATTCCCTTCGAAGACATGGTTTTAAGCCACTAAATAATCGATCAACATTACTTTTTGGTTGGTTGATAAAGCCAAATTCATACCTTTCAAGCCATATAAAATTATCCTCTTATATACCAATGGATTCATCATCCTTTTTCTTAAGCTCAAGGAACTCGTATTCAATCTTCAATCGAGGAATACGAGGGAAGTACTTATTGAAAAATAAGTTTTGAACTCATCACATTCTATGGATTCAATTTCACTTTGGGGCCTTTTATTCTTAATTAAATTCCACCACTGGTCTACTTCACCTTCTAAATGTTAAATATGCAGAATGAATTTTTCATATTCTGAACATCGAAGAATGGAAAATATCTTTTTAATGGTACTAATCCATTGTTTAGAAACATGTTTATCAGATGACCCACTGAAAGAAGGTGGACGTTGCCTCATGAAGGACTCAATAGAATATTGTTCACTTCTCTTCTCATTTGGAAGTCCAGAATGATTCATAGCTTGTGTCAGTATAGAAATAATATTTTTTACTCCATATCCCATAACATTGGTTTGTTCAGGAGTATAATCATTGCATTTTCCATTACATTGATCAAAACGGTTCCTTCGGGTTCCAACCATCATCTAAAACCCAAAAAGAATAGTGTGAGTGGAAAAAATCATGCTAGGGAAAACAACAAAATATATGGTGAGTAACTTCAATATAAAACATATTATGGTTAATTATATAACCGTTAACATGATCCTAGGACTATAACCTATACTTATACTTAACCTTAGGGAAATCCCTAGACATACCTTAGAAAATATCTCTAAGGATCTCACTAAAGTTTTCACATCCCTGTTTCCAAAGGTTGACAAAACCTTTCCACTAATACCAACTGTAGAGACCCATATCTTGATGTGCATGGACATTATATTACTTTTGCGGAATACTTAATACATAAAAAAACCAACACTCAAGGACCGTAATAGTTTATTGTCTTTGGAAACATGGAACATAATCTTCTAATCATGGTGAAATATCTTCAACATCTCCCATAATGAACTTCTTATTTTTTTTTCTTACCTTAAGCCTTTATTTATATCCTGGGTAAAAGAAAACATATAAAGGGTGAGCTCAAATTCTCAGTAAGGGTAAGCATGGAATAAAATAAAACAAACCTTACATATTTGAACTTAAAAACAAGACCATAATGTTTAAACATGAAAATCATGAGCAATGAGACTAAACATGGAAGTACATAAAGCCTAGATAATAATGGAACATAAATCATGATAAAAGAGAATGGAAATAAAACTTGTAATTGTGGAAAAACATTAAGCACATGATATGATATTCATAGTATCCAATGCATTGCTGCCAAAACCATCTTAGTGGACAAAGTCCCTTACTGAACCGGGTTTACATGTCGTTCCAGCCCTGTATTACTGAACCCGATTAACTTTCCGTTTCATCCATGTCTATCTCATGCGATATAAACCTTTACCCAACTCATTGGAGGGAGATATAGTTCCCACCTATCTTATAATGAAACCATTATTTCTTGTGCCAAAAAATAAACTTAAAACATTCATCATAACCCAAAGAATAAAATGGGTTTCATAAACATCATCCCATCATCACATAATCCATATAAAACAAATGGATATTTGATCATATGAAAAGTGAAACCATGTAAATCATAGAGACATGATACTTCAAACATTAACATATGAAATAATGTCATCTTAGATGGAAAAATGGTTTTGATAAAACACTTAAATGAATTCTTGAGGAAAATATCCTTTCTTCTTCAAAATCATGTTCTTTTCAAAAAATTCCATGAAATTTTAAAATAAAAAGATTTTTTTGAAAATAGAAATAATATCTTCTAGAGTAAGCCTCATTAAAATGAGGCATTATGAAACCGTAAAAATCTGTTCATGCCATATAAGTTAAAAATACCATTTTTCTCGTACTTTTGTCGGAAAAGTCAAAAACATTCCACGTATGATAAACAATAGAAATATTCCTTTTATAACATGTGGTAAAAGTCAAAAATGGGTTAAAAGGACTTTAAACATACATTAAAACATTTTTAGAAAACATGGTCTTGGATGATAATAATAACCCCGGTAAATACTTATGAATAAACAATCTCGGATAAGAACGAGATTGGAATAGTTATCCCTTACGAATATTTTTTTTGAGAATAAAATAGATCAATTATTTGTATTCACTATAAGGTCACATAAAGAAAGTATAAATACATGATAATATATAAAAATTCATTTTTCACATAATCGAAGAACATCATAAACAAGAAAGTGAAGATCAACCTAACGAACGGAAATTGAGTTAAGAAGTTCCCTTACCTCATGTCCGACTTTACTCGATCGTTCTTCAATCTCCTGAATAATAAACCAAAGTCAATTTATAATTTCTTAAGAACATTTTTCAAATTTATTATTCCTTTTATAAATCTTATTACCATGTTACAAACATTATGTAACCATTTAAGTTAATAATGTTCGTTTTGTCGATATTTGGTACTTGAGTTAAAATGGACTTCTTATAATTACATGTTGTTCATGTGGTCAATTGTTCATTATCTCTAGAATTATATTCATGATTTATATATCATATATATCATATATATCCAGAATATACATGTATTTATAATTTTACATAACATATAGAGGTAAGAAATGAAATGCACCGTTCATGGAGATGGTAAGCTGTACGTACACCTGAACGATACATTCATTTATATTTCTTATTTTAATGGAATTAAAAAATACTTATTTATAGGTATATTATAATTCCATTATAATATCATATATAATATCATTAAATAAATCCTTTATACATCCCACATAATGAATTAACGAATCACATCACTTTGAGGGGGTAGTAGTTCGCACTTCCTCAAATGTGATTATCGTATTTACCGACTATGGAAACCATAAAGGCTTGATATAATTGGGAATTAAATAAGAATAAGGAAATAATAAACATAATATATATCATATATGAAAACATTTCCATTATAATGGCCACCATGAGATGTGGTAGGAGGAAATCGAACAATCAACGTTTCGCGAGGCATTAGTTTTCCATCCAATGAAACATTATGTTCTTCATCAATAAGATGGAGGTGTGTGTAAGTTTAGTTATTATAATTCTCATAACAACATCCTAGTATATTTAGGATGCTGGTTTGGTTACAAAATAAAGGATTAAAACGATTTTAGGGGTTGGAGGAGTAGAATAAAAGAAAACAACTTAAGAGCAATAGTTACCTTTAATTTGGGTAACTTCCTTTTGATTGAACCAAAAGGACTTCTTGAAGTTCGTTCTGAATAATGTATGGATTCTAGGGGCAGGATAGGGATGTAGGGAGCTTAATTTAGAAGAGTTTGGACGAGCTAAATAGCTTGAGATGTCTGATTAATTGGATAGAAATGGACTCCTTTTATAAAGGAGAGGAGGCGCTCTTTAGGAAAGAGTGAAAATATTATTTTATAATATAATTACATTCGGTTTCTAATGGCCCAAAAATCATTATAGTAGAATATAATATGACTCATTGTCGAAATATAATCATAAAATCATAATTTGACATGTTTTGGATAATATTGTATTCATTATAATCTTATTTATTTAAATCATTTATTAGAGAGGTAAACACTGCATCATTATTGTGTCAAAAAATAATTTAATTCATTTGATATCTAAAAATAATGAAAAAAATACCATGATGTAGGAAATCCATTTATATTTCTAATGAATATTTATTTTCTAAAATATGACTTATATAACATCATATAAAAATTAATTTACTAAAAGATTTTTGTTAAAGTCAATTGTGTCTTTACAATAAATTAATTAATCTAATGTGTCATTGATTTTATAAGTTGCTCCATGGGGTCCCAAAATTGACCCAAGGATAACCATGTTCGGCCATTACTCATCCAATAATTTTTGGACATAAGGTAATTTTGAATTATTATAATATTCCTTTAACCATGAATTAATCTATTTACCTTTAACCGCATTAAATAAAAGTCCAAAGTTACTATTCACCAGAAAATATTTTCATTTTATTGATCCAAATTTTACTTCATTATAACAACCATGTATGTTGTATTTTTGAAATTAAATTCACATATGTGGTAAAATTTCATTTAAAAGAATGATTCAGTTTTTTTAACTACCACTATGTGGTTTTACTATTCATAAAAAATTGATGTTTTTGAAACAAATACGAAAAATTCAGAATAAGTTATATTTGATATTCCGATTTCAAAAATATTTTCCATTTATCCAAATTCAAAACATAGAATTGGAATTAATTAATTTTAAAATTAATTCCCATTATCAAAATAAATAGCGCGTTTTTAAGAAATAATAACTATCAAACGATCATCACTTGTTTATGTCCAATTTCAAAGTGAAATTAATTCTAATGACCAATATTAGATTAAATGGTAAAAATATATTTTAATTATACTTTAAAACCAATTAAAAAGATAATATGACCATATAAATTTTTGCGATGAAAATAGTTGTTTTTAATTAAAATATACCGTGTTTTTACTATTATGCAAAATCTGAAAGTTATCAGAATAATATGAAAAATTTAACCAAATTAAATTTTTATATCTTGATTCCAAGGAAGAATATTATTTTTTCAAATTGAACTTATAAACAGGACAAAACTATATTTAAAGTGGGTGCGCCATTAAAAGGCGACAAAACTGCATTTTTTTAAAAATACTTATTTTAGACGATAAATTTATTTTGTTCTCAAACCATGTTCTAGAAAATATGTATGATTAATAATAATGTTATAAAATTAAAAATGTATTTAATACTATTCAAAACGACTAGTCCATAATAATATTATAATAATATATCATTGTTTAGTGAAACCTGGTATTACGTACTACACACGCTATCGAGGAAGGTCGCAATTGCATGTAAGGAAAGCCATGTCAGGGTGACATGTAGTGAAAGACTCTTTTTTTGTTGCGTATAACAAAATACAACCACATATAATTTATAGATTAATAAATATACACTTAATGTTGTGTAGAATAATTTCTACAAAACGAACTTGAAAATGTGTGTAAAACGAGCCAAGAATAGTGTTGCGTATACTGCAAGCTAATATGGTGTTGCGTATAGTGCAAGATAATCTTGGTGTAGCTTACAATAGAAGACATCAATATAATTAAAAAGAATAATTCAAATAAAATCTTGGGTAGTTATAGTTAAATGAATAAATGAATTGACTCATGTCAACATGGTTCACCTTCTTTTTGGGGAGCCTACCTGATTAGAACTTCACAGTTAAGCATTCTTGGCCTAGAGTAGTAATCAGGATCAGTGACCTCCTGAAAATATTCTCATGGTGTGTGTGAGTGAAGACCAAACACACTAGAAAGGACATATGTTGGCCTGTGGGGACAGTCAATAGTCAGATAACCCACTCGGGAACATGGGAGGGACCTATGGTGGGGCCCACGTGTCTATGTGGCAACTCGTGGGTGGGGCCTAGTTGTTACAGTACAGCCGCGAATCATCTCCAAGCCACCGTTCCTCCATCCGTTCTTCGTTTCAATCGTCGTCGATTGCGTTGGAGCCACAGCGGTGAGTCCTCCCTTATCCTTGAGCCTTGTTTTCCAATTCCTCCTCTTTCTCATGTTATTTTGGTATATGTGTTTCAGACGTTTTCATATATCTACATCATCCTAGGGAGAATATGTCGTCACTGTTCATGTTTATCAATCTTCTCGGGTCGAGGTAGATTATTTGTTCCTTTCTGTGGAAAATCATTGAGTATTTTGTGTTGTTGCGCCAATTCCCTTGAATGAGAATTGTGAGTTTTCCTATTTTTCCCTTGATTGATTGCCTGCTTGCTTAATTGCTAAAGTAGAGGTTTAACTTCATGAATAGAGTAGTTTTTGTTGTACTCTGCAAGCATTACACGCTTGTTTTGCATGTTTGGTGTTTTCCAGTTGCCATGCCTAGTTGTAGGATAGTGGAACTGTTGTTTTGTTATGTTGTTGAGCCTTAGAATGATAGCCAAGTAGTTTTGAGGTTTACGTGGACATTACATGTGCGTAGAGCATGTTTATTTTCACACAGGACTGTGGGAACCAAGTGTAGTAGACCATAGGGAGAATGGACGTAAGGGCTTCTCTAGAGTGTCTTTTAATACAATGTGATACCACATGAGAAATTGACGATGACTTCTTCCTCAATGAGTATGTAGTTCCTCGACATGGGCCATAGGGGGAATGAGAAGTTGAGTGCTTCCCTTGAGAGCCTTTATCATGATACGAGACTATAGGGGGAATTGGCGGTGAGTGCTTCCTCAGAGAGTCTCCTCTTAGCTAAACCATAGGGGTGAGACTGTGTGTGTCCCCTAGAGGGTTACTAGTACTTGTAGGTTGAACCATAGGGGTTAGGCTGGGAGAGATACCCAGAGGTTTACTTGTTTCCTACTTGTTTTTGGTTGTCTACTTGTGCACTTTATATGCTAGAACTGTGGATTGTAGCTACTGTGTGCTTTTCGGTTTACTGCTTCATGCACTTTTACTTTCCTTGTATTCATCGACTGTTAGGCATAGATCTTTGGGTGATTGCCTACTGGGATTGTATCTCAAACCCTATTTGGGCCATTCTTTTGGGCCCAAGAAGATTATATTGTTGCAAGTATAGATAAGGGCAAGCGCCCTTTTACTTCAGGTTTTTGATTGTTGTGGAGCAGGAGAGCATGGGACCAAGCCGAGTCTTGTGATTCTGAGGAGTCGCTCATTTGTTTTTCTTTTGTACTTTGGATTTGTACAATATTCATCATTTTTTCTTTTTGGCTTCTTTTTAGACATATATGTATCATGCATCATTTAAATATATTCTTGCTCTAGTTGTTTATTTGTTAGTCTTCCGTTGTTTATCATTCACTCGTGTATGTATGCCTACTGCTTCTGCTATTGTTGTTATTTATTCTTTTGTTTTCCACTGTGTACTCTCCCTATGAGGGAATAGTTTCCCCACTATGACACCCAATGCCCTCGCTGCTACTCAACTACCTATGGAGTTTGGGGGAACGTGCTTGAGGCCATGTAACCAACAGGGTACGGGGCACCTCTGGGTGGCTTCCGGAACTGGGATGTTACAATAGGGTCTTGACCTAGGCCTGACTTTTGAGTGGGGTAGTCATATAATTTATATTTGTTCGTTGGCTATTCATTATATAGTCATGGAATTAGAAGAATGATGTGGGTTGACAAGGTTTCTCTGAGGGTTTTGACATGTCCTACGCTGTTGGCCTTTGTTCTTGATGTTATTCTTTTATGAGGTGTGTGTTTGTAATTATAGAGATATTACACCATGACGACATGTAGTGGTACACCACAATGGAGGTGATGACCATACATTAGAGATGGGTTTCCATGGGTTACCTCTTGATCCTCCTATTGTTCCAGTTGTGGCACTTGAGGCAGTTCTGGACCCAGGTGTTGAGGCATAGTTCTGCAAGTGTTTCTTTTTATATATGTGGACGATACAGGGAGCACTGCGACCAGGTTGGACTATGGCTGAGTGGATGCAGGAGTTTTTGTAGTAGCATCCTCATACATTTTCGTGGGATGATGGACCATAGGTTGTAGAGCTGTGGCTAGAGACCACATTAGCAATTTCTAAGCATCTAGAGATGCCTTTATGGAAGAGGGTCAACCTTTCAACATACATGATACTAGGACTGGCAAAGGTCTGGTGTGATGTTTTGAACAAGGCTGATGGGCTGCAGAATATGTGATGGGATAAATTCCAAAACTACTATTACAACTACTTTTACCCAGCGACTCTGCGAGCATAGAGGGCGAGTGATTCTATGAATTTGTAGCAGGGTGTTATTATGATTACGGGATACTCAACATGCTTTATAGATCTACATCTTTTTTTACTGATGTATATTATTGATGACTGGTCGATGTCATGGCTCTTCAAGGAAGTTCTAAGACATGGTATCAAATCTCAGGTCAACATGTCTTGGATTCCTTCTAACACTGAGATTTTGAATTAGGCAATGATTGCATAGTGGAACCTGAGGGGTGTTGGAGGTACACAATGTGGAAGTGTTGTTTGTCACCCTAGTGGATAATTTTATTCAGGAAGGAAGTGTAATTTTGAGGCATCCCATGACGTGAGTTCTAGTCATGTTGTGCATCTAGGTATCTTGGTTTTCATCCATTAGTATGGTTGGCATGGACACATTGTGATGATGTCTCAATCAAGTTCAATGATTGCGGTAAGATGGGGCACATGCAACAGTTTTGCAGAACCACCACTCTTATAGTGATTGGTAGTGGTCAGCTCCGACATCCGGTACAAGAGCAGGGTCTTCAGCTCCGTGTCAGACTGGGAGTTGGAGTTTCATAGGTTGGTTAGGCCAGGGAAGTGGTGGGTGTGGCCATGTTTGACTAGCACCAAGTTCTCTGAGACAATAGGGCAGATCAGCTCATGGTAACCTTGAAGGGTCACAGGGCCACAATACATTCCAGACTTATGTAGTGAAACATACCCAATAGGATCAGGACATGGGACCATCTATGTTGAGAGGGATTATATTAGTAGATTCAACTATTTCATATGATCTTTTTGATATAGGTTCTCATTATATTTTTATCCATGTATATGTGGTAAAAATACTTAGGCTTGGGGTTTTTATTTACGAGGGTGTTATGACTCTAGACACACCATTTGGAGTTAGGATGGATGATGAGAGCCAGTGTATGCAGGGTCCCCTTGAGTATGGAAGGTGACACTTCATCTGGGATTTTTATTTCCTAGAGATGATAATGTTTGACATCATTCTCATAATGGAATGGCTTGTGGTTTGTGGAGCGTACATTGTCTACTATCACTAGAAGTCAAATTTCATATCATCAGAGGGTTCAATGTTTATTAAAAATATTTAATGGGATGTCCAATAGAATAGAGATGGACCTGAGCATCATGGGTTTGGTGCGATGACCGAACAGATTACTAGTTTGTTTCTGGATGATTAAGGAGTGAGTCAGGCATAAATTACTCTAGTTGATGAGCGCTTCATGGGGGTATTTCCTGATGAATTTTCTAATTTAACTCTTAATAGTGCGGTCAAATTATACATAAGGATAGTGAAATGAGCTACGATAGTATCCATTCATACTTATAGGATGGCTACGATTGAGTTTCAGTATCCCTATAGGATACTAGTAGATTTGGAGGCAAAGGGGTTTATCATAACCAATACTTTTTTGTGGGTTTCACTGGTCCTTTTTGCGATAAAGACTCACGAACCTCTTAGGCTATTCTTGGATTATATGAACTAAACCAGCTGATGGTTAAAACTGATATCCTTTGACACATACAGAAAACCTTTCTGAGCATCATAAAGGAGCTTGAGTGTTCTCAAAGACCTACTTAAGGTTATAATATCACCAGGTGTGTGTTTGGCCTACAGACATACCTCATATTTCCTTACATATCAGTTATTGATTATACGAGTATCTAGTTATTTTATTTGGTATCATGATTGAAGAAGTAGTTTTCATGGTTCTTATGAACCATGTATATTATCATTATTTGGAAACTGTTATGGTTGTTTTCGTGGATGATATCTTGGTGTATTCTCACAATCAACACAACCATTCCTACAATCTTGGGAACATTTTTAATACACTGATTGAGTATCAATTATATGTTTATCTCGCAAATTTCCACTTTTTGATGGATTTGATTCACTTCCTGGGTCGCATCATCTCACAGAAATGAGTTTCAGAGGACCAAGAGAAGGGTAGAGATGTAGTTTTCTAAGAACATCCCCATATAATTTTTTACATACTGAGTTTCTTGGGGATAATGTTTTACTAAATATGTTTTATATATGTCTTCTAATGCTTAGCATTTCCATTGACGGGCTTGACTGATAAGGGTGTGGAGTTTGTGTGCCTAGAATCCTATGGGACAACCTTTCATGATATAAAATGGAGATTGAAATCCCCACCAGTACTTATAGTTATAGAGATGGAAATGAGCTACACAGACTACTGTGGTGCATCAGTTATTGGTCTAGGGGCGGTGATGATGAAGGGAGATCGAGTCAGGGAATATGAGTCATAGTAGTAGAGGACTCATGAGAGAAACTACTATGAGCGTGATCTCAATCTAGCAATAGTTGTTTATGTGTTGCATTGTTGAAGTCACTATTTACATGGAGAGAATTATGTGGTGTATACAAACCAAAATATCGTACAATATATCATTATGTAGCATGATCTAAATTTGACGAAGTGAAGGTGGGTCGAGTACTGACAGTCCTTGGACATCGAGCTTGCCTATATGTATGGTGAGGGCAATGCAATTTCCAACCCACTAAGAAGGATGGATTTGATACAGTCAGTTAAACATGTCAGTAGTGGGTGGTAGCTTATGGAGTTGTTCTTTGATATGCATATTGAAGATCACAATTGACAGGGGAAGAAATTTTTATTATTCTTATTTTTTACCTCTAAACAACTAGATATTATTATGATAAAGAAACTATCAGATTCATAACGCCTATTTCTATTTGAAGTATTGGATTATGAGGATTGTATTACTAGTTGGGTGATAGGTGATGATGAGATCCTATGTATCCATGGACGTGACTGGGTTCCAGTGGACATATGGGAAGAGTTGGTGTGAGAGTTTCATGCATCAGCTTGGGAAGTAAATCCTGATGTCCATAAGATGTACTGTGACTTGAGATGTTGGTAATCGTGGTCTGGAATGAAGCGAGAGGTAGTTGGTTTTGTTAATAGATGTTCCACCTGTCAGTAGGTGAAGGTAGAACATCGGTGACTAGTTAGGATTTTAAAAAAGTTACATATCCTAGAGTGGAAATGGGATGATATTGCAATTGATTTTGTGACTTGTTTTTTTAGATCACCTTGAGTTAACATTGTGGTGTGCATTGTTTTCGATAGGATTACGAAGGTCACACTATTATTACAGATTAAAGAGACCTTCATTGTTGATGATGGTTGAATGTTGTACATCTGACAGGTTGTACGACTTCATGGGGTCCTACACAATATCATTTTGACTAATGATTACCACTTTATATCCAATATCTAGCTATGTTTTCATAGGGTTGTAGGTAATGAGGTTATTCTATGTACAACATACCACCCTCAAACAGATGGCCAGTTAGAGTGTATGATAATAGTGCTAGAGGACACACATCGAGCATGCATCCAAGATTTTGGGGGCTCTTAAGATAGGAAAATTCCCCTAGTTTAATTTGCCTATAATAAAATTATTAAGGGGATTATAAATATGTACCCTTACAAGGATTTATATAGTACTACATATCAATCTACTAGGTTCTAGATAGGGGAATTAGAGGAAGCTTTACATGGATTACATCTCATGGAGGGGATATATAGGATGATCCAGTTGATTCAGATGTGGATGTTTCTAGGATTTCATGTCTGAAATCATACGACAATCATTGTTGATGAACTATAGAGTTAGAGATCTAGGATAGGATTTTATAACATGTATCACCAATGTTGGTAAATAGGTGGATCGGGAGTCAAGGTAAACTTTCACGGAGATATGTCGGGCCATTAGATATTCTGGAGAGAGTGTGGTTGGTTTCCAAACTGTTGCAATTACCATAGAGGTACCTGACCAAGAAAATTTTATTTCTTGTTGCATAGCTACACCGCTATCACTCTAACCCCTATCATGGTTTTCATCATTATGAGGTTGATATTTAGGTTCATGCATCCTTTGATGATTATCTGATTTGAATCATTGATAGGAGCATGAATATTCTTCGGGGTTGGCATGTTCCTATAGTACGGGTTCTATGCTAACATGGCCATTAATATGACTAGATATGGGAGACGGTGTCTAGTGTACGTGATTAATTTCTTAATTTGTGGTCAAATGAATATCAACCACAAATAAAAGTTACATTAATGATTTATTTTCTGTAAGAGGGGAAGATTTTAAGAACACAAGTTTATGTATGAGTTACTATTCCTTTTCATTTCAGTTTAATTTCCTTTTTATGGACTTATGTAAATTATTAACTTGATCACGGGTGTTCTGGATGTGTCTGGGGCTTGTGTGGAGGCTAGAACCAGGTTTTGGGTGGAAAATGAAACAATGCACGGTTTATGACTGGATTGCACATGGTTAGTCGAAACTCTGAAAGATGACTAAAATGTTCTAGATTATTAACATATGGGTTTTCAAGGCTTGTGAACAGTTATTCAATCATTGTGGGGGTAACTGTGCAAAGTACCCCTCCAGGGAATTGTGGTGGGAACGTATTCCACATGGATTGGGAAACCATGTGGGTAAATTGTGTGACCATGTTCTGTTGGGTTTTCAATATTATTTAATTAAAATCGAATTTTTCTTTTTAAATGCAATATGAATTCTATCTTCCTTCAAACAGAATCTCTCAAACCTCTCTCATGAGGATCCTAACATAGTATTTGAGCTAGTTCTTCCATTTGAGCTCTATTTTTATTGAATATTGTTTCATTGGATCTGCAATATTAAGTCCTCCATTCATTCTTAACCATTATTTAATCATTGGAATGATGGATGCACTATTTGGATGTAGGCTCTAATGCCATAATATCACGTTCACAATCATTGATTCAGATTTATTCCAAACCATGGAAAATCAATACATAATTCTAGAGGAATTGTCTACTATAGAGGCAATGTAGGTGTTCTATACATTCTTTCGGATTTACATTGTATTTTTTGGGTGTTTGGCCATTTCACCACCTGTCGAACTTTTCAGTGAGGCCATGTTTTTGAGCGAGTTACTTGTTTTAGTTGTAGTAAGACATAGTGAGGATACTTGTATGTCTTATTTAGGTTGATTGGCAATAATTTCTCATTTCGAGGTCTCCCGTGGGGTGTGCCTTTTGGATTTAACCTGTTTCTGCCTTCTAGTACAACCCAAGGGTGTTTTCATGTGCATTCCTAGTTAGAGGATTCCTGTTACTGCCTAGGTGGATTGAATTTCTTTCATAGGAGATATACTAACTCCATTCATAATTATATCTTGTTAGCACCATTCCTATTGTTATTGTGTGTAATAAATTGAATGTGTTTATATGGGTGGTATAAATTTATATATATTTTTTATGTCATGATAAATAGATAATATGGTCAGGTAGTCCCATATAAATGATGAATGGGTAAATGGAATTAATGATTTGGTATACTCGCTGTCGTAATTTTTTATCTGAGTTTGAATTCTCCCAGGGATTTTAATTGATTAAATTGTTAAAATTGTATTAATTGATTGAATAGTTTAAAACATGCTACTGGATTTTGTGTGTGGAAACTACCCCTTGGGTCTCGATTCCTTTGGATTCCTCGGGTCTTGCTACCTCGGGGATCTGGATTTTGTGGAATCATGCAGGAATTATTATTTCCATGCTCCTAGGACCCCAACTAGTTCCTAACTATGTTTCAACAATTGATTCCCATGGGAATCGATGGGATGATTTGGAAATGATTCTTTAATCAGGAATTATGTAGTTTATAATTATTAGTTGGATTACTTGGTCTGATTACAATTTGGATTTGGTCCTTCTGTTCTACACATCACAATACATCATGGCCTCTATACAACATGGTTGTGGGATACTTGAATTCTATATACAGTGTGGATGTGGGTATCAGATTACAAATTAATGTACGACATGGGTGTATATCATGCCTGTTTACTTATTATATATTCTTTATTTAGATATAACTCTATTTGGTTGGTTTCCTTGATGGTAGTTTGGTTTTACATTATTAATAAGAATTGTTTCATGGGAATATGCACTTATTTACTTGTTATTTACACTTGCTAGAAATTTTGTTGAATTCATGTAAGAATTGTATAACCCTGGGTGGTTTCCTACTATGGTGTTTATATCACACATTTTTTGGGCCTCCTTGGGGATCTAAACATATTTTATGATTGCAGGTGATGATAGGTTTAAGATCCCATGTACAGGTTGTTGATTGTGGCTTTTGAGTAGTGAAGCATAGGACAATTCTTAGGCTTGCGATGTAGGGATACCTTTTTATGATTTTTGTTCATTATGGGATACATTTTCAATAATATATTGCCATGTAATGTTTTGGAAGTTTTCAAGATAATTGTACTATCAACATCATTTTCTATATGAGACACTTCCGGTTATTAATATTTATTGTCATCTTGCCTTTTCATACATTCATTCATCTCCTTCTTTAGATCAATTCCTTTATGAATTATATGTCTAAAATTCCCTGTGATACTCTGGTAATGAGGAAATTGCCTCCCAACTGACTCACCTAGGCCCTCACTACTAGTCAAGAGCCTTTAGCATTTTGGTGAGACGTGGTTGTTAAATTTTGATCAAACTGTCTCGGGGAACCGTTTTTGGTGGCATCTGGGTCTGGGATTTCCCATTTCATTTCGTTATCCATTTCCTACTATTGAGGAATTCTTTTTTCCATCTAGACTGAGAACATTTTAAAATGATCATATTTGATATCATTGAATTTCAGTGGAAATAATTTATCCACTGGTTGGTCATTGATCATTTTTCACATCATCCATTACTTCCTGAAATATAGATGAATTTGAATATCCATATTCATTAATTTATCATATTATCCATAAATAGAATTATAATTCATTTTGTCTATCATTTATTCTCAAAACCAAAAAACGGTTATCAAAGGTTATCTATAGTTTATAAGTTATTATATGGTGAAGTAATATATTAATGTCTAAACTCACATCCAAATTTTAACATAATAAATTATATAATTGGTTCACCATATAACAACATTAAATTTAAAAACATTAAGAAAATGTTACTAAATTTGACAAAAATAATTTTATTATTTATCCCTTAAAAAATAGGATGTAGCACTCAATTATCTCAAACCAAACATGTGATGAACTTCACCATGTATTTTTATGAAAGATGGTAATCAATTGAATTACAATAAAACCAAATTTATGACAAAAAAGATTCCCTGTTCATTTAATAAATCCATATATTGATGAATATTTCATATAAATCCAATAATGCTTTTATCTTCATTAGTGATATCATAAACCACTTTTTCACTAAATCATTAATTATTTTTACGGAAATTAATATAGCCAAATTTTTATTATCCAAATAAATAATCACTTTATATCAACATCATTTTCTCATCATCAAGAAAATATTCATGTTTATCATTCCTCTAATCATTTTTTCAATGAATTTCACCATTTTATTATATCATATTTCTCAGTCATCAAAATCATTCCACACATTATTCTACATAGTTAATGAAAAACTTATACTGTACGATATTTATATATTTACCTGGCTCATAAAACATAATTATTTAATTCTAATACATAAACAAATTAATTATACCACTTCATGAAACATTAAATATACTTCGTCAACATATTCCATAATACGTCTTTCCGTTCATATAACATTCATAATATTTTTATCATCAATTGAAAAATAATAATAATAAAAACATACTGCTGCTCTACACATGATTTCACCTCAGTAGAAAAATTTGTATAATTCAAAAATAATACATAATTAAAAAATTGAACATTCATTAATATATTAGTGAGACCAAAAATCTCATCCATCTTCCTAACCCAATTGATTAATTTTTCTCTAAAATTACCTTTTTCTCTTCTTTTCCACAATCAAAACAACTTCCAATCCCTCGGAGTCATTCTTCTAAGTCCATTATCCGACATTCATGACTTATATAAAATTTAATCTTATTTCTTACATGGTTCCCATTAAATAAACTCTCAGTTAACCATATAATTATCTTCATTGGTGTGTCTAATATTTGGTTAATGTTCACATTGTTAATCATTTTCTGTTATATCTAATTAGTCATAATCAATGTATCATTCACTCCAATAATCTTCCAATTTTGATACCCATCATCAAATATTTTATTACATTTAATGTTAACAAAATTACTTCAAGTTATTAATATTGATTAAAATTAAAAATAATTTTTTTTCCAGAATATTCATATTATCAAACCACATAATTTATAAATTTATTATAAGATGTATCAATAATTACAACTAATCTTTAATCGTTAAAACCATAGTTTTTTACAGTGTTAATTAATTTTTATCATATATTTTTATTTTTTATTAATGTTTTTAATGAGATTCCAATTTTCCCAAGAATTTCCCATAGGATTTTGAAAACAGTTGTATAGGCAAACTAGTTTCCATGGACAATGTTTTGATTTCTCCCATCTTAATTCACCCTTTTTATATTGATCTCAACTACCTACCTCTATTATAGATCCAAATCCTACTATTGTATCGGGAGAGTGATGTATTTTCAGGGAACAAACATTCTATATCCTTATCGAAAATTCCATGAAACTTTTTTATAGTTTTATTCATCCTTATACTTATCTTATGAGATATTTATAGACATGTTTTTATAAGCATCTATAAGGATATTACAAATGTTTTAACATACTAGTTTCCAATAGATATATGATCATTCCCTCTTACAAAATCTATATTCACCTAGGATTTTCATAAATGTATAACATATCATTATTGATAAATATTCATTACATTAAACCAACACATGCATGATAACTATAATAGTTTAGTACCTTTGGATACATAGAAGAAGAACATATAAATTTGGTGAATGATCTTCAACATCTCTTATAATTAAATTCCACATTAGTGTTATTCACAAACCTACCCTACCTTAAACCATTCATCATAACATAGGGAAACAAAAAATAATAATGGTCCATATCATATTCTCATTAATGGTTAAAAATGATGAAATGTAAGAATAATTAATAAATTAGGGAATAAGATCATGAGAACAACAATTAAAAATAATATATATTGTATCTAATACCATAATATTGGCACTTGTCATAAATCATGGATGTTTAGGAGACATGAACCAAAACAGAATCAATAAACATGAGGTCTGAGTGAATAACATTGGAATAATAAATGGAATTGTGTCATACATGTAATCATTAAAAATTATTTATATAGTGGTTATGGCCTGTTTCCATGGCAATCGTAGCATCATGGGTTCACTCCCCATACCTTCATCATAGTCATGGTTCACTCCCAATACCATCATAGTATATAAAGTACCATAATTATCATAATTAAATCACCCATACATTCTCATCTCACACATGAGATATAAATATTAACCGAACACATTGGAGGGAGATATAGGTCCCACCGACAACATAATTTAAAAAAACATATTGTGTTCCACATGATCATTAAAAATTAAATATATCATATCCAATGATTGAAATTGGTTTCATTAACAATATATCACACTAAAACCTATGAAAAATAAATAGGTTTCATAATCATTGAATTATTTTATATAGTAAAACCCATGAAAATAAGTGTGTTTCATAACCATTTTAACGTATTATATCCCAAGGGAGAGAAACAAGGTTCATTAACATCATTCCATCCAAATAATTAACCAATACTTAAATAAATAATATATTAATCCTTTGATAATATCCCCATTAAGGTATATGTAACATCATTGGATATTACATGTGATGGACTGTTATTTTTATAGGAAATTTATATGAATCATTTATTTAGTAAAATAATATTTCATTGAAAATCTCTTTTAAAAAATTAAAAATCATAATTTTTTTAAATACATTTTATTGTATATTGACTTTAAATCATATAAAATATTATTTTAAATAATGTGATTTCAATTTACTGAAAAATACCATCAATTTTGTACACATCACAATATTTATTGTCCTCAAATTTTCAATAAACGAAAAAGGGGAATTTTTTTTGAGAATGATATGAATATTCATTTCAAACAAATTTTTAAATATTTTTAAAAAATCAAAAATTTAATTTAATAAATCATTTAAATATTGTTAAATTTTTTTAAAACCTTAAAAAAATAATGGATTTTGATGAAATTAATATTTATGACCAAAATGATGACTCTCATTTAAAAAGATAATTTTATCTTCAGAGTCAATAAATAAGTGAAAATGTTATAAAAATATTTATTCCCAGTTCATGAACATTAAATGATAAAACTAATGAGTTTATTCAGATTGATATTATAGTATTTCATTTTTTTGCATAATCATAAAAAATATCGATAAATAATAAGATTATAAAATAAAACACATACCACATTGGTAACATTGAATCATAATACTAATAAATGAATTAAATTTAATGACAATTTTTGAAACTTAAAAATAAGAATACTCATAATATAACACGTGCAATGGGTATTATATATACCTTGTATAAGAATATAGGTGCATAAAAAAACTTATGTCACAAAGATATATCATTTAGACAGAAAAATACCTTAATTAATTGGAAATTTTATAACTGTAAACCCAATGAAAGAGTGATCATGAAATGAATATGTAAACTCTAGTAATATTTAGGGAGAATCTGAAAATATAGTCATGGGTATTTATTTCACCACATTAATGTAATATGTCATTTATATGTCTTGTCTCTTAGAAATATTAAAAGTGATAAGAAAATCAATAACCTTATTTATGTCCATACATTTTACATGTCAAAATATATCGTATAATAAATATAATTTTATTCTAAATATATATAGTTCTATTTATATATATATATCATAAATATATATTTTTACTTATGAACTATTATTACTTGTTAATTAATAATCCCTTTTGTATTCTTTTCCCAGGTAATAAATTTTTTGTTTTTCATATATGGTTTGATTTATTATTTTCATACCTATTACATTGTTCATGGTACAAAAATATCTTAAATAATAGTCATGGAAAAATGAATGTATTTATAAATCAATGATACATTTAATACTAATGATTAATAATAGTATTGATAAACTACGTATTTTATGATCATTGAAATAATTGGCCATATATATGTGTGTGTAACATTTCCATACTCCAATGATAACTATAAAAATAAGGGAATTAATATTTTATCATAATGAATGAACATTATATTATATATATAATATATTTTTATTTAAATATACTTTTACATTTCATCAATGTGGTGTGTAATAACCTGAGATGTTATAAATAATATTTCCCCAAGTGATTTAATTAAATGTTATATTATGTAATATGGTTATAAAAAAACATGAACATAATTAATTTATTCTATACTATTAGATTTATATGAAAATTATTCATCATTACTATTTATAATATATCCATTAAATAGTGATGAAATTATTAGTATAAATATAGTTTTTTTAACAAATATGATGTTTATACAATTTTAAAATTTTTATGTAATGTGTGTAATTATAAAATAATAGATAACTCATGATGTAATGGGTATTATAAATTGTGATATTATGTAATAAAAAATTTATTAAATTATAATAAATAGTAGGTTTGTTATTTGGTGTGGTGATAAAAAGTATGTTACATCACATTATGAATGCGGTAATCATCATGTACACAAATGACTAATCGTTAAGTTATTGGAAAATATAAAATGAAATATTATACTTAACTAATGAAAAATATGAAATTTAAATCATAATTATGTCATGGATATCACATATATTCATTAATTGTTCCCTTAATATCATCCATGTATAATGTCACTAAAAAACAATCACATCGCTTCATGAGGCTGTAATCTTCCGTACTCATGAGTGATGTCATCATATCCCATATAAAATGAAAAGAAACAAAATATATGATATAATAACTCCATATGTATGATTATATTATAAATATCATATATATATATATATATATACATACATTATATACATAATTATATATACAAACCATTAATAAGTGGTATGAAAATAATTAATTATTCTAGTATGCAAGGGGTAGTATTTTGTACAATGGAATGAAGATTTCGTAACACATTTAAATACTGTTGATATGGTTGTCAGTAATTAAAATACCATTACAAAATATAATTATATTTATGATACTGAGGTTATTATTTCATCATATTTTTGTAATTATAGTAGGAGGTGGATGAATAATCAAAATAAAAATGGTCATTGAAGAGCGTTACCTATTGTTTGGGTATCGACCATTAGATTTCACCAAAAATATTTCCTAGGATAGATTTATAACCAAAATAAAGACTCTATTACTATATTATGTAATTTTGAAATTTAATTATTGTATGTAAATGGAAAATTTTGTTTGATTGTGTGAATAAGATATGATAGCAGGTGGCCATTAATATGTGAGATGGGTGGAAAACTTATTATTTTGGAAAGTAAAATGGTGTACAATAATATTTCTCATGAAACAAACATCAAAAAATAATTATTATGGTGACTTAGACAATATTATTTTTCTATAGGGCCATAAAATATTTTTTATATGAGTTTCAATGTAATTTTATCTTGTATTTTTATTTAATCCCTTTATAAACACATATTTACCTCCAATGCTATAATTAATTTTTTAAAATTTTATTATTGAATTTGGTTAAAAATTACATTTTCCATATTACAAAATATTAATAATTATTATTAAAAATATTTAATCAACTTTTTATATTCTATTAAAATATGTGAATAAAATAAATTTTAAATTATCCCTGTAGATTTGAGAACAATGACGTTTTTTATACAGAAAACATTCAAAATTTTATTAAATTTCAATTTCCATTTTCAATTTTAAACTGATTCCAATTACTGAAATATGATTATATATATATATATATATAGTTGAGGTAATGTAACTTAAACAAATTATAATATAATTTATCTTTATAATTAATTCAATAAAAAATGATGTTTTCAATTAAAATTAATTATTTTAATAATTTTCATCATGAAATTAAAATTCTATTAAAATTATAAAAAATGGAGCATAATATAATTTTGACATGATTATTTAACAGTTTTTTATTATTTTTACAAAATAATTTCTATATTTAGATTAAATTAATTTTCAAAAAAATCTATAGATACAATGAAAGACATGTTTTCAAAAAGTGTACTTTTCAAGATAATTATGATATTATATCAACTCTATGTTTAATAACAATAATTTTATGACTACCTTTATTCACTACATATATATAATCTATAAATATAATTTAAAAATTCCAAATTATTTATTATTTTAATTATTTACGATGAGAAAATATTATACACTTTGAAAATAATTTTGAGAAAAAAATATTTTATAAACCCGAATTTAAACTTAAATTCACATCCAATATAATGTAGATTCAAAATTATTTACGTGTATTCAAAATAACTAAAATTACTTTTCTAAAATTTCAAATTAATGGGATATTTAAATTATGAAATTTGATGATATGAAATGATAGTTTTACTATAACATTTGGATTTAATTTTTCATTAAAAATCAATATTTTCCCAAAATCCCCAAATTTTCATAATACATGAAATTCAATATGATTGTTTTAAAATGATTAATATTTTTTAATATAAATTTTCAAAAAAAATATACAAATTAGTTATAGTAGTTATTTATAAATTAATTCTAATTAATTTATTAACAAGTCATTTTTTATGAATACAAAATTTTAATAATATTTCATTCATTATATAGTATGCCTTTATAAATACAATTATATTCATTAGGAAATTTTTATGTATATTTAATAATATAATAAACCAAATATTTTTAAATAGACAATACATCTGAGATAGTCCATCTCGATGAGATATATAAATTATGACTAAAAATGTCTTATAATAATCAAAACAATACATAAAACCATAGCACAATGTAATAGAAATATAAACATCCAACATCTATACAACTTAATCCAAATTGAATAAAGAATAATAGTATGCATAGAAAAATGCCCAAAAAAATCTTGATGTGAGAAAACATTATCTTCAATCAAACCCAAACCAGTGGAGGAAAATCTCGTAGTACCCAACATGATATAATGTGTTGTTCCCCATACTTAGATCCTTCCAAAGAATATCTACAACTTTCAAAGGTAAAATTATAGTGTGACAATAAAATCGTGAAGGGTACCAACATAAGGTCTAGAAATGGACTACTATCATTAATGTAGTGAATCTATCTTTTAAAAAATAAATAGTTTTTCTATGATTTTTAATATGTCCAAAAGAATTTCTAAATCATTTTCCATTGGTTTTCATAAAATAATATAATATTATAATAGTTTGAAATATGAAATTTAGAGTTGATAAAATAATTATTATTATCCATATAAATATAGTCACAAATGAGACACATATCAATGTTAAAACCTATCTTGTAAATCCATGTGATAAATAGTCATACAAAAGCATGTGAGAGACATTCCATGACATAATAAATCGTAGGTTAAATAACCATAAATGATATCCATCTATATATTGGTCCCTAGATAATTTTAATATGGAGTTTAAATAAAATATATCATAAAATAGGATTGTGTTTGTACAAAACAATATCGAATCCTTCTATAGTCCCTTCCTATCCTTATGTAACCCCTAGTAGTGCCAAATTCACTAAAGATACCTATGTATCTTTCCCGTTGAACAAATAGATCCCAATATTCCATTATTAGAAATACATTCTAAAACTTTAATTTAATGTGTAATGTAAATGAATTTTATAATAACTACATAAAATTCAATGAATTAGCTTATTTAATAGAAATTCCTTCCTCAAAATGGTGTTTGAAAAAATATCAATTGATAATAGTGATTTGGGAATTTTAGAATAGGTCCTCATGGTCCAAAATATTGAAAAAACAATTTCAATATTCTATAAAACCCATTATATCATGATTACATGACACAAATTTGTTCAAAGATATGTTTTGCGAAGGTAACAATAATAGTTCTACAAATAAGGGAGAAACATTGATCAAAATGTCATATACCTCAGGATGATCTGTCATGAATGAAGGATTTCAACAAATAATCCAAATAGAGTGACCTAAAATTTTTCGAGGAAGGATAATTCTGAGAAAATTTGATTTTAGGGGAGGATTTTTATTAAAACATACATAATGAAACTGTGTAAAATCCCATTTTTTATTAATTTTTGGGAAGGACACATAGTTTTTGGAGAGGACTGCATAGTTAAAACAGTTGTGTGCCTTAACCATGTGCCCCTTTTGTCCATTCTGTTTGGTGGGTTGAATACTTTTTACTAAGAACACAGTTAACTAACCTTGTTACATAACCATGTGAGACCCCTATAACTCTACAAAACTATACGTGGTTCCCAAGGAATGTCACACTATTTTTCTAACTGTGTATAAGCTTGAGGAATTTCGTTTGAACCACTTTGTTGAATGTCTCTTTGTTACATCATACATAAACTAACTATATAACTTAATCATGTAGCTTTAAATATTTTCCAAATTTCACTAGTTTTCATAATACAATTCCTTAAAACATCATGGCCCCAAAAGATAAAAACAATGGTTCAACTAAAGCATACCAATGAAATGGATGGAGTAAAAATTCTCCCTACAATAAGTAGTTTGTATCCCCAAAAAGTATTCAAGATTCATGCCCCACAAAAAGAGAAGGAAAATGTTGCCTCAATAGTATTACCAATCATAAAATCTCATGTCAATCTCATCTACACCACTTTAGTACATATAGTAATGGAATCTTTTTACTATTTATTACCTTATCATTGTGATCACTAATCTTATCTAGCATCTGAAAATAATTTGTATCATGATTATAATTAAAATAATATTACTTAATTACTTGTGATGGATTTAAGTGTGACCTCTATAGTTGCTAAACATGATCCATGTCATGAATATATGTTAAGAGCTGTGGAATCTCTAATGGATATTCCACCGCTCTACGTCACTCTACAATCTCATAGGGGACAATAAACCAATGTCTCTACTTACCCTACATACCCAAAAAATGATGTCCAATGTGTGGTGAAATGCTTAGAAAAACCTATCATAATCAAAAACTATAGTTTCCGCTGCATATGGTCTAGATATTATTTATTTTGTTTTTTGAATAGACCAACCTCTTTTGAATCTAGATAACAATTTTCTTCGCCTCATGAATGCGACTCAACCGAAATAAGGACAACTTTAGCAACACTTCATAGAAGAGATCTACGTAGACGCACATAAAATTAACTAAAGGGTGTGATATTTATCAAATATCGATATCTTTTTATTTAGTATAATTAAACCATATAAATATTAATTTCCCAATATCCACCAAAATCAAATATAGAAGCGCAAATCTCATCCTCTAGAACCCGGATAGATCTCTCTATCTTTCTATATGTCTTCAGATGATAAGATGAACTCAATTTCATATGAGAACCCATTTCCACTTAAAAAATATTCCATAACATGGATATGATCCTTGGTTCCCTATCATACAATATCATAGAGGTAATCACCTTCAGCCTTACATTATCTCAGATTTATAAATCTAATATCTATTCCACATTCTCCATCTTTGTGAAAGGTAGTATATGCTTTCATTTAATGATATGATCAATGATCTCAAATAGAACATCATTCCTTCTACCATTCCATAGAAAACCGATGATGGTGTCCCTAGAAAAATCATCTCACTTCCATACTAAAAATGGGAATGTTAATAACAAAATAGAAGGTGTTTATTTTCCCGCATTAATTTTTTTAACAAGTATGACAACGAGATACAAAATTTTCAATTGACATACTCATCCCTAGTCACAAATACAAATGACACAATTTTTAATAAATATTATTATCCCAAGGGTGAATAGACTAACAAGATTATTTTCTACTGAAAAAAATATTTTCTCATAGAAATTAGAAAAACCAACCTGTTACAAAATAAAAAATTTCCACTTGGAGACCGACACCATCCACACATGGTATCCCCACTCTAAATAAAATTAATAAAGTATTTTCACTATGTTTATGTAACTTGATTAATCTGAACTCACTAATAATATAATGATATTATTTCATAAAATATAATAATACTTCTTAACCAACATCTTCTATGTATACAATAATTTCAGAGAAAACAACTCAACCGTGACCACTCCCAAACTGATTCCTTAAAAGATTGGGTCATTAATTATTTGATAATTGAATCAAAAACCCCTTTACCATTTCCCAGATTTAATTTAACAGAAAATTAAAATTCTAAATATAATACACTTATTTTCTATTATACATGTTGGGATCCCACAATATCAAATTATATTTCAAGATATTATGATCAAATGACACTATAATCGAATCCCAAAAGAGATATTGATGGAACTTTTTGAGATAAAGCATTAAATCATCCAAAAATGTATTGTGGGAAGTGTATTTATTCTCCTGATTTCATAACTAGCATTAATAATTGGACACGACCTTTTTCCATTGTATCAATACTCATCCCAATAAAATATAGATGCCTCACAAAAACCAACATAATCCTATCCCGGTTTTGTAAGAATCAAAACCGGTGTTAAATCCTACATCACATTCATCTCATTAAACAATCCCTATTATTTATCACCCCATTCATAAATTACACCCTTACATGGTAAATCAATCATCAAAAATGAAAAAATAGATAAATCCTAATATAATAGTGTATAGTGACCTAGAAAAAAAAGTTATATTCATATCTAAAAAATAGGTTTCTCCTAAGATACAACTGCATGAAACATTTTAGACTCCACATATAATCCCCTCCCAGATATCAAATTACATATAATTTTATCTTCATAGATAAAAATTCACATTTGTAATGTTTACCATATAGATGATGTTTAACCAAATTTTAAAGAATGATCTCCAAATTGTTTCTATGGTTTTCCACTATTTGTAGTACACTATAATATCATCCATGGACACAAAAAAATATTATATGAACTGATAGATGATTTGGTTCACTAAAGATTTATATACGATGTGAAATTTTTTGTGAGAGAATTGAATAACCAGAAATGTTAAATTCTTATACTAGCTCCAAAAAACAGTCTTATATATAATATATTCTCAAATTGTCAACTAGTGGTACACTATATAACATTTATTACTCTAAAACAAACATTACCCTCTATGTTGTTAAAAAAATTATCAATTGTAGGAAAATTATATTTTCTCTTAATAGTAACCTAGTTCATTTATCATGAATCCATACAAAGAATGATATATAAATATTCCTTATTATCAAAGAGGATAAGATAATCCCATAATGATATGCAAGGATTAAAAAATAACATATCCTCTAGATCCTCATGTTGGAAATTAGATATGACCAACTCTATATGTAACATTCGATAAGATGGAATAAAAATGGGTATCCCAATAGGAGGTTAGTCAATAGTGAACACAACATCTCTCTATGGTGGATGACTAGAGAAATCATCTAGAATGACCTTGGTGTACACACACAACACCACAAAAATCGAACTATCGAAACAAGTTTTAATGGTATTTTGAATCATCTTTGATAACTAGTATGGTATTACCCTAATTTAAGGAACAAAAGGCCCTTCCTTTCCCGATCTAGATTCTATATCACCCTGAAAAACATGAGTGACCCCTTAGAAGGATGGAAAATAAACAATATTTGATAATAATATTTTTGGGTCCGAATCATGATCATATAATCCAAGACATGTATCATGTAAAAAAATTCAAGACCGGGAAATAAAATTTCTCATATCACATCGTACCCACCAATCAGCAAAAAATCATGTGAACACTCGAAAAATAATTTGGACTTGTTTACCTAATGAATGAAAGGATCCAAAAATAACATCATATGTTCTAAATGTAATCTGAAAACATAAAATAACAATTATTATATAGTGAAATTAGTTTAACCATTATGAATCAAATTTTGAATAATAAAAATGATATAAAAGGAGTACCTTTAAAACTATAATTCCCAAAATTGATCCCTCTAGAGTAAACTATGCCACTTAAATTTTTCCAGTGTTAGTCACATAAAACCCCCCATGTCTTAAGGATTATACCCACAACAATTGGAATCATTGATATGAACCTAATATGGTTTGGTGATAATGGATCCTTCCATTCATTCATTGCCTTTCTATTCAAAAAAACACTTCAGATGTCCCGATAACCCACAATGATGATTAGTTCTAGGAGCATCCATACCATTACAATGGTATAACCACCCATTCCGCACTAATAGTAGATAACATTATACAGTATAAGGCCCCAGACATAAAGAGTTAAAAATTATGGGTTTAAGTCAAGA
This sequence comes from Viscum album, assembly GCA_963277665.1. Taxonomy (NCBI): domain Eukaryota; kingdom Viridiplantae; phylum Streptophyta; class Magnoliopsida; order Santalales; family Viscaceae; genus Viscum; species Viscum album. Next base: position 768,343,267 of record OY728150.1, read on the forward strand.
GTTTAATTTCATTCACATTGAGATTCTGTTGAAGTTTAGTATTTTAGAGAATTAGGGCATAACTATTACATAATATATCTACTTTTACATTTTAGACAAGCATACAAGCTATCAATTTTTCATAAAATAGTACTATTTAATTTAAAAAATTATTTATTTTTTTCTGAATAACATTCATCATTATTTCATACTTACTGTATCCCATCCTTATAACCTATAAAAAAATATTTCAAAAATAGTAGATGAGCAAAAAAATCTCTGCATGGGATTGAAAATAAAAAATGAAACTGTTTGTCCATGGTTATTTTATTCATGTGAAAGAGTTGTCACAAAATCATATTTTTACCCTTAAAACATATGCTCTTAACATGACTCATTAAATCATAAGATTCCTGAAAAATGTGTTAGAAATCATAAATCATAAAGGTAACATATGGAATCCATCTCATACATACATTGTAGATTTCACAAATATAAATAGAGTTACCTCTAAGGTTAAATTTGGAATAGGGATCAATATTTATTCTATAATTCACTATGGGGAATCCTTATAGTTTAACACTATCTCCCTACCCAATGCATTGGAGAGGTATCATGAGCTCACCCTCCCTTGGTTTATCATTGAACCACTAGTATACATAATTAATTCCCAAGATTCAAAACATAACTATAACACATAAAAAAGAAAAATGGAAAATAAAATTTCCACATTGCAATCACATAATATAATTTCATGATATTGATAAAGTCAACAGTTTCTAAACCCCATTTTCAATAAAAAAATTCTAAAAAAGGAAAAATATTAGTTATTTCACTTTTATAAATAATATGACTTTTAGAGAAATCCAAATACCAAATAATGGTAATGATGGTGGAAAACTGATTGTCTGTATGTACATCAAAAAAAATTCAGAGTTGATTATTTGAATGAAATTAAATGTAAATGAGGATTATTTTACACCATATAAAATAAGGTGGTGTATATATTATAAATATTTTCTTTAATGAAAGTTGATTGAGATGAAGTCCGTTATCATGTGTCTGACATATCACGTACAATATTTATATTGAAAAATAATAAGCATACATTAATTTATACATTCTTAAGAAACTTTTTCATGTTTATTATCTCTTTTATGTCAATTATTTCCATGTTATAAAAATTTCCTAATTATTTAAGTTCATGTTCGAGGTTTTGTTGATTTTCGATAAATGAGTAAAAAAATGAACATGGTATGATGTTAATTGTCCATGTTTTTATAATTCCATCATCAATAGAATAACATTAATGACATACTAATCACATTCATACATCATTTATACAATTAAATCATAGAATTTATTTATGGTATTCAAAATTAGCAACGTTATAATCATGAAGACTATATGAAATATGTGCATATGAGTAAAAATTATATTTTTTATTGAACATTATGTAACTAATGAAATTAATAGTTTATCAATCAAAATATTTCATTTTATTATTGAAACCATATTTATAATTTAAAAATACTTATTTATGTCAAACAATTGTTGTGGTGAATAAAAACAATTTACATCGCTTAATGGGCATGATAGTTCACATGTATGCATGAATGATATTATAATTTTTATGTACAAGGAAAGTAAAATGATAATTGATATCACATTATTTTATAATGAAAAATATTTTATTAAAAACATATAAAAATATTAATTCCATAATTATGACCAGTCTTGAGAGACAATAACGAGAAACAAACTATATTGGTTCACGAGGCGGTAGTTCACCGTACACACGAACAAAGTATTCTTTTCCCATTTCATGCAATTTAAGATAGATTTGTGTGATGGTATTTACATAATCAAATATCTATGTATTAATTATATTGGATTTATTAGTTCATCATGGATGAAAAAAAATTAAATGAAATGGAAAAATAAAATAAAATAGTATCACTTATATAAAATCATTACATATCCTACGAATGATCACAATTCTTAAACACCTTAACACATCTACGAAGTGTGTCCTACCTATAATATGTCCTCAAGAATGTGGTGAGGAATTCTCAGAAGAGTTTTTAGTAGAGAATGGATGTACCAAAATGGGTTTCATGTGAATGTCATAGAGATGAAGAGTTCCTTTTATAATATTAGGGAGGGGCACTCTTGGATTTATTAAATGTATTAAATTAATAGAAATTTATTATCAATTACAAACTAGTAAAAATTTATATAGATATAATATTGGATGAGTATTGGCTGAAATCCAATAATCCAATAGAAATTACTCATGTTTGGGATAATTTTTCACAACTTATGTTTTATGTTTTATCCCTTTTAACTCCTACCATTTTCAAAAGTAATTTACAATATGAGAGTTAAAATAACGACCAAATCATTCCAAACGATCAATGAATGAGTAATTAATGACATTTATAGGCTTATCATATCCACTTGGCCGAATTTTTTATTTTCTAGAATTTAATATCATTTATTTAAATATTTTATATTCTAAAATATGAATTATTACAATTTTAAAATTGCTCATAACTTGACATTAAAAAAATAAAAAATTAATTCATTTGAAAAAACAATTTTAAATCATCAAAAACATGTCTTAGTCACCCAAAAAATTAGAGGATGACATAAAATACATGAATTTAAATATATTATTATTATGAATTATTAGATTATTCCTTTTACAAAAGTACTACTCCATCATTAATGTGTCATTATCAAATTTAATTATTTAATATAAATTAATAAAAAAAATTTATGATAATGTATGTAGTATTATTAGCTTTATAAGAAAAATTTATCGTTGAATATATCACTTATATAAAAAAATATCAAAACTGTTTTAGTAATAAGAGACATTTATATGATATCATTGTTTTTTACGTTAAATAAATTATTATTAATGTCAAAATCACACCCATGTGGCGTAAAAAGGCCAATATTTTGGGCCATGTTTTTTATTGGTTGAAAATAACTCATCCAAAAAGCTTAATAAATTTTTAATGGACGTTATATATTATTATAATATTTTTACCACTAATTACCAGATTTACCTTTAATCGTGGTAATCAAAATACAAAAAAAATATTATTCACCAAAATATATTATGATCCAATTAGATAAACTTTTTCATACTAATTAAAACCTTGTATTTCAATTTTTTTAATAAATAATTCACAGAAATAGTTGAATTATTTTTAACTATATTCTCATTGACGGGTCATGAAAATGGGTTTTTAATGTAAAACATTCAATAGTTCACATAATTTTTCAATTCAATTTCAATATGATATTTCATCCAATAAAATATATCATATTAGATAATAAAACAATAATAAAATTATACATTAAAAACATGTAAGAGTATAACAAATCAATAAAATTATATTATAATAAAAATTATATATTTTTTGAATTAAAACGCAGCATTTTTCATTATACATTAAAATGTTATTTTTTTGAGAATAATTAAAAAAAATTACTAAAGTAAATTTTAATTTCATACATATAAATAAGATGATTATTATTTCATATAAAAATATAAAACTATCAAAAATTTAATTTTAAATGTTGTTTCAATCAGTAGGTAGTAAAACTAAATTTTAAAAACAATAGAGCATTTATGTTGAAAATTGGATTTATTCAATTATTAAGCCCACAAAAATATTGGAAGAAATTAAAATATTTTAATAAACATGTGTAAACATAATATAGTTTGTTATGTTCATTCCCTCAAAAAAAATTAATGGCATTAACTACCATTTAAAATAATAATCGTATTAATGTTATATTTTTCTGTATAACACAGTCCATTGTGAAACATAAGATTTTGGAAAAAAAAATTGTTTCATGTTGGGAATGATCTCATACATAGTATCCCTTTTAAACTAAAAATAATATACAATTCATAAATATTAAAATATATGGAAAATTATTTTTTTATAATTAACTCAAATTTTACATCTTCCCCCCACATTAAAATTCTGTTCTATCGATTTTTTTAGTTATAAGGGAAGTGGGGATATTTAAACCTCATAAAATTTTCAAATTATCTTTATGTCTATTCAAGGATATGGTTTTATTAAAAAAACCATTACATGATTAATTAACTTCATAAACAACAATATCTCTCTACAGTCGTGAACTTGGATGGGATATTCCTCATATAAAAATAATATTTTCCAATTGAAGTACTTCTGGACTCAAAATCTATGAATGATCTGAAAAATACATTCCTAACATTGAAACAAGAAACAAATTATCCACCTGAGATAAACTCAGAGATAAAGACACTATGTAGGAAACTGGTCCATCTTTTTCAAGAATTTCATTGGTTCTAATTAATTTTGGACTAAACTACCGCTTTTTACCAAAACACATCAAAATTTTCCTTCAATAAACATTGAGAAATACGTGGTAACCTACATAGAAAAAATTATTCCTCCTCGGGTTATCCGCATAACATTTATGCACGATATTAGTTGTCCACATGTGTTTTTGAATCAACTATACTTTTTCTTCCACCTCTTATAAAATCTATGGTCCCATAAACATCCTCTCCAAACATCATCTAAAAAATCTATTTTGACAGCGCATTCCATATAACACCTCAAATTGTTCCATCAGTATACTAGAATGAATATTCATATTATAATAAAACTCAATTATTGATAGATTTTTATCCCAACTTCCCCCGTAATCCATTGTGATATCATGTTGCATTTCCTCCATGGTCTGTTTTTTTTTGTTTTGACATCCCATATGATTGAGGATGTATTGATATAATAAATTTAATTCAATACCCAATAATAAATAAATTTATTTTATAATGTTAAAAGTGAACCTAGTATCACGATCAGATACAATGGGGCGAAGAAATCCTTGTAACCTAACTATCTCTATAAGATACAACTAAGAATGTTGATCTAGAGATAGTGTATTTTTAATTGGAAAAAAATAAGCACATTTATTAAATCTATCAAAAATAACCCAAATTTCATAATTACCTCTAGAAGTCTTATATAATACCACTACGAATTCCATGGATAAGTTTTCCAATTATCACTCTAGAAACTATCATTCTGCTTTAACCTATAATAAATTCATACACTTCATAGTAATGTATGAAATATTGCTTTTCATTCCATCACACTTGTAATACACCCAAATATCTTTTTACAACATATAACATCAATGATGAATTGAAAATAGAGAAATATGTTCTTCAAATAACAAATATTTCATTAAATGTGAATCAGGGCCACAAATAATCTAATAGAAAATCTCAAATAACAACCGTTATCAGTGTAAAATTCCTAAAACATACCATTTTGAACCAATTATATATTTTTGTATAATTAACTATCTTCTTTCTATGCATGATTAATTTTTTCTAATAGAGATTATGGAACTGAAACATGAATAAAAAAAGTGTAATTTCTTGCACCAACAATATCCAAGATAATGTTCATCATATAATTAACTAATGGCCCATGATCCAAAAAACATGTTTAATGTTTCATTATATTTCTATCTCCAAGAATCATCCATTTTGTTTTTTTCATTGACTGAAAAGAATAATGAAATCATAATCCATGATTAGTTCTAACTGTCTTCTCTCTACGATGTTCGATAATTTGCGGTGAATAAATACTTCAAAATGTTATGGTAAGCATGTATTTCAATTATACCTCTTACAAATGATGCCTCTAAATTCTTAAAGAAAAAACTATAATAGAAAATTTCCAATCACGTTGTGGGTCTTTTTACACATGATTTGTTCACTAACGTGAAGCATAAGAAAATAGTTGATCGTATTTTTTTATGTAAACAACCATTTCATTTCCATGATGCATCAATTAGTTAAAAAATTCGCTATTTCTTGAAGTTAAATCCAAAACTAGATAATTCATCAATCTTCATTTCAATTCTTTAAAACATTCATAATTTTTTTTTCTAGATGATGTTATCAACTTCTTGTGTTAATATAACTAGTGGGATCAATAATGGTGAAAAAATTCAAAAAAAATTCTTGTTATATCCTTCTAAAATAATAAAACTAATATTGTCTATTATAATTTTCGGTCATGGTCCCTCTTCAACAAGTCTCATTTTATCATTATGAATTCAGAAACAATGAGATCAAAGAATGAAATTTTTCATAACAAAAATTTACAAATGATGAATTTCACATAGAGTTCATATTATTTTATGGTTTTCAAGACAAAACTTAAATGAAATTCACAGTCTTTTTTTCATTTATAATATATACATATTTTATCATATACAGAACCCCAAACATATCCTAGAACTCACGGAATATTCAATTCATACGATCCATGAATACAAAAAGTGTATTAGTTAACCCAAACAACATAACTAAAAATTCATAGTGGACATATATTGAAAAAAAATTGTCTTCAAAATGTATTCCTCCTTTACATTCAATTGATCATACATTGACCTAAAGTAAACAATTAAAAAATATCATGTTCCCTACAACTGATCAAACGAATAATAAATATGTTTAAAAGGATATATTTTCATAAAATTGATGTTATTAAAGTCTCGTTTATGAATGAAAAGTTTCGTAGAACCATATTTATTTTTCAAAAACAAGATAGGGGATCCCCTGGTAATTTTTTATGTCGAATGAAAATTTTATATAATAACTAATCTAATTGTGTATTGATCTCTAATAGTTAAATTGGATCCATTCGAAAAGGGGGTTTTGAAATTGGATTAGAATTAAGAAAAATTTCAATAGTAAAATTAACTTCCCCATCAAGTATAATAATTGGAAACTATCAAGAAAAAACATAAATATACGCATTTACTTCTAGAACATCATTAATCTGAACAATCCCTTTATTTCTAAAAATTATTGTAAGGAATCAGTCATTACCATTTTTAATAGTTTCTCATATTTTGGGAGTGTTATCTATTATAAAGGACCATTATGGTACACACACTTAATGTATTTCTGAAAAGAAACATATTTATATCTACATCTAATCATAGCATTATAAAAAGAAATCAAATCCATGCCCAAAAAAACATAAAACTATACTAGACGCAATAAAACATTGTATTTAGGTAGATTCAATCCACATACAATGACATGCAGTTTAATATATTTTCATTTTCCTCAAAATTCCACCCATGTATTTTAACATTAAGTTAAATATTCATTTCTTGAGGTGGAATTTCAAATTTACTTGAAAATTAAACAGAAATGACTGAATGTCTAGACCCTGAATCAAAAAACAAATTGGATTAATCTGAATAAACAAAAAAAATGTACTTGATACCACTACATTTGATGGCCCAAAATCTATTTAAGTAGTTTAAATAGAATTCAACACAAATTTCAACTTATAGTTAGGGTGCACACCATTATTCGAGTTCATCATAGGATAATCATTTGAAAAAAAACATATCTCATTAAAAATAAACAAATTTCATGACAATAAATAAATATTTTTATTACCACTAAAATTATATATTTTACTATAGTTACATGAATAACTCCCAATTTTACCACATCATAAGCACTTACAATAATTCAAAAGGAATTATCCAGTGTTTTTTACTAGAATTCTCACAAAATTAAGAGTTATTTTCCATACCATCTTTCTTTTTTGATTAATTATTCCCTTTTTAATTCAAATACAACCTCTTATTCTACTGTTTTCAAAAAAGAATATTGTCATAAAAAAATCCATTTCCACCATTTCTCTATATTAGAACAAGTTTTTCATAACTTTTGATCTCCCAAGAAATAAACAATATTTGATTTATCACCTTTTACCCCAAGTAAAAAAACATTTATTTTATTATCATGATCTAAGATGATCTTTTTGTTTCACCATGCCAGTTGAGAAAATATTTCTTCATATGAATCCAATGAGTCATAATCTTTCCTCAATTATAAGAATTGTTCTTCAATTTTATATTAAACGTAATCAATAAAATATTTTTTAATAATAATGTATTCTAATTCATCCCACACAAAAGCATCAATATCCTCATGGTCCTCATTATTCGTAACCATAAACCCCCAGTAATTAGATTCCATATCAAAATGGTAAAAAATGGTTAACAATTTTATTAACCTAATACCCCATTTAATCAGAAAATTTTTCTAGTTCTTTATTCCACCCTTCAACGAGCACATGGTCAGATGATCCACATAATGATGGGGGATGTTACCTCCTGAAATTCTCCACTAAAAACATGTTCCTCTATAGTTTATCTAGATGATATAATGTTTTTATACCACCGGTATTTATTTTCTGAGTCAACAACTCCATCACTATAGAAAATAGTTTTGTTTTGATTCTGACTATTCCAGGTCATAGATTTGGAAGGTAGTTTTAATCTAGATGTAGTCCCCACATAGATTGCATGTTTCTTCTATAGAAATTCATTCTGAATGGTCCTATCATCGAAAAAGTATATTGGTAATATTCAAATTCTTTTATATTTCAAATTGTTGATAATGTAAAAATAATTAATTAATTTTCTATTAAAAATATACCAATTCTGAACTTATCTAAACAGACCTCTGAAATCAACTATATGGTTCCTAAAATAATCATTGCATAATCTTGAGTTATGTCGAGAATTGAAAATTTTCCACATTGATTAATTTTTAATGTTTACAATTTAAGATAATTTTTCCTTTACTATTACATAACATATTTAATTTTACAATGAAAATAAGTTTATATACTATCCATTTTTTTCATAAAATAAACTATTTAAAATAAAAAATGATTTTTTGATAACACTCGTCTTGATTTCTTGTTTATTTATACCGATCCTTATACCCGATTAACAAACATTTCAGAAAATTGTGATAAACCCAAAATAATTAGTTAGGTATAAAAAATAATAAGTGAAACTATTATTCCACGAATATTTTAAACTCATGAAAATCTTTTCACAAAATCAAACTTTTCACCCATAAAACATAAGCTCTTATCATACCTCATGAAATCATAATATATCAAAAAACCTTCTTAGCAATCATAAATAATAAAAGTAACATGTAGTATCCATATCATACATACATTGTAGATTTCACATCAACATAGGGTGTAACCTTCATGGTTATGTTAGGAATACCCATCACCATATATTTCCTAAATCTCTTAGGAGAAACCTTATCATTTAACTCTATCGCTTTAATAAATTCATTATAGATCTATCACGTCCTCAACCACCCTTATTTTATCAAGGAACATACCATATACCTAATAAATTCCCAATATTCATGACATAACCATAACACATAAAAAAGTATGATGGAGAATAACATTTCCACTTCTTAGTCACGAATATCATTACCATATATTGAAATAGTCAATAAATATTAAAATATATTTTTATAAAGAAAATACCTGAAACGGGATATGCGATTTATTTTTATTTAAAAAAATTATGTCTTTTAGGGGAATCCAAATACCAAATTATGGTTACGGTGATAGAAAAGTCCTTATCGCCATATATGTTAAAAAGATCCTTTTTTCAATTTAGTAAATTGATTTGTATAAAGATATTCCTTCTTAAAATCATTGAATGAATTTAAATGTCAAAGTGGTTGATTTTACACCTTATAATAGATGGTGGTGTATATATTATCAAATTATGCCACAATGAAAGGATATTGAGATGAATTCCCTTTAAATGAGTCAGACTTGTTCGGTATAATACTTGTATTCTGGAATAATAAAATTATGTAAATTTTTACATTAGTCAGAACCTTTCCCAATTTTATTATTCTATTTATATCACTTGTTACCATGTTATCAAAATTTAATAATTATTTAGGCTCATATCAGACTTTTTGTTGTCATATGGTAGCTTAGTCAAAAAAGAACATGGTCTGATGTTAATAGTCCATGTGTTCATATGTCTATCATTTATAGAATAACATTAATTACATAATATTCAAATCTATAGGTAAATTTTACTTTTATATCAAACCATATATTTATGGTATGAAAAATGAACAATGATATATCATGGAGATGGTGTGTCATACGTACAAATGAGAAATGATTCCATTTTTCATTGATCATTATAAAAATAATGAAAATATTATTTTATTATTAGAAAATGATAATAATATTATTGACAACATAAAAATAATATAAATATTCTAATATATATCGTACATGTGATGTGGTAAAAAAAATTATTTACATCGCTTCATGGAGGTGATAGTTCACAGGTACGCACAAGCCACGTTATCATTTTTATGTCCATGGAATGTAATTAAAAATTTGATATCTAATTATCTAATAATGATAAATATGTCATATAAATCATATAGAAACATTAAATCTATAATTATTACTATTCTTGAATGATTGAAATTAAAAAATAACTATATCAGTTCGTGAGGCAGTAGTCCTTCGTATACAGGAACAAACTATTAATTTCACATATCATGCAATAGGAGATGGATATATGGGATGATATTCACTTAATAAAATATCATAATATTTAGGATACTGGATTTATTAGTTAATCCCAGAATATATATATTTAATGTAAATGGAAGAAGAAATAAAATTGAACCACTTAAATAAAAACCATAACCTTCCTTCAGATGATCACCCTTCGTAACACCTTAACACCTCTAAGAATGGTGTTCTGCCAATAATAAGGACATGATAATGTGGGGAAGAATTCTAGGAAGAGGATTTTCTATAGAAACATTGAACCAAATTTTTATTTATTTGTATGTAATATCGAATAGAAGTTCTTTTTTATAGTATTGGGGAGGGACACTATTGCGATTATTAAAAATATTAAATTAATATAAATTCATTTTCAATTCCAAATTGTTCGATAGAGATTTCGACCAATATAGTATAAGGATTGGTTTAAATTAATTCATTAAGTAAATATTAGACATGTTTTGGATTTTTTTAACTATTATCATTGGTCTTTTAACTATATTATCTCATACTATTTTATTATGTAATTTACAACTTGAGAGTTCAAATAAATACCAAATAATGATAAAAGTCCAATTAATGAGTAATTATTGAAATGATGAGGATTAAGAAAACAATTTTCACAATTCATGGAATATTATAATGTTTTTACCATTTAATTAAATTCTTTTTATTTTAAAGTATGAATTAAGTCATTTTTTATACTATTCATTACTTTACTTTTTGAAAACACATAAGACCCTGATTCATCCGCTAAAAATACTTTAACCAATCAATAAAATTTCTACATCATCCTATATTTTTGTATTGCATAAAATATTTTTATTTTATTAATTTTAATATTATTAAGATCATTTATTTGGTTTTTTAATAAATATATTTCTTCATCATCACAATGTTATAATTGAATTTAATTATTCAATGTCTAAAAATTATAAATTAAATGCCAATATGTATTTAGTCATTTTACCATTTATGGACAATTTATTGGGGAATATATCACTTATTTAACGACATATTAAAATTTTTTTAGTAATAAGAGACTTCTTTATGACATATTTACTTGTTTACATTAAATAAAATGGTATTAGTATCCTTAACCCACACAAGTGGATTAAAAATGGGAAATATTTATGCCCATGTCTTGTACATGTCATCAATAACTCATCCAATAATATAAGGACAAGTTTTAGGGTAGTTTTAATTTTTAATAATATTAATATTTCTTTTAATTACCTGAATTACCATTAACCGTGGTAAATAGATTACTAATGAAAATTTTCAAAAAAATAATATTCTCATCAAATTAAATAATATTTTTCACACCGATTAAAATCATGTATATCCGTTTTTGAAAAATCCATTCACAAAAATTGTTAAATGATTTTTAACACTCATCTCATTCATATGTCAAGAAAAAATAGTCTTAAAGTAAACCTTTCCAAAGGTCACATAGTTTTTCTATAAAATATCAATTTAAAATTATTTCCAATATACTAAATTGGATTAAATAATAAAAACATAATATAACATTACCTTAAAACCATGTAAAATGATAATCTAACAATACAAATAAATTAGTTGAAAATTTAGTTTTGATATAATATGTAGAATTTTTCACTGTTATTAAAAATTTATATTTTATGAGAATATGACAAAAATATTACCAAAGTAAACTTTGATGTCCTAATTCAGAAGAAAAAGTTTTTTTTATAATCAAGATTATAAAAGTGACAAAAATTATATCTAAAAATGGTTCTCTATCAATAGGTCAAAAATAATACCTTTTAAAAAAATTAGTACTATTTATGAATAAAATTGGATTTAATCTTATATTATGCCTATAAAATTTATTGAATTAAATAATAAATACATAACAACCATGTGTAAATATAATATACATAGTTCTATTCATTGCATCCATCACAATGACTAGGAATTAACTACCATTTTAAATAATATTATTAATAATGTATTATTTTTCCTTATAACCTAGTCTTTTATTCATCCTAAGATTTCTATAAAACACATTATAGCATGTGAGGTTCACTATCTATAATAGATTTACTTTTAATGTAAATCTAATATATTATTCATAAATATCAGTACATATGAATATGTATAAATATATAATTACCTAGGAGGTTTAACATTGTCCTGGTGGACAACAAAAAACTAGTCCTAAAGAAAACTAACCACCCTTGAACTTCATTTTTATCCCGAAGACAGACCATGGCTAAAAGAAGAACCAATTAATGCTCCTTCCTAACAATTTTTTACATATATTCCTTCCCTGAACAAATTTTCATTTAAACCACCACTATAATGTTCTTAATCCACATGATAATCAACATCATCTGAATATCAAGACTTAAGCAGAAATCAATGCTTCTTGTATTCAGTAACTCATTACTAACATGCTCCGGTTTATGATGCACTAGCTCTGAAAAATGGGCTGAATAATATATAATGGTACACTCGCATTTCTCCAGGGAAAGAAAATATTTAATATTAAACGCACATATTTACTTAGCGTAAAAATAAGGATTAGAAATTTCTAGGAGAGAATCCCCTTTAATTTCATTGTGCAACATATATTATATGATGGTTTCCCTCAATATCATTCAATGTTATTAGTGAATATATCATGGTAAGTAAAAAATATATTACTAATTAGTCTTCAAGAATTTGAATATAATCTAAATCATATCAATCAACTCTTTATATTCCCGGGGACCCTAATCAACACATATGATGGCTGGATGCTTCTTCAAGAATTCAAAGTTATGATACTCCAAGTATCCTGGGTTCCTAACACCCACTAGACCAAGATTATGTACTGTATAGAAAATTGTATCAGACAAATAAGGGTCCATTATGGGATTTTCAAGAGTATATTATCTCAGTGCATAACCTATTGAAATTAGAAGAGGTATTTTTGGTGTAATTTTCTGTTATGTAGAAGAAAAGGACCAATCATCTTTAGGGAATATTCCCAAAATGTTATTACCACATAAATAAGTCATTTCAATTATTTAGAAAATAAATAAATTAATGATATTATGAATTCATTGCATGAGATACGATGAATTAGAATGAAAAGGGATCATTAAAATAAATTACTCACTTAGTTCATTTGAATGAACTCAAACGTTATGTAACTAACATGGTAATTTTTTTTATTACACTTGGTTACTTGAGTTTAGACATAGAATTGAGATGGCCAGACACCCTCTTTTCACTTAGTAACTTAATTATATTAGAAATAATTCTTACCAACCTAAGACACAGAAAGTAATGAATTCATTGTTAAAACACTATAGGATGAGTAGCACACTTCTTTCAAATTTAAAAAAACAACATAGTCAGCTGGAAAAGAAACTCGAGCTATCCCATCATGTGAAGTTATAAACACCATGATTAAATTGTGTATTAATGATAAATGTCCAAGATAAATATAAATCAAACAAAATATAAAATACATGAAATGTATGAATCTAAAAATATAAAATAATTCTCCATGTAACCATATGTCACCTATATTCTAAACCAAAACAGAGTCCATGATAACATGATAAGGAAAAAATCCAACAAGGTGATGTTCCCATACCTTGATCCTAAATTACGACATCTACAACCACCAAAATAAAAAATTATATTGTGGGCACCAAGACTAATATAATACCACCAGATAGTGTAATCAAGGACTAATATCATGAATTCAATAGTTATACCTTTACAAATATTTTTACAATGATTTTTCATAAATCTAATTCATTTTTAAATAATTTTCCCTTGGTTTTCATTAATGAATATCATTTTCTCAAAATTAGAATAATTAAAAGCAGTATCCATAAAACATAGATTTTAATCCATACACTATATGTTATGAAAGAAAATACATGTAAATGTAATTAATTATAATGATAATCTATGTGATACATCATCCTAAATATCATTTTAGAAACATTCCAAGTCATAATTAGTCAAGAAATAAATAACCATAAATGAAGAAAAACTCTGTGTTATTCCAAATACTATTGGAATGCGTAATAAAAAACATATAGCCTACACATAACCTATGTTGTTACCAAACATTATCGAGTCCTGTCATTTTCCATATATATATTCCTATGTATCCTATAGTTGTGCCACACTCACTAAGGTTACCCATGCCTCTCTCCCAATTCACTCAATGTTCATAATTTCCCATTATCAAAAATAAATTTCAAAACCATGCCCAAAATTTATGGAAACATTTTCAAATGTAATCCATTATGATTCAGTGTTTGAATTCCCATTTCAATACAAAACCATCATTTAATAATTAAATCTAAAATTTGATGGGAAAACCCCTAGTTTAAAAGAAACATCCCATAACAATCATTTACCATTCATTGAAATCCCCTGAAACTGAAAATCGAGTTTATGCAATCAATACTCTAAATAATTTTATAATAATGATAACATATTCTTTTCATTAACCCATTTCATAGTTACCCCTACATAAAAATGGATATAGAAAAAATTGAATTCAATAACAAAAAACCATGAAAGAGTAGACTAAGTCATCATGAATTTAAGTCCATGAGAAACAATTACAATCCTCTATCAATCCAATTTGATTTGGAAATCACGTACCAATTGGTTTCTATGAGATGAGATGAGAATGGATCAAGCATAGATCTATGAAAAAGGTAAAAACTATATAAAAAATCTTACATTAACCAAGGATAACTATCATCAATGAATTATTTACACCATGAATACCAAGGTGATACAACCAACATACTAGGCAAGGATAATGATGATCCAATATGATATTAGGGTTTGATTTAGATTAATTCTTTTTATGTAAAAATGTGTAAAAAACCAATTTTTTCAATTCAGAGGGATGTAACCAATTTTTAATTACGAGGATTGAAGGTTAAAATAAATGTGATCCTTAATAATTCACCCCTACTATCCATTTTGGGGGTGGGATACCTGTTATTCACAAAGGTCATGCTGTTAAACTGACCTTTCTCCTTATCTATTTTACATGCCTTGAAAACCAATAGACCTCACACGGTTCATTATGCATGTCTCAATGTTTTTCTAACAATGTTAATGTCATGTGAAATTCTACTAGAAAATCTTAGTGGTGAGATCAAAAATTACCAAAATATTAATCTAACCATGATCCTTATCATTGTTCTTAGAAATATTTTCCCCACACATATTTTTTTAGCCAAATATCCCACAAAACATCCTAGAACAAAACTAAAAAAACCAAGGATTAATTAAGGTGTATTTGTGAGATGAATGGAATCACACATAATGTAATAACTACTATTCATATTATCTTCCAATGGCCCGATGGCCTCCATTTTTTTTTATTTTTTTATAATCCACATTTTATGGGGTGAGGTGGAACCCTTACAGGGCCCATAGGCATAACTATTACATGGATCACAGGCCTTATAAGAATTAATTTCCCATAGTCTTCAGAAATCACATACAACCAAGACTAACTACTTAAAACTACTTCTCCAAAACATCTTCATCATGAAATCATCTCTCCACCTTCACATGGTTGTTCGGCTAGGCTTTCATGTGCATGAACAGGCTTTTCCTGATAGCAGGTGACATACCCTCAAATTCTTGAAATCTGTTTAGCTTCTATTATGGTGAAAGCTTCTTGCTCATCCTCCTTCTGAAGCTTTTTTCTTATAGGTTGTCTGGTTTTCATTTGCATTTAAGGTGGACCAAAGGCCTTGAGTTGGCCCAAAGGCCTTACTGTCCCAAAGGCTTGGGTGGACCGAAGGACATAATGGACTTGGAGAACAAATCAGTCGCTCGAAGGCCGAAATAGAGGAATATTCATTGCTACACAATGCCAAATAGTGCCTACTATAGTTCCTGCAATAGTACCACCTACAAAAATGCACAACTCCTTCTATATACCTACTACAGTACAGCTACAGTACCCCAGAAATTAGCCTCTACCTAGAGTACTTCTACAGTACTGCTACAGTACTGCTACAGTACTGGTATAGCATCCTATTTAAAGTCTATGTAATAATATTCATCTTAAATATAAAATCATTTCATTGTTTTTTGAATCTTGGTGTCATGTGCCATGCATGATATTGAAGAAACACATTGTTGTGCATAATTAATTCTAAAAATTATGTTTCGTATAACACAAAATAACCAATTTTTTTATAGAAAAATCATAAAATCTAAAATTTTATTAAATACCTTTTCCTTAATAAAAATATAATGCATTAATGAATATTACCAATATAATCCAATGACTCATTCTCCTCCATGATTTTATTCATTGATTTCTAAAATTAGTTACCCTATCATATTTATTTATAATTATATACTCTCTTGTATAATTTTTTTTTTAAAATCATTTCAAATGAATGGTTTAGAATTATTTAATCGATTTAGGTTTTTCACTAAAAATTATTGAAATTTCAACTGGGATTTCATTTAATATGTCTTATTTGTATCTTATTATTTACATTTAAATAAATTTATTTTTTCCAATTAAAGGTACCATTATTTTTTATAATTTAAATAATTATTTTATAATTTATTATTTTCACCTAATTGGTACGAATTTATAAAATTTACTCATACCATTCTATTTTTATAGTAATGTTGAAATGGATTTATGAAATTATTTTCTATGAAAACATTTTAATTTATTAATCAATCTTAAAATGGTATTCTTTGTAGTAATGTTTATAAATATACTATTTTTTATTTTTAGATATAGTTCTTCTAGTAGATTTATTTTTATTAATCAAATTTTTTAAATTATGATTTTTTTTGCAGAATGTTTTGAAACAATTTTCATTACAGGTAGATTTACATGATATAATGTATGAATGATTTTATTAAGAAAACTTTTTTATGATTTATCATTACATTATATTTGGGATTATATATATCCCAAAAATACATTTTTAATACATTATATATCATTTTTTATTTTTGGGGTATGAGTGATGATGTTTTATCAACTATTGGACTATATTACCCTGACATGAAAAAAGATATTTTCCCCTAAAATAATAATTTCATAGATAGTTTGTATCAAAAATCACACTTAATTGAATTATCCACAACATATTAGATGAATATAATAATGAAATTTCTATGGAAATTTTTTTTTTACGAGGAAATTATATCTCTCAATGAAAATTACATACATTTATAGGATAAATAATTCATATGATTAAATATTTAAAATGGATTCTTCTTTTTCAAATAATAATTTTAATGTGTTGTATATTTTATCCAAATAAATTAAATTAAACACTTTTAAAAATTAATTATTAAAAATGTAATTGATTATAAATCTTTAAATAATAATTTATTTTCAAATAAATTTATTTTATTTTATTTTTTATATTTAAATTAAAAACATGATTAATAATATTCAAAAATGTTTTCATATAAAAATTATTTTTCTTTTGAAATAGTCTATTTTATATGATTTTGTTAAGAACTTTTTGTAACACTGTGATATTTTTAATAGAACAATACATTCAATAGATTACGTCACGTAGAACACTAAGCCTAAATTAAAAATTAAATATTATTTTTTAATTATGAAAGATTCCACATAGCTATTTGATTGGTTGAAATTATTGAGTTAAAAAATAATGAAAATTTATTTTACACATTTTTATAAAATTGATTTTTTTGTTACTTATATATTAAAAATTAAAACAAAAACCAATTAAACCTAGAGGATGTGTTTTTTTTAGAAAACTTTTTTATACGTACAAAATAATTTTATACTAATAAATTCTATTAATCATTAATATTGAATGATATTTATGATATGTATTTTTTTATATTTAAAAAAATTCATTTTATTCAATATTTTTGATATGTTTATGATAAAAAATAAATCCATTTTTATGTCTAAAAACTGAATTTTATAAAATGTAATTATTTCACATTTTAATAGAGCACAAATTTCGGAATTAAATTTTTTTAATATTGAAAATTTTATATGTAAAAAATATAATCCACTTTGGAAATTGAGATATAGAAATTATCATATGGTGGTGTTTTATTTATTTTTCATATGTTAAATTTTTATGAAAATATAAAAATGATAGAATTTAATTAGAAACTGATATGTAACAAAAATAATTGATATTGTTATATTATATTTTAAATTTGTTTTAATGTATATATACATATTTCATAAATAAATGAAACCAATTCAGGTCATTTTATCCAATTTAATATTAAAATTATATATAAAAACATTTGATACTTATGCACATTTGAACTTTAATAACAGGCTCCCTCATTACGTCTATGAGAGCACTTTAAATATATCATTGAAATTAATTGATTTAAATTTGGTTAAATGGATTCCATATGTGGAATAATATTTTCCAAATGAGGTTGTGAGGCCATTTTAATTTTCATGAATCAATATCTATCAGTGTAAAATGAATGATATACCACAATATAGGTAAAATAATGAAATAGATTTAAGTTAAATGGTAAAGGAATATGATACCTAAAAACTACAATATTTAATGTGTTTTGATGTATTTATCTACCCTAATAAGACAATAATTGATTTATAGTCATAATAACTCATGTAAATTAGTTCCAAACCAATTTGTTTTATTTAATTATTATTTAATTATTATTTAATCAAACAAAACTACCCCTCCTTTAGTATAAATACCATCCACCACCCCCTCATTAATCCCCAATTAGTCTAATCCTCATAAAATATATTCCAAACCATCACCTCCCCCCTGTTCCCAAATTCCAATTACATTTGGTGTAACAAATTCACAATTTCTATGGTCATTATTGGATCAATGATGGAGGTGATATTCAAGAGGCAATTTTCAAAACCCAGCTCACTAATTTTGTATAATTATTCTACTTTATCTGTCATGACACTTCCCATGGGGCCCATTCCATGACTAAACCATGTTTTCCTTCCATTGGGAAGTGATTGGAAACTAGATTCAAAAGGATTATTCCTTAAAACGGGAAGGCATAACCTTCAACATGTACAAACACACAGTCTGAGAACACAACAAGAAGAAATTGTGAAGTAAATAGCTGTAGTAAAAGTGTACAAAATGTAAAGGGGCCAAAATAAAATCCCATCTAGAAAATTAAAAGTACAACTAAAAAGTAAAAAATAGCTGAAATCTGAAATGAATCTCGTAGATCATTCACCACTAATCCTACCTGATGGTTAGGTTCAAATCACCTCCACAGTATTCCACATTTTCCAATATCATCCACATCACGTAATGATAAATGTCCACCTCTATGAACCATCGTTCCCTTTCTCCCTCACCCTCGATCAATGTTGTATGTCATCTTCACAAGACACAATATGGTTCATGCGAAGCCCATGCCAGGGATATTACAATGAGACTCAGTAGGTACCCTGATTCCCCAAATGTATCCTAGAATTCCACAATGAAAAACCACAGGGAAACATGAAAAAGTTAATGTAACACACAGTTAAACTACCACATAGCATAAACTCAATCAGAAGCATAAAGTAAAGACAACTCATATCAGGATTTATTCAAGGGGATTGAAAAAATAACATCACTAGTCATATCGTCGAACGTCTCAGCTACTGGAGAACTCCTCCACTATTGTGAACAGTGGGCCTATTGTGTCACACATAGGCACTTCTCATTAACAATGAACTGCTGAGGTACTGCTCCCAATTGCATATTGTGGGTCTGTCAGTTCACAAAGAGCCCCTCCCCCCAACGCGGTCATCTAAAGTACTCCTCACCATCACGTATCACGACGGTTCCCCACCGTGGCACGATAGGTCGCACAAAACAACACACCCCCATTGTGGTCATCTATGGTACTCCTCCTCATCATGTGTCACGACCGTCAAGTCACTCCATATCGAAAGGTCTGCAGTTGTCTAGTCTCAGCCAGTCACAGGGTTCCGTACGTAGTGCGCTTGGGAGAACCACTCCCCAATCCATCAGTAACATCTCAAATATAAATAAGTATCACAAGTAAGTAACTCGATGACCCAATATTTCATAATGTTTCCAACCGAATATATGGTTCTTCGGTTGGATGCTCGGTCTGTGCATTCTTGGCATTTCAGTGTCGAGGGCCCGGTTGGATTCGGGTGTGATCCAAACCAGTTGATCTCCAAGTTTCTCTGATACTGTAGTTGAGTAATTCCAAAGGGAACATCTCAGTGCAATGGTCCCAATGACATAGAGGGTTTGCCAAATGGGCACCTGGTTCTCAAGATATGGTAATTTGAGTGTTTCTGAGCCCGATTGGGGTCCGCGTCCGGTCCGACCCAGTCGGACTGACCCGGCCCGACCTGGTCTTGGTTGGGAAAATGTCTAGTCATTCCCTCAAGAGGGGCGGCCCACATGAGGTGGCCCAACCCATGTGGTGTGGTGGCCCGGCCCGGGGGCAGCTTTCAATTGGGGCGGTGGCCTGACCCAAAGTCGGCGACCCGATCAAAGGGCGGAGGCTCGACTTAAGGGCGGCAGCCTGGTCCTAGGGCGGCAGCCCGGTCTGAGGGCGTCAACTCGCTCTGATGGTGGAGGTCAAGTTTGAGGTCGGTAGCCTTCTCTGAGGATGGAGACACGGTTAGATAGGGCTGCCCGCTCCGAGGGCGGTGACCCACTCTGAGGGAGGCAGTCCACTATGAGGGGGGAGGCCCACTCCATGTCCAGCGGCCCGACACGGGGGCGGTGGCCCACTCCGAGGGAATTTTCCCAGTCTGAGGGCAATGGCCTAGTTCAGTCCAACGCGGGGGGTGTATCCCCTCAGTCTCCCTAATTCCCAAACTGCCCAGAGTCTGTTGGGTTTGTAAGATGACGGTGTTGCGTGGGCATCGCTCGGTCGCCAAGGCTTCGGTCGTTACTTCCATTCACCAACGGCGTGGTGGTCATGTCACCTCCCTTCCGATAGTTGGTCATCTTTCCGACAACCCCCTATGTTCTCTTGGGTAGATGAGCTGCAACTTTTTTCATGTGTCATGCATCGACATGCACATAGTCTTCCATAGAGTCACAATAATAGCAAGATAGTGGAGGGTTCGGTTCGGGTATGTTAATCCCACACCCTACGCATTAGCTCGTATTATGGAAGATATTAAGGGTTGCATAATAAATTGAATCAAATAACAAGATAAACCCCAAAGGATACACTACAACAACCTCCTGCATGGATGAATGAATCATAGGTCAACACATTAGTCGGTTGACCCATGTTCATCATATTATTCAAGAATGGGGAAGAGGATATCATTTAAAATGTATAAACAAATAAAACCCCTACATCAAAAAACTATTGGAGAGCGTCCATGCTTAAAGGTAGGTCATCGTTCATCATCTCCACCACTGGTTCCCAATTATTCCAGTCGTACGTCACCTTCTAGTTCGTGGTTCAGGGTTATCCACCACCTCCTGCTGGGTCGGCTCCAACTTCTAAGGTATGGGCATTGTGGAACTCGTTCATCACTTCGTTTCATGGAAAAGTTGTCCTGGTACATCCCCCCATGCTCCATATATATATGAGAGGGGAGGGTAAGTAAAAAGGTTGGATATAAATGGTGGCTCATTAATTAGGAAGATTCTTAATTTCTCCCATCGTTGTTGTTACTTTTATTGGAGGTTCAAGACATTTATTGTCATGACATGCCGCTGGTCCCACCTTACCTCTATTAAGTTGGAGGAATAGAGTAAAAATAAAATAATAAAGATATATTGTTTATTCATTTAAAAAGTTTTAAAAACTAACTTTTTCATCGAAACTATTTTGGTCGAAGTGAAGCCTCCCTTAAGAGAATCCCAACGCCACAGATTCAAAGCTTCCCATAGATCATTAATCCTATAAAAGGTTCAAATGCTAGAAAATGCTGCATATGCGTTTATAGAACGTACCGGAATGAATGATCAGTAAATTATTAACAATCACCCTCAACCCGCACAGGCCAAGGTTAGGCTATTCCTAAGTGAAACACGACTCAACAAACCAAATGGTACTCTCATATTTCCAATCCATGGTACATTTTATATGTTATGTGTTTTTCAATAACATAATTTTCAATTAATTATTTTATTTAAAATAAAAAAATAACATTTACTAGTTGTCTGCACCAAACAATGTTAGTACCTTCTTTATGATATCACACCATCAAAAGTTCATTGGTGTTATCGGATTTTTAATCCCAGTTAGAGTTTGTATTTTATAAGAATTTTAATAATAAAATTACATTATTTAATTATTTTATTTACTATTATTCTATTTTCTAGTTTTCTCACTGGAGTCCTGATCCAAATAAAATTAAGTCATTCCTAGGGTAAAACCACCATCCTGAATGCAACGGTGCCCTCATATGTCTGATCTGGAAAACCTTTTAATATTTATCCTACTTTTTTTGGAAAACTGATTATGTGTGCTAATTAAAGCTTAAAAAAACATTGACGGATCATTCCAGCCACTCCGTGCCATGGAATAATTTGCTGTCAGATTTTTCTGTCTTCAAATAATTATATATAATTAAAAAACATATATATAAATTTAGGGACATTAAATTCACCCCACCTTGGCGCATTTCATCCCTAAAAGAAAAAACACATACTGAGGAAAAAAATGGGGGAGGTACTGAGCACAAATCTAAGCCTCCTGCTCATATGTTCTATAATGGTTGTTTCTTTTCTTCCATTGAAAGCACACTAGAGGTATCGATCTCCCAAGAAGGACTCCTTCCTGTCGATCCTCAGTCTTTGCTGGCACCTCTATAAATGTCACCATATCGTCGGAGTCTAGCACTCAATGGTCGATGATGTGATATGGGTCCTGTATGTATCTCCATAGCTGGGGTATGTGGAAGAAATCTTGAACGCACTCCAAATGTGTTAGAAGTGAAAAGTCGAATGCCACATCATGTATCCTCTGATGTATCCGAAATGTTACAATAAACATTGGTGATAACTTTTAACCTCAGCCAAATATACATAGGAAGACATGGTCTCACACCTCGAACTCCAAGGATCCTTATATCCTGAACATTGGTCGGGCCAGCTCCGGGCATTCTTCACATGCTGACAAGTGAGGCATCATGATACAAACTCTGCCACTACATCCTTCATATCAGGCCATCTATATTAATGTTGAAGGTCCGGGTACATATTCAACACTCCATGATGTACCGTTAATGGTAATGTATAGATCTCCTTCAACACCTCCTTTTGAAGTGTCACTAGTACTATGGTGCGTCCTCTAAAGAGGACAAATCCCTCCCCACATTCAAAAAATACTTAACGATACCATCCTGAGCATAACTGTGAATGTCGGGCCTCACAGTCAATGCTGATGTTGTTCCATCATAAATTTTCTGAAGAATTATTGCTGTGATAGACAAAGACTCGAGGTAGCTGATCCATCATTATCCGCTATGTATATCCGCTACATGACTAGATTCTCTCACACCATACTAAGTAGTTTTAGACCAGACCTCCGGCTGAGTACGTCTACTACCATGTACTCCTTCCCAGTAGTATAGATTATCTCAAAGTCATAGTCCGAGAGGAACTAAAGCAATCGTCTCTCTGTCAGGTTCAGGTCCTTCCGTGAGAAGATACACTTGAGACTTTTGTTAGCAGAGTAAATAGTAAACTATTCACCCATAATGTAGTGCAACCACATGTTAAACACAAAGACCATTACTACTAACCCCAAGTCTGGGGTAGCATAGTTTTACTTAACAATATTTTTCTCATATCTTGAAATCTCTACGAACACTTCTCCATCCACAAGAAAGGCTCTCCCTTTCTCATCAAACCTGAAAAGGGTGCCACTACCGTGGAGAAGTCGGGTACAAATCTCTGATAGTACTTAGCCAAAG
This sequence comes from Viscum album, assembly GCA_963277665.1. NCBI lineage: Eukaryota > Viridiplantae > Streptophyta > Magnoliopsida > Santalales > Viscaceae > Viscum > Viscum album. The sequence goes on from OY728150.1 coordinate 768,367,645, forward strand.
TAGACATACCTCTCCCTTCGGGGAGGTAATCCTAGAAACATATTGGGAAATGATGTCCCCATGATCTTCTACTCCTATTTCAAACTGAAAACACAAAAAACCTGTTACTATAATGGTATGTCTATCTGACTCAAGAGTGATCTGATGCACTCTCTAATGCATAAGTTTTCCATGTGCTTCCTGGGTTTCATTTTTCATCAACCAAGGAATTCCACATTCCAACATGGTAGATAAACCACAAACATTATTCTAAATAAATTCCATATGAGTCTGAACTGTGGATGCCCAGTCCACACCCAAACTAACGTCGTAAGTCCTCGATGCTTCCACCAAGAGGTTCCAAACAAAAATATCATCTTAATGGTATTATCACACCATCAACTTAAGTTTTATTATCATGTGTCCACCAAAATGTATCTCAACACGTGATAACCAATTCAATAGTTTAAATAGAAACTCTAGGTCTTGGAAGTGATTCGTGGAAGGAAGGAATGATTGGTACCTATGTATATTAATGCAGCAGCTAGAAGTAGACACAGACCGTACTTCAAATCATTCCTAGATCCCTAGGGTTGGACCCCATGAATGCATGAAGCGACTCACATCCCCTGTCCTCCATCTCCTGGATCTTGGTAGGGACCATACTGTAGTGGTGTTTATAACATGTCGAAATGTATACCACCATAGGTTGCTCTCCTAGTTCCACATCCACATCTGTTTCCCTACATATTCATCTGTATCTCTCACATCCTCATCCTAAAACATTTTACATGCCCATTTTTCTGAGATGGTGGCAGTTTCCTGCTTTCCCACTATTAACATTCACTACCTATAGTTTCTAAACCAATTAACATTCAACCCCAAAGTTTCTCACTATCACCCTAACATATTTAGGAATTCTTAGAGGATTTGTGCTAGCTTGGATGTCCCTAATAACTTCGCGCTCGGTGGTCTGAGCCCTGAACCAATGATCATACTATATTAATTGAGTACCTAGGATGGTTGGTATGCCTTGAAGAATACTCATCTTCCTAGGTTTCCCAAACACGTGTAAGGCACTAATCCTACATTTGTCCTCTCTCAGTACCGCCATTTGTAACTGCTGACCAACAGGTAGTGATATACCTGACACACAACCTGAAGTCACTATCTCGGGAAATGGCCCATGTACCGAAGCCTCATATCTATGTGGAACATCCTCATGGACCCAAACTAGAAAATAATGGATGCTAAGATCACCATATTCTCAAATGGTGTCTCAACTAGGAGAAAAACTATACCCACAACCTCAAGACTCTCCAACACCACCTACGAGTCCGTTTCGCCATAGAACATTATAGCCCACTACTGTTGGAACTCATGCAATGCGCTTAGTCAGCATGCACACTCTAATGGTGGGGCTGGTGGAAATGGGTGTCCAACAGGCATTGGTTCTTTTGGTACCCAACCCAAAGGTTCCAATGCCGTAGTGGGGGCATGCAATGAGGCATCATCACTCAATGGGATTTTATCACGTACTCTCTCAGGAAACCACGATGGCTGTCTAGGGGGTAGCATCCCAATAAAGAACAGGTGCCCCATGGTCATTGTGTTATACCTGGTGAGCTGACAATAATGAATTCAAAATAAAAACATTTCAAAAACATGTACAATAATTTTTTTCATGCACCGAGTTGGAAATCAGAACACATGGTCTGTTGTTATTGATATGTCCGCCTCCATACCAACACTGGACTACCCAAGATGAATAAACCCTCATTACACATAAAAATATTTCCACATTGAAAAAATCAGAGTACTAGTTCTTCGGAAGAACCAAATTACACTGATACCACTTTTTCATGACCCATCCCCCAGGGCCTGTGATGTGACTACCCCAAGCCCACCTTCCATAGGCTAGGGGCTAGAGTCCAGAACCAAAAGGAACATTCCCTAAAATGGGAAGGCACTGCCTTTATCTTGTACAAACACACAGTCTGAGAACACAACAAGAAGAAACTGTTCAGTAAAATGATGTAGTAAAAGTGTACTAAAATTAAATGATCTGGAATACAAGACCAACTGGGAATTTACTAGTACAACATAAAAGTAAAAAACCGGTGAATGGTGAAAAGAAGCTACTAGACTGTGCATCGTGGATCATACATGAAGGGTATATACATATCTCCACCACAGAAATCCATGTACACTAGTCTCCTCCACATCACATCACACTGAATGTCCACCTCTGAGCACCGTCCAACCCTGGATTTCATAGAATGGATCAGTGTTGTATGTCGTCTGCACAAGACACTATAAGGTGTGAGGGATTCCCGTGTAGGGGTGAGTAAAATTATACTCAGTAGGGACCCCAAGACCCTGAAGGTCACCTTGAATTCCACAAAGATAACCACAGGTTAACACCACAAAGGTTATGTACTACATAGGTAATGTACCACATTTCATATTCTCAATGAAAACAACAAAGTAAAGACAAATCACACATGTATTTATTCTAGGGGGTTGTAATGGCCCGGACCCTCCTGGACCATTACTTTTCAAAAGTGAGGTTCCACCAAAATGGTGGCACTGTGAGGGTGACACAGTGATGGTGGAACCATGATGGTGGCACCGTGAGGGTGGCACCGTGACGGTGGCTCTGTGAGGGTGACACAGTGACGGTGGAACCGTGATGGTGGCACCGTGAGGGTGACACCTTGACGCTGGAATTGTGACGATGGCTTTATGAGGGTGGCACCGTGAGGGTGTCACCATGAAGGTGGCACCGTGTCCCCTCACGAGCCTTATGTTTTTTTTCCAGTACCTTACTTTTCCACTCCCACAACGTATGTTTTGATGTAAATTAATTTTTTTTACTCTTTTAAAACCATTTAAAGCCCATAATTAATTCCTAAAAATCCCGAGAGACCTCCGTGTGTAACTTCCCAACCGTGTGGTCAACCCACGACCCCCGCTCCTTACGCGGTTTCACGTTCTCACATCAACCGTATGTGGCTCTTATAAACTAAGGGTTAGACGTGGTTTCTTCTTTCCTCGATCGCGGCTTTTCACGAACAGCTTCTAGTGCATCGGGTGAGCCTCATCGTTATGCGTAGAGTTTCGTGCCCTACCTAAGCATTGATAGACAAAGCGATTCTCGTTCGGGTGAGCCGCATCATTATCCGTGAAGTTCTGCCCTCGACCTAAGCGTCGATCATCGATCATCAGGTTGGGAATTTCTCCTTCGTCTCTATCTTTTGTGTAACATGTGGGGTGGGCATTCTTTTTTTTCTGTATAATTGGATAAACCAGACCTAAATGAAGATAATTAATGAATCCTATAAGGAAAGAAGGGGGGGCTGTGATCATTGATGTTATATATTTTATGATCATCTTCCTGAGTTGTGTTGGCTTACACCTTCTGAAAATCGAGGTCATTGGTGGTTGTTTTTTGTGCACTAATGAACCCCTCGTGGGGTTTTAAATGTCTTGTTCCTAATTGTAAACTCATACTGGTAAAATTAGATGTGGTTAATCACATATAACCGGCTGAATAAATTGAAAGCACCGGGATAAATCCCTTCTGTGCTAACCCCGGTCAAAACACGAAATTAAAATCATGGAGTGTGTTAAATCTTATAAATCATAAAATACAGGCATGGCCCTTTTTAGTGTTGGTGACAGTGGTTTGGTTGTTTTCTTTCGTGGCCGATTGGTGGAAATATGGGAGGGGATGGGATCCCCTGTGTTTTTTATGTACTCTCAGTGGTTGTGTGTAATTGGGGATGGGATCCCCTATCGGTATGGATTCGGTGGTTGTGAGTTTTAAGACCGGGTGGTTACTTGTTTATATAACAAATTGGGGTGGGATCCTCTGCTGATGAAAAACCATTTTGGGGGAGGGGACACGGTGTAGTGTCTCATGGTTGTCTGGTTCCAGGACTTCCAGAGTTATCACTTTTACTTGTGGTTGTGACTTTACAAGAGAATCGGGTGTAGATACATAAATTAACGTTTGGATGGTTTCTTTTCCTTGTATATTCTTATGGTGTTAGTTTCCCAGTAGTGCATAAACTTATTTGAACTTTATTATTGATCATGAAAACAAGAATAGGAAAAATGGGTTTTGTTGGCGAGAGTTGTGACTCAGACATGAGTGCTATTGTGATCTGTAGACTGTCTGGAGAAAAATCTATTTTGGGGTGAGTGCATTTTACCTATATATATACCTGTATCTTTGTGTTTCTTATTCTCTCCCCACCCAAGTTGAGCACTTATTTCCGAACACCCCCATTTCATGGGGGAGGGAGTTTTTTCCAACACTATTCTCAGTGGCTGGTTATTAGCTCCTTTTCTTCTCCCTTTCCCGGATAGCCCAAGTATCTTCGGGTAGGCTGTGATGGCCCGAGGTCCATTATTAGCCCAAGAACCATCGGGCGGGGTAGTGTGGTGGTTGGCCAGGTGTGTGCGGCAGGTGGTTTCCCAAGTGTCTTCGGGATGAGGCCCAGGTGTCTTCGGGCATGGCAGTGGATTTTATATCCCAGGTGTCTTCAGGTGTGGTGGTGGTTTTTCTGGCCTAGGTGTTTGCAGGCGTGGTTACATGTGATAGTTGTGGCCCAGGTGTTTGCGGGTGGAATTCGGTAGTGGGACTGCGTGTGGTTGTGGCCCAGGTGTGTGCGGGTGGGTGTGGCAGTGGGACTGCGGTGAGAATAGCGGGATTGGTCCGATGCGTAGGATGTCTCAATTATCAGTGGGAAAGTGGCGTGGGGTACCCAATCATCGATGTGCTCTGATTATATATATTACTTGACTTGCGTTATTTGGGGAGTGTGCCTTGGTGAGGTATGGGTGGATTATTTACCTTGATAGGTGTTTGGTTTACTCCTTTTTTTCTCACGGGGCTTTAGTACGTTCCCCCACTTGTGCACGAGAGTCTTTGGTTTTCCATACTGAGCATACTTGTATGCTCACCCTATGTATATAAAACTTCTTTCAGGTTTCCAGCAGGACTTCAGGGATCACGCAGGACCATACGAGCTCAGGCCTTTGGGGAAGTTGCAGTTGCTGCTTTTCTTTTTTGGTACATACCTTTGTAGTCACCTTCTGTACATTGTTGCTTTACATTTGGAACATGCATGTGGGAATGGATTACTTTTTTCTTTACTTTTATTTTACCTTGGTGTTGTTGAGTTTCATCATCTTATCTCTCGATCTTATAAAACAAAAATGGGTAATGCCTTCCATTTGTGAGAAATTTCTATACCCTTGGTGCTCGTCGCCACTCTGGGACCTATTGAAGGTGGGTATCGAGGGTCATTATCTCTCCTTCAACATAATGAAGGAAGGGCCTTACAATATGTTGACCCTTCCTTCCATTTGGTGAAGGCGGGTCTTGACAGAATGGTATTAGAGGGATGGTTGAGAGATAGGATGGAGTCTGGAGTTAGGCACATTGTTGATTGCATGGGATGGTAAGGCAACAGTGTTGGGTGACCTTGGTGTGTGAATTAGGCTAGGGAAGACAGGCTAGGACAAAGGATTTTAGGGCCCCCTGTGATCCGATGCAAGGACTCTGGACCTACAGAACGACCAAGTGAGGACATGCTGATTACGGGGTAGAGACCCTAGGAAAGGTACATGCATCATAATGAATTCTGTTCTTGTGTTTCTGGGATGTCTTGTGAATTAAGAATAAATTAAAATTTTATGAAGTTTTAAGAACGATATTCTGCACTACTTGGGCTTAGGCATTCCTTGTTTACATTACAGCTATGGCACCTAGAAGGCGACCACTTGTGGTACAGGAGATCGAGGCCCTGGAGACTACTTTGGCTGGTCGGTAGAGAGATAATCGAGAGGAATAGGACGACCAGTGGCAAAAGACTCATTGGGCCTTCCAGCGACAGACCCTCGAGAAGTATGAGGGCAGCACCTCCGACATGAAGACATAAGGCTGGCTAGAGGAGCTAGTTATATATTTCGTCCTGATTCGGGCTCCGACCAAGTACTGGGTTCCTCTGGCCGTCAGCCAGATGTGGGGAGCGGTCCTTCAGTGGTGGAAACTTTAACTGGGGGAGGGGAGAGAGGCTGAGGTGGCTTGGGATGATTTCGAGATGGAGTTCCGGGCAGAATTCCTATCTTCAACGATGAAGGCGGAAAAGAGACAGGAGCTACTCTCCCTCCAACAGGGGAGTATGTCCGTGAGGGATCTAGGGATCAAGTTCAAGGACCTCCTACATTTTTATCCGGACCTCTTTCCCGACCAGGAGTCTCGGGAAAGACGTTTGGAGGAGGCGCTCCGACCCTCCCTCAAGTATGTTGTTACCCCCTTTACCCTGACGACGTACTTGGAAGTCCAGAAGACGGCCGAAGTGGTGGAGAGGATGCACTCTCTAGGAGGTGTGTCACAAGAGGGGATCCAACTGGGACCATTGATGGGGAAGGCCGTCAGCCCCAGGCCTCTAGCGTCAGGACCCTCTAGGTCCCGACCCGAGGGAGTAGGCCGCAATAGTTTCAGTTTCGATCCCCTGGTCCTCACCCTTTTTCCTCGGGCCCAGGACCGCGGTGCTTCGTCTGTGGAAGCCCCGGACATCTCCGGAGTCAGTGCCCAAACTGGGTGCAGTACGACGGTGGCAGACATCCCCAGCACCTGCCCCAGTAGCAGCTTCCGGCCAGGCCTTTCCAGCAGCTGCAGCAGCGACAGCGAGCTCCCGCTCCTCCGAGGGTAGAGGTAGGAAGAGGAGGCCGACCACAGGGCGCTCTTCAGGGACCTCGACCAGGGCGTGGTCGGGGAGGTGGCCGACAGCTGAGGGGAAGAGGAGCCGGGCATGGATAGCTTCATGCCGTAGAGGCAGCAGTTCCAGCAGGGTCGGAGGTTGTTCGAGGTACGATTAGTTTGTTTAGCACTCTTGCTTATTCTTTTTTCGACACCGGAGCTTCGCACTCCTTTGTTTCACCAAGTCTACCCCAGGCCTTCGGTATAGATGCTGATATAATTCCAGTGCCCCTGGTGTTGAGCACACCAGTCGGAGGTCAGACCGAATTGTCGTTTGTTTTTCGAGGATGTAGACTGAGGATGGGGCCACTTCAGTATGTTAGGGATCTTCTTCTGCTACAGATACAGCCCTACGATGTCATCCTAGGCATCGTTTGTCTAATCTCTGTGTGCGCCGTCATCAACTGTTTCCGAAGAAGGGTCATGTTCTCGGACTTGTGTGGCCAGCGTGTTACCCTCACCAGCGAGCGGAGCGGTCAGAAGCGCAGCAGGCGAGAGGAACCCCTCCTCTCATTGTTAGCCGAGCTGTAAGTAGAGTTAGTAGATGCTGAGATGGTGGGGGTGCCAGAGGTTAACCGTTAGTTTATGGACATCTTTCCTAAGGAGGTGACGACTCTACCCCCTCGACGTGGTATCGAGTTAGGGATAGACTTGCAGCCTAATGCTCATCCGATCTTGATGGCTCATTAACGGATGGCACCTTCAGTGTTATGGGAGTTGCTGATTCATATTGACGATCTGATGAAGAGGGTAATGTTCGACTGAGTGTGTCATCGTGGGGTGCTCCATTATTTTTTGCAAAGAAGGTATATGGTGGTTTCATGTTGTGCATACACTACAGGAGGCTGAATCATGTGACGATCAAGAATCGCTACCCTCTTCCGAGGATAGACAATCTTTTCGACCAGTTGAAAGGGGCAGGATGGTTCTCGAAGATCGATCTGCGGTCTGGGTACCACCAGTTGAGAGTGAAGGAGAGTGACATCCCGAAGACGACCTTCAGGTGTAGATATGGACACTTCGAGTTCGTAGTCATTCCCTTCGGTGCAACGAACTCCCTGGCTATATTCATGGGGCTTATGAACTCCATCTTCCGGGAGTAGATGGATCGCTTCGTGGTTGTGTTCATCGACGATATCCTGATCTATTCGAGGTCATAAGAGGACCATGCAGAGCACCTGAGGATAGTTTTGTAGGTCCTCCGACATCATCAGCTCTATGGGAAGATGTCTAAATGCACGTTCGGGACACGAGAAGTGAACTTCATCGGGCATGTGGTATCCGAGAAGGGGGTAGCGGTGGACCCATCAAAAGTTGAGGCGGTTCTTTCTTGGGCAGCACCCAAGAATGTGGTAGAGGTCCGTAGTTTCCTTGGGCTGGAAGGATACTATCGGAGGTTCTTACCCAAATTCTCCCGAGTAGCAACCCCATTGACAACCCTGACCAAGAAAGACCAGGTTTTCGTGTGGAGTGAGTAGTGTGAGTCATCCTTCAGCTATCTGAAAGAGAAGTTGGTTAGTTCCCCAGTGCTGAGATTATTAGAAGAAGGGGTAGCCTACGAGGTGTTCTGTGATGCTTCTGGGTAGGGCCTGGGATGTGTGTTGATGCAGCGACAAGGGGTGATCTCTTATGGGTCCAGGCAGCTACGCCCCCATGAGAATAATTACGCCACCCATGACCTGGAGCTTGCAGCGGTCATTTTTTCGCTAAAGTTATGGCGGCACTACCTCAGCGGGGAACACTTTGTGGTCTTCACGGATGACAAAAGCATGAGGTATATCTTCTCCCAGCGGGAGTTAAACATGCGACAGTGGAGATTCATGTAGTTCCTCTAGGATTAAAACTTCGAGATCTCTTATACGGAGGGCAAGTGCAATGTGGTGTCTAATTCCTTGAGCAGGAGGACGTAGAAGGATGCAGTCCGAGAGTCGACGGACAACTGGAAGGAAATGGAGGAGTTGGATGCCTTACACCTGGATGTGAAGATGGATAGCTGTAGAGGTTGTCTATATCAGGTGATAGTGCAGTCATCTCTGTTTCGGCAAGTGGAGGAGTCTCAGTGGGGAGACCCAGAGTGCGAACTGATGTGTGACCCAACTGACCAGGGAAATGCTCCGGAAGGATGGACAAAGGATGGTCAGAACCAGATACTTTTCCAGAAAAGGTTGTTTGTTCCCGGAGTGATGCACGGAAAGGTTCTCAGTGAGATCCACAACTCACCCCTGGCGGTAAACCCAAGAGTTTCCAAGATGTACCAGGGAATGAAGGAACAGTTTTGGTGGCCCAGAGTGAAGCGAGTAGTGGCAGAGTTTGTGGCCAAGTGCTTACTGTGTCAGCAAGTGAAGGCTGAACACCGAGTTCCAGGCGGCCTACTATAGTATCTAGATGTCCCCGAGTAAAAGTGGGACGAAATCTCGATGGATTTCATCACGAGACTATCCATGGTCCAAGGGGGATACATCACCATCTGGGTGGTAGTTGACAGGATGACGAAATCGGCTAACTTTCTGGTGATAAAGGAGTCGATTGTAGTTGATACATTGGCACGAAGGTATGTGGATGAGGTGGTGCGGTTTCATGGAGTTCCGAGGTCTATAGTCTCAGATAGGGATGCACGTTTTACCTCGCGAGTCTGGAGAGTATTTCAACATGCTTTTGGCACCCAGTTACGCCTTATCACTGCTTTCCATCCCCAGACAGATGGACAAATAGAGCGCACCATCTAGGCCTTGGAGGATATGATGCGGGCATGTGTTATGGGCTCAGGAGGATCATGGGTGCGACACTTGCCCCTAGTAGAGTTCACCTACAATAATAGCTATCACTCTACCATCGGTGTGTCCCTATTTGAAGCATTGTATGGGAGGCCCTACCGTTCACCTATGTGTTGGGCCGAAGTAGGAGAGGCATGCATCCTTGATCCAGAGCTGGTGTAGAACATGACATAGAAGGTTCAACTCATTAGGGAAAGGATGAAGGCGGCCCAAGACCGAAAAAAGACGTATGCTGATACCAAGAGGAGGACCATGGATTTTGAGGATGGAGATCACGTGTTCTTGAAGGTCTCCCCTCGGTGTGGGCAGCGGAGGTTCGGTAAGGGGAGTAAGCTTTCTCCCAAGTTCATCAGACCCTTCATAGTGATGCTGTGGGTCGGCGAAGTGGCTTATCAGCTAGCCTTACCACCGCCACTACTGAGGATACCTGATGTCTTTCATGTGTCCCTGCTCTGTCGGTATCTGCACGACGATTCACTCATCCTTGATTGGGGTGAGCTGGACATCGAGGACGATGTGACCATTGTGAAGAGACCAGTGATGATCGAGGATCTCAAGTAGAAGGTGCTTCATGGGCGAACCATTCCATTGGTTCGTGTGTTGTGGAGACATGGTGGGCTTTAGGAGAGTATGTGGGAGAGGGAAGCACAGATGTGTACCCAGTACCTAGAGTTTTTTTATGTTTTGTTCCTTGTTGTACCTGTTGTGGTAGAACGTTTTGTCTTTTTTCTATGAAATGTACTGGTTTTCTTTCCTCTTATTATGTGTAAAAATCCCTGGCTATGGGGGAGGAGAGAACCCAACCCTTAATCAAGACCCATTAAGGTGGATGCAATTAAACCTGTGCAGGTGATTCAGTGCCGCCCAAAGCGGATAATATCATGACATGGGGGAGTAGACTCCCCCACCCACATGCCCGGGAAATTTGGCATTGTATGTTGCTTGGTTCTTGACAGGGAAGTGTTTTTGGATAGCATGGGATCACTTCTAAGAGGTATCATTCGAGGTGGTTGTTCGGACCCTCTCTTTCTTTCTGGGGTTGTTTTGATTCTCGAGGGCGAGAATCAGTTAAGAGGTATCTAATTTAATGGCATGGACCCTCCTGGCCCATTACATTGCGAATGTGAGGTCCACCAAAATGGTGGCACCGTGAGGGTGACACCGTGACGGTGGAATAGTGACGGTGGCACCGTGAGGGTGACACTGTGACGATGGAACCGTGACGGTGGCACCGTGAGGGTGAAACCGTGAGGGTGGCACCTGGAGGGTGACACGGTGACGGTGGAACTGTTTCCCCTCATGAACCTTTCATTTTTTTCCATTACCAGACTTTTCCGCTCCCGCAACATAAGTTTCGACGTAAATTAATTCTATTACTCTTTTAAAACCTTTTATGCTGATAATTAATTCATAAAAATCCCGATAGACCTCCGCATGTAACTGCCCAACCGCGTGGTCAACCCATGACCCTCACTCCTTACGCAGTTTCGCGTTCTCACCTCAACCGTCCGCAGCTCTTATAAACTAAGGGTTAGTTGTGGTTTCTTCTTTCCTCAATCACATCTTTTCATGAACAGCTTCTGGTGCATCGGGCGAGCCGCATAGTTATGCGTAGAGTTTCGCGCCCGGCCTATGAATTGATAGACAAAGCGATTCTTGTTCGGGCAAGCCGCATTATTATCTGTGAAATTCCGCCCCCGGCCTAAGCGTCAGTCGTCGATAAAAAGGTAGGGAATTTCTCCTTCATCTATCTCTTTTGTGTGTCATGTGGGGTGGGCGTGCTTTTGTTTTTTTAGAATTGGATAAACCAGACCTAAATAAAGATAATGAATGAATCCTATAAGTAATGAACGGGGGGGATGTGATCATTGATGTTATTTATATTACGATCTTCTTCCTGAGTTGTGATGGCTTATGCCTTCTGAAAATAGAAGCTGTTGGTGGTCGTTGTTTGTTCACTAATGAACACCTCATGGTGTTTCAAATGTCCTGTTCCAAATTTTAATATCCTGCTGTGAACACTATATTGGTTAATCACGTATACCTAGATGAATAAATTGAAAGCACTAGGATAAATCCCTTCTATGCTAACCCCAGTAAAAACACAGAATTGAAAGCATGAAGTGTGTTAAATCTTATAATTCTGAAAATACAGGCATGGCCCTGCTTAGTGTTGGTGACAGTGGTTTGGTTGTTTTCTTTCATGGCCGATTGGTGGAAATTTGGGAGGGGATGGGATCCCCTGTGTTTTTTTATATACTCTCGGTGATTGTGTGTAATTGGGGATGGGATCCCATATTGGTATGGATTCGTTGGTTGTGAGTTTTATGACTGGGTGGGTACATGTTTATATCACGAATTGGGGTGGGATCCTCTGTTGATGAAAAACCTTTTCGGGGGAGGGGACACGAGGCAGTGTCTCAGGGTTGTCTAGTTCTAGGACATCATGATTTCTCACTTTTCCTTGTTGTTGTGACTTTACAAGCGAACCAGGTGTGGATACATAAATTAACGTTTGGCGGGTTTCTTTTCCTTGGTTATGCTTATGGTGTTAGTTGCCCAGTAGTGCATAAACATATTTGAAAATTATTACTGAACATGAAAACATGAATGGGACAAATGGGTTTTGATGGTGAGTGTTGTGACTCAGAATTGCGTGTTGTTGTGATCTGTAGACTGTCTGATGAAAAACCTAGTTTGGGGTGAGTGCTTGTTACCTATATATATACCTGTATCATTGTGTTTCTTATTCGTGCCCCACCCAAGTTGAGAACTTATTGCCGAACACCCCCATTTCATGGGGGGGTGTTTTTCCCAACACTATTCTCAGTGGATGGTTATTATCTCCTTTTCTGCTCCCTTTCCTAGATAGCCCAGGTATCTTCGTGTAGGGTGTGATGTGATGAGGTTCATTATTAGCCCAAGAACATTCGGGTGTCATAGTATGGTGGTTGGCCAGGTGTGTGAGGCAGGTGGTTTCCCAAGTGTCGTCAGGATGAGGCCTAGGTGTCTTCGGGTGTGGCAGTGGATTTTCTAGCCCAACTGTCTTCAGGTGTGGTGGTGGTTGTTCTGGCCTAGGTGTTTGCATGCATGGTTACATGTGACAGTTGTGGCACAGGTTTTTGCGGGCGGAATTCGGCAGTGGTACTATGTGTGGTTGTGGCCTAGGTCTGTGCGGGCGGGTGTGGCAGTGGGACTGTGGTGAGAAGGGAGGGATTGGTCTGATCCATATGATGTCTCAATAACCAGTGGGAATGTGGCACAGGGTACCCAAACATTGCTGTTCTCAGATTTTATATATTAATTTACTTGCATTATTTGGGGAGTGTTCCTTGTTGAGGTTTGGGTGGATAATTTACCTTGATAGCTATTTCGTTTACTCCTTTTTTTCTCACGAGACTTTAGTAAGTTCCCCCACTTGTGCACGAGAGTATTTGGTTTTCACTACTGAGCGTACTTGTATGCTCACCCTACGTATAAATAACTACTTTCAGGTTTCCAGGAGGACTTTGGGGATCACGTAGGACCATACTAGCTCGGACCTTTGGGGCAGATAAAGTTGCTTCTTCTCATCTTTGGTATATACCTTTGTAGTCACCATAGTAATTTGTGGCTTTACTTTTGGAACATGCATGTGGGAATGGTTTACTTTTGGTTTTCTTTTCTTTTACCCTTGTGTTGTTGAGTTTCATCATCTAATCTCTTCATCTTATAAAACAAAAAGGGGTAATGCATTCCATTTGTGAGAAATTTCTATACCCTTGGTGTTGTTCGCCACTATGGGACCAATTGAAGGCGGGTCTCAGGGGTCATTATCTCTCCTTCAACTTAAATAAGGAAGGGCCTGGCAATCTGCTGACTATTCCCTCCTGTTGGTGATGGTGGGTCGTGATAGGGGTAGTAACAAGTAACATCCCTAGTCACAACATCGAATTCCTAAATTTTTTTAGAAATCTTCCTATAATGAGTACAATGGGTCTGCCATGTCACACATAGGCACATACAACTATCCTTGAACTGCTGAGGTACTACTTGACATCGAGTACTGTGGTTCAGCCAGGTCACACAGAGTCTTCTCCCACAATGTGGTCAACTATGTTACTCCTCCCCATCGCGTTCCATGGTTGATCCCCACCATGGTCCTCCAGGACACATAGAACCACCCAACCCCATTCTGGTCTACTATGGTACCCATCCCCATCGCATACCACGACCGTCGAGTTACTTCGAGTCGAAAAGACAACAGTTGTAAGGTCTCAGCCTGTCACATGGATTCATACATTTTGTGCTTGGGAGAACCACTCCCCAATCCATCATCCACATCTCAACCTACATGAATTATTACAAGGATTTAACTTGATGATCTTCTAATTCATAAGGGTTCCAACACAATAGACGACACGTCAGTCGGACCCACAGTCCATGCATTATTGGCATTTCAGTGCCAAAGTCCTGGTTGTATTCGGGTGCGATCAAACCCATAAGAACTCCATCATTCTCCAAAACACTAAAAGAGTAATTCAAAAGGGACTATATCTCTACAGGGGTCCCAGCACCACAATCGGTTGACCAAACGGGCCTATGATTCTGAATATAAGGTCCTTTGAGTGTTTCTGGGCCCGGTGGGGTCCAGGTCCGGACCAACCTTTCCCGACCTGTTTTGGGAGGGGATTATGTCTAGCTTGACCCACAAGAGGGGCATCCTGCAATGGAAGACCAGCTAGAATAGGGCGACCTATATGTGGTGGGCTGGCCAAAGGGGGGTGGTGGCCTGCCGGGTGGCGCCCCGGCCTGGGGGCGGAGACCATATGTGTTGGTGGAACACTGGGGTTGTGGCCCGATCTGAGGGAGGTGGCCCGGTATGAGGGAAGGGGTCCAGCCCATGGGAGGTGGCCCACTCTGAGTGTAGTGGCTCGATTCGATAGAATCGACCTTTTCCCATGGCGGCTACCCAGTCTAAGGGCGGCGACCCTGTCCAAGGGTGGAGACACACTTTAAGGGAGGCATCCCACTCTATGGGAGGCAGCCCAATCTAAGGGTGGAATCCCAGTCCAAGTGGGGCAGCTCGGTCTGAGGGTGGCGGCCCATTCAGAGGGTGGCGGCCCGGTACGAGGGCGGCTGTCCTATCCTAGGGTAGCAGACCCATCCGAGGGAGGCTACCTGGTCTGAGGGTGGTGGCCCGGTTTAGTAAGACAGGAGGGGTGTAACCCCCCAGTCACCCAGATTACCAAACGGCCTGAAGGTTGTTGGTTTTGGGAGGCTACAGCACCACGTTGGCACTACTTGGTCACCACAGAACCTGCCATAGGCGAGTTTGGCCTTCTCTACGGCTTTTGTCGTGACTTCCATTCATTAACGGAAGGGTGGTCACGCCACCAACCTTCATGTGGTCGGTCGTCATTCTGGATGCCTCCTCAGTTCCCCGCGTATGGCGGGCGGCGAACTTCCTCGTATGATGTACGTTGACATGATCATGGTATTCCAATGAGGCGCATGAATAACAAGATAGTCAAGTTTTTAAGTCAGGTTCATTAGTTGGATGACCCGAATTCTTTATATTATTCCATAATGGGGAAGATGAAATCATTTAAAATGTATAAACTAATAAAATCCTACCTCGAAAAAACATTTTGATAGTGTCAGCACTTGAATGTGGGTCGGCGTTATTCATCCCCGCAACCATTTCCCAATGACGCCACTCGTACATCTCCTTCCAGTTCATGTTTCGGTTTCACCCACAACCTCCCATTGGGTAGGCTCAATCTTCTAAGGGTCTAGCCTCATGGAACTCCTTCATCACTTCGTTGCTTGGTGAAGCTGTTCTGGTACCTCCCCCCATGCTCCATATATATTGGAGAGGGGGAGGGTAAGCAACGACATTGGAAAATAATTGTGGACCATTAATTTGGAAGATTGCAAATTTCTCTGAATGTTGTTGTTACATTGATTAGAGGATCAAGCCATTTATTTGACTGACACGTCACTAGTCCCACCATACAACTTTTCCATTAGAGGAATTTAATGGAAATAAAATAATAATTTTATTTTATTTATGCTATTAAAATGTTCCAAAAAGTCACTATTTCTCCAGACCTACTATAGTCGAAGTGAAACCCCCCTTATGTGAATAACAGAACTGTAGATTCAATGGGGTTACCGGGTTTTTAAACCAAGAAATTGTTCAAATGTTTGAAAATTCTACTCACGTGTTTAATGAACATACCATCAAAAATGTTTGGTAATTTAATAACAGTCACCCTCGACCCACGTCGATCAAGGATATGCTCTACCAAAGTGAAACCCAACCCAACTAACAAAACAGTACTCTCATATTTCTCATCCTAGTTACTATTTATATGATATTTGTTTTTACAATAATATAATTGTCACTCAAATAAATTATTTATGGCCAAAAACTATCATTCACTGGGGGCCTATTCCGACCAATGTTAGTATATTCCTAAAGAGATCATACCATCATGAGTTTAGTAGTGGTCTCATATTTTTAATATGAGTTACCGTTTGCGAGTTATGAGAATTTGAAATATAAAATAACATTATTTAATTATTGTGTTTATTGTTATTCCATTTTAGGGTTTTCTCATAGGTGGCCCGCGCCGAATAAACGTATGTCACGCCTACGGTAAACCCACTATTATGAATGCAATAGTGCCCTCAGATTTCTGATCTGGGTAACTGTTTAAGAGTTATTCCACATTTTTAGGAAAACCCCTTACACATACTAAATAAATATTAATAAAACATTGACGGATTATTCTAGGCATTGTAGGCCTTAGATTTAGGCACCGTCAGATTTTGAAGTCTAGAAATAATTCTATATAATGAAATACAACTAGATGGAAATTCCAGGACATTAATTTCTCCTCACCTCCTTCATCTATAAGTGAATCATATCATTATAATCATTTATATAAAATAATTTTAGGTTCCAATTGTAATATCATATATATATCACTTTTATTACCTCCTCTTATTCGATGAAACGAATCTATTGTTCAAGTTACAACAATTAATTACCTCAATTAATAATGATTGTGTTCGTTTCCCATTACCATCATCATGGATTTTCATAAAAAAATCATAATGGATAAATAATATTATTATATTTATATTATAAATTACATCATTTTTTATAACTAATATACATTCCTACTATTAAAAACAGGTAAAATGTTCATGATGTTCGAAAAAACCTCCAAAATAAGCTAAACATTTTTATTAACAATTTATCAAATGAATAATTCTCGAATAATAATATAAAATGAAATATGGGATCATTTGAATTTATTGATGTTAATTAAAAATAATTCATTCTCATTTTCGACATTTAGTCACATTTTAGATTAACATCCATATTTATACACAAATGAACCGATCATGAAACCTCAAAAATAACTCACCTAAAACCATTAAAATAGTGAAATATTATTAATGAATGGGTGGTAAAATTTTATAATAGTATTATATAATTTATTATAAATATTATTATATTTAATTAATTAATTAATAATGTTATATAATCCATTATTTAAGAGGATAAATAATTCAACACTAATGGAATGTGTGTGGTATGTATTTCTCATCTCAGTTTTACCTCCAGGTGAAATATTACTTCTTCACCACATATATCTCTTGTGTGGTGAGTATGTACTTCTAATTGATATATTATATCATTAATATCCTTAAAATTACTATATTATATGTTTTAATTTATAATTAACAAATCGATGGGACATATGATTTGACTGATTATATGTTGCGAGGGATTTCATAACTTAACTTTCCTTCATTTTTTTAAACGTATATTCCATTGACTATTTCATGCAACGATAACTTTTGGAAATAATTTTTATAATATAAAGTTGTATTCCCACTTTTTGATGTGGATATATAGTTTATACTGATTATCAGATCATTTTATTAATATTATGTTCGTTGTAAGGTACCTTCTCTTATTTTCAATTCATTGATGAACATTTTTATATTATATACATAATTTCTATTCTATCGTGGACATACTTCCCCTTTAATTTATTTATGACTATCATTATATTAAAGTGACATTTAAATTAAATGAATATATTTCATCTATCATGTATATCGTTATTTTTGAATACATATACTATTCTTATATAAATTGTTTAATTTGATTTTTATTTGATTAACAGTGGAAATAATGTAAAATATGAATCTTATATTCAGTATAGATATTTATTAAAAGGGAATATTTATTCATTAATAAATTATTTTATTATATATATGATAAACTAAATGGGCATACAATGGTGGTTGGGCATAATATTTTATAGCCTATCGATGCATCGACTGGTCTCATGAGTTAAATTTGGTTTCAAAATTAATCAATTTTCTACTGTAAGATTTTAAATTTATTTTGATAGAAATTGATCGTATAGTATCATGTTATTATGAAATTGATTCAATACATTTAGAAATTCCATCATGAAAATTTAAAATTTCATTATCTAATGTATTTTCACAATGAAAAAATATACGAGTTCAATTCATTCACAATTTATTTACTAAATTGGACATATAATCTGTAATTTACCAATCCATATATAATATTCTTAATGAATCAATTTATGTTCAACTTTATTTTATCCTTAATTGGAATTTTATGTTAGCCGTATAATATTTTCTTTTCCCATGATAATGAGATGAATTCCTGGAATGAATTTATTGAATACTGAGTAGTTTATTTTTTTATGTATTATGATTAATTTATAATCCCAACGTAAAGTGGGTTTCATTTATGTATCTATTTTACCATGAATAATAATCTATAAAGTCATTAGATATTTTATTCATTGTATTCATTCAAATATAATAAGTTAGGTCATAGAATCTAAGCTATTGAAGTCTGGGTATTTACTGTTAATATCATAGAATGTTTAATATAAATTTTTCAAACTAGATTAGTGAAAACATAGATTAGATAATGAAACACTATGACATATTTTTTATATAATTCCAAATAAAATATTATTAATATTTATATGTTAGTATAACAATATATTAAATTTTGGTAAATTCTTTCTACCCATTAATGTTTATAAATTATGTTTTACAGTGATATGATATAATCTACTGTATTCCATTATTTATAAATATAGCTTATAAGAAGGAATTAGATCATAATAAATGTACATAATCCAATGATTAATAATGATTTCCTTATTTATAGGTTAATAAAATATTTTAAAGATATATATCTTCATTAAATTTAGTACCATATGTGGGAATCATTTTATGTGAAATCATGACTGAGGAACAATTTTATATATATTATTTCATCATATGTTGGAACGATAATAAATGGACCACTGAGAAAATATATTTTAAGGGTAGAAGGTATTGAATGATTTTCTCACATGTGATAATTGAGGAAAGATAAACCCTTTGAATTGATTTAATGTAATGGTATTTTTTTAATGTGGATATATGGGTAACATGGAACAAAATTCAATGGGAAGTATAAGAAGTTGATAATCAAGGTTACCATAGTATGGAGATGGGGAACTGTGATAATTAATGCCCAAAATTTTAAGGATATAGTCATTAAAAGATGATTTGGAATCAAGGGTATGATTACTCTATTGATAAATCCAAAATTAAATCATTATTTTTAATTTGTTTTTTAATATATGAAATATATTTATAGAAATTATCATATCTATACAAATCACTTTTGTATATTTTTAGAATAAATCAGCTTTTATGGGTGAATGGGTAATATTAATAAATCCCTTCAAAAAACACATGACACCATACTATAAATACCAAAATATGGAGGTTTAGAAAAAGTAAAAACATGCACTTTAATATTCAAAATGAAAATATATAATAGAAAAAATCAGCTTCTTAGACCCTTGGAGAAAACATCCTATACACCAGTCACCATCTTTATCATCTCAACCAAGTCCCTATGGAAGACCCGACCAACATTGATTAAATTAGTTAATGGGGTCACAATCATACAGGAAACTCAATCACAAAAACTTCCATCTATATTGAGAGAAATAAAACATGAAACATAATATCCATTTCATAAAGGATCAATAGTAGTTGGTATAAAATAATATAGATGAAATTGATTGTGAAAATGAAACCCAAATTCACCAATCCAATACAAAAACAAATACCAATGTCCAAGTCTCTCTTGATGAAAATCCCACCACAAATAAAAAAACATCCCTTGACCTCCCTAATAACTAACGCACCTGACTAACATATCTTTTTGATAATAAACTTATGTCAAGAGAAATGATTAGAAAGGGAAGGACAAACAATGGAATGGTGACCTTTCGTTGAGTCCCAAACCAATTCCTCTAGAACCATTATGTCATAATAGATTCATCATGCACTAGTAGAATCAATAACGACGACAACAAACCAAAATAAATATTCTATGGAGAAGAATCCCCAAACCACAACCAAACAATTCAATTCATCTAGTGACTAAATTTATTTGTGGCAACAGCCACAACGAACACCCGAATCAACAAGTGACACAAAAAACACTATCCCTTTGATATTATTTGTGAAAAAATATTATAGATTTTTATCAAATCGAATAGGGTGATAAGATTGGTGTAACCAGTGGTTAGGGGTCATGAATGATGGGAACATACACCTGAAAGGGAACCAATGAAAATCCACAAGATCATAAATGATTGAAAAAAGGTGGAAAAGGAATGGAGAGAATAAGGGGACAAAGACATCTCATAAGAATAGTTGAATGTTTTAGAATAGGGGATAGAGGTGGAAGAAGGTGTCTAGAGGGAAACCCATTGAGGATAATAGTGAGAGCCCTCGTCCATGAAGAACTACATTGTTTTTTGACATTATCATTGTAATAATTACGAAGTATAGTGCCGCTTCGGCGGTGGTGTAGTGGTGAAGGAGAGGGGTACAACAACGCTGTTCATTGGGAGGTACAGGGTTCGAATCCTGGGAGTCCGCTTTCGGGACGAACCTCTCCCCCGGGATCCACTCGCCTTGCCGGGTCACCCGGTTTCTGACTGGGTGGGCAAAATGAGGCGCAACCCACCCGTGCTGACGGATTTCTTGATGAACCATCACCGCCCGGGTTGTCACCCTCCGGGACGCTCTGCCATCTCGGCTGGCAACGGCTCCTTCCCGGCTGGGGATCTCTCCGGAGTGACCTCTTCGTGGGGAGGGGGGTTTCCTTGTGTGGAGGGTTCTAAAAGGCCACACAAGGGAATTCCCTTTAAAAAAATTACGAAGTATAGAAGTATTGTACTATATTTCTTTTTTATTTAGGATTTCAGAGTATATATTAAATAGTACTAATGACCAAGGAGTATGATTTAGTTGAATTTGGATTTTATTATAAATAATCGATTTATGAAGGGTAAATCATAATATATACTCTATGTTAAGATATTTATAAAGATATAATTAAAGTATAACATTGGTTCCATGAAATTAGATAGTTATTTAGTTGTGTGTATAAATGGAATAAACAATATATAAAATTTTCAATATGGTTTTATAGAAATTATTTTTTAACGTATCTTTATCCAGTCAATGATTTCATATATGAGATTAAGTGTTACATTGTAAGGAATTAATGATAAGTTTATTTACTAACCTTTTCATTATTTATTGAATTATTATTTGAATATTTGTAGGATCCATAAAATTGAAAACATGGGGAATGTATTAAGTTGAAGAATGAATAATATTGGTTGTGTTTAAAGTATGATTTGTCATATTAGATTACATATTCCCAAAATATTGGGTTTTATTTTGTTATTTTGGGAATGAATTATGGATCTTTTTTTTCATTAAATGTTATTTCATATACATATCTCTTGAATGCCATATTCATAGCATTCATGATGTAGTGGATATAGATTGATGAACAACTAAATTTTTGGGCTGATTCTAATGATATGAAATGATTTCATGTATGCTCATTTATTTTGAGATTTTTCTAGATAATAAATTAATTCATCAACCTCATGAAAATTATTATGAAAAAAAATATCCATTTACACTTCTTTCTATAAAATCATTGATATTTTAACTTTTCCTAGTCTTTATGGTTTTGTGATGTTTGATTTTATGATATCCATAGTCTATAACACACTCCATCATATCATTATTGATAGATTTATCTTTAATGTCGATTTTTTTTATTTCATGCTAATTTTCTCGTATTCTGGAATCTTGTTTTGGGATGACCTTCTCATTATCCATTCCCTCTTTTAACAGAAATTTTAATTAACCCTTTTAATGACAAGGGTATCTCAAAAATAAATTTTCAAAATCAGTCATTTTTTTAAAAGAAAAAATTTAAATTTTGAGTATGAAATTAATTGGTCGGGAGAATGTAAAACCCTAAGATTTATAAAATAACACAATGTTTGATATCTTATGTTACACAAAAAATCATGAATTAAAAAATTCATATTATTATTTTATTTTGATATATGTAACCAGTATGTTTGAATGAAAATAATGAATGATATTAAATAAATTAGGAACATATAGTATACACATGATTATAAAATTAAATCATCAGTTAACCATTAATTAGACTTGATAGAATGAAAATTGTACAAGGATGATATGTTTTTATAAAAAAAATAATATTATATCTCTTATATAATTATATATAATAAAATTAAATTAATACATATTAGTGAAAATATTAATGATGTTTATCTGATTTATATATAATAAAATATTTTTAAATTCATCCATTATGTCTCATTGGTTTATTATAAGAATAAAACCAATTTTTATAAAAAGATGTAAATTTTCTAAAAGTAAATTTTCCCACATTTTAATGGGACACCTGGTAATGTCCTTGATTTGGGAGCCAATAATCAGGTGCCCCAATCCAGGTCGCTATATGACCTCAAGCACACAACCTCATACACTAGAGGCTACCGCTAACAACAAGGGTCTAATAGGTCATGTAGGGACACTATACCCTCATTACTAGAGTAAGACACCACGGATAATAATTTAAATGACAGAAAAAATATGAAATAATTGATAACATGCATAAATAACACTTTCCCAAAAATGAGAAGAACAATATGAACTCGTAAATATGTCATGTAATGATACATTTCCAAGTGAACAAAACCCCCAAAATATGACTAATTGAAAAATCTAAAAAATGTTCTAGACTCTATGTCTCGAACCTATACAATACATGTCTCATGTCCAACTCTATTCCCTATCATAGGGCCCTTTCCAT
Source organism: Viscum album (assembly GCA_963277665.1). Lineage (NCBI taxonomy): Eukaryota > Viridiplantae > Streptophyta > Magnoliopsida > Santalales > Viscaceae > Viscum > Viscum album. Next base: position 768,390,452 of record OY728150.1, read on the forward strand.
GTCCTGACCTGAAATCATGAAATCTTCTCGGGTACATAAAGGAAGCCCAAGAAGGCTGTGAGTATAACTAAGTAGGCCACCACAAATAGTGTCTAAAAAATACTCAACAAAGGAATATAGTGCATGAAAGAGATAAATAATTACATGTAATGATATATAGCTCAATGGGGATTTCTAGACAGTGTTTATTTTAATCATACTACAATTGGGTCCAGGTTCACTAAATAGGAATTTCATGATTAATCTACCATATTAATGTGTTCAACGGAATATGTATATTGATTTTTTTTCAAGAATATTGTAATAAATGTGATCCATATATTACTAGGTATCACATTATAACAACCTCATAATCCTCAACTCGAAGCCTCACTCTTGGTTTAATGAAACTTCTAGGGGAATAGAACGATGTACCTTTCCCAAACCTCTGTATTTTGGGAGGAGCTAGAACCCCGTTCTAACTCAACCCATGGGCGGAGGACCTCATGTCTATAACGAACTCAACCAAGACATGTGCACATGCTTATTTATTATTCACCAAAATTAACCATATCACAAAAAAGATATCGAATATCCTTTATAACATGACAATAATATCAATCTATGATAAATTATCATTATTTCCTATGTCTATTAACACATTCATTATTTATATTACTTTAATCCTTTAGCCCCATTCTATTTCCCATATCGATATCACAATGAATATCCAAGTATAAAGGTAATCCCCTAGAATTTTCCTATATATCCAAATAATCCTTTTTAAAGCCAACCAAATAACCAATTAAGTCATTACCCAACCATGGTGTATTATTAAACTCCCATGTCACATCCATATAGAAAATTAACATTTTTATCATGGTCTCAATGTTCTTGCACAATGGCCTTTCACTTACTTAACTGAACACTACCAATGGGAAATATCGGCCAACCCCATGGGTATCCCTAATTCCGTCAAGAAAACCTGCTTTTATCCCATGTGGATCAAGAGGGGTTCAATTAATAATTTGGACACCCACTATATTACATCATTTCAATGGAAGAAATATTTTATCAAAAGATGGAAATAATAAAAACCATAGATAAAACAATCTGCACAAAAAACAATGAAGATAACTTATAGACAACCTACCATGAATACATTGGTGGACACCCTCTAAATCGAAGCATTAGATCTCGATTCAACCAAATATTAAATCATTAACCAAAATCTCATAAAAAATTATGGATTGAGAGACATGGATGGAGATGTGGATGAAATAGAAACACAAAAAAGAAGATAAAAAGAGGTGCTTAGCCTTACTAGGGTATTAAATTTGCAATTGACGGTACTCCAAATAGCAATAAGATGATGGAGATCGCTGCTTGGAAGCTCTTGGGATATTTGGATTGTACCTAATGTCCAAATGAGGTATAAAGAAGGAAATCCCAAGTTGGTATATGAAATATCATAATTTCATTTTCATATTTTTTTTATTTCCACGTCTCAAAGTTAACTTGCATGGTTTTCAAAACCGTGCAGAGGACACTTCCCACATTCCATGTCTCTCTCATGGTTATTCAAACTATGTTCAAACCATGCAGATTACTACTACCAACACATTATCCCCTCACATGGTATTACAACACATGCAACAACCGTGCGAATTTCCTGAAAATCCCCTCTTTCCGCCTCTTTCATGGTTCAAAACCCCAGAACACCACTGAGCCATCCCAAGGACATGGAAGACCACTAATTAACCAAAAACGATAACTTAAACTGAAACATAAACAATAACATACCTTATGGAGAAATCAGGGATACTAAAACCTCCCAAACTTATAACATCTTGTCCTTGGGCATCTCTTCCAAAGCAACACTGAGATCCCAAAGAAATGAGATTGGGCCATTGGGATAACTTATCTTATTTTATCTCCCATGTTTCTTCCTGAATGTTTCCATATTTCCATATAACATGAATAAAGGGAACAAACTTACCCCAGAAAATATTCTCACAATGATCTTCAATACAAAATGTGTGCTCCTCAAAGGACGCATAGACCTCAAACTCAACATCTTCAACATTTATTATATGTTATTTATAAGGATGATACTATCAGAGTATTGAATCATAAAAAACATCATGCATCCCACTATATTGTTTCGGATGAGCCAATTTGTATTCCACCCATTCGATTCATTCCACAATCTCATATGGCCCCACATTTCTATGTGCCAACGTTCCTTGCTTCCACATTCGATGGTGAACACACCTTGGAGACACACAATGAAACACAATATCACCCCCCATAAACATAATAGGTCTACGATGCCAATATACATATGTTTTATGCCTACTATGAGTTGTTTCCAAACACTTTTTTAAATCTATCCTTCTCCAATGTCACCTACACAATATTCAGTCCCAATAGGTGTGACTACCCATCCTCTAACCAACATAATAGAGTTATACATAGTCTCCCATAATGTTCCTCAAAGGGTGCCATTTTAACTATATCTTGGATGATTTTTTTGATAGAAAACTCAAAAAGCGACAAGTTCTTTTCCCATGAACCACCAAAATTCAGAACACATTCTATCAACATATCTTCTTATAGCTGAGTTTTACATTCTAATAACATGTCAGTCTACAAGTGGTAAGATGTACTAAAAAAACATAGGTACCAAGTTCCTTCTAATCCCATTCCAAAATAATTAGGTGACGTTTGTATTGCAATCTAAAAATATAGTCCTTGTCACACCATGAAACAACACTATCTATCAAATATACAATTATCCTATCTAGACGACTGAGTAGATCTACTGAATTTGAATGAAATGGGCACATTGGTCAGCCGATCTACTACCACCAAAATTCATCATTCTTCTATGTCATCCTCGGAAGACCCACAATGATGTTTATCCTGACTCAATTGTACTCGACATTAGAATAACATATGACTACCACAACCCACCTAGAGGTTGATGTTCATCCTTCAACTACTGATAGATAAGGTACGGTGCCACAAAACATGCAACTTCTTTCTTCATTCCCAGCCACCAGAACTACCTATAAAGATAACTATACATCTAATTATATTTCTGATGAACTACCCACATTGACGCTTGGAACTCACACATCTACTACTCTCACACATTTTTCAGTACCACAACACGACCATGAACATATGAAACTCCATCCGCAACAAAGTTCCAACTTGTAGGTGACTCCCAACATTTACGACATTCCTTCAAATCCAAATACTTATGAACCACCCAGTAACTCTCTTTAACTCAAAAAAATATATATTCAACTACAATAGATGACTGGTTCATCTACCCATTCCAATCGTGTACAACCAAATATATCTCTGTAAACTAGGACATCATCAACATCTCTGAACTAGATTCCTGATCTACCAGATTTTGAGACTTCTAGATTAAAAGATCAGTGATACTATTCTATTTACCTAGTGTGTACTCCAACTTGAAATAAAATAACTATTTGGAAATGAACAACCGCCACTTTGGAATGTAACACCCCTACCCTAGTTACCCAGAGTCGGTGCATTATTACATAACATTGGCATGATCACAAGAAAGATCAAATCTCGAAAGACCGAATGGTTTAGTAGCCTTGGAAACACTAGATATATTCATAAGTTTTACATTACAACATAAAATGAAAAACTACTACAACAACATAATGTCTGCACAGTCCACACTATTATCCCCTCATAATATCCATGCAGGTCGTTCATAACTTACTTCTTCACATCCTGGGAAAAATAAAACATAGAAAAGGGTTGATCTCAAATGTCCAGTAAGGATAACAATATAGCGGAAACATTTATAAATAAGAATAAACATTTAAGGCAATGTATAACTAAAACAAAAGCCATTCAATCATGAACTTTCAACATAGTATGGCATGAATTAAATGAAATAATTCTATTTACTTATTCACATGGATATTCTACTAATCGAATAATTACAAGCAAAATCAATAACCACTTTCATAATGATGGAATGCATAATGCCAGACTATCATAACCACATAGCCAAGGCCTCATGCCAAGACTACGAATATGATTTTGTCAAGACCTTGTTCCAAGACACTAGTTTGTCTCATGAGACCTACCGATGCATCGAGGAGCTATAGTTGGCTCCACCCGTCACATATTAAGTCCAATGCATTCCCATATGAAAAGGTTTAAACATAACATAAAAATTTGTATCATAACTAGCATACGAATGTCAATAATTTCACCATAAACTATGAATGGTATAAAAATAGCACATCCACAGTCAAACATATCACAAAACCTTCAATACAATATAGAAGTTTTGTATAATAAATCAACATCAAATAAGCGTAAAATCCATCAAAAGATGTTGACATAGATGAAATCAAAACTCTTTTTAGAGAAATATCTTTTTCTATTTTTGAAATCATTTAAGAGCCATATAAAATAAATCATTTTCTTTAAAAATATTCTTATAAGCTTGTAAGTAATGCTTTGAAAATTTTATAATGGCGGAAAATAATCGCACCCGCCGTATAAGTTAAAAAAAACATTATTACCTTAATTCTGTCGAAAAGGTTAAAAAGGACCTTGTTTTGAAAACGACGGAAAGATTCCTCTTATAAAAATTCAAACAAGGGTATAAATGACTTTAACCCATATTCTTGTAAATAATAAATTTTTTTTGAAATACATTTTTAAGAAAACATGGATGTGGATGATAAAGAGATCCCAGTAGATTATTACATATAAACAACCTTGGATAATGAAGAGATTGTGAAATAACCCTTACCTTGTACTTTTCCTTGGTTGGGGTTGGTTAACCTCCTGTATAATGGTGAAATAATTGTTATTAAATTATAAAATAATCATATACATTAATATTATATCATATATGATCTTTTAATATTGATTTGATAATAATATCTTAGTATTATCGTTGTTTCAGGTGTTAACTTACTTGTTTTCTTTTATATGTTTTGTTACGTAAGACACGTTTGTAAAGGATAGGTTGTATATTATTCATATCCAGAATGATATCAAATCCTTAAACATCATTTTTTTAAATCATCAAATGATAATTATACTTGAATGGATACGATGGAGAATGAATCTCATCGCGTTCGTTGAGACGGTAGTCCGTACGTACGCACGAGAGACAATATCATTATTTTAAAATAATATATAAATGGATGGTATATCATATATACAGAATAATTAACATGTTATATTTATTATTTACACGAGTTACATATCATTATTATACCCATCCAAATAATAATATATTGAATAACAATTACACCACGACGTGGATAAGCCGTACGTACACACGTATGGTGACATGTTATTCAAAGGGTGGATAGAATACTGTATATGGTTGTACCATATTTATAATAACATCATAGTATATGTGAGATACTATAGTTATTATTTTAGAATGGTATGAACAAAGAAAAAAGAAGTGGAAGAAGAAAGGAACTTGAAAAGGGGTGGTGAAAACATTACCTCTTCTTCGGGTTCTTCCTTTTGATTTGATCAAAATGGCTCCTTAGGTTGGCTTTCTGATCAAACTAATTCCTCTAGGTTGTAGTGAGGGCTGTTGGGATAGTATTTGGGCAGATTTTGGCCGAACCAAAAGGCTTTGAAGGTGTGAAGAAATGATAAGGAGGAGTGCCCTTTTATAAGAGGGGTGAGGGGCACCTTTGGAAATGCTAGAAATATTAATTTATAATAAATTCATATTCGGTTTCTAATGGCTACAAAGTTGATTATTCAAAGGTTAAGGTGGGGATAGGTCGAAAAACACTCATCCAATAGAATTTAGACAGGTTTTGGTACTTATATTAACCTTATCTTTAAGTATTAACTCTAAGTTAATTAGTTTCACTTTAACAATGTCTCTTTGTATTTTTATATAATATGGTTAATAAACTTACTACATACATACAAGAGACCCCCAAGTGGTCCATTAATGTTGAACCTATCATGATATAAGTCTCTTGGACGAACATTAGATTTTTAGGAATTTAATATCAATTAATAATATAATATTTGTTTTAAGAACTCTTTTATGTCAATTTTGACACTATTCAATAGTTGATTTTTGTGAAACTCATAACGGATTGATTACTTCGAACAAAGTCAATTAAATCAATACTAATATATCATATTATCCTATAAAATTAGTTTAATTCATTAAAAGTTTAATATTATATTTATTTGGGTATTTATAATATCAATTATTTTAATTTTTCACTATTATAGTAATTACTGCATCATCATTATGTCATAACTAAAATAAATTATTTAATGTCTAAAAATTATAAATAAAATATCATTATGTAGGAAATATTTTTATCTTTCTAATTAATATTTATAATCTAAAATCCAACATATATAACCCAATGTAACAATTGTTTTTCTGAAAGATATATGCTTGTGTCATTTTTGTATTCATTTTAACTTAATTAAAATAAAGTGTCATTATCACCCACAAGTGGCACCATGGGGTCCCAAAATCGACCCAAAGATGTATATGGTCGACCATGTATCAACCAATAAGGCTAGGACACGTTTTAGGGTAATTTAGTATTATTATAATATTATTTTATAACCCTTATTTACCGGATTTACCCTTAACCATAGTAAATAAAATATTTACCGCAGTAATTATTCAAAATGTATAAAAATAAAAGTTACCTATTTACAAAATTTGAACATCCTGATTCCAAATATGGAAACCATTTTTCTAAATTCAAAACACAGAAGGGGCAGAAATTAATTTAAAAGTAATTCCCGCTGTCAAAACAAAAAGCGTGTTTTTAAGAGATAATAACTATCAAAAGATTGACACTTGTTTATGTTCGGTTTAATTGTAAAATTATGTCCAATGACCAAAATTATATTAAATGGTAAAACTATATTCTAAATATACTTTAAAACCACTAAAATTCATAATTTATCACTATTAATTATTTTGATTAAAAAAGATGTTTTTAATTAAAATTTAGTAATTGTCACTATTCATCAAATATGAAAGTTATCCGAAATGTACCAAAATTTCACCTTAGGCTAAATTTGATATTCCGAATCCAAAAATGAAGTCCATTTTCAAATATAAAATATATATAATTTCAAAAAGTAGGTATTACTATTCATAACGGCTAGTTTGATTGGTTATGGTGTGTTAGAACTCGGTGTTGCGTACAACACACGCTATCACATTATTCAAAGAGAAGCGTACCGTAGAAGATTGGGGTGTTACATTCTCCCCTCCTTCAAATAATTTCGTCCTCGAAATTTCTAGAATACTTATCACATGAAAATACTCGGGTGGTCTTTCATCATAAGTTCCTCGGGTTCCCACGTTGCCTCTTCCATCTTATGGTTTCTCCACAAAACTTTTACCAGACGCGTCGTCCGGTTTCTCAGTACTTGTTCTCTCATATCAAGAATCTTGACAGGCTCTTCACAATAGGAAAGATCGGGTTCCAGTTCTAATTCCTCATAGGTGAGTACATGCGTTGGGTCAGGCATGTATTTCCTCAACAGAGATACATGGATCACATCGTGAACTTTAGAGAGACTTGGCGGCATTGTCAATCGGTAAGCTACAACCCCAATTCGTTCTAGAATTTCGAAGGGTCCGATGTACCTGGGACTCAATTTACCTTTTTCTTACCAAAACGTATGACTCCCTTACAAGGAGATACCTTTAGGAAAACATGATCACCGACTTGAAATTCCAAATCCTTCCTTCGATTATCGGCATAGCTCTTCTGCCTACATTGAGCTGCTCTGATGTGATTTTGGATTACCTTCACCTTTTCCAACATTTCCTCTACCAGTTCTGGGCCTGCAAGTTTTCTTTAACCAATGTCATCCCAACAGGTTGGTGTACGACATCTCTTTCCGTATAACGCTTCATATGGTGCCATCTGAATACTCGAATGGAAGCTATTGTTATAGGAAAATTCTACCAGTGGTAAATATTGATCCCACATACCCTGAAAGTCAAGTGAGCAAGATCTCAACATGTCTTCTAAGGTCTGAATAGTCCGTTCGGATTTTCCATCTGTCTGAGGGTGGTAAGCAGTGCTCAAATGAAGTTCAGTTTCCAGGGATTTCTGAAGACATTTCCAAAATCATGAAGTAAAACGGGGATCACGATCAGAAACAATTGATAAGGGTACTCCATGAATTCTCACAACTTCATTAATATATAGTCTTTCTAGACGTTCCAGGGGTAGATCTTCTCTTATAGCAAGAAAATGTGCTGACTTGGTAAGACGATCAACAATAACCCATATTGCATCATTCCTACTAGGAGTCTTTGGTATCCCGATGACAAAGTCCATCGTAATATTGTCCCATTTCCACTCAGGTATGGGAAGAGGTTGCATGACTCATCCAGGCTGTTACCTTCCAGCTTTCACTTGTTGACAAACCATACATCTAGACAAAAAATCAGCAATCTCCATCTTCATGTTGTCCCACCAAAAATGTTCCTTCAAATCTCTATACATTTTTGGGCTCCCAGGGTGTATAGAAAAATTGGAATATGAGCATCATCCAGTAATTCCCTTTTTAGATCAGGAATATCGGGAAAACAATGTCTCTTCCCAAATTTAAAAATTCCATCTTCATACACAAAGTCTCTCAATCTCCCATCATTCACAGCTTTAATCTTCTTTTGAAATTATTCATCATCGGTCTGAGTACTCTTAATCCTTTCTATTAAAGATGGTTTGGCAACCATTTGAAAAAGAAATGATGTTTCGCCTTCCCTGGTTATTCTCATTTCCATCTTCACTAGATCCATGAAAATTGGATCCCTTTCAATTCTCATATTGTTCAAAACTCCATTGTCTTTTCTACTCAAAGCATCTGCCACCTTGTTTGCTTTCCCCAGGTGGTAGTGTATCGTGCAATCATAAACCTTGAGTAATTCAAGCAATCTCCTTTGCCTCATGTTGAGTTCTTTTTGTGAGAAAATATACTTCAATCTCTTGTGATCAGTATAAATCTCACATTTTTTACCATAGAGGTAGTGCCTCCATATCTTCAATGCAAAGATCACAGCTGCTAACTCAAGATCATGTGTAGGATAGTTTTTTTCATTAATTTTCAACTGTCGTGATGCATAGGCAATAACTCTATCATTCTGCATAAGGACACAACCATGTCCTTTCTTCGATGCATCACTATAAATAACGAACCCATCATTCCCCGATGGTAGAGTCAATATAGGAGCATTGACTAATCTTTTCTTCAGTTCTTCAAAAAATTCTTCACACTCTTTTTCCCAAACAAATTTAACCCCTTTACGTGTGATCTTCATTAATGGGTTAGCCAATCAGGCAAAATTCTGGACGAAACGTCGATAATAACCTGCCAAACCAATAAAACTGCGTACCTCAGTTATACTCGTAGGTGCTGGCCATTCTTGGATTGCCTTGGTCTTAGAAGGATCAACAGAGATTCCATCTTTAGATATAATAAGGCCAAGAAAAGAAATCTCATGAAGCCATAATTCACACTTGCTAAACTTCCCATATAATTCATGCCTCCTCAGAGTCTTCAAGATAATGCGCAAGTGATTTTCATGATCTTCGTAGGTTTTGGAGTATACCAAGATATCATCAATAAATACCACCACAAATTCATCGAGATACTTCTTGAAAACTCTATTCATCAGATCCATGAATACAGAGGGTGCATTAGTCAATCCAAACGGCATTACAGTAAACTCGTAATGCCCGTACCTGGTTCGAAATGCTGTCTTCGGAATGTCTTCCTTCTTCACACACAACTGATGGTATCCAGATCAAAGGTCAATCTTTGAAAAGTATTGATCTCCATGCAGTTGGTCAAATAAATCATCAATACGAGGTAGGGGATACTTGTTCTTTATCGTTATAGCATTGATCTCCCTGTAGTCGATACATAACCTCATAGATCCATCTTTCTTTTTAACAAAAAGAACAGGGGCTCCCCATGGAGAAACACTAGGGCGAATAAATCCCTTATTACTCAATACCTCTAGTTGTTTCTTTAGTTCGACTAACTCTATAGTGGCCATTCTATAAGGGGTCTTCGATATAGGCCTTGATGCAGGAATCAAATCAATGGAAAACTCAACTTCTCGTTCTGGAGGATGTCCAGGTAAATCTTCCAGAAATACATCTACAAATTCTTTCACAACAGGTACATCCTCTATTTGAACATTCCTTTCCTCACCCACAGTTATTTCATTATATTCCTCCCCAATAAATGAATTTAGTTGAGCTCTTGAGGGTGGATCTAAATAAGAATTAGGTGGTGACGATTCTGCTCTAAAGATAAGGTGTTCCTTATCATTATCATCAAGAATCGTAACCTCTTTCTTCTTACAATAAATCTTCGCATCATAGTCCGAAAGCCAGTCCATACTAAGGATTATATCAAACTCAATCATAGGCATGACGCCGAGATCAGTAGATAAAGAACATTTATGTGCTCTAATGGGGACTGATTCACAAAACTTTGTTGCAATGATACTTCCCTTATGAGTTTTAACTGACAATTCCCTTATTAAATCAAATTGGAAATATCTAATTTTCTAAGAAAATTGGGAAGATATGAAACAATGCGATGATCCAGTGTCAAATAATGCATTTGCTAAACTTGAGGAAACCATTAAATTACCTGCCACCACGTCTTTCGGAGCTTATACCTCAGCAGTAGTGATAGCATAAGCATGGCCTTGATCCCTTGGCCTTTTCTGAGGTATGTTCTCCTGACGCTTAGGAAATGCATTTGCATAATGCCCCATCTCCCTGTAATTGTAGCACTGAACGTTGGTAGCTTCCTTCTTCCACTTGCAATCACGAGCTTGGTGGCCTTTTTCACCACACTTGTAACAGACTCTCATTCCCTTCAAGCAAGTACCAGTATGTTTCTTCCCGTATTTACTACAAGATGGATATTCAACCTTTCCCTTCTTCCCCTTATTTCCATTCCCAGATTGATCAGCAGGTCTCTTCTAATCTTGCTTTTCTTTAAAGTCATAAGATATAGAGAATTCCATTTCGGTCTTGATAGCACATGAGACAATGTGTTCGTACGATGAAAAGGATTGTGAGACTAATGATCGACAGAGAAATGGTTTTAACCCATCAAAGAAACGATAAATCTTACTTCTCGGGTTACGTATATAATCACCAGCATACCTTGCTAACCTTGTAAAGTTATCCTCATACATTGTGACATTCTCATCCTCCTTTTGTCTCAGACATAGAAATTGTCTTTCCATATCTGCTTGTTGGTCGCGAGTAAAGTATTTTTCTAAAAACAGATGTTTGAACTCCCTCCATTCCATATTTGATACTTCATCAGCTTCCTTCATGTTTTGAATCAATGACCACCATTGATCACCATCTCCAGTGAGGCGGTAAACTGCCATGATAACTTTTTCCCTTTCACTGAACCCCAAAGCCTGAAATATTTTCTCTAGGGAATTTATCCATTGCTCAGCTACTAATGGATTTGTACTCCCATTGAACGTTGGTGGTTGTTGACTCATGAATCGATCTCCACGCTGTGGATCAGGGTGCTCCATACGGGTAAGGTTATTATTCATAACCTGAGTAAGTTGTCCCAGTATGGTAATTAGCTGATCGGCACCAGTTGCATCACCAGCTCCACTATAATTATCTTGAGCAGGAGGGCAATCCCTACATGGAGTGCGTGCATTGATACGGTTTCCATTTCTTCCACTAGGCGCCATTTCTAAACAATGGCATAAACTAGATAAGTTTATGAATCAAAATACATAATCCCATACTTATAAAACACTTAACATAAATTGAACTATTTATGGATATAATCCATAATCATAAAAATGTTTTCTTTGAGGAAGTATATACTCATAAACCCTTCATAATGATTTGTAAAGAAAATGAGAGTTATCCTAAGCATATCCCCCGGGAGTGTCGTAACCAAGAGTGCAGTAAGACCCGTTGTCGTGCACCAGTTCCCGTTCGAGTCTAGCTCAAAGCGGTGTTTTCGGGTTTTACCCCTAGGTACATCTGTGCCAGAGCCGCCTCTACCTGCTCGTATCCAGACAGGGATGTATTGCTCGGAAAACTCACAAAATCTCTACAATACCAAAATTCTAGGAAGTTCTTCTATACTAATCCTCAAAGTTCATCTTAGGTCTACGTGCTCTAATCAGAGTTTATGTAAATCTAGCATCCATGGTTTGTACTAAACTTCCTCTGTTACCAACTGTAACACCCCGACCCTAGTTACCCAGAGTCGGTGCATTATTACATAACATTGGAATGATCACAAGAAAGATCAAATCTCGAAAGACCGATTGGTTTAGTAGCCTTGGAAACACTAGATATATTCATAAGTTTTACATAACACCATAAAATGAAAAACTACTACAACAACATAATGTCTCCACAGTCCACACTATTATCCCCTCATAATATCCATGCAGGTCATTCATAACTTACTTCTTCACATCCTGGGAAAAATAAAACATAGAAAAGGGGTGAGCTCAAATGCCCAGTAAGGATAAAAATATAGCGGAAACATTTTTAAATAAGAATAAACATTTAAGGCAATGTATAACTAAAACAAAAGCCTTTCAATCTTGAACATTCAACATATTATGGCATAAATAAAATGAAATAATTCCATTTACTTAATCACATGGATATTCTACTAATCGAATAATCACATGCAAAATCAATAACCACTTTCATAATGATGGAATGCATAATGTCGGACTATCATAACCACATAGCCAAGGCCTCGTGCCAAGACTACGAATAAGATTTTGTCAAGGCCTTGTGCCAAGACAGTAGTTTGTCTCATGAGACCTACGATGCATCGAGGAGCTATCGCGGGCTCCACCCGTCACATATTAAGTCCAATGCATTCCCATATGAAAAAGTTTAAACATAACATAAACATTCGTATCATAACTAGCATAAGAATGTCAAAAATTTCACCATAAACTATGAATGGTATAAAAATAGCACATCCACAGTCAAACATATCACAAAACCTTCAATACAATATAGAATTTTTGTATAATAAATCAACTTCAAATAAGCGTAAAATCCATCAAAGGATGTTGACATAGATGAAATCAAAACTCTTTTTAGAGAAATATCTTTTTCTATTTTTGAAATCATTGAAGAGCCATATAAAATAAAGCATTTTCTTTAAAAATATTCTTATAAGCTTGTAAGGAATGCTTTGAAAATTTTATAACGGCGGAAAATAACCGCAACCGCCGTATATGTTAAAAAACATTCTTACCTTAATTCTGTCGAAAAGGTTAAAAAGGACCTTATTTTGAAAACGACGGAAACATTACACTTATAAAAAGTAAAACAAGGGTATAAATGACTTTAAACCATATTATTGTAAATACTATATTTTTTTAAATACATTTTTAAGAAAACATGGATGTGGATGATAAAGAGATCCCAGTAGATTATTACATATAAACAACCTCGGATAATGAAGAGATTGTGAAATAACCCTTACCTTGTACTTTTACTTGGTTGGGGTAGGTTAACCTCCTGTATAATGGTGAAATAATTGTTATTAAATTATACAATAATAATATACATTAATATGATATCATAAATGATCTTTTAATATTGATTTGATAATAATATCTTAGTATTATCGTTGTTTCGGGTGTTAACTTACTTGTTTTCTTTTATATGTTTTGTTACGTAAGACATGTTTGTAAAGAATAGGTTGTATATTATTCATATCCAGAATGATATCAAGTCCTTAAACATCATTTTTTTAAATCATCAAATGATAATTATACTTGAATGGATACGATGGAGAATGAATCTCATCGCGTTCGTGGAGACGGTAGTCCGTACGTACGCAAGAGCGACAATATCATTCTTTTAAAATAATATATAAATGGATGGTATATCATATATACAGAATCATTAACATGTTATATTTATTATTTACACGAGTTACATATCATTATTATACCCATCCAAATAATAATATATTGAATAACAATTACACCACGACGTGGAGACGGTAAACCGTAAGTACGCAAGTATGGTGACATGTTATTCAAAGGGTGGATAGAATACTGAATATGGTTGTACCATATTTATAATAACATCACAGTATTTGTGAGATACTGGATTTATTATTTTATAATGGTATGAACAAAGAAAGAAGAAGTGGAAGATGAAAGGAACTTGAAAAGGGGTGGTGAAAACATTACCTCTTCTTCGGGTTCATTCTTTTTATTTGATCAAAAGGGCTCCTTAGGTTGGCTTTATGATCAAACTAAGGTCTCTAGGTTGTATTTAGGGATGTTGGGAGAGTATTTGGATAGAGTTTGGCCGAACCAAAAGGCTTTGAAGGTGTAAAGAAATGAGAAGGAGGAGTGCCCTTTTATAAGAGGGGTGAGGGGCACCTTTGGAAAAGCTAGAAATATTAATTTATAATAAATTCATATTCGGTTTCTAATGGCTCCAAAGTTGATTATACAAAGTTTAAGGTGGGGATAGGTCTCAAACCACTCAAACATTAGAATTTAGACAGGTTTGGGTACTTATGTTCACCTTATCTTTAAGTATTAACTCTAAGTTAATTAGTTTCACTTTTACAATGTCTCTTTGTATTTTTATATAATATGGTTAATAAACTTACTACATAAATCCAAGAGACCCCCAAGTGGTCCATTAATGATGAAACTATCATGATATAAGTCTCTTGGCCGAACCTTAGATTCTTAGGAATTTAATATCAATTAATAATATAATATTTGTTTTAAGAACTCTTTTATGTCAATTTTGACACTATTCAATAGTTGATTTTTGTGAAACTCATAAAAGATTGATTACTTCGAACAAAGTCAATTAAATCAATACTAATATATCATATTATCCTATAAAATTAGTTTAATTCATTAAAAGTTTCATATTATATTTATTTGGGTATTTATAATATCAATTATTTTAATTTTTCACTATTATAGTAATTACTGCATCATCATTGTGTCATAAATAAAATAAATTATTTAATGTCTAAAAATTATAAATAAAATATCATTATGTATGAAATATTTTTATCTTTCTAATTAATATTTATAATCTAAAATCCAACATATATAACCCTATGTAACAATTGTTTTTCTAAACGATATATGCTTGTGTCATTTTTGTATTCATTTTAACTTAATTAAAATAAAGTGTCCTTATCACCTACAAGTGGCACCATGGGGTCCCAAAATCGACCCAAAGATGCCTATGGTAGAAAATGTATCAACCAATAAGGCTAGGACACGTTTTAGGGTAATTTAGTATTATTATAATATTATTTTTTAACCCTTATTTACCGGATTTACCCTTAACCATGGTAAATAAAATATTTACCGCAGTAATTATTCAAAATGTCTAAAAATAAAAGTTACCTATTTACAAAATTTGAACATCCTGAATCCAAATATGGAATCCATTTTTCTAAATTCAAAACACAGAAGGGGCAGAAATTAATTTAAAAGTAATTCCCGCTGTCAAAACAAAAAGCGTGTTTTTTAGAGATAATAACTATCAAAAGATTGACACTTGTTTATGTTCGGTTTAATTGTAAAATTATTTCCAATGACCAAAATTATATTAAATGGTAAAAATATATTCTATATATACTTTAAAACCACTCAAATTCATAATTTATCAATATTAATTATTTTGATTAAAAAAGTTGTTTTTAATTAAAATTTAGTAATTTTCACTATTCATCAAAATATGAAAGTTATCCGAAATGTACCACAATTTCACCTTAGGCTAAATTCGATATTCAGAATCCAAAAATGAAGTCCATTTTCAAATATAAAATATATATAATTTCAAAAATTAGGTATTACTATTCATAACGGCTAGTTTGATTGGTTATGGTGTGTTAGAACTCGGTGTTGCGTACAACACACGCTATCACATTATTCAAAGAGAAGCGTACTGTAGAAGCTTGGGGTGTTACATGGAAGATTCAAATCCCACAGATAAAAATGGTATTTGAGACTTTTATGGTCAGTGAACACAGTAATGGGCCTCCCAACAAGTAGTGCCTCCAACAAATCAAGGAATGAACCACAACACCTATCTCCAGGTCATGAGTTGGATGATTCCTTTCATGTGGCCTCAACTCCATCAACAAATAATCTATAACCCGATCATCCTGCATCAACACTTCCCCATTCCTACAACAAAATCAACATAGAAAAAGGTATAAATCTTACCTTGTTTGGGTTAGATCAAAATAATTTCGACAGTCATCCACTTTTTCAGCACATGAAAACCACGTTCACAAGCCTCTGACAAATCGAACATAATCTCCTTATAGGTTAGGCTTGTGAGCGGTGGATCAAAAAGAGGTAAATCTCTAATAATAATTTTTTATAATCATCGAAATCAAGAAAAATCCAAATATTAGAGACATTATTGGGATACACCCAAGAATCCACAACCTGCTATTTTTCTAGATCCACCGTCACACCTGACTCGTAAATGATGTGTCCAAAAAGTGGACCTCATCAATCAAAAACATAAATATTGGCATATTTTCATAAATCAAATGATCTATTATTGTACTATGGATGTTGTCTAGAGGTTTAGTGTGATCATCATGAGTTCCACTGTACAACAATATGTCATCAATGAAGACTACTAAAAACTCATACTGATATGGGTTGAATATCAGGTTCATCAAGGCCATGAAACCAGCTGATGCATTGGTCAATCTAAACAGCATCACTATATATTCATTCAACCCCTACCTTCATTGGAATGCAATATGAGGTGTGTCAGAAGGACTCACACATAACTGATGGAAACCTTATCTAAAATTGATCATAGATAACATTATGTCACCTTTGATCAGATAAAACATGTCATCGATTTTAAGAAAAAGATATTAGTTTTTAAATATCATCAAATTAATCGTCCAATAATCATCACATAGCCTTAGTGACCAATCATCATTCTCAGAAAACAACACCAGAGATCCCCAATGTGATTTAATTGTATCTATAAACCCCTTACACTTCAATTTTTATAACTGGACCATTGATTTGTGGATCACGACTCGTGCCATAAGATTGGGTGGAATAGAAATTGGCTCTACTAATAGAATAATTAGATCATAAACTCAATATCCCACATGGTTGGTAACCTTGAGAAGTCCTTAGGAAACACATTCAAAAACTAGTCCATGAAAAAAGGGAAGACTTGATATAAATTCCCCCCATCATCTAATATATGGAATGACAATTGGGCTATGAGTTCTCCCCACTATTGGAATAGCATCCATGTGTGGCCTGCTTCAATATCCCACACATATGAAAGGAAAAATGTTCTCTAATTGATATATGTGATCATTAATCGACATAAAAAATAGTCTACATGGGCGTCATATAACTGTAACCAATAAATTATAAATATTAGGATAAAACCTGAAATCTCAAGGACAAACAGTTCCCACAAAAAACAATAGCCACCAAACTCAAGAGCACAACCACTAGACTTCCTGATGTCCTCAACTCGGACAACTAGCGGATAATCAATTAACAATACCCATCATGTAGTCTCTACATTTAATACCAAAAAAACAACAAATTGTGTCGAAATAAAGGAATCTGAAACACCTTTTAAAAATAAAGGACTACAAGAATTAAATCTACAAGAATATTACCTAGAGCAGTAGACAGTCCTCCCTCTCCACCATTAGGTGTAGTATGAAGTTCATAGTGATGGACTTCCCCTTCTCCCAATGTTCCATCCTGAGTTCCCTTCAATGCACTGCTCTATTGGTAGGGATGATCTCATCCCATAGATCCATATCCACTGTCTCCACCAGTACAACATGTGGTGCTCCAACTACCTACTAGATATGGGGTAACTGACCTCCAGCCTACACTCAACATCTACCTCAAAAATCAATCATTCTATGTCTATCATGGGTTCTGGAAGAACCACTGCATTTTCCCTAACCTTCTTAATGCTCAGCACTTGACTGGTGGGTAGGGACACCAATCAAACATGTGCCCGGGCATACCACACTAATAATAGAAGACATAGTCTCTACCTTGAGTAGATTTCCCCCTCATGTTACTTCTCTGCGTGCTTCCACCCTACTGAAAGGTTACAATGTTGTGCTTCCTACTACTAGAATCCACACAACATGCTCTCCCAGCTAGCTCTATATGTTCACAACTTGAAGCTACCTTCAAGATCCTCTACAAGATAAGGGCTTGGTATTACACTTTAGAAAACCTACTGGGATGAAATATATTAACCATATCTCTAATCTCATGTCACATCCCACCCTAGAAGTGTTTCCCTATAGCTCAGTTATCTCCCATCAATATTGGAATGAGGCGTCTCATGTTAGTGAAATGACTAGCATAGTCCATCACCGACATTTTCCCCAAATTCATCCTCATAAAATCTATATTCTTCTTCTAACTCCATGTTTCTAGGTTGAAGTGATCAATGAACTTCTCCTGAAAATCCTTCCATATCATTTGTTAAAACTGCACCGTTTTGACCAAGATGTCCCACAACCGTTTTTCCTAACCCCTCAGCATATATGCATCCAACATGACCCTCTTCATGATAGGATTCTCTATATGGTAAATAATAGTTGCTAGAAAAAATATCCAAAACACTACTAGTTCTGGATAACCCTCTCTGTGAATGGTTGGAGAGTGTGGCAGTTGAAAATCCATGTTTAATTCAATAATAACAAGTAAAACCCTCTTTGGGTCTCATTAGTTCATCTACATAAATTAGGCAATGTTATCTCAGAATTACTCTTCCATATTTTCATGGATCACGAAATTATCCTTCTTCACTACTGGAGGAGAATTCACAACAAAACCCTCATTTCTCCCAACCATAACACATCTTCGATATGGCAGTTTTCTACAATTCCAAGCATGAGTCTCAAAACTAAATTATAAAGGTTTTACAAAAGTTACATATATTGGTAGGCTCATCACCTTCCACAACTAAACATTTTTGCATAAAATACCCAAATGAGAACACTTACAACTGAATCACTACCTTCACCATCTCCCCAAATTTCATTGCTAATGCAGTTATCTAATTCATATGGTTATGTGCCTTATCTTTAAATCACTTTAAATACCATTTCTATATCCCAATTTACGCTTAAAAAAGTTATTCAAATTTTACATATTTACCAAGAACCCATTTCTATTTACTACTTACCCTATAGAATTTTTTTTACACATTAATATCAATACTTTAGGCACAATTTCATTACTTTTATGAAAACATATGCATCCTAACAGTTATATCCCGCACACTAATCTCGTGTGTCTACCAATCATAATGCATGTCACATTCTTATATAGTTTCCTTGAATGATGCATCAATGAACAACCTCATACCTTTTTAGAAAAAAGTGAAATATCACAGAACCATCAAATAACACAACAAGTGCATCACCCAATGATGAATTATCATCAAATATAACAACACACAATAAGAACAACAATCCCCTCCAATGGAAACATTGTTTTCCTCCATACATGGAGTAGCTACTCCCAAGAACACACTCATTACCAATGCCCAAAACCTTCCATACCTCTTTTCTATAATTTCCCAATAGTAAGAAATAGAAATGAAATCCTATGATAACACTTCATAACATTTCTTATTAGTGAGCCACCAATATGCTACCCAAATCTGCATTACTACATGACATGAAGCATTCCACATAGTATTCCATAGTTTCCAACAATCATTAAGGGTCTAATTTTTCACATAAGGAGACTGTTTTTTCTTAAAAATAAACAAACTAATTTAAAAAAAACAAAAAATTGTAATTTTAGCATATACAAATATTAATTATAAAATAATATTTTACATTTACTATATTGTATGTGTACTTTTTTATTGGTATCAAAATTAATATATAGACCCCAATTATATTTTATTTTATATACATGGTTTCACATTCCTAATATTTAATTAAAAAATATTTAATAATTCTTATTTTATTTTTTATCATTAATAATAAATTAAAATGGACTAATTTATTTATCACTAACCAAACCAAAAAGGGAATTTATTAAAATTCTAATAGTAGAAGATATAAAAATGATTAAAAAATGTAAAAATCTATTATTTCAGTTTATAAAGCAAACCCATTCCACCACTCCATTATTTTCTTTTATTAGATCCAATTTATATTCGAATATTGACAGTAGTTTTTATATTATTAAAAAAATTCCACTTCTTTTACATATAAAATGATATATCACCACCCCGATACTCCCCACATTAAAAGCCTCTTATATTTGAAAAAAATAAACCCAAATAACTACTAAAAATTCAGATTCATTACCTTGGGTATATATTATTCTTAAAATGACACTTTTATATCCTTTATAATTTATAAATGGTGATTTTCCAAAGAGTAACATGAATATTCCTAATCACACATTTTCTATTTCGATTTATTACATTCAAAATTCACATAATTCATATATATTTCATCCATTATATAATAATTAAATATATATTTTTGGAAAATAAAAAATTAATTTGAGGAACCAATACTCATTCTCTAATTTTGTCATTCCTCCTTTCGAAAAATGAGTATGTCGTCCATGTGGGCATGTAAACTATAGCCTCGATGAATGATATATGATGTTTTCCAAATCCACATATAATGGATTATTAAAATATACTGTTTAATGGATTGATAATACATTTAGAACATTATTATTATAAAAATATTATAAATCATTCCCTCTATTCCTCCTGTTATATTTAAAAAAATGTTTCACCCATGAGAAAATGTTTACAACCTTTTCCATGGAAGTGATCTATTTTGTTTTTCATGAGAAATGTTTTTCTTTATAAAATTATAATAGAATAAAATTAAAAACCTTATAAAATATAAATAATGTCATTATAAAAAATTAAAATTAATTTTTTCCAAATGAATAACTTTTAAAATTACACAAACACATATATTATATCTTGTCCTAATTTATATCGGTTTAAAAAACTATTTGAACTATGTAATATATTTTTATCATGGATTTATAGGGACTACTATTTATTAATTTTTATAGAAATTAGAACGAAATTTTTTCATTGTATTGTTATATTAATATACAATACATTATAATTATACCATTATTTTTTATAATAGAATTTTCCAAAACAGGCTTGTCACCAACATCATATTTACATATTATAATCAAAATACTTGTAAACTAAAGTTATAAAATTATATATCATAATAAAAAATAGATTATAGTTTCTATTATTATATCATATTTGTTTATACAATTTGTTATAGCATGATTGGTAATGTGGGATTCAAGGAATGGGTTTTTTGTAAAGTTGTTTCTTATTAATTGAGTTATGATTGTTTTCATTAAAATTTATTCCTAGAAAATGGATATAATCTACAAAGTAAATATATTAAGATAAATTTTATTATAATTTTTTATATATTTTAATATCTATTACATAATACCCCTTTAAAATGTTACACACTTCAAGAATTATGATTTCTCTAATTGATATGTTTTATCAATTTTTATTCATTGATAAATATTCTATACTAAATTGTTCTTTTCATTTTTTATTTTCATATTAATTTAAATGACTTACATTTATCTTACATTTCAGGAGACTAAAATGTTTTAAAAATCCATATCATGTTATTTCTTCATGGTTTTATATTCCTTTTTTTATATTATCTGATATTTTTCAAACTCGTACCTGTTTACATTTGGCTATAATGTTTCACTAGAAACATTTTAAATTGATGGTTGGTTTCTTAGAAAAATGATTTTATATTGAAAATTAATATTTTCTAATGCTAAATAGAAAAATTTTATTCCAAGCATAATCCATAATGAATTTCATCCCAAAAAATGTATGACCTTTCTAAAAATAAATCTCATTCTCTATGATGGTGACATATATTCAGTTTATAATTTTTCTCTTTTAACCGTTGTTATTATATATATTTTCATACCTAATTTTTTGTTATATTAGGGGATCATTTAATATCCCATCTAATATTCTCAAAATCATATTTTATTAACCTTTATTTGACACAGATTTACAATAAATGTAACACCACCATAATTTAAAATAATAACATTATATTTTATATCATATATGACATGAAAAACTAAGCTTAAACATCCCATGAAATATATATTTTATATATAATTTTTATAACCTATCAAATAAATATGGATATATTAATAGGAGTAAAACAAATTACGATATTTATTTATTTATTTATTTCCCTTACATTAAATAAACTCATTAGTTATTAATTTATTATAATAATAATAGTCATCATTTCAAATTAAATTTAATGTTTTTTTATAAAATGTATTTTTTGTGTAATTTATTTTTATTTTAATAAATTATGTTAATAAAAAATTATGAATAATTTGAAGAAATTTATTTATTATATATTCAATAATTCTATTTATGATTCATATATAATTTTTCTAGACATCGTAAAAGAATATATCATGTACTATGCATAAATATTTTGTTTTTCAAAAAATAACATTCATAATGTATTATGAAATTCTATTACAATTAATTTTTAAAATTATAGAAAATTACTATGAAATAATGAAATTCAATTTATAAATATGAAATAGAAAATTTACTCAAATTAATTTTATTGAATTTTATGAAGTGGTTAATTTATCTTTGAATAATGAAATGTTCTGATTTTATTGATATTTAACGATCCATTTATATATTTTAAAAAGATTATTTTTTTAGATTTATTTTCAATGTAAAATTATTTCAATTATAGTGTAATTATTACAATTTAATTCATTATAATCATTTTTGTTGTTTTTTCATATTAATAACATATTATAATAAAGAAAACACTTTCATTGGAAATTAATTTTTTCGAAACATTTGTGGGATTAATTTTAAATTAAATTCCGTCACATCATTAAAATAAATTTCATAAAATAAATTTAATATTTATTATTATAATAGAGAATATTATTTAATAAGTTCAACATAAATTTTATCCATAATAATTAATAAATATAGTAAATAATATTTACCACAATTAATGATAAAATGGTTTTATGTGTTATATGTGCTTGTGTTAAAAATACTTTTTCACATAAACTGGGAATTAATTAATAAATTTTATTTTATATTTAGAATATTTGTCTCAAAAATATCTAATAAATCGGATTTATTATTAGTCATAAATGATAAATTACAAAGGTAAATAAAAAAACTAGTTTCTTGCGTGAGAATCAAAATTGTAAAGTTAAGGAAACTTCAATTTTAAGGGAATAATTTGTTTGGAACAATTTTTTTCTTTCAGTGGTGTGGATTGACCTGCCATCCAACACTTGTTAATTTATTTATTATTTTTAGAATACATATTGAGTGTGACTACCCAATATTTAATAGATTTAACTATTAATGTAATTGTCACTCATCCTCGTTTAAATAATAGAACCATCTACCTTCACATCATCTAAGCTATAAATATATATATAATTTCTAAACCCTAAAAAAAAACTCTCCCTAATATCATTATCAATCTTCAAGATCTACTGGTATTCTAAAAAGACCAACCCTTGTGTAACACCTAATACATGGTGATTTCTTTTATAAAAATTAATATTTTTTATATTTTTTTTCTATGTAATACTATGTTTATATTCAATTACATGCAAAACAATGTATATCTAGCATTACATGTAATATAGATTTTAAACAAAATATTACTTAATATTGAAATATATTATTTAATATAATACATATCACCCAGTAATAAGAATTTAATGTATGAAAATTATTAACTAAATTATGAAATCATATTGTTTAAACCTGAATTATGTTGTGACCAATTAATTAGATATTAATATAAAAAATTTAAAAATAAGGAGAATATTTTTCTGGAATTATGTTATTATGTAAACAAAACTGGAAATACCATAATAAATTAAAAAATCACTTTCAGTTAATTATTTTAATTAATTATATATAATATATATTAAATAAACTATATAGATGCTTATTTTGTGTTTTATAGGAAATAGAAAATAATAAGTATAGTTTTTCTCTTCAAAACATGATTTTTCTAAACAGTATTTTTACCATTATTTTTATCTCATTTTACAAAAAACTAATTTTAAATAATCAATTTTTTTCAGAATACAATCATTATTTTTTAAATCAATATACCAAAATATTAATAGTGTTAATTTTTTAATAAATGTTTTGAATATTTTAATAATTTTTACGAATAGTAAAAAATTCTTAATTTTAATAGAATAAATTCTTTAGTTTAAATTAATTACAAAGAAAAATTATATTTTAAATTGTTCTAAATTATAATTAGTGAAATTTTATATATTTTTATATATTAATTTTATATATATAATTTTGATATATTTTTTATTATGATTGTATATATGACCTTACTAAGCTTTTAATCATTTTCTATATGAATACCAACATTCTCATCATCTCTAAGGTGTTAATATTGAATTCAATTATTCCTTAGCTGGGAATGGATTTTGTAAAAATTTATTACATATAATTATTCATCATAATTAACATTTTCTAGTGTCATAAACTTATTTATTCACTATAATGAATAGTAAAATCAAGAAACACATTTATTTTAATATTTACTATAAAAATTGGTTTATTAGAGGTTAAACATAAATTATATAAGTTTAAATGAAGCAAATAATATTGTAAAATATATATTTTATCCATATTTATACACTTAATTTAATTATATAATATTATACTCTATTTTTGTTACTTTGGGACTGATAAATATATTTTTACACCGTTTTCATTTAAAAAAATTACAAGTGTGCCACACCCTAGACTTGTAAATGTCCACCACCTCTCCTTTGTTATTCACATAGTAATAAACAATTTTTGGAATATACAAACCCAATTAAAAAAAATTCACCTATAATATATTAATATATATTTCTGGAAGAAATCCATCCTAGGAAGGTTTTTAGTGAAAAACTAATGAGTTGAGATGAAAAATAGTTAATGTTCTTCAATAGGCATTCATATTTTGATTCACCAAACCACTCTTCCTAATATTTTTATTCTATGATTATATAATAAAAAATATATATTCCATTTATGAATATGTTTTTATTTAATTTTCATGACCTATAACCATATCCAATTCAATCTAATTGATTATAAAATCACTATTCATGTATAAGATAGACATCCACCTTGCAATCCGATGTCATTTAGTTTTTTATTACTACATCTGAGACATTTGTATGACATTGGTTATAAAGTATATATAAGATATTTATCAAATAATTATACTTATTTATTCATTATTTAATATCTAAATTTCAAAATTCTATATCATAAGGGATATGATAATATTGCACATGTGAACAACATATGGCTTCCTTATGAAGCAATGTGATTTATTTTCACTAATTATTTACATTCAAGATAAAATGAATAAGTAAATTTTATATTCATGTAATAATTATGAAATTCTTGATATATGTATAATTTTCTAAAGAGAGTATATCATTTTATATCTTACATTTTCACTCACTACTAGTTGATAACATCATTTGTGTACATGTGGTCTATTGCATTCACTCAGTGATGTGACTCTCTCATTTTTTGACCAAAAAATGTATTACATATATATATATATTAATATATATTTAATTAAAAAATATATAATTTATTATATTATTATTATCATTAAAATATAATATATTAATAATATAATTTTCATAATGATCATTAAATAATTTAAATGTTACTCATCCATATGTGTAGCATACTGTCTCCATGATAGTAAAATAATTTATTTTGATAAACCATTTTCCACATTTAGTATTGATTTTTAAATTAATTTATAGTTATTGTTATTAATTTATGTGTAATATTATCTATATTTTTGATCCATTATTGATGTTATATAATAAAAAAATTAATATATCAAAATAAGCCTGAAAAAAAACAGCTATTACAAAAAAAAAATAACTTTATAATTGAATTGTTAATAAACTGGTAATAAATGACCAATATAAATATTAAATATGAAATGATATATATAATTATGGTTTTTAAAATATATATAATATTTTATTTTTTATAGGGGATTTTTTATTTAGTATGAAGGATATTGAGACTTATATTAAGAGATTTATATGTCACTTTTATTTTTGTGTGACAATCATTCCATATACACCATGTGTGCATTTTATTTTGTGTATATAATTTAAATTTATTTTATTATCATTATTAAATTTAAATTATTTATATATATACATATATATCTATGTATTATATATTTTATGGATATCACAAATCAAAACTGAATAAAGCTATATGTAATTTTTGTCCCAATTATCTTATTTTGGGGCATAAAAAATATTTTACACATATCTTCTTCTATGAAATGTATATAGTTCCCATTGAAATGTTATATCATTTATCTAATTATATTAAATATATATAATGTTTCATTTTGTTTTTCGATCATGGCGCTTGTGATTAAAAGTTACCAATGTGTCATGGGATTAATATTAGACTCTCATCGTTTATAAGGATAACTCTTGATTACACATATAATGATTTAAAATTATGATATTTCACTGTAAAAACTCATGTATCTTATTATACACATGTTTATTCCTAATTTTTTGACATAATATTACTCATTTAAAATCATTATTAATTAATATAGTTGAGATTTTTTTATTAAAATCAATATTTATTTATCTATTCTGTCTGAATTATGTTTTCATCGAAAAACATATTTCCTAAGAATAGTTTAAAAAATATTATTCGAATGTCTTATGGATTTTCAATTAATTATTTTCACAAGTTTAAATTTTTAGAATTGTTTTTAAAATAATTATTCCATTTTATTAATAATACTCATTTATATTGTATTTAACATGTGAAATAGTATCATTGTTTTTAACATTCAAGATATGAAAATTATTTCCTACTTTCCTGACTTCACAATGATTTGATATTTTCATAATTTTTTTAAATTTTTTAGCAAAATGATTTGAAGAATTATCTGCAAATTTATTATTTTAAAAAATGGTACTTTCAAAAAATAATTATTTTCTAAATGAAATGGTTTAATTTATGATTTCAAATCATAATCCATATTGGATAATATCATTTAATGTTTCTTATTAATTACTAGAAACATTACCCAAGGGTGTTATTCTTTTAATTTAACTCTGAAGGATTGATTTTATAGTGAAAATATCATTCGAAAACATTTTCTCTTTTATGTGTTATACCATGATAAAATAACAATTAAAATAACTTTTTTGACTGGTTAAACATTGATGAAATGAGGAAATAATTATGAATCATTTCTGTTTTCTATAGTTTCTGTTGTGATGAAATGTTTATAAAACCAATACCGTTTTAGGGTTTCTGATATAATGAATGTTTTACGTTCCTATGGAACACATATATATGATTTTCATTATGTGAAGATGGATTCATTATAACCATGGATGGTGGTTACATTATAACCAATGATATTTATGACCAATATCTTTTTCCTGTGAATTGGGTATATATTTTTATATAATGTGGAATATAGGATATGAATTAGGAGTGAAATGTGTACATTAAAGTACTTTTTCTTCTAAGATGTTCTTGGGAGTGATCCTTTACAACTACCTTGGTTGGGGGAGTGAACCCATTATAATACGATAGCCTTGGAAATGATCCATGAATAATATTGAAGTTCATTTATATGTTTATTAGTATACTTCAATTCCTTGCTTTATAACAATTTTATCCTCTCACAGACCATTTTCATTGATTCCATATGATTCATATCTTATGAATATCCAGGATTTATTAAAGGAATCATGTGTTATGATCTGTGATTTGAACATTTTCTTTGATTCCATTATGATTCATATCTTATGAACTGCCATGATTTATTCTAGGAATCGTGTGTTAAGATTTGTGACTTGCAAGGTGTAGATTTAAAATTTTATTATGATGTTATTATACAATTTTTTTCATGATCTGTAGACATCTCACTTGTTTACCCTTAAAGATAATATGATCTCACCCTTTTTCATGATTCATTTCCCTCGGGTATAAGGAAATGTATTATGTATGATAGGATGATAAAATATTCTATTAATGAAGAACAATTTGGGGATGATGTATATCACTTCTGAACATGAATTTTATGTATTAAAGATTCCAATTTCTCTAAAAAATGATATATTATCATGGATCTCTATTTGACATAACTAGAATTAATTTTATATAATGTAAATCTTATATATTGGAGAAAAGGATTAGTTAAACATTAGAATCTAGGATAAGAAAACATTATTACGATTCTAAGGGATATTTGAAAGGATATATCATGGATATCTTTAAAGGACAAGTCAATGTATGAGTCAGTGTATAGAAAAATGTAATGTAAATTTGGTAAAGGATATAAATAGGGGGTTCAAGGAAATTATATCCATGTTTGGATACAATAGTTGGATGTGTATCTATCCTAGATGAACATTTGAAGAATAATATAAAAAGGGATAATTGAGATGGACAAGATCCCCACCTAGTGTAGTAAAACACTCCTATCTTCACACCCTGTTTGATCCTCCATTGTGATATACTTAAAAATACACAACCTCATTGAGAAACATTATGAAGGATTAAAAATGATGATGATCGTTTTTAATGAAGGATATGATAAAGGAGCTAGAGATTATAGAATATGGTGTCATTTGATAGATCCTCTATGTGATTCTTCATGATTATGTGGTTTCACACTATGAATATTATAACTAAAATCATGATTTTTATTTGAGAAAATAAGGGTATCTCGATAGAAATAGTTTATCAGAAAATATGATGGACTATTTGAGGATAATAATTCAAATATGATGTTGTCTAGAGTAAAAGATGTTATGATTATTCCGAATCCATTTTCATGAAATTTGATTAAAAATGTGACATTAAACAATTCCAAGACACATGAAATAATATTATAATAGATGTTGCTGAGAGTATAGGTAATAGAAACCATTGAAAAAATAAGATTCAGTTTAATATATGTTGAGAATGATTGAAGAATCACTCAAGGTAATGTCTCAAAGGCAAGGAAACATGTTTTAGTGTTATAAAGGAAAGAAAAAATAATATAATTTTAATAAAAAATGAATATTTTGGTTAATTCATTAGACTAAAATAATGTTCTCCATATGATATCATTGATAGTTTATTGCTTCAAATACGGATTGTATGTGAATTATTAAAATTTATTTCCAAAGAAGTATTCTTATAAAGAGAATAATTAATGATATATGAGTAATGGTTTTTCTATTGATGATGAAAATAATATGATTTACATATTGTAGTAAATTGTTATTAAGGAATAAGATGATGATTCCTATTCAATGGATTGAGAAATTAGTGGGATGATGGGTGTGTATATGTATTTGAATTAATGAATTATGAAATATATAATGATTTTTAGGTTTTTTTGTGATGGATTTAAAAAATATGGTGAATGGTGGTGGTGACCTTGAATAGTGATTTAATATCAAAGTTATATTTTATAAAAATAAAACGATTGAACAAAATAGAACCCTTAATATGTTTCTAGTTATGAGATTATTCTTTTGGGATAATGCTATGATTAGTATAAAAAATGTAAAATATAAATTTCTAATTACATTGGAATGTTTTAATGTTTTCTGTTCGACGTTTTTTATGTTATTATTAATGGAGTTTATATAATTGTTGAATTTATGGAATATATTAAATATTATGTCGTTTTAGTCAAGAAGAAATGAAGAAAGTATGTTTTTATTATAGATTTATAGTAATTCAGGACATTCCCCTATTTCAAAAGAATACATTATATAGTTAATCATTTTATTGATATGTGATAGTTAAGGGTTACATCATGTTTTTTAAGGGATTAATGATAACTTCATGTCGAGAAATTTTTTGAAATTATTTATATATTTGTTAGTTTCATATGATTCACATGGTTAATAGTTTATTGAATGGTTGATGTTGAATTTTGGATTTTGTTTTAGATATTAATGTATAATTTCATCATATAAATATTTATATATAAATAATATGATACTTTTTTGACATAAGTAGGGATACATTGAGTAAGGGATGAATTCTTTTGAACTTATTACTTCTTCAGATGAGGAAAAAATCTATCTCATTGATTAATAGATGAATTTAAAATTGATTAAGAAAAATACAGAGGATATTGTTCATAAAAAAAGTAAAAAAATCAAGTAAGTATTAATTTTGAGGAAGTTTCCCCAAATTTAGGAAAATGATAATGAAGTGAAATGTCACTGTATTATCATAATTTTGGATGATATAAATGAAGTTTTTCATAGAATTTTTTTGTGGTTTTGAATCTATTACATTCTCAATATAACTCACATTCATATACTCATTGATCTCTATCACTCGCTATAATTATTTTCACATTTCTTCAATTACCAAATCATCACATACCCTATATATTCTTTTATATGGAGACATAGTTAATAGTTACTTTAGGTAAACCTTAGGATTCCAAATATCCCTATTTATGTAATGTTTTATTATTCATTTTTATGTTTTGGGTTTTGAGGAATGAATTTTTAAATGCTAATATTTTGATAACTAAGATTGATTTTTAGGAGAAGGTAAAATTAATGTTGGGTAGAGTGTAACACCATAAGGTTTTGTGAAATATATATTTTTTAAATAAATTTAATATTATATATATTTTCTATTACATGAAATATTGATATTATCTCTTACTACACAAACAACGAGATTATCTTGAATTATACAGAACACTGTGTTAACATACATGACTTAATATTAATACATTCTTATTTAATTTAATAGTTTTCACCTAGAAACTGGAATGTGTGAATGAATAGTATTAAATTAATTATGAAATTAAATTATTTACAAATTAATTCATTAGTTAGAAATTCATTGGAAATTAATATAATAACTATTTAATATAATTGGTATCTTTTTCTGAAAAGTTATTTGTATGAAAACAATCGCATCCAAAAAAATAATTTTTTGAAAAACATTTTGTGAATAATTTTAATTAATTTAGTTAATATTATATTCAATAAACTATTTAATATTCATATTTTTTGTTTTCTAGAAAAACGATAAGAAAAAAATCATTTTTATAGTTCAATATATATTTTAATAAAAATAAATTGTGTCACATTTTTCTGCAATTATTTAAGTAAACAATTTATAAAATATTCTAAATCATTATATTAAAAATATAAAATTTTAAAAAACATAATATAAAAATTAAATTATGGTGAATTTTTTATACTTTTCCTTAATGGTTAATATGTTTATGAATAGTAAAAAATGCTGAATTTCAATTGATAAATACATGTTTATTTAAATTTTTTTGAAATTAAAATTATATTTTAAAAAATTTTATGTTAAATTAAATATAATATATATATATATATAATTTCATTTATTTGAATCATTTTCATATTGATATTGGCTATATAAAACATTATAAACTATTGGACATTTCCACTTTGAAACTGTTTTTATCATCGCATATAGAATATTAATTTAAATTGGAAAATATTTACTTATTTTATAGTAATTCATTAAAATTTGGTAAAATATTTTGAATCATAATAATTTATATTTTATAATATGTTCAACTAAATGTTTTACCATTATAAAAAATGATAACTGTAGATATTAATTACCATAGTAAGGTAAAAATGAGTTCACTAGGGGTAAATATAAAAAGCAAGGGTTAAAATGACATAAATTTTTTATAATTTATATTTTATAGCCAAATTTCACTGAAATATTATTATGTCTTAACCATAATTAATTTCATCATTATTTTATTACAGATAATCATGGGTACATATTTTTTTATACAAAATATTTTAAGTATCCTACTCACCTAACATATAATAGGTCGCTCCCAATACGCTCTTTCGGATAATATGAAGTACGTTTTAAACCTATACTAACCCAAATGACTTACCAAAATCAAACCACTCATATTTAAATCCTTATTCACAGAGTAAATCCAATGTAGTAAGGTTTTTGGTGTAATCCTGGTGATATTACACAAATAATATTTTACGTTCTTCAAGGAATTTTTTTAATTTATTTATTTATCAAAATCTGTCAATTATTATTAAAATATGATGAAATATATAACATATTATCATAAATATGAGTATATATTTTTATGTTATATTCCTGAACTAATACTGTGTCTACTTCTATCAAATGGGTCATGAAATGATCATTCATGTGTACAGAAGACTACCGCTTGACTAGGCGATGTCATTCGTTTTCAAATTAACACCTCCTACAGTTGGGTATGATGTAGCATGTAAAGTATATATATGATATTTATAAAATAATTATAATTATCCATTAGTTATATCATATATATAATTTTTTATATTACATTCCATATAGGATATGATAAAGTCACTTGTGTGTATGGAGGAGTACCGCCTCATGAAGAAATGTTATTCCTTTTCCTTAACAGTTTATCTGAAAGATATAGTGGATAAATATAAGTGATATACATGTTAGAATTATGATATACATTCCATATTTATAATTATTAAAATATAATATTTCATTTTCATTCTTACATTCTCACACATTAAAATATGATAATATCATTCGTGTACGTGGGGATTGGAATCTTCACAAAGTGACGTGACTCTCTCTTTTCATCACCAAACATGTTTGAAAATATTAATATGTCTATTTAGAATATTAATATTTCATTTATTATAATATTATAATTCTAAGAATATATGATTTTACATACCTTCTTTCCAAAATGATTGTTTAAAATAATAACATTAGTCATGTGTAGGTACAACCTAAAATCTCCAAGATCAAAATGTACTAGATTTATCAAAACTATATTTCATGATTGGTCGTAAAATACTAATTTATTTATAAATAATATAACAATATTATAAATATTAATCTCTATATCTTGGATCCATTATCAATTAAATATTAGAAAAAAATAACAAATCAAAACATACCTGGAAAGAAAGCATCTATGAATCAAAATGTGACATTGTCATGGAATCATTAGTCACCGTGAAATAAAAGAACATAACTATTTCATATGTGGAATGAAACTGTTATTTATGCTTAATTAATATGTTTATAATAAACATATATATATATAAATATTATATTTGATTTTTTGACAACAATAATGAATGTCAAGACTTTCAGAAATAGTTTTTTGTCTCACATCTCTTTTTTTGACATGCATTCCAAATTCACTATTTGTTTTTATAGAGTTTAAATACTTCCCATTAATGTATTTAATTTTTATTATCATGAAAATAATTTTTTATTTACATATCCATTTTAGGATCATTCATTCATGGGGTTATAGTTGAAAATTTAATAATCGGTATGTGGTTTCGTCCTAATTTACCTTATTTAGGACATAAGTTAGGTTATACAACAATATTTTTATATATGGTGATTATACAGATCCTTGAAATTTTTTAACTTCAATATAATCCATCTATTGATATTTAATTTCTATATTAATGCAATTATTTCATGTTTCTTGTGATTAAAATGGTCCAAAAGTTTACTGTAATTTTGTTACAATCTCATTATTTATTAAGATTTGTCATGATTAAGCTTCAAAATATGAAATAATATTAAATAAAAATAGGAAAAATAATTTATCATGTTATCTTATAGTAATTCATGATGTTTTAAAGTATCATTACTATTCTTTTACTCTTTTTTATTTAAATTATTAGAGATATTTTTAATTATAAAATATGACTTTTCACCCTTCAACCAAAATTATTTTCTTCCAATCCCATGATTCCGAAAAATGCTATGATGTTATATAAGGATTTTAATAATATATTTTTACCATTTTGTGACTTTAAAAAAATGTTTTTTAAAAAATATTCATGCATTTATCTAAAAAAATTCTAGTGTCAATTTTACAAAAAATGTGATAAAAATTATATTTTATAGACACATCATGAAGTATATTCCCACAGTCATAACCATTGAATTATTTTAAGCTTCCCTTAAAATAATTCAATTTTTTATTATAATAAAAATTTATCCAAAATTTTATATTTAATTATTGTTTTAAAAAATTATTTTTAACAAATAGTTATTGTAATCAATAAATATTCCATGTCATCTTTCAAAATCATGTTCCATCTAAGATGAAATCAATTGTTTCTAATTATATTTTACAAATGTTATTATTCATGAAAATCCATTCATATTACTTCACTAGAAGGATTGTATTATTATGAAAAGATGTTTATGAAACCAATTTCTCTTCTAATGGTTACACCATCATGAAAATCGTATGAATCACTCTTCTTTTTCAATGGGTTATACATTGATGAAATTATGAAATGATTATGATACATTTTTCTTTTCAATGAGTTATGTTATGATGAAATGTTTAGGAAATCTATTTCATTTCATGGTTTTCTATATATTGAAATTTTTTTGATTTGTTTCACAAAAACTTATGACTTTTCCTATGTGATTGTGGTTATGACAGAACCAATGAAAATGGTCATGTATTAAACAACGATGAGGGGGGCCAATATCTCCCTCTAATAAATAGTGTAATGAATTATATATCTTGAGATAGATGAGACTAAAATGTGTGTGAACATGATTTAATATGTAAATTTTACTAGTATGATGGTATTGGAAGTGAACCTTGACAACTATGGTGGTTATTTGAGTGAACCCATAACACTATAATAGCCAGGGAAATGATCATTGAATACCATGGAAATAATTTCTTATGCTTATGTGTATTACAATATTACGTGTATTTTTATAATTTTATCCTCTCATTTACCATTTTATTTGATTTCATTACTATTCACTTCTTTTGAGCATCCAATATTTATTCCTAGACTAATTTTTGTTATCTATTATTCAGGGGGTATGATTTTTAATGTTATTCTAATTTATGATACTATTTTTCGGACCTCTCAAGATCTCACATATTTACAGTTACTGAGAATCACAGGTCACCATTTATTATGTATTCTTTCCAAATATAATGATAATATTTATCATGTAATATATTTTCAAGAATTATTATATTTATGGTGAACTTAGTGGGAGATAATGTGGCTCACTTATGGGATCATATTTTTTAATCCTTGTTCCCGAAGGAAATAGACCAAAATTATTATTTCAGGGATAATTGGGTTATGTAATGATTATTTATATAGTAATTAGCCATATTTTTGGTTGTTAATTATGGATATATTTACCAAGATATCTTAATAAAAGGCCTAATTGAGGTTTTTCTATGAGAATGTAGTTTTTTCTCTATGATAACTCTTTTGACTCATTCTCATACCACATTCACTTGTGTATTATTAACTAAAATAAAATAACACCAATATCATAAATATAAATATAATTTATTGTTTTTATGGATTATCCTATATACATATAATATTACATAAAATCGGAAAAGAAAAAACCAATCATTTTTACGATGGTGTAGCGACACTGGTTTTCTCATTTAAGTAATTTTAATTTTTATAAGATTATTTTTAAAGATAGACACTATTTTAGAATGGGGTCCTGGGGCCTAGAGAGCCTATGTGTGGGTATATGATAAATATTAATATATTTTATAACATTTGTGTAGTTTTTTAATGACTGTTAATTAACCCTTGATCTGAGACTCAGATTAGAATTCAGAGTTTGTGGTTTTATTCGGAATATGGGATTTACCATAAGAGTGACATTTTTTTTATTGGCATCAGGTTCCCAGTCGAGGAATACTATTGTATGGATATTATGTAGATATTTATTTATTTAATATAAATTAAATGTTTAACCCCCATGTTTCACCCATTTTTAAAAATGATATGAGGGATTATTTCTATGTAGATGGATGATCCACAGATGATCCTTAGTGAATAGGTATTGTGAGAACACATTTTTTATGTTGATTATCACAGAATCATGGAGAATCACATTTTGGGGATTGTTTTGGACATGAAGATTCGTTGTTTCACGATAAGGTATATTTATATCAATATTCACATCCCAATCACTGTTCATAGGAATTTCTATAGTATTATTTCACATAAAATAATATTAGGGATGACATGGGGGGTCGATATGTGGTTTCCAAGTAGAAATCAGGGATTTTGTGTGGCTCAAAATAAATTCCCATTTATAATATCCTGTCAAAGGGTGTGTCATGTAGGGTCACACATCATAAGTTATTCCCATTTAGGAAGGATTTTATTTTGGGTACAACGCAGTGGGTTCTAGTTTTACACATTGTGGAGTGATTCCATGTCTTATGGTTGAAGTATTATGGCTAGTATTTCATCATCAAGGGACATTGTTTTGTGAGATTATATAGAATTTCATGAAATAATGATTTATGTTACTCCAGAATACCTGATGGACATGTGTTAGGACCCAAAATTTTGTACAATTTTTTTCTTGATTTTGTTTGTTATTTTATATTTCACTAAATAAAACTATATACTTTAATTAATTAATTATGTATAATTAATATGGGATTGTTGGGTTTCGATTGTTATATGAATATTGGTCAAAATGACCATTAGAAACTATAAACATAATGTTATGATTATTATGTATGAAAAAAATGATCATTGTTAAATAATGATGAATGAATAGTCAATGATCTCATCCAGTAGACTCAGGCTGTATGAAGCACATCTATCAGAGTTTGGGAAGGAGGTAGCATCACCTGGCACTACTCTGGTGTAAGACTATGTTGAGCTATAACATGTTAATCATGAATGTAATTGTATTCGGGATAAGTTCAAGCTAATAGAAATCACCACTCACGAAATGTTTTCCATGCCGCCCAAAGACACTATCACCATTGAACACCACACTCTTAGGTCCTATGAAAGTCATATAAGGGGATATGAAATGAGGCCTTAGTGACATTGTTTAATAATTTTATATAACTAAAATTGTTACTTCTTATTATCGTAAAACGTTTTTATTTAAAATGTTAAATTAAATATAAGATGAATTTGTATAAGTTTCATATTATTTATGATTATTGGAAAAAATAATTGATAAATTTTTGTTACATTTTAAAAAATTATCAATGTGAAATGATTTTCAACAAATGGTCTTCCATTGTTGTGATCTGTAAAAAATTTGGATTCTAATAAGATCAACATAATTTTTTTTAATAGTAAATAATGAATAGTAATATTAACCTAATTAATTGTAATGTGACCAATGGAACAGTAATCTCACTTATGAAATTATAAATATAATTTTGGCATCGTGAATGGTAATGTTATATAATAACCCGAAGCCCGAATGGCCCAAAGGACTTCTTTTTTATATTTATTATATATAATCCCCATTTTAAGGGTTGAAGGGTAACCCATACATGACACATAGCCCCATGACAAAAGGCCCGACATGACCCATAATACATGACCCGAAGGCCCAGAGGCATACCATTCCCTATAGATGACCAGTAGGACCTGCCCACTAGAACTGCCCCTCCCCACCTTCTGCATCATTGATTTCCTTTAGCTCCCAACCTACAGTGCTAATAGGCTAGCATTGCCCTTTACAAAGCTGCACGGTGCCTGGTCCGGATGGTGGTTTCCATAGCCTCTCATTATTCCAATCCTATTAGAACTGCTTCAGGTGACTACTACTTGTGCTATGATATTAGGTTAGGTTGAATTTATGAGATTTTTATAAAATGATTGATTTTTCAGTGAATATTGAAAATACAGTTTTAAGTATCAGGGTATTTAATTTCATCATTAAAGAGTTACCGATTACATAATAATTCTTGTAGACTTTTTATTAGTGAAATATGTTATGAGGTGTCCCAGGTGGACAATACCATTGTAAAATACAATGTTAAAGCCCATTGTTTTGCAAATACCACTAATTAGGTGTCCCTTAAAAATTAATAAAATATTTCCTCACTTTTGATATTAATACCAACCCATTAATTCTATGTAATCATTCAAAATTCTACCAAAACAATTTTAAGTTAATTATACCTCCCAAAAGTCCTACCAATGTTCCATCATCCTCCCCAGGTGACAACCTTTGTGTTTTTGAAGATACTCTTCAAGGATAGGGGACTTTTCGACATTCATTTTAGTCATGAATACATTTATGTTATTTCTTACAGTTTCTATTTTATTATGTTGAGGTATATTCTTATGTATCCCTATTAATTTCCAATTTATTTAAAAATTATGATAGACCCTTTCTGCTCTCATGTACAGATTTTCATAATTTTTATGTGATGTCATTAATCTTCTAAAAGTTCATAAAAGATATCACATCTTCTCATTTCATTTAAGATTCATTTTCATGTTGTATATCCTTTAAATTTTCCTACAATGTCATTATTTAATTTTTTATATACCTATAAAATATTTTGACTTATTTATTAGTGTTTTAACCTTGTCCCCTATCTTTTTAATTTTTTAAAAAACAATTTTATATAGTCGTTATGTAGCATAAATTTCATCTCAAAATATTACATTCATTTTCTCAGAAAATTATATTATTTTATTTATGTGAATACCCAAAACTATCGCTATTATATGTTTATTCATAAAGAGACAAAAATTCTATATTTTATTATGGAATTTACATACCGGAAAAACTCTTTCCTTTTCTATGGGTTATAATTGACAAAAAAATCTGTTTTTATGAAAATTTAATGTGTCACAATTTTGATATGAAAACCATTTAGTTAATTTTATTTGGGTTATTTATGAAATTGTGGGTTATGATATTTGTGAATCACATGAATATAAAGTCGTATTAAGGGTTCATCATGATAGAAATCCAATGAATCAACTAATATATTAATCTCCAAATATGACGAGTTATAAGATACCTTGGTGAATAACCATGGAAATGTTTATGACGCCTTGGGGAAAGACCTTGGTGATATTATTTTGAATGTATAATTTAATTGTGGTAGACAAATTTTCATTTTATTTTTCAGGATATTATTATTATTATATTCCTATCATCATATATTCATGATATTACACAAG
Organism: Viscum album; assembly: GCA_963277665.1. NCBI lineage: Eukaryota > Viridiplantae > Streptophyta > Magnoliopsida > Santalales > Viscaceae > Viscum > Viscum album. The sequence continues at coordinate 768,429,678 of OY728150.1, forward strand.
TTCTTATTGATGTTTATCGTGTTCACATATAAATTGTATCACTTATTTTCCTTACTGTCCCCTATGCGATCCTTTCCTTTGATGAATATATCCTGGTTATGAGACTCATTCATTTTACATAAGATCGAATTTTGAAGAATATTTTTAAGGGGAATAATATAATGTTTTATGTTTCCATTTATTATCTTCGTTTTTCCAATACAATATACATTAAAGATATGTAGTTTGTAAAAATGAAATAAAAAGTTAAGTAATAAAAAGATTTGATGCCATAGTTAGTACCAATGGATTGTTTAATTATTTTTGGAAAATGGGATATTAAAACATTAGTAATAACCTTATAGAAAATTTTAAATATTGGAACACTTTCTTGTATTTTGGTGAAATATTAAGTAAGTTGTTTCAGAACAAATATATCATTGTCTGTATATGAACTAGTGGATGTGGCACATGAACAGACGTACCATGCAGGGAAATGTCTCACAATGGTATTTGATATTGAACCGTGGTATCCTGTTACATGCCAAACGAGCCATAATTCACTCTTATTTTGACACTCATGGTGGACATATTTGGTAAATAACAAGATTTTTATTAACCATTATGAAATATTTATAGGGAAATGTAATTTTTGTTAAAGAATAATATTTTTAAGGATAATTTTTTATGACATAAAAATCCTTCAACGTTATAATACTCATAAATAAAATAATCTTCTTCTAAGGTTTTATTAATTTTGAAAATGGTATTAAATATGAGGAAATGTGAATGTGGTGGTCGTAATGGACTATGAGCTGATGACCCTAGGATGGAATCTGGAATGGAATCTTTTGTGAGAAAGATGAAAAAATGACTCAACTTATAGAAAATAACAAGAATCAATGTTAGAGACCAATCTCACCATGAATGGAAAAACATCTTTTTGAGACATTGGTAAATCAAAGGCAACCAATCTTTAGTGGTTCTACCGATCCATTGATTAATTAACAGTGGATCAGCTCTATCGTGATGATATTTCCTATGATCTTTTGTTTAGAACAGGATAAGAATATTTTTGTTGTTTACCACATAGAGATAGAACATGTGAAGTGGTTGGAACTAATTAGAAACATGAGGCCCTGATTGGAGGTTGAAGATATGGAGTGTGAAGAGTTCATAGGGATAATTTTAAATAATTATTTCTCTTATTCGATGAGAGAAATAATGGAGAATGAGTTTCTTGAGATGACGTAGAATGATAATGATTTTTTGGACGCTACGGGATGAACATAAAAAGGATTTTCCATTATACCTATAAATTTTTACTAGATCATTATGGGAAGATTGGTAGATTCTTTGGTGGACCGGGACATCATCTGTAGAAGAATATAGCCAACATATACAATGATATCTATAAGGATATCATGAAAAGTGCTATGAATGTCGAACTAGAGTTTGGTGAGATGTAATACTCTTATAAATGCAATTACAAGAATAGATCAATGGAGGCCATCATTGGTAGAAAATTTGATATAGGAATATGATTCATGAAAGTGAAATGTCCCATGTGTAATAAATCTGGGAAGAAGAATTTGAATTACTACCGGCTTGGGAGGAGGAAGTGCTACAAGTGTGGAAGAGATGGCCATATCGAACATAATTATTATAGTGAGGTGAAGCCTCAACATTACAACACTAAAGAAAAGGGGAAGATGGTGTAGGACCTATATTATGCCCAATGATATATGTGTGGAAAACACGTACACTTTTCCTATCACTATCCATATTTGAGGGAAGTCGAGGGTAATCCCCAACAACTTCATCCAAGGATAAGGGATCAAGGTCATGATTTTTCTATCACAATGGAAAATGTTGAAGTTATAAATGATGAGGTGGAAGGTACTCTTATTGTTCCCTCAAATCTAGAAATTACTTTGTTTGATTCTAGTTACATTCTTTACTTTATTTCCACCATGTTTGGAAAGAGTTTATAATCAAACCATGAATTGCTAAAAGTATAGTTATATTCCAAGACTCTTAGTTGGATTATCCAAGAATCATGGGTGTTTAGAAACTATAGTATTTAATTTAGTGGGAATATTTTTATTGAAAACATTTTACTCATTCCCATGCTAAAATTCAAAATTATACTTGGGATGGACATGCACTTAAAGTATAATGCTAAGATCAAATGAAAAATTAAGGATATCTCAGTATTCTTGAATGAGAAAACTAATTTTATCTTCCAAACAAGATATCTCAACATAATATTTTTCTAGAAGAACCTATTATATACATATTTATGGAGTTTATCTATTACGAAGAATATGGAAATGTTATTATAAGGATTGAAAATGTTTTCATTATCCAATAATAAATTGATGAATTTCATGAGGACTTAGTTGTACCTCCCCTAGATAGGGAGGTATAGTTATCCATTGAACTCGTACTTGGATATCATCTTATATCAAATACCCCATATAGGATGGAAAATGTGGAGATGATTAAATTAAGGACCCAACATTATGATATTATGGATAAATGGTGTATCCGATCGAGTGTGTCTCCTTGGGAAGAGCATGTTGTATTTGTGAAGAAGAAGGATGGATCGATGTGGTTAGAAAGTCCTTATAAAATACTGAATATGATCATAGTAAAGAATAAATATCATCTTCCATGAATTGATGACATATATGACCAAATTCATGGGGATCAATTATTTTCTAAGATTTATCATCGATCTGGTTATCATTAATTGATGATGAGTAAAGAAGATATTCCAAAAACATCCTTCTGATCAAGATGTGAGAATTATGAGGTTTTTGTTATTCCCTTTTTCTTGACTACTGCTCCAAATTTTTTTTGTATTTTATTAATATAGTCTTTAAGGAATACCATGATATATTTTTCGTAGTTTTTATTAGTGATTTTATGATATATTTCAAAATACATGAGGAAAATTTGGATCATCTAAGGGTTATTTTGAATACTCTATAGAAGGAGATGTTTTTAGGAATGATCAGAAAATGTGAATTTGGTTACAACAAGTTTCATTCTAGTGTCACATTATAACCAATGAAGGAATAAATGTTGACCCTACAAAGAAAATTGTTATAAATGAGTGGCCTTAGCCTATATCATTAACTAAGATTCTTATTTTCCTTGGATTAGTGGGATATTATAGGAGGTTTGTGAAAAAAAATTCATGGCCTTCAAATCCATTAAACAGTTAACTCGAAAAGGATTCAAGTTAATCATGAAAATGAGTGTGAGAAATGTTTCCTAGAGCTAATGAAAAAAATGTTTACTGTATCCTTGATAACTCATTCATCAAATTGAGAAGGATTCATTATTTTTAGTGATAAATCACTAATATATATGTGGTGTGTCCTCATTGAAAATGAAAAATTCATTACTAATTCATCTTGATAGTTGATGACTCATGAGATAACTATCCTATGCATTATGTTGAGCTAGATGAAGTTGTTTTTCCTATAAAGATATTAAGTTACAATCATCATAGGGAGAAAATTGATTTATACACAGACTATTAATTTTTAAATTATATTTTCACACAAAAGAAATTGAACATGAGAAAAATGAAATTTTTAGAACATGTTAATAACTATTATTTTTCAATTCATGATAATTTTGGAAGAGAAAACTATGTTTCTATTGCGCTAAATTGGAAGTAACTGGTTTTCATATCAATGAAAAGGATTCAACGAGATCCTTTCATATATTCCGTATTGAAAATGGACATGGGAATTATAATTTAATTGATATCATCAACTCTATCCCAAATGATTTATCAACTGTCATTACTAGTGAATATCAAGAACACTCAGAAAGAATTTCCACTGTTATAGGAAAAGTTTGAGGCTGTGAAGGATGAGAAGTTTCAAGAGATCATTATTGATCAAGAAAGAGTACTGAAATTTCATACCAGACAATGTGATCCATCTATTATGCAAATAAGAAAGGAGCAACTGGATGAAGCTCATAGCTCTGCTTTCTCTATACATCCGGGAAGCAAAAAAATGTATAGGTATATTTATTATCATTGTTTTTGGGATAACATAAAAATGAAGATTGCTAAATAGTCTACGTGGTTCCCAGTAATTCAGTAATTGAAGTTATAGAAACAAATTCCTAAAATGTGTTTACAACTATTTCTCATACAAGCATTAACATGGGAAAATTTCACTAAGGACATTGTCACTGGTCTCCCAAGAACATATAAGGGAAATAATTTTATATTTTTTATTGTCGACCGTCTCACAAAAACTGCCAATTTTATCTCGATTCGGGATAATTTCTCTGTTCATCAACTTTACAAGATTTACATTAAAGAAGTGGTAAGGGTGCATGGAGTTCTATGATCTATCATATCTCATCATCATCCAATGTTCACATAAAAATTCACAGGAAGTCTTAAAAATTATCTATGTGCCGAATTTAATATTAATATGGCCAATCACCCCCAGACAGATGGTGTATCTGAATGTACTATTCAAACACGTGTGGACATGTTGGGAACATTATTAAAGGAATATAATGGTGGATGAGATCAACATCTTTTATTAATAGATATCTCGTATAGCAATAGTTTTCATTTAAGCATTCAAATGTTGCCTTATGATGTTCTATATGGGAAGCTATGTAGAACCTTGAATTTTTTGGACGATTCTAGTGAGAGAAGGATTACTGGACCGGATCTTGTGCAAGAGATGATAGAAAAGGTTAACCCAATCCAGAAACACATTAGGGATACTCCGAGTCAGAAAAAGATCTATGATGACAATCGAAGAAGGGACTTATAATTTAATGTTTTGTAAAAAAATTATTTAATTAATTGTAACCTTGGAAGAGAGTAATGTGGTTTGGGAAGAAATGGTTGATCAGCCATATGTACATTAGACCCTATGAAAACATTGATCACATAGGATCAATAGCCTATCAGCATGAAATTCCTCCTAATCCAGCTAAAGTTCATGATGTCTTCTATAAATTCCTCTTGAGAAAGTACATACCTAACCCATCACATGTAATAAATCCAGTGGTGGTATATGTGGAACATGAACTCTCTTATGAGGATAATCTAGTAGAGATCATGGATTGTAGATATAGGTTTCTACACAAAAAACTACCCACCTTATTAAGGTGATAAGGAGGAACCAAAAATGTGGTGAATCCACATGGGAACTAGTGGATTCTATGAGGAAAATTACCCACACATTTTCACATCCGAGGGTACTAGTTGAAATTTCATAGACGAATATTTCTTAAGGGGGTAAGAGTGTAATGACCCAAGCTGTTGTATAAAATTTATTCCCGGATATTGTGTGTTATTTTTTTAATCAACAAGACTATATCCTTTCATTAATTAAGTTAGTAGAACAAAAATTTGAGAATTGTGTTTCATCTGTAATATAACCATCACATAATATGACTATTGGAAACAATAATCTTAACATTATGATTATTGTTAATAAATAAAAATGATAATGGTTAATTAATAATTAATGAAGAATCGATGGACCAATCCAATAGACTCAGGCAGCATGAATCCCATCTGTCTGATCTGGGGAAGGAGGTATCATCACTAAGATTATCTCTAGACTAAGCCCAAGAAGAGCTTCATCATGTTAAGCTTGAACGTAATTTCCATTGTGATTATGTTCAAGGTGATAAAAATATCCACTCGGGAATTGTTGATGGAGACACCCCATGATTCTATCACCAGTTCACACATTAATCTTAGTTTTTATTTAGGTGTTATAAGTGTCTAAGTACGGATGCCATTGTTAATTTTTGTAATAATTTTGTATAAAAAATTGTTACATCTTATTAAGGTATATTTGTTGAATTTCAAATGTAAAAATAAATAAAGGATAAATTATATAATGATTCATATTATTGATGGATATTTGGAATAATAATTTTAAAAATAATTTTTATAATTTAAATAATTAATAATGTGAAATTATTTTCAAAAAATGATCTTCTACTATTGTGATCATTAAAAAATTTTGATTCTAATAAGATCAACAAAATTTTTCTTGAATAATAAATTATGAATAGAAATATGACCCTTATTAATAGTAAAGTGTCAAATGGAATAGTTACATCACATAAAAATGTATAAATATAAATTTGGTATCTTTATTATTACTGTGAGATAATAGCTTACTTAAATAACTATTTCCAAAATTATTAGATATGTATTAATATATTTTCAGGAAAATATTGACTTTACATAAAAAATAATTATCTACTAATTAGATAACTCATTTCATAAAATTGGAGTTAATTTTTTTATTCAGATCATCGATAATAGGGAATGGTGAAATTATGTGTTTTTTATAAAATGTTTGGTTTTTTGGTGAATATTATAAATACAGTATTGAGTATCGGTGTGTTTAATGAAATTATTACTGATAAAATAATAATGAAATAATTATTTTCTACTTTCTGTAATAAATAATGTTATGAGTTGTCCCATGTGGCCAATACAATGGGAAAATACCTTGTGAAAACCCATGGTTTCGCAAATACTATGATGTGTCCCTTGGAAACTAATAAACTATTCCATATCTTTTTCTATAAATCCCAACACATTACTTTATTTCATTTATTAAAAATTATTCATCAATGAAGATATGGTATTACTACCTTCTAATGTGTCCTCCCACATTTCCATCAATACCCTCAAGGTCCCAATGTTTGATTTTGTGAAGTTACTCTTCAACGAAAGGGAGCATTTCACCCTCTATTTTTGTCGCGTCTTTTTTCATGTTATGTTGTATAGTTTCCATTGTATTATGTTGGGGTATATTCTCATATAACCTTATTATATTCAATATTATATCAAAATAATGTCATATCATTTATGATCTCATCAACTTATTTTCTGAATTTTTACGTGACGTTGTTAGGCTACTGAAATTTTGTAATAGAAATAACATCTTCTCTTTTCAATCAAGTTTCCATCTTATGTAGTATGTCATTCAAATATCCATACCAAGATATTATTTAATTTTTTATTCATTCCATATACTTTATTATGAGTTAATTATGAGTGGTTGACCCATTTACTGTCTCTTTTTAATGTTTTCTAAAACCTTGTAATATAGTTGTTGTGTTGTAGCAATTTGGTCTCAAAATCTCACTCTCTTTTTCTAATGAAATTATATTATTTTATTAATGTGAATACCGAAAACTATTTTTTTAAATGTATATAAATAAATAATTAAAATTTATTTATTGTATTTTGTAATTTACAAATATTAAAACCTCCTTCCATTTCCATGGGTAAAAAATGACATAAAAATCATGTTTTTTAAGAACTTTTAAAACGTATTGATTTTGACTTTAACACCATTTTTTTATTATATTTGGGTTATTTATGAAATGTTCTGTTATGATATATGTGGATCACATGAAAATAATGACATATTATGGGTGATTCTTGATGGTTAATGGATTTTTTTGAGTATTATTATCATAATATATATAATTATACAATAACTGTATTAATATTTTTCAAAAAATGTATAACATTATGCCTATGGATAGGCTATGTGGAAAAACCAACAAATTATGAGACATAAAGGAAAAATTCCTACCAATAGACTACATAATGTCTTTTTTAGTATGAATTTTCATTTGTAAAATTATTGGGACGATTGACATTAGGTATCAATGATAAATATGGGATTGAAAAGTGATTTGATGAGGAATGCTTTTTTAGAATGTTTTTATTGTTTCAAGATCCTTATATGATTAAGGAAAATAGAATATTATGATATTTAATTTGAGGATTATATATTCAATGATCTTTTGAAAGAACAAATATGTTAAATGTGGATTTATAGTGATTCATGTTATTTCATGGAATTGATTAGAATATCATGGAGACTATATGATTTGGAAATATATATTTTTTGTAAGATACATTAAGATAGATTGATGTTATTAAAAGATAAATTCAAATTTTTCTAATAATAATATGGTAACATATAATTACTATATAGTGGTCTAAATATTAGTTTTTTATATTTTTTCTTGTTTTATATTTATTTATTTATTTATTGATCTATATTAAACTGCAGGTGTTATTATTGAGGTTTTAAATATTAATTTATTTTATTAAATAACATATTCTACCATTATTGGAATTAGTAATCATTTAGTCTCATGAAGACGTATATGTTACTCTTATATGTATCATATTATATGTTTAATTTTAATTTTAGACCATATGGAATATTTAACTGAAGTGCAATGTGTTGCATTTGTTGTCAATGAGGCATGATGTTGTCATAAGATGAATGGATGGCAATGAATGTCATGATGTGAATGACAAAGGATGTGATGGTGTTGGTGAGGATATGAGAATGGCCATGGTACTAAGATGCATGTCACTTAGGAGATTCACTAAGTGACATAGGATGTTGTGGTTGAAACATTCTCTATGTATATCAGACGATTGTTGAGCCGTTCTTAGTTTCAAAGAACTTGTATCAACTGGATACAATGTCACCACATTATTAGAAGACCATGCATTGTTAATACAATTCATGAGGAGATGAAGATGATCTATCCACACCTCCTAAGTGGATGAAGTGTGCTGAATAAATACATGCACTATCACTTAGTGCATGTGAATCTGAAGAAGATCCAACTTGATCATTGATTAGATAAATGAAGAAATTTGAAGAATTATGGGATTCAAGAGTTCGGTTGATGAAGAAGAAACCTTGGAAATTCCTTCCTAAGTGATGTATAAATGTTTAAGAAGAATTGGAGGAATTATTATGAAGAAGAATGAGGAGTTCTTATGGAAATGAAGAAGAATGTCATGGAATGAATGGCATTTGGCATATTTCACATGGGAGTACTTTGTTTTTATACAAAGTATTATTTTGTCCTTTGCCAAAAAATTTGCCAGCCAAGGGCCATCCATGGGTTCAACCCCAAGGCACATGTGGGCCTAGGCACCACGCCCATGGGGGATCCAATGGATCAAGCCCAAGGCGGCAGGAGGCCACACGGTGATCAAATCCATGCAGAAGGGGCGCATAGCGCGCGCCCGCGAGAGGTAGCATGGGCACCAGTGGCGCGCCCGAGTGGCAGGGGTGGGCGCAAGAGCGCGCCCGCTAAAGAACACGGTGCGCGGCGACACCGTTGAGGAGGAAGTACAATTGACGAAGCGGCGGGGAGCGCCAGTTTGATAAGTCATGAGAAAATCCCACGGCGATTCGATGTGGGATGCGCAAATTTCACCGGGAGCGCATCCTGGCCACACGATCGATCGTGCGCTGGATCGCAGCCACTCAACTCATCCGCCGCGCGCCGCGATCTAATCCTGGCCGTTGATGATCATCTAAATCGTCGATCTGACGGCTCCCCATCCGTCTTCAACCTCGAGCTCAGTCGAAGCTAGCCCGTGACGCCGCCTGAACCGGAGACACTCCAACCACCGTATTTTGAGTTCCCGACCACCGTTGTTCGAGCTGAAGTGTCCATGGAGTTCGTATGGATGTAATGAACACATCCATGCAACAAAATAATCATTCATGCAACCTGATGAGATTTCGAACAAGGACGAGGCAAAACGAAGTTGCCGAGGCTTCGGTGTATTCATGCTTTGCATGGATTGGAAGAGAATAGGCCATGCACATGTTCTAAAACACATGCACGTGGAGAAGGATGAAAAATAAATAACCCGCATGAAATAGAGGAGAAAATCATGATTTGAAGAATCTTGAAAACCCGAAAATTTCGGGAGTTTGAATTTATATCCCACGGAAGATTTTGCACCACCTCTACCTATAAAAGGAGAGCCCGAGGCGAAGGTTTTGTTTTGCTGAATCTTTGTTGAAGATCTGAAGTCCCGCGAAGCCTCGGTGCTTAGCGAAGAAGTGACCTGCGTGCACCACTTGCGCGGTAGAAGCCCGGAGCTCCCATAGCTCCGTAAGGACCCTTTTGCACACCCCTTGCGTACTCACACAGTAGAAGGAGCCCTCACTGCCCGTGGACTTGCGCGGCAGGAGGTGCTTACGCGGCAGAGGTGTTCTTGCACCCTTGTGGCTTGCGCGACCCACGACCATCCCTTGCGGCTTGTGAACATTGCGCGAAAATTGCTTGCACCATGTGCGGTAGTGGAGAAGAGTGGTCTCACCCCTTGCATGCCCTCTTTGTGAAGGGGTTTGGGTGAAGAACAAATCACACCCCGTGTGTGTGCAATGTAGGAGAACACCATACGGGCAGTGGGTGTTCAAAGAGGAGGAAGGTCGTGCCTTAGTGCCTTGTGTGCAAAGTGAAGAAGTTGTGTGAGCAAAGTGATGAGGCCGAACCTAGTGTGTGCACTAAGAAGTGTGTATACACTTAGAAGAAGAGGAGACCACCACACTAAAGTATAACACACATTCAAGTGTGTAAATAATAAGAACAAGGTGTGTGAAGGAAGTGAGAAGGTGTGTGCTAAAAAGGATTACACCCTTTGTGGGTTTATTTCACCAAGAGAAGAAGAAGTGGAGTGCATGCTTGCATGCATGCACGGGCACACATGAACAAAGCTAAATCAGGCTGTGTGCATTTGAGTTGTCCATGAACAAGAGTTCTTGAAGAGAATTGAGAGGCCATGCAGTCAGTGCATGAGGAAGAAGAGTTTCCATGCACTCAGTGCATGAAGTTGATGTGAAGTGAGACTGAGCCAGACTGAAGTGAAAGAGATTAGTTTTCTGAGTTTTCAGTAGATTGTGAAGAGCCTGATCAAAAGAAGTGATCAGATGTTGCTGAGCAAGGCCAACAGACCTTTTCAGAGGCTGTTGAAGATTCTTGAAGAGAGAGCCCATGTCATCCTAAGAAAAGGAGATAAATCATGAGCAAGACGAGAAGACCTATTCATCACAAGTTAGAAGAGGTACAGAGCAAGTCCAGCAGCCTTTATCCCAGGCTGCTGATGATACTTGAAGATATAAAGAGAAGAAGGGCTACTCGTGCGACTCGAGGAGCCAGGAGAAGCCCCATGTGAGACTCAGGGTGGAAGAAGTCTTCAGTGGGATTCTGGAGCGGGCCAGTGGGACTCTGGTAACACTATGGGACGCAGTATAATGACCCTCCTGTGGGACTCAGGAGAGATACAGTGGGACTCTGTATCAACCATTGTAATACTAACATATTATAATGGAAGAAACCATGTTGGGGTGTTTAACCAACATGGCAAGGACGTAGGCATTTGGTGCAGAACCTTGTAAATCCTTGTGTCCTGTTCCTTTTCATTACTGCATCATTCAGGAAAGGTTGAGAGATACAAGAAGAGTGGATCGAGGCTTTAACCATCCATAGAGATTAAATTGATTAAGAATCAATTAGTAAAAAGTTTTAAGGGATCACGGATTCACCCCCTCCCCCTCTCTGTGATTCACACTGATCTGGGCACTTCAATTGGTATCAGAGTGAAGGTTACCTCTAATAGATCCATGGGAGTATTTATGAAGTGCATATTTGAGGAAATGAGCGACCAACCTCAAATGGAGATATCTGCCAAGACTCAGAAAAATAGAAAGAAGAAACAGGCCAAGAAGATGAAGAAAGCATGTCCTAGCTGTGATGAAGTTGTAACAATGAATGATCTTCAAAATGCACTCAAATATCTTCAGAAGACAGTCCCCATGGATGTGGCAAAGTGTATAGCTACAAGAATCCATGATCTTCAAGAAGAAAAATTATAGCTAGAATAAGAAGCCAATACAATGGAAGATCAGTTGGCTAAAAGGGTTGGCATAACCAAAACTCTCAGAAAGCTGGTGAAGGCTAAAGATGAAACAATATCTCTTTGTAATGAAAGATATGAAGACGCTACTGAAGAATTGCAAATAATCCTTTCTAAGAATGAATTATTAAAACTGTGGTCATAGAAGATTTCCATGCACTGGAAAAGTTTCACAAAGTGTCAATGGTTATCAAAGATGCTCAACTTGAAGACAAAGTCAAATTGGTGAAGGATCTTGACAACTCATTTCAAGAATTGAAAAAGGTTTATGATGACCAGATGAAAGATCTGAATGAAAATTGGGAAGGAAGGCTAAGATTGGTTGAGGATAACAAGAACACCCTCAACATGAAATGCCTTGAATTAGAGGTGATATTAAAAAATATGAAATCACCCAAAGCTGAATCCTCCCAGTCAGATGAAAGAATAAATGTTTCTACTCAAGTATGCATTGAGCAGGATGATTCCAAAAGAAGGACATCCTCTAATAAAAGAGAAACAAATTCTAAGAAGAAGGTACCATCCATCCCATCTTGTATTGATGCTCCTAATTTTGTTTCCACAAAAAGTGCAGGATGGAAGAATAATTCCAAACAAGTATGGATGAAGACAATGAAGAAAGAGAGCTCTCCTGAAACAACAAAGCAAGTCAAGAAATGTACCCAACAATCAGAAGGACTGAAGAGGTCAAGATTTGTGTGTCAGTGTTGGTGTTATAAAAAGTATGGGCACTGTGCATAGGATTGCTGGTACAATCCACTGAATGTAAAAGCACAAAGAAAGCCCATGCCAAGGGGGAGCAATCCAGAGGAAAAGAAGCAACATCCACAGGTCCAGATACATCTGATTACTGCTAACAGATTTGGATTGCTTGATAACATCTGGGATGTGTGCAAAAGTGGTCAAATAGATACATGTCAATCTTCAACTGTATCCGGAGCTCAAAAGAAGAAAAGATCATAGAACCTGGATCAGAAAGAATCCTTGGGAAGCAAACAGAAGAAAGGTGACAATGCTCTCAAGAATATGATGAAAAAGGAAGAGAAGTCCTTGGATTCTAAGTCCAAGAAGGGTGATGCATCCAGAAGGACCACCATGAAAAAATGCTTCTACTGTGGAAAGAAAGGTTATACCATGGATCTTTGTGAACAAGCCATGGAACTGATTAGAAGAAGACTTGACTCCAAAAGACAATCAATCTAGAAGAAGCAGAAGGGATTGATTGAAAACAAGTTGCCTAATAAAGGTAGCTTGACATCATCAAAATAACCATCTGGAACTTCCAGAACTGAGGCCACACTTCCAAACGATTTGTTAGTCATATGGCCGAATCAGTTGCAACATTCCAAAGAACTGCAAAGAGCTGAAGTTGAAGAACTGGAAATTGCTAAGGCAAAAATGAAACAAAAGGTTTCACATGAAGAGGTGTTGAGATCCACACAAGCACAAACACCATTGAAGATCAAATGTGTAAGTGTGAAGAATGGTGAAAATGGGACATCTCGGTTGAGAGAATCTTCTCAACCTTATTGTTCACATTGATGAAACAAGGAGGTTCCATCTTATTCCCTAACCACTTGTATTTACTTGTGCTAACATTTCAGGGAATTGAAGATGATGATCATTCTCATCTGGATAGTGGTTTGGACATAATGGAGTGCAACCCTTGAGGGGGAGCCAATCTGTAGAAGATGGGATTCTGAGATTTAATACCATCTTGAGAAAAGTTAAGGTATTCCAATCATACTTTCATCCCTTGTTTCTTAATTTTATTCGTCATGACAATTAAGGGGGAGTATTAATTGAAGACAAATGGTTGAATGGGGGAGCTTTATCTTCACACCTGAACTTTCTAATGAGTTTGGTGAAGAATGTGTAGGATTTAGCAATTCATTGATAAATCTGAAAAATTTCACCCCCTGAAGCATGATCTCACATGTACAGTGAATTGTGGACAGTATTGAAAATCTTGGTTACATAACTCTTGTTTTCTACACTGAGTTAGCCCAAGTAGACTTAGAGTTGATCTACTAAAGGTTCTTTGCTCAAGAGAACATGTGGCATCATCCCTCTCTTATTTTTTTTCAAGAAAATACTTATCAAATGGAGAAATTGATATTTTGGAATAGAACCACACCACACCTTTGCATTTGATTTTCCAATAAGGGGGAGAAAATATTGGCACACATATTGACCCATTCATATGTGCTGAAGAAGTGTATTGACAACAAATAAAAAGGGGGAGATTGAAGTGCACTGTGTTGCATTTGTTGTAAATGAGGCATGATGTTGTCATAAGATGAATGGATGGTAAGGAATGTCACGATGTGAAAGAAAAAGGATGTGATGGTGTTGGTGAGGAAAGGAGAATGGCCATGGTACTAAGATGATTGTCACTTAGATATTCACTAAGTGACATAGGATGTTGTGGTTGAAACATTCTCTATGTATATCAGACGATTGTTGAGCTGTTCTTAGTTTCAAAGAACTTGTATCAACTGGATACAATGTCACCACATTATTAGAAGACCATGCATTGTTAAGACAATGCATGAGAAGATGAAGATGATCCATCCACACCGCCTAAGTGGATGAAGTGAGCTGAAGAAGTCCATGCACTATCACATAGTGCATGTGAATCTGAAGAAGATCCAACTTGATCTTTGATTAGATCAAACAAGAACATTGAAGAATTATGTGATTTAGGAGTTCGGTTGATGAAGAAGAAACCTTGGGAATTCCTTCCTAAGTGATGAATAAAAGTTTAAGAATAATTGGAGGAATTATTATGAAGAAGAATGAGGAGTTCTTAAAGAAATGAAGAAGAATGGCTTGGAATGAATGGCATTTGGAATATTTCACTTGGGAGTACTTTGTTTTTATACAAAGTATTATTTTTTCCATTTCCAAAAAATTGTCCAGCCAAGGGCCATCCACGGGTTCAACCCCAGGCCACATGTGGGCATAGGCACCATGCCCTTGGGGGATCCCATGGAGCAAGCCCGAGGCGGTAGGAGGCCACGCGGTGATCAAATCTGCGCGGCAGGGGTGCATAGCGCGTGCCCGCGAGAGGCAGCATGGGCACCAGTGCCGCGCCCGAGTGGCAAGGGTGGGCGCAAGAGCACGCCCGCTAAAGAAAACGGTGCGGGGTGGCACCATTGAGGAGGAAGTAAAATTGAAGAAGTGGCAGGGAGCGCCAGTTTGATAAGTCACGAGAAAATCCCGCGGTGATTCGATATGGGACGCGCAAATTTCACCGGGAGCGCATCTTAGCCGCACGATCGATCGCGCGCTGGATCGCAGCCGTTCATCTCAACCGCCGCGTGCCGCGCTCTAATCCTGGCCGTTGATGATCATTTAAATCGTCGATCTGATGGCTCCCCATCCGTCTTCATCCTCGAGCTCAGTCGAAGCTAGCCCGTGACACCGCCTGAACCAGAGCCACTCCGACCACCGTATATTGAGTTCTCGACCACCATTGTTTGAGCTGAAGTGTCCATGGAGTTTGTCTGGATGTAATGAACACATCCATGCAACAAAATAAGCATGCATGCAATGTGATGAGATTTCGAACAAGGCTGAGGCAAAACGAAGTTGCCGGGGCTTAGGTGTATTCATGCTTTGCATGGATTGGAAGAGAATAGGCCATGCACATGTTCTAAAACGCATTCACGTGGAGAAGGATGAAAAATAAAGAACTCGTGTGAAACAGTGGAGAAAATCAAGATTTGAAGAATCTTGAAAAACCGAAAATTTCAGGAGTTTGAATTTATATCCCGCGGAAGATTTTGCACCGCCTCTGTGTATAAAAGGAGATCCTGAGGTGATGGTTTTGTTTTGCTGAATCTTTGTTGAAGATCTGAAGTCCCGCGAAGCCTCGGTGCTTAGCGAAGAAGAGACCTGCGCGCACCACTTGCGCGGCAGCAGCCCGGAGCTCCCATAGCTCCATAAGGATCCTATTGCGCACCCATTGCTCGAAAGAAGAAATGGAGGTCCCTACTAGCGTACTCGCGCGACAGAAGGAGCCTCACTACCCACGGACTTCCGCGACTGGTGCTGCTTGCGCGGCCGAGGTGTTCTTGCACCCTTGTGGCTTGCGCGACCAACGACCATCCCTTGCGGCTTGTGACCCTTGCGCGGCACTTGATTGCACCCTGTGCGGCAGTGGAGAAGAGTGGTCGCACCCCTTGTGTGCCCTCTTTGTGAAGGTGTTTGGGTGAAGAACAAAACACACCACGTGTGTGTGAAAAGTGGGAGAACACCCTATGGGTAGTGGGTGTGCAAAGAGGAGGATGGCCGTGCCTTAGTGCCTTGTGTGCAAAGTGAAGAAGTTGTGTGAGTAGAGTGGAGAGGCCGAACCTAGTGTGTGCACTAAGAAGTCTGTATACACTTAGAAGAAGAGGAGACACCCACACTAAAGTATAACACACATTCAAGTGTGTAAAAAATAAGAACAAGGTGTGTGAAGGAAGTGAGAAGGTGTGTGCAAAAAAGGATTACACCCTTTGTGGGATTATTTCACCAAGAGAAGAAGAAGGGGAGTGCATGCTTGCATGCATGCACGTGCACACATGAACAAAGATAAATCAAGCTGTGTGCATTTGAGTTGTCCAAGACCAAGAGTTCTTGAAGAGAATTGAGAGGCCATGCAGTCAGTGCATGAGGAAGAAGAGTTTCCTTGCACCCAGTGCATGAAGTTGATGTGAAGTGAGACTGAGCCAGACTGAAGTTAAAGAGATTAGTTGTCTGAGTTTTTAGTAGATTGTGAAGAGCCTGATCAACAGAAGTGATCAGAAGTTGGTGAGCAAGACTAACAGACCTTTTCAGAGGCTATTGAAGATTCTTGAAGTGAGAGCCCAGGTCATCCTAAGAAAAATGAGATAAATCCTCAGTAAGATGAGAAGACATGTTCATCACAAGTGAGCAGAGGTACAGAGCAAGGCCAGCAGCCTTTATCCCAGGCTGCTGAGGATACTTAAAGGGCTAAAGAGAAAAAGAGCTACTTGTGTGACTCGAGGAGCCAGGAGAAGCCCCTTGTGAGACTCAGGGTGGAAGAAGTCTTCAGTGGGATTCTGGAGCAGGCCAGTGGGACTCTGGTAACACTGTGGGACGCAGTATAAAGACCCTCCTGTGGGACTCAGGAGAGATACAGTGGGAATCTGTATCGACCATTGTAATACTAACAGATTATAATGGAAGAAACCATGTTGGGGTGCTTAACCAACATGGCAAGGACGTAGGCCTTTGTTGCTGATCCTTGTAATTCCTTGTGTCCTGTGCCTTTTCATTACTGCATCATTCGGGAAAGGTTGAGAGAAACAAGAAGAGTGGATCGAGGTTTTAACCATCCATAGGGGTTTAATTGATTAAGAATCAATTAGTAAAAAGTTTTATGGGATCACTGATTCACCCCCTCCCCCTCTCATTGATTCACACTGATATGGGCACATTAAAACCAAATATTGGATATTGAATTCCTTGAGAAATAAATTTAGTGTATATTGAAAGATGAATAATCAAAAGATAAAATCGATTTTATGATATAAAAAATATCGAGATAATATATTATATCATGTTTTCTATATTGATATTATGAAATTAATCATAAATATTAAAAAAGTATATTTAAATATAAATGCTTTCCATTTACATTCATTTATGATTAATTAATGTTATTTTCATACCTCGTCTATTTATGGTTTTGTGGTTGATAACTTCATCTGTATCATTAGATTTCTTTATAATAAATGATCTCTATCACTGTATATTTTTATTTTGAACTATTCATTTCATCTATGTAAATATCATTACTTTCCACTAATTTATACAAAAGTGGAAACATATTTACATATTATTCAAGATGTCCTTTTCACATCATTTTATAACTAATAAAAAAAATGTTTTATTAACACTTTTAATGATGTTAGTTCTCAAGAATAGTATTTGGAAATATCAAAACATTTATTTTTATGTGTAATATAAAATTATAATGATTAAATCTATTGATTGTGTATACAGTATAACAACATAGAAATTATAAAATAAAAACATTTTGTTTTATGGCATATAGGACAATCATAACAAAGCTTAGACAATCGAGGAAATTTATAATATAAATATAAAAACTATAACTGAGTCATAATATTAGTGGATATGAATTGGAAAGGCTAAATAATGAAATTTATATGTTTTACACCAATATAAAATAAATTCAGTTGTTATCAATTGAATATATATGAAAATAGAAATCAAATTAATGTAAAAGAAATGTTTATCGAGAAACTTTTTAATGAAAGTAATGTGTTTTTATCTTAATAAATTATTTGATTAATAATTTTGAATGATTATTATTAAATTTATATTTTATATATTCAATGATATATTCTACCATTCATAAAATATTATTATATTGATATTATAATAAAAAAATAATTTTTCTACTTGAAACTATATTTTTCTAAAAATCATATTCCCTGTGTTTTATGGATTTATTTTTGATTAATATTTATCAATAAATATAAAATTTATTTTAAAAAATTATTAAAAAGATAATATCAAAACCATCTTATATTTAATTTGAAATAATTTTATTAAGAATTAAATTTTCACTGAATAGTAAAAAATATAGATTTTTATTGGAATATTCCTTTTCATATAAATATTTTTCCAGGATAAAATATGTATTAAAATTTTATTATTAATAATATTTTTTTCAGTTATATTATATGTATCCCATTTTAGATCACCTGAATTAATTTTTAATTGATTTTTTATATAAAAACAGTTTCATATAGATGAAAACATCACCATTAGAAACAGTTTTTTGATGTGTTTTTAGATATAATATCAAATTATAACCTTTAATTTTTTTGAGATGAACATAATAATATTTAATCATAATAAATAAAAATATTAATATATATAAAAATAATTTTTTTTCAAAATGAATAGCGAAGATAGTAAAAATATTGTATCATGGTTAAGCTTAAAAATTCTTTTATGAATTACTTCATCCTATATTAAAATTAATTTTATACACACATGAATATTCTATTTGAAAAATATAATTTCATTTATATAATATATGGGTAAAAATTATATAAAAATGAAAATTTATTTTTATTATTAAAGGATTAATTACATTGTAAAAAAACTATTTAGCGTGGCGAAAAAATGGATAAAAACAAGTAATAATTATGAATAATGGGAAAATGTGTTCATAAATTCTTTATTTTTCTCTTATCGTGGTTTGGATATATGTTAAATTAACTGAAATATATTATATATGAAATTTTGGGTAACCTTTTATGATATGGGCATCCTATGACAAAAAAGGATTAGGTATTTACAAAATGACACTAATTATAAGGGGGAACCCCATCCCCTCTTTTATTCATGACACTTAATCCATTAATATTGAAAAAACCAAACAAAATATCTCCATAAAATAATTATCCAAGTTATATATATTCTTTTCTATCCAAAATACCAACCCTATAGAACATTATAAGTGATCCGGATAATTTTTTTCTGTGCAAAGAAAATTGTCTTCACTAATGATTTTATATTAAATTCTTTTATTTCAAAAACAACTCATTTATTAATAAATAAAATATAATAAAAATTGTATCTATCATTTAGTTATATATTTTCTATTAATACGAATTAATTTATATACCTATCCTTCTCCATCAAATGGGAAACCACCCCATCGATTTTGTGTACGTCGGACTACCACATCATGAACTGATATAATTTTTTTTTCTATTAACACCTATCAAAGATAATAATATTTATATATTTAACACATATATATAATATTTATAAATTATTAATATTTCTATAATTATAATTTCAATTATACCTAACATTCTGGTTCATTGGAAAACGCTAACATTACTTGTGTGTACAAGTGGACTACTACATCAACAATGCGATTTGAATCATGTTATATTTTATTTTGACATGGATGGTAATAAGTTTTATTTTGATGAATTCATATGATATATATTATATAATAATTACTTGATGAAGTTGAGTTATTATTTAACATTCTTTGATTCTATTGTTCATAAAACATTAAAGATATTCATCTTTATGTACGACCAAACATCTCTATAAATGTTGCAAATTGTTTTTCTATATATAAAAATAACAGAAAATTATAAATACATATAAAATAAATAAATAAATGATAATTATATATTTTATAATACCATGTATATGATAGAACCATGTTTATGGTATAAGGAATAAAAATACGCAATCAAATTTAGCAAGAAAAATAATTATGTTATTTATTGAAATAATGATTTCAATAAATAATTCATAATAAGAATGTGAAAAAATATTATAAGTAAATGAAATATTATAATATATTTTTTTTTTATTTTTTATAATCTATTTTTAATAAATAAATATATTTTATAATAGAGGTTTGAACCGTTATTGTAGTGACCCAACCCCAATTGTTGAGAGGCAGTGCCATATTTGTTACATTATCATAAGATACAAGGAATCACATTTCGAATGATCTAATATTTAAGTTGC
The DNA here is from genome assembly GCA_963277665.1 of Viscum album. NCBI lineage: Eukaryota > Viridiplantae > Streptophyta > Magnoliopsida > Santalales > Viscaceae > Viscum > Viscum album. The sequence goes on from OY728150.1 coordinate 768,449,989, forward strand.
CTTTTAAAAAAAGATATGAAATTGAATCAAATTTTAATTAAAATCATTAAATAAAAAATATAAATTTTATTTGTAAATCTATTTATTCTGCTTATCATATCCTAGAATATAAATCACAAAATACATAATTTTATCTTAGGGAAAATATATCATAAGAAATTTCTGAGATTAGATACTCACTATTGGTTAGTGTATTTCAGAACCTATGAATAAATATTGAATAATAATTATAAATAGTAAAGAACTAAAACAACATATATTTAATCATTAATTTCAGTATAATATTGAATGAATATATAATGACCAATTATTTTCATATAAATAAAAACATGACCTTGAATCAAAACCATGGATATTATATCTAATTGATTAAAAATAGGGAATATTAATTACTGAATTCATAATCATTGAATGAATAATTAAGGAAATATAAAATGTACCATTGAGGAATTTTTCCCTGATATCAAAAACTGTTGAGACCTTAATCTATAAAATCTAAATAAATGGGAAAGTCCTATACTAAAACATAATCTAGTTTATCTATTAAGACCTTTTGATGATATTAGGGTCTGTTTAATTCTAGGCCCCACCCATAATGCAATAATTCAAATACATTACTTTTATTTATGTGATAAAACATAATAATCCTAAACAACCATATAGAAAAACTATCATATGAATTAATAAAATTACCCCAACATTATACTTCATCATTAACTAAATATATTAAAATAAATTCTATCAAATTGGTATATCCCGCGATAAGCACATTATAAAACACCAAAATAAAGAATAATTATGATATCAATATAACATATCTCTAGTTTACCATAATTAAAATTAAATATGGTTGTATTTAATTAAATTAAATACCATGAAACATACACAGAACATATATTTAGGGAAATATCCTTTTAAATTATCAAATCATTATCTCAAAGAAAAATTAAGTAAGATTATTTTGAAAATTATCTTTATTGATAATATATTTAAAATAATTTAAAATAAGTCTTAATACATTAATGGGTCCTCATGGAATTTTTTTTCTTATATCTTACATGTTAACTCATTGATTCCTTTCACATTTTTGGTAAAATCCAAAATGTCATTATTTACAAAATAACTGAATGATTCCAGAAAAACATTTAGTAAAAAGTAAATATATGTCAATATATATTTAATAAAACATTTTAATAAATTTAATAAAATATTTGAAATCTTTTTTTGAAAAAATGTACTTTCATGAAAAGCATTTCCCACTGAAGAATGACATACAGTCATAATTTTATAAAAAACATTTTCCTATCATTTTATGTACCAAAAAGTGAAAAACTTGTAATATTACATATAAAAAATAATTAATAACTACTTAAAATGAATTTATATTAATTTAATGATTTAAATATGAAGTAATTTCACCAAATAATACTTAAATATAAAAAATACCAAATACTAATTAGATTATAAATTAGACCCTTACCACTATGGTAACTTTTATATCATATGACCAATTAATGAAAAACATAAAATGAAACCTTAAATACCATTATGATAAATTATTCAGTGATATAAAATATAATAGAGCAATTATAGACCCCAAAAAATATAGATAAGGGCTGAATATGGAATATATCTCCTGGAAGTGACATTGAGATTAAAAACCCTTACATCGACTCCTAGTCGTCACTTATGATCATTATCTTGCAAAATTATAATCATGTGTTAATTATTTACTTTCATAATAAAAAATTTCAAATTTTTTATTGATTTTATATCAATTATTATAATGTTATTTATTATTTTATTATCAATTACATATACATCAAGTATTATCAAGATATTTGTCTTATGTTTCAAAAATTACACTGGTATATTATATATGGTCAAATAGGTCATTATATAAACCTATCAAGAATAATAATCTAAAAATAATGATCATGTTTATATTTAAACTATAATTTTAATATTAATCATTAGGTATTTTTATTAAAAATGAACTATGATATAATTATGGAGATGGTAGGTCATACAAACACTTGAGTAAATTTTACATTTCTCAATGACAATTTTGGAAATTAGGATTGTAACATTTTATCATTAAATAATTATTATTGTATCATATAAACAAAATTATTTATTTAAATATATATATATATATAATTCAGTGAGGTGTGGTGACGAAAAGGGAGTGACATTTCTTCATGAGAGAGGCATTCCAAGTATATATGAGTGATTTTATCATTTTCCTGTGTAAAAAAATCATATATTATATTATACGAATTCTAATTATGTAATTAATATAACAATGATTCAATTTATATAACATATATCCATTAAAAATAACATCATTGTCATCTAATTAAATCATTATCGATAAGTGTATTGCAAGCACTCATCCACTATACAAATTAGTGTCTTTATCAAGTCCCCAATAGAACAGAAATTATTAAGGTTATATATGATTTTATAACCCTACAAGTTTAATTATCTTATAAATGTAATGTATATTTTTTGGATCCATCCTAAATCATACTGCTAGTGGTGATAACAGAAAAAATAATGACATCAATTCATGAGACAAAGTATTCTATACACGTAAAATATGGTTTTGTAACCCTTTTGATGGATGTATATAAGGATGTTGGCCAGTATCTTTTATATAAAAATATTATTATATGAAATTTACCAATTTTAATAAATCATAATGGTTTAGTAATAATTTAATAATTGTTGGAAGAAATAGATGAAATTTCTTGTTGACGAACATTAACTTTTCATTGGGTACCATCTTTATCATTAAACCAAAAATGTTCCTATGATATATTTATTCCCAAAATAAAGAATATAGGTTGAAATGAGGGATTTTTGACGTAATTTGGAAACTTTTTGCCCAACCCAAAAGGGATTCTATGTGTGAAGAATACATTATAGGGGGTGGCCTTGTTTAAAGAGGGAAGTGGCACACCTGTAATTTTTCAAAAGGAAAGAGATTACCAATGTTTTTAAATTGACCCAAGTTTAAAAAATAGGGTATTTTCGAGAATATGAAATTATAGGGTTTAAAATATTCTAAAAATTAGACTTTTTAAAATATTTTAGGTCATTTTCACCATTATATTTTATTTAAACCCCTTGTAAACACATTTCTACTATAACCATGATAATATATTTTTAATATTTTTGAAATTAATTTGGGTAAAAAAATTATTTTTCATTTATAGTAAATTATAATTTATTATAATTCCAAAAAATGAGTCAAATTTTTAAAATTTAATTCACATCAGTGGATTTTTATAATTTAATATAAATCACATATACAGGATGAGAATTCATGTTTTATAAGAAAAACAGTTCAAAAAATTATACAGTTTTATATAATGATTCAATATTAATCTGATTCCAATTAATTAAATAGAAACTATTGATTTAGTAATTATTAAATTTTATTTTAAAACAAATCCAAAATATAATTTATCTTAATATGTAATTTAATTGAAAAAGAAGTTTTCAATGAAATGTCTGTGTTTTTCATAATTTATAAAAAATGTATCATCTCATAAAGGAATAACCAATAATTAATATTTATATTATTCTTAAAAAAATTCATTTTATTATATAAATTTTAATTAATTTTTTAAAATAAATATTAAATAATGCTAGAAAATCCGGACTATATAACCTTTTACAAAAAATATTGTTTTTTAGAAAACCTTTTTTTTATTTTATATGATGATAATTATATTTATAATAAATAAACGACCATATATTTAATAATTTAATTTTAAGTATTCAAATAAAGAAAATTAATGGATATGTTACAATGATCATATTTAAATGACATTATTTTATTATAGTATCATGTTTCTTACAAACTTGGTGTTGCATGCAACAGAAGCTATCAATGAGATTGAATTATTTTAAAAGAAAAGTATAATAATGTCTTGATATTTTATATTAAATTCTAATAATATTGTTTTAGGTCACATATTCCATCAATTATGATGTTTATATTTTAATATCATATAGTGTAACATTATACCCCCATAAGTAATTTTTGAACTCACATTTTATACTTGATTAGGTTAATCAATGGTTTTACATTTGAAATTACCTTTGATAGATCCCACATCATAAAAAGAGTAATTTGAAATCATCTTCATAATAGATAATGAATTGTGCATAGGTCATCTACAATAAATCATATTTTGTTTCCAAATTGGATCACATAGGTGGGAAGTGAATATTTAGACATGGAATATAAGTGTAATGTCTAAATAAGGATGTAAATAGGTTTATATCATTTATCATGAGAAATTAAATGATCTATGTAATGTTAATGGCCAGAATAACTTAAATATATGTGATTTAATAGAACATTTTATCCATTAGATACTAAGGCAATAAGAAAAAAATCATCAAGGTACTTTCCCTAAAGTAGAAAACTCATTTTACAATTTAAGGAAATATAAATTCTATGTACATTTATATTTCATATTCACAATCTTATAATTTGGATTATCATATAGAAATATACCATTCATTATTTTCTCCATGAAGTTAAAGCACAAAAAAATAATTTTTTTTCTTCAGTCACTAAATTTCACTTTTTACAGATAATGAGATCCATTAAACAATGAAAATATATTCTACCAACCTATAACTATTTTCAAAAACCAATATTTTTATAAAAAAATATACTAAATAATGCATTTATCCCTAAACCCATATCCAATTTTTGTTTAAAACTATTTGATAAATGGGTAACCTTATGAAATATTTGAGATATTAAGATCGAAAACATTAGAGTAATTTCACAAAATTTCGAAAATGAATATATAATTAGTCCCCAAAACTACAATATATAGCTCTTATTTTCATATAAGAAGAATTCAAATACCTTTATCCCGAATTAACATTTAATATTTTAATAACCTAAATTACCATAAAACCATATAGAAAAAACGTGTGCTTCAATTTTTAAATAAAAATTTAAATATAATTTAAAATATTAATTCATACAAAAAAAATTTAAACTCTATAAATGATAGAATTAACCATGTTGTTAAAAATAATTAATAAGTTACATGGAATCCATTAAAATCATATTTAAGTATTCCATATCAATCATCATTTTATCTCATCTTCATTTTCACAACACTAAGAACATATTAAGTTATATCCTTCATTCAATCATGTGTTTTAAATGATTTTCAACATGCCCCAAAATCATTTTTATTGGTCATCTATACCATTAAGAATAATGTTTCATATCCTTGATGAAAAAGTACAATAATAAAATATGTATACATTTCATAATTATTACATCTGTTATATCATTGAAAAAAATAAAAATGACTTTATTTTACTTTTGATTACATTTATTTATATACTCTTCATTAGTTCTTTTAGGATACATTTATAAATGTTGGCTTGAAATTTATTAGATCATAACATTTTAAAACATAATTTATATTCCAACTCTCTACATGGGATTGACTACATAGCCACTCACACCTATCGGGAAGCGAATACTGTTGCAGATGCTCTTGCCAACAAAGGCATTCATCAGACCATGACTTGGCTGAACTCTTTACCTGTTGATTTATTATCTTTGTTTGATATATATTGTAAAATAATTCCATCTTTTCGCCTTTTTTAACTTTTTTCTTATCAATAAGATGACTATTTTTCCAAAAAAAAACATAATTTATATTCAAAAAACATGTGAAATAGTTAAAATAAAATTAAAAATTAATTCCAATATAATCGTCAAATCATTAGAATTGTATCATTTGTTATATCATTATTTTAAAATCCTTCATAATGGTATATGTTGAAAATTTCATTTATCATATGAAAATATCAGGGATTTTTCAACTAGTTGCAAAAAATGGAATTTTTTTCCTGCACTAATTGATGATCGGGTTGATACCAGTAAATAATTTTCCCTGTTATTACCCTTATGTTCTTTTTAAAAAGAACCAAATCAACTTTGTGTTTCTAGATATGGATGTTTTTTCTGTGAAACAAATATACTATCTTGCTACAAAAACATTTGGATTTTCATATATACTTTTCCTTAATGTTTATCACAGGGTTATGTTACATACTCTATTCTTTCATAAATAATGTTCCAAATGATTCTTCTAAAATTACTCAAATACAAACTATAGTGACCTAAAATAGATGATTCTATCTTTAATATATTTGAATAATATTTATTGAATCTCATCCTGAAAAACCGAATATTTTATTATCCTTGGTGAAAAAGAGACTTAGATAAATTATGCTTATATTTTAAAACACAAAATATTTGTAGACAATTGTAATTTTATTATTTTGTATATTGTATATATACATATTAATCAAAATATCATCCTCTTATCATTTGGAAAATAAAACATAAGAATGAGGTCTGATCACATTCATAGTAAGTTTAATAATACAATATATATAGTGTATAAATATTTAATAATCAATATATCTGGGTAAATAATATAAACACGAGAAATCTATTCAATAAAAAGTGGGTTACATATACAAATGGAAGTAATTAATGTGTACAAATAATACTGTGAAACTAAAATGTACAAGGACTCGACCCTGTAATGTGAGCACCAAATCCGTCTCTCCCTACTACTGTAGCCACATACGGATCTACCTAAATCAAATCAATTCCGTGATCATATTATGGAACTAACAAATTATGATAAATGTAACAAGATAAAAACAATTACATTATCTTGAAACATATTTGTTTATAATATAACTAATAGAATAACCACATATAATATCAATAACTAAGATCATTTTTATTGAATGCATAATTATGTAAATATAAAACATACTGTTTATGCATTGTTTCAATGCATATAATACATTTGGGTCCATTTGAAAAGAAATCTAAATGAATTAGCATCTCATCACCAAAACAGAATCAAATTTGACTCATGAGACCATGAAATGCTTCGAGGGGATATGTATTTTTGGGTCCCACAAAAAATGAATTATGTAAAATGGATTCATAAAAAGAATTATAAATTGAAATGCGTGAACCATAATAAACACAAACATTCATACGGGAACTCATCATATGAAATGTTAATAATTAACCCCAATCAATATACATAATCATAACCCATCTAGAGTAATATTAATGTTATCAAACTTGTTCATTCCTCGAAAAATATTCATAATCCATCCAAAAAATAACAATGATGATACAAATATAACATATACTTGTTGTCACATAATTATAATTGTAATGCCCTTACCCTAGAAGCCCAGAATCGGTGCATTATTATGTATCATTGGCATGATCATGAAAGAAAAATCCTCAAAAGATCAATTAGTTTAGTAGCCTTGTAAGTACTAAATACATTCATATGGTTTACATTACATCATAAAATGGAAAAACTATAACAACATTGTTTCCATAGGCACCACTGAGATCCCATAGACTTTCCAAATAGGTCAGTAATAATATACTTCTTCGCATCCTAGGAAAAATAAAACCTATAATGGGGTGATCTCAGATGCTCAGTAAGGATGACAATATATAGGAGACTTTCATTAATAAGCATAATAATTTAAGGCAATGTATAAGTCTAAAACAAAACCCATTTAAACATGAACTTTAGCATAACATGGAAATTATAAGAATCTAATAATGCTATTTACATATTCACATGGATATTCTACTTGTCGAATAATCACATGCAATATGAAAATATAATATTATAATGATGGAATGCATAATGCTAGACTTTCATAACCACATATTCAAGGCCTTGTGCCAGGACTACAAATAAGATTTTGTCAAGGAATTGTGCCAAGACACTAGATTGTCTCATGGGACCTACTGATGCATCGAGGAGCTATAGTTGTCTCTACCCGTCACTTACAAATTCCAATACATTCCTCATATGAAAAGGGTTGAACATAACAAAAACATTCATTTTAAAACTAGAATAAAAAAGGTCAATAAATTATCCATAAACCATGAATGGTGTAATAATAACACATCCATAGTCAAACATATCACAAAAAATTCAATATAATATGGATGTTTTCTATCAGAATAAATCAACTTCAAAAAATCTTAAAATCCATTAATGGATATTGACATAGAAGAACTCAAAACCATTTGTAGAGAAATATCACATTCTTTTTTGAAATCTTTCAAAACTCGTATAATTATAAAAGAAAACATTTATTTTGGAAATATTCTTATAAGCTTGCAAGGGAAGCATTGATGATGTTATAATGGTGGAAAATAGTCGCACCCACCGTATTAGTTAAAAACAATTCTTACCTTAATTTTTTCGAAAAGGTAATAAAGTACCTTGTTTGAAAAACGATGGAAAGATTCCTTTCAAACCATTTTATAAAAAATCCAAATAAGGGTATAAATGACTTTAACTTACAGTATAGTAAATATTAAACATGTTTTGAAATACAATTTTAAGAAACACTAATGTGGATGATAATGGTGTCCCAGTAGATACTTGTGTAAAAGAAAACTTGGATAATAAAGAGATTGTGAAATTAACCCTTACCTTGTATTTTTCCTTGGTCGAGGGTAGGTTAAACTCATCTATAATTTTGAAATAATTATTTATTAAATTATAAATAATCATATACATCAATATGATATCATATATGATCTTTTAATATTTCTTTGTTAATAATATATTAGTATTATCGTTGTTTCACGAGTTAACTGATTCGTTTTCCTTTATATGATTTGTTACGTAAGCATTTTTTGTTATGGATAAAATGTATCTTATTAATGTTAAAATTTATATTATCTCTTCAAAAATTATTTTTAATCATCTAATTACAATTTTTCTTGAATGGATATATGGGGGATGAATCTCATCGAGTTTATAGAGATGGTAATCTGTACGTATGCATGAGAGACAATATCATTTTTTTGATATTAAAATAATATACAATTGGATGATATATCTTATATAAATAATAACTATCATGTCATATTTATTATTTACATTAATTATACATCATTATTTTACCCATCCAAATAATAATGTATTGAATAACAATTACACAACAACATGGAGACAATAAGCCTTACGTTCGAACGTATGATGACAAGTCATTCAAAGGACGGATAGACTAATGAATATGGTTGTGAAATATTTATAATAACATCACATTATACATTATATACTGGATTTATTATTTTAGGATGGAAACAATGAAAAAAGTGGAAGTGGAAGAAGAAAAGAATTTGAAAGAGGTGATGAAATATTTACCTTTTCTTCAGGTTCATCCTTTTGATTTGATCAATAGGGCAATATAGGAGAGCTTTCTGACTAATGGAAGGACTCTATTATTAGTGGAGGATAGTTTACAGGGTGTTTTCCAGGGGTTGTTCAAGCCAAATGGATTTGGAAGTTTGAATTTTAGAAAAGGGGGATTTCACTTTTATATGAGGGGTGAGGGGTACCTTTGAAAAAACATGAAATATTATTTTATAATAAATTAATATTATGTTTATAATGGATCTAAAATGTATTTATTAAAGTATAAGGTTGTTATGGGTCGAAAACCACTCAACCAATAGGTTTTAGAATGTTTTGGGTCACTATATTAGCCTTATCTTTTATATTTAACTCTTAGTTAAAAAGTTTGTGACTTACAATGTATCTTTGTATTTTAATATTATATTGTTGATAAACATACTATATAGTTCCAATAAGACCCCAAGTGGTTCATTAATAACATATATAATAGTATTTATACTCATTGGATGAACCTTAGATTTTTAAGAAAATAATACCAATTAATAATATAATATTTCTTTTAAAAACACTTTTAAGTGAATTTTGACACTATTTGGTATTTTGTTTTTGAAACTTCATAATACCATTATTACTTTGATAAAAATTCCTATAACCAACCCTAATATGTCATATTATCCAATAATATTAGTGGAATACATAAAAATTATAAAATTAAATTTATTTGGATATTTATATATATCAATTATTTTATTCTTTCATTAATACACTAATTTCTATTTCATCATTGTGTCATAAATATATTTAATTATTTAATGTCTAAAAAATATAAATAAAATACAATTATGTAGGAATTATTTTTATATTTATAATGAATATTTATAGTCGAATTTATCTTATGTGTATCCCAATATTAAAAATAGATTAGTTGTTAAACATTGAATTTAACACTTTTAAAATCTTTTTTGAATTAAATAACAATAAATGTACTAATCTAATTCAATTAGACCCAAATAATTATATTTTATTACTAAGGGTTTTTTTGGTCTAATTAAAATTATCCCATAGAATTAGGACATGTGTTAGGGTAATAATAATGACATTTTTACCCTTAATTACCCTATTTACTTTTAACCATGGTAAATAAAAGTAAAAAGTTACAATTCATCAAAATTTATTTTCATCTTATTGAACTACATTTAACGAGCTGATATCAATCGTGTCTCTAGGATTTTTTAAATTCAACTCAAAGAAGCAGTAAAATTATTTTTTATGTAAATTTGTTAATGCTCTAAGGAGGTGGGTAAAAGATGGTAAAAAGTTCATTAAAATTTTGTATATATCTCAAATTATTATAAAGTGACTAATGAATTACAAATATATTATATTGATATTTTGTATGTATTTTTTTATATAATAAATTTAAATAAAATAAATAATTATTTAAAAAAACTCAGTTTTAAACAATAACTCAGTGTTTTTCAATATTCATAAAAAATTGAATGTTTTCAGAAAAATTCAAAAATTCACTCAATGCTAATTTTGATATTCTAAATTCAAAAGTTAAGTCTATTTTACAAAATTGAAAACATATATGTTTCATTTATTAATTTAAAATTAATTCCCGTTGTCAAAACCATATAGAGTGTTTTTAAAAAATAATAACTATCAAAAGATTGATACTTGTTTATGTTCAATTTAAAAGAGAAATTATTTACAATAAATTACATTGGATTAAATGATAAAAATATAATCTATTTATACTTCCATATCCTTAAATTTATAATTTATCATTACAAATTATTTTGATCAAAAAAATTGTTTTCAGTTAAAATATAGTATTTTTCACTATTGACCAAAATATGAATGTTATAAGAAAAAGATAAAAAATTATTGAAACTAAATTATTATGCCTTTATTCAAAAGAAGAAGATATTTTTTTTAAAATTGAATTTATAAAAGATTCAAATATTGGATATGAAAAGGGTTCTCCATTTAAATGCGGTAAAATTGGATTTTTAAAAAAATACATCTTTTATCTGAAAAATAAATTTGTTATTTTATTATGTCTAAGAAACTCTTAATATCGATTTTAAAATTACAAGGATTATATAAAGTTCAATATTTAGTTAATACTATTCATAACCACATTTGAACGACTTGTTTGGTAAGTCATGGTGCACTTGAACTTGGTGTTCCGTATAGTTCAAGTAATTGAATTAATTTGAAAAATAATGTACTATGAAATCATAGGGTGTTACATTCTTACCTCCTTTAATAAATTTCATCCATGAAATTTTAAATTGTTTTTCGAATGTAAAAAGTTGAAAATAGAAAATACCTTTGTTGGAAAACCCTCATCGGATGTTGGGTAAATAAAATTTTGTCTTAAAAAGGGGGAAAGGGGAATGAAAATTTCACCACCAAATTATGATCTCGATTTGGAGAACATTGGTGGAAATTAGAGACACATGATTGGAGAAAATTTTAAATATTTATAGGGAGTTATTGAGGTCATCATTCAAAAAAAATTGTAGTATTGAGGGCCTCAAATTCGTCAATCTATGAATATTTAAAATATAATTGTCTTATAAGGTACTAGGATAAAAAAAATTAGTTTTAAAATCCCATAACTAGTGTTTAAAAAATAATTTCTTCATAGAATAAGAGAATAAAAAAATATAAACTTGACAAGTATTGTTCTATCGATTAACTATGTTCTACCACAAACTCATCTTTCACTCTAAAAGATAATATAACTAAAAAATATTCTATTGATCATATTTGTATAGGGTTCTAAAAAATGAATTTATAATTCATCTAACAGATCATTAAAAACTATATTATTCAATCTAGGACATCATGTGGGCCAATGGTAGGTGATACACCCTTGTCGCCCTTCGGTTGCAGGTTAATGTCTTGCGGCCTTGACGGATGCGACAGGTTACTGCCTGACCTCCGGGTTGTCCTTTTTATAGCAATCCAAATATAATCTCAATCTAAAGCTTTCCAAAATACTTCTGTCCAAACTCATATTCCAAAATTTATAAGGAATGTCATCACAATGAAGATCCGTTTTTCCATGTAATATCATGTGAACACCTTTATCATGTATTCTTTTAAAACACTGCAACATCCTGAATTACCATAAAACATTATTGATTACATTTATGCTCCCTTGTTCCTTATAGAAAACTGGATATACTCCATCTATCCAAAAATTTTGTAAACTCCAACAATGCTTGAATATTAAAATAATTATCAGTTTTTAGGTAGTCAAGAATATCCAATATAATTTATCCAAATAAGTCATGTATTATTCCAAAATCACTACCTCATTATCAGATCCATATTATGGATTATATTTCTCTCAACCATATATTTTCCAAAAATTTAACATTCTATTGACTCACATTTATTGGTTCCACACTATCTCAATTCCTCAATATAATAGTACTGTAGTACAATCCATATATACTCTATAATTGATAAAACATGTACATCATTAATATAATACTCAAATGAAAAAAATACTTTAATAACAAAATAAGAAATCTAATCATTCTTCTTTATCTTTGGTAGTATCATAACATTATTATTATCCAATTGTAGCATTTGGGTCATACTCTGATGATATAGAAATTTATACATGTATTGTCCCAACTCCTTGAAGTTGAAGCATTGTACATTTGAAACATTTTTCTTACCCTTGCAATCACATACTTGGTGTCCTTTTTCTCCACACATATAAAAGGCTCTCATTCTCGTCAAGAATTTACCTAGGTGATTCTTTCCACAGTTATCACATATGGTAAAATCCTTCTTTTCACTCTTACCTTTATCCTTATTTATATCATACATACTTTTCTTCTCTTACTTCCATTCAAAACCATAGGACTCAGATAATTCTTCACTTATCTTATTAACAGATGATACTATTTTTTCATGTGATGAGAATACATGGAAGACTATTTCCCTTCTAAATGTTGGATTAATACCGTGAAATATATGATCCTTGTTACTCTTTGGATCATACATATTGTTTTAGTTCACATTCCTTCTACTGGGTTCCATTTCTATACAATGGCATACACTAGGTCATTTTATAAATTGCAATTAATAATTCCAATGATGTAAAATACCTAACCTATATTTAACAGTACATTGACATAATCCATAATCATAAAAAATTTTTTTATTTTTGAAAGTATATAATCATAAAACTTTCAGAATGTTTTGTAAAGAAAATGAGTATTATCCTATGCATATCTCCTAGGAGTTTCATAACCATAGTGGAACAAGGCCCGTTTTCAAGAACCATTTCTCATTCGAGTCTTTCTCAAAGCAGTGTTTTCAGGTTTTACCCCTAGGTACATCTGTTCCAGAGCCATCTCTACCTTTCGGTATCCAGATAGGGATGTATTGCCTGTAAAACTCACAAAATATCTGCTATATCAAAAATCTAGAATGTTATTCTAAACTATTACTCAATGTCTATATTAGGGTATTGTGCATTAATCAGAGTTTATCTAAATATAGTTTCCAAGGATTGTACTAAAATTCCTCTGATACCAAATGTAACGCCCTGACCCTAGAAGCCCAGAGTCGGTACATTATTACTTATCATTGGCATGATCACGAAATATCAAATCTCGAAAGATCGATTAGTATAGTAACCATGGATGTACTTGATACATTTATAAGGATTACATTACATCATAAAATTGAAAATCTATAACAAAATTGTTTCCATAGAAAACCTTGAGATCCCATATAATATCCCTGCAGGTCAGCTATAATATACTTCTTCGCATCATTGAAAAAATAAAACATATAAAGGGCTGAGCTCAGATGCTCAGTAAGGATGACAATATAGAGAAAACATTTATAAATTAGTATAAACATTTAAGGAAATATTTAAGGATAAAACAAAATATTTTGAAACTTGAATTTCAGCATAATATGGAAAAGATAAAAATAAAATAATTCCATTTTCTTATTTAAATTGATAGTCTACTAGTCGAATAGTCACATGCAATATCAATAGCCGCTTTCATAATGATGGAATGCATAATGCCATACTTTCATAACCACATATTCAAGGCCTTGTTCCCAGACTACAAATAATATTTGGTCAAGGGCTTGTGACAAGACAGTAGATTGTCTCATGAGACATACCGATGCATCCAGAAGATATAGTGGGCTCCACCAGTTACTTACTAAGTCCAATGCATTCCCCATATGAAAAGATTTTAGCATAACATAAAAATTAGTATTAAACAAAGCATAAAAAATGTCAACACCTTATCCATAATCCATGAATGGTGTAAGAATAACACTTCCATAGTCAAACATATCAAACAACATTAAATACAATATGAAAGTTTTGTATCATAATAAATCAACTTACAATAAACATAAATTCCAACAAAGTTTGTTGACATAAATGAAATAAAAACCTTTTTTAAAGAAATATCTCTTTTTATTTTGTAATCATTTAAAATTAATATAATTATAAAAAATCATTTATTTTGGAAATATTATTATAAGCATGAACAGTAATCTTTGATGATGTTATAACTATGTAAAATAGCCTCACTTTCCATATAAGTTAAAAAACATTCTTAGCTTAATTTTTTCAAATATTTCATAAAGTACCTTGTTTGGAAAATGACAGAAATATTTCATTAAAACCATTTTATAAAAAAATAAAATAAAGGTATAAATGAATTTAACCCATAGTCTAGTAAATATTAAAAATGTTTTGAAATAAATTTTTTTGAAACACGGATATGGATGATAATGATGTCCTAGTAGATACTTACGTAAAAACAACCTTGGATAATAAAGAGATTGTAAAATTAACCCTTACCTTGTACTTTTCTTTGGTCGAGGGTAGGTTAAACTCTTGTATACTGGTGAAATAATTGTTATTAAATTATAAAAGAACCAAAGACATTAATATTATATCATATATGTTCTTCTAACAACGATTTGTTAATAATAACTTTGTATTATTGTCGTTTCAGATGTTAACTGATAAAGTTTCCGTTATATAATTTGTTACATAAGTAATTTATGATATGGATATGATATATATTATTTATATTCTGGATGATATTATGTATTTAAAAATTAATTTTAATCATCTAATGAAAATTATTTTTGATTGGATACGATGGGGAATGAATCTCATCACATTTGTGGAGACGTTAATCCATAGGTACGCACGAGCGACAATATAATTCTATTAATATTAAAATAATATATAATTGGATTGTATATCATATATAAAAAATTATTATCATGTTATATTTATTATTTAAATCAATTACACATCATTATTATTACTATCCAAATAATATTGTATTGAATAATAATAAAACCACAACGTGGAGACGGTAAGTCTTACAAATGCACGTATAGTGACATTTCATTCAAATTGTGGATAGAATAATGAATATTGTTTTCCCATATTTATAATAAAATCACATTATATAGAAGATACTGTATTTGTTATTTTATGAATGGAAAAACAATGAAAGTGTACGTGGAAGAAGAAAAGAACATGGAAGAAGTAATGAAATATTTACCTCTTTTTCAGGTTCATCCTTTTGATTTGATCAAGAGGGAACCATAAGATGGATTTTTGACTAAAATAAGGCCTCTAGGATGATGGTAGGATAGCTGAGAAAGTATTTGGGATGGGTTTGTCTGAGGAAAATATCTTTGAAGCTATGAATTTGAGATAAGTGGGAGTGCCCTTTTATAAGAGGGGTGAGGGGAACCTTAGGAAATTCTGAAAATATTATTTTATAATAAATTCATTTATGATTTCAGATGGATTCAAAATAAGTAATTTAAAGACTAAGGTGGGGATGTGTCGAAAAAAAAACAACCAATAGGTTTTATATAGGTTTGGTTCATTATATTAACCTTATATTATATTTAACTCTCAGTTAAATAGTTTGACATTTATCATGTCTATTTGTATTTTTATATTATATGGTTAATAAAAATACTATAAACATTCAAGATAACCCAAAGTGGTAAATTAATGACATATATACTAGTATATAATCCATTTGTACGAACATTATATATTTAAGAATATAATACCAATTAATAATATAATATTTGTTTCAAAAACACTTTTATGTCAATTTTGACAATATTTGGTATTTTGTTTTTTTCTAAATTAATAACAGCATTATTACTTGATCCAAATATATCAAAACAACCCTAATATTTCATATTAACATATAAAATTATTTAAATTCATAAAAAGACTCAAATTACATTAATTTGGATATTTATAATATCAATTATTTTAATGATTCATTAGTACTGTAATTTCTGCATCATCAATGTGTCATAAATAAATTTATTTATTTAGCGTCTAAAAAATATAAATAATAAACCATTATATTGGAAATAATAGTATCATTCTAATTATTTTTTATTGTCTAATTTATCTTTTCTGTAACCTTATATTAAAAATGGATTAGTTATTAAACTTTTTATTTAACACTTTTAAATTTTCATTGAATTAAATAATAAAAAACATACTAATATAATCCAAGTGAACCTAAAGGATAATAATTTACTCCTATGGTTGTTTTTTGTCAAATTACAATTATCCAGTAGAGTTAGGACATTTTTAGGGTAATAATATAATCATTTTTACCCTTAATTACAATATTTTACTCTTAACCATTGTAAATAAAAGTAAAAAGTTACTATTCACCAAAATTTTTTATCATTTTATTGAACAAAAAATTTACATAATTATATCACCCTTGTTTCTTGGTTTCTTGAAATTCAACTAATAGAAGTGGTAAAGTTAATTTCATTTATATATTTGCAAATACTCTTAGGAGGTGGGTAAAACACGGTAAAAAGAACAATAAAATTTTATATATCTAAAATTATTATAAACTGACTCCAATTAATTAAATTTAAATTATATAGGAAATATGTATAAATTTTGAACCAAAATAAATTTAAATAAAATAAATAAATATTTAAATATAAATTTGGTTTTAAACAATAACTCTGTGTTTTTCACTATTCATCAAAAAATGAATGTTTTCAGAAAAAAACTAAAATTTCACCTTAAGGACCTTTGGATATTATGAATTCAAAAATTATGTCTATTTTACCAAATTCAAAACATAGAATTAGAATTTATTAAATTAAATTTAATTCCCATTGTCAAAACCAAAAAGTGTGTTTTTTGAAATAATAACTATTAAAAGATTGATAGTTGTTTATATACAATTTCAAAATGAAATTACTTCCAATGAATAACATTAGATTAAATGGTAAAAGTATAATCTATTTAAACTTCCAAATAATTAAAATATTTAATTTAACACTACAAGTTTTTTTGATAAAAAAATGTTGTTTTCAGTTAAAATATAGTATTTTTTACTATTCACCCAAATATGAAAGTTATCAGAATAAAACAAAAAATTTATTGAAACTAAATTAATAATTCCTGATACAAAGGAAGAAGATTATTTTGTCAAATTGAAAATATAAATGTTTCAAATATTGGATTTAAAAATTGTTCACTATTAAAAGGCGGTAAAATTGCATTTAAAAAAATTAATCTTTTATTTAAAAAATGAATTTGTATTTTTATTATGTGTAAGAAACTCATAATATGTATTTTAAAATTATATGGATTGTATAAATTTCAAAATATAGTTAATAATATTAATAACCTCTTTTGAACGGCTAGTTTGGTAAGTCATGGAGCCCTTGAACTCAGTGTTGCGTGTAGTGCAAGTTATTGAATTAATTTGATTAAATAATGTACTATGAAATATAGGTGTGTTAGAATAATGATGGTTTTAGGCCATCAATGAATATAAATACCTTAAATGTTCATTATCACATATCATAGAAAAATGAAATTTTCACATTCAAAATCATCTTTAAAAAATTTTCACAAAAAATATATATTTTATATTACATTAAATGTTTATGTCTTGTATTAAATTTTTTAAACAAAATGTTGATATTATAGTGTAAAATTCAATTCATGTCTTAAATGTTAATAAAAATAATCATTTGGTTTTTTATATTACCAAATGAGCTTCATTTTTTAATCGTCAGGAAAATTATTTTAAAAAAATAAAAAATGATAAGATATCATAACATTTATTTCATAAATAATTTTGAAAATAGTTAAAAAATAATATCATTTTAGAAGGAATGTGTTCATGGAAATTTTTTCTGACCTAATATAGAAATAATAGTGAATTTATTATGAAATAATTTCTAAACCAATTACTGTACCAAGGCATGTAAAATGATAATATTAATTATAAATGTTCAAAAATTACCATAATAGAATAAAATATATTTATTTTATCATATATATATAATATGATTTTTTAAGGAAGAATTAAATTTATAAAATGACTAATAGGTATGAGAGTTTGAATTAAACTATAATAACATTTTTATCTTTTGTATAAAAAGCATCCTTAAATAAATCACATAAAATGAAAAAATAAATATTCATGATGTTAAATAATATAATGATATAATTTTTTATAGTCTATGTGCATACACCATAGAAAAGAAATAAGTGTTAAATATGGAATATGTATGAAATAAGTAAAAGGGAGATGAAAAAACCCTTACTGTGAGTCAAAGTCAAAACATATGTTATTTATCTTCATGAATAATAATAATATGTTAATTATTTAAATGTAAATTTAGTTCACTTATTACCATGTTATATATAATTACTTCATCAATTATGTATACAATGTCTCACTCAATAATATTTTGAATAAGTGCCTAAACATTACATTGATATGTTGATTATGGTAAAATATCTCATTATTTGCTGATATACAGAATTATAATCAAGAACTTGTTTTCATATTTGTAAATAATATATACATTTATATATAATCAGGAAATTTGGATATGAAAAAAGATCTATGTCACAATCTCAAAAATAGTAAGTCATAGAAATGAGTAATGTTTCCTATTTTTCAAATATCATTATTGAAAGGAGTTTACAAATACATTAAAATTATATAAATATAATAAAAGCATATGTAATATATTATTTATTTAAATATACTTATATATATTACTCATGTGTTGTGGTGATTAAAAGGGAGTCACATCACTTTAAAAAGGTCGTAGTCCACACGTACACGAATGTCATTATAATATTTTTTATCAAAGTAATAAATGGGTATAATATCATTAAATAATTATATATTTGTAATTAATATCTTAATTATCCCATTTTTATAACATATATTTATTAAAATTGTCTTTATTACCTTCCATGTAAAGTGATAGCGACAAATGAATCATAGTGCTTCGTGAGGCAGTAATTTGTCACACACATCAGTGACATTATTGACTCCCATATAAAATACTTTGTAAAAATATATATATCATATGAAAACTCACATAGTATAGTTATATTATAAATATAATATATTATTTTTGTATTTTTCATTATACCCATATTTCCTAGGATGTAACAGAAAAATCAAATGACACCGGTTTTTGAGGATTTATTTCACCGAACACATGAATAACGATTTTTTACCCCATTTGATTGAATTGTATGTGGATGTAGATCCAAAAAATATTATGTAAAATATTATTATATATATATATATATATGAGATTTTGGTTGTCATATAATAATGTTTAAATAAAAATATTAGGATGTGGAAGAATAAATAAAATAAACTTCTTGTTCAAGAAAATTACCTCCTCTTCGGTCATCCTCCATAGTTTTTTTTACAAAAAGACTTAAAATGATGAATTTGATCCCAAAATAATTATTATAGGATTAGAAGAGATATATTTTGAAGGTATTAGTTATGGGATTTGGAGAACCAAAATTGTTCTACGGTGTGAATGTGAGAGGATAAGGGTGACCTTTTAAAACTATGGTGAATGAAATTCATTTATGTTTTTAAACGAAAAATATGTAGCAACGTTTTAGATTTCCATGATGGGGAAAATAAATTTGTAATGAGAAATAGACATAATAGAGTCTAAATAAGTCTATAAAATATATTTTAGATATGTTTTTATGTCATTTTAACTTTATCTTTTTAGTTTATCCTATAGTAATCCTTTGTTTTCCTAACCCGCGGTAATTAATTTTTACTGTTTGTATTATTCATTTATTTCAAAATTTATTGTCTCCGGATTAGAAACTAAATATATTATTATTATTGAATTGGAATATATATTTCCAAATTCAATTCACATTAGCAGAATATTTATATTTAAAATTAATCACATCGATGTGTTGATAAAGAGGGTTTTCAAATAGAAAATTTTCAATTATATACAATGATTTATATAAAATTTCATAATAAAAATATTAAAATTAACTTATTTGTAATAATATATTTTTAATTGATACAATTTTACTTTAATAAAATCCAAAATATAATTTATCGATATAAAATATTTAAATGAGAAGTCTTATTTTAATTAAAATGCATTATCTTTTAGTATTCAGAAAAAATATTACTTTTTTTATAAAAAAAATTTAACATAATTTTATTTTGATATTAATTGTTAATATTTCTAATTAGTTTATTCTAAATTTTTTTTAAAGGAGAAAAATTAATTTTAACTTATTTAAAAAATGTCTGACTAAGCCCTATTTTAAAAAAATATAATTTTTCATAAAACATTTTTTTCATTAAATATATTTTTACATTATTTATAATAACTATTTTAAGAGAAGATTAAAAATATATTTTCTAATATTAATAAACTTCATATTAATATATTTGTTATAATTATTATTTGACAATAACAATATTTTAATAGAGTGTTATGTTTTGTTCAAACCTGGTGTTGTGTGCCTTGCGAGCCATCAAAGAGATTGAATTATTTAAAAATAAATAAATTGTAAAATATAGTAATATTATAGTTCTTTAATATATTTTTTATATAACATATAAAATAAAAAATTATGATACTATTTTAAAATGATGTGTTTTTATGAGTATAATTGATGTTGGAATTGAGGTAAGAGGTATTTCATGTTACATTTATTTCTATGGGTTGCAAGGCTTATTCCAAACCTATTTTATTTATATAGTGTATAAACTTACCCTTTAACATATTATATATTGTATTATTAATAATTCGTGTCAATTTACGTTTCAACTCATATTATATCATCTAATGTAATTTTAGTTTAATGTTACCATGTGGTATGTTTTTCATAACACATTTTTTTCACTAGGATAAATGATTTCATCAATGTATTTTATATTATAAGATTATGTGGGTAATTTATTTTGATTATTTTATATTATATTTCTAATTTTTAATATGGATATACTTTCGATAAACATAATCAATTTATTTATTAAATATCACATTAATATTATGATATTTATAAGATATTTTGCTTCAATTTCCATTACATTGAGACATAATCAGTATTTTGCAAATTTTGTTTAACGGGGAGTATATACTTTCTATTTTGAATATCAAATACTGAATATATTTAAGTTAACTATATTTAATGTTTCATTTGATTTTTTTTAATTAATTTTATTTATGGAACTTCTTTTACCAAAGCGGTGAGGGTTTTTTCTTCAATCACATTTTTAATCGAGATGTTTTATGACTAATTTTACATTGAGTGAAACTACTTGGATATTTTCATATAAACCATTTTTATTTTAGTATTAAATAGTTATAATTATATTTTTATCTAATTTTTCAATTTATCTCACTTTTTTATATATTTTGATGGATTTTTTTTTGAAAAAAATTCTAACATTATTTCTATTTTCATTTAAAAATTATTTTTTTCCATATCCATGTTTTCTAAAAATTTTAAGATTTTGTTTTCAAAATTACCCTATGATTTTTGATGTCATTTCTACAGGTTTTTTATATTTATAATAATGATTAAAATTAATCATTTTGTAGTTTATTAAATATGTAATTTTTTGACATTTCTATAATAATTCATAGAAATATTTGTTTTCAGGTAGTCAAGAAAAAATAATTTTACAAATATCATAAATTATCATTGAATTTATGTATACATTATATGTTAATAATATTGTTTTCAATGAAAATTATTTTCCTAATATACTGGAATAAAATATATTATAAATGTGCTTTTCAAATTAAAAATGTTTTTTTCATCACGAATGATTATAATAACATTTTATTAATTATTATATAATACAATGTAATCAACTATTTATTTTATTTATACACCAATATGGTTATATGTTTTATGATATCATCTTTATTGTTATTTTTTGATGGTTTATGTTTAGTTATAAGGAGGAAATTATTAACATTCGCATTGTTGATTAATTTTTTAGTCATCGTGTTTCCCATAAAGATTCACAATCATATATTCATTGGACCTTACATTACCATTAAATATCAATATTTTTTGTAACTATCATATGATTATATCCCAAACCATATATAATTTATATAGATTATGGTTTAGTTTTTTAATTATCTGATTGAATAGATAGAAATTGATAATCATATTCATTACATAATAGAGAAATTTATTTATATGTTATATTGTTTATATATTGAATAGATCATTCACAATATAAGGATTTCAAGGGACATGTTGTGATTGGTGGAGACATATTACTGATATCCCATAGGTAAGCTAATTGGTCACATGAGATAAACTAGCATAATTATTTGTCTATGGCCTTATCAACATATATAACATGTAATGGAACGAGGCCTTTATGTCATGTTTATGATCATATAAATTATTCACTCCCACATTATGATAATTATTATTAATTTCCTTGTGAATATTTTAATACATATGATATCATTTGAAAAATTTCATGATCATGTTATTATTTTTATGGTGTTAAGTGATCATTTTCATTCCTTCCATATTAATCTTCATGTGCATGTTATTGATTAAATGTAATGTGTTTTAAGTTCATTTATATACCATATTGATTATTCTATATTTATTTATATTAACATCATTTATATGCATAAACTACTAGAAATGTCAACTCAACCCTTTCTTATGATTCAATTCCATAGAATATTTCATTTTGAAATATGTTATATATGAAGGTATATGATTATTGGAATAGTTATTTTCACTAATAAAATACTATTTTGTTTTTTTATCTTTTGAAATAGAATTTAAAATTCTTGAATGTGTCTCATTTTCCAATATATGAAAAACTATTTAGTTCTTTGGGATGGGAATCCTTATATCTAGTGCCAATATAATATGGAAACATCCAACATAAGGTTATTGGGGTTGGTGTTTTAGAATAAATGTATCATGAAATACAATAACGATTTTCTATATATGACCATTTTTTATCTCCCATTGTTGATCCATTATGGATAAAAGTTTGTGACTCATAATCAACTCTAGGAAACATGATTTTATGGTACACCCAGTATGGGAATCATTTTTTGGTTATTAATAATCTATAAGACCATATTATTATTGTCCATACACTTGGATAAATATAAAATTGATTCTAGATCCACTAAGTGAAACAATAAGTGATTATTTAAGCACTATGTTTTTATTTCAATGAATTTTATTGTGTCAATATTGTATATGTATATCTTCTACTCCATGAATATTTTATACTATCTCAAAATTATATTTTCATATATCAAGGTATATAGCTGACTATTAGAGATTACATGTCCAATTTTTCATTATGAACTTTTTTTTTCAATGTTAATTTTTATATGATATATTCCTTTTGGTTATGTTTTCTCATATTCATATTCTGTAACAAGTGATGAAATGTTTTCACTTTTTCAATGGGAGAGCCCCCCCAATACTGTGATTAAATTAATTGTTTAATGAAAGTGATTATTACCATTGAGGTTTCTATAAAGGAAAATATTGTGGTTCGATTAGAGAGAAACTGTAACAAGGATCATAAAAAATGACTTATCTAGTTAAGCATAAAAAACAATAAACCAATAATTAATTATAATATTAAATTATTATTAGATAGATTGATTATTTAATTAAAATTAAGTTAAATATATGGATTATTTATTAGTTCATATATGTTTTTATCAATTAAATTATTCAATGAATAATTTATAGTACTAAACACAGGAATGTAGGTATGTGGCACCACATATATACAAGTTGGTTTACTAATCTAATATGCTTTGTAAAAATGATTATATTACCTAATAAAATATTCTATGGTATATATTAATATTTTTTGTCCATATTTAAATTTTACATTCAAATGTTATAGACTATGACTCCTGATCATTTTATCATATTTCTATTATATTAAATCATGGAATATGTTTTATTATTTGGTGTTATACGAACATCAATAATTAAATTTTGATAAGACTTATGGTTTCATGATTCTTTTAATCCCATTATGAACCATTTAATTTTATCTTATACATAAAAATTAAGACCTGTCAATTGATTTTCACTTCCCCAATACATTATATGAAATATTATGTTAAAAAAATTATTTTGTACATATTTTTGTGTGATATATTAATAAAAATTATTAATAATGTATTTGTGTAGTTTATCTCAAAATATGATATAACCTTTGGGTGTAATGTCCCAACTCTGGTACCACACATGGGTTCCCAGATGTAGTTTGGAACATGAATCTCAAGCACACATCCACTTATTCTAGAAGCTACTGACTAGAAGTGAGTGTCTAGTAAGTAAATCACGGGGAAAATATACCATCTATTATTAGAGTAACACACATTTATAAATAATAAAATCGAAAATGTAAAATATATAAATGAAAATACCAATAAATATTTATAGTCAAAGAAGGAAAAAAAATATTATACTAAAATAGAACATATTACATTAAAAATTAAGTTTCAAGAGTCTAGAAAAAAAATTAATTTAAAGACACCAACAAATCCCTAGAAGGTCCTGAACTAAGTCATGTTCCCTGATCCATGCTCCACCTCCAATCAACAATCAACAAATGGTATTTTTTTAACCTGTCCTAAAACCACAATGTCTATTATTGTATTAGTATGGAATAATAAGTAGGTTTTGGGTACAACTAAGTAGGATAGTGCTAATGTTGTCTAAAAATTCCATTTGAAAACAGTGAATGTAGTTATATAATGAAATAAATATAATGCATAAATAAATTGTAGTCACATTATTAATTATTATTTATTAAATCTATAAAACCCTTGGGTTACAAAGGACACCCAATCCTAAATACATAAATTATATCATTATAGATAATAAATGATTTCAAATTATGAACTCATAATTCATTAAAACTATGGGCATTCATTACCCATTTATTTTGTAATTAATTAATACAAACATTTGAAACCATATTCCAATGACGTTGTTTTGGGTATATAACCCCATGCATAATTCCCTAATTCTCATAAATTCATATTATAATTCATGAAGACCAGCATGCCTAACACCACAGATATCAATCTTTTTTATATATATTTGGTGTAAAAATTCATATCTCTCAACCAAAATATCAATCATGTATATAAATTATTGGTGTAGAATATAATGTTTAGAAACCCAAATCACAATCATGCACATATATCATTATAGTAGATAACCATTTCGAACACACCAAATCACAATAACAAATAATGATATACCATTGGTGTAGAATCCCATGTTAAACAACCCATTTCTAAACGGTGCATGTGAATAATCAGTCTATATTTTCATTTCGAACACCCCATTTATCAAAGACACATTTAAATTAATATCATGGAATTATATATTCTTGTATAAATTCTCCTTTATAAATTACGATTAATCAACATTATTCCTTTATCACAATTATCCATTGATACTTCAATTAATTAATTCCTAAAACTAATCAAACCATGAATATTAATTTATTTGAAAATTAATTAACAGTATCAATTTCATATAATCAATTCTAATTCAAGTAACCATTTCTCAAACTCAATGTCCAATCATTATTTCTCCAATTAAATATCCTCAATTTTCAATTAGATATTTTTAAATTAATTCAATAATTAATTATCACCAATTTTCCAATCAACACTATACTAATCAATTAAATGATTATTCATCCATTTTCCACAATAAATTTCTCAATAAACCATCACAATTTTGTCATAAATAATTACAAGAATTTATTATCAAAACAGAAATCCCTTGATATCATCATAAATTTTCCGATCAATTCTTTTGTTCCACAATCCCAAAATATATTCATTTCACTATTATATAAATTAATTAATTGACCAAATAATTAATTCAATTTGGGACCAAAATTTCTAAGAAAATATACAAATTCATAAACTCTCAAATACCTATTCAAAATCAGAACTATGGGATTTCAAAATTATACCACCTACTGTGGTTTGTTGATTATTATTATCGCAATGGAAATCCCAAAAATTTATCTTCAAAATAATGTAGATTGGATGTGTATCTATAACCCAAAATAAATACTAAGCAATTAAATATCTCGTAGATATTCATCTAAGATCTAGAGGCCTATACCTATATTTATCACATCTATATATAGAACTAAAAAAATAGAATATTTCATCCACCAAAAGAATGATATAACAGAGTAGGATTTATGTAAAACAGACATGATAGTATCCTCTTACCGGGAGAGAAGAAGATTTTTGTTATAGGAATTGAATCATGAAGAAATTTGGTTTGGAGGACATGAAATTTGTCCAAAAATCTCAAAAAATGGGAAATCAGACATCGGGCTGGGTGGGGATTGATATAGATGAAGTCTATGGGGGTTCATGGATTTTTGAAAATAATTATTGGGATTAATTATTTTCAAAAAATAGTTTATTGGGTAGTGAAATACGGTTTTCACTAACCATGCAACAAACATTCACATATTGTTTTGGGGGGAACATTTTCTCTTTTTACGGAACACAGTTTGACTAAATTTGTGCCCTCCATGTAAACACCCATATTCTAGGGTTTCATGGTTTCCATGGATGGGCCACATGGTTTTCACTAACCATATACCAAACTAACACAACCATCTTTCCTTATATATTTATTAACATTCACCAAAACACACCCAATAGAACAAACCAAACAAAAAATAATCAAAACAAGTAAAATAATTCCTATAAACAGGTCATATAAAACTCCTAAAAATGATTGTATCTTACAATCTCCCCACATTATAATATATCACCCTTGATATGCACTACAAGGATTCTTTATTATTATGAGCCAAAACTATTGAGCCATGGACCCACCCAAAATTTACCCAATACCATGTTTCCACCTACACATTCAATTGTTCTCATAATACATGAATTGTTTTCATATTTCTTCATCACAAATTATTCTTAATATGATCCAAAACACATATAGAATACTCCTAGAGGGATGTATCAAAATTAAGTTCAACATCATCCACATCAATCACATGATAATTGTCAGGGTGATAATGTCATAGTTATTACACATGAAAAATGTTATGCATGGATATTTATTTCAATATAAGTGAAAATTGGTACATCATCATATTTATTCTCCCCACAATCAAAAATAGTCCTATAAACCAAGATTATAGTATTCCCTTCCCCAATATCTTGTGGTTACCCAACATACGTGACACCTATAGGAATAGATTTTTCGAATACAGAAACTATAGGGGTCAACTTAGTCTTTCAAAATATGATTTATTCCAAAATTGAGATGTATCCATGTGCTTCTAAATCAGATGAACCTAATTTGATGTATCTAGTGTGATACAACATTCTAACAATTCTGAATCACTAGAATACATCCACCATAGTGATGATCTACATGGTCTCCAATATACAGACTTAAATGGGTCCATATTTATGGTTTATATATATATTTTGTTATTTCAATAATCTATGAAGGTAATTTGTTTCTCCCAATACACACTGAAGGAATGAACAGATGACCGTAGCATATCCTCGATCACCAATATATTATGATCTAACTAAAAATATTTCTATGGGTGAAAGTCTGTGATAAAAAATACAAATGTACCAAATAATTTATGGAAGAATTTTCAAAATTTTCATGTAAAACGTGGATCATGGTATGAATCTATAATCAGTGTAACCTATTTCATATAGATTATATCTTGAACATACAAAAAAATAGTTTTTCTACTAAGAAAGTATAATGTATATGAATGAAATGCACTAAATTCATTAGTTTATCTAGAACATCCTAGTGATTTTCACACTTATTAGGTTACCTTAAGATTCCCAACAAAAAATCCACAGTAATGTCATACAAAATTATTTTTTGGAATTTGATATGACTGTAGAAAACCTCCGAGACATTGATTCTTGCCCTCCAACTATTGAAAGGTGTAGCATCATGCCACAAACCCTATTATCTCTTTTTTCATCCCCGACCAACAAATATATTCTCATCCCTCCTGTTACATTTGTTTCAAACTATTATGTACAACCCACATTGAGGCATGTAATTCCCACATCATGTCAATCTGCATTCTCATAGACATAATAACCAAATTTCTAACATATATGATCTCATCCCATATATTCTGAAATAAAATGGTGTCTCCCACATTCAGGGTTTTTACATAAGTTCAGTAACTCTAGATCCCAATATTTCATATGTAGGATATATCTCAAATATATATAATCCACTGAAACATATACTAGAGTCATTTTTCCCTAATAATTCGAAACAACCTTGTGCATCTCACCTAGTAAGGTCATCATATTCACCTCAACACTTGACTTCTAAATCAAATGTGTCTTAGTTTTCCTTATCAAAGCCACAGAAACACTATTTTAATTCCCATAATTGATTTATTGGAAAAAAATAAAATAACTGCATAGTCTCATCCCATCTTTGTTATTGGATATTAAAGTCTCAGAATGAGAAGATATTCATTAGGCTCATGTGACCTGAAATCATCATAATCATCATTACAATTATATAACACTGAAAACTAATTAATTAATAAACCATAGTGTCTAGATCAAGGTCATGCATATGTTAGTTTCCTTCATGTGGCTTCAACTACCAAGACACATATGCTACAACTTGATCTCTCTACATCAACACATATCTGCGTCTAATCCCATAAGATCACAATACACCATGAATTTATCACCTGACTCATGTATGGTCATCGTTGGTGTTTATTTAAATTACTTATTCATTACCTTGGATGAATTATCAAATGGTAATAACTATTCACACATTATAACCACTTATCCACAACATAAATTGGGACGTCCAAATGGGATATATCCTAGATGAATCTCCAATAATATATTTCTAACCCATTAAAATAATTAATATCATATACATCCTTAGGTCGATCCATAGAAAAAATTTCTTGATCCTTCTATTAGTCCATTAAACCACATTCTTCTAAGATAATGTATTTCAAAAATTATACCTAATCAACCCAAAAAAATAGCTAGATATCATAGAGTATAGGAAATTTTCTCTCAATGTACTAAGGGTGATGTCAAGACGTAATTATGATCAAAATGTGTCTTAGATTACACCATGATGTCATAAACAAACACCACAAAAAATTAAAGTTGGTAAGGATAGAAGATCATGATCATCATGTCCTTAAACACAATTGTTTTGTTCATCCACAAAAAATGAGTTATAAAAACACATATAGGATATACATGCTTCCAAAAGTAGTCCTCAATATATTATGAGACTAAACACTCATCTAATGATACCCTGACTTCACATAGATCTTAGATAACACAAAATATCAATTAACTAGTTAAAAAGGTCATCAACACTTCCTAGATGATTCATGTTCTTTATAATAATCATTATAAAAATTATATTAATTGAACCAAATGTGAAAACACACATCATTCTTAATTTAATTCAAAAAAGGTAGGCCCGAAAGCGATGTCTTTCGATGGATAAATCCCTTATCTTTAAAACTCCACCAAATAAGTCTTGGTATCTTGAAGCTCTATCTCTGCCATTTTATATGGTGGAATAGATAATGGAATAAACCCTGAGATTAGCTCAATTTTGAATTACATATATCTCTTAGTTGGCAACCCAAAGAATCCTTCATGAAATACATCCTGAAATAGTTTCACTGCTGATGGAATTATATCATTATTTACCTTTCCATCATCCAATAATAAACTAGAAACCAAGGCTGTGAGCTCTCATAGTTTCTATGAAATAAGCCATTCTCGTCCAACATGGATATCCAAATACACATGGTAAATGTACTGGTCTCCCTTAGGATACGTAAAAGTTACTATCCTCTTGTAAAAATATGTGTTGGATAGGTATGTGAATTTTTTATCAATACACATGATTATTTTAAATACATATATGTCATCAATATACATATCCCATAGAAAGTATTTCTCCTCACCATTAGAAGAACACCCCTTTCCAAAACAGATTTCTCTACACTTTACTCTTATTGGTGTATCAATATTCATCATCCCCCTAAAAAACTCCATTGACATGCTCAAATCATTATAATTTTTGATGTTATAATGTAAAGAGATGCACCATTATAAAAAAACACTTTATAATGTAGAATCTATAAGAATACATCCAATCAATGTTTATGTACACTACTCATAATCCAAAAGGGCATGTTGTACTGCATGCAGTTTTCATGACCCTCTTACTTGAGATAATATCTAACTCCACTGAGTTGCAAACACTACTAATATAGGAACTCACTTCCAGAAGCACCTCATCCACTACCTCTACTACCTCTACCTGTATATCACTATATTCCAGACTAATATAATGTAGATGATTCCCTTCCTACACCTTGATTCTTTTAAGATCATCCATCACTAACTATATATCTCAGGTACAGGTAGAAAGTTGATAGATTTCCCAATATTTGAAATTTTCAACACTCTACAACTGATCAAGAACAGTGTGTACGAATGTGTCCTTTCCAACAACACTTGTGAGAAAAGTACATGCGTAAGATCATGTTGAAATAATCCCCATGATTGTCCAATATGTTTCTTACTAATCAAGCTAATGTTCTAAAATTGATTCATCTTTCCCTCGAAATATATACCTCTATATTATCTAGGAATATCTGTTTATCTACTACTAGAAGCCTCATTTCTAATACTCTCATAATGACATAGTGATCCACCACCAATGTAAACATCTCTCACTAAAATAGGGTAACTTGTGACTTAATATCACACTTAATTCCATTCTGAATGCATCAATTTATCTCTATCTAATTACACCCCATTATTGGTTAAATTTGATGCAGGTCTATAAATATTCGAAAAATAATTCATTATGGACATGATCCTATAAGTCAATCACATGAACTCAATTTCTCATTCCTGCCTCAATGTTTCTGGATGGAAGAGATCAAGGAACTTCTTCGAGATGTCCTTTTATATCCTACTTGTAGTATGTCCAGTCCGTAACCAAATGTATCATTAGTGATACAGTGTTCCTCATATCACATATGTAGCTATCATGAACCTCATCTTACCAAGTGTCTCCAATTTGTCATGTATCATTTAGATGGACTCATCCCAGAACTCATCTTCCTTTGGTCCACCTTCTTTAATAAAGGTCTGAGGGTGCTGTAATTGAAACTCCATTATATGGTTATAGATCATCTTGTTAACTACAATTGTGTCTCGTTCAATGAATTTCATTTTTTGAGATAATTTACCTCAGTATATCCCTCTGATTTCCTCATCCAACAATATAAGACCCTATCAATTCCATAGGTTTCACCACTGGAGTATTGTACATGGCCATGAGATATTGTCCTATTTAAAACAATAATTTTCATGTGGAAATATCTTTATAATACCAATAACACTCCATAGGTAACATTTGAAAAAATTAAGACAATTTAAAAATAGGGAATATCACAACAAGACAAAACAAGCCTTTTACATAAAACTGACATGTTGTGAAGCCTGTGGAGTTATCACTATCTTTATCAATTCTTACTCATAGGTCATGGTTATCAAAGGGAATATTATTTATTACAGATTCTTATTTAAAAAATAATAATTATTCAAATATTTCATCTTTTTAATACATCTAATTTCAAATTTAGATCCTTTTAAAATTAATTATCACAATCACTGAAATCCAGTTCATGTAGTAAAACATACCTATAACCCATTTTCTAGTGCATGAAGAAAATTATGAATGTCACAAAATAATCTTGAGAGTATTTAATTATGGATGTTGACTCAAATAACAAGTCGTTCTAAGCCATGAGTCAGGTATCAAAAAAATCAACAATTATTTCCACATCACACAAGAAGTGCATCACCTATGGTGATGTAATATTCAAATATAATAGAAAACAAAAAAAATAATCCAAACCTGAGTAATTGGGTTTTTCTAATTCATGGGTTTGAAACTCCCATGAATGAGACCATGATCATGCCCCACCTCTCCCTAGTCTCATGTATAACTTTATAAAAAGTAATTAAAAAGAAGAATAAATGTAAACTCCTCTGATAAGACTTTGTAACATCTCGACCGGGGTACCACACACTAGTTCCCAAGGATGGTTGGCCATATGCTACCAAGTGATCCTCCTTGAATGATAGAGTCTTCCAGATATAAATGAGGTTTAGGTAAGTCTATAATGGGTATAACATTAAATTTTTATCAGGGTAATATACCAATATAAATAACAACCATTACTGAAAGAAACATATATAAATTATAATACCAATATCACAAGATATTCAATGCATGAAATGCAATATTCAAATAAAACTAAAATTATTCCATTCTAAAGTAAATGTCATGTGTTTAAGCAGAAAAATCAATGTAAAGACACCAATGACTCCTAAGTGGTTCTCAAACCATTTCTGGTTCCCTAATTCATGATCCATCCCCAATCCTTATTCTATCACAGGCCTTTCCCCTTAAACTACCTTGCAATAACCATGTATATTTGGGAATCAATCAGGTAGTCCAAGTAGGGTGTTAGTACAAATTAGTTTTCTACCACCAACGGTGTCTAAAAAAATGTAGGCAATAATAGGGTATGATGTTATTTAATAAATTAAATATATTACATAAATAAATAGTATATTACATAATTAAATAATATTTTCTAAACCACACAAACACTTTTCTTCTCGAGGACACTCGAACCTTAATACCCTCTATGGAACATGTAGCTATCTAAAACCTTTAACACTTTCAACTTAAAGTTCATTAAAATTGGCCTTTCATTATCCCTTTCATTTTAATTCAATCAATTTTCCATTTTGATCCATAGATTAATGCTGATGTTTTGGGTATAGAATGCAATGTATAATTCTTAAATTCTAAATCATATATATTTATATTTGGGGAAGAATTACATGTATAAAACATTAAATATCATTTATTTATTTATATCATCAGTGTATAATTCCATATCTATCATCCCAAATCTCAATAATGTGTATACATCGTTGTTGTAGAATGCCTTATCTAACACCCCAAATCCCAAAGATGAGAAAATATAATTTTTGTAGAATATCATGCCTAACACCAAAAATCTCTGAAATAAAAATAGATTTATCATTAGATTTTACATAAATTTCTAACTCCCCATTTCTCAATTATGAATGTGCATCATTGGTGTAGATCATCATGTGTAATGTGTCATTTACCAGCCAAATATTTATGAAATTATCATGGCCGTATATCTATATGTCTGACATCCTATTTATCAATGATGATTAAACATATTTAATCTGTTAATCACATTTATCCAAAAAAAAGTATTATTAAATAATTAAAAATAGTAATTATTCCATGTTTGTTAATTATAAAACTAAAAATGAAGACATTAATATAACCATAATAGGCCTTTATCAGCACCAAAAATCACTGAGAACTGATTCATGTTTAAAATAATAAATCTTTTATCAATGCTAATAAGGCATCGTTAAAATTATCCATTAACATTTTTTATCACTATAAAAGAGTCATTTTATAGGGTTTCTGTTTCACTTCAATGGGGTCAATTTATAGTAATTTTTTAGCACTGATAATGGAAACTATATTAAAGGGGTTAAAATTATATTTTTTCACATTTCCTTGGGCCCAAACACTTTATCAGCTCTTCCACAACACCTTTAATAGCGCTCCCCTACCTTTATTAGTGCATTTCACCCCACCACACCTTTTATCAGTTCATTAATAATTTGTATCCTCTTGCGTGAACACATGTATTCGAACCCTACACCTCTCCTTCGAAGATGGAATGTTGTTACCACTACATCATAGTATTTTTTTGTATGTTTAATGATTTTTTCATTTATTCATATGTATATATATATATATGTATATTTATAAATATATTAACATATATATTTTTTATTCATATAATAATATAATTTTTATATATATATTTATTTAATATATGCGTCTGTGTGTGTGATATATACACACTTATATTTATTAAAAATATAATATATATTATTTTTATTAACATATAGTTGCATAGACTATAAATATATATCTATTTATTAATACACACACATATATAAATAAACATATTCTAAAAATATTATTATAATATTAAAAAATGTAAGTTATTATTTTAAAAAAAAATTTTGAATATGTATTTATTAAATATATTAATATATACATTTTTATATAAATATGTCGATATATGGATGTATAAGAGTTATTTATTATAAGTAAGTATATGAAAACAATATATATTTAATTAAAAATATTTTTTTTAATGATGATAAAATTTAAAACCCATAATATCTATATGAATGTAATTCATGAGATTAGAATCAGTCTCCACCAAAAAAGGTAATATTACCCCCACTTAAATGTGGCATAATATCTAATGAATGTTTAAAATTTGGCATACCCAAATTAAAAATTCAGTTTTGGTGGCCTTTTGAGAATTTTTCTGCATAAAAAATGCGACAGTGTTTAAACTATGTAAATAAAGTAGTAGATATCATAAAAATAGTTGATTTTATATGTGGTAGTGCCCAAATGGACACATTGATAAAAAATTATTATCTTTTTGATGTTTGAGTTACATTTTCAATATTATTTTTGAACTTATATATGTTTTTTTATCTTGATAATTATATTAAATAAATATTATTTTGCAATAATAAGAAAACTATTAATTAAAAGTATATTTTGTAGTTATTTTATAAGAAAATTTCAATTCATATTATGTATATTAACTGTAAATACATATTTAACTTATCTAAAAGATATTTTAAAAATAAATATTATATTTATAAAAATATAAATTTTTTTATATAAAAATATATTATTATTTAATGAAATATAGTTTGTTTAAATATACTATTATTATCTCTACTAAAAAAGCACTAATTAAAGGGGTCTTTATCAGTGCTTCTAAAATTTTCTTGATAAAATCGCCCCCTTTATCGGTACATTTTAACAAGTGATGAAAAATTAAATCATTTATATGAACATTTTTAAAAGACTTTCCAAAGGGTGGTCCTTTTATAAGTTCTTATGAAGTAGAATTGTTAATGGTTTTCCATTAATAAATATTTGTATCACTAACAACGGAGGTCTTAAATATTGTTTTCACAGAGTGCTATTAAAGCCCTAAAATTGGATTATCCCAGTTTTATATCACTATTAATTCAAATATAATTAATAGTAATAATTTACATTTATCAATTCATAAAAAATTTACATTTTTTCAGCATCAACATTTAATAATTAATTATCCAATAAATTTTTCTCACTTGATAAATAAAAAAACAACAATTAACTCAATAATTAATTATCCCCAATTATCTGATCTATAGGTTAATAATCAATTCACTGATTAATTTTACCTATTCAAAATTTATTTTATCAATAAAAAATATAAATTTTATCATAAATAATTATCAAATTTAATTATAAAATATTAAATTGCATTATCCCATAATAAATACTCCAATTAATTATTTTCTTCCACAATCCCTAAATCTAATCATTATACTATTATCCAAATTAACTATTTTTTCATATTAAGTTATTCAATTTGGGATTATAATATCTTAAAAATATAGATATTATACAAGATTAATTTACAAAAAAAAAATCATGAACAGTCTATTGACTATTTATCACCCAAAAATAATTAATAAAATTGGGAAGCACAATGATGTAGATTAGATCAAGTTCTATAACGTTAAATCATTATTAAATAATTCAAGATCTCTTGGATATAGGTATAAATCTACAAGTATAGATCTTTATTCATCAAATCTATACCTAGTTCTAGAAAAAATATAAGTTAATTCCACAAATATAAATAATTATCAGAGGAGGTTGAATGAAAATGTGAGAAGAGAAGATGAACATACTAAGAGAGACACTGGTGTTCATTAGGATATTTTAATCATGATGAAGGGATATTGGGTGTGCCTAAACATTGTCTAAATATCTCACAAAACATAAAATTGGACCCAGCTCCTATTATTAGTAAAAATATATGAGTTTTTGGGGGTTGAAAAAATTTTAAAATTGATATTCAAGAATAATTATTTCATGTGTGCTATTGTTGTGGTCGAGGACCATGGTTTACCATAACAGTGCGCTAACAATGTGCCTATTATTTTATGAGTATATAGTTTATCCATTTAGGTCACATGGTTTGACTAGACATATTCTATCCATGAGAACCCTAAATATCTAGGGTTGGGGCATAGTTTTTCTCTAACTATGCACCAACCATGCACAAGCCTTTTTACATAGATTTTTCTCAACATTCATCCAAACTCACCCAAAAAACAACCCAAATTAATAGTGATTGAAAAAAATATTGAGTGAATACAGGTTCCAGACAACACCATAAAAGGTCGAGATCTTACATGGGGTTTTGGAATTTTTTCTTTATTTTTAATATTATAATTTTAAACTATGTAATTGAAGTTAAAGATATTCATTTTAAATTCATCTCATATCAAATTACCCATTCAAGTCCCCATTATCAAAAATTATAATAATTGAAATATCATATATTATCACGACATTATATGAATATTAGACAATTCTTCATCATGTACAAAAAATTATCCACTAATTAAAAAAATCATGGATGTTGAGAATATAATTGAACATTTTAAAAGTACATATTAAATGATTTTTTCATCCAACACTGGTTAATAGTTTATGATAATTGATTAACATATTAAATATATATGAATATTTTATTTATTACTATTTAGATATATATATGTTTATTTTTTAGACAGTTGATGTAATAGTAAATTAAAAAACATTTGTCTAGATTTTAATTCACAAATAGTCAAGATATTATTATGAACATAGTTTGTAGTTTCATAATAATATTGACTTTAAAATTTTTTTGTCCACCCATAAAGTGGTATTGTAAAACCAATTCCTTAATGGTCTTAACTGATGAATCTGAAAATATTTATATCACCTCCATTATTGATAGATTTATAAATATACTCCCTTAATAATTGGAATACAATTTTATTATATGTTATGATATAGGAATACATTTTTTTCATAATAAAAATCATTATTAAAATTGATATCTGTTAAATTATTTGGTTTTATAAATAATCTAATATCACATATGATTTTGGTAGAACAATGTTACCACATGAAAACCCTAATTTAAATTTTTTTATATCATTAGGAATATAAATGTATCTATACAAACTATATCTGAGAATGATAATATCTTAATAGATATTTATGGACTCCATTATCTAAATTTTATGAATATTGAATAT
The DNA here is from genome assembly GCA_963277665.1 of Viscum album. Lineage (NCBI taxonomy): Eukaryota > Viridiplantae > Streptophyta > Magnoliopsida > Santalales > Viscaceae > Viscum > Viscum album. Next base: position 768,488,028 of record OY728150.1, read on the forward strand.
GAATAGAATTATATTTTTTGTAATTATAATGGAGGAGTAAAAAATTATTTCAATATAAAATTCTATAGTATGTACTACCATTGTCATCCATGAATAATGATAATGTATCATTTTAAAAAATAACAACTATTTAATGAATATAGAATATTTTTATTCATATATAGATGGTTACTTTTATATTAACATGTTTCATAAAAAGTACAAATATAAAATTTCTAAATTTTTTTGGTGTCTATAAATATATATATGGAAGAATAAATATAATAAAGGATAAAATGTTATAATAAAATATTTTTCTGAATTTTTCACTTACTTATAGGAAATAAATAGGTGAATTTGTTATATATAGATATATATACAATATTTATTATGTTAAAATATAATTGAAAATCATAAACACCATATAATATTTAATTTAATGGTATAAAACTAAAAAAAATTTATATATATAATTTAAAATATCAGGTGATATATGGATGAAAAAATGATAAAAATCATAATAGTTTGAAATAAAACCATTTCTATTTATCCTTTAATTATTTTATTTATCACTACATTTATATAATTTTTCTAAATAAGTACAAACTAAAAAAATGAAAAATTTTACGTGTTATAATATTTTGTTTTTTATAATATAAAAATTATTTACAAAAAAAGAGAATGATATAATAGAAAAATATCACAATATGTGTTATTAAATAACATGGTGTAATTATAATGAAATATGTATAGTTGTGTATTTTCATATACTATATTATTATAAATATATGACCATTTTATATTATGTATTTAAAATGAATAAAATATTATAGGAATGGAATATATTTAAAACATTGATATATGAAGTGGATGAATAAATCGATTATTAGAGTGAGTTGTTAATATTTATGTGTAATATTCTTTTTATAATGATCCTTTTAATTTTAATGTAGTATATAACACACTAGGACACTATAATCATGCATTATTTAATAAATAAATTAATCTATTTTTAAATATTACTCAATAATTGGATCAATCAATTAATAAAAAATATTGTCCAAATAAATTTATTACTATTTCTGGATGTACATTATATATAGTTATACTGATTGTATATAAATTATAGGATTAATGTCATAATATTAAATATTACTAGGAAGTAGTACATGAAACTAACATTATTCTACTAGTGGATGTGATGCTATTATTTGTAACATCCCAACCAAGGAACCACTAAAATAGTCCCCTGAGATGGTGAGTCGCATGGATTCAAGTATACCACCATGTAAAGTAGAGAATCAATTATAGTCGTGATGGTATTAGGTAATATGGTGGGATAATATAACACTATTTTGAAATAAAATAGAATAAATAAGAAAGTAAATAATAGAGGCATAAAAGACAACACCCACATATGGAAGACATATACCATACTAAAACATAGAGGAATTGGGAAACATTCATCATAATTAATTATAATTAAATATAAGAACTTGAAGGATATAAAAAAGGTTTTCATTCCATAATGATATATAAAAAGGGGATACATGATAAATAGAGTAAAGCTATCTACTACATTCTAAAAAAAAATACAAAGTACAAAATAGGAATCTCTATTATATTCATTACCATACACTAAATCCCATTCTCATATGCTCCCATGAAATAGAAAAAACAAAAAAATAATCCACAACATGTAACATTTTATTTTTAATAATTTCAACCATAAATCATTTCCAGGTGCTAATCGACTTCTAGAAACACGGTGTGTGGTAAACATAGTAGGCCACCATCAATGGTTTCATGAAAATTCATTTAATAATGTATTTCATAAGGTGTGTAGGAATATTATATAATAAAATATTCTGAAAACTAAATACTTGCCTTCTAATGTTCCAATAGGATACCTTTCCGACATTACCTACTTCGGAATATGACGGGATAACTCTGATCAGTTTACCATATCCATACACGTATATGTAATCATATATAATATTAATATATTTTCATACACTATATAATTATGGAAATATATTTGAATATTCATATATACTTGGTGTGAGATGGACCTAGAGATTAACCTAGGCTGCCACTCCTAGTTTAATGAGTTATAATCTCTAGCATGGGAAGTAGCCCTATATATCATAAGAATCCGAGATGGAATGCCTATCACACAAGATTGTTTAGTGATTATTCATGAAAAATACCTCTGTTATTGGGGTGATTCATCATTCATAACTACTGATATAATGGAAAATGTAATTACATGACCATCGCCCATGTAAATTTTGTGAGAATCTATATCAATCACAAATTGTAAGGGATCATGAAATGGTATCCACATCAAGTCCCATAGTAATTTTCCATTTACCAATACTGAAGATATATATTAATAACAAAATAAATTCCTTTTATAACTATTTAAATTAAACAAACCAATAAATCCATCGTTCCATAAGAGTAAATAATTTTTTATACATTTATATCATGTGATGTGGACATTCCACTGAAATCCCTTTAATGCAATAAACCCATTTAATTTAAATATGGAAAACCCTCAATAATGTCCTAAAAATACACAAAATTGGTGTTTGTGATAGTCAAACATTTAAAAATTGTTCATTTTATACAAAAGAATCAATGGGGTGGAATCCAATTAGTTTTACTTCCTATATCAATTTAAGAACCAACTATGATATTATCATATCATGAATTAGTTAATATTAAAAAAATGACAACATTTTAATAGAATGTGATTAAATGGGATGTATTATAATGGAATATACTGAAACGCATCAAAAAAATAATGGAAAATTACTAGCACATCTATATTAGGATCGTGAAAACCACCTTGTCTTGTATTAACTTCGAGTTGATGTAGAGAGGAATAAATCAATAGGGTATAAAAGTTACCTCAATATATGTTATATAAGATATCACCAAAATATAAAAATATGACAATGATATGAACTATGAATTTAATGATGGGGATTATTGTTATTATCGTTAACTTTTGAATGCATTTTATGGTGACGGAAATGTGTGTTAGTTGACAATAAAATATGCAAACATAAAGAGAGCTTGGAAGAAGAGATCAGGTGGGAGGTCCAATTGTTTGATACAAGGGAGATAAAACATGGTTTAAAATATAAGTTGAATAAGTGAAAATTATTTATATTAAAGAAAATTTTTAGGCATTAGTTTTGGATGATCAGTTGGGAAGACCATGCACCAAACTTTTTCCATCACTTCCTAAGGGAAGACACACCATGCCTGAGTAGAACACTCTTAGAATAATAGTGTTTAGCCCATGAAAAAATCCACAACCCCTAAAATAGTAATGATTTATACCCATTGGTAATGGGTTTCATGCTTCATTCAATCCATGCACCCCTTTAAAGCCATCTGAAAAAACACACACAGTTTTGAAAAATCATCCGGGCATAGTGCAATGGTTGGGTAAAACAATTTTCCTGGAATTATTCCTTCAATAATTTGAGCCTTGGGATTTATACAAGCCCCATAGAATCCTAATAACAGCGATATGGAATTTGGTATATTAAACATTTAAAAAATGTTTTAAATAATAAGAAAATGAACTTCAACCTCATATAAACCATGGTTCTTACAACCATTCCTCCTTAAATCAAATCATCTCCAAGATGGAATTCTATGGTTTGTAAGGGATAATATTTTAAAACCACCATACAATTATCTTGTACATAATCTTTCCACTCCCATGCCTCATATTATACTTTTACTTGATTCAATTACACGTATTATAATGATAATGGACTTCCTTAAATTAGATTTATGCTCTGATCAAAGATAAACACTAGAAACGTCCTAAAAGAAGCGTCCACATTTAATAAAAACAATTCTGGACATAAATAATGATGTTGGTTAGTATAAAAATGATGTTGCTCTGACCTATAAAAAATCACTTTATTGGACATGTTCAACTAAGAAAGTGTAATGATGTATGAAACTTTTCATAATCCAATTCATATGTCAAAATTTTCGATGAATCATAGGTCTAGAATACCCAACCTTATAATCCATCATAGGAACATACTAAGTGAAACATGAATAAAAACTCACTCTGAAACATCAAAATCATGATTTTATCAATGGTGGTTCGAATACGACTACTTCTAAGACGAAACTGTCAATGTTAGCAACATGATTAAATAAACATGTTCTGAAGTCTCTCGAACAAGATGTGGACCAAGTTAATTTTCCTCCCAATCCTCTTAGCCACATAAATGTGATCTACCAAACAAAAAATATATGTCCATTAAAGAATCCATCTACATGGTAGCCTGGAAATATTTCTTTCATTAGACTCAACATAAATAATATGTTCCTTTTATGACCCCACAACATCATGGACACATGAAAAAAACATGAACTCTAACTCCTAAATGATGTTTTTGTTTTTTAGTGGGTTTATGGTTGAAATTACATATTCATAATCACTTATGTACCCAATTACTTCTATAAAAATTACTAGAAATATTTTGAAAAAAGTGCACCCCAGTCGGATATGATAGAATGCAGAGCTCCATTAAGGTGTATGACCTCTCTAACATATAAAATCCCTAATTATCCATCTACAATTATATCGTGGTTATGTCTTAAATAAGTGGCCTTTTTAAATTGATCGATAATTACCTAAAATATTCCATTCCCCATAGGTTTTAAATAAAATTATTTCATTATTTACATGGTGAAATCATCCCTCCTTCATTTGATCATTAGAAACAGGTAACACATTTCCCTGAGAATCTGTTTTTCTACCTTCACCTACTGATAGGTTGAACACCGAGTAATAAATCTAGCCACCTCATGTTTCATACCATGACACCAAATGGTAACAAAATAGGTCATGGTCCATCTTGATGACACCGAGATGTACCACCCACTACAAGGCATGAGACTCCACCATAAAATCCTCTTAGATGACTTCTAGAACCCATACACGACTATGTATACATATGGTCTCATCCTTATCCACAGTATAACAAGAACATGAATCCATAACTAAAAGACTGTAACATAGGAATAATATATGAGTATCTAAACATTGTCTCATATATATCCATTTTAGAAGTATTAAGGTCGCGTCTAATGCTTTGAGAACTATTCTCATATGATTCTCGATAACCTAGCATGCTTCTCTAAAAATAATGAAATTGGATTCCATTCATTGTGGTGATCCTAAAAATTTTGTGATTATGTATTCCATCTAATTGGAATAGCTAAATAATTTCATTTTCAAAGAATATATGAAAGCCAAAAATCAATGGACCTCATGTATTCAACCCATCTATTCTTCCTAATATTTAGATATTATTGTTTAAAAATATACATGATTCCTTTGTGATAAATTAGTACAATATAATGATCCCCAAGAAAATTACTTCTCCATAAATCCAAAAAATGAACAACATATGCAAGATTGAGATCTTGTGTAAGATAATTTCCCTTTTGAGGATATGTCTTACGAGACATGTATTCTATAACTTGATCAACTTGTATAAAAATTACTCCCAAAAAATTCCATGATGATTTAAAATAATATATATATATATATATATATATAATACATTGCTTTTTAAGAATTGGGATCAACCATGACATCAAACATCCTTTTAATACAAGAAAATCAAATTAATAAGCTAATAACCATCTAGATTAGGCTCCCTTATCACCTAGGCCCATAAGATGCACTGGTAGGTGTGAGAAATACTAGAATTACAATATCAAATAACTAGTTTTTCATGTAAATTTTCATACATCATAGTTTTTCTAGTGATAATCCCGTGAAATATGGATCTCACCATCTCTAGGTCTATCGATACACCTATAATTTATATGGTGTAACCCGAAATAATATTTTGTTGATCCTAAAGTGTAATTTAGTTATCTCTTCGTAAATCTTGTTCAATTCCATTTTATTCAACATGGTCTCAACATACTGGGCGTTTTCATGTCAAGTGGTAGAATACAACATGATTTAATCTTGAATGTAAACCACAAATAAACATATATGGGTAAAAAACATTATTCATCAACACCATGAATGTAGTATGGGGATTCATGAGGCCGAATAACATTACTATATACTCATAATGATTGTAACATCTTCTTATAGTTAGTTATATGAGGATTTTCAAAAGTCATGGTATGCCCATGATCATAGAATAACCTCAAATAAATCATGGAAAACACTATCACTCCTCAGAGATGATCAATGATGGAATCTATTTGAGACAGTGAATTCTTATTTTTAACTATGACTTGTTTGATCTATCAGTAATCTATGAAAATCAAAAGGATATCATCTACCTTCATACAATAAAGGACTGGGAAACTCCATTGAATGGTATTATTTTAAAAAAATTATTTTCAAGGCCTTTTAACTAATTCATGAAATCTAGAATCTCTATAGGTGATGTCTTATAAGGAGGAGTGCACACTGGTTCCTCTCAAAGAACAAGCTCAAGGGTGAATTCTACCACTCTAAATAGAGGTATCTAAAAAATTAATCCAGGGATTACATCCCAAAATTGATTCAACACATTAGGGATAATAGTATTTATCATTCCTTGATATCCATCAAAAGAGTAGTGATTTTAGTTGTCAGTATACCCAACCCCTAATGCTCAAGACCCACACAAGTCTTGCTGACATCCCATTCTCAACTGTAAATATATCTAATAACATATTTTGATGTAAATGTCACCATATGGAGATAACAATAAATATGGTATAAATAGGGAACCATCTGGTCTATCCTAAGGATTACATCAAACCTTTCATTTTAAATTTCTAAAAACATTCTAGATAGATAGATAAGTAACTATTTTGAAAGGAAAAACATTACATCAGAACACGCTCTCTCCATGGATACTAAATGAGGTACCATATTTAATTAAACCATATAAGTACTCTATCTCACAACCCCTAACCATAGAATTTATTTAAAAATAATGTAATTTTATTCACCTATCTCAAACAAGGTCGACACATAGGTAGATGCTACTGAAATAGTTCCTCAATCATTAGATGGACACACTCTCTAATATACCAGAAATGATATTACTACATTTAAGTAAAACATACTATGGCCTTGAGATAAAAACTGACTACATTTAGATGGCCCGATATATTGGTGTTGTGATTCGAGAGTATATTTTCCCCTTCCTCAAACACATCATCAACCATTGTGGATAGTTGTTTTTTGACAACATTCATTGTGTGATATTACATTCCCCTCTTTAGGAAGTGGATTCATTATTATTTACATTCACTAAGAAATATATTAATGTACCATATAAGAACTGATTATGTCTCATCATTCTACATCTGCTTAATTCTACGACATCTCAAATGCACTTGAGTTTCATGTATTTTGAATTTTTACACCAATGACATAAAATGAAACAATCAATACAAGATTCTTGACTACGAATAACCTTGTGATAAACCACTATGTGATAATTCCTTTATCTTAAAAAACTACCTCCATGTATGGATGATCAACTGCAATGAATCACACCTTTAGTTTCCCACACATTCCACTCAGAAATGAATTACTGGTTGACCCTCGTTGAAATATTTGGCAACCCGAAGTCCTTTACCGATGATTTGATATCATATACAGATTTATCCTAAAATCACATCATATTGAAGGATACATCGGTTGTTATAGATCGTGATAATTGATGAATCATAATAAAATGGGTAGACTAATCTGTCACAAACAAAGCACGTGGATGATAATTTATAAACACTCAAGATTAATAATCCAATAATTTTTCTGGCATGAAGTAATCATAGAAGTTATTTTGTAAGACCCTCCAAATCATATCTCAATGTTTGTATACATGGATAATGATATAAAAAAATCACATGGAATTACAACGAATCATATACAGTGTGGTCCTATTTCTCATCTCTTGAATAAAATACATATTCTATAAATATAAAAGCATGGACTCCATCCATGTATCACCATCTTAATGGACGAAATCCTCTGAGATCATAGATTGATGATTCTATTGGAACTCCAAATTTAGTTTTTATTTTGTTAGTTTTGGTCAAGGAACTCCTTTCAATAATAGTTCGAACAATGTAAATCCTCTAGAAACAATGAATTAATTCCCAAGATTGGAATATCATGTGGTGTTGCAGGTAGAACAACAAGAGGTAACACAAGCAGCTCAAGGACAATCACCACAGAATCATGGTCATCAATACCCTGCTAAAATATAACACAAGGATCTATTAGTTATATTATTCTATAATTAAAAATTCATGCCTCAAAATATAATTTTCCAGCAAAACTTTTATTGATAAATGATTAAGATAGGTGCAAGATTTATAATATACAGACTTGTACACTCTTCTTTATCATAAATTCAAGTACAGTTGATAATGGAAAACCGTAATAGTCCCTAGTAATAATAAGATACATCCCAAAACTACCCAATAAAATGATCATATTTGGGCTTATGTATCATATTAAACCATTATGTTCCTCAAATATGGTGTTCCAATCTCAACATATAGCAGTAATTTCCCATTACTTTGTAATTGTAAGGCCAATTTAATTGAAACCATTTTATTTTAATGTTTATATTCATTTAATATTTTACTCTTATATATGTATATATATATATATATTCCAGTTAGAAGTGACCCATTACCAATTTACAAAATGTTTAATCCCTGTTAATTCTATTTGGATGGTCATGTTACTATGGCATGGCCTTTACATCATATAGTAATATGTAATTGGTCACATAAAAATATTTTATTAAATTAATCACTATTTATAATTTATATAAATATATTCTTCATAAGTTACATCATTCAATGTCATTTCGTTCCATGGAACAAGTAGTTCCAAAACCCACAATAATGTTTATCTGATTAATTAATTACCCAAATTCTGTTTATATAGGAAAACATCATATAAATTTTTCTAGAAAATTTTATTAGTTTAGTTATCCTAATCCTAAAAAACATTAGAATAAAAAAGATATCATTATATTAAATGAATTGTCAATATTTTGAAGAAATATTGTCAATTAAATGAAAATTAAACATGGAAAGGAAAAATTAACATCTTATATAGACTAAATTTTATATGATGATGCATGATAAAATACCTCTATTCCATAATATCCAAGTATAAATGAAATAATTATTGATAACATCAATAATAATGAATGGTGGAATTGTCACCCGGGGCTGAAATTAGTACAACTATAATTGGAAAAAAGCAAACCAACAATATCCCTTCCCATGTAGTATATGATTCCAATATACACGGGTTAGCTAGTCATAGGAAAAAACTTAATAAAAAATTCTGACACATTTCACTACTCTTATATAATACCAAAATAGTATGAATGAAATTAAATAAAAGGAACTGATAGAAAATTGTAACATCTTTACTTATGATGCATTAAAATTGTTCCCCGAACACTTTGGTCACATGGCCTCAAGTGTGCCTCCCCGTACTCTTAGGATTAATGAGTAGCAGCGATGGTTTGAGGTGGTACATTGGAGAGACTATACCCACACATCATAGTGTCACAACGTAAATATGATATATATTAAATAGAGAAATCATAAAATATACATAATATAATTGAAAAAAAAATATCATTATAAAACATAGGAAAATAGGAAAACATCCAATATCATTAGTAAAAATAATAAACCATAATCTAATTCGTATAAAAAATTATTTCTTGTTATGGTGATATACATAAAAGGGGATATATGCGATATATATTAACTAAAAATTCAACAATATAAAAAAGTAATAAAAAAATGAATCTTTATAAGCATCTGAATCATATACTAATTCCACTAATCACATGCTATCTAGGAGAAAAAAAGCATGAATCCTTGACTGGGTGATTTCCCATAACAATATCTATATCTATATGCCTACCATGGTACTATGCTTATAAATGAATAGTGTGTGAAATAAACTCAACAGGATAGCACCAATGGTGTTTATAATAATCCAATAAGTTTTTATATCACATTATTGTGCATGTATAATAGAAAACAAAACATGTTGAAAAAATACTAATCCACTCATTTTAATATACGATTCATGGAAGAATCTACCTATATAATCATAGATCTATAAAAGTATGATCGTTCTACCATATACATAAATTTATATTGAATCATATGTAATGTATTGATATGTATATACACGATATCTGCGTCAAATATATAGATATATACATAGATTCTATGTTCTAGTTGGACCTGAGGTGTACCATAGATGTCCATGGATATGCTAAATAGATATAAGCTCCAACAAGGGTATTATCCATAAATCTCAAAAAAATAACCCTTCATTCTTAGAACATGAGATATTGGGTAAATTTGTCATTCCCTTTAATTGAGATAGCAGGGATAGTCTTTATTCCCAACACTAGATGAAAATTAACATGGAACGTCATGTCAATTGTCTATGTAAATAGTCTGAGATACCATTCCCAACACCTAATATATGTTTGTGTAAACCTCCATACTAAACAAGACCCTTATCAGTTTTATAATGACCAATGAATGTGTTATATCATATTAAATATATCAAATTCCATTTATAACAAATTACATTCAAACCCCCAATCTAGTCGTAGTTCATAAATAGTCAATAATTCATTTTCTGTTTAAACTGGTGATGTAACCACGCCACTTATTTCCCTTTAATACAATCAAAACTATTAATTTTGATAAAGGTACTACATTTTTAATCAATTAAAAACCACATTAGAGGGGATTGGTGCAGTTAATCATTTATTATAAGGATTCATTTTATTGAACACACCCAATGGAGTGAAAATCAATGAGTTAGACAACCCCTATCAATTTTAAAGGGCTATAAGAGATTATAATGACATTGATCTATTTATTTTAAAAATTTATATTTTAAATAAATTCATGTAAATTTCCATCATTTGATACAACATCATATACTATAACACCACAAAAAATATTGTAAAATTACTAGGCCATCATACATAGGCTTGTGAAAAACTCATGGTCTTGTATTGGCTTCATGGATTATATAGAATAGATGAAATCACCAGAATAGACAAATTATATTAAAATAAAAAATATGATATCACACCAAAAAGTAATGGGAGATGCTGATAAAAATTATTCAATAAATCAATAAGATTATATCTCTCACTATTACTTTTCAAACACATCTGACAGTGATGGAAATGGAGTCCATCTAAAGAAGTGTCTTAAATGCCAAGTGAGATTCATGGAGGAGGATCTTGTGTTTGAGGGAATGTTTTGAGATACAGAGGTTAAAATGATTGTTAAAAATAGATGAACGGTAGGGAAAAAGATTATTTTGGGAAATTTTTATGAATACCTTGGATGGGTTGCATAGCTTTACAAATAGATCAAAAATTATGCTCCAAAATATACCATGGTATTCCATACCTCACATGGATCGTACAGAGTTAGACTAACCATTAACTGCCATAATAGAACACCTCAGTATCCTACATAAGGCAATGTACATGTCAGTGATTCAATGTTTACATGGTTTAGTTCAGCTTCATTCCCCTCTATAGAAATCTGAAACACCCAGTATGGGTTGGACAAACCATGAAATCACAGGGTTAGGGTTTGCTAATATTATGCCCCTAGACGGATTCCCCCAAAACTCAGAGCTCCGAGATCAAAAGAAGCCCTTGAGTCTCAAAGGACCTTCCATAGTCGTTAATGATTTCTTACCATGATAAAAAATGCATTTCACTAAAGAATTAATGATAGGTACCTTCATAAAAATCTTGGTCATCACATTTGTATAATATAGTTTTTTTAAATCACAAAAAATTTAGATATTAAATTTAATAATAATGGAACGTATTTTAGAAAATGATATAATGAAATTAAAAACATAGGTATATTTTTAAAAATTATTTCAATGCATCCATTTATCTGATGGATCTATTCAATTATATATTCCTATAATATTTCTCTATGATTAATAATTTTAAATTTTATTATACACTCAAACCATAAAAATATTTCCAATAATTTAATTACTCAATGATTTAATTATAAATATAATTAAAATAATATCCATAAAATAATGATATATGAAAATACAATATAGTTACACAAGATAATGGAATCCAAATTATTCGTCCTATATATATATATATGTGATTTTTTATTTATTTCATCGTTTTTATAATTACTTTATTCATAGGTAAAGAACTATAGAAAATGGAATCACGTGGCTAAAGTTAATGAGTTTCTATATGAAAAATACGTAATTGAGAAGAGATAATAAATATGAAATAATTAGTGATAAATGATTAACAAATCAATATGAGTGGTTCATTTTTTTGACACATTGATATTGTATACTTTTTAAATTAATCCCCATTATTTTATTTCGAATTTTTTAATGGTGTCGAATCATTATATTTAAAAATATGCGGATTTTATAAAAATACATCAATAATAGTATTAAATGATTATAGAATTTGAATATATATATATATATTTTATAAAATATAAGACTATATTGAGTGATTATATGGACCGATTCAAATGGTTTTAGAATATATAAGTAATAAATAATTGTATATGGTAAAAATAATATTAATGATACTACAGAAACAAATAAAATTAAAATTAAAATTAAATGAATCAATAGATGATAAAATGTTTCAAAATAATGAAAACCTAAGCATTATAATTCATATGATAAAGAATAAAATAAATAAATAAAAAGAAACCCTACACTTTTAAAACCATAGGAGGAACATAGGAATCCAAATTTCAAAGAAACCATTTTATATACAATAAATCAATGCTACATTTTATAACATATAGATTTTATAATTTATCATATTAAAAAAATGTAAACATATAAAGAAAACATTGTTGAACATGAAGACAATTAAAATCTTAGTTGAATGGAATGTTATAATATTATAGATTAAAACAAGAATAGAATTCATAGAGACCTCTTATATTATAGTGGATAGAAATGGAAACATATAGAGGAAATGTTATTATGTAATTTAAAATTGTTTGGGATGGGATGAAAATATCCATGTTGGGTTAATGTTGATAGCAAAATACATGTAGGGATTCAGGAGGTATTTTATTGATAAAATAGTAGGTTATGGGAGGAGTGAAATTAGTTTTTTAGAAATATAGTTGAAAAATGTATAGAAGGGTTTAGTTTAATTTATATATAAATAAGATCTAATTAATAGTTGACTATACATAATGAATGAAAATTTAGTTATTCATCCTAAATGAATATTTATCTATATTTTTATTTGATAATATATGATTTCATATAATTACCAATTTTATCATATTTTAATTATTGAGAATATAAAATAGATTTATTATTTTAAATTAGGTAATATAAATTACGTAAGTGATCTATTTACTTTTCCGAATGAAAACACTAACTATGGGGTCAAATACTAACATAAATCTATAATTAATAATCATCATACAAATGGATAATATAAATAATGAAAAATGTTAAAAAACATAATATATTATCATCAGTTATCATGGATTATAAAAGCATGAAACATATCGATTTTTTTCAAATTATATGTTAATTTCCCATCAAATTACTATTACCTAATAGTTAAACAACATTTTTTGAAATATTTTACTCAAACCAATCTAAAAAATAACTCCTCAATATATCATTTAAAACTACATCCATTTATTTGTTATTTCTAAATTATTGTAAAATGAACTATAATCAATTGTATATTAAATTATATACTTATTTTAATTTTTAGGTATATTATTATATAAAATGTTTGTAAAATATAATTTTAATGAATGAAAATAAAAATTATTTTCTTACCAATATAGAGATGAATTTCAATTAATGTTTATTCAATTTTAATATTATATATGTTTAATAGATATCATTTAATTTAAAAATATATATTTTATAAACAACGTTTTTTATTTATGTAATAAAAAAATAAAAAAAATAATCAATATAAAATATATTTCAAATAAACTAATTGATATAATTTTTCTTAAAAAAATTAACAACCATTAAATCATTATTTAATTCCACGTAAGAATTTTAATTTATGTTTATATTTAAAATTACTTTTTTCTAAAATTTATTTTATCAGGTTTTGAGTTCCTATCTTAAAAATAAATTTTATTACAATGATATACTAATCCTATTAAAATTTATTTAATTTTTTTAAAAGAAATTTAACAAATAAATAATAAGGTTAATTTCTTGTGGCATAAAAATAAGTTACAGATGTACAAATTATGTTTTAACTGTGAATGTAAAAGTAGGTAAATGTGACTCACTAAGGGATAAATTCTTAAAGTGAAATAAAAAATTATCTATAAATGAGTTTCTGGGGATAATATTCCAATCATTGTCTTAGATCTAAATTTTCCATTTTGGATCCAGTTATCATGATAAATTATATTCAATTGTGTCTATGGAATGAAATTTTGAAAATATTATTTGCACACTCAATGATAAATGTGACTCACTACTACCAATATCAACGAAAATTTTTTAAATCATTTTCAATATGAATCCCTATAGAATTTATATCCCAAATAAATCTAACTCATAATTGGTGAACTTTTCTGACATGTTGGTTTCCCAAATCCTTCAACAAAATGGAGATCTCTAACAAGATTTATAATTCTCAAATGAAAGTGTTATTATATATTTTATCATTATTATTAGTCATCAATGTCACAAAAATTATAAATCAAATCCATAAATTTAATAAATATCTATTTAAATACTTAAACAAGTGTAAAAGTTGTTTCATTAAAATACTTTAAAATGTTATTACTTGTTTATTCCTTAAAATGTGATCTTTTTTTGTACATAAATGATGTTATAATATTTATATAATGAATTAATATTATATCATAAATAATTATATTTTTGTATATTAATGATAAAATAATGGCCTTCCTTTGTTTTTTAGTAAAAATTAATATTTATGTATACTATTTAAAAAGTTAATTCATTTTATCAAAACAAAATTTACATATAGGTTATTATAACAACTCTTTCATGAATCATCTCATAAGAATTAACAAAATAAATATTTTATTTAAGTAATTATACAAGATATTATAGTATTTCCTATAGGATAATATTAATGATGATGAATAGATAATCATATATTATCCACTGAAACCACCAAACTGAATCTGTCAATGAAAAAACTAGACAATTAACATGAGGATATTAATAGTTATAGAGAAAAACATTTAAATGAGTAATAATAAATATAGAATGTATTATATAAATTAAAATAATTATAAATAAATTTTTCATATTGGTGAAAAATAAATTCAAATTGATTATATAGAATGTTAGAGCATGTTTTGCTAAACAGGATTCAACCTAAGTTTTTTTCATATCAGTTATTTTTCTTAGAGACTTGTTTTTAATATCAACCTTTATTTATTTATAAAACTTATATAAAACCTCTATGTTGTATTTTTATAAATAAATTCTTTACTAGTGGTATTTAATGTTCCATATTAGGTTCATTTATTCAAGGTCACTATATTAATATGTCACTAAATACATAATTGGTTTTTTATTAATTAAATTTTATTTCATTGAACTATAATAACATTTTTAATTTTTTCATGATATAATTTCTTATGAATCCATATAAGTTATCATTAGAATTATTCCACTCCGTGTATTCGTTGATTCCCAAGGTAATACATATTCAAATATTTTTTTTATTTTCTTTCATTTTGAATTAAAATTTACATAGAATTACACACTTTTGTTCACTCAATTTCAATTTAATAGATAAAAAATAATTCATCAATAACTATTTTATCCTTTTTAATTTATATTATGTTATTTTATATTTTCTCTTTTAATATTGGTAAATTATATTTTCAGTTGAAAATATTCAATGATGATGTATTTCTTTCCACAAATTTTTTTATAGTTTTATGAGTAATTACCATCATCATTATTATCTATTTCTCATTGATTTTAATATTAATTCATAATAAAGTATCTCAATTACTGATTTCCAAAAGAAATTATTTTATCTTCTATACACCTCATATTTTTCTTTATCAATTTAAAAATGAAAATTTTAAAATACTTCTTTGAAGTAGGTTTTTAATTAGAATTCCTAAAAGGTAAGAAAATTTATTTATTTTCACTTCTGTATATATTTATCATCTAATATATTATTCAATACATAATATGTATTTATTTACAATGTTCTATCATTTGAGAATCTGTTATATAATGTTATCAAAAACATCCTTTTGACTCATAAAAAATTATTTGTAAAATTGAATAGTTAATACCCAATTTATTACACTTTTAAAAATGTTTTATGAGATTTGTTTTTATCATTTCACTTATAAATTTATCTCTATCTCCAGAGATTATATTTCTATTATGGGGTTCAATTTCTTGAATCACCCTCTTATTTTGTTTTTTAACGTAATTATTCTGGGTGATTATATTTATTAATCAACAAAAATGACACATGATTATAAACTATCTAGTTTCATTTTAAAATGATATATAACCAATATTGAATCCATAAATTTATCATGATTAGAATCTTAAATTCATTCAGGATGCCCACAAATATGGGATTTAAAAATACGTATCAATTTGTTTGGATATGGACCTCCAATTTATTTGGTAATTTTTTAAGTATCATAAGATAATTAATCTATGCGTGGAAATGAGTGGAAATGAATGTGGGTAGATATGTGAAGTTTTAATCATAAATATGAATGTGAATATCTCTATTCAAAGGATACATTTTATAAAAAAAATTAGTTCTTTGTGTATTCAATGTTATGATATTCTTTCATAATATTTATTCCATATTTCTGTAATATTCCATAAGAATATGTTATTCTCCTAATATTATGATTACTGTTCTTCTGAATCAACATTCTTATTCAATTATATATATATATATGATTTGTGATGTTATATATATGTCATGTTGTAACTCCAAATCATATGATTATATGTTCTTTCTAATGATCTTTTTCTGTAATGATCTTGATTTCTCACAATAATATTCTTATAATGATATAATAACATAATGTTATTTTTTTGGTGTTTTTAAATAAAAAATGTGAAATAAAAAATTTATATAGCTAGTCTACAGAATCCCTAGACCTTTGTTTTCTAATGTCATGCATTTATTTTTTAGATGTAAATTAAAAAAAAATTTAAATGATGTAAAATATATAAATGTTATTCTATGGATTTATATATTATAGATAGGGATGTTTTTATTTTTATTTATAGATTTTGATTATAATTTTATGATAACACAATAAAGTCCATGGTTGAACCCAAGTATCAATGACTAAAATGATGATGCCATCAGAGTTATTCCTATTCCTAATATTTTTAACTAAGAACTTATTAAGATATTTTGTATTATTACACAAGTTATGATGTTTAGTGTAAATAATTTTATATAATAATGATGAACCATGATAAAAATTGGTGCGATAGAAAATGTGGGAGTTTCCTCCAAGGGGAAACCTAATGTGATGTTAGTTGTAGTGGAAACATTCATAGTAATGGTTTATAATATTATGACTAATAACCTAACCAATTATGAGCTGCTAAATTATATAAAGATGGATAAACATGATATTGATTCATTAAAGAGTAAACATACTACAATCAGTAGTGGGACTTTTGACATGATAGGTTCCCAGTTTTTGTCTAACACAACTGAAAATATATTTTTTGTTCTCTTATGTTGGGAGAATGAAAGGAATGTATTATCCATTTAATATTCAAAAGGTGTGGAAAATCAGTATTAGACCTTATTAATAATATGATTATAATTGAAGAAGTTGAATTTATCCAAATGGATAAGTTTATAAAAATATTTTCCTGAAAATATTTTCCTTGAACACTTCCCTTTAAATTAGAACACGAATTACATTTGTTAATGAAATAGTATGATAAATTTATTGATTTATATAAATAAAAATATAATAGATTCATAATGTACACCAATAGAGTAATGACATGATCTGATGGGGTCTTGGCCACAACTCCCAATGATATCCGTCAATAGGCCATTGGCTGCAGATTAGCATTGAGTTGTAATATCAATCAGATTGGAGGAATTTTCTTAGAGTACATGTATGCAAACACCCAAAAATGCATTGACAAAATATTGAATATATATAAAAAATTAGATATTAAAATGCATGCACAAAGCAATAGAAAACTAGAGTACAATATAAGTACTGAAATTGTGAAAGGAAAAAAACACACACAGCGGAAGAAATATATAAAAGTGTGAAACCTTATTAGAATGAGGGGATAAATGTAAATGAAAACTATTAGTGAGAACCTTGGCCCAACTCAAGTAACACCTCAGTCAGTCTAACTAACTGTGTTCTCCCTAAATTGGTTCCTCTATGGACTCTGTTGAAATGTGTGTGTTACTAATAAGAAACAATATTTCCTAGAAAAGGCTGTGCATGGGTGAATTTAAAAATAAATATTAGGAACCCTAAAATACCTAAAAGAAAATGGGAGAAACTAAAAGGAAATAGTCAAGTCCACATAAGCATAGGGAACCCAATTGAGAGAGAAACTCCATCTCAAACCATCCTCAGCCTTACATGACATCGTAGCTCTTTCCATAAGGGTTTTCATCCGAAAACCATGATAAAACAACATCGAATACCAAAAATCAAAAAGATATATTGATTTAGACTCAATGTCTTACATGGTTACTCATATCCAGTAACTGGATACTATTTGATGCTCAAATGATAACACACGAAAATAGGATATCACACTCCAAGGGCTCAATTATCCAAGATTTCACCCTTATGAGGGATACACTTCATCAGGAACAACTATATGACTCATAATGGTATGTCTATGTGAAGATGTTCCATAAGGAACAATAATCATTGCATAGATTTAGTGCCCAACACCATAGGTCCTTCAATTGCTACCTTCTACCTAGTGAAAGATAATGAAATTAGTGTTAATTTTCACACCCCTCAACATTTCCCACAGTTTAGGGAACACTATTCCAAACTATCCATCTCATACATCCCCTATAACGATTGATAATTGATTAACCCACTACTTGACATTGCCATGAAGTCACGAGGGAACTAGCTCCTAACCAAACTGTGGGATCCTAATCTCTCAGTTATGGAGTGGGTCACACATTATTAAATTAAGGCAGATATTAATTATATCTATGTATCCAATGTATATTGATCCAGGGCCTACACATAGTAATTTTACTCGATGGATGATGGAGAGCTAACTCCAATAATGACCCTCTCCCCACTACAAATCTGAAATGGGGGAGTACTACATCGTAATTGAGGGCTCGGACCCTCTATTAAAATGGGAGTACCATTTTACTAGCTTGAATACTATGGGATTCCCACAACCTAACATGAAAAGGGAGTACCGACTATGATATAGAGGATCCATACCCTGGATAGAATGGGGAGTTTCGACTCCAAGGATAGTTGACTTGCACCGTCACATGATAGGGGAGAAATGACTACATCATTAAGTCATTTCTAGAGTACTTGTTACCTAAAAAGATAGAGGATTACTGACTCTACAAAAATATGACCCAAACATTGGCTCATCTGCGGTGGCCATACTTTATCTGGCACAAAATTATGGAAGGCATGAACATAGTAATTACTTGGAGGCTCTGTCCAACTATATGATCATCAGAAGGAGCACATTCCTTAATCCGCTTAGGAAGAACCACCCCCTGAATAACTACCCCAAGGTAAAATAACTCAAGCCAAAATGTTTTGGTGTCTATTTTATACCAATGTGTGGAGGATAGGGAAGATCACACCTGGACGGAGCCTAGGATACTAGTCCCAACATTTCTAATCACGAACCACACCAATATACAGTTTCAATTAAGAAAAGCTTCATATGTGTCTTACTATGAACACACCACCTTGTTTCCTATATGATGAAAGGGAGGCCTCCATCACATTATATGCTTTAAATTAATTATGATATCATGCTCACAAACATAAATCTGAATCTGAGAGAATGAGATATAGAATTTGGAATATCTCAATACTTTCTTAATGAGTTCCCAACAAGCAATGGGGTCAACAAAACATGTGAGCCAACCTAAGAACCTAGATGTGTATATTTTCTACACAGGTTCCAAACCACTATAGAGGTACACTTGATATATAGGCAGTACATTCATGAACATGTCTTGTTCGACCTTGAACCGATCACCCAGGCTGCTCCACGAAATGTCCCGAAAGGAATTCCTGATTCTCTCGACATAGATACAAGAACCGAGGTCATTAGTTGGATTGATAAAAGAATGTTTTCAGAAAAGTATAAAAATAAATAATCATAAAAAATAAATAAACATCCCAACATACACTTATATAAATGTTGATCTAACCATTAATTGTACAAGAAACTAAATGTACAACTGAACCAAAAAACTCAATTGAACAAAGCATAGAACCTATTAACTCCTTGTAATCCTATTATACACATTCCAAAAAATCCATCAGCTGGAACCTATGGAAATCAATATCAATATAAAACATGTACACGGGATAAAAACAGAAGAATACTATATGTGTGAGTATTAAAACTCTGAAGTTTACGGTATATTAAATTCCCAATGTAATTCCTTAAAGACAAAATATTATTTAATTTCAAGTGTGAAATATAATATATAAATCAATTTTTTTTCAAAAATTTTCCATGAAACAAATATAATGAAATTAAATGCATTCATGTTTTCATAAAAAATTCTATTATCCAATTTCAGAGAGATGAAACATATAAATGAAAATATTTTTCATGAAGGTGGATTTAAAGATTTTACACTTTTAAATAGAAGACACATGCTGATGAACATTCCAATTAACCACATCACATGCTAATAGTGACTTCAAAATTATCAATGAGCACAATTCACTAGAACATCTATAGGAACTAGCTAGCTGTTGTCCCCAGTTACATCATATCTCAGTGAAAAGTAACCATAAAAAAAGTATTCTAATGAAAAATACACTAGTAGGGAACAATATACATGACCTAGTGGTACTGAACATCATCATCATAGTTTAGTTAGTATTTTCATATTAAAAAATGATACGTGATATAAGGACAAAACCACTATGTATCACCATCATACTAGTACATGTCGGCCCACCTAGATACCGGGGCTTCCCTATTTTTGATCATTCATGTTTCACATGTTACCATATACACATTGAAAATGAAAATTTTAAATCCAAATCAATCATGTACTAAAAATCCATCAACCATGTTTCACATATCATTCTTAGGAAAATAAACCAGTTAAACTTTTCATAAAATAATTTCAAGTTGTATTGTGAGGCGTTTCATATAACATCCATTTAAAAGTTCCACTTTAATGAAAAAAACCCATAAATAAATTATCAAACATTATTTTCCACCTCAAAACCATGTAATAAATCAATTTCATGAATCATAAAATGACATCAAAAGATACAACAAGGAATACACAAGAAATCCATTTATTCATTAAAAATGCCTTGCTGGTCTATAAGAATTCCTAAAAAAACATATACAAAAAATAAATAAATAAATTCATAAAGAGGTGTGAACACAACCTCAAAACCAACTAATAATTTACAAAAACAACATAAATTTTGAGGTTACTCATTCAAAATCCACCCATTTCTTTAGAGATGATATATGAGATATTTATCGAGAACACATTCCAAGACAACCTATAATTACATACTAATTTTATTATAAACCCCAAAACAATATTGGTAACCACATAAGGATCATGAAATATTTTATTTACATGCTTCCAATTTTTTTCCTAAGACAAAACAATTATTTTTTATCTACTTAAATACACAATCCACAATCCGAAACATTTCAAAAAACATGGAATGATAAATATAATGAAACCAATTCTATTTAACAATATAAATGTCATAAAATCAATTTTCAGGACATATAATTATTTAAATTTCTATAAAAGTTTCTAAAAACCACTAACCAGTTGAAAATAATAACAAAACCATTTAAAAACAATTTCTATGCACACTTTTAACAACACAACACTTCATTTTCCAAAACATGGCACAAACACCACCTTACACACAAAATAAAGTTGATGAATTCATATAAAATAATACACAATATTTTTAGAGGGTGAAAATACCATCAAAATGATGAATCTTAAATGGAAAAAACATATGTAGTGTGAAACTTGCCTCAAATCCATGATTGAATGGAAACACACACTCGAGATCACCATTTGATGGGCTATATACCAAAAATATTTGACAAAAGCCCCCCAATTATCAATACCCCCTCATAAATTTTGGGATAACATAACACAAAGACATGAATTTCCATGGGAGAAGGGAGAACTAATAAATAATAAATGTATGTGGAGGAAGGTGGAGAAACACTAAGGAAATGGAAGGAACAATAGTTTAATTCACTTAATTTATTGATGATGAATAAATCACCACAAATACTCTAATAGTTACATATATAATCGTCCAAAATTGAATGGTAGGTTTGAATAATGCTCTGGAGGACTATTGGGGTTTGATATGGGTGGAAATGAGTAAATAATGAATGATTTATGAATGAAATAAATTCCCATTTCAAATATGGATGATTTGACAATACTTGAGGAAATTCTATCTAATCCACAATGAATATGAGATCCAAAGATGGAAAATGGAATATGGGATGTGAGATTACCGTTTGTGGGATCTATTGAGATGTGAAATGACTAGAGAATGTTAATAAAAGAATGATATATAAATGAAATAAATTATTTCTTTAAATCTGGAAATGGGCTCACAAGTTGGTCCAATGCCAGAATAAATCACCCATATCAACCATGATTATGACTTCCTAAGGGTTAAAATTGGATATGGTGTATTTAATAGGTCATGGGAGTCCAAGTGTGAAGTGTAATTTGTGAAAATTATAAAAAAATTATTCAGTTATAAATTAATCAAATATTTTTTTTAAATATGGAAAGGGGCACACAGTTTGGACCAAATCATGATGTCCCTGCCATTTTCATCAAAACTTCCTACAATAACTCTGAAAAAATTGAAAAAATTAACATTTTAATGAAAAATACCATTAAAATAATTCATTTATGTGACAATTATAACAACAATAAAAATTGTTTAACCCAGAAATCCATAAAACATTCTTGCTAAAAGTTTTACACATAAGGATTCTTTATCATCATGGTCTAGCCTCTCATAACCATGAAGTATCATCCAGCATCAACAAATCATAATCCTCTTGCACAAAAAAAACACCAACTCATAACCATGTCCAAATAATCAATGGAAATATCAAATCACCACCTCCACAAACATGCCCAAAACTAGATTATTGGTCATTTTCCCAATAAACCCAACAATCACCCAAACAAACGTTCACTCGCACAATATAATAACCTAGGGTGGTGGGGGGTGAGATCCCCACCATAAAAAAACATCTACTATCTATAAAATCCTCAATTGAAATATCATTGACATACATAGTTGGTCTTCCCACCATTAGAGACCAACTAGAAACGAACAAACAAGAAATCAAGATGAACTAGAATTACACCTCACCCTTACAGGCCCACAAAAACACTCCTGCAACAACCTAAAATCCCATGTTAAGAAGGTTGCTACATAAAAATTTAAACAACCCTATCCCAAACATAGGGAAAATTAACTGGGACCACAATTTAAACATAGATAAAATCCCCCACCACTTAGGGCGTGGAGGGAATGGGACCCAATCACTGGGCCATTGAAATAACAAAATAATAGAGGAACAACCCGAAACTCTCCACCTACACACAGATAAAACCAAGACCATACCCAATTCACATTACCGGCCCAAAAATGACATTTATCGAAAACCCAAATCCATGAAGTCATAAACATAGACACTGCATGTGGGGTAAGTCCACTATGCTCTTTACGAAAAATGGAATATCAGAGTGACGAGAATCCAAAATAAATACATATAAACTACCTTACCATAAAGGTTAATGAAGGAGAATAGTCGATCTCTCCAAACCATTGGTAATGTCTCGACTATGTAAAAGATTCACTCTGAGGACTATGGATGGATCCCTAATGTTTTATGCATTTTATATGCCAAAACCCAGAGCAAAGGATCACATCACCCCATGAAACTTACTTTCTCAACAACACACCTTAATATAAATAGGAACTCATAGATTCATACCACCATTATCTATCACTAATAACAAGGTGAAAACTTAACAAGTTATACGATGAAATACATCAACACCACCGAACACAACTACTATATCCTAAAGAATTATCACCATAGGTAAACACTTTAAATCGTGTCCAAAAAGATTTATATTCCATCAAATGAGTTGAGTAATCATCTGAATAGGTGTATTAAATTATTGAAATGAACCACTAGAATGATCAAATAGAATTATTTCCAATAGAGAACTATATGTGGCCCCAAAAAACATCCAACATATCCTTAGAAACCCACT
Source organism: Viscum album (assembly GCA_963277665.1). Taxonomy (NCBI): domain Eukaryota; kingdom Viridiplantae; phylum Streptophyta; class Magnoliopsida; order Santalales; family Viscaceae; genus Viscum; species Viscum album. Next base: position 768,512,654 of record OY728150.1, read on the forward strand.
GAACATTGCATCAAAACCTTGGCACCAACAAGATCCTATATCTAGAAACACCATGAGTATCCCATCCAGATCACGAGGAAGAATACCAAACATAACTCACTTCCAAAACATGAAAAAGATACCCACAACAACACCAGTTTAAAAATAAACCAAAACCTCAACTTAAAACACTTTTGGAAAACAATGTAACACAATGGATTATAACATTCACCAATAATTTTTAAAAAATTCTCATTCACATACACATTCTTGTGCAGCCCTGGGAACCCATACAACAATACATACTAGGAACCCCTAAACATATATATACAAAACCTTTCCTTTTTGAACTCATGAAAGCACAAATTTTTTTAAAAATTCCTCTTTTTATAATCCAAAACATTCATTCCATTTCAAAAATAAATAACCATCCAAACAAACAATAACCACCAAATCAAAAACCAATTTCATATTTCCACACAAACAAACTATATTACCAATATTTAAAAAGAAACCCCATAGGTCTCCATCAAAATCATATCCCTTTATTCAATACCTATTCATCATCTCAAAAAGACACACATATTCGAGAATAAATTGATTTAGACCCCATTAAATTTTATTTAGTATAACATAAAAAATTTATATTTTAAATAACTCATTCCAATTTCAAAAATTCATCATGGTATCTTTTCTTAATCCGACAGCCTGAAAAGACAAACCCATTTTTCAGAAAAACACAACCCATTCAAAATGTATTCCCAAAAACAATTCATCATATTAAAACACTTTTCAATACCCCAAACCATCCCATTTTCATGAATTTTTTTTAGAATAACTTTTAAAAAATGCAATATTTCATAACATTTTATTTTAGTAAACCAAAAGTTTAGATTATGGATATTCAATCATGTTAAATACTTTCAACTTTCTCCCCAAAAAGTGTTTCAAGAAAACCTAAACATTTCCAAAACAATTCTTATATTAAGAAATGAAAACCAAATTTTCACATTTTAAAATACCACCATTCCATGAAAACCCATTTCCACAATTCTCACACTAGTATTTTCAAAAAAAATTCATAATTATAGAAATGTGGAATATAGAAAGAAAAGGGAACTCGTTTTGGGTGGTTGATTTGACCATATAGTTGGAGATAAAATTTCAAACACACCTCTAACATGGAGAGATTTCATAGGACCATACCATAGATCCACATGACATTCCTTTCCCTATTATCCCCAGGAGTCTACTAGTCCAACTTCCCTTATCACATCCCAATCACCGAACAATCCATAAAAACCAAAGAAAATATTAAAAACAAACTTCTCATGGACACCTGAGGATTGGACGAGCAAGAGTTCTCGAAGCAGTTCTCGAACCTACCCCTAAAGTTAAAACAATCTATTTTGTCTAAAATGACATTAATAAAATAATAGGGGAACTCAAAAAAGCAATTTTTGATAAGTGATATCCTACATTGATATCATTTTTTAATGAACTAATCTAGGTAGACCCTGAACTCGTCACCCAGGAAACTCCAGGACAAGTCCTAATAGGAATTCTCAATCCTCCCAGTATGGTGATATGCACCAAGGTAATTAGTAATAGTGAAAAGGAAATATTTTATATAAAATATAAAATACAAATAAGTTGGTGAAAAAATGGACATCCCAATATACATTTATATTAAAGTTGAACTAAATGATAATTGAACAAGAAACCAAAAGTACAAATGAACTAGAGAACTCAACTGACCCTTCCTAAAATCCAACTAACTCCATGTAACCACTTATTTCACTCTCCAAAAAATCAATAAAATGACACCGAACACATTAAAACTCAAGCTAAAACATGAAATATGGATAAAAATAGAAGGATACTGCAGGGGTGAGTATTAAAACTCAAAAGTTAATCCTGATATTATATTATCAATGAATCTACATCAAAATAAATGATTCCTCAATTAAATGTTCGAAATAAAATATATAAATGTATGTTTTACAAATTCTTTTCAATTATATAAACAATTCCAAATGAAATGAAAGCATGTTTTCATGAATAGAAAATTCTTTTAATGAATTTCATAGAGATTGAACAACACAATGAAAATTGTTTTCAAGAGGGATATACTAATGAATTTTTAAAATTATATAGAACAGACATACTAACTGATTTACTAAAAATACATAATTTTGAAATAGTAAGTATAAATTATCCAATGTGAACATGTCATGTAAAAAACCATAGGAAGTATCTAGCTATGGGCCCCTGGTAGATTATATCGTGGTTAAAAGAAACCATAAAAAATAAATGTTTTAATGAATGATCCGCTTGTTGGGAACAATACCCTAAACCTAGTGGTCCCCATCATTATCAGTGTGGTTTACATATTGTTTAATTCATCATGAATTCTACGTGAAACATGGATTAAACCACTCAGAATCACTAGCCTTCTAGTACAAATCCTTCTACTAGATACCCTGGTTTCCCTCTTTGTTCTCAATAATGTTTCACATGAAACCACAGAAACTTTTCACATTAAAATTTCATTTCAAAACCATATGTCCACCAAACAGCCCTCAACAATATTTCACATATCATTTATGGGTAAATAAACCAAAAAATGTTCATAAAATAATTTCAAGATGTATAATGAGGATTGGAACATAAAATACATTTAAAAATGAATATTTACGGACAAACATCAACCAATACCATATAAAAACAGATTTTTTCAGCCCCAAAACCATTTAATAAATCCGTTTCATGAATAATAAAATTATCCTAAATGATACAACATGAAATATACATGAAAACCTACTTGAATTGAAACATGCCAAGCATGACATTAATAATTCATCAGAAAAAACATTTATAAAATGATCCAATTCCAAAATTCATAAGGAGGTGTATACACAAAATTAGTAAAAACATAAAATTTACATAATCACCTTAAAGATTCTGTTCACACATTCAAAACCCATCCATTTCTATAGTGATGCGGAATGTTCCATTTATTGGGAACACCTACCAAAATACCCAAAAAAACCCATACTAATTTCATTATACAACCAAAAAAGTGATTTTACCCCACATTAAAATCCAATAAACATTGATTCTCAAGCCTCCATTATTATTCATAAGCCAAAATAAATCATCTTATATCATCTTTAGCATACAAAAAAATTCAATCTGACAAATTCTAGAAAACGTGTCATTCAAAATTTAATGAAACCAGTTCATTTTAATAGTAAAATAAATACAATAAATTTTTCATTCCTAAATTAAAATTAAATTTTTAGAAAACTTTCTAAATATTTTAAAGTAGGTGTCAACAAAAAAACATTTAAACAAAAAATTGGTGTGCACTCTTACAATAAAAGAATACTACTTTTCCCAAAGAAATGAATAAACACCACCTCACTCACCAAAAATGTATTAAAGCATTATAAAAAATACATAAAATCATAAAGAGTTTAAACACCATATTAAAAAATTAATCATAAAAAACAAGGACAAGTACACTGGGATACCTAACTAAAATCCTTCTCCGAATGGAAATGCACACCCGATATATCTATTTGAGTGTTTATAAAACCTAAACATAAGAAGAAAATCATCAAAAGAACAAAACACCCATAAAAATCATGGTATAACAGAACTGTAAGTCCATAAATGCCACTAGAATGGATATAAATATGAAATAATGGAAGGAGGAAGAGGATGGAAGAGAATCCCTAAGTATATGGAAGGAACAAGAGAGGAATACACTTATTATAACAACATAGTTGAAATCTCCCCAAATTCACAAATAGTTGAATCTTCAAGCAGCCAACATATAAATTTTGGTGTTAAAAGGGGTGGGTAAGTTGAGTAGGTACTGAAATGGGGGGAAAAGTGTAAAAATGAATGATTTATGAATGAAATGAATTCCCTTTTCAAATTTTGACGATTTGAGAAACCTAGATGAAATTATCCCTAATCCACAATGAAGTTGATCTATAAAGAGAGAGAATAGAAGATTGCGGTTAGATTAGGTTTTGTGGACATGAGTGAGATTTTTAATGATGGAACAATTTAAAAAATATTTAGATATATCAAAGAAAAAATTTATTTTTTAAATTAGGAAATGTGCTCACAGGTGGGAACAATACACGAATAAATCACCAAAATACAATATGAGTACGAGTTACCAAGGGGAAAAATGTATATGGATGCTGAATAGTTCAGGGTAGAACATGTGGGAAGTGGAACTGGTGAAAAAAGTGGAAAATTGAAGTACATATAATAAAAAAAATTATTTTTATATCTTGAAATTTGCTCACAGTTTCGCCAAAAATATTGATCTAATGACCATTTTCTAAAAAAATGCAAGGAAAAACCCAAAAAACAAATCAATATTAGAAATTCAGTAAGAATACATTTAAATTAAGGCATGGATGAGATATTTTCATTCTATGTACTACATCACCCAACCCATGGTTGGGATTCTCTTCCATATGGCCTGAAGTCCATGTCACTCACACGTCATGTATCCCATACCACATGGCATGTTAAACCAAAACAACCACCTATACATGTTCATATCCCATGTCTATGTACAATACCTCTTATCAATGTACATTGTTATTGTAGTTTTTCATGACCATGTACTTATGAACATCTATCCCAAGCCAAATACCATGTTCACACTGTTTGGGTCACTACATGGCGTGTAACTGTGACACACTGTGTGTCGACACCAATGTTCGTCATATCCAAAAATAAAGAGATACATGACATGTTTCACTAGACTACATGTCATGTAAATTGTTATTGTAGTTGGTAATTACATCCCAAACCCACCTGATTCCCCCAGTAGTTCCCTAAAACCTACAGATTTCCATTGAAGGGATATCTAAAAATGGTAATTGGGTTTAAAAACCATAAAACTTAATAATGAATGGGATCATGACTAAAAATAGAACCTCTAACCTAGAGGGATAAACTCATTTGATTAAGGTGTAGAATGATTCCTAGATCATGCTACATCTCGATTCAATGTTAATCTAATTTCGAAATAAAGATCAAAATTACATTGACACTTACATTCCAAATAGATTCCATCAATTAGACAAAGATGTATGAGATGAGAGGATGAGTTTTTTCTCCTATATGTTTCATCCACCCAATTTGAGAGGGAGGGGAGGTATTAGGTATATATTTATTGAAATAATTAAATTTCCATTTTATTAATTAATCCACTGTTTAACACATCGCCATCCCACCCCCAACAAATAATCCTCCCACAGAACATGTTATGTCATGCCCTAGGTAAAAAAGATATTTTATATTGATCTGTGGAATTATAAATTTGATCCTAGACACTGATCATAACATATTCCAGGTTTGATGAATAACTGACCACACATTTAATAATTTAATATTTTTAAAATCACCAACCTGAGGCTCTTCGGGCCCAAGATCCCAATGCTAACTAAAAGCATGACTTTGAAAATAATCATAAGAAATATTCCTATATATTTCAGGTAAAAATACGAGACCATAAATTCTCCCAACATATGGAATTTTCATCATGGAAAAGAATAATCTCATATGCAATGGAACAAATTGAGCTCTCCACTATAACTACCTTACCAACGATCTCAAAAAGGGTTCTCTTCATCCAAACACTATAATCATGGAAATTAAAAGGACAAACCCCACTAACATCTAGCTCCAATGCGGTCAACATCCCTTAAAATTGAGAACATGTATCGTTAGCTAAATAATTGAAAATAGCCAAGCACCATGGTCCATCTGCAGTCATAGGATCTAGCAGTACACCACCTCACTAACTAGATGCATATACAGATAAACGACCATAGTTCATATTAACCATTAGATGAATTTAACTACCACATCTCAACTATCTTTTCTATGAGGATGATATTGAGCATATTGAAATAACAACGGAAAACATAGTGATTCCCAAGTGTAAACACAATTTTTATTTGTCCCATCATCTATAAACCCATATATATAACAAAAATCACAAACACAAAAACAATTCCACACAATCTAGTGATATCATAATTGATTATTGATGGTTTGGAACTAATACACACTATAGAAACATATTAGGGTCTATCCCTACCACTATGAAATGATTCTAATAATTTTACTCCCTCTTCCAGGGCTTCTAATAAAAATGGTTCAATCAGAAAAACTATACTTTCACAACCTCCCCATTTAACACGCAAGTCTAAGGATCGCATTCATCGCAACATGATAATTTATTATTTTGGTAGAACTATGTCTTTTGCAAGGTTTAAGTCAAGTCAATAAAATTCATCTCATTTGGGAATTTAAACTTCTTCTTGTCAATCAAAAGCTATAACAAACAACATCACATACCACCATGATCATTTCCCATAAAAGGATGATTCCATGTTCATGAGGGTACTAACAAAAAATAAAGGGTTTTCCAAAACTCTCAAACTACATCATATCCGGTATAAAATAGAAACCCCTGACACAAGGTTCTATCTATTCTCTATGTCACCCTAGATAAACCTTGAGAATGTAGTGGAAATTAAAAGATTAAATCACAATAGTTTTTAACAATTTATACTATATAAAGTAGAAAGGACACATAGTGAACCGCTATTCATTCTATGAGATTCTGGTTCAAATGCATCTATGAACTTTAGATATCCTCAATCATCTCTTCCTGATACCGATTCCAGTCAAAGACGACCTGGGGGTGGTGGTGGAAACACATCAAAACTCCTTCCACCTCCTTCTAATCTATCAGATCCTCTGGCGCGTCCTCTATCTTGTAGAACATCCTGATCCAAATGCTCCCTCTTCCATGATGTCTCATCGACCAGATATCTCTTAAAAAGATGGCTGGTAAGAAAATTACTTGAAATATATCTCTGGCTATCGAAAGCATAACATTTCATCACTTACTATTGTCTTGATCCCTATAATGGCTATCACACTAAAGGACCATGTGCATGTGTCCGGGAATGGGTATGCATCCTTCATATAGATATTTCCTTTTGTCTTATACCTACTGATAATGAGTTCGTAACCTAATTACCCCCACTAGAGACCACATCCCTCTGACCCTTCTATTCAAATCATTCCATTACTAGAGATCACCCCTACACCCTCATATATATGAAAATGAACAAGGATGCCACACCTGTATGGATAATTATATGAATTCCCCTCTCAATTGTTTAAGGACAAAAGAACAAATCTTGAACCATTTCCCAGGAGTATAATGAAGGGTCATTGAACCTCATAGAAAACAACACGATATTCATGCTACACTACAGAAGCTTCATAATATCCTATATTCATACTAATTTCAATGTGGCTACGTAAAACTATTCCCTACTAATTCACTTGAACTACACACAATTGAGGGCTTCCTCATTGTGGGACTATGTCATTAACCTCCAGTATCTCCCTTCCAAACACTACGGAAGGGATGATTCTAGGACCATAATCTGATCAGGATGATTCCTCGTTAATAGGAAAAAAAATTAACTACCTCAATCCAGTAATAGGATTTCTAGGGCTCTAGATCATTTAAAACTGTAGAGATCACTGCCTCTAAAACTCATGAAACTCACTGATCCAGCAGAAATACATTTCCTAATATTTTGGTACAACCATATTCTCAATGGGTGTTGGCTCTACTATAGGACCACCTAGAGTGAATTTATCATGACCAGTACCCAACACTAATGCCTCTTCATGGGGATTATTTTCACTAAAATACTTCCAAGGAAACCTTTTTTGTATATTAGCTTTGTGGAATCATAAAATAAAATTAATGATGTATCACAATCAAATGGTATATCAGAAAGCTAACTCAACAAGTACAAAGGAAAAACCAAAAACGTGTTTTATATAATGTGTGTACAATTTATTTACATGCATATAGTGTCCGAATGCACCTATTAAAAATTTAGGTTATCAACATCATGGTGAGTGGATACATTCACCAATGCCAAAACATTAGAACCTCTTGACTAAGGGTTGAACTAAAAAATTCCTAACACTTTCTCTATGCAACCCAAACCATGCTGTTGAAATTTGAGCCCAAATTTTGAATCTTCTCTGATACAGCACTATCACAACCTAATCTAAAGGAGAATAGGATACAATTCCCCATGTTAGCCTCTAATATTCTAGGGGCTAGTGAACAGCACTAAGTAGGTATATCATAGTTATTAAAGGCCTTTTAATTGAGTATATGTACACATTCACCCACAACAACCATGATGAGACAATGTAGAGATATAAGAGACATGAAACTAAAATACATACCAACATAAATTCCAAAAAACTGTAAAATAGAATTATAGAATGTGTAAAAAAGTAATAAAAAAAATCCCCCAAAAAATTGTAGAATCATCTAACATACTTAGAAAGAGAAGATTGCTGTCAAAAGAAACATCTAGAAAGATAATATCCCCATATCTAGTAAAACATTGATCAGTCTAGATCATTATACTATACCTTACAGATGCCCTTCTTAGCTTCTATGGAATATCCTTTGTTCCACACATGAATACTTTCATGTGAGAAAAGACAGTGTCAGGGTGTGTATAAAAATACTTAGTATGCACACCAAAAACCCCATAAAAGATACATAATTACAAAAAGGAAAAAATCCCCTTGACCTAGCCATAGGAAACCTAATTGAGAGATAAATTTAATCTTGAACCATACTTATTGTACATGATATGTTACCTTAGTCCACAAGGGGTTTCAAAATAGACACATGAAGATACCACATAGAATCCATGAAATCACCCTGATATACTCACCTCAAACGCAATGTATCATGTTGTTCCGAACTCATATAGAACAAGCAAATTCTATTAATGACTCTAATGGTAACAAAAAAAAATTATAGAGAAAACAAATTCTGAGCTCATCCATCATATATGAAGACTTTTATAGAGATACTCTCCATCAATAACAACAAAAACATTCCTAATTGTATAGATGAGATAACTTGCTCCATCATGAGAAAATTAATTGGTCCACCTCTAGATCCTAGCACTAGAGATCCTTCCATTGTTACCATGGCCCAGTGCAAGCTATAGAAACCCATGTGAAGTGGCCCTCCCCTCACAATTTCACACAATAGAGGTGGCACTACTCTAGAAAATGAACAACATGAATCCCCTCTAACGAGATAGAAAAGAGGATCTCACACCTCGTAACTACCTCGTAGTTTAGGGTGTAATATCTCATAACTAACCCATGAAACACCGATAGCTCCTATATGAGGTTTCATATACCATAGTATATCAAGGGAGTAATAAATCCTATTCATGAATGACACATAACTAGTGGATCATCCCATAACTCATAACTACACTAAATAGACAAGGGGAACTAACTCCAACAGAGGACCCACACCCAATAGATACATAGAGATGGGGGAGTATTACTCTATATGTGAGGAACCACACCCTATAAAGATAGGGGGTACCACACTACTGGAACGATTACTATGGGAGACCCACACCCTCAGATGATAGTGGATTACTAACCCCATACTAGGGGACCATCTCCTTTGTGTGACATGGGGGTTCCAATCTACTAAAAAAACATGTATGGAGGATCCACACCCTAAAAGTACATGGCATTTGTAAATCAAAAGATATAGGAACATCACCCAAACACGATATAGGAGTACCGACCCCATAATTACGTCATGTACAAAGGATCCATGCCCTAACACGACAGGGGAGGATTGACTCCAGGGATAGAGGACCCACACTCTGGATATACATGGTTGTACCAACATTATGTGTCCAATGAGTATGGTGGTCCCACACCTTGGGACAATAGGGGTGCTCTGTCAAACTATATGAATATCACCTGAGAAATAGTTTACAATGGTAGAAACTAACACAGATTAACTACCCATAGATAAAAGAACCTTCACCCATGATGTGGGGACTCCTGTGTCAACCATGTAATAGAGGTAATGTAATCTTCTGCCCTGATTCCATATGGTATTACAAGTCACAATGTCACTCTTGACCAACCAAACCAATCTCCAGTATCATTTAAGAATAGCTTCATAAATTTCCATCTATGAACATGCCACCTCATAAAACATAGGCTAAAAATGATGCTATAATCACATTATATGTGGATAAATACTTAAGATAGGATAATCAAAATCTTGAATCCGAGTCTTAGAGAAGGAGGTATGAAAGTCAAAATATTTGAAGAAAATCCTATGAAGTACAAGACCTAAATCGGGGTACACACAACATGTGAGATCACATGAGAATATTTTCTTGTATCCTATCTATGTTATTATCCAAACCCTATTAAGGTACAAGAAATATAGAGATTTTACTTGTTGTGTACCACTTGACCAAGCACCTATCTATGTTCCTCTTCTACACAGTTGGAAAACTCTACCCCCTAAAATTTTTGTATCAAATAAATCAAGGTATGATTAGGATAAACGACAACCTAGATGTGTATTTTTCCAGTTTCTATGTACTAGAATAAATTTCAATGTACAAGGGTCATGTATTTTCAGACAACCATGTACTTATAAATAGGTATCCCATGCCATGTCCCATGCTCACACGGTTTGTGTTAGTATATGTAGTGTATCCCGAGAACAAGGAAATTTGATCCTAATGATCAGTTTCTTAAAATTGGAAGGGATAGACAACATGTGTCACTACGCTACACAATATTTAGATGATTATTCTTGTATTGAAATACCTTTGAATATCCTCTATTCTTCCGGTTTTCTTAGATACCTGCAGATATACCTAGAAGGGATCCATATGAATAGTATTTAGGTTCTACAACCTTAAAACAATGAATAACGGAGGGGTACTACATAAACTCAATCAACTACATCAAGGCTGAAACAAATAATCATAGAGTGTATATTTATTCACATAAAATGTTGCTTCTCAATATTGATGATGATATTCATCAGAAATAGATATCAAAAAACACCTCAAATCATTGATTCTGGCTCGTTTATGTTGGTCAGTCAATGTGGGAGGAGTGACAGGGAGAATGTTTTCCTCCATATTATGTCATGAATCCAATGTGAGATGGGAGGGAGTATTAGGTTTATGTTTAACTAAATAATTTTTTACCACATAACTCCATTATATCATTTATTTTCTCAACCCCAAAAGCCTGAAGCAGGTGCATTATTTTAATACATTAGAATGATTATACGGAATCAAGTCCCAAAGGACTGACTAGTTTCACAGTCTTAGAAAATAAATAACATACATGAATGTTACAATACACATTCAAACATAGAACACTACATAAGTAATCCATTGATAACAAAGTTATACCCATATCTTAAACCAACATATCAATCATAATACACTTCTAGAAATCCTGAAAAAAAAAACATAAGAAAGGGGTGAGATCAGATGCTATGTAAGGGTAAACTATTTGAGGGAAGTGATATTCTTTTAAGGAAATGTTATTCATAAAAACAAAAGGAATTTAAAAATAATCTTGAACATAATTTTTTATATATAAATAAAATATTACCTTATTAACCTAAACATAAATATTATACTAGTTTAATAATCACATGAAATAACTAATTTCATAACAATGAACTGTAAAATTTTGGACATTATAACCACATAGTCAATCCCTCGTTATAATACTAAAAAAACATTTGTCATGTACTTGTTCCGAGACACTAATTTGTGTCATGAAACCTATTGAAAAATCGAGGGGCTATTTAAGGCCCCTCACACGACATACTATGTCTAATTCACTCATTACATGAAAATGTTTAAACATAACATAAACATTCGTATTAAAACTAGAATATGAAATGCCAATAATTTAACCATAAACCATGAATAGTATAAAATTTAAAACATCCACTATAAAAAATATCATAAATCATTCAATACAATATAAATTATTGTATTATAATAAATCATCATCAATGTAGATTAATATCCCATAAAGTATGTTTACATTGTTTGAAATGATCAGTAAAAATGCGTGAGAGAAATATCTTTTTTTTTGTAAAATAATTTCAAATTAAATCAATTATAAAGAAGTCATTATAAGATACTTCTGAATCAATGTGTCTCATACCACTTTAATAATTTTGAAATGAATTAATATTTTAAAACAATCATGTTCATATAAATAAATCCTTAAATTCATTTTGAAAACCTAGACATTAATTAAAATGTTTTAGAAAAATACATCATTTAAACATTTAAAAAGATTATATTTATAAATATTTCCTACCAAAAAACCATCAAATATTCTTTTTGAAAACATTTTTAAGAATCATGGACATGGATGATAACTATGTCTCAGCAAGTCAATGCGCTGTTGGGGAGAGAAAAAAATTATACATATTCTCAATAATCATCCAGATTGATATTTCGAAATGAGTAAAACCATGGATGTTTCATTATCCCACTGCTAGGATTATTGAGATCTGGTGTATTTCAGAGGGGAAGATGACTGCGTTGGGGTGTGTGTTTTATCACCTTTTCTTTCCCTCAGATGAAATTAAGCGATGTGTCTGGAGTTTTGGGTCGGTTCCTCTCAAACCTGGATTCCTTTGAATTCGTGACTCGGATCAAAATTTTGATCCCAATCCTCTCAAGAAATCTTACAAACAAATATGGATAAGGGTCTCTAATTTTAATTTTCTTTATTGTCATCCACAAATACTATGGGATATTTCTACATATGTTTGGAATCCTATGAGTCTTGACAGTCATACTGATAAACCAATGTTTGGTCATTACGCCAGAGTTCTTGTGGATGTTTATAAGTACTATACTTTGGTGGAGGAAGTGGTGTTAACCACAGATGATGATACTATTACCCTTGGAATTTTCTATGAAAGAAAGCCAAAAATTTGCCTTAACTATCACTTCTTTGAACACATTGCATCAGATTGTAACAAAAATAAGTTATGAAATATCTACAAGTTCTGTGATCATCATGATGAGAATTGAAAGATGTAGGGTATGAAATCAGATCATACTACTAATCATGGACCCTAATCTTATAAGGATAGTCCTCTTGTGAATGATAAGATAAAGATGGTGCGGTATGCAGATAAATATGGCTGTAATGCTGGATTACCGCAGGTTGTGGGAAATTATTCTCATGTTTCTTAGGAAGCTATGATTCATGATAATCATTGCAAGGAGTCAGCTATTATGAATCCTAACATGGTCAGTAAGTAGGATTCTCTTGACCCTAATAATGAATTTATCACAACATATCATGATGTTGTTGTCCCTGTACAAGACATTGTTAATGATCCATTGGGATCTTTTTTAGATTCTCAGCGTAATATACCTTCAATTCCTGATGACGGTCATGTAGTTAATGCTACTGCAGTTCATTTTGATGTGGTCTCTGATGATCTTGGTTTTGTGCATGTCCATGTGAATATGGCTTCAAGTAGAGCCTTACCTGCTAGTCTTCTGGCCACTCTAATTGACAATGGCAATAGGTTCTCGTTTCTCATTACTGAGGACTCTATTGATCTAGATGATGGTAATTATTTGGTTGAAAATGTGTCTGAATCCAGTGTCAATTATTACAAATCATTTGTAAGGCAGACTGTACATGCAACTAAAGGGCCTAGTACTAGGCTCAGATGAAAAAAATAAGAATCTTTTTTTATAAATGTCATGGTATTTGGAATCCTCCCACTTTCCGGTCCCCTAGACACTTTATGCTGACAAATAATCCTTTTTTGGTTTCTGTTGCTGAACCTAGAATTATTTTTGGAAAATGGAGATCCTTCAAATGGGCCTCTTTAGGTTATTCTTTTGTTGCATGAAATCAGCTTGAAACAAATTCTGAATATTTTGGGTGCAGAAGAATTATAGTGTGGCATTCAGTTCTCTTCTGGTTGATGATCAATATGTTACTATCACCTGTCTCTATGGTAATGCCTATTTTTTAGTGACTTTTGTGTATGCCTTCAGCCTATATACAAGAAGACGAGAATTGTCGAGAAATATATTGGATATATCGGAAAATATGGTGAATAGATGGATCTTACGGGGTAACTTCAACAATGTCCTCAGACCTAAGGAAAAAACTGGTGATAATTTCCATCATTCCTCACCTTCTGACCTGTAACATTGTATTGATACATGTGGTCTTACTGAGGTTCCTATTTCTGGGGATGATTTTACATGGAGTCGATGTACTATTAATGGGATGAAAGCAAGAATGTTAGATAGGTGTTTTGTGTAGGTGGATGATAGGAACATGGCGATTGATGTTTCTATAATTACTCTGTCAAGATTAAATTTTGATCACAGTACCATCCTAATTGATGTTTTTTTGAACCGTGAGATTAGTACCTCTTCCATTCAAGTTTAATAATGCCTGGCTGGTTATCCTAGGATGCCGAGAAATTGTTCTGGATTCCAGGAAAACTGTTTATCTGGGCACTACTTCTTACATTCTCTACAGCAAATGAAAGTGTGTCAAGGAATGACTGACGAAATGGAACAAGGAGTCATTTTATTCCAATGATAATGATATTAGGAGGCTGATCACACTCTTTAAAGGCTCCAATAGTCTAGTATGCCTCTGGATTTACCAACACAGGATGAGATTCAGGCTACATCAAATCTGGAGAAGTTGTTGCATCTAAATGAAAATATAGCTCAAAATCAGTTGAATATTTGATAATTAAAGAATGGTGATAGAAACAAAAAGTTGTTTAATTGCATGAATATAGAGAAAAAGGATAAGATAATTCTTCAAGCACTAAATATTGAGGTTAACCTTCTATCCTCTGAGAATGATATTGCAAGTGCATCTATTAACTACTTTGAGAGGCTGTTTTTAGAGAATGGTGATGACAACTCTGACAAAATTATTCAGTGCTTTGAACCTTCTATTTAGGATGATCAAAATAAGATTCTTTTTGATATCCCCAATCCAAGAGAAATTTATTATTCTCTTTTTTCCAAGAATATTGATAGTGTTGCAGGCCCTGATGGCTTTACGAAAAAAAATTTCAAGTTCTATTGGGATATTGTTCATCTTGATGTTACAAATGCTGTGAATGAATTTATTAGAACAGTCTACATGCCCTTTGGAATGAATTCCAGCTTTATTGCCTTAATCTACAAGAAATAAAATGTTCTTTATGTTCTAGATTTTAGGCCCATTGCTATTGGAAACACAGTCCCAAAACTGATTATCAAGATTCTAAGCCATCATTTGGGTGGTATTACAGTGAATATCATCTCTCTTAATCAGTTTGAATTTGTTCCAAGATGGAACATCCAAAATTGTCTTTACATTGCATCTGAGTGTGTTATTGTCATGAGGATAAAGGTCAAATATGGTAATATGGCATTGAGTATTGAAATTTCCAAGGACTCTGATGGCATCAGATGGAGATTCTTGTTCACCATTCATAAAATTCATTGGTTTTCCTAGAAATTTATTGATCTTATTGGCTCCATCCATGTAAGTACCAAGCTCTCTATTCTTATTAATGGCTCTCCTAGGGAATTCATTCAATGTTCAAGAGGGTTCAGGCATGGAGACCCTCTCTCTGGTATGTTGTTTGCTATTGCGAAGGATTACTTGAGCTGGTGCCTCACTAATCTCTCCAATTTTGGTTGGTATCAGAGAATGAAAAATTGGTGTTAGTTGCACTCCCCCTCACATCTTTTTTATGCTGAGGACATTCTTATTTTTGGAATAGATAATAGAGGAACCATCTCTGGTATCAAGGGCATTTTCTCACATTACAAGGAGGTTGCGGGTCAGGATATTAGTTGGGGGAAATATTTGGCTCTCTTTGGTGAAGATATTAGAACTTAGAGACAATATAGAGTGGAACGATAGCTTGGTGTCCAGTGGGGTGTTATTCCTTCCAATTATCATGGTGATCAATTATTCTAGGGCATGGTTAAAAGGTGTTATTTTGAGAATATTTCTCTGAAAATGAAAAATCAGTTAGCATGTTGGAAGAGGAAAAAAAATTCACAAGTAGGGATAATATATTTGGTCAAATCTTTGATCAAATCGATGTTTTTTTAATCCATTTTAGTGTATCATTGGACTACAATTCTGATTAAAGAAATAACTAGCAAGATCAGAAATTGTATTTGGACTGGCTCGGTTTATGAGAGGATGTTGGTCACTATGGTGTGGAAGGATTGCATTAAACCTCTTCACATGGGTGTTATGGGTGTCAAGACATCATATTATTCAATGAAACTTTGATCAATAAGTTTGTTTGAAATTTAATTTATAATCCTCATGAGTCTATGGACATTCTTCGAACCAGGTTTCTTGGAAAGCTGTATAATGGGTACTCTGCATACCGTTGTTCATCTGTTTGGACTGTAGTTAAATAGGCCTTTGCTGATCTTGATATAATGGATTTCTCTAAATTGATTGTCTACAATTAATCCCATCATAATTTATGGACCACACCTTGGTTTTCTCGGCATATATATGATGATATTTCAATTCCCAAACTCTTAAGGGGAACCTCCATTGCTAAATTTTTGAGTAATTAAAAAGAAATCAACACCTTGATTCCATATCATGTTGGAATGGAAATCACTAGGTATTGATATATAGATTGTGACACTCTTGTTTGGATGTCTAACTTGAATGGAAGAGTCAACACACGTGACTGCTACAGGTCTATTTGGGGTGCTTCCCTGAATCTTCCATTCTGGGTCACAGAGTTCTATAGACCATTAACCCCGCCATATTACTCTTTTATTATCTTGAAAATATAGAGGAAGATACATCCCTTGCAGTCTATGCTCCAACATATTGAATTCAATCTTACTCCGACTTGTATACATTGTCATCAGGGATGAGAAGACTCTGATCATTTCTTTGAATCCTGCAACTTTTCTTCCAGGATTTGGATCTATGTTCAAGAGATCTTCTATTGATGCATTCCCTCTCAATCGGTTTAAGGGCTGATGCAATTTCATTGTAGTATTAATAGTAGTGTTCAGGTAAAATCGCTCCTCCTTGTAGCTGCGGCCACCATGTTGTGTCACTTATGGAAGGCGAGGAATGATTTATTCTTTAATAACAATGCTCCTAACTTCCAATATGTTGTTCTGGAAATTCATTGTGCAATCTTTACTGCTTCTTCCATCCATTATGGCTCCATGAAGAATGGTGTATCTGATCTTGTTTTATTGAGGTCCCTTGGTGTGAATGGAAGGGCAAGGAAACTTTTGATGATGAATCATTTACACTGGATTCCACCCATCTCCTGATGGATGAAGGATAATGTTGATGGGGCTACCTTTGGTGCACCAGGTCCCTTCGGATGCGGTGGTGTGTTCCGTACACACAGAGGTTATTTCAATGGATGTTTCTTCCATTATATTGGAAATGCATTTTCCATTCAAGCTAAGGTATATGCCATGATAAAGATTGTCATATATGTTTTCCAATATGGCTGGCATGACCTATGGATTGAGTCAGACTCGATTGTTGCAGTCTGAATTCATCGTGAGCGGTCAAGAAATGTTCCATGGTGGATATTATCGATTTGGGTGGAATGTCTCCAGATTGTTGATTCACTTTCACTTGAAGTATTACATGTCAATCCTGAGGAAAATAAAGTTTTGGATGCTCTCTATAAACGAGCTATTACCGAGGTGAGGTCATGTAGGTATTTTGTCTCCCCGTATTTTTTTGATAGGCTTATGCAGGCTGATTGTGGTTGTGAGACTTACACTTGTCTTTGTAAATAGGCTCTCTGACATTTCAATGTGAAGTTTTATTTTATTTAATAAATTATTCTTGGAGTAGGTGTTCCTGGATCCTGACCTTTTTGGTATATATATCATATATTGTCATAATATTATAATTTATAATAAATAGATATAGAAACTGGACACACCATTCATTGAAACGGTAGTCTGTACATATGCATTATCGTTGTTTCCGTTTTCGTATCATATAGTATGGATGTAAGTAAATAATATTTATTTTATATATAAATATATATTATTCCAGTATAAATATTATTTCATATATCTGATACTTAATCAATATATATATATTTATAAAAATTCTTGAATGCTGATCTTTAATGATTAATCTCATCACGTCATGGAGACAGTAAGTTGTACGTACACACAAGTGATAATATAATTATATTGATGGTGGAAATATGTTTAATGGGATGGTATATTATATATGAATAATCACTACCATGTTATATTAATTATTCAAATTAATTATAATCCTTATTATTACCATCTAAAAAATGTAGTGTTCCATAACAAACTACCCACAATGTGTAGACAGTAAGTCATACATACACACGTATGGTGGATTTTTCATTCATTGGAAAAATATAATAATTAATATGATTTTACCATATCTATAATAATATCACAGTATGTATAGTGTACAAGAGTTATTATTTTTTATTTGAAAAAACAACGAAAGAGGAAGTGGAAGAAGAATTTTTTTTAGAGAGTTGATGAAATAATTACCCCTTCTTCGGGTGAATCCTCTTGATTTGAACAAAGGGATTAATTGGATTGATTTATAATCAAATTTAGGCCTATAGTTTGATGTGAATTTAGTTGGGAGGAGATTTTAGTAGGATCTGGCCAAGACAAATGGCTCTGGTGGTGTGAAATGAAGATAAGGTGAAGTTCCCTTTTATAAGAGAGGTGAGTGGCACTTTAGGTAAATCTTGAAATATTAATTGATTATAATATAATTTTAGTTTTATAATATCTCAAAATAGAATTATTTAAATACTAATGTTGGTATAGGTATAAATCCTCTCCAAAAAATAGGTTTTAGACAAGTTTAGGTCACCATATTAACATTATATTTTATATTTAACACATAGTTAATTAGTTAGACTTTTACCATGTTTTATTATATTATTATAATACCTGGTTAATAAAAAACTATAAAATATCAAGAAAACCTCATGTGGTTTATTAATGAAATATATATCAATAAATATGTACTTTGGACAAATCATAGATTTTTAGGAATATTATAATATTTAATAAAATAGTATTTTTCATTAAAACTCATTTATATCAACTTTGAATCGATTTAGTATTTGATTTTTTAAGTCATCAAAACATATTTACTTAAAAAACATTACATTTAGATACCCTAACATGTCAAATTTACATATAAAATTCTTGTATGTCATCAAATGTCTCTATTTACATTTATTTTGATAATTATAAACACTGTTATTTAAATTATTCATTTATAAGATAATTACTGCATCATCATCATGTCATAATTAAATTTAATTAATAAATTTATAAACATTAACAAAATATCAGGATTTAAGAAGTATTTATATCTTTCTAATTAATATTTACAGTCTAATTTATCCTTTGTATAACTCTATATTTAAAATGTTCTAGTTAATAAAATTTGAATTTACCACTTTTAACAATTCGTTATTTAAAATGTAACCAATTTTCTAATCTAACCAACCTGAATCAAAAAATGAAGTCTATTTTACCAAATTCCTTTTTTATAATTGTCTAAAATTAAGGTTATTATTGTAACACCCCGACCCCAATTACCCAGAGTCGGTGCATTATTACATAACATTGGCTTGATCACAAGAAAGATCAAATCTCGAAAGACCGATTGGTTTAGTATCCTTGGAAACACTAGATATATTCATAAGTCTTACATTACATCATAAAGTGAAAATCTACTGAAACAACATATTGTCTCATATTCCACACTCATATCACCACATAATATCCCTGTTGGTCATTCATAATTTACTTCTTCACTTCCTTGAAAAAATAAAACATAGAAAAGGGGTGAGCTCAAATGCCCAGTAAGGATAACAATATAGCTGAAACTTTCATAAATAAGAATAATCATTTAAGGCAATGTATAACTAAAACAAAAGCCTTTTAAACATGAACTTCAACATAGTATGGAAATATTAAAATGAAATAATTCCATTTACTTATTCACATGGATATTCTACTAATCGAATAATCACATGTAATATCAATAACCACTTTCATAATGATGGAATGCATAATGTCAGACTATCATAACCACATAGCCAAGGCCTCGTGCCAAGAATAAAAATAAGATTTTGTCAAGGCCTTGTGCCAAGACACTAGTTTGCCTCATGAGATCTACCGATGCATCGAGGAGCTATAGCGGGCTCCACCCATCACATATTAAGTCCAATGCATTCCAATATGAAAAGGTTTAAACAAAACATAAACATTCGTATTAAAACTAGCATACGAAATGTCAATACTTTCCCCATAATCCATGAATGGTATAAAAATAGCACATCCATAGTCAAACATATCACAAAACCTTCAATACAATATAGATGTTTTGTATCATAATAAATCAACTTCAAATAAGCGTAAAATCCATCATATGATGTTGACATAAATGAAATCAAAACTCTTTTTTGAGAAATATCTCTTTCTATTTTGAAATCATTTAAGAGTCATATATTTATAAAATAATACATTTTATTTGAAAATATTCTTATAATCTTGTAAGGGAAGCTTCGACGATTTTATAACGGCGGAAAATAGCTGCACCCGCCGTATAAGTTAAAAAAACATTCTTACCTTAATTTTGACGAAAAGGTTAAAAAAGCACACTGTTTGGAAAACGATGGAAATATTCCTTTATAAACCACTTATAAAAAGTCAACCAAGGGTATAAATGACTTTAACCCATATTATTGTAAATAGTAAAAATGTTTTGAAATACATTTTTAAGAAACATGGATGTGGAAGATAAAGATATCCCAGTAGATTATTATGTATAAACAACTTCGGATAATGAAGAGATTGTGAAATAACCCTTACTTGTACTTTTCCTTGGTTGGGGTAGATTAACCTCCTGTATAATGGTGAAATAATTGTTATTAAATTATAAAAGAATCATATATATTAATATGATATCATATATTATCTTTTAACACTGATTCATTAATAATATCATTGAATTATCGTCGTTTCGGGTGTTAACTTACCCGTTTTCTTTTATATGTTTTGTTACATAAGCCATGTTTGTTATGGATAGGTTGTATCTTATTCATATCTATAATTATATCAAGTCCTTAAAAATCATTTTTAAATAATCAAATGATAATTATACTTTAATGGATAAGATGGAGAATGAATCTCATCGTGTTCGTGGAGACGGTAGTCCGTACGTACGCATGAGCGACAATATCATTCTTTTGATATTAAAATAATATATAAATGGATTTTATGTCATATATACAGAATCATTAACATGTTATATTTATTATTTACATGAGTTACACATCATTATTATACCCATCCAAATAATAATATATTGAATAACAATTGCACCACGACGTGGAGACGGTAAGATGTACGTACGCACGTATGGTGACATATTATTCAAAAGGTGGATAGAATACTGAATATGGTTGTACCATATTTATAATAACATCACATTATATATAAGACACTGGATTTATTATTTTAGAATGGTAATAACAAAGAAAGAAGAAGTGGAAGAAGAAAGGAACTTGAAAAGGGGTAGTGAAAACATTACCACTTCTTCGGGTTCATTCTTTTGATTTGATCAAAAGGGCTCCATAGATTGGCTTTATGATAAAACTAATGCCTCTAGGTTGTAGTGAGGGAAGTTGGGAGAGTATTGGGGCAGAGTTTGGAAAAACAAAAATGCTTTGAAGGTGTGAAGAAATGAGAAGGAGGAGTGCCCTTTTATAAGAGGGGTGAGGGGTACTTTTGGAAAAACTAGAAATATTATTTTATAATAAATTATTATTCTGTTTCTAATGGCTCCAAAGTTGATTATTAAAAGTTTAAGGTGGGGATAGGTCGAAAAGAACTCCACCAATAGAATTTATATAGGTTTGGGTACTTATATTAACCTAATCTTTAAGTATTAACTCTAAGTTAATTAGTTTCACTTTTACAATGTCTCTTTGTATTTTTATATTATATGGTTAATAAAAATACTATATAAATCCAAGAGACCCCCATGTGGTCCATTAATGATTAACCTATCATGATATAAGTCTCTTTGCCGAACCTTATATTTTTAGGAATTTAATATCAATTAATAATATAATATTTGTTTTAAAAAACTCTTTTATGTCAATTTTGACACTATTCAATAATTGATTTTTGTGAAACTCATAACAGAATGAGTACTTAGACAAAAGTTAATTAAATCAATAATAACATGTCATATTTTCCTATAAAATTATTTTAATTCATTATAAGTCTCAAATTATATTTATTTTGGAATTTATAATATCAATTATTTTATTTTATCACAATTATGGTAATTACTGCATCATCATTGTGTCATAAATAAATTAAATTATATAAAGTCTAAAAATAATAAATAAAATATCATTATGTAGGAAATCTTAATATATTTCTAATTAATGTTTACAATCGAATTTATACTATGTATAACCCTATATTAAAAATGTTTTAGTAAATAAACATTGATTTTAACTCTTTTAACTCTTCTATGAATTAAAAAATAATAAAGGTCCTAATCTAATCCAAATGGACCTAAATGACAATATTTTATTCCTAAGGTTGTTTTTGGTCGAGATAAACTTGTCCAATAGAATTAGTACATGTGTTAGGGTAATATTAATATCATTTTTACCCTTAATTACCCTATTTACTTTTAACCGTGGTAAGTAAAGTAAAAAGTTACTATTCACCAAAAATTATTTTCATCTCATTGAACCACATTTTACTTCATGATATTACCCGTTTCTCTCAGATTTTTGAAATTCCATTCATAGAAGCGGTAAAATTATGTTTTATGAAAAAATCAGTTTTTTTAACTACCACTTAGTAGTTTCACTATTCATCAATAATTTAAGTTTTTCATAACAATGCCAAAATTTCACCCTAAGCTATAATTGATATTCCAAATTAAAAAATGATATCTATTTTAAAAAATTCCAAACATATAAGTTGCATTGATTAATTTTATAAATAATTCCCACTGTCACAACAAATATCGTGTTTTTAAGAAACAATATATATCAAAAGATTGACAATTGTTTAGGTCCAATTTTGAAGTTAAATTAATTATAATTAACACCATTGGATAAAATGGTAAAAATATATTCTATTTATACTTTAAAACCACTCAAATTCATAGTTTATCACCATTAATTATTTTGATTAAAAAAGTTGTTTTTAATTAAAATTTAGTAATTTTCACTATTTATCAAAATATTAAAGTTATCCATAAAGTACAAAAATTTCACATTAGGCTAAATTCAATACTCCAAATCCAAAAATGAAGTCCATTTTGAAATATAAAATATATATAATTTCAAAAAGTAGGTATTACTATTCATAACGGCTAGTTTGAGTGGTTGTGGTGTGTGTTAGAACTCGAAGTTGCGTACAACACACGCTACAGTATTATTCAAAGGAAATCGTACCATGGAAGCTTGGGATGTTTCATTTTTAATTTTTTTATGTCCCCATTTAGTCAAACAATTTAAAATATTGTATTTAAAAAGGGTTCACTATTAAAAGTTGGTAAAAGTGCAATACTGAAAATGAATTTGTTCTTACATTATGTCTAAGAAACTCATAATATAGATTCTAAAATTATAAGAATTATATAAAGTTTAAAATTTAGTTAATACTATTCATAACCTCTTTTGAACAGCTTGTTTGGTAAGACATTGTGTGCTTGAACTCGGTGTTCCGTGTAGTGCAAGTTATTTTATTATTTTGAAGAAATAACACACTATGAAATCTTGGGGTGTTACATTCTCCCCTTCTTCATGAAATTGCGTCCTCGCAATTTGAAATTGTTCTTCGAAAATAAAATGTTGAAAATAAAAAAATATCTTTGTGGGAAAACCCACATCGGAAATTGGGTTACTAAAATTTAATCTTAATATGAGGAAAATATAAATGAAAGGGTCACCACCAAATTATGATCTCGATTAGGAAAACATTAGTGGCAATTAGAGACATATAATTGGAGGAAAAACATAAATATTTATAGGTAGTGATTGAGGTCATCAATCACAAACAAGTTTAAAATTGAGGTCCTTAAATTTATCAATCTATGATGATTTAAAATACCATCGATTCAAAAAAACATAAGGTATTTGGATAACACATTTTTGACGTTTCAAAATATCTTAGATGAAATCCCACATCAAAAAATGAATTAATGAGGCCTCTATTTAAAATAAAGAGTGGAAAGTATGAAGATTACCTAAAATAACACATACTAGAGTTCCATGTAGGAAAATATGGATATGGAAGAGAAATATAACCATCAATTATCTGATGGAGAGTGTTATAGAACATGGCTATGAAAAGGCCAACAATCCCAAAGCCATAAATTAGTGATGATTTAAGGTACCATCTAGGACAACATTTCTGTTCTAAGTTCCTTTTCTTAATGTTGAGGAATTTATTTATGAGATTGGATAAGATCATAAGGAGATATACTTACTTTATAATTAGAGTTTTATCCATTAATAAATTTCTACCACAAACTCATCTTTCACTCGTAAAAAAATTATATTTATAATATTCTTACAGGGATCGAAAATAAACGAATTTATAATTCATCTACAAAATGTTTTTAAAAAAAACTACCTTATTTAATCCAGGACATCTTGTGGGCCAGTGGTAGGTGATACACCCTTGTCGCCCTTCGGTTGCGGGTTCAAGTCTCGCGGCCTTGCCGGTCACGACGGGTTGCCACCCGACCACTGGGTTGTCCTTTTATGGCAATCAAAAATTAATCTCAAACTAGAATTTATCCAAAATAATTCTGTCCAAACTCACAGTACAATATTTATAAGGAAGGTAAGCTTAATGTAGATCCTTTTTACCCCGTAATAGCATATGAATACCTTCATCATATATTTTTTTAAAACACTGAAACATCCTGAATTACCATAATACTTATTGATTACATTCATGCTCCCTTATTCCATATAGAATGCTGGATATACTTCATCAATCCAAAAATGTTTTAAACCCCAATAATGATGGAATATACAAATCATTAATCAGCTTCAAGGTAGTCAAGAATATCCAATATAATTTATCCAAATCAATCATGTATTATTCTAAAATCACTACCTCGATATCAGAACCATATTATGGTTTATCTTTCTCTCAACCATATATTTTCAAAAAATTTAACCTGTTATTGAGTCACCTTTATTTGTTCCAAACAATCTCAAGTCCTTAATGAAATAGTACCGCAGTACAATCCTTATATACTCCATAATTATTATAACAACTACATTATTGATACAACACTCAAATGACATAATCAACATAAGAACTCTAATCATTCCTCTTCATCTGTGGTAGTATCATAACTTGATTATTATCCAATAGCATCATTTGCAGCATAGTCTGATGACTAGGACATAGGTTCACGTAGTGTCCGAACTCCTTGAAAATGAAGCATTGTACATTTGAAACCATTTTCTTACCCTTGCAGTCACGTACTTTGTGCCCTTTTCCTCCACACATATAACAAACTCTCATTCCTTTCAGACATGTTCCAGGGTGTTTCTTCCCACAGTTATCACATATGGGAAAATTCTTATTTTCTCTCTTCCCTTTATCCATCGTTCTCTCTTCCATACTTTTCTTCTCTAGCTTCCCTTCAATTCCATAGGACTCAGTAAAATCATTACTTATCTTATCAACACATGATATTATTTATTCATATGATGATAATACATGGGAGACTATTTCGCTTATAAATTCTGGCTTAAGACCATGAAAGATATGATCCTTCTTTCTCTTCAGATCATGTGCATTGCTGGAGTTCTCATTCCTTCTACTGGGTGTCATTTCTAAACAAGGGATACACTAGATTAGTTTATGAATAACAATACCTAATCCCAAACTTGTAAGACACATAACATAAATTAAATATTTTTTGGATATAATCCATAATCATAAAAATTTCTCCTTTGAGGAAGTAAATCCTCATAAACCCTTCATAATGGTTTGTAAAGAAAATGAGAATTATCCTAAGCATATCCCCTGGGAGTGTCGTAACCAAGAGTGCAACAAGGACCATTGTCATGCACCAGTTCTCGTTCGAGTCTAGCTCAAAGCGGTGTTTTCGGGTTTTACCCCTAGGTACATCTGTGCCAGAGCCTCCTCTACCTGCTCGTATCCAGACAGGGATGTATTTTTCTGAAAACTCACAAAATCTCTACAATACCAAAATTCTAGGAAGTTCTTCTATACTAATCCTCAAAGTTCATCTTAGGTCCACGTGCTCGAATCAGAGTTTATCTAAATCTAGCTTCCAAGGTTTATACTAAACTTCCTCTGATAACAACTGTAACTCCCCGACCCCAGTTACCTAGAGTCAGTGCATTATTACATAACATTGGCATGATCACAAGAAAGATCAAATCTCGAAAGACCGATTGGTTTAGTAGCCTTGGAAACACTAGATATTTTCATAAATCTGACATTACATCATAAAGTGAAAAAATACTACAACAACATATTGTCTCCATATTCCACACTCATATCCCCACATAATATCCCTATAGGTCATTCATAATTTACTTCTTCACATCCTGGAAAAAATAAAACATAGAAAAGGGGTGAGATCAAATACCCAGTAAGGATAACAATATAGCGGAAACATTCATAAATAAGAATAAACATTTAAGGAAATGTATAACTAAAACAAAAGCCTTTTAAATTTGAACTTCAACATAGTATGGCAAAAGTAAAATGAAATAATGCCATTTACTTATTCACATGGATATTCTACTAATCGAATAATCACATGTAATATCAATAACCACTTTCATATTGATGGAATTCATAATGTCAGACTATCATAACAACATAGCCAAGGCTCATGCCAAGAATACAAATAAGATTTTGTCAAGGCCTTGTGACAAGACACTAGATTGACTCATGAGACATACCGATGCACCGAGGAGCTATAGAGGGCTCCACCCGTCACATATTAAGTCCAATTCATTCCCATATGAAAAGGTTTAAACATAACATAAACATTCATATTAAAACTAGAATACGAAATGTCAATACTTTCACCAAAATCCATGAATGGTATAAAAATAGCACATCCACAATCAAACATATAAAAAAACCTCCAATACAATATAGAAGTTTTGTATCATAATAAATCAACTAAAAATAAGCATAAAATCCATCAAAGGATGTTGACATAGCTTAAATCAAAAATATTTTTAGAGAAATATCTCTTTCTATTTTGAAATCATTTAAGAGTCATATATTTATAAAATAAAACATTTTCTTTGAAAATATTCTTATAAGCTTGTCAGGGAAGCTTCGACGATTTTATAATGGTGGAAAATAGCCGCACCCGCCGTATAAGTTAAAAAAACATTCTTACCTTAATTTTGTCGAAAAGGTTAAAAAATCACCTTGTTTGGAAAACGATGGAAATATTCCTTTATAAACCACTTATAAAAAGTCAAATAAGGGTATAAATGACTTTAACCCATATTCTTGTAAATAGTATAAATGTTTTGAAATACATTTTTAAGAAACATGGATGTGGATGATAAATATATCCCAGAGGATTATTACGTATATACAACCTCGGATAATGAAGAGACTGTGAAATAACCCTTACTTGTAATTTTCCATGGTTGGGGTAGGTTAACATACTATATAATGGTGAAATAATTGTTATTAAATTATACAAGAATCATATATATTAATATGATATCATATATTATCTTTTAACATTGTTTTGTTAATAATATCTTTGAATTATCGTCGTTTCGGGTGTTAACTTACTCGTTTTATTTTATATGTTTTGTTACATAAGACATGTTTGTTATGGATAGGTTGTATCTCATTAATATACAAAATTATATAAAGTCCTTAAACATCATTTTTAAATAATCAAATGATAATAATACTTTAATGGATACGATGGAGAATGAATCTCATCGTGTTCGTGGAGACGGTAGTCTGTACGTACGCACGAGTGACAATATCATTATTTTGATATTAAAATAATATATAAATGGATGTTATATCATATATAAAGAATCATTAACATGTTATATTTATTATTTACATGAGTTACATAACATTATTATACCAATTCAAATAATAATATATTGAATAACAATTACACCACGACGTGGAGACGGTAAGCCGTACGTACGCACGTATGGTGACATATTATTCAAAGGGTGGATAGAATATTGAATATGGTTGTACCATATTTATAATAACATAACAGTATATATAAGATAGTGGAGTTATTATTTTAGAATGGTAATAACAAAGAAAGAAGAAGTGGAAGAAGAAAGGAACTTGAAAAGGGGTGGTGAAAACATTACCTCTTCTTCGGGTTCTTCCTTTTGATTTGATCAAAAGGGCTCCATAGGTTGGCTTTCTGATCAAACTAATGCCTCTATGTTGTAGTGAGGGAAGTTGGGAGAGTATTTGGGTTGATTTTGGCCCAACAAAAATGCTTTTATGGTGTGAAGAAATGAGAAGGAGGAGTTCCCTTTTATAAGAGGGGTGAGGGGTACCTTTGGAAAATCTAGAAATATTAATTTATAATAAATTCATATTCGGTTTCTAATGGCTCCAAAGTTGATTATAAAATGTTAAATGTGGGGATAGGTCTAAAACAACTCAACCTATAGATTTTAGAAAGGTTTGGGTACTTATATTAAGCTTATCTTTAAGTATTAACTCTAAGTTAATTAGTTTCACTTTTACAATGTCTCTTTGTATTTTTATATTATATGGTTATAAACATACTATATATATCCATGCTACCCCCAAGTGGTCCATTAATGATTAACCTATCATGATATAAGTCTCTTGGGCGAACCTTAGATTTTTATGAATTTAATATCAATTAATAATATAATATTTGTTTTAATGAACTCTTTTATGTCAATTTTGACACTATTCAATAATTGATTTGTTTGAAACTCATAACAGAATTATTACTTCGACCAAAGTTAATTAAATCAATAATAACATGTCATATTATCCTAGAAAATTATTTTAATTCATTAAACGTCTCAAATTATATTTATTTTGGAATTTATAATATCAATTATTTTAATTTATCAAAATTATGGTAATTACTGCATCATCATTGTGTCATAAATAAATTAAATTATTTAAAGTATAAAAATTATAAATAAAATATCATTATGTAGGAAATCTTATGATATTTCTAATGAATATTTACAGTCTAATTTACCTTATGTATATCCCTATATTAAAAATGTTTTAGTAAATAAACTTTGATTTTAACTCTTTTAACTCTTCTTTGAATTAAATAATAATAAATATCCTAATCTAATTCAAGTGGACCTAAATGATAATAGTTTATTCCTAAGGTTGTTTTTGGTCGAGATACACTTGTCCAATAGAATTAGGACATGTGTTAGGGTAATATTAATATCATTTTTACCCTTAATTACCCTATTTACTTTTAACCGTTGTAAATAAAAGTAAAAAGTTACTATTCACCAAAAATTATTTTCATCTCATTGAACCACATTTTACTTCTTAATATTAACCGTTTCTCTCTTATTTTTGAAATTCCATTCACAGAAGCGGTAAAATTAAGTTTTATGAAAAAATCAGTTTTTTTAACTACCACTTAATTGTTTCACTATTCATCAAAAATTGAAGTTTTTCAGAACAATGCCAAAATTTCACCCTAAGCTATAATTGATATTACAAATTCAAAAATGATATCTATTTTACAAAATTCCAAACATATAATTTGCATTAATTAATTTTATAATTAATTCCCGCTGTCACAACAAATAGCGTGTTTTTAAGAAACAATATATATCAAAAGATTGACAATTGTTTAGGTCCAATTTCGAAGTGAAATTAATTATAATGAACACCATTGGATAAAATGGTAAAAATATATTATAATTATACTTTAAAACCACTCAAATTCATCGTTTATCACCATTAATTATTTTGATTAAAATGTTTTTTTAATTAAAATTTAGTAATTTTCACTATTCATCAAAATATTAAAGTTATCCGAAAAGTACCAAAATTTCACCTTAGGCTAAATTCAATACTAAGAATCCAAAAATGATGTCCATTTTGAAATATAAAATATATATAATTTCAAAAAGTAGGTATTACTATTCATAACGGCTAGTTTGATTGGTTGTGGTGTGTGTTAGAACTCGAAGTTGCGTACAACACATGCTACTGTATTATTCAAAGGAAAGCGTACCATGGAAGCTTGAGATGTTTCATTTTAAATATTTTGATGTCCCCATTTAGTCAAAATGTTTAAAATATTGTATTTAAAAATGGTTCACTATTAAAAGTTGGTAAAAGTGAAATACTGAAAATGAATTTGTTCATATATTATGTCTAAGAAACTCATAATATGGATTATAAAATTATAAGGATTATATAAAGTTTAAAATTTAGTTAATACGATTCATAACCTCTTTTGAACGGCTTGTTTGGTAAGTCATGGTGTGCTTGAACTAGGTGTTCCATGTAGTGCAAGTTATTGTATTATTTTGAAGAAATAACACACTATGAAATCTTGGGGTGTTACAATTATTTTTCACAAAAGGACATAAAATGATTTTTTAGGAAAATAGTTTTTCTAAATATATAACTATTTTTAAAAAACATATAAATTTCATTGAAAATATTTTTCATTTATGTGACAAGATTATAAATAACATTTAAAATTTAATTTTTACAGTTCATAATAAAATATGCAATAGATAAATAAATATATAATTAAATATTAATAATACTAATGTGTTGTTTTGTAGAAAATTAATCATGTGTATAATGCTAGAAAATTTAGTGTTGTGTGCAATATAAGCTATTAAATTATTTTAAAGATATAACGTAATATATAATCATAGGTTGTTACGTACTCCGCTACATCAATAAATTGCTTCCTCATAATTTGGAATTGTTCTTCAAAAATAAAAGGTTTAAAATAAGAAAATGCCTTTGGGGAAACCCCACATCAGAAATAGGGTTAATAAAAGTTTTTCATAATAATATGGAACGGGAAATGAAAATGTAACCACCAAATTAGGCTTTAGAATAAGATAACAATGGTGGAAATTAGAGACAAATAATTAGAAGAAAAACATAAATATTTATAGGGAGTGATTGAGGTCATAAATCACAAACTAGTGAATAATAGATGGAAAATTGAGGGCCTCAAATCCATAAATCTATTATAATTAAATGTATCAACAAAACACAATGAATTACTATAACACAATTTTTAGATATTTTTTATAATTTGGAGGGATTAATTTAATATCAAGATAATAACTCAATAAAACATAGTTTTTTTCATTACCAATAATATTCATAATCTCATCATTAGTTTGTTATTTGATATATCTTTACTTCATCCCTTAAACTATCAAATGAATGTGAAAAATGATTTTTTACGCTTAAATTGCATTTGATAATTCATAAAGTCCAAAAGTATTTATTTAATCGCCTATATGTTTAATAAAATTCATGTGCCTTGGTTAAACTATCCAAATTTTTTTACTTTAACAGAAAATAAAATATCAAGTTCTCAACATACTGTACTCCATCCTTTAGACATATCCTAAATAATTATGTCCAAACTCCTAGTTTACAATATTTATGTGGGATGTAAACATAATTAATATATATTTTTTCCACAAAATAACATTTCTATACCTTCATCATGAATTCTCTTAAAACATAGTAACACCCTGAATTAACATATAACATTTTAGAATACATTCAGGATCCCTTATTCCTTTTAGAATATTGTATATACTCATTATATCCAAAAAAGTTGTAAAATCCACTAATGATGGAATAATCAAACAATTAATTAGTTCCAACGTAGTCATGAATATAAAATATAATTTATCGAAATCAATTAGCTATTATTCAAAAATCACTACCTCAGTATCAGAACCATATTAGGGTTTATCTTTATATTAATCACGTATTTTCCAAAAAAAACATTTTTATTAATTCAATTTTTTTAGTACAATACATTCTGAAATCGTCATTTAAATTTTACTATAGAAAAATCCTTATTCACTTCTATAATACATATAACCATTACATAATTGATACATCAATCAAATGACCTAAATATTCAAGATATAAAAACAAATACATTAATTATTCCTAATCAACTATAGTGATTTATTATACTTTCCCTTGATCCCTTTAATTATTATAATCTATATTTCATTGAAGCTTATAACATTTATTTCATTAATTCCAAATTTCACTACAATTGAATCACTAAATATTATACTTTTCTTTGTTCTGATTGCATTATTTTTCACGATGAGCCTTTTATTCACATTTAAAAAAATACCTAATCTTTTAATTCACTTCCCAATATGACTCTTTCCCCAGTTATAAAATTTGGGAAAATAATTCATTCAATTCTTCCCATTATCTATCATTCTCTCTGCCATCCTCTTCTTCCTTAGATTCCCTTCAAATCCATAGGAATCAGATAATTCTTTACTGATAATATTGAGACATTATACTATTTCATCATTGATGAGAATTCATATGAGGTTATTTTCCTAAGAAATGTTTCCTTATGTCCATGAAATATTGTTTCCGTCTTACTCTGGGGAACATGTACATTACTGGGGTATTCATTCATTATACTAAGAGGAATTTCTAAACAATGTCATGTATGATTATAAAATAGTAAAATACATTACATAAATTGAATAAAATTGTGCATATTTAATATAATGATCATAAAAAAGGTCACATTGAGGTCATATTTACAAATAAATCCTTCATAATGGTTTATAAAGAAAAAGTGTATTATCTTATGAATATCCCCTAGGCTTTCCAACCAAGTTATATTGTACAGCCCGTTGTTATATATTAGATTACCCCGAGTCAGGCTCAGAACACCTTGTCAGAGTTGTTACTCCATGGAACTTCTATTCCAGAACCATGTCCCCATGTAGTATCATGATAATGATGTAATTCTTGGAATATAAATATAATAACTACTTTACCAAAATTATATGGGGCTCTTCTCTACTTATCCTCATAGTCTATGATAAGGTTATGATCCATAATCTATGTGTTAAATATATATTTCTAGGTATGTTGCTAAAATTATTATGATAAAAATTGTAACACCTCGACCCCAGAAGACCAGATCCAATGCATTACTTTAATATATTGGAATTATTACAAGGAATAATTTCTTGAAGGACCTATTAGTTTAGGAGTCTTAGAAATTATATTATATACATGAACGTTACATTACACATTAAAACATAGAACACAACATTAATAATCTTTTTAGAACGCTGCTATTCTAAGAGATTAACCCTATATATCAATCATAAAACACTTCATGGAATCTTGTTATCATGAAACATAAGAAAGTGGTGATATCAGATGCTATGTAAGTGTAAATAATTTAGCAAAATCTATAAAATATTAAGGCAAGATGTGTAATAATAAAACAACATTTTAAACATAAACATGAACATATTTTGGGAAAAATAAATCAAAAATTAATTTATAAACATGCACAAGGATATTCTAGTAGTCTAATAATTTCATTTAATAACAAATTTAAAAAAGTGGGAATGCCTAATACTAGACATCATAACCACATAGTCAAGGCCTCAAGCCAAGAATACAAATAAAATTGTATTCAAAACCTAGTTACAAGATACTAATATGTCTAATGAGATCTACCAATTCATAGAGGTGCTATAGGGGGCAATGCCCGTCACATACTAACTCCAATGAATTCTTCACACGAAAAGGTTGAAACATAACATAAAAAATCTTATTAAAACTAGCATACTAAATGTCAATAATTTACCCATAAATCATGAATTGTATAAAAATAGCACAACCACAGTCAAACATATCATAAATAATTCAATACAATATTGAAGACTTTATTATATAAAATCATTCTCAATGAAGAATAATATATAGAGAGGATGTTGACATATATGAAAATGACCAGTAAAACTCTTTGAGAGAAATTCCCCATTTTGTGAAATCATTTAAACATTACACATTTATAAATGATGTCATTAAAAATATATTATTGAATCAATTATTCCCATACCACTTTAAAACTTTTTAAAGGAATTAACATTTTAAAAAAGTCATGTTCATATAATTAAATAATTAAAATCATCTTGAAAACAAGGACATTATTTTAAATATTTATTAAAAATAAATCATTCAAACATTTAAAATTATGATATTACTAATGTTTATCTGACACGAAAACTAAAAAATTCTTTTTGAAAACATTTTTATGAAACATGGACATGGATGATAAATATGCCCCAATAAATACTTACCCATAAAAAAATCATAGATAATAATGAGATTAAAGAATTAACCCTTACATTTTACATTTCATTAGTTGATGGTATGTCTAACATATTCTATATTGAAAATAGTTTGTTATCAAATCATTACAAAACCATATTAATATTTATTATATCAAATTTGATTTATTTATTACTATATACTACCCATTTGATAATAATTTCCATGTTAATGTAACATTTCAGGAAATAATCGCTTCCATTATCGTACGTGTTTTAACTTCTTTTTAGATATAATAAAACCTAGATCATGATTTAAATACTTCCACGATATAAAAAATTATATATATATATATATTCATAATATTAATATGTAAAATAGATAGATTTATGATATGGAAACACCATTCATGGAGATAGTAGTTTGTAGGTACAAATGAATGTTGTTTCCCTTCTCATATCGTATAGCATGGAAGAAAGTCAATGAAATATATTTATCTACATAAATATATATTATCTCAATGGAAATATTATTTGATAAATCTTTATGTTAATCAATAATTGTTTTTAAAAAAAATTATTTAATGGTGACCATTGGAGATGAATCTCATCACGATGTGGACACGTTAAGCTATACGTATACACAAGCGATAATTCCATTTTAGTAATAGTGAAATTGAGTTTAATTGTATGGTTAATTGTATATTCAGAATAATTAAAATTTAATATTCATCATTTACATTAATTATACTCATTATTATACCCATCCAAAAAATGTTGTGTTGAATAACAAACTACACCATGATGTGGAGAAGGCACCACGTACGTACGCGCGTATGGTGACATTGTAATTCATTATATAGATAGAATAATGAATTTTTTTGTCCCATGTGTATAATAACATCATAGTTTGTAGAGTGTACAACATTTATATTTTTTTATGCAATAAACAATGAAAAAGGAAGTGGAAGACGAAATGAACATTGAAAGAGGTGATAAAATAATTACCTCTTCTTCATGTGCTTCCTTTTGATTTGAATAAAAAGGCTCTATAAGATAGATTTTTGACCAAATTATGGAATCTATGATGAATTTAGTGTATTTTTTAGAATATTTGAGTAGGTTTTGGTCAATAAAAATGGATTTGGAAGTTTAAAATTAAGAGAAGTAGAAGTTCCCTTTTATAAGAGAGGTGAGGGGAACATTGAGAAAATACTGAAATGTTATTTTATTATAAAATAATTTTTTGTTAATAATAGATCTAAATGGATTTAGTTCAATGATATGGAGGTTATGGGTCGATATACTCTAAACAAATGGGATTCAGTCATGTTCTATTTCCCATAATAACCTTATCATTTAGATTTAACCTTTAGTTAATTAATATAATATTTACTATGTCATATTGTTTTACTATAAAAAATGGTTAATATATTACTGTAAGACACCAATAGAACCTCAAGTCGTTCATTTATGACAGATATATCATTATATAAGTCCTTTACATGAATATTAGACATTTGATAATATTATAATATCTAATAAAATAGTATTCTTTTAAAAGTCTTTTATGTCAATTTTGACATTATTTAGTAATTTTTTTTATCTCATAAAAAATTAATTATTTTAAAAAAGATATATTTAATAAACCCTGGAAATTCATTTTCACCAATAAAATAATTTTATAGTTTCAACATTCTCAATTTACATTTATTTTGATATTTATAAAATCAGTCATTTTAATCATTCATTAATAAGGTAATTACTACAACATCATTATGTCATTATTAAATTTAGTTATTAAATTTATAAACATTAAAATAATATACCATGATTTAGGAAATATTTTTAACTTTCTAATGAATATTTATAGTCAATATTCTCTTATGTATAACATTATATTAAATATATTTTAGTTAATAAAATTTGAATTTACAACATTTACATCTTCTTTAAATATAATATAATATAAGTCTTAATCTAACTGATGTGAATAAAAAAGAATCATATTATTGTTATAAGGTTGATTTTGGTCGAAAAAGAAATATCCAATAGAAATAGGACATGTGTTAGGGTAAATTTAATATCATTTTAACCATTTATTACCCTATTTACTTTTATATGTGGTAAATAAAATATAAAATTTAATATTCACCGAAAATTATTTTCATCCTATTAAACCAAAATTTACTTATTGATTTCAATAGTTTCTCTCGTATTTTTTAAATTCAATTCATATATGCAGTAAAACTACATTTTATGCAAATTTTCAAATTTGCCTAGTAGGTGAGTAAAAGGCATTAAAAATTCAATAAAATTTTATATGTCTAATTTTTTTATAAAATGTCTCTAATGACTTACATTGGACTATTATATGTATTATGAATATATTTTAACATTAAGGTAAATTCTAATTAAAAATAATTATTAAAATGAAAAATTTGTTTTTATGTATTATGTAGTATGTTTCACTATTCGTAAAAAATTTAATGTTTTTAGAAATATACAAAAAATTAACCCTAAGATAATTTTGATATTATAAATTCATAAATTAAGCCTCTTTTACAAAATAAATTTTTTTAGAGTGTCTAAAATTAATTTTATTATTGTTCACAAAAGGACGGGAAAAGTTGTTCTTTTATGATAATAGTTTTTCTAAATATATAACTATTTTAAAAGACATATGAATTTCATTATAAATAAGTTTTATTTATGTAAACACAAAATATATAACATTTAAAAAATATTTTTTACTATTAATATCAAAATATTTAATGGATAAATAAATATAACTTCAAATAAAAATAATAAAAATATGTTGTTTTGTAGAAACCCAGTCATGCGTATAACACAAGCCATGATGGTGTTGCCATCAATACAAAATAATAAGTTACTTTAAAGAGGAAACGTACAATTAAATCATGGGTTGTTACATATCCCACCTCCTACCAAAACCGATAGAGTAGACAACATTATGTTACTCCTTGGTAAAAACGACATTCTAAACTCAACCAAAATCTTTGAAATTAAATCTAAGACAGATCTCGGGAGTTATCCCAAATATCAAGTGTAATTGACCACATGTAAAAAAATATTATATTTAAAACTTTTAAAACAACTGACTAGGGGATCTCAGGGCTTTGGATTCCTAAGCCGACATAGCGCCTGACTAAAAAAATATTATTATAAGTATTCAAAACTATTAAAATTCAAATTCATTTTCATTACATATGGCTCTATTATTTACATTGGTATCATGATTTATCATATCATTACATTGATAAAATCATGTCCCTGAATGGAAATATTAATCATGGGATTTAGTATCCATGATAAAATGTTTTGGTGATAACTTATGTAAAACTAGAAATTAGAGACATGCATTATTATCTTTTGTTTTAAAATATTAATAGGAAAATATAGTTTTATGGAAACATTAATGATATGTTTCATGAAGTAAAAAATAATTCAGACACCTCTATGCCCAAAATGTTGGAATAATCTACCAAAAAATTGACAAAATGGAACAAGATAGGGTTTCAAATGAGAAATAATTTTCTATCGATTGTGAGATTGTTAATGAAAATTAAATAATTCAATCTATATAATAGGGGTTATGAAAAAAAATTCATTAAATAAAAACACAATAATGAATAAATTTTGAAGAATTGTTTCTATGAAAATGGATCACCCAATCCTGTGTATAATGAGGATAATTGCATCAATACCCTCTATGAACAAGGGAAAAGGGAGAGGTCTTGTGATCCTTAGCATAGAAGTTTATCATTATATGGATGAATTTAAAGGTAAAATAACTCTCCACTCAATGTCATCAATTTAAATTTTTAATCACATTTCATCAAAAACATTCATATCTTGGTTGTTTGTTATGAATAATTATTTACCACTTAATGTATTTGGTATTAAATTATTAGTAAGACACCTGGTGGTGAAGTAATTTCATTGAAGGTATATGTTTATTATTTCATTAAATTATTTTGAAATGAATTTCCTACAGATCTAAGTTATCATAAATTTTTAAAATTAAATGTGATTTTGTGATAAAATTAACTCCCCCTTCATAGAGATCAACTTTCCTTTACGAATATAATTATAATATTTATTAAAAATTAAAGCATGATCAAATGTGAATAAATAATATGACGAACTCCCTTTAGAAAAAATACCAAATATTGTTTGATACACAAAATTATAAGGGATAGTTATATCAAATATTTTTTATGATATTCAGTATTATTGATATTATAGTTAATTTTAAAAAAAGATGATATGGAAAAGTTATTCTTCTAAAAATATATGTACACTATAAATTAAAAACAAATCCATTTAGGCATAAAAATTACCATGTTATATTCGTGTATATGATTAATGAAATCATTATAGATTTTATATATTAATTTATTGTCAATATTTATTTATGATATTCTAATATTTTTTAAAATAAATGAATTATATAAAGGGAAACTAATATATTTTCAAAAGACCACATAAAATGAATAATTATATTTAATTTCTATCAACATTGAATAATGGCAACAAAAATAATCAATAGAGGAATATGTAATCCCATAAGTGGTTATATATATTTATATATATCCATCAAAGAAAAATGTTAATTTTAATATTTCTTAGAGTAATAGATTTTATTGAGATCTATTGTTTTTGTGTATATCAATGAAACTATAAATTAATGGTTTCAAATTTCTCAGTATTTCAGAATGTGATGACTATGTTAATATGGAATTGTGTGATGTTTCTATGGATAGAATAATGTCATGAAAAAATCAATGGGAATTAGAATGTATTTCTCAGTACCCCTATATTCACAGTACCCCATAGTAGAGTAGGGTTTGGGATACCCAATTATGCTTCAATGAATTGATTATTATGTGTCCTTATATTTAATGAAGTTGTTATAGATCATGTTTCTTTTCATTTAAATACCATTGATAAAAATTATGTGACACATTATATATAGTTGGAGAAATTATTATTCATATTTAGGATATAGAGAAATTATATTTATAATATAAATCATGATTTTTATACAAATCATAATATTTTAATGTATATATTTATGATTAAGGTGTTTATTATGTTACAAATGATATGATTGGGGTTTATTAGAGACTATGACATCATAATACAATATAATACCATGAATGTAGAAATAGTGGTATATGATAAGAGAATGAAAGGTTGTTCTACACTATCATGTATAAAAATTGAAATTGAACTAATATTTATCGCTATTCCATGAATTTATATGAAAATAGAGAGAGAATGTATATAATACATCCATTACCACAGGTTTTTTATCCGTAAGATAATATATGGATTAAGGAGGTACAATGTTAAGATATATAGATATAATATGAGGTAAAAGACATTCTAAAGATCAATATTTATAATGATTGAATTAGAATATCTAGTAATTTAATATGTTACCCATAAGTAATATACTTTCAAAATATTTTTATTGATTATAAATATAACTCATCTACCACTACTATTCATGTAAGAAAATTGTTGTACAGATATGTTTATAATGTTTATAGTGGGTCTAAATGATATGTAATGATATATATTTCAATGTATAAAGGGTTAGCATCTTAAATATAATTTGGTAATTAAATAATTACCTATACATATGTGATAATTATAAGAAATCACTAATTCATTTGTCATATTACTTCCCAAGAACTAAAAATCTTATAATTCTATTTGGTATGGGGTTGATCAACTATGAATGCCCAAAATTTATCTTTTATTTTTCTTGAATTTATTATTTGATAAACATAACCTGATGTGTTTAATATATGTAGTAAGGTTTAAAATATTATGATTATCAATTATATCATATAGAAAATCATTGAATACATTATTCTATAATAGAAATATATTGCCATAATTAAATATTGATTTGATATTTTTCCAAAATTATCATCATCTATTTGACATCTAGTGAAAAATGATCATCCAAACATTATGACATATGATGATATATATGTTAATTGAGTTTAATAGAATCTTGGATCCAAATAATCCCCTTATTGAGTTTGTGTATAATAGTTGTCTCAGTTCTTGAATCTAAATTGTGATATATGTGTGTCTGTGAGGCATGGGATGTATAAATCTATCAAAATGTGATGGAATTGGGAATGATAATATATTGGGACCCTATTTTAATTAATAAATGTTATAAATGTTTTAATCCTTTCAATATCATATAAAAGTAGAACAATGTTGACATAAGAGAAATACTAAGTATTATCATTCGAATATGGATTTCTTTGTTTACGATAATTTCTTTATATTAAAAACACCATCGAATAGGGTCATGATATACACAATAAATTTATTACCAATCACTCAATACATTTGTAAAATATTGATTTTTATCATATATAGACTAAATCTTATCATTTTTCACATTCACAAAGCTCCTCACAATTGAATTACGTGTTCCCTATATCAATTTTGAGGATGAACACACAAGATCTAACCATTTTAATTAACTTAGATACTATGAACATGGAACAAAATCTCTCATATGAGGAACAAATGTTATGGATAATATATTGTACAAATAATTTTCTATTAAATAAGAAAACCCCATTGTCTTATGTTCTTTTAAATAATTGAGTTACATTAGAGGGATCTGTTTGATTTAATTAGATAATATTTCCCTTATTTTTCATCAATGTAATTAAATATGATGGTAAACAATACTTTTAAGGTGGTAGAGTGTAATGAACATTGTTTAGGGTGATGAAATTCCATTTGTGACTATGATATAATTTATCACAAAAACCAACCGACTAAAATTCACATTTATTAATTTCATCTATATAAAAATTTATAATTAATGAAATAAATTATAAAAATAATTTTATAAAATGTGTATAAAAAATAATATATATTTATATAAAATGAATTTATTTATTTATAATATTTATCAAATTTATTTATAATTAATTAATTTTTAAAATTTTTTAATATAAACCTGATTAAAAACAATATTTGTTTATCAATAAATAAATTTAAATAATTATGAATAAATTTGTTTATTGTTAATATATTTCTTTTTAAAAGAATTATTTTGGTTTATACATTATATTAGTAAATTAATTTAATAAATAATAAATAAATATTTTAATATTTTTTGTTAATATATATATTAAAATTAATATGAATTCATTATATATATATTAAATGGAAGGAATTAAAAATATTTTATTTTTTCATTGAAGATAGTTTAATTTTTTGTAAAAAAACATGTTATATGTATATATATTTAAAAACATTTTTATCACTACAATAAATAAATCTAATAAAAAGGATTTAATATTTTTCATTATAATTTCCAAATTATTTAATAATGAATTTTTTTATTCAGGTCTATAAATAAGATGTTGAGAAAAAAATGAGTTACAAAGATGAAGCTAAAATAAGGTAAATGGGTTCCACTATGGGTAAATAGAATAAAATTTCATACCAACTTATCCCCAAATCCGTGGATGATGAAATTTTCAATATTCCCTTTATTATATCTAATATATTTCAACATTGGATCAATTATCTCTGTGAAATTACATTTATTACTCACAAAATGATGTGTATTTGTTAAACTTCCCCTCAACCTAAAATGTAACACGACCCCTCCACTACCCACCACAAAGAAAACCATTGATTTGGTTACATATAGAATAAATACCAGGAAAACATTTTAAATGGATATCTCTAAAAAATAGTATCTTCTATTCGCAAGGAGTATGGGATCATTCAATTAAATGTGGCTCTTTAAAAGGATATATAGATTTTCAATATAAGTTTTTC
The DNA here is from genome assembly GCA_963277665.1 of Viscum album. Lineage (NCBI taxonomy): Eukaryota > Viridiplantae > Streptophyta > Magnoliopsida > Santalales > Viscaceae > Viscum > Viscum album. The sequence goes on from OY728150.1 coordinate 768,554,910, forward strand.
CTTCTACCTAATAGTATTAATTTATATTTATCTTCAACCACATATTAAATCAGAATTATAAAATAATTTTTTTAAATACATTCATCATTGTTAAAATCTATTTTATTAGTATAAGAGGACATGTTCTTACTCATTCGGTCATTATTAAAAAATTCTGTTCTTGGTCTATTCTACCATATACATGAGCTACATAAAATTAATATATTATAAATTATTAATGAAACATAAAAAATGATAATATGTTATAATAATATTTACTTTAATATTTTTTTTATTATGGAATAAATTTATATTTTTAAATTCATTAATAAAATCAATTCATTTTATATAATTTTAATTGGAAATTGAATATTTAAATTAATCTATATTAACAAACCCAGTAGATTCCAAAAAATACAGTTTTACATAAATATTATATAAAACACACCTATGAAGCCTCTATTATTATTATATAAGTTAGAAAAACATTTTTATGTTTTATGACTAAAACCTCTATAAAAAATCCAACACTAATCAAAGGAGATAATTAACACCCAAATATTATTATTTTTAAATGGTAATGTAATGCATAAAAATTTGTTATAAATTAATTATATTATCTAAATGTAAAATTAAGTTTACTTTACAAATAAATAATAATAATTCAAAATTTAATATATTGGCGGAAAATTCATGTCCAACCAAAAATGAAGCCAATGATGGCAATTTTCAATAAAATTTTCAACTCTGAGTCTATTTACATATTATGAACCAAATTAAATTTATATGTTGTATATAATTTCTATTTGATTTATATTTTTTAATTATTTAAAATTTATTATTGTTATTAAATGTTCAACTTTATGTTCCTGTCTTAAATAATTCGTTTTTCAAAATCAACCAAACCCATAAGCGGGTTTTATTAATACAATTTCCATTCATCATATTGTATTCATTTTATAATTCCTTATTGATGATCTAATATTCTATTAATATAATTTAATAATGTATTAAATACTTCCCATGAATTTATTTATGTTATTATGAAGTAATTTATATTCATATTGCTTTAAAAATTATTTCCTTTTGACATAAAAGTTACTATTTTTTTTTGTTGTGGTCATTTTTATTTCATTAGGTAATAATATATCATAATATAATATATTATTATAGGTATATAATATCAATCTATTTACCTATTCCATAAGGTATATTATCTTTCTATACGAAAAAATTACATTTTCTTTTAAAAATATTCATCTTCGGATAAATTGTGTCCAAAAGAATATAATTTTGTTAAAACATTTAACCCTATCATTAAACATTTTATTATCCACATCAATATGTTATTTAACAATGAATATATTATCATTACTTATTTTGAAATTATAATATGTGTCATCACTAGTACTCTTTATATTTATCTCATTCTATTTATATGATGAAATTTGAAAACCAATTTATCAATGTGGTGTTTTTAGTAAAATGTCTAAAAATATTCTAATTTATTTTCATATCACATCAATATAATTTCTATCATCTGATACCTCTTAAATATTATGGATTTATATCTTTTTAAGATTTTATTATTTTTCAATCATTTATATTAATGTTTTAAAATATTCTTGTAGTAACCTTCTCAAAAAGATTTTTAAAATAACTTGTATATTAATTTATTTCTAAAAATGCTTAAAAAAATTATAATAACTCTTCTAATTATTTCTCTACTATTGTCATCATTATCTGAAAATTTTCACTCTCTCCCATGTGGTTTTATAACATGAATAACCCTATAATTTCCCATGTTGTATTCATTATCTTAGTGATTTATTTTTTGTTATCAATTGATCATATACATGATTCCACATGATGTGATACCTTTTAAAACCATTGGGTTACCCAACATATATTATTAACATTACCATGGAGATATATAAAATTGAATTAATGTTTAACACAAATGTAATTTTTATCAATTTATAAAGGGTGAGTCTAATATATCCTTATAATTCATTGGTTAATATTTTTAGGTCACATAATGTTTTGTTAATATATATTGATATGGTTATAAGTTGTTGAAAACAGATGTACCTTTCCATATACAATTATGTGTAGCTTGGTCATAATATTTTATATAGGTATTATTTTATAGTGAATTGTTCTCATATTTTTCATGGAAATGAATAAATGTATCATTTTTAAAAAGTTTCTATGTGGTAATAATTAATTTTATATATGATCATAATGTTATGATTTATTATTAAAATGATAATTTTATATGTCTCTATTATTCCACAATCCTATGTTATTATTCATGGATCCTGATTATTTTTCCATGTCTTATATTTATTATACTAGGGTATATATATGATCATTTGTGATTATATATCCTTTAATCATAATTTTATTTAATTATTATTATAATTCAATATTCTTTTTTAATCATATATCATCACATTCTCATGCTCCATCACATGCTTATGGTCTATCCCTTTTCTACATAATGGTTTTTCCCTTATTGATCAATTGAGCTCACTCCATTTGCTTCCACTACATATGTAATGAATAATAGTGTTTCGTATAATTATTTTAGATGGATATCATGTGAGAGAGTTTCTATTTAGAAATATTTTTTATGTAATCTTAAATAAAATAAAAATCTAGATTGTCTACAATGACAGAAAAATTTTTTATTAGGGGTTTGAGAACATATTTAATAAATAATCTATTTACATTATAGATTAGAAATAAAATATATGATAGTTATGCTTAGGTTTTAAAAATATATATTATTAACATATTTCTATCATGAAATTAAAATAATTATTGTTCAACAATATTGATATAAAAATTCATTAACCTTATATATATATCCCTTAATTAATTAATTATTATTCATGATTGATGATGGTTAACCACCTATTTGTATTATTCAATAATATTTTCTTCATTGAAGATAATAAATAGATAAATACCTGATATATATTATTTATATGCTGAATTTATATTAGTTTTAGTAAAATAAAATATTATTATATGATTAGTTATAGATTATAAAATACAACTAATATAATTTAAATATTCAAAAAATATGACTCACAAATATTTCATTAAAATCATAACCATAACAACTAAGAAATAAACATGATAATCCTAAAATGAACAAAAAATTCCATTTATTATATATTTTCATTCATAATATGATGGATTTATGATCATGTGATGATAACTAAAACATCTATATTAAATAACAAATATCTATTTAAAAATATTCCTAGAAAATGATATATATGAAATTTTAATTTCTACTAAAAATGAAATAATTGATAATAATTGCTAATTATAAATGAAATAATTATAAATAATGATTTAAATAGGTATTTACTAAATTGAAAATAAATATTAATCGATTTAAGAGTGGTAAAGATTATATTGATACATGTTAAGGGGATGCTTAAAAATCTATATACTATTATTATTTAAATTATTTTTAAACTATATTTTTCTATAATCTTGTATATTAAAATTTCATTTGAATTATATATATTTAAATTTGAAAATTTGAGTATTTTTTTTCATTCTCAGAATATCATTTTCATTGATATATATCTCCTAAATATTCCTTTAAAATGAAAAACATACAAAGTTATTTTTTTTATTTTTCACTTAAAATTTATTAATATTTATAAAAATATCATTAAATTTTTAAATTTTTATTATGAATATATTTTTTCCACTGAACATTTTATTAGTTTGATCTTATAATTATCGAATGTTTATACAATTATTTTAATTTATTTTAATATCATTGATATTATTTTACAACTTACTAGGAAATTTAGCTAAACCATTTCATTGTTATTGTATCTCATCCATATTTTCAATATAATGATATAAATAATTTGATAAGAATTGGGTTTTGATTTATGGAAGAAAGGAATATTTTATTTTAATTTTTTATATATATATACCTAACTCACATATACACCAAACCATTTAGTTATAGGAGATTATATTATTTATGGGCTTAATTATATAATTTTCATACTGATAATATATATATATATATGTGTGTGTGTGTGTGTGTGTGTTTTTAATGAGTCATCCCACTTTTGAGATGAAATATTTTAAAACCCCATTAATAAAATTTTGTAAATAAATCTCTTTAGAGATATCATAATGAGTGAATCCAAATATTAAATTATTTTTATTTTTGTCATTCATGATAAAATGGTCTATTAGAGATTGTAGATTAAATTATTTAATTTCAACTTATTATTTACTCTTGAAATTATCATTTTTATTTCCCCTGAATATTTTAAAACAACCTACTAATGTCCTCAAAAATTATATTCAACATTTTGTGTGACATGACACCATTTGATTTTCCCCAATAACATCTACTTTGAAGAAGTAAAATCTCAATTACAAATGAATGTAATCCCATTTATGAAAACTATACACACTTAAAAATATATTAAAAAAAGGATATAACATGAATTATTATAATATTTTTCATGATGATTACATTGTGTGACAAAAATCATAGCCATATAGTTAATTTAAACACATGAAATCATAATCCAGGAAATATTTACCTACATATTTTTTATTAACTTATTAAAAAATGAAATTCCAAAATGTTATTGATGAGAAACTATAATAGGGTAATATTTATTATTTTTATTGTTATTATTATGTTATTAGTTATTTACAAGAACATGTATTATTGAAATTTACAATTACAATGCACTTTTGAATCCTGTTTCCAACCATTTATTAAATTTCACTAATACTAGGTGCATTTATAAACAGCTACTAGAGTACTCAGTGGTATTTATTTGAATTTCATATTTGAAAATCATTTCAAAAACATTATGGGGAACAATATTTTTTTTGAGAAATGATTGATGAGTTAGGGAAGGAAATCATCTTAGGACTCAAATATATGTAATTCTTGGTGAAGATAAATTGATTGATTTATAAAGATCTTTGTGAAGAATCCATGATACAAACCCAAGGATGAAACAATTTAAAATTTTGATACTGTACAATTAGAGGATCATTTTATTCATCTTTTTGAATAGGTAATTTTATGGATTTAGAGTGGTTCACGTAATTTATGTTGAAGATAAAATTATGTTCTTGATTATATATCTCAAAATAAATACCCGCCAATTTTATTATAACTCAATGATTATATTCAAAAACCATATGACTCTTTTATGATGTATATAAATATTATTGGGAGGGATTTTATTCAACACCCTTCCATATTAAACAATCTTGAAAACATTGTACATATTTTTGTGGAGTACTATGTGTATCATATTCCAATTAAAGGGTGGAAAAGTCTACATCCACTATATATCCATCATAAAATGCCAAAACATATCATGTTTCATAAAATAGACAGTCCAGAAAGAGACAATGGATCAAGAAAATTTAATTTATAGTAGTGATGGGGAAAATTTTTTTTATGTATTGCATGTTCTTGAATTTTAATATTATAACATAATTTTGTATTCATTAATTCATTTTATCTCATTTATATTGACTAATGAACCTTTGTGTTAAAGTGAATTTTATTTTTATTTTTTTTCCTATTATTAATATAATATTTTTTTTTTGTTTTATCAAGGTTAAAATTTACTCACACTTTGAAGAGGTAATTTCATCAAAAAACTATTGAGATTTAATAATTTTTTTATATTTAATCTGACAATTTATACCATGTGATTTTATTTATGGAATCTATGGAGATATATGATTTAATATAGGGTGAACCCTCTAATGTATTGATCATGGTGAGTTAGTGTTGGTTGGATCAGATACTATTTCATTATCAATAAATTATTTATAATTTAATTATGATTACAATTTCATTCAACTATTTACTTTCTCCTTTATAATAACTAATTTTACATTGACAAATTATGTGTGTTGTAATGATCCTCTAACCTGGAGTTACCATGAAAATTATTTTCTAAATATAATGGTTTTTTTCATTCTGATTGTGTAAAAACAAGTCTTCTTAGTGAGAGATAGGTTAATATTCTGTTGAATAAATACATCATAAATTTATAAAATCGATATAATATAAAAATAATTAATATGATCAATCCTTACTATTAACCATGGACCATACCATGCTTCTTTAATTATGATTTTATAATATAACTTTGTGATATAAACATTCAAATAATATCACACATAATTTTTTCCAAAAAAATAGAAAAAAATCACTATGTATCATGGTTTTGTCTGGATGTTTCATTATAGGGCCCTATGTATTTTACAACCAAAGTATTACTAAAATTTACTATTTTATCAATAATAAAGGTAAATTAGTATGATACCGAGTTTTTATTTTTCAATTACTTTAATACCTAGGATGAACCCTATAGAGACACGCATTTAATATAGTGGTTTCAAATATAATGTGGTCAAAAATTTGGGTGATTAGACTATAATTTTAATTGATAAAATGATATTGTAAATAATTAATTAAAAATAATTGGTTTACAGAAATTTGTTGTTAGGGGTTAATTAGATGACTTACTTTTTAGATGTTTTAATATTCTTATATTTGAGAGGTATTCGTTCAATGTGAAAGAAAACTATCATCATCACTCACCAATTTATTTGGTAAAAAATCCTAATTCTATTCACCTATACTATTAGAGAATTATTTTCATGAACAATCAAAAGTATAGGATTTTTAAATCACTAATAATATATAGAAATAATTATATTTATTTTAATTGAGAACGAAAATTGGTGTAAGAAATAATCAACTAAAAGAAACAATTATGAATTTATGGAACATTAAAAAAATCCATACATCATCATAAGGAACCCTTATATTAACCCATGACAGTGTTATCCCTAAAATTATTCAAATATATCTATAAAATATAGTAGTCATTGAATAAGGGATGAATTGAAAAGGTTACTGCAATGAAATAAAAAATAGTTCACTATATTTTGATGGATTTCCCGTGTTATTAAATGAATAAATTTTTATCATAAAAAACATTATGTTTTTAATAAGAATATAATATAAGAATATCATGAACATTTAGAAAGATAAAACTACGATTAAGACATAATACACGAGTTTAAATGAACATTCTAATAAAATGAAATCATATAACATTATAATAGATTAACATAAAAGACATCATATAACCCCATCACTACTAGTACCCAAAATAGTAATTTTTATAAGAGTTTCTCAAATCACATTAATTTAAAACTCATTACACATGATGAGTGTTGTAAAAGGTTGGTATCATGTTTTTTGGATTATAAATTTCAATTCATGGCATGAAATAGGATCATTCTAGAAATCCTCCAACATATGTATCAAAATAATTTACATTTTTTATAAATATCAAACATATATTTATGTTGAGAATGTCTCCCAATATATATTATACACAATATACTAATTTATTTCAATATTACTATCTATCATCGATATATGATGAAATTTGTGGGATATCATTACGGGCCATAGAATAATTACTAGAAATATATCATAAAATTGGACAAGTATTTCATCCTCAAACCATTAAAATTATATCTATAAATATTTTAATCAAAAGATATTATTAATTTTTACTTTAAAATTTTTTAATTTAGTATTCATTAGGTCTGTATCATGTCTATTTCATGCATATCATTGGATTATAGTCATTTTTTGTTTAGTAAACAGTTGTTGGATCCAGGGACCATGAAGATGGTATTATCTAATCCGTCACTTATTTCTCCAGAAGGGAAAACATTTCATCATAAAATGTGTAACCAAATAATCAAATATGAAAAAAATAAAAAATAGGTGTAGATAAATATATCCAATATTAGTTGATTTAATGAAATTATTACAAATAGAATCTAAAATAAAGTACTTATTATAAAATTCACTAATATAGAATATTATTTAAAATTAATAAATTTAAATTATTAATATAATCAATTAATATTAGAATATATAGTTGTAAAATAACACCATGTTCTTGATATTTTATTTTCCAAATAAAACCCAATTCTATTAGATTAAAATTAAATTCACTTTTCTAAATATATTTTCATTTTCAATGCTCACTATTATGTCCTCACATAAAAAATCAATAACCAACCAAAATTAATTATCCCATGTGAGGTTTATTAGAGTTTCATTATACCAATCAAATTCCTTTGTTCACATTTATATCCATATCTTATCCAATTTCATGTAAAAATAATTATTTGTTGGGTATCACAACATATATGGGTTATCATTTTTAGACATTGTGGAAAAAAATGAATCTGTTGGGGGAGTAAAATTTATTTTCTATAATGGATATTATATTTTATTAATTTTATATACTTTTTTAAATAATATTTTAGAAATTGAAATTATTCCCAATAAAGTCTATTGATATAGTGGGAATTTTTCAAAAAATCCCCAAGACAATTGCTTTTGGTAATCATGTCAAAATCATATTTGAAAGAATCATATCAATGTCAATTGACCAGTAAAAATTTAAATATTACAAAAAATTAGGGAAACAATGTTGAAAATTATGCTACTGTGTCTAATCGTTGGGTTATTGAGGATTAATTTTTTTTTTATGAAAATCACATAATTCAATTTGTCAATCATAATCTTCTATCATTGGTGAAATGTTTTGTAATCACATGGAGGTCAATGGGCAGTTGGATGTGGCATGACCTTCATCAATACACCACTCAGTGACATTTTTTTATTTTATTTTAAAATTTTATTTTCTAACTCATCTCCATTTATTTATTCCCTTCAAAATTTTGTATATTTAATCACATATAAATGTGAAATTTGATATTGGGGGTGGGTGGGAGAATGATAGAAATTTATTTTTCCAAAAAGAAATCATTTTTATGGCTGTCATTGACAAAAATATATTAAGAATTTGATAACATACACTTAAAACATTAAAATACAATTTTAACAACTTTCATAGGCCTCAATTATGATTTTAATGACTATTTATGTTTCTGAGTATATATTTTGGTATGATTGGTGGTATGAATTAAGATTCCATTTACAATATTTTAATTAATTTATTCAATATATTACAATTTCAATCCTTTAGAATATGGAGTATTAGTTGTGATCATGGGAACCTACACAAAATTATTATTTTTAACTATAATATTAAAATGAGTATTTCTAAAAAATTTACCAAATACATAATAAATTTATAGAAAATAAAAATTAAAAATTTCATAGTGAAATGGATTTATAAAAATTCTAGTTCACATCACATAGGGATTGTTACTCCACATTTTCGTAGAACAGTGTTGGACCTTTTATTTATGAATATTATGTGTAGAATATAATATTGATTTATTTTATCATAATTTGGTTACCATATATGTAAGCATCACATGGTCAATGAAAACTATTTTTCTTGGGAATCATTATAAAAATTTCATTATAGGGTGTGATATGACTGGAAAAAAATTCATTTATCAAAATAAAAATAGATAAGAATTTATATATTTATCATTGGATTGAAAATCTATTTCACAAATCACCATAGTTTTTTTCCACTTAAAAATTGAAACCTCAAATTTCATGTGGCACCGAACATGTCATTATGCATATGTAAAAAAATATGAAATGTGTTGATGAATTTGAAAAATCAAATGCTACTAGTATTAAGATATGATTATGAACCTAGATTTTGGTTTAATTATTTTCATTGGTATCGTATTTTATGATGTTCGATATTATTAGTGATTATTTTATGTTAAACTTTTTTTTGGAATTGGAAATTGTTATTTATTCATTTATGATAGAATTTTCACATTACAAGAGTATGTAAATTTTGTGGGTCTAATTAGAATAATAATGAGTATAATATTAATTTTTTATAATATTATGTTCATGTGATTCATTATTTAAAAACATTGGATGTAGTGAGTTTTAAAATTTGAAATTCATAAAAGATAATTATTCCAATACTTTAATAAAATCAAATAATCATATGCAATTTGTTTCAACACCTCTTGAAAAAGAGATTCATCATTATTTCAATTACGTATTGCATATCATGTTAAACATGTTATGGGGATTGTTTTTTCCTTCATAAAAAATATGTGATTCATTGGATTAGTCCAAAATATAGAGTATCGAATAAATGAAATTATAGTCTATGTGCGTCATAAAATATTCCATTGATCTTTATATATCATCTATGATCTAAAAATAATGAAGATGCAATTTTATCTATTGATATATTACAATTATTGGAATGTTTTTTATTTTTATTTGACTATATAATTATGATGTTCCATAGTTGATTAAAGAATCTTAATTTGATGAAAATATACTAGGCTAGAATCTATAGATCCAAATGTAATCCCACAAATTTCATAATTTTATTGAGATTAAATAGAAATTTTTTTCTATTTATTTACACAATATATATATTTGGAAAAAATTTCATCTTCTATAGCCTAGACATATTTTACCTTCTATATACTCATTTTGGTATATGTTTCTGAATTATGTATGTTATCTCTTACTTTAGGCCATGGGTGGAAGCTTTTACTTCTTAAAAGTATCCACCACTCTTCTCCACCAATAATCAAGTGGCATGATAAGAACCTAATATTCATATTTACGGCTGGGTTAGTAAAGAAAATATATGATGTTTTTTATATTTGTTGATATACATGTTATTCAATTGTTTTTTAATTTAATGATGTTCGTATCTAATGAATGTTATTTGAATATTGTTATTTTCATACTAAATTTTTTATTCTCTTAAAGTTTTTTAAAATATTTATAACAAATTGATATCATTTTATAATTGTTGAATTTTTAAAAAGATTAATAGTGTTATCCTTCATGCAATGGTGGTGTGATTGTTATATTGTTGTTTTGACATCATCAATTAATACATTTTGAGTAAAATCTAATATTATATTGATGTATTTACATAAATGGAAGATTACAACACTTATGAATTGAGACAAGGGATGTACAAGAGGTTGAATTGAATATTATTTCATATACCTTATATTACTTATAATTTTTTTAGTGTATAATTTTCTTTTATGATTTTCTTTTTCCATCATATTAATAAATTTATAGTAATAAAATTTTTATTTCTTGAATGATCATATAATTTTTATGGATTATAAAAAACATTCTCTATGTTTGTAAGTGATTAACCTTGGTATTGTGTTTGCACTAAATTTGTGAGTGAGTAAGGAGGTTCTTAGTACATTGATTAAATACACTTAAAATTTTAACATATGAAATAATTTAAAAAGTAATTCATCTAATACACATCTAGATATAACCTAATATCACTCCTTCATTCTTAAAAATGTTTTTATAGTATTTCACTAAGACAAAAAAATTCATGAAAAATAACCATGAAATATGGACACTCAGGTGTATAAGAATTCCATAACTCAATTTGTACTACAAAATACCGCTTTAAACTAATCATAGCAAATTTTGGGAGATATTGAGAAAAATAACACATTTGTTACAAAATTATTGTATCTAATTAGTGAATAATTTAATTAAAATTATTAAATTCCCAAAATATTTCTTCTTGAAATCTTCTTCACCCAAATTGGTTATTTACAAACAACTGAAATCGATCGCTTTTCAAATGAGCACCTTCCTCAATGTTACCAGTCTCTTTGGGAAACTACGAGAACATTTTCTATGCAATTCATCATCTATTTTATCAAATTATACAATAGAAAAATGTCTCAATGGATTGATGGAATGATGGGTTTGAGAATGTAATAATTAGACCTCTAGTGTTCAATGGATATGTGTTTTTCTTTTAATGACATGTTTAATCTCTCTCTCTCTCACAATATATGTATATATATACCTGAAAGGTCACTATATAGTTATGTAAAAAATATTAATAATTAGAGATAATTATATATTAGATTCACTATAAACCAAATATGAATCCCTGGATCCATACATAATGGAATATAGAAGGATAACATATATAAAAATATATTTTCTCCAATAAAATCATTATCGATATAACAATTTACCCATAAATACTGACATATAATGAAAAAAATTAAAATATTATGACACATTATCCATTTTAATAAAATCAAATAAATATGTAGATAATGTATCAGTAAAAATGACACATAGTTGGTTTTACTTACAAATTAATTCCAACAAGATAACAAAATTTATCATATATTCTCAAAGGAAGTGATTCCTTAAATCTATGCGATTTATCCATGAATTTTTTATTGGGTTATTTGAGATTTTTATAGCACTAGTGTTTTATTATTTTATTTTTACATGATTAAAATTTAATCTAGATTCCTTCAAGTTGTGTTTTATCCCAAATACACATGAATTACAACTATCATCTAAAATATATTGAGCTTCATAATTTAACATTTCAACAATATATTGTTTCTTAAATGACAATGAAACTAAATATTTTCCATGAATGTGATAGGTTCTTTTGGTTATCAACATATATAGACTATGCACTCTAAAATTTTAATCTTTAATAAGTTAAATAAAATAAATTTTATAGTATAATGTGAATTGATAAAGAGATTGCTTCATTTAAATATCAAGGTTTTTTTTTCTAGGAGTCAAATGATATTTTTTTGGATTTTATTAAAAACACGAAAATAGGAATAATGAAACATTTATTTATGAACTACATAGTTATTGAATAGTAAATCTCAAAAATATCCAAATAAAGATTATTTAAAATTGGTTTTCAAGTTTTGTCAATGTTAATAAAGATATTATAAATCATGGGAGTTGAAAATGACACACTATATTAAAGTACAAATCTTATATATTAATGATATTTTCATTATCAATTATTTAAAATATTTACCAAATACATTTGGTATGTTTTATATCCATTTAAATGACTTACCTCACCCATAATTATCATTTAATATTCTGTTTTCATGAATTTTATATTTTTACTCAAAAAAAATTATTTTATTCAAATACAAAAAAATATCATCAACATAAATGTATACAGGTATGTAATTATTTTTTTATTTTCTCCGGAAATTATTTGGGACTTACATTCCTATATCAAAATAAATTGATATAATAAATAAACTAATGATTTTATACTAACAACTATATTCTTTATTAACACCATAAAAATTTGTTTCCTCTAAAAAAAATTTTGAAGTTGAGTTCCTTCAAAGGATATTAATTGTTAGAATATACATACATTATTTAAAATAAATTTAAAAAGAAAAGTTAACATGACTATATATTATTTTATATTCATATTAGATGAATTTCATAAATTAATCTAATGGACTCTTGTTTAGAAACAGGCATAATGGTTTAATTAAACTTTATTCCTTCTTGATTACAGACATATGAAACTAATATATCATTATTTATATTTACTAAACATGAATAAATTTTTTATTCCAAAATACATTTTTAGTACTAATATTTGGATAGTAAAATGGTCAATCAACTATTTCCCTTAAATTTACCACATGAACTTGTTTTCCTCTTAATGAGTATTTTTTTACCAAATATTTCAAAAAATATAGATTCTCTAATTGTTTTTTCTTTATGTTGGGAAATAAAGATATAAAATCCATAAAGCATTCCAATAAATTTTATATTCCTAAAAACTCTATCAAATATTCCTGTAATAGTTTCTAGAGATTCATATTTAAGGACTCAAGTTTGTCTACCTGGGACACTTTCAGGTTATTCAGAATTAATCCATTATGGTCGGGATTGTTGTTGATCACATTCTAAGTCATCATGTTTTTTCTAATCAATTATTTTTTCCCATTATTATTATAATATAACTGAATTTTTCAATTTGAGTCAATTTTTTATCATATGATCTAGTTTCAAAAAAGTTAACAAGGGTAGATTATTCAGTAACCCGATACATTAAAAATGATATATGACTTGGATGTAAATTAATATCTTGTTTATATTCATTTATAATCCATTGGATGTATATTATCAAAACTATCCTTGGTGATCATGATGTACACATTACATTAAAAGACGATAAATTATTCAATCATTGGTATAATATTTTTAAATAACTCATAAGTAATTTTAATAAATATATGTAATATTATAAATATATTAATGATATAATAAGGATTCTTAATCTCTTCATCCTAAATATTTGTTTACATGACTTCTTCACACAACATATTTCAAATAATTTCATGTAAACTCTTATTCATCCTTTTAAAAATCAATTGAATTGAGTTGTTCTAGGGGAATAGAATATATGTATAATGAAATATTTTGAAAAATGTGAATTCAATTAAGAAATAAATAACTCTTCCATAGGCTAACCTATAGAAGACATAATTTTGGAATTTGTTTATTTTTGTAAAACCATACAAAATTGATAGAAATTCGAGATGTTTCACTTGTAATTATTAAAAATTAAACACATGTAAATTTCAAAAATCATCATCTAAAACATAAAAATATATTTAAAAACCAGTATAGCTTTTTTCATATATCTAAATAAATAAATATAGATTAGAACATATATTCTAGTTGTATAAACCAATTTAATTGTTTTGAAAGATTATTTTCGTTTCATTCAAATTTTGAAACCATTATATTGTTTATTTTTCATCAATTTAATATTAGGAAAATAAAGGGTTATAAATTTTTATATCAAGGTATTATCAATGATTAAATATTATTGTTTCTCCTTTTACAATACATTATATAGGGTCTATTTATTTCAATATTCAAAAACACTATATTTATTCACATGGTAAATAGGATCTATGGTGTGAAAATATTAAATTCATGGTGCATTGAACTTAATGATATTATATTCAATGAAATAAGAATAAATATTTGATAAATAAACACAATATCCCTCATAATCATTTTGATATATATTTATTATATATTTTTTTTAAAATTCTATATAAAAATAATGCATGATAATCATTGATTTTGGATCTCCTACTATACCAATCACAATGATGTTTCCCATAGTATTGACACCAATGGGGACACAAAATCAATCAAATAATGAATGTTATTAAGAAATGTGGAAATCAACAATCATATTCTATGAATATAAACTATAAATATATCATTTAGTGTAACAACCAATGATTTTTAAAATGAAACACTATGCACAGTATCAAAATAGATATGCCACATCAGGCTTAAAAAATCACTAAAATATTATTATATAAATATGATTGTTATCACCTAGAAATTTGAAAGTAGATAATGAATGATATTAATTAAATAATTAAAATTTTATATTTACATGTTTTTAATTTTGATTCATTATCTACAAAGTATTTAGAAAAAAAGATAAAAATGTATCAAATATAAAGTATGACATTTTATAAAAACTATTTTATATAACACAATGGGATTTTGTCTTAGAAATAAAATTAATAACTATTATTAAACATTATTAAATTAAATTTAAATTTATATACTCAATAAATTGTTCTTAAATTCAACTAATAAATATTATAGGCTTAAGATATGAATAAATTTAATTTTGAGAAAAAGAATCTATATTTTTATGGATTTTTATGGTGAACATTTTTTAAATATAAAGTTTTTACTTTTTAAAATTTATTTAAAAAAAATAAAATTGAATGTGTGATTTTGAAATTAACAAAGGGTGCAATTTTGATATTTTTCTGATATAGATTCATTTTTTCATGAATAGGGAGAAATACTGCATTTTACATGGAAACTGCATTCTTTATAATTTTTATGTAGTTAAATTATATTTTTAATTTTATAAATGTATAAATTGAATAATTTATAAATAAAAAATACCAATTTAGGTAATTTAAATTAATTTAACATTGAAATTTTATAAAAAATCACTTCAATTTTATGTGCTTTTCACATTTGAAACATGTTGTTTCGTTATGTCTATGGGATTAAAATTAAATATTATTTTTATAATAATTTAAATTTAATAATGTAACTTTGATACCATATTTTTAAATTGAATTTCCATTTGGGGTTTTAATGTAATTTTCAGTTACATTTATAATGAAGCTACAATGGTAAAAAAAATAATTTACATCGCTTTTGGTAACAAATGAAATAGGTTAATGAAAAAAGGTAAAATATAAAAATACACAAAATAAAAACCATTTATGATATTATATTAATATATCAAAAAAAATTACAATAAAATATTAATTTTCTACCATAGCCTTGTTGGTTAATTCCACCACAATGTTGTTGTCTTTAAATATAAAATAATCATTTTTAAGGATGTGAACCCACCTCTTCCCAAGTATAAATAACAACCCATTTCAACACAAAATCCTTGTAAATTTTAAAATATCGAAAACACCACCGATTAAATCTCTTGAAATCCATTTAATTTTTATCTCATCAAAAAACACAAGAGAATGTCCTCAAGGGCTACTCAACAAGGTGTTATTCATGATGTAAATTTCTAATAGTACCTCCTTTGATATAAACATGATTTCTATGTTATGACAACCACCTTCGACCATCATGGAATAATAATTCCACAATAATTTACATTATATATTTTTATTTAACCAATGTAATATCTTATATACATCCATTTTATTACCTCTTATTAATAAAATAAACAAAACTAGTTTCCAACTATTCTAGATAATCGTCGTCACGAATAATGTTTTTATTCCTTTTACATGAATTCCTTCATGGATAGTCCTACAACTTTTATTATGATTAAATAATATTTTAATAGGTACATTATAAAATATATCAATTTATGGAACAAATATTTAATCATAATTTTAAAAAAAAATCATTCGTGATGTTCGGAAAAATGATGATAACAAACAAAACATTTATCATTAACATTTAATTTAATGAATAGTCCACATAAAGAAGAAAAAATGATATATTAATACATGTATAATTAATGAATTTATTAAATATTATTTTATTTCAATTCATGATTTTTGATTCAATTTTAAAATAAAATCCATAGATTCACAGAAATGAACTAATCCTGAAACTAGGAAACGAATACACCGAAAATCATGAAACTAATAATTTATTATTTATTAATGGGTAACGATATGTTGTAAAATCATACCATTATGTATAAAAAATATGAATTTAGTTCTGTATTTATTTAATAAAATTATTTAAATCATTATACAACAGGTTATATAATGCCACACTAAAGGGAATCATGATTTAATGGGTTTTCTCATATAACATTTTCTTTTGTGAGATATGTACTTTATTCAACAGTTAATTATTGTGTGTTTTTTTCATAAATCCATTTGAAATATCATATCATAAATATTATTATATTAATAGTAGTAAATGTTTCATTTGATAATTATTACTTTTATGGGGCATACGATTCGACTAGTTACATGTGTTAAGGGGTTTCATAACCTAATATCCATTCTTTAGGATAATCATATACATATTGATTTTTTCATGTTATAAATATGTTTGATATGAATTTTGATTATATTTTGATTTATATACACATATTTTATATGTATTTATGATGGATAAATTTTATAATTCATTTTCATAACTCCAACATCCATTATATGATACTTACAAGGGACATCATCTTAATCTTCTTCCATTTTGACATATTTTGATGTCGTCTAACCACCTTCATTTTATAATTTATATCAATAAACAATTTTATATGTCATATAGAGAATTTATTTGATCTCATTTATTTAAATTTTGTTATATATTAATCATTCATTTGGTTTTATGTTCTAAATAAGTCAATGTAATGTGGAACAGATAGATTTAAAATTATGTTTTAAAATTATTACAAATTTAACATCAAAATCATTTCATCTATATCAATAATCATGAAATAATATTATATGTTCATAAAAAAATATAAAATAAATTCTATGTCTATATTGAAATTCATAAAATGGTTTTCAAAAAGAAATTTTCATTGTGTTTTATATGGAAAGTTTTGACGAATGTAAATATAAATTTTTTATTCATCCTGTATACATAGACAAATACTTTATAATCAATGAGAATATTATTTAATTTATAACATTATTAACATGATTACATTCTTTCTAAAATGAAAATCCTTATTGTTTTTGTATTTTTTAATTTTATATTATTTGTCATTAAATATGGTGTTTGGGTATTATGTGTTTTTTAAGAAAATGGTATTATTATATAAAATAGTTATAATACAGAATTAAAAGAGTTTTTTAAGGCTTTTTTGAGGAATGCGTTTTATTCATAAAATTAAACTTGGGTATTATATGTAAAATGAGTGAGACGAATATAGTATATATGATGGGTTGTACTCCATTATTGCACACTGGTGAGCCTGATACAGCTTATATGAAGGGTTGAGAACATTATAGCTCATGAGAAATGGAAGAGCCCGATATAGCTTATACAAAGGATTATGCCCCATTATAGCTCATCTATGATACCAATAAAACTTTTATTATGAACTATCACCATTATAGATATCTAATTAATTATGTAATAAGAATTTTGGATTTCGGAATTATGATTATTCCAAATGACATTTTTTGAAAGGAGTATATTTATATGATTCACTAAGAAACCTAAAAGAGTATTAATTGAAAAGAATGGGTTTTAATGATTTTCATTGAGAAAGGTTTTTATTTAAATATTCATTGACATTTTATAATATATTATAAATGAATATTTAAGATAAAGGTTACATTTAGATGAGTTTCCATGTTTTTTTCTAAACAAAAACTTTCCTTTATTTTGATATCACATGCTATGTTTCTATTCTCATCCAACATTTCATAATTTTTTTTATATGATAAAGGGGAGAATATATATAAGTAGGTGAAAAAACAAAAAACTATGATGATTTTATATGAAATAATTTTTTTTATTTTAATAGGTTTTCATTTGTGGGAAAATGGATACTGAGTATAAGTGTGTACTTGAAATGTATGGGATTAATATATAGGTGTTTATCAGAACTCACAAAAACTAAAAATCTGAATGAAATTTAGGAAAATAATGTGATTTATAGTTTTAAAATAACTATATTATGTTTTTCTATGGTCGGTCCCTTAAATATAGGTCCTTATCCATTGTTGAAATTTACATACAATGGAAAAAAAATGTATTTTTTTACACAAATTCTCTTGGATCTAGCATTATTAACTTATAATGATCTTCGTAATCCAATAAACTTATAACTAGTCAAAACACTGAATTTATTATATTTTAATTATCTATAAATAAGTGCACATTATATTCCACATAGAAAATTAATTCTATGACTAATTTTATATCCATAATGTCCAAAAATTCTAAAATGATTTCAAGTAATACTAGAAATTGTTATATTATATTCTCTTCCAAAACATCATTTTCGTATAATATAGGAAATTCACTATTACCTATGATTAATTTTTTTTTCATTTGATTATTTTTTATAACAATGTATTTCATTTATATACTCATTCCACATTGTAAAAGCAATGATTTACATTTTCGGATAGAATAACATAGCTAAAAATCCAATATCATTTTTTCATTGAACCCACATATAGATATAGATTTTTATAAATTACAAGTTTATTTTGAAGAATGATTAGATACATATTATATTTCATGCCAAAAATCAATAATTGAACTTTTAAGAGCCTTATTTTTTATTTTATTATAATAATATTTTTCTTCATACAATGAGAAATATTCACTAAGTATTTCGATTGGAAAACATTCTAATTCATAGTCAGAGGAAGTATAATAATTATATTTCACCTCATTTTTTGATCTATTAAGAAAAATTTATCTATTTGGATAGATTTTTTAGTTTCTAAACCTGAAAATTATTATAAATATGAGTCTTATAAATCCCTCCGTATAGAATTCCTATATTTTTGTACTTCTTATAATAAATATTCCTCATGAACATCCTCTTATAATGTTCTTTATCATTCATCAGAAGATAGTAACAATTGATAAGTCTTTGATTTTTAAATTCATAACAGCTTTATTATTTTAAATATAAATAAAATATTTTGAAATTATTCATTGGTTTCGATCGACCAATTTTTCCAAAACGTTTTGATTAATCATGAAAAATATGAAATATTTTTATGTGGTTTTGAATAGATTTTATCTTTTTATTAAAATCTCATGGATTATAGTTCTCATTTATGTTTCATCATATATTTTGATATATTAACATTTTAAGTAGTATTAAGATTTTTTCCCTATTGATAATTAAATGGTGTCTACATTTTACCCTCAAGAAACATAATAGTCTCTCCGGGATAATATGTTTTATAAAACTAAAGTGTAGTTGTTTGATGTATAACAGTTAATATATTCCAACATTTAGAATATATAAATCATATAAATTTTATATAATGATATTTTATTGGAATATAAACACATTTAGAAGAAAAATCATTTTCAATCGTAGTTAAAAATTTATTCACCTTATGAATAATTCATCTTTCATAAATTTATATGTGTCGAACATGTGTTTTTCCATATTAAATAAATCTTTCTAAAATTTTTATGTTCACTAAATGGTAAATAAACAAACAATACACATTTCATGAGATGTACTAATGTAATACACAAGAGTAGACTCATCGGCACTTAATCATAAAATAAAAGATGACATGGATTATGAGTTTGGATCATATTCGACTTTAATAGTAAAATACCATTTTTCTAGATATCCTTTAAGAAAATTAAAAGGATTTGAGGGTTCTATGTATTCCTTATACCAATTTTTTTCTAGCTATATATCAATCTATGACTTTTAGTAGAGAGAATTTATTCAATTGAAATAGAGTTCTCTAACCATAGATGTACAATAGTTGTTATCAACCCCAATCATAACAAGATCATTAACTACAACTAATGATATATATGAGCTGAAAATTAAATAACTATTGATACCTACTATTTATCAAATATTTTTTCTATAAAGACTCAAAAGGGGTGAATTTTGTTCTTAATATATTTTCCACATAAGATCAACCTAACACAAGGTATTAATAATTACAATTATCTCTTTTCAAAAATTTCAAACATTTTTTTTACTTCAATATGTTGAATTGAATCTATTATATATTAATATATTGGAATCTAGTCCAAAAGAAGTTAATACTCTTGTATATGAATAAGAAAACTTTTTTTTAACTAAAAAATAGACTGTCTTACATAATCATCCTGTTAATAATATCATTGCTGGTACACATGAACCTATTGGAATTCTATGTTTCATTGGAAATGATTGTATGAATCTTGAAATATTATCTCAAAATGATAAAAATTGTTATATAATTATTTATATGATAATTATTTGATATTTTTTGTACAAGAATATCATATTCAGTTCAAGAAAAAATGGTTTAGATCTTTTATGAAAATTTAATGGATCATTCAATTATAAGAATCAGGTGGGTCTACCAAAATAAGTGGGATGATTATGGAAATCTTATTGTTAATAATGTGAGACTAATTGTTAAGGGTTATAAAACAAAGAGGGAATATATTAATGATAAAACGTATCTTTAATATTCTTACTTAAGTGCATCTGAATTTTGTTATCCTCCATAGGTCACCGTAACTTTTATCATTTTGTAATATATTTAACGTTTTAATTTCATGAGAAATATGTTTATAATGAATATTTTATTTAAAACATATATATTTTTATGATAATAATTTTATAAGTAATGTATTCGGACATTCAAAATAACATTATAGATATAAGAAAACAATAAAATCATTGTGTTATTGATTATCAAGATTCTGAAAGCAAAGAATTTTTTTCCTGAATAAATTATCTAACTATTTTAATCCATGAATTTTTTAAATTTAATATCATTGTACAATTATATTTTAATGGTATTGTTTTTATTTCATCCCAAAAATAACATATATAATGATTTTAACAACATTTTAAATGTTATTTTCTTATGAGAATGATGGGTGAACATAACTACTTTATTATCTTTTAAATAACTAAAAGAATGGAAGGTAATATTTTAACATAGAATAAGTTCATATGATATATTTATAATTGTTTTTGTTTTGGTAATATTTTTAGTATATGTACTCTAATTGGTACCTTATGTAAACATGATCTTAATGATTCATGGAAACATATTGATAATAAATTTTTAAGAGAGACAATAAATTGTTAACATTACTTGATGGATGGTTGATAATAAACTAATCTTTATATATGCTTCTGTGTGACACTAAAATAATATCACATGGAATACTATCTAAAGATTGTTAAATGGATCATTTATTAAAATATATGTTCATCTAATCATGGATTATTTTATTTTATAAAATAATGTTTTATAGAGTAATTATAATTTTGATATTGAAGGTTTTGGAATTTATTGGATGAGAACATCTATAACACGCAACTTTCTAGGATACCATTATTTTTATAATATGACGAGAACAATCATTTAGTCTCCATATACACTACAGATGTCGACTGTGTTGCAGTTCTATGTTATTTAACTAAAATTTTATAGATTCTGAAAAACCTAATGAATTTTATATAATTTTGTTATTTAAATAAACACCCTTTTGGATATAATTGTTTTATTTCATTATCATGGAAGCCAAAAATTCATTCACTTGGGAAAAATAGTAATTGGAAACCACATACATCTGAACCACACACAAAATCATAATTATTCTTGAGTTAATTGAGTCAAATGAATATATTGATAAATTTTATACTAAAAGTTATATAATGATAAATTTTATTACAATAAAAAGTTAATGTATGAATAATGTTAAATGATTGTATGTAGCTCTTTTGATTTCACTATATCCTCTGATGAAATAAAATCTTTAAGTATGGGGTGAGGAATTAACTGTTTATATAGAATCATGCTATCGTTTTACATAGCTACATCAATTATAATAGTGTTTTTTTAATGGATATTATATGATTTCATTCAAAAACAATTTTGATAATTTCCTAATTGAAGTTATGTAACTCATTATCTAAAAAAGATGATAATATTATTAAAGCTAAATTCAATATTATTTATATTATATAATTTTTATATTCATTTTAAATTTATTTGGAATTTAATTTTTTATACTTTTAAATGTTTCCATGCATTTTATATCCTTATATAACTTTTAACTTTTATATAATATTTATTACACTGTTTCAATATTACACTTATTAATACAAACCCATGCTAAATGGATAGTTTTTTGTTCTTCAATTTTATAAGAGATATCATATTTCAATATTGATTGATGAATTATAAGATAAATTTTTAAAATCATATTTTATAACCATCTCTATTGGAAAATGATTTTATGAATACATGGAATGTTGACTTCCAAAATGTTTCACTGATTTTTCTCTCCACAAGCTGATTTTTTAACAATAAATTTATTATTAATTTTTAGTAATCCCAAATTTTTAGAGATGTTCACTTTTTCTTCTGATGTTTTTGAAAGGGGGGATATATATACTGAAGATGTAAACGAAATGAGAGTTTGTTGTAGAAAACATTATGGATATACACGATAATTTTGTTATTTATTTTTTATCGAATGAATCAATTTAAATTACTTAATATTTGATAAATATGAATCATGTAATTTTTATTTAAATTTTAATTGGGATAATTTTATAATTTCATGATATATTTAGTTTTCCATTGATTCCATTTTTTCTAATTATTATATTCATTGGACTTGACTAAATTAAAAAGGTGGGATTGTCTTGGGATTATTTAGATTATTAAAATTAGTGATTCTAAGCCTTATTAATTTTAGTCATATATGGAGTTTCATAGAATATTTTGAGGATTATTATTTTGAAAATTACAATCATCCTTATTTTAATCGTGTTTCTTTTTTTATAAATTGGGAAATGTAATTTACTCAAAGACTATGTTGAGATAATAATTTAAATTACTAAATATTATATAATTATATATTAATATTCAATACATGATAAGATAATAAAGAACTCATTAACATATATGTTTATTGTCTTTGATGACTATTGAAATAATAATCAATACACATGAATGGTTTTCAACAACTCTCATAATTATATTCTCATTGACAATCCATATATGATATACCCTACTTGATACCATTCATAATTACTCGGGGAAAAGAAATCGTATGAAAATTTTAATCTCAGATATTCAATAAGATCAAACATGGGAGATTTAAATTCAGGATCAAAAGTGAGAATAATATAATAATAAGGGTATGATAATAGGATCATTATTTATAAAAACATACCACACATATCATAGATCATAAATAATGATTCATTATAAGAGGATTTATCATTACAAACGACATGATTCATAATAGTAAAGAATCATGAATATTAAATCATGATCTATGAGAGAATATCATTAGCATAACTCATAAGTTTTAGTTATATTTATAAAAAATAATAATAATTACTTAGCCACAGATTACTTCCATTTCCATAATAGTGGATAAAATCCCACAGATGATAGGTATCACTCTATATTTCTATAATTTCTATAGTTATGGTTCAGTTCCATGATTATCACAATGGATAAATTTCATTATTGACTAGGTTAACTCCACATTATAGTTCATATTATTCCACGGTACATAACTATTTACCTAATTCAATAGAAATATATATAATTTTGATCCCTTCTAAAAAATAATGTAAACCACACATATGTGTTCTAAAATATCATAAAAACATTCATCATTTTTTCCTGGAATAGCTTATCTATGTGATGAAATAATTTTCATGAAATATTCTATAAAACTTCTACAGTAAATAAGATAAAAATATATAAATTGGACGATTTTATAAGGTCACATTCCTAGTGGTATATAAAAATCATTAATTTATTATATCAAATTAAAAAAACTCTTCTATAAAATCATTAACAATTAAATTTTATAATCAAGAGAAAAATAATATTATTTAGGTATCTTTTAAAACACCCACATAATATGAACATGATTTAATTTTAAAAAACATTGAAACATGTAAATGATTTATCATGAGGAATTAAATATGGGACGGTGGGGGTATTTATTCATGTCATCTACAACAAAATAAATAATTCATTTCATAATTATGAAAAATGATTTTAGTGATTTTTATATATATATTTGGAAAGAATTCAATTTAGTAATTTTAAAAAAATCAAAAATTAGTTTAAATGATCATTATTATTATTTTATTTATATATTTAAACATCCATAAAATAATTTTATGAACATGTAATTGATAGAGAACAATTCTTTTCCAAATAAATATTTTTAAGGTTGAGATTTATTAAAGCATCATTTTAATCTTTTTTAGTGAGAAATAGATGAAAAATAGTATAAGTAATTTAAAACAAAATAAACTAAAATAGAATAAAATTAATTGTGTATAATTGATAAATAGTATGTAATTACCCAAAATTAGGTATAAGTATAAACAATATTGTTTAATAATGAAATTGGATAACATATCACGACATCATGTAACGACTTCATATATGATCATAAGATGTTGAATAATTTTTTTTAAATAATATAAATCTTTACTAGAACAATATTCAATAATATATATATAATATCATTAACATAGAATATCTAGAATCCCATTTATTATCAAATAAATATAAAAATAAAAATTTGGGTTGTAAGAGTTATTTTTCCCATGTGTATTTCTATTTGATGGTTTCGATCCATAAAACATTTCTGGATGTGATTAGATATAAAATAAAAATAATTTCATAATAATCATTTTTGATTATTTATACTTTATTATCCATTAATGTTAAAAAGTGACGAAAAAATAATTAAATCATATAATGGAGATGGTATTATGTACGTATTCATGGCTGATTTTTTCATATTCTAAAGAATGGATGGAAATAATGGTAAAAAGTATTATATAAATTTATAATCATAAAAATAAAATAAATATCAAATATATTTATAAAATAAATCCTTATATCCATTAATGTTTAGTGTAATGTAATAAATAATTACATCGCTACATGCAGGTGTTAGTCCACTAGTTTTTATGATAGATGTTGTCATTTTACAAAATATTTGATTGTAAGAAAGTGTGAACAATTTTTTCCTTATATAATCAAAACTTTTTCATAAACATAATATATAACTATTTTTTATAATTTAAACGATTTAATATATGTCAGTGTAGATAATATTTTTAATCTATTATTACATCCTTTATAAAATGATATTCTTCACATGGGATAAAATATAATTATAGTACCTATACTATTTCTATTGATATATTAACATTGTATTGTTAAATTATTAGAATGGAAAATATTTTCATGTTTGAAGATTTTTTTTATGTAACCTTTTTATGTAAATTTTTGATTGTTTGGAAAATCATTTGTTTCATACTATGAATGAATAAGACTTATAATGTGATTAAAATCCACCAGTATATCTCCTCGATCCTTGATTAGGTCACACTTGAAAAATTATATTCTATATTTGGATTATGACACACCTATTTATATATTATTTAATTGTAGGATGCCTTTAATGTAATATTATAATATCTGGAATTGTTTATTCTATCATTATAATCATGTTATTTTTAACCTTGTGATTATTTATGTTTCTATGTTTTCCAAGGATGTATTCCAAATTTATATATCCAATTATATAGAATATTTGATTATTGTAACATATTAAATACCATTAAGATTTTCATTATACAATGACATAAGTTTTTCAATGTTTTAAATTACTAATCATCATATATCAATATTGAGTTTGTTTTCCTTTACCTAGGGTAATAAAAATAAAACTTTTAGTGATTTTTGAGATACACTATAAGAAATAATAATGTTATCATTGGAATTTTATGTTATATTTTTTGTTTTCCCCTCTATGGGAAAACAACCAATATAGAGGTCAATTTGAAAAATTATATTACAATATTTGAGAAATTGATATTGGTTTTGACCTATAGATTATTCCTTCTGGAACAAATTGGTAATCCCTAACATGGAGAAACAATTTTGGACAACATCATGCAACAATAACCTTTATCATTCAATGGTACTAATAATAAATTAGTAGTTAACTATATGATCATGTCTCTAGAGAATATATTTAATTCCTTATGTTGTAGGGAATTAAATAACATTATCATTGTGGTTTATAATAAATAGGGAGATATTTTTGTATATTGAAAATTATGCTAGAACCATTATGATGCAGTGAACATAAAAATTATGAATTATAGAAAATTTATTGAGTTTTTATTACAAAAAATAATATCCACATGAGGAATAAGATTATATATAATGATAACTCTTCAATATGAGGGTAATAGTATAGAGAAAATGTTTTATAATATGAATATATCATTATATTTTTAGAAAATCATGTTAGGGATTATGTATGCATTCTAAAAAGTAATATTTCTATTTTCGTTGATGATATAAATCGTATCACATTAATAGAATTAGTATCTATGTTATTTTCAGCATATCTGTATATTGTATCATGTTATATAATGATAGATAAATAATTCTCTATATTATATTTTCTTTGGAAATAAAGAAAATAATTTTGTGTCTATGATAACATTGAAAATAAATATAAAATATTGGTTGGATGGAGAGTGTAATTTCTAACATGAAATAATTTTCTAAAAAACAACAAGGAATATGATTGATGGTAATGATAATTTTTTATTAGTTTGGAGTGAATTTTATTCAAGATTATTATTTCAGGGGAAATAAATAAACCTAAAATTTTTAGTTTCACAAAATTATAAATATGGGGAAATATTCAAATTAATTCTGAAAACATCGAGGGAGTATAACATATAAGTGGCAATAGGGGAAACATGATATTTATGTGATCACTACTTGTGAGGTTAATGATCCAAATGATAAAACAAAACTAATTTTAATCATAAAATAAAATAATGAGATTGTTTAATTTATTTTAAATATATGAAATAAATTATATGATTCGTGTTTTCTCTTAGAATAAAATAATCCCCTGCCACTTTGAGTAATTTGTTGTTAGTAATCATACCTAATATCAAAATTTTTGCAAAACTGATATTTTTGATGCATCTATTCTAATATAATTATATTCTATAGTTTTAAACTACATTTTAATACCTATGATTGAAATTTAACCATTCCTCTTTATATATAAGAACATTATGTATAATGAAGTAAATTATTATAAAGATAATGATATTACAGATTATTAAAGGTGTAGATAAAACTTTTTCATCAGTGAAAATTGATTATGTAAATATTTTTTGGATCCACATCATGTATCACACCTTAATGAAATTAAGGTATAAGTGGAAGATAAAGAACAATAATTGGAAGGGATATACATATTTAATATAAATTGTTTTCCTATTTTAATGTAATTCATAATTATATTTCTAGAAGTATAAATAGGAAATATTCCTAAGAGTGAATTTATGTTATTTATTGCAATCATCATTGATGAAAAAACCATATCCAATACTACCATTATATTGGTTTTTTTGAATTGCTAGAGACAATGAAATAATTTTTAGAGATGTATGATGAGAGAAAAATATTCCAAATTATTTCACCATAAGGATCCCATATCCTATTAATGAAAAACATGATATACCAATGAGATATTGAATTAATTATAATGAGATAAATACCAATACAATATTAAATATGTACTATATTTATTTAATTTAGGTCTAATTTGTTTAACATCAAGGTGGTCAATATTATCTAAATATATAAATATTAATAGATTATCCTAAATAAATGATGTTTAAATCTGATATACTAATGATGAAATTTAATTAGAGGTATTAACAACTCTATTTTAAAATAAATCCCATTAGATAGACTAATGAACCTTTTATTTTTATTGATATGTTAGAGATATTATTCAAATATTATCCTAAAAGCATCTTAGTGGTATGTGTTGTTTATATATAGGTATTTAATCTTTGGTTAATTATAATATATATATACATATGTCGAACAAAAAATATTGAGTTATATATTCCCCCAAAAATATCATAACACGAGGTAATTAGAAGGTTCGAAATACTGAAGGACTGTGATTTCATGATAATCCATCACAATGATATGTTAAGAAATCATTTTTTATGTTCTGGGTAGGGGTAATATAGAGTTTTATCCATGATTGGTCATAACAAGTATCCTATTTTCTAGGATTTATTAATGTTTTAAATGATAATTTTTGGGACATGGAAAACCAAAATAATATTCAAAAAATAGACAAACAATAATTATTTAAAAATATATAGAATTTCTCATATGTTGTTAAATAAATACAAGGGAATATTAAATTATGTAATGAATATAAGTTGTGAGAAATCATATATTAATATTGAATGATGATGTATCAAATGAGGTTATTTGTTTAATCTAGACCAGAGCAAAAATATAGTTTCTAAATGAATCCCATGGATCATATTTTTGTATACACAATAATGAAATAATATTTATAGGGGTTTATAATAACATTTATATTGGGATTATATAATGTTTATAATTTTTTTACTACGTTGTTATATTCATTGTGTTCCTATATGTAAAGGATATAAGAAATCTTTTTAAAGGTATCATGAAAACATTTCATATAGAAATGAAGAAGTCATAAAATGTTAAAATGGATTTTATCAAAAAAATTACATAAAATACTAGGAATACAGATTCAATATGTGTTACTTATAACCTCTTTAACAATTATAAAAATTATCTAAATATAATAGATTATTAAAACATTGTGTTAAATACAGATATATATTATTGAAGTTTTTTGAATCTATGGAGTGCCTCTATATATTTACGAGAACATGACCTTTTCATCACTCTCAAATTTTTAAAGAGTCATCATAATGGTCAAAGTAATATTGTAAATTTTATCACCACCTATCATCCTCTAGAAAATGGTTAGTTTGAAAAGATGTTTAAAGAAATAAAAAAAATTATAAGATGTTTCACACCAGACATTCAATGAATATGGAATTGAATTATATATATATATCTGTGTGTGTGTGTGTGTGGATGAATTTTTATTCAATAATAACATTCATTAATGAATCTAGATGGAACTATATGAAGAATTTTGTTGGAATAGATTTTGTAATCCATCATTTTTTGATTATGTTGATGAAAAGATTCTATTAAAAATAAAATATTTTGAGGATACAAATTTGAATGTACGATCTATTAAAAATATCATCAATATAGAACAATGAAGGAAAAAATGTTATGCTGATAACCAAAGAATCATATGAAATTTACAATGGGGTCAGGTTTTCGTAATGAGTTCTAAATAGAAATTAGGTACATTATTTAAAAATAAGGATGGTAAATCTCTATGTATATTAGTCATTATAAATTTTAAAGGTAATTGGACTTATGTTTAGTTAATTAATATACCATCGAAACTCTAAAACATAAATTACATCTTCCAAGTTTCATTATTGAAAATATACATAAATAATAAAATATATTCACTCACCTCAAAGATAATATATCTTGAACCTGAATTTCCGTATAATAATGATCCGATTAAATTTCATTACAGAAGAGAAAATGTGTAGTAGAAATAATCTTCTTGACCGGTGATGATTATTTAGAGAAATCAAATACTAGCGGATAAAAAATGGGTGCCTAAAGAATATATGTAAATGATTTATTGAAATATTTTTATAAATGAATTTATTCACCATTTATGAGATGAAATTATATAAATAAGAATAATTTAATATCAATCAGTCTATAGTAATATTTAAATTGAAACAATTTCTATATACACTATATTTGTAATGATGTGGAATTTATTAGGGAACTTATTTCTATGTTTCATTTTAAAATTTAATTATTATATATTTATATATATATTATTTAAAATATTTTTAGATTCACCACATTGAAATTTAATAAATATTGCAATTGTGGATTTTTCAAAAATAGATAATTTTAAGGTCAATAATTAAAAAATAACTATCATTTAAATATACTTTTATGGTATCATCATTATAAAATATTGAATTGAATGATTGTGATTATTTTCACAAGAAAAAATATTTTTTAATTTAAGAAGTATTATAATTGATTAAAATATTCAATATAGAACTAACAAATCTATGATTGAAATTTTGGAAATCAATTTTATATTAATACTCAAATAAAAAATATTTGTATTTTCTTTTGATAAATTATTAACATGAATATATTCTTTGTTAAATTTTTATGTAAATTTAATGTTATTTTATTTAGAATTATTCAAATAATTTTATTATAAAAACATATTATGTGATTTTTTTAAATTCATTAAAATGCTTAAAAAATAGTTTTCTTAAAAAATTTATTTCATCTCAATAGTGATACATATTTTGAAATTAATTTTCACCATATATAAAACATTTATCCTATGAAATTTATTTCATATTTCTTGCAAGGAGTTTAAAAAATTTAATGATTTTAATTTTATTTTTTGTCATAATGAATAAAAACAATGGTAAAAAATCACAACAATAATGGATACAAGAGATGACAATGTGGTTATAACTACGTGATTAGATTACAAATATCATAAAAAATCATTTCAATATGATATAATGAGTATATTTTTACTAGTTATCATAATATCTATGAAATATATTAATTTTGTGCCACTTTCATGTGTGTGAGTCATTGGTATTAATTTAATGATATGTATTTTCAAATGTGTGTCACTCCACTCACATATAAATGGGAACCAATTATTATAAATTATTTAGAAATTTAGTGTCACTTACCTGGTGAAAGGACTACTGAAATCACACCCAACTATATCACCCAATTCCTAGAGGTACCATTATCCTAGAACTACCATCTAATAAATTGTTAAGGTTTCAGCGAAAATAGGTTATACAAATAAGTGGTATAAATATTAACTATGTTCCTTAATGTTTATATCGTATTCCACCAAATGAAAAATATCAAAAAAATGTTGAAATTATATAATTAGTTTCTCCAGTGTTATAAAATATTATTATATTTATGATCTATCTTTTTTCATCCCAATTTTCATTCATTTGAAAATGATAATTATGCTTGTGTGTAAATACTAACTACCACCTCCAAGATGCATAGTAATTAATTTTATATCCATACCATAAATGGGAGTTAATAATGAAATATTTAGTGAACAAATATTATATCTACATTATTTTAGGATTTAATAATGTTAAACATTTATTTATTTCATTTCCTTCTCATACGTTATAAAAAAGAAAACTTTGTTCATTTGAATGTATGAATCGTTTTCTTCATGAAATGAAAAGATTATTTTTTTTAAGAATTCCATTCATGCTTAGTATTTTATTTTAATTTAATATTAATAAATAATAATTAGATTTTTTTTGATTAATAGGATAATAATACCATCATAAATTTATATGAAATGAAACCGCTGAAAAAGTATATGGAAACTAAAATAATTAACACTTAAATATTGAGTGTATCGTAAAAATTATTAATAAATTAATAAAAATTAATTATTATTATATAGTAATGTAAATATAAACACGGTTCTATGATATTTTTATAATAAGTTAGATTTTATTATACATGTGTTTAGAGCATTACATTCCACGAAACATTATACGGAAATTGTTTATTTCCAAAATCCATTTTCAATCATGTTTGTTTATCTTTATGTTTCTATTTTGTGAAATATTGGATATTTCACTATTAAACCATGTATATTTTGTTCTCTAATTTTATTTTATATGGATTTCAGGTTTTCCATTTATATTTGTCTCTTTAGTACACTAAATTCTTATATAATATTTCTAAAATAACTGACTTTTTTCTTATCATCGTATTGAGAACTCTTTATTCCATGTCCATATTTATGAAAATTATTTTTTATGTTCTTATTTATTTTTAAATTATATATAAATATATGTCTTTAAAAAAATTTATTTTCAAAAAAGTCAAAAAAATTATTTTTAGATGTTTTCCATTAGGAAACATGTATTAATTTTTATATTGCGGGGGAAATGATTTTTTAAATTTACTACACGGCTAATTTATTTACTTTCACAGTTAGTTTTCATTATCGAGAGTCCTCTAAAGGTTAAAATAGATTTTGAATGAAATTAATCTCTGGATTATTCAATTTTATTTTATTTTTAATAAAATTATTATAAAAAATTTTATTGATTCTTAATTTGAATGTAAATTTATAATATCATGGTATAATTTATTTTTTTATCTATATCAACATCCTTTAAGAAAGATTATGCATCCTAGGGGATACAATATTATAATTCAATCGATTAAAATTCATTACATGTAATATATGTCACTCTTTTAATTTTTTGAGAAAAATATTAACATTTTTTATTCTATTCATCCAGTAAAAAAATTTAGAGTGATTATGTATTATTTTATTATTCATTTCCTTCACATGTTGGATAAATTGGGCATATTATTTAATATTAGATCCCATTATAGCCTATATATACATTAGTAGGGTTCATGAGGATATTTAATATTTTTGGATTATGCATTACCAATTTATGTGTGATTTCTTGTAATGAGGCCTTGATAGTAAGATTATGATGTATTCCATTTTTCATTCTCTCATAATTAAACCACTAATTATTATCCTTGTGATAATTTATGTATTTCTGTCACCAAGGGATATATTACTATTTTTATGATATTATTTATATATAATATATGATTATTATTTATCAATACTATATTATTATAATTTTATTTATTCCTTGATCGATTTTTTAGAATTGTTTTCCATAAAGACCATTTTAACGAATTATTTATAATTTTTTCTTTACCCATTGGTACCAATACATAACCAATGAAATATTTTAGATTTATAATAGATGAAAAATTAGATTTATCATAGTATTTTGTTTTATTTTTTTAGTTTGGGAACTATTTATTCTTATAGTCTCCTAATACTACAAACATTTCCCTAATGTCGGTGTAATCACTTATATATTGTACCAAATGAGTGTTTTATCAAACTGGTCTAGGATACTAGAGTAGTTTTGTTATTTTTATTGTTGATAAAATATCTTTAAATGATATTTAAAATTATGTTTTGTGTAATCTTGAATCGTTATCCCTTTATTTTAAACCATTAAACAAATTTTATCCTTAATCATCATGATAGTTTTTTTCAATTGAAAGTATTAATAAATGAAAAAAATAAATTTTAATTTATTATCATATATTAATTATTTTTATTATAAATATTGGATACATTATATATGATTCAGATTATAGAAGTGGTATTAATTTTTTATAATATCCCCCACAAAATGCATAAAAACCATTTTTAGAGAAAATGTATTTTTAATCATAAAATTTAATTTCTTTTCATTCATTACCGACTAAGGACCATTTCATGAAATTGAAAATATTTATTTCAATATATTATATTAAAATTCCTTTAAAATTATTCATAAATATTGATTAATTCAATTTATTATGATTAATTACATTATGTATATTAGAATATAATATTTTTATAAAATAGACATTTCACATTCAAATGATTTTATTTTCATTTCTATACAATTAATATGTGGTTTATAATTTATTTTTATTTTCATTATATAAAATATAAATATATTATATCATTGTTATGTAGTGATAAATAATCATTAATTTGTTTAAAAACTATAGTATGTCAAAATAACAATTCATTAAAAAAATTATCCCTAAAACAATTTTATTCATATCATTAAATTTTGAGTAAATATTTCATAAGGATAAGTAAATTTTTAATAAGAATTCATGTTATATATATATCATAATTTTTTATTCATATTGAAATCCTCCAATATAATATCTATGTGATCATTGTAAAATTTAATAACAATATAGTAATAATATAATGTGGTTTGAATGCTCAGTGTTTTGGGTAAAGAATGATATCTAAACCGTCAAATTTACTAAAGAGAAATATATATTCTAAAATCATGGAGTATGAAATTCTACACTAATGAGATTGATTCCCCTTTCAAATATATTTACTCAATATAATAAATTTAATTCTACTTCTACCTTATAAAATATTTAGGTTCCCATGTTTCATCCTCAAACATGTGGTTTCATTTTAGAACATTTTCCAGATGAGTGACCTTTCATCCTATAACATTATCTTCTTGATTAATAATTTCCATAAATAACCCCTATTAAGAACGATCATGATACAATGGTATAATATCTATGTTTAGTATATGTTAAGGATTATTTTTTCACTTCCCTAAAATAGATACATGGAACATATCCTGATCTTCTGAGAGGTTTGGTGAATATACAATGAAATTGTATAAAATCTAGATATTACCAGTGATCTCGACCAGACCGATATATCATGTTCTTACCATTACCTTATTTCTAAATCTCATTATATTTTAATTTTTAAATATTTTTATGGATACATTATCACCAACAATGAACTCTTAGTCACCCTGAAAATTTAAAACACTTCATTTCATTCAAAAATATGTTACGCTAATGTTTTATTAAATAGATCTAAAATTCAATGTTATTTTCTAAGCAATATTAGGTGATAATATATTTATCTCTACATATTCTTCAAATATTTATGGAAATATACACTTAATTCCACATAGATATATATAAAGATCCATCAGAATTATAGAGTAAAATATAATATTGTAATTAAATTAGACTAGAGGATAGTGTAGATCTAAAACATTCTTGAAATCCAAAATGATATTTCCTATCAGATTGAAAACTTTTCTAAATATGATATGAAGTAATAATGAAAAAATATATTTTTGAAATAATATTAAATAAATATTCATATAGTTGAGGTAGATCCTTGAACATGATTAGAAATAATACAATTTGGCACTTCATGAAACCATATAACTATGTTAAACAATATTCTAAAAGGTTAATTGAGTGATAAATCTTCCAAAAATGACATAAAATGAGATGAAATTATATGTTAATGTATTATATATAAAATATTTTTATGAAATCTATATTTTATGGTTAGTTTTAAGATAAAATCCACAGCAACATTTTCCAATTTCCCTTTTTTGGATAATGGTTTTAACACCCCTTTATAATTATAAAACTATTCCTTGATATTATAACAAACCATTCATCAAGATACCTACTAAAAATAATAATATTTTAGGTTTCTATATAAGGAATAATCCTTAATATATCTAAATTTATTTATTTTTTGAGGATGAGTTGAGAATATAATCTGTGAACATTATCCAATAGATACTTGATTAAATTTTTTGTTTTTATGAAATATACTTGGTTCTAAAATAGATCACTCAATCCCGATCAAAGTTGAACAATAGAGTAAATGTTACCTTATATTACAACATTACATCATCATTTAGTGACATTATAATCTTATCATGGGTGGGTGGTTAAACATTTTTTTGAACGATATGATACTTTCACTTATGATATAAATTATATTTCAATCCACCATAAATATATATTTACTAGTTCTGTTTCAAACCTATTTATTTATAGAATAACATTGTTTATATAACATGGAGTTTTAGTCAAATTGTTCACATTTAGATAACAATAATGCTTTAATCAGTCATAGTCATCAAAAAATTAAAACAATATCATTTGATACCTAAAAATATCATTATATTTGTATACATATTCTAATATTTTATGATTATTATATATATATATCACATTTCACCATAATAATAATACATTCCTATTTACTATTTAAAAAATACCATAAAAAACTATAAATTATAAGTCATATTATTGTTTTCTAGAATATCATATAATCCTGAGTCACATGATACTAAAATTAATATCTTCTAAACAAAAAATACCAGTTAATTCTGTTTTTAATAATTATATAAAAATAATCATTCTCCCTTGTTTTTTAGTGTAGATACGAGTTCTCTAACCAATCTTCTCATTATTTACCTAATTTTTAACTTATTTATATATCTATAGTAATGGACGTACCACATTCCTCAACATGTTTATTATATTTTATATCATTTAATATATTTTTATAATGTTTCATTAGTATACATACAAACCATAAAAGAATTAATTTTGTTCATTAGGATTGTTTTATTCAATTGTCCAACAGTTTATATCATATAAGTTATAAAAATATACACTAAAATTTTATACCATCAGCAGATATTGATAATTTATTTATTAAAATACACAAATGATAAAATATTTATTGGTTTTATCCTTCAACAATGTCATCATAAAATCACCATAGTATAAAGACCCGACCTTAAACATTACTTATTATTGAATTAAATAAATAATTCACATTGTGGATCTTTTCAGGATTAGAGTTTTAGAGAATTAGGACATAACTATTACATCTCAAATATTAAAAAGTAGACACATATACTCACCTTCCATTTTATTCAAAAAATAAAAACATTTGAACAAATGTGTCAAGTCTAGTTCCATGTTTTAGATAGCCTTCCATTTCCATGATCCCATCCTTGACCCTATTCAACTTTATGTCGTGTGAAAAACATTTTAAAAAAACATGGGATGAGCATAAAAAGCTCAGTAAGGGTTATAACAATACAGAATGAAAACACTAGTCCATGTATAAAGAAGAGTCAATGAAATAATACAATACTCATAAAACATAAGCACGTTAACATACCTCATGAAATCATAAGATTTATGAATAAATCAGAGAAATCATACGACATAAAGGTAACATGAGGCATTCATAACATTCTTACGTAGGGAGTAACCCTCTTGGTTATGTTTGGAAGACCCAATCACATTATATTCCCTAAATCTCTTCGTAGAAACCATAGCGTTTAACCCCTTCGCGTTACCCAATGCATTGGAGAGCTATATCAGGCACACCCGCCCGAAGTTTATCACGGAACCACCCGTCTTCATAATCAATGCCCAAGAACTATAACATAATCATAGCACATAACTTATGCATAAAGGAAAGATAACATTCCCATATTTCCATAACAATGTATCGTTTTAAGATATTGAAATAATGAATCCATTCTAAAAAGCATTTTCAAAACCATTTAAACCATTTAATAATGATATTTTTGAACCAATGTGTCCCATTACACATTGAAGATTTTAAAATTTTAAACCATTAATATCCATATAAATAAATCCTTAAAACCATTTTGAAAACATGGATATTAATGTAAAATATTTATAATTATAAATCATTAAAACCTTTAAAACGACATTTTAGTTAAAGGGGTTTTTTCAAAATGAGAGACACTTGAATACAATAATTGAGTAATAAAATTTAATCAGAACATTATAATATCATGAGAATAAATGGATTCATGATATAATATTCTAAAGGACAGTATATACACCATATAAGAGTGAATTTGTTCATCACAACAATGAAGTCTCAATAAGAAAAGTAAAATGAAATGAAATCCCTTATAAAGAAAGTATCCTTAAATTAAGGATAAATCATTCTCATAATTATGTTTGAAAAATATAAATACACACAATATAAGTAGATAATAAGTTTAGAACAACCATAGGTCATTACCATATATTCATAGGATTCTATATTGAATAATTACAAGTTGAACCCAATGAAATAGAAATTGGGTTAAGAAGTTCCTTTGGTAAAATTCGATAGCTTAACGACATCACCTTAATATTCATAAAATTAGTTGATGAGGGAGAAAGTGGTATCTCATCACTTGGAAATAAAATTTACATCAATAATGATATAGAAGAATATATCCCAGCCTAAAATGATTTAAATTAAATGACATTACAAAATAAGTCTTTTAAAAAGAGCAGTGTGAAAGGTTCCCTTACCGATTTGGGAAACTTTCGAAATGTACACCCCATGAAAGAAGGGTCATAAAATGAATATGTAAATATCCATAAATGAGATTATATTATACAAATAGTTAAATAATGGGAAGTACATACACCACACAAAAAATAAATAGTGGCCAATGTCGAATGAATCTCACGGGAATAAAAAGTGAGATGAAAATCCCCTTACGAAAATTTGGCAGCCTAACTGCGCCTCATAAAACTTATAAAAATGGATTGATGTGACCAAATAGGGTCTCTCATCAAATTAATATAAAATTTACAGAAATACGAATATATAATAACATCCCCCAACATAAGAAAGATGAGCTTAAAATAAGTTACATAAAAAAGAGTACATAGAAAGAAAGAGAGAGGTAGGATCCTTTACCTCATGTCTTACTTGTCTTGTTCGTTTCTTTATATTCCTGAATAATAAACATTGGTAAATTTATTATTTCTTAAGGTCCTCCATTAAATATTATTATTCAGTTAATATCACATATTATAATGTTATAATAGTTTTTTAATAATATGAGTTCATATCAGACGTTTTTGTCGATGTTTGGTACATGAGTCAAAATTGAACTTGTTTGAAAATGATTGTCCATGTAGTTATAATTAAACCATCACCAGAATAATATTAATCATTTAAATACCATATATATCCAGTAAATATTTATTTTATACTATTACATAACATATGGAGATAAAAAGAAATGAAATTCACCGTTCATGGAGACGGTAAGTCGTACGTATGCATGAACGCTACTTTCATTTCATTATCACATTAATGGAATTAAAAATAATTGATACATATATATATATATATTATAATTCTAGTATAATATATATGTTTTATAGGTCACATAATTTAATCAATTTCATTCTTTATACATTCCTTGTATTGCATGAATGAGTCACATCACTTGAGGGGGCGGTAGTCCACACTTCCTCGTATGAAATTATCGCAATTGCACAACATGCAATGAATAAAGGTATGTTTTAAATATAAAATACAGAATCATATGGGAAACATAAATACCATATATATGATATATAAAATACAGTGACATCATAATGGCCACCATGAAAGGTTTTAAGAAAATATTGAACAATCCTTGTTTCGTGAGGCAGTAATTCGTCATCCACAGAAACAGTTTTTTCTTTAACCATTAGATGGAGGTGTGTGTATGTGTATCTCGAATCCTTCACATAAACAAATTCTAGTATATTTAAGATACATGTGTTGTTAAAAAATAAAGGAATAAAAATTGTTTAGGGGTTTGGAGAAGAAAAATAAAACAAAAGAACACAAGTTAAGACATTACAATTAAATCGGGTAACTCCTCTTGGTTTGACCAAAAGGGTTTCTTGAAGAGAATTCTTCCAAAGTTGAGGCTTCAATAATGAAGAGAGAGATGTGGAGAGATGAAATGGTCAGGGGTTGGCCGATCCAAAGGCTTGAGAGGTGTGGGAAAGGTGGTATAGGTGGGGGCCTTTTATAAGAGAATAGGAGGGGCACTCTTGGAATGTTATAATCTATTACTTTATTATAAAATGGTTTTCAGATTTTAAAGGTCACAAAAAGAATATATTTCGGGGATAAGTTGTTTAGGTTTCGAAATCCACCCATAAAATAGGTTTTTGACAAATGTAAGACTTATATTTCACCCTACCTTCTCATTTTATTTAAATCGTTCATTTATGAGGTAATCATGACATCATCACGATGTCGTAAATAAATTAATTTATTTAATGTATACAAATTACAAAAAAAATATCATGATGTCGGAAATATTTTTGGCCTTTTAATGAATATTTATAGTAAAAAATATGACTTGTATAACCCCATGTGAAAATTGTTTTTGTAAACAATACATGTTTGTGACATTTTAATTTTAACTTTAAATAAAAAGTTATTAATATCATTTTCCAACGAAAGTGGCTCCATGGGGTCTCCATGTTGACCCATGGATTTTATTGGTCGTCCATGACTCATCCAATAAGGTTAGGACATGTTTCATGGTCATTTCATATTATTATAGAATTATCTTTACCTTAAATTACACTAATTACCTTTAATCACGATTAATAAAACTTAAAAATTACTATTCACCAAAAAATTAGTATAATATCATTGAACAACATTTTAATTCATAATGATAACCATGTATGTAAGTTTTTTAAAAATCAAATCTCTGAAGTGGTAATGTTTCATTTAAACGAAAAATCAGTTTCTTTAATTACCACATAGTGGTTTCACTATACATCGAAAAATTATGTTTTTTAGAAAAATTCCCAAAATTCACCCTAAGCTATATTTGATATTCTGATTTAAAAAATGTTTTCTATTTTACAAAATTCAAAATATATATGTTTAATTTTATTAATTTAATTATTCATTCCCGATGTCAAAACAAATAGCGTGTTTTTAAGAAACAATATCTATTAAAATATTGACACTGGTTTAAGTAAAATTTCAAAGTGAAATTAATTATAATGTCCACCATTGGATAATATGGTAAAAATATATTCTAAATAAACATTAATATCAATTAAAAAGATAATATATCCATATAAATAAATCATATTAAAATGAGGGTTTGAATTAAAATGCAACATTTTCACTAAAAATGATCTTTATCAGAAAAATAACAAAAAATTACACAAAGTGAATTTTGATGTCCAGATTATAAAGATGGATTTTATTTTGTCAAATACAACATATAAAAGTGTCAAATTTATATTTAAAAATGGTTATCCATCAAAAGGTGGTTAATCGACTTTTTAAAGAATATTAGAAGATTTATGCTTAAAATTGGATTCATTTTCATTCTAATCCTTTGCCATTTATTGGAAAAAAGTAAAAATATTTGACAAACATATATAATCATTTTGTAGTTAGTTCTGTTCATTACCACCATTATAATGTCTAGGCATTAACTACAATTTAAAATAATAGTATATTATTATTAGAGTGCATTTTAAGATTTCAAAGAAACTCGTTGTTGTGTATTGGGTACAGCATTGAGCATATCATTCCCTTTAAAGTAAAATTAATATTTTATTCACAGATATGGATAAATATGAAAATTTCAAATTATTTATTTTCCTGGGGTGCTACATCCTTCCCTATTTTTCGGATTTGCGTCCTCATAATTTTAAAATTGGGCTTGGAAACTTCATTGAAAATCCCACATCGGAACAAGAGTCAGTAAAAATATCACTTTATAACAATGAAAAAGAAGTAAAAAAGGTCACCTGAGTTAACCCGTAGTAGGATTCCATGTAGTAAAACATGTACATGTAGGAGAAAAAAAGGGTCATGTTCTTGTGGAGAGTGATAGAAATCATGTTTAGGAGAAAGTTAACCATAAGAAAATCACAAACATGTGATGGGTTAAACGACATTTGATTCCCCAGTAGGAAAAATTAACATAAAACAATTTTGTTTTAAGTTACTTTTCATTGAGGAATTTATTTTTGAGATTAACTAGAACATAAGGAAACATACTTACTTATCATGTTGACTTTCAAATTTTACTAGATTTCTTACACGAACTCATATTTTCTCCAAAAGATGAGTATTTAGGATGACTTTTTCACATTAAGAGATCTCTAATCAACTTCTAGAGAATCAATTTATCGAAAAAAGAGAACTATATACATCCCATGTCTTTAGACCTTAACCAAAAATCAATCCAAAAAGGTTAGTATGAGATCGGATAATACCCAAAAAGGACACTACATTAAAAGAATATATATATTCTTAATCTCCTAAATTTTTCAAACAATACCCAAAGTTCAACAAAGACCATTAAATAAACGTCTATCCATAAAATTAATCATAGTAATCAAAACTAATATTGAAACCCAAATATATGAAGGCTTTAATCACATAGTCTTCCAAGATAAACCTTAACATTTATATCCAATCATTAGTTACTCTTAAAACCTCATACTGAAAAGTAATTAACCTAATCACATATCCTACAAGATAGATTAATAATTTCCATAGATAACCCAAAATAAACTTATTCTAGATTCATAAGATCATCTAACTAAAATGAATTAGTAAAAGTAACAAGGGAATTCATGTAGTCCAGTGGTAGGTGATAAATACCAGTCGCACTTTGGTTGTGGGTTCGATTCCCACAGCTTCGTCCAACGAGATATGTTCTCACACCGTCTATCTGTTGTCCTTTTTCCAAAACTACATAATTAATATAACATTCCCTCAAAAACTGATAAAATCTTCAAAAATAACCATAACATAATTTAACCTCAAGTTTATCTCATGTCGTTCATATTCCAACATAACATAAAGTAACCCATAATT
This sequence comes from Viscum album, assembly GCA_963277665.1. Classification (NCBI taxonomy): domain Eukaryota; kingdom Viridiplantae; phylum Streptophyta; class Magnoliopsida; order Santalales; family Viscaceae; genus Viscum; species Viscum album. The sequence continues at coordinate 768,598,123 of OY728150.1, forward strand.
ACCTCAAAGGTAAGGATCATAGAAACCCTAATTTTTACCTTTATAATTATTACCTGAACTTCCGCATCGAGTTGGTTCTCTCGTACATGATGAATTAGAGAACTCACCAAGGTTCAACTGGTTGATCAGGACTCTTGATAGTTGGTTTAGAATAACCACGAGATTTCTCATTGAATCCCCCAATTCATACAGTCTCTTAATCAGAGAACCACCACAGTTTCCTTCAAACCCATTGTCACTTTAGTGCCTGCTAGATCCATCCATTTACTAAAACCAAAAAATGATAGTGTGAGTATATCAACAAAATCATTATGTACTAATGAGGAAGATAATCACTAAGATATTCTTACTCATTAACTATGTCTATTTCTGAAATCCTAGCCATTATGGTAATTTTACTTATGCTTAAAGAACACCCTAACCTCTAATGTAATCTAAACCGACCTTTGATACCAACTATAAGGACCCGACCTTAAACATTACTTATTATTGAATTAAATTAATAATTAACATTGAGGATCTTTTCAGGTTTATACTTTTAGAGAATTAGAACATAACTATTACATCTCAAAAATTACAAAGTAGACACAACTACTCAGGTTTCATTTTTTCAAAAAATAAAAACTTTTGAACAAAAGAGTCATGTCTAGTTCCTTGTTTTAGACAGCTTGTCATTTCCATGTTCCCATCCTTGACCCTATTCAACTTTATGTCATGTGAAAAACATTTCAAAAAAATATGGGATGAGCATAAAAAGCTCAGTAAGGGTTATAACAATATGGAAATAAAATTTTAGTCCATGTATACATAAGTGTCAATGAGATCATACAATACTCATAAAACATAAGCACGTTAACATAACTCATTAAATAAAAATATTTATGAATAACTCATAGAAATAATAAGACATATAAGTAACTTGAAGAATTCATAACATTCTTACGTAGGGAGTAACCCTCATAGTTACGTTTCGAATACCCAATCACTGTATATTCCCTAAATCTCTTCGGATAAACCTTAGCGTTTAACCACTTCGTGTTACCCAATGCATTGGAGAGCTATATAGGGATCACCCAACATTAGTTTATCACGGAACCACCCGTCTTCATAAACAATGCCCAAGAACCATTACATTATCACAGCACATAGCTTAAGCATAAAGGAAAGATAACATTCCCACATTTCCATAAAAATTTAACATTTTAAGATATTTAAATAATGAATCCATTCTAAAAACCATTTTCAAATCCATTTAAAACATTTAATAAATATATTTTTGAACCAATGTGTCTCATACCACATTGATGCTTCTAAAATTTTAATACATTAATATTCATATAAATAAATCCTTAAAATCATTTTGAAAACATGGATATTGATGAGAAATATTTATAATAATAAATAATTATAACATTTAAAACGATATTTTAGTTAAAGGGTTTTTAACAAAATCAGAGACACTTGAATACAATAATTGAGGAATATCATTTAATCATAACTTTATAATATCATGAGAATAAAGGGATTCATGATATAATATTCCAAAGGACAGAATATAAACCATATAAGAGTGAATAGGTGCATAACAACAATGAATTCTCAATAGAAATGTAAAATGAGATGAAATTCCTTATAAAGAAGGTATCCTTAAATTAAGGACAAACCAGACTCATAATTATTTGTGACAAATATAAATACACCCAATATAAGTGGATATTAAGTGTAAAAAAACAATAAGTCATTCACTTATATTCATATGATGACATATTCAATAACTACAAGTTGAACTCAAAGCAATCGAAATTGGGTTAAGAAGTTCCTTTGGTAAAATTCGACAGCCTAACAATGTCACCTTAAAATTCATAAAATTAGTTGATGAGAGAGAAAATGGAATCTCATCACATGGACGTAATATTTACATCAATAAGCATATAGAAGAACATATACCAACATAAAAATTTGTAAATTAAAACACACAACAAAATAAGTCTTTTAAAAAGAGGAGTGTGAATAGTTCCCTTACCGACATGGGCAACTTTCGAAACGTACACCCCATGAAATAAGGTTCATACAATGAAGATGTAAATACCCATAAATGAGCGTATGTTATACAAATATTAAAATAATGGGCAGTACATACACCACGCAAAGTAAATTTTGATGTCCAGATTCTAAAGAAGGATTTTATTTTGTCAAATACAACATAAAAAATTGTCAAAAGTATATTTAAAATGGGTTGTCCATCAAAAGGAGGTTAATCGACCATTTAATGAATATTAGAAGATTTACGCTGAAAATTGGATTCATTTTCATTTTAAGCCTCTAACATTTATTGGATAAAAGTAAAATTATTTGACAAACATATATAATCATTTTGTAGTTAGTTCCATTCATTCCTTCCATTACAACGACTACACGTTAACTACCATTTCAAATAATATTATTTTATTATTAGAGTTCAACTTAAGCTTTCAAAGAATATCGTTGTTGCGTATTGGGTAAACCATTGAGAATAGAATTCCCTTTAATGTAATATTAATATTTTATTCACAAATATGGATAAATATGAAAATGTCATATTCATTATTTACCTGGGGTGTTACACATAGTATCTCTATTCTATCCCTTTCAATTAAAATGTATAAGAATATCATCTATAAATACTACCATAATATGATAAAAGTAATTAATAATGACTATATTGATTATATTCTTGATTATAGTAGTGTTTTTGGTAACAATAAATCACATAAATAAACATTGGAAATGACCAAATCTCATAAAAAATATTTTTTTGGGTATATCAACTGTCAAAAACTTAAATGATGATATTATGAATGAATGTCAATATTTTACACGTATTAATCTCTAAAAATTTTATAAATCAAGCCGTAACTAAATTATAGTGAATATATGGTTTTTATTGTAAGCCTATTATGATTTTAATAATCATTAAAGAGGAATATAGAAACATCATTATTTTTAATAGAAAGAACATATGAACCCCATGATTATTCACTCAGGAGTATGAATACCACTATTATATTATATTGGACTAGATTCATACATTATTAAAAATATATTTGGAAATTTATATAAGTGGTCATTCATATTATTATAGAAGTAGGTCGTAGTGATACTGAAGACTCAGCAACACAATTTAAGCTAATACTAGGAAATTCATTAAAAAAATACATTGACATATTCCAGAACAATAATAATATCATTAATTTTTAGTTTCTCCCCAACCATTTGATATATATAGCACTAATTAATATTAAGTGAGACAATTATAATTTAAGCAATTAACATGGAAAATACATCTTTATCCACATTCTAAAGATATATTATATGTTTTATTGGAATATATAATATGACTTAACTTACATTAAAATTGATATGGGATCTATGTAATTTTCCTAAAATATTCTGAATACAATATAAATATCACCTATAGGTAAAAAAGGTTTTTTGGAAGAAAATTCCTAATAGAATAATTTCGATATGATCTATAGACTTTAGATGTAATCTTACACCATTTTGATTTTTCATTGATAATTTAAAATATAATAATTGAGGTTTTAATGTGATACCATAGAAATTTATGTGGATATAAAATAGTGGGTAGAATCTATAATCAAATAAAAACGTTTTGTTCTAGAGTTGATAATATACTTATATTTCTCCATATCATTAATTTTTATAGAGCTTTTTCTTTTTTATTCATCATTTCCCTTTGTTTTTTTCATTGACTGAAATACAGTTTATACTTAATGAAATTATAGAATTGGACTGTCATTGGGGGATTATGTTATGAATATTCTCGACTCATTTCATTACAAGACATATTCATATCACCAAAACATTCATTTTTTCATTCAATTTTTTTTCAAATATTAATAAATTTTCATGTTACCTTAAGGAAACTCCCCTAATTATTTTTTTTCAGACTTTTGGAATAAAAAAATAATTTTTTTACTGTATGTTATTTTTTATTTGAATTTCATCAAAAAACCATTATTCACATCATATCCCAAAAGAAATAAGAATAATGATAGTATCCACTATATTTCTACCCAGAGATAATAACTAATAATTTATTAATAAATAAAAATTTAGTTATGAATAATTCCATTTGGATAATTAGTTTAAATAAATAATGAATTAATCAACTATTTTTCAGGGTCTAGGATAAAACTAGATGAATAAATTGAATATCCGGTGAATGTTCTAGAATATTTACTGATGGATTCATTATATTTCTACTTAATTTCAATTAATTATATTTAAATTACCCTATTATGATTTTTGGGAAAGAACTTATTGAAAGATTATGAGTAAAATCATCTAATTTAGTTGTTTTAGTATATATATCCAACCTGAAATTCTTAATAAGACTCTATCATTGATGAATATCACCATTCAAATAATAAGTGACTACATTTTTTTCATGATTTGATAAATGAAGAATGGAAAATATATTTTCAATTATATTGGTCTATTACGAGATAATTATTAGATTTGAGGACCCTTGAAAAATGTTGGAGTCTAACTCAATAAAGACTCAATAGAAAGTTACTTTTCCTTACATTCATTTTGAGTATTAGTATTATTCTGATCATGAGTATATTTCAAAATAATATAAAAAATATTTTCTATTCCTCCACTCATTCCATTTTACATCACATGAGTTATTATTTGATTTTCCATCACATTTTTTGATAATATGATTCCCACTAGTTCCATCAGTTTTCAAATATCAAAAATATAAGTGTCAGTATAAAGAACAATTAATTATAGTGTGAAAAAATTTAATATTGAAAAAAATTAATAGATATCCTGAAATATATAACCTTCTAATAATCCTTTGAAAATATAGGCTCATCCAATTTTTCATTTATTTCATAATTGGTTTATTTTATCTTCTATGACCATTTTCATCATAACCAAATCTCAACAATTCAATAAATCATGAATTGATACAAATCGAGTCATTCTAATCTTTTTAATATGTTAATGTTAAATCACATTAGATGAATATTTAACATGTCTCACAACAATACATTCCTGATAACCAATAATGTTTAGTGTAATTGAAGACAAGATATATAATTGATTTATTTCATGAACGATTTTAGTATCCCCTAAAAATTTCATCTCACATAGAACTATTATAACCCATGATTCATGTATATGAATACACATATATTTAAATGATTTCATGTTAAATATATATCTTCACATTCAATAAAATGAATGTTTTTATGAATTATGTCCATACGTTATAGAATATTAAGTTTCAAAAAATAAAAAATTTTAGTGTGATATAATCTATTAATGATAAAAATTATATTTTTTATTAAATGAACATTACTTTTAATTTTTTATTCTTTATTATAAAGTTTAATATTTATTTTTTAAAAATATATTCAGATAATAGTTTCTCTATCTTTAAAATTATTTAACCAAAATCAACTAATAATGAATTTTTTAGTTTTTTCTAAAATGGTTTATTTTTCGATTAATTATAAAATGCCAACTTTGACTAATTTTTCTTATAATTATGATATTGTAGTGATGTATGAAATTAAATCATATCATAAATTTAAACTAAACTATATTAACGTGATGATACATTTGGTTTCATAAAATAGATATTTTTTTAGAAGAGTCCTATAATGATTTATGAAATTTATTAAATACATGATTAAAATTTATTTAAGATTAATAATTGTTTAAAAGACTCATCCTAACATGCTAAACATATTCATATTTTATATTAAATTTAGAAATTATTGAACACATTTGTTATGTAACAATTTCATTACACATTTTTCATCATTCATACCCAACCAAAATAAAATAAAATTATTGAACGTCAATTATTACCTTGTAACATTGTTTTCGATGGAATGCTCCCTTTTACTCACCTATAAATTGAATAAAATTCATCACTTTTACACATGTCCTCCAACTAAAATTAAACATGAATATTTATCAAAATTACCTCTCACAGATTCCCCTTACAAAAAATCAATATCATAGTCTCCATATGATGGTCTAACTCCTAAATTTTAAAAAAATAATTATAATATAATTTTTAATGTTTCAACAATGGTATCACATATTCCATAACCTTTCGTTCTTAGTTTTTGTTTCTTCTACCATGCCTATTATAAACGACAAATAATTTGAGGATAACATCATTATAAATTTTATTCTATTATTTTATAATACTAATGTAATATACTTATTATGACTTCATCAAAAATAATTCAAAAACATTTATTCTCATTCCATTATGGAGACTACTACCTCCACGTAGGTCGTGATTTGTTTTTAATAATTACGATGCATGGATGGTTAAAAATAATTTTTTACTGAATCAAAATTATATTTCTAACAATATTATAATTATAAATTATTAAGTAATTTAAATTTCTACCTCCAACCCATTTTAGGGATGACAATATTTTTTACTGTCTGACGTGCAGATTATTGCCTCTGCATAGGAACACATTTATTATATTATCAATAATTATGGATGACATTAAAAAAATTATTTATAAAAATGACATGTATAAAACTATTTATATTATTTTTTTGTGAACCCATATTAAATATATACAAATCCATGGTGAACATCTAATTAGATACATGTAAAAATCCATTAAACCTCCTCGAGTAACCAAAATGAATGGAACATATTTATTAAATGATGAAATAGTTTCAATAAATAAACCCATAGAATCATATAATTGATGTATAATGTTATTATTATTATTATATGTTATCTTAATTTAATTATACAATATGTAAAGTACAAGTGTAGAATTTTTTAGGAATAAATTATGGGGATCTTATATACTCCCCTCATAACATAAAAGTTATGTTGTCTCGTTCCATCCTCTCTTAAGTAACATCTTATTATTATGTAAATTTTGTAATATTTTATATATTTATATAATCTAAATACCCTGAATCATTTCCATTCCATTGATGGGGTTATAGATGTTTTAATTTTCATAAAAATACCAACATTTATGGAAACATAATTTTATTGGATTTTTAAAATCTTTTTTCACATAAACCATCACCTCCATACATTATTTTAAATCATGTATAGATTTTAAAATTTATAAATTATTTTAGGTAGAAACATATGTGTTCAATTATTATTTTATATTAATATAACGATCCACTTTCTCTAATTGATATATTGAGTATTTGAAATAATAATCAGATTTTTTTATTTTATTCTTACTTCCAAAAACATTCATATGAATTTTTTGAAATTTGAGTCTAAGACCATGTAATATTTTTCATTAAAATATTATTTTAAAAATCAACACAATTATTTTTCTACTGGGTATCCTTATGTTATATCATTCATTCATTCATTAATATAAGATCATGAATCATATCTCTTTACAAGTGTTTTTATTATGTTTGTAACTTATCTTTTGTTAATTTTTCATCGTACTGTTCAAATATTATGATATTAATTATGATATAGGTGGGATCATAATTATATATCCATCCAATGTATTAGAAAATATTTTTATCTCATGAGATATCACGATATGTGGGGATAGATCCTAGACAACTATGGTACATGGACAGTTATCCGATTCAAATACTTAATGTTAAAAATAAAGATATATTTTACTTATTCTTATGATTCATCTTTATATTGTATCACATTACTATTAATACATTTTATTATGATATTCTCATGTTTATTGAATACTCTTATTTTATAATTTCATTAGGCATGGATTCATTTCATATGATCATTTCCTTCTTGTTATCATATTATTCCTCTTATGAATGACTCATTTATCAAGTTTAATTAATTACTAGGAATTCTAGATAAAACTTTTCCTTATATATATTATCTAAAGATACCCATTTTAGAGTTAAAATGGCTTATAAATGATAGGATCCCTCAAGGGAGATTAAATAAAGATAATTGTGTCATTTTTTGATGATCTATTTATGTATCAAATCCTATAATACTCTAGTCCATTGATTTCTAGATATTTGTCATTGTAATTTTTTTTTAAATAATGGAAATAATATTAGTTTGATGATAAGGTATATATATTAATAATCAGATAGAGATATAATAATTTTTTTTAGAATAAGTGAAAATTATAGAACACCCTATAGATAATTCTAATTATAAGATAATATCTATAAATATTGGTAAGTTAGATGTTCTATTTAGTTTTTTAATAATGAAATACTTATATATATCTTGGAATGTGGTTGTTGTTTTAGTATAGAAGTGTCTCTGGTTAATGAACACGAAAATATGTTTTTAGTTATATCTTTTTATTCAATCTGGTGCATAGTGAATATACTCTAAATAGGAACCTATAAATAATCTCTTATGTGATATTCTTCATCTAGTTCACATGGGTAAATTTTGGATTCTTATGAGGGGGTGAATCTGAGATCAACTCTGTTTTACAATAACGATTATTATTTTCAAATGAAATCGTTCTCCACATCATATAACATTTTATAGTCACAATCCAATAAAATATAAATCACATCCACAAAATTCATATTAAAAAAATATAATGAGATATAATCACCTGATATATATGAGGTTCTTTCTATAAACATACTCCTTCCCTTGTTGGTTATTACATAAACATTTATTCTTTTATTATCTTAAATAATTTCAAAGAAACATATAGAAACTTATTATATAATATAATAATCATTCCTCTAAAAGTCCTCGATTCTACCCCCAATAATAAAATCTTCTAGGATACTTTGTTATACCCCCCAACTATCTAAAATCAATCACTATTCCACATAACTAGTTATACATCCCATCCAACATGCCTATTGACTGACTCATTATTCCCCCAACTAAAAGCTCCTTCCTTATTCATTTCTGATTCGTCATTGAATGATTTTATGTTCCTCCATAATCATATTGGATCACTATAACCTTTTTAAATATGTGAATGTAATTAAAAACTATCTTAGCAGTTTTTTTTGGACATGAATACCCCTATCTAAAATCATAATACCTAGATATACTCAATTTGTACATTCTAGAAAAATCATTTGGATACTTCAAAAAAAATATTCATTTCATCAAAACCATTAGTTTTTTTAAAAAAATATATTGTATTTTTCCTTTTTTATACCTCTAATGCATCTAAAATAGCTTTATATTGATGAGAAATATTTGGAAAATCTATCTAATGAAGGCATCTAGTATACCTCTACAAAATGGATGACAATTATTTATGTTTCTATCCACAATATCTCTAATAAAAGATCCTCCATTTGATACATTATTCTTCTACTCAATAAGAACACAGTTGGATAATCATAGTTATTCTTCCTTATTAGATGGAAATTATTTTAATAGGTCCTTTAAGTCCTATAATTTATTATGTTTTGAAAAATTGTGTGTGTGAAAAAAATTTTGTATCAACCGTCTTAAACATTTGTAAACAGATTCATATTGTTTTATTTTTCACCCCCATTATGTAGGTTCTCAAGAAATAGATTATTCAGGAACAAAATTTAATTTTTTCCTCTGACCTAAATTTTTCTATTAACATATCTGAATTTTTGAAAATTATTGAATATTAATAATGTTTCATAAAGACCCTCCCCCATTGATAGAAACTCAATAATCTCAGTATTAATGAGCTTCACCAAAATATCATATTTCATCCGCATGATAAATAATAATAAAGATCAACTCAGCATCTTCTTCTTATGGATGTTAACTAATTTATATATAGGTCTTAGTAAATCCTATATCTAGTTTAGGTCTATAATTTTTAATTAATATGACTTATCAATATAATGGTACACCATCATTAATATTTGTTTCATGTATTTTGAAAGCTTCCATAATTCGATATTCCTTCACACTATTTATTATCATAGGGAAAACTGAGTCTGTTATGGAGTTCATATGTGTGTCCAACAATATACTATCTCTAAATCCAGTAAATCAAAACACTTCTCTATATATGGTGATTTTTTATACGTAACCTACTATTAATGGATTATAATTCCTCTATCACATAGTTTTTTCATATCTCAAACTTGTTTTAACACAAAATTCGTATAATTCTATTTTTGAAGATATTTTTAATGTTTTTTTGATGTGCATCCATCTGATTAAAGTTTATCCATCAGATATTTGTATCTTGTACATATTATTATGTATATGGAAAGTTTTCATATATTATACCATTTGAGTATTTTTTGATAGTACTCTAACCATTGAAACTAAATTGATATCATTATCCAATACTCCACTTTGATTTCATCTATATGATATTATATTAAACCTATCCTCTTGAATGATTAAAACATATCTGCAATCTATATCCAATTATTCAGTATAATTATAGAGACCTGTATTTTCCATGTATTTCGTTAAATTACATGGAATTATTATGAGTTTGTCAAAATTGACGGAGCAAGATTCCCCGGCCCGGTGTTCCTGGAATTATTTTATATACTTTTTATATAGTACGTTTAGTAAATGCATGAGTGTAATTTTCTAACTATTTAAATGGTTCTCAGGTTAAAATTTTGAGAGCATCGATGAATCCACAACACCAGCATTCACTTAAGGAAGACAACACTTCGACCTCAGTAGGTCTGGATAAAAAGATAGATTTTGGACATTAAACAGAATACTAAAATAAAAAAGTTTTTTTATTTGTATTTTCCTTTTCCCCCAATGGAAAAGTGGCAGTGGTGGGACCAAGGACATATCAATCCATTAATTTTATAGAATCTTCAATCATTATAACAACACTATTGAAATTTGGGGGGATCATTCATTAAATGAACCACTGAAATTACAAATGGCATTACTCACCCACAAATCTACAATTTATATAGAGCATAGGGAGGAGTGTTGGAATAGATTATCCAAGAGGCAAAGATCTAGAAAAGTACCATGAAACCAACCATTTAGAGTAAAGAACTGGTTTCAACATGTGATTTTGAGTACCGTCGAATCATGAACCGATGAACACTGAATCCTCCTCACACACAGTCGTTCTTCAAACAATTCTGATGTAGGTTTTAGTTTCATTTCCAAATTCAAGAGTTGTTTAATTAGTATACCTCCTACTTTATTTAATGCTAATGAAAAGGGTGTAGTCCAAACTAACATGGCTTGAACCCTCCTAATGTCGTTGAAATTTGACGTGTTCTTTGCGTGTGATTTATTTGGTTTAGATGAAACCCCAAATGGTAGGTTTACTGATGAAGAGGTGGTCCTGGAGAGTCTGTTAGCACCTTAGGATGGAATAATGGGCCACCAGAGCGCACCCAGTGATATGCAGGAGACCGTTGGCAACTGTCACTGTCAGAATAGGAGATGGTGGTGTGTCGTCACGCACCACTAGCAGAGAAGGCCACTGTCATAGCCGCGGTGAGTGAAGAAGAAGACCGGCTCCGACCAGCCATGAAGGAGGTGATGGTGTGCCATCAAACACAACCTGAGAAGGGGGTCATGACATATAGTTGTGGTGGAATGCTAGGACTAGCATCAGACGACCGCAGATGGTGGCTAGCAGTGTTTCGTTGCGCACCGCTAAAGATTATCGTTGCTTAGAAGTTGCGATGGAGGGTTTGGACCCGCAATCTACGAGTCATCAGAGTGACTTTTTAGTGCCTAGTGGTGTCGTTTCTCATACTCCAAATAGGGAGAAATTCACCGCCCCTACATGCCACCTAGTACGAGCCATGATCCAGTAGCTTATGCCTCTAGAGATTTTCGCGAGCCCAACGTGTTGCACCCTATGTGTGCTGGACTGCGCCACACTGTGGGTCAGGCCGCAGCACCAAGGTGGGATGGGAAGGTCCACAACCTAGTGGGATAATTCCACCATGGCCTAGCCTAATGTGGCTAGCCTTGTCCAGGCTGGGTCATATCCAGACTGGACCCAGACCCTTCCTGGCCAATTTTTGCTAAAAGAGACATAACATGAGAACTGTGTGTCCATTTGACGAACCATCTATGGAGATAGGATCATTGGAGTGAGATGGTCTTTTTGGTATACACCAATTCTTTTTTAATAGTGTTAGAGTATGGTCTGGATGGATTGAACACAAATCCTACCAAACCCTCTGTACTAAAACACTTATAAGTCATAGATCGGGTGTCCGATTGACAGGTCGACTATCTCTTTGGAGACCTTATGACATTGTGGTCCATTGGGATTCTTCTTCATGCGTCATAGTGGGGGTTGAGGTATGACCGATGAATTGGGGAGGGGATCCTCCAGGAATCAAGCGTGATTTGTTCAAAAATCACATGGCGGGCTCTAATTTGATGAAAGAACATTGATCCTATGTGGGTTAGCATATATTGATCATGTGTGGGTCAGTGCTTGGTGATATAGTTTGGAATTTTTATATCAATCCTATGTGGGACAGTGCCTAGTGATCCTGTGTGGGTCATCATCTATCGATCCTATGTGGGTCAGCAGCAGAGCCTCTCGATAAAATAAGATGATATAGAATTACAACTAATAATCTATACTTCTATAATTTAGTTATATACCAAGTGTGACCAGAGTCTTTATCATTGTGGTGTTACATTTGTGGTACTTTTACCTTTGTGGTGTTACCTTTGTGGTGTTACCTTTATGGTACTTTTACCTTCATCGTGTTACCTTTGTGGTATTTTTCCCTCTAGGATCAGTTGTGTTAATGGTGTAAAAGATAGAGCCTTATGTTTCCTCATTTACGAGATGAGTATATTTTGATAACTTATGTATATGTATTGGAATATACATATGTAGAGTTGATTACTACTTCATGATTTGTGTTTGAGTTCTTTCTTTTTGGTTTATCCTTGGTGAAATTCTAGTTGACCTTTAGGGGTCTCAGGGTCCTTACTGATTATTTTTATACTCACCCTTGTATGGGCTATGCCTACGCCTTTCTATGTCATGTGTAGATAACAGACATCCCATTTAAGGCTGAGGGTTCCATGAGATGATAGTTTTCAGTGGTGGAACATTTGATGTGATGTGCTACAATGTCTATTGATCAAGATATATACCTACACTTCATGTAGGATCCTCAGTGGAAAATCCAAGACATGTTTTCTATTTTCAGTTGTACTTGTAATTTTCATTTGGGCATGTATTTCGACCACTTTACATTCAATACACTTTTTACTATATCAGTTTATTTAGTTGTGGCTTCATGATTTGTTCTTGGATTTTGTGTTTGTGCATTTTTAAAAGCTATGCCTTCCCATTATAGAGATACAACATTCCGGTTCTAGTTGCCATTCGATGGCCTATGGAAGGTGGTCTTGGGGTAGTCATGGAATGGACCCATGGGGATGGTTCATGAAAATTTAGTATCAAAGGATTCAGTTCCACTGAATAATTAGGACTCTGTTATTTTCAATATTGCAATATTATTAATTATTATGAGTGTGGGTTTCAGTTTGAGGAATCCTAGGTTGGTGCGGCGGCCTGCGTATCCATACACCAGGACCCTGAATTCTAATTTCCGAATTACTATAAGAAAGCAATGATTGGTGTGTTTTGAAATGTTTTTCCTATTATTTATTTGAGTCATCTCACCAGGTATAACATATTGATTTTGGACAACCTGTTTTCTTTTAGGATACTATTATGTAGATAGAAAAATATGATTCTTGAGAGTACATGATGATGGACCATCGAGGGATGAGGCTTCAGTGCCTGGTCGCCTTCGGGTGTTAGCACCTTCGGGTGGTGTACGAGCAGCAACCCTACTTGTTGGGCGGTCATTGCCACTAGCCCCACCAGCCGAGGATGCATGCCGACTGACTATGTTGAACAATTTTAAGCAGTAGAGGCCAATGAGGTTCTGAGGTGGGATGGATCCACAAGCAGCTACGGACTGGATAAAGGTTATGGCTAGAGTTTTTCGTTTAGTTGGGACAGTAACTGATCTGATGGGGATCAAAGCCGCTAGTCTCTTCCAGTGAGCTAATAGGATATGGTTCAGTCTAAAAAACTATTTACATGATGAGGCGACACTCATCTTAGCAGACAGTAATGTCCTTTTCAGGGAATATTTCATCCTAGCGACCATATGCTTAGTGCGTACACAGGATCTACTGCACTTATAGTAGGGCGTCATGACCATGACCTTGTACTCAAAGATGTTAACTAGTATATCCCTCTACTTCACCAACATGGTATGTGACCCTTTAATTATGGCTCGGACCATTGAGCATGGTCTCCGATAGGAGATCAGTACATCGAATAAATCACATAGTATTCTGACGCAGGCTGGAGAGCTAGAGAGAGAGCTTTTGGTGGAGAGCTTCATAGTTGAGCAGGAACCAATTGAGAGATCCACCGTCGAATGTCTGGTAGCAGAGCCATCCATAGTAGGTAGTAGACGGATGAATTAGGGTCCCAAGAGAGCTAGACCATCTGGTGGATGACCTCAGGATACAGGGTCGGTGGTGGGCGTCTCACGATATATAAAAGGATAGATGAGGATCATGCAGTGCTTGTTTTGTGGCGGGTAGGGTCACATGCCTCGTGACTACCTAACATACTGTACAGATGACTGTCAGGAGGTTGAGGGACCACCGAGGTAGATCTTGAGGTTCATGAAAAGAGAACTATAGGATGGTGGACGTGGCAGAGGAGCTTGTCGTGCAGCAGGTAGAGGGTGTTGATTCGAGGTTCTACAGCCACCACCTCTTGGTGGTCCACCCCGACCATAGAGAGTAGGTGGAAAAGGACGAGCTCAATTCTAAGTAGCTGAGGCCTATGACCATAATGCTCCATAGATGATTCAATTTATGATCTGTCTCTACTCCACCTTAGTTTTATTATATATAGACATGGGTTCCAGTCACACATTCATTGCCATGACTCTCGTTTGGTGCTCGGAGATTTCAAATTATTAATGGGTTAGATCCTTGGTATTGGTGACTCATACGTAAGAAGATTTTATGATTACACATTGCTGATGGATGTGTGAGATTACTCTAGGAAGCGAGAGCTTCGACTTGGATCTTCTAGTCGCGGCATCGAGGCCTTACAACGCTATAATGGGTATGGATTGTTTATGGACAATTAATGATCATATTGACTGTATTAGGCGTAATGTTTTGTGTGTCCACAATAATGAGACTAGGTTTTCCTTCACCTTAAAGAATAAATTCTTTGTAGAACAGGACGGACTTACCAGAATGTTGGTGCATCCGATCACACATCACATGGATAGATTTACCCTTGGGGTATTTGATGTTGAGATACCGAGCTATCCTGTGGTGGTGTAACAATATGCTGATGTATTAACTGATCATTTTCTGAGAAAACCTTTTAAATGATAGGTGGAATTCCACATCAACTTGAACCCTAGGACGACACATATATCTACACTATCATATTGTATGGCTTACGCAGAGCTTAATTATTTATGGGTACAACAGGAGGACTTGAAGAGGAAGGGGTTCATAAGGACATGTGTTTCACCATGGGAATCCCCTATTTTGTTCTCCAAGAAGGTAGATGGGATTTTGAGACACTGTGTGGACTATAGGTTCCTGAACTAGGTGACTGTGAAGAACAAGATTACACTTCCGAGGATTGATGTTCTCATTGATTAGTTAAAGGAGATCGATGGTTTTAGGAGATAGACCTCAGATTAGGCTATAATCAGCTCAGTGTACGAGATGAGTATGTACAGAAGACAACCTTTAGATGTTGGTATGACCACTATGTGTTATTGGTTATGCCATTCAGCATGACCAATCCCCCTGTAGTGTTCATAGAACTCGTGAACATGATCATTCATCCATACCTCGATTACTTTGTGGTGGTCATCATCGAATAAATTATGATACACTCGGCATTGGTGGAGGAACATCCATATCATCAGTAGATAGTTCTATATTCACACTGAGTGAACCAGTATTATGGTATTCTCTCGAAGTGTAGGTTCTTGATATGGGATGTCAACATTCTAGGACACATTATCTCAGAGGATGGAATTGTAGTGGATCTTGAAATTATAGAGGTTGTGCTTTCTTGGGATCCACCCAGTAGAGTGACTGAGGAGTGGAGTTTCTGGGGTATGGCTAGGTATAAACCAAGATTCTCACATGACTATTCTAGTGTTTTGAAACCATTTTCAATGATGAAAAATAAGGGACATCCCTTCATGTTGGAATATAGATTCCAGTAGTGTTTTCAATAATAGAGGCAGAGAATGAAGAGTTCCCCTATCTTGAGGCTACTAGAAGAGAGAGTTGGGTATGTAGTCTAACAAGACCTATCTGGGACTAGACATGGATGTGTCCGGATGTAATTGTGAGTATTGAACACTTATTGATGAAAAAAAATAATATATCATGAGCATATCTATGCTACCCATGATCTGGAGTAAGAAAACCATGTATTCTCCTTGAAGATGTGGTAAAAGTATTTGATGGGTGAACATTTTACTCTCTAATCTAATCACAATAGTCACAGGTATATCTTTTCACGGATGGATATGAACATTAGACAACAGAGATGGCTAGGGTTCCTTCATGACTATGACTATGAGATAGTCTATACTCCTAGTAAGGGGAACGAAGTAGCAGATGCACTCCACAGGATGTCTGGTCTACAGTCGCTAAGTAAGGAGACAGAGAAGCTGGCCATGTTTTAGATATCCTTTGTGGATAGTGTTGGGTTTTTACAATCTGGTCTATGTCTGTCACTCCATAACTTATTTAGCGTTTTTTTGGAGGCATAGCTAGGGGACGTTGACTGTAAGGCTAGACAAGGTTATATATCCTTAGGAAAGGAAACTGATAAATTTTCTGAATTTTCGGATCCCATTATTCACTTTATAGGATGCACCATTGTACTAGTGAAACTATGGGTGGAGGTGTTGAGGGAGTTCTATACATCCCCTCTGGTGGTGCATCTTGGTGAGACAAAGATGAACTAGGACATCAATCATCAACAATGGTGGCCAGTTATCAAGAAATACATGGGAGTGTTTGTTTCATAAAGCCACACTTGTCATCATGGCAATTCCAAGCATCAGGTTCTAGTAGGCATAGAATAGCCACTCGAGGTTCCAGAGTGGATGTGAGATGGTATCTCCGTGGACATTGTGACAGGGCTTCAACATATATCCAGAGGACACGATTCCATCTGGGTGATTATTGGTCATCTCACCAAGTCACCCCACTTCCTACCAATCTGAGAGAAGGGATTCATAGAGTGATTGGGATGCCCCTACATGCAAAATATTATACAACTTCATGTGGTTCCATAGTTGATCATCTCTAACAGTGACACAATGTTTACATCCCAGTTGTGGAATGGTTTACTGAAGGCATTTAGGACTCAGTTACGTTTGAGGACCACCTTTCTTACATAGATGGATTGTCAGATAGAGCGGACCATATAGACACTAGAGGACATGCATCATTCCTGCATCCTTGATTTTAGCAGCAGTTGGGAGGATAACATTCCCATGGTAGAGATCGCATACAACAACATCTATCACTCCACAATTGGTATGGCACCATTTAAGGCCTTGTATAGTCAACATTATAGGTCACCTCAATACTGGATAATCCTAGGGGAGTCAGCACTTATAAGACCATAGTTTCTATGAGACACACATGAGAAGGTGAAAATAATCCAAGAGCGGATGAAGACAGCACATTGTAGACAAAATTCTTATGCTGGTAGGAGACTGAGACACTTGGAGTTTGAGGAGGGAGACCATTTCTTCCTATGGGTCTCACCTTGACGAGGTTTGTAGAGATTTGGCAGGGGTGGAATGTTATCTCGTATGTTCATTGGTCCATTTCAGGTTTTCAGTAGAGTTGGAAAGGTGCGTATCATCGTGATCTTCCCACAAAGATGCACCGAGTGTATGATTTTTTCCACGTGTTATAGTTGAAGAGATACATGCATGATCCAACACATTTCGTCGATTGGGGAGAGTTGGACATCAATGATGGGGTGACGTTTTTGGAGGTTCCAGTGGATATTTAGGATCGAAAGTAGTGGGTCTTTTTTGGATGATCGGTCCCTCTGATGCGCGTTTTATGGTAGCACGGGAACCTCCAAGAAATCACATGGGAGAGGGAGGCTCATATTCATGATCAGTACTTCCCATTTGTTTCCTTAATATATGTGGTAGATTTTGGGGATGAAAATACCTATGGTTGGGAGAATGTAAAGACCCATATTTTCAATATATGTTTTTAAAAAATTATATGGAATTATTATGATTCTACATAAATTGACATCACATGAATCAGAGGCCCGGTGTTCTCAAAATGATTTTTTTAATATTAATTTTAAGGTATATTTAGTAAATGAACAAGAGGAATTTTCTAACAATCAAACTGGGGCTTGGATTGAAAATCCAAGAGAACCGTTGAATCTGTAGTGCCATAATTCACTTAATGAATGAATTACATCGACCGTAGTAGGTCAGGAGAAAATGATAGATTTTGGACATTTAAAAGAATAAAAAAATAACAATGTTATTTTATTTCACTTTTTTATTTTCTTCCAAAGGAAAAGTGGTGGTTTATTGACTTACGACATGTCAAGCCATTAATTGGATAGGATCCTCAATCTTTGTAACAACGCTATACTAATTTTTGAGGTTTATTCATTAAATGAACCACATAAATAACCAATGGTGTTACTAACCATCCATGTCTCATATTTATATGGATCTCGAAAAGGTGTATTAGCATGGATTTACCAAGTGAAGAAGCTCTAGAAAAGTACCGCGATGCCAACCACTTGACGGGTTGAACCAGTTATAGCAAGTAGTGATGAGATCCACCAAATCAAAAACTGACGCACATCAAATTTTACTCAAGCATGGATTTTATTCAATGAATCATGATGTACGGATTAGTTCTTTTTAATTAAAGATTTGTTGAATCAGTATACTACCCACTTGATATCATGCTAACATTGAGGGCACAAGGAAAACAAACAAGGCCCAAACCCTCTTCCTTTTGTTGAATTATTTTGTGTTCTTCACAAGTGATTTATTGTAGTTTGTTGGATCCCAGAATGGTGGGTTTATTAATAAAGAGGGTTTCCTTATCTGTATGTTAGCTCCTTCAGATGGAAAAAACGACCACCAAAGCTATCCCAGTGAACTGCGGATGACCGTCGGCATCTGGCTCCAGTGAAAGAGAAGATGGCGCACGTGCCATTCTGTGCCTCCAACGGAGAAGGCCACAGTCATAGCTACGATTGGTGAAAATGATGACTGGATCCAACCAGCATGGAAGGAGGTGGAGGCGCATCATCTCATTCTTCCAGAACTGGGTCTGTGACATATTGTCGTTGAAGACAATGGGAACCGGCATTGGCCCACTGTGGACTGAGGTGAGCAATGTGACATCGCACGACCCTGAAGTTGTCTACCACTCTAAATTCATGGTAGAGTGCCGAGACCCACTCTCTACGAGTCCTGTGGGAAACCGAGTAGTGCCCCATGGCACAACCACTTTTACTCTGAACGGGGTGAGCCCCCCCCCCCCCCGTGCTAGTAGGGGAAGACCCCGTTCTAGCGGCTGCACAACCAGCAGGTCGCTCTACTCCGTGGGCCGAGCCACATGAGGCCAGAAAATTACGCCCTTCGCGTTCTAGGTCGTGCGAGCTCAATAGGATGCACCCCTACTTGGGTTGGTCTGTTCCATCCCAGCAGGCCACACTTACCAGTCAGGCTAGGCCAGGTCAGACCCAGACCAGGTCATGTCAACCCAAAGAGGTCAGGTAATCCGAAATAGGTCGGTTCGGCCAAGGCCAGGTCGGCCAGATTGGGTTGGACCAGACCCAAACCCTTCTAGACCTAGTTTTTCTAAAAGATCCCAAACATGTGAAACATGTGTTCATTTGATGAACCATCTGTGCCGCAAGGATCATTGCAGTGAGATGGTACATTTATTATACTCCACATTAGTTTTGGATAAATTTGAAGTAAAGAAAAGTTTGATCTACCCCAAATCCAACAAGACCCTTGGTACTAAAATTATTATAAGTCACATAGCAGGCGTCTGATTGACGCAACATCAATCCCATTAGGACCCTTACAACATGGAGGTACTTTGAATTACTTTTTCGTCGAACATCCTGGAGGTTGAGGTATGACTGATGGCTTGATGAGAGGATCCTCTAGTAATCAAGCATGTTTAGTGTAGGAATCTCATGGCTGGAAAAAAATGTAAAGAAAGAACTTCGATCCATTGCGGATATTTATATATCGATCATGTGTTGGTAAGCTTTTAGCAATCTTTTGTGGGGCAGTATCAATCGATCATGTCTAGGTCAACATCTAGCTATCCTATGTGAGTAAACATCTATCTATCCTATATGGGTCAACAATAGAGCCTCTCAAAAAATAAGGTGATCTAGATTTACAACAAATCATCATTATTTTTGTACTTGAGTTATATTCATGGTGTGAGCAGGGTCTTTAACGTTGAGTTACATTAACATTCGTGGTGTTACATTTGTGGTACTATTACCTTCTTGGTGTTACATTTATGTTGTTACCTTTATGGTGTTAACTTTTTGGTACTTTTAACTTCGTGGTCTTACCTTCTTGGTGTTACCTTTGTGGTATTCTTTATTCATGGATCAATTGTGTTGAAGGAATTATAGTTGGAGCCATAATTTTCCTCATGTATTAGAGGAGTATATCATGATAAAATATTTATATGCATGGTAATATACCTATATAGATTTGATGAATACTTCATGCTATGAGTTTGAGGTCTTTCTTTATGGTATATCCTTTATGGAACTATGGGAGACCATCGATGGTCTCGGGGTCCCTAATGAGTATTTTTATACACACCCCTACTTGGGATGTGCCTACACCGTGTTTTGTCTGGTGCAGTCAAAGGAAAACATTGATCGAGGCTGAGGGATCCAGGACTAGATGGTGCTTAAAGGCAGACCATTTGACGTGACATGATATATTTTCAACTAATCATGAGATGTATCTACCCCTCATGTTGGATCCTTGGTGGATGATACATGATATGTTTTCTATTTTCAGTTGTACATGTAATTTTCTGTTGGGGTTGAATTCTTGCCCCTTTACATTCATTATACTTTTTACTATAGAAATTTATTTTCTTGTTACTTATTGTTTTGTTCATTGACTTTTTTGTTTCTACAATTTTAAAATAAATACCTCTCTATTGTAGGGATACAACTTTTTGTTTCATTCCCCATCCCCTGACCTATGGAAGGTGGACTTGGGGTAGTCGTGGAAAATGCCCTGAGGAATGGGTCATGATAATCTAAACATTGTAGAAATATATTTTTAGGGTTGAAACATCAGTATCAAATATTTATAAAATATATTTTATGAAAATTGTAATTAATACCTTGATCTGATAAGAACATCAACATATAGTTTATCTATCTAGAGTACTGAATCAATATTTCTTTATCTAGATTGTGATGACCCCGTTATATATCTTATAAATGCTTATCTAGAACATCATTCTATCCATCTGATTCGAATTTGTGATACATTTTTAAAAAATTCTATCCTATATACTAGAATCTAAATAATATGCATATTCTCACATCCCAAATTCTGTATAAAGATGTATTGGATCATAAGTTTCTTCAATTTTTTTAACATAAAGAATGAATTTCTATTTCTAAACATTTGAAAGATTATTTCATAATTTTTTTATAAATTTTCATTCTCTTTTAACAAGGATTCTTTATATCTATTCATAAAAATATATCCAACATTAAAGATTAACATTCACTAAAAAACATATTTACATATTGACACTAAATATGTCCAAATACACTTTGTATAGAAATATCCCAATTTATATATATTTTTGGAAGCCATGTAAATCATAAAATATAATAAAAGACAATAAGGGTGATCAAAAATCTCTCCCCATATAATGAATAAACTTTTTCACCACCTTCATCACTTCTTCACATTATTGATAATCCAAAAATGAGGGTCTAGTTCAAATTATATTTATTCATATTAGAATCATTAAATTATATCTTATGAGAAAAATATAACCACATGAGTTTTAATAAAATTCTTTTAACTAAATAAATCTATTTATATGAGGATTAACGTGTTGTTTAAATCATTAGTTTATAATCAATGAATTCAATTGTATCAATTGCACTTATTTCATGAAATAGGTTTCTAATGTTTATTTAAAAATATATATTTTAGGGCCAATTAGAGTATGTTTTTTAGGAGAATAATGCAAACACCTTAACAAACATATCAAAATAGTTCATGTGTAAAAATACAACATCATCTAACATCTCATATTTATTTTCAACTATACATTATTTTTATTGAAACTGTCATAATCCTACCTCATCATAATCTTGTATCCCCCTCAAGTGTAGAACATCATTACTAATAATTGTTGTATCAATGTTCCATGATCTATTTCTCAAACTTAATGTAAAACTTCTGAATTCATTCAGATATCTTGTTTCCATATTTTAATTATATTCCCTACAATTTGGTAAAAAAAAATTATTTTTTGGAGAATTATAGAGCATAAATGTTCATTATATTTAATGTTTAGACTCAGAATATTATCTCAAGGTTAACTTCATCGTATTATTATTCAATTTTCAATGGGTGTTATTTATTTATTTTTAATAGGATACACATATTTTGTAATTGATTTCATATCATCTATATAATCATTAGACAATTTTGTACACATAATTTGTTTTTTTCATAACATATTTGTTACAGTTACTTTTTAATGTTTTCTTCATGATTTATAGTTTTTAAGGTAATATAGACATAAAGTTATTTTTAAAATTCCCATCATGCATAGACTTATTAGGATTTTTTGGAAGTTACTATCCACCACCTATTGGTTATTTATTAGAATACCTTCTCTGCATTTTTGAAAGCACTATATTATTTTTTTCATTGTTATATTGTTTTTCTCTGTCAATCATTCTATCGAAGAATATTTGTTTTGGAAAAATATCTAAGCACTTTTTTCTTTCTTATTATAATATTATAACATATTCAAGATTTATAAAAAATATTTTATTTTTCAGAATTGTAACCATTATCACATAGTTTAAATAAAAAGACATCATTATTCACCCCTATTTATTCTTTTATGGATCAATTTTTTAGGAAAACATTTTCTTATCTTTTCATCATATATCCATAAAAATTATATTATTATTCTTTATTATTGCTCCCAATTAATTAGTAATATATTCTCAATGGAGACCTATTGTACCCACCTAAGTATTATTTATTCCTAAATACATCATAACTCATATAGTGACCTATAAATATTGATCTCTGAAATTGATTGTGATACAACTCTAATGTTTCTTATTGTGTTTAAAAAAATTTGGAGAGTTTTTTCAAGGAGATAAATTCACAATGAATTTATCTATTATATAGTGGAATATGATTTCTCATTAAACATATCCTATAAACTGACCTTTTTCCTAGAAACAAATATACATTGATATTTTTTTAGTAAAAAATAACATGATAATAATTATAATTATTTTCATAATCTTGAGAAGATTTATTTTAAACCTCAAATTATTTATTAATGTATTATATAATCTTCTAAATCACACATTATGTTATAAGAAACAATAATTGAATTTATAATAAGTCTTCATCTTTGTAAAAAATCTCTCTTTAAGGCCATTCATCATATCTTCATGTTCAACTATCTTCAACCTATTTTTCTCACATTCCATAATATGTAATATTTATTCCATGTTGATATTATCATGCTGAATGATTTTTCATCATAACAATGTTGTTTTGACTAAAGATAACGAATTTTTATTATCTGAGATCCAATCACTTTTTGTTGTATATCTTATATTTAAAATCATTCACTATTATCAAATATTTATTTCCTTAACATATTTGATCATCATCATCCATTACATCATGAGTTATTTTTTTCCTCACGTAATAAATCAGTGATTCATTTTATAATTAACATAATTTCCAATGTATACTCACCATCATCATCCTTGTCTTATGAATAATTACCTTTTTTGGCTTGTGAAATAATGTTAACATTAAAATTAAATTCATTGTTGGATGAATAATAATCCTTATATTATCTAATTCTGAAAATTCAATTATTTTTTATAAGAAATAATCATGTTTTTAAACTTTTGTTATTGATATATATTATCTTGTTCTTTTAATTAAGAATCATTATACAACTTATTTGGAATACTTTATGAAAAATAACAATTTTCATTACATTTTTTTCATTTAATAGAAGTTTTAACATTGAAATTAGCCTCATTTTATTTTTATAAAAGAAGTATAATGATTTTTATGAATTCCCTTTCTTATATTATACCTATGAATTATTTTATTCATTTATAACTAATTTTTCTTTAATATTCCCTCTTAAGAAAGCTTCAAAAGATAATTTCTCTTTATACTTAATCTTAAATTTTTTACCCTTTATATAAGAATAAACAAGAGTATATTGATGTTCATCTAGAGATAAGTATTATTGGTCTTATATATTTTAAATTGTTTCCACAAATTTGACTATAATGTTTCTCATTAGCTTTATAATGATAGTATAATCATCCACCTTCTCAAAACAAAATATGATGTTTATAAAAATATCAATATTTAATATAATGTAATAATGAAAATTTTATTCTGCTTCCATATTTATATACTGAAACCTTTTCAATTAGATTCATAATATATATTCCTTTTCATTTGATTTTCTTTTATATCTATATCTCATATCATCCCACATTTTCTTAGCCAGTGGAATCCTAATAAATTTTTTAAAAACATTTTCTATGAGATCGGTCTACACTGAAATCAAATAATTTCCATCAACATCTGAATTTTCTCATGAAAATATGACATATAAAATTTCTTTTTTGGAAAACATACTAGTATTTATACATCTCTAACCTATATTCCTTGTGATATATGAAATGGTAACATCCTATTTTTTACAAAAATGATAATTTATTCCATCAAAAACTAGAACACCATTGTTTTTTAGTGAATTAAAATTATCCATCCCATGGAAGTAGGACCTTTCATTGGGAAACTAGTATCTGATGCAAATTAATGATCCCTTATATAAGTGTAAGACCATTGAGTAGTAGGGAAAAATTAGTGATGAATTAATAGACAAAAATCTATATTGATTATTCTGTATCCTCTGAAAACATATTATTGTTATGATCAAATAAAATATAAATCCCAAACACATATTTTGTATAAAATAAATTTAAATATATATTAGAATGTGAAATTTACCTGTATCGATACAATGACATACTAATTTCATTATTAGTTATTCGTCCAAAAATGAATTATTTTACTATCTTAAAAGTATTAATAATGAACATGTAGTAACTAGTTTTACACCATAGTAATTATTCTTCCAAATAACATTGTTCTTACACACCATAAAACATCAATACTTTCATAGATAGTTTTACCCACCAGCATTCCTAAGTGTATCATCTTCATTCATAGTTAGTTATCCACCCCATCCAATAATCCATTTCAACAACTAGTTATACCACCATTTATAAGAACATTCCTTCTTCGTTTTTATCAACCATAGAAATAAATTATCTTTGTGAATAACTTGACAGATACACCCTCTCAAACTAGAATCTTGACTGAGTTTCTATATACACAAAGGGTGTTATGTATCCCAATGAAATGACATCTGTCACCCAAGAAAAACAACATATATATGGAATTATTTTTCCCAACATGAAGTGTAAAATAATATATATATATATATATACATATATAGAAACAAACTGTGAAAAAAGAAACATATATATCATAACATAAACATAAAAATGAATGAAATACAACTAAAAATGAATAAAAAAATCTCCATGAAATAGTTCTGACTCCGAAGGATGAAAAAATATAATAGATACTCTTATAGTATCCATCCAATGGTGTTTTAAATCTCACATAATCATACCATCCATTTACCAAAAGCTGTCTTATAGAAAACCCCATAACCTCACAACATCACCAAAAGATTCCCTTCCTAGAAAGACATAACCATATCAACACACCACCAAATGGGTGGGTAGGGTGTGACCTAATATTCTATGTAGGGCCTCACCTATATGTTACCTAACACGAATATGTATAACATTCCATGCATGAAAAAATGTTTTAAAAAATCATGATATATAGTTCATAATTTTTATCTGTTAATATGGGGAAAAAATTAATTTCCTATTTTCCAAAATTATGAATAATGTAGGTAAATCAGTATCAAATAAAATCATTAACATATACAAAATTTATATATTAAATAAAACTAATGAATTTATCCCATATCATGTCAAATATATGGTAGTGAAACTCACATATTATGATCTATAAGAATGAATATGTACAATCATGATATGAATCACACTTGTTAATGAAATATGGCGAACTAATACAAAAACATAGAAATTTTTTTGGAAATAAATATTATAATCATATCCATATTTTCATTATAGAAGAGGAACGCCTTAAAAATTGAACCACATAAGACATCTAACGTGTCCCTAGAACAACAGAACTAGGGAGACGAGGAACACCCCACAAGTGACCCCCCCAATGATAGAGGATGAGGATTATTACTAAACCTTCTACCTAAGTACATATGTCTTCCCACAAGCTCTATTTTAAAAAACATTTCATATTACAATTCCCTAAAAACCTTTATATGAAATAAAATTCATAAAACCCATTTTACGATGCTTTGAATGACAATTTCATTTACAAAACCCTAGGGAAACCCTCCTGATAAAAAATTAATTTCCCCACACCCAAATAAAACCAGGAAATCATTATAATTTGATTATAGAATAATTTATCAAAAATAATAAAATTGAGTTCACCAATACATTCTTGAAAATTAACTAGATACATAAAAACATAGTTTGCACATTCCTGCAATAGAATCCATAAATAGAAAGAACAAAAAAAATGAGCTCATTGAACAAGCAATAAATATATTCTTATAAAAATAGATTCACATTACTAAATGTGTCAATGAAATTATTGGTCATTTAATAATTCATGATATGACACATGTCGCACCGAAAAAAACATATGATAGATCGCTGGATCAAGATCTTCCAAGAGATAGTGAAATGTTTCAACGATTTACCACCATAGATCAATGGTCTTTATAATGAAACACGATGATGCAACCCTGATCAAAGGAAATGAAAAGTCACAATGAATTACTCACTCTGAGAGATACAACCTAACCCTAATGGTAATCAATCAATGAATAAACCAATTCAGATATATTAGATGATCAAAAGATCACTCAAGAATACTTCTAGGTCAATAGGTAAGTGTGCTGTGGATGAATGAATTTATAATCCACCATGAAGTGACCTAAATTTAAAACACATGATGATTAAACTCAATTTTATAACTTTACAAGATGTGTAATCTACTTGGTCCACACACTCTAAAAAACTCGTCACATTTTTATTACAAAACATACATTCAGCATTACACATCGTGTAATATTTACATGATGTGTATTATTTCACAATGTGTTCCCATATCAACATATGTACCTGGTGAAAAATATACATCCTCTAATCCATTTATAAAAATTTTATCTCCTGGTAGACTACAAAAACTAATGATTCATACTGAAAACATAAAAGACATCAGTAATTCTTAGAACATGGGGATAACCTTTCTAAGACATTAAATGTTTATACTAAAACTCCATCAATTATAAAAATAAAATATTCCAAAACATTACCTCATTTTTTCCAAAATAAAATTATCTTTAAGAGCCTCATTATTTACCCAATTTATGTTGAAAATATGTAAATAGGATGGGTTTTCATAGAATGGGTAATACAAATTTTCGAACTCTGAACTATATTAATTTTCAACCCTAGAAGTCATGTAGAATAATAATGTTGGGTAATGAGATGTGAAACTTCTTCCTCATCAACAAGAGAAATTCCCACATTTCATAAGAATATAAACCATGTTTCCACAACACTTTGATCCACATAATTGATATTCCATAAAAGTCATTCAAATGAGAATCAATAATCAATTGCATATTCTCTACAGTAGAAACTTATAGATTTTAATCAATATATTCCAATATTATAACATGAGAGGGTTTATAAAAGAATTAATTTTTCTACAATATGTATAAAATTTCATGAATTTTTATTAACTTGATAGAAAATTCCCACTGATAAATAAACAGTCCAAGCTGCTCAGTGAACTCAAATTTTCCAGCATATCATGGAGGAAACATTCCATATTTTCCTAGTTGATTGTGACCCAAATGATAAGAATCTATCCATTATGCCTAATCAGAGACGGTAATATCTAAAAGAATACATCATTTATTATCATAATATTTCTATCAACTATTAGCTGTAACTAGACACCAATGAATATATTGTACCCTAATTGATGTCTCCTAAATCAAACATTCTCACCCTAAAGAAGAATCACCCCATCTGAACCACATAGAGGTTTCCTACAATGGTGACCATATAGTCCTTTGAATGGATACATTATGACCATTAAATGATATATATTATAATAAGGAACTCAATCAACCCCATATTGATATCTCAATATCAACCAAAATCTAAGACACATGTGTGGAGCATATGATCCCAGACTATAATAGAATGCTCAATCTGACCATCTCTCTATGGGGGATACGTTGTACTCAACCTAAAATGAGTCCCCACTACATCCTAGTGAATCCTCCATAAACTAAACGTAAACTAAGGATCCATTTCTGAATAAATGATTGAAGAAACCACATGTAACCTCACCATCTTCTATGCATACTTATTCTTCACATTTCAACCTCAGTGGTGTCCTTGATTGAAATAAAATGAGATACCATTATAAACTGATACATACAAAAATAGACATAATTTTTCCCCACTGAAGAATATGGTAATAAAACTATAAATATTTGTCATACATCATCCCAAATTCAAACTGGTACCAAAACTGGCCAGATCATACTATATGGTTTCAGATTATATACATTTATCTGTTGGATAGTTTAACAGTATGTCACATAATTAGTAATGTCATGCTTCATACCCAGCCAAAAGAATCAACACATCATATCATAAAAACTCATTTTAGTTCATGGATGAATATATTGTGATCAAATATGAAAATAAATTTTTTCTACCCTCTCAGATATTGGGATAATAATCTGATCCCTAAAACTGAGAATACTATATGAGGAGAGATACCATTTTGAAAAATTCTTTACACCATATATGGTTTCTAAAATTCTTCTGAACTCATATTTATAGTGATAATTATTAATAATATACTCATGGAGAGAATATGATATCTAAACACTCGCCTAAACAATACCTGAAATATTATTTTGAGCATCCAAAAAAATTTGAGCGAAAATCCCCATAATGTTCCATTATTCCTTTGATTATTCAATAAAATGTTATGAAATACTCTTTCTAATATAATTTGAAATGACATTAAACATCCCCTATGTGTTTGAAAAATAAGTCAAAAATGTTATCAGGTATTCAACCCACTTCCTCTTTCTGAAAATCATGTATTTATTTTTATTAAAGGTGAGGGCCAAGGTAGTTTTTATTGAAACAAAAGAAAACAATGCAAAATGAGAGCAGGTGTTCATTTCACAAAAATTAAGTGACCCTCATCCAGAGGGCCCATTTTTTTCAAATAATATATTCTATCTTTATCTGTGCATCTTGAAAGGTGTCCCATTCAATATTACATCCTCTCCCTCGCCGACGACCCCTCGTGTGAAGCGCTTCAAGATTTATTGCTTGTTGGAGAAGACCTTCGATGTCTTTTTCTTCCATGTCTGAATCCACAAAATGTGTTTCATCATTCTTTGATGTCAGTTCTTCTCGTCCACGTCCTCTCCCATGACTTCTATGAAGTCGTCCTCTTTTCGATGATTTAGTCTATTGCCAAGAGCAATCACGTCCATCTTCACCTTCTGCTAGCACAAGGTTCGCCATCAGAGTCTTCTCTGCCATCTCCTGTGGGCCAAACAGTGTTGATGGGGGTTGCATCAAGGCAGCCTATTAGTTTTTCGATGGAGGATCAGCAGCATCAACCTCAGTATGTCCTGCAACACTATTAAGAGCTTCAAATGTGTTAACAGTGGTCACCTGCAACTATGTAGATATATGTGGATCAATCCTTCTAGGTAATGGAACCGGAGGAAATATGAGAATAGAATTTCCAAGATCATCAGCAAGAGGTTGTTTCTCCGTTGAGGTAACTGCAGTAGGTTATTCAGAATGTATAAACTTCTTTAAAAGATCATCAAAGTTCTGTTCCAGCACTAGGTACAAAAGCCTTTTCCCAGATCTTTTATCACACTATATGATTCGGCAGAGACAGGTGAATCAGCTTTACCCTAAATAGACACACATTGTTCACTTCCAGATTAGGGGTGTTGTGTTGTGACCTGAGCATTGAGACCCACAGTTTCCAGATTCAGAGTAGCAACCTAGGTCTCACCAGCCCTTCCCTTCTCAGCAATGTCATCCCAGGACCGAGTGTCAGGTTGTTCAGAAACCTTTTGAGGTTTCAAATACATATTGGGGGATTCAATTTATTGTCCAATTTATTGACATCACGATGTCCCGTAGTAAAAGGAGATGGTTTTACCATATCCTAGTTACTTCCCAGGGAATGATGGGGATCTAAAGTAACAGGCTATAACAACTTCTAAGTAGCATTTTCAGTAGCAAAAGCATCCCCAGTAATGCCAACCATTTGGGTAGATTTAGAGGAACCGGTATTTTGAGAGTGTTTCTTTTTGAAGCAAGAACTAATATCATGGCCACGTAAAGAGAAAAAATCTCAAATAATAGATCTCTTACAATTTAAGAAATCATGTCCTATAGTCTTACAATCTGAACAGAACTCAGGAAGGTTTTCATATTCAATTTTTAGTTCAGGTTCATCAACATCAGTCAAGAGATAATCCTTGTTTATAAATGGAGAACAAAGATCTACTTCTACTAAGAATCTAGCATAGTGTCCACATCTAGCTATGTCAGTTTCTTTATCAAGTTTAATCAAAAATCATAAGTCCATGGCAATGTCATATAAGATTTGAGGGTGCCAAAGAATCCAGTTTAAGACATATCCCTTCACCCAAGATTGAACTGAGGTATTACCCACTTCAAAGGGGTTGAACATTCAGTCCCATTCCTGGATGTGCAACGTCCCCAGTTTGAAGGAAATTGATCCATAACTTCAGGCTCGCAGCTTGAGTTCTTCAGAGGGAAATAGGCTATGGTAGAATCATTTCCCTAAAGAGACACACTTCCAGGAGGTGAAGCCCCATATGTCCAGTAGTCATTGTTTAAGTTGCTCGAGATTCCATGGAATAGAGCCTCTAGGAAAAATGAGACGAGCTATGATGGAGTGCGCCCCAATCCCGAGTTGTTCCTATATTGCATCCATATCAGCTTTGATGTGAGAAACTGAACCCATATTATGGATTCCAGAATTTGAACCTTTGAAGGAAGAAAAAATGTGATTTCGGGAACTGACCTCATTTAGCATAGAATCCAAGGGACGTCGATTCACAATCACTGGCTCTGTCGTGCGCTTATGAGAGTCGAAGCATCCTTGAACAAGAAATTTTGTCATGGATTGCGAAGGCGAAAGGAAAAACCAAAATCTCCATTCCTAAGAGCCTAGAGAAGCTCTGTTACGTGCTGCTCCATCCGTATCCTTCCTAAAAATCATGTATTTATTATAAAATATAAACCACAAAATCAACTTGTCATATAAGACTATGAACAACTCCCAAAACAATATTATTCCAATAGCACATTTTTTAACTAATAGCTATGTAAATATCTAAATCAGGATTTGGGTAAAAATTCTCATGTGTCTAGAGAAAATTATAATCATAATAAACTACAGGTTTACCCTATAAGATTACACATCCAATACCATCATCAGAAGAATCATTGAAAATACCATACCCATTATTGGGCTCAGGTAAAATCAAAATACAATGTGATTAATTATTATAAATCATTTGGAGAAAAAATACTAAATTATTTCAACCCATGTGATTTTCACTACATTCCTAATATAATTATTCAATTCTATGTTTAACTTTGATAAATAATTTCTAATAATTGATAACATTTATAAAGACTAGGGAATACCTAATTATCAAATGAATTTTTTGGTTCCTACAATGAAAAATTATCATTCCCTCAAAGAACAAATAATAATCCATAAATATAAATCATTTGACATTATAACATCATTTGATGGATCCATTAGTTTTTATTGTAATGATTTTAAGTAAAAAAAATTTACTCCTCAGTATTTCTAGAACAAAACCCAGATAGTGCTCTTCCTCATGACTAGATCTCATAAAAATAAAAAATTATTCCACAAACACTTCCAAATTTTTTTCTAAAAAATAATGGAATATAATAATCCTCAAATCCAAAAAAACTATATGATACTTTTTAGACCAAAAAGAATCACATGATATTAATAATGGACAAACCTGCACCAAAAATCCATCTTCATTATATCAGAATCCCTGTATCTGAGCACATGATTACTCTAACAAATATCGATATTCGAAAACCACCATCCACCTTTATGTTCTCAAACTATTATTCTATAAGAGGCTAATGATACTAATTTTTAACTATAACCTCATTCAAATTCTAATATTCTATGAAAAATTAGATTGAACCATCTTTTTTCTTGGTGAAAGGAACCAGTGATACCCATGGGGAAACATTGGTTTGAACAAAACCATTTTCCATATGATCTTCCAATAGAATATTCAATTCCTTTAGGTATGTTTTATCAATATGATAGAAAAATATATAAATCTATTATGTAGATATAAATTTTTGAATCGTATTATCGCCTTTCCTATCACAACAAATTAGATATAAATATTCTAGAAAAAAACCTGAAAATTATAAAAAACATTGAAAATATAAAAAAAGAAACTTTATCCAGCTCAATGTCTATAACAGACAAATATATGTTGACCACTAGGTGGAATGTTGCTAGGTGACCAAATATCAGATCCCACACTCCCAAAAATACATGTGATCTCCCATAAGTTACCTTAAATGAGGCCTTTTATGATAACATTAATCCTCAACAAGATGATACACAATCCAATTAATCCTATTGATGACTTTAAACAGATATAGTCCAAGATCGAGGAAATATAATACAAAATCTTCATCAGTTGTCTATAGTGCCCAAGGTCATGAAAACTCTTTCACTATCCTCTTTAAAAAGGTGTCACTATCTCAATGAAAAAGGAAATGAGATTTATTGTATTATCAGTCTTATCAACAAAACAAAACTATATAAACGTGTTTGAAGAAGTATTATCCAAAAAGAAATCTATAATAAAGATCTAATATTGATGGTAACTCTCATTTTTTCTTGTCAAAAGTGTTAATTTTTTAGAGTATGATATTCTTCATAAAGGTGCATCACACTTAATCCATGTGTTCGGATCCCGGTTGTGTATATTGAATCAAACTATATTTCAATGGCCTTTTAATATGTTGATTTTAGGAAATATGATGTTGTAGACATAGCCTGATAGAATCACTAAATATGAATATAACAACCACAAATGTAGAAAATATTTTTAGGTGATGGATAAGTGCACTGGTTTTTTCCATCAACTAAACATTGATATAAATTTATAAGAAAACCACTATCTCCAATTGGAGGGGTCGAAGAGGCATACATCTAAGTAACACCTCAAACACTGATGTGATGATCTTTATACTTATTTTTTTACAAGGCGTGCCACAGTATCTACCAGAATGTTGAAGAGAAGTGGTAGGATAACCAACATCATCTACCATTATCATTTATTACCATATAATCCTTGTGAAGACCGTATTGATGATGAATGTGATGGTGTTAATGTGTTGTATTTTGTTTTCAGATAATATTTTTACAAAAGGAATAAAAGAAATCAATTCACTTTCTATAGGGAAAAATTGTATTGAGGTTTTTTATGTAATGAATAACCCTCATCTTTTGAAAATAATCAGACTCGCAATAAAATTTAATCAAAATGAGATGAACCTTGTTGGAGGATGATTTTTTTATCACACTAAAATCAAGACTGACTGAGTGAGAATACATCTTGTATAAAGAAAATCATCATCGTATGCACTCTAAATATGATAATAATGAAATATTATATTTTTTTTAGAGAATCGGGGTCAGCATGTCATTGATTATTTTAATTATTAAGATGCTTTCTTATATATATTTCATATAATTCATGAGGTTAATTGAGAACATGAGATTCAAGGTTTAAGGAAGTAAGGGGGAGTGATAGGAATTGTGGTTCAAATTTAAAAAGATATTCCGATTGAAAATAATTGACACTAATTTTTTAAAAAAAATAATATCTGGGTGATAGAGTGAACGAAGTGATACCAAATATTTTAAAAAAAATCATATCTAGGTGAATGATTATTAAGATCTGTTGCTGATTGAAGTGATTTTTCTAATTGAAATGGTGGTTTCTAATAGAGTGGTGGTTTTGATTTATAGTAGAATTTTGAATTCCATCAACCATATACTGAAATTTCTAATAAAGGATAATCATACCATGAATGATCCTATCCAAGATAATCGTAATTATAAGTATTTAAAAATATATATCTTAATTAGGATGAGTTGGGTGAATACTTGATTTGCCGAAGGACAAGGCATATGAACACAAATTTACTATTAAACATTCTTTTAAAGTGGGTCAAAAGAAGAAATAATGAAGATGATAAAACGTTTTGTCACCCATTTGAAAAGGGTTGAATTAATTTGTTTAGATGTGTTATTAGAAGAAAATATATTGCTGAATAATTTATTATGGGGGATATTGACTTTCAAAAATAATTTTTTGATTCAAATCGGTTCTACGAATTATATTCAAAAATCAGATCGAAACAATCAGACTAAGATGGTTAGACACATTTTTTTTCATAAAATTGTAATCATTCTGAAAATTAAAATGGGACTCTAGAGAAAAACTAGTGATGCTTATAGATGTTTATAGAATCTTCAAGAAGCACTGAAAAATACATAATTACTCCCTGATTTCAGAAGAAAATCAAATTCATGTGAATTTAGGTGAGCAGTAAAGTGTTTCGGGATTCCCACATAAACATATTTTTTGACCAATCATAGGAGGAAGGTATATAGTGCTTTCTTAAGGATAGATTATGTTCACCACAGTAAGGAGATAAGCTTTGAGTTTCCAGTGAATGGAAGTGTTACCATTTTGATACTATATTGAAAATGTTTGGATGGATATGTGAATGGGAAGAGACATGATCCAAATGTTGCATTCGACTGATCATTAAACATAGGATTTGTCTTACTCAGATGGTTATCATATTCGGATTTTACAGTTGTATTTACCTAATAACTGTATAAGAATAATTTAATCAATATATAAATTTTTGTATTGGTTATCTTGGACAAGGGAATAATCATACTGGGTTTTATCGTAATTAGGTATTGATGTTGTGATAATTTATTATTTCTGTATTTAGAAAGAAAATGGGACTGGTAGAATCGTACTCTGAGGAATCGGACTGGGAAAATTGGACCAAAAAACATATTCTTGAACAACAAAGTCCATGTGGTTATTACCGTTCTAATGTGTAAGAAATTAAATAGTTTTTTTCCATTTTTATACAATATTTTAAGTGAAATTAACTATATATAACATGAGTTTTTAAAAAACATTGTATGACACTATTTTTGGTAGGATGGTGCATGCACACTTTTGTGTTGTGATCAATGTGGTACATGTCTGAAAGGTTATATCATAGTCATTGTAATCTATGTATTATTTTCTAGTGGATTATATGTTATTTGAATTTCTATATACTATATAAGTGATGTAGCAATTCATATAAATAGTAAACCTTGTATTAACTTTAGTTCATAGGGATGTGTGTTTTACTTTTTTATATGTAATTGAATCGTTAATAGGGGATGGTTTTTTTAGCTTAAAGGAAACATAAAAAAATTATAACTAATTCACTCCCTTCCAATCTCAGGGATACAAAAACATTATCTATGACCTTACAAGTGGTAATATATCCTATGGATCTCTTGGTTATTCTTTTTTGGTGGATATTTTTAATTGTGTGAATAGTAATGATATTCTGGTCTTTTTATGTGATGAATTATAATAATTACAAAGATAGAATGTTTTAATATATTATGTATATCAGTAATAATGTTTTTTAAGCTGAAATATTTGGGTTTCCACATGTTTATGATAACGCTAAACATATATTTATTGAAAGGAAGTATCACGAGAATGATGAAAGGATCATTATTGTTATACTATCACAACTTTTTTATACTTAATTCTTGATAGTGAATGGTTTTTTATATCCAATGGTATATGTGAGTAATTTAAAAAATATATGAAGGAAATAACAAAGTCATTAAAGGAAAAATTCAAATATGAAGAATGACGTATGAAGATTTGAATATGGGTGAGCATGAATATGTTAGGGATTTCATTACTAGTCATAATTATATTGCGATTAATATCATTTCTCTTGGTGAAAATCCTGATGACTCTACAGTTAATAAAATGATCAAGAGAATGTATCCTAAAAAATTCGATGAAAAATTTTCTTCCTTGGAAGATATAGATCATGAAACATTTTGTCATGATGATTCTCAAAGCACTTTTATCACATATGGAATGAGGATATATAAATCAATGAAGATAAAAAATGATAATAGAAAAATTTCATTCAATGTGATAGATAAGGAAACGTGAAAGGGGATTCTTCTTGAAGAATAATATGGTGATTATTTCTTTGAAAATGAGGAATTAATAATTTTCAATGTTAGTTTATAATTTTTTTATGAATGTGAAAGTAGTGGTTGGAAATAAATCCCATGAAATGTTTTGAATGTGGAGGATTTGGAAACATTGTTACCAATTTTACTCGATGGATGAATGAAGAGGATAGAGATGAAGAAAAATGAATTCGAAGTAGATCATGTATGAATAAAGATGATAAATAAATGTTTTATTCTATAGGGATATAAAATAAATTCTTCAAATACAAAAGAATAAGTTTATCGTCTAATGATGAAGATGAAGAAGGAATTGATGTTGAATCTGAAAAATCACTTGATTATGTCATTCAAATAACTTTTATTACAACATTAAATGATGAAGTGTACAGAAGAAAAAGTTCTGTAGAAGAGTAAACTCAACATGAAATACATTTGAAAAAATTATTTAATTAATGTTTGATAATGATCAAAAGGAAGTAAAAAAAATTGGTAGACTAGTGTAATTCAACAAGATATCAAGAAATTTTTTCTCATGATGATGAAATTATGGTGAAAGATATTAATTATTCAAGAAATCTATTAAAGAAGATAATAATCGTAACGAGTATTTGGAGGTGAAACTGAAAGAAAAAGAATAAGAGTTAGAACATAATCAATAAAATCTTTCTAAAGATGAATTGATAAACACATGATTCCACAACACTATAGCTGAAGTTGGTGAATGTTCCAAAATTAGTAACCTTAGATGTTTCATCATAAGAAATCTTCATAGGGTGAGAAGAAGAATGTATTTTTTTCTGAAAAGTGGAATA
This sequence comes from Viscum album, assembly GCA_963277665.1. Taxonomy (NCBI): domain Eukaryota; kingdom Viridiplantae; phylum Streptophyta; class Magnoliopsida; order Santalales; family Viscaceae; genus Viscum; species Viscum album. The sequence continues at coordinate 768,635,892 of OY728150.1, forward strand.
CTACGAAAATGGTGTTTAAGTCCAAGACTAAAAAGATTATAATTGAAAATTCTCAGTGATACAAGAGTTTGATATTTATATTTAAAAAAATTGAATTTGAAATGGTTTCCAATATCCTAATTCAAGCACATCTGAATAGATTAAGAATATTCCTATTGATAAGTTGAATGATGGAGAATTTGAAAACAGTGAAATGAATGTGGATAAAGATTTTAATTACAATTCCTATCGAGATAACGGGTTTAGAAGAAAATACGCATTATAAGACCATTGTTGGTATTGTGGTTGATATGTACATACTACATGTATTTTTTGGTTCAACTGAAAACATTACTATTAACCTAGATATTATGTAAGGTAGAGTTTGAGGGGGAGTCAATCTCCCCAACAAAAATTAATAATAAGAAGGTTTCCTTGAATAAGAATCCATAAAAAAATGGAATGATAATTGAAAATAGGTTACAACTGCTGGAAACTATTGGTTAATGTTGGGAACTACCTGGAATCCTTGAAAAAGGATTTCCTGTTATGTTACCATCTAAAAAAATTCTCAATTCTTAAAATTTTAAGGTGAGTAATGAAAATAAAGGAGGAAAATCTCTTGTTGTTAAAACATTATTGAAATCCATAAAAGGATAATGAACCTTGATACATGAATGTTGTTGTTCCTCGCATATAATAGGAGAGATGAAATTTTTAATGAATATAAAAGATTTTATACAATTCTTTTGGATATCTAGAAATTATTAATCATTGAAAAAAATATGTATGTTTAGCGATCATTGTAAAATAAAATATTTAATTGATGAAAAAATTGTATTTGTATGTGATAAAACACAATATCGTAAGTGTTTTACAATTTATTGAATATATAACGATGTTATGTTTAATAATGATGGGTCTTTAAAAAAATTATAGAATATGTAAAACAAGATATAAGAGTCTAATATATAAAAGGAAACATGATTCATGTTGGTGATACAAAATACTTGTGTGACTTGAGCATGGTGTAAGATAATAAATTATGAAAAACATTACTAGGGCACATGCGGTAGAGAAACGTGATATTGTTATCAAATAATAATAGTATTGGGGAAATTCATGAATTTCCCTGAAAAAAATATATTGATGTTGTGCAATCATTGACAATTAAATGATTACAAATATTGTACACATTAAAATTAAGATATATTCTAGAAAACCTCTAGTGTTGAATCATTCTAATACATTTTAGAAAATGAGAAAAAAAATAAAAAAAATAAATAAATGTACTTTATTATATTCATTCATGATTTTACTCATATTAATTGTGTCATATAAAATAAACAAAATTTAGAATGTTTGGAAATTATAAAATGTTTTAGAAGGAAATATAAGCTAAAATATGTGTAATCGATGAAGAAGTTTAGAATTGGTAATAGTTGTGAAAATATTTGTGAATAATTTAAAAACAATTTTGATATGCATGGAATTATGCATCAGTATAGCTCCCCGTAAACGCATAAACAAAATGGGGTTGCTGAAATAAACATTAGAAGATTGGTTGAAGTGGGAGGAACTGTGTTACTTGAACATGCCCTCTCTCATTAATTTTGAAGGAAAGCCACGAGGACTACTATTTACATTCAAAATATTTTTTTCTATAGGACTCAATCATATATTAATGCATATGAATTTTATATGTAACAACTCTAATTTAAATAACATTAGTGTTTTCATGTTCCCATGCATAATAAAAAAGGAAGTTGGAGATTATTGAATGATTAAGTTGAAATGTGAAGAAAAAATTTGTCATGGCTATGATCCAAAATAAATATGTTATAGATTTTTTAACAAAGAAAAAAAACAATTATGGTTTCCATTTATTTGAATATTTATTGAAATTAAATATTTAAATCATCAATTTCAGGCATACAAGAAAGTTGATCATGTGGAAGAAGACATTTTTGATAAGGATATAAATGATTTTAATTTTAATCAATGTGCAGAATTGGACGCAACTATTTCTTGTTATGGGGATGACAATTGGAAGTTTCATCCAAGTATGAGGAAGAAATTGGAACCATATAATTCAATTAGTGATCAACATCAAAAAGATTAAATAAACAAAAAAAAGTTATCAAACATATTTCATTGCGTTAAAATGTTGAACTGAAAGATGTAACAGAATATTTTTATCATCTATATGGGGTTCAAGCAATAAATTTTTAATTGGATTTAACTGAAAAGATATATAAATGTGAATTCATACCAAATCCTACAGAAAAGCATCATAGGAAAAAATGAGTTTTTGGAAAAAGATGAATGAATAACACAATGTTATAAGAAACCAAGAAACATTGGTCTTAAAAGGTTTCTTCAAAATTAAAGGAATTGATTTTTGATGAAATTTTTTATTTGGTGTCCAGATTGGAAACAACTAAAAACGTTCATGTTATTTCTACACAAAGAGGATACAAAATCATTCAAATGGATGTTAAGTCTAAATTTTTGAATAATGATCTTAAAGAGGATTTTAAAATGAAAACCCATATTGATTTGTTTTTGGGAATGATTACATATATTTGTGCATATTGAATAAATCTTCTTTTGGGATTAAACAGGATTTGAGGGAATGGTATTCCAAATTTGATACTTTCATATGGAAAATTAATTTAATTAAAGGATGAGTGGATATGAATATACATATCATAAATAATCATGTGTATTCCATAAATTCTATAATCTATGTTGATGATATTATCTTTTCTGGATGATTAGAGATTTTTAAAATGATTTATAGTTCAAATGAAGAATGTATTCGGAATGTCCATGATGGGGTAAATTAAATATTTTCATGGGTTATAAATCTTGAAAAATAAAGAATACATTTTTTCACCCCTAGAAAAGTATGCAAAAGAACATATCAAGAGGTTCCACAAGGAAAAATAAAAAATTATTTCCATACCCATATATGTGGGCACGAAGATGAGTAAATATGGAGATAGCAAATAATTTGATCGAAAATATTATCGGAAGCTAATTGGAAGCCTATTGTATTTGACTACCTCAAGACCCAACATTGTTTATGTGGTTAATTTATGTGGAATATATCAGATTGTTCGTAATGATTATCACTTACTTGTTTGAAAATGAATTCTAAGATACATCATAGGCATAGAATAATTTATAATTATGTATTATTTCTCAGATAGTATTTATTTGTTTTGTTATTTATAATTGGATTTTTAAGAAATATTTATGATAAATGATGCACACAGATTTGAGTAATATTTTTTTGGAAATAATAGTGTTAACTGACATTCATACAAATAGAAATATGTAATTCTAAGTATGAATTTTTCTGAGTATATTGCTACCACTCAAGCCAAAACTCAACATTTGTTGTTATAAACAAAATTTGAATATTTTAATGTTGAAGTGAATTTACCCTTTCTCATAGGGTGTGGAAATCAATTAAATATGAATCTCACCATGAATCTAGTCCAGCATTATTATTCAAATCATATTGATGTAAATTTAATTTTATCAAAGAGAATGTGGATATGAATGAATTAATGCTGGAATCTATTCCAACATTGGATCGAGGGGCTGACATTTTCAAAAAAACCCTTATGAAGGGAATCGTTTTCAATATTGAGATTGAACATGGACATCCAACAAAATTCTTATCAAGGATGTGGTATTGGTTTCTTACAATGAATTATCTGGTATAGGTAGAGACTTATTTATATGAAATCCATTTCTGGAGGTAAGAATGTTCATTGATTTATAAAAACATGGTTGTCAGGAAAATCTAAATGGGGAGGATGTTATTACCAAGATGATGAAGAAGTTGAGGGTTTTCATGAGTTGTCTTTTGAAATAAAATAAGTTGATTAACAATGAATAAAATGAAATCACATTAGTTATATTTCAAAACACTATATTGAGTTATGTTTTGTAATTAAATAGACTCCTGTATTGAAAAGAATCATACTCACAATAAAATTCCATTGTAATGAAAAGAAGCGTCTTGGAGGAAGTATTTTTGATTTGAATCGACTTGGGACATACTAAAAGTGAATACATCATACTGGAAGAAATTTTTCACAAAATTAACTATAATTAAGATGAGAAAGTTAAATTTGTTTTGAAATTGAATTGAGTTCATCATGGCATTAATTTTTTAAATTGAGAAGATCCTTTGCTGATTTTTATTTCATATAAATCCAGTGTTGACTTGAAAACTTATGAAGTTATCTGGATTGGAGAAAGGGAGAGTGAGATGAATGGTGGTGGAGATTTAAATGTTTTTGATGATTGAAATAATGTGACAAAGATTGTTTTTTAAAATTATAATATCTAGGTCGAAGTGTGAAAGATGTAATAGTTATTGTTTTTCAAAAAAAATAATATATGCGTGAATGATGATTAAGAGGTAGAGACAACTGAAGAGAAGCTGTCGATTAAAATTTTAGTTCTGATTGAAGATGTGGTGATGATTTACTATAGCATTTTGTTTTCTATAAACCGTATACTAAATGATTTAAATGAAGATAATCATACCCAGAATGATCGTACCCAAGAAAATCATACTAAAAAAGATCATACTATGCATATTTTAATTAGGTGGATTTTAATGGATGTTAAAACTACACAACGCTAATAAACATGAACATGGATTTCCAGCCTAATGTTCCTTTCAAGTGGGTCAATATAAAAAATTATGAATGTGATAAAAAAATATACCCTACCTTTTGAATTTGTATGAATTACTTTTTTGGATGATTTTTTGGATGAAAAGAGAATGATTAATTATTTATCAAGGAGGATCATAACTTTCAAATACATTATATTGATTCAAATCGATTTATATAATTGAAATTAGAAATCAGATCAAGTCAATTGGACTCAGAGGATTAGTCTCATGTATTGCTAACAATTTTAGTTGTACTAATGATTGAAATGGAAGTTTTTAGAAGAATATGTGAAGGCTCTAAAAGTTTTAATAAGCATAGATAAGTTCTAAAAAAGTCATATTTTCTCTGATATTTTATAATAGATACAGGTTTGGGTGAATTTTGGTAAGTGGGAATGTATTTTGGGATAATTTCATAATAATGTTTTAGTTCACTAGTTAATGGTAGAAAGTACATTGTACTTTTCCAATGATAGAGTTTTATTTAGTATCGTAGAGAGAGAAGATATATGTTCTCAGTTAGAGGAAGTGATACTATTTTAATCTTGTATTAAATAAGTTTTTATGTATATGTGGAAGAGAATAACCAATATCACACATTATATTTATCTCATCATCATACTGAGGATTTATCGTAATCAATTGGTCATCGTATTCAACATTTTATTTAGATCATTTTGATCATCATATAGGGATGAATTAATCGTCATTGGGATTCACATATTGGATTTCTCTGATTAAGGAGGAATCGTACTATGTTTTATCATACTAAGGGATTTGAGTGTTGTTTATTCATTACTATTGTATTGAGAAAAAAAATTGGACTGGGTGAATCAAAGTTAGGGGAAACCGACTGCGCAAATCGAACCTAGAAAAATCGGAATGAGTTTTTTGCAATAAATTTCAGGTGTTGCATAAATTTCTTCATGGTAACAAAATTAATGTATTATATACAATTTAATACAGTTTTTCAATTGAAAATAAGAATATGTATCATGTATTGTTACAAAAACATAGTATTACCCTATTTGTTCAACGAGGGTATTGACACACTTTTGGATTGTCTCAAAGTGCTATATGAGTTATAGGGTATATCATACTCATTTTCATACATGGATTTCATTCTAGTGAATTTTATGGTATTGTATTGTCAAAAAACCATTCCAAGGATGTAGTTATTCAAATTGAATATTGAACCCTGAATATACTTGTGTACCTATGGATGTGTGTTTGTTTTTTTAGTAGAGAATTAAACCATTAATAGGATTTTAATGTTATTTCAGTTGAATGGAAACAAGGATAAAAAGGATTCTATGATTCCCACACCCCCTTTCAATGAAACAAATATTTATTGTTTGATCTTATAGTCTAATCAATCATCTCCACAAATGTGAAAAGGATATGCAAAAATACATGTGATTTGATATCTATTTACAAC